>CM066038.1:1263289-6063289 GCA_033557465.1 Ichthyophis bannanicus
CAGCAGGTGGAGGTGGAGAGGGCGATTCGTGCCACTTGTCCGTTTGGGGAAGCTTCCGTGGGCGCGATGGGCTCCCGGTGGTAGGTTCTATCCGCACACTTTCATTCGAGCCCAGCTGGCCACCCTTCCTGACCTCTCTGTTTCAGGAGATCATGGACACGGGAGCGGTTGTGTTTCCTAACGCCCCCCCCCCCCCCTCCCGGTCATATTCGCGAGTCTGTCCTGCTGCTGCTCTCCAAGGGGCGGGGGGAAGGACGGATTAGGCTCCTGGAGACTTTTGGCGGCCGCTCTCTCTTCTGAACGCGGGACCCGGAAGATTCTGGCCCAAGTGTTTGGGCCAAACCACGACTGGTGAGGTGTAGGGCCGTTTTGCTGTCCCCTTCCAAGGATTGTTCCGTTTCGGGAGAGATGGGTTTTTCTGGGACGGCTGTCGGGCCACAGTCCGGGAGGGTGGTGGAGCAGAGGCCGGTCGCTCTAAAACGGGACCATTGGTTGGTCTCCTTGGACCAGTACCAAAGCCTGTCTCGATCGAGTAAGTCACCGCTTACCTGTGGGTTGGTGACTCCAGCACTTCGGGCCCCTCACCCGACAGGTTTCCCCTCTTCGTCTTGCAGGCGGCATGTACCGAGGGGGGGTGAGCTTTTCCCGTTTATTAACGGGTGGCTCTGGGCACGGGCCTTTTGGTGTCGCCCTCAGGGGGTTCGGGACAGGGGTGCCCTTTGGAGCCCCCTGCTGTATGTCTTCTCCCTCGACCCCTTCCTGTCCCGGAGAATTGCACATCCAGGTGGCGTTGCGGGAGCCTGGAGGCCCTCCTGGTGCACCCCCGGTTGGACCGTCGTGACGCCTCCTCACGCTGACGACATCCTCAGTTTACGTGGATGGCCACTGAAGGGGGTAGAGGCCCTGCGGGAGGCCGGTGGAGGAGTACTCGGAGGGTATAGCCCACTCTGTTGTCAAGCCCACAGCAAGTGCCAGACGCTGTGGTTCGGCCCTCTCGGAGGCCCGTTCCCCGACATTCCTGCGCCCCCTTTCCTCCTCCCAGTGTGGGGGAGGGTACGTCCGTTTTGGTCCTCGTCTTCGGGTCGGAGGACTGTGCGGAGTTACCAAATTGGGACCGTTGTCTTGATGACTGTCACCGGTGTCGGGTGTCTGCTGCACTGGTGGAGAGGGTGGGAGGTGTACGTACGACGAGAAGCATCAAACTCCCTCGGGACGTTTCTGCTTCCTCTCTTTTTTCTTTTCTTTCTGACAACGTAGGCACACGGTTCTTCCGTCACTATGTGGTTCCGTTCGTCCCGTCCAGGTTCTGGTCAGTGCCGTTCTTTTGTTCTGTTTTCTCTTCTCTGTGGGTGGGGTAACCGCCTGAACCCTGTCCAGCGACCCAAACATCGTTTGCCCGGATCGGGGCAGAGGGCGGCGTTTGGGGTATGTTTTTTTTTTTCTTTTTTTTTGGTTTATGTTTTACTATTGTTAATTTAAATTATTTCTAAATTTGGCCATATTGTTAAACTGCTGGCTGTTTTTATGGTTTTTATAGTATAATTTTTATGGTTTTTTTTTATTATTTAAAACTTATGTTTTTAATGATGTACATGGTTTTAAATATTTTTTATTTGATTTTTAATCATCGTCTTTGGTATTGTCCCCATGCTTTCCTTTCTTTAAACTATCATTCTTGGGCGTTTCTTTTTCCGTAATGTTTGCAGTGACTGCCCCCTTTTTATAGTTGTTTGGACACCGCTTAAATGTTCTGAACGTGAAGACGTCTATCAAGTACGAAATTTAAAGTTAAAGTTAAAGTTAAAGTTGCATCCCCCCTGTTTTCCTGTCAGTCCTGTCTATGGCGTTTCACTTAGGTAGGATGCGGGAAGGGGGTGGGGTTTGGTGGGTGGCCTCCTATCGGGAATGGTTCTCCCGCTTCTGGGAGCAGTGGGAGGGGGCGTCCTCGGTCCCACGTGTGCGCCGGAGCGAGGAACGGGCCCCTTCGTACGTATTTGCGATGGTGGGGGCTCATTCGGCGGTGGGGGGTGACCGACCCGATCGCCCAGTCCTTGGGGCAGAAAGGATTGTACCGATGGTACTCGCCTCCCACTTTCAACCAAGGTGGGCCCTGCGGGACTGTCCAGCGGATGTGATGCAGCTGGGGCCTGCGGCATTTTGAAATCCCCTCGGCTGCCGAAGAAGGTTCGGGATGTGGCCTGGTTGTCTTACCACGGGCGTTTGTACGTGAGGGACAACCTCAAGTACAGGTCACAGGCCGAGCGGGTCTGTCCGAGGGCCGGGTGTGAAGGGCAGACGGAGACCATGGACCATTTCCTCTGGCAGTGCCCCTTTAACGTGGAGGCCTGCCGGTTGGTGTCCGCTGCTCTTCACCTGCGTGACCTTTCCCTCCTCACGTAATGCGGGGTGGGTGTACGGGGCCTGGTACTATCCTCTAAGGAAGGACTCCGGGACCCACTACCTTGTAACGGCCGTAGTACGCTACCACAATTGGCATGCGCGCTGTCATGTCTCTAACCGGGGGTTTGTCCTGCCCCTCGACGAGCTGGTGCGGGACATTCTGGAGGAAGTGTCCAGCATGGCGCAACGCGAAAGGCAGGTGGTGGAGGCTCATCGTTGGGAGCGTCTGTGGCGTCACCTCACCCTCCGCCCCCCGTGAGGGGGAGCGGTTCCCTGGGGTTCTCGTCCCTGTATGGCTTTGGGGTTGTTTTTTTTTCCCTGGGGAGGGGGGTGTGGCAGGAGGGGGAGGGTTGCCTTCCCTGGGGTTTGTTACTGGGTAGGATTTTGGGGTTGTTTTTCTCCCGGAAGGGGGGGGGGGTGTGAGCTGGTGCTGCTGCAGGGGTTAGACCACTTGTCCGCTCTCCCTTTCTCCTTGGGGGTGGCTGTCCCAATTGTTTTTTTTTTTTTTTGTGTTTCTGTCTGTTCTTTTCGTGTCCTGTGCATCCCGTTCCGCTGTCTGGATTGCAGGGCAGCACGGGGTTATGTTTATCTTTTGTTTAGCTTTTGCTTTGTAGAATTGGTTATGTTTTGTTTTGGTGGGATTCTGTTGGGGGACGGTTCAAGGTGCCCTTATGTTTTTGTTTGGGGGGGTGGGGGCGGGGCGCAGGTTGCTTTTGATGTGTTGTTTTTGTGGGGGTGGATGGGGATGGGGGGGGGAGGGGATCGGGGTGGAGGGAGGGGGGAGCCGCTGCTCCCTCTGCAGGGGAAGGGATGGGGACAGGGGACTCTGTATTTGGGTGGTTGGGGGGGGAGTCTGGCAGTCCCCAACCAGCGGACAGAACGAACAATTGGACTGGTGGGGGTTGTTGTGCGGGGGAGGGATGTGGGTCTGCAAACACCAATGGACAATGTGTGGACTGCTCTGGGGTGTTTTTGCAGGGGGGGGTTGGGTCGGGCATGGACATTGGACTGAGGGGGGGAGGGTGGGATATGGACATTGTATGGATTATTGTGGGTTGATGTTGGGGGAGTGGCACGTATGTTGGTTGCTGGGTTTGGTGGTGTGTTTGGGGAGGTGGGTCACGGGGGGTTGGATTCTTGTTGTGTACTATGTCGGGGGGGTGGGGGTTTTGGGGGGGTGTGGGACTTGGTTGGGGTGATTGTTTTTGCTTTTTGTCTGTTTTTCTGTTGCCTGTCTAAATAAACAAAATTTCCACTCAGTTGCTCTTCAGCAGTGGTAGAGTGAGGACCTATCCTGGAGAGCTCCTGCTAGGGGGAGGAGTCTAACTCTCACTCAGTGCCTGGATGTCGGGTCCTGGGCCATCTCCAGCAGGAGAGGCCCAGGCCCAGAGGCCTACCAAGCCTGGTGGGCCTCCTTTGCTGCCACCGGATGGGACAGCTGGAAGCCTGGTACAGCCGGTACCCCGGGAGGGGGACTCCCCAGGTAGGACTGCACATGGCCAGGGAAGAGGGACCCGCACGCCCGGAGGCTCGGGCCCGCTGCCCCAGGGAGGAGGCTCCTTTCTCCTTCCCAGGCAGGGTGTGGAGGCTGGGTGGAGGCAGGGAGAGGCCCTGGGGAGACCTTGGAGGCCTGTCTCGTATGGTACTGGGGGAGGCGGGTTCCCCCCTCCGCCTTGGGTCCTGGAGGAGGCCTCTACCTCCTCCAGTGAGGATGAGGATGGAGGGTCGGGCCTGCCGTCCTTCCAGCAGCCAGCTAGGGCCCAAGATGAGATCGTGGCGGCGGTGCGGCGGCTCCGGGGTCTCCAGGAGGAGGCGGCCCAGCTGCAAGCCCAGCTCTCCCACCTGGAGAGCCTGCAGGCCACCATTCCCGGTGAGGAGTGGGTGGCCTATACCACCTATAGGAAGGGGGTGAAGCGGGCCTTGAAGGCCAAGTGCCATGAGATCGAGTATTGTAAAAGCCAGGGTTGTGGGTCCCTCGCTGAGGTTTACCAAAATTATGACCGTTGGAGTGTTGCCTGCAGTCCAGGGGAGGCCCCCGGGGGCGGGTAGGCTGGTAGGCCATTACCCATCCAGTAGTTTGCCCTTCCACTTTTCAGCTCCTGGGAGGTCCACCACACGTTTCCCTGCCTTATCCTACTACAGTGTTTACTGGGTTTAGTGCTCCTTACCTGAAGCGGGGTAGCTGGTTCTGACGCTTGCAGATGACCTGTTCATCCTCCTGCGGAAACGATGCCTGTCCTGCTTGATCCTGCACATCCCCTTGGTGCTCCGGTATTCGTGGGTACAGATTCGGCTCGCCGGGTTGGTGGATGTGGCATCCGGATCGTCCTATGCACCTGCGATACCTCTGCTGGCTCCCTCTAGCACTGATCCTGGCTCCGCGGGGGGGGTTCAGTGGGTCTCCGCTGTCCCCTCTGCGGGTCTTTCCCGCTGTTTCAGCTGCTCACCCGAAGTCCTGCCATCGCTGCTGGAACCCCCCAAGATGGCCGCCGGGGAGTGCACAATGCTGACGTCAGGATTCCAGAGAGGGATGCTTCGTTGCTGGACGGGGTCAGTCGGGCTTCCCCCAATTCCATCGCATCCCCAAGATGGCCGCCGCGAGTCCCGGTGAGGTCACTTCCGGGTTCTCCCGGAAGTGTGAAGATGGCTTACGATCTCCTTTCTGCACTGCCGATGGAGCACCGGAGAAGATCGGCGGAGGCAGTATGGGGGACCGTCCCTGTTGCTCCTCTATCGGAGGGGCTCCTGCAACCCGCGGTGGGTTTACGGATGCTGGTCTTCTACGTCGGGGGTCCGCGGATGCTGTTGTGGAGTATCGGATGCCTGGAGGTCCCGTCTTTGCCGGTGCTGAGTGCCCTGCGGTTGTGCAGGGGGCTGTTAAAGGGGGTTCTGCTTCTTCTTTCCAGGGCCCCCGAAGGCTGCAGACTGGCCGGCCTCAGTTCCCTGGGGTGGCTGTCTGGCGCCGGCAGGGTGCTGGAAAGGGGAAGGAGCAGGGTAGGGGCAGCTGTTCATTTTCTGCAGCCCCCGGGAGGGGCCGGGGGATTGCGGGTCAGCTGTCTCTGCAGCCTGGGGCAAAGGAGCGGGATGTGCAGCTGCCTGTCCTGTCTGTTGATGTGGCCGAGGGAGGCCTGGCTCGCAAGGGGGCGTCCGCCCTTGCTGCTGGAGCCCTGGCTGCCGGACAAGATGTTCCGGACCCCTGTGCCACGTCTGGCACCAGCACTACGGTAGGACCTGGGAGTGACGGGGGGCAGGGGGGCGGAGGATTGGGGGGATTCGTTTTGGGGGGATCTGAACTACTGTCTCGGGACGGTCCTGCCTTATTGCCGGTAGCCTTGCAGGGGGTAGTGGCCGGTGGGGCAGTTAAGGGATTGGCGTCCTTCGTGTCTGTCGGCCGTGGGGAAGCGCAGGGTACTCCGGTAGTTGGCGGGGAGGGGGAGGGGGTGCGGATGACTGGTCTACCAGTGGGTGAGGAGGTAATGGATGGTCCTGAGGGGGGGAAGGGTCTGATGTCGGTGGGGCTGGGAGATGGGGTGGTCCCCATGGATCCCGGGACTGGAGGGGAGCAGTGTCCGTCCCCGGTAGTGGTGGCCGAAACACAGGAGCTCTGTGATGGGTCAGGAGCACAGGGCGGGGGTACGGGGGGGCTCTCTGGTCCCCTGGGTGTTACCGAGAACCAGATCCGTGATGCCATCCATTTGGCTTTAGAAACCCCGGACGGCCCTCCAGGGGCCTTTGCTGCCTTTAGGCAGCAGCAAGATTTGGTAGAAGGGGGTGCTCCGGAGGTTCTCGGTGGCACCCAGTGATCCAGAAGGGATAGTATCCCTGATTCCATCTTTGCAGAGTTAGTCCTGCCCAGCCCCCAGATTGCCCCCTGTGAGGTGGCTGCGGATCCTGCAGGCCAGCAGCAGGGTCCCTCGCAGGTAGATGCAGGGGAGGTGAGCGGAGGGCAGGGGATGGGAGCTGGGGGGTCGGTTCCCCCCCCCCCGTACCTTTGCAGAGGCTCTGAGGGGGTCCAGCACCACTCCGGGGACGTCAGGTGGGGCTGGGGGGAGGGGGGGTTCCCGGGGGAATGGTCCTGCTGGGGGGGGAGGAGGTGGGGGCGGGTTCCGTGGGGTCGGGGGTGAGGTCCGACGGCGCAACGTGGCGCAGATCCGGTGGGCTGGGGAGGGGCCCCCTCCAGCCAGGGAACAGGTCTTGAGGATGGTCCTTGGGCTGGGGTTTCTCCCGGGAGATCTCTACGCCTTCATCCACATGAACAACACCATTGAATATGATGTTAGTTTCATGCTGAGATGGGGGCTGGAGATTTTCTGGGACCGATACCAGCAGCAGAGGGGGCAGGGCGGATGGGCTGACTTTCGTGTTGTGCCTATCTCTCGCCAGGGGACAGTACCTGTGACCATCCTGGCCAGGAATGAGTCGCTCCCAGGGAAGGACATCCAGTTTTGGTTGTCGCGCCATGCGGTGCTCCTCGCACCCCTGGTTAAGGGTGCTGGGCCCCTAGGGGTGTGGGACGGGTCGTGGAAGGGAAGGATCCGTTTGCGTGAGGTGGGAAACGTGGTGCAGCACGTGCCCTCGGCCGGTTTCCTCGGTCGGGATCGCATCTTGTGCTATTACCCCGGGCAACCTCGCGAGTGTCACCGCTGTGGCTCAATCTGTCATTTGAGCATGAACTGTCCCGAGCAGGTCTGCACCCGTTGTGGTGGACGGGGTCACGCCTCGGCCGGGTGTTTGCTTATTCGGTGTAACCTTTGCGGGGAGTTGGGCCACCCCTTTGCCTGCTGCCCCTCCGCATCACACAATGGACCGGGGGGATGCCGTCGCCCCACCTCGGGCTCCTGTGTGGGAGGAGGTTGTGGAGGACCCTCTCCCTCAGGAGGATACGGGGGCCCCTAGGGTGGAGGAGTCCATTGATCCGAGGGAGCCACCAGGGGGAGGGGATTTGGGTAGGAAGGAGGAGAGGGTTGATGTGGTGGAGGTTGCTGTTTCACGACAGGATAGTGGGTTGCGGGTGGTGCCACCTCAGGAATGGACCATGGTTCCTTCTAAGGGTGGCAAGTCCAAAAGGAAGAAACGGGAGGACATCCCCATTGCCGGATGCAGAGCCGTGTTGGGACATCAACCGTTTCGTCTTTTTGGCTGCTGATGCGGCTGAGGCGGATGAGGGCTTGCCTGTGGAGGCAGGGCTTCCTGTGCGGCGCTCGGAGCGATTAGCGGCGGGGGCGGCCCCTCTTCCTCAGCGGCGGCCTTCAAAAGTACCGAAGGCGCGCCGTGGTCAGGGTCCTCCAATCAAGGTGGATACTGGCGCCTGATGGGTGAGGGAGGACGGGCCTTTGCCCCCGCAGTTGGGTGCTGGGCCTTCGCAGGAGCCCCCTGCTGACCCGGCCGTCCCGGCCTCCCCCGCGGGGGTGGGCACTGGTCCGTTGTCTCAGTCTTTGTCCAGGGAGGGGGGGCGGGCACCGGTGGTGGACCCCACGGAGGAGATCATTCCTCCGACCCCTGACCTGTCCGTGCCCCCTCGCCCCATGGGAGCTGGGTTAGCCCCTGCGACAGCTTTGCCTGGTGGTCTCGGGGACACAGCACCTCGTGGGGTGACCGGGTCGAGCAGGAGGAGGAGGAGATCCTCGAGGTGGTCAACGTGGACCGTGAGGAGTTGCTCCAGCTCGCGGGCTTGTCCTGCAAGCGGGATTCGGGGATCCAGGGTATGGTGAGAAGAGGAGGAGGAAAGGGTCACTGCACACGAACTAGGCATGGCGTGCACTCCTGTGTTTCTAGTGCGCCACTATCAACGTGGCCAGCATTTTTACGGACCAGGCGCGGGCTACGGCCTATGATTTTCTTTCCACGAGTGGGCTGGATGTCATCTTTTTGCAGGAGACCAGGCTCACCTCGCTCGCTAGCCTTCATCGGGCGAAGCGGGAGTGGAGGTGCGGTCCTTCGTACTGGTCACTTGCGGCCCAGCCCTACGCAGGAGTGGCGGTTTTGTTCACGTCTAACCGATTTCAGGTGCAGTATGTGTGGGAACTGGAGCAGGGCCGGTGCTTGCTTTTAGACGGTTACTGCGGGCCCCATCGGTTTCGTTTCGTGGTGGTCTACGGCCCCCAGTCTAAGTTGGCGCGGAAGACCCTGTTTCGGGTCATCCGCCCCTACTTACACACCTCCCATTTGGTGGTCCTCGCAGGGGATTTCAACACCACCACCCTGTTGCAGGACCGAGGGGGGGAGCGTTGCCCACCCAGTTACGAGGGCCTCTTTTTGGCCGAGATGACCCGGACGGCTGACCGAGGGGATGTCTTCCACCGGGCTTTTCCACGGTCGCCGGGTTTCACCTACTACCATGGGACCCGCAGGAGTCGTATCGATCGGATATATGTGAGTGCCCGGGTGGAGTGTTCCCCTCCGCAGTTGCAGGCGTTTGACTTTTCGGACCACTGCGTCCTCTCCGTGTCCTTCTTGGCTAACCACGAGGAGCTCAGCAGGGGTCCAGGCCTGTGGCGACTGAATGTGCAGTTGTTGGCAACATCAGAGGTGGTCCAGGAGTTCTTGGCCTTTCTCACAGACCAGGAGACCCTGTTGGGTGTTTTTCCTTCCCGTGGCGCTTGGTGGGAAGAGGTGAAAACGCGTGCCCGCCAACTCTTCCGTTCCCGGGGTACCTCCATGGCTCGATCCCGCTACCTCACTTACACCGTCCTCCGGAGGTCGCTGGATCGTTTGGTATCCCGAGGGGCAGCGCGGGAGGAGGTGGAAGAGGTGCAGGTCCAGCTCCGTGGCCTGCTTTATGATTGCCATGCCTCCCTATGCTTCGAGGGGGCGGCCGGTGGGGTCGCCACTCCAGACCCTTTCCTGACTTGCAAGGAGAGGGTCCGGCGTCGGGAGGTCATGGCCCTGCGGGGCGAAGACGGTACCATTCATACCTCCCAGGAGGACCTTTTGCGGATGGTGGGGGAATACTTCTCGGACCTGTTTGGGGATCGCCCCGTGCACCTCACCCATATCCGAGAGTACCTGGGCCTTCCCCCGGTGTATTCGGCTGTGGTCCAGGCACAGGTTGATGCACTCGCTGCTCCGATTCAGCAGGTGGAGGTGGAGAGGGCGATTCGTGCCATGCCGTTGGGGAAGGTGCCTGGGCGCGATGGGCTCCCGGTGGAGTTCTATCGTACTTTCATCGCCCAGCTGGCCCCCTTCCTGACCTCCCTGTTTCAGGAGATCATGGACACGGGGTTTCTCCCGCGGTCATTTCGCGAGTCTGTCCTGCTGCTGCTCTCCAAGGGGAAGGACGATAGCTCCTTGGACTTTTGGCGGCCGCTCTCTCTTCTGAACGCGGACCGGAAGATTCTGGCCAAGTGTTTGGCCAACCGACTGGTGGAGTGTCGGGCGTTTTGCTGTCCCCTTCCCAGTATTGTTCCGTTCGGGGGAGAGGGGTTCTGGACGCTGTCGCCACAGTCCAGGAGGTGGTGGAGAGAGGCCGGTCGCTCCAACGGGACCATTGGTTGGTCTCCTTGGACCAGTCCAAAGCCTTCGATCGAGTCAGTCACCAGTACCTGTGGATGGTGCTCCAGCACTTCGGCCTCCCTGCAGGTTTCTTCTTCGTCTTGCAGGCGCTGTACCGAGGGGAGTTGAGCTTCCCGTTTATTAACGGGTGGCTCAGACGGCCGTTTGGTGTCGCCTCGTGGGTGCGGCAGGGGTGCCCTTTGAGCCCCCTGCTGTATGTCTTCTCCCTCGACCCCTTCCTCTGGAGATTGTCCTCAGGTGGGTTGCGGGGCCTGGAGGCGCCTGGGGCGCCCCCGGTGACCATCGTCGCCTACGCTGACGACATCTCAGTTTACGTGGACGGCACTGAAGGGGTAGAGGCCCTGCGGGAGGCCGTGGAGGAGTACTCGGAGGTAGCCCACTCTGTTGTCAACCATAGCAAGTGCCAGACGCTGTGGTTGTGCCCCTCGGAGGCCTCCCCGCCTTCCTGCACCCCCTTTCCTCCTCCCGTGGGGGAGGTCCGTGTTTTGGGCCTCGTCTTCGGGTCGGAGGACTGTGCGGAGTCCATTTGGGATCGTTGTCTTGAGACTGCACGGTGTCGGGTGCTGCGGTGGAGGGGGTGGAGGTGTACGTTCGAGGAGAAGATCAAACTCCTCGGGACGTTTCTGCTTCCCCTCTTTCTGCACGTGGCCACGGTCTTCGTTCTTCCGTCGTCCCGTCAGGCGTCTGTCAGTGCTGTCTTTTTCTGTTTTCTGTGGGGTAACCGCCTGAACCCTGTCCAGCGCAACATCGTTTGCCTGGATCGGGAACAGGGCGGTTTGGGTATGTTGCACCCCCTTGTCTTCCTGTCCGTCTTGTCTATGGCGTTTCACTTAGGTAGGATGCGGGAAGGGGGTGGGGTTTGGTGGGTGGCCTCCTATCGGGGGTGGTTCTACCGCTTCTGGGAGCAGTGGGAGGGGGCGTCCTCGGTCCCACGTGAGCGTCGGAGCGGGGAACAGGCCCCATCGTACGTATTTGCGATGGTGGGGCTCATTCGGCGGTGTGGGGTGACCGACCCGCTCGCCCAGTCCTTAGGGCGGAAAGGATTGTATCGTATGGTACTCACCTCCCACTTTCAACCACGGTGGGCCCTGCGGGACTGTCCAGCGGATGTGATGCAGCGGGGCCTTCGGCAGTTGAACTCCCCTCGGCTGCCGAAGAAGGTTCGGGATGTGGCCTGGTTGTCTTTCCACGGGCGTTTGTACGTGAGGGACAACCTCAAGTACAGGTCACAGGCCGAGCGGGTCTGTCCGAGGGCAGGGTGTGAAGGGCAGACGGAGACCATGGACCATTTCCTCCGGCAGTGCCCCTTTAACGTGGAGGCCTGCCGGTTGGTGTCCGCTGCTCTTCACCTGCGTGACCTTTCCCTCCTCACGTATGCGGAGTGGGTGTAAGGGGCCTTGTCCTTTCCTCTAAGGCAGGACTCCGGGACCCTCTACCTCGTCATGGCCGTAGTATGCTACCACCTGTGGCAAGCGCGCTGTCATGTCTCGACCCGGGGGTTGGTCCTGCCCCTTGACGAGGTGGTGCGGGACATTTTGGAGGAAGTGTCCAGCATGGTGCAACGCGAAAGGCGGGTGGTGGAGGCCCATCGTTGGGAGCGTCTGTGGCGTCACCTCACCCTCCGCCCCCCGTGAGGGGGATAGGGGGTTTCCCTGGGGTTTCTTCCCTGTTAGGGATTTGGGGTTTGTTTTGTCTCCCGGGGGGGGGGGGGGTGGGATAGGAGGGGGAGGGGTTTTTCCCTGGGGTTTATTCCTGGTTTGGGACTTGGGGTTGCTTTTCTCCCGGTGGGGGGGGGGGGAGGTGGGGGGTGCGCTGGTGCTGTGGCGGTTTGACCGCTTGTCCGCTCTCCCTCTCTCCTTGGGGGATGGTTTCCCTGGAACAGGTGTGTTTGTTTTGTTTGTGTGCATCCCGCTCTGCTGTCTATTATTGCAGGGCAGCATTGGGTTATGTTTTCTTTTGTTTTGGTTTGTATTTTTGGTTTCGTTTCTGGTGGGTTTTCGTTGGGGAAGGGCTCGAGTCGCCTGTATGTTTTTGTTTGGGGGGGGTGGGAGTGGGGGTTTTTGCTTTGGGTATGTTTGCTCTGTGGGGAGGGTGGGAATGGGGCAGGGATTGGGGTGGGGGTGGAGGAGATGCTGCTCCTTCGTTCGGGCGGGGGTGGGGAAGGGGGAATGTGTTTTGTGGGTGTGAGTGGGGGGGTTTGGCAGTCCTGATGGACATTTGGGACATTGGACATTACTTGGACTGCTGTGGGTTGTTGGGGGGGGGTTTGGGATGGACATTGGACATTGTTTGGACTGCTGCGGGTTGCTGGTGGGGGGGGGGGGGTTGGGACGGACATTGGACATTGTTTGGACTATTGCGGGTTGTTGTTGGGGGGAGTGGGCACGTGTGCTGGTTGCTGGGTTTGGTGGTGGGTTTGGGGAGGTGGGTCATGGGGGGGGGTTCAGTTTGCTTGTTTGTGCTATGTCGGGGTGGGTGGGGGTTTTGGGGGGTGTGGGTCTTGTTTGGGTTGCCTGTTTTTGCTTTTTGTATGTCTTTTTGTTGCTTGTCTATAATAAAACAAAATTTCCACTCAGTTGCTCTTCAGCAGTGGTAGAGTGAGGACCTATCCTGGAGAGCTCCTGCTAGGGGGAGGAGTCTGACTCTCACTCAGTGCCTGGATGTCGGGTCCTGGGCCATCTCCAGCAGGAGAGGCCCAGGCCCAGAGGCCTACCAAGCCTGGTGGGCCTCCTTTGCTGCCACCGGATGGGGAAGATGGAAGCCTGGTACTGCCGGTACCCCGGGAGGGGGACTCCCCAGGTAGGACTGCACATGGCCAGGGAAGAGGGACCCACATGCCCGGAGGCTCGGGCCCGCTGCCCCAGGGAGGAGGCTCCTTTCTCCTTCCCAGGCAGGGTGTGGAGGCTGGGTGGAGGAAGGGAGAGGCCCTGGGGAGGCCTTGGAGGACTGTCTTGTACAGTACTGGGGGAGGCGGGTTTCCCCCTTCGCCTTGGGTCCTGGAGGAGGCCTCTACCTCCTCCAGTGAGGATGAGGATGGAGGGTCGGGCCTGCCATCCATCCAGCAGCCAGCTAGGGCCCCGAATGAGATCGTGGCGGCGGTACGGCAGCTCCAGGGTCTCCAGGAGGAGGCGGCCCAGCTGCAAGCCCAGCTCTCCCACCTGGACAGCCTGCAGGCCACCATTCCCGGTGAGGAGTGGGTGGCCTATACGACCTATAGGAAGGGGGTGAAGCGGGCCTTGAAGGCCAAGTATCAACAGATAACATCTTTAAAAAGCCAGGGTTGTGGGTCCCTTTCGGAAATCTACCAAAATTATGATCAGTGGGCCAGTTATGGTATGTCTGCAGTCCAGGGGAGGCCCCCGGGGGTAGGTAACTTGGGTGGATACCACCAATCTCACTGCCTGCCCTTCCCATGTCCAACCCCTGTGCGGCAGGACAAATGCTCCATACAACCCCCACGTATATCATCTCGGTCCGGAGACCCTTACCTGCCGGTGACAGCTGTCGCTGGGAGTGTGGCTGTACAGTCTCCGGATGTTGGGCCTGTGGTGCCTGGTTTGCCGGCTTCTACTATTCCTGATGGTGTTTGGAGGTTTCCCAGAAGAGTTTCGGCCCGTGAGAGGTGGCAGGAGTCTAGGATGGTCCCCCTTTCTGCTCCCCGTGCACAGCTTCTGGAGTCGTGCCCCGCCGGTCTGGAATTGGAAGGAGGGTTCAGCAGCAGCGGGTTTCCCCCTCAACGGGCATTTTCGGCCCTTCTCCTGGTTTCTCCGTCGGCTCCGTGGGCTGCGGGGAACATCCAAGATGGCCGCCGGAGTCCCCACGATGACGTCTGCTTTCCTCCTGTCCATCCTGCTGAGGAAGATCCTACGCCACCGGAGCTGTCTGCAGGGCTTTCCCCAGCCAGAATGACGATTCAAGATGGCCGCCGAACAACGGGTGATGTCACTTCCGGGAGAACCCGGAAGTGTGCAGACGACCGTCCTCGACTCTCTGCCCTGCTGAAGGAGCACCGGCGGCGATCAGCGGGGGCAGTATGGGATCTGCTCCATTGCCCCTCTACCGGAGGGGCTGCTGCAGAGCAAGATCGATCTTTGGAGGCTGCTTTCCCACGTCGGGGGTCAGCGGATGCTGCTGTGACTCGTCGGCTGCCTGCTGCAGCAAAGAAGATTACTGGTGCTGTACAGCCTCTGCCTGTGCAAGGAGCTGTGGGGGGTTCTACTTCCTCTTTCCAGGATCCCCGGAGGCTGCAGACTGGCCGGCCCCAGTTCCCTGAGGTGGGTGGCTGGCGCCGGAAGGGTGCTGGAAAGGGGAAGGAGCAGGGTAGGGGCTGCTTTTCTTTCTCTGCAGCCCCCGGGGGGGGGCCGGAAGACTGCTGGTCAGCTGTCCCTGCAACCTGGGTCAGCGGAGCGGGATACGCAGGTGCCTGTACTTTCTGTTGGTGTGGCCGAGGGGGACCTGGCTCGCAGGGGGGCGTCCGCCCTTGCTGCTGGAGCCCTGGCTGCCGGCCGGGATGTTCCTGACCCCTGTGCCACGTCTGGAGGAGGTTCGGGGGGATTGGTTATGGGGGGATCTGTTCTGCTGTCTCGGGACGGTCCTGACTTATTGCCGGTAGCCTTGCAAGGGGTAGCGGACGGTGGGTTGGTTGAGGGTTTGGCGTCCTCAGTGTCTGCCGTCCGTGGGGAAGTGCAGGGTACTCCGGTAGCTGGCGGGGAGGGGGAGGGGGAGCGGACGACTGGTCTACCAGTGGGAGGGGAGGTACTGGTTTGTCCTGATGGGGGGAAGGGATTGATGTCTGTGGGGCTGGGGGATGGGGTGGTGCCCCTAGATCCCGGGACTGGGGGGGAGCAGTGTCCGTCCCCGGTGGTAGTGGCGGAAACGCAGGAGCCCTGTGATGGGTTGGGAACGCAGGGCAGAGGTACGGGGGGGTTCTCTGGTCCTCTAGGTGTCACCGAGAAACAGGTCCGTGATGCCATCATGTTGGCCTTGGAAACCCCGGAAGGCCCTCAAGGGGCCTTTGATACATTCAGGCGGCAACAGGGTCTCGCAGAGGGGGGTGCTCCGGAGTTTCTCGGTGGCACCCAGGGATCCGGCAGGGACAGTATTCCTGACTCTGTTTTTGCTGAGCTGGTCCTGCCCAGCCCGCAGGTCGCCCCCTTCGAGGTGGCTGCGGATCCTGAAGAACGGCAGCAGCGTCCCTCGCAGGTAATTGCGGGAGAGGCGAGTGGAAGGCAGGGGATGGAGGCTGGGGGGTCGGTTCCCCCCCGTACCTTTGCAGAGGCTCTGAGGGGGTCCGGTATTACCCCGGGGACTTCAGGTGGGGCTGGGGGGAGGGGGGTTTCCCAAGGGAGCGGTCCTGTAGGAAGGGGAGGAAGTGGGGGAGGGTTCCGAGGGGTAGGGGGTGAAGTCCGACGGCGCAATGTGGCGCAGATCCGGTGGGCTGGGGAGGGGCCCCCTCCAGCCAGGGAACAGGTCTTGAGGATGGTCCTTGGGCTGGGGTTTCTCCCGGGAGATCTCTACGCCTTCATCCACATGAACAACACCATTGAATATGATGCTAGTTTCATGCTGAGACGGGGGCTGGAGATTTTCTGGGACCGATACCAGCAGCAGAGGGGGCAGGGAGGGTGGGCTGACTTTCGTGTTGTGCCTATCTCTCGCCAGGGGACAGTACCTGTGACCATCCTGGTTCGGAATGAGTCGCTCCCAGGGCAGGACATCCAGTTTTGGTTGTCGCGTCATGCGGTGCTTCTCGCACCCCTGGTTAAGGGCGCTGGGCCCCTAGGGGTGTGGGACGGGTCGTGGAAGAGTAAGATCCATTTACGTGAGATGGGTAATGTCGTGCAGCACGTGCCCTCGGCCGGTTTCCTCGGTCAGGATCGCATCTTGTGCTACTACCCCGGGCAACCTCGCAAGTGTCACCGCTGTGGCTCATTCCGTCATTTGAGCATGAACTGTCCCGAGCAGTTCTGCACCAGTTGTGGTGGACGGGGTCACGCCTCGGCCAGGTGTTTGCTTATTCGGTGTAACCTTTGCGGCGAGTTGGGCCACCCCTTTGCCCGCTGCCCCTCCGCATCACACAATGGACCGGGGGGGATGCCGTCGCCCCACCTCGGGCTCCTGTGCGGGAGGAGGTTGTGGAGGACCCTCTCCCTCAGGAGGAGTCCGGGGGCCCTAGGGTGGAGGAGTCCATCGAACCGAGGGAGCCACCAGGGGGAGGGGATTTGGGTAGGAGGGAGGAGAGGGTTGATGTGGTGGAGGTTGATATGTCACGACAGGATAGTGGGTTGCGGGTGGTGCCACCTCAGGAATGGACCACGGTCCCTTCTAAGGGTGGCAAGTCCAAAAGGAAGAAACGGGAGACATCCCCATTGCCAGATGCAGAGCCCGTGTTGGACATCAACCGTTTCGTCTTTTTGGCTGCTGATGCGGCTGAGGCGGATGAGGGTTTGCCTGTGGAGGCAGGGCTTCCTGTGCGGCGCTCGGAGCGGTTAGCGGCGGGGGCGGCCCCTCTTCCTCAGCGTCGGCCTTCAAAAGTACCGAAGGCGCGCCGCGGTCAGGGTCCTCCAATCAGGGTGGATACTGGCGCCCGAGGGGTGAGGGAGGACGGGCTTTTGCCCCCGCAGTTGGGTGCTGGGCCTTCGCAGGAGCCCCCTGCTGACCCGGCCGTCCCGGCCTCCCCCGCGGGGGTAGGCACTGGTCCGTTGTCTCAGTCTTTGTCCGGGGAGGGGGGGCGGCACCGGTGGTGGACCCCACGGAGGAGATCATTCCTCCGACCCCTGACCTGTCCGTGCCCCCTCACCCCATGGGGGCTGGGTTAGCCCCTGCGACAGCTTTGCCTGGTGGTCCCGGGGGCACCAGCACCTCCTGGGGTGACAGGGTCGAGCAGGAGGAGGAGGAAATCCTCGAGGTGGTCGACGTGGACCGTGAGGAGTTGCTCCAGCTCGCGGGCTTGTCCTGCAAGCGGGATACCGGGGATCCAGGGTATGGTGAGAAGAGGAGGAAAGGGTCACTGCAGACGAACTAGGCATGGTGTGCACTCCTGCGTTCTCATGCACCACTATCAACGTGGCCAGAATTTTGACAGACCAGGCGCGGGCTACGGCCTATGATTTCCTTTCCACGAGCTTGCTGGATGTCTTCTTTTTGCAGGAGACCAGGCTCACCTCGCTCGCTGGCCTTCATCGGGCGAAGTGAGAGTGGAGGTGGGGTCCTTCGTACTGGTCACTTGCGGCCCAGCCCTACGCAGGAGTGGCGGTTTTGTTCACGTCTCACCGATTTCAGGTGCAGTATGTGTGGGAACTGGAGCAGGGCCGGTGTTTGCTCTTAGACGGCTACTGCGGGCCCATCGGTTTCGTTTCGTGGTGGTCTACGGCCCCCAGTCTAAGTTAGCACGGAAGACCCTTTTTCGGGTCATCCGCCCCTACTTACACACCTCCCTTTTGGTGGTCCTCGCTGGGGATTTTAACACCACCACCCTGTTGCAGGACCGAGGGGGGGAGCGTTGCCCACCCAGTTACGAGGGCCTCTTTTTGGCCGAGATGACCCGGACGGCTGACCTAGTGGATGTCTTCCACCGGGCTTTTCCACGGTCGCCGGGTTTCACCTACTACCATGGGACCCACAGGAGTCGTATCGATCGGATATATGTGAGTGCCCGGGTGGAGTGTTCCCCTCCGCAGTTGCAGGCGGTTGACTTTTCGGACCACTGCGTCCTCTCCGTGTCCTTCCTGGCTAACCACGAGGAGCTCAGCAGGGGTCCTGGCCTGTGGCGACTGAATGTGCAGTTGTTGGCAACATCAGAGGTGGTCCAGGAGTTCTTGGCCTTTCTCGCAGACCAGGAGACCCTGTTGGGTGTTTTTCCTTCCCGTGGCGCTTGGTGGGATGAGGTGAAAACGCTTGCCCGCCAACTCTTCCGTTCCCGGGGTACCTCCATGGCTCGATCCCGCTACCTCACTTACACTGTCCTCCGGAGGTCGCTGGATCGTTTGGTATCCCGAGGGGCAGCGCGGGAGGAGGTGGAAGAGGTGCGGGTCCAGCTCCGTGGCCTGTTTTATGATCGCCATGCCTCCCTATGCTTCGAGGGGGCGGCCGGTGGGGTCGCCGCTCCAGACCCTTTCTTGACTTGCAAGGAGAGGGTCCGGCGTCGGGAGGTCATGGCCCTGCGGGGCGAGGACGGTACCCTTCATACCTCCCAGGAGGACCTTTTGCGGATGGTGGGGGAATACTTCTCGGATCTGTTTGGGGATCACCCTGTGGACCTCACCCATATCCGAGAGTACCTGGGCCTTCCCCCGGTGTATTCGGCTGTGGTCCAGGCACAGGTTGATGCACTCGCTGCTCCGATTGTGGAGGTGGAGAGGGCGATTCGTGCCATGCCGTTGGGGAAGGTGCCTGGGCGCGATGGACTCCCGGTGGAGTTCTATCGCACTTTCATCTCCCAGCTGGCCCCCTTCCTGACCTCTCTGTTTCAAGAGATCATGGACACGGGGTTTCTCCCGCGGTCATTTCGCGAGTCTGTCCTGCTGCTGCTCTCCAAGGGGAAGGACGATAGCTCCTTGGATTTTTGGCGGCCGCTCTCTCTTCTGAACGCGGACCAGAAGATTCTGGCTAAGTGTTTGGCCAACCGACTGGTGGAGGTGTCGGGCGTTTTGCTGTCCCCTTCCCAGTATTGTTCCGTTCGGGGGAGAGGGGTTCTGGACGCTGTCGCCACAGTCCGGGAGGTGGTGGAGAGAGGCCAGTCGCTCCAACGGGACCATTGGTTGGTCTCCTTGGCCTAGTCCAAAGCCTTCGACCGAGTCAGTCACCGGTACCTGTGGGTGGTGCTCCAGCACTTCGGCCTCCCCGCAGGTTTCCTCTTCGTCTTGCAGGCGCTGTACCGAGGGGGGGTGAGCTTCCCGTTTATTAACAGGTGGCTCGGACGGCCTTTTGGTGTCACCTCGGGGGTGCGGCAGGTGTGCCCTTTGAGCCCCCTGCTGTATGTCTTCTCCCTCGACCCCTTCCTCCGGAGATTGTCCTCAGGTGGGTTGCGGGGCCTGGAGGCGCCTGGTGCGCCCCCGGTGACTGTCGTTGCCTACGCTGACGACATCTCAGTTTACGTGGACGGCACCGAAGGGGTAGAGGCCCTGCGGGAGGCCGTGGAGGAGTACTCGGAGGTGGCCCACTCTGTTGTCAACCACAGTAAGTGCCAGACGCTGTGGTTGGGAGCCTCGGAGGCCTCCCCGCCTTCCTGCGCCCCCTTTCCTCCTCCCGTGGGGGAGGTCCGCGTTTTGGGCCTCGTCTTCGGGTCGGAGGACTGTGCGGAGTCCAATTGGGATCGTTGTCTTGAGACTGCACGGTGTCGGGTGCTGCGGTGGAGGGGGTGGAGGTGTACGTTCGAGGAGAAGATCAAACTCCTCGGGACGTTTCTGCTTCCCCTCTTTCTGCACGTAGCCACGGTCTTCATTCTTCCTTCGTCCCGTCAGGCGTCTGTCAGTGCCGTCTTTTTCTGTTTTCTGTGGGGTAACTGCCTGAACCCTGTCCAGCGCAACATCGTTTGCCTGGATCGGGCTCAGGGCGGTTTGGGTATGTTGCACCCCCTTGTCTTCCTGTCAGTCTTGTCTATGGCGTTTCACTTAGGTAGGATGCGGGAAGGGGGTGGGGTTTGGTGGGTGGCCTCCTATCGGGGGTGGTTCTCCCGCTTCTGGGAGCAGTGGGAGGGGGCGTCCTCGGTCCCACGTGTGTGTCGGAGTGGGGAACAGGCCCCATCGTACGTTTTTGTGACGGTGGGGCTCATTCGGCGGTGGGGGGTGACCGACCTGCTCGCCCAGTCCTTGGGGCGGAAAGGATTGTACCGGATGGTACTCACCTCCCACTTTCAACCACGGTGCTCCCTGCGGGACTGTCCAGCGGATGTGATGCAGCGGGGCCTTCGGCAGTTGAACTCCCCTCGGCTGCCGAAGAAGGTTCGGGATGTGGCCTGGTTGTCTTTCCACGGGCGTTTGTACGTGAGGGACAACCTCAAGTACAGGTCACAGGCCGAGCGGGTCTGTCCGAGGGCAGGGTGTGAAGGGCAGACGGAGACCATGGACCATTTCCTCTGGCAGTGCCCCTTTAACGTGGAGGCCTGCCGGTTGGTGTCCGCTGCTCTTCACCTGCGTGACCTTTCCCTCCTTACGTATGTGGAGTGGGTGTACGGGGCCTGGTCCTTTCCTCTAAGGCAGGACTCCGGGACCCTCTACCTCATCACGGCCGTAGTACGCTACCACCTGTGGCAAGCGCGCTGTCATGTCTCGACCCGGGGGTTGGTCCTGCCCCTCGACGAGGTGGTGCGGGACATTTTGGAGGAAGTGTCCAGCATGGTGCAACGCGAAAGGCGGGTGGTGGAGGCCCATCATTGGAGCGTCTGTGGCGTCACCTCACCCTCCGCCCCCCGTGAGGGGGATGGGGGGTTTCCCTGGGGTTTCTTCCCTGTTAGGGATTTGGGGTTTGTTTTGTCTCCCGAGGGGTGAGACAGGAGGGGGAGGGGTTTGTCCCTGGGGTTTATTCCTGGTTAGGGACTTGGGGTTGCTTTTCTCCCGGTGGGGGGGGGGGAGGGGGGGTGTGCGCTGGTGCTGTGGCGGTTTGACCGCTTGTCCGCTCTTCCTCTCTCCTTGGGGGATGGTTTCCCTGGAACAGGTGTGTTTGTTTTGTTTGTATGCATCCCGCTCTGCTGTCTAGTATTGCAGGGCAGCATTGGGTTATGTTTTCTTTTGTTTTGGTTTGTATTTTTGGTTTTGTTTCTGGAGGGTTTTCGTTGGGGAAGGGCTCGAGTCGCCTGTATTTTTTTGTTTGGGGGGGTGGGAGTGGGGGTTTTTGCTTTGGGTATGTTTGCTCTGTGGGGAGGGTGGGGATGGGGCAGGGATTGGGGTGGGGGGTGGAGGAGATGCTGCTCCTTCGTTGGGGCGGGGGTGGGGAAGGGGGAATATGTTTTGTGGGTGTGAGTGGGGGGTTTGGCAGTCCTGATGGACATTCGGGACATTGGACATTACTTGGACTGCTGTGGGTTGTTGGGGGGGGGGGTTTGGGATGGACATTGGACATTGTTTGGACTGCTGTGGGTTGCTGTTGGGGGGGGTGGGGACGGACATTGGACATTGTTTGGACTATTGCGGGTTGTTGTTAGGGGGAGTGGGCACGTGTGCTGGTTGCTGGGTTTGGTGGTGGGTTTGGGGAGGTGGGTCACGGGGGGGGGTGCAGTTTGCTTGTTTGTGCTATGTCGGGGTGGGTGGGGGTTTTGGGGGGTGTGGGTCTTGTTTGGGTTGCCTGTTTTTGCTTTTTGTATGTCTTTTTGTTGCTTGTCTATAATAAAACAAAATTTCCACTCAGTTGCTCCTCAGCAGTCGAGGTGTGAGGACCTACTGTGCAGAGCTCCTGCTAGGGGGCGGAGCCTAGCTACCTGACTGTGCTTGGATGTCCGGTCCTGGGCCACCTCCAGCGGGAGAGGCCCAGGCCCAGAGGCCTACCAGGCCTGGTAGGCCTCCCTCGTTGCAGACCGTGGTGGATGATGGGATTTGTTCTCAGCTGGTGCCCCAGGAGGGGGACTCCCCAGGTAGGACTGCACATGGCCAGGGAGGAGGGACCCACATGCCCGGAGGCTTGGGCCTGCTACCCCCTGGAGGAGGCTCGCTTCTCTTTACCAGGCAGGGTGTGGAGGCCGGGAGAGGCCCTGGGGAGGCCCTGGAGTGTCGTGTCGACCAGTACGCGGGGGGGGGGGGCGGGCTCCCCCCTCCGCCTTGGGTCCTGGAGGAGGCCTCTACCTCCTCCAGTGAGGATGAGGATGGAGGGTCGAGCCTGCCGTCCTTCCAGGTCCCGGCTAGGGCCCCGGAGGAGGTTGTGGCAGCGGTGCGACAGCTTCGGGGTCTCCAGGAGGAGGCGGCCCAGCTGCAAGCCCAGCTCTCCCACCTGGAGAGCCTGCAGGCCACCATTCCTGATACGGAGTGGGTGGCTTATAAACAGTATCGGAAGGTGGTGAAGCAGGCCCTGAAGGCCAGGTACCATGGGATTGCATATTTGCGGACCCAGGGTTGTGGGTCCTTCGCAGAAATCTATCACCTCCAAGATCGTTGGGCAGCCCGGGATGCAGTCCAGGGGGGGCCCCCGGGGGTGGGACGGCTGGTGAACACACAACGGTCCCGTTATCTGCCCTTGCCCTTCCAGGGTGACTCGGGGAAAGGAACGCCGCATTTGCCAAGTACCGCTATTTTTAACCCCAGAGCTTCTTACCTGCCGGTGGTTGATGGTCCTGGACAGATGGCTGCAACATCCATGGGGGCCGTAGCTGCGGTGCCTGAAGACCATCCAGTGTTTTTCTCGGTGCCCGGTGCCACCGGGGAGGTTGGGGGCAGGGTCACGGCCCGCCGAGATCCGTCGGAGCCGGTAATGGCAGCCGCACTGTTAACCCAGCCAAAGATATTGATCCCGCACACGGAGGGCCGCGGCGGTGAGCAGCAGTTCCGTGGGGTTGATTCCGTTCCTCAGAAGGCGTTTTCGGCATCTTTCTCTGCCTTTCCGACATCGTCCTGTGCTGTTGGGGATTCCCAAGATGGCCGCCGGGGGATTTGCTGTGATGTCATCCGTGCTGAACGACCTACCTCGTTGGACAGGGTGTTTACAGGGCTTTCCTCGGCCCGGGTGAGGCTTCAAGATGGCCGCCGCCAGTTGGGTGATGTCACTTCCGGGTTTACCCGGAAGTGTGAAGATCGCCGTGGGTCTGCCTCTGCCCTGCCAAAGGAGCAACGGCAGAGATCTACGGAGGATTTACTGCCTCTCCCCAAGCAATTTTCGAAGACGGAGGTTCCTCGGGTTGCTGATACTTCAACTCCGGTCCCGGTTTCACAGCGTCGGGGGTCTGCAGACTCCGTTTTTGCTGTCCAGCGGGCTACTTCTGATACAGTGATTGCCGGGGTTCCTGTGCAAGTTTGGGGTGGGGGGCTGTTGTGGCTGCGGATTCCCCTGTTGTGGCTGCCCTTCCGGCTCCCAGACGACTGCAGGATGGCCGCCCATCATTCCCTGAGGTGGCTGTCTGGCGCCGGAAGGGTGTAGGGAAGGGGAAGGAGCAGGGTCGGGGCTGTTTTTCTGTGCCAGCAGCCCCGGGGGGGGGGGGGCCGGAGGGGTACTCTGCAGCTGTGTCTGCGGCCTGTGCTGGTGGAGCGGGATGCACAGGTTTTTGTGACTCCGGATGGTGTGGCCGAGGGGGGCCTGGCTCGCGGGGGGGCGTCCGTCCCCTCTGCTGGAGTCCTGGCTGCCGGCCTGGATGTCCCTGACCTCTGTGCCACGTCTGGCACCGGCAATCAGGTAGGAACTGGGATTGGAGGGGGGCAGCGGGGAGGGGGATCGGGGGGATTGGTCCTCGAGGGCCCTGTCCTGTTGTCTCAGGACGGTCCTGCCTTATTGCCGGGAGCCCTGCAGGGGGAAGAGGTCGGTGGGCTAGTTGGGGGTCCTGCATCTGCGGCGTCTGCTGCCCCTGTACAGAAGCAGGGACATCCTGTAGCTGTGGGGGAAAGGGAGGGGGAGCGGACGACTGGCCCACCAGTGGGAGGGGGGGTAATGGTTCTTTTGGATGGGGAGCGGGGACCGTCGCTAGCGGGGATGGGGATGGGATAGTGCCTCCAGATCCCAGGACTGGGGGGGGGGGGGCGTGTCTTTCCCCAGTTGTGGTAGCAGAGACACAGGAGATACAGGAAGGGCTGGAAATGCCGGGCAGGGGTACAGGGGGGTTCTCTGGTATTCCGGGTGTCACCGAAGAGCAGGTGCATGACGCCATTATGTTGGCCCTGGAGACCCCGGACGGCCCTAAAGGGACTTTTGATACACTTAGGAGGCAACAGGATCTGGTGGACACCTTGGATAAGGGGAAGGGAGGAGATCCGGAGTTGCCAGGAGGCACCCAGGGAGAGGGCAGAGAAAGTATCCCTGATTCTGCTTTTGCGGAGCTGATCCTGCCCAGCCCCACGGTCGCCCCATTAGAGGTGGCTGTGGATCCTGCACTACAGCAGCGGATTTTCTCGCAGGCTGTTGCGGGGGAGGCGAGCGGAGGTCAGGGGCTGGAGGCCGGGGGGTTGGTTCCCCCCCGTACGTTTGCAGAGGCCCTGAGGGGGTCTGGTGTTGCTCCGGGGACTTCAGGTGGGGCTGGGGGGAGGGGGGTTTCCCAAGGGAGCGGTCCTGTGGGCGGGGGAGGAAGTGGGGGAGGGTTCCGAGGGGTAGGGGGTGAGGTTCGATGGCGCAACGTGGCGCAGATCCGGTGGGCTGGGGAGGGGCCCACTCCAGCCAGGGAAAAGGTCTTGAGGATGGTCCTTGGGCTGGGGTTTCTCCCGGGGGATCTCTATGCCTTCATCCACATGAACAACACCATTGAATATGATGTTAGTTTCATGTTGAGACGGGGGCTGGAGATTTTCTGGGACCGATACCAGCAGCAGAGGGGGCAGGGTGGGTGGGCTGACTTTCGTGCTGTGCCTATCTCTCGCCAGGGGACGGTACCTGTGACCATCCTGGTTAGGAATGAGTCGCTCCCAGGGCAGGACATCCAGTTTTGGTTGTCGCGTCATGCGGTGCTTCTTGCACCCCTGGTTAAGGGCGCTGGGCCCCTAGGGGTGTGGGACGGGTCGTGGAAGGGTAGGATCCGTTTGCGTGAGGTGGGAAATGTCGTGCAGCACGTGCCCTCGGCCGGATTCCTCGGTCGGGATCGCATCTTGTGCTACTACCCCGGGCAACCTCGCGAGTGTCACTGCTGTGGCTCATTCAGACACCTGAGCATGAACTGTCCCGAGCAGGTCTGCACCCGTTGTGGTGGACGGGGTCACGCCTCGGCCGGGTGTTTGCTCATCCGGTGCAACCTTTGCGGGGAATTGGGCCACCCCTTTGCCCGCTGCCCCTCCGCATCACACAATGGACTGGGGGGGGGGGGATGTCGTCGCCCCACCTCGGGCTCCTGTGCGGGAGGAGGTTGTGGAGGACCCTCTCCCTCAGGAGGAGTCCGGGGGCCCTAGGGTGGAGGAGTCCATTGAGCCGAGGGAGCCACCAGGGGGAGGGGATTTGGGTAGGACGGAGGAGAGGGTTGATGTGGTGGAGGTCGCTGTTTCACGACAGGATAGGGGGTTGCGGGTGGTGCCCCCTCAGGAATGGACTACTGCCCCTCCTAAGGGTGGGAAGTCCAAAAGGAAGAAACGGGAGACATCCCCATTGCCGGATGAAGAGCCCGTGTTGGACATCAACCATTTCATCTTTTTGGCCGCTGATGCGGCTGAGGCGGATGAGGGCTTGCCTGTGGAGGCAGGGCCCCCTGTGCGGCGCTCGGTGCAGTTAGTGGCGGGGGCGGCCCCTCTTCCTCAGCGGCGGCCTCCGAAAATACCGAAGGCGCGCCACAGTCAGGGTCCTCCAATCATTGTGGATACTGGCGCCCGACGGGTGAGGGAGGACGGGCTTTTGCCCCCGCAGTTGGGTGCTGGGCCTTCGCGGGAGCCCCCTGCTGACCCAGCCGTCCTGGCCTCCCCCGCGGGGGTGGGCACTGTTCTGTTGTCTCAGTCTTTGTCCGGGGAGGGGGGGGCAGCACCGGTGGTGGATCCCACAGAGGAGATCATTCCTCCGACCCCTGACCTGTCCGTGCCCCCTCGCCCCATGGGGGCTGGGTTAGCCCCTGCGACAGCTTTGCCTGGTGGTCCCGGGGGCACCAGCACCCCCTGGGGTGACAGGGTCGGCGGGGAGGAGGAGGAGATCCTCGAGGTGGTCAACGTGGACCCCGAGGAGTTGCTCCAGCTTGCGGGCTTGTCCTGCAAGCGGGATTCTGGGGATCCAGGGGTTGGTGAGAAGAGGATGAAAGGGACACTGCACACGAAATAGGCATGGCGTGCACTCCTGCGTTCTCGTGCGCCACTATCAACGTGGCCAGCATTTGACAGACCAGGCGCGGGCTACGGCCTATGATTTTCTTTCCACGAGTGGGCTGGATGTCATCTTTTTGCAGGAGACCAGGCTCACCTCGCTCGCTAGCCTTCATCGGGCGAAGCGGGAGTGGAGGTGGGGTCCTTCGTACTGGTCACTTGCGGCCCAGCCCTACGCAGGAGTGGCTGTTTTGTTCACGTCTCACCTATTTCAGGTGCAGTATGTGTGGGAACTGGAGCAGGGCCGGTGTTTGCTCTTAGACGGCTACTGCGGGCCCCATCGGTTTTGTTTCGTGGTGGTCTACGGCCCACAGTCTAAGTTGGCGCGGAAGACCCTGTTTCGGGTCATCCGCCCCTACTTACACACCTCCCGTTTGATGGTCCTCGCAGGGGATTTCAACACCACCACCCTGTTGCAGGACCGAGGGGGGGAGCGTTGCCCACCCAGTTACGAGGGCCTCTTTTTGGCCGAGATGACCCGGACGGCTGACCTAGTGGATGTCTTCCACCGGGCCTTTCCACGGTCGCCGGGTTTCACCTACTACCATGGGACCTGCAGGAGTTGTATCGATCGGATATATGTGAGTGCCCGGGTGGAGTGTTCCCCTCCGCAGTTGCAGGCGGTTCACTTTTCGGACCACTGCGTCCTCTCCGTGTCCTTCTTGGCTAACCACGAGGAGCTCAGCAGGGGTCCTGGCCTGTGGCGACTGAATGTGCAGTTGTTGGCAACATCAGAGGTGGTCCAGGAGTTCTTGGCCTTTCTCGCAGACCAGGAGACTCTGTTGGGTATTTTTCCTTCCCGTGGTGCTTGGTGGGATGAGGTGAAAACGCGTGCCATCAAACTCTTCCGTTCTCGGGGTACCTCCATGGCTCGATCCCGCTACCTCACTTACACTGTCCTCCGGAGGTCACTGGATCGTTTGGTATCCCGAGGGGCAGCGCGGGAGGAGGTGGAAGAGGTGCGAGTCCAGCTCCGTGGCCTGCTTTATGATCGCCATGCCTCCCTATGCTTCGAGGGGGCGGCTGGTGGGGTCGCCACTCCAGACCCTTTCCTGAATTGCAGGGAGAGGGTTCGGCGTCGGGAGGTCATGGCCCTGCGGGGCGAGGACGGTACCCTTCATACCTCCCAGGAGGACCTTTTGCGGATGGTGGGGGAATACTTCTCGGACCTGTTTGGGGATCGCCCTGTGGACCTCACCCATATCCGAGAGTACTTGGGCCTTCCCCCGGTGTATTCGGCTGTGGTCCAGGCACAGGTTGATGCACTTGCTGCTCCAATTCAGCAGGTGGAAGTGGAGAGGGCGATTCATGCCATGCCGTTGGGGAAGATGCCTGGGCGTGATGGACTCCCAGTGGAGTTCTATCGCACTTTCATCTCCCAGCTGGCCCCCTTTCCTGACCTCCCTGTTTCAGGAGGTAATGGACACGGGGTTTCTCCCGCGGTCATTTCGCGAGTCTGTCCTGCTGCTGCTCTCCAAGGGGAAGGACGATAGCTCCTTGGACTTTTGGCGGCCGCTCTCTCTTCTGAACCCGGACCGGAAGATCCTGGCCAAGTGTTTGGCCAACCAACTGGTGGAGGTATCAGGCGTTTTGCTGTCCCCTTCCCAGTATTGTTCCGTTCGGGGGAGAGGGGTTCTGGATGCTGTCGCCACAGTCCGGGAGGTTGTGGAGAGAGGCCGGTCACTCCAACGGGACCATTGGTTGGTCTCCTTGGACCAGTCCAAGGCCTTTGATCGAGTCAGTCACCGGTACCTGTGGGTGGTGTTCCAGCACTTCGGCCTCCCCGCAGGTTTCCTCTTCGTCTTGCAGGCACTGTACCGAGGGGGGGGGGTGAGCTTCCCTTTTATTAACGGGTGGCTCGGACGGCCGTTTTGTGTCGCCTCGGGGATACGGTAGGGGTGCCCTTTAAGCCCCCTGCTGTATGTCTTCTCCCTCGACCCCTTCCTCCGGAGATTGTCCTCAGGTGGGTTGCGGGGCCTGAAGGCGCCTGGTGCGCCCACGGTGTCTGTCGTTGCCTACACTGACGACATCTCAGTTTACGTGGACGGCACTGAAGGGGTAGAGGCCCTGCGGGAGGCCGTGGAGAAGTACTCGGAGGTGGCCCATTCTGTTGTCAACCACAGCAAGTGCCAGACGTTGTGGTTGGGCCCTTCGGAGGCCTCCCCGCCTTCCTGCGCCCCCTTTCCTCCTCCCGTGGGGGAGGTCCGCGTTTTGGGCCTCGTCTTCGGATCGGAGGACTGTGCAGTGTCCAATTGGGATCGTTGTATTGAGACTGCACAGTGTCGGGTGCTGCGGTGGAGGGGGTGGAGGTGTACGTTCGAGGAGAAGATCAAACTCCTCGGGACGTTTCTGCTTCCCCTCTTTTTGCATGTGGCCACGGTCTTCGTTCTTCCGTCGTCCCGTCAGGCTTCTGTTAGTGCTGTCTTTTTCTGTTTTCTGTGGGGTAACCACCTGAACCCTGTCCAGCGCAACATCGTTTGCCTGGATCGGGCACAGGGCGGTTTAGGTATGTTGCACCCCCTTGTCTTCCTGTCAGTCTTGTCTATGGCGTTTCACTTGGGTAGGATGAGGGAGGGGGTGGGGTTTGGTGGGTGGCCTCCTATCGGGGGTGGTTCTCCCGCTTCTGGGAGCAGTGGGAGGGGGCGTCCTCGGTCCCACGTGTGCGTCGTAGTGGGGAACAGGCCCCATCGTACGTTTTTGCGATGATGGGGCTCATTCGGCGGTGTGGGGTGACCGACCCGCTCGCCCAGTCCTTGGGGCGGAAAGGATTGTACCGGATGGTACTCACCTCCCACTTTCAACCAAGGTGGGCCCTGCAGGACTGTCCAGCGGATGTGATGCAGCAGGGCCTTCGGCAGTTGAACTCCCCTAAGCTGCCGAAGAAGGTTCGGGATGTGGCCTGGTTGTCTTTCCACGGGCGTTTGTACGTGAGGGACAACCTCAAGTACAGGTCACAGGCCGAGCGGGTCTGTCCGAGGGCAGGGTGTGAAGGGCAGACGGAGACCATGGACCATTTCCTCCGGCAGTGCCCCTTTAACGTGGAGGCCTGCCGGTTGGTGTCCGCTGCCCTTCACCTGCGTGATCTTTCCCTCCTTACGTATGCGGAGTGAGTGTACGGGGCCTGGTCCTTTCCTCTAAGGCAGGACTCCGGGACCCTCTACCTCGTCACGGCTGTGGTGCGCTACCACCTGTGGCAAGCGCGCTGTCATGTCTCAGCCCGGGGGTTGGTCCTGCCCCTCGACGAGGTGGTGCGGGACATTTTGGAGGAAGTGTCCAGCATGGCGCAACGCGAAAGGTGGGTGGTGGAGGCCCATCGTTGGGAGCGTTTGTGGCGTCACCTCACCCTCCGCCCCCCGTGAAGGGGAGGGTTTCCCTGGGGTTTCCTTGTTAGGGATTTGTGGTTTTTCTCCCGGTGGGGGGTGTGATGGTACTGCAGCTTTGAGGAGGTTTGGCCACTCGTCCGCTTTCCCTCTCTCCTTGGGGGGATGGGTTTCCCAATCACTCTGTAGTGTGCAACAGTGTAATTATTATTTTGTGTGCATCTCGCTCTGCTGTCTGGTGTTGCAGGGCAGCACTGGGTTTTGTTCATTCTATGGTTTGGTTTGGTTCTTTGGTTTTGTTCTGGTTGGCTTTTGTTGGGGAAGGGCCAGATTTGCCTTTATGTTTTTGTTTGGGGGGGTGGGGGTGTGGGTTTTACCTTTGATGTGTTTTCTTTGTGGGGAGGATGGGGATGGGGCAGGGATTGGGCTGGGGGGTGGGGGAGCTGCTGCTCCTCCTTAGGGGCGGGGGTGGGGATGGTGGAATATGTATCTTGGGCATGGTTGGGGGGGGCTTGGCAGTCCCCAACAGTTGGACATTATGGACATGGACATGGACATTGCCTGGACTGGTGTGGGTTGTTGTCGAGGGGGGGGGATTGGGCATGGACATGGACATTGCCTGGACTGGTATGGGTTGTTGTCAGGGGGGGGGGTGGGCACGTGAGCTGGTTGCTGGGTTTGGTGATGGGTTTGGGGAGGTGGGTCACGGGGGGGGGGTTCAGTTTCTTGTTTGTGCTCTGTCGGGGTGGGTGGGGGTTTTGGGGGTATGGGTCTTGTTTGGGGTTACCTGTTTTGCTTTTTGTATGTATTTTGTTGCTTGTTTATAATAAATCAAAATTTCCACTCATACCAACTTGCCTGAGTATTTCAAATCTGGGGAATACCGGATATAGACCTCTTTGCAAGTCCACAGAATGCCAAACTTCCCCGATTCTGTTCCAGAATCCCAGCTCACAACTGTCAGGCAAGAGATGCTTTCCTACTCCACTAGGGTCAGGACTTCCTCTATGCCTTCCCACCCATTCCCCTCATTCCCAAAACTTTATTCAAACTTCAGAGAGACAGAGGTTGTATGATACTCATAGCTCCACGTTGGCCACAACAAACGTGGTATCCTCCTCTTCTGCATCTCTCTCAAACCACTCCTCTGGAGTTGGAGAATGCTCCAGATCTTCTGTGTCAGGAGGACGGATGCGTACTGTATCCCAAACCCCAGTCCCTACATCTCAGGGCCTGGTTACTGAAAGCCTAGAATTCCAGGATATTAACCTTTCTCAACAAGTAAAGGATATCCTTCTGGCTTCCAGAAAACCTTCCACAAGATGTTCCTATGCTTTTAAGTGGAACAGGTTCTCTGTTTGAACATAAGAACATAAGATATGCCATACTGGGTCAGACCAAGGTCCATCAAGCCCAGTATTCTGTTTCCAACAGTGGCCAATCTAGGTCATATGTACCTAGCAGTTTCCCCAAGAGATACAAGTTCCACAATGCTTGTACTGGTGTTCACAAAAGGGACTTAACCCTTTTTCGTACCTGTAGAGTCCCTACTAGAGTATCTCCTCCAATTATCAACTTCTGGTCTAAAGACCAATTCAGTGAGAGTCCATCTTAATGCTATTGCTGCTTTTCATAAACCTTTCGATGGACAACCTATTTCCTCTCATCCACTTGTATCAAGATTTATGAGAGGCCTCCTCTTAACAAAACCTCCCATTAAACCACCACCGGTGGCATCGGATCTGAATCTTGTTCTTGGTCAGCTTATGAAACCGCCCTTTGAACCTTTAGCCACTTCAGACCTAAAGTTTCTTTCATGAAAAGTTATTTTCCTAATTGCCATCACTTCTGCAAGGCGCATTAGTGAACTACAGGCGTTAGTAGCTGACCCTCCTTATACAAGGTTCCACCATGATAAAGTAGTCCTCAGGACTCATCCTCACTTTATGCCAAAGGTGGTTTCGCCTTTCCATTTAAACCAGTCAGTTTATCTTCCTATATTCTTCCCTAGACCTCATGCCTCTAGTGCGTAAAGGAATCTTCACACATTGGATTGTAAGAGAGCCTTAACCTTTTATCTCCAAAGAACTAAGTCACATAGAAAATCTTCTCAGCTTTTTGTGGCATTTGACTCGAGTCATTTGGGACTTCCAGTTTCCAAAAGAACTCTGTCAAATTGGATTGCAGATTGCATATCCCATACTTATCAAAGTAAAGGACTTTCTCTTGAGGGCCATGTCACAGCTCACAATGTGAGAGCAATGGCAGCCTCATTGGCTAACCTTCATTCTGTGTCCATTGATGACATTTGTAGAGCAGCCCACTACTGCTTAGACAAGGACTCCTGTTGGGATGCCTCATTTGGCCAGGCTGTTCTTCAGCATTTCTTCCATACTTAATACAACTCCTAACCCCATACATAGTTTGGATGCCAGAGGTCCATGGGAGGAAGCATGAACTATCTTACCTGGGTTCGCACTCGCTGGGCTCACCCCTTGGCATCTTTCAGCTGGGGAGTCCCCCATATGTGAAGACTACATTCCTGCTTGTTCCTGGAGATAGTGTAGTTACTCACCTGTAACAGGTGATCTCCGGGAACAGCAGGAATTTAGTCTTCACAGCCCACCCACTTCCCCTAGGAGTTGTCTCTATCTCTTTCTCTACTTCTCTCGTTTGGTCTCAGCTATAAACTCAACTGAAGTGAGAGAGGTACAGAGGCGGGAAGACAGTACGCATGCGCTGTGGGATGCTCCCAAAAGCGTTCCTATTGGACGCTGAGGAGCATTCCCGCACGGGCGCCACCGGTACCGACGATACCCATATGTGAAGACTAAATTCCTGCTGTTCCCAGAGATCACCTATTACAGGTGAGTAGCTACTCTGTCAGCGAACTGAAATGGACAGGTATTGGGCACTCTGAATCTGATGATCACATGGTCTACTATGCTCGAAATAAGACAAAGAAGAAATGGTGTTGCATTTCTAGTTAAGAAGAAACTTGCAAGAACTATAATGAAATATAATGCAGTCAGCTATTCCAAAACTAAAATCAACTCCTATATCCATTAGAAGTAATATGAAATTATTTGAGGTTACCTGGGATACAGACTTACTCTAAGCTATTTTTCTCAGATCACCCATACTATTAGGAGCTCTTATTCTGTTCTTCATAGAATCAAATCTCTGAAGCATTCTCTAGATTCAAGAGCTTTGAAAACACTATTACACACACTAGTCATGACCTGATTAGACTACTGTAACTCAATGCTCTGCAGTACTCCTCAATATCAACTGAAAAGGTTACAGTTTGTACAAAATATTGCTGTAAAACTCTCCTATGGTGCAAAAAAGATAATGTAACTTCCCTTCTCAGGGAGCAACATTGGCTTCCCATTAATACCCGCATCAAATTCAAGGTGGTTCTTCTGGTCCACTGTGCCTACTATACAGGCTTCTCTACTTATTTAAATACACTCTTAATCCCTTATGACCCAGCTAGGACACTCAGATCCTCACAAGCTTTCTATCTACAGCTACCTTCAATGACTACGTTGAGACTTGCTTTTTATTTAAAACTGAGCTTTCAGCTATCAAGTTCCCAAATTATGGAATATACTCCCCCAAGAAATGAGACTGGAGAGCTCATACAAAAAATCCAAGAAGGGATTTAAAACTTGTTTTTTCTGTACTGCTTTCCCTTAATCCACTACTAGAAATCCTCTGAAGGATGGTTTCAAATGATGCATACCTACCTAGTGTTTTCCGTTAAATGCATCTCTTCAGGAAAAGATTATTGTGCTACCCACCTTCTCTCTACCCCTGCAGCTTCAGATGAATGACTTTGTATTGTGCAAATGTTCCATTGTAACATGTCAAATTATTTTTGTTGTAAGCTGCCTTTATGGAAAAATCAAAAGGCAGTATATCAAATCTTTTAAATAAACACCTAGGGCCCGATATTGAATTGGGCAGGCTATGCGCTGCTACGGTGCATAGTGAATATCTGAGGTCACTGCACATGCCCCAGAGCTCCTGAAGCTAACTGGGTAGTGGCAAAATTTCACCACTACCTGATAGTTTCCGTAGCTTTTGCTATGCCTAGTTTTACCCTCTGATCGCTAACCAGGTAGCAGTGCAATATCATCGCTACCCGGTTAGTGACAATCTCCGCCTCCGCTCTGCTTCAGAATGCCCCCAGCATGCCCTGATGCTAATCGCATAGAGTTAGGGCATGTAGCAGGGTTAGAAGGGGTTATTCAATGGTGCTAACTGTGAAAGTGCTATTTAATATCTCAATTTAAGGCATTTATGCGGTTTACTGGGCTGTAAACCGTGTAAATGCCTTTCGAATATTGAGCCCTCTTTTCTATTTGTGTACAATGAATACCCGTCAACACCTCAATTCAGGTATATGCACCAGCAGCTGCAGAAGAGGAAGAAGTGGATCAGTTCTATGAACAAGTACAAGTCAAAGTTGACAGAACATGCAAGATATCCTGATAGTCATGGGTGACTGGAATGCAAAGGTTGGCAACAAGAAAGGCAAAATGGTTGGAAAATATGGACTTGGCAACAGAAATGAAGCTGGAGATAGACTGATAGAATTCTGCAAGACCAACGGTTTATTCATCTCAAACACCTTCTTCCAGCACACAAGTGGAGATTCTACACGTGGACTTCACCCAATTAAATTGACTATATCTGTGGAAATCAATGATGAAAAGGTTCAATAACATCAACAAAGACAACCCGGAGCTGACTGTGGTACTGATCACCAGCTGCTAGTATGCAAATTCAAGCTAAAGTTGAAAAAACAAGCCACTCAATGTAGCAAAATGATCTTGAAAATTTACCACCAGAATTTAAAGACCAACTGCCAAATCAATCTGCTGCTTTGGATACAAATGAGTACTGGAAGAGGCATGGGGTGACATTAAGAAAGCTGTGCTTGAAAGTGAGAAGTCTCTACAAAAGGTGAAAAAGCAAAAACTGCCAAAATGTGTGACTGAAGAAACTCTGAAAATTGCCCAGAAAGGCAGAGAAGGGAAACCCAAAGGAGAAAAAGAAGTAATCACAGAACCTAACAGATTTGCAATGTGCAGCCAGAAAAGACAAAGGAGAAGTACTACAATGACACATGCAAGGAAATAGAATCAGAAACTATCAGAGGAAAAAACAGATTGGTTTTCCTAAAACTACAAGAGTTACATAAGAACATAGATGCTATAATGGGTTAGACCAAGGGTCCATCAAGCCCAGTATCCTGTTTTCAACAGTGGCCAATCCAGGCCAGAAGTACCTGGCTGGTTCCAAAAAGGTACACAGATTCCATGCTGCTTGTCCAATGGGTAAGCAATGGATTTCCCCAGCCCTCTTTAAAAATGGTTTATGGACACTTCCTCCAGAAACTTGTCCAAACCTCTTTGAAATCCAGCTACACTAACAGCTTTTACTACATACTGTGGTAACAAATTCCAGAGTTTGATTACACATTGCATGAAAAAAATATTTTCTCCGATTAGTCTTAAGTGCTGCATTATAAGTACATTGCATGTCCTCTATTCTTTCTACTTACTGAAGGGGTAAACCGCCAATTTTTTTTATCCATTCTACTCCATTCATTATTTTATAGACCTCTATCATATCTCCACTCAGCCATCTCTTTTCCAAGTTGAAGAACCCTAACTTTTTAAGCCTTTCCTCGTAGGGATATTCCACTTTACCATTTTTATCGCTTTTCTCTGTACCTTTTTCTAATTCTGCTTTTTTCATTTTTAAGATATGGAGACCAGAATTGCACACACTATTCAAGGTGTGGTCGCACTATGGAGCAATACAGAGGCATTATAGTATCCTTGATTCTGTTCTCCATTCCTTTCTTTATGATTTCTAACATTCTCTATCTGCTTTCTTGGCTGCAGTTGCACACTGGCAAACGGTTTCAACGTATTATCCATGATGAAGCCTAAATCTTTTTCCTAGGTAGTGGTTCCTAATGTGGAACCTTGCATTATGTATCCTTAGTTTTGGGTGGTTGTTCACTAACAGGCTCATTTCACCCCAGACATACAGCACCTCTGTACATCCAGTTTGAACCGGACGTGCAAAGGAGGTCACAATTCTGATCCTGTGGGGCACATCCAGCCTCGTGGGACCAGAATCGTGAACAGCCCTGTACGTGCAGGCCAGGACTGTGATTCAGCTTGGCCTGCATGTACAAGGAAAGCCCGACTAACTCAATCAGGGCTTTACAGTGGAGCCACTGTGGCTCCATTGTTAAGCCACGATCCCGGCCGCTGGCTGCACAAAGGCTTTCCCTGCAGCCCGGCCCCCAATCTGGCCTCCTAAGGCCAGGGTCAGGCTACGGGAAATGTCCTCGGGCCCCCTCTGCTCCATCCATGCCACAGGCTCACAGAAAAAAGATATCCAGGGATGTTATTCTACCCTTGAAGGTGAAATAACTTCCCCGCACAAGAGTAGTAAATCACCTGGGCCGGATGGTATACATCCAAGGGTGTTGAAAGAACTGAAATATGAGATTGCAGACCTGCTATTAGTAATCTGTGAACTATCATTAAAATCATCTGTAATACCTGAAGATTGGAGGATGGCCAATGTAACACCAATTTTTAAAAAGGGTTCCAGGGGTGATCTGGGAAACTACTGACCGGTGAGCCTGACGTCAGTACCAGGAAAAATGGTAGAAACCATCATAAAGAAAACAATTACTCAGCATGTAGAAAGTCATGGCCTAATGGGAGACAGCCAACATGGCTTTAGACAAGGAAGATCTTGTCTTACTAATCTGTTATGTTCTTATGAAGGTGTGAATAAACAGGTGGACAAAGGTGAGTCGGTTGATATAGTGTATCTGGGCTTTCAGAAAGCCTTTGACAAGGTCCCTCATCAGAGACTTTTGGCAAAACTAAAGAGTCATGGGATAGGAGGCAGTGTACTATTGTGGATCAGGAACTGATTAAAAGATAGAAAGCAGAGGGTAGGGCTAAATGGCCAATCTTCCCAATGGAGAAAGGTGAATAGTGGTGTACCCCAGGGATCTGTGCTGGGTCCACTGCTTTCTGACATATTCATAAATGACCTGGAAAAGGGAATAACGAGTGAGGTTATCAAATTTGCAGATAACACAAAAATATTTAATGTTAAAACCTAAGAGGATTGTGGAAAATTGCAAGAGGATCTTGATAAATTGGAAGACTGGGCATCAAAATGGCAGATGAAATTTAATGTGGACAAGTGTAAAGTTATGTACCTAGGGAAGAACAACCCAAACTATGATTACACGATTGAAGGTTCCACATTAGGAACCACCACCCAGGAAAAAGATTTAGGCGTCATTGTGGATAACATGTTAAAACCCTCTGCCCAGTGTGCAGTGGCGGTCAAGAGAGCAAATAGAATGCTAGGCATCATAAGGAAAGGAATGGAAAATAGAACAAAAGATATTATAATGCCTCTATATCGTTCCATGATGAGACCGCACCTTGAATATTGTGTTCAATTCTGGTCGCCGTATCTTAAAAAGGCTATAGCGTTATTAGAAAAGGTTCAGAGAAGAGCCACCAAAATGGTAAAGGGGATGGAAGGATACTCCTATGAAGAAAGGCTAAAAAGGTTAGGGCTCTTTAACCTGGAAAAGAGACGGCTGAGGGGAGATATGATAGAAGTCTATAAATTAATGAACGGAATGGAACGGGTAAACGTAGATTGATTGTTTACGTTATCAGAATACAGAAAGACTAGGGGACATGCAATGAAGCTACAGGGTAAACTATTTAAGACTAATAAAAGAAAATATTTTTTTCACCCAACGTGTAATCAAACTCTGGAATTTGTTACCGGAGGATGTAGTAAAGGCTGTTAGTATAGCTGGGTTTAAAAAAGGTTTGGACAAGTTCCTGGAGGAAAGGTCCATAAACCATTATTCAGAAGGGACCCAGGATATCAATGCTTGACATAGTACAAGCATTGTGGAACCTATGTCTTTTGGGGAAACTGCTAGGTACGTACTACCTAGATTGGCCACTGTTGGAAACAAGATACTGGGCTTGATGGACCTTGGTCTGACCCCAGTATAGCATATCTTATGTTCTTATGGAGACCTTGGAGGGAGTAGACAGAAAGGAGAGTGAGCTCTGAAAGCTTTGGATAAGCACAGAGAGGCCCTAATTGTAATTAAGTGAAAGGAAAGCCAGAGATCAACAAGGGTTTGTATCATGCAGCAGGACAGCAGCTTAGTTGGGCCTTTTGCCATAATCTGAAGTTAATACTGAGTGGACCAGACAGTTTTTAAAGTTTATCTGTATAACTTCAAATATATATTCTCCTTTTTTGATATATCACACCGGAATGTAGCAGTATAACCCTCAATGGATAACTTAACCATATAGTGGCTGAAATTTACCATGGTGTAGATAAGAGGTTACTTCACCCACACACTGCCCCATTGCTGACCCCTTTTAATAATTACATGGCCAGAATATCGCAGATATCGCTGTCACTGCTATGGAATATTGAGATCTCCCTTTCTAGCTTTCAAGCACTCTCTAAGGGTGGAGATGGCAAAATAGAAACATGACGACAGAGAAAGACCACATGGCCCTTCTAGTCTGTCCTTCCATATCAACCACTACAACAGTCCCCTTTTTCCTTTAGAGATCTTCTGTATTTGTCCCATGCTTCTTTGAATTCAGACACTGTCCTCATCTCTACCACCTCCAGTGGGAGACTATTTCACGGATCCACCACTCTTTCTGTAAAGAAATATTTCTGCATATCACTCCTGAATCTATATCCTTTCATTCTCATCCCATGTCCCCTCGTAGCAGAGCTTGTTTTCAATCGAAGGAGGATCTCCTCTTGTGCTTTTATGCCATGGAGGTATTTAAACGTCTCAATCATATCACCTCTATCCTGCCTTTCCTCTAAGGTGTACATATTAAGTGTCCTCATAGGCTTTATAATGAAGAACGCTAACCATTTTAGTAGCCACCCTCTGTACTAACTCCAGCCTGTGTATATCCTTTTGAAGTGCGGTCTCCAGAATTGCATACAATACTCCAAATGAGGTCACACCAAAGACTTATACAGAGGCAGTATCACCTCTTTCTTCTGCTGGCCATTCCTCTCCCTATGCACCCAAGCATCCTTATAGCTTTTGCTTTTTCTACCTGTTTAGCTACTTTAAGATCATCAGACACAATCACGCCTCAGGCCAGCTCTTCTTTAGTGGACAAAAGTATTTCACCCCCTATACTATATTGTACCCTTGGATTGCTGCAGCCAAATGCATGACCTTGCATTTTTTAACATTAAATCTCAGCTGCCAAATTCTAGACCATTCTTCAAGCGTAGCTAGATCCCTCTTCATGTTATTTACATCTTACTAGTTGCCTTTGAGGAATGGTGTCAAAGGCTTTACTGAAATCTAAACACACCACATCTAGGGCTCTCCCTCAGTCCAACTCCCTGGTCACCCAGCCAAAGAAATCAATCTGATTTATCAGATAAGACCTGCCTCTGGCGAATTAATGCTGTCTTGAATTCTGTAATCCGCTGGACTCCAGAAACCTCACTATTTTCTCTTTCAGCAGTGTTTCCAATAATTTACTCACCACCACTGTTCCGTCTAAGCTGTGCGCGTGTGTGCACGCGCACACCTCGCCGAGCGAGCACACATACTTTACAACAGAGCGCACAAAAATTATGGTTCTAATTCTGATAGAAAACACAGATATCTTAAAATTTAAAAGTTATGTATTTACGGTTTTCACAAGTTCTACAATGTTTTCTAGTGCAATCAATGTGGTGTACATACTGTATTCTGATGTGTAGTCAAATTTTTAAGTATATAACTCCGAGTGTCGTTATGTGGCGCACAAAAATTTAACCTTCCTTCAAAAGCTGCACAGCTGATATTTTATGCGCACACAGCCTACAGAAAATTAGAGGGAACATTGCTCACCACCAAAGTTAAACTAACTAGCCTGTAGTTTTCAACCACATCCTTATTTCTGCTTTTGTGTAAAGGGACCACATGTGCCTCTCTTCAGTCCTTTGGCACCACTCCTGACTCCAAAGAGGCATTGAGAAAAGGTCAGTCAATGGAGCTGTTAGAATGTCCCCAAGTTCCCTCAGTATTCTAGGGTGTATCCCATCCGGTCCCATTGCTTTGTCTACTTTAAGTTTAGCTAGTTTCTTACACAGTCTTCTGAAAATTGTTCAAGATGTCCCTCACTTCTTTTCCTGTTTGTGGGTGTTTTCTGAGGTCCTGCTCCTGGTTCTTCATCTGTGAACACAGAACAGAAATATTTGTTAAGCAATTCCACTTTATCTGCATCAGCTTCTACATATTCCTCCCCTTCACCCTTGAGTCTGCCAATACCACTTTTGCCCTTCCTCTTCTCACTAACATATCTGAAAAATGTCTTATTCCCGCATTTTAATGTATTGGCTATTTTCTTCTCATTATGAATCTTTGCTTTCCTGACTACTTTGAATCTTATGTAAGTTTTTCCAAATATAGATGCCTGTCTTCCTCTCTCTGAATATCTTTCTCTCTCTGTGATCTCTTGTATTTCATGAAGGCCTCCCTCTTTTCCTTCACCTTTTCAGCTACTTCTTTTGAAAACCATAGCAGTCTCCTTTTTCTTTTATCTTTACCATTTTAACAAAAAGGTTGGTTGCCCTTATGTTCAAATCTTTTTTATTAACAAACCAAGAACATCACACCCAGCATGTGGGGGATCTGTACAATGCCAAGAGTTTACAGGCCACATATATCCACTTCCTGTATTTACAGTTTATACACCCATCCCCTCTCCTCCCCACCATAGCCCATAGGAATAACCACTTGTGTCCCCATATACAGTACACCTACCATCAGACTTCAGCTATGGACACATTCCTTACATTTTCCTTACATTTCTAGCACACCAAACAATTAAACATATCTATATACCACCATGCACACTTCCTGCTACATGCATATCTGTATGTCCCTCCCACCCCCTAACACCTTCCCCATCTTATCATATTCGCTAGAGCTTCAGTAATTATAGGTCCATGCCCCCTCCTGTGCTTCCAGTCCAAGATGCCTATCAGCTCATCCCCCTCCAGTGTATGTCTGATATCTTATCAGGTTCCATTATTAACTCTCCTATGCCTCATAGGGTGAGAATATTGTTCCGAGCCCTAGAAGAAAAAGCCTGTAAATAAGGTTCCCAGGTAATTAAGAAATTATCACGTTTCTTTCCCCCTTTCTTGTAGACTATCCCTTCCCATATTATACATTGGTGGAAGATATTCCGCCATTCCCAGTAACCCTGGGTCTGTGGTATCTCGCCAATGTTTTAAGATACAAAGTTTAGCAAGGAAACATGCCTTCCAAACTAGTAAACGTCCCCTTTTGCTCCTCATTCCTAGTGGTTCCAATGCATCCAGGATTGCCAAGCCGGGAGTGAGGGTTATCTGCTGTCCCAGCAGTTGCCCTACATAAACTTGAATTTTCCCCCAAAAGGTTTGTACTTGAGGGCACCTCCAAAACCTATGTCCCAGTCCTGCTAGTTCACTATCGCACCATGGGCATTTTGAGTTTTTAGCAATGCCTGCCCTCCATGCGCGTTATGGGGAGAAATATGTTCTCATCAAAATTTTAAATTGTCTCTCTCTAGCATCCTGGGTGAGCTTTGGTATACGTGCTACTGCTGGGACCCATGCATATCTTTCTAGTAAACAGGCAAATTCTGCTGCCCACTTACTTATTCCATGATCATGTATACCTGCTCTGGGGCAATCCCTTATTTTTTGGCAATAGTGAGCCACAGAAACCCGTGTTCAATCCTTGAATTCAAACCGTGTCTCTAATTTGTCCATGACTCCCTTCTCCAGTCCCTGCCTATTCAAGGAAGCTACATAACATTGGAGTTGGATATAAGGAATGCAATGGTTCCCATGGAGTTAGAATCAGCTTTGGAGCTCTCTTAATGGTAATATGAGACCCTTCTCATCAACCACTTGCCTCAGGTGCGTAAGTCCTAGTGAGGCCCAGACCCAAAAAACCTTTGAATGCAAACCTGTGGGAAAAGCCCCGTTTTCTTGTATCGATAGATAACCTGTGGTCTCCGCAGGTATCCCCATCAAAGAACTTTCCAACCATTACAAACCCCGGTTATCAATAAGCTCTCTCAGTCTTGGGGTGAAGCTGAGCCCTCAGGGTATGGAGGCCAATGCCAGGGGAGCAGTCATCATGGCCTCCATCTCTCGGGGAGTGTGAATTGAACTCTTCCCTAGCCAATCTCTGACATGCCTTAAGACACAAACGAGATTATATTGTGATAGATCTGGGAGACCCATACCTCCCCCACTCCATGGCTCTCGAAGTCTAGTAATAGCCAATCGGGGTCGCTTCCCTTTCCAGAGAAAATTTTGTAAATATTGTCTCTCTTAGGTCTCAACACCGTAATCGGAGAGGTATTAACTGTAGTGTATAAAGAATCTGGCGAAAAACTACCATTTTGTACGCTGCAATCTGCCCTGCTAGTGATAATGGTAGAGGGTTCCAGTCTCTCAGCTTATCCTGATTCCACCCAATCAAGAGAGGGACATTTGAATTTTAGACGCCGTGGATTTGATGTTAACCAGATTCCTAAATATTTAAACTTGTCTCAAGCCCATTTAATAGGGAACCGTCCCGGCCAGGTATTCTGAAGGGTACCCCACACATCTAAGGCCTCGGATTTAGTCTTATTAAGCTATAGGCCCGCCATGGCCCCAAACTCTTCTACTTCTAACAACAAGTTGGTTAAGGATACCTGCGGGTTTGTTAACACCATCAATAGGTCATCTGCAAAGGCGGAAATTTTAAAGGCTATGTTACCTATATTAACACCGGGTATGTCTCCCCTGGAATTCACCATTCTCAGGAATAGATCTAGGGAGAGGACAAAAAGCAGAGGTGAAAGGAGGCATCCCTGTCTTGTTCCCCTCTCTAAATTAAAACAGGAGGTTAAATCTTCATTTACCCCTATTCTCGCAGTAGGGCAATGATAGAGGGTTCGCACCCCATTGATAAATCCCTCCCCCAGTCCATATGCCCCCAAAACTTGGAATAAGTAAACCCAATTGATCCTGTTAAATGCTTTCTCAGCATCAAAACTTAGGAGAAGAGCTGGGGTTTGGGTCTGATGGATCTTTTCTAGTGCGACAATGATCCGATGCAGATTACTGACAGGGTACCTTCCTCTAACAAATCCAGTTTGGCTTGGATGAAGCAAATCTGGCAGGCACATGGCCAAAAGGTTCGCTAATATCTTGGCATATAATTTTAGATCTAGGTTGAGAACAGATATCGGATGGTATGATTCTGCCACTCTCGGGTTTTTACCCGATTTGGGTAATAAAACTATATATGCTGAGTTAACATCATACTTCAGCTCCCCTCGAGTCATCCAAATATTGAAAACCTCTACTAATGGCCCCAGGATATCTGGTACCAAAATGTTATAATACTCTGCTCTGAATCCATCTGGTCCAGATGCTCGACATAGAGCTGCCCGTACTATGGCTAACTGTACTTCATCTGTTGTAATTGGTGCCGCTAACCCCTCCCTCTGATGACATAACCCTTGAGAGTGATATCCAGCTCAAATAGGTTTGAATACGTGTCAGTGAAACCTCCTCCCTACTGTAGAGGGTACTATAAAATTGAGCAAAGATGTCCCCCAATGCACTTGTTGTCCCAGCTTCTATCCCAGTCTTGTCTCTCAGGGCCACTGCACAGCTAGAACTCTGGCTTTTCTGTAAACATCGCGCTAGTAGCCTGCCCAGTTTATCTCCGTACTGATATAATCAATACTTATAATAAATCAGGGACTTTTGCTTTTTGATGTATTACTGTATGCAATGTAGCCTAGGTTGCCAAACGTTGCGCCTTATTTGCGGCTGTGGGGCTTCTAGTAAATAAACATCATTCCCTACAGACTTTTATTTATTTATTTAATTGGTTTTATATACCACACTATTTTAAATCAATGCGGTTTACAGTATAACAACTCAATACATAGAACAGGTTTACATTGAACATGTAACAGAGCTTAACAATTACAACAATACAACAGTAGACTACATGGCATTGTGATCATAGGATTAAAGACTACCATAGCAGTGACTATTTCCAATCAGCAGGGTGTTAATGGTCTCGTGCAATGGAAGGAGGTGAGGTAATAGTGCGACTTGTTTTTCTAGTCGAAGAATCCGTGCAGCCATGTCCCGTCATCGCTTAACGACATAGGAGATGATGTCGCCCCTCAGTACTACCTTGGATGCCTCCCAAAAGAGCTCCGGGGTCTCGGCATGAGCCCCATTAAAATGACAGTAATCCCGCCAACATTCTAATAGATATTTCCGGAACCCCACTTCTTCATATAGTTCAATTAGGATGTGACAAGGGGCACGTTCCACTTGTGGGTCTCCCCAAGAACAGTCCACCGATACCACAGCATGATCTGAGACCTCATAGGGCCCTATCCTTGCTGCATCTACCTGTTGAAAAAGAGGGGTGGACAAAAAGATAGCATCTATTTGTGTGCTAGTGCTATGGGCTCTAGATAAATGTGTGTAATCATGCTTCTGCGGATGGAGAGCCTTCCAAAAAATGGCCTAAATGCCGTGATGTATATTGTCTAGGCCCACTAGACTCCCCCTTTAAATCCATGCGGGGGTCTAAGACTCCGTTCCAATCCCCTCCCAAAATCAAAGGATAGTCAGACAAGCCTTCAATTTGTGATGTCAAAATTGCAAAAAAATTGGGATCTGGAGTATTTGGTGCATAGACTGCACCGAGAATCACTGCCTTCTCCTTTAATTCTCCTACTACTAATACATAACGACCCAAAGGGTCCCTAATCTCCTGGATGCATTGGAAGTTCACCTCCTTCTTAATGAGCACTGCCACTCCCCCTTTCATCCTTGGGCTGAGGCCCCATAAACCTGCTCCACCTCTGTACTTTTCAACCTGTTTAGATCCTCATTAGACACCACCAGATACAGGAAAGTGTAAGGATCAATGTATTGTTGTGCTGCTTTGGGGCTCTCAAAGGTCTGCGGTCCCCCAGCAAGGAAAATTTTAAGCTTCGCAGGACAGCAAATTTCAGTTGTGCTGCCACCAATCTCTGACACACTGTGGCATATGCCTTTCTCTTAGTGCTCAGTTCAGTCGAGTAATCTTGAAAGGCTGAAAAACATTCCCACAGACAATAGGGCCTTGAGCACGCATCTGCTTCTGCACTTTTTTCTTTTGTAAAAAGTTCACGAACCGGGCTATTACCACCCTAGGTCTTGACTTGCCGGCGTGTGTAGGTCTGATCCGATGAATACGTTCTATGAACAGTGGTTTGCAATCATCTCCCAATGTCAAAGACATGGTTAGCAGGGTTTCCAAATAGCCCTGCAGTTCACTGTCTTTCACCGATTCTGAGTTGCTAAAGAAACAGATATTTTTCCATCTTCCGCAGTTTTCAATATCGTCCAGTTTTAGTGCTTGCTTCCCCAGCAATGCTTTTAGTTGCTTGAGCTCTGCGTCTGTTTTACCCTGTGCATCCTCTAATTTTTATTCTGTTATATACCGCGCTATTCTGCATCAGTGCGGTTTACATTGAACAAACTGAAATTACATTGAACAGGGCATTTTTAACTTGGAGATAACTATTTTACAGGGAACATGGGCTATGGAGGGTTAAGTGGCTTGCCCAAGACCACAAGGAGCACCTGTGGGAGTAGAAACCCCAGTCCTTCCGGCCCAAGGTTGCTGTCCTCTAGTGGGATTTGAACCACCGACCTTCTGGCCCGAAGTACCTTGTCCCAACCACTAGGCCACTCCTAGTGAGATATCCGACCCTCTGCTTCATGCAGCTGGGAGCCAACGGCTTCAAATGATTGTGCCAAGGTGTCCAAACGTCTCATAATAGCATCAAAGCGTTCCGTCAGGGCCCCCACCACTGCTGTGGTCACCACCTCCAATAACGCGACCTACCCTCGTAAGTTCAGCAAGGAAGGAGAGTCGGCCATTTTGTTGAGTTGCACTGCAGCCTTTTCACGGTCTCTTCGAGAAGATTTCATAACTTCCACACTGCGATTTTTCCCCTCAGAAGACCCTCAGGGTATATCCAGGTCAGTACTTCATCGCCCGTGCTCAGATAAAGTGATATTTTATGTAAAAGACATTGATAGTGGCTGGTGATTCAGGGGAGAGCACAGAACCTGTCTGTGCACCCTCAGCACATCAGGTTGGTTGCCCCTAAAATATCCCCTTTTAGTTTTGCCCACTGTTTTTCAACATCCCCCAGCTGTTTCCATTCCGCTAACAACTCCCTGAGGTATTGGCCATCTTGGCAAAGTTAGTTTTCCTATGTCAGAAAGCAGGCGACGACTGTCAGGGGCAGAATACAGAAAAAGAATGGACTTACAAAAACAAGTAGCTTCTAAAAACTGCAGAAGATTCTGAATACATATAGGATGTAACTACAACATCGACTGTTGCAGAAATGGTGAGTGTTCCTCGGCATCACTGGAAGGACAAGAAAGCTTCAGACATAGTGAACAGGAAGTTGCATCAGTGGGCAGCGGTAATAAAATGGATGCTTTAGAAATCAGTATTATAAATGTTTCATCATTTGTTCAGAAGGATCCTGCTACACATGTAGGAGAATTTTATCTTCTTCCCAGATGGTTTTGGTGGCCGATTTGTGGTTAATAACTATAAGCATCTCTTTAGCGGTGAATTGGTTTTTAGAACATGGCTTGTTTATTCTGCTAGCAGAAATGCCATTTTCTGTTACTGTTGGAAACATTTCACTATAAATAAGAATGCCCTTACAGCTTGTGGGCTCTACGAGTGGACGCATATATTGGCACATCTGAGTCGGCATGATGCGTATATTTCTCACCTAGATGCATATAAGCAATGGCTACAGCTGTCACACAGACTAAAATCTAAGCAGACGATAGACGCCATTCCTCAATGCTTTTTAAATGCTGAAACTAGGCAATGGCAATAAGTTCTAGAACATCTCATTGCTGCTGTTCAGTTCTTCGGACAATGTTTTCCATTTTGAGGAACATTTGACAAATACTGTTCTTGCCCATGGAAATTTGAAGCTTGTAGTACTAATATCTAAATCTAACATTGTGATATCACAACATCTTTTGCGTATAGCATGAAGTAGCACATTGCAATATTTCCTTGGAAAAGACAGTCAAAATGAGCTCATCTACCTTTTAAAAACCATTAAAAATCACTAGGCCTGATATTCAGCAGAGGTGGCTAGCTGTCGCTACTGAACATTAGACCTGGACATTCCAGGACTATATCCAGATCCTGTTATTGACCATCTCAGCTGCCCGGTTAACTTCTGTGGTGAAACGTAGCGCATTTCCCAGATAAGTCACTCCTGAGTATAAGTCACAGGGGCCAAAATTAGGCATTTTACTGGTAAAATCATAGTATAAGTCGCGGGTTCTAAGAATAAAGCTCAAGACAACACTACTGTTTTTTTTAAAACCTAATTTATTCTGTTTCACCTTCCAATGTTGTTGTTAAGTGCCGTCGAGTCGGAGTCGACTCATGGCGGCCCTCTGGATAGCTATCCTAAATTGTGTTCGGTCTTCAGTCAGGCGGCTCATTGTTGACAGACTGGTACCCGTAGCTGCTGTTATTGTATCGATCCATCTCATTGCTGGCCTTCCTCTTTTGCGTTGACCTTCTATCTTGCCAAGCATAATGTCTTTCTGTAATGATCTCTCTCTTCGCATGATGTGTCCAAAATATGAAAGTCAAAGTCTTGTCATCTGAGCTTCTAAAGAAAGCTTAGGTTTGATCTCCTCTAGTACCGACTGGTTTGTTCTTCGGGCAGTCCATGGTATACACAGTATTCGCCGCCAGCACCATAATTCAAAGGCATCAATTTTCTTCCTGTCTATCTTTTTCACTGTCCAACTTTCACATCCATATGATGTTATTGAAAATACCATGGCTTGAACAAGTCGAATCTTTGTATGGAGAGAGACATCTCTGCTCTTGAGAATCTTATCTAGGTCTTTCATAGCCATTCTGCCAAGAGCAATGCGTCGTCTGATTTCTTGACTGCTTGTTGCTTCTTTATTGATAGTTGATCCAAGTAGGTTAAAGTTGTTCACAATTTCAATTTCTTCTCCTTCAATGATGAACCTGTTGATTATGCCAGTTGTCATGATCTTTGTCTTCTTTACATTAAGGTGCAGGCCCATTTTGAGACTATGTTCTTTGATTGTGAGAAGCAAATGTTTCAGATCATCTTCACTTTCAGCCAGTAATGTGGTATCATCAGCATAGTGAAGGTTGTTGATGAGTCTTCCACCAATCTTCACACCTCTGTTGTCTTCATACAATCCTGCTTCTCTGCTTCACCTTCTAATAACACTCTTGAATAAAGTGCATAACAACGTAGCAGCTAATTCCACATCAGATTTATTCTGTATTACTTCCGGGAAAGCCATTGAAGTTCTCATCTTCGGTATCAGGATAAGGATAAGGCGGTATACAAAACGGTATACAAAACTGTCTAAATAAATAAATCATGGTAAATAGTTCTGCAGTTTCAGGAGCTAGTTCATTTTCATTATTGTCGTCTTCTTCGTCTTCATCTTCATGATTATCAGGGCTCTTTAGTATTTCAGCTTTCACAAAACTGGATTTTATTATTTTATCACTCGCACCCCCCCTCCCCACCAAGCTGTCGCCATCCACCCGGAGACTTCTGCAAAAGTGGTGTGGTACATAAGGCCAGTACATAAGAACAAAAGAACATAAGATATGCCATACTGTGTCAGACCAAGGTCCATCAAGCCCACTATCCTGTTTGCAACAGTGGTCAATCTAGCTTCAGGTATTAGATATGATTTTAATGATAGTTCACAGATTACTAATAGCAGGTCTGCAATCTCGTATTTCAGTTCTTTCAACACCCTTGGATGTATACCATCCGGCCCAGGTGATTTGCTACTCTTCAGCTTATCTAATAGTTGTAATACATCTTCCCGATGTATCGATATTTCCTTCAATTCTTCTGCACCTTTAAATACCACTTCAGTCATGGGTAACATCCCTACATCTTCCTCAGTAAAGACCGAAGCAAAGAATTCATTCACTCTCCTTTATCGCCTTGTCGCCTCTTAGTGCACCTTTAACTCCTCTATCATCTAGTGGACCAACTGACTCTCTCACAGGTTTTTTGCTATGAATGTACTTGAAAAAGTCTTTATTTCGCGTTTTTGCTTCCGCCATGAAGTTGCTCTCTGTGGCACATCCAGTTTTCCCATAGGTGACACAACACAGCTTTGAATCTTCTGTTGACAGAAATGTCAAGTGGTTGAAGCATTTTTGTCATACCACCAGATATAATAACCGGGACAATATTTAGAGTTTTTATTTTCTTCTTTTTGTCTTCAGTGAAATGGGCTCTCATGCTATCCATGACAAGTAACGCTTTCTGTCTCTTGAAAAATACACCCGGCTGCTTGATAAAGCAGCGCTGCAGCCATTTTAGCATCATGCATTCATCCATCCATCCTTTCTCATTCACATCAACAACAACGCTCGTTGCTAGAGTTTCATGTGGCATTGTTTTCCTTTTGTGATGGTCATATAACCGGCTTCATTACGAATGTAGCCAGAAGTGAAAGCAGCACTGTAAGTGTTTCATGAGCATTTTCTTGGATTTGTCCCACTGACAGACTCACTGAAGTTTTATTAAACAGAGGGAGGAAAACATAGTTAGCAGTTTAAAAGATGAGGCCAGGGGCATGACAATGGTTCAATTTGTGAAATTCATCCAAGATCATTTTATGTTCCATGGGGATGTCACTCACTCAGCCTTGTGGTATCCAAAGATGCAGCATCATTCTTTGAGATTGTTCAAATAATTAGTTTTTTTGTTGGCACTGAATCACTGTTGGAGTGTTTTAAGAAACACATCACTAGTTTAACAATGAAACCTCTCAGCGTGACTAGATCGGAAAGTCAAATTGATCCAATACAAAATAAAGTAGGTGATGTCTATGATACTCTGCTAGATCTAGTGCAAGGTGAAATAATGGATTGTAGGGCAAGATATGAGGCTGAAACTCTGGCAGCTGAACTGTCTAATTTAAAATTTCCATTGTCTTATGTGGCTTAATATAATACAGCATAGCAGTGTTGCCAAAAAAATGTCGCAGAACCCACAACTTATCCACAACCTATCCAGGAAGGGTCAAAGTGTCTTCTGCAGCAGACTGGCTAACCTACTGATGAGGACTTTAAATTAGATTTGTTGGACAGATGAAGAAAGCCCCCAGGTAAGTAAAACATTAAATACCTCTAAAATGGGTAACAAGGGCAGCATCTGGAAAGTGGTATGTATTAATGCCTATAGTATGGGAAATAAGATTCTGGACAACATTTTGGTGTCATCTGCAAAGATGCAAACCTTACCTGACAGTCCTTCCACACTATCATTTACAAAATCATTAAACGTAACCAAACCAAGGACCAATTCCTGTGGCACATCACTGGTAATGAACACCAGGGGAATGAATCCTGAAGAATGCTCTAGAATTGTGCAGATAAGATTTAATGCTAAAAATGGCCTTTCCCAATCTTCCCATGTACTCCAGCTACTGCGCTCTATAATCCTTTCCTCTCCCTCAGAGATCCTCTGTGTTTCTCCCATGTATTCTTGAATTGAGATACAGTCCTTATCTCCACCACCTCCTCTGGGGGGCTGTTGCACACTACCATCCACCTTTCCATAAAGAAATATTTCCTTAGATTACTCCTGAGTCTATCCCCTTTATCCTCCTGCTTGTTCCTGAGCTTCCTTTTGAGGCCCATTTATGGACATATGTAAATGTCCTCTTATGCTGTGTCACAAAGCCCACTAAACCTTTATAGACATATATAAAATGTCCTCTTGTGCTGTGTCACAAAGCCCACTAAACCTTTATGGACATATGTAAATGTTCTCTTGTGCTGTGTCATAAAGCCCACTAAACCTTTATGGATATATGTAAATGTCCTCTTGTGCTGTGTCACAAAGCCCACTAAACCTTTTAGTAGCTGCCTTTATGAGACACACAGTACTCCCAATGAGATATCACCATATACAGAGGCGGGGTTGCCTCTACCCCTGTACCAAAGCATTTTCCATTGGTAAAAGTATTTGCCCACATCAAGGGCCTGTCTAAAATTTGTCCCCCTGTATGGGGGTCCCACAGTGTGATGCAAAGGCATTCTTAGGGTGCTGTCACTTTTGAGTTTTCTAAACCATGCATGCAATTACAGTTGGAAAGAACATCTGCAGAAAGGGGCCTAAACCTCTCTAAATGCTTTTTTCTTGGGCAGTTTTCAAGGTGAAATTACAGACAGACTTTCATTCAGAAAACTGGAGCCAAAAATACCTGTGGACTTTCAAAATCGCTACCAAAAGAGACTTTTCTTTCTACATGCCATTCTTCAAAGTGCTCACAAGATGGCAGTATTTCCCAGGATCACAGGCTCATATATACACAGCAGATTAAATACTATTCATGACACCATTCCTCAAAGGCAATTTATAAACAAACTGAGCACACTAGGGATGGACCCTAAAGTTACTGCTTGGGTTAGAAATTGGTTGAATGGGAGGCGACAAAGGATACAGGTAAACTGGAGCTCACTCTGAGGAGAAGGAAGTTACCAGTGGTATGCCCCAGAGATCTGTCCTTGATCCAATTCTTTTTAACATCTTTGTTAGTGATATAGCAGAAGGGCTGTCGGGTAAGGTGTGCCTCTTTTCAGATGATACCAAAATTTGCAATAGAGTAGACACCTAGTAATATGTAAATAACATGAAGAGGGATCTAGCTAAGCTTGAAGAATGGTCTAGAATTTGGCAGCTGAGATTTAATGTTAAAAAAATTCAAGGTCATGCATTTGGGCTGCAGCAATCCAAGGGTACAATATAGTATAGGGGGTGAAATACTTTTGTCCACTAAAGAAGAGCTGGCCTGAGGCGTGATTGTGTCTGATGATCTTAAAGTAGCTAAACAGGTAGAAAAAGCAACAGCAAAAGCTATAAGGATGCTTGGGTGCATAGGGAGAAGAATGGCCAGCAGAAAAAAGGAGGTGATAATGCCTCTCTATAAGTCTTTGGTGCAACCTCATTTGGAGTATTGTGTGCAATTCTGGAGACCGCACCTTCAGAAGGATATACACAGGCTGGAGTTAGTACAGAGGGTGGCTACTAAAATGGTTAGATCAGGGGTCTCCAAACTAGTCCTGGCGGGCTGCCATCTTGCCAGGCTTTCGGGATATCCCTAATGAATATGCATGAGAACTTCAAATACAATGGGGCAGTGCATGCAATATATCTCATGCATATTCATTAGGGATATTTCAAAAGCCTGGCAAGATTGCGGCCCTCCAGGACTGGATTTGGAGACCCCTGCAGTAGATGGCTGAATCTCCAGGTAAGGGAGGAGGAGGTGGCATTGAAAGGGAGGAGGAGGTGGCATTGATTGGCATGTATGGACTGGAGGGAGGTATCAGACTCATCAGTCCACACAGCTTAGCATTATGGGAGTAGTTTGACCCCTTCATTTAGGGAGGCAAATGGTGGGTGACATATTTGCATATTCACAATGGTTATCTTAAAGAGAATACCAGATGGTTAAGAAGCCAGTATATCAAACAGGCAAGGGGTGAGCTGGCACCCCAAAGATCCTCAGAGGGAGAAGAGGTTCTCATTCAGAGACTGCTGAAAAAAAAAAGAAAGAAAAGGAACATATTCCCAGGCTATATAATTAAAATGCAGCAAAAATTGTAGCTGTTTAGTTATTTAGCCTGGCACTTTAAGATTATATGTTTACAGGTGTCAGTATTTTTTATTCTCCAAAAAAACAGGAGATGTAAGGTGCTCACACGCCAAGGGACAAAAAGAAAACCACAGCGCAGTTTCTAATACCAAAATAAATTATAACTAATTTTATTTTGGTGTTAGAAACTGTGCTATGGTTCTTTCTGAACATCTATTTTGTGTCCAGTAAAACCCCTTTTCCAATAGTAGGTGCAGAGCAGAACAAGGACATTTCACCAAAGAACTCAACATACAAGAAAACAAAAAATCTGATTGCAGTGTGGTCTCATTAACAGCCTCTCCACTACCAGGCTGATCGTAAACTAGCACAAAACCCTACAAAAGTCACTGAAGATTTATAATGCAAATTTATCATATGATGATGACACTAGCTTCTAAAATTAACACAATAAGGAGCCTATCCCAAAAAGAGCAGCACCATAAATATTGCAGTGCCCCCTCCCCAGTTGTGTCTCACTCTGGTGTCATGTTCTTGTCTCTCGCGACCAGCACTACATTTCCTATACTGTGTGGCATCGTTAGACAAAATGCAGAGAAGAACAGTTATAGCTTCAGATATTAAGTGTGTGTGTGTGGTGCCTGCTGGTGCGCTTGTCGGTGTATAGTATGTGGTGGTGGGCGTCTTTATGGGGTTGGAGTGCAGGACTGCGGTGCCTGTGAGAGGCTCTGTGTGTGGTGTGGAGGTTATGGGCCTCTGTGGTGTGGGTAGGGTTGCCAACTGGCCGGTTTTCAGCCGGCCTGGCCGGTTTTTCCATGGCCAGGCCGGCTGCCGGCGCAGAGGCAAAACCGGCCCTTGAAAAGCCGTTTTTTTTGCTCTGGCCGCAAGATCGGGTGCGGCCAGAGCAAAAAAACCGGCTTTTCTCCCAACCCGGAGGGCTTCAGAGGGAGCCGGGGAAGCCCGCGCGAGGCCCCCGGCTCCCTCTGAACAGCCGCCAGCGTGAAGATCCTTTACCTTCACGCTGGCGGCTGCTCCTGTGAAGCCGCGATGGGAAAGGTTAAAGGCAATGCCCTTTAACCTTTCCCAGCATTCGCGGCTTCACAGGAACAGCCGCCAGCGTGAAGGAAAAGGCTCTTCACGCTGGCAGCTGGTCAGAGGGAGCCGGGGCCTCGCGCGGGCGTCCCCGGCTCCCTCTAAAGCCTCAGACAGCCGCGGTTTTGGGGGGGGAGGCCAAGGACTGCCTGGGCTGTGATGGGAGGAGGGGGCCTGGACTGGAAAAGGGCTAGGAGGGGGGGACATGGACTGGAAATGGATTTTGATGGGGAGGGGGACCTGGACTGGAAAAGGGCTAGGGGGGGGGGACATGGACTGGAAATGGGTTGTGATGGGGAGGGGGGACCTGGACTGGAAAAGGGCTATGGGGGGCGGGGAACTTGGACTGGAAGAGGGCTATGGGGGGGGGGAACTTGGACTGGAAGAGGGCTATGGGGGGGGGGGAACTTGGACTGGAAATGGGCTATGGCAGAGGGAGGGGGAACTTGGACTGGAAATGGGTTGTGAAGGGGGGGACCTGGACTGGAAAAGGGCTATGGGGGGCATTGGACTGGAAAGAAATGGGCTGTGATGGGGAGGGAGACCTGGACTGTAAAAGGGCTATGTGGGGGGGGGGGACATGGACTGGAAATGGGTTTTGATGGGGAGGGGGGACCTGGACTGGAAAAGGGCTATGGGGGGGGGGGACATGGACTGGAAATGGGTTGTGATGGGGAGGGGGACCTGGACTGGAAAAGGGCTATGGGGGGGGGGGAACATGGACTGGAAATGGGCTATGGTGGAGGGAGGGGGAACTTGGACTGGAAATAGGCTGTGATTAGGGGGGCTAGGACTGCAAATGGACTGTGATGGGGGGGGGTACGACTGCAAATGGGTGTGTGTGATGGTGCGGGGGGACTCTGACGGCAAATGGGATGTGATGGGGGGGGGGCCTAGGACTGGAAATAGGCTGTGATGGGGGACTTGGACTGGAAATGGGCTGTGATTGGGGGGGGGGGGCTAGGACTGGAAATAGGCTGTGATGGGGGACTTGGACTGGAAATGGGCGATGATGGTGGGGGGGGGGGCCTATGACAGGAAATAGGCTGTGATGGGGGGGGGGGGGTTAGGGCTAGAAAGAGGCTGTGATGGGGGACTTGGACTGGAAATGGGCTGTGATTGGGGGGGGGCTAGGACTGGAAATGGTCTGTGATGTGAGGGCTAGCACTGGAAATGGGCTGATGAAGAGCTGGAATAGGACTGGAAATGGGCTGATGTGGGGCATAGGAGAATGGGATTAGAAGGGAGTGGATGCTGGGTGGGTCTAGAACTATAAGGGAACTGATTTTGGGGGAGGACTAGAATAGATGGGGAATGAGTGGAGAGGGGAAAAATATTTTGTGTGGAAGAAAAGTCTATGATGGGCTGGGTATTGGGAGAGTGAGGGGCTTGAGAATGGAAGGGTGAAATTTAAATGGATGATAAAGGAATAAGGAAAGAATTGGGGGAAAGAGCAAAAGGGAAACAATCAGTATGTTAAAGCAGAAATAGAGAGAGAATGGAAAACATCTAAAAGAGAAGAAAGGACAAATGGATAGCTCGCAGAAGACACGAAGAAACCAGAAGAAAGTGATTGGAGCAATTGCAACTGAAAAATAAAACGCCCAAACAGAAGGTAGAAAAATACTTTTTATTTTGAATTTATTAGCTGGAATATGTTTGGTCTGGGAAGTGTGTATTAATAACATCTTTGTGTTTTTGTTTAGTGCAAGAGGAAATTACTTTATAGTTTTATTTCTCCAGTGTTGTACATTTCATGTTTGAATTTTGGGGTTCCCAGTTTAATTATTATCTGACCAAGGAAGTTAGCCTACACGTATCCTCGGTAATTTTTGTGGGTGGGGCTGGGGGCGGGGCAGGGGTGGGACTAGGGGCGGAGAATGGGTGGAGCATGGCGAGCCACAGGTGTCGGGTTTTTCTCGGTGAAAAAGTTGGTAACCCTAGGTGTGGGGGTGGGGATGGGTGCTTGTGTGTGTGGCCTAGATGGAGGGGAATGCACCCTTTTGGCAACACCTTCAATTCTTCTCTCCCCTTCCAGCCCGCTCCTTCTGGCCTCCCCTGTTACCCTTCAGACTCTCTCGCCCTTAGCACTCCTATCCCCTGTCCTAAAATCCTCTGTTGTTGTTATGGAAGGACAGACTAGATAGGCCATGTGGTCTTTTTCTGTCATCATGTTTCTATGTTTCTCTCCCCATCCTCTTTTTCTAAATAGGTCACTGCCCCTTTAAATTGTGCCTGCTTTACCCCACTTCCTCCCCCTCCAAACACCTTTTCTGCTGCAGACTGACTTTCCTCTTCTCTTCTGCTTGTGGGGATCTGATCTCCCGTGGGCAGATAGTCTTTCTTCTCTTCTGCCCGTGGGGATCTGATCTCCCGTGGGCAGATAGAGGGTCTTTCTTCTCTTCTGCCTGCAGGGATCTGATCTCCCGTGGGCAGATAGAGGGTCTTTCTTCTCTTCTGCCTGCAGGGATCTGATCTCCCATGGGCAGATAGAAGGCGTCTTTGCCACGATTGCAGCCATTCCCTTTTCTTCTTGTCGTGGGAGATTGGATCCCCATGAGCAAACAAAAGGTCGTAGCCAGTGGGACAACTTGTTTGGGGGGGGGGGGGTAATGCCCTATCTTGCCCTCCCTCCCCCAAACTAAGTCTATGGTTAGCAGCCGGAGGAAATAGGGTGGGAGGGTGGCAGGAGCTGAAGAAAAGGATTGGGCCTGGAAGTAGCATTGTGGAGAGCACTAGGAATTAGCCTGGGGAGGGAGGTGAAAGATGTACATAATGGGACCCTTTTGATTACCAATCGTGGATTAATGGGAGCGCAGGGAGCTTTTCACTACTCTTATTTCTTTCTTACACAGTGTTCCCGCTAAGCTGCGCTGAGTCCTCCACTGGCATTCCTGCTGATGGGGTGAGGTGCAAAGCAATTGTGAAAACGATCATGCTTAGGATCGTGCGGTATAGGCAGGTCCCGAGGAGAATTCGATGCAGCTTAGCAGGAACATTGCTCTCAGACATGTTCACTCTAAGGTCTGTTGTAACATACAGGGAAGCAGTGCAAGTAACAGTGTCTGTAAACATGTTAGGGAAAGCTGTAATCATGGGCCCCATATTCAAAACAAGTTAGTGTTTGCTGACATGTGGCACTTCTGTGGATAAAATCCCACTTCCAGAAAATGAGCTCACTCAAGTTTGCATACATGCATGTAAGGAACCCTTCGCCATTCCAGCACGTTTTGTGTGCGGGCCCATTCTGTTTCTAACCTTAGCAGTAGTGCATGCGATCTTCCCGGAACATTCCTCTTATTGGATGACTGCTGTGGTCCTGTCTGTCCCTTTATAACCCGTGTACAGGGTGTAAGGTGTACTGGCTTGTGACTTTTCTTTTGGATGTGAAGCTGTTTGGTTGGTGTGAAGGCTCAGTCTGGGGCCCATCTGTTATATTTATTTACGTCCAGCGTGGAATCATTCCTTGATTCTTGAGGTTTTACCTATTGTTTCCTAAGTGTGGCAGAGAGAGAGAGAGAGTTAAGGGGCCGGCTGACCTTCTGAATGTAATGAGGAGACTGCAGTACTCGAGTGGACTTTACCTGCCTGAGAAGGTGGCTTCCAAGCACTAAAGCAACAGAGAAGTAGGACATTTTTTCTGCTAAGTGCTCAATAGCCCTTTGCCAGTTGCAGAGAAGTTAAACATTGATACTGGGATCACAGGCACAAATACCTTAAAGGGGTTACTACCCAGGTTACCAAAGACTGAATATTATGCAGCACCCAATTCAGTGTCACGACTTTCTTTACCTTATGTGCCAGGAGTCTTGAAGTTACTGACCTAGGATACTGCAATAGCCCATAGGCAAAAACAAAAGGCAAAAGCAGAATTCAGTTAAGGATCCTTTCTATGGTAACTGAGAAGGTGCAGCACTCCTTAGGATGGAAACACAGTCTCTGAAATTAGTAGTGGGATCACAGCACTTCCTAAAATCATCTCTAGGCTGCAAGGTTACATTCTCTGACCTAGTGCCAGACTCTGCCCCTCTGTCTTCCTCACTAGAAGGAAATATAAGCTGCAACATTATATATGCTCTTCTTTAATAAAGACTGTGTCATAGACACACCATCACTCCTTGGGTAAGTGTTCTTGAATTAAGAAATTTACCCTTGTCTCCCCAATGTTATTACTGTTATCTCACTCCTGCTACTTTAGAACGAGATAGTATTGTTAGTGGATTATTCACAGGCACTTGTCTGGTAGTGGTGGGACACCTACTCTCAATTAGGGCACCCAGTAAGGACAGCAACCTTGGGCCGGAAGGACTGGGGTTCAAATCCCACTAGAGGACAGCAACCTTGGGCCGGAAGGACTGGGGTTTCTAGTCCCACAGGTGCTCCTTGTGGTCTTGGGCAAGCCACTTAACCCTCTATAGCCCATGTTCCCTGTAAAATAGTTACCTCCAAGTTATAATGCCCTGTTCAATGTAATTTCAGTTTGTTCAATGTAAACCACACTGATGCAGAATAGCACGGTATATAAGAGAATGTAAATAAATAAATAACCCATATCTCAAATCCTCGTAGTCACTTATTAGGTAGTGGCATGTCTTGTTAATGGCACCCTCCACTAATATCTAATTGTCTACTTCTATACCCTACAAAAGAACAATTCATTTGCTAATTGGATAGTAAGATCCATATAAAGTTAGGACAGTCAATTACTTTACACACCAAACACAAGAAAATAAAATACATTCCAAAATAAGGGTAAAGAAAATGGTTTGAAAGACTTTATTTAAAAGTATTTCGTATATTTTTTTAATAGCAAAAAACTGATTTTTTTTTTACCTTTTATAGATTTCTATTAAAATTAGTAACCTTTTATTGAAAACTTCTTTTTTAATAAACTGATCTCCCAGTCAAAAAGAAAACGTTTGGGCCTTTATGAAAACATTCAGATAAAGAATCAGAGCATTAGTGTTCCTTTCCAAATCTGAGACAGATCAAAAATGAAAGCTTTGTTGGGTATACGAGCAGTTATTTATTTATTTAGCTACTTTTATATACTGTTTTATCAGAATGTCAAAGCGGTTTACAGATTAACTGAAACTTAAATGTTACATAGGGAACAAAAGTACAATTAACTATTTACTATAGATAATGCAAGAACATCAAATGTAAATTGAATAAAAAGTAAAAGAGCAACAAAGTAATGTGCTTGCGGAATAGGAAGGAGCGCTAGTCTTCTCTACAGCCGACATACCAAGCCTATGCCTTGTGGGAGCTCTTAAGGAATAGCTTGATGGACCTTGGTCTGACCCAGTATGGCATATCTTATGTTCTTATGTTCTAGGAATATAGGCAAATCCTTCCTAATATGTGGGGATGGAAAACCTCTATCTCCTTTCCAGTTTAATAGAGTACTTAAGAAGGCACTAAAAGCGATGAGTCAACAGCCTGAATCTGCTGACTCACATTCCTTTCACCTGGTTATAGGTAGGTGGAAGTCAAATAGGTTAAACTCTTAGGGATCGATAATCAAAAGGGTTTTTGCAATTTACGGGACCTGCAGATTGCATAAACCTCACTCTGCTTGAGATTCCTAACTGGTTAGTGCTGCTGACTATCTCCACAGATTGCCCTAGAAACATCCGGTTAGTTCCAGGGCCTTCTGTGGCCAGTGATTATCCAGTTAGTGGCGATAGTCAGCCTCTGCTCGGCTTGGCAAACCTCATAATGATAGGCTGTCCTGTCTTTATGCAGATCTTACTATCAAGTTAGCAGCTGAATATCATCGTTAACTGCAAAACTAGATATTCAGCGAAAAGCCCAATATTCAACAGACCGTTTGGTGACGGTCTCTGCCTGCCTTATCCAGATATTCAGCAGCAGTATGCGAATGCTGACTGGCACTATCCAGATAAGTGCTGATTCATTCAGTAGTTATCCAGATAGCAACTTACATCTGCTTTGCATGTGGCCTATGTTCTTCAGATAAGTATTGAATGAAAATCTCTGCTATCCAGATAGATCAACACTTATCTGTATAGCAATGGTATCTCCCTGGATCGCTCCTGCACTAACCAGAGTGGTCTGTGGTGATATTCCGGGTACCACTGAATGTTTCCGTCAGCACCCTTATTCGAAAAGCTTCCCATTGGCCGTCCAGCTAAGGGTTCTGAATATTGGGACCCTACATCTAGGTGTTTCAATACATTTTATCCATATGCCACAGGGTCTAGGAGAATAATGTATTAAAGAGTGTGGTCTGCAGCAGGCTTATAAAAGAGCACAAGACAAAACGACAATGTGACTCTTGCACCTGCCACATGCTGGAGTTCACATTTCCTGGATGGGGAGATGGGGAATGAGATAGAAGCAACTGGTACCAACTTACTACAGCAAGAAAGAGAGCAAATGGCATCCATAAAAGCAATTAAGCTTATTAATATTGAAGAAGAGTTTAGTATTCTTAAAAACTGATAACTAATTATAAAATAAGTACATTTGGTTAGACGTTCTCAACACCTAGTCATCAGTTATTTTTAGATGTCCTAGATTTCAAAGGAATCGAGAGAGCAGGAAAAAAAGAATAACGAAATTGGAGAGAACTCTGACAGAATTCATGTATCCGAAGTAGGCTGGGAAATATTTTTGTTGGCATTACATAGCTACAATTATAGGAATGGCATGTGGGTATGATTTAATGATATAAAAATAAGGAGGGGGGCATCAATGATTGGGAGAGTCAAGATCAAGTTAAGCTCAGCCCCTCTTATGGCGGCATCTTACTGACACAAAAAAAAAACAAGCAGAGTGGAAGACTTGAACAAGGGAGTATGGAAGAAGAACGCTGCTTGCTATATTTAACAATATAGCAATTGCATCATGATAGGTATGGTCTGGTGTTTACTCAGACCAGGGTAGGATTAATCTGGGGAAAGGATGTAAAAAGCCTGAACAGTTTTGGTTAACACATCATATCATTTATTCAGTCCATCCTGTGGATGACACGTTTCCTCAGATTCCGAGAAGGGAGGGGTACAGCATAGAGCAGCTAATGCCCATGGGGCGTCTCTTTTATGGCAGAATTTTTAGAGTGGGATGATGTTGGCCTGTGGCTACATAATACAATAAAATATAACAGTAAAAATAATTTCTAGTTGCAAAGCAAATCGGGGGATTGTTTGTTGCTTATATGTACTTAATTGTTCAAAGTTGCAGTGGCTGTTCTTTGATCTGTTAATAACGTTGAAAGTAGTTGGCATTATGACAGTGTGCGTTTTTGGGTAGGGTGAGGCAGAGGGTGGGCTTCTGGCATGCCAATTGGAAGGTACTTCATGCCTGGGTTATGTTCTTGCTATCTTATCTGCTATTTACCTTGCTGTACGGTGCACTTTGATCTTTGATCCCTGATAGGTAGCATTATATGTATTAGATTATCTGGAGCAGAAATGTCACTAGAAGAGCTGTCAAGAGAATCACACACTGTCATTCTGCTCCTTAAGACAAAATGGGCCGTAAAACACAATGTATCCTAATCACTGGAGCTGTTGTTGGTGGACTGTTGGCCATACTCGGTGGTGTTCTAATTCCTGTCGGAAATATGATCATTGAGAACAAGATTAAAAAGGTACAACCATTCCGAAAGTCTGTGTCTTTGTAAGCTGTGATGTACATTTTATCTCACTGTAAAGTATACTCTTTTCACCTGTGTCATGATGTTTGAAACAAGTTCTCTATTTACCAGTAGTTGATAACCGTGGAACTTGACTTCCAAATATTTGTAAAACGTATATGGATAGTTCTGGACCATTGAAATTGTTGAATGACAATATGGTCTGTCTAAGAAAGGGGCAGAGCAAGCGCAGAGTGATGGCAGATAAGAAAATGATTGAGATCGTGGTGGTATTCATCCACTCTCAATAAATTATAAGTTTAACTTAGAACTATACCCATATTCAGTGCTGCTACCAATATTTCAGATGGTTTTTATTTTATTTAAAACATTTGTATACTGCAAGCGTAATACAGTCTATGCGGTTTAGAAAATAGAGCAATAAGATATAGCATAGCGTCCTTGCCTACAACTTTCCATTTGTCAACTAAAGGCAAATATAATTTCTCTCATACTTCCTAATTTAGATTTTCATCTTTTCTTGTGCTCTGCTCTTTAATTCTAGCTCTGATTGATGATTTATCTCAGTCAGATAAGTGGCCCAGATCATTTTCTGTCTATAACCCAAATGCTTCGGAAATGGGGTCCATGCCATGATGCTATATCTTTTATTGTACTGTATATGCCACACTTAATTTAGATTCTGTTTGTTTTTTAGAGAATGTTAAGAGGTTCAAAACTCTCTGGAGTAATAAGGTCACGTTTCAGTTAGTGCTAATGTATCGTCGATTAAAGTAGCATCATTATTGTCTTCAGGTCAAGACAGTATGAGCAACAGATGTCGCCTGTTCTGACCTGAAGAAGGAGGGATGTTCTGCACTGATATGGCTAGTAGTTGCCGTATGCGGCCATCAACATTAAATATCTGCATCAATTGGATAGTGCAGAAGCAAACTGGACCACAGTAATATTCAGCCACTGCCCGATTTCGTTTCGGCAGCAAACATTAAGCGAGCCTTTCAGATGCCTGACGTTCATCGCTGAGGAATAAAGGACTAGAGGCTGGTTATCCCTGGGTGCCAGAATGCCTCGGCGTTAGCCAGCTAGCATTGGGGTGTTCAATAGCGGCACTAACCGCACACTTTGAAAATCCTCCCTGAAATTTTTAACCTTCAAAAGCTAGTCCAAAAATGTATTGTTAGTCCAATAAGAAGGTATCACCTTATTTTCCTTTTGGTTTCTCTTTTTATTTAACTACATTATAGAGAGGCAGCAGCAATAATGACCTCCTAGGCAGCTATTATGTGGCTACTGAACTGGTTAAAGTTATGATCAGCCTATTTTCTGACCTAAATTAAACTCCATAGTGGCTGAATCTCTCCAGCATACTATAAAGCCTTACTCTATCCTAATTCCACCCCACTGGTATCTTGATAGTGCCAGGACATTTAGAAGGATTTTTGGCACAACTATCTGCATACAGATGATGGATTCACATGTTTAGTGGCACCTGCTAAACCTCTAATTGTATTTGAACAGTGGTTCACTGTATTACAAGTTCAATACGATCAGAGCCATTTGCTCATGGTTTTATATACCTCTGTTATAAATCCTCAGTCATTTTTTCCGCTCCCTTTCCGTGCCCTTCTCTGAATCTTTTCTGTTTTCTCTATATCTTCAAATGGGAGTAACACTAATGTATAATTGCATCATAGATCTATACAGAGGTATTATAATATTTTTCCTCAGTAGGTTTGTCAGTATCTTCTAGAAGATACTTCATCCCCTTTAAACTGGTGGACACCATGCAATGATTACCTTATCCACTGATGTTTAGCACTGCATATTTAATGGTCCTATCTAAATGGATAGATCTTTGCTTAACCCCCAAAGACCTTTGCACCATTGCTGAGATTACTGTTGGATTACTCTAATTCTGTAGTGGTATCAAAGTATCTTCTATTAGCCATTTTCAAATAATAGAAAACACTACAGTTAAACTATTACACAATGCAAAGAAAAGTGAACGTTTACATCTTTTTATATAGCTGAACACTGGCTTCTAGTCTCTTACGAATGAAATATGAAATCATAAACTTGCTATTCAAAGCCCCATATTCAGGCAAGCCAGAGTATCTATCCAGTCAGCCTATAGAAATAATATTTAGCTTACTAGTTATGCTGCTTCCAAGATATAGGAGGAATTGCACTGCTTTCTTTTCTTCTGTTCTGATCTCCATTCTGTTTCTTTTGTTTTTCTGTTAATATGGTGTTTTTATTGTCTTTGCACTCTATTAAGAAAAGAGGTCATTCATTCGCTTATCTTGATGCAGTGGCTGGTCTTTGGAATATTACTTGTCATACTTAATTACATTCCTTTGGAGAACACGTTCTAGGTTTGCATCATCCCTAATTAGTCAGTTGTTAATCATTCTTTTAGTAATTGCTTGAGTGTGTTTATTCTCCTAAAGAGGCAAGTTGGCTAATCGGACATTATTGGAAAGCTGCAGTGAAGGCTACTTAAGGGGCTAATGTTACAACACAACCTTACTCAATGTTGGCACCAGTCTGATGGATTAAGTAAGATTTGACTGTAGACTGGTTGCATAACCTTCCAAAAGGAGAAGGTGTGGATTTCCCCTGAATTTAGTGTTCATTCTGGGGGATATCGATTTATTTATTTAACATTTCTTATATACCGTCCCTTCCAATGATCAGGGGCGGTTTACATTGAACAATAATAATAAAAACTTGGTTACAGAGAATATTTCAAACTATAATATATTAAACTATATACAGGTCAGCTAGGCATTTATGCAGAAATAGTGTGGTATCTGTGTCTGAACTATTTGCATGATATTGCGATCAGTGCAAGATATATTGCAAACGGTACAGGATATATGGGTGTAGTCATATTGGGAGGGGGGAGTGAGGGTAGTAGACAGTGAAGTGGGAGGAGGGATTGGGGAGATAGATGGGTTATAATAGTCTGAGAAAAGTAGGATTTTTATAAGTTTACGAAATGCTTGTAGGTCCTTGGTTGATCTGATGGTGTCTGGGAGGGAGTTCCAGAGGGTTGAGGCAGAATATCTGAAGGCTTTGCTGCTGGTGACTTTCTTTGTTTTCCTTATTGAGGGGGGCAAGGCTAAGAGTTCCTTTGTATGTGCTCTTCTCAATCTGACCCCAGAGTGTGAATGGATCAAGGTAGATAAGAAGGAGGGGGAGATGTTATTGTGTAGTTTAAAAGTTGTGACTAACATTTTATATTTTACCCTGGAAGTGGTGGGGAACCAATGGAGGTTATAAAGTATAGGGGTGATGTGGTCGGTAAGTCTTGCCTTAGTAGTAATCCTCTAATACAAAAAAAACGCCGTTCATCCCACTATAAATTTATCAGACTAAGAGATAAACTCCTAACCCTTCTTCTAATTACCCCAAAAGTTTTTATTTTTTTTTGTTGGATTGTTTACCGTGAAAGGCACAAATCCTCTCTCGTGGTAAACCTTCCTTTTTATTCTATTTAAAAGAGAGAATCTTGCCTCTTACAATCACTTTAAGGGATAATACCCCAATTATCCTTAGAGATTTCTTGTCACAGCTAATGCTCCGAATTCACTTAGCTTTACTTGGCGTCCAGCCGAAACTCCAGTCAGAACTTTATTCACCCTCTGTTCATGCATAATTTCAGCATCACCTCAAAATTCACAAAGTTCAGTTTATTCAACATTGAGATGGTATTTCATCACTGTGTTGCTGCTTCCCAATCTTTCAGGAATTTACTTCACATGACATATTCTTCTTTACATAATGTTATGTTTCAGACCCCGGCTTTCCCGGTCCTCCTTCCCGCATCATACATCATGTCCATCTACTTCCTCATCCTTCCTTTTGTAGAGGATACTCCCCTTTACCATGGTAACACCAGGTTCCAATTGGTCCAGTAAACCAAGACTGCTCCCCATTCTACCTATTCACTAAACTCCACCAATCCAGAGATAAGTTTAACCCCTTCGGTTCCACTGTCTGCAGACGATGAATCCAGGACTGTTCATTATATTGCAACCGCGTTCTGTTAGGGGAGAGCAGCAGCCAGCATTGGAGGTGAGAGCGGGAGCTCCACCTCCCTCCACAGAACCTGTCCACTCCATCGGCTTTTAAACCGCCATTCCACCGGCGCGCCCGCGCCTTGCGGGCCCGCACCTGAGGGCCTCGCCAGAGGGCCCTTTGGCGTGGCCCTTAGGTGTTGGACCGTGTGGGACTGGGTAATCTGCTATATGTGGTTTGATTGCCCTGGCGATCGGGTCAGTGGAGGGATGATGATGTCGGCGTCGCAGGCTGTGAGTGAGAGCTGTGCCAAATATATTCCTGCCTGGCTTGAATTGTGATGAGATAAGATTATGGTCAAGTCTGTTTGGAAGGACTGAGCTGTGATGGCATGATATTCTGTCTCTCTGGATGTTATAATGAGCCTTTCCTCTTGTCTCTTCTATTTCTTTGACTATCACTGTATCTCCCACTCTGTCCTATTTTATCAATGGCGTTCTTTTCATATTTTCAGTATTTTTTATGTAATATTGTAAACCGCTCTGATGCTTTGGCCTGAGCGGTATATCAAATGTAATAAACATAAACATAAACCGACTCAAACGGTTCCCTCCTCGTTTCCATTCAGGTACCATATCTAGGATTCGCCACCTTAATTCTTGAAAAGAATGACCCAATTCATGACAATGTGATGCCACTGGGGCAAATAATACTCCCGTATTGATTCGAGATCTGTATTCTTGTAATCTTTTCTTTAATAAGCGTGATGTTCTACCTATATAATATTTCTGGTCTCGGTTAGACAAGTAAGATTTGTACCAATTTTATGTTGTTCCAGAGATGCCTAAGCTTGCCAATTTGGCAAGCAGGATGGTGTGATCAACGCTGTCGAACACACAGGAGATATCTAGGAAAATGATAAAGGCTTGATTAAGGTTGTCCAGACCACAGATGAGTGAGTCAAATAATACTAAGAGGAGGGTTTCGATGCCATGATAGGAACGGAAACCGTATTGGTGGATGTCAAGTGAGGCATTGAGGTCAATGAAATCTTGTAATTGTAGTTGAACTCATTTTTCAATTATTTTTGCTAAGAATGGGATACTTGCTTTAGGGTGATATGAAGTAGGGACTTCTTAATGAGGGATATGTTTTTAAGTAAAAGGCGAATGATGGATACTTTAAGTGAGTCAGGCATGATTCCTTAGGAGAGCGAGTGGTTGACGATGTTAAGTACAACAGGGGCTAGTTCAACTTTAGTTGCCTTTATCCAAGAGATTGGACTTGGATCAAGGTGTGAAGTTGTGGTATTGATCTTGGATATTGTTTCAAGTAGTTGTTTTTCCTTTATAGAGTAAAATACAGACCATTTACTAGTGAGGGTTTGTGAGACATTACAGATAGGTACCGGTGGGTTGCTTTTTAACTTAGCAGCCAGGTAATTTGCTATAGCTTGCGGTTTGATAGGAGTGCTATTTGATTGGTTGGTGTGGGTCTTGGCTAGTGTCATAACTAATTCAAAAATTTCCCTAGGGCAGTTGATGGCCTTATATAGTAGGGAGGAGTGGTGTTCTCTTTGCATTATGAATTGCTTCCTTATAGTAACTTAATGCTGAGCTAGATTTCTTTGTTCTACTGCGTTTTGGAGGCTCTCCATTTCTTCTCAAGCTTTCTGAGTGTTTTCTTAAGATTACGTAGGTCTTGGGTGTACCATTGTTAAGATGGCTTTTTGCAGGATTTTTTGCTGAGGTCGATTGGTCTTGCAGCTTCACTGATTATAGTAGTCCAATTTTTTATGGCGTCATCTAGGTTTTGTATAGGGTGTTGAGTTTAGAGGTGATGTCTGCTAGGAAAGAGTCTTTGTCAAATTTTTTGAAATGGGGCTTTTGATGGGTTGTGTAGGTGGGTGATTTTGGGGAGATGTGTATTGGGAAGTTGGTTTTTAAGATGCAGTGGTCTGACCAGGGGACCTGCATGGTGGAAGGGTAAGTGAAGTAAGGATATAAAACTAGAGCTCTAGGGATAAAATCAGGTCTAGTATGTTACCTTTTGTATGAGTAGGCTGTTTTACTATTTGATGGAAGCCCATATCTTCCATGAAATCAACAAAGTCCAAGGATTGTTGAGTTGAGAGGGTTGCAAAGTTGAAATCTCCAAGAATAATATGTGGTTTCCTTAATGGGGGATGTACAGGCATATTCTAGTATTGTAGTGAGATTGAGGTTGCTGTTGGTGGGGGGTCTATATAGGAGACAAATTGCTAGGTTTTTATTTTCAATTTTTATTAAATCTATGCTATCGCAATTTGTGCAAAGACTGGTGGAGAAGTTTAGGTTAGATTTTGTGAGTGTGACTACTCCACCACCCTTTCTGGAGTCTCTGGGACAGTTAAATATGCTGTCGTCACCTGTGTTTAGTTGGTTTCGTAGGATGAAATCGTGGTCAGTAAGCCAAGTCTCTGTGATACAGAGAAAGTCTGGGGATTCATTGTTAAGAATGTCTCTGATTAGTGGGATCTTGTTTCTAATGGAGCGAGCATTTAGCAGCTGACCAGTTATGGTGGTGATTGCTTCAGATAGAGTTTGGGAATGTGTGGTGCAGGTGGTATTAATACGGATCAGTCTGTGGTGAGGTTTCCTTCTATGTGCATGAGAATCAAATTTGGGAACATGTCTGTTGGATATAGTGTGTTGGTTGTAAAATATGAATGAATGGAAATGGCAGATTGTGTAGGTATGAATGCAATGTCTTGACAGGGTCGCAGTGAGTTTGTTGAGACTAGGAGGACTATCAAGAGGTAGAGGGCAATTAAAGCTTCTTAAGTGAACTTCATTTTGAATTGCTGTAGGTGGCCAGTCCAGAAAGGCTGGTGTGAGGGTTGGGGTGAAGGCTAAGTCATCGTGTCTAGAATGTGGAAAGAGAGAATATCACCGTGTAACCAATATGCAAAAGTAAATCAAATAACAGCGTGATATGAAGTAATTAAAGTGTGACAAGTACAATCGAAAATCTGTTTTTGCACTATGACATGAAGCAGTAGCTATTCTATGTTACAGTTTAACATATTGTGTATAACTGTGAGGTATACTATGTGAGTTTTGGGTAAGGATTAAGGTTTCAAACTTAGAACAGTACATGGGAGATAAACTGGCAGTGTAAATTATGATCCGTTTTAGCTCTTGGCATTCAGATTCAGAACATAAAAACATAAGATATGCAATACTGGGTCAGACCAAGGTCCATCAAGCCCAGTATCCTGTTTCCAACAGTGGCCAATCTAGGTCATACGTACCTAGCAGTTTCCCCAAAAGACACAGGTTCCACAATGCTTCTACTGGGTCAAGCATTGATATCCTGGGTCCCTTCTTAATAATGGTTTATGGACCTTTCCTCCAGGAACTTGTCCAAACCTTTTTTAAACCCAGCTACACTAACAGCCTTTACTACATCCTCCGGTAACAAATTCCAGAGTTTGATTACACGTTGAGTGAAAAAATATTTTCTTTTATTAGTCTTAAATAGTTTACCCTGTAGCTTCATTGCATGTCCCCTAGTCTTTCTATATTCTGATAACGTAAACAATCGATCTACGTTTACCCGTTCCACTCCGTTCATTAATTTATAGACTTCTATCATATCTCCCCTCAGCCGTCTCTTTTCCAAGTTAAAGAGCCCTAACCTTTTTAGCCTTTCTTCATAGGAGTATCCTTCCATCCCCTTTACCATTTTGGTGGCTCTTCTCTGAACCTTTTCTTATAACGCTATATCCTTTTTAAGGTACGGTGACCAGAATTGCACACAATATTCAAGGTGCGGTCTCACCATGGAACAATATAGAGGCATTATAATATCTTTTGTTTTATTTTCCATTCCTTTCCTTATGATACCTAGCATTCTATTTGCTCTCTTGGCTGCCGCTGCACACTGGGCCGAGGGTTTTAACATGTTATCCACAATGACGCCTAAATCTTTTTCCTGGGTGGTGGTTCCTAATGTGGAGCCTTGCATTGTGTAACCATAATTTGGTTGTTCTTCCCTAGGTGCATAACTATGCACTTTTCCACATTAAATTTCATCTGTCATTTTGATGCCCAGTCTTCCAATTTATCAAGATACTCTTGCAATTTTCCACACTCCTCTTGGGTTTTAACAACTTTAAATAGTTTTGTGTCATCTGCATGATAACCTCACTCATTATTCCACTTTCCTGTTCATTTATGAATATGTAAAAAAGCAGCGGACCCAGCACAGATCCCTGGGGTACACCACTATTCACCTTTCTCCATTGGGAAAATTGGCCATTTAGCCCAACCCTCTGCTTTCTATCTTTTAACCAGTTCCTGATCCACAGTAGTACACTGCCTCCTATCCCATTACTCTTTAGCTTTGCCAAAAGTCTGATGAGGGACCTTGTCAAAGGCTTTCTGAAAGTCCAGATATACTATATCAACCGACTCACCTTTGTCCACCTGTTTATTCACACCTTCAAAAAAACATAACAGATTAATAAGACAAGATCTTCCATGTCTAAAGCCACGTTGGCTATCTCCCATTAGGCCATGACTATCTACATGCTGAGTAATTTTATTCTTTATGATGGTTTCTACCATTTTTCCCGGTACTGACGTCAGGCTCACCAGTCTGTAGTTTCCCAGATCACCCCTGGAACCCTTTTTAAAAACTGGTGTTACATTGGCGATCCTCCAATCTTCAGGTATTAGAGATAATTTTAATGATAGTTCATAGATTACTAATAACAGGTCTTCAATCTCATATTTCAGTTCTTTCAACACCCTTGGATGTATACCATCTGGCCCAGGTGATTTGCTACTCTTCAGTTTATCTAATAGTTGTAATACATCTTCCCGATGTATCGATATTTCCTTCAATTCTTCCGCACCTTTAAAAACCACTTCAGTCATGGGTAACATCCCTACATCTTCCTCAGTAAAGACCGAAGCAAAGAATTTGTTCAGTCTCTTTGCTATCGCCTTGTCGCCTCTTAGTGCCCCTTTAACTCCTCTATCATCTAATGGAGCAACTGACACAGTTTTTTTTGCTACGAATGTACTTGAAAAAAATCTTTATTTCGCGTTTTTGCTTCCGCAGCAAGCTTCTTCTCAAATTCTCCCTTTGCCTGCTTTATCAATGCCTTGCATTTGACTTGCCAGTGCTTGTGCTGTTTCCAGGTTTCGTCGTTTGGCTCTTTTTTCCATTTCCTGAAAGATGCTTTTTCGGCAACAACAGCCTCTCTTACTTCACCTTTAAACCATGCTGGCAGTTTTTTTGACTTCCTTCCACTTTTCTTAAAGGGTGGAATAAAGCTGGCTTGGGCTTCCAAGATAGTATTTTTCAACAACACCCAAGCTTGATGTAAGTCTTTAACCTTTGCAACTGCTCCTTTTATTTTTTTCTTAACTGTTTTCCTCATTTTATCATAGTCTCTCTTTCAAAAGTTAAAAAGTAGTACTGTGGATTTCTTACTATCCCTCCTCCACTAATTAAATCAAAGGCAATCATGCTATGATCACTATTGCCAAGTGGCCCCAACACCCTTATCTCTTGCACTACATCTGGTGTTCCACTAAGGACTAGGTCTAATATTGCTTCCCCTCTGGTCGGTTCATGAACCAGCTGCTCCAAGAAGCAGTTATTTATTTCATCTAGGAACTTTATCTTCCTAGCATGTCCTGCCGTGACACTGACCCAGTTGATACCGGGGTAATTGAAATCACCCATTATTATTACTGCGCTGTAACTTTTGTTAGCTTCCTTGATTTCTTTGAGCATTTCATCATCCATTTGTTCATTCTGGCCAGGCGGTCGATAGTACACCCCCACTGCCATCGCCTTCCCCTTTTTACATGGAATTTCAATCCATAGAGATTCTACAGCAAATTTTGTTTTCTGCAAAACTTTAATCCTTTCTGACTCAATGCCTTCTCTAACAGAGCGCAACCCCTCCACCAATTTGATCAGCTCTATCATTACGATATAGTTTGTACCCAGGTATCACAGTGTCCCACTGGTTGTCCGCCTTCCACCATGTCTCTGATAGTCCAATCATATCTAACCTCTCGTTTAGTGCTATATAGTCTAACTCTCCCATGTTATTTTTTAGACTTCTAGCATTTGCATACAAGCATTTTAGAGGCTGTATTTTATTCATATTAATTTAGCTATTGGTAGACATGGGTAATTTGGGATCTTTAAGCTCTGTCTGCTCCATACACGAGGGCATTTGGGCTACTTTACTCTTTTTTGGAACCTCTCTGCTTTTGGTAGTATCCTTCAAGGATACATTCTTCCGAACCATGCGCTCTTGGGCGACCGTCGGCTTTTCTTGGTCTCTGATTGCATTTCTTGTATTATATGGAATTCCACACTTTATATATTTTTTATGTATAAATGTTTTATTTTTGAAACAGCTAATAAACAGATATGAACATCAACTCTTGTGCTAACAAGTCATTTCAAGAATCATTTTTTTGTACTACAAAGGTGATCTAACAAAAGAAAACAAGTACTGGAAAACGAATAAAGTAAATAGGTATATTAACGGAAGAAGGCGGTGACAGAAAAGCTTGGCAACCAAGCCATATCAACAGAAAACAATAACAGACAATAACAGACTTCTTCCTCTCCCACAGTCGGGCATAAATGCCCCGTAACTGTGCCACCACATAATAGTCCCTGAAGTCTGGCAGGCCCATCCCCCCCTCGCTCTTATGCTTTTTCAACACCCTCTGAGCTACTCTTGGGGGCCTACCCAGCCAGATAAACTGCTTTACTCTCCACTGCACATCTTTCAACACCTGTTCTGGCACAAGGACAGGCAAGGCCTGAGACATGTACAACAACTTTGGGATTGCCATCATCTTGATTGCAACCATCCGACCCGTCCACGAAAGGTGCATCTGCCCCCAGACTCCAGTTGCTCATCGATCACCCTCAGAAGCTATGGGCAGTTTAGCTGGTATAATTTGCCCCAAATCCTTCCACAAGTTCACCCCCATGTACCGCACCCCATTGGGGGGCCCATTGAAATGGAAAGCGGTGTTGCAGCTGCTCTTATTACGAAGGACCAAACATCAGGCTAAGAATCTCTGACTTGCTCATATTTAGACAAAACCCTGACAATAGACCATATTCACCCAACTCTCTCACTATTGGGGGCTATGAGATCAGGGGCTGCATTACTGCAAAAAAGATATTGTCCGCAAAGAGTGCTATTCGCGGTGACATCCCACTCACTCTCATTTTCCAAATGTTAAGACTTATGCACCCACTGTGCCAAAGGCTCTATGTCAGTGCAAACAACAAAGGGGAGAGGAGGCAGCCCTGCCGCATCCCCCGTCCCAGGGTAAAAACTCTGAATAGCTCCATTCACCTTTGTGCATGCACGGGGGTTGTAGTAAAGGGCTCAACTTAAAGTAGACAAAGCGATGGGACCGGATGGGATACACCCTAGAATACTGAGGGAACTTGGGGACGTTCTAGCAACTCCACTGACTGACCTTTTCAATGCCTCGTTGGAGTCGGGAGTGGTGCAAAAGGACTGGAGAGAGGCTCATGTGGTGCCTTTACACAAAAGTGGAAGTAAGGATGTAGTTGAAAACTACAGGCCGGTTAGTTTAACTTCGGTGGTGAGTAAATTATTGGAAACGCTGCTGAAAGAGAAAATAGTGAGGTTTCTGGAGTCCAGCGGATTACAGGATCCGAGGCAGCATGGATTCACCAGAGGCAGGTCTTGTCAGACAAATCTGATTGATTTCTTTGACTGGGTGACCAGGGAGTTGGACCGAGGGAGAGCTCTAGATGTGGTGGTTAGATTTCAGTAAAGCCTTTGACACTGTTCCTCACAGGCGACTTATAAACAAACTGAGCACCCTAGGGATGGACCCTAAAGTTACTGCTTGGGTTAGAAATTGGTTGGGTGGGAGGCGACAAAGAGTACAAGTAAATGGAGCTCACTCTGAGGAGAAGGATGTTACCAGTGGTGTGCCTCAGGGATCTGTCCTTGGTCCGATTCTTTTTAACATCTTTGTTAGTGATATAGCGGAAGGGCTGTCGGGTAAGGTTTGCCTCTTTGCAGATGATACCAAAATCTGCAATAGAGTAGACACCCAGGAAGGTGTAGATAACATGAGGAGGGATCTAGCTAAGCTTGAAGAATGGTCTAGAATTTGGCAGCTGGGATTTAATGTTAAAAAATGTAAGGTCATGCATTTGGGCTGCAGCAATCCAAGGGAGCAATACAGTATAGGAGGTGAAGTACTTTTGTCCACTAAAGAAGAGCGGGACCTAGGCATGGTTGTGTCTGATGATCTTAAAGTAGCTAAACAGGTAGAAAAGGCGACGGCAAAAGCTAGAAGGATGCTTGGGTGCATACGGAGAGGAATGGCTAGCAGAAAAAAGGAGGTGATAATGCCTCTGTATAAGTCTTTGGTGCGACCTCATTTGGAGTATGGTGTGCAATTCTGGAGACCGCTCCTTCAAAAGGATGTGAACAGGATGGAGTCGGTGCAGAGGGTTGCTACTAAAATGATTAATGGGCTTCATTATAAAGCATGAGGACAGACTTAAGGATCTTAATATGTACACCTTAGAGGAAAGGCGGGATAGAGGTGATATGATTGAGATGTTTAAATACCTCCGTGGCATAAATGTTCAGGGAGAGAGCCTCTTTCAATTGAAAGCAAGTTCTGCTATGAGGGGACATGGGATGAGGGTGAAGGGAGATAGATTCAGGAGTGATATGCGGAAATATTTCTTTACGGAAAGAGTAGTGGATCCATGGAATAGTCTCCCAGTGGAGGTGGTAGAGATGAGGACAGTAACTAAATTCAAAAAAGCATGGGACCAACACAGAGGATCTCTGAAGGTAAAAAGTGGACTGTTGTAGTTGTTGTTATGGAAGGACAGACTAGATAGGCCATGTGGTCTTTTTCTGTCATCATGTTTCTATGTTTCTATGAATCCATCCTCAGAACCCCTCCCTGAATTCCATATGCTTCAACACCTGAGGCAAAAATTCCCAAGCAATCTTGTCAAACGCTTTTTCCTCATTAATTGTTAATAGCAAGGCTCCCCCTCCTAACCTGCCCCCATATCAGATTTAACAGCCTTTTGATGATGTCTGTGGCCTGTCATTCCGTATAAATCTGGCTTGATCTCGATGGATCATCACCCGATTCATGCATGTCACCAACAGTTTTGCCAAAATTTCACATCTAAATTTAATAGGGAGATTAGGTGGTAGGACGTGCAATTCTGCAAGTTATTGCCCTCTTTGGGTACCAGGGATACCCCTACCCTACCCATGGTGTCCCCAAGCTGTTCCCCTTCCAGCACAACGTTGAACACCTCTAGCAACTCCACCTCAAAGCTTTTCTAGAACTTTATGGTGAAACAGTCTAACCCCAGTGCCTTCTCTACCTTTAGGGAGCAGATTGCCTGGCGAACCTCTTCACTCATGATAGCACTATCCAGCCGATTGGCCTCCACCTCTGCCAGGATTGGCAAGGTCACAAGAGGCCAGATAGCTATCTAGATTGCCCTCAGGGGGACCCGGTCAGGGGCATACAGCATCTCATAGTAATGTTGAAATTTATTTATTTAGAGTTTTTTTCTATACCACGCTATTCCAGATGGTTATCACATGTCTGGATTATTGATGTTAAGGTAGGGCGTTTAGTTGGTTTTTCTGACTTAAGCCCGGTAATACTGAGACCACGTTGTCATCTACTTTGAAACCAGATATAGATGTTTTACATATGTTTTTGATACAAGCAGTCGGTGATATAGCCAAGTTTACTTTCTTGTTGTCATACAGAGCATTTTCAGTATTTTGTAGTATTACTCTGTGAAACACGGACCAATTTGCAAGTTTGTGGATTATTGCAATGCCATCTATGCCAGTCTTCCTTCCTCTCAGCTTCGTCTCCAACTTGTCCAAAATACCGCCGCTCGTCTCGTTACTTGTTCCCCCACTCGTACACATGTCACTCCCTGTCTTCTCGCCCTCCACTGGCTTCCGGTGAAGTTCAGATTTGTTTACAAATTACTTACCATCACACATAGAGCTCTTCACTCCGGCACCCCCCAGTATCTGGCAGACATTATTCATCTTCAACCTTCCCCATGCCTTCTTCGCTCAGCACATGGCAATCGTCTCTTTCTCCCTTCCCCTTCTCACGCACGTCTGGAACTCACTCGTCACTCCGCTTTTTTCTTCCTAGGCCTCGCTTTATGGAATTCCCTTCCTCTCTCTCTCCGCACTGAACTATCCTATCCCCGCTTCAAAGCTCTCCTCAAAACCCATCTCTTCTGTCAAGCTTTTGATCTCTCCCCCACTACCAACGACGCTCTGCCCCCGGCCGCGCCCCCCCCACCCTCCATAGCTTTCCCGCAAGTACTTTCTTTTTTGTTTTGACCAACCCTTCCTCGCCATCTCTCCCGTCCCCTTCCCTCCTTTCCACTGTATGAAACTCCTCTGTTCTCTATTTTCTCTCTGCACCTCTCTGTCCTCTGTCCTGTTGTTATTGGCGTTCTTTTCCAACTTCATTTCTGAGTAGCTATGCTTTTTGTTTTGTATTGTACACCGCCCTGACGCTAAGGCTTGGGCGGTCTATCAAGCCTTACAAATAAAGATAAAGATTCATCATTAGTGCGGTTCACAAGTAACAAAATTGTGCAATGTAGAAGGATCTATATTGGACTTAACAATGAACAGGGAATATAAACATGGTGAAACAGGTAAACTATATACAGATTGTTAACAAGAGGTTCAGCACGTAATTTGGCAATATTCACAGGTTAAATTCTCCCCACAACTCCTTCTCTCAGAGGAGAGTCCCTTGTGCATTGCGTCTGTCCCCAGTCTGTGACTGCACTCGCTGTTGCCATAGATGGTGGACCAGGCGTTTGCCCGCTTTACTACCAACTCAAAATAGGTCTGCCAAACATTTCACAGTGACTGGTCAATCTCATCTGTTAGTAAGCCATTTAACTGTGCATGCCCCACCTCCACCTCTCACCACAGCTGTTCACTGGGCTTCAAACTGTTTATATCCTTTTGAAGGTGTGGACTCCAGAATTGCACACAATACTCCAAATGAGGTCACACCAGAGACTTATACAGAGGTACTATCACTTCCCCCTTATTCACCCAAGCATCCTTTTGGTTTTCACAGTTAACTTTTCTACCTGTTTAGCTACTTTAAGATCATCAGACACAATCATGCCTAGGTCCTCCTCTTCTTTTGTGGACAGAAATACTTCACCCCCTACACTGTACCACTCCCTTGGACTTTTGCAGTGCAAATGCATGACCCTGCATTTTTCATCATTAAATCTCAGCTGCCAAATTCTAGACCCTTCTTCAAGCTTAGCTAGATTCCTCCTCATGTTATCTACTCCTTCCTGGGTTTCTATTCTATTGCAGATTTTGGTATCATCTACAAAGAGGCAAACCTTATCCAACAGCCCTTCTGCAATATCACTAACAAAGATGTTAAAAAGAATCAGACCAAGAACAGATTCCTGTGGCACACCACTGGTAACCTCCTTTTCCTCAGAGTGAGCTCAATTTACCTGTACCCTTTTTTGCCTTCTATTCAATTTCTTACCCAATCAATAACTTTAGGGTCCATCCCTAGGGTACTCTGTTTATAAGTCACCTGTGCGGAATGGTGTCAAAGGCTTTACTGAAATCTAAGTACACCACATCTAGGACTCTCCCTTGGTCCAATTCCTGGTCACTCAGTCAAAGAAATCGATCAAATTTGTCTGACAAGACCTGCCTCTGCTAAACCCATGCTGCCTCAGATCCTGCAATCCGTTGGACTCCAGAACCTCACTATTCTGTCTTAGCAAGGTTTCCAATAATTTACTCACACAGAGGTTAGACTAATTGGCCTGTAGTTTTCAACCCTGTCCTTACTTCCGCTTTTGTGTAAAGGGACCGCATGTGCCTTTCACCAGTCTTCTGGCACCACGCCTGCCTCCAGAGAAGCATTGAAAAAGTCCCTCAGTATTTTCAGATGTATCTCATTCAGTCCCATCGCTTTGTCTACTTTTAGTTTAGCTAGTTCCTTACAAACACAGTCTTTTGAAAATCGTTCAAGCTCACCATCACTTCTGTTCCTATTTGTGAGTGTTTTCTGAGGTCCTGCTCCTGGCCCTTCATCTGTTAGATGGTTTTAAGTACAATAAAGTTGGGAACACTGATGTACGGAGAGCTGCTTGCCAGACTTCTTGATTTGCAAAGTGATTGCCCTTTGACATAAAGTCTCCAGCAGAGGAATGTTCTTTACATTTTAAAACTGCAACGTGAAGGCAGTAGCACAGCCTGAAGTAAATGATGGATGTGTTCACCATGCTTAATTGGTTTATTAGCAGAAGTCAGAAATCCCCAATGAGCTCAAATGTTTCCAAAGTCCTACAAAATTCCCAAAGCATATGCACTGTCACTATATATGTTTACTACAAGATATCGGGAAAGTTCAAGAAGCTGAGTCTATTGAAAGCAAGTTCTGCTACAAGAGGACATGGGATGAAGGTGAAGGGAGATAGATTCAGGAGTGATATGCGGAAATATTTCTTTATGGAAAGAGTGGTGGATCCGTGGAATAGTCTCCCAGTGGAGGTGGTAGAGATGAGGACAGTAACTGAATTCAAAAAAGCATGGGACAAACACAGAGGATCTCTAAAGGTAAAAAGGGGACTGTTGTAGTTGTTGATATGGAAGGACAGACTAGATAGCCCATGTGGTCTTTTTCTGTCATCACATTTCTATGTTTCTTTGCCATTTGCTAGTGCACAGTTAGCTGAAGTATTGCACACGTGCACTTGAACTTTCCCTTTATCTTGTGTTAATCATATATACTGAAAGTGCATATGCTTTTGGAATTTTGTGGGACTTTGGAAACATTTGGGCTCAGTGGGGATTTCTGACTCAGTGTTCTTCTGTACTATGGGACAGTATCTTCCTGCACTCTTCTGATAGTTTCAGTGGAGTTCTCCAAGGACACCTTGCTAGCAATATGTTCTGGAACATCTGAGCTACTGAATCTGTGGTGTTAACCCTTTCTTAGCACTCTCAAGTATTACTATTATTGAGCACCTAGTCAGTGCTTGACAGTGTACACAGCACTGAACAGATTTAGGCCTCCTTTCAATCTGTGAACACAGAACAGAAATATTTTTTAACCAATTCTGCTTTATCTTCATCAGTTTCTACATATTCCTCCCCTTCACCCTTGAGTCTGACAATACCACTTTTGCCCTTCTTCCTCTAACTAATATATCTGAAAAATGTCTTATCCTCCCCCCCCACCCATTTTATTGCATTGGCTATTTTGTCGTCTTTTTGTATCTTTGCTTTCGTGACTACTTTGCTAGCTTCTCTGAGGGGTATGTTTACTAACAGAGGTAGTAGACTCCATGCGATATCGGAGCCGCGGCCCCATTGAAATCAATGGGGCTGCGGCTCCAATATCGCATGGAGTCTACTACTGCCATTTAGTAAACATACCCCTAAGTTTTTCCAAATATAGATGCCTGTCGTCTTCTTTCTGTGATCTCTTGTATTTCTTCTTTTTCTTCACCTTTTTCAGCTACTTCTTTTGAGAACCATAGCAGCCTTCGTTTCCTTTTACATTTATTTACCTTTCTAACAAAAAGGTTTGTTACCCTTAAAATATTCCTTTCAGTTTTGCACAGTTTTTCTACATCACCCAGATGTTCCTGTCCTGCAAATGACTCCTTGAGGTATTGTCCCATCTTGTCAAAGTTAGTTTTCGTAAAGTCTAAGACCTTCGCTTTTGAATGGATTTTATCAGCCCTAGTCCTAATACTGTGAACCACACCATCTGGTGATCACTGGATGCGAGATATTCTCCCACATCATAAACACTTTCCCCATTGCTAAGCACCAAGTCCAGTATGGCCTCTACAGGGCCAGTGTGGGGTCTGTTACTAGTTGCCTGAATAGTTCTCCCTGTAGAGAATCCAGGATCTCCTTACTTCTAGATGATACTGCAGCAGGAATGTACCAATCCACATCTGGCATATTGAAATCACTTATCAGTAGCACTTCTCCTTTCATGGCAATGCTGCGTATGTCTTCTATTACATCTTCATCCATTTTTCCTCCCTCTGAGGAGGATCTGTATATCATTCAAATACAAATGGATTTCCCTTTCCCTCTTTCTAATTTAACACACAGTGCCTCTTCTTTCCCTATTAAGCCCTGTAATTCTATAGCTTTAATAATATTTTTTACATATAGTGCCACTCCTCCTCCCCTGCCCTTTCTGAATAAAGTATAGCTCGGTATAATTACATCCCAGTCATGGTTGTCTATGAACCATGCCTCTGTAACCACAACTAAATCAAAGTCAGCCGCTTCCACTAAACACTAATATCTGGGATCTTATTTCCCATGCTACAGTCATTTATACACACTGCTTTCCAGATATTTCCCTTTACCCATTTCTACAGAGGTATATAATATTTCACTTACCTGGGGACTTTCTTCATCCATCCCCAATGAATCTAGTTTAAAGCCCTCTTCATTAGGTTAGCCAGTCTGCTGTTGAAGACACTTTGAATCTTCTTGGACAGATGGACACCATCTCTCCTCTTGGAACATCCTCCCATGATCCAGGAAACCAAAACGCTCTTGATGGCACCATCCATGTAGCCATGCATTCATCTCCAGAATGTGAGCTTCTCTGCCTCGGCCTTTACCCTCAACAAGGAGGATTGAAGAGAACACCATCTGTGCACCTATCTGCTTCATCCTCTGTCCCAGAGCCAAGAAGTCACTTTTGATATGCTTGCTCAGAGGGATGCCTAGCAGTATCATTTGTGCCGACATGGATAAGCAATATTTGATAATAATCAGTAGGCTTGATGAGTCTTGGCAAACTGTCCATAACATCTTGGATTTTGACACCAGGCAGATAGCATACCTCTCTAGACATCAGATCTAGAAGGCAGATGAATGCCTCAGAACCATTCAGAAGAGAGTCACCAACCACCACTACCCTTTGCTTTCTTGTCATCACCGATTCTGAAAATTTGGGGTGCTCGAGCTCTGGTTCTTCCCTTTTCTGGGATGCTTTCATTTCCTCCACTTCCAGAGTTGTATATTGGTTCTTCAGTTCAAGGGCTGGAGGATTTGGAGTGTTGATTCTGCGGGCTATGATGACTCGTGTCCAACTTTCTTCATTCTGTAGCTTCCCATTTTCACCTCTGAGAGCTTAGATGGTTCAAGAAGCATCTCATCAATGAACTTCTCACTATCTCGAATGCTTCTCAGCCTCACTACCTCATCTCTGAGCTCCTCCACTTGTTTCCTGAGAGCTTCAGCATGCAGGCATCCTGCACATGGAACCAGTCATTCAACTGGCATTGGGATTTCTCTCTAGATAGAGGCAGAAGCTGTAACGGGGCAACAGCTTTGGCAATATGATTTTTCCCAGCCATTGTTCAGATGGTGGAGCTTTGGTACATTACTTGCAATTAGGGTTGCCAATTGGCTCCAGATGCACCCAACAGGCTTGCTCCAATCCTGGGTTTACCCCATTGCATGCAGTTACTTGTAGTTCTCTTTTTCTTATGGAGTACAATGGAGAAATCAGAACTGTATATCCCTGCATGCAATGAGGTAAACCCAAGACTGGATCGAACCTGTCGGGTGCATCTGGAGTCAGTTGGCAACCCTACTTGCAATGGAATCCCTGTTAGAAATGCCAGTACTTGCAAGGCCCTGTAGAAACTTATAAAGCACTGCTTAGCTACTTAGCAAGCTAATCAAGGACCACTAACACCTAATGAGGTCAGTGGCTTTAAAGAGCTAGCTGTGAATGGGTAGCTTTAAATTTAAACTAAAAGCTCTGTGCTGGTTTTGAATTTAAACTAAAAACTCTCTGCTGGTTTTAAAAGTAAACTAAAAGCTGTCTGCTGGATTTTAAATTTAACATAAAAGTTCTCTGCTGATACTAGGCCCTGACTGAGTTTTAAATATAAACTATGAGCGCTCCGCTGGTTCTAAATTTAAACTAAAAGCTTACCTATTGTATTGTATCTATCTTGTTTAGATTGTCGAGCAGGGACTGTGTAAGCTATGTAGAGCTATATAAATGATTAGTAGTAGTAGAATATTCACTTGCATGATGCACATTTATAATACAATTTAAGAGGTTTAAACTAGATATCAAGTAATTTTGGGCTTATATATAAAAAAATATTTATCCACTTTGTGGCCCCTGTGACCAGTGTCGGCCACTGATAATATCTGTGGATCTTGTCATGCCCCAGCCCTCCACCTAGGGCTTAGAGGGATAGGGATGCCATTTACTTCCCTTATAAGAGGTTGAACAGACTTTTTCTCCAGTGAAGGATGCTGGGAATTGTAGTTCTAGCCTTCTATAGGAAGTGTAATTATGAACCGAGAGTGTAGGCAAAAATGACAAGGTTTATTTCCCCACAACACAAACAAAGTTCAAGCATGTTGTACTAGGATACTTTTCAGGTATTCGCTCCAGGACATTTACAAACTGGGCTATATGAGCTTTCACAGTCTTTACTTCTATGCATGTGCTTCAAAATAACAGATAAAGCAAAACAGAGCTTCTTCATTCAGCCAAAGTAAAATAACTTCTTTTACCTTTGTCTTGATTCAACCGTCAAATATAGAAGCCATAAGTATTCTCCTCTTACCAAGAGCAGGGTCCTGCCTTCAGCTTAAGGCTAGGCTTCCTTATTCAGCTTTTCAGGTGACTTTTATCATCTCAGGTGTCCTTAGCTAATAGACTCAACACTATCAGCTTTTCACAGTGTACAGTCCATGAGTTCCTCTGGCTGCAAAGAATCTTGCTCAATTAGGTCCACCTGCATTTCCTCTAACTCTGGTCATGCAGTGCCCTGCTCTGAAGCTTCAACGGACCTTCCAGGGTAAACCCTTTCTGAAGAACCTTGCGTTTCTCTGGAGTACAGCTCTCTCTGGTAAGGATAACTTATCTCTGAAGCTCTGGTCACTTCCCCCTGGCTGTGCTCACCATTCTCCCTCCAGCTTCTGGGAAATGGTCCCTGTCTTACTTGCCTGAGTCCCTCTCTGGAGCTCTGCCATGGTCTCCTGTTCCAGGCTGGGCTCTGTGAACTCTTGGGCTGAGTCCTGGGCTTCCTCCTCTGGACTCTCTGAATCCCTTCAACAGGAACTGGGGTTTGAAGTTTCTCCTGTTCACTCTCTCTGAGCACTCCTCTCCTGGTCTCTCTCCACCAAGGCTCTCTCCACTGCCTTCTCTTCTCCTCAGCTCTGGCTGTGGGTGTGGTCCTCCTTCCCTCTTGGCCTCTCTCCTCAGCTCTAGCTGTGGTTTATATCTCTGCCTCTCAGGCTGTGTCTCCCTCTCTCTAGACAGGTGCATGCAATCATCATCCAAGCCTGCAACTACGTCAGCAGAGCTTGGGTGTGGCAGCCTAAGTTCAGATTCCCTGTGCTTGCTCTCTCTAGGGAAACGCTGAAACCTGTGCACTGCAGGGATGTCACTTTTCTTAAAGGTAAAATCTTTAATTTCTCCTATTTCCATAGGCTCACTATGGGCTTCATTATCACAATGTATATAGCTATCTATTCTTGTGGCGTGCAAATAACAGCATGTATATAGCTATCTATTCTTGTAAATAGTTACTAAGCAACTCTGGTCAATACTGTTTGTGACCTGAGTGCCCAGTCTGTATATAGTTACCCATGTTAGTCGCAAATTACACCACTTGTCCATTGTAATGTATAGTGCAGGTTTCCACTGCACTATACAGATTTTTGTTTGCCTGTAAAATGCACTGATTTTAAAGAGCACGGTATAAAAAAAAGATATTTAAATAAATAAAATAAAAATAAATAATCTTTGTCTTGTATTAATTTTGTTTTTTGTTTTTTTTACTTTGTAGTGTAGTGGGTAGGAATAACTAGCTAGGTTATTTATGTTAACTGGGGATGCCTTTAGTATAGGGTTTTTCTCCAGTTTTGCTTTCTTTACTTATTTCCTGCAGTTTGTTCCCCGAGATGTGGGCTAATGTACTTATGTTTCACCTCATGCTTTTGCTTGCTGTATTATGGTGGATGATTTTGTATTTCTGTATTTGTTTCTTTTTATCTGATAATTGTATTGTCAGTAAAAATCTCAATAAATAAATATTTTAAAAATAATAATCTAGATAGTGCTGCTGAAAATCATCGCAGGCAACCCTGGTGGTCTTAAATTATGCGGCTGGCTATCTTGACAGCCGTTTTGAATAGTGCCTTTATCCAGATACTGGCTGTGTACCTGGGCATTCACTGCCAGTATCTGGATAGCAATTGACACTGAATATTTGGAAGTAACATTAAACACGGCGGCAGGCATTATTAAGCAGTGCTGGCCATGGAGTTTAGAAACTTACCTGTGTGATGATTCTTCTAAATTCAAGTAAACTATTCACAAATGTGCATCTGAATTCAAAAGGGGCTAGAAGCAGTCTTCCTGTCCACACTTGAACCCTTTCCTTCATTTTGGGGAACTTAAAAATTGTGAGTCTATCTTGTACGAATACACTGGGTAAATATTATGGCACAGTATTTTCCTTGAAACAATATTTCTACCCTAAATAACTTGCTTTTGTTTTCACAGGAAGCAGCCATTGAAAATGGAACTATTGCGTATGATAACTGGGTTACAACGGGAAGCCCAGTTTACAGACAGTTCTGGCTTTTCCATGTTTTAAATCCCCTGGAAGTGATCACTTATGGAGCAAAACCAGAGATTATTCAGAAAGGACCCTACACATATAGGTCATTCTTTTATGAATGTTTATGGTTTATGTTATATATGGAAAATTGTTTTTTCAAATCTCAAGGGGGATATTCAAATGCTGCTTAGTGGGATATTCAGCGTCAGTAAAACGATTACTGCTGCTGGATATCCGCGAGTGCGCTGTCACTACTAAAACAATTACTGCTGCTGGATATCCGCGAGTGCGCTGTCACTACTAAAACGATTACTGCTGCTGGATATCCGTGAGTGTGCTGTCACTACTAAAACGATTACTGCTGCTGGATATCCGTGAGTGTGCTATCACTACTAAAACGATTACTGCTGCTGGATATCCGCGAGTGGGCTGTCACTACTAAAACGATTACTGCTGCTGGATATCCGCGAGTGCGCTGTCACTACTAAAACGATTACTGCTGCTGGATATCCGCGGGTGCGCTGTCACTACTAAAACGATTACTGCTGCTGGATATCCGCGAGTGTGCTGTCACTACTAAAATGATTACTGCTGCTGGATATCCGTGAGTGCGCTGTCACTACTAAAACGATTACTGCTGCTGGATATCCGCGAGTGCGCTGTCACTACTAAAACGATTACTGCTGCTGGATATCCGCGAGTGCGCTGTCACTACTAAAACGATTACTGCTGCTGGATATCCGCGAGTGCGCTGTCACTACTAAAAGGATTACTGCTGCTGGATATCCGCGAGTGCGCTGTCACTACTAAAAGGATTACTGCTGCTGGATATCCGCGAGTGCGCTGTCACTACTAAAAGGATTACTGCTGCTGGATATCCGCGAGTGCGCTGTCACTACTAAAACGATTACTGCTGCTGGATATCCGCGAGTGCGCTGTCACTACTAAAACGATTACTGCTGCTGCATATCTGTGAGTGTGCTGTCACTACTAAAACGATTACTGCTGCTGCATATCTGTGAGTGTGCTGTCACTACTAAAACGATTACTGCTGCTGGATAACCGCAAGTGCGCTGTCACTACTAAAAGGATTACTGCTGCTGGATAACCGCGAGTGCGCTGTCACTACTAAAAGGATTACTGCTGCTGGATATCCGCGAGTGCGCTGTCACTACTAAAACGACTACTGCTGCTGGATATCCGCGAGTGCGCTGTCACTACTAAAACGATTACTGCTGTTGGATATCCGCGAGTGCGCTGTCACTACTAAAACGATTACTGCTGCTGGATATCCGCGAGTGCGCTGTCACTACTAAAACGATTACTGCTGCTGGATATCCGCGGGTGCGCTGTCACTACTAAAACGATTACTGCTGCTGGATATCCGCGAGTGTGCTGTCACTACTAAAATGATTACTGCTGCTGGATATCCGTGAGTGCGCTGTCACTACTAAAACGATTACTGCTGCTGGATATCCGCGAGTGCGCTGTCACTACTAAAACGATTACTGTTGCTGGATATCCGCGAGTGCGCTGTCACTACTAAAACGATTACTGCTGCTGGATATCCGCGAGTGCGCTGTCACTACTAAAACGATTACTGCTGCTGGATATCCGCGAGTGCGCTGTCACTACTAAAACTATTACTGCTGCTGGATATCCGCGAGTGCGCTGTCACTACTAAAACGATTACTGCTGCTGGATATCCGCGAGTGCGCTGTCACTACTAAAACGATTACTGCTGCTGGATATCCGCGAGTGCGCTTTCACTACTAAAACGATTACTGCTGCTGGATATCCGCGAGTGTGCTGTCCACTACTTGCTCTGATGCTACACGGTTAGCATTGGGGCGTGTCATGGGTGTTCTGGGGCAGAACAGAGGTGGCATCCATCACTAACTGGGCAATGATGGTATAGCTGCTGCCTGGTTAGCATGGCAAAGGCTAGCCTAACTTTAACCATGGGAGCTAACTGGGCAGCGGCTCAATATCACTGCTGCCTGGTCAGCTTCTGGGCTGTGCAGTGACCTGAATATTCAATACCAGTGGGCAGATTTGGCCTTGCTATTGACTATCTGGGGTTAGTATTCAGTGGTGATGGCTATGTGCCTTACAAGTGCTAGTCACCAGTGCTGAATATCTCCCCCTCCCCCAAGGCAATCTGGTCAATCACTACAGCATTTGACAGAATTTCTGATCTTGCAAATAAATGTGATCTGAATGTTTTCCACTTTCCAAACAAGCAAGTACTTAACTACTTAACTTAGAGACATAGGGCTTGATATTCGAAAGGCATTTACACGGTTTACAGCTCAGTACACTGTGTAAATGCCTTAAATCGGGATATTCAATGACAATTATATGATTAGTGCTGTTGAATATTGCTGTGTCCCATTGCTATCTGGTTAGCATCGCAGCGTGTCAGGGACGTTACGGGGGGCAGGGCAGAATGGAGGCGGTGACAAGTGATAATGAGGCAGCAGCGATATTGCCTGCTGCCCAGTTAGAGATCTGTGCTAAAAAGATAGGTGAAGAAAACCCTCACCTATTTTTCGGCGCAGGAGCTAACCAGACAGCTTGCAATATCGCTGCTGCTTGGTTAACTAATGCGGCTTCCGGCATGTGCGACGATCCCCAGATATTCAATGCTGGGGCTGCATATGACTCCAAGATTTTAAGCTCTCATTTTTAGTTAACAGGGCAAAATACTTAGGGCCCGATATTCAAAGGCAGATACATGGTTTATAGACCTGTAAACTGTGTGACTGCCTCTAAGCGGGATATTCAGTAGCATTAACATGGTTATCCCCGGATACTACCACTATACACCCCTGATACTACACGGTTAGCATCGGGTGTTCTGGGGCGGTACTCATTGCTAACCAATCTGCAGCGATATTCAGCCATTGCCCAGTTAGCGACCCACAGCTAAAGATAGGCTAGCTTTTGCCACACCTACCTCTGAGTTCTGTGATTGCCTTTCTCCCTCCTCTGGCTTTAGCCTCTCTGTGTTTTGGGGCAATTTTCAGAGTTTCTTCAGTCATCAATTTTGGCTATTTTGGCTTTTTCATCTTTTATAGAGACTTCTCACTTTCTTCCTAAACAACCTCCTTGATGTCATCCCATAACTCTTCAGGAACTCTGTCATTTGTATCTAAAGTAGCAAATCAATTTTGCAGGTAGTCTTTAAATTCCCATTGTATATTCTCAAGGTCATAATTTGCTACATTCATGAGTGGCTTATAAGAACATAAGAAATGCCATTCTGGGTCAGACCAAGATCTATCAAGCCCAGTATCCTGTTTCCAACAGTGGCCAATCTAGGTCACAAGTATCTAGCAGTTTCTCAAAATGACACACAAGTTCCATAATGCTTTTATTGGGGCAAGCAGTGGATTACCTGGGTCCTCTTTAATAATGGTTTATGGACTAGAAAGGGGGACTGTTACTTCTGGAGAGAAATCTGCAACTGTGAGTATATACTTCTGGTAATTTTCTAAAAATAATTCTTTGTATTAAAGCTACTTAATCTGTGAACCCACTGTTTTTTGTTGGATCAGTTAGGGCCTAGTAGCAGCAATTAAAGTTTGAATTTAAAACACAGAGGAGAGCTTTCTGGTTACATTTCATACCCAGCAGAGAGCTTGTAGTTTAAATTTAATAGTCACTCAGGGCCAAGTAACAGCAAAGTACTTTTAGTTTAAATTTAACACACAGAAGAGAGCTTTCTGGTTAAATTTAGTACCCGGCAGAGAGCTTGTAGTTTAAATTTCATAAGAAGTTAGAGCCTAGCAGCAGCTAAGAGCTATAATTTAAATCAAATCAGAATTTAGCTTACCTCAGTAGCACAAGACAGGGTACTGTGTAGCAGCCCTCTTTTAATAAGTGTTATTTCCCTCCCTCCCCTGGGATAATCGTAGCTTTATAGGTACTTACACATCTTAAAAGACAGGAGGTGCTTTCAGATGAAGCTCATTACCCAAATCAGTCATACACTAAGGACCTGAGATTAATTAAGCTTCAGGTGAACAAGGTATATTAAACGTATTAGGTACAGTTTTATTGGTATAAATACCCATAGCAACCCCTAGTAAGTAAGAACTTAAAGATCTAGACACAAACTTAAAACTAAGATGCAGACAGCAGTCCAGCAGCGGGATGGGGGCTTTCCAGTCTTTTGCATTGAGTGTCACATGTATGATTTTCTCCCAGTTGGTGAGAGGTCTTACGTGTGCACTAGGTGCAAGGAGCTCTTTTCTCTCAGGGAACAAGTCCGTTCTCTAGAGGCTAAAGTAGCAGACTTGGAAAACATAAGACAGACAGAGAGGTACATAGAAGAGACCTACAGGGATATAGTCCTGAAGTCCCACCTCCAGTCTGGCAGCACCCCTGTTGCCATGGAGGAGAGAGGTCACGTGACAGGAGAGCATCACCCTGGTGTGGCAGGAAGTGATCCTGTAACTAGGACCTGTCCTCCAGGTGATGTAAAACCCTCTCGCACTGAGGAAGTTTCTCCAGGGCCATGTGCCCATGAGGGAAGGGTTAGGACAGCCGTTATAGTTGGTGATTTGATCATTAGGCATGTAGATAGCTGGGTGGCTGGTGGACGTGAGGATCGCCTGGTAACATGCCTGCCTGGTGCGAAGGTAGCGGACCTCACGCGCCACCTAGATAAGGTCTTAGATAGTGCTGGGGAGGAGTCTGCTGTCTTGGTACATGTCGGTACCAATGACATAGGAAAATGTGGTAGGGAGGTTCTGGAGGCAAAATTTAGGCTTTTAGGTAGGAAGTTGAAATCCAGAACTTCCAGGGTAGCATTCTCCGAAATGCTTCCTGTTCCACGCTGTGATGTAGCAGCTCTTATGAGGCAATGGAAACTGATAGTGATCCGGTGGAGAGAGCCAGTACTGCAGGGGAATGCAGGATTTTCTCTGTTGAAAGGAAAAAAGAATGCAGAGCTAATCAGGAACCACTCCTCACTTCAAGGCAGGTGAGAAGCCAAATCCCTGATTGGGCACACCCAAGCAGGAGGCGGGCAGTCCAGTACTCAGCTAGCTTGTTAAAAACCCAGAAACAGTTAGAGAAGCCAGGGAAGCAAGGTGACAAGCAAAGAGGACCACCAGGAGAGGAACCAAGGACACAAGCACCTGGACGAGGATAGGTCAGATGACCAGGAACAGGAACCGAGAGAGAGAGAACCACTAAGCAGCTGTGATCCAAGAAGGAGCAGACAGAAGCTGGGAGACTCAGGGGCAGAGAAAGATTTCTGGAAGCAGAAGAATTCTAAGGCACTGAGAGACCCAAGGCTGCAGCTCAGGAGTTTAAAGGACCCAGAAGAACCTTGGAATAGGAGGCAAAGGGATAAGGAATTACCCTGGAAGAAGCCCAAGCACAAGGTATCTGGTGGGTGTGGCACGGCTAGCAAACTTAACAGTGGAAAGCCAGAAAGAGTGAATTTTAATTGTGGAAGACAGGATAAAGGCAGAAAGTTTGATACTAACTGGATAAGTCAAGAAAAGCCTGACTGTTTTCCTTTTAACACTCTGAGAGACTCTCTAGACCCAGCTGGAGCATTTTACCCTGCACTGCCATGTGGAGATAGGTGGGGGAAGGGAAATGCTTGCACGCTGAAATGTTGTCCAAGTAAAAGCACTGATAATTGCCTAGAGATAAGAAATATAAACAAGCATTTACCTAAAGGAGGATTTGCTCAGCCTAGCTCAGAAAATACACAGGCTGAATTACTTCTCAGTGAATTCAGAGAGTTTATTTATTTATTTATTATTTATTTACATTCTCTTATATACCACACTATTCGGCATCAGCGCGGTTTACATGGAACAAAATGCTCAGTACAACAACATGTATGAGTTTACAGATAACAGGGAACAAAAAACCTGGATAACAGGGGTAACTATTTACAAAACTTATTACATGGAAAAATCAAAGGATTCATAGAAGACACAATCACGTCATAGGTTTGAGTATCAAGTTGTTGTGTTGTTGGTATGCTATAAGTTTGTCTGGGGATGTGGATGGTATGGGGGTGTCTTGGAGCTCTAAGGGATGCAGTTGGGCTCAATAAGGTGCTTGTTGAAGAGGTGATCTTTGACGGCTTTCCTGAACTGTGGTAGATTCTTAATAGCTCGGATATCATGGGGTAATGAATTCCAGTATCTTGGGGCAATGAGACTGAAAGCCCTGTTGGCTGTTGATTTAGTGCAGACAGTAAGAGCCTTCGGTACGGTTAAGGAGTTTATAGCCATGGATCTTCTTGCTCTATTTGGTGATGTAGCATGGATGAGGGAGGTTAAGGATGTGGATGAGAGATTGTGAAGAGCTTTAAAAGTGATTATCAAGATCTTGAAAACTATTCTAGCCTGGATGGGTAGCCAGTGCAACTGAATTAGCAGGGGTGTCACATGGTCGCTCCTGGATGCTCCATGTAGGTTTCTTGCTGCCGTGTTCATTGCTAGCTGCAGCGGGTTTAGTGTAGACTGGGGAAGACCTTGTAATATGGCATTGGCATAGTCGAAATGAGGGATGATCAATGCCTGGAAAATTGTCCGAAAGTCAGATGGTTCAAGCATGGAGCGTAAATGTCTAAGTGAGCGGATCTTGCCGTAGACTGATCTGACTATGTTTCCTATGTGAGCCTTCATATCCAGGCGTTGATCTAGGATGACTCCCAGGTATCGTATTGATGGTTTAGAGTGTAGCTCAGCTTCATTTACTTTAAGATATTGTGGTGGGGTAAAGTTGGGGTTCCTCGTAATGAAGAGTACTTCCGTTTTCTTGTGTTGTATTCTGAGGTTTTGAGAAAGAAGCCAGTCTGATATTGCATTGAAACAACTCGTCAGTGGGGAGAGGTCCAGATGCTCAGTAGAGAAAGGAATGTAGAGAAGGACATCGTCTGCGTATAACATGCAGTCAACATTGAAGGACCGGATGATGTTACAAATTGGCTGCATGTAAATATTGAAAAGAGCGCAGAAAGGGAGGATCCTTGTGGGACTCCTTGACTTTGGTGGAAAGGTTCAGAATTTGTCCCTCTAGAACGAACATGTTGCCATCTTTCCGACAGGTAGGATCTGCACCATTCGAGCGCTCGTCCATTAATGCCTTTGTCGATCAGCCGTCTTAATAGAAGCTCATGATTTACTGAATCAAAGGCTGCAGCGATGTCCAGAAAGATGAGAGCAAAACCCTTACGGATGTCATCAATGCCTGTGATTATCTTGCAGAAGAGAGTGGTGAGGAGGGTTTCCACTCCGTGAAATTCTCTAAAGCCATGTTGGCATGGGTCTAACGGTGCAGTGGAGTCGATGTGATCCTGTAATTGTCGTTGAGCTTCCTTTTCAATGATCTTCGCAAGAAGTGGAATGCTGGATATGGGTCTATAGGATTCCACCTGCTGGGGATCAAGTTTGCAGTTTTTTAGCAGAGGTCTAATAAAGGTGCGTTTAAGGGCGGAAGGGAAGGAGCCGGTTGAGAAGGAGAGGGTCATTATTTTGGACAGTACTGGGCTGAAATGACTGCGAAGCTCCTTGATCCAGAAGGCTGGGCATGGATCAGACTGGGCAGTAGTGATATTTAGGGCCGCAATAGTGTCTTCGAGTTCTCTCTTGGTGGGGGTAAAAAAAAAGTTAGTGATGTTTGGCAGTCTTGCTCTATTTCGAAGGTTGTGGTAGAAATTTTGCCAGTCTGGCATATTTTGGATTGTAGATACGTTACAAAATCTTGAGGGTGTATCTCAAATGGAGGTTCAGAGGATGGTTCTTTTGATAAGGTCTTAACCAGGTCAAAAAGGTCATGCGGTTTATTAAGCGATCTCTTTGAGGTGTTTGCATAGTACTGCTTCATAGTGTCCATGATTGCGTTACGATGCACAGCTAGATGACAGTTGTATGCTGCCTGGTCATGTAAAGAATGAGATCGGCGCCAGCGTTTCTCAAGTTTCCGTAATTGGTTAAGTGATGTTTTAAGATCAGCTGAGTACCATGGGGCACTCATCCTTTTGCCTGGGGGCCTGTTAGTTGGCGTACGTAGGGCAATCGAACTGAGGCAGTTATTCCAGTGAGAGATTAGGTCATCAAGGTTCTGGGTGGTTTCAGAGAAGAGTTGTTGCGTCTCTGCCAGGATAAGATCTCTGTTGTAAGGCTTAAAACATCGAGAGGGCGGTCTTGTGGTGGTGTTTTGTATTTTGTTGATTTTTGTGTAGGCTTTGTATGAGGGAATCTGGATGATGATCAGTTTGTGATCTGACCAAGGAACAGGGGTTATGGAGGTTATAGGGTCCTGGACTGGGTAAAGAGAGGTTTGCGGGGCAAATACTAGGTCCAGGATATTTCCCTTAATGTGAGTAGGATTATTAACTAATTGCTTGAAGCCAAGATTGCTGAGGACATTGAGGAAGGCTGATGCTTGATTATCTTGTAGCATGGGCAGGTTAAAGTCACCTAGGATCCAATTTGGGATGCTTGGGTTCTGAGTATTAGATGCAAGATCAATGATAGCAGAGAGATCATCTGGGGAGGCTGAGGGTGCTCTGTAAATCAGGATGATTGAGCAGCGTTTATTGGAGATGGTGACGGTTTCAAGGTGGTTTGAACTGGTGGAGTCTACAGTTTGAAAATGGAGGTCTGACCTTGTGAGGATGAGCACGCCACCTCTTTTATCTTGTCTATGACTTGAATGTGCGGTGAAATTCTGGGGGAGGATCTGGTTGAGTAAGACGTTGTCTTCGGTGGTTAGCCACGTCTCAGTGACCATGAGTATATCAAGGCTGTGGCTGGAAATGATATCAATGACGGCTGGCCATTTCTTCCGGATAGAACGGGCGTTGATGAGTGCACATTTTAGGCTATGAGGGTAGGGGTTTTCAAATCGTTTGGGTTTCAGATTGTGTTGAAGTGTAATGTGTAGCAGGTGGGGATGGTGTGGTCGGTTGTCACAGGTTATGTTATCGTGGGATGCATTAGACCACCTTCTCCCATGGCTCTGTAAAATAGGGATCTGTTTGGATGCTGGGGTTAAGGCGAGGGAGTTGGAGAACCAGCTTTGTATGATGATAACGCATCCTATTATGGTGGTAATGGGGGAACCCATCTTAGCAGAGCAATATGTAATTGGGAGCAGGTTAATCAGTTTGACTATTAGGAAGATATTAACAACCTTACTTAGATCAGTATGCTGGGTCACAATAGACAATATAGTCACAGGCAGTAGTTAAGGTTAGATAACTGGTAAAAGTATACTGATGACTGAAACTGGTGAGGTTACTGACCACAGGAGAGTAGAATGTTAGCAATAGTAGATTATTGGTAGCAGTGCAATGGTGATTGGAGCTGATGAGGCTACTGACAACAGTATCTAGGTTGATTGGCTATTGATAACAGTGAAAACAAAAGGTTGAATGGCAATGTAGGATTACTGGTAACAGTACAGTGGATGCTAGTAGTGTAACAATAGCGATTTGTACTTTTAGATGGTTACTGACAACAGTATTGTAAAATACACAGAGGTGACTGGCATTCATTAAAAGGTTAAAGTTCCTTAAAAGCAGAGCAGTTTCTACTCAGAACGTAGCAAAGCCATTGATCAGCTGGCAAGAAGAAATGCCTTTAATTTCTTTGCCATCTACAGAACAGGAAGTCCCGATGGATTGCTCTACTTGTATGATTCCAAAGGACATTTAAGTGTTTTGCTTGCCAGTGTTGTATGTAAGAAAATAGCAAAGTTAACTCACTGTTTGCTGTGACAGAAGAGCTTATGTGAAGGGAATAAGTGGAAGCATATTCTGTGCAATTCAGGAGCAGTGCTGGTATCGGAGTTTTCTATTACCTTAATGAAAAGGAGATCACATGACAGGTGAATGTGATCAGTAATGGACATTCAGTCAAGCAGTGAAAAAAGCCTTGTTTAAGTTCAGTTTCTCAATCTTGTTTTGTACCACATTATTTCATTTACGTCTGCTGCATTTGAACTGCGAAAGCGGGAAATAAACCTCGCACAAAAGAAATATTCTTTGCCTTGCCTTATCACTTGAGCACCAACACAACTACAACATTAACCCTCAAGGGCATTCAAGGCCAGCCCCTCCCTTAAACCTCAAGGTCCAGAGAGTGGGTGGGTGGCAAAGTGGCGTAGTATTGAGGATACTGCTCAGGCACAAAAAATAACTACAGCAACAACTGCAGAAGCTGACTTCCAGGAGGTACCCAGCCGAAGAGCTGACCAGCCAAGACAAGGAAGGAGACTACAGGACTACAGGATTTTCTGTTCCTGACGTGCTTGTATACCACCTGAGCCAGGTAAAGGGTATCCACCCCGGGTAACCAGGATACCAGGGCAAGGGTGAAGCCTAATGGTGACTAGGGAGAAAGGAAAAAAAAAAAAAAAAGAGCAGATAGCCAAAGTGTACTGTGTTTTCCGCACTTGGGTCTCTTTTTTTTTATTTGTTTCAGGTATCCCAAGATGGCGATAGACGCCAAAGAAATTTTTCAATGGATGGCGACGCAGCTGGAGCGCCAGAGAGACCTTGCGTTAGAGGCCCGGGAGAAAGCCAACGCAAGCATGCGTGAACAACAGCAGCCTCTACTCACTCTCATGGAGGAATGGATGAAAGAGAGGAAGCAAGCCACTGGACAATCATCTACAACAGGTTCCATTTTAACAGGCCCTGTACAACCTGTGGGTTTACAGGCGGGAACTGTGTTTAACTTTGGACAGCTTACCAATCAAGATGACGTTGATGACTATCTTGAGAGCTTTGAAAGAGTAGCTCGCCTTAGCTCGTGGTCTAAGGAGCACTGGGCTTTAAGACTGGCAGCATCCCTTACTGGGGAAGCGATGACCGCTTACCGCGCCATGCCTGCTGCCATGGCTGGCAATTATGATGAAGTAAAAAAGGTGATCAGGGAGAGATTAGGGCTCACTCCTTTAGTCTACCACACGCGTTTGAGGAGTGTGAGACTGAGGCCGAGTGAGACGCCTAAGTCATTATGTCATAGGATTCAAAGCTTGCTTGATAAATGGTTAACTCCAGAAGGGAGGTCTGTGGAGTCAATACTGGATGCTTTAACATTAGAGCAGTACATGAACGCTCTACCACAGGGAATCCACACCTTCCTAATCTTGCAGAATTGCAAAACTTCCCAAGAAGCTGTTGCACTCTCTGAGAGATATATAGAGGCAGAGCTAACTGCCCAGAGAGCTGGCACTACTTCCCAGGAGTCACGCAGCCGCAGATCAGAAAGGGACGGAAGGGTGCTAGAAGACCCTATAACAATGTGCATGCCTTTATGGAAAAGCTCTAAGAATAGGCTAAAATGTTACAGATGTGGGCAAGAGGGACATTCGAAAAAGCACTGTGTTGTAAAAACTGCTTTGATAGCGGATAGTCATGTGGAAGATAGACAGTGATTTCTTCTGTCTATTGAAATACAGGGAATTACCACTCAAGCTTTTCTGGATTCAGGAGCTGAGGTAAGCATGCTCTCTGCAGAGTTGTGGCAGAGAATAAAAGACATGCAGGGCCAGGAAGTAATTCAGCCTGTGAGTTCTGCTCCAATAAGATGCGTTCACGGAGGAACTTTCACTTATCCGGTATATAAATTGCACATAACTGGGTTAGGTACACGAAGAACTATCCCCTTAGCAGTGGTCCCGAGTCTTCCCCATGCAGTAATTTTAGGCAAGGACTGGCCACAATTCCACAGAGGGCTAGTACAAGGCTTGCAGGAGAGAGAGGTGTCCCACGCAGGAAAAGTCTCTGAGGAAGCACAAGCTCTGGCCACAGAGAAAGTGAGGTCAGTTCCTCGACCCTTATTGGCCCAGGCCAGCAAAGGTAGCCAGAGGAAGGAAGTTCCGAGGGCAGACAGCGCAGGAAAACCTAAGTTTGTCCTAAGGTTTTTTAAGATGACCCCGAATGCTCAGCCACCCCAGAGAGCCACGCCTAGTGCAGCCGGATTTGATCTTACCAGCGCCGAAGATATGGTAGTCCAAGCTGGCGGAAAGGCACTGGTGGACACGGCGCTACAAATAGAATTACCTGCTGGATGTTATGGGCGACTAGCTCCACGGTCGGGCCTAGCCCTGAAACATTTTATAGACATTGGTGCGGGTGTAATAGACCCAGACTACCGTGGCTCGGTAAAGGTACTCCTTTTTAACTTTGGAAAAAGCGACTTTAGAGTAAGGACGGGAGACCGCATTGTGCAACTAATTTGTGAACGCGTCGGTCTTCCCCCTTTGGAAGAGGTACCTGTTTTGTCCACAACGATGCGCGGCACGCAGGGTTTCGGGTCTACAGGGACCAACAGCTTGCAAGGGTTGTCAGCGTCAGTGGAGAGGGAGGAGGCCGAAGAGGAGGACCTTGGACCCCAGCTGACTGACTGCAAGGAAAATCCTGAACCTCGACTTGATGAGGGACTCTCGTGGGCACAGAAACAGGAACTTACCCAAGTGCTGTCAAGGTACAAAGATGTTCTTATGCCTGTACCTGGAGAAACGAGATTGATAGCGCACGACATAATAACACCCCCGAGCGAAGTGATAAGGCAGCGCCCTTACCGACTACCGGAGGCGAAAAAGAACGAAGTAATACGACAGGTGGGAGAGATGCTAGCCATGGGGATAATCGAAGAATCCCGGAGCCCATGGAATAGTCCCATCGTCATGGTACCCAAACCGGATGGCTCGATCTGGTTTTGTATTGATTTTCGGAAGATTAACTCAATATCCCGGTTTGATTCATATCTGATGCCGCGGATTGAGGAATTACTCGATCGACTGGGACAAGCAAAATATCTGACGACGCTGGACATGTCAAAAGGGTATTGGCAAGTGCCCCTTACTAGAGATGCCAGGCCAAAGACAGCGTTTAGTACACCTGTTGGCCTCTATCAATTCAAGAGGATGCCCTTTGGCCTGCATGGCGCTGCGGCCACTTGTCAACGCCTTATGGACATGGTCCTTCGTCCACATCAGTCTTATGCAGTCGCCTACATGGATGACGTCATCATCCATAGTGAAACATGGACACAGCATGTACAAAGAGTGGAAGCTGTTCTACGAGCAATCCGGGATGCGGGCCTCACGTTGAACCCTGCCAAGTGTCTCTTCGGGGGACAGGAAGTTAAATATTTGGGTCATGCCGTAGGCCATGGGGTAGTAAAACCCTTGATCAGCAAAGTGCAAGTGTACAGGCCTTCCCAAAACCTGCCAATAAAAAACAATTGCGCAGCTTTTTGGGATTGGTAGGGTACTACTGAAGATTTATTCCACACTTTTCGGAAAAGACCGCCTTGCTAACCGACATGCTGCGAAAGAATGCTCCTAATGCACTCAAGTGGAGTGAAGACGCCGAAGGAGTGTTTTAACTTTTGAAACGTCAACTTTGTGAAGCACCGGTTTTGAGGGGAGTGGACTTCTCAAAACCATTTATACTACAGACAGACGCCTCAGATACAGGCCTGGGCGCTGTTTTGTCCCAGCAACATGAGGGTACGGAACACCCAGTCCTATTCCTGAGTAGGAAATTGGCACCCGCGGAGAAGAATTACTCCACCATTGAGCGCGAGTGTTTGGCCATCAAGTGGGCTATTGATGCGCTGCGCTTCTATCTAGTAGGGAGAAGATTCATTCTGATCACGGACCATGCACCATTGAAATGGTTGAACCAGATGCACAACCATAACTCCCGGCTAACCCGTTGGTTTATGGCCCTACAGGCTTTCGAGTTCCAGGTGGAGCACAGGGCTGGAAAGCTTCATCAAAACGCTGATGCCTTAAGTAGAATCATGTGCTGTGCGGGCGAGCCTACGCCAGCCCGTGATATCTTAAGGGGGGGATCTGTGATGTAGCAGACTCTTATGAGGCAATGGAAACTGATAGTGATCCGGTGGAGAGAGCCGGTACTGCAGGGGAATGCAGGATTTTCTCTGTTGAGAGGAAAAAAGAATGCAGAGCTAATCAGGAACCACTCCTCACTTCAAGGCAGGTGAGAAGCCAAGTCCCTGATTGGGCACGCCCAAGCAGGAGGCGGGCAGTCCAGTACTCAGCTAGCTTGTTAAAAACCCAGAAACAGTTAGAGAAGCCAGGGAAGCAAGGTGACAAGCAAAGAGAGGACCACCAGGAGAGGAACCAAGGACACAAGCACCTGGACGAGGATACGTCAGATGACCAGGAACAGGAACCGAGAGAGAGAGAACCACTAAGCAGCTGTGATCCAAGAAGGAGCAGACAGAAGCTGGGAGACTCAGGGGCAGAGAAAGATTTCTGGAAACAGAAGAATTCTAAGGCACTGAGAGACCCAAGGCTGCAGCTCAGGAGTTTAAAGGACCCAGAAGAACCTTGGAATAGGAGGCAAAGGGATAAGGAATTACCCTGGAAGAAGCCCAAGCACAAGGTATCTGGTGGGTGTGGCACGGCTAGCAAGCTTAGAGTCACAAGGAGCAGGAGACGTCGGATGAACAAATTCTTCTTTATTGTATGAAACCCCAACGCGTTGTTTTTGTTTTGATGTGATTTTTAATCAATTTTGAATAAGTGTTTAACTATATGTTCATCATCAAGTATACATGTCCTAAGGTGTGCTCACTATTTATGTTATAAGAATTTTTGTCTTTTTTAGTACGTAACATGCCAGGTGTGTCATTTTAACATTGTTATTTTAACATTTTTTACCTTTATTTAATATTTAATATATTTTATTTTTGTATTTATTGTGTACACTAAATTATATTTGTAGCCCTTCCCCCTGAAGAAGGCGTTGCCGAAACGCGTTGGGGTTTCATACAATAAAGAAGAATTTGTTCATCCGACGTCTCCTGCTCCTTGTGACTCTCTGATCCCCTGCAGGAGCCCCTGCTCCCTTTGTGTGCACGGCTAGCAAGCTTAACAGTGGAAAGCCAGAAAGAGTGAATTTTAATTGTGAAAGACAGGATAAAGGCAGAAAGTTTGATACTAACTGGATAAGTCAAGAAAAGCCTGACTGTTTTCCTTTTAACACTCTGAGAGACTCTCTAGACCCAGCTGGAGCGTTTTACCCTGCACTGCCATGTGGAGATAGGTGGGGGAAGGGAAATGCTTGCACGCTGAAATGTTGTCCAAGTAAAAGCACTGATAATTGCCTAGAGATAAGAAATATAAACAAGCATTTACCTGAAGGAGGATTTGCTCAGCCTAGCTCAGAAAAAACACAGGCTGAATTACTTCTCAGTGAATTCAGAGAGTTCCTTAAAAGCAGAGCAGTTTCTACTCAGCCATTGATCAGCTGGCAAGAAGAAATGCCTTTAAATTCTTTGCCATCTACAGAACAGGAAGTCCCGATGGATTGCTCTACTTGTATGATTTCAAAGGACATTTAAGTGTTTTGCTTGCCAGTGTTGTATGTAAGAAAATAGCAAAGTTACCTCACTGTTTGCTGTGATAAAGAGCTTATGTGAAGGGAATAAGTGGAAGCATATTCTGTGCAATTCAGGAGCAGTGCTGGTATCGGAGTTTTCTATTACCTTAATGAAAAGGAGATCACATGACAGGTGAATGTGATCAGTAATGGACATTCAGTCAAGCAGTGAAAAAAGCCTTGTTTAAGTTCAGTTTCTCAATCTTGTTTTGTACCACATTATTTCATTTACGTCTGCTGCATTTGAACTGCGAAAGCGGGAAATAAACCTCGCACAAAAGAAATATTCTTTGCCTTGCCTTATCACTTGAGCACCAACACAACTACACATTAACCCTCAAGGGCATTCAAGGCCAGCCCCTCCCTTAAACCTCAAGGTCCAGAGAGTGGGTGGGTGGCAACGCGCAGGACCCAAAAGGCAGGCAGAGCTCCGGAGTCTCAATGCGTGGATGAGACAATGGTGCAGAGATGAGGGTTTTGGATTTGTTAGGAACTGGGGAACATTCTGGGGAAAGGAGGGGCTCTTCCGAAGGGATGGGCTTCACCTTAACCGGGATGGAACCAGGCTGCTGGCATTAACCTTTAAAAAGGAGATAGAGCAGCTTTTAAACTAGATATTAGGGGAAAGCCGACAGTCGCCCAAGAGCGGATGGTTCGGAAGAATGTATCCTTGAAGGATACTACCAAAAGCAGAGAGGTTCCACAAAAGAGTAAAGTAGCCCAAATGCCCTCAAGTATGGAGCAGACAGAGCTTAAAGATCCCAATTTATCCATGTCTAACAATAGCCAAATTAACATGAATAAAATACATTCTCTAAAATGCTTGTATGCAAATGCTAGAAGTCTAAAGAATAAGATGGGAGAGTTAGAATATATAGCACTAAATAAAAGGTTAGATATGATTGTAATATCAGAGACATGGTGGAAGGAGGACAACCAGTGGGACACTGTGATACCTGGGTACAAACTATATCGTAATGATAGAGCTGATCAAATTGGTGGAGGGGTTGCGCTCTATGTTAGAGAGGGCATTGACTCAGAAAGGATTAAAGTTTTGCAGGAAACAAAATCTGCTGTAGAATCTATATGGATTGAAATTCCATATAAAAGGGGGAAGGCAATGGCAGTGGGGGTGTACTATCGAGCACCTGGCCAGAATGACCAAATGGATGATGAAATGCTCAAAGAAATCAAGGAAGCTAACAAACGTTACAGCGCAGTAATAATAATGGGTGATTTCAATTACCCCGGTATCGACTGGGTCAGTGTCACGTCAGGACATGCTAGGGAGATAAAGTTCCTAGATGAAATAAATGACTGCTTCTTGGAGCAGCTGGTTCATGAACTGACCAGAGGGGAAGCCATATTAGACCTAGTCCTTAGTGGAACACCAGATCTAGTGCAAGAGTTAAGGGTGTTGGGGCCACTTGGCAATAGTGATCATAGCATGATCGCCTTTGATTTAATTAGTGGAGGAGGGATAGCAAGGAAATCCACAGTACTACCTTTTAACTTTCGAAAGGGAGACTATGATAAAATGAGGAAAACAGTTAAGAAAACACTAAAAGGAGCAGTTGTGAAGGTTAAAGACGTACATCAAGCTTGGGTGTTGTTGAAAAATACTATCTTGGAAGCCCAGACCAGCTGTATTCCACGCTTTAAGAAAAGTGGAAGGAAGTCCAAAAAACTGCCAAGATGGTTTAAAGGTGAGGTCAGAGAGGCTGTTCTTGCCAAAAAAGCATCTTTCAGGAAATGGAAAAAGAGCCAAACGACGAAACCTGGAAACAGCACAAGCACTGGCAAGTCAAATGCAAGGCATTGATAAGGCAGGCAAAGAGAGAATTTAAGAAGAAGCTTGCTGCGGAAGCAAAAACGCGAAATAAAGACCTTTTCAAGTACATTCGTAGCAAAAAACCTGTGAGAGAGTCAGTTGGTCCATTAGATGATAAAGGGGTTAAAGGAGCACTAAGAGGCGACAAGGCGATAGCGGAGAGACTGAATGAATTCTTTGCTTCGGTCTTTACTGAGGAAGATGTAGGGATGTTACCCATGACTGAAGTGGTATTTAAAGGTGCGGAAGAATTGAAGGAAATATCGATACATCGGGAAGATGTCTTACAACTATTAGATAAACTGAAGAGTAGCAAATCACCTGGGCCGGATGGTATACATCCAAGGGTGTTGAAAGAACTGAAATATGAGATTGCAGACCTGCTATCAGTAATCTGTGAACTATCATTAAAATCATCTCTAATACCTGAAGATTGGAGGATCGCCAATGTAACACCAATTTTTAAAAAGGGTTCCAGGGGTGATCCGGGAAACTACAGACCGGTGAGCCTGACGTCAGTACCAGGAAAAATGGTAGAAACCATCATAAAGAATAAAATTACTCAGCATGTAGATAGTCACATCCTAATGGGAGACAGCCAACATGGCTTTAGACAAGGAAGATCTTGTCTTACTAATCTGTTATGTTTTTTTGAAGGAGTGAATAAACAGGTGGACAAAGGTGAGTCAGTTGATATTGTGTATCTGGACTTTCAGAAAGCCTTTGACAAGGTCCCTCATCAGAGACTTTTGGCAAAACTAAAGAGTCATGGGATAGGAGGCAGTGTACTATTGTGGATCAGGAACTGGTTAAAAGATAGAAAGCAGAGGGTAGGGCTAAATGGCCAATTTTCCCAATGGAGAAAGGTGAATAGTGGTGTACCCCAGGGATCTGTGCTGGGTCCGCTGCTTTTTGACATATTCATAAATGACCTGGAAAGTGGAAGAACGAGTGAGGTTATCAAATTTGCAGATGACACAAAACTATTTAAAGTTGTTAAAACCCAAGAGGATTGTGAAAAATTGCAAGAGGATCTTGATAAATTGGAAGAATGGGCATCAAAATGGCAGATGAAATTTAATGTGGACAAGTGCAAGGTTATGCACCTAGGGAAGAACAACCCAAACTATGGTTACACGATGCAAGGTTCCACATTAGGAACCATCACCCAGGAAAGAGATTTAGGCGTCATTGTGGATACCATGTTAAAACCCTCGGCCCAGTGTGCAGCGGCGGCCAAGAGAGCAAATAGAATGCTAGGTATGATAAGGAAAGGAATGGAAAATAAAACAAAAGATATTATAATGCCTCTATATCGTTCCATGGTGAGACCGCACCTTGAATATTGTGTGCAATTCTGGTCGCCGTATCTTAAAAAGGATATAGTGATTTTAGAAAAGGTACAGAGAAGAGCCACCAAAATGGTAAAGGGGATGGAAGGATACTCCTATGAAGAAAGGCTAAAAAGGTTAGGGCTCTTTAACCTGGAAAAGAGATGGCTGAGGGGAGATATGATAGAAGTCTATAAATTAATGAACGGAGTGGAACGGGTAAACGTAGATCGATTGTTTACCTTATCAGAATATAGAAAGCCTAGGGCCATGCAATGAAGCTACAGGGTAAACTATTTAAGACTAATAAAAGAAAATATTTTTCTCTCAACGTGTAATCAAACTCTGAAATTTGTTACCGGAGGATGTAGTAAAGGCTGTTAGTGTAGCTGGGTTTAAAAAAGGTTTGGACAAGTTCCTGGAGGAAAGGTCCATAAACCATTATTAAGAAGTGACCGAAGATATCAATGCTTGACCCAGTACAAGCATTGTGGAACTTGTGTCTCTTGGCCACTGTTGGAAACAGAATACTGGGCTTGATGGACCTTGGTCTGACCCAGTATGGCATATCTTATGACCTTTCCTCCAGGAACTTGTCCAAACCTTTTTTAAACCCAGCTACACTAACAGTTTTTATTACATCCTCTGGTAACAAATTCGAGAGTTTGATTACGCGTTGAGTTAAAAAATATGTTGTTTAATTAGTCTTAAACGGGTTACACTGTAGCTTCATTGCATGTCCCCTAGTCTTTTTACTTTTCAATGCCGTAAAAAATCGATCTACGTTTACCCGTTCCACTCCATTATTAATTTATAGACCACTATCATATGTCCCTTCAGCCATCTTTTAAGCCTCTCCTCATAGGAGTATCCTTCCATCCCCTTTACTATTTTGATACTTCTTCTCTGTACCTTTTCTAATTCCGATATATCTTTTTAAAGATACGGCAACCAGAATTGCACACAATATTCAAGATACGGCCGCACCATGGAGCGATACAGAGGCATTATAATATCCTTTGGTTTATTCTCCGTTCCTTTCCTTATGATTCCTAGCATTTTATTTGCCTTCTTGGCTGCCATTGCACACTGGGCAGAGGGTTTCAATGTGTTATCTATGATGACACCTAAATCTTTTTCCTAGGTGGTGGTTCCTAATGTGGAACCTTGCATTGTGTAATCATAATTTGATTTTTCTTTCCTAGATGCATAACTTTGCACTTGTGCACATTAAATTTCATCTGCCATTTTAACATCCAGTCTTCCAATTTATCAAGGTCCTCTTGCAATTCTTCACAGTTTTCTTGGATTTTAACAACTTTGAATAATTTTGTGTCATCTGCAATTTTGACTACCTCACTTGTTATTCCCATTTCCAGGTCATTAATAAATATTTTAAAAAGCAGCGGACCGACTTCCGGTGATGTCACCAGATTGCATGGCGGTGCCATAGAGGGGCTCTGCACCCTGCAAAAAGGTGGAATACGCATTCCAAACAAGAGGGAGACAGTGGCACGAGGCAGGGGAAGCAAGCCTAATACGGCCCGAAGCTGGTCGAGAGAGCGGGAGGGCCATAGCGGCCACAGGTGAAGCCCGGGTTGGCGAACAGCAGGAGCAGCTCCACGTGGCGTGCAGACTGCAGTGAGAACAGGCCGTGGAGTCTGTAATTGGAGAGGTGAGAGCTGCGGGAACAGGGATGATGGAGGGAGAGTGCTGCGCGTCCTTATCGGGCCGAAATTGAAGTGCTCTGGAGGAGTGTGGAGCTGGCAATCGGCAAGAGAAGAGCTCACGAGTGCCGGGATCAGAGGACAGGGGTGAACTGAGAACTGAAGGTAAACTGGAGAGAGCCGTGGCCTCACGGAGTACCCAGAGCAGTAAAGGGAGCAAGCAGAGCCGTTATAAATCCACCAGAACACAACAGGAGCAGCTGAAGTTGAAGCAGAGGAGAGCCAGTGCTCGGAGACCATGAGGCAGCCTGGTGTGAGGGAGACAAGAATTCAGGTAGCTGCAGAGACAGTGAATAGCAGGAGAGAGCAGGAGAAGTAACCCAGAAGATCTGACAGGGGCACAGAGCAAGAGAAGTAAAAGCCGGTGCTGGGGGAGAACGAAGTGCAGCAGTGGATCCTGAGTAGCAGAGCAAAGCACAGCTCGGAGGAACGAGAGGACGCCCATCAGGGCCTAGTCCAGTCCTAAATCAAGGTAATACCTGGTAACAGTTCCCAGAGAGCACGGGGAGGAGAGCATTATTGATAGAAAGCATGTATAGCCGGTACGATTGGAGTCACAGAAAGTGGAGAGAAGTAGTAGTCGACAGCGGGATAGCCCTGAGCCCCTGGAGAAAGGGGAGAGAGGCTGTATGTAGAAAGCAAGAGGGGGGATGTCTACCAAGAAAAAACTGGCAGAATTTTGCTCATCTTATGCGATTCCCAAAGGAAGAAAAGAAGGGGAGAAGGAACACAAAATGGTGGCCGACCATGTGGACGAACAGGAAGATGAGATGGATGGCCAAGGGACATGATTAAGCTGTGGCTAGAGGAGTTGAAAGAGGAACTCAAAGCGGAAATAAGTGGAGTTAAAAATGAGCTAAAAGAGACTTTACAATCCTTGAGACAAAACCTGGTGGATCTGGGCAACCGGGTAGAAGAAACAGAACAGCAGGTAGAGCAGCAGGGGGAAGTCATGGAGACTCTACAAAAAGGATGTGATGAGTTTAAGCAAGCCAAGGAAGAAATGTAAGCAAAGTTGGAGGACCTGGAAGACCGTTCTAGGCATTGTAATATAAGAGTGCGAGGCATACCTGAGGACGTTAAATATCAAAACTGCGAGGAAGTAATCACTAAAGTTTTTGGATATATACTACACGCTGCAGATCTCGAGGAGGGAACAGCGGATGGCTCTCTACAAATAGAGCGTGCGCATAGGGGCTTAGGGCCCATAAGGGATAACCGACCGAGAGACATTGTGGTATACATGCAGTCATTCAAAGTCAAAGAACGTATTATGCGGGCGGCCCAGAAGCTGGGGCATCTCAAGTGGGAGGAACACGCGGTGGAACTGTACCAGGACTTGTCCCTTGGAACGCTACAACGCCGGAGAGAGCTGAAGGACATAACGGCCCTATTGAGGAGAGAGGGGCTGTGATACAGATGGCTATACCCCTTTGGCCTACTCCTGACAGTAAGAGGGGTATCCAGGAAGGTGAAGACCTGCGAAGAAGCATGGACTGCATTATGCAATTTGGGACTAGCTAATATTCCTGATGAGGTAGAGAGGGCAGCAACCACAAAATTTCCATCCAGGAGAGAAAGCTCATGAAGACGCAGAGTCCCGGCCAGTGGACAGAGACTAACGCGTCTCACCAAAGGCAGTCACGGAGGGACAGCGGTGCTGAAAGAAGCAAGTTGAGGAAGAAGCCCGAGATGCTATGCTCTCTTGGATATCATTAAAGATTTGGAGAGATGTACAATGCTGAGTGGATTGTTAAGCAATGTGATTTAATGGGATAGTGTGTAAGGGGGAGGGAGGGGGGAGTGAGGAAGGGGAGGTGTAATAGCGAGGTGCTCTTGAGGTACAGCCAACTCAAGAAAAGGGGTGGAGGGGGGATATAAGGAGAGGAGGGGAGTTTGACTGAGGGAAGCGGATGATAAGAGGAATGGGGCAAGGAGGGCGAGAGGGGTATTCGTAGGGTTTAGGCAGGGGATGGTCTGAGTGGTAGTCACAATCCAGGGAAGTCGAGTCTCTAAGGACGAGACAGGGGAGGGGAGGGGGAGGGGGAGAGGGAGGAGGAGAGGGAGGGAGGGGGGGAGGAAGGGATTCAGAGGGACAGAGAGCAAGGGGGGTGGGAATAGGGGGATAGTATATCTTAAAGGTGAGTTAGCAATTGTCTCCTTAAATGTAAAAGGGCTTAATTCCCCATTTACAAGACAACAATTGTATAAAGAAATAATGCATCTTTTCCAGACACACTTCAATCCCATATAACCTCTTTCACCATGCTCAAGGAAATAGCACTACATGTCAAACACCTATAGATTCTGACAACCTGTAAATATGTACATGTGAAATCAATGTCTTGCAATCAAGTGTAAACATGTAATCTGAATGTTTGTGTCCTGTACTGAATCATTATGTATGTTTTTAATCCATTTATTTATTTTATTTATTTATTTATTTGCATTCTCTTATATACCGCGCTATTCTGCATCAGTGTGGTTTACATTGAACAAACTGAAATTACATTGAACAGGGCATTATAACTTGGAGAGAACTATTTTACAGGGAACATGGGCTATGGAGGGTTAAGTGGCTTGCCCAAGACCACAAGGAGCACCTGTGGGACTAGAAACCCTAGTCCTTCCGGCCCAAGGTTGCTGTCCTCTAGTGGGATTTGAACCCCCGACCTTCCGGCCTGAAGTACCTTGCCCCAACCACTAGGCCACTCCTCCACTCCTATCCATGGCCTGTACAACCATACTGTTATGTATAGCAAACCGCTGCTGATCGCTGGAAGTAGCGGGATATAAGTGTACACTAAATAAAATAAATAAATAAATGTGCCAGAAGGCAGCGGTAGTGCTCCTCCAAGAAACACACTTGACAAGAGCGACAGAATCCCTTGTTAAACCCAGGGGATATGGTGTATGTGTGTATGCCTCCAACATGATAGAAAAGAAAAAAGGAGGGGTGGCCATCCTGCTTGATACAAAATTGAAAGTACTGGTGCACACTGTGGTAAGGGATAAAGCGGGACACTATGTATTGATGGGGTTAAAATTGGGGAATGAATGGTACTGTATAGTAAATGTCTATGCGCCCACAGGGGTGCACAGTGAATTCTGGACACAACTGAATGAGGAGGTGGGGAAATTGGGGGAAGGGAATTTAACCCTTTCAAGGCCTACTTTAAATTTTTAATCCACATTCTGCAGCCGGGTTAATTTTTGCATATTTCAGGAAAATTGTACCCGTCTTATTCAATATGTTCTAATAGTGATTTTCCTTCTGCTATGGTCATGTATTATATACCATTTGATAGGAATATTTAGTCAGAATTTTGGATCCCAAGAGTTTTGGGCTCGGCCTGGAAAGGGTTAATTTGTGGAGGAGATTTCAATTCCCAGAGATGCCACAGGGACGAGAGAGGGTAAGCAGGCGGATAGGAGAAGGTACCGTAGTTTTGTAAATCAACATTGCTTGATTGATGCTTGGAGATTCCATCATCCCGGGAGGAGGCAATTTTCCTACTACTCACCTGTCCATGGCTCATATTCCCGAATCGATGCAATATGGGTTTTGAAAGAATTGGGGGGAAGGATTAAGGGGGCGGAGATGGAGTCGATTACAGGGTCAGATTATACGCCTGTGCAGGTAAGATTGACAACAGAGATGGAGGAGAAAGGTAGACAGTTTTGGAGACTTAATGAGTCCCTATTGGAAGATGGGAAGGTGCGAGACGAAATAGAGAGGGAAACCAAGGAATACTTCCACTGGAATGATAATGGGGAGGTAGCATGGGAAGGAGTATGGGACGGCTATAAGGCAGTAGTGCGAGGTATTTTAATTAAATGGGGGGCATGAAAGAAGGACAGAGAGGGGAGAATGAAGGCCTTGCGAATGAAATTGATGGCCCTGGAAGAACTAGACACACAGGGGCACCCAGGAGCCTATCGAGGTCAGATGCTAGCAGTCTGCGCCCAATTAAATGAAATGCAGGCCGATCAGATCACATACCAAATACAGCTACTGAGGCAGGACTTCCTTGAAGGTGGTAACAAAGCGGGGTGCTACATGGCGCAGAAACTAAAGCAGAGGAAACTGCGATCACACATAATGAAAATTCGGAATAAGGAGGGGGGGGGGGTTGGTACACAAAGATAGGGAGATTAGGGAAGCATTTAGGGGATACTATCAGGAATTATATAGAGGCAGAGACAGTCCACAGCGAGAGAGAATACAGAGCTATCTAGATTCTCTGAAGCTGCTGAAGTTAAACGAGGGGGAACAAATGGAGTTAAATAAGGCCATCAGTGCCGAAGACGTCTGGAGCGCGATAAAACAGCTGAAAGCTGATAAGGCTCCAGGGCTAGACGGGCTCACAGTGCGATTTTATCGATGATTTGGCGATATGTTAATAACACCGCTTGTGTGGCTCTTCAATCTGCCCAGGGAGGGAGGGAGACTGGCGGGCACCAAGGGATGGGCGGGAATAACCCTCATACACAAAGAAGGAAAGGACTCCCAGGATTGTGCATCATATAGACCTATATCGTTGCTTAATTTGGACTCCAAACTGCTGGCTAAGGTCTCAGCTATGCACCTAAACAAAGTGATAGGGAAGTTAATATGCCAAGATCAAGCGGGATTCATCCCTGGCAGGCAAGTAGCTGACAATATTAGGAAGATTTTGAATATGATTTGGCATACTGAGCACAATAGAGAGGAGGCTCTATTGCTGTCGCTAGATGCAGAAAAGGCTTTTGACCAGCTGTCATGGCCATTTCTGTTCCAGGTAATGAACATAAGAACATAACATAAGATATGCCATACTGGGTCAGACCAAGGTCCATCAAGCCCAGTATCCTGTTTCCAACAGTGGCCAATCTAGGTCATACGTACCTGGCAGTTTCCCCAAAAAGACACAGGTTCCACAATGCTTGTACTGGGTCAAGCATTGATAACCTGGGTCCCCTCTTAATAATGGTTTATGGACTTTTCCTCCAGGAACTTGTCCAAACCTTTTTTAAACCCAGCTACACTAACAGCCTTTACTACATCCTCCGGTAACAAATACCAGAGATTGATTACACTTTGAGTGAAAAAAAAATATTTTCTTTTATTAGTCTTAAATAGTTTACCCTGTAGCTTCATTGCATGTCCCCTAGTCTTTCTATATTCTGATAACGTAAACAATCAATCTACGTTTACCTGTTCCACTCCATTCATTAATTTATAGACTTCTATCATATCTCCCCTCAGCCGTCTCTTTTCCAGGTTAAAGAGCCCTAACCTTTTTAGCCTTTTTTCTTAGGAGTATCCTTCCATCCCCTTTACCATTTTGGTGTCTCTTCTCTGAACCTTTTCTAATAACGCTATATCCTTCTTAAGATACGGCGACCAGAATTGCACAAAATATTCAAGGTGTGGTCTCACCATGAAACGATATAGAGGCATTATAATATCTTTTGTTTTATTTTCCATTCCTTTCGTTATGATACCTAGCATTCTATTTGCTCTCTTGGCTGCCGCTGCACATTGGGCCGAGGGTTATAAGAACATAAGATATGACATACTGGGTCAGATGAAATTTAATGTGGACAAGTGCAAGGTTATGCACCTAGGGAAGAACAACCCAAACTATGGTTACACGATGCAAGGTTCCACATTAGGAACCACCACCCAGGAAAAAGATTTAGGCGTCATTGTGGATACCATGTTAAAAACCCTCGGCCCAGTGTGCAGCGGCGGCCAAGAGAGCAAATAGAATGCTAGGTATGATAAGGAAAGGAATGGAAAATAAAACAAAAGATATTATAATGCCTCTATATCGTTCCATGGTGAGACAGCACCTTGAATATTGTGTGCAATTCTGGTCGCCGTATCTTAAAAAGGATATAGCGATTTTAGAAAAGGTTCAGAGAAGAGCCACCAAAATGGTAAAGGGGATGGAAGGATACTCCTATGAAGAAAGGCTAAAAAGGTTAGGGCTCTTTAACCTGGAAAAGAGACGGCTGAGGGGAGATATGATAGAAGTCTATAAATTAATGAACGGAGTGGAACGGGTAAACGTAGATCAATTGTTTACATTATCAGAATATAGAAAGACTAGGGGACATGCAATGAAGCTACAGGGTAAACTATTTAAGACTAATAAAAGAAAATATTTTTTCACTCAACGTGTAATCAAACTCTGGAATTTGTTACCGGAGGATGTAGTAAAGGCTATTAGTGTAGCTGGGTTTAAAAAAGGTTTGGACAAGTTCCTGGAGGAAAGGTCCATAAACTATTATTAAGAAGTGACCGAAGATATCAATGCTTGACCCAGTACAAGCATTGTGGAACTTGTCTCTTGGGGAAACTGCTAGGTACATATGACCTAGATTGGCCACTGTTGGAAACAGAATACTGGGCTTGATGGACCTTGGTCTGACCCAGTATGGCATATCTTATGTTCTTATGTTCTTATAAAGTTATGAAAGAAAAAAAATGATGTTTACTGATATGGTTAATAACACCTTAGGGGGGGAAATGACACCGTTCAAGGCTGCCAATAACGTGTTGTTGGATGTTAACCGAGCTGTATAATATGTATAATACTGGTTTTTGAGATTGTTTGTATTAATTCTTGCAGTACTAATAAAAAAAATGTAAATGGGGGAGAAGAAAAAAAAGCAGCGGACCCAGCATAGATCCGTGGGGTACTCCACTATTCACCTTTCTCCATTGGGAAAATTGGCCATTCAGCCCTACCCTTGATAGGTCATGTGATCTTTTTTCTGTTGTCATGTTTCTATGTTTCTATTTTTTAACCAGTTCCTGATCCACAATAGTACACTGCCTCCCATCCCATGACTTTTTAACTTCGTCAAGAGTCTCTCATGAGGGAACTTGCCAAAGGCTTTCTGAAAATCCAGATACACTATATCAACTGGCTCACCTTTGTCTACCTGTTTATTCACACCTTCAAAAAAATATAACAGATTAGTAAGACAAGATCTTCCTTGGCTAAAGCTGTGTTGGCTTTCTCCCATTAAACCATGACTATCTACATGTTCAGTAATTTTGTTCTTTATAATGGTTTCTACCATTTTGCCCAGTACTGATGCCAGGCTCACTGGCCTGTGGTTTCCCGGATCACCCCTGGAACCCTTTTTTAAATTGGTGTTATATTGGCCATTCGCCAATCTTCAGATACTACAGATGATTTTAATGATAGCTCACAGATTACTAATGGTCTACAATCTCATATTTCAGTTCTTTCAACACCTTCAGGTGTGTACCATCTGGTGCAGGTGATTTGCTACTGTTTAGTTTATCAAATAGTTGTAATATATCTTCTTTGTGCATCGATATTTCTTTCAATACTTCCAATGCATCACCTTTAAATACCATTTCAGTCTTGGGTAACTTCCCTACATCTTCTTCAGTAAAACTGAGGCAAACAATTTGTTCAATCTTTCTGCTATGGTCTTGTCATCTCTTAGTGCCCCTTTTACCCCTCTATCAGCTAATGATCCAATTACTCTCTAACAGGCTTTTTGCTGCAAATGTACTTGAAAATATCTTTATTATGCATTTTTGCTTCCACAGTAAGCTTCTTAATTTCTCTCTTTGCCTGCCTTATCAATATCTTGCATCTAACTTGCCAGTGCTTATGTTTCCAGTTTTCTTCATTTAACTTCTTTTTCCATTTCCTGAAAGATGCTTTTTGGCTACAACAGCTTCTCTGATCTCATCTTTAAACCATGCTGTCTTTTTTGGACTTCCTTCCTGTGGATATCGTTGCCTTTCTTCCTCCATTTATTAAATCAAATGCGATCATGCTATGATCACTATTGACAAGTGGCCCCAACACTCTTATCTCTTGCACCAGATCTTGTGTACCACTAAGGACTAGGTCCAAAATGGCTTCTCCTCTTGATGGTTCATGAACCAGCTACTCCAAGAAGCAGTCATTTATTTCATCTAGAAACTTTATCTCTCTAGCATGTTCTGCCATGACACTGACCCAGTTGATACCGGGGTAATTGAAATCACCCATTATTACTACTGTGCTGTAACATTTGTTAGCTTCCCTGATTTCTTTGAGCATTTCATCATCCATTTGTTCATTCTGGCCAGGCGGTCAGTAGTACACCCCCACTGCCATTGCCTTCCACGTTTTACATGGAATTTCAATCCATAGAGATTCTACCGTGTATTTTGTTTCCTGCAAAACTTCTTTTGTGACTCAATGCCCTCTCTTACAGAGTACAACCCCTCCAGCAATTTGATCTACTCTGATCATTGCGATATAAGTTGTACCCAAGTATCACAATGTCCCACTGGTTGTCCTCCTTCCACCAGGCCTCTGAGATATGAATCATATCTAACCTCTCATTTAGTGCTATATATTCTTACTCTCCCATCTTATTTTTTAGATTTCTAGCATTTGCATACTAGCATTTTAGAGGTCTTAATTTATTCATATTAATCTGGTTATCGGTAGGCAGGGGTAATTTGGATCTTTAAGCTCTGTCTGCTCTGTTCTTAAGGGCATTTGGGTAAATTTGTTTCTTTTTGGAACCTTTCTGTCAATATGGCCTAACTTTAGACTTTTGCCAGTATCCTTCATGGATACATCCTTCCAAACCATGCGCTCTTGGGCGACTGTCTCCTATTATTTAGTTTAAAAGCTGCTCTATCTCCCTTTTAAAGGTTAATGCTAGCAGCCTGGTTCCATCCTGGTTAAGGTGGAACCCATCCCTTCGGAAAAGCTCCTCCTTTCCCCAGAATGTTCCCCAGTTCCTAACAAATCCAAACCCTCTTCTTTGCGCCATAATCTCATATATGCATTGAGACTCCAGAGCTCTACCTGCCTTTTGGGTCCTGCGCATGGAATGGGGAGCATTTCTGAGAATGCTACCTTGGAAGTTCTGGATTTCGACCTCCTTCCTAAAAGCCTAAATTTGGCCTCCAGAACCTCCCTACCACACTTTCCTATGTCATTGGTACCATCATGTACCAAGACAGTAGACTCCTCCCCACCGCTAACACCTTGTCCAGGTGGCGCGTGAGGTCTGCTACCTTCGCACTAGGCAGGCATGTTACCAGGCAATTCTCACATTCATCAGCCACCCAGCTATGTACATGCCTAATGATCGAATCACCCTCCCCTTTCCTAACCCTCCCCTCAACTTTAGCTTGAGTTTGCATATTAGTAATTGGTGATCTGTACCACAGTCAGCTCCAGGTTTTGTCTTTGTTGATGTTGTTGAGCTTTTTGATCATTGTCTTCCACAGGTGTAGTCAATTTGATTTCTGTACAATCCATTGGGTGAAGTCCACGTGAACAGTTGTCGCTCATGTTGCTGGAAGAAGGTGTTTGAGATGAATAGATTGTTGGTCTTGCAGAATTCTATCAGTCTTTCTCCAGCTTCATTTCTCTTGCCAAGTCCATATTTTCCAACCACTTTGCCACCTTCTTTGTTGCCAATTTTTGTGTTCCTGTCGCCCATGACTATCAGAATATCCTGTTTGCATGTTCTGTCAATTTGAGTTTATATTTGTTCATAGACAGGGGCGGCTCAAGGCAATCTGCTGCCTGAGGTGAGGGATGAGATGGCCCTCCCCCCCCCAGCGTGTGCCTTCCCCCCAGGGTGGGGATCTTTCTCAAAACTCAAGTCAGGGATTGAACCAAAACTCCAGTCAGGGACGGAGCCAAATCAAAAAGTCAATGAGATAATGTGGAGCAAATGCAAGATGTTCACACACCAAGGAACTAAAAGAAAGAGCGAGAACCGCAGCAGTTTATAACTCCAAATTACAATTCATTTGTATTTTGTTATAAATTGCGTTATGCTGCTTGCTTTTTCTTTTTGAACATACATTTTGCATTCACAGAACCGCCTCCTCAACAATGGGTGCAGAGCAGAGGTAGGACATTCACCCACAGAACTCAATATATTAATAAAAAAAATCTGATTCTGGTTATCTCACCAACAACAAACATTCTCCAGTACCAGGCATATTAGGAACTAATATAAAGCCCTACTAAAGTCACTAAGATCTGCAAGGCCACAATCTACCACACCATACCAGCATACACTTCCAAAACTCATACAATAAGGGGCCTACCAAGAAAAAAGCAGCACTATAAACACTGCAATGGGCCCCAAAACCTCCATATACCTATTTGAAAAGCTGAACAAGTCAAATTACTATAATACAGATCCCTACATACAAACTCCATGTTAACAGAACATGTGGCCTTGGTCGCACACTCAGAACACAGACCCTCACCAAGTACAGAATAAGTGACCATAACCTAAAGCAAAAATAAAATATGTAGACAAAAATTAAAATGAAACCCCAAGAAACCAGACTCCACCTGCGATGCCAGACCAGATAAGAGATGCAGTTCCCCATACTGTGTGAAATATAGATAGCACAAACTCCAATCACTAAACTGAAAATTAAATTATTTTTTCTACCTTTGTTTGATTTTTGATCATGCTGGTCCCGATCTGAGGTTTCCATTTTCCTCTGTCTTCTCTTAGCTCTTTTTCTATGGTCTATAGTCCATCTGCCATTTCTTGTCTCTCCTTTTGCTCTCTTCAATTTCTTCCATCAGCCTTTTTTAAGTCCCAGTAACTCTCCCTAGTATCAGCCCCCTTTACAGCCTCCCCTCCCAGTACCAACCCCCTTACCTTCCCAGTACTGCCACCAGTCTCAGTGCCCCCTCCCATGTCAGCTCCCTTCTAGCTCCCCCCCCCCCTTGTCTGCTTCCTTCCAGCCTCCCCCTTCTCTGCTCTCTTCCAGGCCCCCCCTCGCTCCCCTTCCAGGCCTCCCCTCCCCTTATCTGCTCCCCTTCCAGGCCCCCCCTTGTGTGCTGTCTTCCAGGCCCCCCCTTGTGTGCTGTCTTCCAGGCCCCCCCTTGATCTGCTCTCTTCCAGGCCCCCCTTGTCTGCTCTCTTCCAGGCCCCCCTTGATCTACCCTCTTCCAGGCCCCCCCTTGATCTGCCCTCTTCCAGGCCCCCCCTTGATCTGCCCTGTTCCAAGCCCCCCCCCTTGTGTGCTCTCTTCCAGGCCCCCCCTTGTGTTCTCTCTTCCAGGCCCCCCTCCCTCCCCTTGTCTGCTCTCCACCAGCCCCCCTCCCTCCCCTTGTCTACTCTCCTCCAGGCCCCCCTCATCTTGTCTGCTCTCCTCCAGCTCCCTCCCCTTGTCTGCTCCCATTCCAGGCCCCCCTCCCCTTCCCTGCTCCCTTCTCTCCTCTCCTCACCGATTCTTTATTAAAAATCAAAGAAAGCAGCCGCGGGAACATTTCTCCGTTCCTGTGGCTCTGCTTTCAAACTGCTGTCTGCTGAGTGCTGAGTCGCGTGGAGCCGACGGGGCCCCAGTTCATCTCTTCCACTACCCTTTCGCTTCTGCCGGAAGCGAAAGGGTGGCGGAAGCATGACCTCGAGCCCTCCACCCCGCCGGCTCCACGCGACTCAGCAGACAGCAGTTTGAAAGCAGAGCCGCGGGAACGGAGAAATGTTCCCACGGCTGCTTTCTTTGATTTTTAATGATCCTGCTGCTTGGCGGTTCTACCCTAGGCAGTTTCTAGGGAGCGGCACATCAGTGCCGCCCCCTAAAAACCACTGCCTGAGGCCATCGCCTCAGTTGGCCTAATGGTAGAACCGCCCATGTTCATAGAACTTATCAACTTTTTCCTCTTCTGCAGCTGTTGTTGGGGCATTTACCTGAATTATAGTTGTGTCGATGGGCATTCCTCGTAGATGAATATAAATTAAGACCCCGATATTCAGCTACGGCGCATAGCCCTGCTCACTTACCCCTAACCCCGGATATTCAGAGCTGCGGCAACAACATTGAATATCCTGATTTGGTGCAGATAGGAAACCGCCACTGAGCCTAAATGGTTTTAGCTGTGGATTGCTAACTGGGTAGTGATGCAATATTGCCGCTAACCGGTTAGTGTCAGTCTCCACCTCCACTTCACCCTGGAATGCTACCAACATGCCCCGATACTAAGCAGATAACATGAGAGCACATAGGGGAATTAGGAGGGGATATTAAACAGTGCTAACCATGTAAGTGCCGTTCAGTATCCCCAGTTATGGCATTTACATGGTTTACCGGGCTGTAAACTGGGTAAATTCCTTTCAAGCCCTTAGCGTTGACCGACTGCACTGTATTTCATTACAGTTCTTGAAAGTTTCATCTTAATTATAAAATTCAACACCATTTCTTCTTTCTTTCATTTTCAGCATAGTAGACCATGTGATCATCAGATGCAAAGTGCCCGATGCTAGTCCATTTCAGTATACATTTGCATTTCAATGTTTTATGTCTGGTAATGGGGAAGGAAACCAATGTCTCTGTTTAGCCCTCTTTTGTTGGTGTTGAAATTCTTAATCATTTCAAATGTTTTCCTTTCATGTCCAAGGACAAATACAAGACCACATTGAATCCACTTCGCCGCTAGACCCCTGCCAACACGGATTCAGGGAGTCCCACGGAGTGGAAACACTCCTCACTACCCTATACAACAGCATAATAACTGTAATCGACAACATACACCAAGGGTACGTCCTCATCTTCTTGGACATAGCTGCTGCCTTTGACTCGGTAAGCCATGAGATTCTCCTGGGGCGTCTCAGGGAGAAGGGTATTCATGACACGGCACTAGAATGGTGCAAGTCATAGTTAACCGACAGATGGCAGCATGTATGATCTGAAGCTTCTTCATCAAAACCTTTCCACCAAAGGCAGGGCGTTCCGCAAGGATCCTCCCTCTCCGCCCTGATGTTCAATATATACATGCAGCCTATCTGTAATCTCATCAGAGAGTTCAACGTCGAATGTCTAATATATGCAGATGATGTACTACTTTACATGCCTTTCGCAACAGAGCAACCGGACCTTTCCCCACTGACAGATTGCTTCAATGCAGTATCCGACTGGCTCCAAACCCAGAACCTTCGAATACAGCACAAGAAAACAGAGGTCCTTTTCATTACAAGGAACCAAAACTTCAACCCACCTCCCCATCTAAAGGTTAAGGAAGCAGAACTACAAACCAAAACCACAATCCGATACCTGGGCGTCACTCTAGACCAACACCTCGACATAAAGGCGCACATAAGTAACAAAGTGAAGACAGTGTACCACAGGATCCGAACACTCAGGCACATACGTGCTCTGCTAGAGCCGGACGACTTCAGGACTATTTACCAAGCACTGATTATACCACACTTTGATTACGCAAATGCAGTACTTCAAGGGCTCCCACAATCCACCTTAATCCCACTCCAGCTCGCGATGAACGCCGCGGCAAGAGTCCTACATGGGACAAACAGAAGTGAGCACGTGACACCCATCCTGAAACAGCTGCACTGGCTCCCGATTCACGGCAGGCTCGTGTTCAAGACCCTTCTACTGACATTCAAGGCCATCAATGGGCTCTCATCCACTTCCCTCATGGAATTTATCCACACCATATCCCCCAGCAGGTGCAGTCAATACACTGAAAATCCCAAAGGCGATAACTCAATGCACCCAATCAACAGCAAACAGGGCCTTCAAGTTCTGTGCACCCAGATGCTGGAACGCACTACCACCCTCCATCCGGGCAATTCCTGACCTAACCCAGTTTAGGAAATCATTGTAGCACCATCTCTTCCTCTAGTACTACCCGGAAGCCAGCACACTAACAGCCCCCTCCCCTACCTAGTACAGCAACACCAACATACAGGCAATCCAACCTTGACTCAGTCTACTTTCGATATGATTTTAAACATGAAGCCTATGTGTAAATAGTTACCTCCTGTTATCCAAGCTTGCAGTACCCGTTCTCTGTAAACAATGAGCAGCTTGCTGCCCTGTTGTAAGTTTATGTTCCATGTAAACTGCACTGATGCAGAATAGCGCGGTATATAAGAGACTGTAAATAAATAAAAATAAATAAAATGTATGTTCCTGAACTTTCCTTTCAGGGCTCTAATTGTGAGGTTGTTAAGGCAGGGGTGGCTCAAGGCAATCTGCTGCCTGAGGTGAAGTTTGAAATGGCGCCCCCCCACCCTAGAGGGGGCGGGCTTTTTCAGAAATCCAGAGACTGAACCAAACCAAAAAGTCGATTAGATTATATGGAGGAAATGCAAGATGTTTGCACACAGGCCATATCGAGTTGCAATCACACCCTGTGCAACTTGCAGCTCGGGCGCATGCCCCCCTCCCCCATACCTCCGTCCAGCGCTGCCTGCTCTTTCCCTGCTGCTGCTGCCCTGTTTTTTATCATGGCGGCGCCGGCAGAAGGAAAAGAGCAGGCAGCGCTGGACAGAGGTATGGGGAGGTGGGGTGGGGCATGCGCCCGATCTGAAAGGCACCGGCACTTTAAGCAGATCTGTCCCTCCCTATTCTGACATCGCGTCGGAGGAGGGAGGGACCAGACCTGCTTAAAGTGCTGTGAAAAGGCTTGGGGAGCGCATTTCGGCTGCCTGCTATTGTCCTGCCAGCGGTGGCAGGGCAACAGCAGACAGCCAAAATGTGGCCCCCAAGCCTTTCCGCCCCATGAGGCTGCACCGCTTACACAGGTCTAGGTACGGTCCCGTTTGCACATCAAAGAACTGAAAGACAGCAAGAACCAACAGCACAATTTATAAAACTAAATTATAGACTTCCGGTTTGGCAAATGAGCTGATCGGCTGCACTCTGGTCAGCTCCGGGTAGCCTACCCTGCAAATCTGCAATTAAAGCCCACTTTAAGTGGAATTCCCTGCTACCTGAGACGGGGGTGTGCAGTAGGAGGCAGTGAGTCCGGGAAGGTGTGCCGGTAACACGGTAAATTGCCAGATGACATCGAAGGCAGTGCGGCGGGAAAAGCCACGAGCACCCGAACCCAAGATGGCTGAGGGGACGCCTAATAGCCCAGGATCAGGGGGCGCCCAGGGGCTCGTTGCGGAGGTGTCGGCGGCAGTGGTCCAAGCGCTCGATATCCGCTTCCAGGACTTGAAGGAGCAGATCCGCGCGGTTGATCAGCGCGTGGTCGAATTCACAGGGCGGATGGAACAGGTGGAGACACGCGTCTCCACGGTGGAGGATATCCTACATCCACTGCAAGCCAAGGTGGAGGCCCTGGAGACCCTTGTCAAGCAACAAGGAGAAAAATTGGACGACCTGGAGAATCGCGGGAGGCGCAAGAATCTGCGGTTCGTGGGCATACCTGAAACGGTGCTGGATAGTGCGCTGTACGGATTCCTGCGGGACTGGCTTGTGAAGCTTCTGGGAGGCCAGCGGGACGACTCTGTGCGACTGGAACGGGTCCACCGGTTGGGCCCCCGGCGAGATCAAGCGCGACGCCCGCGTGTTGTACTCGCCCGCTTCCTGGACTATAGGCAGAAGGAAGACGTCCTCCGGGCGGCGCGGGGTCGCGGAGGGCCCAACCAGGAGACCGCACAAATTCTGGTCTTCCAGGATTATTCTGCCCTGGTTGGTCAGCAGCGTCGGGCCTTTTCCCATAGCTGTGCGCAGCTGTTTAAAAAGGGAGTGCGCTTCTCTCTCCTTTACCCGGCCCGGCTGAGGGTGGAGTATCAAGGCCAGCCACGCTATTTCTCGACTCCTGAGGCGGCGGCTACCTTCTTGGAATCGCTGAATGGATCTGCAGATTCTATCTCCTGAAATACAACCTGGACTCGGTGAATTGTCTCTGAGGTTATGGAGGGCGCCGGGAGAAAGGACCTGCTGTGAGGAGCACGTGGCGGGAGCCTGGACACTGCAACATGGACAACTGTTGGGAGGCCGGGCTGCTCGCTCCCTCTCTTGGGTGTTTGTCTTTAAGGTTTTCCTTCCTTTTTGTCTCTTACTTCGTGTTTGTTACTAGCTTATCTTCTTGCTACTAGCTGGGGTGTATTATAATGGGGATGAGAGGGTTACTGTTGCAGCGGGCAAGATACTTGGTTGCATTTGGGCCTGTAATAGCAACAACGTAACCATTGGTATATGTCTCTGTGGTTAATTACATTGTTATTTTCGGAATGGGGGACTAGGTAAGTGCACTTTCCTTTCTTCCTCATAGCTGATTCTTACCCATGGAAATTATCGGGAAAGAAGGGTTGGGGGAGGGCCTCAAGGGGGGGGGGGGGTAATGGATGTGGATTGTTCCCTGAGGTTGGGGGTGAACGGCATGGGTAGTTGTGGGGAATCTGTATGTGGGATAAGGAGGGCAGTGGGGTATTACACCGCCGGTCCATTAGTAGAGGCCTGGCTCTTCTAGCTAGGGTCTGGGGAGGGGGGTGGGGGCGAGGCTCCTTAGCAGGGGGGGGTATGCCAGATGGGAGTAGGGATATGAGGGAAGGCAGGTAGAGGGGGGTGGAGAGAACTAAGGGTAGAAAGGGACCGGGGGAGGACAAGGGCGATGGGTAAGGGGAGAGCTGTACGCTAATCTAGCTGGGTAGTGGGGACTACTGAAAATGAACATGGGACAGGGATGGCCCCGATTGCCAAGGGAAGCGTCCGACCTGATGGACGGACCTTTTGGGGTAGAGGGGCGTGGGGGGAGAGGGGGGACAGGGGGGGGAGGGGGGAGGGGGATATCGAAGGAGGGGAGGGTTTACACTCTGGGGTTTCCGAATTGGCAGCACAATACTATTTTTGCAGAAGAACACGGGGGTGTCAGGCTGGGGGAACCCCTCTAGTACGTTTGGCTTTGTCCTTTTGGAGGAGCCTTGACACTGCCCCATCACCCTGAGGGTTATTACCTGGAATGTCTGTGGCTTGGGTAACCCCATTAAAAGATTTAAAGTACTCCAGGCGTTGGCCCGGCATGACTGTGATATAGCTCTGCTACAAGAAACCCACCAGACGGCCGAGGAGCACAGTAAACTTTGCAGGTCCTGGGTGGGGCAGGTATGGGGGTCCCCGGCGACAGGGCGCAAGGGGGGGGTAGCTCTGCTGGTTCATAAGAGGATTCGCTTTGTGGCGGAGACTGTTATCGCGGATGCCGTGGGTAGGTCTCTTTTGGTCCATGGTCAATTAGACGGGAAACCGGTGATTTTAGGGGCCCTCTATGGACCTAATGTCCCTGACCCGGGGTTTTTATAGTAGATTGGCCTCCAGCTTGGAGCAACTTCCCGAGTGCCCCTTGATTTTGGGAGGGGACTTTAATGGGGTTATGGATGTTGGCTTAGATACTTCGCGGGGGGAGGAGACGAGAGAGAGGGGGATGTCCTCTCGGTTACTGCAACGCTTTTGTAAACGTCTTGAGTTGGTGGATCCCTGGCGACTGTTGCATTCTACCGAAAAAGACTTTACCCACCAATCCAGAGCGCATGGTACCAGTGCCCGTATCGACTACTTGTTTGTGTCGAGGGGGTTGTTTGCTCAGACGGATGGGGCCCAAATAGGTCCCCTGGAGGTATCCGACCATGCATTGGTCTGGCTAGATTTGAATTGGGGGAGGGATGTGGCTCGGATGCGTCTTTGGCGATTTCCTTTGGGGTTGTACTATGATATGCAGTTCCGTCAATTTCTGCGTCAAAGGTGGGCTGAGTTCGCCAGCGATCATCAGGTTCACGAGGACGACCCCGAATTGATATGGGAAACGGCGAAGGTGGTTCTTGGGGGAGATATCATAGGCTATGCCGCGCGGAAGCGTCGGATACTCGCGGAACGTATCATTACACTAGAGCAACGGGTTACTCAACTTCGACGTCGGTGTGCCCAAACCCCATCGGCCGAGAATAAGAAGCGGCTATGGGAGACTCAAGTAGATCTTAATGAGCTTCTGCATCAGAAAGCCAAGAAATCAGTTCTTTATTACCGCTACCGGTTGCATTGTTACGGCGATAAGCCTGGGAAACTGTTGGCCCGATGTTTGCGGGGAAGGCGAGGCTCCACTCGGGTGGCGGCCCTTCGAGATGATAGGGGGACCGTGTATAAGGAGAATGGGGACATTGCCAGAGTTTTCCGGGGGTTCTTTCAGACTTTATACAAAGCAGAGCCAGGGTCGGGTACACCCCTGCCGGACTATTTGCGGGATCTTAATCTGCCGCGGCTTACAAAGGAGCAGAGGGGGGCGCTGGATCAGCCCATCACCTCCCAGGAGATACAGTCGGTTATATCTGCGGCAAACTGCTGCAAGGCCCCAGGACCGGATGGCCTGGGGGCGGAATTTTACAAGATACTGGGTGACTGTGTCAGTCCTGTGTTACGGGAGGTGTTTAGTATGAGGGCGGACCGGGGGGCCTTTCGTTGGGGGCAGAACCGTGCCCATATTACTCTGATTCCCAAACCGGGTAAAGATCCATTGCTCGCGGCCTCTTATCGGCCGATTTCTCTCCTCAACTTTGATCTAAAGGTCCTTGCGAAAGTTTTGGCTTTGCGGCTGGCTGATGTATTGGGGAACCTCGTACATGGGGCGCAAGTGGGGTTTGTTAAGGGGAGATACGCCGTTCGGAATCTCCGAAAAATCTTGGCCTCCTTAGAATGGGTACACGCGCGACAGATACCCTCGTTACTTGTCAGCTTTGATGCTGAAAAAGCATTCGATAGGGTGAATTGGCAATATCTCTGGGGGCTGCTGCCACACTATGGATAGGGGATGCTTTTTGTAGCATGGTGCGGAGTTTGTATATAAATCCGACGGCGGGGATACTGTGCAACGGAGTGCTCTCGGAAGGGTTTGCCTTGGAGAGGGGAACGCGTCAGGGCTGCCCCCTATCTCCGTTGTTATTTGTTCTTTCCCTAGACCCCTTGATTCGCCAGGTTGAGACTTTGGATGCGATTAAGGGAGTGGAGATGGGCTCGCAGGCGTTTGTTATTTCGGCTTTCGCGGATGATCTCTTGGTCCATGTGACTTCCCCGGTTGCGTCTCTTCGAAGTCTGTTGGAGGAATTTGGGCGCTTTGGGGCCTTAGCTGGACTCCGCATCAATCAAGAAAAATCTGAAGCGTTAGATACATTGGGGGGTATTCGTGGGGCCTGGGGGGGGGGCTATTTCCCCTCCGGTGGGCAGAGGAGGAATTTCTTTACTTGGGGATAGTGCTGCCCCGGCAACCTCAAGTGCTCTATAGGCGCAATCTTGATCGTATTTTGCGGCGTTTGATGGCACAGTTGCAAGCCTGGGAACCCCTCCCATTGTCCTTGTCGGGTAGAATTGCGGCAGTACAGATGGTTATCTTACCACGTATCTTATACTGGTTACAGACTCTGCCCGTTTGGCTATTATGTCGGGACTTGAGACGGATTGAAGCTTTGCTTAAGGGGTTCCTTTGGAGAGGGAAGCGGGCTCGGATTCCATGGGGTAGGTTATTGGGGAAGTGGAAGGACGGAGGTATGGGGCTACCTGACCTAAGGATGTACGCGCTGGCGTGCCAAGCGCGGCATCTGGGAGATTGGTTGGGTGGGACGGACGCTTATACCCCTCGGGCTATGGAAGAATGCGTGGTGGCTCCATGGACCCTATTGGGGGTATTGCATGGGCGATATAGTGACTTACCGGAGGCGGTACAGAAGAGCGCCTTAGTGGATTCGGTTAGACGTACTTGGCAACAGCTTAATAAATTCTGGCTTGCACCTTGGGGTGTTTCCAGTTGGTTACCCCTTCGAGGGAATGTTCAGTTCGCCCCGGGGTCCGAAACAGCGGCGTTTAGAGACTGGTGGGGCGCGTGGGATACGGACGGTGGGTCATCTCGTAGAACCCTCGGGGCGCTGCAAGTCTTTTCTGGCCCTGAGTCGGGAGTACGATTTGCCTACTAAGCATTGTTTTGCATATATGCAAGTTTCCCACTATGTGGCCTCGTTACAGAGGGAGGCACTGCACATTGACCGCTCCGCCAAGATCTTGGAATTTTTTGGGATAGGGGAAGAGAGTCCCCCGTCCATTTCTCAATTGAAGGGTCGGTTGGATTGTTACTGGGTCTTGCCCGATTATCGTGGGGTCGAGTTGGCCTGGGCTGTAGAATTGGGCGGGGAAGTGGCTTCGGGGTCGGTCAGCAAGGCTTTGACGCGCATTGTCTGTGTGGCGCAGGGGGCTCGTTGGAGAGAGCTCCAATTTAAGTGTGTGACTAGAGCTTATTTCTCACCGCGGAGGGCTCTTCGAAGTCGATTGGGGGCGGATGGTAGCTGCCCTCGCTGTGCGGAACCCCTGGCGACTTTGCTGCACATGTGGTGGAGTTGTCGCAGAGTGCGGCCTTACTGGGCGAAGATAAGGGAATTCCTCAGCCGGTTGTTGCGGCAGCGGGTAAGATGGACTAGCTCCTTTGTGGTTTTGGACCTGCTGGCCCCTCCCGGGCCTGCGAAAGCAGGGGAACGGCTGCTCCTGAGGAAGGCCTGTCTGGTGGGTAAGGGGCCGATTCTCCGATCCTGGCGGGAACATCAACCGCCAACCTTCAATGAGTGGCGGAATAGTTTCCATCAGGTGATGCTGCTAGAACGATGGCATGCAAGGGGCAGTGTCAAGCGCTGGATAGGGTTCATGTCAGTCTGGGAGCCCTATATTCAGCAGTTAGGGGCTCGTAGCCGCAATGAAATCCTCCAAATGGGGTGCTGAATGGTTATGGGGGAGATGGGGTGGATAGTTGGTGCTTCCATTCCTTGTTCTAGGTTTGATTGGCTGCTGCGGGAGTATGGGGCGGGGGGGGGGTGGATGGTGGGTGGGTGGTTGGGAAGGGAGGGGGGAGGGGAAAACATGATAAAAAGCCACCTGGTATATTCTTTTTCTGTTGACTTCCAGGGGGGATAAGAGTACACCCCTTGTGGATGGTCTGTTTATTGTACCATTTTGGTTTGCTTGTAATCTTGGTGGATTTAAATAAAGTATTTAAAAAAAAAAACCAAAACTAAATTATAACTCATTTTTATTTTGTTGTTATAAACTGTGTTATAGTTCTTGCATTTTCTTTTTCAACATATATTTTGCATTCACAGTAGGTGCAGAGCAGAACCAGGACCCACAGAACTCAATATTAAAAAAAGAAAATCCGATTCTGATCATCTCACTAACAACAACAACAACCACTATTCTCCAGTACCAGGCATATTGTGAACTAATACAAAACACTACAACAAAGAGCAAGCCTACCATACTGTAACAGCACAAACTTCCAAAACTCACATAAGGAGCCCATCCAAAAAAAGCGTCACTGTAAATACTACAGTGGGCCCTGGAACATCCATGCACCTATCTGAAAAACTGAACATGTCAAATTACTACAGTACAGTATAGATCTTTATGTACAAACTCCATGTTAACAGAACACCTGACCTCAGTCACACACTCACAACATCGACCCTCACCAAGTACAGAAGAAATAACCACAATCTAAAGTAAAAATAAAACTATGTAGACAAAATGTAAACTGACACCCCAAGAAGCCAGAGTCCACATGCAGTGCAACATCAGATAAATAAGAGATGCAGTTATCCAATATTGTGTAAAATATAAAAATAGCACAAGTCCAATCACTAAAATTAAATAAAATTATTTTTTCTACTTTTGTTGTCTGACCATTTTATTCTCTGATCATGCTGGTCCCGATCTGAAGCTTCTGCTTTCCTGTCTTCTCTTAGATCTCTTTCTGTAGTCTATAGTCCATGGTCCATCTGCCATTTCTTATCTCTTCTTTTGTTTTCTTCACTTCCTTCCATCAGCCCATTTCCTGTCCTAGCCTCCCTAATCAGCCCATTTCTAGGCCTAAGCCCACCAATCAGCCCATTACCAGTCCTAGCTCCCCCTCCCGATCAGCCCATTTCCAGTTCTAACCCCCCATCAGTCCATTTCCAGTCCTAGCCACCCACAATAGCCCATTACCAGCCCTAGCCCCCCTACCAATCAGCCCATTTCCAGTTCTAACCCCCATAGCCCATTACCAGCCCTAACCCCCCCCCATCAGCCCATTTCCAGTCCTAGCCACCACATCAGCCCACTTCCAGTCCTAATCCCCCATCAGCCCATTTCCAGTCCTAGCCTCCCCATAGCCCATTACCAGTCCTAACCCCCCGATAAGCCCATTTCCAGTCCTAGGCCCCCCATAGCCCATTACTAATCCTAACCCCCCATCAGCCCACTTAACCCCCCATCAGCCCATTTCCAGTCCTAGCCCCCCATCAGCCCACTTCCAATCCTAATCCCACCATCAGTCCATTTCCATTTCCAATCCTAACCCCCCCATAGCCCATTCCCAGTCCTACCCCTCATCAGCCCAATTCCAGTCCCAACCCCCCCATCAGCTCACTTCCAGTCCTATCCACCCCCCCATGATCAACCCAGTTGAAGAAACTGGCTGCTGAAGTTGAAGCCGCTGCCGCTGCCACCGCAGCAGCGGCAGAAGAAAGTGCCCACCCCTGCGGCCTCCCCGGCAGAGCTCTGTTCTCTCACTCAGCTCCGAGCACTGGCAGAGCCCTCTTCTGTTCCTCAGTGCCGCCGCCAGCTTTTACAGAGCTGCGAAGGGAGAGTTTCCCTTTCTCGCGGCTCTGCTAAGCACACGGATGCTGAGCCACGAGAAAGGGAAACTCGCCCTTCGCGGCTCTGTAAAGCCGGAGCTGAGGGACAGAAGAGGGCTCTGCTGGGGCCCGGAGCTGAGTGAGAGAACAGGGCTCTGCCGGGGAGGCCGCGGGGCACTTTCTTATGCCGCTGCTGCGGCGGTAGCGGCAGCAGCTCTTCCGATCATTTTTTTTTTTTTTTTTACATTTGAAGGCCGAGTGAGGTGGGCTTTTTGGGGGCAAATTTGCTGCCCCCAAAAAGTTGCCGCCTGAGGCCATTGCCTCACTCGGCCTCATTATAGAGCCGCCCATGTGTTAAGGGAGTGAATTTCCTTTGAGAAGTGTTCACCCATTTGACTGATGTTCTCTTTTTCTCTGTAACAGCTTATGGTGTGTTTATGAAAGTTAAAGGATGTCTTAAACTTTTTTGGCTTGTCATTTTCAAATAGAAAGATTAACAAACATATGTGCCTACAATGGGGGGAGCTCCAGAGCAATTGGTATAGAGCTGTCGGTTGTTAATGAACAGCCTACACCCCAAGATGTTTTGCATAAATCCTTAGTGAAAAAACTTGTTCTCCCTGGTAAAATCCATAAGCAACAGTTTTTGGTAAGTTGGTGATTCTGTGTTCCCTGAATCTGTCCCTTGTACAGTGCTAATGGAATATACTGCACTGTACAGCGACATGCAAGAGATGGTCTTTTCTCATCGGAGCTTATAGTCTAGTCAAGAGAGACGACACAACTAGGGACTAGGGGAATGATAAGAAAACAGGTAAAAGATGAACAGGAGACTAAGGGGCTCAGGATCCAAAAGCAGCCTCAAAAGTGGGGTTTTAGCCTGGATTTGAATAGGACCAGAGACAGAGCTTGATATACTAACTCAGGTAATTTGTTTCAGGCATAAGGAGCAACAAGGTAGAAAAATCAAAGTCTGGAGTCACAGTGGAAGAGAAGGGCACAAATAGAAGGGATCTGCCAGAAGAGAGGATTTCTCAAGATGGGGTGTAGGGAGATGTAGATTAATTGTTTCCAGAGGATGTAGTGAAGGCTGTTAGTGTAGCTGAGTTAAAAAAAAAAGGTTTGGACAGGTTCCTAGAGGAAAGGTCTATAAACCAAAGAAGACCCAGGAAATCTACTGCTGAGTCTGTACGTCAGGTGCCTTCTCTAAACATTTACAAATCTAAGCTGAAAAATCTTTGCTGCTGCTTTTGAATCTCGACTCACCTGATCTCCTTTGTGTTTCCTTACCATTCCCCCTAGATTTATCCCATGTCTACAGCTACTCTGTTGTCTGTCTTGACTAGATTGTAAGCTCTGATGAGCAGGAACCGTCTTTTATATGTCTGTGCAGCGCTGCGTACATCTTGTAGTGCTATGCAAATGTTCAGTAGTAATAGTAGACAAGCATTTTGGAACTTGTGTTCCTTTTTGGGAACCTGCTAGGTACTTGTGACCTGGATTGGCCACTGTTGGAAACAGGATACTGGGCTTGATGGACCTTGGTCTGACCCAGTATGGCATTTCTTACATTCTTATGTTATGCTCTTAAGAGAGAAAGGTAGTGAGGAGCGGCTGAATTAAGGCACATATTGGTCAGTAGAAGTTTGAATTGGATGTGGAAACAGGTAAGGAGCCAATTAAGTGACTTGAGAAAAGGGGTTACATGAACATAGCGACACTGGTGGAAGATAAGCCACGCAATTGAATTTTGAACAGATTGAAGTGGCCTCTGTTCCATGAGGCATCTATTGCTTCTTCTATACTGAATAGTGGATGTGGAGGAGTAACCTAGTGGTTAGAACACTGGCTTGGTAACCAAGCAACCAGGGTTCAATTCCCACTAGCACTCCTTGTGGCCTTGGGCAAATCACTTAACCCTCCATTGCCTCGGAAGAAAGGCATGGCAATCTACTTCCAGTGACACTGCCAAGAAAACCCAGGAGCTTCTGGGTCGCCAGGAGTCAGGACTGACTTGAAGGCACACATTGCATTTTGCATACTGAATGGTACCATTCCTTTTATCTGATTAAACATGTCCCTCTGTACCTGAGATCCACTGCTTCATGTTGAACTCTTCAATACACTTCTCTCCTCATCTTATGTACCTTGTAGGAACTTTCATAACTCTCTCCATTTGGTGAGCCTTAGGTTGGTGACTGCTCTCCTCCTCTTATACAGCTTGTATCAACTTCTATAGCTGTCTCCACTGGATGAACACTGGGTTAGTGGCTGTTGTCCTATTTTCTGTATCTTATAGGCACCTTCTTAGCTCTCTTCCCTATTGGTGGAAGCTCTCCTCTTATGTACCTTATAGGCACCTCTCTTGGGTGAGCACTGGGTTAGTTGCTGCCCTCTTCCTCTTAACCAGCTTGTAGGTACTTCTACAGCTGTTTCCCTTGGGTGACCACTGAGTTGGCAGCTGCTCTCCTTGTGTGTGCCTTGTAGTTACTTCTGTAGTTGCCTTCATTGGGTGAGCACTGGCTTGGTGGCTTCTCTCTCCTCTTCTTTTCTACCTAGTAAGCACCTCCTTAGCTGTCTCAACTCAGTGGCTATTGGGATGATTGCCACTCTCCTGTTCTAGCCACCCCTCTATGGCACTATATAGGTTCCCACGATTTCTCCATGGGAAACCAAGTATCTTATGCTGAAAGAAACAGGGGCCACAGAAGAGGTTTCAAAACAGTACAGCAACCTCCAGCCATAAAAAATAATACTCTACTAACAGATGTTTTCCTAAGAGAGAAAAGGTCATTGTGGGGAACTTAAGCCGTCTTAGATGATCTTAGTTCTCTTTCTCTGAAAAGGAAGAGAGTGGGCAAAAACTCCTTCTAAAACAGAATTGCAACAATTGCCACGGGTTATGAATTAGTAACAATACCTCACCAAAATCCAAAGCATTGGGATGACAAATTAAAACAGAGATGCAGGAAAGAAAATGTCCTACTGTCTCAAAGTTCAACTCAAAGATCTGCATAGTAGTTAGGGATATCTCTTATATGAAACATAAGAATTGCCATACTGTGTTCAGACAAAAGGTCAATTGAGCCCAATATCCTGTTTCCAAAAGTGGCCAATTTAGGGCACGAGTACTTCAGAGTATCCCAAACTGTAGACAGATTCCATGCTGCTTACTCTCAGGAATAAGCCGTGGATTTCCCCAAGTCTACCTTAGCAAAAGTTGAAGACTATTCCTCTAGGAGCTTGCCCAACCCTTTTTAAGCCCAGCTACTCCAGCTGCTTTCATCACATCCTCTGGGGCAAACAGGGGTAACCACCACAGATAGAAGCACAACAATAGTAAATAGTAAATAGCACAACAATGTAAATAGTTGTTTTGTAAATAGTTGCTCCTGTTATCCTGTTATTCAAATTGGTTTGCCTGTTTAACTGTAAAAAATCAGATAAATGTAAATTGTCTGAAGTTTCTTGTTCCACGTAAACCGCGCTGATAACGAATAGTGCGGTATATAAAAAATGTTAATAAATAATAAATAAATAAATAAATAAATAGCAGCATTGTGGCCACATATTTTCCAAAGCCTTTATTCATCGGTGGTAACAGTCTTAATGCCAATAGAATGTAAAATGCCCAATTTGGCCAAGTTTTGAAAATCGCCTGTGCCATGAGCATCAGCTCATAAAAACAGTAGAAGTACATGTAAATAAACACTTAGGACACTTAGGTGTGAAAAACATTGAGATCCTAACTAAAAAAATATAATTCTCTGCATAATAATATAATAAAAAAATATAATTCTCTGATCGCAAATAGTGCGGTATATAAGAGATGTAAATAAATATACTAGAGGTTTAAATCAGACATCATTTGGAGTTGCAACATCAAGAGAGTGGGAACTGGGGCAAATTCCCACTGTTGTAGTTGGTGAAGCATTACTCATAGAGGGCTGGGGGAGGGGGAGCAGTGGGAATTGGCTAAAACTGTTCCATATACTTTTCAAACAACCCTATAATAAAAACCTCTTCAGATAAGCAGGATGCTAGAGCATAGCAGAAAGTCACAAAATTAATATTTGAAACCTAGAATATAATGGGAAAACTGAAGATAGGAAATGCAGCCATTGTGTCTCCTTGCTGTTCCTAAAAACAGAAGAGAATTTGGTGGCTTTTGTGTTTAACTGTCATTTGGAAATCAGAGAGGTTGGCTATTTCATTGTCCCACTGGTAATTAGGAAACAATAGCAACATTCAAATTGTGCCTTATTTATTCTGCTGTATTAGCTGGTAACATTAAAATTAATGTTTCAGAATAAAGAGCAGACAGTATATTTTACATCCATCACCTAGAATTGCACAGTATTAACATCAACTACTAATTCATTTAAGTATGTTAAATTGTCGTCTTTTAGAGTTCGATATTTATCCAAGGAAAATATCACAATGGAGGAAAATCATACTGTGTCTTATCTACAGCCAAATTCTGCGATCTTTCAGCCTGACATGTCAATTGGGTCAGAAGATGATACAGTCACAGCGCTCAATCTCGTCGTGGCTGTAAGTACAGATGAAGAACCTCCAAAGCCGAAAGTATCATTAGTCATTATAACGAGGTTCAAATTGCATTAAAAGATTTCTGTTGCACTCTTTTGTATTGTTGTCCAGATTCACCCTAACAGTTTCTCTTTGTTTTGTAACACTTCTTTTTGGGAACTTCCCTTACTAAAAGTAATGCAATATAAATGTTCTAGTTCTCTTCACATTAGGACATGGATCTAACAGGGCCTATACTGTTTCACAGAATCAGAATTTTTACCTTTTTGGTAAATTTTCAAACACATACTAAACTATATTAAAACCAACACATTAATAGCCAGGTTAATATGTATTTATTTAATAGGATTTCTATACCGCCTTACCCTAAAAGCAAAGCAGTTTACAGCGCAACTCATGGGTTTTACATAGAACAAAGGATGAGGGGGACATGTAGGAGATTGTTTCAAGCTAACTTATATACAAAGTAAACTATGTACATAGTGAATGTGATGACATTATTGACCTTAATTTGTGTTAGGTTATGTACAGCTGGATATTAAACTAATGAAATGTATGAGGGATGGGACAAGAGCAGAGAAGGCAGAGAAGGGATGCGTCGGGGGTGGGGGGCAGAGAGGGGATGCGTCAGGAGGGGGCAGAGAGGGGATGTGTCGGGGGGGCAGAGAGGGGGATACTTGTTTTGCGGTTAGTCCATTTTGTGCAGGTTGGTCCATAATAAGCGGGATTGTCCATATTAGGTAATGTCTCCAAAGTGTTTTATATAGTGGGTGGTTTTCAGCTTCTTCCAGAAGTCCTTGGAGGCAGAAGTGGCTCTAAGGTCGTCAGGGAGGGCGTTCCATAGGTGGCAGCAGCCAAGGAGAAAGCTCTTCCAGAAGTAGAATGCTTGGATTTGGCGTAGAAGCTGGGGGTGGTGGTAATGTCAGTGATGGTACGTCATCTGGGTCTTGTGCTCGTCTCCATGTTGATAAGGCTTTTCAGTATGTTGGCTGATATGTTTTGCTTGATTTTGGAAATGTTCAGCACCGTTTTCTACATGATGCGGGAGGTAATGGGGAGCCAGTGGAGGTGGTTCAGGATGGGGGTGATGTGGTCATGTTTTGATGAGCCAATTATAATACGAGCTGCTGTATTCTGTGCCATCTGTAGGGGGCAGAGTGCTAGTTTAGGTAAACTAAGGTATATGGGATTATCTCCTGAAAAACAGTGCGGAAGTGTTCTTGGCTGAGTAATGGTTTGAGCCGTCTGATGACATACATCTTGTGATAGATGTTTTTGGATGTTTTGTGATATGAGCTTGGAGGTTCAGATTGCAGTCCAGGGTGACTCCAAGGTATTTTACTTAAGGTAAAAATGGGTATGGTAATGCTCAGCTTGATTGCATGAGGAGTGGGGGGGGGGGGGGGGTGAAACCTGGGTTATTCGTGACAAGGAGGGCTTCAGTCTTGTTATAGTTGATATTTAAGTTTTTTTGGGTTAGCCAGCCTTTCTTTTCTTCCAGGCACTCTGTTATTTTTGCGTAAGCTGGGCTTTCAAGAATGTCATCTTCTGACTTTTGATGATGGCACATATAGAAAACATAAACATAGAAAAATGACAACAGAAAAAGACCACATGAACTGTCTAGTCTGTCCTTCCATATCAACAACTACAACAGTCCTCTTTTTCCTTTAGAGATCCTCTGTGTTTGTCCCATGCTTTTTTGAATTCAGATACTGTCCTCATCTCTACCACCTCCACTGGGAGACTATTCCACGGATCCACCATTCTTTCCATAAAGAAATATTTCCACATATCACTCCTGAATCTATCCCCTTTCACCCCATGTCCCCTCATAGCAGAACTTGCTCCCCCTGTATATTTATGCCACGGAGGAATTTAAACATCTCAATCATATCACCTCTATCCCATCTTTCCTCTAAGGTGTACATATTAAGATCCTTAAGTCTGTCCTCATATGCTTTATAATGAAGACCACTAACCATTTTAGTAGCAACCCTCTGCACCGACTCCATCCTGTTTATATCCTTTTGAAGGTGCAGTCTCCAGAATTGCACAGAATACTCCAAATGAGGTTGCACCAAAGACTTATACAGAGGCACTATCACCTCCTTTTTTCTGCTAGCTATTCCTCTCCGAATGCACCCAGGCATCCTTCTAGCTTTTGCTGTCGCCTTTTCTACTTGTTTAGCCACTTTAAGATCATCAGACACAACCACACCGAGGTCCGCTCTTCTTTAGTGGACAAAAATAATTCACCCCCTATACTATATTGCTCCCTTGGATTGCTGCAGCCCAAATGCATGACCTTGCATTTTTTAACATTAATCCTAGCTGCCAAATTCTAGACCATTCTTCAAGCTTAGCTAAATCCCTCCTCATGTTATCTACACCTTCCTGGGTGTCTACTCTATTGTAGATTTTGGTATCATCCACAGAGAGGCAAACCTTACCCGACAGCCCTTCCGCTATATCACTAACAAAGATGTTAAAAAGAATCGGACCAAGGACAGATCCCTGGGACACGCCACTGGTAACTTCTTTTTCCTCAGAGTGAGCTCCATTTACCTGTACCCTTTGTCGCTTCCCACTCAACCAATTTCTAACCCAAGCAGTAACTTTAGGGTCCATCCCTAGGGTGCTCAGTTTGTTTATAAGTCTTCTGTGAGGAACAGTGTCAAAGGCTTTACTGACATCTAAATAGACCACATCTGGGGCTCTCCCTCGGTCTAACTCCCTGGTCACCCAGTCAAAGAAATCAATCAGATTTGTCTGAGAAGACCTGCCTCTGGTGAATCCATGCTGCCTCGGAACCTGTAATTCCCTGGATGCCAGAAACCTCACTATTTTCTCTTTCAGCAGCGTTTCCAATAATTTACTCACCACCGAAGTTAAACTAACCAGCCTGTAGTTTTCAGCCACATCCTTACTTCCGTTTTTGTGTAAAGGGACCACATGAGCCTCTCTCCAGTCCTTTGGCACCACTCTCGACTCCGAGGCATTGAAAAGGTCAGTCAGTGGAGCTGCTAGAACATCCCCAAGTTCCCTCAGTATTTTAGGATGTATCCCATCCAGTCCCATCGCTTTGTCTACTTTAAGTTTAGCTAGTTGCTCACGAACACAATCTTCTGAAAATTCTTCATGATGCCACTTGCTTCTGTTCCTGTTTGTGGGTGTTTTCTGAGGTCCTGTTCCTGGTTCTTCATCTGTGATCACAGACCAAAAATATTTGTTAAGCAATTCCGTTTTATCTTCTTCAGCTTCTACATATTCATCCCCTTCACCCTGGAGTCTGACAATACCACTTTTGCCCTTCCTCTTCTCACTAACATATCTGAAAAATGTCTTATCCCCCCATTTTATTGCATTGGCTATTTCCTCCTCTTCTTGAATCTTTGCTTTCTTGACTACTTTGCTAGCTTCTCTAAGTTTTTCCAAATATAAATGCCTGTCTTCCTCTCTCTGTGATCTCTTGTATTTCATTAAGGCCTCCCTCTTTTTCTTCACCTGTCAGCTACTTCTTTCGAAAACAATAGTGGTCTCCTTTTCCTTTTAACTTTATTTACCATTTTAACAAAAAGGTAACTAAAATATCCCCTTTCAGTTTTGCCCACTGTTTTTCTACATCAACCAGCTGTTCCTGTCCTGCTAACGACTCCCTGAGGTATTGGCCTATCTTGGCAAACTTAGTTTTCCTAAAGTCTAAGACCCTCGCTTTTGAATGAATTCTATTAGCCCTAGTCCTAAAACTGAACCACACCATCTGGTGATTACTGGATGCAAAATGATCTCCAACTATAATATCAGAAACACTTTCACCATTGGTAAGCACCAAGTCAAGTATGGCCCCTTCACGTGTGGGGTCTGTTACCAATTGCCTGAATAGTTCTCCCTGTAGAGAATTCAGAATCTCCTTACTTCTAGATGATATTGCAGCAGGAATGTGCCAATCAACATCTGGCATATTGAAATCTCCTATCAGTGGCACTTCCCCATTCCTAGCAATGCTGGATGTATACATTAAACAGAAGTGCAGACAAGGAGGATTCTTGTAGGACACCCTAAGCTGCTGGGAATGGAGTGGAGGTGTTCGTGCCGCATTTCACCTGTAGTTGTCTGTTACTGAGGTAAGAATAAAACCATTTGATAGTGGTGCCATGCAGTCCAATATCTTCTAGTTGGTTCAATAGAATGCTGTGTGATACAGTGTCAAAGGCAGAGAAGATGTTAAAGAATATCAGGAGAAATCCCATCTTGATATTGCCCATTCCTCTGATCAGGTTGTCGAGTAGGAATATAAGAAGACGCTATGGTTAGGTTGAAAGCCATGTTAGTGAGGGTCCAATGGTGCATGTGAGTTGATATGGTCTTGGAGTTGACATTGTGCAATTTTCTCAGTGATCTTAGTGAGGAAGGGAAGACCGGAGATGGGATGGTATTCTGCTAGGTCGCTTTTGCTTAAAGCTGAGTTCTTAGGTATTGGACGGATGGTAGCAAGCTTGAGTGCACTTGGCATGTTGCCTTGGGATAAGGATAGGTGTATAATATTATGGATGAACTGGCTGAATTCTTCTTTTGCAGATTTTATTCAAGTTACTGGACATGGATCTGATGGTGCAGTGCTGGTGTTGAGTGCTGAAACTGAGCTGTCTGATCGATGGAAGGGATGCTGAACTCTCCCCAGGTTTGCTTGCTTTGTGTGGGTTTGAAACTATTGTTTGGGATGCATCGTTGAGGAGACATATTTTTGGTCTGGAGGAAGTTGGCAAATGTCTGTGGATGTATCATTTCCTCTACTTTGAGGTTGGGTTCTTTAGTAAGAGTCCGAACTATTTTGGATAGTTCCCTTTGTTTATTGACATATTTGAGTATAAGGTTGGTGTGATACTCCTTTTGTGTTGGTATATGAGGTTGTTCTATTCTTGTTGCTTAGTTTGGTAGAGCTGTAAGGTGGTTTGAGTCTTATTCTGCCTCCAGTGTTCTTCTATTTTTCGTAGAGCTCTCTTTGCTTTTCTTATATCCTCTGTGTACCAGGGTGCTGATCTGGACTTGATACCCAGGGGTTTAGTGTTCTTGATGTTTGGAGCTTTTGCTGCTGCAGAGCTGGTTGTGTTCCAGTTATTAATTAGGTTGTGTAGGTCCTTGAGGTCTTGGTTCAAGTTGGGTAGGATTTCTTGGAGGAACTGGTCCTTAGCGAAGCTCTTGAATCTTCTTCCTGGGTGGAGTTGATTCCCATGTGAATTTATGGGGGGGGGAATGGTTTTGTGAGTTATATCATGTAGTCATCAGACCACGGTACCGGAGTTATTGTTGGTGTTGATATATTGTTGAGTTCGAGGAATCGATTAGGTACAAAGATGAGGTCGGGTATAGAACCAAGCTGATGTGTGGGTGCCGTGATGAGTTTAGTGTATTGCAGTGAGTCCATGACGATTAGGAAGGTCTCTGCCTCTTTGATGGTGGTTGATTTGAGGTTACAGTCACCAAGTACTACTAGAGGTTTTTGGGGGCATTATCTGTACACATTGATTTGAAGGTTGCAGAGATATCCATGTTCTCTATGATGGTTGTGTTACAGTGCACTGTAATTGATGTTGCCAGGACTTTGAATCTGAGAGAACTTCTTGCTAGGATTAGAACACCGCCTCATTTATGTGTGCATGGGTGGAGTAAGCTGATTGAGGATAACCTGGTTCGTGGGGGAGAGCCAATTTTCAGTGACGCACAATATACAGTTTGATGAGATTGGAGGTGGTCTGCCAGAGTGTTGATTTTGTTCCTTAGTGATATGGCATTAATTAGCTCTATGCTGATTGGGGGATATGGGGAGATATGTTTTTGAAGTGTGTGTGAATGTGGTGAGGTGTTGGTGTGAGCCGGTGGGAGGAAGGAGGGGGTGGAGTGAGGGCAGAGTAGGGGTGAGCTGAGGTGGCAGGATGTACAGGGCTGATTCAGGTCACAGCCCTGTATGTCCTGCGGGGTCAGGGGGAAGATACTGCTTATTCCACCTTAGAGACTAGGGCTGGGGGGGTCCCCACCACCCTATCCTGGTCCTGGCTGCCCAGCCTTAGGTCGTGCGGTGGGAAACAGGGGGTCGGTGCCATGGGAGTCAGGGGAGACTGTAGGGAGGATATCCCCATGAGTATGCTTTGGCACACCGGACCGTCTCAGGGCCTGATCCTGCACCCATGGGAACGTCTGGTTCCTGTGGTGCAGAATCGGGTCCAAATGGGCCTGTCCTGCTCGGGGCCATCTCCCGACCACAGATGTTCTCTCCACCAACACTCTCTCTCTGGGGACACACCAGTCTCAATGAAGTTGAGCCTACCGCCAGAAACCGCATAAACCACTCAAACAGAGTCTAGTGCTCCCCCCTCCGGCGAATCAGTTAGTTCCAGGTTGGCAAGCACGGTGAACAGCACTCCCGGGCATGACAGCGGAATCCTCACATCCGAGGAAAGAGAGATGTCAGTGGCCGATACAAGCAACAGTTCCTCTTTACATGGCATCGCCAAGCCTGACCTTAAACCTTGTTGGTGCTCCTTGGGGACCTCAACAAAGCGATCCATTGGACCCTTAATGGAAGGCTCAGGCTCTGAGGGAAAGACCCTCACCTTCCCCTTACTCCCCTTGTACTGTGAAAGCTGTGTTTTTTGCTTTTGTTTGTGCAGCTATTTCTTTGGAGAACCATATAGGTTTACTTTTCCTCTTGTTTTTATTTACTTTCCTTACATATGTATCTGTTGCTCCTTTTATTGCCTCCTTTAGCTTAGCCCACTGCAATTCCACTTCCTTTATCTCCTTCCACCCTGCCAACTCCTCCTTCAGGCACTTGGCCATTTTACCGAAGTCAGCGTTTTTGAATCTAGGACTTTGGGCTTGTAATTAGACTCTGCCTTGGTTTTTATCTCAAACCATACACCATGTTCACAGCTGCTCACATGGGCATCCACCCAAACATTTGACACACTATCTCCATTGGTGAGTACTTAATCCAGTATCAAAATTTCCCTGGTCAATTCCATCATCATTTGTCTAAACAATGCTGCTTAGAAGGCATCTACAATTTTTTTAAATATCTTTCAAGATTTGCAAAGGGAATAATCCAATCCATATCAGGTAGATTAAAGTCACCCAATATGATCACTTCCCCCTTCATGGCTACCTTTGCAATATCAATCAAGTCTCTATCCATTTCTTCAGTTTGAGTTGGAGGCTTGTAGACTACATCGGTATGGATAACAGTGCCATCTCCTCTTTCCAACACAATCCACAGCCCTTCTTCTTTTCCCCATGTCCCCTGCATTTCAGCAGCTTTAATATTGCTTTTGACATATAGGGCTACTCCTCCTCCTTTTCTACCCTCTCTGTCTCTTCTAAATAGATTATAGCCAGCTATGGCTATATCTCATTCATGTGACTCATTAAACCATGTTTCTGTAATAGGCACAATGTCTAAGTCCATTTCCACCATTAGGGCTTCCAGATCAGGAACTTTGTTGGCTAGGCTTCGAGTATTTGTGCTTATTGCTTTCCAGCATTTGTTGACTGGCTTGCCTGCCTTTTGCATGGATTTTGTTCTACACGTCTCTTCCCACTTGCCATTGATGTGTGGGTTAATAGTGTGGCTGTTTCCAATGTTGTTATGCTTTTGCTGGGAGTGACGTCCTGAACTTGTTGTTTTCCATCCGTCATCCCCTTTTCCTAGTTTAAATGCCTGTCCACTTACTGTTTGAATTTTTCACTTAGGTTCCTTTTCCCTGCGGCAGAGAGATTTACTCCATCAGCACAGTATAGCCTCTTGTTGTTCCATCTGTTTCCCCAGTCACCTATATATCTAAATCCTTCTTGTTTGCACCAGGTTTGGAGCCATGTATTAAAGCTGATTATGCGATGCAGCCTTTCTGCTCCTGACCAAGAACAGGTAGAAGTTCTGAGAATGCTTTAGTGTTAACAGAGGGTTTGAGTTTCTCTCCCAGAATCTGGAAGTCCCTTTGAACTCTAGAGGCACTGTTTCTAGCCAGGTCATTTGTACCTAAGTGGATGACATCAATTCTGGAGTATTCACTTTCTGCATTAACTATGCCAACAATTTGGTCCGTATGCCTGCTGGCTTCTAATGCAACCCGATGGTACATACTTTCACTGTGAGCGCGTGCAAGGGCAGAGTTTGGGTGCAGCATGCAAGTGCATCGATACAATAATTAATGCATATTCTTTGTGAATCTAGGTGCAGGCATTTACAACATCTCTAGAGTGGTGTAAGTGAAAGGGCCTTAAATTAACATGACTTGCGCTAGTATTTTATAAAGAAAAGTAGGTGTCTTCTTTGTAAAATACCTTGTAGATAGGCACCTACTTTCATGCATAAAGTAGGTGGCTCCTTCTAAAATAACCCCCATTATGGGAGATGCTTTTGGGATGCCAAGCCTTCTCTTGCCAGGGGTGGTCAGAATGACTCTGAGTGTCCAAGCCATGGTGATGTTGTTTTATGAAGTATTTCCAGTGTCTACAGCATGTTTTACACATGGGAAATCATGGTTATAAAATTATACGGGTATATATGCATATACAAGAGTGAGTGCCAACAAGAAGAGAATTACGTTTATGCAGATCAGGACTAGGCATTGCCAGAGCAGGCATAGAATATGGGCATAGCCACACATAACACCCATGCCGGTAATGCATGTGTGGGCGTGAGGGTCTGTGGTAACTGCAGGAAGCATGTGCTTCTGTCCATCTGCAGTCCGGTGAAGGTCTAGCACGCCAACACTGCTAGTCGCCACACAGGCACAAGTAACTCCACCCACTGAGGAGGCATTGGTTGCACCATGCTACTGGTATCAATCAAGGTTAGTACAGGCCACTAATGCTCATACTAGTTGTCATGTGTGGGGAATGCCTGCAAACTACCCATGTTCCTTCCAGCCATTGCCCTGGCCCACACTACTAGGATAGCACGGGATTTCTGGCTTGTAGACCTGAGCTACATTTTAGCATAGAGCCCAAAATGCATGCTAATCCCAGGTAAACCTTGTAATGTAGTTTAATAAATATTCCCCACCATGAGTAAAAAGCTAAACCTTCCTTCCTGGGGATTATTCTAGGCTCCTTCTTTATAAAGGAATCTACAGTGTATGTTGTCTTTACCAATTAAAATAAATCCTCTTTACCAAGGAAGAAATGCATCAATAATGGAGCTAAACTCTGAGAACCATGACACAAGATGTCAATATTGTCATGCATTCGGTATCATCATCTGTTTGCTTCAGGGAAGGTCTTTTCCGAGCTATTCTTGAATTCATCCACTCAAATTCTGTACAAGCTCCTTTCAGATGCTGAAATGCCCTTTTATTCAACATCTTCCTGCAAATCATCATCTATGTTTTAAAGGACCAATGATGATGGTACTCTTAGAGTCTGAGGTCCGTTACTGATACAATTCTCCTTTAGGAACAGCAATCCCTAACTGGGGACTTGTTTGACCAATTTATAAATTACAAATGTAGTGATGGTCAAAAAACTAGCACAGAGCGCTAACTGTCAAACCAGAGGAAAAGCTCTGTATCTAACACATGAAAGTATATTGTGTCAAAATCAAAAAAACTATTATGCATTCACTTAAAGAGTAGAAAAGGCAGAATTCAAGCAAAGATATTTGAAGCAACAAAAGGTCTCAGACTTTAACGGGCAAACCGTATACTCAAGGCAGTGTTCACCAACAGAGCACAGTAAAAGCCCTTTCTTGCATCAATGACCTTAGGTATTATGTTGCTCCACAGAATAGCTATCACTAGCTCCTTTAACACAGATAATAGCAATATTTCTCTTGACAAATTCTTCAAAGCCAGTGTAGGAGAGTGAATAGCATAACTTAGCTGAAAACGTATTGCTTGAACTGCTGCATAGCCATCATCTCATCCCCGCTCCGACCCCAACGCTCTCAATCGCGCTGTTATTGCGTTTCACCCGAGCAGGTTTCTTCAGGGGGTGACAGGCAGAGGATAGCGAGAACAGGCCAACTGCAGGAACGGAAGCATTACTAACTGCTCAATTTATAAATTAGGCATGTTTCTAAAATTCTGCAGAGATGGCAGCAGCAGGCACTGGCCCAGCCTGAAATAAAACGGCTCAGGCATAGCTCCTAGTGCTGGTGATGATACCATCTGCTAGTGTTATATTGGCATCACTCTCTCTGCTAGTCTGCGGGAGCACAGCTGTAATTGTAAAATAGCAAGTATTGTGCAATGTTATTTTATTTATTTATTTTATTTAGCAATTATTTCTATACCGCTCTTTCACAAGTATCAAGTGCGGTTTACAATGAACAGTATGTTATATGGTATGGATGGTATCATACCAAGTCAGTTTACATAGAACATATTGAACTATTTACAGGTAACAATATAAAGTATTAACATTATAATTATTAGAACATTAAACTGTTAGAACATATTTACATTGTTGATATTTACAAATTATGTCATGAATTATAAATTGTGGTATATACCACTTGAGTTGTATTTTAATTTATACTTCAGAGAACATGTAGCTATGATTTGTATTATGATTGTTAACCTGTGTGGGTTACTCTCGTTCTGTAAGAGTGTTACAAGTCAATGAACTTGATGACTATTTCAAAATTACTGAGTAATGGAGTTAATGACAAAGCCTACAGATTTAGTTGTGATTATACATTTATATTGGGTGTTTTGAAAACAGGTCTGAATACAATTTTATACATTGAATTTTTCTGCTAATATACTAAACTGAAAATCTTTCCGAATATATCTGCTTTGTAGGCTGCTCCTTCCCTCTTCCCAGCATTGGGAACACTTCTAAATTCATTGATCAAGCGTTCAAATTCTTCACTGTTTCAGAACAGAACTGTGAAAGAGATACTATGGGGTTATACAGACCCGTTGCTAAATTCGCTCAAACTTCCAGCAACAACTGGAGTGTTCTATCCGGTAAGTAAATGTGGACCCCCCCCCCCCCCCTTCCTGGAACTGTCCTTATTAGTGGGAAAGTTTGCAATAGACAAAATAAATGAAAGAGAAAGGAATTCTTAGAGTAACAGTTTAATACAAAAGTTCTGCCGTACTGGGTCAGACCAAAGGGCAAATCAATCACAGGATCCTGTTTCCAGCAGTGGCCAATCCAGGTCACAAGTACCTGTCAAGTTCCCAAAGGTAGATCCAAGGGAAAACCAGCAGATTTCCCCAATCCACTTTAATAATGATTTATGGACTTTTCCTCCAGGAATTTGTCCAAATCTCTTTTAAATCCATCTACATGAACAGCTATTACTACATCCTCTAGTAATGAATTCCAGAGTTTGATTACACATTGAGTGAAAAAATATTTTCTCCAATTAGTCTTAAATATGAAACATAGAAACATGACAGCAGAAAAAGACCACATGGCCTCTTTAGTCTGCCCTTCCATATCAACTATTATAGTCATTTTTCCTTTAGAGATCTTCTGTATCCTTGTGTAGCAGCAAAGCGCAGACAAACCAATAATACCAGGAGTCTGTTCAGAAGGTCCAAATCATTTATTTGTGCACAAGTCTCAAGCAGAATCAAATTCAAAATGGCTGAGCCAAGTTTTCTAGCATTACAACAACTTTTATAGACTTCTGTTCCATTCTAGGTATAGAAAAACATTTCATTGGTCCCGGTACTCTCCCGTACCTCCCGTACCCCTTCCATTAGTCCCGGTACTGATAAGATTATCCAATTATGTTCCTTCAGTGGGCTCGGCACCTGCATACCCCCCTTCTAGTCCCAATTACAATGGCCAGTTCATCAACTTGTTACTTTCATACTCTCAAGGCCATAGAGCCAATTTGTGCATGCAGGGGAGCAGGGCTCTGCAACTCATCTGTCAGCACTCCCAATTATATTCCTTGCAGATGTACTTTTCTTATCAGTAACTTTTAAACATATTTTTCTGTATTTTTCCATCTCTCAGTTTTGCTTATCTAAGTTAGTTTAGTACTCTTGCAGAGTTCTATCCTACAATAGCAGCATGTTGGGGGATGTGCAATTCCTATGAGCCTCTCCACAGGCTTCATTTACAGGTCAAGCTAGTTAGGCCTGCCTGCTTATGTCAGACACCGTGGATCACAGGCCTGCACCTGCCACATTCCCCCCTTTGATTAATCTCACCCTATTACTTAATAAGGTGTGAGAATTAAATCACCTTTAGAAGAATCACATCATGATTAAAGGATTACGACTAGGGCTGGCTCTATATAGGGCCATTATTTTAGTTGCGGTCTTCCGCTCTACTGTGCTGTCAATAGCATTATGAATAGAACGCATACAACATGGGATTAAACATGGTAATAAGAAAATAACAACAACAAGAATTAGTACTAAGACAATGAAAGTCTTAAATCCTCTCAGCCAGGAGAAAAGGTTAGCAAACCAGTTAGGGAACTTCAATGAGTGCCAAGTTTGTACTGGCACATAAGCATGTCTTTGCATATCTTTAGCAATTTCTTCAACTACTTGACCCTTATCATCTATTTTTAAACAGCAATTGGTTAAATTCAATTTACCACATACTCCTCCTTCAGCTGCTAACAAATAATCAAGTGCTAAGCGGTTCTGATATATAGCAGTGCGCATCTGAGTACTTTGTCTAGCTAAAAGCGTAAGAGCATGACTAGTTTCATTGGTTATTATTTCAACTACTGCTTGTAAGCGAATAATACGATTAATCATATAGATTGGAGTTCGATAACCATACATGCCATCATCATTCCAAGTGGCAGGCCCATAATACTCAATGATTCTTTTCTGGTGGCCAATCATCACCCTGCCACTTCTCCCACTTGCCTATCTGTAAGGCTTCTCTTTTCTGTCTTAATGCTCTTTTGTGTCGGTGGGTAGTGTATACAGGGTATCCTAATTGTTCTCCATGTTCAGTGTTTAAAAGAAAGAAAGAAGGTCTGATGGTTCCTAAGACACATGCTCCTCCCCATTGTGGCGGGAGTTGTGCATACGCTCGGTTGCCACAGATCCAATATAGGCCAGGTGGGGCTTGCCAGGCATGGACTTTGGCAAGGTTAGTCCATAAACCAGCAAGTTCAGGAAATCTAGTTAATGGGTTAGGAGGTTCAGGGTGTTTGATTCCTGACCACCATGCCGTCTTTTTGGTCGTGGCATTATAGTACTTCTGGCTAAGACAGACCAGCTGTCCTACCTTTTGGGTGAACTGGGGTCCAGTTCTGGCATAGCAAAGACGTCCAACGATTGAGTGCGCTAACACCCATTCACTAGTAGTCTTGTGTAATTCAGTCTGATTGTAAATCAAAGAATAATTCAATTCTTGGGCTTCCCATGGCCATTGGTCTCCCATTTGGGTTCCGCCACAGAAATAGCAATCTGAGATTTTAAGACTAGATACTACTGCTCCAGCTAATTCTAAAAATAAATTCTGAGAAGGATGAGGGATCTCAAACTTATTTACATGCATGGCCTCATAGAAGGTATTATGGATATGATATTTAGATGATTTGTGGGCTTGGGTATTCAATCTGATATACACAATGGTTCCTGGATCTATTGCCCCTCCAGCTATACGTAAACCAAACTTGTATCCTTGTTTCCATGCATAGGGATTGTGTATGCGTAAGTGTAAAGGGTTACAAGCATCTTTCTGACATTTATCATTTGTAGTTGGCTTGGTTAAAGTGGCCATTCGTTTATCTATCTTCTCGTCAACTATACCATTATTCCAGGTAGCATAAAAAACACATTCCCAATCCGGGCAATAGTAATCTGCTGCTGGTGCAGTACTATAGCCTGGTTCCTTTTTACCTGTACACTTCCTCCATCCTGTGGCACCCTCTTCTGGACACATATACTTATGGTCATTTCGATACGCTTTCTCCCAAGTACCACAGGTGGAATAACTATCTCTGTTAATGACATTACATGCATCAAAATTCAAAACAGCAGGTTTAGTAATGTCCTTAAGTGGTGGTGTAGCACCTATTATAGGTCCATCTGCATCCTTCCATCATATTTCCAACGTGTAATAGGATGGATTTTGATGCGGATTATAGCATGCTCTAATTTTGCCATAAGTGCAAACATTTAGTTCAGTGGTGTTATAAATACACCGAGTCACTTTTCCCTTGCAGGTATAGTACGAGTGGTAAATCAAAGTCTGAGTTACTTTCAGTCCAGTTCGAGTAGAAGTAATGCAAGCGGTGCATGGAGGTAAAGCATAAGTCAGTTCAAAACCTCCAAAGAAGGCAACCAGGGCAAAGCAAAAGTAAAGATGCATGTTGATGTTGATTGGAGTTCTTCTGAATCCTCAGCTTGCTGATCTTGATCACGACGTTCTCCTTTCTTCGTCCCGTTTGCTAATGAAGCAATTTAACGGGTGCTGAGTGTTGATTGAAGATCCTCAGGTTGTCCAGTACACATTAACCAACTTATTAGCAATTTCAGTTGGCTTGTGAAGTCTGACTAGTCAATGTAGTATCAAAGTAGTGTGCAGAATCACGCACAGATTGAGTTCGTTGAAACAAAACTGTTGCTGCATGGAAAACAGCAATCCTCTTCGAAAGACTTGGCTACTGCAAGGCACTGTGATGAAGTGTCTAAGTTGCTGGTTGCCGTCTCAGAGTAACTCGCAAGGGTGCATCAAGATGCTGCTCTGCTGTCCACTGCTCGGGTTCAGGATCAGCGGCGGGCTTGACTCTGCTGTGGTGGATCCAGGCGTCGATCTCGGCTACCTTTACTGCAGTTGGGGTAGACAGGATGATGGTGTACGGTCCCTTCCAATGGGGTTCCAACGGTGTCTTCTTCCAATCTTTGATCCACACCGAGGTACCAGGCTGATAGGGATGCAAGGGTTCCATCAAGTTGATAGGCAACTGGTCTTGGATCCACGCATGGAGAGTCTGCAGAACAAAACTAAGAGCTAGGAGTTCTTGTCTGGTTACTTCTGAACCAATTTGGGCTAAACTTCCTTTGACTCCCTGCACTATTGGTGGGGGTTTACCATACAAAACTTCAAAAGGGGAAAATCCTGTTGACTTTACAGGAGCTGAGCGTATTCTGAGTAAAGCTATTGGGAGCACTTGGGGCCACTTCAAGTGTGTCTCCTGACAAAGCTTAGACATTTGGGCTTTTAGGGTACGATTCATTCGCTCAACTTTCCCTGAACTCTGGGGTCTGTATGCAGTGTGGAGTTTCCATTGTATCTGCAAAGCTTTTGCTAACTGCTGAGTAACCTGGGAGACAAATGAGGGTCCATTGTCTGACCCTATTACTGCTGGAATTCCGAATCTAGGGACAATCTCTCTCATTAAGACTTTGGTAACTTCTCGGGCTTTCTCAGTTCTGGTTGGGAAGGCTTCTACCCACCCAGAGAAAGTACAAACTAATACTAATAGATAATGGTATCCATTGGCTCTTGGCATTTCGGTAAAATCAATTTGGAGGTTGTGCATGGGGGTTACACCTCCTGACTGAACTCGGGGTGCCGTTATAAGGCCTTGCTTGGCATTATTTTTGGCACAGATTAGACATTGACGTGCTACTGAAGCTGATATGGTTGTCAATAGAGGGATGTAAAAATGTGGTCTGAGTGCTTTTTCCATAGCACTTTTTCCATAGTGGGTAGCTTCGTGGAAAGCTTTGACAAAAGATGGTCCTAACAGTTCAGGAATTACTATTCGTCCAGGGGGTTGACTGCCCTCTTCGGGTGGCAGCTCAATCCATCCATCTTTCAGTACTCCATCTTCCTTGTTACAGTAGTAATCTAATTCTTTGGTGGTATATCGTGGTGTCCATAAATTCAGAGGTACTGGAAACAATGCTGCTTGCATTGGCATAGCTTGTGGGGTAATCTGTCCTGTCATAGCTGCTTGTCGTGCTGAAGCATCTGCAAATCTATTTCCTCGGGCAACTTCTCCTTTTCCTGCTTGATGTCCTCTGCAATGCATGACAGCTACACGTGTTGGGGCCCAAACTGCATCAAGTAACATCAATATCTCGGGACCATATTTGACTGATTTTCCTCCGGATGTGATGAGCCCTCGTTCTTTATAGAGAGCTCCATGGGCATGCAGAGTGGTGAAGGCATATTTGGAATCTGTATATACATTTAGCACAAGTTTTTCTCCTAACAATAATGCTCTGGTGAGTGCTATCAATTCGGCTTTTTGGGCTGATGTGCCTGAGGCTAGAGCTGATGATTCAACTACTTCGTGTTGAGTGACGACTGCATATCCGGCACAGCGTCGTCCATCGAGGATGAGACTGCTCCCATCAACATAATAAATCTGGTCAGGATTGTCTATGGGCACATCTGTCAAGTCAGGTCGACTGGAGAACACAGTTTCCATGACTTCGATACAGTCATGTTCGGGGAGTTCTTCACTGATGGGTATCAAGGTGGCTGGGTTCAAGGCATGACTCACTTCTAGTTGTATCTGTGGGCTTTCACATAACATACTCTGGTATTTCAACATTCGGGAATTGGTGAGCCAATAATTTGCTTTTTGTTCCATAAGGGCAAGGACTGCATGTGGCACAGTGACTCGTATGTTCTGTCCTAGTGTGAGTTTGTCTGCTTCACTCACTAATAGTGCTGTAGCTGCAACTGCTCTCAGGCATGGTGGCCATCCTTTGGCCACAGGGTCCAATTGTTTCGATAGGTATGCTACAGGTCGCTCCCAATTTCCCAATTTCTGAGTCAACATGCCTAAGGCATTTCCCTGTGCTTCATGTACAAACAAGTGGAAAGGCTTGTGGACATCTGGTAGTCCAAGTGCTGGTGATGACATCAATTCTTCCTTTAACTTCTTGAAGGCGGTATCCTGCTCAAGTCCCCACTCCAGTGGCGACTTTTCTTCTCCTTTTGTGGCTTCATACAGTGGTTTGGCAATTTGGGCAAAGTTGGGTATCCAGATTCGGCAATATCCTGCCGCTCCCAGAAAGGCTCTGACTTGCTTTCTGGTTGTTGGGGTTGGAATTCTACATACTGCTTCTTTTCTTTCTCTACCTAGTCTTCGGCTTCCTTGGGTTATACGAAAACCCAAGTATTTCACTTCTTTTTGGCATAGCTGTGCTTTTGCTCTGGAAACTTTGTATCCAGCTTCATCTAGTAACTGCAAGAGATCTTTGGTGGCTAGTATACATTCACTTTCTGATATGGCAGCTATCAGCAGATCGTCCACGTATTGGAGAAGCACTCTCTTCCCCGGGGCCACTGGATAGCTTGAAAGGTCTTGATTCAGTGCAGCACTAAAGATGGTAGGCGAATTTTTGAATCCTTGGGGTAATCGTGTCCAGGTGAGTTGGCCCCCTCTTCCAGAGATGGGGTCCTGCCATTCAAATGCAAACAATATTTGACTTACAGGGGCTAATCTTATGCAAAAGAATTATACGGCCCTGTTTCGTACAAAAATGAACCACAACCTAATTATTATTATTATTACCTGAAATGATCAGATCCAAAAAGTCAGTACAGGTGCAATCAGAGTCTCTGTTTATTAGATAACTGATGATCAAATACAGGTAGAAAGGTGGGGAAGAGAGTTCTATCGGGCACTAGGCACCTCAAGAATGCAACTCTCCCCCTGAATATAGAAAGCATGTTACGTTTTATACCTTTTTTCCTTCCGTATTATTACATGCAGTCCAGTCCCCAGAGCTATTCCTCTGTGTTCTCTCCCCCTCCCCACCTTATTTCCTATCGTTGCCTTTTTGCTCCCCTTAGTTCCTGTTGCAAAATCCCTCCTGGCCCCCCTCCTCCTCATACTCACCATGACCTGGCTAGCTGCTTTTCTTCAGAGCCGGGTCTAGCATATATGTTAGTAGCTTTGTGGTTTCCTGTGTATGCATTTCTTTGCACCCAGCCTTTATCTGATATCTCCATGTAGGTCAAAGTTTAGACTCTTCAGCCCAAACTGGCACCTTACAAGGCTCATGATATCTCCTTATCTGGTTCTTGGATCTCTTCTTGCAAAGACCTGAATACTGGCTCACATGTCATAGCAGCATGCTGTTCTTCGGTGGCTATTTTGTGAGGTTCAGGGTAGCCAGTAAGTGATTATGAATCAGGAACATTATTAATCCTTAGCACTTAAAAATTAAAAGCAAATCTATAATACTAAACCCCAAATCTATCATACTTAACCTCTACCTCTACAAGTACTTAAACCCTACAGAATGCATCTTTTAAATCCAGTACAGTGAAATGGGTAGCTTCAGCAGGTATCAGTCCTAGAAGAGTGTAAGGATTAGGTACAACTGGATGTATAGTTTCAACTGCATCATTTACTCTCCTTAAGTCTTGTACTGGGCGGTAATCATCCGTCCCAGGTTTCTTTACTGGCAAAAGTGGAGTGTTCCATGGGGATTGGCATACTTTTAGTAGGCCATACTCGAGCAATCTTTGCAAGTGACGATGAATGCCTTCAATTGCAGCTCTTGGGAGAGGATACTGTTTGACGTGTACTGGTGTAGCACTAGGCTTGAGGGTTACAATTACTGGAGCTATATGCTTGGCTAGGCCTGGGGGACTGCCTTCTGCCCATACTCCAGGTGGTGCTTGAATGTTCTTTAAAGTTTGTTCGAAATAGGTGTCTTGGATAGAGTCATCAATGTAATACCTCCATTCTTCTTCTCGGGGAACTGTCAGCAGCATTATTCCTGCTGGTTTGGCTTGGGGATTTACTGTCATTTGCATTTCTCCTTTTTCAGAGAAAGATATTTGTGCTTGGAGTTTGGCTAACATATCTCGTCCCAGTAGTGGCACTGGACATTCGGGCATGTAAAGGAATTGATGAGTTATTTGCTGTCCTCCTAGACTGCATATACGATTCTGAAGAAAAGACTTTGTAGCTTTGGCACCAGTTGCTCCTATAATGGTGACTGCTTTTGTAGAAAATGGGGCTATCTTTTTATCTATTACTGAATGTTGTGCTCCAGTATCAACCATAAAGTCCATAACTTGGTCTCCTATTTGTATTCCGACCATAGGCTCCTGGAGACCTAAAGCAAACTTGGAGCCCGGTCTGTCCTAATCCACGTCATTTTCATCATGGATCACTGTGGCCAAGGCTTGAATGGCTCCTCCTCTCTCTCGCTGGAATTGTTCTCGATTGGCTCCTCCGCGGTTTCGGGGATATCCTCGTCTTTCTTCTCGCCATTGATGATTGCTGTCGTCGTCTTGCTGGGCGTCTTCGAGTTGCAGGCACGTATCTCTCCAATGTCCTTCCTCTCTGCAATAGGCGCATTGGTTCACGCCTAGCTTCTGGGACCGGCCTCCGCCTTGGCGCCGCCCTCTTCCTCTGCTCCGTCGACTAGGGATACCTCCCCTTTTCTGTTCAACTATGGCCACAGCCAAAAAATCAGCTTTCTTCTTCATCTTTCTATCACATTCTCTCTGCCTTTCATTATCACGATTCACATACACTTTATGAGCGACTTCCAGTAACTGTGTTGCATTCATGCCCGCAAACCCTTCTAATTTCTGTAATTTGCGTCTAATGTCTGGTTGAGACTGGTTTACAAAAGCAGAATTCACCATACATAAACTTCCTGGTGCTTCGGGATCATAGGGAGTATACATTCTGTATGCTTCAATTAATCTCTCATGAAAGTCTGCTGGGCTCTCATCTACACCTTGGATAACTCCTGCAACTTTGGAAAGGTTCATAGCTTTTTGGCCCCCCCTTCTCAGGCCTTGTAAAAAGCCTTGGCGAAAACGGGCTAGGGCTGTGGATCCTTCCTCTGTATTCGGATCCCAATGGGGGTCTTCATTCGGGAATTCTCTCTGGGCCGCTTCCCGATAGTCTATTCTGTTTAGCCCCTGTCCCGGAGCTACAGGGTTATCTGCCATCCACTCAATGGCTGCTTTTCTAATTCGTGTTCGCTCCTCTGTCGTGAATAGGGTGGTCAGGAGCTGGCGGCAATCTGGCCAGGTGGGTTGGTGGGTTTCCATAATAGTAGTTACTAATTCTGTCAGCTCCTGGGGCTTATTAGTATAGGAGGCATAATGCGACCTCCAATTTAACAAATCAGTTGTAGAGAAAGGGATATACACATAAGTTAAGGGTCCCGCTACCACCACCTCATTATCGTTCTTTATAGGCACTCCCGGGACTTGCCGTAAAGGCATCATTTTGGCAGTAGCTGTCTTGTGGGATCTAAGGGTTGTTTTCGTAACTGTCTTTCCAGAGGTCACTTTCGCTTTCTCAACAGGTTTCACTTTGGGTGTACATTTTGCTGGCACGCTGGCACTGGCAACCACTTGTACACTGTCATCCTCGCTTTGGGCATTTTCATTTTCTTCCTCCTCTACCTCTACATCTGACTCGCTTTTTATAATATCACCTTCTTCAGCTACGGGAAATTCCTCTCTCTGCCCTCCGGGAGGTGGGTCAGGGGTTGGGTCCCGCACCGGCTGTCTCTGGGGCTCTGGGGCAGGACGCCGGGCTACTCTTACTGGACCTGGGGTTCGAGGCTGTCTGGGAATTATTTCTGGGGAATCAGGATCTACCAGGATGGGCTTCTTCCTGGACTTCTTATCCTGCTCTTTCATTCTAGGCTGTTCCGTTTTCTGTCTGGAATCTGTTTTAGCTAACATTATTCTGCACTGTTCCTCATAACAGCGCTGCGCCCAGAGGGGCGGATCTTCACAAATACTTAACCAGGAATCTATATAGGGGTACTGATCGGGGTGCGCTATCCGCACTCTACGGTGTACTAACTGATTAATCTCTACATTGAACGTTCCCTCTCGGGGCCAGGTGGGGTCTAGATCGGGCCACTCCCTAGTACACAAAATCTGCAAACGGGCTGCTGTCATTTTAATACCATAATCTCCAGAATATCCCTCTTTAAAATGTGCGATCATACATTCTAATGGAGTGTTTCTAGTAGACCCCGCCCCTCCCATTTCGATGTGTGCGCGCAACAACAGACAAAAGGGAAAAGGAGGGCGGACCGTGGGTAAGGGGTCCTCACGGCCCTGGAAACGTATAAGGAGTACAAATAACAAGACAAGACGACAATCGCTTCCCCCTTTTCGCGACCTGAACGCGGTCGCCCGGTCAGGAAATGCGCTACTCCGGGGTCCACCTTCACTTGGTCCGTGCTGCCAGACCTCTCATTCACACTTCAGTCACACAATCATGCTAGCAACGTATCCCAGAATGCATTTGTTTCTATCTATTCTGACTAGTCTTACCAATTTCCCAATTACAAAAAGATGGGAGTTTCACCCTGCGAATACCCATGCGGGGTTACTCGGCCCTTCTTTGAGAGGTGATCAAGCTCTCTTACCAATTTCCAATATCTCGAGATTACAAATTCCAAATTCCAAGTTCCAATGGCAGTACTGCTCTTTCTATATCTGTCTAGACACCAAATCAAAACTATACTCACCGGATCCGGTCCTCAAACTTCCCAAGCAGGCGCATGAGTTGGACCTCGGACTCCCCTCACTCGGGTTCGAGGCGTTGGCTCCAGCCGGGCCCGGCACCCGCCGAGGTCCGACCTGCTCCCTCCGATACAAGGGACCGGCGGCGCCAGGGAGCAGCCCTCGTCGGAAGGGCGCGATCCCGGCAGGACCAAGCCTATAGAGGCGGAAAGTCGTGGTATATTGCCCTATATACACTTTGATTCCACAACCTCCCGGCCAACGCACCAAGAATATGTAGCAGCAAAGCGAAGACAAACCAATAATACCAGGAGTCTGTTCAGAAGGTCCAAATCATTTATTTGTGCACAAGTCTCAAGCAGAATCAAATTCAAAATGGCTGAGCCAAGTTTTCTAGCATTACAACAACTTTTATAGACTTCTGTTCCATTCTAGGTATAGAAAAACATTTCATTGGTCCTGGTACTCTCCCGTACCTCCCGTACCCCTTCCATTGGTCCCGGTACTGATAAGATTATCCAATTATGTTCCTTCAGTGGGCTCGGCACCTGCATACCCCCCTTCTAGTCCCAATTACAATGGCCAGTTCATCAACTTGTTACTTTCATACTCTCAAAACTTGTTACTTTCATACTCTCAAGGCCATAGAGCCAATTTGTGCATGCAGGGGAGCAGGGCTCTGCAACTCATCTGTCAGCACTCCCAATTATATTCCTTGCAGATGTACTTTTCTTATCAGTAACTTTTAAACATATTTTTCTGTATTTTTCCATCTCTCAGTTTTGCTTATCTAAGTTAGTTTAGTACTCTTGCAGAGTTCTATCCTACAATAGCAGCATGTTGGGGGATGTGCAATTCCTATGAGCCTCTCCACAGACTTCATTTACAGGTCAAGCTAGTTAGGCCTGCCTGCTTATGTCAGACACCGTGGATCACAGGCCTGCACCTGCCACACTTGAAGGAGTAAACAACCGATTTATGTTTAGCCAGTCCACTCATTATTTTACAGACCTCCATGTAATATGTTAGCAGCTGTGCCACTATTAAATTTGTCAGTAGTATAAGATGCCATTGAAAAAATGACATAACAATATAAATTACTGCCACAACAAACCACAATACTCCAGTATTAAACTAATCACCCACTAACAAAACCAGATACTACAATAAATTAATCAACCAGCTTCTAAAGATGCTGCCTGTAATTATTATTAAGCTATATATAGGAAACTATTACTCCATTGCAAACTCCAGAACTCTAATCAATTTCTCGTTCCCAATACTTAAACAAGTAATATGAATTTTTGTTAAAAGCAACAGGTCTCAGACTTCAAAGAGCTACAGGTCTTTATGGCTTCGACCCAATGCTCTAATTTGCATCAATGACCCATGTGTTGCTTTATAATCAGCTTCTTACTTTTAACGTGATTTCAAAACTGGAACTTATAAGAAGAGAGAATGTATGCTTATCTTCAAATTTGCCCCAGTTTCAGCGCTGCTGCGTTTCACTGCTGAGCTGTTTCATCAGGGGCTGTGATTGCTGACTCGTCCTCACTTTGTTTGTTCCAAATAGTAAATTCTTTCAAAACATTCTTATATTCTTCGCGCTCTAAACAGGGAATCATATGTTAGTTCTGTATATTCATACTATGACTTATATTCAACCCTTCATATATCGAATTATGCAACAATAAAACGAGAAGGATTCTACCGTGAACTTCATTGCTGGTTTCTTCTCATTTCCCAAACTGTTTGATTCTGACAACACCGCGCATGCGGACTACTTGATGGGCGGGCTATATATCATATTTCAACCCTCCTACTCATGTTTAAACACATAAGTTCCAATCAATTTGCAAATTAAGCCCCCCTGGTTTCACGGACTGTAGCATGAAAATCCATCTCTGTTCCTTTACTATCAATGCTTGATCTCTAGATTTACCCTCGGATCCCATTATACTCCTGTCTATACAGAAGCATTTTAAATCCTCAAATTGATGATGTTCTTGGAGACAATGTTCTACTATCGGTGCAGCCAACTTCTTGCACTTTAACCTGCTGCGATGTTCCGCTAATCTGATTTTAAAAGGTCTCGACGTCTTCCCAATGTATAATAGCCGGCAGGGACATTCTATAGCATATACTACATAATCAGTATTACATGTTGTATAGTGGCGTAACTGATAGGTTCTTCCATGATAATCAAATGATGTGCTTGCCATAGTGATGCATGTGCTTACCTTACTATTAAAAGTTAAAGCTCCTGTAGCATGCCTAATATTTTAATGAGTTGTGTCGTATGTATGTGTATGCAAAGAAGTTGTTAATTTTAAAATGGGTTATCAGAAATTGCTTCAAAGCTGTAGTTTGTGTATCCTGAATCATTAACATCACCTCAAGAGATACAATAGACTATCAAGAACTTGGGCATTTGAGTGTGGCAGTGTCCAGGTCCCAAAACCTGGAGATTGTGGGAAGCATTAACATGTATGAAGTGGATTAAATTAACTGGTTGGACCTGAACAAGGAATAAATATTTCCTATTTTTTAATCTGAGTCATTGATTCTTAGGTTTCATCTCCAATTTCTTTCTCATAGGAGGTGATATGATAGGATTTTTCTCATTCTAATTCGATGGCTCTCATCTGTGCAGAAATACTAAGTTTAATTCATTGACTCTTGTTTTCACAGTATAATGACACAGCTGATGGAAATTACACTGTCTTTACTGGGAAAGACGACATATCTAAAACTGCAATAATTAAGTACTATAAAGGGTCTGGGTAAGTATCACTTAATGATATTACTTCAGTTTTACAGAGCATGGGGATTAAAGGAATGATATCCTCTCTTTCTTGTGTGTGACCCTACATGACCTTGGACATGACATGAGCATAAAAAGCCACTTTGTGACCTAAGACCCTTTCATTGCAAACGGATCATTACATCTTTTCTGTTTGCCTTTTTTCTGCCGGCACTTAGGGCTTAGCTCTTTGAAAAGCTTTTTTATCACGTGTTCTATGCAATAAAGCTTAGCATTCATGGTAACAGCTTTCAGCACACAGAGAAATAGCAGGCTTTAAGGTGTGTGTTAAGACAATTTCTCTCGATACAGTTGTGGTCAACATTATTGGCAGTCTTGCATTTTACGTATGTTGTGTACAACATCTTGAAAAATAATTGGAAATATTCCAACTGTATGTCATCATAATATTTTGATTGTATATTCAAAGGTATACAACAAAAAAAAGATGTCTGTGCCCTCCTGATCAAAGTGGTGGGGGCAAACACAGTGACAGAATTCAAAATGGCATGGGACAGACACAGTGGATCCCTTTATAGCAACTGGATAAAACCAAAATAAACATAGCTATCTCTTATATCTCAACAAATAGGGGTGACCTACATGGAGCGGTGGGTACACCCCTAAACAAAGGCATGGGGAGGAGTGACTTGCACAGAGCAACAAGTACACCTACTCTTGTCGCCTTACTGGGCAGACTAGATGAACCATACTGGTCTTTATCTGCCGTCATATACTATGTTATTACAGTAAACAAAATATGACCTGAACAGGATTAATAGTACCCTTCACCCTTGGCAGAGAATGACAGCCTCAAAATATTTATTGTAGCCATCTATAACTTTCATACATCTGTCTGCTGGTAGTTTCTCCCACTCTTTGACTGTGATTTGTTCCAGCTCATGAATGTTTCCAGGATTCCTTTTACCAATGGCAGATTTCAGCTCTTTCCAAAGGTTCTCATTTGAATTGAGATAAGGACTCATTACTGGCCAGTTTAAAACAGTCCATTTGTTTCTTTTTATCCATTCTTTTGTACTTTTAGATAGATGTTTTGGTCATTGTCCTACTAGAGGACCCATGACCTTCGACCCAGACCTAGCTTTCTGTCACTAGGTAGTACATTTCACTCAAAAATACCTCTGTGGTCCTCTGACTTCATGATTCCTTTAATACGTTCCAGACCTTTAGTTTCTGAGGCAGCAGAATTGGATGCATCTCCAGGTCATCCAGATTTCTTGACATCCAGACGGCCCGGATGTGCATCTACGGAATTGGCCACCACACATTTAATTATACGGCAACTGTATAAGTTGCATGTTTTTTCATACGTTATTTTGATGGATAAATTTAGTATCTGTCCTGTTCTGTCATGCCCTGTTCCTCTAATCCTGCCTCTTATGCATAGCTGTCCTGGGTATGGCACAGTCAAGTCATAAATTATACATATAACCAGGCAAATATTTAAAAAAAACCCTATACTTTTGTGGTTGTCATAGGTGCCGACTGCCTAAGCCTTGTTAAAGATCAGGCCTATTGTTGTTATGTAGTAATACATCTTATATACAGTAGACTTTCACCTTGAGAGAAATGAATGGGCCTTTAGATGAAATTTAAAGACAGATTTATTTTGATTGGCATTGGATTGTTAAGATATTTATAAATTTGTACATTTATAATATGTTTTGTTTTGTGTGCAAATTAGCTAGGAATGTAATTATGCATGTTGCTTAGAGTTTTTTATTTATTTATTTATTACATTTTCTTTTATACCGCGCTATTTAAGATCAGTGCGGTTTACAATAAAACATTGAATCTACACATCTCAGTTTAGTGATTTGTGCTTACAATAAACAGGTAAAAATAACTCGGATGTACAATGAACAAGTTTCTTAACAGGGAGAACAGGGAGAACAATAACTATATACAGGCCAGTTAATGTAACTATATACATATACATTGTAGAGACAAGGAGATTATAAATACAAGAATTAAATAAAATGAAATAGACACAAGTGCATTCTGCCATCTGTTCTTTTCAGAAATCTCGTCTACTGGAAAGAATACTGTAGCATGATTAATGGTTCAGGTAAATCGAAAAAGTCACTTACTGTTTTCTTCTAAAATCCAGTCTAGAAGTAAGTAAAACTTACAGTTTAATTACAAAGGGACTGTGCGGCCTTGTTGAGATTTCTAATCATTTTGGGAATAATCTGATAAATACTCACATTTTTTTTACTAGAAGGTCTTTGACAGATTTTGAAATTGAAAGTCAAACACACACTTGCACTTGAAAAGATCCCAGGAAAATACCGCACACACTTACGCCTACTGAATTGTGTGGCTATGTTTTCTGAATTAAAGTGTAGCAGCAAAGCGCAGACAAACCAATGATACCAGGAGTCTGTTCAGAAGGTCCAAATCATTTATTTGTGCACAAGTCTCGAACCAGTCAATTTCAAAATGGCTGAGCAAAGTTTTCAAGCATTACAACAACTTTTATAGACTTCTGTTCCATTCTAGGTATAGAAAAACATTTCATTGGTCCCGGTACTCTCCCGTACCTCCCGTACCCCTTCCATTGGTCCCGGTACTGATAAGTTTATCCAATTATGTCCCTTCAGTGGGCATGACACCTGCATGCCCCCCTTCTAGTCCCAATTACAATGGTCAGTTCATCAACTTGTTACTTTCACACTCTCAAGGCCATAGAACCAATTTGTGCATGCAGAGGAGCAGGGCTCTGCAACTCATCTGTCAGCACTCCTAATTATTTCTTTGCAGATGTACTTTTTCTTATCAGTAACTTTTAAACATGTCTTTCTGTATTTTTCCATCTTTCAGCTCTGCAGTTCTGCCTACCTAAGCTAATTCAATACTTCTACTGAGTTCTATCTTACAATAGCAGCATACTGGGGGATGTGCAATCCTATATGCCTCTCCACAGGCCTCATTTACAGGTCAAGCTAGCCATGCTGGCCTGCTTATGTTCAGACACCGTGGGTCACAGGCCTGCACCTGCCACATTCCCCCCTTTGATTAATCTCACCCTATTACTTAATAAGGTGTGAGAGTTAAATCACCTTTAGAAGAATCACATCATGATTGAAGGATTTCGACTAGGACTAGCTTTGTATAAAGCCATTATTTTAGTTGCGGTCTTCCGCTCTACTGTACTATCAATAGTGTTATGAATGGAACGCATACAACATGGGATTAAACATGGTAATAAGAAGATAACAGCAACAAGGATTAGTACTAAAACAATGAAAGTCTTAAATCCTCCCACCCATGAAAAGAGGTTAGCAAACCAGTTAGGAAATTTCAATGAGTGCCAAGTCTGTACTGGCACATAAGCATGTCTTTGCATATCTTTAGCAATTTCTTCAACTACTTGACCCTTATCATCTATTATCATCTACTTAATAAGGTGTGAGAATTAAATCACTTTCTGAAGAATCACATCCTGGCTAAAGGATTTCTACCAGGACTGGCTGTATATAAAGCCATGATTTTTGTTGCGGTCTTCCGCTCTACTGTACTATCAATAGTGTTATGAATGGAACGCATACAACATGGGATTAAACATGGTAATAAGAGGATAACAGCAACAAGGATTAGTACCAATACGATGAAAGTCTTAAATCCTCCCACCCATGAAAAGAGGTTAGCAAACCAATTAGGAAGTTTCAATGAGTGCCACGTCTGTACTGGCACATAAGCATGTCTTTGCATATCTTTAGCAATTTCTTCAACTACTTGACCTTTATCATCTATTTTCAAACAGCAATTGGTTAAGTTCAGCTTACCACATACTCCTCCTTCAGCTGCTAACAAATAATCAAGTGCTAAGCGGTTCTGATATATTGCAGTGCGCATCTGTGTACTTTGTCTAGCTAGAAGCGTGAGAGCATGACTAGTTTCATTGGTTATTATTTCAACTACTGCTTGTAAGCGAATAATACGATTAATCATATAAATTGGGGTACGATAACCATACATACCATCATCATTCCAAGTGGCGGGTCCATAATATTCAATGATTCTCTCTGGTGGCCAATCATCACCTTGCCATTTCTCCCACTTGCCTATCTGTAAGGCCTCTCTCTTCTGTCTTAGTGCTCTTTTGTGTCGGTGGGTAGTGTATACTGGGTATCCTAATTGTTCTCCATGCTCAGTGTTTAAAAGGAAGAAAGAAGGTCTGATGGTTCCTAAGACACATGCTCCTCCCCAGTGTGGTGGGAGTTGTGCATACGCTCGGTTTCCACAGATCCAATATAGGCCAGGTGGGGCCTGCCAGGCTTGGATTTCAGCAAGGTTAGTCCATAGACCTGCAAGTTCAGGAAATCTGGCTAATGGGTTAGGAGGTTCAGGATGTCCAATTCCTGACCACCATGCTATCTTCTTGGTTGTGGCATTATAGTACTTTTGGCTAAGACAGACCAGCTGTCCTACCTTTTGGGTGAACTGGGGTCCAGTTCTGGCATAGCAAAGGCGTCCAACGATTGAGTGCGCTAACACCCATTCACTGGTAGTCTTGTGTAATTCAGTCTGATTGTAAATCATGGAATAATTCAATTCTTGGGCTTCCCATGGCCACTGATCTCCCATTTGGGTTCCGCCACAGAAATAACAATCTGTGATCTTAAGACTAGATACTACTGCTCCGGCTAATTCTAGAAATAAATTCTGTGAGGGGTGAGGGATCTCAAACTTATTTACATGCATGGCTTCATAAAAAGTATTATGAATATGATATTTAGATGACTTGTGGGCTTGGGTATTCAATCTGATATACACAATGGTCCCTGGATCTATTGCTCCTCCAGCAATACGTAAACCAAACTTATATCCTTGTTTCCATGCATGGGGATTGTGTATACGTAAGTGTAAGGGGTTACAAGCATCTTTCTGACATTTATCATTTGTGGTTGGCTTGGTTAAAGTAGCCATTCGTTTATCTATTTTCTCATCAGTTATACCAGTATTCCAGGTAGCATAAAAAACACATCCCCAATACGGGCAATAGTAGTCTGCTGCTGGGGCAGTACTATAGCCTGGTTCCTTTTTACCTGTACACTTTCTCCATCCCGTGGCACCTTCTGGACACATATACTTATGGTCATTTCGATACGCTTTCTCCCATGTACCACAGGTGGAATAACTATCTCTATTAATAGCATTGCATGCATCAAAATTCAAAACAGCAGGTTTAGTAATGTCCTTAAGTGGTGGCGTTGCAGCTAATATAGGTCCATCTGCATCCTTCCATCTTATTTCCATCGTGTAATAGGATGGATTCTGATGCGGATTATAACATGTTTTAATTTTCCCATGAGTGCAAACATTTAGTTCAGTGGTGTTATAGATACACCGAGTTACTGTTCCCTCGCAGGTATAGTAAGAATGATAAAGCAAAGTCTGAGTTACTTTCAGTCCAATTCTAGTAGAAGTAATGCAGGCAGTGCATGGAGGTAAAGCATAAGTCTGTTCAAAACCTCCAAAGAAGGCAACCAAAGCAAAGCAAAAGTAGAGATGCATGTCGATGTTGATTGGAGTTCTTCTGAATCCTCAGCTTGCTGATCTTGATCACGACGTTCTATTATTCTTCGTCCCGTTTGCTAATGAAGCAATTTAACGGGTGCTGAATGTTGATTGAAGATCCTCAAGTTGTCCAGTACACATTGACCAACTTAGCAATTCAGTTGGCTTGTGGAGTCTGGCTTAGTCAGTGTAGTCTCAAAGTAGTGTGTCAAATCACACGCAAATTGGGTTCGTTGAAACAAAACTGTTGCTGCATAGAAAACAGCAATCCTCTTCGAAAGACTTGGCTACTGCAAAGCACTTGTGATGAAGTGTCTATGCTGCTGGTTGCCGTCTCAGAGTAACTCGCAAGGGTACATCAGGGTGCTGTTCTGCTGTCCACCGCTCTGGTTCAGGATCGGCGGCGGGCTTGACTCTGCTGTGGTGGATCCAGGCGTCGATCTCGGCTACCTTTACTGCAGTTGGGGTAGACAGGATGACGGTGTACGGTCCCTTCCAATGGGGTTCCAACGGTGTCTTCTTCCAATCTTTGATCCACACCGAGGTACCAGGCTGGTAGGGATGCAAGGGTTCCGTCAAGTTGATAGGCAACTGGTCTTGGATCCACGTATGGAGAGTCTGCAGAACAAAACTAAGAGCTAGAAGTTCTTGTCTGGTTATTTCCGAACCAATTTGGGCTAGACTTCCTTTGATTCCCTGCACTATTGGTGGGGGTTTACCATACAAAACTTCAAAAGGGGAAAATCCTGTTGACTTTACAGGAGCTGAGCGTATTCTGAATAAAGCTATGGGGAGCACTTGGGGCCACTTCAATTGTGTCTCCTGACAAAGCTTAGACATTTGGGCTTTCAAGGTACGATTCATTCGCTCAACTTTCCCTGAACTCTGGGGTCTGTATGCAGTGTGGAGTTTCCATTGTATCTGCAAGGCTTTTGCTAACTGCTGAGTAACTTGGGAGACAAATGAGGGTCCATTGTCTGACCCTATTACTGCTGGAATTCCAAATCTGGGAACAATCTCTCTCATTAAGACTTTGGTAACTTCTCGGGCTTTCTCAGTTCTGGTTGGGAATGCTTCTACCCACCCAGAGAAAGTACATACTAATATTAATAGGTAATGGTACCCATTGGCTTTTGGCATTTCGGTGAAATCAACTTGGAGGTTGTGCATAGGGGTCACACCTCTTGACTGAACTCGGGGTGCTGTAATAAGGCCTTGCTTGGCATTATTCTTGGCACAAGTTTGACATTGTCGTGCTACTGAAGCTGATATGGTTGTCATCAGAGGGATGTAGAAATGTGGTCTGAGTGCCTTTTCCATAGCACTCTTCCCATAGTGGGTGGCTTCGTGGAAAGCTTTGACAAAGGATGGTCCTAACAGTTCAGGAATTACTATTCGTCCTGGAGGTTGACTGCCCTCTTCTGGTGGCAGCTCAATCCATCCGTCTTTCAATACTCCATTTTCTTTGTCACAATAGTAGTCCAATTCTTCGGTGGTATATCGTGGGGTCCATAGATTCAAAGGTACTGGAAACAATGCTGCTTGCATTGGCATAGCTTGTGGGGCAATTTGTCCTGTCATAGCTGCTTGTCGTGCTGAGGCATCTGCAAACCTATTTCCTCGGGCAACTTCTCCTTTTCCTGCTTGATGTCCTCTGCAATGCATGACAGCTACACGTGTTGGGGCCCAAACGGCATCAAGTAACATCAATATTTCGGGACCATATTTGACTGATTTTCCTCCGGATGTGATGAGTCCTCTTTCTTTATAGAGAGCTCCATGGGCATGCAGGGTAGTGAAGGCATATTTGGAATCTGTATATACATTCAGTATAAGTTTTTCTCCTAACAACAATGCTCTGGTGAGTGCTATCAATTCGGCTTTCTGGGCTGATGTGCCTGATGCTAGGGCTGATGATTCAACTACTTCGTGTTGAGTGACGACTGCATATCCGGCACAGCGTCGTCCATCAAGGATGAGACTGCTCCCATCAACATAATAGGTTTGGTCAGGATTGTCTATGGGCACATCTGTCAAGTCGGGTCGGCTGGAGAACACAGTCTCCATGACTTCGATACAGTCATGTTCTGGGAGTTCTTCACTGATAGGTATCAAGGTGGCTGGATTCAAGGCATGGCTCACTTCAAGTTGTATCTGTGGGTTTTCACATAACATGCTCTGGTACTTCAACATTCGGGAATTGGTGAGCCAATAATTTGCTTTTTGTTCCATAAGGGCAGGGACTGCATGTGGCACAGTGACTCGTATGTTCTGTCCTAGTGTGAGTTTGTCTGCTTCACTCACTAGTAGTGCTGTAGCTGCAACTGCTCTCAAGCAAGGTGGCCATCCTTTGGCCACAGGGTCCAATTGTTTCGACAGGTAGGCTACAGGTCGTTCCCAATTTTCCAATTTCTGAGTCAACATGCCTAAGGCATTTCCCTGTGCTTCATGTACAAACAAGTGGAAAGGTTTGTGGACATCTGGTAGTCCAAGTGCTGGTGATGACATCAATTCTTCTTTTAACTTCTGGAAGGCTGTATCCTGCTCAAGTCCCCACTCCAGTGGCGACTTTTCTTCTCCTTTTGTGGCTTCATACAGTGGTTTGGCAATTTGGGCAAAGTTAGGTATCCAAATTCGGCAATATCCTGCCGCTCCCAGAAAGGCTCTGACTTGCTTTCTGGTTGTTGGAGTTGGAATTCTGCATACTGCTTCTTTTCTTTCTCTGCCTAATCTTCTGCTTCCTTGGGTGATACGAAAACCCAAGTATTTCACTTCTTTTTGGCATAGCTGTGCTTTAGCTCTGGAAACTTTATATCCAGCTTCCTCTAGTAACTGCAAGAGATCTTTGGTGGCTAGTATACATTCACTTTCTGATACGGCAGCTATCAACAGATCATCCACGTATTGGAGAAGCACTCTCTTCCCCGGGGCTACTGGATAGCTTGAAAGGTCTTGATTCAGTGCGGCACTAAAGATGGTAGGCGAATTCTTGAATCCTTGGGGTAATCTTGTCCAGGTAAGTTGGCCCCCTCTTCCAGAGATGGGGTCCTGCCATTCGAATGCAAACAATATTTGGCTTACAGGGGCTAATCTTATGCAAAAGAATGCGTCTTTTAAATCCAGTACAGTGAAATGGGTAGCTTCAGCAGGTATCAGTCCTAAGAGGGTGTAAGGATTGGGTACGACTGGATGTATGGTCTCAGCTGCATCATTTACTCTTCTCAAATCTTGCACTGGGCGATAATCATCTGTCCCAGGCTTCTTTACTGGCAAAAGTGGAGTGTTCCATGGGGATTGGCATACTTTCAGTAGGCCATACTCGAGCAATCTTTGTAGGTGGCGATGGATGCCTTCAATTGCGGCTCTTGGGAGAGGGTACTGTTTGACGTGCACTGGTGTAGCACTAGGCTTGAGGGTTACAATTACTGGAGCTATATGTTTGGCTAGGCCTGGGGGGCTGCCTTCTGCCCATACTCCAGGTGGTGCATCAATACTCTTCAAAGTTTGTTCAAAATAGGTATCTTGTATCGAATCATCAATGTAGTATCTCCATTCTTCTTCTCGGGGAACTGTCAGCAGCATCACTCCTGCTGGTTTGGTTTGGGAATTTACTGTCATTTGCATTTCTCCTTGCTCAGAGAAAGATATTTGTGCTTGAAGCTTGGCTAACATATCTCGTCCCAGTAGTGGCACTGGACATTCGGGCATGTAAAGGAATTGATGAGTTACTTGCTGTCCTCCCAGACTGCATATTCGGTTTTGAAGAAAAGACTTTGTGGCTTTGGCACCAGTTGCTCCTATAATGGTGACTGCTTTTGTAGTGAATGGGGCTATCTTTTTGTCTATTACTGAATGTTGTGCTCCAGTATCAACCATAAAGTCCATAATTTGGTCTCCTATTTGTATTCCGACCATAGGCTCCTGGAGACCTAAAGCAAACTTGGAGCCCGGTCTGTCCTAATCCACGTCATTCTCATCATGGGCTGGTGTGGCCAATGCTTGAATGGTTCCTCCTCTCTCTCGCTGGAATTGTTCTCGATTGGCTCCTCCTCGGCTTCGGGGATAGCTTCGTCTTTCTTCTCGCCACTGATGGCTGCTGTCGTCATCATGCTGGGCGTCTTCGAGTTGCGGGCACATATCTCTCCAATGTCCTTCCTCTCTGCAATAGGCGCATTGGTTCACGCCTAGTCTCTGGGTCCGGCCTCCGCCTTGACCCCGCCCTCTTCCTCTGCTCCTTCGACTAGGGACACCTCCCCTTTTCTGTTCCACTATGGCCGCAGTCAAAAAATCAGCTTTCTTCTTCATCTTTCTATCACATTCTCTCTGTCTTTCAGTATCACGATTCACATACACTTTATGAGCGACTTCCAGTAACTGTGTTGCATTCATGCCCGCAAACCCTTCTAACTTCTGTAATTTGCGTCTAATGTCTGGTTGAGACTGGTTTACAAAAGCAGAATTCACCATACATAAACTTCCTGGTGCCTCGGGATCATAGGGAGTATACATTCTGTAAGCTTCAGTTAATCTCTCATAAAAATCTGCTGGGCTCTCATCTATCCCTTGGATAACTCCTGCAACTTTGGAAAGGTTCATAGCTTTCTGGCCCCCCCTTTTCAGGCCTTGTAAAAAGCCTTGGCGAAAACGGGCTAGGGCTGTGGATCCTTCATCTGTATTTGGATCCCATTGGGGGTCTTCATTCGGGAATTCTCTCTGAGCTGCTTCCCTACGATCTATTATATTCTGCCCCTGTGCCGGAGCTGCAGGGTTTTCTGCCATCCATTCAATAGCTGCTTTTCTAATTCTTGCTCGTTCTTCTGTAGTGAATAGGGTGGTCAGGAGCTGACGGCAATCTGGCCAAGTGGGTTGGTGAGTTTCCATAATACTAGTTACTAATTCTGTCAGCTCCTGGGGCTTACTAGTATAGGAGGCATAATGCGACCTCCAATTTAATAAATCAGTTGTAGAGAAAGGGAGATACACATAAGTTAGGGGTCCCGCTACCACTTCATCATTATCATTCTTTACGGGCACTCCCGGGACTTGCCGTAAGGGAAACAGTTTAGCTGCTATGGGTGTCTTTTGGGATCTAAGGGTTATTGTCGTTGCCTTTGCAGGAGTCACTTTCTTTTTCTCAACAGGTTTTGCTTTGGGTTTCGCTGTCACTAGCGTGCTAGTGCTAACACTAGCCTTCTCAATTATTTGTACACTTTCCTCCTCATCTGGGGGATTCTCTCTTTCTCCTTCTTCTGTCTCCACTTCTGACCCGCTTTCTAGGTCCTCCTCTTCTTTTCTCGCTAATTCTTCCTTTTTCTCTTCTCCAGGAGGGGGATCAGGGGTTGGGTCCCGCCTCGGCTCTGGCCGTCTCTGGGATTCTGGGGCAGGACGCCGGGCTACTCTTACTGGACCTGGGGTTCGGGGCTGCCTGAGAGTTATTTCTGGGGAATCAGGATCTGCCAGGATGGGCTTCTGTCTGGCTTTCTTATCCTGCTCTTTCATTCTAGGCTGTTCCGTTTTCTGTCTAGAATCTGCTTTAGCCAACATTATTCTGCACTGTTCCTCATAACAGCGCTGCGCCCAGGGGGGCGGATCTTCACAAATACTTAACCAGGAATCTATATAAGGGTACTGATCAGGGTGCGCTACCCGCACTCTACGGTGTATTGACTGAATAATCTCTACTTTGAACGTTCCCTCTCGGGGCCAGATGGGGTCTAGATCGGGCCACTCCCTAGTACACAAAATTTGCAAACGGGCTGCTGTCATTTTAATACCATAATCTCCTGAATATCCCTCTTTAAAATGTGCGATCATACATTCTAATAGAGTGTTTCTAGTAGACCCCGCCCCTCCCATTTCGATGTGTGCGCGCAACAACAGACAGAAGGGAAAAGGAGGGCGGACCGTGGGTAAGGGGTCCTCACGGCCCTGGAAACGTATAAGGAGTACAAATAACAAGACAAGACGACAATCGCTTCCCCCTTTTCGCGACCTGAACGCGGTCGCCCGGTCAGGAAATGCGCTACTCAGGGGTCCGCCTTCACTTGGTCCGTGCTGCCAGACCTCTCATTCACACTTCGTTCACACAATCATGCTAGCAACGTATCCCAGAATGCATTCGTTTCTATCTGTTCTGACTAGTCTTTTCCAATTTCCCAATTACAAAAAGGATGAGGGTTTCACCCAGCGAATTCCCATGCCAGGCTACTCGGCTCTTCCTTGAGAGGTGATCATGCTCTCTTACCAATTCCCAATATCTCGAGATTACAAATTCCAAAGTTCCAAGTTCCAATGGCAGTACTGCGCTTTCTATTTCTGTCTAGACCCAAAGTCAAAACTATACTCACCGGATCCGGTCCTCAAACTTCCCAAGCAGGCGCATGAGTTGGACCTCGGACTCCCCTCACTCGGGTTCGAGGCGTTGACTCCAGCCGGGCTCGTCACCCGCCGAGGTCCGACCAGCTCCCTCCGATACAAGGGACCGGTGGCGCCAGGGAGCAGCCCTCGTCGGAAGGGCGCGATCCCGGCAGGACCAAGCCTATAGAGGCGGAAAGTCGTGGTATATTGCCCTATATACACTTTGATTCCACAACTTCCCGGCCAATGCACCAAGGAATATGTAGCAGCAAAGCGCAGACAAACCAATGATACCAGGAGTCTGTTCAGAAGGTCCAAATCATTTATTTGTGCACAAGTCTCGAACCAATCAATTTCAAAATGGCTGAGCAAAGTTTTCAAGCATTACAACAACTTTTATAGACTTCTGTTCCATTCTAGGTATAGAAAAACATTTCATTGGTCCCGGTAATCTCCCGTACCTCCCGTACCTCTTCTATTGGTCCCGGTACTGATAAGTTTATCCAGTTATGTCCCTCCAGTGGGCATGACACCTGCATACCCCCCTTCTAGTCCCAATTACAATGGTCAGTTCATCAACTTGTTACTTTCACACTCTCAAGGTTAAAGAACCAATTTGTACGTGCAGAGGAGCTGGGCTCTGCAACTCATCTGTCAGCACTCCTAATTATTTCTTTGCAGATGTACTTTTTCTTATCAGTAACTTTTAAACATGTTTTTCTGTATTTTTCCATCTTTCAATACTGCAGTTCTGCTTACCTAAGCTAATTCAATACTTCTACTGAGTTCTATCTTACAATAGCAGCATATTGGGGGATGTGCAATCCTATATGCCTCTCCACAGGCCTCATTTACAGGTCAAGCTAGCCATGCTGGCCTGCTTATGTTCTGACACTGTGGGTCACAGGCCTGCACCTGCCACAGTCTCACCCCAGCTCCATCCATTCTCTGCCCCTGAAGTCCTCCCACGCATGCTGCACTGATATAGGAGCGATACTTTTGAGTGTCTGCTTTTATGCATGTAGAGTTCCAGAAAATGCAGAATACTCTGGGTTACACACTGAAATGGCTTATAAAATTACTCCTGAAAGGTATTCCCATGAGAAAGTGCTTTACCGTTACTGAAACCTTGCCAGTACTCTTGAGTGTGGGTGAATATCTCCATGTAGCTCGACATTGCACGTACTGTTACTCACATTTACTAGAAGCATTCCACAATGAAGCTGGAAAGATCTGTAGAAAAGACAAGTGTCTGCAAGGACTTTTTCTTTAGGCATTTTTAAAGTGAAAGTGTGTGTCATGAAATTAGCTTCCATGAGGAGGAGATTACCCAGATCATTCCAGAGACTGAAAATTATCCCCAGCTGAGTGACTCAATGTAACTATAAACCAGATCTTCCTCCTTAACCCAATCTCAAATTCATCCCCCCTCTCAATTCAGCTCAAAGGTCCTCCAGTGAGTTCTGCTCCTCAGAATTCTAGCTCCTCAGAGACCCCTCGTTGACCCCTCACTGCTCCAGAATTTCATCTCATGATTCTCCTGCTGGCACTTCTGAATCACTCATAGTGTCACCAGCTGGCAAGAGGAGGTAACGAGGAAGGTCAAAGGTGCAAAAGTGCTGAGGACAAATGTCTGGAGGGTCACAGTAAAAATGGCAGAAATAAACAGACTTCTCTTCAGGATTCATAGGAGTTCAAAGCCCAACTTAAAACCCACCTTTTCTGCATGGTTTTTGACCTCATACTGGACTCCCTCAGTTGACTTCCTTATGTTTCCTACCCGCACCCCCCCTCCTCTCTCACCACCTTCCTCCAGCCTTGCCCTGTCACGTCTCATTTTCCCATCTGCCCTATACATACTGGCTTTCTTTTCATTTTCTGCTTCAGTTTTTATTGTATTCTATTGTAAACCACTTTGCTGTACCCACATTAAGAGGTATATCAAATCTTAAATAAATGAAATAATTGGCAAGGGCACAAAGGGAAGTGTAGGTTTTTAAATAAGGACATAAGATATGCCATACTGGGTCAGACCAAGGTCTATCAAGCCCAGTATCCTGTTTTCAACAGTGGCCAGTCTAGGTCATACGTACCTAGCAGTTTCCCAAAAGACACACGTTCCACAATGCTTGTATTGGGTCAAGCAGTGGATATTCTGGGTCCCCTTTAATAACCAACCCTTCTTAATCCCCTGTTATTTATTTCCATTTCCAAATTCTAATGAAAGGAAAGAGAGCAGTCTCTGTAGTTAGGTGGCAGTATTTACATGTATAGGTTTGCAAAATGGCCTACATACACATGTGAAATATCATCTTCCATGTATACTTATTGGCATAAATTGCCAACTTTCCTCTGTTTTTTCCTACATATAGATTTGTAAAATGACTGCTCTGACTCCACGTGTCAGCACATAATAGTAATGGAATTTAAAAATTCATCAGATAAATGCAAAGGATCCCCTAATGGAAAGAGGATGGAAACAAAGCAGTGGGGTAACCTCTACAGATCAGTAGTTACAACCCGAAATACCTCGGCAGACTAGATGGTCATACTAGGCAGACTAGATGGTCATATGTAAGTTGGGGTGCCATATCATAGCTCTGTGCTACTGGCCAGAGCTATGATATGAGATGTGATCAAAGCGTATTGAGACTTGTACAATAACACAAGATGTATAACATGGACAGTTATTGCACTCAGTCTCCCCTTCCGATAAAACACACTTCATCCAGCATTTCTGCCACTTCTAGAAGCAATTTTGAAATGACACTTTTGTTATGCTGTGAAGCTGCTGTGTCGAATTTTGCTTAATGGTCTCCAAGTTCTCTAATCTCCTTCATTTCAGTGGTAATTTCAATTTTGGAAATAAAGAAGTCACAGGGTGTGAGGTCAGGTGAGTATGGAGGCTGATGGACTTGCTCAATTTGTGTTTGGTCAAGAACTGCTGGACTAGATGTGATGCGTGAGCTGGGGCATTATCACGATGAAGCAACCAATCACCATTCCTGTTCAACTCTGGCTTCTTACGATGAACTTCATCTCTCAAACGAGTCAGAACTTGTAAAACGAGTCAGAACTTGTAAAACGAGTCAGGAGTGGAAGAGTGGCCTAGTGGTTGGGACAAGGTACTTTAGGCCGGAAGGTCAGGGGTTCAAATTCCACTAGAGGACAGCAACCTTGGGCCGGAAGGACTGGGGTTTCTAGTCCCACAGGTGCTCCTTGTGGTCTTGGGCAAGCCACTTAACCCTCCATAGCCCATGTTCCCTGTAAAATAGTTATCTCCAAGTTATAATGCCCTGTTCAATGTAATTTCAGTTTGTTCAATGTAAACCGCACTGATGCAGAATAGTGCAGTATATAAGAGAATGAAAATAAATAAATAAACTTGGACATAGTGCTCTTTTGGAGCATACTCATGATGAAAATACCCTGGTAATCAAAGAAAACTGTGAGCATGAGCTTGACATTGTTCCTTACCTGACAGGCTTTCTTGGGTCTGGGAGAGTTTGAAGTCTTCCTTTGTGAGGACTGAGCCTTAATTTCCGGGTCATAACCATAAACTCATGATTCATCACCAGTAATAATCTTTTTGATGAAATCTGAGTCACTTTCAAAGCATTCCAAAAACTCCCTGGCTGCAGATAGTTGATCATCTTTTTGGTCAAGGGACAGAAGTTTCGGCAAGAATTTTGCAGACACATATCTCATCCTCAAATCAACAGTAAGAATGGACTGTACCAACCTAAAACTAATGTCCATGTCCTCAGCAAGCTCCCTGATAGTCAAATGACGATTTGAGTGTATTGCGGCACGCACTGCTTCAACTTTGTCTTCATTCTCGCTCATAGATGGCCTTCCAGAATGTTTGTCACTTGCAGCACTTTGGTAGCCCTCTTGGAAATGTTTGTACCAGTCATAAACTCAAGCACGACTCATGCATTCATTGCCATACACTTGCTGTAACTTGTCATAAGTCTGTTTGCATGAATCTCCAAGTTTCTGACAGAATTTAATGCAAATTTGCCGTTCAATTTTTTCACTTATCGTAAATCTGATGAACTGCTTTTGCACGATACCAAATATCATGTGATTCAAAAAAGTACAGGTGTGCTGCAACCATACTACAATCTGCACATGCAGAGCACAAAACTAGGTCACTGCATGCTTAATAGCATCATGGTGCGACATTATATAGCTATACAAGAAGTCTCAATACTGTTTGATCACACCTCGTACATCCCTCTTACTGTTAAAAACCAAAGAGCCTTTGGAATCATGAGGTTTCAAAGTAGTGTGTTTCTGGAGCATTCCAGGGGAGACTGTAAGATGGGGGGAGGGGTGCTGAATTTCTGATCAGGGTTCAGGAATCAGGAAGGCAGACCAGCTTGGGGAATTATTAATTGGAGTTTGAGGGTTAGAGAGAAAGGAGGTAGATAGCAACAGGCTGAGAGTAGATTTTTTTCAGATATCACTGGGCTCCCAACATACAGATTTGTCCACACTAAAGCAATGCTTTCTGAACTTTTAACCAGTATGACCCCATTAAAACTTCCCATGACCCCAGATGATGATGAAAAGAAAATAGCAGACCCCCACACACCTCTCTCATTCACTTCCTCCTCTCCCCACTTATCCAAAACATGAAGGCAGTGGCAGGAACAGTCAGCACAGGGCCTTGTATTTCAGGGTGCGCTCATAGACCCCACTTACAGGAAACCCATATAGGAGGAAGGGACGGGGCTAGCAAACATTCATTGACTCATGCCCCATGCTGACTACCACTACTGGGTATGGGTCCCAGTGGAAGTCCAGAAGGTTGGGGGAGAAGCCCTCTTTCTTGTGACCCCATTTGGGGTCCCAACTTGCAGTTTTTTGCTATTGGTCTAAAGTATGCTTTGGCTTTTCATAGTTTGCACTCGCAGAGTGTGCAGGGTAAAGAATCTCCATACACTGCCTGGTCACAGATACTTAAAGAGAAACTCCTCTGAAAATACACTCCTAAATTGTTAAATCAAAAGGATTTCTCTGTGTGTATTGTCAATCTCCACCAATCTCTGTCCTTAAGGTGCATTTGTGAAAGTACGTATTCACTGGATCGCACTTTCTTGTACTTCATGAGGCTAAGTGCAGGAAGACGCCAAACCTCTCATTTCTTTTTTCTTCTAATATGTAACAGATGCTGCATCATTCCCTCCATTTGTTGACAAGAAGAAGGTTTTGCGCTTCTTTTCCTCGGATATCTGCAGGTATTGTCAGATTTTCGCAGGGCACAAACTTCCTATGGAGTTGTCTTTACAGGAGTCCATCAGTCATGGAATTTGCATTGCATTTGGTATAAAAAGATTTTCTTCATCAGAGTTGCCAAGTTACTCACTTTCAGGAGTGAGATGTACTTCCATTTCTGGTTTTAAATTTGCTTTGCATTGCAGTATGGTATTTGTAATCCCTGAAGGTTCCCCATTGGAATCAGTGCTGCAAGTCCCACAAAGCATCAGAACAAAACTGTCAGAAATCCAGGAATGGTTTAAGATTTCACTCCTAGAATTGGGTGACTTGGCAACTTGAGCCTGGGCACTGCAGACTGAAAGTTCATTTTATTCATGCTGTGAAATCAATGCAGTAATATTCACATAGCTTCCCTAAAATGCAAAGTCCATGGATACTTTGCACTCACTGACATGTCAAGGCAAGATTAGAAAAAGCGAAGAATAGATTGAAGGCAGGAGATTAGTTCTTTGGACTGTCAGCAAATGAGTGTATTGGAGCATTCTACCATCATATACTTGTCACAAATGTGTGAACCCAAGTATGTTAGCCTCTACATTACCTTATATCATGTTAGTGGGAGTACTCTTACATGTCTCTTAAACTAACATGCCATTTTGGCTGCTCAGGGCTTTCTGTTCTTGCTGTGAGTTTATTTATTCATTTGGTTTTATATACCACACTTTTTAAAATCAGTGTTGTTTAGAAAGGAACAACTCTTACAAGGAACAAGTTAAATTATATTAAACAGGTATAATGAACAAGTAAACATGAGTTAACGCAGTAACAGCTCACAATAAATAGGAAGAATAAAGTTTAACAATAACCTGCCTGAGAACGACAACTACGTATATACAAACTGAAGGGAGCTGTACAATATAAGCTGTGGTACATGGTCGAATGAAAGTTGGAATAGATGGGTGTTAATTGCCTTACGGAAGGTTGACAGGTCACTGATGAGACAGACAGGGGGAGGTAGAGAGTTGACACACATAAAGCTATGGTCTAACCCTATGCTGGTGGAGTAGAAGACTCTGCTCCATTTCTTGTCCATTTGGGCTAGCAGGTCAAAAAAGCGTCACAGAAGTGATAGATTTGGGCCTATAGGCTACAGAGTGAAAGGCAATGATTGGCGTTACTGGTTACTTTTTAAATTTTATTTGAGGATTGGATGAACAAAGGGATTTCAGTTTCTTAAGCATTGGTTTCTGCTGGACATACATGTGCTGAGGTGCCCAAAGGGGGTTTCTATTCATTCACCAAGGGGTATATTTATTAAAACATGGTAAAGGGGCAAGTGTGCTGTTAGCATGCGCTATCAATACACCTGCACACTTAGTGCATCCAAAAAGCCGCTTTTGTGCACGCTAACGGTACCAGCAGCATAAAGCACCCTGTGGGCGGAGATAAGGTGTGCATGGGATGGAGAGTGGGGGTCAATGGGCGGGGAGTGGGCATGAACAAGGCATGCTTCCTTAATGCCAATTGTGCAACCTGATAAAAGGTGCCTGAACACCAGGAACCCTAACACATATCAAAACCTCATGGAAAAGGCACCTTTCAGAGGTGAGTGAGGCTGTTTAATGTGTGCAATGTGGCAAACAGACAGGGGAGCCCAAGTTAGTGATAGTAGTGCTCCACAGTTTAGTGCCCAAGTTAGTTCCTTCCCCCCCTGCCCACAGTTGATTGCTCTGTTTCTCTATTCTTCCTTTTCTATCTTTGCTGTCTCTTTTATGAATAATTGGCGTTCTTTTCTGTTCTCTCAGTAGCCTGTTTTTTTTATTGTACACCGCTGTATGCCTTTTTGGTCATGGCGGTATAAAAAGTTTTATAATAAAGATAAAGATAAAGATAAAGATAGTGATAGTAGTGCTCAACAGCTTAGTGCCCAAGTATGAAAGGGCACTATGTTGATGGTGCAAATGGGGGCAAAGGAGGTGGCATATGGGTCATGCAGTGGGGGCTGCTGGCACACAGGGGAGGACCAGGCAGCTGCCTAGGTGGCACATATGAACATAGGTTTAGAAAATATGCCAGACTGTGTCAGACCAAGGCCCATCATGCCCAGTACCCTGTGTCCAATCTAGGTTACAAGTACCTAGCAGTTTTCCAAAAAGACACACAGGAACCCCAGTAACTGTAATGGGGCAAGCAGTGCATAATCTAGGTCCTCTTTAGCAATAGTTTGTGGACCTTTCCCCAGGAACCTGTCCAAACCTCTTTAAACCCAGCTACACTGACAGCTTTTACTACATCCTCTGGTAAAGGATTGCAGGATTTGATATCTTCACCTAGTAGTCCTAAATGGGTTACACTGTGGCTGCACTGCATGTCCCCCGTCTGTCCACATTCTGATGGCATAAACAAATGACCTACATTTATCCATTCCACCCCAGTCATTCATTTATAGACCTCTATCATATCTCCTCTCAGCCGTCTCTTCCCCAGGTTGATGGGCCCGAACCTCTTTAGCCTCTCCTCATAGGGGTATCCTGCCATCTGCATTACCATCTGTGATGTCCATCATGATCTCACAGTGACTGTGGCAGCACACAGTCATGCTACTGCTGCGGAAAGGAGTTGTGCCACATGAGGTGGTCCAAGGGTCCTGACATCCCAGGCAGTGAACCCGGATGCCCCCCCCTGCTGCTGCTGAACCCAGCTGTGGGGAAGAGGCCGATAGTGCCAGCAGCTGTAGCCCTCCAGGTAGCTGCAACATGCAGGCACCCAGAGGACTATCACAGCAGTGGTTGTCATCCTCCCCCCGAGACGTATCATTGGCAGGCAGTGAATGGGTCCCTGCAGAGGCAGATGGTTAGGGAGGAGGCAGTGTGGCCATCCATATATGCCTCTGCCTCACCCAGCTAGACCTTGCACCCTAGGCACCCGCCAACCCACATGTTGGATGTGCTGGGACTGCACACCACCAACACAGACAACAAATGGGCATGTCAGCATTGTATGGGGGGTGTTGACGGAGGGGGCAGCGGCACCCACCTTCAGTATACCAAAGCTATGCCCTGGCCCTGTGCACCATGTGCATTGCAACATGTGCCAAGGTCTGTCTGATGTGGAGTATGTCAGCCCCAGGGAGTGTTGTAACCATATGGCAGCACTGTGGCTCAATGCACACAGTTGGTGTATATAAAAACATAAGATATACCATATTGGGTAAGACCAAGATCCATCAAGCCAAGTATCCTGGTTCCAACAGTGGCCAATCTAGGTCACAAGTACCTAGCGGTTTTCCCAAAAGACACAAGTTCCACAATGTATATGAGTGGAGGGTCACAGGTTCGGGTTCCAGCTGTGGATTATGCATTGCATGGCCCTGTGGCTAAACCTTAGCCCACAGTGCAGGTATAGCATCAACATGTGCAATCCCCAATGAATCGGCCAGCAAGGATGCAAACACCTATCAGCCACACAGATAGGCTCCGCTATCCAGAGCTGCATGGAGAGTCAGGCTGATAGTACCAGCACACTGAGCAGGTGTTAACATCAGAGCACGCTACTAACTCCTGCACAAGGAGCATACATTAACAATGCTCGAGCTGATATTGGGACCAAGGTGGCAGGCAGGAGTGCCAACTATCCCCATTTTTGCACAGCACGTCAATATGAGAGAGTGTGTGTGTGTGTGTGTATGTCTATCCATTGTTTTGTGGCTTTCTCCACCTCACTGAGCCTTGCAGTGCTTAAGCTGTTTTCAGCGTTAGTCTGAAAATGTGCATGATGAGGAGCAAAGTATTGTGGATATGGCCTGAAACAGGGTGGATTGGCTAGGATGGGTCTCGTGCATGGCCTGGGTGACCACAGCATGTCCTGCTGGGAGGGCACTTTCACCCTGACCGAGCAGTAAACATGGCGCGACTTTGTATCCAGATAGTGCTATATAGTGTCTGGTTCCAGTGATATGGGTGCACTCCCTGTCCTGGGGACTCGAACACTGAACCAAATGCTGGGTGCACATGGTTGCTCTGTGCACATGGTTGCTCTGTGCACATGCAAAGTGTATGGACCAGTGGACTGTCTGCAGTTGGTATGTGCATGGCTGGATAACCCAGTGATGGGCAGCAGATGCAATTTGACTGTGCTTGATGTGGGTGATTGTTAGACCTAGGTGGTTGGGACAGGAGGTCTTCCAGGCCTACTCCCTGTAGTAATGGTAGGGTCAGCAGGCCTCTAGTGACAACCCTCTGCAAGCCTAGACACCCTCACCGTAGGTGACACCAGCTGTTTAACACTGTGTATTAACATGCACTGTGCTAGGAGGGTCCCTCTCCAATAGGGCCAGGACACAGGGCCAGATGTGACTGGTGCATACAGCATGCTGCAATTGTGCAGGAAACAATGTGACTAGCGTAACACATGGCAGACAATAGCTGCCAAACACTGGCAGTGATGGGGATCTACAGCACAAGCAGCAGAGACCATCTCTAGCAATGCAAGTCCTGGGGACCAGGTGCTGGGCGTCCATCCTCACCCTCAGGGTGACCACTGAAACTACGCAGTAGCACAGTTTGTAGCTGTTATGTGATTGAAGCACACACTGTCAGTACATCGTACTGAGTTGATGTGATGGATCTGTCCATTCTCCATTTGGTGATCAGCTGGTTTGCTCTGACTGCTGCTGCTCTAATGGTTGGGAGGACCCTGGCCGTAACTCTGCTTCAGGTGCTGTTCCTTTAGTCCCTAGGGAGAGTAATTTTCAAAAGGTTCAGGAAATGTAAAAAGGAGGTAAATGATAAAAATGGGAAACAACATAAGCATTGGCAAGTTAGATGCAAGGCATTGATAAGGCAGGCAAAGAGAGAATTTGAAAAAAAGCTAGCCTTGGAAGCAAAAATACATAATGAAAACTTTTTCAAGTACATTTGTAGCAAAAAACCTGTGACAGTCAGTTGGATCATTGGATGATAGAAGGGTAAAAGGGACACTAAGGGCAGACAAGGCCATAGGAGACTCTTGGCGAAATTAAAAAGTCAGATTAAAATGGCAGATGAAATTTAATGGGGACAAGTGCAAGGTTATGCACCTAGGGAAGAACAACCCAAACTATGGTTACACAATGCAAGGTTCCAACTTAGGAACCACCACCCAGGAAAAAGATTTAGGCGTCATTGTGGATACCATGTTAAAACCCTCGGCCCAGTGTGCAGCGGCGGCCAAGAGAGCAAATAGAATGCTAGGTATGATAAGGAAAGGAATGGAAAATAAAACAAAAGATATTATAATGCCTTTATATCGTTCCATGGTGAGACCGCACCTTGAATATTGTGTGCAATTCTGGTCGCTGTATCTTAAAAAGGCTGTAGCAATTTTAGAAAAGGTACAGAGAAGAGCCACCAAAATGGTAAAGGGGATGGAAGGATACTCCTATGAAGAAAGGCTAAAAAGGTTGGGGCTCTTTAACCTGGAAAAGAGACGGCTGAGGGGAGATATGATAGAAGTCTATAAATTAATGAACGGAGTGAAACGGGTAAACGTAGATCGATTGTTTACCTTATCAGAATATAGAAAGACTAGGGGACATGCAATGAAGCGACAGGGTAAACTATTTAAGACTAATAAAAGAAAATATTTTTTCACTCAACGTGTAATCAAACTCTGGAATTTGTTACCGGAGGATATAGTAAAGGCTGTTAGTGTAGCTGGGTTTAAAAAAGGTTTGGACAAGTTCCTGGAGGAAAGGTCCATAAACCATTCTTAAGAAGGGACCCAGGATATCAATGCTTGACCCAGTACAAGCATTGTGGAACCTGTGTCTTTTGGGGAAACTGCTAGGTACATATGACCTAGATTGGCCACTGTTGGAAACAGAATACTGGGCTTGATGGACCTTGGTCTGACCCAGTATGGCATATCTTATCTTCTTATGGATTGGAGGCAGGGTAATATTGAGGATCAGGTACTGATTAAAAGATAGAAAGCAGAGAGTAGAGCTAAATGTCCAATTTTCTCAGTGGAGAAAAGTAAATAGTGGAGTACCCCAGGGATCTGTGCTGGGTCTGCTGTTTTTTTAACATATTCGTAAATGACCTGGAAATGGGAATAACAAGTGAGGTGATCAAATTTGCAGATGACACAAAATTATTCAAAGTTGTTAAAACACAAGAGGATTGTGAAAAATTGCAAGAGGACCTTGATAAATTGGAAGACTGGGCATCCAAATGGCAGATGAAATATAATGTGGACAAGTGCAAAGTTATGCACTTAGGAAAGAAGAACCCATGGCCGCTCCTTGTGGCCTTGGGCAAGCCACTTAACCCTTCATTGCCTCAGGTATACTTAGATTGTGAGCCCTTCAGGGACAAGGGAATAAAAAAGTGCCTGTTAGAATATATCTGTAAACCGCTCTGATATACACAGTTAAGGGCGGTATATCAAGTGCCTAAAACCATAACCAAGTCATAACCATTGCTATGTCCATATGATTATAAAAGTACCCCTAGAGTGGGTGATTTTCAAATAGACTATTTCCATGGGTAAAATACTTTTTTCCTTTTGGAATGACTGTGAAAATTGTCTCCCCCTGCTGGCATTGTACACTGCGCAGGCTGCTTTCCCTATAGGCAGTATCGGGGTGTCTCCATGTGTGCTTCCTCCTGTGCTTTTCTCGCATACTTTTACACCTCCCCACTGCAATGGCAACCAGGCAAATTTTGAAAGGGAAACTCCTTGGTAAGTTTCCTCACATTGAAAACTATCCCTCCTGTAAAGTCATTTGTGAAAAATGGGATGAAAAATATTGGAGACTGAACAACATGCTGGAAGGAGAAGTAAAAGTGCTGGAGATACCAATTTACTGCTGGGAGAAACTGGCTTAGAAATACGAGTCCTGCCCCTTTTTCTTATGTTTTCTCTTATACTGCTTAAGGTGACCCATTTATATATTCCTTCTTTTCATGTGTAGGTCAATCTATGCAGAATTTGAGGGTGTGCACAATCTGAAGGGAATTCCTGTTTATCGGTTTGTACTCCCCATGAAAGCTTTTGCCTCTCCTATGGTGAATCCAGACAATTGGTGTTTCTGCACAGAAGAAATTATCTCAAATAATTGTACTGAAGCTGGCGTTCTTGACATCACAGCCTGCAAAGATGGTAAGATGGCATTCAGCAACCAGATGAAAAAGAAAAGAAAATGCTGATATAAAACCTAGAGATGAGAAGACCAACTATTTTAGGGTAAATCCTCTAAAGTCTAGTCAGGATCTACCTGCACGATATGAGGGTAACTTTATAAGCCTTTCCCATGCATAAAAACACTAATTTGCACATGGAAAAGATATCTCTGAAATTAGGGTCTCTCATAAATGAGGTCATGGTGCAAGATGGTGCATTTCTGTAAAGTAGGTGTTCTCATTGGAGCAGTTTGGTTGGCGCATAGGAGAAGTCAGATCTATGCAGGTTGTTAGTTTGTGCAAGAGCAGGCATAAAGTCCACACCTTCAGTCTAGGCACAGATTCTTCAGAATTTGTGCTAGTATTTTATAAAGACACAGAGGCACCCATGTACCTTTATAAAATTGGCAAAAATGGGTGCCTTCCTGCCCGATTAATCTAGGCGACCTGTTTTTTGACAAGGTCCTTCATGAGAGACTCTTGGCTTAGTTAAAAGTCTTGGGATAGGAGGCAGTGTAGTATTGTGGATCAGGAACTGGTTAAAAGATAGAAAGCAGAGAGTAGGTCTAAATGGCCAATTGTCAGGTGAATAGTGGAGTACCTCAGGGATCTGTGCTGGGCCTGCTGCTTTTTAACGTATTCATAAATGACCTGGAAATAGGAATAATGGGTGAGGTGATCAAATTTGCAGATGACATAAAATTATTCAAAGTTGTTAAAGCCCAAGAGGATTGTGAAAATTTGCAAGAGGACTTTGTCCAAATTGCAGATGAAACTTAATTGCAGATGAAACTTAACACAGCAGTGTTTTGAATTGACTGTAATTGCTTGAGTTGATACTATGGTAGACAAGAATAGATAGCATTACAATAATCTAGACTAGAAATAACTGCAGAGCAGGACAAAAGTTTGGACTACTGGGTCAAGACAAGAGTGAATAGTATGAAAACAGCATAGAAGAAAGAAGTCTTCACCACTTGGTTTGCTCTGAATCAAACATAGCACCTAAGTATTTTATGAATGGTTTAAATGGTAAAGGTGATCCTTCTAGTATAGAAGCAGCACTCTGGGTAGGAGAGTTCCCAGTCAGCCAAGTAAGTCTATTTCTTTGGATTCAATTTCAGAGCGTTTTCATGCAGCCAGGCAGCTACATTGTCTAAAAAAGCTTTTATTGGAGGTAGGTCTGGGAAGAGATTATCTCTATAGGTCAGGAGTAAACTTTCATCTGCATAAACATAGCAGGAAATACACAGGCTTTGGATCAGAGATGCCAGAGGACTCGGGAACACGTTTAAAAAGAAGGGGCAAGAGAACTGACCCTTGTGGAACCTCACAGGTCAGTAGATATAAGCTGGTGAGAGAGTTACCAGTATTTATTTGAAAGGAATAATCTCACAGAAATGAGATGAACCAGGAGAGAACTGTACTACGAATACCACCATCATAGAGGCGAGCAAGCAAAATATCATGGTCCTTCCAAGTCAAATGCTGAGGATAAATCTAAAGATTATATTGACTGTTTCTCCAGGAACAAGCAGGAAGTCAGTCCTCACATATGGGTGATGTCGATGCCAATGGAACCCTCGCGGAAGCATCTCCCGAGCTTTCAAAGAAAGCCTTTGGGAGATGCTACCATGCATGTGTGGTCCCCTTCCCGCCCAAAGGTGCCATCTTGCTCAGTCTCCCTTTTTCCGCGGAGCCTTACAGATGTTCGTCTTATTCCCCCGGGAAAAAAGTTTATTTAACCTGTACATTTTTGTATTTTTTGGTTTGCACCAGCTCTTTCCCGCCTTGAGCATTGCTGCAGCATTGGACCTCAAATGTTTCTTTTTGTGTTTTCTTTTTTTACCTTTCAGCGCTTTCGTGCTTTTTTCAACCGCTGGCTGCTTCAAAGATATTTGACCTCGCGGGGGTCCTTTACAACCCAATGGCCACCGGTTTTAAAAAATATGACCAGTGCTCAAAAAACATGTCCCTCATCGACACTCATGATTGTTGCCTCCGGTGTCTTGGCACAGACCATGATCCGGAGGAATGCCCCTTGTGCAAAAAACTGTCCACAAAGGCCTTCCTCAGCTGTCGGCTTAAGCAGGACAACATCTTCCATAAGACAGACTCAACCCCGGTATCCCCAGTAGCCTCCCACAGGCACTCTGAACATGGTACCCCGGAGTGAGAGCATAAGAAAAAGAAGACCTCTAGGGCCTTTTCTGAAGAAGTGGACAAGCATGGGAAATTCCGCACCTGGTCTCTCAGTCCCTGGTGAGAATCAGAGAAGGCGCGTCCATGAAAAGTGCCTAGGACAGATGTCGTGGCCTCCGGCGATGGACCTTGGTCTCCCAAGAGCCATCCCATTGAGGACCCCCTCTCCTCCTCGACACCCGACCTGGTCACCCCAGTGTTGGTGTCAAGGGCTGCTACATCTGAATGGGAAGCCTGCATGTTGGCCCTGGAGCGCAGCGTTTCTCTGTTCATTGCCTCCCAGCGGATGCTGTCCAGCCCTGCAGAGACCGCAGGGACCTCAACCTCAAAGACTCCCCAGACTGCCAAAGTGATCGCTGAGAGCCAAACGCTTTGGTCAGTTCCTCGGTGAGGGTCTCATTCTTGCGCTTGTTCCTTAAAGCACCCTAGACCGGAGCTGCCAGCTCTCCTACAGCCGGCGGACAATAAGTCCTCCTCGGATTACTCCAACTGGGGGTCTGACATTGAGACATCCCCGGAGACTCGAGCTCACTGAGATCTCCCCTCGGACCCATCACTGCCAGCTGCCAGATGCTGCTCCCCACCCGAGGACACCTTCTACCTCGAGTTCATCAGGGACATGGATTGGGCGCTCTCCCTCATGACAGTCGGAGGAGGACCCTCGTATGGAGGAACTTGACATCTTCCAGTATGAGGCGCCACCAAAGGAGACCTTGATGGTCCCTGTACCTTCTATCCTTACCCAGCTCCTCCTCAGAATATGGGAGACCTCTGTGTTGGTACCCATCGTCAGCTGCTGGCTGGAACCGATGTACCAGGTCTAGAGTGGACCGGGTTTCCAGAAGGCACAATTCCCCCACACTTCCAAGGTGGTCGAAACGCTGGCAAAAAGCCCAAAGTTGCACTCTTCGGTGCCTCCAGGGAGGGAGTCCCGTGCCCTTGATGCCCTTGGGAGTAAATACTACCACAGCTTGATGCTGTCATGCCGTATTCAAACTTACCAGCTTTATATCTTATGTTCTTATATCGGCATGTTCTTCAGGGGCCTGGCCAAAGAGCTCAGGAGCTTCACGGCTAGCCTCAATGAAGACCACCTCTGGCATTTTCAGACTCTTTCAAAGTCTGTCTCGGAGTGCTCCACATATCTGTCTCATGATGCTTATGATGGCTTTGAGTCCAGCACGAGGGTGGCTGTTGCTGGCATCGGTGCTCAATGCCAGGCCTGGCTCCAGTCATCAGATCTTGAGCAGTGGGTACAAGAAAAGCTTCTTGACGTCCCATGCTTCAGAGAACAGCTCTTCAGTAAACCAATGGAGGACAAAGCGGCTGAAATCGAGATCGAGTATGTCACCCGTACCCGGCTCTTGAAGAAAACCTCCTCCCTCCCTCGGAAGAAGCCCCAGGGCAAGAAACCCCCTTCCTCCAGAAGGGCTAGCCTTACCAGGGCTATCCCCCATACCCTCCTGCCCAGAACTCTCAGCAGGGTCCCCAAGGCAAGAGATCAGGCCAGGCCCTGTGCAAACCCAAAGGTCCAAAACCCCAACCGCCAGCCCCGGCCCAACCAGGGTCGGGGTTTTGACGCCATCAGCGTAGCCTCTCTTCCACCGGGAGGACCAGCTCCTGACAGGAGGATGTCTGGCTCACTTCGTCCATCGGTGGGCCTCCAACACCACTGACGTCTGGCTCTTCAGATAGTCAAGGAGGACTTCCTCCTCCACCTCGACCAGGCCCCTCCACCCTTCTTTCCTGGGAAGCCCCTTCGGTTTCCCCTGCACCAGGCCCTGCTGAAGCAAGAACTCACAGCTCTTCTCAGGGACAGGACCATGGAGCCCATTCCACATTATGCGAAGGGCAAGGGTTTTACTCCAGGTACTTCCTGGTTCCAAAATGGGCAGGGGGCCTGAGACCCATCTTGGACCTGAGAAACCTCAACAAGTTTCTGGTGTGGGAGAAATTCAAGATGCTCACCTTTGGAACACTGCTGCTCTACATCCAGCAGGGAGATTGACTATGCTTCTTGGACCTAAAGGATGCTTATACTCACACCTTTATCCACCCAAGTCACAAACAGTACCTCAGGTTCGTGGTAGGAGACGACCACTACTAGTACAGATTACTTCCATTCGGCCTTGCCTCCGCTCCCAGTCTTCACCAAGTGCCTTGCAGTGGTGGCAGCCTACCTCTGCCTCCGCGAGACTTTCATCTTTCCTTACCTTGATGACTGGCTTGTCAAGGGGGACATGGCTTCAGAGGCCATACAGGCCACCGGCCACACTATTCTGGGGTTTGTGAAAAATCATCCAAAGTCCAACCTCGCTTCAGCGCAGACCTTGAAGTTCATTGGGGCCTAGCTTGACTCCATATAGGCCAGGATTTTTCTCCCCCTCAACAGGGCAGACCACCTCATAGCCCTCATGACCGAGGTACAGCAGCGCCGCACCATGTCATTTCAAGCACTACTCTGCTTCTGGGGCCATGTGGCCTCTACGGTCCATGTGGTCCCCGACGCCCGCCTCCACATGCAGGCAACTCAGTGGTGCCTCCGGTCCTAGTGGGCCCAGGTCACGGGCCTGCTTTGGGACAAAATCACAGTCTCTCACCAGCTCGTGGAGTCTCTCACCTGATGGCAGGACACCCGGCACCTACAGGCAGGCATGCTCTTTCAGGTCCCGAACCCCCGAAGGGTCCTCACGATGGATGCATCCCTGATGTTCTGGGGTGCCCATTGCAAATTGCTGCACAATCAAGGTGCTTGGTCCTCTGAGGAGAGCCAGCAGCAGATCAATCTGCTCGAGCTCAGAGCTGTCTTCCTCGCCCTGAAGATCTTAAGACACCACCTAAGCCACCAGGCGGTATTCATCAGATGGACAATCAGATCACGATGTTCTACGTGAACAAGTAGAGTGGCACCTACTCCAGTGGCCCTCTGCTCCTTTGCAGCCAGTCAGGGGATGCTCCTCAGAGCTATCTATCTCCTGGGCCAAAACAACACCCTGGCAGACAGCTGAGCAGGGTCCTTCAACTGCATGAGTGGCGTCTGGACCCCGAGGCGGTGCTCAGGCTCTTCCAGCTATGGGGAACCCCCAGCATGGACCTCTTCACCAGCTCAACCAATGCTCAGCTGCCTCAGTTCTGCAGCCCTCAGCCCTGTCCCTCTCGAATGGTGGCTGACACCTTCCTTCTCTCGTGATCCGGGGGGTCTCCTGTATGCCTTTGCCCCCATGTCACTAATTGCTCGAACCCTATTCAAGGTCCAGCGTGACAAGGCATCGGTCATCCTTGTAGCCCCACAGTGGCCCAGGCAACCTTGGTTCCCCCTGCTGTTCTGTCTCTTGCTGGAGCCCCCAGTTCCCCTCAGGAGCTCTCTGGGACTCCTGACACAGGAGGACTCAATCCTTAATCCCTTCGACAGCATCATAAGAATAATTGACGACATCAGGAATGGAATTATAATGATCTTCATCGACATCTCCTCAGCGTTCGACACAGTTGATCACAATATACTCCTGGAGAGACTGAAGAACACTGGTATACACGGTACCACTCTAAAATGGTTCCACTCGTACCTAACAGAAAGACAGCTACAGGTCAAGGTGGGACAGGACACCTCCCGGCCCATAAACGTCCAACAAGGAGTACCACAAGGATCCGCACTCTCAGCACTCCTTTTTAACATCTACATCCAACCAATATGCAACATTATGAAAGAGAACAACATCCAATACACAATATACGCAGACGATATAATGGTATACTCCCCGATATCAATCGAAAACCCGGACTTCTCTAAGATAGCAGACTGCCTTACCCAAATGGCGAAGTGGTGCCAAAACAACAATCTAGCTATAAACTACAACAAGACTGAAGCTTTAATCATCACTCGAAACCAAAGCTTCACACACCCACCAAACATAAAGATACAAAGCACCACGATACCGATAAGATCGGAGGTGAGATACCTCGGGGTTACTCTGGACAGTAAACTCAACCTCAAACCACACATAGACAAAACAATCCAAAAAGCATATTACAGGATGCGAATCATCAGGAGACTGAAACCACTCCTCACTCCAGAACACTTCCGTACAGTCTGTCAAGCACTGATAACCCCAATACTGGACTTCTGCAATCCGATATACCTCGGACTACCAAAACAAGCTCTCAAACCACTACAGCTGGCACAAAACACTGCAGCTCGAATCATATCCGGAGCCGCAAGGCAGGAGCACATCACACCTACACTAAAGGACTTACACTGGCTCCCAATCATTGCTCGCATCAGATACAAGACTATCATAAACCTATTTAAGATAAAAGAACACACATCAGCCAACAGCCTCCACCTGCTCATACAACCGGAAACCAGCGCACGTCCCAGAAGAAGTCAAACACGCAACCGAGTCAGCACCCCAAATGAGTACAAGCACACACGCAAGGACACAACAGACAGAGCTCTCTCCATGGCTGCTCCAACAATATGGAACAATCTACCGGACGATCTAAGGGCAACTCCAGACCTCAAAGACTTCAGAAAACAACTGAAAACCATGCTGTTCATAGAGCACTATGGTCACATCACATAACCTAAGAGAATGGATAACAGCACTCCAATCCTCCCAAACAACTGAATATATATAAAATATGATTCTAGCACCACTGTAAATAGCCCACCCTGTATATAGCTCAAACAAATCAAGCACCCAACACATCCCTCACACAACTAAGTTTTATCCTCACTGCATGTACAACACACACACTTTACCTGATTGCTTGCTGTGATACCACCTTGATTATTAAGAAAAGGCGGTTTAGAAATACTGTTAAATAAATAAATAAATAAATAAATAAACCTGGGATCCTTATCCCTCAGAGCATGGTGGCTGAGCGGGTCGCTCTAGCCCCACTAAACCTCCCTAGGGAAGTGGAAGAAATCATCCTGGCCTCTCGCAAGGATTCCATGAGACAGGCTTAGGCCTTCAAGTGGCGGCAGTTTGCCATGTGATGCATGGAGTACCGCCTCGACCCTTTCTCTTGCCCAGTGCACTTAGTCCTTCAGTACTGGGAAAAATGGTAGAAACCATTATAAAGAATAAAATTACTCAGCATGTAGATAGTCATGGCCTAATGGGAGACAGCCAACATGGCTTTAGACAAGGAAGATCTTGTCTTACTAATTTGTTATGTTTTTTTGAAGGAGTGAATAAACAGGTGGACAAAGGTGAGTCGGTTGATATAGTGTATCTGGACTTTCAGAAAGCCTTTGACAAGGTCCCTCATCAGAGACTTTTGGCAAAACTAAAGAGTCATGGGATAGGAGGCAGTGTACTACTGTGGATCAGGAACTGGTTAAAAGATAGAAAGCAGAGGGTAGGGCTAAATGGCCAATTTTCCCAATGGAGAAAGGTGAATAGTGGTGTACCCCAGGGATCTGTGCTGGGTCCACTGCTTTTTAACATATTCATAAATGACCTGGAAAAGGGAATAACGAGTGAGGTTATCAAATTTGCAGATGACACAAAACTATTTAAAGTTGTTAAAACCCAAGAGGATTGTGGAAAATTGCAAGAGGATCTTGATAAATTGGAAGACTGGTCATCAAAATGGCAGATGAAATTTAATGTGGACAAGTGCAAGGTTATGCACCTAGGAAAGAACAACCCAAACTATGGTTACATAATGCAGGGTTCCACATTAGGAACCACCACCCGAGAAAAAGATTTAGACGTCATTGTGGATAACATGTTAAAACCCTCCACCCAGTGTATAGCGGCAGCCAAGAGAGCAAATAGAATGCTAGGTATCATAAGGAAAGGAATAGATGATATAATGAACATAAGAACATAACAAAATAAGACATGCCATACTGGGTCAGACCGAGGTCCATCAAGCCCAGTATCCTGTTTCCAACAGTGGCCAATCTAGGTCATACATACCTAGCAATATCCCCAAAAGACACAGGTTCCACAATGCTTGTACTGGGTCAAGCGTTGATATCCTGGGTCCCTTTTTAATAGTGGTTTATGGACCTTTCCTCCAGGAACTTGTCCAAACCTTTTTTAAACCCAGCTATACTAACAGCCCTTACTACATCCTCCGGTAACAGATTTCAGAGTTTGATTACACGTTGAGTGAAAAAATATTTTCTCTTATTTGTCTTAAATAGTTTACCCTGTAGCTTCATTACATGTCCCCTAGTCTTTCTATACTCTGATAGCGTAAACAATTGATCCACGTTTATCCGTTCCACTCCATTCATTAATTTATAGACCTCTATCATATCTCCCCTCAGCCGTCTCTTCTCCAGGCTCTTCTCCATGCCTCTGTATCGTTCCATGGTGCAACCGCACCTTGAATATTGTGTGCAATTCTGGTCATCATATCTTAAAAAGGATATAGCATTATTAGAAAAGGTACAGAGAAGAGCAACCAAAATGGTAAAGGGGATGGAAGGATCAAAATATAGAAAGACTAGGGGACATGCAATAAAGCTACAGGGTAACCTATTTAAGACTAATAAGAGAAAATAATTTTTTCACTCAACGTGTAATCAAACCCTGGAATTTATTACTGGAGGATGTAGTAAATGTTGTTGGTATAGCTGGGTTTAAAAATGGTTTGGACAAGTTCCTGGAAGAATGGTCCATATACCATTATTAAAAGGGGCCCGGGATATCTCTGTTTGACCCAAATGCAAGCATTTATTTATTTAGACAGATTTGTATACCACAAGCATTGTGGAACCTATGTCTTTTGGTGAAAGTGCTAGGTACTTATGACTTAGATTGGTCACTGTTGGAAACAGGATACTGGGCTTTTGATGTACCTTGGTCTGACCCAGTATGGCATATCTTATGTTCTTACCTCCTTCACCTATTGCAGTCTGAGCTTAAGTCCAACTCCGTCAGAGTGCATCTCAGTGCTCTCTTAGCAAATCATCACCCCATTGAGGTTAAGCCTATCTCCATGCAGTCTCTCATCACCAGTTTCATGCGGGGCCTATTACTCTCTAGACCTCCCATTCAGCCATCCCTGGTGGAATGGGATCTCAATGTAGTTCTGGCGCAGCTCACTAAGCCGCCATTTGAGCCCTTGGCTGCCTGCTCTCTGCACCACCTGTCCTGGAGGGTTGCCTTTCTTGTGACGCTCACTTCTGCTCACAGAGTTAGTGAACTCCAGGCACTGGTGGCTAAGGCCCCCTATTCTAGGTTCTACAGGAACAGGGCGGTGTTCAGCACTCACCCCAAATTCCTACCAAAGGTATTCTCTGACTTTCACCTCAATCAGGAAGTGGTTCCCCCTACCTTCTTCCTGCGGCCTCATGCTGACACGGCATCAGCCGTCCTCCATACCCTGGACTGCAAACGAGCCCTGTCCTTCTATCTACAGCAGACTCAGGGCCACTGCAAAGTCTCACAGCTTTTTATCTCTTTTGACCCCAGCCACTTGGGGCAGGCTGTGTCACCAAGCAGACCATATCTGTCAGGGTGGCAGATTGCATCGCCTTCGCTCAGTTGGGCCAAAGATCCCCTGGAGTGCCAAGTCAAGTCGCACAATGTCAGTGTGATGGCGACTTTGGTTGCGAACCTCCAGTCGGTGCCTATGGCTGTCATCTGCTGAGCTGCCATCTGGTCTTTTGTCCACACTTTTGCAGCCCATTATTGCCTGGAGAGGGAAACCCGATGGGACAGTGCCTTCGGCCAGGCTATACTCCATAACCTCTTTGGGGTTTAGGCAACTCCTGCTCTCCGACCCTTCTTGTTCAAGCTACCAGAGTCATGGTTCTCCCTGGACACTGGGATCCTCAGAGTCTGTCCTCATATTCGCTTGCTGCTGCTCACAGCTGGGTCATGTTTTTTCTTCCAGTCCTCAGTAGCCTAGAGCTAGGGAGTCCCATATGTGAGGACTGACTTCCTGCTTGTTTCTGGAGAAAGCTTAGTTACTCACCTGTAACAGGTGTTCTTCAGGGTCAGCAGGAATCAGTCCTCACAACCCTCCCTCCTCCCCTTGGATTTGCTGTTTATTTTGACCATCTTCTTGGTTTGGCTCTAGCTATGGTGCTCGACTGAGCAAGATGGCACCCTTGGACGGGAAGGGGACCATGCATGCGTGGTGGTATCTCCCAAAGGCTTTCTTTGAAAGCTGGGAGATGCTTCCATGAGGGCTCTGTCTGCGTCAATGTCACCCATATGTGAGGACTGATTCTTGCTGTCCCTAGAGAACACCTGTTACAGATGAGTAACTATGCTATATCAATATGTAACCCCAATCAACACATGGGGTATCATTTCTGTATTTGCATCAATAAAAAAATCTACCTTTGAAGGTATGAATAAACAGATAGACATAGATCAGCTTATTATATATAGTGTGTTTGGATTTTCAGAAAGCCTTTGACAAGATCCCTCATCAGAGACCCTTGGCAAAATTAAAAAGTCATGGGATAGGAGGCAGTGTACTACTGTGGATCAGGAACTGGTTAAAGGTTAGAAAGCAGAGAGTAGGGCTAAATGGGCAATTTTCTCAATTGAGAAAGGTGAATAGTGGGTACCCCAGGGATCTGTGTTGGGCCCTCTGCTTTTTAACCTATTCATAAATGACCTAGAAATGAGAATAACGTGAGGTTATCAAATTTGCAGATGACACAAAATCATTCAAAGTTGTTAAAAACCCAAAAGGATTGTGAAAAATTGCAAGTGGATCTTGATAAATTGGAAGACTGGATGTTCAAATGGCAGATGAAATTTAACGTGGACAAATGCAAAGTTATGCATCTAGGAAAGAACAACCCAAACTTTGGCTAGGTACCACCTTAAAAACCAGGAAAAAGATTTAGGCATCATTCTGGATAAGACGTTGAAATCCTCTGCCCAATGTGCACCGGCAGCCAAGTAAACAAATGGAATGCTAGGAATCATATGGAAAGGGATGGAGAATAAAACAAAGGATATTATAATGCCTCTGTATCGTTCCATGGTGCGACCGTGCCTTGAATATTGTGTACAATTCTTGTCGCTGTATCTTACAAAGGATATAGCAGAATTAGAAAAAGAACAGAGAAGAGCCACCAAAATTGTAAAAGGATGGAAAGATATTTTTATTTATTTAACAGGTTTCATATACTGCTTTATCATTTCAATCAAAACTGATTGAAAAATCCCCTTATCTGATTGAGCCATTCTTCCCAGGAAACTCCTTACAGAGAGTAATTTTATAATACAAGAACATAAGAAATGCCATACTGGGTCAGACCAAGGTCAATCAAGCCCAGTATCCTGTTTCCAACATTGGCCAGGCCAGGTCACAAATACCTGGCAGGTTCCCAAAAAGGAATATGGATTTCACAATGCTTATCCTGGGGCAAGCAATGGATTTCTCAGGTCCTCATTACAGGTCTGCAAAATTTTTTTTTTCGAGAGCTGTTTTGGTTATTCCACGTAATCTTTGTTTTTTGGTGCACTGAATCTGAAAATGACCTCCATTTTGTCATAGGACATCACGTTTCCTGACAATTTAGGTAACTATGTTAAATAAGGCAATACCTCAAAATAATGGAAATAGACTTATAAAATTAAAGTTTTATTACAATATTTTCATGAAAATCATTTTTTGAACTGAAATGAGCTCACCTACACACACTAAACTCAATTCTTCTTCCTTGTGAGGCTCCTCTTGGTGCATTTACGCTTGTGAGTAGCATCTGGAATGTCTCTCTGAAGCATCCAACAGTAGTCTGTCATCATTGTAATGCTCCATTTTCCCTGGTATCTCCTTTCCATCTCTTTAATGTCTTGGTGGAATCGTTCACCTTGTTCCTCACTCACAGCTCCGAAATTTTCAGGAAAGTAGTCAAGGTGGGACTGGAGGAAATGCACTTTCAAACTCATCAGGCAACCTAAAGCTTGAAATGCTTTCAGCATTCGTCCGATGATCTTTTTGTAGTGAGGATCTTTGTTATTGCCTAAAAATTTCTGTACGACTTCTTTAAATGCAATCCACCCTTCTTTTTGAGGATCCGTCATGGTATTGACAAACTCTTGAAAAACTATAAGCCTTCTAATGTCTGGTCCGACGAACACACCTTCCTTCAATTTTGCCTCCGACAGGCCTGGAAACTTGGTGACCAAGTATTTGAAGCATGCTCCATCTCTTGGAAGTGATTTTACGAATTGCTTCATCAATCCCAATCTTATGTGAAGAGGTGGTAGAAGAACTTTATGGGAAGGTACCAAAGTTTCTCGGAGGACATTTTTTTCACCGACTGTTAGCACTCTCGGCTGCCAACTCTTCTTGGTCCAGTGATTTTGTCGGTCTCGACTGTCCCATAGACACAGAAAACAAGGATATTTGGTATACCCAGCTTGTTGCCCGAGCAGCATGCACAAGATCTTCAAGTCCCCACACACCTGCCAACCATGGTCTTCATATTTAAGTTTACGAAGAACCAATTCCAAGTTCTCGTAGGTTTCCTTCAAGTGTACAGAATGACCTACAGGTATGGAGGCGTAAAACCCATTGTGGAGTAAAACTGCTTTGAGACTTCTTTTTGAAGAATCTATAAAAAGACGCCATTGCTCTGAATCATATTGGATTTTAAATTGACCCATCAGACCTTCGACATCGATGCAATAAACCAACTTGTCTTCCTGGGCGAAGTAAGGAACGAACTCCTTTTCACGATGTCTGAACCATGAAGATGACACTCCTGGCAACAATAAATTCCTGCTTTTCAGCCTTTATCCGAGTAACTCAGTGGCATCTTTGGGAAGATTCAAGTCTCTTACCAAATCATTCATCTCCTCCTGAGAAAACAATTTTGGTCTTGTATCATCTTCAAAGTCAGAACTTGATTCGTCATCTGGTTCAGGTATGACTTCACCTTCATCAGAGCTAGGTATCTCTTCCAAGGTAGCAGGGGGCTTGGGTACTGGTATATCTGTGCCATGGGGGATGGGACGAATTGCCGAGTGAAGATTGGGGTATGAAATGGAATGCTTCCATTTGGAATTAAACCCTTTCACATCACATGAACAAAAGTAACAGTCGTCACTATGGTTCTTTTGCTCTCGCCATACCATAGGAATCCCATAACGGAAAGATTTTTTCTTACCCTTGAACCAGTTTCGGAGGTCCTCAACACACCGTTTGCACACTTTATGAGGCGCCCAGACTTTATCTTGATCTCCAATTTTTAGTCCAAAGTATGCAAAGTATACTTTTTCACAAAGTCTGTAATATTCTGCTGTTGCTTCAACACTGTATATTCATCACAGATGAAACAGAAACTGTCTGGCGAATTAATACACTTTCGCGGAGCCATAACATAACGGTTGAAGAAAGACGAGTTAACACGAATTGCGATGAAAAAGTATGAACAGCCTAGAACCAAGAACCTGATGATGATTCATGCACAAGTGTGGCATGCAGGAGAGAGCAGCTCTGTGTCTGTACATGAGACGTCACAGTGCTGGTCACGCCCCCCTGCACTGACCGGAGCTGCTGCTATCTGCCCTGTGTCTCCCTCCCACTGGATTCTTCAGGAAAGATTAACCCCTTCTACCATTAGAAGCACGGACTTAAAACTTGCTTAGCTTATGTATATATTGCTGACCATCAGATTTACAGTGCTATATTTTTTTTTACATAACTCGGACAACCCCTTTAAGGTTTTTTGGCATTTTATATCTTAAATGCACTTATGTGAATTAATTAATAGTAATTTGAATTAATTAATAGTAATTTGAAAAAAAATTGATAAATTTGAAGACAATTTTGCATGTTGTGGCAAATCATGACGTCTAGGAGTTTTTTCAATATTTTATTTGTTTTCAGCACACCAAAATACATGGAAATTAGATGAAAATAATCAAACAGCTTTTTAGTCGCAGACCTGTGAATGGTTTATGGACCTTTCTCCTCCAAAACCTTTCCAAACCCATTTTAAACCCAGCTAAACGGACAGCTTTTACTACAACTTCTGGTAACGAATTCCAGAGTTTGATTACGTATTAAGGGAAAAAATGTTTTCTCTTATTAGCCTTCAGTGGGTTACATTGTAGTTTCATTGTGTGTACCTTAGTCTTTCTACTTGTTGATGGCATAAGCAATCAATCTATGTTTTTACCCTTTCCACTCCATTAATTAATTTGGAGACCTCTATCATATCTCCCCTCAACCATCTCTTTTCCAAGTTGAAGAGCCCTAACCTTTTAAGCCTTTCCTCATAGGAATATGGAGTGGAGGAGTAGCCTAATGGTTAAGAGCACTGACTTGCAAACCCCAAAACTAGGGTTCAATTCCCACTAGCACTCCTTGTGGCCTTGGGCAAGTCACTTAACCCTTCATTGCCTCAGAAAAATCCATGTTATCAATGTCCCTGTTTAATGTACATTACCAAGTTTAAGTTACAATGTAAACAGCTTTGATTGAAATGATAAAGCAGTATAAAAAAGACCTGTTAAATAAATAATGAGGGCACTTTATGACATTGTTTAACATCACTAACCTTCGTAATATCAGTAACTTGTGTTTCCTAATCAGTCTGTTTTGTGCAAGCTGGGATTGTATTCCACTGGTAGGTTTTACATCTCAAGAAAATGAAGTTAATATTCAGCATTGTACTTGTCATAAAATGTTAAACATGTAAGATATACACTTATGGGTGGTCATTTTAAAAGTCTCAGTTATGATTTGGATGGCTGAGAGGACATGCATGTGGATGTCCAAATCAGAGAACATAAGAACATAAGATATGCCATACTGGGTCAGACCAAGGTCCATCAAGTCCAGTATCCTGTTTCCAACAGTGGCCAATCTAGGTCATACGTACCTAGCAGTTTCCCCAAAAGACACAGGTTCCACAATGCTTGTATTGGGTCAAGCAGAGATATCCTGGGTCCCTTTTTAATAATGGTTTATGGATCTTTCCTCCAGAAACTTGTCCAAACCTTTTTTAAACTCAGCTACACTAAGCTTTTACTACATCCTCCGGTAACAAATTCCAGAGTTTGATTACACGTTGAGTGAAAAAATATTTTCTCTTATTTGTCTTGAATAGTTTACCCTGTAGCTTTATTGCATGTCCCTTAGTCTTTCTATATTCTGATGACGTAAACAATCGATCTACGTTTACCCGTTCCACTCTGTTCATTCATTTATAGACTTCTATCATATCTCCCCTCTGCCTTCTCTTTTCCAGGTTAAAGAGCCCTAACCTTTTTAGCCTTTCTTCATAGGGGGTATCTTTCCATCCCCTTTATCATTTTGGTGGCTCTTCTCTGATCCTTTTCTAATAACGCTATATCCTTTTTAAAATACGGCTACCAGAATTGCACACAATAAATAAGGTCGCATCATGGAACAATACAGAGGCATTATAATATCCTTTGTTTTATTTTCCATTCCTTTCCTTATGATATCTAGCATTCTATTTCCCAACCTCCATAACTGAATCTTTCACATTACCCTAATGCATATCTATAATTAGACATCCACAACTGCAAACGATAATTATCATAAAATGATTCCTTACACATATATATATAATCAAAGTAATATTTAATACCTGTAATATAGTTTAAATGTATTATAGTTCAAACATTTGATTGATATTGTTGTTGTTCCTGTTATATTGTAACATATTATTGATGTACAGTTTTACTGTAACTTAATCAAATATTGTTCTTGTTTGGTCTTTGTAATACCCTAATCACATTAATCAATATTGTTCTATTCAACTCATGTTATAATGTAATATTGTTCAAATTGTTCATAATGTTCAAATTGTTCATAATGTTCTATGTAACCGTTTAACCGTTAAACTGTTTAACTGTATAACTATGTTGTTGTAATGTAAACCGCTGTTGATCCTTGGAAATGGCGGTATATAAAAACTGTTCAAATAAAATAAATAAAATAAAATTTGCTCTCTTGGCTGCCACTGCACACAGGGTGGAGGGTTTTAACATGTCCACGATGACGCCTAAATCTTTTTCCTGGGTAGTGATTCCCAATGTGGAACCTTGCATCGTGTAACCATAGTTTGGGTTGTTCTTTCCTAGCTGCATAACTTTGCACTTGTCCACATACATTTCATCTGCCATTTGGATGCCCAGTCTTCCAATTTATCAAGATCCTCTTGCAATTTTCCACAATCCTCTTGGGTTTTAACAACTTTAAATAGTTTTGTGTCATCTGCAAATTCGATAACCTCACTCGTTATTCCCTTTTCCAGGTCATTTATGAATATATCAAAAAGCAGCGGACCCATCACAGATCCCTGGGGTACTCCACTATTCACCTTTTTCCATTTGGAAAATTGGCCATTTAGCCCTACCCTCTGCTTTCTATCTTTTAACCAGTTCCTGATCCACAATAGTACACTGCCTCCTATCCCATGACTTTTTAGTTTTGACAAACGTTTCTGATGAGGAGCCTTGTCAAAGGCTTTCTGAAAGTCCACATACACTATATCACCCATCATTGTCTTCCACAGATGTAGTCAATTTGATTTTTGTACAATCCATTGGATGAAGTCCTTGTATACAGTTGCTGTTTGCGTTGCTGGAAGAAGGTGTTTGAGATGAATAGATTGTTGGTCTTGCAGAATTCTATCAGTCTTTCTCCATCTTCATTTCTGTTGCCACGTCCATATTTTCCAACCACTTTGCCGCCTTCTTTTTTGCGAACTTTTGCGTTCCAGCCACCCATGACTATCAGGATATCCTGTTTGCGTGTTCTGTCAATTTCAGCTTTTACTTGTTCATTCAACTCATTAACGTCTTCCTTTTCTGGAGCTGTTTTTGGGGCATATACCTGAATTACAGTTGTGTTGATAGGTATTCCTTCTAGATGAATAGAAATTAAGCATGCACTGATTGCACTGTATTTCATTACAGTTCTTGCAAGTTTCTTCTTAATTATAAATGCAGCACCATTTCTTCTTTGTCTTTCATTTCCAGCATAGTAGACCACGTGATCATTAGATGCAAAATGTTTGATGTATTATGTAGTATTATATATAATACTATACATCAAATCAATACATAGAAAAATGAATAGGCTAATTGCATTCCTCATAAAATAGACATCTAAAATACCCACTCTCTCACACATGAGGAAAAGCCAAATCTTGATCTTCCGGAAGGTTCATAGTAACATAGTAAATGACAGCAGATAAAGACCAGTATGGTCCATCTAGTCTGCCCAGTAAAATGGCAAGAGTAGGTGCACTTGCTGCTCTGTGCAGGCCACCCCTCCCCATGTCTTTGTTTAGGGGTGAACCCACTGCTCCATGTAGAAAACCCCTATTTGTTGGGGAACTAGATGGTTAAGTTTATTTTGATTTTATCCTGTTGCTGTAAAGGGATCCACTGTCTTTGTCCCATGCCATCTTGAATTCTGTCACTGTATTTGCTCTCACCACTTCCATTCGGAGGGAAATCCAAGCATCCACCACCCTTTCAGTGAAAAAGTATTTCATGACATTGCCTTTCAATTTACCCCCTTGCAGCTTCACGTTATGCCCTCTAGTTTTACACCTTCTCCGTCTTTGGAAGAGGTTTGTTTGTTCATTATTTCTCTTTAAGTATTTAAAGGTCTGAATCATATCTCCTCTATACCTCCTCTCCTCCAGAGTGTACATATTTAGGTCTTCATGTCTCTTCTGATAAGGCTTCTGACGCAGGCTCCAAATCATTTTGGTCGCCTTCCTCTGAATAGTTTCCAGTCTTTTTACATCCTTTGCAAGATATGATCTCCAAAACTGAACACAGTATTCCAAGTGAGGCCTCACCAGTGACTTATACAGTGGCATTAGTACCTCTTCCTTTCTGCTGGTAATTCCTCTTTATATGTAGCCCAACATCCTCCTGGCTTTTGCCACTGCCTTGTCGCACTGTTTTGCCACCTTGAGATCCTCGGAAATAATCACACCAAGATACTTCTCCTGCTCCATGCACACCAACCTCTTGCCCCTTATCGCGTACATTTCCCTTGCATTTCTGCATCCCAAGTGCATGACACTGCACTTCTTCGCATTAAATCTTAATTGCCAAGCATTAGACCATTCTTCCAGCTTTTGTAGATCTTTCCTCATGTTAACCACTCCCTCAGGGGAGTCCACTCTGTTGTAAATTTTCGTGTCATCTGCAAGAAGATAGACTTTTCCATTCAGTCCTTAAGCAATATCACTCACAAATACATTGAACAGTGCTGGCCAAGGACCGAACCCTGGGACACCCCAATAATCACCCTCCTTACATCCAAGTGAGCTCCATTTACCATCACCTTCTGTCATCTGTCAGTCAACCAATTTCTGATCCAGTTCACCACCTTGGGACCCATCCCCAAACTACTGAGTTTATTGATAAGCCTCCTATGAGGAACAGTATCAAAGGCTTTGCTGAAATCCAGGTAGATGACATCCATCGCATGCCCCTGATCTAGGTCTCTGGTCACCCAGTCAAAGAACTTAATCAGGTTTGTTTGGCAAGATCGTCCTTCGGTAAAACCATGTTGCCTCGGATCATGCAACCTGTTGGTTTTGAGAAGATCCACTATTCGCTCTTTCAGGAGCGCCTCCATTACTTTTCCTGCCACCGAAGTAAGGCTCACGGGCCTGTAGTTTGTCACTTCTTCCCTGTCACCACTTTTGTGTAGAGGTTCCACATCAGCCCTTCTCCAGTCCTGAGAAACTTCTCCTGTTTCCAAGGATCTGTTGAAAACATCCTTTAACAGCCCTGCAAGAACCTCTCTGAGCTCTTTCAGTATCCTGGGATGTATCCCATCTGGTCCCATGGCCTTGTCCACTTTCAGTTTTGCAAGTTGTTCTACACATCTTCTGTGAATGGTGTGGTATCTACTTCATTCCCATTTTTATATTTGGGAGACACAGGTGGTCCTTCTCCAGGATTTTCTTTAGTAAAAACAGAGCAGATGTATTTGTTTAGCAATTTTGCTTTTTCAATGTTACTTTCTAAGAGTCTGTTCCCAGCACTTTTGATTCCTGCAATTCCACCTCTGATTTTCCTCCTTTCCCGAATATACCTGAAGAAAGTTTTGTCGCCACACTTCACATCTTTAGCCATCTTTTCCTCTGCCTTTGAATTTTGCTTTCCTTATTTCTCTTTTTGTCTCTTTGAGTTTGATCCTGTATTCTGTTCTGTCTTTTGAATTTTGCGAAAGCTGTGTTTTTTGCCTTTATTTGAGCAGCCACTTCTTTGGAAAACCAAATAGGTTTCCTTCTCTTGTTTTATTTACTTTTCTTACATATTTATCAGTTGCCCTTTTTATTGCCACCTTTAGCCCATTGCAATTCCACTTCTCTTATCCCCTTCCACCCTGCCAACTCCTCCTTCAGGTACTTGGCCATTTTACTGAAGTTAGTGGTTTTGAAGTTTAGGACTTTGAGCTTGCTATGATTGGACTGCACCTTGGCTTTTATCTCAAACCACACCGTGTGATGATCACTGCTGCTGCTCACAGGGGTACCCACCCAGACATTCGACACGCTATCATCGTTGGTGAGCACTAAATCCAGCATTGAGCTTTCCCTGGTTGGTTCCATTACCATTTGTCTAAGTAACGCATCTTGGAAGGCATCCACAATTTTCTTGATTCTTTCCAGATTTGCAGAAGGAGTAATCCAATCCACATCAGGTAGATTAAAATCACCCAAAATGATTGCTTCCCCCTTTGTGGCTATCTTGGCAATATCAATAATCAATTTATCTATCTTTTCGATGTGAGTCGGAGGTCTGTAGACTACAGCAGTATGGATGACAGTGCCATCTCCTCTTTCCAACGCAATCCAGAGCGCTGCTTCTTTTCCCCATGCCCCCTGTATTGCAGTAGCTTTAATATTGATTTTGACATACAAGGCTACTCCTCCTCCTTTTCCACTTTCTCTGTCTTTTCTGAATAGATTATAGCCACCTATGGCTATATCCCAATCATGCGATTCATTAAACCATGTTTCTGTAATAGCCACAAGGTCCAAGTCCATTTCCACCATTAGGGCTTTGAGGTCCGGAACTTTGTTGGCTAAACTTCGAGCATTTGTGCTCATTGCTTCCCAGTATTTAACTGGCTTGCATGTATTTTGCATGTATTTTGTTTTTCCCACTTCTTCCCACTTGTCTTTGATGTGTGGTTTAAAAGTGTGGCTGTTTCTGATGATGTTCTGTTTTTGCCTGGAGTGACATCCTGAACTTGTCCTTCCCCATCCGTCACCCCCTTTTTCTAGTTTAAATGCATATACACATACTGCATGAATTTTTCACTTAGGATTCTTTTCCCTGCGACAGATGTAGTCCATCAGCACAGTATAGTCTCTTGTTGGTCCATCTGTTTCCCCAGTCACCTATAAATCTGAATCCTTCTCGTTTGCACCAGGTCTGGAGCCATGTGTTAAAGCTGTTTATGCGATGTATCCTTTCTGGCCCCTTACCAAGAACAGGTAGAACTTCCGAGAATGCTACAGTGTTAGCAATGGGCTTGAGTTTCTCTCCCAGAGTTTGGAAGTCCCTTTGATCACCATCCAGACATTCTTTGCATAACAGAATCGTGGCTCCATTTAACTGATAATGTGCTAATTAATCAACTGGTTTCAGAAAGTTATACAGCTTACAATTGCCCACGATCTCGTAAGCGTGGAGGAGGAGTTTTAATAATTGCAAAGAAGTTCCTAAATTTCAAAACACATAGCTTTTCAGACACTCCTCATAGTAACTCAATTAGCATTAAGAACAAATACATGTCACTTTGCCTTACTTATAGAGCACCAAGAGCTCCCCCTGAAGAATTAGCTTCAATACTTGAAACTGTTTGTGCCATTTCTGCTATTAACAAATCCACAATTCTATTAGGTGACTTTAACCTTAAGTCCACTAACATTAATGATGCAGAAGCTTTCCTTCAAGCTGTGTCCTCTCTTAATTTCTCCCAAATCATTGATGTCCCAACACACATTCACGGCTCTACACCTGATCTGATCTTTGCAAACAACGAGCTAATATCAACAGGCTCATTATCAATTCCTACAGTTATACCAGTTCCATGGTCAGACCACTACCTAATTAAGATAAGGTTACTTTTACGAAATAATTGGTGCAACAAGCATGATTTGAACTCTCAAGTACAGAGGCGATTCAAAAAATTTGACAAAGATAATTTTTTAAAGGACACATTAGAACATCTCAATTCTGAGTCAAACAATATTGAAGCTCAAGTTATTAATTGGAACAACATTTTATCTAGTGCTGCCACATCACCCTTCAGTACAAAGAATGTACAATACAAAAAAAACAAAAGCAAACCTTGGTTTTCTGCTCACCTTCGAAAATTGAAAAGAAACCTCAGAAAGCTAGAACGGAAATGGCGGAAATCTAAGGCAACAAATTTACTGAAGTTGTACTTAGAAATGCAAAGTCATTATATGGATCATATCAATCATGCCAAAAAGGAATTCCATACAAATATTATTAACACTTCTTTAAATAAACCCAGAGAATTATTTGAAATAGTCAAGATACTTACAAAAGAGAAATTAACAGATGAAGATGTACAAATTGATCCACAAAAATTTGCAGATTATATCAAGGAAAAATTTCACTCTATTAAAACAATAATTGACAATACCACAAATTCACAAGTTTCTCAGTCTAAAATTTGGGAAAAATTTTACTCTCCTTCAAATGAACAAATTTCTCAAATTATTTCAGCAATTAATACAAGCACCGCTCCCACAGACCCTTGCCCTGTTTCTTGGGTCAAAGCTTCCAAATCAAGCTTAATACCATACATAAACAATATTGTGATTAATTCTCTTTCCCAAGGTCTTATGCCTACACAACTAAAGCAAGCGACAGTTAGACCTATTCCAAAGAAAACATCTCTTGAAAAAACGAATCCTGCTGCTTACCGACCAATTTCAAGTTTACCATTTCTGGCAAAAATCATAGAGAAAGCAGTTCAACAGCAATTACAAGATCACATCGATAATCATGCACCCCTGGATAATAACCAGCATGGTTTCCGTCCTAATCACGGTGTTGAAACTCTATTGATTTATCTTTTTGACAATATCCTTCGTGTCATAGATAACAAAAAAAAAGGGATTCTACTGATCTTTGTAGACATTTCATCAGCATTTGACACAGTTAACCACCAAATTCTCATTGAGAGACTACGAATGATTGGTATTCATGGTGTTGCTCTCAAATGGTTTCAATCGTACCTTTCTGACAGAGAGATTAGAGTAAAAGTAGGATGTAATACTTCACAATCTATAAAGTTACTGCAAGGAGTCCCTCAAGGTTCCGCCCTCTCTTCTCTTCTTTTTAATATCTACATTCAACCAATTTGTGATATAATAAAGGCTTACAATATACAATACACTATTTATGCAGATGACATTTTAATTTTTATGCCTTTTTCAATTGACAACCCTGTATATTCCGATATTTCACTTTGTTTATCTGAAATGACAAGATGGTGTAAGAAGAATAATTTTTCAATCAATTACAGCAAAACAGAGGCCCTCATAATTACTCGTAACCTTGAATTCATACATCCACCAAACATTACAGTTGATAACACAACTATTCCAATTAAAACGGAAGTAAAATATCTTGGTATTACTCTAGACAGTGAGTTAAATCTCAAATCACATATTAATAAAACAATAAAGAATTCGTACTTCAGAATGCATATCATAAGGAGACTAAAACCACTTCTTGCATATGATCTATTTCGTACTGTATGTCAAGCACTAATAACTCCTTTGCTTGATTTTTGTAATCCAATATTCCTTGGTTTAACACTGCAAGCCTTGAAACCCCTTCAATTGGCTCAGAATACTGCAGCACGAATTATTTCTGGAACCTCTATTTTTGAACACATCACACCAGTCATGAAGGATCTTCACTGGCTACCAATCCAATCACGTATCAAATATAAAACAATTATCAACATCTTTAAAATAAAGCATCACATATCAGCCAATAGTCTTTACACCCTCATTCTTCCTGACTCCAGCTCTCGACCAAGAAGAAAAGGTACATCTCACAGATTAAGTTCTTCAAGTAACTTCAAAAATACGCGCAAGGATACTACAGAGAGAGCATTCTCATTAGCTGCCCCAATATTATGGAACTCTCTTCCAGATGAGTTAAGATCATCAACTGATCTCAAAGATTTTCGAAAGCAATTAAAAACTTTGCTTTTTATTGAACATTATGGGCCTATTACGTAATTTTTGATTTACCTACCAACTGCTAAATATTTAAATAAGTGTTATTGTTATATTTTACTTAAATTTTTAAAATTTGTAATTAGCACACGTACATTGTAATGATTATTGTGCTGTATGACCATATGTTGCTATGTTTGTATTTTTCCCTCTACTCACTAGATGTTTTGTTTGTTTTGTTCTTTCACCGCCTTGATTATATGATAAGGCGATATATAAATACAGTTAAATAAATAAATAAATAAATAAACTGTAGAGGCACTGTTTCTAGCCAGGTTGTTTGTACCCAAGTGGATGACAACATCAATTTTGGAGTGCTCTCTTTCAGCGCTAAGTACATCAACAATTTGGTTTGTATTCCTGCTGGCTGAGGAGCCTGGGAGGCATTTGACTATCTTCTCTCCTTTGAACTGTGTTCCCAAGTTGGTGCCTCTGATGATAGAATCACCAAGTAGTAGTAGTTTTCTGTTCTGTGAGTTTTTCTTCATATTTGGTGCTTTATCAGGAGATTGGGCATTGACTGTGGAGGAGTGGCCTAGTGGTTGGGGCAAGGTACTTCGGGCCGGAAGGTCGGGGGTTCAAATCCCACTAGAGGACAGCAACCTTGGGCCGGAAGGACTGGGGTTTCTAGTCCCACAGGTGCTCCTTGTGGTCTTGGGCAAGCCACTTAACCCTCCATAGCCCATGTTCTCTGTGTGCTGTGCTTTCCTGTCTAATCAATGTGTTTATACCTCAAAAATTTCCTGTCATGATTTGACAATTTCCAATCTGTAATCAAACCGCTGCTGATCGCTGGAAGTAGCGGTATACAAATGTATACTAAATAAATAAATAAATAAATAAATAAATTTAAGAGCCCTTCAGTTTCCATGGATTGGGCATCCTCATTAACCAAAGCAGAAAAGGTATTATGCAGGGATATCTCATGATGCATAGGGTGTCTCTGCGTTACAGGTCGCAATCTACCAGAGCTCATTGTGATCCATTTGTTCCTGGGATGTTTGATTCTTTGTGGGAACAGTGGTGGACTTTGTTTGGTTTGTATCCTAGAAGAGGTGCATTTCATTGCTGTTAGTTCTTCCCTTAGTAGAGTCAATTCTTTATGCATGGCAGCTAACTTGAGGCATATAGGACAAACTCTCAGGTTCCAGATGATTCTTCTCACTGAATACAAAACATGCTGATCAAGTGGTCCTAGAAGGAGAAGAAGAAAAGGTGGGCTTAAAACCAAATTAAAAGGATAGATGTCAATGTATGCGACTGCTACATAGGCAATGCAGCCCTGGGGTGGGTGGGGTGAGAGGCAGGGTGGGCGGGGACCTAAGTGTTCTTGGCCAATAGGCCTTACATGAACTGAGTGCACTTAGATATCTGATTTAAGGGCCACACAAGGGATGTAGGCAGTCAGAATATTCCCAAAAATAAATCTATAACAGTTAAATGTTATATCAGCAGCAAAAAACAAGAAGACAGGCAAAAAGGGTACAAGGCTGAAAGCTTAGCTGTGTGGAGGCTCTGGAAGCTATGGAAGCTGTGAACACAAGGGTTTATCAGGTACTTGTGGAAGGGCTGTAAGATAATTTAATTAGCCCCGCCCTGGGAGCAGGCTTGCAACAGAGAATTCAAACAATGGAAGCAGAAATGGTCAAACTGAACTTTTAACTTCTATGTATCTGCTTACTGTGCAAAGGTCCCTGTAACTTTAAATGATACCTTTGCTTCTAAAGTAAGGGGGGGGGGGGGGGGACTCAGGTAAGACCAGGTCCCTGCAAGTCAAAATATTTATATTCCAAGTAGCTTTATATCACCAGTGTCCTTGGCCAGTAGGCCTTGCATGAACTGAGGGCACACTTAGATATCTGATTTAAGGGCTACACAAGGAATGTAGGCAGTCAGAATATTCCCCAAAATAAATGTATAACCAACAGTTAAATGTTATATCAGCAGCAAAAAACAATAACAAGACAGGCAAAAAGATACAAGGCTGAAAGCTTAGCTGTGTGGAGGCTCTGGAAGCTGTGGAAGCATAATTCATCTCATCAAATTTTGGGGAGAGTATTCTGTAAATCGGTGCAGCTACCAAAACATTCTGTTATAGTATTTTACCGATTTGTTCATTTTAACCTAAAGCACTTCCAATAATGTGAAGCTGTAAGACTCTTCTTGGCTGATAACAGACAAGTTTGTTATGTGAATAAACAGGGCTATTTTTCCAAAGAGCCCCAATAGCCAGGGTCAAGAATGCCATCAGGTTTCTACTGGAAGTCAATGCAAGGTTTTCAGAAAGGTGGAGACATGCGACTATTGTGAACCCCACAGTACCACTCTAGTGACAGCATTCTATAGCAATTTCCCTGGTAAGTCTAAAGACAATCCATTGCAGCAGTTCACATGAGGACTTCCTAAGGCATGGACTTCAGTGTTGCATTATGCCTTGTAGCACTATGCAGCTGATAAGTAGTAGAAACATAGAAACATGACGACAGAAAAAGACCACATGGCCTATCTTGTCTGCCCTTTCATATCAACCACTACGACAGTCCCCTTTTTCCTTTAGAGATCCTCTGTGTTTGCCCCATGTCTTTTTGAATTCAGACACTGTCCTCATCTCTGCCACCTCCACTGGGAGACTATTCCATGTTTACCACTCTTTCCATAAAAACATATTTCTGCATATTACTCCTGAGTCTATCTCCTTTCACCCTCATCCAATGTCCCCTCATAGCAGAGCTTGCTTTCAATCGAAAGAGGCTCTCCTCCTGTACATTTATACCACAGAGGTATTTAACCATCTCAATCATATCACCTCTATCCTGCCTTTCCTCTAAAATATACATTTTATTTATTTATTTATTGCTTTTCTATACCGCGCTCTTTTTCATCAGCGCGGTTTACAATGAACAAGAATACTCACAGCAAGCAACAGGTTTAGATGAAACAGGAAAATTCAACTGGGATTCAACTTAGGGAAACTATGTAATATATGTTATGAAATTATATACAATGAATAGAGATTTTATTAAGATTTACATATTAAGATCCTTAAGATTTACATATTAAGATCCTTAAGTCTGTCCTCATATGCTTTATAATGAAGACCACTAACCATTTTAATAGCTACCCTCTGTAATGACTCCAACCTATTTATAAGGTGCGGTCTCCAGAATAGCACACAATGCTCCAAATGAGGTCGCACCAAAGACTTATACAGAGGCACTATCACCTCCTTTTTTCTGCTAGCTATTCCTCTCCCTATGCACCCAAGCATCCTTTTAGCATTCACCATTGCCTTTTCTACCTGTTTAGCTGCTTTAAGATCATCAGACCCAATCACTCCTAGGTTATCCTCTTCTTTTGTGGGCAGAAGTACTTCACCCCATACTATATTGCTCCTAGGGATTGCTGCAGCCCAAATGCATGACCTTGCATTTTTTAACATTAAATCTCAGCTGCCTAATTCTAGACCATTCTTCAAGCTTAGCTGGATACCTCCTCATGTTATCTACTCATTCCTGGGTGTCGATCTATTGTAGATTTTGGTATCATCCACAGAGAGGCACACCTTACCCGACAGCCCTTCCGCAATATCACTAACAAGGATGTTAAAAAGAATCGGACCAAGGACAGATCCCTGGGGCACACCACTGGTAACCACCTCCTCCTCAGAGTGAGTTCCATTTACCTGTACCCTTTGTCGCCTCCCACACAACCAATTTCTAACCCAAGCAGTAACTTTAGGGTCCATCCCTAGGATGCTCAGTTTGTTTATAAGTCACCTCTGTGGAACGGTGTCAAAGGTTTTACTGAAATCTAAATACACCACATCTAGGGCTCTTCCTCTGTCCAACTCCCTGGTCACACAGTCAAAGCAATCAATTAGATTTGTCTGACAAGACCTGCCTCTGATGAATCCATGCTGCCTCGGATCCGGTAATCCGTTGGACTCCAGAAACCTCACCATTTTCTCTTTCAGCAGTGCTTCCAATAATTTACTCACCACTAAGGTTAAACTAACCAGCCTGTAGTTTTGAACCACATCCTTTCCTTTTTTGTATAAATGTACCGCATGTGCCTCTCTCCAGTCCTTTGGCTGACTCCGAGGTATTGAAAAGGTCAGTCAGTGTAGCTGCTAGAATGTCCCCAAGTTCCCTCAGTATTCTCGGGTGTATCCCATCCGGTCGCTTTGTTTACTTTAAGTTTAGTTAGTTTCTCATGAACACAGTCTTCTGAAAATTGTTCAAGATTCCCCTCACTTCTGTTCTTGTTTGTGGGCGATTTCTGAGGTCCTGCTCCTGGTTCTTCATCTGTGAACACAGAACAGAAATATGTGTTAAGCAATTCCACTTTATCCTCATCAGCTTCTACATATCCCCCCCTTCACCCTTGAGTCTGACAATACCACTTTTGCCCTTCCTCTTCTCACTAACATATCTGAAAAATGTCTTATCCCCCCATTTTATTGCATTGGCTATTTCCTCCTCTTTTTGAATCTTTGCTAGCTTCTCTAAGTTTTTCCAAATATAGATGCCGGTCGTCCTCTCTCTATGATCTCTTGTATTTCATGAAGGCCTCCCTCTTTTTCTTCACCTTTTCAACTACTTCTTTCGAAAACCATAGCTGTTTCCTTTTCCCTTTATTTACCATTTTAACAAAAAGGTTGGTTGCCCTTAAAATATCCCCTTTCAGTTTTGCCCACTGTTTTTCTACATCTCCCAGCTGTTCCCATCCCGCTAACGACTCCCTGAGGTATTGGCCCATCTTGGCAAAATTAGTTTTCCTAAAGTCTAAGACCCTCGCTTTTGAATGGATTTTATCAGCCCTAGTCCTAATACTGAACCACACCATCTGGTGATTTTATTTATTTGGAACATTATCCTATACTGCTCCTTCCAGAGATCAGGGATGGTTTACATTGAACAAACATGTTACATAGAACGTTGTTAAGTGCTGTCGAGTCGGTGTCGACACATGGCGACCCTCTGGATTGTTGTCCTGGAGTGTTAAAAACACATAAATATTCACATAATAATATAAACATAGATACATAGAACAGTAATTAACAAGTATACATTTGCTATTTTGTAAACGGGAGGACGGAATCTGATATTTTAGTCTGGGAGAATAAGGTTATGAGGTCTGGTTTGTGTTTGAAGGTTTATTTATTTTATTTAACAGTTTTTCTATATCGACTTTGTCCAAGGAGGCTTACATCGAACAACATAACATAATCCAATGGAATTGTTTACATTAAACAGGGAGAAATAACTTGGAGATAAATATGGGGTTAACAAGGGAAGGGGAATAGGTAACAATCCAACAGAGGATCAAGTATGGGAGGTGGATCAATTATATTGCAGAGGGGGATAATTGTGGAGGGTTGAATTGGATGACTGATCATGATATTATGATAAAGCTATAGTTAGGAATTGTCATAGGGTCCATAGTACGCCTTGAATAGGTGTGTTTTTAATAGTTTTTTCAGATCTTTAGTTGATTGTGCAGCTCTGATGGCTTCAGGCAGGGAGTTCCAAATTGTGGGAGCATACGGTGAAAACGCCCTGTTACCTGTCTGTTGTGTGGTCTTGTTCTTGAGTGGAGGGATGATCAGGAGATTATGGTTTGTAGCTCTTCTTGGTCTTGTCATGGATGCTTTTGTGATCTGAGCATTGAGGCAGGGTGGTGAGAGGTTGTGAAGGATTTTGAATGTTGTAGTAATGGCCTTGTGTTTTGTATCTATATTGCTATTACAGTTGAAGCTATTGTAGTGTTCAATGAAGAGAAGTGTTTTTAATTCCTTTCTGAAGGTTTGGAGATCTTTAACTGATCACAATGAGTCTGGGAGAGTATTCCACAACATGGTGGTTATGGATGTGAATGTCTTGTTGCTTGCTTAGTCTTATGGATGGGTATTGGGACTATGAGGGAGTTTTGGTTGTTGCCTCTTCTAGATCTGGTGTCTGTTTAGGTGTGGATTAAGATGTGAGGTAGGAGGGTGCAATATTATTAATTAGCTGGAATGTGGTAATTAAGGTTTTATATTTTATTCTACTTGATTTTGGGAGCCAATGAAGTTTATATAAGATGGGTGTGAGGTGATCTGTTAAATGTGCTTTGAATATGATTCTGGCAGTGACATTTGTGCCATCTGGAGTATGTTTAGGTTCTTTTTGGTTGTTCCTTGTAACAGGCTGTTATAGTAGTCAAAGTGGGGTATGATAAGGGCTTGAACCACTGATCTGAAATTCTGGATGTCTATTAGGGGTCTGAGATGCTGAATGACCCTTAACTTCAAAAATATGGTTCTGGATGTTTGCTTTATATGAGATGACAGGCTGAGGGATTTGTCAAGTAAGACTCCTAGATATTTTACTTCCTATTTACTGGGAGTATGATGTTATGTATGCAGAGTGGAGGGGAAATAAAGTTCTGGTTTCTTGAGGTGAACAGTACTTCAGTTTTTTTTAAATTAATGCACAGGTTGTTTGAGTTTAGCCAGTTCTCTGCTTCCTTGATGCATACTGAAAGGTGGTTCATTATGTCCACTGGAAAGTATAACATGATATCATCTGCATAGATATGATATCCTATTTTGTGTTTTCTGAATATGGTCCAGATTAGCTGGAGATATAGATTGAAAAGAAGAGCTGATAATGCAGAGCCTTGGGGCCTGATCCCAAGTGAAGGTTGCAGATGATTCCTGTTCTATTTGTATGTATTGAGACCAGTCAGATATGTATGATTTGAACCATTGGTGGGTTGTTCCTTTTATACCTATATGTGCGAGTCTTGAGAGAAGAATTTTGTTATTCACATTGTCAAACACAGATGTGATATCTAAAAAGACAAGGATGAATGCCTGTTTTGCGTTGTCCATTCCACGAATGAGGGTATCGAATAGTGCTAATATAAGTGTTTCGACCCCGTGGAAGGGGTGGAAGCCATACTGTTGATCGTCTAGAGGTGTATTTAAGTCTACGAAGTCTTGAAGTTGTAATTGGATCACCTTCTCAATAACTTTGGATACGAATGGAATACTGGTGATTGGTCTATAGGAGCTAGGGTCATCTTTATTAAAGGTTTTATTTTTTAGGACGGGCCGAATAGTAATGAGTTTGAGTTCTTTTGGCATGATTCCTTGGTGGAGGGATTGGTTAAGTATATTTAATAGGAAAGGAGCGAGTTCTGTTTTGTTGCTTTGATCCAGGCTATGGGACATGGATCAAGGGGACAGGTAGTGGTATTAATTTTTGTGATTGTGTCTAGGAGTTGCCCTCGGTCTATTAGGTGGAAAGTGTGCCATGTGTTGAGGTTTGCTGAGAGTTCAGAAGTGGGAGAAGTGACTGCTGGTTTCTTTCTTTTTAGTTTGTCTGCATAATAGTTTAGCTAGAGTTTTAGGTTTAATGACGATTCTGTTTGGTTCATTTTGAGGGGTTTGGTTAAAGATTTAACAATTTTGAAAAGCTCTCTTAGACAGTTCATGGCTTTGTTGAGGATTTTTGTATGTGGTCCTTTTTCGCATTGGTTATGGCTTCTTTATAGGTGTTTAAGGCTGACATGTAGAGTGTTTTGTGTTCTAGTTTTTTTTTTAGTTTTCCATTTGTGTTCAAGCTTTCTTAGTTCTTTTTTAAATTTAACTGTGTCATGAGAATACCATTTTTTGGTCTGTTTGTGGGACTTTTTACATGTGTGAGTGTGGATATTGCAGCATTGTTAATTGTAGCTTTCCAGTTTTTTAGCATTACATTGAGGTCAGCTGGCGGAGTATTTATTTATTTATTTATTTAACATCTTTTATATACCGCGCTATTTGTTTTCAGTGCGGTTTACAAGTAACAGAACTGCACAATCAGAAAACACTGGTGTGCTTACATTATAACAGGTAACTTAAACTTGGAAAACGGGTAATAAAATATAACTATGTATACACAGTGAAACTATATACAAAAACAGTGTAAAAACTGAGCTATGTATAAACATATTGGGTTGTTTAGTATTCACAGGCAGACTATGGTCGGAATAAACTTGAGGCAGAAAAGAAGTATGTCGCCAACCTCCCCCTGGTGGCCGGTGGCTGAACGGGAAGGTTGGGCATATAGTTAATTTTAGGAGAGGAGGGGCTTTTAAGGCCAGGTGCAGCCTAGTCTAGGTAGTCCTGCTCCTGGTGCAAATAAGTCATGTAAGCCAAAGTGGAGGAAGAATAAGGCTTTTATTTCCCTTTTCACAAAAAGATTCGTTGGGCTGCAAAAATTAAAGTAAGTCCTTCTTTTCAGGCATAAACCAAACTCAAGGTACAAAGTAAACTGTTATAATCTTCACAGTTGTAGAAAGGAAATTAACCAAGGATTCTTTCAACATTGGAGTAAATTACATGTCTGAACATTCTTCTTTCATTCAGCTCAAATATGAAAACTTCTTAAGATAATATTTGTATGGCTCACAGTTCAGGCAGTGATTCCAAATCACCCACAACACACATGGAACAATCCATCAATTCCTCCTGAGATGAGGAAATAGGGTCTATAAGCTCCACTTGCATCGGTTCTAAATCACTATTATCTTCTTCTGAGCTGGGGCTTTCTCTGGCTGTTATCACTGGCCAGTCCCTATTTCTGTTCTCTTGTTTTCCATACAGTTGTTCTAAGGTTCTTAAATGAGCATGGCCTATTTTATTGCCTCTATATCTTGGCTGGTGAAACTCTGGCCTGCTTTCTCTTCTTTTAAACTGGGCATCTGTTTTATAAGGGCTTCTATCAGCTGAGCCTTTCTTCATGAATAAAGAATCATCATACCTTGGTTTCCTGTAATAGGCATAGCTGGAAGTGTCCTCCTCAGGTATTTCCCTTAGGACCCAGTCTCTCTGGCAATCTTTCTCTTGAAAGCTTCTGGTACCTTTCAATCTGGTCTCCAGGCTTTCTGGCAAGCGTAGGCCTCTCTCCAAGCCTGGCTTCCTGCTTCTTAGCTCTTTACCTCTGGAGTTTCTGGCTACCACGACTGCCACAGGACTGACTCTCCTCCGTCTGTCTTTCTCTGGGAACTCTGGTTCTCTTCCAGTTCCTGCAGCCATGCCACTAGTCCGGGTTCCACTGCTTCTTTTCTCATCAGTGCTCTCCTTTCCGGTGCTACTCTCCGGTGCTGCTCTGCCCTCCGATGCTGCTCTGCCCTCCGATGCTGCTCTGCCCTCTGATGCTGCTCTGCCTTCTGTCTACAGCCTCTCGCTTATAAAGGTCTTCTGCCTTTGAGCTTCCCGGGCTAGTTCTCAGGTGCTGCTGATTAGCTAGGTGTGTCCACTCAGCTTTTGCAAGTGCACGCCTGCTCCCTCTAGCTGTTTTGCTAGGCAATTGCATTCTCTGCACCTCATTTGTTTTGGGACAGACAGCTTCTTTTCCAATGTCCTCATTTTTATTAGCTCCTGATCTATGACGGCGTGCTCCTTGTGTGCGCTCCTTGGGGCTGCAACAGGGGCACTCCTCACACGGACTCTTTGAACATCCTGCGCTTCCCTCTCCTTGCGAACCAGCGCCTTCCAGCTTCAACATACTGCCCAGTTTTCTCTAAGGATACGCGTGCTACTTCCAGGTACCTTTTTCATTTTGTTGTCCTTCTTTTGTTTCTTTTGTTCATGGCCGCTATACCCTTGGTATGGGGTCGCCGACCCCTTTGTTTCTCATCTTTCTCATGTCGATCCGCTTCCTACACGCGAGTAACCCCTCGAGCCTCCCCAACCAATCTGATCGCTTGTCTTCCTTCTCTGACCCCTGCAAACTCTCCCGTTTTAGCCTCGGCGACTCATTCCCTACGGCTGGGTTTGCTTAACTGCCGCTCTCTTCGATCGAAAACGGTCCTTATTTATGATCTCCTTGAGCAAGAATCCCTCGACGCTCTGTTCCTTGTTGAGACGTGGCTTAGGGAGGGTGAAGACCCCCTCCTGGCACGATGTTTACCCCCTGACTACAACGCCTTCTCCGTCCCATGTATTGGTTGGACCGGCGGCGGTGTTGCAATTATCTACCGCTCTGCGGCCTCTTTCACTCAAATCTTTTCCCCTTCGTTACAGTACCCGGAATCTCTTCTCCTTTGCCTCGACTCTCACCCATCCCTCTCCTTCTTAGTAGTCTACTCCCCTCCTTCAGCTTCTCCCCTTCTCTGGGAATCTCTCCTCTCTTCTATCTCTGATCTGGTTTTGCAATTTCCTCAATTGATCTTACTTGGTGACTTCAATGTCCACTTCGACTCTCCCATCTCTCCAAGGGACCTCTCATTCGTTTCACTCCTTGAGGATCTTTCCTTAATACAGCATGTTGCTTCCCCAACTCATGCTGCTGGCCATACTCTAGACTTGGTTATCTCCCATGTCAACTCTCTATGTCAGTTCTCATCATTTTCTCATTCACCTGTCCCATGGTCAGATCATCTCTGCCTTACATTTTCCCTACAGTTGGCAGCGTCTGGTCCTGACTCCCCGGACTCGTCTTCTCTGCCAATGCAATCTTTCCGCCGCATTACTCCAACAGCACTCCAGAACTTTCCCACTGCAACCCAGCTTCTCCCTTCTGATTTCTCTTCTCTCTCCCCATCTTCCCAAGTTGCATTATGGAACTCAGAACTTGGTCTTGCATTAGATCGTGTTGCACCTTTGCAATCTCACTCTTCTCGCCCTGTAGTCTGTCATCCCTGGTTTCATCCTGGGCTCCGATTACAGCGCTCTCATCTACGCAGGGCAGAACACCTCTGGAAGAAAGCCCATTCAGCGGCAGCGTACCACCATTTTAAACTTTGCCATGCGCAATATCGCACCAGTCTCTTCCAAGCCAAGTGTACTTTCTATTCTGAATCAATCGCATCTGCTCCCAACAGGTCTCGTCATTTGTTTTCAACCCTTCATACTCTTTCACAACTGCAAACCCGGCCCGCACGGAATGTTAGACCTTCTTATTCAATTCCCAGTGCTCCCCAGTTAGCCTCCTTTTTCTCCTCCAAAGTTCATAACCTATGCATGTCTCTTCCTTCCTGTCCTCAGGCGCTTCCTCCCCCCCTCCCCACTTCACCCCCTCCATCCTCTCCGTTGTCTCACTTTTGGGCTAATTTCCATCCCCTTACCTCCCCAGAGCTTCTCAAGTTCCTTTCCACAACTCGCAAGTCCACTTGCCCGTCAGATCCAATACCTTCTGCTTGGCTTTCCGAACCCTCTCTTGGCCTGCTTCCTCCACTACTTCCTATCATTAATTCCAGTCTCGCTTCCGGTTCTTTTCCCCATCTGTGGAAACATGCTCTGGTGCGCCCCCTCTTGAAGAACTCTACTCTAGATTCATCAGTTCCAGCTAATTATCGTCCTGTATCAAACCTTGCTTCTAAACTCCTAGAGAAAGCAGTTTTTTCACAACTTGCCCATCTTGACACGACACACTTTCTTCACCCCCGTCAGTCCGGTTTTCGACCAGGTCATAGTGTTGAATCCATCATTACTGCTGTCATGAATGAAATACACTCTGCACACGATCGTGGTGATATCTCGGTGGCGGTGTCTTTGGACCTTTCAGCGGCTTTTGACTTAGTTGATCATTCTCTTCTCCTCTCTAGACTACGTGATGCAGGTGTTCGAGGTGCTGTCTATCGCTGGTTCCACTCTTTCTTATATGCTCGCACTTTTGCTGTGTTCTCTGCTTCATCCACCACAGACCACTTTCCTCTCACTTGTGGTGTCCCTCAGGGTTCGGTCCTTGCACCACTATTATTCAATGTGTTCCTGGCCCCTTTAACATTACTAATTCAGCAATCAGGTATTTCAGGGTATTACTATGCCGATGACATTTTCCTTTTGCACCACACCTCCTCTTCCCATCCTGACATCACTCCGCTAAATGAGTGCCTATCCCTGGTCTCTACCTGGTTATCCTCAAACTGCCTTCTTGTTAACGTCTCCAAAACTGCTTCTATCTGGTTTCCTCACAGTTCTGTCTGCCCTTCACTTACTCCCTCCTTCTCAGGCTTTCCCATTTCCCTAGTGCCTAAGCTCTGTTATTTAGGTGTTCTGCTCGACAGCGCTCTCACGTTCGCTGCTCACATCTCCCAGGTTTCTCGACGTTCTTTCATTTGTCTCCGGAGCATTTGTGCCGTCCGGCCGTTCTTATCCGCTCAAGCTTTGATCACTCTCCTTCTTTCACTTGTCATTACCAGGTTAGATTTTTGCAACTCCATATTTGTCGGTATCCCTCAGTTTCAGCGTCAATGGCTACAACTACTACAAAACACTGTGGCCCGGATGATTACCCATGCTTCCCCCCGCGATCATATCACTCCTATTTTGCAACAGCTTCATTGGCTCCCGGTAATATTTCGAACAAAATTTAAGATCCTCACACTAGTTCATTGAGCCGTTTATTCTCATAGACCTCAGTACTTAGCCGACCTATTAACATTACACACACCCACCCGGAGCCTTCGTTCTATTCATATCAACCGCTTACACCTCCCTTCCCCCTCACAAGCACATCTGCAGGTTACTAGACAGTCAGCCTTTTTCTATGTTGGTCCCTCCCTGTGGAACTCCCTGCCTACTGCCTTACGATTGGAAGAGTCCTACCCCAAATTCCGTTCTCTCCTGAAAACCCACCTTTTCTCCTCCGCTTTCAACCTTCCCCCCTAATCCCTTGACTCTCTTTTCCCTTTATTTTTGAATCTCACTTTCTTTCCTGTTTATATTGATTGTATTTCCTTTCTTTCTTTCTTTTTTTTTGAATTGTAAACCGCCCCGATGTAATGGGGGGCGGTATATCAAGTGTGTAATAAACAATAAACAATAAGTATCAAGTTGGGGTATTATGTTTTCCAAGAAGGTGTCTTTATCAAAGCATCTGAATAATATATTTTGGTGTAAAGTGCATGAAGATTTAGGGGTTGGGAGATATTGAGAGGGAGAAGCGTACTAGGATGTGATCAAACCATGGGACCTGTGTTATTTGTGAGGATGTGTAGTTGGGGTGCTCTGTAAATGCTTTAGGTAGGAATACCAGATCTAGAGTATTGCCCTTAATGTGTGGGGGACTTTTTATTATTTGCTGGAAGCCCATGTCTTCCATAGAGTCAAGGAATGCCATTGACTGTGTGAGGGGGAGGGAGGTTAGGTTACAGTCCCCTAGGATGATGTGAGGTTTCCTTATTGGGAATGTGCAGGCTGATTCAAGGATTGATGTCAGGTTGTGGTGATTGGTTGTAGGGGGTCTATAGTGGAGGCATATGGCTATGCTTTAATTTCAATTTTGAGAATAGTATCAAAGTCAGTAAGCCAGGTTTCAGTGACACAGAGTAGATCTGGTCTTTCATCTATAACAAAATCCAAGATAACTGGGATTTTATTCCTGATGGATCTAGTATTGATTAGGGGGTGTCTGGAAACTTTTATAATTGGTTTCTGGGTAAAGGGTTGATATAAATTAGTCTGTGCCAGGGCTTATTCTGATTAAAGTGGTTTCCTCTAGTGTTGGTGTTTCTATGGAGGTGGTGGTACTGGTTTTGTCTGGCATGCTATTGGATGGTGGGGATGGGGCAGGATTGGGTGGTGTCCTGCTGGGCCGTGAAGGCATTGGTTATCATCATGAATACCAGTAGGAGGTATAATGTGCAAATTATAGCTTTTCTGATTTCCATTGTGATGTATGGTTGTTACCATTGGATTTGTTATTAATTGGTCTATATGCATTCAGTAAATTTAAAAGAATCGATAGTTAACCGATCGAGGTGAGTACAATCTATGATTGGTCAATGTATAAGCATGTAGTGGGAGGTGATATTGTGAAATTAAACCCAATGATATCAGCAGTACAATGGGAAAGCAACAATATATACAATGATCACTGGATACGAAATGATCTCCCACTATAACATCAGAAACACTTTCAAAATTGGTAAGCACCAAGTCCAGTATGGCCCCTTCACGTGTGGGTTCTGTTACCAGTTGCCTGAATAGTTACCCCTGTAGAGAATCCAGGATCTCCTTACTTCTACATGACACCACAGCAGGAATGTGCCAACCAACATCTGGCATATTGAAATCACCCATCAGCAGCACTTCTCCTTTCCTGGCAATGCTGCGTATATCTTCAATTAACCTTCCATCCACCTCTTCTCCCTGTGAGGGAGGTCTGGAGTGATATACTGAAATATTTCTTTATGGAAAGAGTGGTAGATGTGTGGAATAGTCTCTCAGTGCAGGTGGTAGAGATGAGGACAGTATCTGAATTCAAAAAAGCATGCGACAAACCCAGAGGATCTCTTAAGGAAAAAAGGGGACTGAGTAGTGGTTGATATGGAAGGGCAGATTAGACAGGCCATGTGGTCTTTTCTGCCGTCATGTTTCTGTGTTTCTATGTCTGTATTTCATGCCAATGCAGATTTCTCTTTCCCTCTTTCTAGTTTAACCCACAGTGCCTCCTCTCTCCCTTTTATGTCCTGTATTTCTATAGCTTTCATATTATTTTTTACATATGGCACCGCCCCTCCTCCCCTTCTTCCTACCCTGTCCTTTCTGAATAAAGTATAGCCAGGTATAGTTATATCCCATTCATGGCTGTCCGTGAACCATGTCTCTGTTATTGCCATTAAATCCAAGTCAGCCACTCCCATTAAAGCTTCAACATCTGGGATCTTATTCTCCATGCTATGAGCATTTATACACACTGCTTTCCATATGTGCCCCTTTTACCCATTTCCATAAAGGTATTTAATGTTTCACTTACCTGGGGGTTTTCTTCACCCATTCCCAACGAATCTAGTTTAAAGCCCTCTTCAGTAGGTTAGCCAGTCTACTACTGAAGACACGTTGACCCTTCTTGGACAGATGGACACCATCTCTGCTCTGCATAGTAGTAGTAGTGGTAGTGTCTGAATCAAAGATTCATCCAGCAAGAAGTGACTAATGTAGCGCCCCTAGTGCCCGTACCTTGACCTTGAGGGTTTAAGGTAGGGCTAGCCTGGAGGTCATCTTGTAGTTGTGGGTGACCGAGTGAACAGGCAAGGCACGAATAAAGAAAATTAATTTCTTTATTAGGGTTTATTTCTCCCGCTCCAAAGATAGGACTTTGTACAGGTTTTGAAGGATAATATTTTATAGCCAAACAGAAAGTTGAAAAGAAACTGCTTCTTCAATAATGTCCAACTTAAACTTATATTCAAGACAGCCACATTCCTGGCATGTGGGTCTTATATTTTATCCAGCTACAAACAGGAAATTATAAAGTTCATGCAGTACAATTGAGTGAAAACATTCAGCTTATTTTCTTATCCACATAAGCTCTTGGGTTCATGCACTCCAAACATGTACTATAGCACTTCTTATAGCAGATCACTACACAAGCTCTTGCTTCCCTTTAAACCTTGTCTATGAGGCAGGTCGAGCAGTCCATGGGCTGGTCTAACATAGGCAAAGGATTTAACAGCGTTGCTTGTGGGTTTGGGCTTGACACTGTCTGCTCAGGAACAAGATGCTTTTCTAAGAAAGCGTGAAGCCCTCTTAATAATACTTGAGCTTGCTGGCTGTGAGGAGCAGGTGAGGAAACTGCTTCTCCTTGTGGTATACAGAGACTGGGAGGCTTTGCTTCATTCACAGCTATTCTACCGTTACACACACTCTCTTTAGGCACGGTGCTGTAATTACCCTTCCCCCACTTGTCTCTATCAGCAAGTGCTGGAAATCTTACATCATAGGCAGGCAGAGGGTTTTCCTTTGGCAATTCCCCTTTGGATGCTTCTAAAATCCTCTGGTAAATATCTCTGGTAAAGATATCTGCAGTATTTCTAAGGCTAGCTTCTTTACTGCTTTCTTCAGGAGTTTTAAAAGAGACACAAGGTTTAATTGCTGGAGGTTCTGGCTGTAGCCAACTGTCTGGATAGATCCTAGGCTTTCCCTGGGTTTCAGAACTACCAATAACACAGTTTGGCTTGTCATAAAAACTCTTATTGCAGTTAAAAGTACCTTGATGAGGAATGCAGGGAGATTCTTCAACCGGCTGCCAGTATTTCCACGGCTGAGCTTCTGGTTCCAAACCGTTAGGCTTCCCACCTGGGTCTCTCTGTGCCACGCCCTCCTCTGAGTCCTGGAAGGTTTCCTGCTGCACTGAGCCTCTCTGGTATCTGTATCCTGGTTTGGTAAATGCTCCCCTCTGTGGTTCCTTTGGCTGGCTTCTCAACCAGTTCTGTTTCTCTAACCAGCTTGTCCTCTGGTTCTTTCTCTCCTTGGGATTTTCATTCCAACTCTTCTCCCCATACGCCTCTGTTGCTTTTCCAGCTGCCTTCTGGCTTTCTCTGTCTTTGCTGCTCTCTCGGTCTCTGTTTCTCCTCCTTCCTCCTCTGCCCCTGCTTTCATTTTCCTTCTTCCTGTTATACAGGGTACGTCTGTCCTGGGAAGCCCGCCTCCTAGCAGGGTGCGCCCAATCAGTGACCTCGCTCCTCCCTTCCCCCGGGTTAGGCTGATCTGACTGATTGTTCCCTTGTGATCTGTGCTGGGAAGGAATTTTACTGCCTCTTCCTGCAATACCAGGTCTTGCCACCGGGTCAGTATTTATTTCCATGGCTTCAGGTACTGCTGCAGCGTCACAGATCCCCCCCCTTAAGATATCACGGGCTGGTTTAGGAGAATCCGGCCAGCACGTGATTCTACTAAGGGCATCAGCATTCTGATGAAGCTTGCCGGCACGGTGTTCCACCTGAAACTCAAAGGCTTGCAATGCCATAAACCACCGAGTAAGTCTGGAGTTGTGGTTGTGCATCTGGTTTAGCCAGCGTAAAGGTGCGTGGTCCGTGACCAGTATGAATCTCCTTCCCACTAAATAAAAACGAAGCGCATCGATAGCCCACTTAATAGCTAGGCACTCGCGTTCTATAGTGGAATAATTCCGCTCTGCTGGTACCAGTCGTCTACTCAGAAATAGCACAGGGTGCTCTACCCCTTCATGTCTTTGTGATAAGACGGCCCCGAGACCCGTATCGGAGGCGTCAGTCTGGACAATGAAGGTTTTGGAGAAATCTACCCCCTTCAATACTGGAGCCTCACAAAGTTGTTTTTTCAATAGGTCAAACATCCTTTCTGCTTCTGCGCTCCATTTCACCTTATTTGGGGCGTTCTTCCGGAGCATCTCTGTCAGTGCGGCCGTTTTCTCAGAAAAATGTGGAATAAACCTTCTATAATATCCCACTAGCCCCAAAAAACTCCGCAACTGCTTTTTGTTGACGGGTTTTGGGAATGCCTGCACACTGGCGATTTTACTCACGAGGGGTTTTACTGTTCCGCGGCCGACTACGTGGCCCAGATACTTCACCTCTTGACCGCCGAAGAGGCATTTTGCTGGGTTCAAGGTGAGGCCCGCATTTCGGATGGATAGTAGTACCGCTTCTATTTGCTGGAGATGCTGAGTCCAGGTCCCACTATGGATCACCACGTCGTCCATATAGGCGACCGCGTATGCGTGATGAGGGCGAAGGACCATGTCCATGAGACGCTGGCATGTAGCGGCAGCGCCATGTAGGCCGAAAGGCATCCTCCTGAATTGATATAGGCCTACTGGGGTGCTGAAAGCGGTCTTCGGCCGGGCTTCTCTCGTGAGGGGGACTTGCCAATAACCCTTTGACATGTCTAGGGTCGTGAGGTACTTGGCTTGCCCCAAGCGGTCCAAGAGTTCCTCGATCCTCGGCATCGGGTACGAATCGAATCTGGATATCGAATTCACTTTCCGAAAATCGATGCAGAAACGGATCGATCCATCTGGTTTAGGAACCATAACTATAGGGCTGTTCCACGGGCTACGGGACTCCTCAATCACCCCCATAGCCAGCATCTCTTTGACCTGCCGGATTACTTCATTCTTTTTAGCTTCCGGAAGTCTGTAAGGACGCTGTCTGACCACTTCCCCTGGCGTTGTGACTAATTCATGGGCTATTAGTCTTGTTTCGCCCGGCACTGGGGTGAGGACGTCCTTATAGCGGGAGAGGACTTGTCCCAGCTCCTGCTTTTGGGCCCATGAAAGCCCTTCGTCTAAGCGTGGTTCCGGCCTCTGTTGGCAGTCCGTTAGCTGGGGTCCGAGGTCTTCCTCTTCTAAGTCCTCCCTCTCCACCGAAGCTGCTAAGCCCTGCCAACTGTTGGTCCCGGTTGACCCAAAGCCTTGTGTCCCTCTCATCGTTGTGGACAAATTAGGCACTTCTTCTACCGGGGGCATTCCGACGCGCTCACATATGAGCTGTGCTATACGGTCGCCATTCTTCACCACGAAATTGGTTTTACCAAAGTTAAAAAGAAGCACCTTTATGGAACCCCGGTAGTCTGGGTCTATGACCCCTGCCCCAACATCTATAAAATGTTTAAGCGCTAGGCCTGACCGGGGAGCTAACTGGCCATAACAGCCGGCAGGCAGTTCCACCTGTAAAGCAGTGTCTATCAATGCCTTTCCCCCTGCGGGCACGACTGTATCTTCCGCGCTGCTGAGGTCTAACCCTGCTGCGTTTGGTGTGGCTCTATTGGGGGCCCGCGCGCTAGGGGTCATTTTACAAAACTTTAAAACAAATTTAGACTTGTCTGCATCACTACTCCTTGGAGTTTCCCTTCTTTTATTCTTACAGCTAGAAGGTATCAGCGGCCGTAGCACTGATTCTAGCTTTTGGGTGGCTAGTGCTGGCACTTCCTCGGGGTCTTCTTCTACTGGGGAACTTTCTCTTTCTCTTATCCCTTGCACTAGACCCTGATGAAACTGGGGCCAATCTTTGCCTAGAATCATGGAATGGGGGAGACGGGGTACTACTGCTAGCGGGATAGTTCTTAGGGTACCTAGGCCTGCTATAGATAGGTTGTATACGGGATAGGAGGACGTTCCTCCATGCACACACCTAATCTTTACTTCATCAGCAGGAGGAATTCTTTCCGGGGCCAGTTGGTCCTTTATAGTTCTCCAGAATGCCTCCGAGATCATACTTAGTTCTGCCCCAGAATCCAGCAATGCTTGTGTAGTGACCCCCTGTATTGACACAGGCAACAGAAATCCCGGTCTATTCTCTGAACAGCTATCGGCCACAAACGCAGTTTTCATACGACAAAACTTTTGTATATGACCTAGCTGTCCACATTTATAACATTTTACTCTACATGCTGTATCTTTCCTAAGAGGCATGCAAATACCGAGAGGATCCTCCTGTACCTTCCTTGTCCTTTCGGATCCTCCTTGACTCCAATCCTTGAAAGGGGTGCCCCCTCTCCGGGCAGTTAACTCGGCCTCTACAAATCTCTCCGAGAGAGACACGGCCTCCTGGGTTGTTCTACAATTTTGGAGGACCAAGAAGGTACGGATCTCTGAGGGTAGTGCCTCCATATACTGTTCTAGGATTAGCTCGTCCAGAAGGGAGTCCATGGATCTCCTTTCTGGATTCAGCCATTTATATAATAAACCCCTTATCCTATGATATAAGGACTTTGGCGTCTCACTCTGTCTGAGCCTCACACTCCTCAGACGAGAGCGGTATATCAGGGGAGTGAGACCTAGTCTCTCCCTAATTGCCCTTTTCACCTCTTCAAAACTCCCAGCCAAGTCAGCTGGCATGGCACGATAGGCCGCCATGGCTTCCCCAGTGAGACAAGCGGCTAGCCTTAAGGCCCATTGCTCTTTTGGCCATAAGCTTAGCCGTGCTACCCTTTCAAAACTTTCCAGGTAGTCATCAATGTCATCTTGGCTGGTAAGTTGTCCAAAGTTAAATAAGACTCCTGTGCTCACAGGCAGCTCATTTGTATTCAAAGGTAAACCTGTATTAGGAACTGGTACAGTAGCTTGTTTTCTTTCACGTAAATACTCCTCCAATAAAGTCAGAAGGGGCTGCTGCTGTTCCTTTAACTGGTCGGCGGCTCTCTGCTGTGCCTCCAGAGAAAGGTCAGACTGGCGCTCCAACTGTGTCGCCATCCAGGCGAAAATTTCTTTCGGATTCAATTCCATTTTGAAAATTCCTGTAAGGAAAACAAAAACACAGGACCCAAGTGCGATATCTCAACACTTCTATGTGTTTTAAAAAAAAACAGGACTTTTCTCCCTTTTTTTTTTTTCACTTTCCCCTATTACCCCTAGGGGACCTCTCCTTCTAGTATCCTCCACCACCCGGGGCGGATACCCTTTACCTGGTGATGGTGTATATGAAGCACTTCAGGATTGGCTCCTGTAGCCTTTCCGCAGTCGTTTTCTCCTCAGCTGGGCTTGTCAGCTCTTCGGCCGGGGTCCAGAGGGAAATAAGTTCTTCTGCAGTGGCACCTTTTCGCCTGTAGGAGAATCCTAAAAACTACGCCACTCTATGTAGCGCCCCTAGTGCCCGTACCTTGACCTTGAGGGTTTAAGGTAGGGCTAGCCTGGAGGTCATCTTGTAGTTGTGGGTGACCGAGTGAACAGGCAAGGCACGAATAGAGAAAATTTATTTCTTTATTAGGGTTTATTTCTCCCGCTCCAAAGATAGGACTTTGTACAGGTTTTTGAAGGATAATATTTTATAGCCAAACAGAAAGTTGAAAAGAAACTGCTTCTTCAATAATGTCCAACTTAAACTTATATTCAAGACAGCCACATTCCTGGCATGTGGGTCTTATATTTTATCCAGCTACAAACAGGAAATTATAAAGTTCATGCAGTACAATTGAGTGAAAACATTCAGCTTATTTTCTTATCCACATAAGCTCTTGGGTTCATGCACTCCAAACATGTTCTCCTCCATGTTAACTCCCCGTTTTATGTAAACGACGGCCAATGTATCTGGTCAAGTGTTCTATTGTTTTGATGTAAACCGCGCTGATGACAAATAGCGCGGTATATAAGAAATGTTAAATAAATAAATAAAAATAAATAAATAAATGTACTATAGCACTTCTTATAGCAGATCACTACACAAGCTCTTGCTTCCCTTTAAACCTTGTCTATGAGGCAGGTCGAGCAGTCCATGGGCTGGTCTAACATAGGCAAAGGATTTAACAGCGTTGCTTGTGGGTTTGGGCTTGACACTGTCTGCTCAGGAACAAGATGCTTTTCTAAGAAAGCGTGAAGCCCTCTTAATAATACTTGAGCTTGCTGGCTGTGAGGAGCAGGTGAGGAAACTGCTTCTCCTTGTGGTATACAGAGACTGGGAGGCTTTGCTTCATTCACAGCTATTCTACCGTTACACACACTCTCTTTAGGCACGGTGCTGTAATTACCCTTCCCCCACTTGTCTCTATCAGCAAGTGCTGGAAATCTTACATCATAGGCAGGCAGAGGGTTTTCCTTTGGCAATTCCCCTTTGGATGCTTCTAAAATCCTCTGGTAAATATCTCTGGTAAAGATATCTGCAGTATTTCTAAGGCTAGCTTCTTTACTGCTTTCTTCAGGAGTTTTAAAAGAGACACAAGGTTTAATTGCTGGAGGTTCTGGCTGTAGCCAACTGTCTGGATAGATCCTAGGCTTTCCCTGGGTTTCAGAACTACCAATAACACAGTTTGGCTTGTCATAAAAACTCTTATTGCAGTTAAAAGTACCTTGATGAGGAATGCAGGGAGATTCTTCAACCGGCTGCCAGTATTTCCACGGCTGAGCTTCTGGTTCCAAACCGTTAGGCTTCCCACCTGGGTCTCTCTGTGCCACGCCCTCCTCTGAGTCCTGGAAGGTTTCCTGCTGCACTGAGCCTCTCTGGTATCTGTATCCTGGTTTGGTAAATGCTCCCCTCTGTGGTTCCTTTGGCTGGCTTCTCAACCAGTTCTGTTTCTCTAACCAGCTTGTCCTCTGGTTCTTTCTCTCCTTGGGATTTTCATTCCAACTCTTCTCCCCATACGCCTCTGTTGCTTTTCCAGCTGCCTTCTGGCTTTCTCTGTCTTTGCTGCTCTCTCGGTCTCTGTTTCTCCTCCTTCCTCCTCTGCCCCTGCTTTCATTTTCCTTCTTCCTGTTATACAGGGTACGTCTGTCCTGGGAAGCCCGCCTCCTAGCAGGGTGTGCCCAATCAGTGACCTCGCTCCTCCCTTCCCCCGGGTTAGGCTGATCTGACTGATTGTTCCCTTGTGATCTGTGCTGGGAAGGAATTTTACTGCCTCTTCCTGCAATACCAGGTCTTGCCACCGGGTCAGTATTTATTTCCATGGCTTCAGGTACTGCTGCAGCGTCACACTAAGTCATCCTCTTATCTGTATGTGCAATTGCTCCACTGAATATTAACCTCATAATTTCTAATGTGAAAACAAGAAAATATATAATATGTACATTCAAATTCTGTGTTTTCTTTTAGGGAAGCCAATCTATCTTTCACTGCCCCATTTTCTCTATGCAAGTGAAAATGTGAAAAGCCTGGTGAATGGCCTGAGGTCCAACGAGGAGGAACACCAGACCTATTTAGATGTAGAACCTGTAAGCTCGGTCATGCCTCTTGCACACTGCTTTCTTCAGCCATTTCATTTCTCTGTATGAGTATTATGTTCAACTTTTCTGTTTCTGTTCTCCTGCAAAGCATTAGCTTTAAGTCTTTCCTGGAAGGTGCTACAGAGGTTAATCTCTAGAATTTTTCTATTTTACTGAAATCACTATCTGCATTTATCTATCTATGCATGTATAGATCTATCTATATATATAGATAGATATATAGTGGTTGGGGCAAGGTACATCAGGCCGGAAGGTCGGGGGTTCAAATCCCACTAGAGGACAGCAACCTTGGGCCAGAAGGACTGGGGTTTCTAGTCCCACAGGTGCTCCTTGTGGTCTTGGGCAAGCCACTTAACCCTCCATAGCCCATGTTCCCTGTAAAATAGTTATCTCCAAGTTATAATGCCCTGTTCAATGTAATTTCAGTTTGTTCAATGTAAACCGCACTGATGCAGAATAGCGCGGTATATAAGAGAATGTAAATAAATAAATAAATAAATATATATGTGTATTGCAGCCTACTGAAGAGCGAAATATAATTCAGTCCTTTTTATTTGCAGTCACTGCAGGAAATGTGGTGAAAGCATTTGAGATTGGGAACAAAGGATGAAGCTGTACAGAAATGCTGACAGGTTAAATAATAGACAGAGGAAGATAGGGACATTGTTAGATAATTAAGGAGAAGAAGCAAAGAAAGAGGTTGTAGCAAGAAAGACCGAGGGACATCAATGGAGATTTACAGTGACCCTGGATGAAACAGTGGCTGATGCTTGCACCAAAAGGGAATTCTCGGCCACAGAGAACAAACATTATTTTCTTCTGTTTGAGCAAAGTTCCGGAGTACATTAAGAAGGAGGGCGGTTACAGAGATAGAAACATCACCCTGGCAGAGACAGGAAATGACAATAACTGGAGAGAGATTAAACATAAGAGCATACCTCTTTAAGTAAGGGAGTTACTCAGAATTAGGGAAAGGAGTCATTAATAGTAACAGCTGCCCAGGGACCTAGAGCAGAATTACAAGACAGTAGTTGAAGAAAGTTTAACAAATTCTCTGAGTTTTTCTTTTGAAATATACTTTTTATTCAAGCGAGGTCACATAATCCGATATGCATGTTGCATACATTATAATTCTTTGCCAGCTTATTACATTTAACAATGACATTAGAGTTGGAAAAAAGAGAGCTGCGAAGTAACAAAACAATGACTTATTTTTTTTAGACTACAGGCTTTACCTTGAGGTTTGCCAAAAGGTTGCAAATCAATCTAATGTTTCAACCAACAGATAAAATTGAGTAAGTTATATTTTAATTTTATTAATGCTGGAATTGTGAAAGAAGTTAATTCAAATGATCTAAAAATATTTTCAAATAGTGGTTAAACCTTTACCTAATCATAAAATCTTTGGAGGTGGGGTAGGCATTTTCAAAGTGATTTCAAACCTGCTAACTGCGTTAATCATGAGGACTGGGATATTGAGCAGCCACTGAACACCCCAATGGGGTGCTCCGGGGCAGTTTGGAGGCAGCACCTGAGTATAAGCGGCCAGAAGCGATATTCATCCGCTAGCCTGTTTCTCAGCGGTGAAAGTTAGGCACCTTAAAGGCTGGCCTAACTTTTGGCTGAATATTGCCATGGCCTGGTTAACTTTTCTGCTATCCAGCTGGCCCAGATCTTCACTGCTGATGGCTGGATATGACTCCGGCATTGAATATCTGGGTTTAAAGTTCAGCGGTAACAGCTAGCCGCTGTAGGAGTGCTGCCACCGAATGTCCTCCACTTCATTTTTGAATAACATCTATTAGGACAATTTTAAGAAGCTTTAGGATGAACTTTGAGAGTTAGGAGTCTAAACTGGCCTCCTTGAAACTTGACTAGGACTTTTTCTAATTTTAGGAGCTTAGTTTCAATCATATCCTAAATTTAAGGACCTCAAACGTAACTGGCTGGAGGAGAGGATTTAGGGAAAATGATTAGAAATGTAGCATTGCTTACATCATGTGCACGCAAAAGGCAAGAACATGTTTTATTAGTGCTATGTCCCAGTGCATAATATGGGACTTGTGGTAGAATGACGTGCGTTAGCTGCATTTGTGTGCACTAATGTGCTATCATGCATTAATAGCGCAAGCTATTAGGCTCCTAAATTTAGGAAAATGAACAACATAAATTTATGCTAAGATTTAGGCTGCTAAATTTAGATGAACAGTTAAAAATCACTGCTCAAGGCAGTTCACAATCTTCCGATATTAACCAAGTCATAACTTTTGAAGTTCCCAGCCAACAAATGGTAAACCTTTCTCTGGTCAAAGTTCTCCAGTTAAGGATAAGGAGGAACTTTGGGGCAGGTTAAATCTTTAAGTGGATATGTATGAAATTCAGTGATGATCAGTTAAAGTTAGCAGTCAAGTCTGGTTGGAATACTGGCTATCACACAGCAGAAGGTTTATCTCTTTGGCTCAGGACTGCTGCAAAGGTATTAGACGTTCTTGGCAAATCTTCAGCCTTGCATCTGCCTGAATTATCTTTCAGAAAATTTTGATAATTAAATTCTCCTAGAACACACCTGTGAAAACATGTTTGGACATCATAGGGTGATAGTCAAAAACACTTAAGAGGTCAACACCCAATGCTGATCACATAACTGCATTTCTTGAAATTTCCTAGGTGGTTAAATAGATACATTTTGTCTGTAAATGTTGATATGATGGGTCTTCTCCATAGAAGTTGGAGAAGAGCTAAGGCATTTCACAGGTGGGACCAAAGGTTATTGAGATAACGTGGATTATTTTATCCATTTAGCGGCCATCCCAATAGTAATGTTTAACAGGACCTCAGAGTTAGTGGGCTGGCTGAAAAACCTCTTAAAGATATCCAATGGGCCAGTATTCAAAGGGACTTATGTGTTTAGCTGTTGTCACTCATCATATGTTCTCTAACTGGATTTTCAGCAACACTGTGAGGTTGCCTACAGGGGCGGCCCAAGGGGGGTGCGGGGCCATGTGCGGAGACTCGGTGCGGGGCCTCATTTGCATAAGTGGCCTTATTTGCATAAATATTTGCATAATGCTAACATACACTAACTTTTAGTAAACATGTCTCTTAATGAGTGTATGGATAAAGACATACTAAAAGATTTCTACATTAGTATAATCCAGTGCCAACCGCCAGGCACATTAGGAACTACTACAAACACTGCCCATTTAGAACCAATAGCAAACCCGCTGTATCCTAACAGCACTACCAGGACTCACAAAGCACCATACCCTACCTATCAAAAGGCAACACTGCAAATATTAAACCAATACATTTCAGAGAACAATAATACATGACTTACTGGGGAAAGAACAAGTGGCAATGTCAAATAGGAATTACATAAACAGAATACCTCAGCTCAGTTACACATGCAGAACATAGACCATCACCAAACAAGGAATCACAATTTAGAAACAGGAAGGCAATAATTAAACTGGGAACCCCAAAAGCCAAACTTGGAATGTACAACAACACTGTAGAAATAAAACTATAAATTAATTTCCTCTTGTACCAAACAAAGCGCAGACGTTAATGATGCACATTTCCCAGAACTTTCATATTCCAGTTAATAAATTCAAAATAAAGAGATATCTTTCTACCTTTTGTGCATTTTTTTTCAGTTGCAATTGCTCCAGCCACTTTCTTCTGGTTTCTTCATGTTTTCTGCTAACTCTCCATCATCTGCTGTCCATTTGTCCTTTCTTCTCTCTTCTAGTTTTTTTTCCATTCTCTCTCTACATCTGCTTTAACATACTAATCTTTCTCCTTTTGCTCTTTCCTCATTCCTATTTCATCCACTCAAATATTACCCTCCATCCTCAATCCCCACTTACTCTCCCAATACCCGGCCAATTGTAGATTTTTTATCCCTCCCACACAAAATATTTTTCCCCTCTCCATTTTACTCTCCCAGCCCCATCCCATTCTAATCCTCCCCCAACATCAGCTCCCTTCTAGTTCCAGCCTCACCCAGCATCCATTCCCTTCTAGTCCCTGCATCAGCCCATTTCCAGTCCTAGCCCCCCATCAGTCCATTTCCAGTCCTAGCAACCCCCCAACCCAATACCAGTCCTAACCCCATCAACCCATTTCCAGTCAGCCCCCCATAGCCCATTGCCAGTCCTAACCCCCCCCCATCAGCCCACAGCCCATTACCAGTCCTAACCCCATCAGCCCACCTCAAGTCCTAACCCCTCCCCATCAGCCCATTTCCTGTCCTAGCCCCCCCATAGCCCATTATCAGTCCTAACCCCCCCATAGTCCATTACCAGACAGCCCCCATCAGCCAACAGCCCATTACCAGTCTTAACCCCCCATAGCCCATCACCACTCCTAACCCCCCCCAGCCCATCACCACTCCTAACCCCCCCAGCCCCCCCATAGCCCATCAGCACTCCTAACCCCCCCAGCCCATCACCACTCCTAACCCCCCCTAGCCCCCCATAGCCCATCACCACTACTAACCTCCCAAGCCCCCCATAGCCCATCACCACTCCTAACCCCCCCAGCCCATCAGCACTCCTAACCCCCCCAGCCTCCCCATAGCCCATCACCACTCCTAACCCCCCCAGCCTCCCCCATAGCCCATCAGCACACCTAACCCCCCAGCCCATCAGCACTCCTAAACCCCCCCCCCCCCGCCCATCAGCACTCCTAAACCCCCCCCAGCCCATCAGCACTCCTAAACCCCCAGCCCAGCCCAGGGAATTTAAAAAAAAAAAAAAAAAGCTGTCTTCTCCCGCTGCCGGGGCCGCCACGGCAGAATCGAGTGTGCCGCGGGGCCCCCCCTTCCCAGCAAAGCCTGCCCTCCCCTGTCTCCGCTCGCTCATCACAGCTGCCTGCAGTCGCACGCGCCGGCTTGCGGAGCGCGAAGGGACTAGTTTCCCTTTCGCGGCTCTGTTAAGCCCGCGGGGGCTGATGGGAACTTCCCATCAGCCCCCGCGGGCTTAACAGAGCAGCGAGGGAGAAACTCTCCCCTCGCGCTCTGAAAGCCGGCGCGTGAGACTGCAGGCAGCTGCGACGAGAGAGCGGATACAGGGGAGGGCAGGCTTTGCTGGGCAGGGGGTGTCCCGCGGCACACTCGATTCTGCCGCGGCGGCCCCGGCAGCGGGAGAAGACAGGTTTTTTTTTTTTTTTATTTTACTTTAGGATCAGAATGTTTTTTGCGCGGGGCCCCCTGAAACGCGGGGCCCTGTGCAAAAAACATTCTCGCTCAATGGACGGGCTGGCCCTGGTTGCCTAGATTGAGAGGCCAAGAGTGCAGCTATGTTATAAAGATGCATAGACACCTAGGCGTCTTTCTAAAATAACAGCAACCGCAGACAAATGAAGCCATGGACATTTCTGCCTGCTTGCAAGGAGGTGTAAATGTTTGTACCTATTTTCTGAAGTATGTGCATAACCTGGGTTATATAAAAATATGCACGTTCTTACTATCTCACATAATTTTAGGCCTAGGGAATGGTATAAGAGGCCTTTTAGTTACGTATGCCAGCATTTATGTGCCAAAAAACTTAATTTGCAATTATGAGGGCTAATTAAAAATTGCATCCTATGTTAGGAATGTAAACAAATATAAGAGAAAAAGTGGGACTAGTATTTCTTCCAAAGCTGTAATCACCAAACATTCGAGCCATTGCTGACCTGACCCAATTCAGGAAGGCTATCAAGCATCACCTCTTCCTCCAATACTACCCAGCCAGCGATGATTCTAGATAACACCACCTAAGAAACACTGCCTTTTTACAGCCCATTCTCACAATGTCTCTTGTATTCGAAACGGACTCATTACATATTGTTCAATTCAACCATGTTACAGGACTTTTGCATCGTGCATGTAACCTATCTCATGTATATATTTCATGTATATAGTTCATCCCCCCCCTGTTATCCAAGTTCATACCCTTGTTCGATGTAAAACCAAACAGAACGTGTGTTTTGGTCATTTTGTTATACTGTGAACCGCGCTGATGCCGAATAGTGCGGTATATAAGCAACTGTAATAAATAAATAAATAAATAAATCATTAAAGGCAGAAGCTTAGTTGGGTTTTCGGTTGTTCCAAGATTAACATGTTTTGTATGAGACTTATCTGCACGCACTGGAGCAGTAATGCCAATAGATTTTAGGCATATTCATTTGGGAATTCTGAAAAACTGTGTTGTGACGGTCAATAAGTGAATTTGAGGAGCCCTGTTTTAAAGGATGTTACAAAAAATATATGAAAAAAAGAAAAGAACAGTATAGAAAAGCTATGAGGGCCTTAGGAAAAAAGGATGGCAAATGATTTGCGGAAAAAGGAGAAAGCAGGGAAGGAATATGTCTGAGCTTAAGAAAAACTGGTAAATCGAGGTAACAAGACTTTCTCATACAGCAGTGAAAGGAAAAGTGCATGGAGTAGGGGAACAGCAGATTGAGAACCAGAGAAGTCAAGGTTCAGGTGCTACTGATGCTCCATGTGAGTTTGGGCAAATCATGGCACCTTCCATTGCTTCCAGTAGCCAGTGAAATACCTACTGGACCTGAATGTAGCTACACAAAGAAAGAAAAAGGCATGAGTGAAACCCAAAAACAAAAGTCCAGTGTAAGACTGAGAGGAGAAAATGACAACAAGGGAAAAGCAAACAAATACTTTTATTCAGTATTTAATGAAGAAGAGGCAAAGGAATGGTCACAGATAACTGAAAGTAGCACCTATGATAGAGGGGTACATGCCACCCTCTTTTACTAAGGGGCACTAGCTGTCAGTATGGATCTAGACATAAAGAACACCATAATCCCCATAGACAACACCAATCTAATTGGTGTTGTATTCACATCGTGAATGGTATTTGGATATAGACCAGACTTCTTCAAATTCTTCAAGAACTCCTTCCGACTGTGTAACTGGTGTTTTACCCTATATGGCTCATACGGGGATGATCACTTCTATTTTAAAGAAGCATTGGTCAGTGTTATCTTTTACTGAGGAAGATGTAGGGATGTTACCCATGACTGAAGTGGTATTTAAATGTGCGGAAGAATTGAAGGAAATATCGATACATCGGGAAGATGTCTTACAACTATTAGATAAACTGAAGAGTAGCAAATCACCTGGGCCGGATGGTATACATCCAAGGGTGTTGAAAGAACTGAAATATGAGATTGCAGACCTGCTATCAGTAATCTGTGAACTATCATTAAAATCATCTCTAATACCTGAAGATTGGAGGATCGCCAATGTAACACCAATTTTTAAAAAGGGTTCCAGGGGTGATCCGGGAAACTACAGACCGGTGAGCCTGATGTCAGTACCAGGAAAAATGGTAGAATCCATCATAAAGAATAAAATTACTCAGCATGTAGATAGTCACGACCTAATGGGAGACAGCCAATATGGCTTTAGACAAGGAAGATCTTGTCTTACTAATCTATTATGTTTTTTTGAATGAGTGAATAAACAGGTGGACAAAGGTGAGTCGGTTGATATTGTGTATCTGGACTTTCAGAAAGCCTTTGACAAGGTCCCTCATCAGAGACTTTTGGCAAAACTAAAGAGTCATGGGATAGGAGGCAGTGTACTATTGTGGATCAGGAACTGGTTAAAAGATAGAAAGCAGAGGGTAGGGCTAAATGGCCAATTTTCCCAATGGAGAAAGGTGAATAGTGGTGTACCCCAGGGATCTGTGCTGGGTCCGCTGCTTTTTGACATATTCATAAATGACCTGGAAAGTGGAATAACGAGTGAGGTTATCAAATTTGCAGATGACACAAAACTATTTAAAGTTGTTAAAACCCAAGAGGATTGTGAAAAATTGCAAGAGGATCTTGATAAATTGGAAGACTGGGTATCAAAATGGCAGATGAAATTTAATGTGGACAAGTGCAAGGTTATGCACCTAGGGAAGAACAACCCAAACTATGGTAACACAATGCAAGGTTCCACATTAGGAACCATCACCCAGGAAAAAGATTTAGGCGTCATTGTGGATACCATGTTAAAACCCTCGGCCCAGTGTGCAGCGGCGGCCAAGAGAGCAAATAGAATGCTAGGTATGATAAGGAAAGGAATGGAAAATAAAACAAAAGATATTATAATGCCTCTATATCGTTCCATGGTGAGACCGCACCTTGAATATTGTGTGCAATTCTGGTCGCCGTATCTTAAAAAGGATATAGCGATTTTAGAAAAGGTACAGAGAAGAGCCACCAAAATGGTAAAGGGGATGGAAGGATACTCCGATGAAGAAAGGCTAAAAAGGTTAGGGCTCTTTAACCTGGAAAAGAGACGGCTGAGGGGAGATATGATAGAAGTCTATAAATTAATGAATGGAGTGGAACGGGTAAACGTAGATCGATTGTTTACCTTATCAGAATATAGAAAGACTAGGGGACATGCAATGAATCTACAGGGTAAACTATTTAAGACTAATAAAAGAAAATATTTTTTCACTCAACGTGTAATCAAACTCTGGAATTTGTTACCGGAGGATGTAGTAAAGGCTGTTAGTGTAGTTGGGTTTAAAAAAGGTTTGGACAAGTTCCTGGAGGAAAGGTCCATAAACCATTATTAAGAAGTGACCGAAGATATCAATGCTTGACCCAGTACAAGCATTGTGGAACTTGTGTCTCTTGGGGAAACTGCTAGGTACTGTTGTGAGCCCTCTCTGTGCACCTGCCGGTAAAACAAGGTACTGCACTGGGCCTCAGTGTAACTGGCCTTCTGGTAGTTGTAGTTGCTGCCAGTTACAAATTAGTCGTGGAAAACCGATGTAAGGTTAAATAGGGCTTTATTTCCCTTTCCCAATAGGATATCTCAATATGTACAAAAATAAAGAAACATAACCCTTCTTGGGTATAACAGAAAGAAAACTGTAACACAAAAAATGGCTTTCTTTCAGCTTCTTAACAAAACAAAATATATTCAAAACACAGACCTATAGCAACCAGGAATAAGGCCTTCCCTTCACCTTGTCAGGCTTCTTATTCCTCTCTATTTCAGTGAGACTATGTGGTCTGCCAAAGAAAGGCTACAGTCCATTTGTTCAATGGTATCTTCAATTATAGATGTCTCATATTGCATAGGTTCCTCAACAGGAATTGACACCTCTTTATCTTCCTCCTGTGGAAGCTTGGTAAACAGTCCGTCCTGGCTGTGACGTACTTTTCTTTCACTAGGGTAAAACTGTTTGCTGTTACCACATTTACTGAAGTTTTCCTGGTAAGAGCCTCCCCTCTGCTGATACCTGTTAGGCAAGTTAAAACATTCCCTTGCCCAGCTTTTAGACGGAATTACTTCAGCTCTAGGCTCTGCTCTGTTTAGGACCCTGGAAACAGCTGGAGCTTCTAACGGCAGCCCTTCTGAAACTCTGTGCCTCACGTATCTCTCAGAGTGGTTTACTTCTGAAGGTAAAAAGCCTTTCTCTCTCTCTTGTGTATGATAAGGGTAAAGAAGCTTCTCTGCTTCCCTTAAGCTGGCTTTGGATGGCTTCTGGACTTCAACAAACTGCCCTTTATAGCCAAGCCCTGTGCTTTCCCTTTTTGGACAAGAATAAAACTTCCTGGCTTGTACCTTTTTCCTTCTCGCTCTGTTCCAATCTGGGCTGTTATATTCACTCTCACTTTCTATGTCAAGCTGTCTGTACCTTTCATTCAAGCATTCACCGGACTCACTCAGACCTCCGTTCAGGCTTCCAAAGTGGTAATTAGACTTGCTCTCTTCACAGCTTCTCTCGTCCTCTCCATTCATCCAGTTCCTTCTCTGGGTCCTACCCTGGTTCTTCAAATGAGTCTTATCCTGGGTCTGGTTCTGCCTAACTGCTTGTGAGCTGAGCTTATCTAGGTGTTTCCTAGCTGCACCACCCCCCAGCTGATTAGAGTCAGGTGAGAATCTCCTGGTTTCTCTACTGGCTGGGTGTGTCTCCCTAGCTCGTGACCTCACTTGCTTATGTTGCTCATGGCAACTTTCTATCATGTGCTCTCCCCAAACGTTAGTATTTTCTTGAACTGCAATTTCATCTGTCTCCACAGGGGTCACTAATGAGTCTGCTCTGTGACAGTACATATGACCTAGATTGGCCACTGTTGGAAACAGAATACTGGGCTTGATGGACCTTGGTCTGACCCAGTATGGCATATATTATGTTCTTATGTTCTTATGCCCCAGTTTGAATAAACCTTTACGTATGGCTTATTCTCGGGGTCGCAATCTACGTGACCGATTGGTAAAGTCTACTGTTCCTCTTGATCGACCATTGCTACCTGAAAGTCGTTCGGGGTCACACTCTCCCTGTATGAAGTGTAAATACTGCTTAACTACACTTTCCGGTTCTGAATGGACTGATTTGAAGGCTCGGATTTTTTATCGAAGATGGCAGACAACTTGTGCTTCAAGTTATGTGATATACATATTGATTTGTCCGTGCCCGAAATGGTATGTTGGGAGTACCACGCGGGTGGTTCGCATTCGTTTGGGTGAACATGCCTCACGTATTCGCCAATTGATTTTGACTGCTCCTCTGGCACAACACTGTCAGGACTTTCATCATGATTTTGACCACTTATGCTGGACTGTGATTGATCATGTCCCGTTTGACCCTCGGGGTGGAGATCGCCAATTACATCTTCGTCGACTGGAACATTGCTGGATTTATCGATTACAGACTGTCTCTCCTGGTGGATTAAATCGTGAAATTGAATGGCTGGACTTTTAATTTTGTTCCTTTACCATAGACGTAGGGGATCCCGTGTTTTGTGGGGTTTCCCTGCGCTATTGGTCCTCTTATTATGGGCGTTCCTATATTTGGCCTCTCTTTGAAAGGATACCCTTGACGTCACTGGCCATTCATCTTGGCATTTTTTGTCAGTTACAAGGCAAGGATGGACGCACTTCTTCATATCATGGGCACTTGATACAGAATCTTTTGCTTCGAAACGTGCACGTCGTGCAAGATTGATCAAGATAAGTGTGGATTTTATATATTTTGTGAATAAGGAACAAAAAAACCCATTTTGAATAAAAACGAATAAAAGGGGCATGTATTGCGTGGGAGTAAGTGAAATTTCTCTCTTCCTCCTGCGGTTTATGCCCGACAAAAATTAGATTGGTGTTGTCTATGGGGATTATGGTGTTCTTTATGTCTTGATTCTACTTTGTTGGAATACCAGATAGCTGGGTTTTGTATTTTGTTTGGACACTTGCTACCCATATCAAAGGCTATGGATACCTTTGCCTATACCGAGGAACAATTGGAACATTTGTGCCAACGTCCAAACTTATTTGATGAACCTGAGTGTTCTGTTACCTCTGCGGGTCCTTCTTGGACGGATTATAAGGCTTTACGCAAGCGTTTGATTCGAGCTCAATTTCATGAGGCATCCATGTCTCGCTATCTGAAGGCCCGTATTATTCCTCGTGGGCTCCGGATGACTAGAGCACCTAAATTGTTTTTGTCCGATTCAGATTTTGTTTCCAAATGGAATCGGATTTGTAATAAATGTAGCTTTGATCTTATTGCTCTTATCATGGAATGCACACTCCAGGAAGAAACAACCCTGGACACTCAAGTATTGGAGATTAAGGATGCTATTCAAAAATCGGTGGAACCATCAATTTTCCAGCTTAAGGAGGAAGAGATTGGCCGACAGTTAAAAGGTTTTTCGGATTATCTTCGATCCTTTAAAACCGGCAAATTTACCCGGGACAAAACCGATTATGATTCTGGACGAGTTTACCGGTAGATGTATGATTCTGAAGAAGGGGCTGGAGGGGTCACAGGGGGTAAACATGTTACTTTTGAGGGTTCATCGGAGGATACTGAGGATGAATCATCGGGGTCAAAACAAAAAAAGAAGAACCGACAGGTTTTTCAGGGGGACAGGACTTATGGACACTGCCTCCGGAAGGGGGGCGAATATTATCGGGAGTTGGACCCCCCCGGTTACTCAACAACGGGCTCAACAGTCCCAGAATCCCTAGTAGTTAATTTGACTGCACGTCCTTTGGACCCCTCTATTGAATACCTTCTAAATTTGGGTCTTTCTTATGTACCGACGGTGGCTTATGACCCATTTGATATGCGTGTAGCTTTACACAAATTTTTTTGTCAATTGTTTGTTCGACGATATTTTGAGGATAAACAGTCTGACCATACTGATCTCTCGGTGGTGGGGCCGGTTTCGAAATGGCTCCCCCCGGGACTGCCTGACTCGACAATTGCAACTTTTCAATCTTTGGTGTTGAAGGATTTAGAGTTAGTTGAAAAGAGTTTTGGGAATTGGCGTTCAAATATTTCAAGATCGGAGTTGAAATGTCTTGACACTCTTTCTCGTGATTCTACAATCACGATTCGAAATGCTGATAAGAGGGGAGCAATAGTTTTATGGGATACGGCTACCTACCTTTCCAAATTACGGGCACATGTGCAAAATGAACAGATTTATACCAAATTGGATGCTGATCCTACAGAGTTTTTGAAAGCTGAGATCCATTCTTTATTGATGTTGGCATTCTCAAGGGGTTGGATAACCTCGCGTGAGATGCGATTTCTTTACAACCCTCATCCCAAAATACCGGTTATATATTTTGTGCCGAAGATACATAAATCTTTACGAGACCCTCCGGGTCGCCCGATTATTTCATGTCGAGGGTCAATTTTAGAACCGCTCTCTAAATTTTGTGATGTGTTCCTTCGGGGGGAGGCAGCCTTAGTACAATCTTTCCTTCGTGACTCCACTCATTTTTTGCAGTGTTTACAATCTTTGGTTCTACCGTCGACTGACTGGTTTCTGGTGACTCTTGATGTGGTATCTTTATATACTAATGTAGCCCAGGATGAGGCGATTCAGCTCCTTCATTCCAAATTCACACAGATTCCAACACGCCTTCCAAAGGATTTTTTGATGACTTTGATTACCTTAGTGCTTACCCGCAACTATTTTTTGTTTGCAGGGGAATTTTTCCAGCAGAAATTGGGTATCGCTATGGGTGCCACTGTAGCCCCTTCCATTGCCACTTTATATATGGCTGATATAGAAGATCGTTATATATTTACTTCAGTATATTTTGAGCATGTAGCCATTTGGAAGAGGTTCTTGGATGACATCTTTTTCGTCTGGACATCGGATGAAGCCTCCCTGACTGCTTTCCTCAGCTGGTTAAACACCATTAAGGCTCGTATTCAATATACAGCACATGTGGCTTTGGATAAAGTGGAATTTTTGGATATGGTTTGTGATAAGGAAGCTTATCATAGCTCAGGAAGGAGCTATAGAAAAGGTGAAGTGACTCTGAACAAGCAACCTGTCAGTTCTGGTAGAAATAAGAAAACAGAATTTTTCCATAAAAGACTACCAGTCCCAGAATGCACCAGGTTTCCAACAGCCATTAGAGGAACTGAAGTGGGGAAACGTGTGTTCAATCAGGAGGGCTATGAGGTAATCCCCAAGCACTCATCTCAAAGGGCAGGGCCTGATTCAGCACAGCTGTGCTGTGCTAGGGTGGAGCACTCATCTAAGCAGAATAAAGGTAGAGTTTATTCTACAGAGAATCATCCTCAGTTTCTTCATGATCTTGGACATTTTCATCATCTGGAGGATCATCAGAAGCAGAAGCCAGAGCGGACGGACAGAGAGGACAAGAAACCCTTTGGAAGAAAGAAGAGAAAAGCATTTGGGAGGTCTAAAGGAGTCCAGAGCAGTACGTATACTGGGAGACATTCAAAAGGCCAGCATACACCATTGGACTGGGGAAAACCAGAGGAGTGGTGCTGCATAGCTAGGAATTTCCAGACGGTACCTGTGAGGGAGACGGCTGCACTTGGAAGGGACCCTAAGACCCGTGCCAGAAGGTATGTGAAGAGAGACCCAGTGTCCAGGGATCTGGATTGGAAGGCTGGACATAAGAACTGGACTACATACTGGCCAGGCTATTTAGAGAGGAACTCTAAGAGCAATGGACGCTCAGGTATGAACACTGATCTATGCCCTAGCTATACCCTTGAAAGACAGCAGGGAAACAAGTATTCTCCTGAGAGTGCTCCATTGAGAAATTCCTCCGTGCCAATCCATGATATTGAACCCATGATTGTTGAAGAAGGAGGAGAGGTTATAGATACAGGTTGTGAATACATGGATTGCTCTCTGTCTAAACTCCTTTGGTAATTTACTGTTACAAAGTACAACAACCATCACAAAGAAATACAAACTTGTTCTTTAATCTACTCAGAAAAGCTCCTGAGTAGGATTTGAGCCAAGCAGTAGAAAGTAAGCCAGCTAAGGGGTTTCAGCTGAATAACTGCTAGCAATTGAGCCTTACCTAATTGCTTGTGAGCTCTGAGGGAATCACTTCTGAATCTATGTGTGAAGATATAAGAAGTTAACCTGAAAAGAACAGTTTTCCCCTACTTTGTGGGTTTTGTTTGTTGATTAAAGCACTGCTAAGAAAATTTAGCTAGAGCCTACAGAAAAGACCAGTTTGTTACCAACCAGGTCTTTATTCTTTTGCTTTGATTGCCTGACAAGTTCAACTGTTGTTTTCCTGATTTTGTTTTTCCAAGTTTAACACTGAAAGCAAGTATCCTGTTTTATGTGCTACCAAGCATATCTGGTTGGGAGAAATAACCCCATAAATAAATATCTTATTGGCTTTACACTCAAGCACAACTAATTATTGTGAACGGCTGTGTCTGGTGTGAATGGACTACATTTCCCACAATCCCTTGCAAATCATATTAATATATGCCTTTGCCAAGACTGTGAACATTCTCACCCAGGCACCCGTCTGACAGGTTGTTTATCGTGAGGGCACTGCTCTAGTCACTACCTTGTATCGGAAACCAGTACAAAGAAACAGCTTATTGAATTATGGCAGTTTTCACCCAGAACCTTTACGAAAAGGCCTTCCTTATGGCCAATTCCTCCGGATCCGAAGATTGTGCACCTCTATTGAGCAATTTCGTTGTCATGCACGAGATTTATGGCAGAGGCTGGCTTTGAAAGGATATCCTATGCCTGTTACCTCTCGAGCTTACCGGCGGGCTTTGTATTCACATTGTGAATGGTATTTGGATATAGACCAGACTTCTTCAAATTCTTCAAGAACTCCTTCCGACTGTATAACTGGTGTTTTACCCTATATGGCTCATACGGGGATGATCACTTCTATTTTAAAGAAGCATTGGTCAGTGTTATCTTTATGCCCCAGTTTGAATAAACCTTTACATATGGCTTATTCTCGGGGTCGCAATCTACATGACCGATTGGTAAAGTCTACTGTTCCTCTTGATCGACCATTGCTACCTGAAAGTCGTTTGGGGTCACACTCTCCCTGTATGAAGTGTAAATACTGCTCAACTACACTTTCCGGTTCTGAGTGGACTGATTTGAAGGCTCGGATTTTTTATCGAAGATGGCAGACAACATGTGCTTCAAGTTATGTGATATACATATTGATTTGTCCGTGCCCAAAATGGTATGTTGGGAGTACCACACGGGTGGTTCGCATTCGTTTGGGTGAACATGCCTCACGTATTCGCCAATTGATTTTGACTGCTCCTCTGGCACAACACTGTCAGGACTTTCATCATGATTTTGACCACTTACGCTGGACTGTGATTGATCATGTCCCGTTTGACCCTCGGGGTAGAGATCGCCAATTACATCTTCGTCGACTGGAACATCGCTGGATTTATCGATTACAGACTGTCTCTCCTGGTGGATTAAATCGTGAAATTGAATGGCTGGACTTTTAATTTTGTTCCTTTAACATAGACGTAGGGGATCCCGTGTTTTGTAGGGTTTCCCTGCGCTATTGGTCCTCTTATTATGGGCGTTCCTATATTTGGCCTCTCTTTGAAAGGATACCCTTGACGTCACTGGCCATTCATCTTGGCATTTTTTGTCAGTTACAAGGCAAGGATGGACACACTTCTTCATATCATGGGCACTTGATACAGAAGCTTTTGCTTCGAAATGTGCATGTCGTGCAAGATTGATCAAGAAAAGTGTGGATTTTATATATTTTGTGAATAAGGAACAAAAAACCCCATTTTGAATAAAAACGAATAAAAGGGGCATGTATTGCGTGGGAGTAAGTGAAATTTCTCTCTTCCTCCTGCGGTTTATGCCCGACAACAATTAGATTGGTGTTTGTCTATGGGGATTATGGTGTTCTTTATGTCTTGATTCTACTTTGTTGGAATACCAGATAGCTGGGTTTTGTATTTTGTCAGTATGGATCTGGCACATGCTGGACCCGCGTTGAAATCTAGTGGATTTTGGTGCTATCCCTTCATGGCATATTAGGGTTGTAAGTGGGAGGGTTAGAGGCAGAGAGTGCATCCGTGCTACCTGCGTGGCGGATAGTAATGGTGGTGCACTCACCACAACCTCCATAGGTGGTAGTGAGTGCACCTGCACTGTTGTAGTGCTGTGGCATGGCCACCTACACTATGGTAACTGCTGGGAACATGCTTTCCATCTTCCTGACAAATAATGCTGTGGCGCTGCCCTAACGCACCATGGATATGTGTGTTCTGGGCACATTGGTGCAACACCCAGTACCCTTTAATAAAAGGGCCCCAAATATTTGCATGTAACAAAAACAATGAAAAGAAAATATCCTCAGATATTAAGTGAACTCAGAGCCCCTGATGGATCTGGTCAATTGATCTTTAAAAACAGAAGTAGAGTGATTGTGTCCCCTCTTCATAAAAGGGATAACAGGTTGAAGGTCAAGAACTAGAAGTCCGTTCTCCTCATCTCAATGGTGGGAAAATCTATAGAAGCGCTATTCATGGAAAGGATATTGATGAATCTTGAAGGCAATACGCAGCGAATACCACAAGGCTCAGCCCTATCATCAATGCTCTTTAATATTTACATCCAGCCCATATGCAGCATCATCAAAAGTCACAAGCTCCATTATCACATTTACGCTGACGACATCATGGTGTATGCACCAGTCAACCTACTAGCACTCAACATCACAACTATAACCAAATGCCTTGAAGATATGAACACCTGGTTTGCAGCCAATAATATGACTGTCAACTATGATAAAACTGAGGCTATGTTCATCACCAGGAACACTACCTTCACTCCACCACAAACCATCAGCATTTTAGATAAGCTTATAGTAGTTAAAGATGAGGTTAAATACCTGGCATCACAATGGACAGAGTGCTAAACCTGAAATCCCACATCACAAAAACTGCAAACAAGGCCTAGCAACGCTTAAGGATCATCAGAAAACTCAAGCCATTACTCCGCCAGGATCACCTCCGCACAGTATGCCAAGCACTTATTACACCTCTGCTTGACTACGGAAACTCGTTATATCAAGGCCTCCCTCAACAAACCCTACGCCCACTCCAAATGGTGCAAAACACTGAGGCACGCATCATTACAGACACTCCAAGATTTGAGCACATCATCCCAGTCTTACAGCAACTACACCAGCTACCCATGATGGCCAGAGCAAAATACAAAATAATCCTAATCATCTTTAAAATCATATACAAAACTTAAATAAATAACACTCCATTACTATGCCTCGATTCTCCCACTTGTATATAGTTACAACTGGTATGTTCTGCCTAATGCAGTACAGACAGTACTCTTGTTTAAATTGTTACACACGCTGTTATAGTTGAAATATCCTGATTAGTTGCTGAATTCCTGACTTATATATGTTAAGATGTTCTATGTAATAAGTTATAATGTTAAATGTTCTATGTAAAACAAACGCTGCTTTGTTAACTGTTGTTAATTGTACACCGCAACTGATCGCTGGAAGATGCGGTATATAAATGAGTGTTAAATAAATAAATAAATAAAAATCAACCAGCTCTCAGCAGAGGCACTCCAATACATCATAATGAAAGATACCTGCAACAGACCGAGAAGAACCAATAAAGACAACATGATCGGCACACCTTCAGGATTCCACAAGACTAAACAAACAACTTCAAAAAGAGCTCCCTCCTTACCATTTATTTATTTAGAAGGATTTAGGGGTATGTTTACTAAACCGTCTTAACGTGCGCCCGGCGATAGTGTGCAGGCTGCCATAAAAGGAGTGGGCGTTTCAGTCTTAAAGTAGCAAAACGGGATTATCGCGCGATAACGCGTGCTGCTGCGCACATTATCGGGCGAAGCGCCGCTAAGCGCATTAACGCGTGGTAATCTTAAGTAGGCGCCCAGACATGCAAACATTGGGGCTTGTTTACAAAGCCGCGGTAGCGGTTTGCGATCGTAATCGGAGCCGCGGCCCCATTGATTTCAATGGGGCCGCGGCTGCGATCGCGATCGCGAACCACTACCGCGGCTTTGTAAACAAGCCCCATAGAAACAGAGGTGTAGCACAATGGTTAATACACTGACTGATGGTACAGGGGTCATGAGTTCGATCCCCCAGTGTGCCTAATGCATAAGGCTGGCTGAGGCATCAGCTTTGACATGTAAGTATTGTTTCTTGAGGCATTTTATTTGTATTTTAATTATTGCTGCCAGCAAACACACCCTCACGTGCCGTAACCTAAGGTGCCGCATAAGGCACCCTATAAGGCACTCCATAGGGCACATAATAAAGTGCACTGTCTGCCACGGCACCCTATAATGTCCCCTATAGGGCACCCTATAAGGCGCTCCATAGGACACCTTATAAGGCACCTTATATGGACTTTAACCATAAGGTGCCTCAGAAGGCGCTTTATAGGGCGCCCTATAAAGCGCCTTCTGAGGAACCTTATGGTTACAGTACTCTGAGGGTGTTTTTGCTGGCAGCACTAATGTACATTAAAAATAGACAATGCTTCAGACAGCCCTATCAAATAATCCCACTGTGGGTTTGAACCCATGACCTCTGGCTCCACAGGTAGTGAAGTAACCAGTGGGCTACAGCTGCTAACAAACCCCTGGCTGGCTGCAGAAGGAATGCACGTCACCACACAAACAGTCGCTGTGATCACCAGGATAGGGTTAACCCACCCGTACCCATGATGCACTGCAAATGCAAATCAGCAGTCTACAGATGATCATAAGATGGGGTATGCACCCCCACAGCACCTCGGCCTGGTAGGGGGAACTGACTGTGTGTGTTACTGGCACAGAGTAGCTACACACCGTCACATTGTGTGGGTACTGTGCTCACCCTGAGGGTGAGGTGGGGCGCCCAGCACCAGGTCCACAGCACCTTCCATGGCAGAAATAGGCTATGCTGCAGGTCCCCAGCAGTGCTAGTGTGTGAGATAGGTAGTTCCTGCAGACACACCTTGGATACATCTGTATTTCTCAGTCAGGTTTAGCCCTTATGGGCCCATAGGCGGATTACGTACCACCACCCAACCCACCCTCTGGGGCTGAGGGTGGGAAACAGGGTCTCCCACCAACAGATCCACATTCTACCTCCCTGCAATGGTGGCAGTAGAGGGGACCATCAACCTCAGTCCTGCTGGGGAACAGACACCCTATAGGGCAGTCAATGCAGCTCTGTACACAATCCATAAAGCAATAGCAGACAGACATTAGGCCTGGAAATGCACAGCTGCGCCCCACCACTATATGATATTCTCCTGCAGCAAGCCTCCAGCCGCTGCACTCTGCAAGGTGTTCCAACAAGACACATACTAGCTGCAGACAGTCTGCTAGCTAGTCCATAGTGCATGTTCCTGGAGGAGATGCATGCACCCAGAACTGGGATGTCAGCATACACACCAAAGCTAAAGCCATTGAATACACTGGCCAGTAGCTACCACCAGCCAGGTATAAACTCCGAACTCAATTTTTTGTCGGGAACAATCGGTTGGAGAGGAAGGAGACAGCCTTTCCCCTCATTACCGAGAGAACCCTTTTTAATCAAATGGGCCACAGCGCGCCCAACAGTTTATATACTCCGAACCCTAAACTGTTGGGCGCGCTGTGGCCCATTTGATTAAAAAGGGTTCTCTCGGTAATGAGGGGAAAGGCTGTCTCCTTCCTTTCCAACCGATTGTTCCCGACAAAAAATTGAGTTCGGAGTTTATACCGGGCTGGTGGTAGCTACTGGCCAGTGTATTCAATGACTTTAGCTTTGGAATTTGTACAATGTTTGTTATTGAACTTGGAAGGGGTCCTTTTGTTTTGAAGCATACACACCAAGCAGATAAGTCAGTGATTGGGCCCCAAAAGGGAACCCATAAATATCACATGAGAGAAATACTATATAGCACTATGGGGGAACCTAGCCATGCCGTGGTCACTGCTCAGCCAGGGTGAGAGTGATCTCCCAGCAGGACATGCTGTAGCCACCCTGTCTTTGCAGGTGGTGGCCGGGCACTATAATGTCCCAGCCATTGCCCTATGCAGATGCATCCTGGCCAGGCCACCCTGTCTGGGCTATACCTATGGTACCTTGCTCCTCATTATGCACATTGGCAGGCCAATACTGGCAACAGTGCTGGCAGTGTGGGCTGTGGATGGTGTTTGCAGCCACCACACACTGGATAGACAGACACACACTCCCACACCTATGCCAGCATTGTACAACTATAGAGGTGTTTGGCAGCCCTGGCCACTGCTCCAGTCCTGGGCGCAGTGCAGGCATGGCTATGGTACGCAATACTGTTGGGGTCACTCCCCAGGGTGGTAAACACTGTCAGACACAAGACCTGTAGCACACTCCACAGACATCAGAAAGGTTGCCATGATGCAGCTCAATAAGAAAATTGTACTTAACTTCGGAATTGCTATCTGCCAGTAATCATAGCAACCTTTTGATAGCTGTGTACCATATTCCCAGGTTTAGGGTGGCATTGCTAAGGTATGCAAGTGCTAGTATTGGGAGATGCACACAGGGCCCAATGTCCTGCCTCTCCAGGAGGCATTGGATAATGGAGCCTGTGGGTGCGGGTGTGTCTGCCCCTGTTGGCTGCTGCTTTACGGCAGAGGTTCCCAACTCTAGTCCTGGTGTGCTAAACACTGTTCTGGTTTTCATGCTGTCACTCATGAATATGCATGAGATACATCTGCATACCATGGGGGCGGCGCATAGAAATGCAGCACAGGCATCTTTATTAGAGGCAGCATGGAACCTGAATGGTGTTTGGCCCTCCAGGACTGCATTTGGGAGACTCTGCTCTAGGTAATGCGCCTATTTATTTATTTAACAGTATTTCTATACCGCCTTATCGTACAATCAAGGCGCTGAAATAACAATACAAACAAAAGTAGTGAGAGTGTGATTCATGCAGTGAAGGAGGTTTTAAGATTTACATGTGAGTGGAAAGTGTATTAGATTATAATGAACTACGAACATTAAGCGCTATAATACAGCATGAGCTAAACTACAAGGTTATATACAAATTAGGGTTAAAAATATCAAGAGTCACTGTACAAAGATTAAATGACAGGACCATAATGTTCGATGAAAAGCATTTATGGTGTCTGTGCTCTGTAGGGTAAAATGTAGGTGTTTTGGGCATGTTTACGTCATCTGCAATAAAGGTTCTGTCTGTATTAGCACGTTTTAGTAGTGGGTAAAATATGGGGACTGGGTTGGCAGGAACCACAGCTGGGACTTGAACCTGTGACCTTCTGCCTTTGAACACACTGGTTGTGTGCACTGCACCACTGTGTTGCCATTCCCTGGTGATACCATGACTGTTCGTCCGGCAGGGCCTGTCTGTTGCAGTGCATGGCACCCACCTACACAAGGCTAGGCCATGGTCTGCTCTGGGCAGCTGCCACTGCCCCCCTTCACCACCAGTACCCCTCTGCCACCATGCTGACATGCCCTTCTGCTGGTGGTGCTGGTGGTGCGCAGTCTCAGGCCATCCAGTGTGCAGGTAGTCGGCTGCCTATGGTGCGTGTTCTGCATAGATGTCCACGCTTCCCCCCCCAACACTGCCTGCCAATGTTCTGTGCCCTTGGAGGTACCTGCTGGGTACTATCCCCTGTGAAACTGTGATAAACACACTCGTGCCCATGTTGGGCCCTCATCAGTTGCTGTCTGGCTGCTGTACAGTTTCAGCATTCCTAAGTGCCACCTAGGCATCTGCCTAGTCCGCACTATGCCCCAGCTGCACCACAGCATGTGCCGCCTGCAGCCCTCTGTATCCCATTTTCAAGCATCTGTCCAGTTGGCCGTTCCGACATGCCCGCCCTGCTGTTGCCGCACATGTGCACGCCATAGGAAACCTGTCCGATGGAGAGGAAAACCCTGCACAGCGCAATTTCACTGTGGGCTCATTCACCTTGTATGGGGACGGAGCATGGACCCTTCCAGAATTCATATCCTTTTTTTGGTGCTTTCTTGGGTGTGTTTTTTGATGTTTCCCATTGAGATCACTATTGCCCAGTTTGGTTATTTTATTTTTCCATTTTCTTCTGTTCATTTTCACTGTTTATTTGCCCTTTTGTTCCGTGCACATGTATCACAAAAAATGCAATGTGTGCCTTCGAGTCAGTCCTGACTCCTGGCGACCCAGAAGCTCCTGGGTTTTCTTGGCAGTGTCACCGGAAGTAGATTGCCAGGCCTTTCTTCCGAGGCAATGGAGGGCTAAGTGACTTGCCCAAGGCCACAAGGAGTGCTAGTGGGAATTGAACCCTGGTTGCTTGGTTACCAAGCCAGTGTTCTAACCACTAGGCTACTCCTCCACTCCTTGCACATGTATCACACTTATCACTTTTTTGTTGGTTTCCCTGGTTTTGCTATACATTGCTGACAGAAATGGTTTCTCTTCCCTTTAAATCAGCTCTAACGCCAGGGTTTCACTGACGTTAGTTTTCAGCCTCGGATTTCACAGCGTTAGTGTGCGGGGAGCCTCTCCCCTCCCACTCTCCACCCATTGACCCCTTCTCTCCGCCCCTGGGGAGCCTTCCTCCGCCCTCCGGGAGCCTTTCTCTGCCTTCAGCGCTCATTTGCGCCGCTGCGCGCATTATCGCACGCTAAGGTACCTCTGCGCTCGATAAAGCGCCATTATCGCGCGATAAGGTACCTTATCGCGCGATAACGTCACAGAGCGCACATTAAGACGGTTTAGTAAACATACCCCTTAGTATACTGCTTTATCATTAAATCAAAGCGGTTTGGCACATCAAACAATCAATAATAATGTGTGGTCTGTAGCATGCAGTGGGAGATCTAAGAAGAGTGGTGTGTGGTGCAGTGTGTCAGATTTTATCGGTGAGCTATTTACATAATGAGCAATATACATATATACAATAATGGAGCCGTATAAAAGGTGCGTTAGGATCATGATTAGCGCCCACACTCTGGAATTCCCTCCCAACAAGCCTGAGAGCATTAGATGACCTAGTGGAATTCCGAAAAGACCTCAAAACCTATCAGCAGACGGAAAACACTCCTCACCCAAACAGTAATACATCTACTGCCAATAATTCAATATTCACTCATCCCGAATAGGCATATAAATTAATGACATAACATCAACTCAATACCCACTCACCCCAAACACTCACCCTAAACAAACATAATATAACGTTGTTAATTACCTAGTACTGTCTATATGTTACCCCTATGATAAATGCATCCTTCCAATTGTGCTGTCTACATGGTGTTAAGTACCTCTATGTTGTCATGTACCCCTATGTTAAATGTAACCCTCCTATTGTGATGTGACCACTTTGATTGAAGGATAAGATGGTATACAAATCTGTTTAAATAAATAAATAATATAGATTTATGAAAGGGGAGATTATGCACAATACAGCTGATCAATTTCCTTGTTTCAAAGATAGAGAATTTGATCAGACACAGGTTCTGGATTTCAACAAAGCCTTTATCTCACATTGAAGGCCCATAAATAAACCTAACAGCTTAAAGAGAGAACCCAAGGAGATGGCCTAGGCTAGAGACTGGTTGAACAATAGAGAACAAAGTGCAATGGTAAAAGAAATTCACTATGAGGAGGGAAAGATGATGAATGGAGTGCCTCAGAGATCTGTTAAATAACTACGTCAGCAATATTGTGAGCAAAGAAGCTGACCTCAGGTTATCTCAGAGGTTCTCAATCCAAAAAGTGAATGGCTTTGACCAGGAGCGGCCCAAGGGGGGTGCGGGGCCATGTCCGGAGACTCATTGCAGGCCCTCATTTGCATAAATATTTGTATAATGTTAACATGCGCTAACTTTTCGTAAACATGCCTCTTAATGAGTGTCTGGATAAAGAAAGACTGCCAGATTTCTATATTACTATACTCCAGTGCAAATCGCCAGGCACATTAGGAAGTACTATAAACACTGCCTATTTTAGAACCCATAGAAAACCCATACTAGGACTCGCAAAACACCAAACCCTACCCATCAAAAGGCAACACTGCAAATATTAAACCAATACATCTCAGAGAATACCAATATATCTCCTACTGAGAAAGAGAACAAGTGGCACTGTCAAATAGAAACTTGTTGTTGTTAAGTGCCATCAAGTTGGTGTCGACTCATGGCAACCCTCTGGATAGTTGCCCTAAATTGTGTTCGGTCTTTAGTCAGGTGGCTCATTGTTGACAGACTGGCACCCGTAGCTGCTGCTGTTGCATCGATCCATCTCATTGCTGGCCTTCCTGTTGTGCGTTGACCCTTCTACCTTGCCAAGCATGATGTCTTTCTCTAATGATCTCTTTTCACATGATGTATCCAAAGTATGAAAGTTGAAGTCTTGTCATCTGAGCTTCTAAAGAAAGTTTAGGTTTGATCTCCTCTAGTACTGACTGGTTTGTTCTTTGGGCAGTTCATGCTATTCACAGTATTCATCGTCAGCACCATAATTCAAGTTGGCTAATCGGTGATTTCAATCTCCCATCTCTTCAAGACAGCCACTCAGCAGCATTCCTTGACGCCCTGGAGGATCTAGGTTACAAACAGCTTGTCGATTCCCCCACCCACACTAAAGGTGGCAAACTAGGGGGCGGAGCCTGATGTCCAGCGGGTAGGACGCTTTGCGTTGAAGCTCCCGAGAGGCCTACTCAGAATCCTGACTTAATACCTATATAAATTTACTATTTTGCTCCGAGCTGACCGGGGCACCTCGGGGGGGATGGCGGCCCACAAACCAGCGCGCTTGGACTTCGGGTCTCCTTCTTCTTCTCACGGAAAACGCTCCAAAACGGAGGTATCCTCCCCGCAGAAGATGGTTCCATTTCGTGAAAATCCCGCAATGCACCTGGAGATTTTGGAGGAAATACGCGGCGTGAAGGAATTGGTGCAGTCTAATGGAGAAGCGCTTCGAGCCATGCGAGAAGACTTTGGAGTGCTCCAAGACCGACTTGAAGGTCTTTCATTACGGCAGGACAATATGGCGGGGGTCCTCGACTCGCATGAGGTGCGCTTGGGCAAACTGGACGAGGCTGAGCGCCAGATACAGAATCTTCAAAAGGAGTTGGAAGATAGCAATAATCGCGCCCGTCGCAACAATGTGAGGCTCCTTGGAATGCCGGAGGGAGTGGAAGCAGGAGATATAAGAGAATTCTTGCTCAAAACTCTTCCCTCCTTGCTGAAGATTACTTTTCACAGAGAACTGGAAATCGATCGAGCACACCGTGTTCCTGCCCGCATGGCGCTCAACCGCACGACCCCCCGGCCTATTATCTTTAGCTTGCTACGATATCAACAAGTGGAACAAATTTTACATGCTGCCCGAGCGAATCATCATTTGGAATATGAAGGTCGTAAGGTCTCCTTCTTTCCTGATTTGGCAAAGCCTACCGTTGACCGTCGGAAGAAACTCCTTGCTCTTCGCCCTCGACTTCAACAGCTACAGGCTCGCTTTGGCCTGTTGTATCCAGCGAAGCTCCGAGTGACTCTCCATAACCAGACCAGGACGTTCGAGGATCCTGATCTATTATCAACATTTTTGGACTCCAAAGAAGCAGAACAGATGCGCTAATCCCAAATTTTGGACTCTTATCTGCCGGCTCTGTCCGCCATTTTGAAGGGCCCGATGCGGCGATCATAGCCCAGCACAGAAATAGCCTGGACTTTCTTTCTTTCTCTGTATGACTTTTGTCTTTGGTCTCCTATCCCTTCATGATGTGTGCCTCGGTCGGATTCGGAGCACGCACAGTCCTACAGGTTATATGTTTTTTCAATTCCGGCCTTCTCTGGGGTTTCTCCCCGCAGACACATGGTCACCAGTAATTTTGGGGTTTTGCTTCTCCTCTACCGTACTGCGGTTATCTTTGTTAATGTGGGGCGCTTCATTGTATTATATTAGCTTATTTTCCTATGTCATGTGTACAGCCAGATACAGTCAGTTTGAGGGACACAGTGAAATTATGTGTGCTATCATGCTCAGAATTTTAACTTTTCTAAATGGCCTCATGTAAAATCTTATTATTCATCGTACAAGGCATTGCTGGTCCACTCAGCAGAAAGAAAATCCTTAGCTATCTTAGCCACGAGCACGTTGATTAGGTGTTTCTTCAGGAAACGCACTACACTCTGCTGAAACACTGAAACTCAATGCTAGGCCTCACATGGTAGCTGCCTACTCTCCCACTGTTTCCAAATGGTACGGGATAGTCATTCTGGTCAAGAAGTTTTTGCACGCTACTGTACCTGATATTAGCGCTGACATGGAGGGTAGATGGGCCCGTGTACACCTTGAGGTTGGAGATAGTGAATTCACGTGTATTTGCACTATGTCCCGAATGTGGACAACCCTGCTCACTATGCAAGTTTTGCGCAGTTGGCCTCGGCCTCCGCTAATGCTCCATTAATACTTGGTGGCGATTTTATTCAAGTGCTCCCTCAATCTTTTCTTCTCAAACAAGGTGCTTGTTGGTTGGAAGCTCCAGTACCGAGCAGACCTGTGTGGCTAGATATAGTAGCGGGCCTTTGCTCACCGATTCCTTTTACCTTACTCCCTGGTATGACTCTCCCATTAGACTCCCACTATCCACCAATGTTTTTCGACACTTTAGGTGCCTTTAATATTCCTATGCAACCTTTCGACTCCCGACTCTGGTCAGTGTAACTTCAGCATTGCATTCGGAGCACTAGAGTACTCCCGCCATCGGCACTCTCTGCATAAGGTTGATTGGAAACTTCCGATCTCTCGGTAGTTTACCGGGTGTAGCATCCAATTTTACTAAACCTTATGTAATGCTATCACTAGAGATACCTCTATAGCGCAGAAAGTATGGGAGAGAGAATTGCATGTGACTTTAACCTCGGAGCAATGGAGCCTTATCTGGAGCAGTGGGACACGGGTTTCCGACCCGCCTCACTCACTCAGACCCTCTTCTTTCTAGCCCACCGGTGTTTTTACACTCCTCACAGTTTAGACATATGGAACACTACTCAGGGTAATGGTTGCTGGACACGTCCTGTGGCCATTGGTTTATTACTTCATTTCATGTTATGCATGAATATCCCGCACTACAGTATAACTGGCGTCGGGTCTGGGGTCGTATTTAGTCTATATTGCACTCTCAGGAGTCCCTTTCTCGGAGGGTAGTGGGACTTCGCCCAGTTGCGGGGATCCCCTCTCTCCCAAGAAATGGCTTATCTCCTGTTGAAATATGAACAAATACCTCGTCTGTGTGCTTCCTCCGTTCAGACTCCTTCTTATTGGTCTTAATGGAAGATGTTCAATGAATATGTACATTTTGCTAAATGCTCTCATCTGACTGTCTAACTTTGTATATATCTCTGTCTCATGATCATGCTGTATTGTGGATATTTTTTGATTGTTTGATGTATAATCACTGTTAACTGGAAGCGCTCACATGCTGATACAAACGGGTAGAGAAGAAGCACCGGGGTGGGGGGTAATGGGTTTACTTTTCCTTATTGTATACTTGTTTTGTATCTTTTGGTGTGTTGTTTCTTTGTTTGTTGCAAAATGAAAATAAAAGTTTAAAAAAAAAAAAAGGTGGCAAACTAGATCTCATTTTCGCACCTCTCTCCAACGCCATAACACCCCTAACTCTTGCACTATCTGTAATACCAGTACCCTGGTCGGACCACAGTCTTCTCAGTTTCAATATACCCATTAATACATCCCACAAAACCAGAAAGTCTTCTAACACATCTGGATCCCACACAACCCGCTTTAGACCACTCAACCAGAGCGTAGTCCTAGAGAATCTCAGACCTCTCATGGCCAACACAACCATGGACTTAGATGATCTCGTATCCAAATGGGATGAAAACCTGAGAGCTGCTTCCTGCCCATCACTCACCGAAAAGAGAATTCGAAAACGTGAACATACTCCATGGTTCTCCACAGACCTTCGCACATCCCTCCACCATCTACGCAAACTTGAGCGAAAGTGGCGACGAACTCATTCTCCTGAGGCGCTGGTAGCATATAGCTCATACCTAACTACCCACCGAGCAAAGATAGCACAGTGCAGGAAAACTTACCACACAGACTTAATAAAACGCTCCTTCAACAAACCACATGCATTGTTCAGCATAGTAAAGTCCATAACAGGTGAACCGGTCTCAGCACAACCCCCTATGCCTCAGCCGCAGGACTACGCAAACTACCTGCAATCAAAGATGATTAAAACCAACACAGACACAAATGTCAATAACGCCACCACTTCACCCAAGGCATCCCAGGCAATGCCACTACACAACTTCTCCACTGTATCAAATAGAGAGGTTGTGAACATTATTGCCTCAATCAATCCCAGTACAGCTCCTAACGACCCGTGTCCAGCCAGCTGGATCAAGGACATGCGGCATGACCTCAGTCAAATATTGAGCAAAATACTGAACCAGTCCTTCTCAACAGGTTCCTTCCCGCAGAATCTAAAACGCACTTCCATCAAGCCCCTACTAAAAAATAATAGACTGGACCCATCCAAAGTTGATTCCTTCAGGCCTATTTCGAGCATCCCACAGCTTGCAAAAATCATTGAGAAGGCTGCCCAACAACAAATCCAACATCATATTGACACTGAAGCACCACTAGATCCATCTCAGCATGGCTTCAGGGAAGCGCATGGAGTCGACACAGTCCTTACAACCCTGTTCAATGTTCTGGTATCAGGAATAAATAACATACAACAGGGTTTCGTCCTCATTTTCCTGGACATCTCCGCCGCTTTCGACTCTGTGAGTCATGACATACTCCTACAACGCTTGAAAGATAAGGGGATTCAAAGCACAGCACTCGAGTGGTGTAAATCCTACTTATCTAACAGGTGGCAACAAGTAAAAACAGGCCACGAATCCTCAGAACCATTCCTGCAATCACAGGGAGTACCCCAAGGATCGTCCCTATCGGCACTAATGTTTAATATCTACATGCAGCCGATATGTGACTTGATCAGATCCTTTAATGTACAATGTCTCGCATACGCAGACGACATCCTCCTATATATGCCGTTCACAATTGAACACCCAGTATTCTCCCCAATAATCAACTGTTTTGAAGCTGCAGCCGAATGGTTACTATCTCAAAACCTTCGGATTAACCACAACAAAACTGACGTTCTTTTTGTCACAAGGAACCGTAAGTTCATACCTCCTCCATCTCTACTCGTCAACAACATAGAGTTGAAATCAAAAGCCACCATCCGTTACCTCGGCATCACATTGGATCAGCACTTGGATATGACAACGCATGTCAAGAACATCACAAAAACTATATATTATAAGATCAAATCGCTACGTCACCTCCGCTCCCTACTTGATCCCACAGACTTCCGAACAACCTTCCAGGCATTAATCCTCCCACACCTGGATTTTGCCAACATCATCCTTTATGGCCTCCCTCAATCAACTTTGAATCCGCTCCGCCTAGCCATGAATACAGCCGCCAGAGTCCTTTCTGGCTCATCAAGATCTGACCATATAACACCCATCATGAAAGAACTGCATTGGTTGCCATTACATGCCAGAATCCAGTATAAGTCTTTAGTCCTTACTTTCAAGGCACTAAATAACTGCCCCCCTACGCCAATCAGCAAGCTCATCCATGTCACCCTGGAAAACAGAAAAAGGAGAACCACATCAATGAACACCTTAATAGTCCCAAAAATAATAACGAAGTGCACTAAGGCCACCTCCAACAGGGCCTTCTCCTTATTTGCACCTCTAAACTGGAATGCGCAACCTCACTAAATCCGTGCTATCAAAAACCTAATCCTATTTAGAAAGGCATTGAAATACCACTTGTTTACAAAATGCTACCCAGAAGTCAACCTAGACATTATCAAAACTAGCTCCGCAATACAACCTGAAAAGGGCTAGCTGGTCAACCTTCTCTCTAGTCCTATTAGTGAACCACATTACAACATCCAAACGAGTTTCATATTACTGTATATAACATTAAGTTAATCTGTACATAGTACATTAAATTAATCTGTACATAGTTCCCCCGGTTGTCCTATTGTTGAAGTTCCCTGTTTAATGTAAAACTCAATGTTACTTGTATGCATTGTAGTATGTTCTTGTTTCATTGTACACCGCACTGATTGTAATAGCGCGGTATAAAAGAATTGTTAAATAAATAAAATAAATAAAAAAGCATCAATTTTCTTCCTGTCTATCTTTTTCACTGTCGAACTTTATCCATATGACGTTATTGAAAATGACATGGCTTGAACAAGTCAAATCTTTGAATGGAGAGAGACATCTCTGCTCTTGAGAATCTTGTCTAGGTCCTTCATAGCCATTCTGCCAAAAGCAATGCGTCATTGGATTTCTTGACTGCTTGTTGCTTCTTTATTGACAGTTGATCCAAGTAGGTTAAAGTTGTCCACTATTTCAATTTCTTCTCCATCAATGAGGAACTTATTCATTTTGCCAGTTGTCAGGATCTTTGTCTTCTTAACGGTAAGGTGCAGACCCATTTTAAAACTATATTCCTTGATCTTGAGAAGCCCGGATGCACAAAGGAGTTCTACGTCTTGAATGGAATCGGGCCCATACAGTCTAAATACCTAGGTAAAGTTAACGGGACAAAACTATCCTGTGACTGCTGATGGAATATCAGCCAGGGAGCCAATGTAATCTGATCAAGGAACACCCCCTTCACTATCCTTTCCATGAATAGCAGTTCCATAAATTTCCTACCATTGAGGTGAGGAGAACTGACCTCTAGTTCTTGACCTTCAACCTGTTATCCCTTTTAACATCAGAACTTCTCTGAGTTCACTTAATATCTATGGACAATCCATGTTTAATGATGCTGAGATCATCAAAAAAAGGTGGAAAGAATATACAGAGTCATTATACCATAAAGTTAAAGTGGACCAACAGCCATTTCAACCTGTACCTTATGATCAGGCACCACTGGTGATGAAAAGTCGAAGCAGCATTGAAAGCATTAACAAAGAACAATGCACCAGATATTGATGGCATTCCCATTGAACAGCAGTTAGATGCAACTGTTGCCATACTTACAAGGCTTTGCCAGAAAATTTGGAAGACAACATCATGGCCAACTGAACGATCTGTGTTTATACCAATACTGAAGAAAGATGATACAACTAACTCTGGAAATGATCACAAAATTGCTCTGATCCCACATGCCAGCAGGATTCTACTCAAGATCATTCAAAAGAGACTACAGCCATACCTGGAAGAGACCTGCCTGAAGTGAAAGCAAGGTTCAGCAAAGGGCAAGGAAAGAGAGACATCGTGGATATGAGATTTATCCTTGAAAAGACAAAAGAATACCAAAAGGATATATGTGTTTTATCGACTACAGCAAAGTTTTTGATGGTGTAAGCCATGAGAAACTCTGGGCCACATTAAGAAGCATGGATATACCAGAACACCTGATGCTTCTTGATCAGTGTAAAGGTTGCACAAGAGAACTAACAGTTTGAATGGAACAAAGAGAAACAGAATGGTTTAAAATCAGCAAAGGTGTATGACAAGGTTGCATACTTTCCCCCTACCTGTTTAATTTATATGCAGAACAAATCATCAGAGAGGCAGGACTGTATGAAGACAACCAAGGTGTGAAGATTGGTGGAAGACTCATCAAGAACCTTTGCTTTGCTGATGACACCACAATACTGGCTGAAAGTGAAGACAAACTGAAATATTTGCTTCTCAAGATGAAGGAACATAGTCTTAAAATGGACCTGCACCATAAAGTAAAGAAGGCAAAGATCCTGACAACTGGCAAAATTAATAAGTTCATCATTGATGGAGATGAAATTGTATTAGTGGACAACTTTAACTTGCTTGGATCCATAATCAATAAAGAAACAACCAGCAGTCAAGAAATCCCACGACACATTACTCTTTGCAGAATGGCTATGAAGGACCTAGACAAACTTCTCAAAAGCAGAGATATCTTTTTCCATACAAAGATATTTTCTATAAAATAATATGGATGTTCAAGTTGGACAGTGAAAAAGATAGAGAGGAAGAAAATTGATGCTTTTGAATTATGGTGCTGGAGAAGAATACTGTGCATACCATGGACTGCCCAAAGAACAAATCAGTCAGTACTAGAGGAGATCAAACCAAAGCTTTTTTAAAAGCACTCATCATGCAAAGAGTGAGCATTAGAGAAAGACATCATGCTTGGCAAGGTTGAAGGTCAACGCAAAAGAGGAAGGCCAGCAATGAGATGGATCGATACAATAACCGCAGCTATGGATGCCACTCGATCATCAATGAGTCGCCTGACTGAAGATTAAACCCAATTTAGGACAGCTATTCAGAGGTTTGCCATGAGTTGACACTGACTCGACAGCACCTAACAACAACAACATCCTTTGAGATCACAGGGCACATATTTTATTTAAGTTTCTGCCATTTTACTTGTAACATTTTGGAGGATATAGCTTGTCACCACCAGGTGGGCAGACTGCCTCCTGGCTAGCAGGGCTGCGCCTGATGGCAATGAATATAGTTGCACGCCTCGAGTGGTAAAGGCAAATTAGGATTTATTCCCCTCCCGGGGTCGGATTATTCAAATAACAAACAAAACACAAGTACTCAAAAGAAATAAGCCATGTCCTCTGGCACAAACATAAAGAATATTAGAACAATTTCTTCTTGCTTCAAAGTAAGTAATAACGTTATGCATTCAACTGCAGCATACAGTCTCACTGTGTGGAAACCAGCCTTTATCAGTTGTAGTGTTTTCCTCTAACACTATGTTCAGCTCTGTCTAGCATAAAGACATTGTTTTGTCAGATAAAATCAATGTACAGTCCATTGGGTCACAGATGGACGAACACTCACTGAGTGTGTCAATTATCATTGGTTCTTGCACATATTCAGAACCCTCCTTATTTCTATCCTCAGGTTGGGATAGATAATATCCTTTTCCCCTCTTGCTCTCAGGTTTTAGCCTGCGGGGTTTTCTCTGAGGATTAGAGATTTCTACAAGGTCATCTTCTGACATACATACGTCCTCAGGATAATATCTCTCCTTCTCTGGAGGTTTCACTGGCTCCTTGCTCAGCTCTCTGCTTAAATCTCTCAGTGGGGAGTTACAGCCCTGCCCCCACCTTAGACTTCCTGCATGAGGCTGCTCTGCATTCACACTGTAGGAATTTCTATCATTCACCACTTTTAACTTCCCACTATAATCATTCCTCAGGTCACAGCTTCCTGATACATACAGTTTTGTCTTTGGTTTCCACTCACTCCAGCTGGAACTTAGCCTCCGTGTTCCAAAGTGTTTGCAATCAGCAGAACCTTCACACCTGTTCTGCGCTCTTGCTAGCTGCTTCCTCCTGTAGGACTCTGGGTAGTTACTTGTGTGAATGCTTCCTGTCTCTGACTCACTTCCTAGGTCAAAGTAAGAAACTCCTCCTGCTTCCTCTCGGCCAGCTGCTTCAGGTGAGACAGCCTGTTCTCTTCGTTCTCCTCGTTCTAACCCTGTGTTCCCTGCACTGTCCTTATAAGGGCTGTAAGTTCTTCCCCTTCTCAGGTGCCCGCTATCAGGAACTAGGGAATTTCTCTCAGCTGAGTGTTTTTTCAGACCTCGTGGCTACATTTGTTTCTGTTGTCCCTGACAACAGCTGCTCACATGGTCTGTTTCCCTGTCAGCTTCAGGTCTAAAATGCCATGAATCTTGTGCTTTTAAGGTAGAGAATGGGGCTACTTCATCACATATCCCCCCCCTTAAAACCTTACGGGCTGCTGACGCCCTCGTCTGACAGCACGTAAGCCTTGATAACGCATCTGCATTGCCGTGCAACTTGCCCGCCCTGTGCTGTATCTCAAAATCAAAGGCCTGTAAGGCTAAGTGCCACCTGGTCAAACGAGTGTTATCATTTTTCATATGGCTGAGCCATTTCAGCGGCGCATGATGCGTGACTAGGACAAACTTGCGCCCTGACAGGTAGAAGCGCAATGCCTCCACAGCCCACTTAATCGCGAGGCATTCGCGTTCCACAGTTGAATATTTTCTCTCAGCATCGGATAGTTTCCGGCTGAGATACATAACGGGATGCTCAATCCCTTCGAATGTCTGCGACATAACAGCACCTAAACCTGTCTCGGAGGCGTCGGTCTGCACGATGAACGGCAACCGAAAATCGACCCCCCTTAGGACTGGGGCTTTACAAAGTTTTTCTTTCAGAGAAACAAAAGCCTCCTCCGCCTCCGGAGTCCACCGTACAATGTTCGGCGCGTTCTTTTTGAGCATCTCCTTGAATACCATACTTATCTCCGCGAACCTAGGGATAAACCTCCTGTAATATCCCACAAGGCCTAAAAAGCTGCGGATGTGTTTTTTATCTAGGGGCCTGGGAAAATTTCGGACACTATCAATTTTGCCCGTGAGTGGCTTTACCAACCCATTCCCCACTATGTGTCCCAGATACTTTGCCTCCCTAGTGGCAAATAGGCATTTCGCAGGATTTAAGGTTAGACCAGCCTTTCTGATGGCCTGTAACACTGCCTCCACCCTGACTAAATGCTCCACCCAGGTGTTGCTGTGGATGACTACATCATCCATATACGCTAGTGCGTAGTGATGGTGAGGCCGTAAGACTTGATCAATGAGTCTTTGGCACGTGGCCGCTGCGCCATGAAGGCCAAAAGGCATACGCCTAAATTGATAGAGCCCCACCGGCATGCTAAAGGCGGTTTTTGGCTTGGAGTCTCTGGTTAGCGGGATCTGCCAATATCCCTTTGTTAAATCGAGTGTGGTCAAGAACCGGGCTTGGCCTAACTTGTCCAGTAAGTCGTCTATCCGAGGCATTGGATAGGCGTCAAACTGCGATATGTTGTTCACTTGTCTAAAATCGATACAAAATCGAAGTGTCCCATCTGGTTTTGGGACCAGCACGATTGGGCTCGACCACGGGCTTCTGGACTCCTCAATGATGCCCATTTTAGCCATCTCTTTTACCTGGGCTATCACTTCCATTTTTTTCGCCTTGGGTAGCCTGTAGGGATGCTGTCGCACTATTTTCCCTGGGGTGGTAATAATCTCATGCGCGACGATGCGGGTTTCTCCCGGCATCGTCGTGAGAACATCATTGAATCTACCCAGCATCTGAATCCGTTCCTTTTGCTGTGGTACTGATAAGTCCGTGCCTATGCGCGGCTCTGGGCGCTCCCTCCAATCGGCAGGTTGGGGGCCTAAGTCCTCCTCTCTTTTACCATCTGCCATGGCCGTTAGACTTTTCACCTCCCCCACACCCGTGGAACCAAACCCACCCGTACCTCGGGTTGTAGCCGTTAACGCAGGGACTTCTTCTACTAGGGGAAAACCTACCCGCTCGCATATTAATTGGGCGATTCTGTCCCCTTTCCTTACTGTATAATTCTCCTTACTGAAATTGAACAGCAGGACCTTTACTTCGCCCCAATAATCAGGGTCCACTACTCCCGCTCCTACGTCTAGAAAATTTTTTACAGCCAATCCAGACCGTGGGGCTATTCGGCCGTAGCAGCCTTCGGGTATCTGGATCTGCAATTCTGTATTAATAAGGGCTTTCCCTTCCCTCGGGACCACCACATCATTTATGCTACACAGGTCATAACCTGCCGCGGCTTCCGAAGCCCTCTTTGGACTCTGAGCCAGGGGAGATAGCTTGGTGAAACGCAAAACAAACTTTTTCTTCAAAGAGGTTCCCTCCACTACCTGTGGTTTTGTGGGGCCCTTGGGCTTTTGTATCCTTTCAAATAAAGGTTTGGGGACCTTTTGGGCTATGGCCTCAGTCTTTGGTATCTCAGGTTCTTCACTAAGGCCTTTCTTCATTTGTCTGGAAAATGGGGGCCAATCGCGTCCTAACACTACCTCATAAGGGAGATGTGGGACTACAGCTACCTGTACTTTTTCCTGAGTACCTGCTCCTTCCACACACACTCTATACAAGGGGTAATGGGACGAGGTGCCATGCACGCATCTTACACTCACTCTTCCGTCAATTTGTCCTACTGCAGAGGGGTTATGGGCTGTGATGGTCTGCCATACCTCCTGGGAGACCATGCTTTGGTCGGCTCCGGAATCTAGGAGCGCCAAAGCTTCTACCCCGTCTACCTGGACATTTAACAGAATGCCCTTCTCTAGGGGTTTCTCTCCTCCCGACACTAGAGCATTGCGCACTTCACATTTTCTATATACATGTCCAGGCTGGCCACAGTTAAAACATTTCATCTGAACATTCTTTTCCACATTTTTACCAAACACTTTGTCCTTATATACACTCTCCCCATATGCATTTCCCTTAAAGGATTTTCTCATACCATTCATTCTCTCCAGACCAGCCACTTTTAAAACACTGCCTCCGGAGGTACTGGCTAATTCAGCCTCAAAATAATTCTCCGTGAGGTTGGCTGCGTCTTGAGTAGAATTACACTTTTGCAACAATATAAAAGCTTTTATCTCTGGTGGTATAGCCTCCAAATATTGCTCGAGGATGACAGTGTCTAGCAATGACTCGACCGTCGCCCTCTCTGGAGCAAGCCATTTGGTAGCTAGCCCTCTTAATCTTTGTAACAAAGCTTTAGGTGTTTCTCTGTTCATCAGCCTGGCTTCTCTAAAGAGCCTCTTATAGTGCATGGGTGTTAATCCCAGCCTATCCCTGATGGCTGATTTTACATCTGGGTAACTGGACGAAAGACCGACAGGCATGGTTTTGTAGGCCGCTAGCGCTTCACCAGACAAGGTCATAGCGAACCTTACAGCCCACTGATCATTCGGCCATTTAGCCGCTTCTGCGATCCGTTCAAATGCGTCTGTGAAGTCATCAAAGTTATCGTATGACTTCAACTGTCCTAATGACAAAGCACTACAGTCATTAAGTCCTACCGCCTTGGACACTGCAGGATTAACCTCTACTGCGGTACCAGTCCTCTTGAGGAGAGTCCCAAGCAACTCTAACAGCGGCTGCAGCTGCTCAGTCATCGCGGCGAACATTCTTTCTTGGCTTAGTCTGGCCAGCTCCCCTTGGGCTTTCCATTGGGCCTCCATCCAGTCTTTCATCTGCTGTGGATCCATTTCCTCACTGCGTCACGCACCTGTAAAGGAAAAAGAAAGACAGGCCCACCAAGTGCGGCACAGACTATGTGGTTTTATTTATTTATTTATTTTTTTCTGTACTTGCTTCCCTTAGCACCACAGCTCCCCCTTTCTCTGATCCTAATCACCCCGTGCCTTCCTACCTTTACCTTAGCACGGTGAAGGATCGTGCGTTGAGAAAGCTGTGTCCTTTGCTGCGCTCCAGGTCAGGAACTTGGAAAATCCGCTCCGGCTTTTTCTCTTTTCCTCTGTCGCAGGCAGCAAACTTTTTTTCTCTCTTTTCAGCAGGTAATCCTTTATGTATCTTCGGTACTGTGCTGTTTTTTTTTTTTCGTCTTGAAAAAAATCTGATAGACTACGCCAGGTTATGTCACCACCAGGTGGGCAGACTGCCTCCTGGCTAGCAGGGCTGCGCCTGATGGCAATGAATATAGTTGCACGCCTCGAGTGGTAAAGGCAAATTAGGATTTATTCTCCTCCCGGGGTCGGATTATTCAAATAACAAACAAAACACAAGTACTCAAAAGAAATAAGCCATGTCCTCTGGCACAAACATAAAGAATATTAGAACAATTTCTTCTTGCTTCAAAGTAAGTAATAATGTTATGCATTCAACTGCAGCACACAGTCTCACTGTGTGGAAACCAGCATTTATCAGTTGTAGTGTTTTCCTGTAACACTATGTTCAGCTCTGTCTAGCATAAAGACATTGTTTTGTCAGATAAAATCAGTGTACAGTCCATTGGGTCACAGAGGGACGAACACTCACTGAGTGTATCAATTATCATTGGTTCTTGCACGTATTCAGAACCCTCCTTATTTCTATCCTCAGGTTGGGATAGATAATATCCTTTTCCCCTCTTGCTCTCAGGTTTTAGCCTGCGGGGTTTTCTCTGAGGTTTAGAGATTTCTACAAGGTCATCTTCTGACATACACACGTCCTCAGGATAATATCTCTCCTTCTCTGGAGGTTTCACTGGTTCCTTGCTCAGCTCTCTGCTTAAATCTCTCAGTGGGGAGTTACAGCCCTGCCCCCACCTTAGACTTCCTGCATGAGGCTGCTCTGCATTCACACTGTAGGAATTTCTATCATTCACCACTTTTAACTTCCCACTATAATTATTCCTCAGGTCACAGCTTCCTGATACATACAGTTTTGTCTTTGGTTTCCACTCACTCCGGCTGGAACGTAGCCTCCGTGTTCCAAAGTGTTTGCAATCAGCAGAACTTTCACACCTGTTCTGTGCTCTTGCTAGCTGCTTCCTCCTGTAGGACTCTGGGTAGTTACTTGTGTGAATGCTTCCTGTCTCTGACTCACTTCCTAGGTCAAAGTAAGAAACTCCTCCTGCTTCCTCTCGGCCAGCTGCTTCAGGTGAGACAGCCTGTTCTCTTCGTTCTCCTTGTTCTAACCCTGTGTTCCCTGCACTGTCCTTATAAGGGCTGTAAGTTCTTCCCCTTCTCAGGTGCCCGCTATCAGGAACTAGGGAATTTCTCTCAGCTGAGTGTTTTTCAGACCTCGTGGCTGCATTTGTTTCTGTTGTCCCTGACAACAGCTGCTCACATGGTCTGTTTCCCTGTCAGCTTCAGGTCTAAAATGCTGTGAATCTTGTGCTTTTAAGGTAGAGAATGGGGCTACTTCATCACAAGCTCCATATTTGTTTGATTACTACATTGTAAGTACTTAGCCATTTGCTGATGGTAGAACCAACCTAATTTTCTTCCTCGATAAAAGTAAAGTTCTTCCACTTACAAGAAACAAGAAATAAAATGTTTCTGGATTTAGGCCTTATAATGTGTACTTCTCTATCTCTAGTGTTTTGTAATTTGACCTATTTACAATTAAATCCAGCCTTAAAAATTTGGATGTTCCAGAAATCTCTGTCTAGTTATTGTTAGTTTGCTACCCTGAATTATACAGATATGTAATGGTTTTGCATAACAAAATTATGCAAAATTCCCTTAGGTATTATTTTCTGGATAGCGGTCATGCTAATTTTTTTCTTATGATTTTATAGATGCTTTTTTCTCTGAAATTCGCCTTGAAGTTGTAAGGATAAAATGGAATATAAATGCTCATATTAAATTAAAGATATAGACTGAGCCAGGAAGAAACTAGACACTGAACTAGTGAATAGCAGTATAGAAAATACTGGAAGAACCAACCTATACCGACCTGGATTCTAATTACTACCTTATTTTCTGCAGAGTTTTGTCCAAACTTAAGAATATCTTAATCTTCCCTATCCTTTGGCTTAATGAGGTTAGTAACTTTTCATTTGTTTCTGAACATATTGAAACAGAATTGTGTAGGAGGGTTACAGTGAATATTTAATATAGTAACACACGGTATTTATTGATCTATTTAGCTTTCTGACATGCTAGTGGACAGCAGAAAAAGACCGTCAGACTCATTCCGATAAGGATGAACCCCTGTAAGATTTCTCCTCATCCAGCACACGGGGGGGGGGGGGGGGGGGGGGAGGGCGGAATATTCACAGGCATTTATACAGTTTGTAAACATACAAACCATGTAAATGCCGCTCGGTGATATTTTCAGTGGGCGCTGCCGCTATACACTCTGATGCTAACTGCAGGCTGAGGACATTCTGGGAACAGTACAGAAACGTAGGCAGGTATAAAATTCTCACCAATACTTTATTGATCCATATATAATAAGGGAGGCCAAACCCGACACAGGCCGTGTTTCAAAAAACTCTTCTTCAGGGGTAGGCTCACCTTACACTTAGGACCGTAACAAGGGTGCACCAATGAAATTAATTGTTTCACTGGAAGTAAAACACGCTTCCTTAATCAAACTGCCATGACTTCTAAAACCAAGAAGACAGTAGGCAATGTCAGCAGCATAATCATACTTCGCTGTTTGTCTGCGTGGCAGTGTGCTGTTTTGCCTTGGTGAGGACATTCTGGGGACAGCACTCAATCATTTATCGGGCAGCAGCGATATTGAACTGCGGCCCAGTTAGTGATATGTGGTGAAAGTCAGGTGCAAGAAAAACTGGCCTAACTTTTGCTGCAGAAGCTAATCAGGCAATCTGGATAGTCAGTGCTGGAGCCTATATATTGCCCTGGCATTGAATATTCAGTACTAGCAGCGAGACGCTGTAGGAGTCCTAGCCGCCAGTGCTGAATATCGGGCCACATTTTTCATCTTTCTACTTTGCACCCCAGTACAATCATCACTTAGCTGCTGTTATTGTATCGATCCATCTCATTGCTGGCCGTCCTCTTTTGCGTTAACCTTCTATCTTGCTAAGCATGATGTCTTTCTCTAATGATCTCTCTCTCCGCATGATGTGTCCAAAGTATGAAAGTCGAAGTCTTGTCATCTGAGCTTCTAAAGAAAGCTTAGGTTTGATCTCCTCTAGTACTGACTGGTTTGTTCTTCGGGCAGTCCATAGTATACACAGTATTCGCCGCCAGCACCATAATTCAAAGGCATCAGTTTTCTTCCTGTCTATCTTTTTCACTGTCCAGCTTTCACATCCATATGATGATATTGAAAATACCATGGCTTGAACAAGTCGAATCTTTGTATGGAGAGAGACATCTCTGCTCTTGAGAATCTTATCTAGGTCTTTCATAGCCATTCTGCCAAGAGCAATGCATCGTCTGATTTCTTGACTGCTTGTTGCTTCTTTATTGATAGTTGATCCAAGTAGGTTAAAGTTTTTCACAATTTCAATTTCTTCTCCTTCAACGATGAACCTGTTGAATATGCCAGTTGTCATGATCTTTGTCTTCTTTACATTAAGGTGCAGGCCCATTTTGAGACCATGTTCTTTGATTGTGAGAAGCAAATGTTTCAGATCATCTTCACTTTCAGCCAGTAATGTGGTATCATCAGCATAGCGAAGGTTGTTGATGAGTCTTCCACCAATCTTCACACTTCTGTTGTCTTCATACAATCCTGCTTCTCTGATGATTTGTTCTGCATATAAATTAAACAGGTAGGGGGAAAGTATGCAGCCTTGTATTACACCTTTGCTTATTTTAAACCATTCTGTTTCTCCTTGTTCCGTTCGAACTGTTGCTTCTTGATCAATGTACAGATTGTGCAAGAGTACGATCAGGTGTTCTGGTATACCCATGCTTCTTAATGTGGCCCAAAGTTTCTCACGGTTTACACAGTCAAAAGCTTTGCTATAGTCGATAAAGCACAAATAGATATCCTTTTGGTATTCTTTAGTCTTTTCAAGGATCCATCTCACATCCGCAATGATGTCTCTCGTTCCTCGCCCTTTCCTGAACCCTGCTTGCACTTCAGGTAGTTCCTGTTCCAGGTATGGTTGTAATCTCTTTTGAATAATCTTCAGTAGAATCTTGCTGGCATGTGGGATCAGAGCGATTGTGCGATAATTTCCACAGTCAGTTGGATCACCTTTCTTTAGTATTGGTATAAACACAGATCTTTTCCAGTCAGTTGGCCATGATGTTGTCTTCCATATTTCTTGGCAGAGCCTTGTAAGTACGGTAACAGCTGCATCAGATTGCTGTAATACTTCTATGGGAATGCTATCAATGCCTGGTGCTTTGTTCTTTGATAAGGCTTTCAATGCTGCTTCAACTTCTTCTTTCATCACCAATGGTTCCCGATCATAAGGTACAGGTTGAAACAGCTGTTGGTCCACTTGATCATTATCATATAAAAACTCTGTATATTCCTTCCATCTTTTCTTGATCTTCTCAGCATCATTCAACATAGAACCTTGAGCATCTTGTAACATTCCATTTCAAGGCTGGAACTTTTTCTTTAACTCTCGTAGCTTTAGGAAAGCCGATCTTGTTCTTCCTCTAATAGTTTCTGCTTCTATTTCCTTGCATGCGTCATTGTAGTACTTTTATTTATTTTATTTATTTTTATTTTTGCATTCTCTTATATACCGCGCTATTCTGCATCAGTGCGGTTTACATTGAACAAACTGAAATTACATTGGACATTATAACTTGGAGATAACTATTTTACAGGGAACATGGGCTATGGAGGGTTAAGTGGCTTGCCCAAGAACACAAGGAGCACCTGTGGGACTAGAAACCCCAGTCCTTCCGGCCCAAGGTTGCTGTCCTCTAGTGGGATTTGAACCCCCGACCTTCCAGCCTGAAGTACCTTGCCCCAACCACTAGGCCACTCCTCCACTCCACTTTTCCTTGTCCTGTCTTGCTGCACGTTGGAAATATCTGTTGAGTTCTGTGATTGTCTTTCTTTCTTCTCTGGCTTTAGCTTCTCTGCGTTTCTGGGCAATTTTCAGAGTTTCTTCCGTCATCCATTTTGGCTGTTTTTGCTTTTTCACCTTTTGTAGAGATTTCTCGCTTTCTTCCAACACAATCTTCTTGATGTCATTCCATAACTCTTCTGGAGCTCTATCATTTGTATCTAAAGCAGCAAATCAGTTTTGCAGGCAGTCTTTAAATTCCAGTGGTATATTCTCAAGGTCATATTTTGCTGCATTCATGAGTGTTTTGTTCTTTTTCAACTTTAGCTTGAGTTTGCATACTAGTAGTTGATGATCTGTAAATATTTGTATACCAGGTTTATTTGGTCAGTGCTATGACCAGATTAGTCATGAGAAGGGAAGATATAAAATGAGGAAAAAATCCTGGCAGCTGTGAATTCCAGATCATGGTGTCCTAGATGAATTGGACCATATCAGAGCTGGAAAAACCCAGAAATTGTTAACAATGAAGCTTTCAGGCCACAAGCAAACTGAAAGTGATGTGAGATTTCCTTGCGTATCAACTAACAAAGTATTTTTAAATTTCAGACTGGCAGCATCAAGAACAAAAAACTGAAAATTTCAAAGACAATCCATATTCCACTATCCCCCACCAAAACCCTTATAGTTGACTCTGTCACTCAACCTCAGAGCACCCACAAACACAAACTTCAACCTGCTAAGTTCCTAAGTGTTTGGTGCTGTCTTGTAGATGTATTAAACCTTGTCCCATAAATCTCTTCGTACATCTGGTCCATAGTAGGCACCAAATGTCTTCAACACCCTGCCATTAACTTGGTCATAGCATCGCATCCACCACAAGCCACCCTGCATTCTCACATGGTCACTTAGGATCAGCTTTATAGTTATATTTATTAAAGTTATGATGCCCATCTTTAAAATGGCTATTGGTAATGGGGGAAGGGGAGGGTACTGAGGAAGAGAGACATCTTCAAATACAAAAGAGGTGGGCAAAAATGCGGGCAACACCTGCCCCTTATGTTTTCTATGAATCCATTTCTTTTTTGTAAGTAAGAGAGATATACAGATAAATTAATGATAAATTGACCTTATCTGTACCAATGGTGGTGTCACAGCTGCACATTAATTTTGAACTGAACCCCTTCTTCCCCCCACCCCTAACTCCAGTTCACCATCTACTTCTTTCATCTTTAAGTGCCAAACCACAAGTCAGGCCAAATTAACTAACACAGAGAAGAAACTACAGGAAATCCTGATTAAAATAAAAACAAAACCTTGTTTCCAACCTTTCTTATTGGTTTGATTTAGCTGCCTCTGCAAGTTAGTACGCATGGTAGCAGCGTCATGAACACTTTGAGCACTGATGGACTAGCGCTGAGATCAGCATCAGGAAGGTCCTCCCTCAAGTACAGAACATGTCCAGAGTGCTATGACAGGAAAATTGACTGCAGCAACAGCTCCGCTGTTCAGATTACTTTTTATAGCAGGGCTTGGGGATCTTTACCAGCTACTGCTAGGTTGGCCAATTTTATGAAAAATGAAAAGCCACCACCTGCCACTACCCATAGTCTATCCCTGCCTCCTTCAAAAATAGGTGCAGTCATGGCAGCAATATTGACTTTAGTAACTGTAGGCCACATCAGAGGGGGTCAGGTACAAGAGATAGCACCCTTCAGCCCCTATAAGACCACACCCCTCCTCTTATTCCCCTAGCATGCATATGATCCCCCATATGGTGTTAAATCCAAACACACACTCTGCATTGACAGAGTGCCCCCTAATAATACCTGAAGATTGGAGGGTCGCCAACGTAACACCAATTTTTAAAAAGGGTTCCAGGGGTGACCCGGGAAATTACAGACCGGTGAGCCTGACGTCAGTACCAGGGAAAATGGTAGAAGCCATCATAAAGAACAAAATTACACAGCATGTAGATAGTCATGGCCTAATGGGAGACAGCCAACATGGCTTTAGACAAGGAAGATCTTGTCTTACTAATCTGATCTGTTTTTTTGAAGGTGTGCATAAACAGGTAGACAAAGGTGAGTCGGTTGATATAGTGTATCTGGACTTTCAGAAAGCTTTTGACAAGGTCCCCCATCAGAGACTTTTGGCGAAGCTAAAAAGTCATGGGATAGGAGGCAGTGTACTATTGTGGATCGGGAACTGGTTAAAAGATAGAAAGCAGAGGGTAGGGCTAAATGGCCAATATTCCCAATGGAAAAAGGTGAATAGTGGAGTACCCCAGGGATCTGTACTGGGTCCGCTACTTTTTGACATATTCATAAATGACCTGGAAAAGGGAATAACTAGTGAGGTAATCAAATTTGCAGATGACACAAAACTGTTTAAAGTTGTTAAAACCCAAGAGGATTGTGGAAAACTGCAGGAGGATCTGGATAAATTGGAAGACTGGGCATCCAAATGGCAGATGAAATTTAATGTGGACAAGTGCAAAGTTATGCACCTAGGAAAGAACAACCCACACTATAGTTACAAGATGCAAGGCTCCACATTAGAAACCACCACCCAGGAAAAAGATTTAGGAGTCATCGTGGATAACATGTTAAAACCCTCCGCCCAGTGTGCAGCGGCGGCCAAGAAAGCAAATAGAATGCTAGGTATCATAAGGAAAGGGATGGAGAATAAAACAAAGGATATTATAATGCCTCTGTATCGCTCCATGGTACGACCGCACCTTGAATATTGTGTGCAATTCTGGTCACCGTATCTTAAAAAGGACATAGAGTTATTAGAAAAAGTACAGAGAAGAGCCACCAAATTGGTGAAGGGGATGGAAGGCTACTCCTATGAAGAGAGGCTAAAAAGGTTAGGGCTCTTTAACCTAGAAAAGAGGCGGCTGAGGGGAGATATGATAGAGGTGTATAAATTAATGAATGGAGTGGAACGGATAAACGTGGATAAATTGTTTACACTATCAGAATATAGAAGGACTAGGGGGCATGTAATGAAGCTACAGGGTAAACTATTTAAGACAAATAGGAGAAAATATTTCTTCTCTCAACGTGTAATCAAACTCTGGAATCTGTTACCGGAGGATGTAGTAAGGGCTGTTAGTATAGCTGGGTTTAAAAAAGGTTTGGACAAGTTCCTGGAGGAAAGGTCCATAAACCACTATTAAAAAGGGACCCAGGATATCAATGCTTGGCCTAGTACAAGCACTGCAGAACCTGTGTCTTTTGGGGAAACTGCTAGGTACGTATGACCTAGATTGGCCACTGTTGGAAACAGGATACTGGGCTTGATGGACCTCGGTCTGACCCAGTATGGCATTTCTTATGTTCTTATGTTCTTACAGTGGGAGCTAGGACATAAGAACATAAGAACATAAGATATGCCATACTGGGTCAGACCAAGGTCCATCAAGCCCAGTATTCTGTTTCCAACAGTGGCCAATCTAGGTCATATGTACCTAGCAGTTTCCCCAAGAGACACAAGTTCCACAATGCTTGTACTGGGTCAAGCATTGACATCTTCGGTCACTTCTTAATAATGGTTTATGGACCTTTCCTCCAGGAACTTGTCCAAACCTTTTTTAAACCCAGCTACACTAACAGCCTTTACTACATCCTCCAGTAACAAATTCCAGAGTTTGATTACACGTTGATTGAAAAAATATTTTCTTTTATTAGTCTTAAATAGTTTACCCTGTAGCTTCATTGCATGTCCCTAAGTCTTTCTATATTCTGATAAGGTAAACAATCGATCTACGTTTACCCGTTCCACTCCGTTCATTAATTTATAGACTTCTATCATATCTCCCCTCAGCCGTCTCTTTTCCAGGTTAAAGAGCCCTAACCTTTTTAGCCTTCCATACCCTTTACCATTTTGGTGGCTCTTCTCTGTACCTTTTCTAAAATCGTTATATCCTTTTTAAGATACGGCGACCAGAATTGCACACAATATTCAAGGTGCGGTCTCACCATGGAACGATATAGAGGCATTATAATATCTTTTGTTTTATTTTCCATTCCTTTCCTTAACATACCTAGCATTCTATTTGCTCTCTTGGCCGCCGCTGCACACTGGGCCGAGGGTTTTAACATGGTATCCACAATGACGCCTAAATCTTTTTCCTGGGTGGTGGTTCCTAATGTGGAACCTTGCATCGTGTAACCATAGTTTGGGTTGTTCTTCCCTAGGTGCATAACCTTGCACTTGTCCACATTAAATTTCATCTGCCATTTTGATGCCCAGTCTTCCAATTTATCAAGATTCTCTTGCAATTTTTCACAATCCTCTTGGGTTTTAACAGCTTTACATAATTTTGTGTCATCTGCAAATTTGATAACCTCACTCGTTATTCCACTTTCCAGGTCATTTATGAATATGTCAAAAAGCAGCGGACCCAGCACAGATCCCTGGGGTACACCACTATTCACCTTTCTCCATTGGGAAAATTGGCCATTTAGCCCTACCCTCTGCTTTCTATCTTCTAACCAGTTCCTGATCCACAATTGTACACTGCCTCCTATCCCATGACTCTTTAGTTTTGCCAAAAGTCTCTGATGAGGAACCTTGTCAAAGGCTTTCTGAAAGTCCAGATACACAATATCAACCGACTCACCTTTGTCCACCTGTTTATTCACTCCTTCAAAGAAACATAACAGATTAGTAAGACAAGATCTTCCTTGTCTAAAGCCATGTTGGCTGTCTCCCATTAGGTTGTGACTATCTACATGCTGAGTAATTTTATTCTTTATGATGGTTTCTACCATTTATCCCGGTACTGACGTCAGGCTCACTCGTCAGTAGTTTCCCAGATCACCCCTGGAACCCTTTTTAAAAATTGGTGCTACATTGGTGATCCTCCAATCTTCAGCTATTACAGATCATTTTAATGATAGTTCACAAATTAATAATAGCAGGTCTGCAATCTCATATTCCAGTTCTTTCAACACCCTTGGATGTATACCATCTGGTCCAGGTGAATTGCTGCTCTCCAGTTTATCAAATAGTTTTAATACATCTTCCCGGTATATTAATATTTCTTTCAATTCTTCCGCAGTATCACCTTTAAATACCACTTCAATCATGGGTAACATCCCTACATCATCTTCCTCAGTAAAGACTGAAGCAAAGAATTCATTCAGTCTCTCTGCTATAGCCTTGTCCTCTCTTACAGCCCCTTTTACACCTTTATGATCTAATGGTCCAACTGACTCTCTCAGATTTTTTTGCTACAAATGTACTTTAAAAAGTCTTTATTTCGCGTTCTTGCTTCCGCAGCAAGTTTCTACTCAAATTCTCTCTTTGCCTGCCTTATCAATGCCTTGCATTTAAGCTGCCAGTGCTTGTGCTATGTCCAGGTTTTGTCGTTTGGCTCTTTTTTCCATTTCCTGAAAGATACTTTTTTGGCAACAACAGCCTCTCTGACCTCACCTTTAAACCATGCTGGCAGTTTTTTGGACTTCCTTCCACTTTTCCAAGATAGTATTTTTCAACACCCAAGCTTGATAGAAACATAGAAACATAGACACATGATGACAGAAAAAGACCACATGGCCTATCTAGTCTGTCCTTCCATAACAACAACTACAACAGTCCACTTTTTACATTTAGAGATCCTCTGTGTTTGTCCCATGCTTTTTTGAATTCAGTTACTGTCCTCATCTCTACCACCTTTACTGGGAGACTATTCCAGGGATCCACTACTCTTTCCGTAAAGAAATATTTCCGCATATCACTTCTGAATCTATCTCCCTTCACCCTCATCCCATGTCCCCTCGTAGCAGAACTTGCTTTCAATTGAAAGAGTCTCTCTCCCTGAACATTTATGCCACGTAGGTATTTAAACATCTCAATCATATCACCTCTATCCCGCCTTTCCTCTAAGGTGTACATATTAAGATCCTTCAGTCTGTCCTCATATGCTTTATAATGAAGACCACTAATCATTTTAGTAGCCACCCTCTGCACCGACTCCATCCTGTTCACATCCTTTTGAAGGTGCGGTCTCCAGAATTGCACACTATACTCCAAATGAGGTCGCACCAAAGACTTATACAGAGGCATTATCACCTCCTTTTTTCTGCTAGCCATTCCTCTCCGTATGCACCCAAGCATCCTTCTAGCTTTTGCCGTCGCCTTTTCTACCTGTTTAGCTACTTTAAGATCATCAGACACAACCACGCCTAGGTCCCGCTCTTCTTTAGTGGACAAAAGTACTTCACCCCCTATACTATATTGCTCCCTTGGATTGCTGCAGCCCAAATGCATGACCTTACATTTAACATTAAATCCCAGCTGCCAAATTCTAGACCATTCTTCAAGCTTAGCTAGATCCCTCCTCATGTTATCTACCCCTTCCTGGGTGTCTACTGTATTGCAGATTTTGGCATCATCCGCAAAGAGGCAAACCTTACCTGAAAGCCCTTCCGCTATATCACTAACAAAGATCTTAAAAAGAATCGGACCAAGGACAGATCCCTGGGGCACACCACTGATAACATCCTTCTCCTCAGAGTGAGCTCCACTTACTTGTACACTTTGTCGCCTCCCACCCAACCAATTTCTAACCAAAGCAGTAACTTTAGGGTCCATCCCTAGGGTGCTCAGTTTGTTTATAAGTCGCCTGTGAGGAACAGTGTCAAAGGCTTTACTGAAATCTAAATACACCACATCTAGGGCTCTCCCTCGGTCCAACTCCCTGGTCACCCAGTCAAAGAAATCAATCAGATTTGTCTGAATAAGTTCATCGCTGATGGAGAAGAAATTGAAATAGTGGACAACTTTAACCTACTTGGATCAACTATCAATAAAGAAGCAACAAGCAGTCAAGAAAACCAGTGATGCATTGCTCTTGGCAGAATGGCTATGGAGGACCTAGACAAGATTCTCAAGAGCAGGGATGTCTCTCTCCATACAAAGATTCGACTTGTTCAAGCCATGGCATTTTCAATAACGTCATATGGATGCAAAGGTTGGACAGTGAAAAAGAGAATGGAAGAAAATTGATGCCTTTGAATTATGGTGCTGGCGACGAATACTGCATATACCATGGATTGCCAAAAGAACAAACCAGTCAGTACTAGAGGAGATCAAACCTAAACTTTCTTTAGAGGTTCAGATGACCAGACTTCGACTTTCATACTTTGGACACATACGAAGAGAGAGATCATTAGAGAAAGACATCATGCTTGGCAAGATAGAAGGTCAATGCAAAAGAGGAAGGCCAGCAATGAGATGGATTGATACAGTAACAGCAGCTACAGGTGCCAGTCCGGTCTTCAATCAGGCAGCTCATTGTTGACAAACACAATTTAGGACAACTATCTAGAGGGTCGTCATGAGTTGATACTGACACTGACTTGATGGCACTTAACAGCAACAAGTTATGCACCTAGGAAAGAACAACCCACACTATAGTTACACAATGCAAGGTTCCACATTGGGAACCACCACCCAGGAAAAAGATTTAGGAGTCATCGTGGATAACATGTTAAAACCCTCTGCCCAGTGTGCAGCAGCTGCCAAGAAAGCAAATAGAATGCTAGGTATCATAAAGAAAGGGATGGAAAATAAAACAAAGGATATTATAATGCCTCTGTATCGTTCCATGGTACGACCGCACCTTGAATATTGTGTGCAGTTCTGGTCACCATATCTTAAAAAGGACATAGCATTATTAGAAAAAGTACAGAGAAGAGCCACCAAAATGGTGAAGGGGATGGAAGGCTACTCCTATGAAGAGAGGCTACAAAGGTTGGGGCTCTTCAACCTGGAAAAGAGACGGCTGAGGGGAGATATGATAGAGGTCTATAAATTAATGAATGGAGTGGAGCAGGTAAACGTGGATCAATTGTTTACACTATCAGAATATAGAAAAGACTAGGGGACATGCAATGAAGCTACAGGGCAAACTATTTAAGAGAAATAAGAGAAAATATTTTTTCACTCAACGTGTAATCAAACTCTGGAATTTGTTGCCACAGGATGTGGTAAGGGCTGTTAGTGTAGCTGGGTTTAAAAGAGGTTTGGACAAGTTCCTGGAGGAAAGGTCCATAAACCACTATTAAAAAGGGACCCAGGATAATTAATGCTTGACCCAGTACAAGCATTGTGGAACCTGTGTCTTTTGGGGATACTGCTAGGTACGTATGACCTAGATTGGCCACTGTTGGAAACAGGATACTGGGCTTGATGGACCTCGGTCTGACCCAGTATGGCATATCTTATGTTCTTATGTTCTAAACATGTTCTGCATGTGTAACCGAGCTGAGGTATTCTGTTTATATAGTATCTATTTGACAGTGCCACTTGTTCTCTTTCCCCAGTTGGAGATGTACTGGTATTCTCTGAGATGTATTGGTTTAATATTGCAGTGTTGGCTTTTGATAGGTAGGGTATGGTGCTTTGTGAGTCCTGGTAATGCTGTTATGATATGTCGAGTTTGCTATGGGTTCTAAAACACAATCATTGTGTCGCGGCGGTGCCCAACGACCTCGGTTGAAGCAAAAGCTTGGCGCATAATCTACTGAGTGAAGAGCCGAAGAAATAACTGTTGCAAATCATTCTGAGAAGAAGATTCATATTGGGAAGGACTGTACCTTTGATGGATTACGGCTCTCTATGCCCCCAGATAAGTAGCCAAGCTTTATAACAGCGTCAACATACGTTGTGTCTATGCACATAATGAACGATTTAGCTATAATAAGCAATTCTTAACATACATTGTTGGTGCGAAGGCTGGTTTTGAGAAACCGGTAGCCTTAAGCACAAAAACCTTCAGGTCACTTCTTAAAAACAGATTAAAAATGGACGGCCTGCTTTTTAAGAGTGATTAGTCACCCTCCTGCCAGGCAATCCGACAAAAAATCTTTTCTTGATAAAATCCTGTTCACTAAAGTTCGTCAGGATTAGGAAGGTTTCTTCATATTGGTTACTATACACCTTTTACTTAGGATTCACATTGCGGTGTTATAGCTGGGTTTAGATTTCGTTGCATTAAGCATGGGTTCTAAATTGGCAGTGTTTGTAATACTTCCTAATGTGCCTGGCGGTTGGCACTGGAGTATAGTAATGTAGACATCTGGTAGTCTTTCTTTATCCATACACTCATTAAGAGGCATGTTTACTAAAAGTTAGTGCATTTTAACATTATGCAAATATTTATGCAAATGAAGTCCCTTTATGTAAATGAAGCCTCGCAATGAATCTCCGCACATGGTCCCGCACACACCTTGGGCCGCCCCTGAAACAATTGATCTATGTTTACCCGTTCTATTCCATTCCATTCATTAATTTATACACCTCTATCATATCTTCCCTCAGCCATCTCTTTTCCAAGTTGAAAAGCCCTAACCTTTTTAGCTTTTCCTCATAGGGGTATCCTTCCATCCCCCTTACCATTTGGTGGCTCTTCCTTGTATCTTTTCTAGTTCTGCTATATCCTTTTTGAGATACAGCAACGAGAATTGCACACAGTATTCAAGATGCGGTCACACCATGGAACGATACAAAGTATGATCGGTTTCCGATTTTTTTTATGAGCCCTCCCAGCTGCTGGCCTTCTGGAATGCCCAGTGCTCAGGTGTCACTGGTAATTCATTGTCTCAAGTTCCTTGAAATATAAGTAGTTCTGGTTGTATTCCCATTTGCATGGGAACTTAAAAAAAAAAAGAGACCTCCCAGCTGCTGAACCCCATGACATAAGAGAAGGAATTCTCTAGGCCAATGTTGAGTCTCCTTAGATAAATGCGGAAAAATTTGGACAGGGAGACCTTTGAACAACAGATTCCTTTTCTTAAAGAATAATTTTAAGAGTCACTCTCTATCAAATCGAAGGGCAAAAGTGACAAGAATAGTGGAGGGGACAACTGACTCTTCCTGAGAGCCTTCAAGCAAATCAGTAACATTTAAACCCTTCACTGGTTGCAAACCAACATTACCTCCTAAAACAGGCCCATTCTTCCCCGAGGGGAGAGAGTAAACTTTCACCATTGGGAGGTAGGACTCTGGAGGGATAGAGAAGGTCTTTGAAAGATAAGTACGGAACATATCTTGTGGTGAGACTCTCCCAGCTCTTGGAAAATTGATCATTCTTAGGTTTGTAACCCACAAAGAGTTCTCTAATTGCTCCAACTATTTTCTGAGCATTTTCTTCTGTTGTGACTGAAGTATCTTAAGTTTTTTGTGATAAAGAGGAAATCTGTGTAACCAAAACTTCTTTAAGCCGAACAATTGCTGACCATATCGATTCCAGTGTGAAAGTTTCTGAATGCACCAAAGAGAAAGCAGCTAAACTTGCTATATGTGGGTTGTATCTTCTACTCCATCTAGGACTGCTGAGCAAGTGAACTTGCTGCCAGGCAATTTTCTGATGGATCCCAAGGTTCCAGAGCTCTTTAGCTGTTCTGGGGCAGGCTGAACGTCGACTACAGTGCCTCCATGGTCCGACCCTAGATGGCAGGGATACTCTTGCACTAAGGCAGTATTTCTCAGCGATGAACCCCTTGGAGAGTTGGATGAACGTTACCTGGGGGGACTGCTGTGAATTAGGGGAAGGAGATGACATACCCGAGGCAGTTGCTGATCCCTCTGGCCCCAACAAACCTGCAGTCAGGCTTATCTCCCCCACACGGCCCAGATGCTGAGAAAGGCAAAGAAAATAAGCATCCAGTGGCCCTGCAGCCAAGCCAGATAAAGGTGTTGAAGCATCGGGGGTCTGAGAGGATAACATGGCTCTTTTGGCTTTACGCTTCTTGCCCACGAGGAAAATAGTCTGCTCACTAGCGTGCAACTGCCGCCATGTTGAACCTGCCCCTCCCTATTACAGATGATTTTAATGGTCGTTTACAGATTTATAATCTCATATTTCAACACCCTCTGATGTATACCATCTGGTCCAGGTGATTTGCTACTCTTCAGTTTATCAAATAGTTGTAATACATCTTCCCAGTTTATCAATATCTCTTCCAATATATCACTTTTAAATACCATTTCAGGCATGAGTAACTTCCTTACATCTTCTTCAGTAAAGACTGAAGAAAAGAATTCAGTCTCTCCACTATGGCCTTGCGCTCATTTTACCCCTCTATCATCCAATGGTCCAACTGACTCTCTCATAGGTTTTTTGCTAGGAACATAAGATATGCCATATTGGGTCAGACTAATGTCCATCAAGCCCAGTATCCTTTTTCCAACAGTGGCCAATCTAGGTCACAAGTACCCATCAGTTTCCCCAAAAGACACAGGTTCCACAATGCTTGTATTGGGTTAAGCAGTAATATCCCGGGTCCCTTTCAATAATGGTTTATGGATCTTTCCTCCAGGAACTTGTCTAAACCTTTTTTATACCCAGCTACACTAACAGTTATTACTACATCCTCTGGTAACAAATTCCAGACTTTGATCACATGTTGAGTGAAAAAATATTTTCTTTTATTAGTCTTAAATAGGTTACCCTGTAGCTTCATTGCATGTCCCCTAGTCTTTCTATATTCTGATGAAATAAATAATCGATCTGCGTTTACCCGTTCCACTCCATTCATCAATTTATAGACCTCTATTATATCTCCATTCAGCCGTCTCTTTTCCAGGTTGAAGAGCCCTAACCTTTTTAGCCTTTCTTCATAGGAGTATCCTTCCATCCCCTTTACCATTTTGGTGGCTCTTCTCTGTACCTTTTCTAATACTACTATATCCTTTTTAAGATACGGCGACCAGAATTACAGACATTATTGAAGGTGCGGTTGCACCACAGAGTGATACAGAGGCATTATAATATTCTTTGTTTTATTCTCCATTCCTTTCCTTCTTTTATTTGTTTTTTTTATACTGCTTTATCATTTCAAACAAAGTGGTTTACATTGTAACTTAAACTTAGTAATGTACATTAAACAGGGACATTGATAATTTGGATTTTTCTGAGCAATGGATGGTTGTGACTTGCCCAAGGCCACAAGGAGTGCTAGTGGGAATTGAACCCTGGTCTCTTGGTTCCATTAGGCTACTCCTCCACTCCTTATGATTCCTAGCATTCTATTTGCTTTCTTGGCTGCCACTGCATACTGGGCAGAGGGTTTCAACATGTTATCCATGATGATGCCTAAATCTTTTTCCTGGGTAGTGGTTCCTAATGTGGAACCTTGCATAGTGTAACCATAGTTTGGGTTGTTCTTTGCTCGGTGAAAAACTTTGCACTTGTCCACATTAAATGAGGAATGTACTTGAAAATGTTTTTATTATGCGTTTTTGCTTCCACTGCAAGCTTCTTTCCAGTTCTCTCTTTGCCTTATCAATGCCTTTCACTTAACTTGCAAGTACTTATGTTTTTTCCCATTTTTGTCATTTGGTTCCTTTTTCCATTTCCTGAATGATGCTTTTTTGGCTACAGCAGCCTCTCTGATCTCGCCTTTAAACCATGTTGGCAGCCTTTTGGTCTTCCATCCACTTTTCTTAAAGAGTGGAATACATCTGGTCTGGGCTTCCAGGATAGTATTTTTAAATAACACCCATGCTTGGTATAAATCTTTAACTTTTGCAGCTGCTCCTTTTAGTTTTTTCTTAATTATTTTCTTCATTTTGTCATAGTCTCCCTTTTGAAAGTTAAAAGGTAAGTACTGCAGATTTCTTTGCCATCCTACTTTCATTAATTAAATCAAATGCAATCATGCTATGATCACTATTGCCAAGTGACCCCAATGCCCTTATCTCTTGCAGCACATCCTGTGTTCAACTAAGGACTAGGACCAAAATAGCTTCCCCTCTTGTCGGTTCATGAACCAGCTGCTCCAAGAAACAGTCATTTATCTCTCTAGTATGTCCTGATGTGACACTGACCCATTTGATACTGGGGTAATTGAAATCACTCATTATTACAGTGTTGTAACTTTTGTTAGCTTCCCTGATTTCTCTTAGTATCTCATCATCATTCTTACCAGGTGGTCTGTACTACACCACCTTCCCCCCCCCCCCCCCCCACTGCTATCACCTTTCCCTTTTTACATGGGATTTCTATCCATAGAGATTCTACCGTGTATTTTGTTTCATGCAAAAATTTAATCCTATGTGACTCAATACCCTCTCTAACATAGAGTGCAAACCCCTTCACCAATGTGATCTACTTTATCATTGCAATAGAGTTTGTACCCTGGTATTGCAGTGTCCTGTTGGTTGTCCTCCTTCCACCAGGTCTCTGAGATACCAATCATATCTAACCTCTCATTTAGTGCTATATATTCTAACTCTCCCATCTTAGTTTTTTAGACGTCTAGCATTTGCATGCAGGCATTTTAGAGGTTTTATTTTATTCATATTAATCTAGGTATCAGTTGATGGAGTAATTTTTAATCTTTGAGCTCTTTACAGAAGGGTATTTGGGTTACTTTTATCTTTATTGGAATCTCTTTGTCGGGATGTCCTAACTTCCATTTTTTTTGTTATTGTCCATTTGTCCATTTTTTGTTATTGTCCATTTTTGTTTTGTTTTTGGTACATCCTTCTGAACCATGCGCTCTTGGGCAACTGTCTGCTTTCCCGTATTATCTGATGTTTATTCATCTTGCTATACCTCCCCTCAGAAAGCAGCAGGGTGGTTCACATAAAATAAAAAGTACCACAGGAAGGAAAAGAAATCCATCATCATGAGACAAGAAAAGAAGCAAGCACAATCAGAAGTAGGGCAGGAGGGGGTAGCAAGATTCAAAAACACACATAGGGTATTAGGGGATGAGGAGGTCAAAGGCTTTGTGAAATAAGAATGTCTTGAGCTGGGCCTTTCACCTGGTGTAGGACCGTCCAAGGCAGAGATCCGAGGGTAGGTCACTGCAGAGACTGAGAAATAGAAGGCAGAATGATGTGTGGATTCTAGCCTGGCTCTGAGAGGCTGTGGGGAGATGACGATGGTTGGAGTGGATTTTCCAGAGAGCATGATGCTTTACGGACAAATGCTAGTGGTCTAATGGGATATAGACAGGAGCGATCCCCACGTGCTCCCTTCCTGACAGGGGCTGGTTTCAAAATGGTGCACATGACCCCCAGGGGGGCAGTAGGGCAAGGATATCTCTAAGGGTCATGGGAGCCAGTTTGAACTCAACAGCGGCCCAGATGGGAGAGAGTGGGGATCGCTCCTGTTCTGTTTGCATGAAAGCACTAGGATTCAATCAAGGTAGGCACAGGAAGACTTTAAGGGGTGGGGGTGGGGTCGGGGTCGGGGAATATTAAGGGGACGTTGATTGTGCCTTGGCAGGGGTTATGGTATGTACGAGGATGGGGGCTATTCTTGGGGAGGCCCCCAGATTGTTCACTATTCTTTTGTTTACCACCTCCAGCCCCTTTAAGAATGCTGCCAGGAGCATAAGGCCAGGAAAAATGACGCCAGCTTTCAGATGGCTTGTGGTGATCTCTGCAATCTGCATTATTCTTCTTGAATACTAATGAGGGGTTTTGCATGCATTTGCATGTGTTGCATCTCAGTAGTATTCAACATGTGATCTGGTACAAAATGGCAAAATAATGAATGTTTTTGCCCTTTAACACACTGTAAGAAGCAAACGTCCTGTGTTAGTCCCATTATACACTTTAGTAACAACCTCCCCAGGGTTTTTCATGTATGGTAACCCTTCCCTGGACTATCTCAGTTCCATCTATCTCCTTTCAGAAGTAAGATATCCCAAACTGCTACTACTATCATTTGTATAGCACTACAAGGTCCTTGCATCGCTGCATACATACATGTAAGAGATACAATATTCCAGGTGAGGTCTCACTAATGACCTGTATCTTCCTTATTCGCCACTTTCACCACTCCTAAAATACCCTTTCACCACTCCTAATATACCCTTTCACCACTCCTAAAATACCCTTTCACCACTCCTAATATACCATTTCACCACTCCTAAAATACCCTTTCACCACTCCTAATATACCCTTTCACCACTCCTAATATACCCTTTCACCACTCCTAAAATACCCTTTCACCACTCCTAATATACCCTTTCACCACTCCTAATATACCCTTTCACCACTCCTAAAATACCCTTTCACCACTCCTAATATACCCTTTCACCACTCCTAAAATACCCTTTCACCACTCCTAATATACCCTTTCACCACTCCTAATATACCCTTTCACCACTCCTAATATACCCTTTCAACCTTAGGTGATCACACTGTTTGCCTTTCTCAAAGTCATCAGACCTCTTTTCTCCTGAATTGTATGAGAACTTGCAAATGGAAATTTTGAAGCATCAAAGTTAGTATCATGATCTGATCACAAATGATAAAGCAGAGATAGAAAGAGTTATTCTAAGATGAATTGTACAAGCTGACATGGAGAATTACTTCCACAGCAAATAGCAGAGTCCAAGCATACCAAAGTACACTGGCTTAACTTGCACACAGCTCCATCTTTCGCAAAGTGATGCAGGTGATATGTTTTATTGCAGACTGCCACTGTTGATGATGCCACAGCAGAGACTTTCAAAGCCACAGTGACTACACCAATGAACACACTGATGATAGTCCAGGTGGTCTTGCTCTGCCTGGGGATTGTGGCCTTTTTAGCCTGTTCCATTACTCTCTGTATATGCAGCTCAAGGAAACTGAAATAGGTGAGTGAGTATCTTAACACAACCAGGAACTACATGGACACGGATGCTTTCTTTTCTTCTTTTTTTATGTTTAAATCATATTTGTTATGCACAAATAAGCAGGAGACAAATATAGACCTCTGGCCTGCATGGACAGTTACGTGGCCAGGGGGCTTGTGTACACCTATAATGTCACAATTCTTTCAGTTTTTGTTTGTTTTTGCTCCATTTACCGTGTTACTCCCTCCCTCCCCCCCCCCATCCTAAAGCTAGATATAACTAAATAAAAATGCATTTCAAGGCCATGTTACAGCCCTGCTGAGAAAATGACTGAATATAAGGTTCCCAGATGGCCATAAATTTTGCATGTCGTGGGACCAGTCCTCAAGCAGCAATGTTTTCCATCTGCATCATTTTATGGAGGTTGTTCCACTAGGCCTAGTAGGCAGGGAAGTTATGGATCCAGCCATGCCTGCAGTACACCCTGGAGGCCCAACAAACAGGCCTTACGCACAAATACTTTGGCTCCCTGGTCCTTTACCATCAGACCTGCTGGGTCCCCCAGAATAAGGCCCTCCACTCGGAATATCACAGTCTGTCATAGCACATTCAATAAATAGGTTCGTAGTTTATCCCAGAAGTCTTACACCATAGGGCATAGCCAGAATTGGTGTCCCAAAGTACCCCGGGGCTCCAGGCACTTGATACAGGATCTTGTGTCAACCAGACCAGTCACCCTCACCCTCACAGGAGAAAAAGAAAACACATGGTGGGTCACCTTGTACAAGATCTCATGGAGCGCTACTGCCATGTGGCCTGAGGTATTTGCAGGAGAGCCTGCACTAAGGTATCACCAGTCCAATTCATGGCAAGTTCTAGATTCCACCATCACACCGGTTTATTTTATTTATTATGTTTTTTTATATCGCTTTATCATTTAGTCAAAGCGGTTTACATTATAACTTAAATTTGGTAATGTACATTAAACGGGAATATTGATGACTTGGATTCTTCTGAGGCAATGGAGGGTTAAGTGACTTGCTCAAGGCCATAATGAGTGCTAGTGGGAATCAAACCCTAGGCTCTTGGTTCCCAAGCCAATGCTCTAACCATTAAGCTACTCCTCACTTCACAGTTTATGATGCCGCTGTTGCTGTGCCAACGCCGCCCAGGCCTTCCGCATGTGGGACAGCGACATACATTCTCTAATCCACTTTCTTCTACAAAGGTCGGTCCCAAAGCTTCCGTTGCATTGATCCTATATAATGTCAGACTTGCATGAGCGTAAAGGTATTGCCAGAGGCTGTTTGGAATTTGGTCACCAGTTCCTCTCGGGGTTTAAACTGATTTTCTCGAGTTAGGAATTGGGAGTATTTTCTTTTTTTTAACTTAAAAAAATATGAAAGAATTATTGGCAATGTTCTGAACAATTGACCAGAACATGTATCATAGCTAAAATCTGTTTGTTCTATTTATTAGACTTTTTAATCACTATTCCACATAATGTCAGAGTGATGTCAATTGAGAAAATATGTAAAAAGAATCCATACAATTATTGTACATTTTCAGCAAGGTTCATTTCTTGTAGCAAGGGCCACTGCACTTGAATATTGTCCAGTAGGGAGGTGCATATCTAAAACAAACTTGCTTTACTTTTGTTTTAAATTAATTCTACCAATTTTTGGTTATTTTTTGATTCATTTCAAGAACTTTTTTACATGTGGAAATCAATTGTATGCACATTGGGGCATGTCTACTAAACCACGCTATTCAATAGTGCAGTAGCACACCACGCTAAAAATGAGCATTAAAATCCTGTGCTAACTACATAGTGCATGATTGGACAGAGTCTGGATGGGTTAGGAGACATTAATGGTGCATTGTGGAGAGTATGGGTGTTTTCAGCATGCGCTAACCATGAATTGGATAACTGTTTTTGTTATCTAAGTTTAATTACCTGTTCATTGTAAAATTCCAGTTGTTATAATGTTATAATGTAAACCGCTTTGAATGTAAGATAAGGCAGTATAGAAAATTTGGTAAATAAAAAAATAAATGAATGTTGCCATTAGTTCAGGTGCCCTTAATGTCACCTCAATGGATGGCATTAAATGCATCCACTCACCCCCCCCCTCCCCCCACAATACAAACACACAAAGTCCCCTAGTCAGACCACAGGCTAGTCACCATCTCCCTTCCCTTCATCCACCAAATATTACATGCCACACACCAACAGTTTCATCGCAGATTAACACAATTCAACAACGATTCCTTCCTAGAAGACAGCCTACCAAACCTAGAGATCGACTCAGATGACCCAACTACGCTTATAAATAACTGGAATCACATCATAAGAACAGCAGCTGAGATACAAACAAGCCCACCCAGAACAACCAAAAAACCCTATGGTATACAAAAGCTTACACCAGCTGAAAGCCCAACTTTGAAAGCTTGAGAGAAGATGGCGAAAAGCAACCCATGAGAAAGCCCGCAACAACTACCTAAATCTGCTCTGGGACTACCATACAGCCACAGACAGAGCTAGGCAGCAAATCATAGAAATCTCATCAACTCAATCAACCATCCCAGAGAACTCTTCGACCTTGTCAAACTGCTCACAAACCCACCATCTTCCTCCACTCAGCCCCCGTTCTCAACCACCGACAGCTAGCAGCGCACTATAAGCAACTCCATCCTCATCCCAATCCCACCTCCACTTACCACCCCAACCCACCCGCTGGACCACCCTCAATGCCATCACCAGAGACAACTTCACTCTCCTGCTGCACTACCTTCCACCCCACCCCAGACATAACATCGAATCCATCCTAACTAAAATCAACACCACCACCTCCCTCCTCGATCCCTGCCCTGCCAACTGGATCAAAGCAGCAAAAACAAAACTCAGCCCACTACTCACCTGAATAACCCAAGCAGTACTGCAACAAGGACAAATGCCTGAGCATGGTTTAGTAGACATGCCCTCAAACTCTCCATCCAGCCTACCATGAAGAAACCCAATCTTGACACATCGGACCCTGCCTCCTACAGGCCCATTGCCAGCCTTCCCTTCCTAAGAAAAGTATTTAAGAAGACCATCCAACTGCAACTACAGGACCTTATTGACAGCAACTCCCTCCTAGACCCACAACAGCATGGATTCTGCGCTCTATATGGAGTAGAAACCTTGATGGCCACCTTTATCAACAATCTAATCAAAGGCATATAACCCAAGACTTCCTACTCAACATCTCAGCAGCATTCAACACTGTTGACCACAAAAATCTCCTCCAGTGCTTGAAATCAATAGGAATCCAAGGAATAGTATATAGATGGTTCCACTCCTACCTCGCTAACAGACAACAACAGATAAAATAAAGAACAAACACCTCTAGCCCTTCCCAACAAATACAGGGAGTCCCCCAAGGATCCACTCTATCTGCATTCCTCTTCAACCTTTACCTCCAACCCCTCTGCAAGATCATCAGAGCACACAACATTGATTTCCACATCTATGTCAACGATATCATGTTGTACAGTCTACTCCACATCAAGAAATCATCATACAATTGGATACAAGAATGCTTTGTTGCTGTCTCCCGCTGGTTGACAGCCAAGAACCTCACAGTCAACTACAGAAAAACAGAAGCCCTATTCATCATGAGAGACAACACTTTCACCCCCACACCCACCATATCAATGAATAACATACAAATAAATGTATGTCATGAACTTAAATACCTAGGCATCATCATTGACCAACATCTCTCCTTCAAGACACAAATAGCAGCCATAACTAAAGCAATATTCTACAAATCCAAGACTCTACGTGCCTCCAGCCCATTCTTGACTCATCTGATTTCCTTCAGCCCTCCAAGCCCTAATTCTCCCATATGCCGACTACTGTAATAAGATCTATCATGGTCTCCTACAATCCATCCTCCTCCCATTACAAACTGCCCTTCACACTGCTGCATGCACAATATAAGGAACATCCAAGTTTGACAGAATCACCCCTATACTCAAACATCTCCACTGACTACCGCTCCCCAGTAAAATCACATACGAAACCCTACTTTTAACCCACAAGGCTCTCCACTGAGCCCCTGCTACCCATCTGCAAATCCTTCTTCAATTCTCAACCCCAACAGGCCCCGAAGACTCTCCATAACCTATAAACTCATTATACCACACACCAGAATAAAGCACTCACAGCAAACCTGCAACAGAGCCTTCAAACTATATGCACCCTCCCTCTGGAACACCCCTCCCCCCCGAACCTATAAGAAGTATTTCTGACCTCCAATCCTACTACAAACACCTCAAAACCTTGTTCTCCAAGCACTTCAACCCCAACTCCGAACCAGGAACATACTGAGCCCCTCTGTAAGTGTCCCCTCCAAAACTGTTGATAACAGAACTACCTGTTGTATATAGTTACAATGTTCCATATATATAGAAACATAGAAACATAGAAACATGATGACAGAAAAGACCACATGGCCTATCTAGTCTGTCCTTCCATAACAACAACTACAACAGTCCACTTTTTACCTTTAGAGATCCTCTGTGTTGGTCCCATGCTTTTTTTAATTCAGTTACTGTCCTCATCTCTACCACCTCCACTGGGAGACTATTCCATGGATCCACTACTCTTTCTGTAAAGAAATATTTCTGCATATCACTCCTGAATCTATCTCCCTTCACCCTCATCCCATGTCCCCTCATAGCAGAACTTGCTTTCAATTGAAAGAGGCTCTCTCCCTGAACATTTATGCCACGGAGGTATTTAAACATCTCAATCATATCACCTCTATCCCGCCTTTCCTCTAAGGTGTACATATTAAGATCCTTAAGTCTGTCCTCATATGCTTTATAATGAAGCCCATTAATCATTTTAGTAGCAACCCTCTGCACCGACTCCATCCTGTTCACATCCTTTTGAAGGTGCGGTCTCCAGAATTGCACACCATACTCCAAATGAGGTCGCACCAAAGACTTATACAGAGGCATTATCACCCCCTTTTTTCTGCTAGCCATTCCTCTCCGTATGCACCCAAGCATCCTTCTAGCTTTTGCCTTCACCTTTTCTACCTGTTTAGCTACTTTAAGATCATCAGACACAACCACGCCTAGGTCCCGCTCTTCTTTAGTGGACAAAAGTACTTCACCTCCTATACTGTATTGCTCCCTTGGATTGCTGCAGCCCAAATACATGACCTTACATTTTTTAACATTAAATCCCAGCTGCCAAATTCTAGACCATTCTTCAAGCTTAGCTAGATCCCTCCTCATGTTATCTACACCTTCCTGGGTGTCTACTCTATTGCAGATTTTGGTATCATCCGCAAAGAGGCAAACCTTACCCGACAGCCCTTCCGCTATATCACTAACAAAGATGTTAAAAAGAATCGGACCAAGGACAGATCCCTGGGGCACACCACTGGTAACATCCTTCTCCTCAGAGTGAGCTCCATTTACTTGTACTCTTTGTCGCCTCCCACCCAACCAATTTCTAACCCAAGCAGTATCTTTAGGGTCCATCCCTAGGGTGCTCAGTTTGTTTATAAGTCGCCTGTGAGGAACAGTGTCAAAGGCTTTACTGAAATCTAAATACACCACATCTAGAGCTCTCCCTCGGTACAACTCCCTGGTCACCCAGTCAAAGAAATCAATCAGATTTGTCTGACAAGACCTGCCTCTGGTGAATCCATGCTGCCTTGGATCCTGTAATCCACTGGACTCCAGAAACCTCACTATTTTCTCTTTCAGCAGCGTTTCCAATAATTTACTCACCACCGAAGTTAAACTAACCACCGGCCTGTAGTTTTCAACCACATCCTTACTTCCGCTTTTGTGTAAAGGCACCACATGAGCCTCTCTCCAGTCCTTTGGCACCACTCCCGACTCCAACGAGGCATTGAAAAGGTCAGTCAGTGGAGTTGCTAGAATGTCCCCAAGTTCCCTCAGTATTCTAGGGTGTATCCCATCCGGTCCCATCGCTTTGTTTACTTTAAGTTGAGCTAGTTTCTCACGAACACAGTCTTCTGAAAATTGTTCAAGATGTCCCTCGCTTCTGTTCTTATTTGTGGGTGTTTTCTGAGGTCCTGCTCCTGGTTCTTCATCTGTGAACACAGAACAAAAATATTTGTTAAGCAATTCCGCTCTATCCTTATCAGCTGCTACATATTCCCCCCCTGCACCTTGAGTCTGACAATACCACTTTTTCCCTTCCTCTTCTTACTAATATATCTGAAAAATGTCTTATCCCCCCATTTTATTGCATTGGCTATTTCCTCCTCCTTTTGAATCTTTGCCTTCTTGACTACTTTGCTAGCTTCTCTAAGTTTTTCCAAATACAGATGCCTGTCTTCCTCTCTCTGTGATCTCTTGTATTTCATGAAGGCCTCCCTCTTTTTCTTCACTTTTTCAGCTACTTCCTTCGAAAACCATAGCGGTCTCCTGTTCCTTTTGCCTTTATTTACCATTTTAACAAAAAGGTTGGTTGCCTTTAAAATACCCCCTTTCAGTTTTGCCCACTGTTTTTCTACATCTCCCAACTGTCCCCATCCCACTAACGACTCCCTGAGGTATTGGCCCATCCTTGCAAAGTTATTCTTCCTAAAGTCTAAGATCCTCACCTTGGAATGAATTCTAACAGCCCTAGTCCTAATACTGAACCACACCATCTGGTGATCACTGGATGCAAAATGATCTCCCACTACAACATCAGAAACACTTTCACCATTGGTAAGCACCAAGTCCAGTATGGCCCCTTCACGTGTGGGGTCTGTTACCAATTGCCTGAATAGTTCTCCCTGTAGAGAATCCAGGATCTCCTTACTTCTAGATGATACTGCAGCAGGAATGTACCAATCAACATCTGGCATATTGAAATCTCCTATCAGTAGCACTTCCCCTTTCCTAGCAATGCTGCGTATGTCTTCAATTAACTCTCTGTCCACCTCTTCCTCTTGTGAGGGAGGTCTGTATATCACACCAATGCAAATAGATTTCTCTTTCCCTCTTTCTAGTTTAACCCACAATGCCTCCTCTCTCCCTTTTAAGCTCTGTAATTCCAAAGCTTTAATAGTAGTTTTTACATATAGTGCCAGTCCTCCTCCCCTTCTTCCTACCCTGTCCTTTCTGAATAAAGTATAGCCAGGTATAGTTACATCCCAGTCATGGTTTTCTGTGAACCATGTTTCTGTAACTGCCACTAAATCCAAGTCAGCCACTCCCACCAAAGCTTCAACTTCAGGGATCTTATTTCCCATGCTACGGGCATTAATACACACTGCTTTCCATATGTTACCCCTGTTACCCATTTCCATAAAGGTATTTAATGTATCACCTACCTGGGGGCTTTCACTTACCTGGGGGCTTTCTTCACCCATCCCCAACGAATCTAGTTTAATATATAGTTACAATATTCCTTGTATAGCTTTGGCTGTTATATGTAATTTGAATCTTTCTGTTCAATGTAAACCTCTTTGACCCAGTGAAAAGCGGTATATAAACTCTGCTAAATAAATAAATAAAATAAAATCCACCTGCCGGTTAGCATGGTGCCATGTGATTGCGATGCATTAAACGGCAGGGGGATGGATGCATATGACCCCTGAAGTTGGCAGGGACCTCTATGCTAGATTCATGGCCCATACGTGCTCTACCAGTGCGTTCATTAGTAGGCATGCCACATTAATTCATAGGTATACTTAAAATTTTTAGGCACCCAAACAAGCCAAATGCACATTCCAATTGTCCAATGCAGCTATTTGTCTATGACATAAAAATACTAGCAAGAAAAGCATTAGTACATAAGAACATAGTATCAAAAGTAGTTAACACACTGGTTCCCAGACTTTACTTATATCCAATTCCATCACGTCACTTGAAAAAAGATTATTATATCATTCTCACAGCAAACTCAAGCACCCAGCTTCTATTCCCAGCAGTGTCATTCTGGAAAATTTAAAGATCTTTGGCTAGAGTCCTCGTATATTGAATTTAAGTCAGGCCTGAAGATTTATTTTTTTTGTTCAGGCTTTTGACGCCTAGGCTGTTGCTCCTTTACCTCCTGCACCCCCTTCTCCTTTCTCAGCAGTTTTTTAGTAGTCTTGGTAACGATTGTTGTGTAACCCCACCTCCCTCCCCCTTTATGTCCTCTAATTGAGCATGGACTTGTTGACTCATGTTTTTGTGTGTAAATTACTGTTTTTTCTGTAAATTGCTGCAATGCCTGCAATGCCAATGCCAATAGTGGGATATAAGCTTCCCAAATAAATAAACAAATAAATAAATCTAACCACGTGCTTATTTATGTGCCCTAAGTCCATGAAATAATGGCTAGTTTGAACTGTGGATGCTGACCTTATTTTCATGTGAAGATGACTCATCCTTATATTGTCAAATTTTAAATGCACATTTTTAAATAAAAATTCCAACACATTGTGTTGTATTAAGCCAAATTTTGCATGGGGTTTCTGGATAGAATATAGGTCATCCATAATGCCATACTGGGTTCATCAAGCCTAGTAGCCTGTTTCCAAAAGTGGCCAATCAAGATCACAAATACCTATCAGGTTCCCAGAAGTGACACACATTCCACAATGGAGTGGAGGAGTGGCCTAGTGGTTGGGGCAAGATACTTCAGGCGGGAAGGTCGGGGGTTCAAATCCCACTAGAGGACAGCAACCTTGGGCCGGAAGGACTGGGGTTTCTAGTCCCACAGGTGCTCCTTGTGGTCTTGGGCAAGCCATTTAACCCTCCATAGCCCATGTTCGCATTGCTGCACATGCCCCAGAGCCACCAAGGTTAAGTGGGTAGCAGCAATATTGCACTGCTATTTGGTTAGCATCCATGGCCAAAACTAGGTGAGCCCAAAGCTGGCCTAGTTTTAGCTGTGGATCTCTAACCGAGTAGTGGTGCAATATTGCTGCTACCCAGTTAGCGGCAGTCTCTTTCTTCACTCCACCCTGGAACGCCTCCAGCATGCCCCAGAACACCCCTAACACACCCCCAGCACACCCTGTTGCCATCAGAAAGCATTGGGGCGTGTATCAGGCTTTTAAGGGGATATTCAACGGCTCTAACAGTGTATCTGCTGTTGAATATCCTGATTTAGGGCATTTACAGAGTTTACTGGACTGTAAACCATATAAATGCCCTTCAAATATCGGGTCCTTTCTCTCTCTAGCATGTCTTGCTGTGACATTGACCCAGTCGATACCAGTAATTGAAGTCACCTATTAGGAGGAGTGGAGGAGTGGCCTAGTGGTTAGGGCAAGGTACTTCAGGCCAGAAGGTCAGGGGTTCAAATCCCACTAGAGGACAGCAACCTTGGGCCGGAAGGACTGGGGTTTCTAGTCCCACAGGTGCTCCTTGTGGTCTTGGGCAAGCCACTTAACCCTCCATAGCCCATGTTCCCTGTAAAATAGTTATCTCCAAGTTATAATGCCCTGTTCAATGTAATTTCAGTTTGTTCAATGTAAACCGCCTTGATATCATGAAAGGCGGTATATAAGAAATGTTAAATAAATAAAATAAATAAATCATATCTCCTCTCAGCCTCTCTTTTCCAAGCTGAAGAGCCCTAACCTTTTAAGCCTTTCCTCATAGGCATTTTTTCCTACTTATTTTTTATTGATAAACATTCAACACAAAACAGTATATCTTAGTCTTCCCCTTCCTTCCTTTCCCAAATCCCCCTCTCCCCCTCCCACCTCCTATTCTCCTTTATGTACCATACAATCTCTGGCCGGCATTTGTACTCTAACACAATCGACAGCTAACCTCTGACTAATACAAAGACAGTTAATGCAGCATTAGGCTGTTAGTCAGTGACATTACCAATCAAATGCAGCTTTGTGAAAAAAAAGTTCAGTTCAAAACAATTCTCACTGTTGTAGCTGCTGGGGCCTTAATGACCACCACACGATAGGGTCGGCTCATCTTAATTAGTGTCCATTATGCGCTCCACCCAATTTATATAGGGGATCCATATCCTCAGGAAAGATGTCAAGTTCTTTTGGTGAAGGGCCATAAGATGGTACATGAGGTACAGATGTTCCATCCTAGACTGCACATCCGAGAGGGAGGGTGCCTCTGCATTTTTCCATAGGCGGGCTATCGAAAGTCTAGTTGTAGTACACACTATTTTACACAGACTATATGTATCAGAAAACCCAGCAACGTCCCAAATATTCAACAATGCCAAACAAGGGCCAACTGATATTGCCTGCCCAGTGAGGTCACCCATCCACACACCCACACTGCTCCATAAGGGGCGCAGCTTCTCACACTCCTGCCACATATCGATGAACAAGCCAAACCCAAGAGGATTGTGAAAAATTGCAAGAGGATCTTGATAAATTGGAAGACTGGGCATCAAAATGGCAGATGAAATTTAATGTGGACAAGTGCAAGGTTATGCACCTAGGGAAGAACAACCCAAACTATGGTTACACGATGCAAGGTTCCACATTAGGAACCACCACCCAGGAAAAAGATTTAGGCGTCATTGTGGATACCATGTTAAAACCCTCGGCCCAGTGTGCAGCGGCGGCCAAGAGAGCAAATAGAATGCTAGGTATGATAAGGAAAGGAATGGAAAATAAAACAAAAGATATTATAATGCCTCTATATCGTTCCATGGTGAGACCGCACCTTGAATATTGTGTGCAATTCTGGTCGCCGTATCTTAAAAAGGATATAGTGATTTTAGAAAAGGTTCAGAGAAGAGCCACCAAAATGGTAAAGGGGATGAAAGGATACTCCTATGAAGAAAGGCTAAAAAGGTTAGGGCTCTTTAACCTGGAAAAGAGACGGCTGAGGGGAGATATGATAGAAGTCTATAAATTAATGAACGTAGTGGAACGGGTAAACGTAGATCGATTGTTTACGTTATCAGAATATAGAAAGACTAGGGGACATGCAATGAAGCTACAGGGTAAACTATTTAAGACTAATAAAAAAATATTTTTTCACTCAACGTGTAATCAAACTCTGGAATTTGTTACCGGAGGATGTAGTAAAGGCTGTTAGTGTAGCTGGGTTTTAAAAAGGTTTGGACAAGTTCCTGGAGGAAAGGTCCATAAACCATTATTAAGAAGGGACCCAGGATATCAATGCTTGACCCAGTACAAGCATTGTGGAACTTGTGTCTCTTGGGGAAACTGCTAGGTACATATGACCTAGATTGGCCACTGTTGGAAACAGAATACTGGGCTTGATGGACCTTGGTCTGACCCAGTATGGCATATCTTATGTTCATATGTTCTTAACTGAACCACACTCTCTCCAACATAAAGCTGGGCCACCTTTCCACCTTTGCATCCTTTGAGGCATCAAATACCAATGATACAGAATTTTGTAGTTATGTTCTAATATATTACTCGCCACCACCCCTTTAAACAGGCCCCTGTGGATCGATTTCCATTGGCGGTCATCCCAAGATTTATTGAGATCTTTCTCCGAGGCTACCTTATGAGACCACCTCAAATTATCATCACAACCTTGTAAATTTTGGAAATTGCTCCTTTTATTTCCCTGCCCTTAAGAAGACCATCAATTTCCCCTCCCATCTTGCCTTCCCCTTCCCTTCCAGCCTTCCGGGCAGAGTGAATAGCTTGGTGGTACTTATACCTATAAACTAAGTGGCAGCTGATATTCCCTCTGCAGGTCTTCAAAGGCAACCCACTCCCCCCTCCTTTAACTGGCCAAGGTGCTTTAATCCTTTCAATACCCATCTTCTAAAGACTGGGTCCTGGGTTATCTACCAGGGTTAAGAATTTAGAGCATCCGTGAGGGCCATACCACCTAGTCTGCCATTTCCGCCAGATATGTAGAGTGAGATTTACAAAGGGATTCCCCTGCATCTTCACAATCTTACCGCTCCCCCTTGACCATTTTAAATCCCCCATATCTGTACACCCCTGACTCAACTTCTCCAGTTCCACCCAGTCCACCTGTACCCGGGACCACCATTCTAGGACCGCTCGGACCCAGACTGCTTCATAATATCTCTTCAACAGCGGTACACCCATTTCTCCTTTGTTTTTACCCGTACAAAGGATGCTTTTCGCCACCCAAGACTTCCTCCCCTTCCAGATATACTTCATAATTCGATCTTGCAATTCTTCAAGGAAAGGAGAAGGGGCCCTCCACCGGTAAGTTCATAAATAAGTACAGAAGCCTGGGAAGCAATACCATTGTTATCAATGCAATCCTTCCCATCCAGGACACTTCTAGCTTATTGCACCTCTCGTTCCTTTAAGATGTTGCCTTTAGCCGGAATATAGTTAGCTTGGAACAGCTTTTCCCTTTGCGGGGCAATATGGACCCCCAGGTATTTAATACTATCCATTACCCACTGGAAAGGGAACTTCTGCTTCAATCAGTCTACCCGCCCTTTACAAACTGTTACATTTAATAATTCTGATTTGGAGAAGTTAATAAGAAATCCAGGCACCTCCCCGTAAGCAGCCAACTCTTGCAAGATTGTGGCTAGTGAGCGCTCTGGGTCGGCTACAAAACAGAGGACGTTTTCCGCAAACAGGGAAATTTTGTGATATTGATCGCGTAGCTTAAGTCCCTGTATAGCTGGTTGGTCCCGGATATGGGCTCTCTGGCTAAAATGAAAAGTAACGGGGATAGGGGGCATCCCTGTCTGGTTCCCCTAAAGAGCTCAAATGAGCTAGTGATAGACCCGTTGATTTTCAAGCAGGCCAGAGGCGATCTGTATAGAACCTGAACCCATTTTAAATAGGGCCCGGTAATGCCTACTTTCTCTAATGTTTTAAACAAAAAGGCCAGCTCACCCTATCAAAAGCCTTCTCAGCGTCCACTGCTAACAGAGCTAGGCCTTCCCCTTTATACTCCCCTTGCCACGTTAAGGTCAGGGCCCTCCGGATATTATCAGACATTTGTCGGCCTGAAACAATCCCAGACTGGTTTGGGTGAATCAGCCTAGTGAGGCTCGGCATGAGTCGTGTCGCAAGAACCCAAGCAGTGATATAGGGCGGAACGAGTCACATTCATTTGGGTCCTTGCCCTCTTTATGCAAAATACTAATCCCCGCCAAATGAAGTGAGTCAGGCATCTAGAGTTCCGCAACAAAAGAACTGAACATCCTCATAAGCGGGTCCACCAGGGCCCCAGCAAAAATCTTATAAAAGCGATTAGGGAATCCATCCATATCCATATTTGCCGTCCAGCTCTCCCTGGAGGGAGAGGAGCTGCCCAACCAATCAGCTGCACCGTCCCAGCATCGTGCTGCCCAATCAGGACAGCCTTCTCCAGATTTAAAAAGAAGCGCGACCCGGACCGAAGCCTCTCTCTTTGCCGTCCAGCTCTCCCAGGAGGGAGAGGAGCTGCCCAACCAATCAGCTGCACCGTCCCAGCATCGTGCTGCCCAAAAATCTATGCATAAACTTTAAGAAAACTGAGGTACTATTCATAACCAAAAACAAGAACTTCTCTCCCCCCACTTCATTGAAGGTGCAAGATGCAGAGCTCCCATGTAAATCTGTAATACGCTACCTGGATGTCACAATTGACCAACAGCTCAACTTCAAGGAACACATAAAGAACATTACTAAGTCCATCTACAATAAAATACGGACACTAAGACACCTAAGACCTCTACTAACCCAAGAGGACTTCAGAACGATATTCCAGACGCTTGTAACGCCTCACTTTGACTATGCCAACATCATCCTACATGGCCTCCCTAACAGCACCATCAATCCACTACAGATGGCGATGAATGCAGCAGCCCGCATTCTCCTTGGCATTTCCAGAAGGGATCACATTACACCCATACTTATGGAACTGCACTGGCTACCGTTACAATGCAGGATCACCTACAAGGCACTACTCCTATCCTTTAAGGCAATTAACCGTCTATCCCCTTCTTCCCTCTCTGCACTTCTGACCATCTCCCCTACAAACAGACTAAGGAGATCAGTTGCTGTTAATACGTTGATTATTCCACTTGAGTCTACCAAATGTACTCAAACAACTAGAAACAGAGCCTTCACCTTTTATGCCCCCAGGTGCTGGAACAATCTCCCACATCATATCCGAGCAATCAAAGACCTCTCACAGTTCAGAAAAGCCCTTAAACACCACCTATTCTGCCTTCACTTCTACCCTAACTTAACACAATCACCCCCTGCACCACTACTCACTCACTCAGCCTCTGACATTCCAACAACATAACTCTTGACAATGTACAAAAACATACCCACCCTCAAGTACACTCTAGACGACTATAGATGACATTGTTTCTTGAATTATGATCCCAACTTGCAATATAAACTGTAAATAGTTACAACAACCACTGTTGTTGATTTGTATATAGTTACCCTTGTTACAGTCCCATGTTCCAATCCTGTTACAAAGTAAGCAAAAGATCTTGTTCTGATGCAGAATTTTTGTTGTTTGTAAACCGCACTGATACTAAAAAGCATGGCATATAAGAAATGTAAATAAATAAATACATAAATAAAATATCAGGGGATTTGTGGGGTGGGAGGCTTTTAATCATGTCAAGAACCTCTTGCTCCTGGATCAGACCCTAAAGCCTTTCCACTTCCTCTTTTGTGAACTGAGGTAATGTAATCTTATCCAGGTATTCCTGTATTTTTACCTCATCAGCCGGAAGTTCAGGGGAATCCAAACTTTGATAAAATTGAATAAAATGTTCTTCAATATCCCTCTCGGACCATAGTACCTCACCTCTGGCATTTCTAATTTTAACTATGAGATTCCTAGCTGACATTCTTTTAATCTTACGAGAGAGCATCCATCCAGCTTTATTGCTGTACTCAAAGCACTGCTGCCTCAACACATTAAGTTTCTGATTGATTTCTTGAAGTTTAATTTCACTTAGGCCTTTCCGCAAGATCCTTAGATCCATTTTAAGCTCACTATTGGCGGGCTCTCTCTTAAGCTGTTGTTCTATTTCCTTAATAGACAACAACAATTGTTGTTGCTTTTGTTCCCTGAGCCATTTCCTATGCACCCCGATAGCTATAAATTTACCCCTTAACACCGCTTTGGAGCAGTCCCAAATGGTGCCCGATGAACATTCCCCACAATCACTGAGTGTCAAATCGCCTTTCTCCTCCACAATCTGCTGGATTACTGACCTATCATCCAGCAAGGATTCGTTCAGTTTCCACCAGGCCCTGTTAGGCTTCTGATTTCCCCATCTGAAGGCCACAGATCACCGGGGCGTGATCCGACGAGGCGCATTCTAGGATATCACTTTCCCTTACCTCTGACATGAGAGTTTTATCCAAGAGAAGTAGAAGTATCCGGGAATACAGTACACTTCATGGGCAGGGGAGTAGAATGAAAAATTCCTTTGTCCGCTGTTCAGCTCTCTCCAAATATCTATCAGATCAAGACCACCTATTAACTGCTTTAACCTAAGTCTGTGTATTCTAGGAGTAGAAGCAGAGCCCTTGGAGGTATCCAACAAAGGGTTGAGAGCCACATTGAAATCTGCCCCCAATATTATTTTGCCTTCAGCGGCGCTTAATAACAAATTATGAACTCTCTGAAAAAACTCTGCTGGGTTGGTATTTGGTGCTTAAATACTGGCTAGAGTATATATCAGGGGATCCCATTTAACCTTAGCTATCACATATCGCCCTCCTTTGTCCCTGTGGACCTCGAAGACGTGGCTAGATACTCTGTTAGACATAAGGATCTCCACGTCCCCTTTTCTTTTTTTCAGTTTTATTGGATATGAAGATTCGCTGGAGATAGTGGGGATGGTTTACTCTACATTCATCTTTAGGCAAAAGGTGTATCCCCCCATAATCGCTTGCACGCTTTAAAGAGAAGTTGATGCTTAATATATGAGTTAAGGCCCTTAACATTGAATGTCACAAGATTGACCTCAGCCACGACACAGACATAAACCACCATGCCCACCATTCCAGGCTCCAGGAGAATCTTCCCTTATCTACTTTCCCCACCCTCCCCCCACCCTCAAACCCCAAAATTCTCCCAACCCCCCTCCCCCCAACTCTTCCTTCCAACAGGTCCATCACAGTTGGACCCGATAAGTGTTTGGCCAGATCCAGAAAGCCCAAAGGATGTTTGATCCTATTCATCCTATTCATTCCAATAAAAACCACCCACAGCACCCCTCCACACTTTCAACACAAGCATTTAAGGTCATACAATACCAACTGCCGGCTTGACCTAGCCAACGCTTAACATTTGCACACATCAGACTTATAATACCAGGGCAGCCCCTTCCATTTACCAGCAGACCTACATAGCAGGTCCAATAGGAAACTTCAAGTCTTATTTTGATGCTGTCCTTTTAAAGATCTCTGATGCCACAATCGCTTATCACCGCCTGGGGCATTGCGCCACTGGGATTGTGAACCAGCGGTTATTCCTTCTCGATCAGAGGTCTCTGAAACATACGGACGGCAGACCGGAAAATCTGACCATCCTGTCTGCTGAAGGCTCAAAATCACTGCTTCCACAGACCTTGCCACTGTTGTTTTCCCACATATAGTGAACTCTCTCTGAGCTTCTTTGTCACTGCTTGGTATTCCCTATGCTTTTTCATTGTAATGCTGGAAATGTCAGCATACACTTCCACCTCTGTGTCCTTCCATTGAATTTTGCCCAGCTTCCATGCCGCTGAAATCATGAGCTCCTTTGACCTAAATTCGTGAAGGCACGCTATTGTCATGAGGGCTATTCTCCCTCTGGGGGCCCAATGTTCAATGTGCATGATCAATGGTAAAGCATACTCCTTCCAGGGATACCACCGCCACGTGGAGCACGGCCCTGCAAAACTCCTCCACTTCTTTGAGATAGTTAATAGAATCCTCACTTTCTGGTAATCCCCGGATCCTAATATTTGATCGCCTGGAGGGATTCTCCAGATCCTTGAGCTTTTGAATAATATCCTCTTGTGTGGAGCCAAGGAATTCATCCGTTGTTCAATCAAGGAGCAGTGCCCCTCGTGTTCCTCCATGCGGTTCTCCACTTCTTCAATCCATGCCCCCCAGCGAGACCACATCCATTTTTAGATCGTTAATCCATCCATGCACCCCAGTTTTCAACATGCTCAGTTCATGTTTTGTGCTGTCAAACCATTCCTTCAGATCGTCACGCAAATCTTGGTTCTCACTCTGGGTGTTTTTTATGGAGTCAGCGTCACTTACACCACCAGCCTCGCTGCGGTCTGTCGCCATTTTGGCTGTAAGCATTTTGGGACCCGCTGCACCTTTAAAAGTGAAGGTTGTTAAATCAATTCCTGGCTTCTTGCCTGCCATCCGACTGCCTCCCGAGCGATACCCCAACGAAATAATATCAATCATTGTCTTAAAGAGTGTAACAAGGCTTTATTCAATCCATTTTGGATGTTTATTTGGCTGTCCATGATGGAGCCCCCCTCTTCAGGTGTTCATTCAGCTGCTGACGTCACTTCTCCCCCGCCCCCACCTTTACCATTTTACCAGGTTATGGCAGGCACAGTTTCCTGTGTATTTAGCAAAAGGTCTGTGGAGCATGGAGCCTTTTGTAAATTGCCTCTAAGGGTGCTGCCCAATATTTGCAGACATCCCAGGTGACTTCCACATTCAGTGGAAATGGACACTTAAGTCAGAAACTTGTTCAAATAAGGAGCAGAATTCGCTGGGGCTTTAAATGTCTAGGTACCTTTTTGTAAGAGGTTTTGGATGGTGAATGTGGCATAGTGATAGTAGTATGTATTAATTGTGTTAATGCTATTTTACATTGAGTTTTACTATACTTTCTATAGTTGTAAGTCACTAAGGGTCTTTTTTGGAGGAGAGCAGCAAACAAATGTGAAATGAAATGCATTACTATTGACAGCTACTGGCAGTCACATGGGATAATTTTATAAAACCGTTTCTCCATGGAAAACCTGTTTTTCATGCAGAGCCGGGTGTCTTTAAGATTGCGTGGCTGCACACACACACATGTCCTACGTTTGTGCAATCTGTGTGGGGATATAATTTAGGAAGAGCAGAGGTGGAGTTGCCATGTTCACACATAGGGGCATATTCAAAGCTAACCACGTTAACAGCACTGAGTGGGCACATAGCTCTTAGCATCGGGGTGTTCTGGGGCTCTCCAAGGGTGGTGACATTCAGCTGCTGCCTGGCTAAATTTAGGAAGAATAAAAGCTGGCCTAACTTAAGTCTCTTTAGCTAACCAGACAGTGACTGATTATCACTCTGCAGTGCTGTCCAGCCAACACATATAGTCAATGCTGGTGGCCAGATATGACCCTGGTATTGAATATTCAGGTCTTAGTTAAAGTGACAATGGAGAGCCACTTTAGTAGTGCTGGCCGCTCAGTGTTGGCCCCATATTTTCTAAAATACATGCTCCAAATTTAGAGCAGATGTAAATTTTCAGGTCTAGGTTTAGGCATAGGCAGCTGCTAAGGATGCCAAGTAACCAGGCAGATGCTGCTTCCAAAGGGCACCCAGTGGTACCAAGTCCTTCCTCTGCTCCTTTTCTGGCTCGCCAATTTTTGGGATCTTACATCCCTCTGCCCATGAGTGCCAAAATCTGAAATCCTGCCTTGTAGATGTGTGCATGAAGATCTGTATGCTGCTGGGAGAGAAAGGTGCCTATTTTGCTTCTATAAACTAGGCTTGGAATAGGCACCTTTTAGGACTTCTCACCTAGGTTATTCTGTTATAAAATCAGGTGAGTCCCTTGTTTACACAGTAAACTTACTAGACTTTGTAATGTTTTTCTCCTGTACAGATAAACGATGAGAAACTTCAACTGTTATTCAAGTAACACTAACATCCCTATACCCAATACTGGATTTTCCCTTTCATGAAGAAAATATAGATTTCTTTTGTTTTGTCACAATATGAATGGTCACCCTTTTAGATGGACACTTACAATGGATGGAATTTACTAACAAGATCATAGAAAAGCATTTAGACAACCTACATTTTTTCACGCCTGATTGCATAAAATTATACAGATTATATCTGCAGAGGATATAACCCTTTAACTTGTAATTTCTGCTCAGTGCTGTGTCACTGTCACAGGGAGGAATTTGCATGTCACACTCTGAACAACGTGAATAATTTGCTGCTTATCTATCGATCTTTGGATTGAGTCTAGAAAATTCTTTCCACCTGAGGAAGATAATTTACCTAACATTTGTCCTGGCAGAAAGTGCGGCAGCTCATCCACACAAAGCTACTTCGAGCAGCAGAAGAGTGTTTCCAAGAGGAAAAGAACACATTTGATTTTTACCTGGGAAAAAGGCCCATGCCAAGAGCTGTGGAAAGCTTTCCCAGTGAAAGTTTGTGGATAATCTCCCTTGGAAACCTGGTGCAAAGACAAATGTAAGAAGTAGCTGTGAATCTAGGAGCAATGTGGCACCTTGAAAGCTAGTCAAAAAATGTATTAAGCTTGTTCAATAAAGGATATCACCTGATTTGTAAACTAGAATATCAGAGAAACCACAGCACTTTATCTAAAGGGGATATTCAAAGAGATTAATGCAGTTAGTGGTGCTGACTATCTGGGGGCACTGCCACTGCATGCCCGATGCTAGCTGGGTCACTGCCACTGCATGCCTGATGCTATCTGTGGGTACTGTCACTGCATGCCCGATGCTGCCACTGCATGCCCGATGCTATCTGTGGGTACTGCCACTGCATGCCCGATGCTATCTGTGGGCGCTGCCACTGCATGCCCGATGCTATCTGTGGGCGCTGCCACTGCATGCCCGATGCTAGCTGGGGGTACTGCCACTGCATGCCCGATGCTAGCTGGGGGTACTGTCACTGCATGCCCGATGCTAGCTGGGCCATTCTAGGGATGGAGTAGGAGGGGCACCGAGTGATAACCAAGCAGCGGCGATATTGAGCCATTACCTGCTTATCACTAAGTGGCAAACATTAGCCACTTGGAAGGATGGCCTAACTTTTGCCGCTGAAGCTAACTGGACAGAGGGTGGCTATTGCTGCTGCTTGTTTAGCTTGACCACTATCTGGCCAACCTGGATATTCAATGTCAGTGGCCAGATACAGTCCCAGCATTGAATATCCAGGTCTAAAGTTCAACAGCAACGGCTAGTCATCGCTGAATATCAGGACCAAAATGTTTCCTTTAAGAATGAAATATCTGTGCCATGACCAAATTTTTTTCCTAGTAATTCTGTTGCTTACAATCCAGATTTAGTTAATTGCACTCACATGGAAAAGATAGTCCACATCAGTAAACATACATGGATGCATGGCTTGTGCTCTGTTTACCAAGCTATGTCTGATTAACTAGTGATTAGCATTCTTGCTGTATGTCTGTACTTTTTATGGAAGAACAAGGAGCTAGTTTGTTAACCCTTTAACTGCAAAATTAATTTGAACATAATTCATTCGATATATCTGAATTTAGCGACCAGAGGGTTAAGAGTGCTCCCAAGGCAGACAATGGGAGACAACCATGGTAATTCAAGTACAGAGAAAAAACACTTTGACTCCTCAACTCCACATTTCTGAACCAAATGTAACCATACATTTAGTACATGTTTTCTATGTTGTGTGTGAAAATAAAATAAGATTTTAAGGTTCTTGGATATCTTCATTCTAGAAAAATAGTTCAGAAACAATATATGCAACTGTGGTATAGTTACATAAAATACAGTCTACTAGATAGGGTCATTTTATTTTCTCCCCCACAGGGTAATTTTTAAAGGCCATTAAAATAAATAGAAAGGATATTTTAAATTGCTTTGTGAATTTTCATTTACCCATGTTCATGGGAGGCACTCCCAGAGGTGGGGATTGCCAAAATATATCTCACTATGTAATTTTGTAGCTTCAAAACTATGCTTGTTATTTTAGTCAGTAAAAGTACCTGCCGAAAAAGTGCTTGCCTGTCTCCGTGTGCTTAGGCAATTTTTCAAGTGAAAATACCTCTTTTCATAGGTAAAAAATACCCACCAACTTTGCAGCAAATAGCCTTTAAGGAGTAATTTTATACCAGGGCTTCTGTGTGTTAAACCTGTTTTACACATGCAAAAGGCTTCTTCCAACCATCCTGCTAGACCAGTCCTTACAAGTGGGTTATATTCCCCTACCAGCAGATGTTGGAGATAGTACCAAAGGCTACACTGAGCATGCCCTGGCACCTATGTGCTTCCCCTAGGAGCTGCCTTCAGTATTTCTGTGTCCCCAGCAGATGTTGGATCCTGCTGTTCTTTCTCCTCAATTTTATTGGTTTTTTTTTCATGTCTAGTCCAGTCTTTTCTCACCTGTGGAGGTCTCTCAGGAGCACAGGAGGTGCCCCTGTAGAGTTGCCCACACAGCTGTGCCTTTTGGATGTGGGCAGGGGGCAGCCACTGATCACGAGGATCAGAGAGGCCTGCCATCCAAAAAGGGGGGGTTGGGCATCAGGCCACGAGGGCCTGAGCTGCGCGCTTGGAGGGAGCACTGCCGCTGGGGCCTTTGGCTGAGGAGCCTATTTCAAGACAGCCGCCTTTGCCTTTCAGTCCTAACCAGAGCCATAGCTGTAACTACTGCTCCAGTTCCCGGCTCAGGCAACCTGTCAGTTCTTCTGCCTGATGACGTCGGTATCACTGTGAGTGATGGCCTCTCCCGTCCCTGGTGGTTCTGTGCAGCCGCTGCTAATACTACGGCAGTTCCACTCAACTTCTCTGCTTCCGATTACTACAGTTGCTATCTTCATCCCCTCCACTTGCTTCGGCACACAGATTCCAGACTTGCAGCAATCATTTTCTCATTGTTGCAGCAGCCATTTTAAAGTCAGCGCATTCGTGCCTTCTGCTGGTGGTGGCTATTTTCTTCCCTCATGGCCTTCTGCCGGACAACGCTTTCCATATCCTTCATACGCCGGAACATCAGGAATGCCTCCACTGTCTTGCAGTGCTCCCAACCGCTTTCACATTCTACAGGCTGAATGCACTGCTCACAAAGGGCCCACCAACACAGCTTCTGATGGACCCAATTGTTGGTGACTGAGCAGCCTTATCATGCCCACGCTGCAGACTCAGTGCCTTGCTTGTGGTCGCAAATGCCAGCAATTGGTGCACCAACTTTGAGTCACATGCTCTTCCCACCCCGGTGAGGCAACCGCATCGCCCCTGGAAGCCCAGGAGATCAGGACACAGACATCCACGGCATATGATCAGGCTTCTCCTCCTTATACACTACAACTAATTCCACAGAAGCATCTTCACCTCTCCAGCTCCTGTCACAATACACCAGAGAGGTGGCACCAGTTCAGCTCCCTGCAGACTTGAATCCAGATTCAGACTGGTTCATGGTCCTTTTTAGGAGGGCTTGGGAGGTCTGGCACAGTAAACCACCTTTATTGCAAGGCTCTCCATCTTCTTCATGCCCACATTCCACCAGGAAACATGCCTTGGAAGCTCAGGGGACTGGTTCACCATCTCGTAGACCCAAGACAGTTTCCTGGAAAATGGGAATCTGCAATTCAGCCCCACAGCTTGACCTGGATCACCTCTCTGAGACTGACAGCCAGTATACCATCTCAGATCACGAGGATGCGAATGGTCTCCTTTAGAGCAACAAGACGAGGACCAGCAAGATTCTCAAGATGTCAGTCTTTTTCACAAGGACGAACTGGTGACACTTATTGTGCAGATTATGAAGGCCTTTCATATTACAGACGGGCTGGAGGTGATGCCTGCTCAAACCATGTCGCAAGCAGACCCCTTCATGGCCGGCATCTGGAAACGATCTAAAGCCTCCCTGTTCCCTCTGGAGCTTCAGCAAATGGTCTCCCTGGAATAGCTGTCCCCAGAGGTGTGCTCCCTCTTTTTCTTCTCAGCCTATTCCTCTGGTTTCTTCCTTTTGCTACCTGGGTGTGGTTCTTGATTCTTCCCTCTCTTTTAAAGAACATATCTCCTCAGTTGTCCAATGGTCATTTTTTTTCTCTTAAGCAGTTACGTGCTGTTCGTCCCTTTCTTTCCCCCTCTGCTTTGGCTACACGTTTACTCTCCCTAGTGATGTTCCGACTCGACTACTGTAATGTTGCTCTAGCTGGTCTCCCACAGTCACAACTTTCCCATCTTCAGCGTATTCAGAACACTGCGGTCCGTCTTCTAACTCATGCTTCCCGGTACGAACATGTCACTCCTCTTCTTTTACATCAACATTGGTTACCAGTATCCTTTCGTATCCAATATAAAATCCTCACCTTTGTTCACAGGGCACTCCACACAGGTACTCCTCTTTATCTTGCAGACCTGGTTCACTTTCACACTCCTCACCGTTCGCTTTGCTCTATCCATATTAATCGCGTGTTCCTCCCCCCTCCCTCACACGCTCACCTGGAATCCACTCGCTCTTCCGCTTTTTATTTCTTAGGTCCAAGGCTTTGGAACTCGCTTCCCCTTTCCCTTCGATCCGAGACGTCCTTCCAGCTTTTCAAAACAAAACTCAAGACTCATCTGTTTACCCTAGCGTTTGACCTTCCCCCGTAGTCCCTACCTTTCCCTCTGCTTCTCTGTCGATGTAGTATGTTGTCATGTTCTGATTAGCTGTTCCTTGTCTTTTCTTTTCTTTCTCTTTACTGTTTTTAAATAATGGCGTTCCTTTCTCTTTCCTCAGCTATGTAATTTTTACAATTGTAAACCACCCAGATACCTATGGTGTGGGTGGTATAACAAATTTTTAATAAACATAAACATAAACATTGGTTGGCCCAGTGTTTGGGGAGAATTTATGTGTGGTCACCAGTTGACCTTGACAAATGGCTTCACTTTCTGACAATGGATACCTTGGTCACGGCTGTGACTAAGCACATAACCATACCAGTGGAAGGAAGTGCAGCGTTCCATGACCAGAATGACTGTAAGGTAGAAGGCCTATTATAGAAAGCCTTTTCCTCCTGTACTCTTGCCTTGCAGGCTTCTGCCTGTGGTGAGCTCGCGGCTCATGCCCTCCTCCATTGGATCCAGTTCTTGCCCGAGGATTCTACCTCAGCATGCCTGGAGTCACCCATTGCATTTCTGGCGAATGCACTCAATTTTCTCCTCAGGCTTGCGGTGCGATCCATCATGGCCATCATGGTAGCTATCCGCTGGCTCTGGCTGTGGCATTGGTCTGCTGATGCAGCCTTTAAAGCACGACTCGCCAGGCTGTCCTATAAGGGCAAGCTTCTTTTTGGTGAGGATCTTGAGCATTTAGTTAAGGACCTCAAAGAGGTGAAGTTCAATGCCTACCCGAGGGCAGACCTAGATCCTCCTCACGCTGAGGAGCCAGCAGGTCTACAGCTCCCACTTTTTAAAATTTTTATTTATTTATTTTATTTTATTTATTGAAAATTTCTATACCGCGTTTTCCATAGGATCAGGTGTGATTTACAATTAGCAACAGTAGGAATAGTACAGCATGAACAAGTACATATCCAGTTACATAGAACTATATAAACTATGTACAGTAGAACAGGATACATTGAACTGGAACCATAAAACAATGTTAAACTATATACAGCGGTAGTGAATACTGTAAAGTGAGATCATAGGGGTGAGTTAGTTATACTATCTGAACTGTAAGGTCTTTGGTATGATCCCTTTTCTGGGACTCATGCCGCTACCGCCCAGGCAGACTAGCTTTGGCAACATCTGCTCACAGGGCAGGGCCCACATCTCACTCCTTTTGTGGGTTTCTCAGAGCAAAAGATTCCTTCTCTACCTCCCCTGTCAAGTCTTCTGGCTCCCGCCGGCAGTCCCGCTAACTCACCCGGGTCCTACTCTGGGACATTGCCAGTAGGTCGGTGACTATCTCTCTTCTCCCATGAGTGGGCCCGCATCACCACAGATCAGTAGGTCTTAGGCATCATTCAGCATAGTTATTTATTTAGACAGTTTTGTATACCGCCTTATCCTTCAATCAAAGTGGTCACAACACAATTGGGGGATACATTTAACACGCGGGGATATGAGACACATACACTAATACTTACAGGGAACATGGGCTATGGAGGGTTAAGTGGCTTGCCCAAGACCACAAGAAGCATCTGTGGGACTAGTTATGCTCTCAAGTGCGCCCGACCTATCAGAGACACCTTTCTTATCTCCCCTTGCACGTCTCAAAAGCATCAAGACATGCTCTCAACTCTGTGGCGCCTGTTGGATCTACTGGCCGTCTGTCCTGTGCCAACCCCCAAACAGGGATCCAGCCACTATTCTGTCTATTTTGTGGTACCCAAGAAGGACGGTTCCTGGCTCCTGATTTTGGATCTCTAGGGAGTCAACCGCTCTCTCTAGGTTCCCCAATTCTGAATGGAAACTCTCCGGTCTGTTATTCAAGTGGTCAGATAGGGGGAATTTTTAGCATCCCTGGATCTCGCCGAAGCTTATCTGCACATCTGACCTAGATTGGCCAGTGTTGGAAACAGGATACTGGGCTTGATGGACCTTGGTCTGACCCAGTATTGCATATCTTATGTTCTTATCCCAGTCTCCACAGACCATCAGCGGTTCCTGTGATTTGTCATCCTTGGTCAACACTATCAGTTTCGGGCACTACTCTTTTTGCTTGGCAATGGTGCCCCACACCTTCTCCAAGGTCATGATCGTGGCCACTGCAGGTCTAAGACGCGAGGGGGTACGTGTCCACCCCTACCTCGACGACTGGCTCATCTGAGCAAAGTCTTACCCTGAGGCTCTTCAGGCAGTTTTCCGCATTGTCCAGTTTTTAGAAGACCTTGGCTGGGTGGTAAATCATGCCAAGAGTTGCCTCCTATCCACACAGCCTCTGGAGTTTCTCAGAGCCCGCTTTGACACACAACAAGGTTTTCCTCACACGAAAGTGGTTTCACAGATTTGCCGATCAACTCCACAGCTTCCTGCAGAAAATATGGCCCTGAGTCTGGGATTAACTTCTTGGGGCCATGGCAGCCACCATCAACATTGTCCCCTGGACTTGGGTGCATATGTGACCTCTTCAGAGGTCGCTTCTCTCCTGTTGGTCTCCTGTCGCTGAAGAGTTCAACCTTCACTTATGACTCCCACTGTCTCTGCGCCACAGTCTCTGGTGGTGGCTTCACCTGGAGAACATTTTTCTGGGGAGTTCCCTTAGAGGCTCCGCAATGAATAGTCGTGACTACCGATGCCAGTCTCTCCAGCTGGGGAGCCCATTGACATGACCGGATCACACAGGGCTCATGGACTGGTCGGGAAGCTGCCTGGTCCATCAACCTCCTGGAGGCCAGGGTAGCTCATCTGGCTCTGCTCCACTTTCTGCTGTACAACCATCAAAGAGCCATACGGATCCTCTCAGACAATGCCACAGTAGTGTCTTACCTCAATAGACAGTGTGGCACGAGGTGTCCAGGAGTCACAAGGGAAGTGGCTCTCCTCTTCACCTGGGCAGAGTGACATGTGCTGATGGTGTCAGCTTAGCTCAGCACATTGCGGGCATAGAAAACGTGCAGGCCAACTTCCTCAGCCACCACACCTTGGATCTGGGGGAATAGGAACTTGCCCCATGGGCCTTCTACCACATAGTTCAGCAGGGAGCCAGCCAGCGATCGATCTGATGGTGACTGCAGCCAATACTAAAGACATGATCTTGTTCAGTCACCAGAGTGAGCCCAGATCTCAAGGGTTGGATATGCTGGTTCAGCCATGGCCGACGGAGGTCCTTCTGTACCTCTTCCCTCCCTGGGCGATGATTGGACGTGTTCTTCACTGCATCAAAGCTCACCGCGGCCTAGAGATTCTGGTGGCACCTGACTGGCCGAGCTGTCCGTGATTTTCAGACCTCAACCGGCTCCTCCTGGGGCGCCCCCTGCCCCTGGGGTTATACCACAGCTTGATCCATCAGAGACCTGTCTAGAGGGGCAATCCAGCTCCTTACTTGCTTATGGCCTGGCTCTTGAGAGGCAGCGCCTAGGGCAAAAAGGGTATTCCAAGTGAGCAGTCAAAAAGCTGCTTAAAGCATGTCGGTCATCTACCTCTTTGGCTTATACCCGAATCTGGTGCCTCTTCAAGGTCTGGTGAAGATGCCACCAGGTTTCACCTTGGCAAGTACAGATCCCTGATATCCTCGCCTTCTTACAGGATGGCTATGACAAAGGAATTGTGCTGAATTCCTTGAAAATGCAGGTGGCCACCCTCATTTATTTTCAGGGGCCCATCTCTGGCTGCTCTGTAGTGGTGCATGCTGATGTCGGCTGCTTCCTCCAGGGCATTAGATCATTGCGGCCACCACTTTGGCCTATGATTCCACCTTGGGATCTTTCACTAGTGTTGTGCAGCTTGTGGAATCCTCCATTTTATCCCATCAAGGAGGCCACCCTTCATGACTTGTCCTATAAGACTGCCTTTCTGGTGGTCATTACATCCGCTAGATGGATGTCCCAGCTTCAGGCGCTCTTGTTGGGACCCCTTTTGGACCTTTTCCATGGAAGGAGTGTCTCTCCGACCAGTCCTGTCCTTTTTATCTAAAGTCGTTTTGGTGTTCCTCCTTAACCAACCTATTCTACTTCGCACGTTTTCCAACCTGGAATGCGTGGCATCCAAGCATAATCTCCATGTGTTTGATGTCAGCTGGATTCTCTGCCATTATTTATGAGTGACAAATTCCTTTTGGAAATCAGATCACCTCTTTATCCTTTTTGCGGGACCCCGCAGGGGTCTTGTAGCTTTCAAACAGACCATTTGCTGATGGATCAAGAGAACCATTGAGTCGGCATATTTTCTGCATGGGAAGCCTGTCCCATTGGGCCTTCATGCCCATTGCACTAGAGCAAGCATGTCCAATTTCGAACAGGTTGTGATCTACTTTTTCTGGCCAAAAGTGCCGGTGATCTACCTGTTGGACATGCCTGCACTAGAGCACAAACCACCTCCTGGGCGGAGTGGTCCTGGGTAGATCCCGTAGACATTTGCTTAGCGGCCACCAGGTCATCTCTGTCTGCCTTTGTGCACCATTAATGCCTCGATATCCAAGCTAGGGATACAGCAGCCTTTGGGGCCAGTGTGGTGGCAGCAGCTGTCTTGTCCAGTTCTCAGATGGGATAGTTCTGGTACTGCCCACTTGTAAGGACTGGTCTAGCAGGATGGTTGGAAGGTGAAATTTCACTTATTGGTAATTTCCTTTCCTGGAATCCAGCTAGACCAGTCCGACTCCCACCCTCGCTCACTGTATTATTTGGACAGCAGCCACGGCGCCCCCACAACAGATCCATCTTTTCGGCAGCTGTCCTCTGCAGCCTGTCTGCCTGTACATAGTTTTGCTCTGAACTGGATGATAATTGTGCTATAGTTTTGGTTGTGGGTTAAAATGGGCACTACCTGCGCTCTCTTGAGGCTTTTGCTTTTTCAGGAATATACTGAAGGTGACATCTAGGGGAAGCACATAATACCAAATTTCTTCACTGACCATGCCCTGGCACCTATCTCTGCCTCCAGCTTCTGGTAGGGAAATATAACCCACTTGAAAGGACTGCTCTAGCAGGATTCCAGGAAAGGAAATTAATGGTAAGTAAAATTTTACCTTATAAAACTGCTTAGTGGTGTGCATATGCTAACCCCTTAAAGTGCATTTTATTGTTGATAACTGGCAGCAGCGGATGCTGACATGCGTGAGTCCCAGCTCCCAGCTGCTAGAATGTATGGTAAGCAGCCCTCACGTACTAGGGAGGAAAATGGGTGCTTAGAGGCAGAGTGTGGCCATGGAGAGGAAATTTCCACTACTGTAATAGCAAGTGCCGCATGCTCAGCGGCAGTCTGGCAGTTTGCACAAGTGCCCATAACAATGCTTCTTTGTGTGGTTTTACAGGGCCGGTGCTGCCCAGTAAATGGAGTAAGCACAGCAGGGGCGTGCTGAGGTTCTAGGGGGCCACAGCTGCTCCTGTGATCACGGCCAGTGGTTCTGTTTTTTATCCGTGGGACAGGCTACTCCCGCTGGCCAAAGAGCAGAAGGGAGTGTGCAGGAAAAAAAGCTGTGATCCAGAGATGCACAGGAGGAATGATACAACTTAAAGGGGCAGTGGGTTTGTGAATGAAAGATGGAGGGCAAAATATGAAAATGCGAAGAGGAAGGGGGAAAGGGACAGAGGCTGGAAAGGGAACAGAGTGGGGGTTGGAGGGGTAGCAGAACAGCACTTTCAAAGGAATCGCAGTCCAACCAAGTGATGGATCTCAAATTGATGTTGCCATTGTCGGGGGATTGAGTCCTGCCTCTTCGTGCTCACAGCCTCCATGCTGCTTACACCCAGGGAATATAGTGGCTTTCCCCAGCTCTGTCTTAATAACAGTCTCTTTATTTTTATTTATTTAGCTGTATTTATATCCCACTTTTCACCGGGTCAAAGCGGTCAATTGGGAGATACATTTAACACGAGGGGATATGACACACATACGCTAATACTTACAGGGAACATGGGCAATGGAGGGTTAAGTGGCTTGCCCAAGACCACAAGGAGTGCCTATAGGACTAGAAATCCCAGTCCCTCCGGCCTGAGATTGCTGTCCCCAGGTGGGACTTGAACCCCTGGCCCTCCGGCCTGAAGTACCTTGTCCTAACCACTAGGCCACTCCTCCCAAAGTCTCTTGACTTTCTTCAGGAAGTTGTCCAAACCCTTTTTTAAACCCAGTTACATTAACTGTTTCTATCACCACCTCCTTATTGAGCAACCCTACATATAGAGAGAGGGTGTCCGTAGTATCTGTGGTAATAATAGCAGGCGGGAGACGAGGCAGGAAAAGCTAAGTGGCTGTAACCACTGTAGACCATTTTTTGATTGAATAAATAAATACATTTATTTTGTTTGCTTTGATCACATTTACCCTTTGACTATTGCAGCAAAGCTAAGTATTTACTCCTCAGTCCTTATTTTTATTCTAGCTATACATAGGCTGCTTCACTGCAATTTTCTTGTTGCAACAATTGATTTGAAGGATAAATACCAACATCACGTGAAGAGTTCACAAAAGAGTTTTGGGAAGGGGGTAAACCCTATTATTAATAGCAATGAGGGAGGGGCATCGGCATTAATGGCACCAGGTGTTCTGGTGCTTGATCCAGGAACTTGCTGGGCACTCCCCCGATAGCACAGAATGGTGGTTGCATTTTCCACACATCAGTTTTGTTACTAATCGTGTATTAAGTGCAAACCTTAAGTAAAAGGGCTCCAAAGTCTGCAAATACCTTTTCTGGCCAATATTTGGTCACAGTGGCTTGTAGATATTTTAAAATTCTGTTTGCAACATTTAGAAAACATATATATTTAATATCACTAAATACAAAGGTCAGTGATGCTGGATATATGTGGAGACCACTGACTGTATTGATTATACTTAAGAAGGGTGCTCAGTTTAGAATCCAAGAAAGTGCCAATTTTCATCCAGTGTTTTAAAGACACATAGGTGCCTATATATTTTTTATTTATTTAGAAGTATTTAGCTCAAATCTTTCCGGTAATAGTTCAAGGTGAGTTACATTCAAGTACAGTAGGCATTTCTCTATCCCTGGAAGGCTTACAATCTAACAGGCCAATGCAGAAAACTGGCGCTAGACACACACTGAATGACCTTTTATGAGCCCCAACAACACACTTTTTAACCCGCGATGTAGCAAAAGGGCATGCAAATGAAGGATGCAGTAAACATGTGCAGGCAAATGACCCACCTGTTAAACTGGGTGCAAAATGGCAGTGTTAAACTGGGAGAGCAAGCCAAACACATGCATACAGGAAGTCGGTGCTAGTTTGGCATGCTCTCCCAGAGAAATGGATATTGCATGGCTAATTTACATATCAACCTGACAGTATTTTGATGGCATTGTGGATGATCACAGCATTGGGAAAAGCTCTGATGCTATCAAAATACTGTCTGGGCTAGTGCCCTTGACAGAAAGAGAATCCCTGGTAGCCCAACAGCCCTGATCCCCCCACCTGACAGTATTTTAATGGCATCAGGGATGATCGCGGCATTGGCAAAAGCCCTCGATGCCATCAAAATGCTGTTGGGGGCTGGTGCCCTTAAAGAAGTTGACTACTTGGTGGTCTAGTGGCCCCTGAAATCCCCACCCCTTACCCCAAATTAAAATAAAATTACCTGGTGGTTTAGTGGCCCCTGAAATCCCCATCCAAATTAAAATAAAATAGTCTGGTGGTCTAGTGACCCCTAAATCCACCACCCCCCACCCGCTACCTTAAAATAAGTGGGAGCACTGCCCACGTACTCCCACTGTGGGTCTGCCATCTTGAAAAATGGTCACACACTCTTACTAGGTCTTTTTCTGAACGTTTCAATCTTCCTCCTAATATGAAAACACGTTCAAGGTAATACCCCGGATGGAACTGGGATTAATTATACATAATCCTAAACCAATGAAAGCACAGAACTCAGGTAAAGGTCTAAGACGTTTTTACGGCACTGTCATATGAGGCTCACGCCTTAATTTTCAGCAGTGCCCAATAGCATCAACGACCTTTCCTGGTGTGTAAGTGTATAAAAAAGTGTAAAGGGAACCCTAGTCTTAATATGTTCTTGATTATTGCGTCATTTGCTGATTTCCGGATTCAAAACTACTACACCGGAGCTCTTAACACTTGCTGTAGAATTTCATCGCTGTGGGGAAAAGATGAATTCCCTTCAGGTACCTTTATTACAGGTTGAATCCATCTTGTGCTAACGTCTATAGCTCAGGCCTAAGAAACTGCTTGTTCTGGTTTCTTCACACTGAAACTGCAAATTCAGCGAAGATTGAACAATGAAGTGACCTCATATCCTATCCCAGAGAGCTTACACAATGAGAATCTCTGAACACTATACATCTAATGAAAGACTGTCACATGGGCCTACATGGGCCTCTCGAATGCACCAAGGAAAATGTAAACAAAGAAGACGCACAGCAGAATCTACAGTTTATCTAACAGGAAACACGACTCGCGAAAGGCAAGTGAAAAAACAGGATATAAGAGCCAGCATACAGAGACAAGGCAAGTGAGACTGGAGACAGGATGCTACAGAGAGACATATGGGAAAGCAGATTTTCTTTTGATTTATAAAGAATAAGAATGAGAGGAAATCTATTTATCAGCAATTTTTAGATATAAATATGAAGAAGGAATCTTAATAGACAGACAGATGGTAGCTGATCTCACTAGAGTAAGGCTCTCTCTGTCCCAGGACCTTCTTTATCAGGTGCTTTGCTTGCTTGTAAATGTATTGATGTTGTGGATTGATACTGAAATTTGTACAAAAGTAAAGCTTGTGATGTTACAGACCAGGATGGAGTCGGTGCAGAGGGTGGCTACTAAAATTATTAGTGGGCTTCATTATAAAGCATATCAGGACAGACTTAAGGATCTTAATATGTACACCTTAGAGGAAAGGCGGGATAGAGGTGATATGATTGAGATGTTTAAATACCTCCGTGGCATAAATGTTCAGGGAGAGAGCCTCTTTCAATTGAAAGCAAGTTCTGCTATGAGGGGACATAGGATGAGGGTGAAGGGAGATAGATTCAGGAGTGATATGCGGAAATATTTCTTTACGGAAAGAGTAGTGGATCCGTGGCATAGTCTCCCAGTGGAGGTGGTAGAGATGAGGACAGTAACTGAATTCAAAAAAGCATGGGACCAACACAGAGGATCTCTAAAGGTAAAAAGTGGACTGTTGTAGTTGTTGATATGGAAGGACAGACTAGATAGGCCATGTGGTCTTTTTCTGTCATCATGTTTCTATGTTTCTATAAAATAAAACGTTTTACATGCTTTTATGGTGGCACGAGCAATTTGTTTAAGGTCCTGTATATGTATGTTGGGGTCGAACACAAACAGCCAAAAACAAAAATAGAAAATCCCTAATTAGGGGAAGTCCTGAAAAGCCCCAACATTTTGGTGACCCCACCTGATTTTGGTGACTCACAGCGCAGTGATGTCACTGGGAAGTGTTCTCCCCTGTTTGCTGGACGAAGCACAGGTCGAGAAGGAGGTAAGCGTGATTTTGAATTCCTGCAGAAGAAACGTCAAGAGGGTAAGAGACGTTTTTCTTATATATATATTGTTGGGTTTTTTTTCATTTTGCATAGGTGTAGTAATTAGTAGGAAAAATTTTTGCATACGTAGGATATTGTAGACCGGTTAGGATGTTTAAGAAAAAGACAAAAGAAACTGATTCTGATACTAGAAAAGTGGATGTACAAGAGCAGACTGCATTACAGAAAGTTATTAACAGATATCCACTTGCTGCTAAAACTTTAGAACAGTTCTGCAAGAAGTGGTGTAACTGGGCACTACAAGACTTCGCTTTTGCCTGGCCAGCAAGCGGTACTCTAGACCCACGTTCGCTACATGACTTGCAAACTAAGATAGAAAAGGACAAAACAGGACAGAAATTAGTGCAACACTTACAACATGTTACATTATGGATGGAGGTAGCAAAGGAATGTGGCGAGGAGCCCCCTCCTTATAACCCCACACATAATCTGGGAGAAACAGGACTATATCCTACCTAAACTGCAGTTGCAGCTATAGGATACCAAGACCCTATTCCTATAGATCAGGAACCTAAACAATCCAAGGGGACCCTCCACAGTAACTTGAAAGAGACCTCACCCGAAAGGAGATTTTATAACCAAATGCCCCCGGGAGTGATAGAAGATCCTGAGATGAGGGAAGCGTGTGGGGATATAGGGAAAGAAAAGGAAAAATGGGCAGAGATATCAGGGACAGTTAAATTAGAATATTGTAAACAGACAATTTGTGAGAACGAATTAGTACAATGGAAAGTTGAACTAGAAGTCAGTACTGAGGAATGGAAAAGGACTCGTCAAGAAGAGGAGGAACAATTTAGAATACGCATAGAAATCAGCAGGCTGAGTGGGCAGAGAAAGTTAAGGAGAAGGAAGAACAGGATAAATATAACGAACAAGAACAAAAGAAATTAGAAGAGTCACGAATTAAAGAATGGGAAGAGCGGAAGTCAGCACTGGAAAAGTGGGAAGAGCATAATAAAAGGGAGGCAGATAGGATGAAAGAAGAATGGGATAAATTAAATGCAGCTCAGGACAGACTGACCTCTTTGAGATCCAGCTGTGAAAACAAGGAAAGCAATACAAAGCACATTGGGATTGCAAGAAATAACAGTCAAGCTGGAGCCTCACTAATGCCTAAGGAAACAGTAGCTGAGGGTGAGGGAAATCATTACCTCATTGACCGATGGAGTGACAATATGTATGGCTGGACGTTAAAGAACCAACTGCAAATGTTGCAATGGCCTCCCAAGGGAGCACTTGATACTGCGCATTTGAATACTGCTAGACTTTGCATTCATGGGGGAGCGGGAGACCCACAATGGGATTTAGATTACATGAAGACAGGATTAGAAATATGGGAAAAATATGAAGAAAAACTGTGCTTGCCCCTCTTGCATTCAAGAGGAGGAACTATTCGATATGTCCCTTGGAATTTTACTGATATGGATAATATAGCTAGTGCCTTACCTCCTCTTAGTAGAGGGGGGCTTCCTGGATTCAAAAGTTTGAGTGGGTTACGGCAGGGTATACTTTAGGGCTAGGGGATGTTAAAGCACTGTTAGCAAAACTTCTAGGAACGCATGCAACAAATCAAGTTTTTGCCAGAGCTAATTTACCCCAAGTTACTGTAGCAGAGACACGGTATGATGGGTCTGAGTTTAATGAGCACAGACCCAGAGTTTGGAATGCTATAAAAGAACTATACCCCACCCAGAAGAATTTAGGGCCACTACTGAAAATGCGTTTTAAGATAGGAGAGGATATTAGTGCATATATTGCACGATTTCAAGATTTGTGGGAAACCCAGACTGGGATGGTTTATTCTGACCCAGGTTTCCTGCCCCTATTTTTCCAAACACTTAGCAATACTTTGCCTAAATCAGTTCAATCAAGACTTGACACAATTGTGGGGTTAGAAGATGAGTCCTGGGCAAGACAGCAGTCACATATACACCATTTTGTTAAATTAGTTGAAGAAGAACAGATAAAACCTGAGAAAGATATGAAATGTTTGCAGACAAAATTAATGGTATTACAACTGAGAGAATTGCAGGAGGATTTTGATAAAAGTAAGATTAAAGAGAAGGATAAGGAAAAGGACGATGAGAAGGAAAAAGAAAGAGAAGATTTAAATAAAACAGAAAAGCAGCATGAGACAGAAAAGCAAAAACTTAGGGCCATTATAAAGCAGAAAAATTAAATTATTAGAGATTTAGAACCGTATGATATTGAAGAAGAAGACCCCTGGAAGAATTTTGGTTTATATGCTCAAGCTTGGAACCAGACAGGACCAAACAATGGGGGTACTTGGAAATGGGGACAGGCAGGACCACCTCAGTCACAGCGTTTTCAAAGAAGCACCCTTAGTTGCTGGAACTGTGCCAGAAGGGGACATCTTCAGCATGAATGCCAAAGCCCTCCAGCCCGAGGATCAGCAAAAACACAAGGACCACCCAATGCCTATCAGGGTCCTCAGAGCAGGTTTCCCCAGTGGCAGCCTCCTCAAGGGGGACCACAATGACTCTCTATGGTGATGCGGGCCATGCTCAATGAGCGTGAGCCGATAATTGAAGTTCGTCTAAATTTATTTATTTATTTATATTTATTTATTTAACAGTTTTTTATATACCGCCCCTTCCAGTGATCAGGGGCGGTTCACATTGAACAAAAATCTATATACTTCTGTATATTTTACATGGAACTTGTGTTAACTATATACACGTTTAGTTACATTGAACATGTTTTGAACATTAAATGGGTATAAAGTGCAAATGTTGTTGGATTCCGGAGCAACAACATCAGTACTAAATTCCCTACCCCCAGGCGTAAGCCTCTCTCATCAAACTACTGTGACAACAGGGTTTAATGGAGACCCAATTACTATCAAAATGACAGTACCCATTGAGGTAGACTCATGGGGCAACATATCTGTAAACCCCTATTGTATGCCCCACACTGTCCAGTTAATTTGATGGGACGGGATCTACTATCCGCCTTTGAGGTACAGATGACCTTTATCAGCACACCATCTGTTTTGCTCCTGCAGACAGAGAGTCAGCCAAATTTTGCTAATATCCCACCTGAAGTTTGGGCTACCCCAGAAAACCCTTTTGGCCTAATAAGGTCTGCATCACCTGTCCGAATTACATTAAAAGAAAATTGTCAGGGTCCAAAAATTGCTCAATATCCACTACAGCCAGAAGCTGTAGTAGGAGCAAGTGAGGAGATTGATATGTTATTGCAAAATGGTATTATAGAACCCAGCATGTCTCAATTTAATACACCCCTGTTTCCTATTAAAAAGCCCAGTGGCAAGTGGAGAGTAGTCCATGATTTGAGAGGTCTTAATTCAGTGGTGGAGGCAGAATTCCCTCGTAGCAAACCCAGCTACATTGCTACAGCAAAACCTACCAAGGAAATATAGTACTGTTTTAGATTTATCAAATGCATTTTTTGGGGTCCCGGTCCATCCTGATAGTAGACCATTGCTGGCATTTCAATATAAATGGACAACATTTTCAGTGGACTAGATTACCTCAGGGATACACAGATAGTCCCTCAATTTTTACTCGATGTTTAGACAAAGATCTAGCTCCTTTCAAACGCCAGCTACCTGGTTCAGTTTCACTTATCCAGTATGTAGATGATTTACTTTTAACAGCAGACACTGAGGAATTGTGTAAACAATATACCAGAGAATTGTAAGTGTTATTGGCTAACGGTGGTTACAGAGTGAACAGGGAGAAACTTCAGTACTGTCAATTACAGGTTACATTCCTTGGAATGACACTCAGTGAAAAGGAAAAACTACTAGGACCCATATTTCAGGAAGCTGTGCTCAAGGTCACTGAACCTCGCACTGTGAAAGAGTTACGAGCACTCTTGGGACTGTTAAACTATAGCCGTCTCTGGGTGCCAGGATGTAGTGTGAGGACTCAGACATTTAGGAGACATTTGAAAGGGAACCCGAAAGGTTCCCAGCCTATAACTCTTAGTGAGGAAGAAAGGTTATGTTTGCAAACCTTATTGAAGGATCTGATTGATTTGCCATCACTCTATTTACCTGATCACAGCCTCCCAGTGGATGTCTGTGTGTTTCACAGCCCCACTGCCTGGGTGGCAGTTGCCACATAGGGAGATGGTAAAGTAGTGGGAAATTTGTCAGGATCTTTTTCTCTAGTAGAGCAAGGATTCACAAATTGTGAACAGGGATTAGTGGCCGCTAGTGCAGCAATTGAAAAATTGTATGGTTATATGACTCCCTTACAGGTAAACTTATATACTGATCATACATTGCATGCGCTTTTAAAGTCCAGTACCATTCATTTCTTACCTGCCAGAGTAGGTAAGTGTGTAGCTGCGCTGCTACGCAGCCATATTAGACACCAATTGATACCAAAGCAGAATCCTTTTAGGGATTTACAGGATCTCCTCCAGGTATCTACTATCACACACGACTGCCTGTAGCAAGTAGGAGATGATGTCAGACTCATGTTAGGGATAGTGCCACATTCAGATGTGCCACAAGAGGCTGAATGCTGGTTCATAGATGGATCCCAGAGAGAAGGCAGAGCAGGTTTTGCTATCTGTAGAGTAACCCCACAGGGAGCAGTTACTTCCACAGCACAGTATGAGATGCCTCTAGGATACAGCGCACAGAGTGCAGAAATCGCAGCACCAGCACAAGTCCTGAGAGAAAATGAAAATAAACATCTAGTAATTTACACCGATTCTCAGTTTGTAAGAAGCTCAGTACACATATATAGTACCATTTGGGCCAAGAGGGGATATTTGTCAGCTAAAGACCAGCCTCTCCAACAAGCTGAGATCCTAATGGAAGTGTTTGAAATGCTCAGAGAAAGAGCAGAGCAGGCCTATTTGACAGCATGTGAGTGGATTGCAGCACATCAGGAAGTTAAGACATGGAAACAATATGGAAACTCGATAGCTGATAACCTAGCACAAGAAACCACTTATCCTGAAGTCCCTGAGACTATGGTAGTAACCTGTCAGCAGAGTAGCCAGCATGACCTTTGTAAACTGGAGGATTTACAGGAAAATGTGTTACAGAATGAACTACAGCGATGGGTGAATGCTGGATGTAAAAAGATCCACAGTGTATGGATACACCCTTCAGGGAAGATGTGTGTTTCCTCTGCTGCTTTGATAAATCTGTCAACTATGCTGCACTATGCAGGTCATTGCAGTGTGACAGCCCTGGTCTCTCATCTTGGGGATACATTGTGGTGTCCTGATATGCGTAAGTTGGTTCAGGCAGTAGTTAGTGGCTGCCACACCTGTATCACTAGCACTCCCCATGCACGTCTTAAACCAAGTGGGGGCGCAATACCAAGACCACAAGGACCTTTTCTGCATTGGCACATTGATTTCACTGATATGCAGGTGAAATGTCAGGGTAGATGATACCTATTGGTTCTGGTTTGTCCCTACTCACAATGGGTTGAAGCATTTCCATGCAAGAAAGAGACTGCTGCTGCTGAAGTCCTAAAAGTATTAATGGAACATATAATTCCCCGGTATGGGATCCCTGCCCAAATCTTATCAGATAATGGGTCCCATTTTAAAAATCAATTAGTTAAAGAATTTTCTGAAAAATTGCCCATTAGATGGCGATATGTTGCTGTCTATTCTCCAACCTCAAATGACCTTGTAGAAAGGTGCAATGGTCTTATTAAAACACAGTTAAGAAAGCTAATGATTGGGAGTGGCCAGACCTGGCTGCAAGCATTACCTCTTTGCCTATATCTATTGAGAAATAATCCTATCAAGCGGTTAGGTCTAACTCCTCACGAAATCATAACTGGAAGAAGGAGCATGTGCCCAGTTATGAAGTCAGGTACCCAAAATTTGCCCGACTTGTTTTCTGCTTATCTTACAGGACTTCAGACCAGTGTATCCTTGATTCAAAGGAAATTGGCTTCCCGCATACCACCAACAGCGTTAGTCCCATATGCTTTTGAATTGTGTGATCTTGTCTACCGCCGGATCCAGGTGAGGGACAAGTGGTACTATCCTATCTACTCTGGACCACACACTGTTACAGCTGTGACTCCAACCACTGTTCAGCTTGATAACGGCACTTCGTGGATACACAGCAAAGATATTTTTCTAGCCCCTACCACCAGAAGTGTTCAACAAACTGTGGGTACAGAACAGTGATATCATTCACGACGGACACTTCTCCGAGAGATCTGGAAAAAGAGAAGCTCCACTTGGACCCACTATAAAGACATTTACCTAGTGCCTGTTTAAGATATTAGTGTACACATTAATCAGTTATACTATCTGAAGCCTATTTATCTCTTGTTAGTCCCTCTGTGTTAGATCCGCCTCCTGTAATTTCTATTCTGTTAGTAATCATATTTGTTGTATTTTGCTTAGTATTACTGTTTTTAGATTACTTATATAATGCATAAGGCCTACCAATCCCCATTGAATCCCTCCCCTTTCATGGTATGGGCAATTCTTTTTGGAGCATTGGTAGGATCACTTCTAGTTCTTTTCCTTCCACACTTATATATTCCTCAACCTGCTCCTCTGAATCTCTCTACACAGAAACTGAATAGTTCTTTCAATAGTTCCTTTAATATTTCCCAGAGTAGTCCCTTACGATCCCGAAGGTCCACTCCAGGAACTAATCTATGGAAATCCACAGTTCTTGACGTTGTTCAATTAATAAATATCTCGGACTGTATCATATGCACCCCCCTGCCAAAGGGAGTTGAGTATGCACCAGTCAATATAGTACCAGTACAACCAGTGGAGTACTCAGGGAACTTGGCTTGCCAGGATCCTACCGAATACTACACTACTCCATGCTGTGCCCCTTCTAACTGCTCCCATACTTGGGAACATTTCAATTTATCTAACCCGGTCCCAGTTCAAGTCTATGCCCCTCCTCATTTGATATATCCATATTGTATTGGTAATGGAGGGCTAGTTCATTCAGACACACACCCTTCACTGAAGTGTAATATCACCTACCATCCTGCACAACAGCGATTTACTGTTTCCCCCAGGTCTATTATTCCTTATAACTTTTCGGCTCCTTATAGCCGGGAAAATTGGTCTGTAACCACTAATGCATCTTCGAATGTTACCTCTGCTTACTGGCAAAACACATACACGGTGGGTCCTATTTATAAAGATGGTTCAGCAGTCCAAACATCTGGATACAAAACTGGTACCCCTTATTCCTCTTGTTATTTTCCCCGTAATGATCAATCATCCATAAGGCAAACTTCAATTGCATGGGGACACAAAATGAACTGGATCTGGACCAAAAATACACGATTCTCAGCCCTCGCAGGCCATTATTGGTATAGTCAGGGTTTCCTGTATCAGGCTATAGGTCTGAATCATCTTCCTTGTGCTCTGGTAAGGGCGGAGACCTATTCAGTGTTAATCCCTCTCAATATTAGTCACTATCACACAAACACCCACAGACAGAAAAGAGACACCTCCCCCTGGTATGATAAATCTGAAGATGCTGCTCTCATGGCCTCTTATGAATATATTAATTCCACATATCCACTGACAAAAACACGACTTGATGCCCTAAGTTATACCTCTTGGATTCCTATATTTCAAACCCCTGCAATTACTGCTGAACTAGGTATGGCTATACGTAGGTTGCAATGTTTGCTTCATGTCCAAATGCGTTCTGTCACTGAATCCATTACTCTCCTAGCCAAATCCCTTGAACAAAACAATCAAATGACTCTGCAAAATAGACGAGCTTTAGATCTGTTGTTAGCAGCTGAGGGAGGAGCATGTAAATTTATTAATGAAACAAATTGTTGCACAGTCATAGCAAACCATACAACTTTTGTACTTAATGCAATGGATAGAATTAGACACTTGTCAGAATTACATCTAGATGATTTCAAAGGTGGAATTCAGGTTGGAGCATGGTGGAACGTTGCTGCTTCTTGGTTTACAGGCCTAGCTCTGGCCTATGTGGCTTACTTATAGCCTTGTTTGGTCTGCTCATTGCTCTATCAATTAGCTGCTGTATTTTTTCATTTATTTTAGCTTTCTGTAGAAGGTGTTTGACTAAGGTATCTACCACAACTCTAATTCTTACTTCCCAAAATCAAGCCAATGAATATATTTCTCTAGCTCGTAGACCTAGAGTTAATAATATAAATGGTAACCTGTCTGATGCCCTTCCTCTTATTCCAGAGGGGTTCCACTTGGTAGCGGTCCAATATTCAGGTAATAAGTAACTCTATATAGATTTCCACTTTTTCAAGTTCCCTATGTTAGATATAGAATTAATGGGATTCAGATCTCATGTAGCAACCTGGTCTCATCATGTCTCCAGCTCTTCAGCGAGTCTCACTGGAGGTTCCGCATAGCCGAGTTTAGAAGGGCACACTTTGGAGACAGCAAAGGGGACCTGAATGGAATTCAAGAGGGGAATGTGGGGAAAAGATGAATCCCCTTCAGGTACCTTTATTACAGGTTGAATCCATCTTGTGCTAACGTCTATAGCTTAGGCCTAAGAAACAGCTTGTTCTGGCTTCTTCACACTGAAACTGCAAATTCAGCAAAGATTGAACTGTGAAATGACCTCATATCCTATCCCAGAGAGCTTACACAATAAGAATCTCTGAACACTATACATCTAATGAAAGACTATCACATGGGCTTACATGGGCCTCTCGAATGCACCAAGGAAAATGTAAACAAAGAAGACGCACAACAGAATCTACAGTTTATCTAACAGGAAACACGACTCGCGAAAGGCAAGTGAAAAAACAGGATAAAGAGCCAGCATACAGAGACAAGGCGAGTGAGACTGGAGACAGGATGCTACAGAGAGACATATGGGAAAGCAGATTTTCTTTTGATTTATAAAGAATAAGAATGAGAGGAAATCTATTTATCAGCAATTTTTAGATATAAATATGAAGAAGGAATCTTAATAGACAGATGGCAGCTGATCTCACTAGAGTAAGGCTCTCTCTGTCCCAGGACCTTCTTTATCAGGTGCTTTACTTGCTTGTAAATGTATTGATGTTGTGGATTGATACTGAAATTTGTACAAAAGTAAAGCTTGTGATGTTACAGACTTGATAAGATAAAATAAAACTTTTTACATGCTTTTATGGTGGCACGAGCAATTTGTTTAAGGTCCTGTATATGTATGTTGGGGTCGAACACAAACAGCCAAAAACAAAAATAGAAAATCCCTAATTAGGGGAAGCCCAGAAAAGCCCCAACATCGCTAAGCACTTCACTCAAATCTCTTCACTGTGAATTCCCAATCTTGACACCTTGATCTCTACTGAGTGATACTTAGCTTTTCTTTCAAGCCTTATCTCAGTCTCAGGGAAGAGATTCGAGTGAAGTGCTTAGCGATGAAATTCTACAGCAAGTGTTAAGAGCTCCGGTGTAGTAGTTTTGAATCCGGAAATCAGCAAATGAAGCAATAATCAAGAACATATTAAGACTAGGGTTCCCTTTACACTTTTATATACACTTACACACCAGGAAAGGTCGTTGATGCTACTGGGCATGGCTGAAAATTAAGGCGGGAGCCTCATATGACAGTGCCGTAAAAAAGTCTGAGACCTTTACCTGAGTTCTGTATGTGCTTTCATTGGTTTAGGATTATATATAATTAATCCCAGGTCTATCTGGGGTATTACCTTGAATGTGTTTTCATATTAGGAGGAATCTTGAAAAATGGTGGCACCTGGCCCCATATGGTGCATCCTGGGATGTACTGAGTGAGGCCAGGCTATATGGCAGTCTAACCCTGCCCAGTGCATCCCAGTGACAGGATGCACTGTGTGGGGCCAGGTGCTGCTATTTTTGCCTGTCTCTGCTCTGGGAAGAGCAGTGCCCTCACAGCGCTCTGCTTAGAGAGGTAGATGTTTAACTCCTGTGATGACTTTGCTGTGAGTTCTAGCTGTCTATTTATTTATTGTTATCTTTATTTGTGTGTTACTTCACCTCCCTGTTCCCTTTAGTTTTGCACTTCAGCTTTCTCAGCGGTATAACTTACCTTGCCTCTCTCAACTAACTGGCCTTTGTGTGGTAGCCAGGTTAACTGTTACTTTAAGTTAAATATCTCTCCCTGCTCTGTCCCCAGAACATGCTGCGCTTTAAACTTTTTTTCCTGCTCTAGCCTACCTGAGGGACTATCCCCTCCCCCCCTGCTGAGGTATTGTGTAGCCCTTCTTCCTGTCTCCTCCTCCCACATGTGCATAGTCTGTTCTGTTTGCCTCTCTCTGCTCTAGGAAGAGAAGTGCCCTCACAGTGCTCTGCTAGGGAGGTGGATATTTAACTCCTGTGACGACTTTGCTTTGAGTTCTAGCTCTCTATTTATTTATTGTTGTCTTTATTGGTGTGCTACTTCACGTCTCTGTTCCCTTTAGTTTTGCACTTCAGATTTCTCAGCTATATAACTTACCTTGCCTCTCTCAACTAACTGGCCTTTGTGTAGTAGCCAGGTTAACTGTTACTTTAAATTAAATATCTCTCCCTGCTCTGTACCCAGAACGTGCTGCATTTTAAACCTTTTTTTCAAGCTCTAGCCTACCTGAGGGACTAACCCCTCCCCCCCTGCTGAGAGTACAGGACAGGGTACCTTGTAACAACCCTCTTTTAATAGGTCTTATTTCCCTCCCTCCCTCCCAAAACACCCACCCGCCCCTGGGGTAATTGTAGCTTTATAGGTACTTACATGTCGTAGAGGAAAGGGGCTGCTCTCAGGTGCAGCTCTTTATCCAAATCAGTCATACATTGAGAACCTGAGATTAATTAAGCTTCAGGTGAACAAGGTATATTAGAAGTATTAGATACACTTTTATTAGTATAAGCATCTACACCAACCCTTAGTAAGTACAGAATTTAAAGACCTAAAACACAAGCTTTAAACTAAGATGCAGACAACAGTCTAGCAGCGAGATGGGGGCTTTCCAGTCTTTTGCATTGAGAGTCACATATATGATTTTCTCCCAGTTGGTGAGAGGTCTTACGTGTGCACTAGGTGCAAGGAGCTTTTTGCTCTCAGGGAACGAGTCCATTCTCTAGAGGCTAGAGTAGCAGACTTGGAAAACATAAGAAAGACAGAGAGAGGTACATAGACGAGACCTACAGGGATATAGTCCTGAAGTACCACCTCCAGTCTGGCAGCATCCCTGTTGCCATGGAGGAGAGAGGTCACGTGACAGGAGAGCATCACCCTTGTGTGGCAGGATGTGATCCTGTAACTAGGACCTGTCCTCCAAGTGATGTAAAACCCTCTCACACTGAGGACGTTTCTCAAGGGCCATCTGCCCATGAGGGAAGGGTTAGGACAGCTGTTATAGTTGGTGATTCAGTCATTAGGCATGTAGATAGCTGCGTGGCTGGTGGACGTGAGGATCGCCTGGTAACATGCCTGCCTGGTGCGAAGGTAGCGGACCTCATGCACTGCCTAGATAAGATCTTAGATAGTGCTGGGGAGGAGTCTGATGTCTTGGTACATGTCAGTACCAATGACATAGGAAAATGTGGTAGGGAGGTTCTGGAGGATAAATTTAAGCTTTTAGGTAGGAAGTTGAAATCCAGAACTTCCAGGGTAGCGTTCTTCGAAATGTTTCCCATTCCATGTGCAGGACCCAAAAGGCAAGCAGAGCTCTGGAGTCTCAATGAGTGGATGAGACGATGGTGCAAGGATGAGGGTTTTGGATTTGTTAGGAACTGGGGAACATTCTGGGGAAAGGAAGGGCTCTTCCAAAGGGATGGACTTCACCTTAACCAGGATGGAACCAGACTGCTGGCATTAACCTTTAAAAAGGAGATAGAGAAGCTTTTAAACTAGAAAGTAGAGGAAAGCCGACAGTCACCCAAGAGCGCATGGTTCGGAAGAAGGTATCCTTGAAGGATACTACCAAAAGCAGTGAGGTTCCAAAAAAGAGTAAAGTAGCCCAAATGCCCTTGAGTATGGTGCAGACAGAGCGTAAAGATTCCAAATTACCCATGCCTACCAATAGCCAGATTAATATTAATAAAATACAGTCTCTAAAATGCTTGTATGCAAATGCTAGAAGTCTTAACAATAAGATGGGAGAGTAAGAATATATAGCACTAAATGAGAGGTTAGATATGATTGCAATCTCAAAGACCTGGTGGAAGGAGAATAACCAGTGGGACACTGTGATACCTGGATACAAACTATATCGTAATGATAGAACTGATCAAATTGGTGGAGGGATTGCGCTCTATGTTAGAGAGGTCATTGAGTCAGAAAGGATTAAAGTTTTGCAGGAAACAAAATTTGCTGTAGAATCTCTATGGATTGAAATTCCATGTATGAAGGGGAAGGTGATGGCAGTGGTGGTGTACTACCGACCACCTGGCCAGAATGAACAAATGGATGATGAAATGCTCAAAGAAATAAAGGAAGCTAACAAAAGTCACAGCAGAGTAATAATAATGGGTGATTTCAATTACCCCGGTATCGACTGGTTCAGTGTCACAGCAGGACATGCTAGGGAGATAAAGTTTCTAGATTAAATAAATGACTGCTTCTTGGAGCAGCTGGTTCATGAACCGACCAGAGAGGAAGCCATACTGGACCTAGTCCTTAGTGGAACATCAGATCTGGTGCTAGAAATAAGGGTTTTGGGACCACTTGACAATAGTGATCATAGCATGATCGCCTTTGTTTTAATTAGTGGAGGAGGGATAGCAAGGAAATCAACAGTACTACCTTTTAACTTTCGAAAGGGAGACTATGATAATATGAGGAAAATAGTTAAGAAAAAATTAAAAGGAGCAGTTGCAAAGGTTAACGACTTACATCAAGCTTGGGTGTTGTTGAAAAATACTATCTTGGAAGCCCAGACCAGCTGTATTCCACGCTTTAAGAAAAGTGGAAGGAAGTCCAAAAAACTGCCAGCATGGTTTAAAGGTGAGGTCAGAAAGGATGTTGCTGCCAAAAAAGCATCTTTCAGGAAATGGAAAAAAGAGCCAAACGACATAAACTGGAAACAGCACAAGCACTGGCAAGTTAAATGCAAAGAATTGATAAGGCAGGCAAAGCGAGAATTTGAGAAGGAACTTGCTACGAAAGCAAAAACACGAAATAAAGACTTTTTCAAGTACATTCGTAGCAAAAGGCCTGTGAGAGAGTGAATTGGACCATTAGATGATAGAGGGGTAAATGGGGCAGTAAGAGGAGACAAGGCTAAGTCGTTAACCTTTGCAACTGCTCCTTTTAATTTTTTCTTAACTATTTTCCTCATATTATCATAGTCTCCCTTTCGAAAGTTAAAAGGTAGTACTGTGGATTTCCTTGCTATCCCTCCTCCACTAATTAAAACAAAGGCGATCATGCTATGATCACTATTGCCAAGTGGCCCCAACACCCATATCTCTTGCAGTAGATTTGGTGTTCCACTAAGGACAAGGTCTAATATAGCTTCCCCTCTGGTCGGTTCATGAACCAGCTGCTCCAAGAAGCAGTCATTTATTTCATCTAGGAACTTTATCTCCCTAGCATGTCCTGCCGTGACACTGACCCAGTCGATACTGGGGTAATTGAAATCACCCATTATTATTACTATGCTGTAACTTTTGTTAGCTTCCTTGATTTCTTTGAGCATTTCATCATCCATTTGTTCATTCATGCACAAATTCTGCATTGCACAGTTGCACAGAATTCCCCCAGGAATGTGAATCTGAATCTTGTAGAGAAAAGTGGGAGAAAAGTGCAGTATTGAAGATGGAAGGAAGAGAAGAAAACAAAAGCAGAGCCAAGATATGGCAGATGAACTACAGAAAGAGAGCTAAGAGAAGACAGGAAAGCAGGAATCTCAGATTGGGACAAGCATGATCAGAGAATAATATGGTCAGGCAACAAAGGTAGAAAAAATTATTTTATTTACAAATGACTGATCGGACTTTATGCATGTGGCTAGAAGCATGCTTCTGTCCATTAGACGTGAGTTTTCCAGTGCAGAGCACGTGTGGCTAGAAGCATGTTTCCGTCCATTAGACATGCATTTTCCAGGGCAGAGCACGTGTGGCTGGAAGCATGCTTCTGTCCATTAGTTGTGAGTTTTCCAGTGCAGAGCACATGTGGCTAGAAGTATGCTTCTGTCCATTAGACATGAGTTTTCCAGTGCAGAGCATGTGTGGCTAGAAATATGCTTCCGGCCGTTATACATGAGTTTTCCAGTGCGGAACACGTGTGATTAGAAGAATGCTTCCATCCATTAGACATGAGTTTTCCAGTGCAGAGCACGTGTGACTAGAAGTATGCTTCCATCAGTTAGACATGAGCTTTCCAGTACAGAGCACGTGTGGCTAGAAGTGTGCTTCTATCCGTTAGACATGAGTATTCCAGTGCAGAGCACATGTGGATAGAAATATGCTTCCATCCATTAGACATGAGTCTTACAGTGCAGAGCGTGTGTGGCTACTGTAGAAGCATGCTTCCATCCATTAGGTGTGAGTTTTCCAGTGCAGAGCATGTGTGGCTAGGAGCATGCTTCCATCCATTAGGTGTGAGCAGAGCGTGTGTGGCTATGAGCATGCTTCCGTCCATTAGGTGTGAGTTCTCCAGTGCAGAGCGTGTTGGGCTAGGAGCATGCTTCCGTCCATTAGGTGTGAGTTTTCCAGTGCACAGCGTGTGTGGCTGGAAGCATGCTTCCGTCCATTAGGTGTGAGTTTTCCAGTGTAGAGAATGTGTGGCTGAAAGCATCATTCCAAACATTAGATGTGAGTTTTCCAGTGCAGAGCGTGTGTGGCTAGAAGCATGCTTCCATCCATAATGGTGTGAGTTTTCCAGTGCCGAGGATGTGTGGCTAGGAGCATGTTTCCATCCATTAGGTGTGAGTTTTCCACTGCAGAGTGTGTGTGGCTGGAAGTATCCTTCCGTCCATTAGACATGAGTTTTCCAGTGCAGAACATGTGTGGCTAGGAGCATGCTTCCTTCCGTTATGGTGTGAGTTTTCCAGTGCCGAGCAAGTTTGGCTAGAGGCATGCTTCTGTCCATTAGACGTGAGTTTTCCAGTGCAGAGCACATGTGGCTAAAAGTATGCTTCCATCCATTAGGTGTGAGTATTCCAGTGCAGAGCGTGTGTGGCTAGGAGCATACTTCCGTCCATTATGGTGTGAGTTTTCCGGTGCAGAGCATGTGTGGCTTAAAGCATCATTCCAAACATTAGATGTGAGTTTTCCAGTGCAGAGCGTGTGTGGCTAGGAGCATGCTTCCATCCATTAGATGTGAGATTTCCAGTGCAGAGCGTGTGTGGCTTGAAGCATGCTTCCGTCCGTTAGGTGTAAGTTTTCCAGTGAAAGAGCGTGTGTGGCTAGGAGCATGCTTCTGTCCATTAGGTGTGAGTTTTCCAGTGCAGAGGGTGTGTGGCTGGAATCACGCTTTCGTCCATTAGGTGTGAGTTTTCCAGTGCAGAGCGTTTGTGGCTAGGAGCATGCTTTGTCCATTAAATGTGAGTTTTCCAGTGCAGAGCATATGTGGCTAGGAGCATGCTTCCATCCATGAGATGTGAGTTATCCAGTGCAGAGCGTGTGTGGCTAGGAGCATGCTTCTGTCCATTAGGTGTGAGTTCTCCAGTGCAGAGCGTGTTGGGCTAGGAGCATGCTTCCATCCATTAGGTGTGAGTTTTCCAGTGCACAGCATGTGTGGCTGGAAGCATGCTTCCGTCCATTAGGTGTGAGTTTTCCAGTGTAGAGCATGTGTGGCTGAAAGCATCATTCCAAACATTAGATGTGAGTTTTCCAGTGCAGAGCGTGTGTGACTAGAAGCATGCTTCCATCCATAATGGTGGGAGTTTTCCAGTGCTGAGGATGTGTGGCTAGGAGCATGTTTCCATCCATTAGGTGTGAGTTTTCCAGTGCAGAGCATGTGTGGCTAGAAGCATGCTTCCATCCATTAGATGTGAGATTTCCAGTGGAGAGTGTGTGTGGCTAGGAGCATGCTTCCATCCATTAGATGTGAGATTTCCAGTGCAAAGTGTGTGTGGCTGGGAGCATGCTTCCATCCATTAGGTGTGAGCTTTCCAGTACAGAGCGTGTGTGGCTGGAAGCATGCTTCTGTCCATTAGATGTGAGTTTTCCAGTGCAGAGCGTGTGTGGCTAGGAGCAAGCTTCCGTAAATTAGGTGTGAGTTTCCAGTGCAGAGCATGTTTGGTTAGGAGCATGCTTCAATCCATTAGATGTGAGTTTTCCAGTGCAGAGATTGTGTGGCTAGGAGCATGCTTCAGTCCATTAAGTGTGAGTTTTTCAGTGCAGAGCGTGTGTGGCTGGAAACAGGCTTCCGTCCATTAGGTGTGAGTTTTCCAGTGCATAGCATGTGTGGCTAAGAGCATGCTTCCATCCATTAAATGTGAGTTTTCCAGAGCAGAGCATGTGTGGCTGGAAGCATGCCTCCATCCATTAGATGTGAGTTTTGCAGTGCAGAGCATGTGAGGCTGGAAGCATCATTTCGAACATTAGATGTGAGTTTTCCAGTGCAGAGCATGTGTGGTTGGAAGCATGCTTCTGTCCATTAGGTGTGAGTTTTCCAGTGCAGAGCATGTGTGACTGGAAGCATGCTTCTGTCCACTAGGGGTGAGTTTTCCAGTGCAGAGTGTGTGTGGCTAGGAGCATGCTTCAGTCCATTAAATGTGAGTTTTCCAGTGTAGAGCATGTGTGGCTAGGAGCATTGTTCCGTCCATTAGGTGTGAGTTTTCCAGTGCAGAGCGTGTGTGGCTAGGAGCATGCTTCCATCCATTAGGTGTGAGTTTTCCAGTGCAGAGCATGTCTGGCTGGAAGCATGATTCCGTCCATTAGACATAGATTTTCCAGGGCAGAGCACATGTGGCTAGAAGCATGCTTCCATCCATTACATGTGAGTTTTCCAGTGCAAAGCACATGTGGCTAGAAGTATGCTTCCGTCCATTAGATGTGAGTTTTCCAGTGCATAGCTCATGTGACTAGAAATATGCTTCCATCCATTAGACATGAGTTTTCCAGTGCAGAGCGTGTGTGGCTAGAAGCTTCCATCCATTAGATGTGAGATTTCCAGTGGAGAGCGTGTGTGGCTAGGAGCATGCTTCCATCCATTAGATGTGAGATTTCCAGTGCAAAGCGTGTGTGGCTGGGAGCATGCTTCCATCCATTAGGTGTGAGCTTTCCAGTACAGAGCGTGTGTGGCTGGAAGCATGCTTCTGTCCATTAGATGTGAGTTTTCCAGTGCAGAGCGTGTGTGGCTAGGAGCAAGCTTCCGTCCATTAGGTGTGAGTTTCCAGTGCAGAGCATGTGTGGTTGGAAGCATGCTTTTGTCCACTGGGGGTGAGTTTTCCAGTGCAGAGTGTGTGTGGCTAGGAGCATGCTTCAGTCCATTAAATGTGAGTTTTCCAGTGTAGAGCGTGTGTGGCTAGGAGCATTCTTCCATCCATTAGGTGTGAGTTTTCCAGTGCAGAGCGTGTGTGGCTAGGAGCATGCTTCCATCCATTAGGTGGGAGTTTTCCAGTGCAGAGCATGTCTGGCTGGAAGCATGATTCCTTCCATTAGACATAGATTTTCCAGGGCAGAGCACATGTGGCTAGAAGCATGTTTCCATCCATTACACGTGAGTTTTCCAGTGCAAAGCACATGTGGCTAGAAGTATGCTTCCGTCCATTAGATGTGAGTTTTCCAGTGCATAGCTCATGTGACTAGAAATATGCTTCCATCCGTTAGACATGAGTTTTCCAGTGCAGAGTGTGTGTGGCTAGGAGCTTGCATCTGTCCATTAGGTGTGAGTTTTCCAGTGCAGAGCATGTGTGGCTGGAAGTATCCTTCCATCCAGTAGGTGTGAGTTTTCCAGTGCAGAGAGTGTGTGGCTAGGAGCATGCTTCTGTCCATTAAATGTGAGTTTTCCAATGCAGAGCATGTGTGGCTGGAAGCATGCGTCCATCGATTATATGTGAGTTTTCCAGTGCAGATCCTCTGTGGCTAGGAGCATGCTTCCATCCATTATGGTGTGAGTTTTCCAGTGCAGAGCATGTGTGGCTAGGAGCATGCTTCCATCCATTAGGTGTGAGTTTTCCAGTGCAGAATGTGTGTGGGTAGCAGCATGTTTCCATCTATTAGATGTGAGTTTTCCAGTGCAGCGCGTGTCTGGCTAGGAGCATGCTTCCGTCCATTAGGTGTGAGTTTTCTAGTGCAGAGAGTGTGTGGCTAGGATCATGCTTCCATCCATAAGATGTGAGTTTTGCAGTGCAGAGCCTGTGTGGCTGGAAGCATGCTTCCATCCATTAGGTGTGAGTTTTCCAGTGCAGAGCATGTGTGGCTAGGCGCATGCTTCCGTCCATTAAATGTGAGTTTTCCAGTGCAGAGCATGTGTGGCTGAAAGCATGCCTACATCCATTAGATGTGAGATTTCCAGTGCAGAGCATGTGTGGCTAGGAGCATGCTTCCATCCAATAGGTGTGAGTTTTCCAGTGCAGAACGTGTGTGGGTAGCAGAATGTTTCCATCTATTTGATGTGAGTTTTCCAGTGCAGTGTGTGTCTGGCTAGGAGCATGCTTCCATCCATTAGGTGTGAGTTTTCTAGTGCAGAGAGTGTGTGGCTAGGATCATGCTTCCATCCATAAGATGTGAGTTTTGCAGTGCAGAGCCTGTGTGGCTGGAAGCATGCTTCCATCCATTAGGTGCGAGTTTTCCAGTGCACAGCATGTGTGGCTAGGAGCCTGCTTCCATCCATTAAATGTGAGTTTTCCAGTGCAGAGAATGTGTGACTGGAAGCATGCCTCCATCCATTAGATGTGAGTTTTGCAGTGCAGAGCATGTGTCGCTGGAAGCATGCTTCTGTCCATTAGGTGTGAGTTTTCCAATGCAGAGCATGTGTGGCTGGAAGCATGCTTCTGTCCACTAGGTGTGAGTTTTCCAGTGCAGAGCGTGTGTGGCTAGGAGCATGCTTCAGTCCATTAGATGTGAGTTTTCCAGTGCAGAGCGTGTGTGGCTAGGAGCATGCTGCCGTCCATTAGGTGTGAGTTTTCCAGTGTAGAGTGTGTGTGGCTTGGAGCATGCTTCCGTCCATTAGGTGTGAGTTTTCCAGTGCAGAGCGTGTGTCTAGGAGCATGCTTCTGTCCACTAGGTGTGAATTTTCCAGTGCAGAGCATGTCTGGCTGGAAGCATGTTTCCATCCATTAGACATAGGTTTTCCAGGGCAGAGCACATGTGACTAGAAATATGCTTCCATCCATTAGACACGAGTTTTCCAGTGCAGAGTGTGTGTGGCTAGGAGCTTGCGTCCGTCCATTAGGTGTGTGTTTTCCAGGGCAGAGTGTGTGTGGCTAGGAGCATGCTTCCATCCATAAGGTGTGTGTTTCCAGGGTAGAGCATATGTGGCTAGGAGCATTCTTCTGTCCTTTAGGTGTGAGTTTTCCAGTGCAGAGCGTGTGTGGCTGGAAGCATGCTTCCGTCCATTAGGTGTGAGCTTTCCAGTGCAGAGCATGTGTGGCTAGGAGCATGCTTCCATCCATTAAATGTGAGTTTTCCAGTGCAGAGCATGTGTGGCTGGAAGCATGTTTCCATCGATTATATGTGAGTTTTCCAGGGCAGAGACTCTGTGCGTAGGAGCATGCTTCTTTCCATTATGGTGTGAGTTTTCCAGTGCAGAGCATGTGTGGCTAGGAGCATGCTTCCATCCATTAGATGTGGGTTTTCCAGTGGAAACGTGTGTGGCTAGGAGCATGCTTCCATCCTTTAGGTGTGTGTTTGCCAGTGCAGAGCGTGTGTGGGTAGCAGCATGTTTCCATCTATTAGATGTGAGTTTTCCAGTGCAGCGCATGTCTGGCTAGGAGCATGCTTCCGTCCATTAGGTGTGAGTTTTCTAGCGCAGAGGGTGTCTGGCTAGGAGCATGCTTCCATCCATAAGATGTGAGTTTTGCAGTGCAGAGCCTGTGTGGCTGGAAGCATGCTTCCATACATTAGATGTGAGTTTTCCAGTGCAGAGCATGTGTGGCTAGGAGCATGCTTCCATCCATTAAGTGTGTGTTTTCCAGGGCAGAGCATGTGTGGCTAGAAGCATTCTTCCGCCCATTAGGTGTGAGTTTTCCAGTGCAGGACGTGTGTGGCTGGAAGCATGCTTCCGTCAATTAGGTGTGAGCTTTCCAGTGCAGAGCATGTGTGGCTAGGAGCATGCTTCCATCCATTAAATGTGAGTTTTCCAGTGCAGAGCATGTGTGGCTGGAAGCATGCTTCTATCCATTAGATGTGAGTTTTCCAGTGCAGAGCATGTGTGGCTGGAAGCATCATTCCAAACATTAGGTGTGAGTTTCCCAGTGCAGAGAATGTGTGGCTAGGAGCATGCTTCCGTCCATTAGGTGTGAGTTTTTAGTGCAGAGCGTGTGTGGCTGGAAGCATGCTTCCGTCTATTAGATGTGAGTTTTCCAGTGCAGAGCGTGTGTGGCTAGGAGCATGCTTCAGTCCATAAGGTGTGAGTTTTCCAGTGCAGAGCATGTGTGGCTAGGAGCATGCTTCCATTCATTAGATGTGTGTTTTCCAGTGTAGCTCGTGTGTGGCTGGATGCATGCGTTTGTCCATTAGATGTGAATTTTCCAGTGCAGAGCATATGTGGCTAGGAGCATGCTTCCATTTCTCAGGCGTGAGTTCTACAGTACAGAGTTGGGTGTAAATGGAAGTGGGTGTGACTGGAGTGGAGGAGTAGCCTAATAGTTAGAGCACCAAATTTGAAATTACCCATGTCTACCAATGGCCAAATTAATATGAATAAAATACAGTCTCTAAAATGCTGGTATGCAAATACTAGAAGTCTAAAAAATAAGATGGCAGAGTTAGAATATATAGCACTAAATGAAAGGTTAGATATGATTGGAATATCAGAGTCATGGTGGAAAGAAGACAACCAGTGGGACCCTGTGATACCTGCGTACAAACTATATCGCAATGATAGAGCTGATCAAATTGGTGGAGGGGTTGCGCTCTATGTTAGAGAGGGCATTGAGTGAGAAAGGATTAAAGTTTTGCAGGAAACAAAATCTGCTGTAGAATCTCTATGGATTGAAATTCCATGTAAAAAGGGGAAGGCAATGGCAGTGGGGGTGTACTATCGACCGCCTGGACAGAATGAACAAATGGATGGTGAAATGCTCATAGTAAGCAAGGAAGCTAACAAAAGTTGCAGCAAAATAATAATAATGCGTGATTTCAATTACCCCGGTATCGACTGGGTCAGTGTCACAGCAGGACATGCTAGGGAGATAAAGTTCCTAGATGAAATAAATGACTGCTTCTTCGAGCAGCTGGTTCATTAACCGACCAGAGGGGAAGACGTATTAGACCTAGTCCTTAGTGGAACACCAGATCTAGTGCAAGAGATAAGGCTGTTGGGGCCACTTGGCAATAGTGATCATACATGATCGCCTTTGATTTAATTAGTGGAGGAGGGATAGTAAGGAAATCCACAGTACTACCTTTTAACTTTTGAAAGGGAGACTATGATAAAATGAGGAAAATAGTTAAGAAAAAACTAAAAGGAGCAGTTGCAAAGGTTAAAGACTTACATCAAGCTTGGGCGTTGTTGAAAATACTATCTTGGAAGCCCAGAACAGCTGTCTTTCATGCTTTAAGAAAAGTGGAAGGAAGTCCAAAAAACTGCCAGCATGGTTTAAAGGTGAGGTTAGAGAGGCTGTTGTTTCCAAAAAAGCATCTTTCAGGAAATGGAAAAAAGAGCCAAACGATGAAACCTGGAAACAGCATAAGCACTGGCAAGTCAAATGCAAGGCATTGATAAGGCAGGCAAAGGAGAATTTCAGAAGAAGCTTGCTGCAGAAGTAAAAATGCAAAATAAAGACTTTTTCAAGTACTTTCGTAGCAAAAAACCTGTGAGAGAGTCAGTTGGTCGATCAGATGATAAAGGGGTTAAAGGGGCACTAATAGGCGACAAGGTGATAGCGGAGAGACTGAATGAATTCTTTGCTTCGGTCTTTACTGAGGAAGATGTAGGGATGTTACCCATGACTGACGAGGTATTTAAAGGTGCGGAAGAATTGAAGGAACTATTAGATAAACTGAAGCATAGCAAATCACCAGGGCCAGATGGTATACATCCAAGGGTGTTAAAAGAACTGAAATATGAGATCGTAGACCTGCTATTAGTAATCTGTAAACTATCATTAAAATCATCTCTAATACCTGAAGATTGGAGGATCGCCAATGTACTACCAATTTTTAAAAAGGGTTCCAGAGGTGATCCAGGAAACTACAGACTGGTGAGCCTGACATCAGTACCGGGAAAAATGGTTGAAACCATCATTAAGAATAAAATTACTCAGCATGTAGATAGTCATGGCCTAATGGGAGACATCCAACATGGCTTTAGAGAAGGAAGATCTTGTCTTACTAATCTGTTTTTTTTAAAGGTGTGAATAAACAGGTGGACAAAGGCGAGTTGGTTGATATAGTGTATCTGGACTTTCAGAAAGCCTTTGACAAGGTCCCTCTTTATTTATTTATTTATTTTTATTTATTTAACAATCGCTTATATATCGCAACCTTCCAAAGATCAGGTGCGGTTTACAAAAAACAAGTTAAGAAACAGTGGAACAATTCTGGTTTTTACATGAAACATCTGTGAACTATGTACAATAGTCTGTTAATTACATAAAAACATTAGTTAACAATTAGGTAACATTAGAGAACTATATACAAAGGTATGACACATAATGAGCAAATCATCCTTAATCTAAGTTGGGACAGTGACTAAATACTAGGTAGTTGGGACAGTATGAAGTAAGAAATTTATTTGAGACTGTGCAGAGTAAATTGCATTAATGTAAATTAATCAGTTGATGAGCGCTATTCATTAGGATAAGACCAGTGGGGTAAGTTTAATTGAGATTTTGAGTTCATCATAGTCTACTATCAATATATCTTGTGTCCATCTAGTCATCTGTTATCCATTTTCTGTCTGGGATAAAGAGTTTACCATTGGGCCATAGTGTGAGCTAAACAGATAGGATTTTAGGTTCTTACGGAGCTCTTTAATTTTGATTAATGTTCTTATTTCTTCAGGGAGGGAGTTCCAGAGGATAGGGGCTGCATGAGAGAATGCTTTTTTATTGGTTATCTTTTTGGCCTTTGTGAAATCTTTTGGTATCATTATTTTATTTGTATAGCTTCTCCTGTGGGCAGTTTTAGATGGGTCTTTAGTGATGAATTTGTTTAGTGTGGCTGGGGCCATATTATTTAATGCCTTGAAGGTAGTTATAATCATTTTATAGTTTATTCTGCATTGTATTGTAAGCCTGTGTAAGTTAGCTAATATAGGTGTTATATGTTCAAATGGGTGCACCTTCATTATAGTTCTGGCTGCTGCATTTTGAACAAGTTGGAGTCTTTTAATGTTTTGTTTTGTTGCGCCTAGAAGAATTAGATTGGCAAAATCAAAGTGAGGTGTAATGATTGCCTGTATTATACTCATAAAGTCATGTAAATGTACAAGTGGGCGTAATTGTTTTAGAATTTTGAGCTTAAAGTAGATTTTTTTTGTTACGTGTCTGATATGGGTGTTCATACTGAGGTGTGTGTCGAGGATCATGCCTAGATATTTCACTTCATTTTTTATATTGATATCATGATTTTGAAGTGTGATGTGAGTTGGGGGAATGAATGATTGGTTTTTCGTTACAATTAATATATCTGTTTTAGAATGGTTGATATGGAGATTGTGATCTTTTAGCCATATTGTTAGTTCATTGAAGCAATCAGTTAATAGTTGCAGTGGAAGTATAGGGATCGTGAATGGAATGTACATCATTATATCGTCAGCGTATATATGATAGAAAACTTTTTTAAAGATGTTGCAAACTGGTTGGATATAAATATTGAAGAGGAGGGCTGAAAGGGCAGAGCCTTGAGGGAGGCCAAGTACCTGTTTGTATGTGTTAGACGTTTTGGGTGCCGATTCGAACTGTTTGCGTCCTGTTGCTTAGATATGATGCGAACTAATTATGTACCATTGCTCTTACTCCTATTTGTTTGAGTCTATTAAGCATTATAGTATGGTGTACACTATCGAAAGCTGCAGAAATGTCAATGAAGAGAAGAATGAATGCTTGTTTAGGGTTATCGATTCTTCTTACAAGTGGGTCGAGAAGTACTGTTAAGAGCGTTTCAACTCCATGACAGGGGCGAAAGCCGTATTGTTGATCATCAAGGGGGGCTGAGGTATCCATGTACTCTTGTGTTTGAATTTGAACAACCTTCTCGATTAGTTTAGCCATAAAGGGTTTACTTGAAATGGGTCTGTAGGAGTTCGATGAAGTTTTGTCAAGGGTGCCGTTTTTAAGTATTGGGCGAATTTGTGCGTGTTTTAGTGTAGGGGGTAGGTACCCTTGGCGTAATGATAGATTGATAATAGGAAGAATGAAGGGGGATAGAGTTGGAAGAGTATTCTTTATCCAGGTTACAGGACAAGGGTCTAGGTGAGAAGTTGTGGTATTTAGATTTGAGCTAATATTCTTGAGTATGTCTTTAGTTATAGGGTGGAAATCGGACCAATCGTCAGTTTGATGATGGCAGGAATTGATGAGTGGTTTTAGTGAGAATGCGTTAAGTTTTGATTTATTTATATAGTGATTAGCTAAGGTCTGAGCAGTTACATCTGTAATGTCGTTGCTAGAGTTATATGTGTTATTAGTTAGGTTTTGAACAAAGGTAATAGTTCTCTTGGCCTATTTATTGATTTAGATAGTGCAAAGAAAAGCTTCCATTCAGTCATTCTATCTGTTGCTTCTTTATACTTTCTGTTGCTTCTTTATACTTCTTTGCTTTTTTATACTTCTTTATACTTTCTGTTGCTTCTTTATACTCTTTAGAGACGTTTGGCAAAACTAAAGCATCATGGGATAGGAGGCAGTGTACTATTGTGGATCAGGAACTGGTTAAAAGATAGAAAGCAGAGGGTAGGGCTAAATGGCCAATTTTCCCAATGGAGAAAGGTGAATAGTGGTGGACCCCAGGGATCTGTGCTGGATCCGCTGCTTTTTGACATATTCATAAAGGACCTGGAAAGTGGAATAACGAGTGAGGTTATCAAATTTGCAGATGACACAAAACTATTTCAAGTTGTTAAAACCCAAGAGGATTGTGGGAAATTGCAAGAGGATCTTGATAAATTGGAAGACTTGGCATCAAAATGGCAGATGAAATTTAAGTATGCACCTAGGGAAGATCAACTGAAACTATGGTTACACGATGCAAGGTTCCACATCAGGAATCACCACCCAGGAAAGAGATTTAGGCGTCATTGTGGATAACATGTTAAAACCCTCTGCCCAGTTTGCAGCAGCGGCCAAGAGAGCAAATAGAATGCTAGGTGTCATAAGTAAAGGAATGGAAAATAAAACAAAAGATATTATAATGCTTCTATATCGTTCCATGGTGAGACCACACCTTGAATATTGTGTGCAATTCTGGTCGCCGTATCTTAAAAAGGATATAGCATTATTAGAAAAGGTTCAGAGAAGAGCCACCAAAATGGTAAAGGGGATGGAAGGATACTCCTATGAAGAAAGGCTAAAAAGCTAGGCTCTTTAACCTGGAAATGAAACGGCTGAGGGGAGATATGATAGAAGTCTATAAATTAATGAATGGAATGGAATGGGTAAACGTAGATCGACTGTTTACGTTATCAGAATATAGAAAGACTAGGGGACATGCAATGAAGCTACAGGGTAAACTATTTAAGACTAATAAGACAGTACAGTAAAAAACAGTACAGTAAAAACAGTACAGTACTCCTGTTTAAATTGTTACACACGCTGTTATAGTTGAAATATCCTGATTAGTTGCTGAATTCCTGACTTATGCATGTTAAGACTGATTAGTTGTTGAATTCCTGACTTATGTATGTTAAGATGTTTCTATGTAATAAGTTATAATGTTAAATATTCTATGTAAAACAAACGCTGCTTTGTTAACTGTTGTTAATTGTACACCGCAACTGATCGCTGGAAGATGCGGTATATAAATAAGTGTTAAATAAATAAATAAATAAAAGAAAATATTTTTTCACTCGACGTGTAATCAAACTTTGGAATTTGTTACCGGAGGATTTAGTAAAGGCTGTTAGTGGCCACTGTTGGAAACAGGATACTGGGCTTGATGGACCTTGGTCTAACCCAGTATGGCATATCTTATGTTTACCAGCCTAGTATCCAAGCAATCTGGGCTTGATCCTGACTGACACTCTTTATGACCTTGGGAAAGTCACTTAGCCCTCCATTGCCTCAGATACAAATGCTTGGAATGCCCTCCTGGTGGAAGTAGTGGGGGTGAATACAGTGACAGAATTCAAAATGGCATGGGACAGATACAACAGATCCCTTTACAGCAACAGGATAAAATCTAAATAAACTTAACTATCTAAATTCTCAACAAACAGGGGTGTCCTACACGGAGCAGTGGGTTCACTCCTAAACAAAGACATGGGGAGGGGTGGCCTACACGGAGAGACAGGTGCACCTACTCTTGCCACCTTGCTGGGCAGACTGGATGGACCATACCATTCTTTATCTGCCGTCATTTACTATGCAACTATGAAAGCCCTCTGGGGATAGGGATATACCTCCATACCTAAATGCCTTTGAACTCTGGGAAAGGCATGAGCTAAATGCTACTAAATGCTTCTGTCTGTCAGGGATGAGTTCTTCAGTGTGTGCTTACAGATCCTGGGCCTTTTTTTTGCAGTTCTGTGTATTGCCCAAGGTTTTGCTGTCCTCATTCCTATCTATTCTTCTAAAGTCACTAATAGAGGAGTAGCCTAATAGTTGGAACAGTGGGTTGAAAGCCAGAGAAGCCTGGTTTGAATCTCACTGATGTTTCTGGTGATCTTGGGCAAGTCACTTAACCCTCCATTGCCTCAGGAACAAACTTAGATCGCAAGCTCTCTGGGGGCAGGAAGAAACCTTAATGTAACCCACTTTGCACTGCTTCTGATAAAAGGCACGAGCTGAATCCATTTCTCAAGTGAAAGATATTCCTAGCACTAATGCCAGGTCTGTCCATATATCAGCACGTTGTTATATGCTCAGTTGTATAAAGACAGAGAGCTAGTGTGCACAATCAGATACATTTTGTTGTATTGGTGACCTTAATCTCTATTAAAGTCCACAAACCCTTGCATAATGTGTACTAAACCACCTTTAGTGAGTTGATATTTATCATTTCTGCGTTATATAAAGCTATTAATAGAAAACTAGTTAGGGGTAAAGTCTAGATAGAAATTCAATTTTCCTAGATAACATCCAGTGCAAGACCGTCACACTAGATAAAACAGGCATGATAAGATAACATTTATTTTTTATCTTAAGTACATTTCTGCTGGACTTCTTTCAAGCAACTATTAGATTTGAAAATCTTTTGATAAGTCCTTAAATAGAGGTTGAATAAGTCACTTAGCACAGAGAGACATGAATAATATGTATCTGTGACTTTGGATGGACTATCAAGGAGAAGCCGTTGGCATAGAAACATGCCCAGGAATGAGATCTCAATCCAAATGGGCGTTTTCTCAGAGTGAGGTGCACTGTCTCAGCTAAATGTGCAATTCACTCTATGAGTATCAAACCCCTATCTATAATGATGGGTATTTCAATCATTATTTCAATCAGTGCTACCCATCATTATAGACAGGGGTTTGATACTCATAGAGTGAATTGGACATTTAGTCGGGAATGAGATCTCTGCTTGTGGATGCCCTGAACCGGTAAAGCTCCTGAAAGCCAGGTCTAGCCGCTTAACTTCTGAAGTAAACTGACTAGAAAGAACTAAAAAAGAATTTGGTTTATTCAAATTCAAGACTTTACATGTGTAAGTTTATAAAGGTTTTTTCATGTGTAAACACTGTTTTATGTATACAAATGTCCTGTAAAATTCTGCCAAGGATTACGCACATAAAGGTATGCGCGGTGACGGGACGGTGTAGGCATGTTCGGAGGCTTAGTGTGAGCACTCACAGTTTACACCGGTCTGTTTTAAGAAACACACACATGGACACGTTTATGCCAGTTACTGAGCAGAGGTAAATGCTGCTGCTGCATTTTAGCAGTAATTGTGCAGGTTTTGTATTTTATAACACATAGGGCCCTGTCAGTGGTGTAAGTTCAAATGAGGGGCCCCCAAGCAAAATTTGCTGATGGCCCCTCATGATAATGGTGCTGACCAGGAGAAGAAAGGGGAGACAACACCTTTCCCCCTTCCTTCCTCCTCCCCTTCTAAAAACAACTTTGCAAAAATAAGTGGCAGTCTTATTTTAAAAGAAGTTTGTTGCTCTGCCTCTGCGCCGCCTGGGTGCCTGGAGACTTTGGTGCCGCAGTGGGAAATGCTTTTCTGGGCCTCTGGACAATATTAAAAGAAGCCATTTACACACACAAACCTGTTTTGTGTGTGTAATTCCATATGGGCCATATTTATTAAAACACGGTAGCCAGAAGCATGGTGTTTAGCATACGAATACAAACTCTTTGCCTGAGAGCTCTTAAAGAGGGCTTTTGTGTTCTTAGACAAAGCTTTTTTCTGCTGTTAAAGGCTTTTTTTCTTCTTCTCTAGCCTTCAGGTTCAAAGAGGAAGGCACACTCTTTAAAGTCACTGTCTTTCTCAGGTGTTTGATTCCTCCCTTCTTACCCCAGCTCCTACCCACCCCATGTGAGAATAAATGTGCATTAGCTCTAATGGTGTTAATTATAGATACGACTAAACATTTTGTAGAAGAAACACAGCAAGAAATGAAGAAGACTCAAGAATCTTTATGTAAAAGCTACAAAGGTAGCTATGAAGAAACTTGAATAGCAGATAGATGTTTTTTGTTCAGAGTTGAAACGGAGTAAGCGTCGCAAATTGTCATGCGACGATCAAGATTATAAAACAGGGCAAATCTATTTGTGGATGAATCCTAAAAAAAGATGAAGAAACGAGTGGGGTTTAATTTCTCCATAGATGAGTCATCTAATTCTGATTATCATCTCTCAGACGATGAGCAATATTCTTTTGGACAGAGGAAAAGGCTTCAAGAAATGAAGAGGTCAAGGAAATTGGCGAGATCAAGCCCTGGCTGTTCAACAACAGCATTGCCCTTGGACCAGTTCACAGAAAAACCTTCAGAATTAGCTGTTGTAAATCTGTCATCCTTAAGTTTGATTTTGGCACCGGAGAAAGCCTTGAGTCATGGCCTCTCTTTTGTGTCAAACAATGGCTCATAATCCTTTTCAATTCAGACTTGATTTTAATAAATTTATATGTAAATTAAATATAAAAGCTTTCTTTGGAAATAATGTTATGCATGTTAATCAAGCTGATTGTATAAGTCTTTGGTGCAACCTCATTTGGAGTATTGTGTGCAATTCTGGAGACCACACCTCAGAGGTGGAATAAGTCCCCCTGGAAGTAGAGACAGAAGGTGAGGGGGTACAGGGGGATCCCTGTAGCCCAACCCTGGCCATGGAAGGCTAGATTGGGGGTCAGGCTGTGGGGAAATAAGGTTATTGTCTGTGGCTGGGGATCGAGGCTCCATTGCCATGGTGATGCAACTCCATTCAGGAGCCTGGCTGAGCTAGCCAAATATGTGGGCTAGACGTGCATCCAATCAGAATCAAGGCCTGGCCTGCATGTCCAGACCATAGACCCGATTCTGATCTGCCACAAAGGGGCTGGACAGCCACTATGGAATCCTGGTGGGCAATGGGGAGCCACTAGTCATCCTGTCTGAATTCCAGCAGCCTCTCTTCCCACACATACAGAGCCGCTGTAGAGGGAGAACAGGACAGGGGCGGCACAGGGGCTGGGCACCTAGACATACATGACCAAGTCAGGTCATGGTCCTGTATTGTGATAAGGAAGCTTATCATAGCTCAGGTAGGAGCTATAGAAAAGATGATGTGACTCTGAACAAGCAACCTGTCAGTTCTGGTAGAAGTGAGAAAACAGAATTTTCACATAAAAGACTACCAGTCCCAGAATGCACCAGGTTTCCAGCAGCCATGAGAGCGGCTGAAGTGAGAGAATGTGTGTGCAATCAAGAGAGCTATGAGGTAATCCCTAAGCACTCATCTCAAAGGGCAGGGCCTGATTCAACACAGCTGTGCTGTGTTAGGGAGCAGCACACATTAGAACAGGATAAGAATAGAGCTTATTCTTCAGATAACAGCTACAGAGGGAGGAAGAGATACAGAGACAGCAACGGCTACAAGCTCAAGCACCAGTATCACCTGGAGAAACAGAAGCCAAGCCAAGCAGATAGAGAGAGAAGGAAACTCTCTGGAAGGAAGAGAAGAAAGGCCATTGGAAGGTCTGGGAGATTCCAAGGCAGTACTCATACTGGGAGGTATTCCAAAAGCCAGCAGAGTCCATTGGACTGGATTCAGCCAGAGGAATGGAGTGGCAGAGATAGGAATCACCAGTGGCTACCTGGAAGAGAGAAGACTGCATGTGGAAGGGACTTTCAGACCAAGGCCAGAAGGTATGTGAGAGAAGATCCAGCGTCCAGGGATCAAGATTGGAAGGCTGGACATCAGAATTGGATTACATATTGGCCAGGCTATACAGAGAGGAATAATGATAGCAGGAGAGGCTCAGGTATGAACACTGATCCAGACCCTATCTATAATAGAGAATGGCAGCAAGGGAATAAGCATTCTCATGATAGTGCCTTAATGAAAGACTCATCTGTGCCAATGTATGATATTGACCCTATGATTGTTGATGCAGGGGGAAATACAGCAGATGAAACTATTTACATGGACTGTTCTTTATCTAAATGCTATTGCTAGTTTTCTATGAGCAAACACATCAGCCATCACAAAGAAACCTAACTTTGTTCTTTATTTCCAATGCAAACAGCTCTTAAAGCAGGATTTGGGCTCACACAGTAGCAGCCAGCCAGCTAAAGGCTTTCAGCTGGTTCATTGATAGTAATTAGGGCTGCACCTGATTGTGTGTGTGAGCAAGGGAGAATCACTGCTGAGATCGGCGTGGAAAATAAGCAGAAGTTAACCTAACCAGCAAAGTTTATTCTTTACTTTGTGCCTTTGTATTTGGTAATTACTTGCTAAGAAAACATTAGCTAATTGCCTGACAAGCTGAAGGTTGTTTTCTGGTTTACTTTGTGACTTTTTGTTATCCATTTTAAACACTGCAAGCAAGTAACCTCATTTATAGTGCTATCAAGCATACATGTGCTGGGTGAATTAAACCCCATCAATAAAAGAAGTATTTTATTGATCTTACCACTTGGTTTCACAACTCAAATTATTGTCATCAGCTGTGTTTGGGAGTGAATGAACTACAATACCCACAATACCTTGCAAGAATCATATGAATATATGCATCGTCAAGATTGTGTAAGTTCTCACCCTAGGCAGCCGTCTGACAAATGGCGTAGTTTTTCGGATTGCTCTTGCACCAAGAGGATTTACTTGTTGTGGATTACAAATAAAAGTCAAGTTTAAAGCTGTAAGAAGATTTCTTTCCCTCATCTGCACTTTGGAAGAAAAGTGGTTGTTCCAGGAAGCTGTCCCAGATGAAAAGACCCTGTGCAAAGCTGGATTCATCACTGAGACAAGGTAATATGTACCTGGGCATGTCTAGTGGTGGATGTGTGTAAGCACAGGGGGTAATTGAAAAAAAAAAAAGTTGGGGAAAAAAAAAAAAAAAAAAAAACCACACCTGGTTGGAAGGTGCTGCTCTTGGGTTTTTTTTTTCTCTTTTCTTGCAGTGGTAAAGATGGATCCGACGGAGATGGCTCAGTGGATGGCAGCCCAATTCAGCAAGCAGCAGGAGCTATCACAGCAGGCCCATGACACTGCTATGAAGGCCTTAATGGAACAGCAGAAACCAGTGCTTGATCTGGTGCAAGCTCTAGTTCAGCTGCAGAGCCAAAGTGGAACAGATGCAAGACCAGCAGTTAGTACTGGTACACCACATGTGAACAATGTGGGACTCAATCAAGGGATTGGGACATTTAATTTTGGGAAATTAACTCCAGAAGATAATGTTGATGATTTTCTAGAGTCTTTTGAAAGAGTGGCACAGGCTTTAGCATGGCCAGAGACCCAGTGGGCAGTAAGGCTGGCAGCCTCATTAACTGGAGAGGCACTAGCAGCTTACAGAGCAATGCCAGCAGCCCAGGCTTTGATTTATAAGGATGTAAAGGCAGCTATTAGAGATCGCCTAGGGTTGTCTATTTCAGAGTATAGGCGAATGTTTAGAGCTGTTACATTGAAAGTGGGTGAGACACCCAGGGCTCTGAGTCAGAGAATCAGAAGTTTAGCTGTAAAATGGTTGGAGCCTGAGCAAAAGACAGTAGAAATGTTATTAGATATTATAATGCTGGAACAATTTATGCTTGGGGTACCTAAAGATTTGAATGTTTTTCTTATACAGCAAAATTGCCAAAATCTTGGAGAGGCAACCGTGCTAGCAGAGAGATTCTTGGAAGCCACGCAGGCTTGCCATAGAATGGGTGGCCCTCTAAAGATGGATGCTGAGGCTAGATGTGCTGTATCAGAAAAAGGAATAATTAAGAATGTTTCTGAAAATGAATGTACTGTATCAAACCAGATGACACAGTGGAATAGAAGGAAATGTTTCAAGTGTGGAAAAGTGGGACACTTAGAGAAGAGATGCCAGACACACACTAGTTTAATGGGTCTGGATTTAAAACAGCCCAAGGAAGGATTTCTTTTGATGGTTGATGTGCAAGGAATTACCACAAATGCATTATTAGACTCTGGGGCAGACCAGAGTATGATGTCAAAAAGGCTTTGGAAGAGGATAGAGGCCCAAGAAAGATTTGTGCCTAGAACCCCTGAAAGCCAAGTTCACATCAGATGCATTCATGGTGCTGCATCATCATATCCCACCTATAGGCTAAAGGTTAAGTGCCTAGGGAAACAAGAGGAAGTCCTATTAGCAGTGGTGCCTAGGCTACCCTTTGATTTGGGTTCTAGGAAGAGACTGGCCAAGATTTAAGCAGGGTCTAGTGGAAGGACTAGGAAAAAAGGAGGGAGAAGGTTTAATGGTAGTAGCTCCCGGGCCTTTATTTGGAAGTCCTCAGACCCCAGCTAAAAAGATGGTTAAGCGTCCAGAAGACCAAGCTACCCCAAAGCAGATATTCGTCCTAAAGTACCATAAGGTCTCTGAGAAGGCCCAAGCTCCTAGGCGGGCAACCCCTCAGTCTGCTGGGTTTGACCTGTGCAGCATAGAAAATGTGATTGTACCTAGCCAAGGGAGAGCCCTGGTTGACACCGGTCTCCAAGTGGAAATACCAATTGGATGTTATGGGAGAGTAGCCCCAAGGTCCGGATTAGCCCTTAAATATTTCATCGATGTGGGTGCGGGAGTAATTGATCCCGATTACAGGGGCAATATTAAAGTTCTGTTGTTTAACTTTGGACAGAATGAGTATCATGTGAAGACAGGAGACAAAATTGCCCAATTGATCTGTGAGAGGCTGGGTTTTCCACCTGTGGAGGAGGTCACATCCCTAGAGAATTCTGAACGTGGAGCCAAAGGTTTTGGTTCTACTGATGTCAAAGGGGTTAAAAGCTTAGCTGCCACCTGTGCCCGAGAGAGGGAGGTGAGTGAAGAGGAAGATTTGGGACCCCAGGTATCTGATTGTAAAGAAAAATCAGAGCCCCAAATAGGTGAGGACCTGACAATGGTACAACAGGAAGAAATTAGGAAGTTGCTTAAGGAATTCCCAGTTGTGTTGACACCCATACCTGGGGAGACCCATTTGGTGGCCCATGAAATAATAACTCCACCTGGGAAATTGGTTCGTCAAAGGCCATACCGCTTGCCTGAAGCCAAAAGACAGGAGGTAGTGGCACAAGTCCAGGAGATGTTGGATATGGGGGTAATAGAGGAGTCAAAGAGTCCCTGGAATAGCCCCATAGTCCTGGTGCCGAAGCCTGATGGATCCTTAAGATTTTGTATTGACTTCCGGCAGGTAAACGCCATATCAGTTTTTGATGCATATCCAATGCCAAGAATTGAGGAGCTGCTAGACCAGCTGGGACAGGCTCAATACTTAACCACCCTTGATATGACAAAAGGATATTGGCAAATCCCGCTCACCAGGGAGTCGAAGCCGAAAACTGCGTTCAGCACCCCCGTTGGCCTTTTCCAGTTCAAGAGGATGCCTTTCGGACTGCATGGAGCAGCGGCTACCTGCCAAAGGTTAGTGGATCAGGTACTTCGACCCCACCAAAGTTATGCTTTTGCATACATGGATGATGTCATAATCCATAGTAACACCTGGGCGGAGCATTTGAAGAGGATCAGGGCAGTCTTGTGCTCTATGAAGCAAGCGGGAATCACTTTAAACCCGAAGAAGTGTGCCTTTGCAAATAGGGAGGTAAAATACCTAGGCCACCTAGTGGGAAGAGAAAAAATTAAACCTCTATTAAGCAAAATAGATAGCATCAGGAATTTTCCTCCTCCAACAACCAAGAAACAACTAAGAAGTTTCTTAGGACTTATTGGATACTACCGCCGGTTTATACCGCAATTCGCAGAGAAAAGTGCCATTTTCACGGATATGCTGCGAAAGAATTGTCCAAACCAGATAAAGTGGACACCAGAAGCTGAAAAAGCGTTTTCAGTATTAAAAGAAAAATTGTGTACAGGACCGGTACTGAAAGGAGTAGACTTCAAGAAACCCTTTCTGGTTCAAACCGATGCATCGGATGTAGGGCTAGGAGCAGTCCTGTCCCAGTGCCATGGTGGGGAGGAGCATCCTGTGATGTACCTGAGCAGGAAGTTGTCACTGGCTGAACAAAAGTATTCCACGATAGAAAAAGAGTGTTTGGCTATCAAGTGGTCAGTGGAGGCGTTAAGGTTTTACCTTACAGGGAGAAAGTTCCAGTTGGTCACGGACCATGCCCCACTTAAGTGGTTGCAGCAAATGAAGAACCACAATGCCAGGTTGACACGCTGGTACATGGCCTTACAGGCGTTTGATTTTCAGGTTGAACATCGTGCCGGGAAGTTACACAAGAATGCGGATGCACTTTCCCGTATTACGGACTGTAGAGAAGAAGTTTCACCAGTAAAACCAGTCCGTAATAACTTAAGCAGGGGGTATGTGATAAGGAAGCTTATCATAGCTCAGGTAGGAGCTATAGAAAAGATGATGTGACTCTGAACAAGCAACCTGTCAGTTCTGGTAGAAGTGAGAAAACAGAATTTTCACATAAAAGACTACCAGTCCCAGAATGCACCAGGTTTCCAGCAGCCATGAGAGGGGCTGAAGTGAGAGAATGTGTGTGCAATCAAGAGAGCTATGAGGTAATCCCTAAGCACTCATCTCAAAGGGCAGGGCCTGATTCAACACAGCTGCGCTGTGTTAGGGAGCAGCACACATTAGAACAGGATAAGAATAGAGCTTATTCTTCAGATAACAGCTACAGAGGGAGGAAGAGATACAGAGACAGCAACGGCTACAAGCTCAAGCACCAGTATCACCTGGAGAAACAGAAGCCAAGCCAAGCAGATAGAGAGAGAAGGAAACTCTCTGGAAGGAAGAGAAGAAAGGCCATTGGAAGGTCTGGGAGATTCCAAGGCAGTACTCATACTGGGAGGTATTCCAAAAGCCAGCAGAGTCCATTGGACTGGATTCAGCCAGAGGAATGGAGTGGCAGAGATAGGAATCACCAGTGGCTACCTGGAAGAGAGAAGACTGCATGTGGAAGGGACTTTCAGACCAAGGCCAGAAGGTATGTGAGAGAAGATCCAGCGTCCAGGGATCAAGATTGGAAGGCTGGACATCAGAATTGGATTACATATTGGCCAGGCTATACAGAGAGGAATAATGATAGCAGGAGAGGCTCAGGTATGAACACTGATCCAGACCCTATCTATAATAGAGAATGGCAGCAAGGGAATAAGCATTCTCATGATAGTGCCTTAATGAAAGACTCATCTGTGCCAATGTATGATATTGACCCTATGATTGTTGATGCAGGGGGAAATACAGCAGATGAAACTATTTACATGGACTGTTCTTTATCTAAATGCTATTGCTAGTTTTCTATGAGCAAACACATCAGCCATCACAAAGAAACCTAACTTTGTTCTTTATTTCCACTGCAAACAGCTCTTAAAGCAGGATTTGGGCTCACACAGTAGCAGCCAGCCAGCTAAAGGCTTTCAGCTGGTTCATTGATAGTAATTAGGGCTGCACCTGATTGTGTGTGTGAGCAAGGGAGAATCACTGCTGAGATCGGCGTGGAAAATAAGCAGAAGTTAACCTAACCAGCAAAGTTTATTCTTTACTTTGTGCCTTTGTATTTGGTAATTACTTGCTAAGAAAACATTAGCTAATTGCCTGACAAGCTGAAGGTTGTTTTCTGGTTTACTTTGTGACTTTTTGTTATCCATTTTAAACACTGCAAGCAAGTAACCTCATTTATAGTGCTATCAAGCATACATGTGCTGGGTGAATTAAACCCCATCAATAAAAGAAGTATTTTATTGATCTTACCACTTGGTTTCACAACTCAAATTATTGTCATCAGCTGTGTTTGGGAGTGAATGAACTACAATACCCACAATACCTTGCAAGAATCATATGAATATATGCATCGTCAAGATTGTGTAAGTTCTCACCCTAGGCAGCCGTCTGACAGTATGTCTGAGGAGTACAGGGAAAATGCACAGCTTATTCCACCTCAGAGATGGAATAAGCACTGGGTGCCCCAGTCCAGCAGCCCCCCAGTGCAATTAGGCCATGGAAATTAATGCCCCGCTGCCCGATCCTGGCCCCAGCAGACTGCCGGTTGTCGGGCGGCAGGAGAGTTGGTGGGGGGGGGGGGCGGTGTCTGGCACCAGCACAGCAGTGGAAGTGCAGGAAGGACAAGCCATCCTGCTGACTGTACATCTCCTGCAGCCACTGAAGGAGCCATCCCATTGCCCAATCCTGCTGCTGCGGGAGCGCCTTGCTCCCACAGTTCAGAATTGTGTACACAGGGCCCATCCTGGTCTGGGATGTCTGGACAGCCTGGACGTGCCCCTTACTGGATTGGGCTTTTTTTGAATGTGTTAAGGGATTTTGAAAGGAACAAACATGGGACAACTTAATATTAGTTACATTGGACGTCACCTCACTCAGTAGTAAACCTATATATGGTTAAATTTGAAAAACAATGGCTGCCTCAGATTTGTCATTATGGAAACGTTATATAGATAGTCACAAAAAGAACAAGCACACTTGCAAAAAGCAAACCAAGGCACAGTGAAGTGAGATATGAAAGATGGTCAAGGGCTTTATTGAAAGAGAATCCCTACGCGTTTCGGCAAACACCTTCTTCAACGGGGTACAAATCCCAAATAAAAACAATAGAACATATTTCATAGTGCAATAATAAATACCTAAAACATAAATCAAATACATAAATACATAAAAGACATAAGGTGGAGCATAAAACATTCAAAAACACCCTAATCGTGCTAGAGAATTAAAACATACAGGTGCCTATCCAATGGTGTAAACTTAAAGGACAGAACAGAGAGATGAGGAGGAACCAAGTACATATAAAATCCTAAATAAAGGAGAGTACAGTCAAACCTCGGTTTTCATGATTAATCTGTTCGAAAAAGTCTGACTAAAACCGAAACGTATGAAAACTGAAGCAATATTTCCTATAAGAAATAATGTAAATCCAATTAATCCGTTCCAGACACCCAAAAATATTCACAAAAAATACATTTTATAGAGAATAACTATATTTTTACATACAGAAAACAATGAGAAATAAATATAAATGACTAATGAAATGGATAAATGAACATTTAACATCACTGAAAGCAAGCTAAGTACAGTACTGTACAGTACAGTATGTTAACATCTGGCCTTAGCCACCCCTGACAAGCTGCTGTGCCCAGCTCTCTTCGGAATCACATTGGATTCAGTCCATTAAAATTTATTTTTATTTAACAGTATTTACATTATCTGCTCAATGCTTCAGAATGGCAGAAAATCTTAATGATATAGCTTCAGACATACCCTGCAAGAGAAAGAACTGCCTCCCACATTCATGCAACATCTCCTGCTTACGTTGACAGCTTTTCTTCCCTGCTACCTCCGAGCCTGAGGGGGTGCTCCAGAGAACGGGCAGGCGGTGGACGAGATCGGGGCCTTCCTCTCTGAGCAATCCTTGCCTCTCTGACTCTGACCAGGCTCGAGGATGTGTTTCATTTACGTGCTCAGCTGGCTTTCGCTTCTCATCATGCTGGCGATCGGTGAGTCCGGGGGGCAGTGCTGCCGGGACCGGGCGGGTGTTCTGGCAGTGTATACAGACCGGTGTGCAGCGCAAGGGTGTATGTATTTACAGTACTGTACTTTACGAAAACCGAGGCGATGTACGAGAACCGGGACAAAATCTCAGTCAAAAGACGTTGAAAACCGAAGCAATGCATGAAAACCGGGACAAAATCTCAGTCAAAAAAGACGTTGAAAACCGAAGCGTATGAAAACCGGGGCAAATGAAAACCGAGGTTTGACTGTATCTACTTACAAAGCCTCACTGTGTATACTGTTTAAATGAATAGAAGTATATCTGTAAGAACATATCAAAGCAGATAATAAATATCAATCCAAATGAATACAGGGGAGGACAGTCAGAGGAACATCCATAAATTCAAAAAACACCAATCACATCGCTTCTAGAGAGACCTACTGTCTATCCTGAAGTATGGCGGAAAAGACCCAGCCGTGAATTAACGCGGCTGGGCACAGGCAACCACTGGCAGACCAAGGGCTAGGGGGGCGGGGAGGGTGGGGGATGACAAAGGCGGGCCACAGGCCAAAGATAAAAAGCATGTGTAGCGCTGGCCCGGCCTCTTGCTGCTCCCCCCCCCCACTTCTGAGAGGAGGACGGACACGGAGCCTTCGGGGACGGAATCAGGATTTGGAGCAGCGGCCTTCCTTGAGTTGAGCGGTGGCCTTGCATACCGTGCAGAAGAACAAAACCCGGTAATTGTATCCCAGGGTAGAGATGCCGCGAAAGGAAAACCAAAGGGCCCCCAGGACACGCAGCGCCCAGCAGTCAAGTGGTAGAGTTCCATCGAAGAAAGCACCCGTGGCAAAAGCAGGGGCAGTTAACGGTCCAGCCAGAAGGAGAATGGCTGCAGGTAGCAGAGAAACAACAGGCGCAGCAGCTAAGCCCAGGCGTAGTAATAGGGGAACGGCATCACAGCAACTGGCGACCACACCTACTACACCGGGACAAGAGCTGGATGAGCTGCTGCAGATGGTGCGTGAACAAGTTACACAGCATGGCCTGACCTCAGTTAAACAGAGGCTGGGGATGCCAGGCTTAAGGAGTGAACAGCAGCCGACATCAAACAGTTAGCACATCACTACCTAGCGTTGAAAATGGTAAGTCGGGGAGCAAAAGGGGGGCGCCAGAGTTGTTAGCCTCATCATCCAAGGACTCTTGTTCTGATAGTGAAGGTGACCTAGCAATAGCAGATGTAATTCAGAATGCATTAAAAAAAATTTAAAAAGCAGAAAAAGCCAAAACAAGTAAATCCTATAATGCGTGCGTGGGCTGGACAGAGTCAGAGGGGCAACAACCGAGAAAATGGAGTAGAAGAAGTGGCCCAAGGTATGCAGGTCCAGTGGCGCGATACCAGCCAGGATCCATGCTGCGGCGTGAGTTCACTGGTCAGTTCAGTGTCAAAAAAATGTAAAAAGCATATTTGGAGGCGAGAATACATAGACCTATTCTCGCTCTTGCTCAGGGATCAGGAAGATGAGTCAAGTAGCACAAAAGATAGAGAAAAAAGGGGGGAAGGGACAAGGACAGGAAATCAAAGATTCCTAAGTCCATTAATAATTGGGTAACAGCCTTCCACATATTTATGAATGTGGTGATGGAAAAAGAACCGGAATCGGGCCCATATCTAACCAGGTATCTGGACACAATTACCCGAGCACACAAACAATACGGGGGATGGGCCTGGCTGAACTACGATGTGAAGTTCAGGAGAAGCATGGCAGAGGATCCCACATTAGCGTGGCATCACAGGATACTGGACCTGTGGATGGAAAAAATGGAGCCCAATAGGCCATGGTGCCAGGACGGGCTGCAGCAGCCTTTTCAGGGCACGCAATGTCAGCAGCCTTTTCAGAGCATGCAATGGCGGCAAGCGAATCAGTCAGCTGGGCGACATGCGTTCCGCCAGTACAACCCAGGTATTTGTACATGGCAGCCTTGTAAATACAAACATTCCTGTTCAGTATGTGGAAGCGGACACCCAGCTTTCACATGCAGAGCATCAAGGGAGGCTAAGGAATTCAGAACAGTGCAGCAACGCTCAAACGAGGGACTTAGCTCCAACACCCTTCAGGCTTGAGAGTATGCGCCTGTGGCTGAGAGCCTACCCAAAGCGTGATATAGCTAGCAACATTGAAAATGGCTTCTCGTTTGGTTTCTGCATCCCATCCCTGATATCACTAAAAGCACAAGCACGCGTCAAAAACAACCCCCCATCGGTCCGTAAACATAACTCAGTAGCACACAACAAGATAGCAAAAGAAATAGGTATGGGGAGAGTAGCGGGGCCTTTCAAGTCACCGCCATTCAAGAACATTGTACTCTCTCCATTGGGTGTGATACCAAAAAAGGAACCAGGACAATTCCGGTTAATTCACAACCTATCATACCCTGAAGGGAAGTCAGTTAATGATTATATAGATCCTGCTTTATGCTCCGTTAAATATGCGACCATCGATAAGGCAGTTATGCTCATACGGAGCAAAGGGCAGCAGGCTCAGCTGGCAAAAGCGGATATAGAATCCACTTTCAGGCTATTGCCGGTGCACCCAGAGTCCTTTCCATTGTTGGGCTTCACTTTCAATGGAGAATTCTTTTATGATAAATGTTTGCCCATGGGATGTACGGTATCATGTGCATATTTTGAACAATTTAGTTCATTCATCCACTGGGCGATTGCACAGTGGTGCACTACCTGGACGATTTCCTATTCATAGGAAAGGATTATGATGACTGCAAAATGATATTAGATATCTTTAAGCAGGTGGCACAGTTATTTGGAATTCCGTTAGCGATGGAAAAGACAGATGGACCGAAAGGGATTATCACATTCCTAGGCATACAGTTAGATGTGCCGGCGCATAGGTCACGTTTGCCAGCTGATAAGGTGCTGAAGCTGAAAACCTACATGTGTCTTTTATGTATATAGTTACCCTGTTACTTCCAAGTTAATATCCCTGTTTAATGTAAGCAAAAGATTTTGTTCTATTGCAAATGTTGTTACAATGTAAACCGCGCTGATTCTAAATAGCGCGGTATATAAGAATTTATAATAAATAAATAAATAATAAAAAAGAGATATTCAACAAATTCACGGTCAACGAAAAGCTACATTGGAGCAATTTCAGTCAATACTGGGCCTGATGTGTTTTGCCTGAAGGGTGATACCAATGGGAATCAAGAAAAAACACCATCGCATCCGTGTCACTAGGGAAATACAAGAAGACCTGAAGGTCTGGTTGCAATTCCTACACACATTCAATGGACTTGCCTTCTGGCAAGCGCTTCCAGTATCGAATGCCGACCTAGAATTCTTCACCGATGCTGCGGGAGGAATTAGTTTTGGCATTTACTTCAAAGGGGCGTGGTGTTCGGAGGCATGGCCCGAGGAATGGCATGTGGAAGGAGCCACCAAGGACATCACTTTCTTGGAAATTTTCCTGCTAATGGTAGCCCTATGTATCTGGGCACCTGAGCTATCCAACAGAGCTATCACCTTCCATACCTATAACCTAGCGGTGGTTTGGGTGGTGAACAGAATGCAAGCCAGGACAACAAGGGTAGTGGCACTGTTAAGAAGAATTGTGTTACTATGCCTGGTGCACAACATAACCATTAGAGCTGAGCACATTACGGGTGTAAATAATAACATTGCTGATGCTCTTTCTCGTTGTAAGATCAAGCTCTTTCACCAACTCGCCCCCGAGGCAGACGAGGTCAAGACAGCAGTACCCGCCCCTGTCTGGGAGTATGGTCCACCGAGATATGGGAGCTCCTGTTGGGCTCCTTAGCAGAGCAGACAAGGCAAAAATATGTTGCAGCATGGGAACAGTACCAAAGATTTTGCAGAGAGGCCAGAATCCAAAACGAAGATAGACTTAAGGTAGGGACCATACTGAAATGGATCTTGCATTGCAAGGGCAATGGGTGCACAAAAGCGGCAATGCAAGCCCACTTAGCAACGGTAGCATTTTTTGCAAAGGCAACAGGGGAGAGGGAGCCCTAAGTCAGACTTCATCATTAAGAGGGTAATGAGAGGTTGGTCTGTCGGGCAGCCCCATAAAGTAGACCAACGATGCCCGATCACTCATCAAATGCTCAAACAACTGATGGTGACAGCAAACCAAGTATGTTTCGATGAGTATGAGACTAGGCTGTTCCGATGTGCCTTTTCGTGGGCATTCTACGGAGCATTCCGGATAGGGGAGCTAGTGGCCTCATCTAGGCACAGGACAGCCTATGGTGGTATAGAAAACCGTGATGTAAAAATACACGGAGGGACCGTAGCACTTCACTTGTGCAGATCCAAAACCAACACGGTGGGGAAAGGAGTGCGAGTGGTGTTGTCGGCATTGCCCAATGACCCCTCATGCCCGGTAAAACATGCCATAGCATATCAACAGTTACGAGCGGACACAGGAAATCAATGGTTCGTGCATGCGAACAGCGCCCCCCCATCACGTTTTCAATTTACCAAGGTACTCAAGCTGGTTATAGAACGTGCGGGATGGGAAGCGCGCTTTTACGGCTCGCATTCCTTTCGCATTGGGGCTGCTTCAATGGCAGCCAACATCGGAATGTCAAGAGAACAGATCATGAATATAGGCAGATGGCACTCGGACAGATACAAACTGTACATTGGCCCAGCTGAATGAAGACCAGATGGGCTTATATAAAAAAAACAACAACAACCCCCCCCCCAACAAACATATAGAGGGACGGGCAATTTGGTATTTGCAATGTTTGGGGGCAACCAATGTTTGTGGCAATGTTATGGCAATCAATGTTTGTGGCACTTGTGTTAACTGTGCAATAATTCTATCTTTCTTATTGTGATCCAATGTAGGTGTGAGCCACCACCTCGGGCCTCGTGAAGCTTGGATATACGGCCATTCCTTTGTTCACTGGGCGCAAAGGTGGACACGGACAGACCACAGGGGCTTAATTTGGGATTACCAAGCACGGAGGTTTCAGTGGTATGGCTGGGGCGGCGAGGTATGGTGTGGGACCAGCTAGTGCCATCCCTTCTACAAAGGAAGAGACTGATGAGGAACCCAGTGATGATAGTTGTCCACTTAGGGGGCAACAATCTTGCATCTACTCACAGCGTCGAGCTTACAAAAAAAATGCAAAGCGATATGCTGACACTAGCGAATACCTTTCCAGGTACTTTAACGGCATGGTCTCACATCATACCGCGTCGAGTGTGGAAGGGTGAGAACTCGCACAAGGCATTGGAAAAGACGAGGCAAAAAATGAACAAATGGATGGCCCGCTTCATGGAGGCAATGGGAGGTTACAGCATCAGGTACGATCTCATCGAAGAAAGTTGTCCGGGATTGTATCACGCAGATGGAGTACACTTGTCTGACATAGGGATGGACATGTTCCTGTGCGCCATACAAGACACGGTTGAACGATTATGGAAGAAGCAGGTGTTGGCCACAGCGGCATGTTAACAGGGTGGGGCCCCGTCAGCAAGCGAGAATTTGCTGCTGTCAGGGTTGGCAGGAAAAACAGCCCCGATGAGAGGGAACACAGCCCAGGCTTTGAGTAAAGGGGGAGAGTTGCAGAAGAGAAACATGGACCTTCCCCCGGAGAGATTGACAAAGCAGCAAGAACACCGATCGGGAATTCTAAGAGCATCAGCTGTTGTGATTTAATTGTTTTCAGTGCTTTAACTTCAGGGAGCAGGCTGCCAATCAGAGCCCTTCTACACAGTCAAGAAACCGCCGCAGCTAAGGCAGAGAAGTGCGATCGGGAATTCTAAGAGCATCAGCTGTTGTGATTTAATTGTTTTCAGTGCTTTAACTTCAGGGAGCAGGCTGCCAATCAGAGCCCTTCTACACAGTCAAGAAACCGCCGCAGCTAAGGCAGAGAAGTGCGATCGGGAATTCTAAGAGCATCAGCTGTTGTGATTTAATTGTTTTCAGTGCTTTAACTTCAGGGAGCAGGCTGCCAATCAGAGCCCTTCTACACAGTCAAGAAACCGCCGCAGCTAAGGCAGAGAAGTGCGATCGGGAATTCTAAGAGCATCAGCTGTTGTGATTTAATTGTTTTCAGTGCTTTAACTTCAGGGAGCAGGCTGCCAATCAGAGCCCTTCTACACAGTCAAGAAACCGCCGCAGCTAAGGCAGAGAAGTGCGATCGGGAATTCTAAGAGCATCAGCTGTTGTGATTTAATTGTTTTCAGTGCTTTAACTTCAGGGAGCAGGCTGCCAATCAGAGCCCTTCTACACAGTCAAGAAACCGCCGCAGCTAAGGCAGAGAAGTGCGATCGGGAATTCTAAGAGCATCAGCTGTTGTGATTTAATTGTTTTCAGTGCTTTAACTTCAGGGAGCAGGCTGCCAATCAGAGCCCTTCTACACAGTCAAGAAACCGCCGCAGCTAAGGCAGAGAAGTGCGATCGGGAATTCTAAGAGCATCAGCTGTTGTGATTTAATTGTTTTCAGTGCTTTAACTTCAGGGAGCAGGCTGCCAATCAGAGCCCTTCTACACAGTCAAGAAACCGCCGCAGCTAAGGCAGAGAAGTGCGATCGGGAATTCTAAGAGCATCAGCTGTTGTGATTTAATTGTTTTCAGTGCTTTAACTTCAGGGAGCAGGCTGCCAATCAGAGCCCTTCTACACAGTCAAGAAACCGCCGCAGCTAAGGCAGAGAAGTGCGATCGGGAATTCTAAGAGCATCAGCTGTTGTGATTTAATTGTTTTCAGTGCTTTAACTTCAGGGAGCAGGCTGCCAATCAGAGCCCTTCTACACAGTCAAGAAACCGCCGCAGCTAAGGCAGAGAAGTGCGATCGGGAATTCTAAGAGCATCAGCTGTTGTGATTTAATTGTTTTCAGTGCTTTAACTTCAGGGAGCAGGCTGCCAATCAGAGCCCTTCTACACAGTCAAGAAACCGCCGCAGCTAAGGCAGAGAAGTGCGATCGGGAATTCTAAGAGCATCAGCTGTTGTGATTTAATTGTTTTCAGTGCTTTAACTTCAGGGAGCAGGCTGCCAATCAGAGCCCTTCTACACAGTCAAGAAACCGCCGCAGCTAAGGCGCGCCCGCGCCTGAGGGCCTCGCAAGAGGGCCCTTTGGCGTGGCCCTTAGGCGGGGCACAAAAGGAGAATAAAAATCTGCATGCAAATATCTATCAAAGGTATACTGTCAGACTGGAATATCCGAAAATAAAAGTAAAAGTGAGTAACATAACAAAGTTATTCTCACCCTTACAGCTGACCTTGCTCTATCATAGCAACTACTCGTAGGTTATTTACATGAAGGAGCTAAATCTTTGTTCGCTTTAACCGCCCTACTTTAGAAGTTTATGTTAAGAAAATTAACGCTAACAGACTTTAATGCTATAATATAAATCCATTCTTATTAAGATTCTCAACAATCAACTAATATGACTACTCCTACCTATCACCCTATATTTCCTTCACCTACTCAACATTACACTGTACAATATGATGCTCCTTATTCCCAACCCCTTTATATGTGGTTCTCAACCTACATGCCAATTTACCATATTCTCCTCAGTTCAATAAATTCACATATATTATCACAACACAAACACAACTCTTATCAACACCAGCAAACAAATCCTAAGAATCCTCAAAAAAGGTCTTACACGCCAACTTCCATTGAATTAATGAACACAAGATCAGTTAGAAATAAAATTCACACAATCAGAGACCATATCTATGACCAAAAACCAGATATCCTTTGCATTACAGAATCATGGCTAACTCCTACTGACAGCGTTCTACTAAACCAACTGGTCCCACCAGAATATTCCGCCTTTAACAACCCTCGCACACAGAAAAGAGGAGGTGGAGTTCTAATCATTGCAAAAAAAATCTTTTCAGCTACAAACTATCGCCTCTAATACCTCTGATAAATCCAGCTCTATCACAGTGGGTAACAAACACTTAGCTATCAGCCTCCTATATAGAGCCCCTCACGCCCCAGCTGATGAGCTAACCTCTATTTTAGAGACCATCTGTGCAGTCAACACTTGCCATAAACCTCTAATTGTATTAGGTGACTTCAACCTCAACTCCTCTTCTAATGCAGATAAGGAAACCTTCTTGCATGCTATGGACTCCCTACAATATACACAATTAATAAATGCTCCTACACATAAATACGGATCTACGCCAGATCTCTTCTTTGCCCCCAACCACCTTGTAAATAATGACAGCTTCTCCTCACCCATAATCACACCAGTCCCATGGTCAGACCACCTTAGAATTAAAATAGAATTCTCAAGCAGGATTGACAAACTTGATAAGATAAAAACTTCTACATTTACTCCAAGAAGATTTAAAGCCTTCAATAAAGAGCAGTTCTTACTTGACACACTACCTTGCCTTGACTCAACTGAACTTGATTTGAACAAACAAGTGAACAACTGGTATAACACCATTAGCACTGCATCCAAGGCCTTTTCAGACTCAAGAACATTCAAAAACAGACATCATGCTCCATGGTATTCCAAAAACATACGCAATGCTAAGAGGGAATTAAGGAGAATTGAACGCCACTGGAGACGATCAAAATCTCCTACCTCTCAAAATTTATATTTAATTCAGCAAAAGAATTACAACGATCTCATCAACAAAACTAAAAAAGAGCACCACACAAATACTATACAGAAAGCATTTAACAAACCTAGAGAACTTTTTGCAATTGTAAAAAATCTAGTCAACGAACCAAGCTCTGATAAAGACATTCAGATCAGTCCTCAAGTATATGCAGATCATCTTCAATTGAAAATAGGCCAAACACCACCTTTAAAACAACCTGAAAACAACAGCCTTATTTTACCAAGTACAATTTGGAACAAGTTTTACACTCCCTCGACTACACAACTTTCAGACATCATTGCTGCACTTAACACAAGCACTGCACCCACAGATCCTTGCCCTGTACCTTGGATCAAAGCTACCAAGTCAAACTTTATTAATTTTATTCACAATCTTGTAACTAACTCCTTAACTCATGGAATCATGCCAGAACAACTTAAATTAGCAACAATTAGGCCTACCCATAAAAAAACCAACCTTGAAAAAGACAATCCAGCTGCATATAGACCAATTTCCAGCTTACCACTCTTAGCAAAAATTATTGAGAAGGCAGTACAGCTACAACTTCAAGACCATATTGATGAACATGCGCCACTTGATATACATCAGCATGGCTTCCGCCCCAACCATGGTGTTGAAACGCTCCTACTATACTTATTTAATGACATCACTCAAACAATAGATAATTTCAACAAAGGTACCTTAATGATCTTCTTAGATATTTCAGCTGCCTTCGATACAGTGGACCATGCAATCCTCTTAACAAGACTAAAGAGCATCGGATTAACTGGCACCGTCCTAAAATGGTTTGAATCCTACCTAGTTGATAGACAGTTCCAAGTTAAAATTGGCCTAAACACTTCACGTCACATAGTAATCAAACAAGGCGTGCCGCAAGGATCTGCACTCTCTTCACTTCTTTTTAATTTGTTTATCCAACCAATCTGTCACATAATAGCAGATCATCAAATAGACTACACGATTTATGCGGATGATATCATGATTTACACTCCAATTGATATCAACTGCCCAGATTACAGCAAAATTTCAAACTGTATTACCAGCATTTCAAATTGGCTAACAAATAATAACCTTGCAATAAACCTGAACAAAACGGAAGCACTTATTGTAACTAGAAACACCAGCTTTATCCCTCCACCTTACATTACATGCAACAACACAAAGATTCCAGTTAAGGACGAAGTAAGATACCTCGGAATAACCCTCGATAAGAAGCTAAACCTGCGTTCTCATATAAGAAAAACTGTTAAAAACGCGTATTACAAAATGAAGATAATTAGACGACTTAAGCCTCTTATCTCTTATGATCACTTTCGAACAGTCTGTCAGGCACTCATTACTCCCATTCTGGATTTCTGCAACCCTATTTACAATGGACTGCCTAAGCATGCTCTCAAGCCACTTCAAATGGCACAAAATACAGCAGCTAGAATCATCAATGGATCCTCAAATTATGAACACATTACCCCCATCCTTAAAGAACTCCACTGGCTCCCAATAATCCTTCGCATAAAGTATAAATTAATCATAAATATATTCAAAATGAAACACAACAGTTCTGCAATCAGCCTTCATGCCCTCTTACTCCATGATATCAACAAAAGACCAAGAAGGTTATCCACTTCTAACACCCTCAGCACCCCAAAAAACTACTCTAAATCATGCAAATGTACCTCACAAAGAGCAATTTCTTTGGCCGCCCCTTTAATTTGGAACTCTCTCCCTCCTGATTTACGCTCACTGGATGATTTAAAAGACTTTCGTAAACAATTGAAAACTACACTTTTCATTGAACAATATGGATCAACAATTGACTAAATATATTATATTTATTTTAATTATTTTAACTAATTTGCCTTATTGTTAACCCTTGTTACTTTTCCTATATTACCATTGTACTGTTATGTTTATACTGTGTTTGTTTCCCTTGCCTATAACCTTTGTATTTCTTGTGACCGCTTTGATTGAAGGAAAAGGCGGTATAGAAAACTTGTTAAATAAATAAATAAATAAATAAATAAAAGGGTTGCTAAGTCAGCTTGAATGGCAGGCGCAACATCTTTTCTCCCGAAGGATAAGGAGAGGACTAAGGACAGAGGGAAAAGCTTTTACGGCGATTTTCCCTCCACCCACTTACAGGGCCTGTGGGATATTGGCTGTGTCTCTCGAGGGGGCAGAAAAAGCAGGTGGTGCCGGAAAGAAATTGCGTACCAATGTTTGCAGATTGTTATGGGCATGCTGTGGCCAACAGTTTTGTTCTGTTAATTACCATTGTTAATAATAAATAAACAAATGTATTGTTGAAAGATACGCGTGGTGAAATGTTTGACCAAATGGGGGGGGGGAGGGATGGGGTGAGGGTGGGACGAACCCAAGGCCGTCATGCCAGCTGTGGGGCTGTGCTGGTTAGCAGCATGAAATCTGTCTAATGTGAAAAATGGATATTGTTCTATTGTCTTTGGTTTTATTTGAGATTTGTACCCCCTGAAGAAGGTGTTTGATGAAACGCATAGAGGTTCTCTTTCAAAAAAGAACCTGTGACCACCTTACACATCTCACTTTGTTGTGCCAGTATTATATAGATCCAAAAAGAAAAAAAAACAATTACCGGTGATAAAAGTTAAATCAGAGTACCAAAGAAATCACCTATTTGATGCAGAACAACCCAAATCTATTAATTCTTTTTTTCCTTTATAAGATTTTCCAAAATGAATACATAAAGTAAACATGCGGGAAAAACAACTATCCACAGTCACAATATTAATAAATAAAGTTGAGGAAATATAACAATGAAAAGTTGTACATGTCCACTTCAAGGGAGGATAGACTTTGGATTGCCCACCCAAAAAATTACATATCAAAACCCCAATTTACGCATATCAAAACCCCAATTTCACATCAAAATTACATATCAAAACCCCAATTTACACATACAGCCAGGAACAACTTCCAAACATTTTAAGTTTTACCAAGCAAGAACCATTCCAACTGCAATGGATAAAAAAAAAATGATCACCCTTGTAAGAGAGTAAGAACTTATAAGGATATTTCAAATAGAAAGTAGCACCAATAGCCAGAATCCTAGGTTTTATTTGAAGAAAAAGACTTACGGCATAATTGGGTAGCTTTGGTCATGTCAGGAAAAACAAATAAAGATTAACCAAAAAATAAAGCGTCTTTCTTAGAAAAATAAAGATGCAAACTTGCCCCCTTAACTACCTCTGAAGAAAAAGCCACCAACAAAGTCGCTATCCAAAGAGGTTTCCAGAAAAGTTGTAAGGTCCAATTTATCCAATTGGTCTGTTTCACCTTCAGGAGCTTGTTCCAAAACACTCTGGGGTAAATAATAGATAGAGGAAATGAAAGGTTCATCAAAGGAAGTATACTGCAAGATTTCTTTAACATATTTTTTAAATTGCTCCAGAGGGGAAATAAGATAGACCTTTGGTAAATTTAAAAACCTAAGATTCCGGGCACGGGCTAAATTTTCCAAGTACTCTGACTTAGAATGAAGAAACTGTCCTTAATAAAAGCATTACCCGCAGATTGAACCCCAGATACTGTAGCCTCCATCTTACGGAACTTCTCACAAACAGAAGACAAAACCTCTCCATGATTCTGGAGAGCAGAAGAAGTACCTTCAGTAAAAGCACACAACTGAGTGAGGGTCCCAGAAAGAACCTCTTCCATACTACGGACCGCTGATAGAACATTGCTTAAAGTAACATCGATTCAGGAGGGGCCTGCATTATCCAGAGCCAGTCCCGTTAAAGATAGCAAGACCGGGTCTGGATACATCTGAACTAAACAAGGCAGGTCAGAGGCAGGACTCCTAATCCCCCACTGAGGGGTAGAGGCCAACGGCATGAGGGAACCACTCTTAGCCTGTAAGGTCCCCTGAAAGAAGACAGCATTATCCAACCCTGGCTGAGAGGGAGGGGTAGGAACCGCCAAACCTAAGGAAGCCTCCGGGGAGGAAGCACCGTCTATGTCCAAAGGATCAGTAGGCTCAAGTAAGGCCAAATTAACCACATGATGACGAAACTTTAAATAGTTTTGTGTCATCTGCAAATTTGATAACCTCTTAAAGAGTATTAATGAACAAACAAACCTCTTCCAAAGATGGGGAAGCTGTAAAACTAGTGGACATAACATGAAGCTGCTAGGGGGTAAATTGAAAGGCAATGTCAGGAAATACTTTTTCACAGGAAGTGTGGTGGATGCTTGGAATGCCTTCCTGATGGAAGTGGTGGGGGTAAATACAGTGACAGAATTCAAAATGGCATGGGACAGACACATTGGATCCCTTTATAGCAACAGGATAAAGTCAAAATAAACTTAACTATCTAATTTCTCAACAAACAGGGGTGCCCTACTCAGAGCGGTGGGCTCACCCCCTAAACAAAGACATGGGGAGGGAGGACCTGCACGGAGCGGTAGGTGTACCTACTCTTGACATCTTACTGGCCAGACTTGATGGACCATACTGGTCTTTACCTGCCATCATTTACTATGTTACTATGAGTCTTCCACTGCAGGCTCTGTTTCTTGCCTTCAGGGTCATACTGGAAGACCTAAGTTTCATCTCCTGTGATGACTGGTCCAACAAACTTTGGATTTTCTCCAGCAAGTCTCAACAAACATTAGCCCGGTGCTCCTTCTGGTCGTCCTATAAAAGCTTGGGCACCATCTTGGCGCACACCTTCCGCATCCCCAGCTCCTGCACCAAGATGGTCCGCACTGACTCCCTGTTCAGGCTGAGCTCCTCAGCTATCATCTGCACTGTCAATCTGCAATCACTCTGCACCAGCTGGTTCACTCTGTTAGTGTTCTCAGCCGTCTTTGTCGTGGAAGGCCGTCCTGACTTGTGGTCATCCTCCACCTCCTTGCGGCCAGTCTTGAAGCATTTGTGTCACTCGAAGACTCACGGCCTTGACATTGCATCTTCTCCATAAGCCTTTTGAAGAAGTTGGAGACGCTCAGTTGGGCCCTTCTCCAGCTTAACCAGAAATTTCAAGTTGATTCTTTGCTCCATATTTCTGCCACCTCCAGTTGCGTGACAAAGCGATGGAGCAGTGTGCTATAAAAAAAATCTGAAAAAGAAAAACAGAGTGAGAGAGATGAAAAATATTATAGCAGAATAGTGGCGAGATGTTGTACAACACAGTTGCATAAGTGGTTAGCCAATTGGCATTGAGTCATGGGTGTGGCTGCCACAGTCTCGTTTCCTTTTTGTCACACCTCGTATGTGACTTGTTCTTTAAGGATATGGTAGGAATCTGAAAGATGAGACATACTTTAAAACTAGTGGAGATGTTATTTGCCAGATCGACACTTTGTACCATGCTCCAATAGCAGTCTGCTATGTTTGTTCCATGCATTCTTACTAGAAAAAAGGTGTCAGTCCTCATATGCAAGGTTCTTAGGTTAAGAAATGAGGACCATGGGCCAGCGCTAGCAGGCAATGGAAAAGATGATGGTACTCAGTACTACTGCATAGCCCTTTAAAACAAAAAACCCCGGTTTATGATTGTTAAACTTGATAATACACCTTAGTTGGCTAATGAACGATAATACAAGTAAGACTACAAGAATATAATATATAGTAAGGGCTCACATTCAGAAGCCCTTATCTGAATAGCAGCATCTTTTATCTGGTTAAGCCCCTGTGGTCAGGTTCATCTGGATGCATTGCAATGTCTGCCTTTTGAGTCAATCCTGAGTCTTGGTGACCCAACAGCTCCTGGGTTTTCTTAGCAGTGTGACTGGAAGTAAATTGCCAGGTCTTTCGTCTGAGGCAATGGAGGGTTAAGTGACTTGTCCAGTCACAAGGACTGCCAGCTGGAAGTGAACCCTAGTCTCCTGGTTACCCAGCCAGTGCCACTGAAAACCTTTCTGACCTCCCCAGCAGCATCGATATAACGCTTGGATGGAGTGTGAGCAGAGTCATGACGGTTCTCAGAATTATTCATCCCTTTATCTGGATAGAGGACTGAATATCGCTGAATATTGCATAATTCCTGTACTGAGGGCACTCTGTGGATATTCAACATCAGCTGCTCTGTCAGCGCTGAATATATGAAGTTCATTTAGCTACTGCAGCTGGTGTTCAAAAAAAATGCCAAACACCGCAGCGGGCAGTAATTATCCTAAGTTATTAACAAACAATGAAAATCAATTATATTTATATACAGTAAAGCTTAGAAACTAACAAAATAGCCAGGATGTAAATTCACATCCTGCTGAACACTGCTTTGGGGGAATTCTTTTTCACAACTGCTATTAATGCAAATGAGCTGTTAGTGAAATGATCGCAAGAGGTCAGTATTGCCTTTAAGGTTTTCTATTGAGCTACAGATTAGAGGATTATTCATTAGACACAAAGGACAGAATTAGCAAACATCTGAAAACTGGGAGTAGTAAAATGGCAATTCTTATAATATGGGCTAAAGACTTCGTAGACCAAAGAATAAGATTATAATGTTACATATACAACTGCTACTTTGTTAAGAACTAATGTTGCAATATCTTCAAACCTGGCTTAGTAAAATTTCACCCATTTAAAGATCTAATGATAAAAATTACATGGGAATCATGCTTTATGTTTTTTTATGTAAGCTTTCTATAAGGAAAGCCAGTTACCTGTATAAGTTGCCTCAACATTACCCACTACTTGCTTGGTTAAAAATATCATGGTGGGCACTTTTACCCGGGTAAGGAGACAGCGTTCCTGGGAGATGTTTTGCTGGACCAAATCTCTGTGCGGAGTAGTTTACATGGAAAAGCAGGTCGGCACTTTTACCCAGGGTAATTGTGAGGAAAATAATCTTTTCCTTTGTGTCAATTTATGTATTTAAATAGGCTTATATACTGCTTTTCTACCAGTCAGGTACATTCAGGTACTGTATATATAAATTTCCATTGTCCCTGAAGGGCTCACAATTTTTGTTTTTGTACCTGAGGCAACAGAGGGTTAAGTGGCCTGTCCAAAGCACAAGGAGCACCTGTGGGACTAAAACCCCAGTCCTTCCGGCCCAAGGGAGCTTTCCTTTAGTGGGATTCAAATCCCTGGCCTGAGGTAACTTGCCCCAACCACTAGGCCACTCCTCTCTCATATGTGACTATTTGTGAAAATTGTCCTCAACATGTAGAAAGGCAGCGTATAAACACTGTTAAATAAATAAAATATAATTAATAGTTTTAGACTGATCTGATTTTTTTGGAATTCAAATGTTCTATAAAGATTTTTAAAACTCTCCATTTAAGTTTGATTTGAAAAACTTTACTGAAGTTAGGTGTATAATGGCAAAACAGTGCTGATAAGCTATAGGAATTAATTTTTTTAGCAAGCTGTCTGGATAAGAGCGAAAAAGTAAAATGACCGACAATGAATTCACATATATTAGAAACAACAAGGACTTGACCTTTCTGCCGCTTTTGACACTGTTGACCACAACCTCCTCGCTTGGTTTTAAGGGCTCTGTGCTATCCTGGTTCTCTTCCTCTCTCTCCCATCGCTCCTTCAGTGTTTGTGCTGGTGGATCCCGCTCTCAGTTGGTGTAACCTACCCCAAGGGTCTGTTTTGGGTCCACTCTTTTTCTCTCTATATACCCAGTCCCTTGGTGCACTCTTCTCCTCCTATAGTTTTCAGTACCATTTTTATGTAGATGACTCAGATCTACCTCTCTACCCCTGATTTCTCTCTGGCAATCCAGGCTCGGATCTCTGCCTGCCTATCTGACATTGCTGTTTGAATGCCTCACTGTCATTTGAAATTAAACATGGCCAAAACAGAATTTCTTATTTTTCCCCCTAAATCCTCCTCCCCCTCCCCCCTTCCTCTTTTCTCAATCTCTGTAGAAAACGCTCTACTCCTCCTTGTTACCTCAGCTCAAAACCTTGGGGTCATCTTTGACTCCTCCATTTCCTTCTCCACGCACATCCAACTGATAGCTAAAACTTGTTGGGCTAGATATTGAGTTAGGATGGCGTGAGAAAAGCGCCTAGCTGTCACCGCCATCCTCTGATCCAGGATATTCAATGTTGGGATCATATCTGGCCCAGTATTGAATATCTGGGGTTGCCGCACATACCCAGAAGCCGCTTTTGCCGTGCCTATCTTTTACCTGTACAAGCTAACAGGGTACTATTGCAATATCACCACTACCCGGTAAGCCTATGTTGCTGCCCATGACATCTCCTGGAACGCCCACGACATGCCCCAATTCTAGTGGTTTTATACTTCCAAGATGGTGGGGGAAGGGGTAACTTACATGGAGCATCAGTTCTAATGTTAAAGGAAGGTGCGGGGGACGAGTTCATATCTTACATGGAGCAGTGCAGTAATTACAACTCTAAATGAAGGCACTGCGAGCAGTATAACTTGTATAGGGCAACAGTGATAATGCTAAATGAAAGTCCTGAGTATTGTAATTGGTTAAATATTAAACTTTTCTTTACCTGGGGGAAGATGCTGGTGGTCCACTAGTGCAGTGTTTTTCAACCTTTTTTGTGCAAAGGCACACTTTTTTCATGAAAAAAATCACGAGGCACACCACCATTAGAAAATGTTAAAAAAATTTACCTCTGTGCCTATATTGACTATATATAAAGTAATTCTCTTGAATAGGAATCAAACACTCACACCAACCCCCTCCCCTGCTGGTTCACACCAACCCCCCTCCCCTGCTGGTTCACTCACACCACCCCCCCCTCCACTGCTGGTTCACTCACCCACCCCCATTTAACTTACTCACCCTTCCTGCTGGGTCACTCACTAACTTACCCCCCCTCCCCTGCTGGTTCACTCACACCATCGCCCCTCCCCCCTTGCTGGTTCACTCACACCACCCCCCCTCCACTGCTGGTTCACTCACACTCCCACCCCCCTTGCTGGTTCACTCACACTCCCCCCCCTTGCTGGTTCACTCACACTCCCCCCCCCTTGCTGGTTCACTCACACACACACACACCCCCCTCTGCCCAAGCCGCTGCTTCTGCTTTGTACAGAGCAGCGGCTGCACTACACTTACATTGAAAAGTAAAGAGAAACTGTGTCAGGAGCCCTCCGGTCATCGCAGAGCCTGAGGAAGTGATGTCATGGGGGCGGGCTCCTCACAGGCAGCTAAAGTTAATTTGAAAAGGAAAGACAGCCTTTACTTTTCAATGTAAGTGTAGTGCAGCCGCTGCTCTGTACAAAGCAGAACCAGCGACTGCACTGCTATAGGGAATCGCGATCGCGTTCGCGCCGCAGACTTCGGCACAAAAGCCGGTTTTTTGCTCTGGCCGCTCCCGATCTTGCGGCCAGAGCAAAAAAAACGGCTTTTCAATGGCCGGTTTTACAACTGTGCTGGCAGCCGGCCTGGCCATGGAAAAACCGGCCAGGCCGGCTGAAAACCGGCCGGTTGGCAACCCTAATTTGTGAGCCGAGGCCACATGTTACGGATGAAATTGGAATTTTTCCCATGGCACACCAGACAATATCTCACGGCACACTAGTGTGCCGCGGCACAGTGGTTGAAAAACGCTGCACTAGTGGACCGCTGATGGAAAAGCATGTACCTCATGCTTTTCTACTCCTTTGTGCCTGTATTGCAAGCTGTGTTTCTGCAGGTTGCTCCCATTCAGTGTGCCAGTAACTCCCCCCTCCCCCCAGAAGTGACGTGGCTGCGTTCCACAAGGTTGCTCCCATTCAGTGTGCCAGTAACTCCACCCCCCCCCCCAGAAGTGACGTGGCTGCGTTCCACAAGGTTGCTCCAATTCAGTGTGCCAGTAACTCCACCCCCCCGCCCCCGAGGAAAAAGATTTAGGCGTCATTGTGGATAACATGTAAAAACCCTTGGCCCAGTGTGCAGCGGCAGCCAAGAAAGCAAATAGAATGCTAGGTATAATAAGGAAAGGAATGGAAAATAAAACAAAAGATATTATAATGCCTCTATACCGTTCCATGGTGAGACCGCACCTTGAATATTGTGTGCAATTCTGGTTACCATATCTTTAAAAGGATATAGCATTATTAGAAAAGGTTCAGAGAAGAGCCACCAAAATGGTGAAGGGGATGGAAGGATAATCCTATGAAGAAAGGCTAAAAAGGTTAGGGCTCTTTAACCTGGAAAAGAGACGGCTGAGGGGAGATAGAAGTCTATAAATTAATGAACGGAGTGGAACGGGTAAACGTAGATCGATTGTTTACGTTATCAGAATATAGAAAGACTAGGGGACATGCAATGAAGCTACAGGATAAACTATTTAAGACTAATAAAAGAAAATATTTTTTCACTCAACGTGTAATCAAACTCTGGAATTTGTTACCTGAGGATGTAGTAAAGGCTGTTAGTGTAGCTGTGTTTAAAAAAGGTTTGGACAAGTTCCTGGAGGAAAGGTCCATAAACCATTTTTAAGAAGGGACCCAGGATATCAATGCTTGAACCAGTACATGCATTGCGGAACCTGTGTCTTTTGGGGAAACTGCTAGGTACGTATGACCTAGATTGGCCACTGTTGGAAACAGAATACTGAGCTTGATGGACCTTGGTCTGACCCAGTATGGCATATCTTATGTTCTTATGTTCTTATGAAATTGCTGTAGGGTCAAGGGAGTGATGTGACACCTGTGTCTAGGTGGGTGTCTCTCTCCTCCTCCTTCTACTAGTACTGATAATAATCATTTGTATAGTGCTACAAGGCATACGCAGCACTGTTCATATAGATGTAAGACACAGTCCCTGCTCATCAGAGCTTATAATCTAATCAAGCTCTCGTTTTCTTCCCTGTCTGTGGACGAACAAGCAGACCTCTGGGCATCCACTCTCACCACTGCTCTGGATCAACTCACTCCCTTCCGTCCCTACCACTCATCCCGCCCTCTTTCCTACCATCCTTGGTTTCACTCTGTTTTTTTCCTTCAATGCTCCTGCCTTCGCCGGGCGGAGCTTGCATGGCGTAAGCACCCCACTCCTCACTCTCTTGCCTTCTTCCATAGTTCCTAGTTGCTCTACCACTCAGTGATCTCTGATGCTAAGTGTTCTCACTATTCTGACTGTATCTCTTCCTCATCTAACTCCTCCAGACAACTCCACCACATCCTCCGTTCTGTTTCTGCCCTGTCCACCTCCTCTTCAGTCCCTCCCTCCCCCCCTGATGTGCCCGATTCTGACTGCCTCGCCTCCTTCTTCTCTAGCAAGATCGAGACTCTTCGTGCCACCTATCCCTCCTGTCCCCCTCCTCTTTCCCCTCCTGCCCTCTCACAGCCACAGTACTCTCCTCCCTCCTCTTCTCCTCCTCCTTCCAGTGGGGTTTTCCCTCATATCTGGCATTCATTTTGTCCTGTCACTGAGAATGAACTTACTAAGTTCATTGCCTCCTCTCACAAAACCACTTGTCAGCTCGACCCCCTCCCCTCCTCCTGGTTGCTAGACATTTCCCTTCATACTTCACATATTCAATAATAGCCTTTCTTCTGGTGTTTTTCCCTCACCCTGGAAACATGCCTCATTTGCCCCCTCCTTAAAAAGCCCTCCCTCGATCCCTCTGTTCTCGCCAACTGGCACCCTGTCTCTAACCTCCCCTTTCTTTCTAAGATTCTGAAAAAGCTTGTTTTCTCCCAACTCTCTGCTCATCTTGATTCCACTCTCTCCCTCCACCCCCGACAGTCCAGCTTTCGTTCTGGTCATAGTACAGAAATCATCCTCACCTCCCTCCTGAATGAAGTGCACCAGTCTCATGACTGTGGTGATCTTTTCCTCGTGGTTTCTCTAGATCTGTCCTCCGCTTTTGACATTGTCAACCATCGCACCCTTCTCTCCTGTTTGGCTGATCTTGGGATCCATGGTGCTGTTCTTTTGTGGTTTTGTTCCTTTCTCTCTTCCCGCACCTTCTCAGTCTGGACCAGCACTGTCCCCCCCCCCCCCCCGGCTCTCCGCTGCAGGATCCCTCAGGATTCAGTGCTTGCCCCCTCTTCTTCAATGTCTTTCTTGCCCCCCTTGCACTCATCGTTCAACAGTCTGGGGTCTCTGGTTACTTCTATGCCGATGATACCCTTCTTGTGCACCACACTAGCTCTCTCACTACTGATCTCTCCACCCTCAATGCCTGTCTCTTCCGTGTTGCCACATGGCTGAGCAGTAACTTTCTCCACGTCAACCCTTCAAAATCCTCTGCCCTCTGGTTCTCCTTTAGTACCCCACTCCCACTTTCTCCCCCCTTTTCCTTTCCACTCCTATCCCCCTCGTTTCTTCCCTCCGCCTCCTCGGGGTTTCCGTTGACTCCTCTCTCTCCTTCCACCAGCACATCTCTTCGCTCATCCATCGTTCTTTCTTCTTCCTGCGCCAGATCTGTGCTGTATGCTCCCTTCTTCCCACTTCATCCCTTAACACTCTGGTCCTGTCTCTTGTCATTTCCAGGCTGGGCTACTGCAACACCGTTCTGTCTGGCCTCCCCCAGTACCAGCTCTGGCGGCTGCAGTTGGTCCAGAACACAGCTGCATGTCTGCTCACGCACTCCTCCCCTACCGATCATGTCACTCCCCTTCTTCTCAGTCTCCACTGGCTCCCGCTCAACTTCCATTTCATCTACAAACTCCTCATTCTTAGCCATAAAGCACTTCCCACTGGCGCCCACCAATACCTTGCAGATTCCATTTGTCTGCAGCCTTCCCCCCGCCTCCTCCGTTCAGCTCATGGCAATTGTCTTTTTCTTCCCCCCTCCCCCTCTCTGGCCCACCTGGAGTCAACATGCCGCTCTGCTTTCTTTTTCCTGGCCCCCGCTCTTTGGAATTCCCTCCCTTCCATCATACGCACAGAACTGTCTTACTATTGCTTTAAGAGTTCACTCAAGACCCACCTCTTCCAGCAGGCATTCGACCTTCCTGACCCCTGATGCCCTCCCCCAGGTTATTCACCTCCTGCCAACTCACTCCTCCTCATCCCCTTCTTCTCCACTAGCTCCTTCTGTTCTCTACTTTCGTCTCACCTCTCTCTTTCCTGTCTAACTATTGGCGTTATTTTCCTTTAGTTTCTACTGGTTTGTTTTTATTGTACACCACCCTGATGCCAACGCTTGGGCAGTGTTTATTTATTTACATTCTCTTATATACCGCGCTATTCTGCATCAGTGCGGTTTACATTGAACAAACTGAAATTACATTGAACAGGGCATTATAACTTGGAAATAACTATTTTACAGGGAACATGGGCTATGGAGGGTTAAGTGGCTTGCCCAAGACCACAAGGAGCACCTGTGGGACTAGAAACCCCAGTCCTTCCAGCCCAAGGTTGCTGTCCTCTAGTGGGATTTGAACCACCGACCTTCCGGCCTGAAGTACCTTGCCCCAACCACTAGGCCACTGCTCCACTCCTGAGCAATTGTATTGTATTGCCAAATGAGCAATTGTATATGTTTTCTGCTACCCACTTTGCAGACAAAAGTAGGATATAAGGTGGATCAATAAGTACAAGAAAATAAATGATAGACATGTGGCATTCAGTGCCTGCCACAGAAGAAGACAGAGAGCACATGTAGATCCAGGATGCAGAGAAAAGCAAGAGTGGCAAGATCAATGGGAGAGGGAATATTAGAGAACCCCCTACCCTCCTTCTGCAACAGAGAAGAGAACTGAGTGGAGGTGCTGGAGAGGGCAGCCCAGAGAAGCACCAGGGAGGAGTCACGGTGAAGAGATCCAGGACAGGAGAGAGCCAGAAGAAAGCCGAGTGACAGCAGAGCCTAGGAGTCCAGCTTAGGAAAAGAAAGGCAAGCTGTGGAGGGTCCAATAGGAAACTGAACTTAGCAGAAGACAAAAAATAAAGACAGACCTGAGAACTAGTCTCTATAGGAAAACTGTAGCCAGATATGCATCGGAGAGTAACAGTCTGACTGCAGAGCCAGCAAGCGGACAGAAGTAGCCCCCTTGAGAGCTCAGGAGAGGCATCAGCAGCTGTGTCAGAACCAGTGAATCTGTGGTGAGCTGCAGAAACCCACAAAGTCCCTGGCACCATGGACAGCAGCTGAAAGCACTACAAGTCTCCTGCTTGTTAGGCAATAAATAAGAGATACCTTACTTATATAGAAAACTCAAGTTCTTTTTTATTTACAGTTTATTGAGAATACAGCTCAGAGGTAGTACATACACCTAGGTCAAGTCTACTTTTTTTTTTTTTAGAACCTAGAGAGGTTTTCAGCTAATTATGTAGCTAGTTAGGTGCACTGAGGGACATGAAGATGTGTTGGCGCACACTGTGGGTTCAACGACACAAGTCATGGGACCCCAAGTTGCCAAGCGGACCAGGACACCTGCTGTGCAAGTAGTCTACTCTATATGGTGCCCAGCAGTGATAGTTGAGTTTGCACCAGCATTAGTTTAATTGAGGAACTGAAACAAATGTTGAGAAACCTGGAAGATGTAATACAGCAATTTGATAAACTAAAGAGTAGCATATCACCCAGACCGGATGTTATACATTTCAGAGTGCTGAAAGAATTCAAAAATGAGATTGCAGATCTACCAGTCTGTCCCCATTTGCCATATCATTGTCATAATGGTAATAAATCAAATTCCAGAGCCAGGAGTCCAGTGAAGAATTTTATTATTTCATTCTCACGAGAACGGGCGTCTGCTCCCTATAGCAGGCACAAATCTTTATTCCATTTCACACCTTTCATACATTTTCTTTCCCCTTCCTGTTATCGTAGTTATGCCCCATTGGTTGACGTTTACAGTAAGTCACATGCGTGCTTTATTTCATTCAATTTCAAAGTTCTCATGGCAAGAAAGGGACTTTTCTGTACTGTTCATACCAGCGGTTCTCAACCTTTTTTATACCGCGATCCCTTTTACCATTGGTCAACTTGTGACGACGCCCAATGATAAAATCAAATGTGTCTCTCTTCCTTTACCGTTAACGCATTGTCGCTGTAATCATTTGTTGAATTATTAATATATTATAGGCCTTTGCAATATGTTTATATTTATAAAATTTACTTATTTAAACCACAATAATTAATCACAATAACAAGTAACAATATTTGATTTTGAAATTATTATGATTTTGTAGTCAACGGTTTTAGTATACTTTATTCAAAAAGACTGACAAAGGGCAACGGTGTGAGCTTTCTTGGCTTTGGCGATTCTGAGAGCCACCATATATGAAGCTTCAACAGCGACTATGTTTTGATTTATTAGAACAATAAATTAGAAAAGAAATAATAATTCCCAGGATTTGTCAGGTGACCCCTGGTAAATCCTGAGGTGACCCCCGTGGGGGTCCCGACCCACAGGTTTATTTATTTATTTAAACGTATTTCTATACCGCCTTATCCTGCAATCAAGGCGGTCTGAACAGCAAACAATCAATAAGATACAGTGTATAGTGTGCACATGCAGTGAGTAGTGTATGCGTGTGAGTGTGTCTGGACGTTGATTCTTGTGGTGCTATTTACAGCGTGCACTATTTACAATGCTATGGATATCAGTTCCTTGCTTAATTACAATTATAGTGACATGTGGGGGGAATTGAGGTGTCTGTTGCATGGTTTAAGTAATGCCACCGTAGTGTTCTATGAAGAGGGTTGTCTTCAGTAGTTTCCTGAACTCCTTAAGGTCTGATGTTGAACGCAGTTCATCAGGGAGGACGTTCCAGATTGTTGGTGCCGCCTTTGATAAGGCTAGTTTTTCGGTGTCCTTGTGTACCCTGTTGATATCTAGGTGTGTTGACACGGTTGGATGTGCCTCTTCTTCTCGGTCTTGTGCTGTTGTCTGGTTGTATGAGTGGGTGTAGGCTGAAAGCTGATGATTGATGTTTGATTTTGAAAATGTTTATGATTGTCTTGTATCTAATGCGGGCACTGATAGGCAGCCAGTGGAGCTCTCTTAGGGTGGGTGTGATGTGTTCTTGTCTTGTGGTGCCAGAAATTATGCGTGCTGCTGTGTTTTGTGCCAGTTGCAAAGGTCTTAGTGTCTGTTTCATTAGACCTAGATAGATTAGAAGTCTAGGATTGGGGTTATTAGTGCTTGACAAACTGTGCGGAAATGTTCCTGAGTGAGGAGGGGCTTGAGGCGTCGTACAGGCTTTCTTAACCAGGGCTCCACACATCAAACAGTAAGTGAGGTTTTGAGGGTTTCTTTGTTTGGTGTTTTTTGTTACATTGCTAGCTCTCTGACTGGGAGCTCTTAAAAGGGTTTTGTGTATATTTTTTTAAAGCAAGGTTAAATTCATTTTTGCTGTTTTAGGGGAATCTGTACTTGAGCACCGTAGTATTGCTGAACTCTGTAACCCCCTCAGGTTCAGGAACTGCTAACACCTAATCAGGGGTTAGTGGGCCTGTTTCCTGAGTGCAATTGAAGCCTGCATAAAAAGGCTGCTTGGCCCTGCCCTTTTGAGGCTTTCTTAACCAGGGCTCCACACATCAAACAGTAAGTGAGATTTTGAGGGTTTCTTTGTTTGGTGTTTTTTGTTACATTGCTAGCTCTCTGACTGGGAGCTCTTAAAAGGGTTTTGTGTATATTTTTTTAAAGCAAGGTTAAATTCATTTTTGCTGTTTTAGGGGAATCTGTACTTGAGCACCGTAGTATTGCTGAACTCTGTAACCCCCTCAGGTTCAGGAACTGCTAACACCTAATCAGGGGTTAGTGGGCCTGTTTCCTGAGTGCAATTGAAGCCTGCATAAAAAAGGCTGCTTTGCCCTGCCCTTTTGAGGCTTTCTTAACCAGGGCTCCACACATCAAACAGTAAGTGAGGTTTTGAGGGTTTCTTTGTTTGGTGTTTTTTGTTACATTGCTAGCTCTCTGACTGGGAGCTCTTAAAAAGGTTTTGTGTATATTTTTTTAAAGCAAGGTTAAATTCATTTTTGCTGTTTTAGGGGAATCTGTACTTGAGCACAGTAGTATTGCTGAACTCTGTAACCCCCTCAGGTTCAGGAACGGCAAACACCTAATCAGGGGTTAGTGGGCCTGTTTCCTGAGTGCAATTGAAGCCTGCATAAAAAGGCTGCTTGGCCCTGCCCTTTTGAGGCTTTCTTAACCAGGGCTCCACACATCAAACAGTAAGTGAGGTTTTGAGGGTTTCTTTGTTTGGTGTTTTTTGTTACATTGCTAGCTCTCTGACTGGGAGCTCTTAAAAGGTTTTTGTGTATATTTTTTTAAAGCAAGGTTAAATTCATTTTTGCTGTTTTAGGGGAATCTGTACTTGAGCACCGTAGTATTGCTGAACTCTGTAACCCCCTCAGGTTCAGGAACTGCTAACACCTAATCAGGTGTTAGTTCCCTCCCTACCCACCCCGACTCCCACCCACCCCTAGTGAGCAGTCTTGCTTTATAGGGCACCTCCCCCTTTATCAAATCACAGTGAATTGGACCAGCACATTTTGAATATAATTAAAGAGATTTAACTGCTTTTTCTCTGAAAGGACAGCTGCGAAACCAGCTGGTACTTCGTAGATCTCTCTATTTTGCTTTAACAGATACCTAAGCTCCACAAACAGAACAATGGCTGGGAAAAATCGTATTGCTAAAGCTGTTGCCCCCGTTACAGCTTCTGCCTCAGTCCAGACAGAGGCCCTATTGCCAGTTGAAGAACCAGTTCCATGTGCAGGGTGCCTGCATGCTGAAGCTCTGAGGAAACAAGTGGAGGAACTCAGAGAGGAGGTGGCGAGGCTGAGGAGCATTCAAGACAGTGAGAAGTACATTGATGAGATGCTGCTTGCAGCAACCAGGCTCTCCAGCACAGGAGAAGATGGGTGTCAACAGAATGTCGATGGTTGGACAAAAGTCACCAGAGCCTGCAAAATCACCAATCCAACTTCTCCAGCCCTTGAATTGAAGAATCATTATGCAGCCCTGGAAGTGGAGGAGGTGAAAGCATCCCTGGAAAGGGAAGAACCAGAGTTCAAGTACCCCATAGTTGCAGAATCAGTGACCAGAAGGAAACGAAGGGTAGTGGTGGTTGGAGACTCTCTTCTGAGGGGTACTGAGGCGTCCATCTGCCGACCAGACTTGATGTCCAGAGAGGTATGCTGTCTGCCTAGTGCCAAGATCCAAAATGTTACGGAGAATTTGCCGAGACTCATCAAGCCCACTGACTATTACCCAATGTTGCTAATCCATGTTGGAACAAATGATACTGCCAGGTATACCTCGGAACGTATCAAAAGTGACTTCATGGCTCTGGGACAGAGGGTGAAGCAGGTAGGTGCACAGGTGGTGTTCTCTTCAATCCTCCCTGTTGAGGGTAAAGGCCAAGGCAGAGAGGCTCGCATCCTGGAGATTAATGCATGGCTGCGTGGATGGTGTCTTCGACAGCGTTTTGGTTTCCTAGACCATGGGATGCTGTTCCAAGGGTTGCAGAGCAGAGATGGCATCCATCTATCCAAGAAAGGTCAACACATCTTTGGTAGTAGACTGGCTAATCTACTGAAGAGGGCTTTAAACTAGATTCGTTGGGGATGGGTGAAGAAAGCCCCAGGTAAGTGAAAGCCCCCAGGTAAGTGATACATTAAATACCTTTATGGAAATGGGTAACAGGGGTAACATATGGAAAGCAGTGTGTATTAATGCCCGTAGCATGGGAAATAAGATCTCTGAAGTTGAAGCTTTGGTGGGAGTGGCTGACTTAGATTTAGTGGCAGTTACAGAAACATGGTTCACAGAAAACCATGACTGGGATGTAACTATACCTGGCTATACTTTATTCAGAAAGGACAGGGTAGGAAGAAGGGGAGGAGGAGTAGCACTATATGTAAAAACTACTATTAAAGCTTTGGAATTACAGAGCTTAAAAGGGAGAGAGGAGGCATTGTGGGTTAAACTAGAAAGAGGGAAAGAGAAATCTATTTGCATTGGTGTGATATACAGACCTCCCTCACAAGAGGAAGAGGTGGACAGAGAGTTAATTGAAGACATACGCAGCATTGCTAGGAAAGGGGAAGTGCTACTGCTAGGAGATTTCAATATGCCAGATGTTGATTGGCACTTTCCTGCTGCAGTATCATCTAGGAGTAAGGAGATCCTGGATTCTCTACAGGGAGAACTATTCAGGCAATTGGTAACAGACCCCACACGTGAAGGGGCCATACTGGACTTGGTGCTTACCAATGGTGAAAGTGTTTCTGATGTTGTAGTGGGAGATCATTTTGCATCCAGTGATCACCAGATGGTGTGGTTCAGTATTAGGACTAGGGCTGTTAGAATCCATTCCAAGGTGAAGATCTTAGACTTTAGGAAGACTAACTTTGCGAAGATGGGCCAATACCTCAGGGAGTCATTAGTGGGATGGGAACAGCTGGGGGATGTAGAACAACAGTGGGCAAAACTGAAAGGGGGTATTTTAAAGGCAACCAACCTTTTTGTTAAAATGGTAAATAAAGGCAAAAGGAACAGGAGACCGCTATGGTTTTCGAAGGAAGTAGCTGAAAAAGTGAAGAAAAAGAGGGAGGCCTTCATGAAATACAAGAGATCACAGAGAAAGGAAGACAGGCATCTGTATTTGGAAAAACTTAGAGAAGCTAGCAAAGTAGTCAAGAAGGCAAAGATTCAAAAGGAGGAGGAAATAGCCAATGCAATAAAATGGGGAGATAAGACATTTTTCAGATATATTAGTGAGAAGAGGAAGGGCAAAAGTGGTATTGTCAGACTCAAGGGTACAGGGGGGGAATATGTAGAAGCTGATAAGGATAAAGCGGAATTGCTTAACAAATATTTTTGTTCTGTGTTCACAGATGAAGAACCAGGAGCAGGACCTCAGAAAACACCCACAAATAAGAACAGAAGCGAGGGACATCTTGAACAATTTTCAGAAGACTGTGTTCGTGAGAAACTAGCTCAACTTAAAGTAGACAAAGCGATGGGACCGGATGGGATACACCCTAGAATACTGAGGGAACTTGGGGACGTTCTAGCAACTCCACTGACTGACCTTTTCAATGCCTCGTTGGAGTCGGGAGTGGTGCCAAAGGACTGGAGAGAGGCTCATGTGGTGCCTTTACACAAAAGCGGAAGTAAGTAAGGATGTGGTTGAAAAACTACAGGCCAGTTAGTTTAACTTCAGTGGTGAGTAAATTAATGGAAACGCTGTTGAAAGAGAAAATAGTGAGGTTTCTGGAGTCCAGCGGATTACAGGATCCGAGGCAGCATGGATTCACCAGAGGCAGGTCTTGTCAGACAAATCTGATTGATTTCTTTGACTGGGTGACCAGGGAGTTGGACCGAGGGAGAGCTCTAGATGTGGTGTATTTAGATTTCAGTAAAGCCTTTGACTTATAAACAAACTGAGCACCCTAGGGATGGACCCTAAAGTTACTGCTTGGGTTAGAAATTGGTTGGGTGGGAGGCGACAAAGAGTACAAGTAAATGGAGCTCACTCTGAGGAGAAGGATGTTACCAGTGGTGTGCCCCAGGGATCTGTCCTTGGTCCGATTCTTTTTAACATCTTTGTTAGTGATATAGCGGAAGGGCTGTCGGGTAAGGTTTGCCTCTTTGCGGATGATACCAAAATCTGCAATAAAGTAGACACCCAGGAAGGTGTAGATAACATGAGGAGGGATCTAGCTAAGCTTGAAGAATGGTCTAGAATTTGGCAGCTGGGATTTAATGTTAAAAAATGTAAGGTCATGCATTTGGGCTGCAGCAATCCAAGGGAGCAATATAGCATAGGAGGTGAAGTACTTTTGTCCACTAAAGAAGAGCGGGACCTAGGCGTAGTTGTGTCCGATGATCTTAAAGTAGCTAAACAGGTAGAAAAGGCGACGGCAAAAGCTAGAAGGATGCTTGGGTGCATACGGAGAGGAATGGCTAGCAGAAAAAAGGAGGTGATAATGCCTCTGTATAAGTCTTTGGTGCGACCTCATTTGGAGTATGGTGTGCAATTCTGGAGACCGCACCTTCAAAAGGATGTGAACAGGATGGAGTCGGTGCAGAGGGTTGCTACTAAGATGATTAGTAGTCTTCATTATAAAGCATATGAGCACAGACATAAGGATCTTAATATGTACACCTTAGAGGAAAGGCGGGATAGAGGTGATATGATTGAGATGTTTAAATACCTCCGTGGCATAAATGTTCAGGGAGAGAGCCTCTTTCAATTGAAAGCAAGTTCTGCAACGAGGGGACATGGGATGAGGGTGAAGGGAGATAGATTCAGGAGTGATATGCGGAAATATTTCTTTACGGAAAGAGTAGTGGATCCGTGGAATAGTTTCCCAGTGGAGGTGGTAGAGATGAGGACAGTAACTGAATTCAAAAAAGCATGGGACCAACACAGAGGATCTCTAAAGGTAAAAAGTGGACTGTTGTAGTTGTTGTTATGGAAGGACAGACTAGATGGGCCTTGTGGTCTTTTTCTGTCATCATGTTTCTATGTTTCTACTAGTCTCATCCTGTTGAGAACCACTGGTTCATACAGTTTCACTGTAACTCACAGAGAAGGAAACAAAGGTTGCTGATCTGTCAGACAATTTCATGATTAATCATTAACTCACAGAAAAGGAAAGCTTCTGTTTCTGCACCCTGATCTATAATGCTTTTATACAACAGAACCATACAAAAGATTATTATGGTTATAAAAACTGCGCTTGTTTATGTGACTATTCCTTGTAAAAATAACATCTTCTAAATTCTCTATCCCTAACAATTCCCCCTTTTCTGTTTTTATCATTATGTTGCTTTTTACGTTTGCTTTACCGCTTCATAGGAGGTTTCCAATCTCCTAAGCATCCTTCTGATCTCATTTTCATCCGGGCTTCCTCCTTCCTCTTGTTCTCCCCATATGTTGGGGGAGCCAGTACATCCATCCTTTTACTGATAGCAATTTCTATCAACCTCTGGGTCAATCCCCTCACACAGGGGATTATGCAGCATCCTACGGTGGTCAATACCCCTGCTACTATTATCAATGAAGAAACTATGGATGCCACTGTCCCCCCTCCATTTCCCAAACCATGTTTCCAACCAGCCCGTGAGGGAATTGTCCACCCTTGAGTTCTCTGCCAGTTCTTAATAACCCACAAGAGGGACTCAAATCCTGCTGCTATCTGATTTCTGGTTTTATATTCATCCAGCACCCCCCTAGGCACCCCAATGGCATCTAGATATATTTTGTCATCACACTAAATTCCTAGGACTCTTCGCTTCCCCCGACCCATTTTAGCGGGGTTGGGATGAGTGCATGCCAGGGTGAAGGAGATGGCCAACTGTACTAGGGCGCAAGTCCCCATCCAAAGTTGAGGGAGCGTTGGTCTCAGAATTTGCCTTCCACAATACCACCACAGGTCGACCCTAGGAATCATCAGGTTGGAGTAGTTTCTCCTTTCTTCCCCTATCCCTGTCAGGTTGAGGTAGTACACAAAGGTGGTCAAGTTCCCCACTTCTTTGGTGTAGGTCTGACCCCTCCTGGTGAGGCAGGTGGAGTGATTCCCATACACAGCAGAAAATGTGTGTGTGTGGGGGGGGAGGGGGGAACTCTCACCTCTTTGGGATCTGTGGGTGTAAAAAGCAATCCCAAGGTTCTGCAGCTCTTGTTCCCTCAGGCCTCCCTCTCTTGAAACAGGGACAGGATACAACGTACTCCATCAGGATCCATTTCCCACGTAAGGGAAAAAGGTACAATCTGAGCAATCGGTCTTCCAGATGCGCATGCATAGCAATTGCTACGGTTGAGACTCCCTACCGTATACCGGACTCATTCTATCCAGGCATTTCATCTCTCCAGTCTCCATCTCTAAGGTGTCTCTTAGGTCGTTTATTTCCATTACTTTTACAGTCTTAGCCTCTGCTCCTGGTTTTGACATCTTAACTTCAAAGAGAGTCTGGTTGGGTTTATTATTTAGGTTTTTTTGGGGAACTCTAATTCTTAGCCTTCCTACTGGGTCTTCCCTTGTCACCTCAGTCCCTAACCCATATGTCCCATCTACCAGATCAACTCGATCCATAAGGATAATTACTACTGGGTTACATTCATTTTTCCTACAATTAGAGGGAGCCTTTCTCTCTTGTATTTTTCTTTTAGTAGTCAAAGGTTATATGTTACACCGCTTTGACCCGGTGAAAAGCGGGATATAAATGCAGTTAAATAAATAAATAAATAAAGGTGACCTTGACTTTCCGGAGTCACCCATCCTCCCTCCTCTGTTGTCCAAAATATCCTTGTCCATGCATAACACTCTAGGAACTTTTTATTTTTGGGGCAAAGATATTTGTGACTATTGCTGTATTGTTTCTCTTAATATTCTCCCCCACATTCTATTACCTGACATGCATCGAACTGCAGGCTGATTGGACCTTCCCCTTCGGGCACTGTTATTGTGAAAATTTAAGGGTATGCCCTCCACATTTGGTCCTGGTTTTTATTTCCTCATCTGTCCAGCCTGGCCCTCTACTGAACTCAAATCTCCCTCCCGAGGGAGGAGGTTTGTGTTCATAGGGGACATACTAGGCCATTACCAGCCACATTGCCCCAAGACCCATCCCCCAGCCACAAATCCCACCTACTTCCCATCTTTTAAAGGAAACTGCTAATGTGCCCTTTGCGTTCAATTTTGTGTCCTTTCTCTTGTCAAAGTCAAATGCAGTGGTCTTGGGGTCTTTTTAATGCTCTACTGTTCATCAATGGGTGCTGGTACTGGGCCTTTAATTCGGGTGTAATGGGTCCAGCCCTTCTCTGCTGTTCTCACAGCCGTCTCTGTTTTCAACAAGACTTGATATGGACCTTCCTAGTTTGGTTGTAGCTTTGACTCTTTCCAGGATTTTACCAGGACCCACTGTCCTGGTTCTATACCGTGAACCGCAAACTCTAGGGGCGGCATCTGTGCCAACAGTCCATTATTCCTGAGAACAGATAAAGAAGAGGACAGTCCAAGTATATATTCTTTAAGAAACTTATCTTTGGTTTCAAACTGAGGAGGTTCCTTTAATTGTCCCATATAGGACAATCCTAAATCTTTCCAAGGGGCTGTTTGAATTCTTAACAATGCTAGGGGCAAACACTTAGTCCAAGGTAATTTTGTTTTCTAACATCAATTTGGCTAGCTGCTTCTTTATAGTCTGATTCATGCGTTCCACTCTCTCTGAGGATGGTGGATGCCATGGAGTATGGAAATCCCAGGATACTCCCAGGGTTTCCATTATGTTTTGCAATACCTTGGCTGTGAAGTGACTTCCCTGGTCCGAGTCAATGTGACCCATCATTTCATATCTTGGAATGATTTGTTCCAAAACTATTTTTGCTACTCCTATTGCTGTGGCAGCTACCATGGGATATGCCTCCATCCATCCCGTCAAGTGGTCCACGATTACCAAAAGGTACTTCACCCGCCCAACCAGGGGCAACTCAGTGAAATCAACCTCTATTCTTTGGAATGGATGAAGACCAGGGTCTCTGCCTCCCTGCGGTTGTTTCCTAAGGACCTTTTTGTTTATTTTCTTACAGGTTATACACCTCTCACATATTTGCTTGGCTATTGTGAATATTCCCATACACCCATAGTGCCTTACAACCAGATCACACATTGCCTGTACACCGCAGTGATTCCCTGGATATAGAATGGCCATCATTTCCCTCACTATTTGTTTGTTTGCCATCTGCCTGCCATCAGGTAAAACCCGTTTTCCCTCTTCAGTTTCTACTGCCCCGAGATCTTCGAGTTCTCGTTTTTCCCTTTCAGGAAATATGGGATTTGCTGCATGATTCACAATTTCTGGGGTTAAATTGTATGTAGGGGTTATGTGAGAGGTTTCCAACTCCAGTCCTGGAGGGCCAAACACCATTCAGGTTTTCAGGCTGTCCCTAATAAATATGCATTTGCATGCACTGCCCCCATTGTATTCAAATGTGTGTCATGCATATTCATTAGGGACAGCCTGAAAACCTGAATGGTGTTTGGCCCTCCAGGACTGGAGTTGGGAACCTCTGGGTTAAGTCTTCCCCTAAGGCAGCTTCCTTAGCAGCTTCATCTGCTAATCTATTTCCTCTGGCTTCAAAAGAATTCCCTGCTTAATGACCATTTACATGCACCACTACTATTTCTTGTGGCATCAGCAAATTCTTTTACACTTGCTGAATTAAATAAAATAAATAAAAATAAAATAAATTATTTAACAATTTTTATATACCGCCTTTTCATTTAATTAAGGTGGTTTACAATAACTTTAACTTGTACAAAGAACTTGCAATTTTGAACAATAACAGAGAACTTGCAATTTTAAACATTTAAACGTTAACTTTTACAAATAACTTGCAAATTTAAACAATTTTAGAGAACTTGCAGTTTTAGGCAGTATTGTCGTGACATCGAGAACTTAAACAGTCTCTTGTAGTAGACTCAACTTTACTTTTGTACATCTTAGTAAGTGTAGTAGGAAGGTTGAGTGGTGTAGCTGGCATTGCTTGTGTAGCCCCCTTCCTCTGGTTGCACCTTCCCTTTCTGGCTCACCTATTCCCTTGGTATCTTCCTTTCGCTACCTGGGTGTTTTCTTCGACTCTGATCTGTCTTTTCGGGATCACATTTCTCATGTTTGCAAAACATCATTTTTCTTCCTCCACCAAATTCGTGCTATCCGCCCCTTTCTAACTTCACAGGCACTCACTACCCTTCTCTTATCCCTGGTCATGTCCCGCATCGATTTCTGTAACTCTGTTCTGGTTGGGCTTTCCTCTTCATGACTTCATCGCTTACAACGTATCCAGAATGCTGCTGCTCGACTTATTTCCCACTCTTCTCCTCGTGATCACATTACGCCTCTTCTTATTCGCCTTCACTGGCTCCCTATTAAATTCCGCATTCACTTCAAAGTCCTTTCAGTTGTCCACCAGGTTCTTTACACCCACTCTCCTCAATATCTGGCCGACCTTATTGACTTTCACAACCCTACACGCACCTTACGATCATTGCATCTTAATCGCTTACATCTTCCCTCCCCTTCACATGCCCATCTTCAGTCCACTTGCTCCTGTGCCTTCTTTTTCATCGGTCCCGCCCTTTGGAACTCCTTACCCTCCTCTATCTGGCTTGAACAACAGCACACCACCTTTAAGAGCAGTCTGAAAACCCACCTCTTTGCCATCGCTTTCGACCTCCCCGCCCCCTCTGTGTAATCTTGCTCTCCCTGTTCCCCCTCTTCTTCCTCTCCTCTCTTGTCTCGTTGTATGAATTCACTGTTTTGCTTTCCTATCCATTATTGGAAATTCCTTTTCACTTTCCGCCATTGGCTTTCTGTATTTTTATTTTATGTAAACCACTTTGATGTTATTGTTTAGTGGTATATAAAGTAAATAAACATAAACATAAATCGGCTTGTAAAGTGGTTAGTGTGATTGGGGGTCTTCGTTGAATTGTTCAATGAAGAGAGTGGTTTTGAGCAACTTCTGGAAATCTTTTATGTCAGTTGTTGATCTTAGATTTTCTGGGAGGACATTCCAAATAGCAGGGGCAGCAAGAGAGAAGGCTCACATGGATGTTGATTTATTGGTTCTTGTGAAGAGACTGGGGGTTGGTATAGTGTTTTTGGTGGTGTTTCTGTCTGGTCTTTTGCTTTCTTTGATTCCGATGAGCTCTTGTAGTATACCTGCTGAAATGTTGTTTTTAATTTTAAAGATGGTGAGTACTGATTTATATTTCGCCCGTGAAGAGATTGATAGCCAGTGCAGGTCCTGTAGTATAGGAGTTATATGATCTTGTAATGAGGCGCCAGCAATGATACGGGCAGCAGTGTTCTGTACTATTTGAAGGGGATGAGTGGATTGTTTAGGTAGACCTTGGTAAAGGAGGTTACAGTAGTGCAGTACAGGAGTAATGATCACCTGGCATACTGTACGGAAATGTTTTTTATTGAGGAGAGGTTTTAGTCTCGGGAGCATTGCTAGTTTGAAAAAAGCTGATTTGGATATCTTGTTGATATGCGGTTGGAGGGTAAGTTGTTTGTCTAGAATCACTCCAAGATATCGAACTTCGTCTTTTATTGTAATCGGTGTATTTGAGATGTTGATAGAGGTAGGAGGAGTGAATGTAGGATCCCTTGTAATGATGATAGCTTCAGATTTTTTTATGTTGATGTTTAAGTTGTTGTTAGTAAGCCAGGTCGTTATTTCTTGAATACAGGTTGATATAGTGGTGTAGTCTGGGGCGTCCGGTTGTATAGGGGTACATGCCATGATATCGTCCGCATATATGGCATATTGTATCTTGTATTTGCTGAATATTTTGCATATGGGCTGAATATAGATATTGAAAACAAGAGCAGATAGTGAGGAGCCTTGGGGTACTCCTTGAGTTGTATTGAAGGGTGCAGAGGTGAGGTTACCAGATGTTACTCTCTGCTGTCTGTCTTCGAGGTATGATTGAAACCATTTGATGGTGGTGTCTTGGAGGCCAATCTCCATTAGGCGCTTCAATAGGATGTGATGGGAAACTGTGTCGAAGGCAGATGATATGTCAATGAAAATTAATAAGAAGCCCTTCTTTATCTTGTCTATTCTTTTGATTATGTTATCAAATAGATGTATGAGGAGTGTCTCAACACTGTGGTTTGGACGGAATCTGTGCTGATGTGGATCTAGTGGGGCATTTTGGTCGATATGGTCCTGGAGCTGTCTCTGAACAAATTTTTAGTTTATTTTTGCCAGGAATGGGAGGCTGGATATTGGGCTATAGGTTGAGGGGTCAGTACTATTGGCAGAGGTGTTTTTACGAGTAGGGTGAATAGTGAATTGTTTGAGTGCTTTGGGCATGTAGCCCTGAGGAAGAGAGGTGCTTACTATCTTTTGTATGTATGCGTTGAAATCTTCTTTGGTGAATTTAATCCAATTCACTGGGCAGGGGTCTGATGGAGAGGCGGTGGTGTTTAGAGCAGTGATAGTTTGTTCTATTTGTTTAGTTGATGGGATGCTGAAGTTCTTCCATTGATTGGTAGTTGTGGAGCCTGCATCTGGTGTGTCCAACAGAGGGATTTTCATATGCGGTGTAGTGAGATTGTTCTTGGATATAAGATAATCAGCAAATGTTTGAGGGTGCATCTTGCTTTCATCTTTCATGGTTGGGTCATTTGTAAGGGTGCAAACGATGTTGAATAGTTCCTTGGGTTTGTTACAGGCTTTTAGCACAATGTTTGTGTGGTATTGTTTGTTTGTTTATTAGATTGTTGTATTCTTTTTGCATCTCCTGGTATTGCTTCAGTGTAGTTTCTGATTTGTTATGTCTCCAGCGGCGTTCCAATTTTCTTTTGGATTCTCTTATTGTGTTAGAGTACCATGGTGTAGATCTGGGCCTATTATTGTTGTAGTGTGAGCTCCTTCAGGGTGGGAGTTGAGCTGCGGCGAGGATGGTGGTATTCCATGCATTGATGGCCTTGTCCAGGTCAGTGATTTCTTGGGGTAGGGACTGCACGGTGTCTTTGAGGAAGTGTTCTTTGTTAAAAGCTTTGAAGCATCTGGTTGGTTGATCAGTTTTCCGATCTGTCTGTAGAGTGCTGTGGTGGAACTCGAATAATATAGCGTGGTCATCTGACCATGGTATTGGTGTAGTTTTAGGTGGTGTCATGAGACCACGATCGAGAGCATTAATCTTTTCACTGTTTACATATAAGTTAAGGATTTGACATAGCCACCCTTCATCCGTGCCAAATTTCAGCCAGAAGACTGCATCTGGCTTTATGCTTTCTTTTTTTCATTTTTTATCCATGTAAAACAGCAAATTCTTAAAACACTTCTTTGCTTTATCCTTATTCTTTAGTGTGTTCATTATTCTGCTAATACTTCAACATCCTCCCTGTAGGAATGTCCCCAGGGTCTTTACTGCCAGCCCCGCTCTTTTTGCTGACCACCATTTACCTTTAACGGGTACATTCCTGACCCCTCTCCTCCTTTTTTTCCCTGCACTTTCCTGCCAGTGTTTCAACATCCTCCCCAGTGGGCTGTAAGGAGGTATGTCCCCAGGGTTTATAGTCTTAGACTCTGAAGCCCTGGATCCATCGTGGACCCCTTTATACCCTTCGAGGTTTTACACGCTGCTTTCTTTCCTTTTTCCTGCTTTCACTTTGTCCATCTCTGGCTGCACCCCTCGTGGGTGTGTCGGAACCGTGGATCAGGACTCCTCACTCACTTCGAGTCAGAGACTCGTCTCACACATACAGCCTCGATACCCAACTACCAAGGTAATACTTTCACAGCCTTCATTTCTTACCTTGGTCCATGCACAGAGTTACCTGGTTGACGCGTTTGTGCCCACTAGCTTCAGGAAAGTACAGTTCCTTCACTGTAAGCTGGCTCTTTTGCTCTCTTTCAGTCTCGAGATTCTTTTTGCCAGTGCGTAGGTGGAGATTCCTGCCTCAGCCTGAGGCCATTGAACTCAACAGGGCGCGCCTCCTCGTTAGCCCTGGCAGGGACCCCTCCCCCACGATGGCAGGATCATGGACGAGCACCCAAATTTGTTATAATGGTAATAAATCGAAGTCCAGTGAAGAATTTTATTATTTTGTTCTCGCAAGAATGGGCGTCTGCTCCCTATAGCAGGCACACATCTTTATTCCATTTCACCCCTTTTATACATTTTCTTTCCCCTTCCTGTTATTGTGGTTATACACCATTGGTTGACGTTTACAGTAAGTCACATGCATGCTTTATTTCATTCAATTTCAAAGTTCTCAGACAAGAAAAGGACTTTTTCTGTGCTGTTCATACAGTTTCACTGTAACTCACAGAGAAGGAAACAAAGGCTGCTGATCTGTCATAGAATTTCACTGTTAATTATTAACTCACAGAAAAGGAAAGCTTCTGTTACTGCACCCTGATATATAATGCTTTTATACAACAGAACCATACAAAAGATTTTTATGGTTATAAAAACTACGCTTGTTTATGTGACTATTCCTTGTAAAAATAACATCTCCTAAATTCTCTATCCCCAACATCATGAAGCCCACTAACCATTCTGGTAGCCACAGTCTGCACAAACTCCAACCTGTTTACATGCTTTTGAAGGTGCGGTCTCCAGAATTGCACACAATACTCCAAATGAGGTCACACCAAAGACATACAGAGGCACTATCACCTCCTTTCTTCTGCTGGCCATTTCTCTCCATATGCACCTAAGCATCCTTCTGACTTTTGACATTGCCTTTTCTACCTGTTTAACCACTTTAAAATCATCAGAAACCATCATATTGTGACAGAAACACTTCACCCCTTTCATTTTTGCAGGCCAATTCCATGACCCTGCATTTTTTTAGCATTAAATCTCAGCTTCCAAATTCTTGACCATTCTTTTAGCTTCACTAGATCCCTCCTTGTGTTACATATACCTTCCTGGGTGTCTACTCTATTGTAGATTTTGGTATCATCTGAAAAGAGGCAAACCTTATTCAATAGCCCTTTTGCAATATCACTTACAAAAATGTTAAAAAGAATCGGACCAAGGACAGACCCTGTGGACACCGCTAATAACATCCCTCTCAGTGAGCTCCATTTACCTGCATACTTTGTCTCTTCCCAACCAATTTCTAACCCAGTCAGTCACTTTAGGGTCCATCCTTAAGGTGGTCAATTTATTTATGTCGCCTTTGCAGAAAAGTGTCAAAGGCTTTACTGAAATCTAAGTACACCACATCTAGAGTTCTCCCTCGGTCCAACTCTCTGGTCGCCCATTAAAAGAAATCAATGAGATTTGCTTCTGTTAATTCATGCTGCAGTATTTGGCTATTTTTTTTTTTAATGTTGGTTGCTTTGGGTAATTCTTTCTTTCATTTAAAACACTTATTACCCGCCTATCAAAGCTTCTAAGCAGTTATATTCAGTGGCTGGCTATTCAGTGCTGGAGCCATATCCGGCTAAGGCATCGAACATAAGAACATAAGAAATGCCATATTGGGTCAGATCAAGCTCCATCAAAGCCCAGTATCCTGTTTCCAACAGTGGCCAATCCAGATCACAAGTATCTGGCAGGTTCCCAAAAATGGCACATAAGGTTCCACAATGCTTGTCCTGGGGTAAGCAGTGGATTTCCTGGGTCCCCTTTAAGAATGCTTTATGGACCTTTCCTCCAGGTACTTGTGTAAACCTTTTTTAAACCCAGTTACACTGACAGCTTTTACGACATTCTTCAGTAATAAATTTCAGAGTTTGATTATGCATTGAGTAAAAAAATATTTTCTCTCATTAGTCTTAAATGGGTTACATTGTAGCTTCATTACATGACCACTAGTCTTTCTACTTTTTGATTGTGTAAACAACCATTCTACATGTACCTGTTCCACTCCATTTATTAATTTATAGACCTCTATCATATCTCCCCTCAGCCGTCTCTTTTCCAGGTTGAAGAGCCCTAACCTTTTTAGCCTCTCTTCATAGGGGTATCCTTTCATCCCCTTTACCATTTTGATGGCTCTTCTCTGTAGCTTTTCTAATAACGCTATATCCTTTTTAAGATACGGCAACCAGAATTGCACACAGTATTCAAGGTGCTGTCGCACCATGGAATGACAGAGAGGCATTATAATATCCTGTCGGAGGGGATCGGAGTGCTGTGCCATGACGTCCCGCATGTGTACCGCAGCTTTAAGGCCACCCACAGCGACAACTGTGCCTGGCTGTCAGGGAGGGAGGGATCAGCTGGGAAGCCGCCCACCAGGGTCTGCATAACTAGGCAGCCGCCCAGTTTGCCTAGTGCATGGGTTGGCCCTGCATACTGTGAGCAATGAGCTGCAGCATCACGACTGACCGTGTATTTCCTAATGAGAAACAAGAGTGCATGACCCTTAAGCAGCAGTGTGAGAGAATGCACGGGCAAACACAAGTGATGGCGTCAGTACACAGCACATATGTGGCACCCATAACACCGCGCGAATGGGAATATTCTGTTTGCCCAGACAGTGCTTTAGATATTCAGCTGCTGGCTAGATAGCTAAACTTCCTAAAGTTAGGACAGCTAGCTTTTGGCATTCTAGCAATCTGGATAGCTGCTGACCAGCTAACTACTGTCACTACCCCTGGAACAATAAGCAGGATTTGTGCAGTTTGCAGGTCTGTGAACCACGTGAATGCTTTTGAATATGCCCCCCAGGACATTCAGCAGCAGTGCTCGGATAGTGGCTGCTGTTGAATAACCACAAACTGCTGGCACTGACCGCTGCATCCAGATAGCCAATCTTCATATCATTCAGGGCAGCATTTTTGCAGTCCTAAATTATGTGGATTGTTGTCCAGATAGTGGCACTCAAAATGTAGATGCCGCTCATGGACTGTCCTCGCACTATCTGTATAATGCCAAGGAGGTCAGAGATAATATTTAGCGGCACATATCCAGGTAACTTGATAGGAGCTGATCTCCAAAAGCACCTTAGTTTCTACCTGACAATCTGAAAGGTTAAGTGGTGCCCGATATCACTGGTTTCCTTGCTTAAATTGCCTGGAGGCTGGAGTTTGTAAGGGTAAGAGTCTGTCATTGATACCATTGTACATATACTTTTATCCGCGGTGACCATAGTGTTCCCAGGAGAAAGGCTGGGGCGAAGCTTGGAGCTATGTACATAGTTTAGATTTTCAAAAGTATGTGTGTGAATGTTCTGGAACATTTTGTGTGTGGCTGGATCCTCTGCAGATCCAATATGAGCTGGTGTTACCTAGATCTGGAGGGTCCGGTGTTTAGCTAGACCTGGTGCTTTCTATGGAATAATTTTCAGAGAAAAGCTTTCCCTTTGAGAATTTGTGTAACTTATGCACTTACTTGATACACGTCAGCTGACTTCTGAAGGAAATCAATTAAATATTGAGAATTTTAACACACTTTATTTTTTCAAGCAAATAATTTATGTCTCCATGTAAATAGCTTTGTGCCATTAAACATATGTTGATAATTTTAATATTTTGAATAATCACTGTAATAACAGTTTCATCATTGTAGGAATCTTATAGCACTTTGCTATTAAAAGTAGGTGCAAAGTCATAGTGAAGACCACAGCAATAAATCAGCAATGTTTACATATTACATGAATATTAAAATAAAAGTCACAACCTTAGTCATGAGACCTAACTTTATGTCTAGCAGGTATGTTGTCTGAAAGAAAGCAATAAACCTATGTACATTACTGAGTAATCCTCAAACTAGGAAAATATTACATATTAAATGTTCATAGGACAGAATGCTCAGGGACTTACTTAACTCAGGAGGCTATTTTCAGTCTCCATGCAGGGTCTGCAGATGCTTTGCCCCCATGAGCCTGTGTAGCACTTGCCTTCCCCAATGGGGCCCGTGAGTACATAGAACCTGTGAGTGCACGCAGGGAGTTACCAAGCTAGTCTGATCTCATCTCCAGCCCCTGGGAGCAGAGGGATTTCCAAAGATAATTCCCTGGTTTTGAGCTTTAAATCCTATTGACAATTATCTCCTTAATACAAACTGGCTCTGCTTTCAATCTCTGTATAGAGACTCATATGACTATGCCAGTGTAATTTCCCTTCTGGAGTTTCTTATCCATTAAACTTTTCCCTCTCAACTTCAAATTTCCCCCATGCAAAATTCTCACCTTTCTTTCTTTTACTCCTTCTATGTGCCGGCTATGATGAGGGTGATGTTCTAGCAAAACTCCTGCTGTGCTCTGCTACATGACTGACGTTCCTGAAGTCAAAGAGTCAGGTGCTGGCAGGAGACACTGGACCCCCCCCCCCTCAAGAATTAAGAGAAGAAGTTGCTTAAGACTTCGCTTTTTTGAGCAGCGATTCCCCATCTATGTGGGATTGAGATAGGAAGAGGCAGGGGATCAGAGGGGGATGGTAAAAAAGGATGTGAAAGAGGTGAACCTCTTCGATGTACATAGCATAAGAAGTGGAATATCAACTTTTTGTAATAAATAAAATAAGTAGGAAAAGCATGCAGAGCATGGCCCATGGAATTACTTCTAACCCCTTTGTATGTATGTGTGCGTGCATCTTGTTTCTGTGTTTGCATGAGGGTACATCTCTCTGTTTTGTATGTTTATCTGTTTTGTGTGTTTATGGATCTCTGTTTTGGGTAGGTGTGTCTCTGATATGTCTTTGCATGTTTGCATTCTGTGTGTATGTTAGTGAATGAGTGCATCTATGTTTATATGTGTATCTGTGCAGACATGGGTGTGTTAGTGTGTGTATTTACATCTGTTTTCATTCTGTGTGTGTGATCATGAGAGGAAATGAGAGAGAAGGGCTGTGACAGGTCCCATTTTATAGTCGCTATGTTACTGTCATTCAGTATGTGTACATTGCAGCTTTTGGAACTGCTTTCCCTATGGAAATGCATTGGTGCATTCTTATTTTTTGGGGGGGAGGAGGGGGGTCATTTATTTTCCATCTACATATATAAACTTCCTTTCTATATCACATGAACTTCCCCAAGCTCACCACCTCCTTTTCTGTGACTAGAGTAAGCATTCCAGTGCTCCACCCCGACAGCCCTCCAATTGGCTGGATCCTACCCATAGTCTGTGACCAGAGCAGAGTTCCAGTGCTCTGCCCTCACAGCCTTCCCATTGGCTGGATCCTACCCATAGGCTGTGACCAGAGCAGAGTTCCAGTGCTCTGTCCCCACAACCTTCCTAATGGCTGGATCCTACCCACAGTTTGTGACCAGAGCAGAGTTCCAGTGCTCTGCCCTCACAGTCTTCCCATTGGCTGGATCCTACCCATAGTCTGTGACCAGAGCAGAGTTCCAGTGCTCTGCCCCCACAACCTTCCTAATGGCTGGATCCTACCCACAGTCTTTGACCAGAGCAGAGTTCCAGTGCTCTGTCCTCACAGTCTTCCCATTGGCTGGATCCTACCCATGGTCTGTGACCAGAGCAGAGTTCCAGTGCTCTGCCCCCACAACCTTCCTAATGGCTGGATCCTACCCACAGTCTGTGACCAGAGCAGAGTTCCAGTGCTCTGCCCTCACAGTCTTCCCATTGGCTGGCTGCTATCCACAGTCTCTGCTGCTAGTTACACTGAAAGTAGACAGGGCAGGCTTACTCAAAAGGTGTGTGTGTGGAGGGGGGGGGGGGGGAGATAGATGAAAGAACTGCACATAGAGATTTTAAACTCAGAAAAATGTGCAGACATGTTATCTATCTTTCTAGCTTCCAGACATTAATGTAAAAATCTGTAGACTTCTAAATAAAAGCCAGATGGTTAGCTATCCTAACTTCCTAAATCCTGAGCACATCTAAACTTTGGACCCTAGGTATGTTCCTAGTTTACCAATACCTTAATCTTGCACTGCCAGAGCTGCCAAGTTACCCAATTCCAGAAGTGAGATTTTAAGTCAGTCCTGGATATCTGACAAGCTCATTTTGATGCATTATGAGACCTGCAGCACTGATTTCAATGGATAAAATCAGGAACTACCAATACTATACTGCAAATCAATGCAAATTTAAACCAGAACTGGCAAAAAACCTCACTCCTGGAATTGGGTAATTTGACAACTCTGAGCACTGCCCAGAACAACAGATGTCAGTTGGCAGCATACATAGGAACTGATAAGAAAGTTGAACAATTCAGTCAGCAGTTTTCATAGTAGAAATAACACAGAAAATGAATAACTTACATCAAAGCTAGGCAAGACACTAAGGGGGATGTTTACTAAAGGGTGTGAGTGTCATCGTAGCATTAATGTGGGAAAGATCATGCTGCAGTGACAATTAGCATGGTCGAGATGCAGCTTTCACAAGTAATCTTCTGCGGTAGCGCATTTCACACGGTAGAGGCAGGATCACGGCTGGCAATCAGAGGCAACCACTGCATGAATAATGGTCATGCAACAGCTGCCTAAATCACTGTGATCGCAGCTGCAGATAACGCCACCTGAACAGGTAGCATTAGCTTGCCCCGATGCATCAGGAACGCGTCACAACTGCTGTTGATCTGCAGTAGTTGTGTTGGCAACACTCGGATTCCCTTGTGGCCCTCACTTCCTCAAGATTGACGGTGCCGTGGATCTGCTGATCTGTGGCCCCGACATTAGCAATCGCATGGCCCCCACCCTCCAGCACTCATCCTCCTGGACAACTCCCAACCCCTTTGAGACCTTCAGGCAGTCCCCCCCCCTACAATAACAGTATCCAGCTAGTCAATCAGACCCTCCTCCCTCCCTCCCCCACTCAAAAGTCTCAGCTAGTCAATCGGGCTAGCTCCCCTGCCCGCTGAACCCCTCCTAAAGACTCCCAGGTCTTATTTTACAAATCCATGGTGGTCCAGTGGCAAGGGGGAAGGAGCGGTTCTCCCCTCGCTCCTGTCCTTTTCTCCAGCACCATACAAAATGGCACTGGTTTCGCAGTGTGGCCCCCTAGAGATAAGACATCAGACCTTACCTTACAAATCCATGGTGGTCCAGTGGCAAGGTGGCAAGAGCAGTTCCCTCCTGCTCCTGCCCCTTTCATAGTGCTGCCCCCTAGTGAATATCGCTGCTGGAACACCCCTGGAATGCTCTGATGCTATGCCGTTAGCATTGGGGTGTTTAGTGGCATTAGGAGGGGAAATTCAGCAGCAAAAAATGGATATTTGCCACTGCATAACCCACGCACTGCGATTAATGCAGTTAACAGGTCTGCTAATCAGGGTAATTGCTCTGAATATGCCCTGCAACATCTGCTTGAGATTCTGTGTTAGACACGGGGAGAGAGAGAATGTAGAAATCTCCTTGAAGTTAATCCGATAAGTGATTTGGATAACTTTAAGTGAATTTTACTGTGCAGAATATTGGCCTCTAAGTGAGCACTGTGATCGTAAGCAAAAGACCATCAGTGAGATCTTCATTCTGATGGAAAATATTTGTTCATTTTGCTGACAAACCAGAATTTCCTTTTCTAGTTTGCATTGTCTTGTGAGAGTTTAAAATTTTGGTTCTGGAGAAACTATTAATAGACATGAGTAAACGACTAGCATTTGCCCAAAGGCAGTCACCTCTATGCTGCACAGCACTTCGCTTTCCTGCCACCACACCCACAGCTCAACTATTTCTCAGCGAGACAAGGAAGCTCCTGTTTACCTGCTAGCCGCTTGGGCTTTCAGACTTTTTAAGTTCATAAAGATTTTCTTAAACCTGATTTATCATTTTTTTATCAGTGTTTGCTCATGATATGCTCACAGAAGGCAAAGAAAGTTATTTCTGGGCATCACATAAAATCTGTTCAGAATTCAGATGTGTGCTATTGTTTCTTCCTGCCTCCTGTTCCTGCTTTTCCTGCTCTTGATGATGGCTTTCAGCTTGCCGTAGTCTCCTTTCATTTTCTGGCTGTCTGACTCCTGTCGAGTTCGTTGCCTGCTCTCTTTGCAGTACTGGTTAATCATTTGCATTTCTGCATGACTGAAATCTCCCATGATATCTTTCGAATGGAACTGTAACCCATTTAAAGAGCTAACCCAAGGCCAGTGGGATTTGTCTGTCATAAAAGTCAAGAAGTCTGTATCTAGAAGTTTCAAATTGATCTTTGCTAACGTTTGCTTGAAGCTGTTCTCTGTGGCAATGCAGTGATAGAGTCCTTGGTCCGAGTCCTGCAGTGACCGAATCACAAGTCCTTGATCAGTACCAATGATTCTTTCATTCAACTTTACCTGGAGGAAGAATACAAAGAAATAGTTTCTGAAGATGGGGAAAAGCTGTGACATTACATCTGGCCTAGAAAACTTTCTAACAGCCAGCCACTCTATAAAAAGATTTTCAGGTGGTCAAAGCATTATTTATTTATGAAATGATATATGCCATTTCCTTGGCAACAGCCATTCAAAGCGGTTTGCATCTGAAAACACATAAAACAATGGTATAAAGCAACAACTAACAGAACACGAAAACAAAACAAAACACACAAACAATCCAAATAACTAAGAAACACTACTACAAAATACAAAATATAAAATACAAAACGCAGAGAGCGCAATTCCATAACGTGCACATTCAGCCCATGAACACGTCTAAATGAACAACGGGCCCTGTTTGATCCTAATTCCACATGTGTGGGTCTGGATGTGCCTGTGGGTCCAGAATTGGGGAGGTAGACATCTTCGGCGTGGCACACACAATCCCCGGGACACGGGTATACATAGCAAGCAGCGTGGATGTCCCTGCCCTCAACTCTGCTGCTGCCTGTCTCTGTGCGGCCACGCCTGCTCAGTTAAAAAGTGCATCCCGAAGCTGTTCCTCACACTAACGGTGTGGTGCCCATGCCAATTACCCATGAAAATGGATGACACAGATGTGCTTATGCAAAACATGCCATATAAACTAGTCCTTTGCATGATCAGGATACTGTAAAGTGATCTCTGTGCACTCAGAGATACAACAGCAAGTAGGAAGTGACATGATTGTTCTGACATACCTTGCAGCATAACATACATGGCAGTAGGTGAAAATTTTAGTTTGTACAATGCTATGTATGGACCAGTAGAAATCGGAAAAGGTCCTCTACAGCTAGATGTCAGAGCATATCCTTGGTAATAAATAGGGACCCTCAGATTGGCATCTGAGGGTCCCTATTTGGGCATATGCGCAAACAGGACTACTAGATGCCCAAGAGCACCAGCATCTGTTTATACAAGTGTACACATTTGTGAGACCACTAATGATGCTATGTGCCCTGTAGCATGCATTCATTCTGAGGGTCCCTTATCACTGACAGGATATGCTTTAACATTTAGCCATAAAGACCCCATTCTGCTGTATCCTGGTTGATCACATTGGCACCTGGTCACACTGCAGTCAGCCCTACGGACCGGGTACTAGCCAGGTACTGATGTCCCTCCGAAATTTATTTATTTATTTATTTAACAGATTTTATATACCGTCTTTCTACAAATCAAGACGGTTTACATAAAACAAATGTGGCAGTGTGTTTCAACTGTTTACATGGAACAAAGTAACAGAGAAATATAGGAAAAAATAAAAATAAAGGAAAACAAAGTGAACTAATTACATGAACAGTGAACAACTATTTACAATGGTATATCCTGGGATATCATACGATCGCATGTTAAGGTTAGAGAGTGGTACACAGTAGCGAGGACGTGGAGGAAAGGGTTATTTACTAAGGAGGTAGGGAAAAATGTTCAAGGAAAAGAAGAGTTTTTAACTTCTTTCTGAACTCAGAGTGGGTAGGACAGTTCCGCAGCTCGTGAGGAAGGGTATTCCATAAGGATGGGGCATAGAGGGAGAAGGCCCTGTTACAGGTGGATTGTTTGCTATGTCTTTTGGTTGTTGGGATAGTCAGGAGGTTTTTGGTAGTAGAGCGGCGTGTTCTAGTGTAAATGGGGAAGGGAAGAAGTGGGGAGAGGCATGGGGCAGACTCATTAGAGATAATTTTATGTGTAAGGGTAAGCACTTTGAATTTGATTCTGTATTGAATGGGGAGCCAGTGGAGATCATATAGGACTGGTGTAATGTGAGCTCGTCTGGGGTTGTTGGTTACAAGCCGTGCGATCGTGTTCTGTGCTAATTGGAGTGGTTGTATGGTGTTCTTGGGAAGGCCATGATAGATGAGATTACAGTAATCAAGAGAAGGGATTGTAAGGGTCTGACAGACAGAACGAAAAGAGTCATGGCTTAGGAGGGGTTTTAGGTTCCGTAGGGTACGTAGCTTTGTATATATTGTATTGGTAGTTTTCTTTATTTGCTCAGTGAAGGACAGGTTTTGATCAAGGATAATGCCAAGATATTTCACTTGGTTTTTTTATAGCAAGTGAGAAATCGCCAATAGTAATGGTTGGAGGTGGAGTGTATAAAGTATTGGAAAACACCTGGAGAACCTCAGTCTTGGATTGATTAATCAGGAGGTTGTGCTGCGATAGCCAAGATTTTAGGCTGGTTAGGCATTCACTTAGTTTAGTGAAGTCAGGGTTAGAGAGGTTAAATGGGGTGAAGCACATCATGTCGTCCGCATATATTTGGTACTGGATGCCATAGCTTTGGAAGATCTTGCAGACAGGTTGAATGAAAATGTTGAATAGGAGAGCAGATAGGCTAGATCCTTGGGGGACACCTTGTTTAAGGGTGAATGGGAGGGAGGTGTCGTTTCCAATACGGACCTGTTGGGTTCTGTCATCAAGGTAGGATCAGAACCAGTTTAGGGTTAAGAACATAAGAACATAAGATATGCCATACTGGGTCAGACCAAGGTCCATCAAGTCCAGTATTCTGTTTCCAACAGTGGCCAATCTAGGTCATATGTACCTAGAAGTTTCCCCAAGGGACACAAGTTCCACAATGCTTGTATTGGTTCAAGCATTGATATCCTGGGTCCCTTCTTAATAATGGTTTATGGACCTTTCCTCCAGGAACTTGTCAAAACCTTTTTTAAACCCAGCTACACTAACAGCCTTTACTACATACTCCGGTAACAAATTCCAGAGTTTGATTACACGTTGAGTGAAAAAATATTTTCTTTTATTAGTCTTAAATAGTTTACCCTGTAGCTTCATTGCATGTCCCCTAGTCTTTCTATATTCTGATAAGGTAAACAATCGATCTACGTTTACCTGTTCCACTCCGTTCATTAATTTATAGACTTCTATCATATCTCCCCTCAGCCGTCTCTTTTCCAGGTTAAAGAGCCCTAACCTTTTTAGCCTTTCTTCATAGGGTTGTACCTCTCAGTCCTATTTTGTGGAGTCTGCTTAGGAGTTGATGGTGAGGAAGGGAGTCAAAGGCAGCGGATAAGTCAAGGAATAAGAGTAGGCATCCTTGGGTAGGATTCTGAGTGTGCAGGTACAAGGAGTCAAGTAGGGAGGTAAGGAGGGTTTCAACTCCGTGGTTCATTTTGAAACCATATTGGAATAAGTCGAGGGGAGAGTGGTCGTCAATATAGTTCTGAAGTTGGGCTTGAACTAGTTTCTCAGTTATCTTTGCAAGGAAAGGGATGCTAGAGATGGGTCTGTAGGAGGCGGTGGAAGTAGGGTTAAGTTTTACTTTTAGAATTGGTCGGATAGTGGCACACTTAAGTGGAGGTGGTACAGATCCAGTCTGGAGGGAAGTTTGAATATGCAGGATGTAAGGGCTGAGAGAACTTCTAGTGGATTTGATCCAAGGGACAGGGCAAGGGTCAAGGGCTGAGGTAGAGGTATTTGTATAGAAATTGCAGTTGCGCATATCATGTGTACTCCCCCCCCCCACACACACACTCTCACTTGCAGTCACACAAAATATACATCTACAGTGCAGCTGCCCTGCACCTCTAGAAAACAGTTGGCATAACATGATAGCATTGAGACCTAGGACTACTAATCTGATCTGTGTTTCTCACCCGCACATTAATCCATCCTATACTCACCAACATACAATCCCTACATCAACAGTCCCACTTTTCGGAAGACAGGAATTGTTAGGGTGCCCTAGATTATCTCCTCTAGCTCACACACAGCAATTGTCAGCATAGCCAGAATAATCACCATTGCACCTCTGATTACTGTAGGGGTGTTTAGTAATGTGTCTTAACCATACAACCTTCCCCCACCTCTGCATTCTGTTCTTTACAACTGCAACTTGTGGTCTTCCAGACTGCAGGCACACCGGTTCAAAACATCTTTGTCACAGCCATCCATATTTCTGAGATACATTGCAGAGTTGAGCAGAAACGTTTCTAAGTTCTGGCCTTATTCCACGTTTCCGCTGGTATAACGTGGACATCTGTGGGAAACATGCAGAACGTGCGCAGGCCTTTCCTGAATTGCACTGCACATCTCCGCTGCTGACCATGCCCCCGTTCTGCCCCCTCCTGCCTGCATTCTAGGATCCCTGTGCTGGTGCTATCTATGTGCAGGACCACGGATGTTTCAGAATACAATCGTAGACGTTTTCACTAGAACAACATCTATGCAGCATGTCCAAAGGACTTATTCCTGCTCTGGAATGACACCCAGAGTAAAACACCATATATCAGAGTCTTCATTATTTGGAGGAAGAGACCTCACCTCCATTCCTAGTGCCATCCTATATTAGCAAGAGCATAACAAATGTATTTTTTTCTACTTAAATTTTATTGGGTCACACTGATTGTATTTCGAAGGAAGACTGTATTACTGAAGAGACCCCACACCTCCAGCATTCCTTCCTCACTACCTTTTCTGAAGCAAAGTTGTTGTGCAGTAAAGATACTGCTACTACTATTATCATTTGTATAGTGCCACGAGGCATATGCAGCACTGTAAGTTACAGTCCCTTCTTATCAGCGCTTACAGTCTAGGTAAGAGAAACAACACAACAACTGGGGACTAGGGTAAGTCGAGAGGAATGATAAGGAAACACATTGGAGAGCAGGAGACTAAGCATATCAGGAATCAAAAGCAGCCTCAAAGAGGTGAGTTTTTAGCCTGGATTTGAAAAGGGGACGAGATGAAGTCTGATGGACAGATTCAGGTAGTTTGTCCATGGCATAAGGAGCAACAAGGTGGAAAGACTGAAGTCTGGAGCTTGCAGTGGAAGAGAAGGGCACAGATAGACGTGATCTGCCAGAAGAGCGGAGTTTCCTATCCATTTGAAACTTCTCCTACGGACCTTTAAATGTGTTCATTCTGCTGCTCTTCATTACCTTTCCTCTCTTATCTCTCCCTACACCCCTCCTTGGAAACTCCACTCTTTTGGAAGCTCCCTTCTATCAGTGCCCTTCTCTTCTACTGCCATCTCTTGACTTTGATCCTTCCACCTTGCTGCTTCTTATGCCTGGAACAAACTACCCGAGTCTGTAAGTCAGGTGTCATCTCTGGCCCTTTTCAAATCCAGGCTGAACATAAGAACATAAGATATGCCATACTGGGTTAGACCAAGATCCATCAAACCCAGTATCCTGTTTCCAACAGTGCCCAAATTAGGTCACATGTACCTAGCAGTTTCCCCAAAAGACACAGCTTCCACAATGCTTGTATTGGAGCAAGCAGTGGATATCCCGGGTCCTCTTTAATAATGGTTTATGGACCTTTTCTCCAGGAACTTGTCCAAACCTTTTTTTAAACCTGGCTACACTAAAAGCTTTTACTACATCCTCCAGTAACAAATTCCAGCCTCTTTGAGGTTGCTTTTGGATCCTGATCTGCTTTGTATCCTATGTGTTTCCTTTCCATTCCCCTAGATATATCTTTGTCCTCAGTTGTTGTGTTGTCTGTGTTGACTAGATTGTAAACTCTGATGAGTAGGGACCATCTTTTACATGTATTCCTTGTAGCACTGTACAAATCATCAATAGTAGTAGTAGAAGAGATATGAGAGGAAAGGTAGCGTGAAGTTGCAGAATGGATGCACTTATAGGTGAGTAGGAGAAGTTTGAACTGGATATGGTAACAGATAGGGAGCAATAAAGTGACTTGAGAAGAGGGGTTATACAAGTATAGTGAAACTGGCAGAAGATTAGCCATGAAGCTTAAATTTGGACAGACTGAAGAGGGGAGAGATGATTCTGAGGGAGACCAGCAATAGGAGGTTGCAATAGTCTAGATGGAAGGTGATAATGGTCTTAGCGTGCGTTCAGAAAGGGTAGGGATGAATTTTGCTGACGTCATAGAGAAAGAAACAACAGGTTTCAATTATTAGTTGGATGTGTGTAGATGAGGAGAGGGAGGAATCAAAGATGACCTCAAGGTTGTGAGCCAAAGAAAGAGGGAGGAATAGAGTTTTATCTACAGAATACAGAAATAGGAAGGGGGTGGGTTTAGGGGGAAGGATAAGCTCAGTTTTGGCCATGTTCAATTTCAGATGGTGGTAGAACATCGAGGCAGCAATCTCAGATAAGTAGGCAGTCTGGATTCCTTGAGAGATTTCAGGTGTAGAGAGGTAGATCTGAGAGTCATCATCATAAGTGCACCAAGGGACTGGGCATAAACAGAGAAAAGAAGAGGTCTCAAAACAAACTCCTAGGGTACACCAACTGAGAATGGGATAACAGTAGAGGAGGATCGACCAGAACATACACTAAAGGTGCAGTGGGAGAGATAAGAAGAAAACACCACCATGGTAAAAAAGAACCCACGCTAAGTGCTTGGCAAAAGTTTCAGTGAGAGCTGGTGGGGTATGAGGTGAAGAGATGGCATGACAGCTAATGTACAGGATGGTACCAATCACAAGTTGTCTGGACTGATGATAGTGCAGCTGCACTTAACGCCGCCTTAAGTACAGTCATGCTACTGACAGTCTGCTAGAGCAGTCGCAGCCAAAGTGACATGCTTTAAAAAATGTCCAATGGTGAAAACCTCATTCCTAGCTTATCCATCATCCATTAAATAAGGCTGCCCCATAGTCAATCCCCCCCTTTAGTACCCTCTTCCCAGACAGCAAAGTCCTCAGCAAACACCCATCCTTCAAGGGCCCCTCAATCCAGAGACCATTCACTTGACAATCCAACAGAGGTGGCTCCCCAGAAAGCACTAACCCCAAACAAAAGCCCCATCCCTAAAGGTCGAACCTTCACCTCCTCCAACTCTCTTCTTCCCCCTTGGGGATATGGACTTGTGGAAATCCACTGCTTGAATTTCTAATAAGCAGCATGGAATCTGTCTACTAGGTACATGTGATCTGGATTGATCTCTGTTGGAAACAGGATGGGCTTGATGGATTTTGGTCTAACTCAGTATGCCAAATCTTATGTTCTTAAGGAAATTAGAAGAAAACTAAAAGTACAAGTTAAAGGGTTAAACATTTGCAGGAAGTGTGGTCACTGTTTGAAAATATCATCTTAGAAGTCCAGACCAAATGTATTCCGTGCACTAGAAAAGATTGATAGAAGATCAAAACACTTTCAGAGTGATTAAATGTGAGATGAAAGAGGCAATGAAAACAATACTTCAGAAAATGGCAAGCAGAACTAAATGAAGAAAATTGGAAAGAGCATTAACACGTGCAAGTCTGAAGAAAAACATTAATAGGAGACCAAAAGAGAATTTGATAGGAAGCTTAACGTAGAGGCAAAAACTAATTTAAAAAATTGTTTTTAAGTGCATTTGAAACAAAAACCTGTGAGAGTGTCAGCTGGATTTCTAGATGACCGAGTGGAACAAAACGAGTGATATCTTGAACAATTTTCAGAAGACTGTGTTCGTGAGAAACTAGCTCAATTTAAAGTAGACAAAGCAATGGGACTGGATGGGATACACCCTAGAATACCGAGGGAACTTGGGGACGTTCTAGCAGCTCCACTGACTGACCTTTTTAATGCCTCGTTGGAGTCAGGAGTGGTGCCAAAGGACTCGAGAGAGGCTGGAGAGAGGCTCATGTGGCGCCTTTACACAAAAGCGGAAGTAAGGATGTGGTTGGAAACTACAGGCTGGTTAGTTTAACTTCGGTGGTGAGTAAATTATTGGAAACACTGCTGAAAGAGAAAATAGTGAGGTTTCTGGAGTCCAGCAGATTACAGGATACGAGGCAGCATGGATTCACCAGAGACAGGTCTTGTCAGACAAATCTGATTGATTTCTTTGACTGGGTGACCAGCGAGTTGGAACGAGGGAGAGCTCTAGATGTGGTGTAATTAGATTTCAGTAAAGACTTTGACACTGTTCCTCACAGATGACTTATAAACAAACAGAGCACCCTAGGGATGGACCCTAAAGTTACTGCTTGGGTTAGAAACTGGTTGGATGGGAGGCAACAAAGAGTACAGGTAAATGGAGCTCACTCTGAGAAGGATGTTACCAGTCGTGTGCCCCAGGGATCTGTCCTCGGTCCAATTCTTTGGGGGAAGGGGGGATAGATTCAGGAGTGATATGCAGAAATATTTCTTTACGGAAAGAGTGGTGTATCTGTGGAGTAGTCTCCCAGTGGAGGTGGTAGAGATGAGGGCAGTATCTGAATTCAAAAAAGCACGGGACAAACACAGAGGATCTCTAAAGGAAAAATGTGGACTGTTGTAGTTGTTGATATGGAAGGACAGACTAGATAGGCCATGTAGTCTTTTTCTGTCATCATATTTCTATGTTTCTATACTGACGTTTAGTATTTACCATGTGTTAATTGCTAAAATTCATGAATGGTAACTGTAAAGACTGTTGGGGGCTGCGTATAAAGGGGCCCTTGAGTATTTGTCCTCTTTAGTTGCTTGGGGATGCTGAGCAGTGGAACTCACCTCTTTCCGCCGATCATTGTCCTTCTGTAGCAGCCACTTGACCGAGGCTTGCGGAGATCTCACCGTGCATGCCAGAAATGTTGTATTACCTTTCACTCCATACTGTATTATCTCTGCTGTATTTCTATATTCTGGGAAACAGAATAATGCAATAAGTATATGATTAAATTCTTCTTTTATTTGTGTTGTAATTGAGTATATCATGAACATCATGAAAATCATTTTAAACAGGAGCAGTGGAACAACATTTGGTTGGGGAACCAAGCAAACAAACCAAGTCCCGCCCCTTCCCTGGCCCTACTCTCTTCATGACTTAGTTTTCCATTTGCACTTGAGGGTAATTTATAAACCATGTTTGTGCATAAAGCAGCATTTTGTGTTTAAAAATGGGCTTAGTAAATTATGTCAAGCCTGAAAGTCTGTGCAATACAAACCGGTATGCATTAGCACAGTAAGCATGCACAGGGGCAGTATTGTGGTTTACATGCATGTAAAATACATGCTGGCATTTACACCTGCTCTCAAGCAGGCATAATGTCCAGGCTTTCAAAGTAGGCGCTATTGTTGCTGGATTTGGGCTGTCTCTTTATAAAATAGGCACCTTCCTGCCTGCTTAGTCTAGGTGTCATAAATCATATAGACTGTAATTTTATAAACCATTTTCACACATAAAACTGCGTAAATGGGATCTTATAAAATTAGGTCATGTCTAAAAGGATGTGCAAGTCTACACCAACTCCCTGTTGGCCTTGAAACAGGAATTGCCTGCAGAAATAGTGTCTTCCAAAATTGCTGTGGGCCCTCTTTGCAGAAAAATAATCATGCTGTCAACAGGTAAGACAGGGGAGATATGATAGAGACTTTTAAATACCTTCACGGTATACATGCACCAGAGATGCGCCTCTCCTGACTGAAAGGAAACTCTGGAACAATGGGTCATAAGATGAGGGTCAAAGGATGTAGACTCAGAAGCAAACTAAGGAAAGATTTCTTCATGAAAAAATGGTGGATATGTGGAAGAGTCTACCATCTGAACTGAAGACAAGACCAGTATCTGAATTTAGGAAAGCACAGGACAAGCAGAGATGATCTCTGAGGGAAATGAAGAGGTTGTAGAGCTTAATTGTTGGTATGATCTTCACCTGCCATCATTCTACACATTTCCATGTTTCTAATTTTATCCTGCAGACAAAAAGGACAGACCTGGAAGTGAGGCCAGGGTGGTCCCAGCAAAGAAAGCACAAGGATTTCACTTTCAAGGTACATGCAGTATGGGCCCACCAGTGAGGCTTCCTTTGAATATCGGTTTACATGCTGCTGAAAGTGACTGTCCATAAGGTCTGCAAACTGTGTAAAAGTCTTTGAATATTCTCCCCTATATAGAAAAAAATATTCTTGAGGTGTCTAAGATCTCCAGGAGAGAGGGCAATGAAACTGGACTGTGAAATGCTAGCTGGACAATGATTAGTCAAATCAGAAAAATCTAAACCCCAACTCTACCTTCTTCTCGAGCTGATGAACTTGTATGGAGCCCTGGAAGTGAAGGAGGGGAACCACAAAGATGCAGAATCAGCAACCACTGCACCTAGGAATTTAAGGGTAGTGATTGACTCCTTTTGCCTGGTACTAAGGTCTGAGACATTAAGGAGAGTTTTCTGAGAGCCATCAAGCCTATTGACTATCATCTGATGCTGATCGTCCATGTTGGCATGAATGATATTGCTAGGTATCCCCTCAAAGGTATCCAAAGTGACTGTGGCTCAGAGAGAGAGAGAATAAAGAAGATAGGTGTGCACTCTTGGTTAATCTGGAAAGATTAAGATGTGCAGGACCCAAAAGGCAGGCAGATCTCCAGTCTCAATGTGTGAATGAGACAATGGTGCAAAAAAGAGGGGTTTGGATTTGTTAGGAACTGGGCAACATTTTGGGGAAGGGAGAAACTCTTCCAAAGGATGGGCTCCACCTTAACCAAAATGGAACCAGGCTACTGGCATTAACCTTTAAAAAGGAGATAGAGCAGCTTTTAAACTAGATAATAGGGGAGAGCCGACAGTCACCCAGGAATGCATGGTTCAGAAGGATGTATCCTTGAAGGATACTAGCAAAACAGGGAAGTTAGGGCATCCCAAGAGAGAGGTTCCAACAAAGATAAAAGTTTTTATGTAAATAGTTCTAAAAACAACTGTTCTATGTAAAATGTTAGTTATATGTAAACCACCCTGATCTCTGGAAGGGGCGATATAGAAAAATGTAATAAATAAATAAATAAAAGTAACCCAGATGCCCTTCAGTAGAGCTGAAAGAGTCTAAATTACATCTCTCAACTGATAACCAGATTAATATGAATAAAATATAACCTCTAAAATGCCTGTATGCAAATGCTAGACGTTTAAAAAAATAAGATGGGAGAGTTAGAATATACAGCATTAAATGAAAGGTTACATATGATTGGCATCTCAGAGACCTGGTGGAAGGAGGACAACCAATGGCTCACTGTCATATCTGAGTAAAAACCATATCGCAATGATAGAGTAGATCAAATTGGTGGAGGGGTTGTGCTCTATGTTAGAGAGGGCATTGAGTCACATAGGATCAAAGTTTTGCAGGAAACAAAATATACTGTAGAATCTCTATGGATAGAAGTTCCATGTAAAAAGGGGAAGGTGACAGCAGTGGGGTGTACTATCAACAGTCTGGCCAGAATGAACAGGTGGATGATGAAATGCTAAAAAAAATCAGGGAAGCTGACAAAAGTTGCAACACAGTAATAATAGGTGATTTCAATTACCCTGGTATTGACTGGGTCAATGTCACAGCAAGACATGCTAGAGAGAGAAAGGGCCCGATATTTGAAGGGCATTTATATGGTTTACAGTCCAGTAAACTCTGTAAATGCCCTAAATAAGGATATTCAACAGCACATACACTGTTAGAGCCGCTGAATAACCCCTTAAAAGCCTGATACACGCCCTGATGCTTTCTGGTGGCAACAGGGTGTGCTGGGGGTGTGTTAGGGGTGTTCTGGGGCATTCTGGAGGCATTCCAGGGTGGAGCAAAGACAGAGACTGACGCTAACTGGGTAGCAGCAATATTGCACCACTACTCGGTTAGAGATCCACAGCTAAAACTAGGCCAGCTTTTGGCTCACCTAGTTTTGGCCATGGATGCTAACCAAATAGCAGTACAATATTGCTGCTACCCACTTAACCTTGGTGGCTCTGGGACATGTGCAGCGATGCCAGATATTTAATGCCATCGCTGCACCATTGAAAATCTGGGTTAAGAGTTGGCAGGCAGGGCTATGCGCCGTAGCAGTGCATAGCCTGCCCAATACAATATTGGGCACAAAGTTTCTAGAAGAAATAAATAACAGCTTCTTGGAGCAGCTGGTTCATGAGCTGACAAGAGGGGAAGCTATTTGGACCTAGTCCTTAGTGGAACAAAGGATCTGGTACAAAAGATAAGGGTTTTGGGGCCACTTGGCAATAATGATCCTAGCGTGATCGTATTTGATTTAATAAATGAAAGAAAGATGGTATGGAAATCCAACTTTCAAAAGGGAGACTGATAAAATGAGGAAAATAGTTAAGAAAAAACTAAACGGAGCAGCTGTAAAGATTAAAAATTGACATCAAGCATGTAAGTACTGTTTTGGAAGCCCAGACCAGATGTATTCCATACTATAGGAAAAATGGAAGGAAGGCCAAAAAGCTGCCAGCATGGTTTAAAGACAAGGTCAGGGAGGCTGTTGTTGCCAAAAAAGTATCCTTCAGGAAATGGAAAAAGGAGCCTAATGATGAATACTGGAAACAACGTAAACATTGGCAAGTTAGAAGGAAGGCACTGCAAAGAGGCAAAGAAAATCTGAAAAGAAGCTTGCTATGGAAGCAAAAACATATAATAAAAACTTTTTCAATTACATTCATAGCAAAAACACCTGTGAGAGGGTCATTTGGACTACTGGATGATAGAAAGGGGCTCTAAGGTAGGACAAGGCCATAGCAGAGAGACTGAATGAATTCTTTGCTTTGGTCTTTAGTGAAGAAGATGTAGGTAAGTTACCCATGCCTGAGATGATATCTAAGGTGATATAGTGGAAGAATTTAAAGAAATATCAATACATTTGGAAGATGTATTACAACTGTTTGATAAACTGAAGAGTAGCAAATCACCTGGACCAGATAGTATACATCCAAGGGTGTTGAAAGAACTGAAAGATGAAATTGCAGACCTAAACTTAGTAATCTGTGAACTATCATTAAAATCATCTGTAGTACCTGAGAATTGGAGAGCGGCCAATGTAATGCTAATTTTCCAAAAGGGTTACAGGGGTGATCAGGAAAACTACAAACTGGTGAGTCTGACATCAGTATTGGGCAAAATTGTAGAAACCATTATAAAGAATAAAATTACTGAACATGTAGATAGTCATGGGGGGGGGGGGGTAATGGGAGAAAGCCAACATGGATTTAGCCAAGGAAAGTCTGGTCTTACTAATCCATTATAATTTTTTGAAGGTGTGAATAAACAGGTAGACAAAGGTGAGCTGGCTGATATAGAGGCCAATTCCGATCGGGGCCCATCCAGATGTCCAAAATATGGATGGGCCGGATTTGCACCCGATTCTGCACCCGCGGGAGCAAGACGTTCCCACGGGACCAGAATCAGGGCACTTGGATGGGCCAGATGGGCCCCAATTTTGACAGCCAAAAGGTGCACCGTTCTCCCTGGCTAACCCTCCTTCCGCTGCGACCACACCTGGAATACTGTGTGCATTTCTGGTTGCCATATCTTAATAAGGATATAGCTGAATTAGAAAAGATACAGAGAAGAGTAACAAAAATAGTAAAGGGAATGGAAGAATACTCCTATGAGGAAAGGCTTAAAAGGTTGGGGCTCTTCATCTTGGAGAAGAGATGGCTGAGGGGGTATATGATAGAGGTAAATAAATTAATGAATAGAGTGGAACAGGGAAATGTAGATCGGTTGTTTACGCCATCAAAAAGTAGAAAGACTAGAGGACAAACAATGAAGCTACAATGCAACCCATTTAAGACTAATAAAAGAGAATATAGTTTTACTTAACGCGTAATCAAACTCTGGAACTCATTACCGTAGAATGTAGTAAAAACTGTTAGGGTAGCTGGGTTTAAAAAAAGGTTTGGACCAGTTCCTGGAGGAAAGGTCCATAAACCATTATTAAAAAGGAGCTAGGAAATCCACTGCTTGCCTCTGGACAAGCATTGTGGAACCTATGCATCTTTTTGGGAGCCTGCCAGGTAAGAGGAAAAGAGGCTACAATGGTTTTCAAAAGCAGTAGGCTAAAAGCTAAAGAAAAAAGAGGCTAGCTTTCATAAATTATAAACGCTATAAACATAGACCACAGTATCTGGAGAAGCTAAGGGAAACTGATAAAGTAGACACGAAAGCAAATGGAAGATAAATAGACAATACAGTAAAACATGGGGATATGATCTTTTTATAGATAGGAAGCAATGCAAAGGTGGAATTGTGAGACTCAAGGGTGGAGGGGAAGAATACATAGAGTCTGGTGAAGATAAAGCAGAATTGATTAACAAATATTTCTGTTCTCTGTTCACAGATGAAGGTCTGGGAATAGGAACTCAGAAAACAAACATAAACAGGAACAGAACTGAAGTAGAACTTGAACTATTTTCAAAAGACTGTGAGAAGCTAGCTAAGGGAGGACAAAGTGATGGGGCCAGATGGGATTCATCTGAAGTACTGAAGAAACTTAGGGAAGTACTGGCAGCTCTACTGTCTGGTATTTTCAAAGCCTCCCAGGGTGTGGGAGACAATCTACAGAAATCATCCATACTCCTAACAGAGTGGGAGCTCACTATAGTACACTCCACCCATCACCATAGTGAGGGGCACCTCCAATTAGTCCCCAGCTCATTGCACACATGTCTTAAGGGAATTATATGCTCCCAGGTGGAATGAACATCTCACCCTCTCAATAACATGCCAGGTGGCGGGAAACGACTGACCCGGGAGGTCCAACCAGACTAGCTGCCCTTTAGTGACTTATTAATAAACTAAGTGCCCTTTGGATGGACCCTAAGGTGACTGACTAGGTTAGAAGATGGTTGAATGGGATGTGACAGAAGGTACTAGTAAACGGGATTCACTCTGAAGATAGGGGCATTGCCAGTAGCATGCCAAAAGGACTGTTCCTTGGCCCTGTTATTTCTTTTTAACACTTTTGTAAGCAACATTGTGGAAGATCTATTGTGAATGTATTCCTCTTTGCAGATGATACCACACTCTGTAACAGGGTAGACATCCTGGATGGTGTGGATAACATGAGGAAGGATTGAGCAAAGCTTTAAGAATGCATGAGGATTTGGCAGCTGAGATTTAATGCAAAAAATGGAAAGCCATGCATTTGAGCTGTAGAAACCCAAGGGGGGGAGGTGCTCGATTTCCTGTCTCTTCCCTGTGCTGCATTGATTGGCCTCTGCTTATTTCCTGCGTCTGCGCTGATTGGCTGCAGGTCGGAGAAGGGCTGTATTTCCAGCTGCCCTACCACGGGACGCGGTTGCAGGCACGTGCCCGAGGCGGCATGACCAAAGGGGCAGGTCTCGTTCCTTTGGTGCCCCTTTGGTGCTTATTCATGCCAGGAGACTTTCCCTGTAATGGGGAAATGGAGGACGAAGTACATGCCAACTGTTCAGATGAAGGTGGTGAAAGTTGGTCTGATGGATGCCCATATTCGTGTGGGCGTTCCTTCTGCTCCAACTCAGACACCTTCTGCTGGTGGTGAAGATATTGCTACTGTAAGTACAATCTCTTCTGTTTGTTCACCCAAGGGTGTAGCTCCACCCAGCCCAGAGTTTAATCTTGGTTCCAGTACGACCTCTCCACTGGAAGAGGTGGAGCGGATTGAATCCGGTTCAGTTATTCTACTGCCTTCCTTTCTAAAAATTGACTCAGAGGTGAGTTTACCACCTTCTTTGCCCTCTGTGATTACTTTTTCCTCTGTTGGAGAAACCCAGGTCCCGCTTTCAGATGTTTCTTTGCGAGATAACTGGGCTATTGTAACACGTATGGAGGCGACTCTTGGGGCTTCTCTCCAGAAAGTTTCAGACTTTTCTAAAGAAACTGTTGTTAAGTTGTCTGATCCTGAATCCAAATGGCTTTCATTGAAAAGATCGATGGGTGCTCAGGAGTCTCAGAGCTCTACTCAGACGGAGTTGTATGGAAAAATTTCCTTGGACTCTTTTGCTCTTCACCGACAGGATGAGTTCTTGGAGAACTCTTTGCGGTCAAAAAATTTATGTTTTTTAAACTTTCCACGAACTCATTATTTATCCCCTGTAATTCTTTTTCAAAAGTACCTTAAAGAAGTATTATTATTTACAGATGGTGATTTAATTTGTTTGTCTAAAATTTACTATGTCCCTCTTGGAAAAGTGTTTAAGCCTGAAGGAGGGGGGGGGGGGGGACGGTAGCTCAATATGATTATTTAGCATCATCTAGCCTAGATATTTCAGGGTTTTTGGAATCTGCTAGTGATGACATATCTTGAAGAGCTACATTATTAGTAATGTTTATATCTGAGATGGATAAAAATAGAGTTCTTCGTGCTTATTTCCTAAAAAAGGGTGAAACATTTTGTGGTCAGAGTATTCAGATTTTCCCAGATGTCTCTAGGGTTACACAGGGGCGTTGTAAGGCCTTTTTGGAGGTTCACCCAAGGGTCTTCGCACTTGGTGCTTTATTTTACTTAAAATTTCCTTGTAAATGTCATATTGTTTATCGGGTTAAGCATTATGTTTTTTTTTGAAGTTGAACAATTGTTAGAATTTTTAAAGGTAAGACCTAGATTAACTTGTGTATTGATTTTTGATTATTTAATTATATTTCTTGTCCCTTGGCGTTTGTTAAAGGAGCTTTGTATTTATCAGAGGCCTACTGAGTTTTTCCTTTAACTTATAATTGAGCATCTTCTTGATGGGGACTTGTTGTTATGCTGCATATTATGAATATGTATAGTATATTTTTTTCTTTGTTTCAGTTTTTTCTTGCTATGTCATGAAAACATTTATAAATAAAAAATATTAAAAAAGAAACCCAAGGGGGCAGCACAGTATAGGGAATGAAGTACCTCAATGCACAAAAGAAGTACATAACCTGGGAGTGATCATACTGGATGATCTTCAAGTGGCCAAAAAAGTAGAAAAGACTATGGCAAAAGCCAGACTGATGCTTGCATGCATTGGGGAGGAATGGCAACTCCCCTTCTGTTAGCAATACATCTGCATGCCTCTCCCTTCAGAAAGAATATAAGCACCTCATCTGCAAGGCTAAATTTTCCCATTACTCTATCTTGATATTCCAAGTTTCAGTTACTAGTCACCTATCTGCCTCTTATCCTCACTCATTTGGTGTTCCTCAGGGATCCATCCTTCCCCTATCCTTTTCCATTTCTTCATCTCACCTCTCACTCTACTCATTCAGCATGTCAATATTAGTGTCTTCATTTATTTATTTATTTATGTGTAACATTTGGTAAACTGCTATAAGCACACTATATGGCATCATAGTGGTTTACAATCAAATCCATGGTCAACAGCACAAAGAAGACAGCCTAAAGTACAAACATCATATAGATCCAATAAGGTAAGGGGTGAGGATGGCAGAACAGTCTCATCTGGAAAATCAATTAAGCAGAATACAATGGAAGGGGGGGGGGTACCCAATGGAAGAACTAAAACCTACATTAGATGAAGGCTGCATAAGATGGTTTTCAACATTTTCTTAAACTTCTGATGAGATGATTCAACATGAACATCTAGAGGGATTGAATTCCTGAGGCTGGGAGCATTATAAGCAAAGATCATTCATATCTGACTTTGTTATTTGTAGAAACCACCAATACATGGGTTTGGGATGAATGGAGGGAACGGGAGGGATATATGGACTAAGACAAGCCGACAAAAAAAACGGAAGGCCAGAATAAAAGGCTCTGTGAACCAGCATCAAAATCTTAAATTTGATGTGGTTGGAAACAGGGAGCCAATCTTCTTTAATTAGAAGGGGTGTAACATGATCAAAGTGACCAGCATTACAGAGCAATTTCACAGAAGTATTTTGTATAAGTTGAAGTTGCCTAATGGAATACCAAGGGGTGCCAACTAGGAGTGCATTACAATAATCCAGATGACAATAATCCAGATGGAGTGGAGGAGTGGCCTAGTGGTTGGAGCAAGGTACTTCAGGCCGGAAGGTCGGGGGTTCAAATCCCACTAGAGGACAGCAACCTTGGGCCGGAAGGACTGGGGTTTCTAGTCCCACAGTTGCTCCTTGTGGTCTTGGGCAAGCCACTTAACCCTCCATAGCCCATGTTCCCTGTAAAATAGTTATATCCAAGTTATAATGCCCTGTTCAATGTAATTTCCGTTTGTCCAATGTAAACTGCACTGATGCAAAATAGCGCGGTATATAAGAGAATGTAAATAAATAAAATTAAGACATGAATCAATAGCCTTAAGGAGTGAGCATCTACTAGAGGCTTCAGAGATCTTATCATTTGGAGGGAGTAAAAGGATTTACTAACCAAGGAGGAAATATAGGGCTGAAAGGACAGATCTTTATCCAAAATAACACCTAGAGAAGTAACAGAATCCTTCATTGGAATGGGAATATACCCCATCGTAGGGTGATAATCAATAGATGAATTGTCCTTGGTAAACCAGAGGGCAGAGGACTTGGAAATATTAAAGGCCAGCTTCCAGGATGAGAACCATTCAACAATCTTGGTAAGTGAAGAATACCAGAAGAACAGTCATGATAGTCCCATTGGTCATGACTGAAAATAATCTGTATATCGTTCGCATAAATGTGCAAACCAAAACTGAATCCTGAATCAATGTAGCCAATGCAGAAATGAAAATGTTAAACAAGATGGGGGACAGTATAGAATCCTGCCGTACACCACCCCAGAGAGAGAAAGTGGAGGAAATACCTGCTGTAATGATCACTTTAAAAGAACGCTGTGAAAGTTAGGACTAAACCATACCAGGACTGAATCAGCCAGACCTATATCCTGTAATCTCTGTAATAAAAGGTGAAGGTCGATGAAATTGAAAGCAGCAGAAAGGTCTAATTGGACTAAAAGCACCTTTTTCCTACCATCCAGTTAATTCTTGCACATGAGACTTGGGACCCCCCCCCCCTATTCAGATAGAACATAATTCAAAACTTGATTCCATTGCATCCTAGCTTCAAGCATTAAAATTGATACTAAATCCTCTCAAAACCAAAGCCTTCTGGATATCTCATGATCACCCCCCCCCCTCCCCACAACCATGCATCTCTTTCACACCCAACATGTTCAAGGAATTTAGTCTGCTCATTTGGATTCTCCATCGATAATCAACTTACTTGAGTTCCCCATATTTCAAACACTATATGCAGTTGTTTTTTCACCTAAAATGGATTCAGTCGATGAAGCTCTATCTTGATAACCAAGCTTTGGGTCTTCCACAGCCTTGTTTTAAGTAGGCTAGATTACTGCAATTCATTGTCATCATATGTTCACCAAGTTAAACTAAAATGCCTTTAAAGAATTCAAAATGCAGCAGTAAAACTTCTTGCAGTGCCTTTGGCTTTGATCACGTGACCCCACTACTTTATAAGCAACATTGGCTTCCCGTCCCCTATCACATCAAATTCAAAATACTTTTTCTGGTTCACTGTGCGTTCTATACAGGAGTTCTTCTTTATCTTCACTCACTTCTTATGCTTTACTGCCCTGCACGAGCACTAAGGTCTGCCAATGAGAATTATTTGGTCATCCCAACCAGACATGTCTTGCACTTAGAAACATATTGAGTCATGGTCTTTAGTATTCAAGGCCTTCATCTTTGAAACTCCCTTCCCACCTCACAATGAAACATCTTACAAAAGGTTCAAGGCAAGCTTAAAAACATGGTTGTTCATATAAGCCTTCCAATGATCTTCTTTCTCTTTTTCTTATACTATTTCCTGCAGTAACCAGTGTCTTATTTTTGAAATTGTTCTTCTACTCTATTTTTCCCTCCTTCTGTATCTAGTTCTGCCATTTATGTATTTGTCTTTTGTCTAACTTATGTTTTCTGCATTAATTAATGGATATTTGTAAACTGCCATAATGCAAGCACTACTTGTAAATAAATAAACAAATGAATAGGAGGCGATAGTGCCTTGGTTTAAGTCTCTAGTGAGACTTCATTTGGAGTACTCTGTGTACCTTCAAAAAGATAGACAGGATGGAGTCGTTCCAGAAGGCAGTTACTAAAATGGTTAGTGGCCTTTGTCATAAGGCATGTAGGGATAGACCTAAAGATCTCAATATATATTCTTTTATGGAAAGAAGAAAGAAGGGAGATATAATAATGACATTTAAATACCTCCATGGTATAAATGCACTGGAGGAGAGCCTCTTTCACTTGAAAGAAACCTAACAAAAGCGTCAACACAGTAATAATGGGTGATTTCAATTATCCTGGTATTGGCTGGGTCAATGTCACTGATGAAAAACCCAATTGTAAAGAGTGTTGCTGTATAAAATCCACAAAATAGAAGCACACACTCCAAACAAATTTGAGGAAAAAAAACTTTAAAACAAAAACCCAACAATGAAATTAACTCCAAACAGGTACATCCACTTACATCAAGTTGTAACACCAATTCATGTGACAATGTATGAACTTGAAACCACTTCCAATTCTAATTACAGCACAGTATATCTTCATAGTAACACAGTAACACCACAACACAAAACCTGGCACCATCAGCATTTCACTCCCACTGGAATTTCTTCAGGGCATAGCCAAAACCCCAACACTGAAAAAAACAAAGCCACTTGCCAGGGTTTACCTAACAGACCAAACCAAAAACAACACTATTAACCAAAATTTATTGAAAAGTCCCTTCTATTATTCCACAAAAATAGCTAAGAAAGTAACCTGAGAAAACATCAGAGACCAATAAGAACATCCCAAAAAAGAAAACCCCCACTTAAAGTAAATCAACCAATACAATAACTAGCGTGCCATATTTATTTATTTTATTTATTTATTTGGCTATGTTTGTATACCGCTTTTCACAAAGGTCAAAGCGGTTTTCAGTGAACTGGAAATTATATAAGCAACGTTTACATTAGAATAGGTAAGTTTGTATAGTGAACAAGGAGTGGGTGACTAGCATGATTATGTACAGGTTGACGAACTATATATGTTCTTGTAGTGTAGCCATATTTACAAAACCAACTACTCATGTCATCTGGTGCAATAAAATCCAAATTCTGATCACCACAATCAGCACTCAAAGTGGACAACTTAAATAGCCCATACATAACTAGCGGGCTTTTAAACCTGGCAGAAAATATGACATGCCGGCACAATATGACCTACACTCTAAGCCATACCATTCAACAACCTCTCAGTAGGGGACATATCTGTCAAGTGCAATCATAACCGAAAACATTCACTTCCCACTTCTCATTCAACACTACAGCCACACAACACCAAAAAATAAAACACAGTCATACTAAAACACAAAAATCTATCAAAGCCACCATGCACTCCCACAACCACAAAAAACTGAGTGTTTGTTTCTATTCTGCGGATTTTGTACAGTGACACTATTTACAATTGGGTTTTTCCTTCATGGTTTCATCAATGTATCCTTCCCAACGTGAGTGGCATGAGACCCTCAGTTTTTCAAATAATCATGTTAAAGAATTATTTTAAAAAATCCAGTATTTTTGAAGGTGAATCTGAAGTATCGTCTTGGACTTCCTTGTTGCAATTATTATGAGTGCTTGGTGCATTCAGAATTACATTGGTCATTCTTAATTGAATATATTTGCCACCAACAAATACATCAAGGATTTTGGATCAACAAAGGACCACATTTGTTTGTTGATGATTCCATTTTTTTGGAAAGGTGGAATAAGGTACTAAATAAATGTGCATTGGATCTGATAATCCTTATAGTGGACATGACTAAAGTACAGATGGAAAAAAATGAAGAAGAGATAAGTAAGATCCATGAATTCTTGAAAACCACTGAGTCTTCAGAGGAATTTGATAAACAGATTGAACTTTTGAGATCACAGATTGACCAGTTTAGGAATGAAATTTAAAAAATGAAGTTTAAGAAATTGGCAAGAGATGATGCTGATTATAAAATCAGATGTTTACCACTGTCAGAATCCTGAATGAAAGACCCAGTGAAAAGCAAGGTTTGCTCTGTGTTCTGAGGATTCTTCTGATACTGAGGGACAGTCCTCTCATGCCAAATCTTTTTTAGGACAAAGCCAATGCAGGCGGGATCACAGGAACCGATGGTATCAAAGTGATCCACAGTTGCTGGGGTGACAACCCTGGACCAGATCACAAAAGACCTTAGATATGGGTTAATCAATCTGTCAAAGGTGGTTCTGACTCCTCTACAGCTGAAGGTCTTGTCCAGAGGACTTTCCTTCATTTCAGCAGTTCATTTTGATTCTTTCTAATTTAGAATCGATTTAGAAAAAAATGTTAGAAAGTTAACATTATGATCTTATTTTGATTCTACTATGTTTGATAATGAAACTGTTCAATCTGTTGTTTCTGTGAGATCTAATCTCACAGTGTTACCCTTTAAATCTTCGTGGGTTCCACCTGGCCCTTCCATGTGGCTATTCCCACCTTTAAACAGCTTATTTCTTATTTAGAACAATCTCTGTATAGGAAATCACTTTCTGTTCTTTCTTGTATGGAACAGGAGGCTTTAGACCAATTAAGAAGTAGACCAGATATTGTTATTAGAAAAGCAGATAAGGGGGATACCACTGTCAGAATGGATCGTGACTTCTATGTTACTGAGAAGTTAAGACAATTTAATGATGAACAAGTGTATGTTAAACTTATGACTGATCCTACTCCTAGGTTGCAGAAATGGATTAAGGACTTGACTAATAAAGCATTCAAATACATGTTTATTAGTAGAAAGGAGTTGAGATTCTTGAATAGTGTGGATCCTAGGACCCTCTATTTTTATATTTTACCTAAGGTTCGTTAAACTCTGCAGTGTCCAATTGTATCAACTAATGGTTCTCTTTTAGAACCTTTGTTTATATTTGTTGATTCTTTTCTTCGCCCCCTATTAGTAAGCATTCCATCTTATATTGGAGACATGGCCAATATTTTGACTATGTTGACTATGCTTGATGTGGCATCACTATACACAAATATTTCCCAATTGGGGACCCTGGGAGCGGTCAAACAGAGGTTGGAAGTTAGTGGGGGGGGATCTGCCAGATGAGTTTATGGCTTTCATACTTGAGTTGGGGCCAATTGACGTTATAAGAAAACGTTTTTCAATTTGAGGATTCCCTCTTTAAACAAATTTCAGGGATAGCTATGGGGGACACTTTGTCTTCCTTGGTAGCCAACTTTTATATGGTCGATTGGGAGAAAAGGTAGCTCCTACAGTTAGTATATGCTATGAGTATTGTGTTGTAGCGTCGTTACATTGAAGATGTGTTTCTTGTATGGCAGGGAAATGTTTCAAGGTTACTGGATTTCCATTGGTGGATAAATGGATGTGATTCATGTATCCAATTTTCAATTTCTTATGATGCTACCTACATTTCCTTTTTGGATGTGTAGGTTAAGAGACAGATTGATAAATTTGTCACCATTTTTTATTGTAAGCCTATGCATAGTAACACTTATCTGCATTATTCTAGTGGTCATCCAGTGGCCTTAAAAAATGGTCTCACCTTTTCACAATTTATTTGTTTTCACCAAAATTATACTACATTAGAGGAATTTCACACAGTTTGACTCATGTCAGATTTTCAGGCGAGAGGTTATCCTAAATCAGTTGTTAAGAAGGCCTAAAGCCGAACTGCCTGTAATAACCATTCACGATTATTACAGGCAGTTCGGCTTTAGGCCTTCTTAACAACTGATTTAGGATAACCTCTCGCCTGAAAATCTGACATGAGTCAAACTGTGTGACATTCGTCTAATGTAGTATAATTTCGGTGAAAACGAATAAATTGTGAAAAGGTGAGACCATTTTCACAATTTATTCCCCAGGGATCGCAAGGGACCAGTGTGGCTGATTCACAGTACATTCACCTTATTACTATTTTCTCTCTGCTGAGCTATCAGATTAAGGAGATTGTTCGTAGACACATGAGAGCTTTAAGGGTGATGCCTGGGCTTCAGGATAGCCAAGTTAGATTCATCTTTTCTCCAGGGTGTAATTTAAAAGATCTGGTTAGTCTTACCCATTTGAAGGGTCTCCCATTAGAGATTGCTGAACTTTTGGGGCACAGACCTTCTTGTGGATGCTCTGTGTGTTCAGCCACATGGACTATCTCTGAGTTTTCCAGTTATAATAAATGTTATAAGATACGTTTTTCCACCAGTTGGGATTCTTCTTCGGTGGTGTTTGGCATTTTTTGCCCTTGTAACCTTTTGTATATTGGAAAAATGATTTGACCATTTTGGAACAGGCTACTAGAACATTAGAGTAGATTAAATTGTGGTGTCTTGGAGGCCCCTCTGGCGAAGCATTGCAAATCTGTTGGGCATGTGTTTTCTGAATTGTGTTGTTTCTGTATTGATCAGCTTTCTATTCTGATGGGTGAGTGTACTGATGATCGATGATTAATATGTTGCGAGCAGGAGTGGATTTTTCATCTGGATATGGTAGAGCCAAATAGGTTAAACTCTGGTATTGATTGGGCCATCTGTTAATTTTACCAGTTGTGTGGGGTGGTGGGTGGGTTTTATTTTTGTTTGATTGTTTGGAAGACTCAGTTTTTTGTGGTTGTGGGAGTGCCTGGTGGCTTTGATCATTTTCTGTGTTTTAGTATGACTGTTTTTTATTTTTTGTTATTGTGTGGCTGTAGTGTTGGTTGGGAAGTGATTGTGTAGCCCCTTCCTCCACCCCTGCTCCACCCTAGAACACCCTTAACACCCCCTGATGCAGAGAGCATCTGGGCTCGTTAGGGACTTAGCCAGGATGTTCGAAGGGCACTGCCTGTGTAGATGCCCTTTGAATATCCCAGATACAGCCCTTACATGGATAAAGCTTCTAGATGAAATAAATGACTGGTTCATGAACTGACAAGAGGGGAAGTTCTTTTGTACCTGGTCTTTAGTGGAACACAGGATTTATTTATTTTATTTTATTTAACAGGTTTTATATACTGCTTTATCATTTCAATCAAAGCAGTTTACATTGAAACTTAAACTTGGTAATGTACATTAAACAGGGACACTGATAACTTGGATTTTTCTGAGACAATGGAGGGTTAAGTGACTTGCCCAAGGACACAAGGAGTGCTAGTGGGAATCGAACCATGATCTCTGGGTTCCCAAGCCAGTGTTCTTAACCATTACGCTACTCCTCCACTCATTGTTGGGGCCACTTGGCAATAATAATCATGATCGCAATTTGATTTATTAAATGGAGGGAGGAGAGCAAAGAAATCCACAGTACTACCTTTTAACTTTTAAAAGGGAGATTATTATAAATTTAGGAAAATAGTTAAGAAAAAACTAAAAGGAGCAGCTGCAAAAGTCAAAGTTTTACATCAAGCATGGGTGTTGTTTAAAAATACTATCTTCGAAGCACAGACTAGATGTATTCCATGCATTAAGAAAATTGGAAGGAAGGCCAAAATTCTGCCAGCATGATTTAAAGGTGAAGCCAGTGAGGCTGATGTAGCCAAATAAGCATCTGTGAGTAAATGGAAAAAGGAGCCAAATGACAAAAACAGGAAAAAAGAAACACTGGCAAGTTAGATGCAAGACATTGATAAGACAGGCAAAGAGAGAAATTGAAAAAAGGTTTACCATGGAAGCAAAAATGCATAATAAAAATGTTTTTTAAGTACATTCATAGCAAGAAACCTGTGAGAGAGTCAATAGGACCATTAGATGATGGGGTAAAAGGGGCACTAAGGGGAGGACAGGGCCATTGTGGAGAGACTGAATGAATTCTTTGCTTCAGTCTTTATTGACGATGATGTAGAGAAGTTACCCATGACTGAGGTGGTATTTAAAGGTGATGTATCAGAAGAACTGAAGAAATATCAATAAACCGGGAAGATGTATTACAACCATTTGATAAACTAAAGAGCAGCAAATCACCTGGACTGGATGGCATACATCCCAGGGTGTTGAAAGAATTGAAATATGAGATTGCAGACCTACTATTAGTAATCTGTGAATTATCATTAAAATCATTTGTAGTATCAGAAGATTAGAGAATGGCCAATGTAATGCCAGTTTTTAAAAAGAACTACTGGGGTGATCCAGAAAACAACAGATCAGTGAGCCTGACATCAGTATCAGGATTATAAAGAATAAAATTACTGGACATGGGAGCCTGATTCAGGTAGGAGCACGTCCGGGCCACCCGGATGGTCTCAAGCAAGATGAGCCCATTTGGACCCAATTCTGGATCATGGGAACAAAACATTCCCGCAGTAACCACAATTGGGCCCGAGGATGGCCTGGTGTGCTCCTGCCATCTGTGAGGACATCCTTCCTGCAGGCACCCTGACTCCCGCATCCTTGGTCCCCCTTTTCCCTGCTTCCCGACCCAAGGCTGACCTGCTGTGGCCTGGATCAAGCAGCTGCGGCCCCCCATACCCAGCCACAGTCCCAGGGGGGGAGGATCCCAGGGCTGGGGCCCCCCAGCCCTGATTGCTGGGTTTTTGCTGCTTATTCCACCTTTGAGGTGGAATAAGCAGCATGTTCTCGCGGGCCCAGCAGGACATACAGGGCTGTGATCTGAATCAGCCCTGTAGGTCCTGTTGTGCTGGCCTGCTCCTGCTCCAGCTCCTGCTCCTGCTCCTTCTACAGCTCCTGCTCAAGCTCCAGCTCCTGCTCCAGCTCCAGCTCCTGCTTCAGCTCCTGCTCCTGCTCCCACTCCCACTGGCTCTCCCTGTCCTGATGCACAGGATGTATAGGGAGAGCCGGAGGGGGAATTGACAACCTGCGTCCCAGAATCAGGCCCATAGATATGGTTTAATGTGAGAAAGCCAACATGGATTTAGCCAAGGAAAGTCTTGTCTTACTAATATGTTCTATGCTTTTGAAGGTGTGAATAAATATTTAGATCAATGTGAGCTAGATGATATGCAGTAGTGTATTTGGATTTTCAGAAAGCCTTTGACAAGGTTCCTCATTAGGACTCTTGGCAATATTAAAAAGTCATGGGATAAGAGGCAGTGTACAATTGTGGATTAGGAACTGGTTAAAAGATAGAAAGCAGAGAGTAGGGCTAAATGGTAAATTTTCTCAATGGAAAAAGGTGAATAGTGGGGTACCCAGAGATTTGTGCTGGGCTCACTGCTTTTTAACATATTCTTAAATGACCTGGAAATGGGAATGAGTGAGGTGATCAAATTTGCAGTTGACACAAAATTATTCAAAATTGTAGAAACACAAGAGGATTGTGAAAAATTATAATAGGACCTCAATAAACTGGAAAACTGAATGACCAAATGAAATTTAATATGGACAAGTGCAAAGTTATGTACCTAGGAAAGAACAACCCAAACTACGGTTACACAATGCAAGGTTCCACATTAGGAACCACCACCCAGGAAAAAGATTTAGGCATCATCATGGATAACATGTTGAAACCCTCTGCCCAGTGTGCAGCGGCAGCCAAGAAAGCAAATACAATGTTAGGAATCATAAGGAAAGGAATGGAGAATAAAACAAAGGATATTATAGTGCCTCTGTATCATTCCATGGTGCGATTGCACCTTGAATATTGGGTACAATTCTGGTTGCCGTATCTTAAAAGGTGTATAGCAGAATTAAAAATAGTACAGAGAAGAGCCACCAAAATTATGAAGGGGATGGAAGGATACCCCTATGAGGAAAGGCTTAAATGTTTAGGGCTCTTCAACTTGGAAAATAGACGGCTGAGGAAGAATATGATAGAGATCTATAAATTATTGAATGGAGTGGAACAGGTACACATAGATTGGTTGTTTACTCCTTCAAAAAGAGGAAAGGCTAGGGGACACAATGAAGCGACAATGTAACCTGTTTAAGACAAATAAGAGAAAATATCTTTTCACTCAATGAGTAATCAAACTCTGGAACTCATTATTGGAGGATCTAGTAAAAGCTGTTAGCATAGCTTGGTTTAAAAAAAGTTTGGACACGTTCTTGGAGGAAAAGTCCATAAACCATTATTAAAGAGGACCAGGGAAATCCACTGCTTACCCTGAGATAAGTGGGATTTGGCCTGGCCACTGTTGGAAACAGGATACTGGGCTTGATGGACCCAGTATAGCATTTCTTATGTTCTTCTGAAGTTCTGGTCAGAGGTTGAAGGTGAAAGGGGGTAGACTCAGCAGTAATGTGAGGAAATATTTTTTTACAGAAAGGGTGGTGGATGCCTCCCAGTGGAAGTGATGGTGACTTGCACTATGAGAAAGCACAGAAGATCTCTGAGGGAGAGAAGGGATGTTAGAATTTAATAGTTCTTATGGATAGGCAATGGACAAACTGGGTAGGTATGTTTGTAAGTTAAAGGACCATGGACCATGTAATTGCATATTGCCTAATAAATAAATAAATCATGGCAGCTTTAATAGGATCCATTAACTAACTATGTGTTCTGAAATATCAAAGATGCAGACTTATCTCCAGTCTTCTGCTTTACTCTCCCTTACTCCCCAGGTGTAAAGATTCTGTTCAGCTCCAATAAATATCTTATTTTATATCCTGCAGACATTCCAACAGCAGGATTATGTTTCTGGAAAAGGATTATATGTTATTATCTGGCACTTTACGATAAGCAATCCTTGCTAAGGGATTAGCATATGAAGTCATTATATTTTCATTGTACTTATTATTTTTTGTAATCTGCTGTGGTGTTTAAGTGCAGTTCTACAGAATATCCAATGAAAAAACCAGATCAAATTAAAATCTGCAAGTTAATTGCTGGTGGAAAATGAAAAAGGAAATGTTTTTGACTATGTATAATTGTCCATCTTACCTTTCAGATTAAATCCTCGGCATTGAGTCAGAGGGTTTCCATGTCTTATATCTTGTCTGCGACTTCTCCTTAAGTTTTTAGGGGGCAAAAACACAAGATGTCAGTGTGCCATAACCGAAAAACACTAAAACCAAATATTAAATACATACCAGATTATTTCTTATGGGCTGAATATTCAAAAACCCCTTGAAGGGGGCAAGATTACCAGTTAGTTTTAGATCATTATTTTTATGTGAATATTCAGCAGAAGCCAACTATGTTTTTCCATGAATATTGAGAAAGATTTGACTGACTGTATTTAGGTTGCTGTATAAGTCCTTTTGAAGGGCTGTGAGGAGGATGGTGAGCGAGAAGAGCTGTATGTGAACACTTCAGGATGACAGAGCTATGACTACAGTATATAGTTAAAGGTATCTGCATAAATGTCTGCATGAAAAAAGTTCCTGCACTGTGCGGGTTCTAGATGTGCTTTAGAATTGCAGCTGGTTCCTGATAGTTATGCTAATGTGTATGCAAATATCCACATTCACAGAATCCAAATGGCCCGATTAGCTAATACTTTTGAGACTTAGTGCAGCCACATGAAGTGCTATTTTAGAAGGGATGTCTAGGAACAATCTGGGAGGTCCAGAGCACCACACTGAATAGTTTACCCATACCCCTTTATACAGAACTAACTAAAAGGCACTTAAAACTTCCCTCTTTGAAAATCACTTTTAATGTCCAGCTTAGTTAATCTTGTGATCTTTACCGTTGCCTTGAGTTTAGCAGAGATCGTCTCTATCCTTCTCCATCCTATGTGTCTATGCCTTCCCCTTTTCTTATCTTGGTTCTCTCTGTCCTCTATAAAAAATTGGTGTTCCTTTCTGACTTTTTTATTAGAATTTTTTAAATAATTTTAATGTATTTTAATATATTGTAAACCATTTAGATTGCATGCATATTGCAGCATATCAAGTAAACTTAACCATAACCATATCAAAAGACTCAGGAGAGAGGCGCCATGCCTTCTGAAATTGCTCCAGCTCTACCCCAAAAAACTGAACATTTCAGTAACCGGTTCTGGAGACAGGCCTCACACATAAACAAGGCCGGGCACGTGCATGGGTGTAGTCCATTTGACAAATATGGACATCCCTGAAGTGCATGCCCGTAGAACCAGGGACTTGGATTCCACAGCCTGGGTAAGTCGGGGGAGGGGGCAAATTTGTTATGAGACTAGCAAGCCTTGCACTGCCATTTCAGATACTTAAATGTGCGGTGGCGGACCAATAACATGTTTGGAGTATGCATTTATGGGAAGGTTTCTTTGTCCAGGAAATATTAACTGCTGCGATGTAAGCACATTTAGCTTTTCCTGCTGGAAGTGTTACAGCCATGAAACAAGCACTTTTTTGTACTTTATTCATGGTCAAGAACAGGTATAGGCATGGACACCTCAATGACCAGTGACGTGCAACTCCCTTGTTCTACCAGGGTACGCTTCCACCACACCCCTGTGCTACCTGGATGTTCTCGCACTGTGGATATCTATATAACTGGCTTTCTAAAATGGCTCCGGGGATATTGACATGACTTTCATGTCCATGTGCATGTATTTGGACATCCAACGCGTCAATACGCTTCTAAAATACTCCCCTTAATATGACAAAGTTAACTACCTTTCATAAAAGAAGCCATAAAAATCATGAACTTTCAAGTGGGCAGCTATCAATAACAATAAAAAGGTCTGTGGCATGTCATCTGTTAAAAGAAGAGCAGGCCTTGACCTGGACAAACTTCATGGGCGCAGTTTGACTGCTTCATTTGGGGGGTCAAAAGGTGGGGGCAACATATTTGCATATTCATTATGGTTATCTTTAAAAAAATAACAACCTAGGTGGCTAGGAAGCCATTATAACAAACAGGTGAGGGATGAGTTGGTGCCACCAAGATACTCAAAGAGGGAGCAGAGGCTCTTATTCAGTGGCTTTGCCAAAAGAGGGAAAGGAACATATTCTCAGGCTAGATAGTTAAAATGCAGCAAAAATTGTACTAATACTGTGATCACAGCACCATTAGTGCAACATTGTTTAGACTTCAAACATGAGTGGCAACATTTACGCTGGTTGGTCATTGACAGTATCCAGGATAGGCACACTGGAGATCGTGAGAAATGATTGGCTTGCCTAGAACAAAAATGGATCTTCTCTCTCAATATCATTCAGCCAATGGGACTGAATGAAGCAATGGAGTGGCTGACAATAGTGTGATTCCTGTGGGGGGCTCCTGGGCTCTGGGGGAGGGGGGCTGCCAGCAATGTTTGGCCCTTATTTATTTAACAATGATTTATATACCGCATCTTCCATAGTTCAGTTGCGGTTCACAATAAACAACAGTTAACAAATCGGAGTTTGTTTTACATAAAACATCATATGACCAAATAACAATAAGATAAACAACTAGTGTTAATACAGAACAGTATAGAACAGTGTAAACCATATACATTATGTACAAATACACATTATGTGGGGCTTAAGCGTTATTCAAAGTACAGTATCAGCTATGAAGAATTGTATGTGTAGGTCATTTTGGATTTGTTAGATAAAAACTGGTTAGCCATTATCTAAGTCTATTGAGGGATGATCTGAGTTGTTGTAATGTTTAGAAAAGAGATAGGTTTTCACTTTTTTGCGGAATTCGATGATCTCGGTTAGCAATCTTAGATCATCTGGGAGGGAATTCCAGATTGTTGGAGCTGCATGAGAAAAAGCTCTATTGTTTGTGAGTTTATTTGCTTTTATGAAGTCTTTGGGAGTTTTTAGTTTATTTGTTTGTCCTTTTCTTTGAGTAGATTTTGAGTGCTCTTTGCTGATTAGGTTACTTAAGGTGACTGGGGCCATGTCATTTAGAGTTTTAAATGTGGTTATCAATGTTTTGTATACTATCCTACTTTGTATAGGCAGCCAGTGAAGGGATTCTTAGAGGTGGAATAAGCAGGGTATCACTCTGGTGATTCCCAGAAATACAGGGCCATCCTGGAATTGACCTTCTAAGTCCGGGGGTCAACTCCGCCCACTCTCCAACCCGTCATGCCTCCATCTCCTGCAGAACGCACAGTAGCTCTGTGAGTGCAATAGGGGATGGAGACGGAATACCAGCAAGGCGGAGGGATGGGCTTCCCCATTACCTGCCTTATGGAATCGGGGCCATAGTGTATCTGGATTTTCGGAAATCTTTTGACAAGGACCCTCATGAGAGACTCTTGGTGAAATTAAAAAGTCATGGCATTGGCAGTGTAGTATTGTGGATCAGGAAAAAGTTAAAAGATAGAAAGCAGAGAGTAGGGCTAAATGGACAATTTTCTAAATGGAGAAATGTGAATAGTGGAGTATCCCAGGGATCTGTGCTGGGCTCGCTGCTTTTTAACACATTCATAAATGACCTGCAAATAAAACAATGAGTGAGGTGATCAAATTTGCAGATGACACACAATTATTTAAAGTTCTTAAAAAGCAAGAGGATTGATCCTTTCGATCATATCACCCCCTGTCTTCTCTCTCTTCATTGGCTTCCCGTTAGATTCCGGTTTGTTTACAAATACCTCATTACTATTCACAAGGTTCTTCATACAGGTATCCCCCAGTATCTATCTGACCTCATCTACCACCAGCCTGTCCCCCGTCTCCTTCGTTCTTCCCACAGCAATCGCCTCTTTCTTCCCTCCCCATCTCAGGCCCATCTGGAACTCACCCGTCACTCCGCTTTCTTTTTTCTGGGCCCTGCCCTATGGAATTCCCTTCCTCACCCACTCCGCACCGAGTCTTCATTTCCACAGTTCGAAGCTCTTCTCAAAACTCATCTCTTCTCCCAGGTTTTTGATCTCCCGGCGCCTCCATGACAGTTGCAATGGTCCTGACATAAACTAGATATTAGGGGAAAGCCGACAGTCGCCCAAGAACGGATGGTTCGGAAGAATGTATCCTTGAAGGATACTACCAAAAGCAGAGAGGTTCCACAAAAGAGTAAAGTAGCCCAAATGCCCTCAAGTATGGAGCAGACAGAGCTTAAAGATCCCAATTTACCCATGTCTAACAATAGCCAAATTAACATGAATAAAATACATTCTCTAAAATGCTTGTATGCAAATGCTAGAAGTCTAAAGAATAAGATGAGAGAGTTAGAATATATAGCACTAAATGAAAGGTTAGATATGATTGGAATATCAGAGACATGGTGGAAGGAGGACAACCAGTGGGACACTGTGATACCTGGGTACAAAACTATATCGTAATGATAGAGCTGATCAAATTGGTGGAGGGGTTGCGCTCTATGTTAGAGAGGGCATTGACTCAGAAAGGATTAAAGTTTTGCAGGAAACAAAATCTGCTGTAGAATCTATATGGATTGAAATTCCATATAAAAGGGGGAAGGCGATGGCAGTGGGGGTGTACTATCGAGCACCTGGCCAGAATGACGAAATGGATGATGAAATGCTCAAAGAAATCAAGGAAGCTAACAAAGGTTACAGCGCAGTAATAATAATGGGTGATTTCAATTACCCCGGTATCGACTGAGTCAGTGTCACGTCAGGACATGCTAGGGAGATAAAGTTCCTAGATGAAATAAATGATTGCTTCTTGGAGCAGCTGGTTCATGAACCGACCAAAGAGGAAGCCATATTAGACCTAGTCCTTAGTGGAACACCAGATCTAGTGCAAGAGATAAGGGTGTTGGGGCCACTTGGCAATAGTGATCATAGCATGATCGCCTTTGATTTAATTAGTGGAGGAGGGATAGTAAGGAAATCCACAGTACTACCTTTTAACTTTCGAAAGGGAGACTATGATAAAATGAGGAAAACAGTTAAGAAAAAACTAAAAGGAGCAGTTGCGAAGGTTAAAGACGTACATCAAGCTTGGGTGTTGTTGAAAAATACTATCTTGGAAGCCCAGACCAGCTGTATTCCACGCTTTAAGAAAAGTGGAAGGAAGTCCAAAAAACTGACAGCATGGTTTAAACGTGAGGTCAGAGAGGCTGTTGTTGCCAAAAAAGCATCTTTCAGGAAATGAAAAAAAGAGCCAAACGACGAAACCTGGAAAGAGCACAAGCACTGGCAAGTCAAATGCAAGGCATTAATAAGGCAGGCAAAGAGAGAATTTGAAAAGAAGCTTGCTGCGGAAGCAAAAACGTGAAATAAAGACCTTTTCAAGTACATTCGTAGCAAAAAACCTGTGAGAGAGTCAGTTGGTCCATTAGATGATAAAGAGTTTAAGGAGCACTAAGAGGCGACAAGGCGATAGCGGAGAGACTGAATGAATTCTTTGCTTCGGTTTTTACTGAGGAAGATGTAGGGATGTTACCCATGACTGAAGTGGTATTTAAAGGTGCGGAAGAATTGAAGGAAATATCGATACATCGGGAAGATGTATTACAACTATTAGATAAACTGAAGAGTAGCAAATCACCTGGGCCGGATGGTATACATCCAAGGGTGTTGAAAGAACTGAAATATGAGATTGCAGAACTGCTATCAATAATCTGTGAACTATCATTAAAATAATCTCTAATACCTGAAGATTGGAGGATCGCCAATGTAACACCAATTTTTAAAAAGGGTTCCAGGGGTGATCCGGGAAACTACAGACCGGTGAGCCTGACGTCAGTACCAGGAAAAATGGTAGAAACCATCATAAAGAATAAAATTACTCAGCATGTAGATAGTCACAACCTAATGGGAGACAGCCAACATGGCTTTAGACAAGGAAGATCTTGTCTTACTAATCTGTTATGTTTTTTGAAGGAGTGAATAAACAGGTGGATAAAGGTGAGTCGGTTGATATTGTGTATCTGGACTTTCAGAAAGCCTTTGACAAGGTCCCTCATCAGAGACTTTTGGCAAAACTAAAGAGTCATGGGATAGGAGGCAGTGTACTATTGTGGATCAGGAACTGGTTAAAAGATATAAAGCAGAGGGTAGGGCTAAATGGCCAATTTTCCCAATGGAGAAAGGAGAATAGTGGTGTACCCCAGGGATCTGTGCTGGGTCCGCTGCTTTTTGACATATTCATAAATGACCTGGAATGTGGAATAACGAGTGAGGTGATCAAATTTGCAGAAGACACAAAACTATTTAAAGTTGTTAAAACCCAAGAGGATTGTGAAAAATTGCAAGAGGATCTTGATAAATTGGAAGACTGGGCATCAAAATGGCAGATGAAATTTAATGTGGACAAGTGCAAGGTTATGCACCTAGGGAAGAACAACCCAAACTATGGTTACACGATGCAAGGTTCCACATTAGGAACCACCACCCAGGAAAAAGATTTAGGCGTCATTGTGGATACCATGTTAAAACCCTCGGCCCAGTGTGCAGCGGCGGCCAAGAGAGCAAATAGAATGCTAGGTATGATAAGGAAAGGAATGGAAAATAAAACAAAAGATATTATAATGCCTCTATATCGTTCCATGGTGAGACCGCACCTTGAATATTGTGTGCAATTCTGGTCGCCGTATCTTAAAAAGGATATAGCGATTTTAGAAAAGGTACAGAGAAGAGCCACCAAAATGGTAAAGGGGATGGAAGGATACTCCTATGAAGAAAGGCTAAAAAGGTTAGGGCTCTTTAACCTGGAAAAGAGACGGCTGAGGGGAGATATGATAGAAGTCTATAAATTAATGAACAGAGTGGAACGGGTAAACGTAGATCGATTGTTTACCTTATCAGAATATAGAAAGACTAGGGGACATGCAATGAAGCTACAGGGTAAACTATTTAAGACTAATAAAAGAAAATATTTTTTCACTCAACGTGTAATCAAACTCTGGAATTTGTTACCGGAGGATGTAGTAAAGGCTGTTAGTGTAGCTGGGTTTAAAAAAGGTTTGGACAAGTTCCTGGAGGAAAGGTCCATAAACCATTATTAAGAAGTGACCGAAGATATCAATGCTTGACCCAATACAAGCATTGTGAAACTTGTGTCTCTTGGGGAAACTGCTAGGTACATATGACCTAGATTGGCCACTGTTGGAAACAGAATACTGGGCTTGATGGACCTTGGTCTGACCCAGTATGGCATATCTTATGTTCTTATGTTCTTATATAACCCCTCCCCCCTTCCTCCGCCCTTCCCCTTAGTGCTCTGTCTATGTGTCTATGCTTTCTATCTCTCTCTATCTTTCTATCTGTGTCCCTCTGTTGCTTTCCTGTCAATTGAATGGCGTTCTTTTCTTCCTTAATTTTCCAGCAGCCTGCTTTTGTTTCTCTGTACACCGCTCTGATACCCCGGTTTGGGCGGTATATCAAGCCTTGCTAATAAATAATAAATAAAATAATAAATAAATTGTGAAAAATTGCAAGAGGACCTTAATAAATTGGAAGAATGGATGTTCAAATGGCAGATGAAATTTAATGTGGACAATTGCAAAGTTATGCACCCAGGAAAGAACAACCCAAATTATGGTTACAAGGTGCAAGGTTCCACATTAGGAACCACCACCCAGAAAAAAGATTTAGGCGTCATTGTGGATAACATGTTGAAACCCTCTGCGCAGTGTTCAGCGGCGGCCAAGAAAGCAAATAGAATGCTAGGTATCATAAGGAAAGGAATAGAGAATAAAACAAAGGATATTATAATGCCTCTGTATTGTTCCATGGTGCAACCACACCTTGAATATTGTGTGCAATTCTGGTTGCTGTATCTTAAAAAGGATATAGCAGAATTAGAAAAGGTACAGAGAAGAGCCACCAAAATGGTAAAGGGGATGGAAGGATACCCCTATGAGGAGAGGCTAAAAAGGTTAGGGCTCTTCAACCTGGAAAAGAGACGGCTGAGGGGAGATTTGATAGAGGTCTATAAATTAATGAATGGAGATGAACAGGTAAATGTAGATCGATTGTTTATGCCATCAAAATGTAGAAAGACTAGGGGACATGCAATTAATCTACAGTGTAACCCATATAAGACTAATAAGAGAAAATATTTTTTCACTCAACTTGTATTCAAACTCTGGAATTCGTTACCGAAGGATGCAGTAAAAGCTGTTAGTGTAGCTGGATTTAAAAAAGGTTTGGACAAGTTCCTGGAGGAAAGGTCCATAAACTATTATTAAAGAGGATCCAGAAAATCCACTGCTTGTTCCAATACAAGTAATGTGGAATTTGTGTCTTTTGGGGAAACTGCTAGGTACTTGTGACCTAGATTGGCCACTGTTGGAAACAGGATATTGGGCTTGATGGACCTTAGTCTGACACAATATGGCATATCTTATGTTGTTATGTTTTTAAAAGGGTTGTGTTCCCCTACCAGGAGATTGGTGGAGACAAAAAAACAATTAAAAGCTCAGGTTTCAATGACTTCACTCCTATGCCTCTATTCGCCTCAGCCACCCAAGGTCTCTAGTATTTATCCCAAAGCATATGGGAGAAAATGGCAAGCCTCACACAAACTCAATCATGGGCAATAATGAGTAATCAACAGTAGAGAACTATGTACAAGAAAGTATAAACAGAAGACTGTTAGTAGAAGATGAACCTGCAGAGTCAAGTATAAAAACCGTAGTGGACCCAAGGATACTGTAGCAGAAGAAAAGAGCACATACAGTTTCAGGAGCGAGCCCTACACTGGCCTAGGAGGACTCAAGTAAAAGGCCATTAACTGGTAAGGAAAACGTCATCTTCCATATCATCCTGCTAAACCAGTCCAAACAAGTGTGATGTACCAAAGCTATGACTTCAATAGGCGGCAAGAAGAAACAGGAGTTTGCAAAATCTTCGAGCCAAAGCTGTGCCAGCTCATGCGTGGACATCCAAGTGGTATTACTTGACAAAAGTGGAAATTGATGCCCACATTGCATCCCAACAAATATCTGCAGGGGCTATCGAGCTCCACTGCACCCATGAGGATGCCTGTGTTCGGATAGAATGGATGTGAAAACCCTCCAGAACCGGCTGGCTTTGCAATAGATATGCTGCAATGGCGTCCTTAATCCAGCACCCCAAAGTTGACTTAGCCACCGCATCGCTTTTGCATGGGCCAGCAAACAGCATGAAAAGATGGTTGGACTTATAAAAAGAATTTGTAACCTCCAAGTACTGGAAAAGCACCCTCCGGACATCCACAAGATAAAGATTCTGATCCTTCCCCCAATACTGCTCCTTAGAGAAGGAGGGCAGGCAGACCACCTGGTTCACATGAAAGGGAGAAATCACCTTAGGAGGGAAGGAAGACACAGGTCGAATGGAGACAAGCTCCTTTGAAAATGACGGATAAGGATTTTGGCAAAACAGAGCCTGTAGCTCGGAAATACGCCTTGCAGAACAAATCATGACCAAGATGACAATAAGGGCCCTGAGCACTAGAAACATAGAAACATGATGACAGGAAAAGACCACATGGCCTATCTAATCTGTCCTTCCATATCAACCACTACAACAGTCCCCTTTATTCCTTTGGAGATCCTCTGTGTTTGTCCCATGCTTCTTTGAATTCAGATACTGTCCTCATCTCTACCACCTCCTCTGTGAGGATCCGAGCTGCAGTATTTTGAATGAGCTGAAGCCTGCGCATTTGATACTGGGGGAGTCCGGCAAGAGAGATGTTACAATAGTCTAAATGAGACAGGACAAGGGAGATGAGCAGAATGATCAGGGAGGAAACAGGGAGAAAAGGATGGACAGCACGGATTTGCCTTATAGAATGAAAGGATTGTTGAATCACGGAAGAAATATGTTCCTGAAATGACAGAGCAGAGTCCAGAATGACACCGAGGTAGCAGAGGGAAGAGATGACAGGAATGGGGGAGGAGGAGAGCAAGGGGGTAATAGTGGGAATAGGACTGCCGAAGGTGAACCCATATGGCCATGGTTTTGGAAAGGTTGACATTAAGGTAATTAGTGGACATCCAGGAATCAATAGAGGAAAGACAAGAATTAAGGGAGGTGAGATCTGGTGAGATAGGGTCTGTGTGGTATAGGAGGATGACATCATCAGTGTAGTAATAAGCAGAAATACCAAATTACTGTACCAGGATGGTAAAGGGGGGCCAGAAAGACATTGAACAGGAGGGGAGCTAGGACAGAACCCTGGGGGGACACCACAGGTGAGCGGATGTGCAGGCGAGGATAAGGAACTAGAAAGAACTGAGAAAGATCTGTTGGTCAGGAAGGAACGGAACTAAAGGAGAAACAGAGCCCGAAATCCCAATATCGTGAAGTATGATGGTCAATAAGATCAAAAGCAGTGGATAGGTCATAGGAAACTGTGATGGAAATGGAATCGTGATCGTGTGCAGAGTGAAGTACATTCAGGATAGTAAGAAGAATAGATTCTGTGCTGTGACCAGGATGGAAACCAGATTGATGAGGGTGGAGGGTGGCATCGAGGTGAGAAGAGAGTTGGGAGAAGACCAGTTTCTCTAAAAGCTTGGAAAGGAAGATTAGAGATAGGTGAGGTTTGCCTAGGGTTCCCCTATGTTATCCAAGTTTGTACACCTGTTCTCTGTAAAAACAGAACATGTTCTGGTCATTTTGTTTCATGTAAACCGTGCTGATGTCGAATAGTGCAGTATATAAGAGATTGTAATAAATAAATAAATAGGGCACCAATTAGCTGGGACAAGCCAATAAGCTACAGACCGACCCCCGATCTGGCCTCCTAAGGCCAGGGTCGGGCTGCGGGGAATGTCTTCAGGCCCCCCCTGCCGCATCCATGCCACGGGCCACCGATTCTGGACGAACAGGGAAATTATTCCATCTTGGAGGTGGAATAACTTCCCGTACAAGTCGCCAGCCCAGGACTTACAGGGCCAACATTAGAATCAGCCTTCTATGTCCAGGGCCAGCGTCTGCCCACCGCCCGTCCAGACTCCACCCCTGAACCGCCCCTTCCTTGCCCCCATCTAACTTCCCCGCACAACCTGTGGGGAGGCTAGAAGTGGCGGGGATAGGCATGAATAGCGGGGATGGACGTCCCTTTGCGATGTCCGTCCCTGCTATTTGTAGCACGGAATAACCCCCACTAGGTAAAAATGCTACTAATGGGTGCAGAAAATGACAGGAAACCCACACACTGCACCAACGGTCACCAGCGGACCACCCCAAATTGCATCCCCAACAAGGATAATGACAAGGTCAAGTTTTGATACTCACCCACTGAGAGCCCCAGGCAGAGAATTCATGATGGGCTCAGCTCAACTCTCCTGAAACACTTTTACTGTCTTTTTAGGGCTGTATTTAATGTTACTGTCAGGCAAATCCCTCTGAGAGCCTTCTGCAATCTTTGGGAAAAAACAGTGGGATGGGACAGAGGAGGAGGGAGGGAGCGTTGAATTTGTGTAAGGCTGCTGCACTCTTCCAGATCCTTCCAATTTCTGGCTGCTCAACGGAACTGAATGAATTTTCCCTCCTCCTATGGTTTGTGTTTATATAAGAACATAAGATATGCGATACTGGGAAAGACCAAGGTCCATCAAGCCCAATATCCTGTATCCAACTGTGGCCAATCTAGGTCATACATACCTAGCAGTTTCCCCAAAAGACACAGGTTCCACAATGCTTATATTGGGTCATGCATTGATATCCTGGGTGCCTTTTTAATAGTAACAAATTCCAGAGTTTGATTACACGTTGAGTGAAAAAATATTTTCTCTTATTAGTCTTAAATAGTTTACCCTGTAGCTTCATTGCATGTCCCCTAGCCTTTCTATATTCTGATAACATAAACAATCGATTTACGTTTACCCATTCCACTCTGTTTATTAATTTATAGACTTCTATCATATCTCCCCTCAGCCGTCTCTTTTCCAGGTTAAAGAGCCTTAACCTTTTAAGCCTTTCTTCATAGGGGTATCCTTCCATCCCCTTTACAATTTTGGTGGCTCTTCTCTGAACCTTTTCTAATAACGCTATATCCTTTTTAAGATACGATGAGCAGAATTGCACACAATATTCAAGGTGCGGTCTCATCATGGAACAATACAGAGGCATTATATTATTCTTTGTTTTATTTCCCATTCCTTTCCTTATGATACCTAGCATTCTATTTGCTCTCTTGGCCACCACTGCACACTGGGCGGAGGGTTTTAACATGTTATCCACAATGACGCCTAAACCTTTTTCCTGGGTGGTGGTTTCTAATGTGGAACCTTGCATCGTGTAACCATAGTTTGGGTTGTTCTTTCCTAGCTGCACAACTTTGCACTTGTCCACATTAAATAGCATCTGCCATTTTGATGCCCAGTCTTCCAATTTATCAAGATCCTCTTGCAATTTTTCACAATCCTCATGGGTTTTAACAACTTTAAATAGTTTTGTCTCATCTGCAAATTTGATAACCTCACTAGTTATTCCATTTTCCAGGTCATTCTTGAATATGTCAAAAAGCAGCGGACCCAGCACAGATCCCTGGGGTACACCACTATTCACCTTTCTCCATTGGGAAAATTGGTCATTTAGCCCTACCCTCTGCTTTATATCTTTTAACCAGTTCCTGATCCACAATAGTACACTGCCTCCTATCCCATGACTCTTTAGTTTTGCCAAAAGTCTCTGATGAGGGACCTTGTCAAAGGCTTTCTGAAAGTCCAAATACACTATATGAACCAACTCACCTTTGTCTACCTGTTTATTCACACCTTCAAAAAAACATAACAGATTAGTAAGGCAAGATCTTCCTTGTCTAAAGCCATGTTGGCTGTCTCCCATTAAGCCATGACAATCTACATGTTCAGAAATTTTGTTCTTTATGATGGTTTCTACCATTTTTCCCGGTACTGACATCAGGCTCACCAGTCTGTAGTTTCCCGGATCCCCCCGGAACCCTTTTGAAAAATTGGCGTTACATTCGCCATCCTCCAATCTTCAGGCTTTACAGATGATTTTAATGATAGTTCACAGATTACTAATAACAGGTCTGCAATCACATATTTCAGTTCTTTCAACACCCTTGGATGTATATCATCCGGTACAGGTGATTTGCTATTCTTCAGTTTATCAAATAGTTGTAATGCATCTTCCTGATGTAACGATATTTCCTTCAATTCTTCCGCACCTTTAAATACCACTTCAGTCATGGGTAACATCCCTACATCTTCCTCAGTAAAGACCGAAGCAAAGAATTCATTCAGTTTCTCCGCTATCGCCTTGTCGCCTCTTAGTGCCCCTTTAAGCCCGCTATCATCTAATGGACCAACTGACTCTCTCACAGGTTTTTTGCTACGAATGTACTTGAAAAAGTTTTTTATTATGCATTTCTGCTTCCGCAGCAAGCTTCTTCTCAACTTCTCCCTTTGCCTGCTTTATCAATGCCTTGCGTTTAACTTGCCAGTGCTTGTGCTGTTTCCAGTTTTCGTCATTTGGCTCTTTTTTCCATTTCCTGAGAGATGCTTTTTTGGCAACAGCCGCCTCTCACCTTTAAACCATGCTGGCAGTTTTTTGGATTTCCTTCCACTTTACTTAAAGCATGGAATACAGCTGGTCTGGGCTTCTAAGATAGTATTTCAACAAACCCAAGCTTGATGTAAGTCTTTAACCTTTGCAACTGCTCCTTTTAGTTTTTTCTTAAGTATTTTCCTCATTTTATCATAGTCTCCCTTTCAAAAGTTAAAAGATAGTATTGTGGATTTCCTAACCATCCCTCCTCCACTAATTAAATCAAACGCCATCATGCTATGATCACTATTGCCAAGTGGCCCCAACACTCTTATCTCTTGCACCAGATCTGGTATTCCACTAAGAAGTAGGTCCAATATGGCTTCCCCTTTGGTTGGTTCACGAACCAGCTGCTCCAAGAAGCATTTATTTCATCTAGGAACTTTATCTCTCTAACATGTCCTGCTATGACACAGACCCAGTCGATACCGGGGTAATTGAAATCACCCATTATTATTACTGTGCTGTAACTTTTGTTACCTTCCTCGATTTCTTTGAGCATTTCATCATCCATTTGTTCATTCTGGCCAGGCGGTCGATAGTACACCCCCACTGCCATCACCTTCCCCTTTTACATGGAATTTCAATCCATAGAGATTCTACAGCAAATTTTATTTCCTGCAAACTTTAATCCTTTCTGACTCAATGTTCTCTCTAACATAGAGCGGAACCAATGTTCCCTCTAATTTTCTGTAGGCTGTGTGCGCATAAAATATCAGCTGTGCAGCTTTTGAAGGAAGGTTAAATTTTTGTGCGCCACATAATGACACTCAGAGTTATATAATTTAAAATTTGACTACATGTCAGAATACAGTATGTACACCACATTGATTGCACTAGAAAATATTGTAGAACTTGTGAAAACCATAAATACACAACAACTTTTCAATTTTAAGAACGTCTGTGTTGTTTTCTAACAGAATCAGAACCGTAATTTTTGTGCGCTCTGTTGTAAAGTATGTGCGCTCACTTGGCGACGTGTGTGCGCGCGCACACGCGCACAGCTTAGAAGGAACAGTGAGCGGAACCCCTCCACCAATTTAATCAGCTCTATCATTACGATATAGTTTGTACCCAGCGGCGTTTTGTGGGACTACTTATTGTTTTTTTTTTATTGGTCCTTGGTTTTGCTTCAACTTAACTCACTCAAGGCCTATTATTTCCTACTGAAAGTAACTTAATGTTTTCTTGTCATTGCCTTGTCTTGGGTTATGGGGAAATGTAAGACCAAAGTTGGGGGTAAAGTTCTTGAGTCTGGGGCTGGTGATACTAAACCAGTCGGTCCCCTGGACAAACATTTTGCCCCCCTTCCGATTGTGCTGTCCTCTCCAGAAGCGGTATCTTTGTGCTCCAGTGGGAGATCCCCTCCTCTGTGCTCTAATCCCAGTAGTTTACTCGCTAGCCCTGTGGAGTCCTCCGGTATGATAAGGAAGTTAAAGCCGATTAATATACCGCCTCCAGTTTTGTCATTGGAGGTGAGTGGTTCTCTTGAGCTTCCTGTTCTCTCTTCTGACTCTGATATTACCTTGAAAGATGTTTGGATTGCTTTAAAATGTATAGATACTAAAATGTCTTCTTCTCTGAATTCTTTTAGTACTTTTTCTCAGGGTGCAGTTGCCTCATTACAGCAGCTAGATGAAAAGGTTACCTCTGTTGACATGGCTGTTACCAAATTGGAGTCTGTCAAACGGCTGCCTAGGGTGAGAACTTACATAATCTTGACGATGCATATATTCATATGATTCTTGCAAGGTATTGTGGGTATTGTAGTTCATTCACTCCCAAACACAGCTGATGACAATAATTTGAGTTGTGAAACCAAGTGGTAAGATCAATAAAATACTTCTTTTATTGATGGGGTTTAATTCACCCAGCACATGTATGCTTGATAGCACTATAAATGAGGTTACTTGCTTGCAGTGTTTAAAATGGATAACAAAAAGTCACAAAGTAAACCAGAAAACAACCTTCAGCTTGTCAGGCAATTAGCTAATGTTTTCTTAGCAAATAATTACCAAATACAAAGGCACAAAGTAAAGAATAAACTTTGCTGGTTAGGTTAACTTCTGCTTATTTTTCCACGCCGATCTCAGCAGTGATTCTCCCTTGCTCACACACACAATCAGGTGCAGCCCTAATTACTATCAATGGACCAGCTGAAAGCCTTTAGCTGGCTGGCTGCTACTGTGTGAGCCCAAATCCTGCTTTAAGAGCTGTTTGCAGTGGAAAATAAAGAACAAAGTTAGGTTTCTTTGTGATGGCTGATGTGTTTGCTCATAGAAAGCTAGCAAAAGCATTTAGATAGAGAACAGTCCATATAAATAGTTTCATCTGCTGTATCTCCCTCTTCATCAACAATCATAGGGTCAATATCATACATTGGCACAGATGAGTCTTTCATTAAGGCACTATCATGAGAATGCTTATTCCCTTGCTGCCATTCTCTATTATAGATAGGGTCTGGATCAGTGTTCATACCTGAGCCTCTCCTGCTATCATTATTCCTCTCTGTATAGCCTGGCCAATATGTAATCCAATTCTGATGTCCAGCCTTCCAATCTTGATCCCTGGACACTGGATCTCCTCTCACATACCTTCTGGCCTTGGTCTGAAAGTCCCTTCCACATGCAGTCTTCTCTCTTCCAGGTAGCCACTGGTGATTCCTATCTCTGCCACTCCATTCCTCTGGCTGAATCCAGTCCAACGGACTCTGCTGGCTTTTGGAATACCTCCCAGTATGAGTACTGCCTTGGAATCTCCCAGACCTTCCAATGGCCTTTCTTCTCTTCCTTCCAGAGAGTTTCCTTCTCTCTCTATGTGCTTGGCTTGGCTTCTGTTTCTCCAGGTGATACTGGTGCTTGTAGCCGTTGCTGTCTCTGTATCTCTTCCTCCCTCTGTAGATTTTGCTGAAGCTCTCCCTGAAGCTGTTATCTGAAGAATAAGCTCTATTCTTATCCTGTTCTAATGTGTGCTGCTCCCTAACACAGCGCAGCTGTCTTGAATCAGGCCCTGCCCTTTGAGATGAGTGCTTAGGGATTACCTCATAGCTCTCTTGATTGCACACAGATTCTCTCACTTCAGCCCCTCTCATGGCTGCTGGAAACCTGGTGCATTCTGGGACTGGTAGTCTTTTATGTGAAAACTCTGTTTTCTTGCTTCTACCAGAACTGACAGGTTGCTTGTTCAGAGTCACATCATCTTTTCTATAGCTCCTACCTGAGCTATGATAAGCTTCCTTATCACAAGTCGCAGGTGCTTCCATTAGATGCTTCTAGTGTGGCTAGTAGTAAAGACTCTATGGTGCTGCATTCTAAATTAGAGTCACTAGAGAATTCCATTCGTGCATCCAACCTGCGATTCTAAATTTCCCTCAGTCTCCTCTAATATCGCATAGAATCCTTTTGAATAGATTTTTGAAAGAAGTTTTGGCTATTACTGATATTATTGATTTTTTGCAAATCTATTATATTCCCTCAACCGTCAAGAAGCTCAATGCGGTTGAAGGGGAGTTTGACGAGATTGTTTCCCCTATGGCTAATTTGACAGCCTTTCTGGAGGACTCCCAGGATATTATTAATGTTCGCGCTGCATTATTAGTTACCTTTCCTTCAGTGGAAATCAAGCTACGCATACTTAGGGCCTTTTTTAAGGTCAAATCAGTCAACTTCTGTGGCCAGACGGTCAATATTTTTCCTGACGTTGCTCGTAGCACCCAGTTGCGCCGGAGACAATTTTTAAATCTTAAGTCCCGTGTTTTGGCACTGGGTGCTACATTCCTTTACGGTTTCCCTGTAAATGTGTTATTGGTTATGATGGTGTTTCATATTCTTTTGTTGATATTTCTCATCTTGAAAAATTTCTGTCTGGGAAACGGGGTTTAAGCAAAGAAGGGGATGATATAGGATGACCTCCAATTGTGGATAGCTTCTATTCATGTTTTCCTAGTTTTATTACTTATATTTTCAACAGTCTGATCTCAAGATGTGGACTTCGTCATAGTCTTTTATTACCTTACCTGATGTAATAACGTTCTTTATTTTGTAAGTTTATGGGATTGACCTGGTATGTTTTGTAAGTTTATGGGATTGACCTGATTTACTTGGTTGCTGTAACTAATTAAATAACTTTATAAATTAAAAAAAAAATAGTTTGTACCCAGGTATCAGTGTCCCACTGGTTGTCCTCCTTCCACCATGTCTCTGAGATTCCAATCATATCTAACCTCTCATTTAGTGCTATATATTCTAACTCTCTCATCTTATTTTCTAGACTTCTAGCATTTGCATACAAGCATTTTAGAGACTGTAATTTATTTATTTATTTTAATGCTTTTATATACTGCGCTCTTTGAAATCGGTGCGGTTTACAGATAACAGTTTTGTGCGGAACAGGAAAGCTGTTAAGCACTTACATTGAATGGGTGATACAACTTGGATTTCAAACTGGAGAAAACTATCTACAGCTATCTACAATTATCTCCAATATAACGTGAGTTGTCTGTAATTTGCTATTGCCTAGCACGGTGTATGGTGGGTGGCGTTGAGTTACTGGGTTGTGAGTAGTGTAGGTGAAAGAGGTGGTGTTTTAGTGCTTTTCTGAATTGGGTGAGATCCGTGATCGCCCGGATGGCGGTTGGGAGCGCATTCCAGCAGCTGGGAGCATAGAACTGTCCAAGAAAGGTCAACGCATCTTTGGTAGTAGACTGGCTAATCTACTGAAGAGGGCTTTAAACTAGATTAGTTGGGGATGGGTGAAGAAAGCCCCCAGGTAAGTGAAAGCCCCCAGGTAGATGATACATTAAATACCTTTATGGAAATGGGTAACAGGGGTAACATATGGAAAGCAGTGTGTATTAATGCCCGTAGCATGGGAAATAAGATCCCTGAAGTTGAAGCTTTGGTGGGAGTGGCTGACTTGGATTTAGTGGCAGTTACAGAAACATGGTTCACAGAAAACCATGACTGGGATGTAACAATACCTGGCTATACTTTATTCAGAAAGGACAGGGTAGGAAGAAGGGGAGGAGGAGTGGCACTATATGTAAAAACTACTATTAAAGCTTTGGAATTACAGAGCTTAAAAGGGAGAGAGGAGGCATTGTGGGTTAAACTAGAAAGAGGGAAAGAGAAATCTATTTGCATTGGTGTGATATACAGACCTCCCTCACAAGAGGAAGAGGTGGACAGAGAGTTAATTGAAGACATACGCAGCATTGCTAGGAAAGGGGAAGTGCTACTGCTAGGAGATTTTAATATGCCAGATGTTGATTGGCACATTCCTGCTGCAGTATCATCTAGAAGTAAGGAGATCCTGGATTCTCTACAGGGAGAACTATTCAGGCAATTGGTAACAGACCCCACACGTGAAGGGGCCATACTGGACTTGGTGCTTACCAATGGTGAAAGTGTTTCTGATGTTGTAGTGGGAGATCATTTTGCATCCAGTGATCACCAGATGGTGTGGTTCAGTATTAGGACTAGGGCTGTTAGAATCCATTCCAAGGTGAAGATCTTAGACTTTAGGAAGACTAACTTTGCGAAGATGGGCCAATACCTCAGGGAGTCGTTAGTGGGATGGGAACAGCTGGGGGATGTAGAAAAACAGTGGGCAAAACTGAAAGGGGGTATTTTAAAGGCAACCAACCTTTTTGTTAAAATGGCAAAAGGAACAGGAGACCGCTATGGTTTTCGAAGGAAGTAGCTGAAAAAGTGAAGAAAAAGAGGGAGGCCTTCATGAAATACAAGAGATCACAGAGAGAGGAAGACAGGCATCTGTATTTGGAAAAACTTAGAGAAGCTAGCAAAGTAGTCAAGAAGGCAAAGATTCAAAAGGAGGAGGAAATAGCCAATGCAATAAAATGGGGGGGGGGGGGATAAGACATTTTTCAGATATATTAGTGAGAAGAGGAAGGGCAAAAGTGGTATTGTCAGACTCAAGGGTGCAGGGGGGGAATATGTAGAAGCTGATAAGGATAAAGCGGAATTGCTTAACAAATAGTTTTGTTCTGTGTTCACAGATGAAGAACCAGGAGCAGGACCTCAGAAAACACCCACAAATAAGAACAGAAGCGAGAGACATCTTGAACACTTTTCAGAAGACTGTGTTCGTGAGAAACTAGCTCAACTTAAAGTACACTAAGCGATGGGACCGGATGGGATACACCCTAGAATACTGAGGGAACTTGGGGACGTTCTAGCAACTCCACTGACTGACCATTTCAATGCCTCGTTGGAGTCGGGAGTGGTGCCAAAGGACTGGAGAGAGGCTCTTGTGGTGCCTTTACACAAAAGCGGAAGTAAGGATGTGGTTGAAAACTACAGGCCGGTTAGTTTAACTTCGGTGGTGAGTAAATTATTGGAAACGCTGCTGAAAGAGAAAATAGTGAGGTTTCTGGAGTCCGGCGGATTACAGGATCCAAGGCAGCATGGAGTCACCAGAGGCAGGTCTTGTCAGACAAATCTGATTGATTTCTTTGACTGGGTGACCAGGGAGTTGGACCGAGGGAGAGCTCTAGATGTGGTGTATTTAGATTTCAGTAAAGCCTTTGACACTGTTCCTCACAGGCGACTTATAAACAAACTGAGCACCCTATGGATGGACCCTAAAGTTACTGCTTGGGTTAGAAATTGGTTGGGTGGGAGGCGACAAAGAGTACAAGTAAATGGAGCTCACTCTGAGGAGAAGGATGTTACCAGTGGTGTACCCCAGGGATCTGTCCTTGTTCCGATTCTTTTTAACATCTTTGTTAGTGATATAGCGGAAGGGCTGTCGGGTAAGGTTTGCCTCTTTGCGGATGATACCAAAATCTGCAATAGAGTAGACACCCAGGAAGGTGTAGATAACATGAGGAGGGATCTAGCTAAGCTTGAAGAATGGTCTAGAATTTGGCAGCTGGGATTTAATGTTAAAAAATGTAAGGTCATGCATTTGGGCTGCAGCAATCCAAGGGAGCAATACAGTATAGGAGGTGAAGTACTTTTGTCCACTAAAGAAGAACGGGACCTAGGCGTGGTTGTGTCTGATGATCTTAAAGTAGCTAAACAGGTAGAAAAGGCGACAGCAAAAGCTAGAAGGATGCTTGGGTGCATACGGAGAGGAATGGCTAGCAGAAAAAAGGAGGTGATAATGCCTCTGTATAAGTCTTTGGTGCGACCTCATTTGGAGTATGGTGTGCAATTCTGGAGACCGCACCTTCAAAAGGATGTGAACAGGATGGAGTCGGTGCAGAGGGTTGCTACTAAAATGATTAATGGGCTTCATTATAAAGCATATGAGGACAGACTTAAGGATCTTAATATGTACACCTTAGAGGAAAGGCGGGATAGAGGTGATATGATTGAGATGTTTAAATACCTCCATGGCATAAATGTTCAGGGAGAGAGCCTCTTTCAATTGAAAGCAAGTTCTGCTATGAGGGGACATGGGATGAGGGTGAAGGGAGATAGATTCAGGAGTGATATGCGGAAATATTTCTTTACGGAAAGAGTAGTGGATCCGTGGAATAGTCTCCCAGTGGAGGTGGTAGAGATGAGGACAGTAACTGAATTCAAAAAAGCATGGGACCAACACAGAGGATCTCTAAAGGTAAAAAGTGGACTGTTGTAGTTGTTGTTATGGAAGGACAGACTAGATAGGCCTTGTGGTCTTTTTCTGTCATCATGTTTCTATGTTTCTATGTAACTTAAAGGCTCTGTTCTTTGTTGCCTGGGTGCATTTTGTTATTTCATTAGGGATCTGTAGGGTATTGGTGGCAAGGTTTGTTCAATATAAACCGCACTGATGCAGAATAGCACGGTATATAAGAGAATGTAAATAAATAAATAAATGACCTCCTTGCTCTGTTTGCAGGAGTGGGGTAGAGAAGATCCATTATCGAGGTGGCGGACAATTTGTTAATGGCCTTGAAGGTCATCAGGATTACTTTATAGGTGAGCCGGCAGTAAAGTGGTAACCAGTGCAGGTCCTTTAGGATTGGGGTGATGTGCTCCCTTCTAGATGCTCCGTGTATGAAGCGTGCAGCTGCGTTCATTGCCAGCTGTAGTGGGTTTAGCGTGTTTTTGGGCAGGCCATGCAGGATCACGCTGGTGTAGTCAAAGTGGGGGGTCACCAGTGCCTGAAAAACTGTTCTGAAATCATCTGGTTGCAGCAGGGGTCGGAGATGTCGCAGTGTTCGTATTTTGTGGTAAATTTGTTTGATGGTGTTGCTGATGTGCATTTTAAATTCGAGCTGCTGGTCTAGCGTAACGCCTAGGTATTGGATGGTGGGTATACTTGGGAGTTTGGCGTCCCTTGTCTTTAAGGTCGGCAGTGGTGAAAAGGATTGATTTCTTGTAATGAACAGTACATCCATCTTGCTGAAGTTTATCTTGAGACTCTGTGAGTGGAGCCAGTCGGTTACGGCCTCGAAGCATTTTGCTAGTGTATTTTATTCATATTAATTTGGCTGTTGGGCATGGGTAATTTGGAATCTTTAAACTCTGTCTGCTCCATTTGGGCTACTTTACTTTTTTTTGGAACCTCTCTGCTTTTGGTAGTATCCTTCAAGGATACATTCTTCTGAACCATGAGCTCTTGTGCGACTGTCGGCTTTCCCCTATTATCTAGTTTAAAAGCTGCTCTATCTCCTTTTTAAAGGTTAATGCCAGCAGCCTGGTTCCATCCCAGTTAAGGTGAAACCCAACCCTTCGGAAGAGCCCCTCCTTTCCCCAGAATGTTTCCCAGTTCCTAACAAATCCAAAACCCTCATCCTTGCACCATTGTCTCATCCACGCATTGAGACTCTGGAGCTATGCCTGCCTTTTGGGTCCTGTGCGTGAAATGGGAAGCATTTCGTAGAATGCTACCCTGGAAGTTCTGGATTTCAGCTTCCCACCTAAAAGCCTAAATTTAGCCTCCAGAACCTCCCTATCACATTTTCCTACGTCATTGGTACTGACAAGTACCAAGACAGCAGACTTCTCCCCAGCACTATCTAAGACCTTATCTAGGTGGCGCGTGAGGTCCGCTACCTTTGCACCAGGCAGGCATGTTACCAGGCGATCCTCATGTCCACCAGCCACCCAGCTATCTACATGCCTAATGATCGAATCACCAACAATAACGGCTGTCCTAACCCTTCCCTCATGGGCACATGGCCCTGGAGAAACTTCCTCGGTGCGAGAGGGTTTTACATCACCTGGAGGACAGGTCCTAGTTACAGGATCACTTCCTGCCACACCAGGGTGATGCTCTCCTGTCACGTGACCTCTCCTCTCCATGGCAACAGGGATGCTGCCAGACTAGAGGTGGGACTTCAGGACTATATCCCTGTAGGTCTCGTCTATGTACCTCTCTGTCTGTCTTATGTTTTCCAAGTCTGCTACTCTAGCGTCTAGAGAACGGACTCGTTCCCTGAGAGCAAAGAGCTCCTTGCAGCTAGTGCACACGTAAGACCTCTCACCAACTGGGAGAAAATCATACATGTGACACTCAATGCAAAAGACTGGAAAGCCCCCATCTAGCTGCTGGACTGCTGTTTATTCAGTGTTTTCTATACCACCTTTCCAGATAAGCAAAGCAGTTTACAAAGCTCAAAAATAAAAAGTAAAAGGTAAAAAGAAAAGGAATTCCATACTGTAGACAGGACAGAGGATACAGAGAAGAAACACACAGTTAACCGACAGTGAGACAGACGTAGATATGAGTGAGAGTACAAGTACAAGTATTCCTGGTTGTCAGAGCCACTCCTCTTCAACATATTAGGTGAGTCTAATTAGTCAGAGAAGCTGAAACACTTGTTTCAACAGGTGGGATTTTAGTTCTGCTTTGAAACATTTAAATGCAGCTTGAAGACAGAGCTCTAGACAGAGAAAGAAAAATGCAAAATGGCGTGTGGATTCATACTAGGCATGACCTAGTTGGTTTCTGTGTGAAGACTATAGGGAGCGAGCTGGACAGTATGAAATAATTACTGAGGACAGATATTCTGCACCTGCTACTACTACTGAATATTTGTATAGCGCTAGAAGGTGTACGCAGTGCTGCACAGACAACTCAGAATGGTAAGGAAACACAAAGGACATCAGGTGAGTCAAGATCCGAAAGCGGCAGCAAAGAGGTGAGTTTTCAGCCTAGATTTGAAAAGGTCAGAGAAGGCACCTGACGTAGAGATTCAGGTAGTTTGTTCTAGGCATAAGGAGCAGCAAGGTGAAGCGAATGAAATCTGGAGTTGGCAATAGAAGAGAAGGGCACAGATAGAAGCGATTTGCTAGAAGAGCGGAGTTCCCGAGGAGGCGTGTAGGAAGAGATAAGAGAGGAAAGCTAGTGAGGAGCTGCAGAGTGAATGCACTTATAGGTAGGCAGGAGAAGTTTGAATTGGATGTGGAAATGGATAGGAAGCCAATGAAGTGACTTGAGAAGAGAGGTAATATGAACATGATGAGACTGGTGGAAGATTAGCCATGCAGCAGACTGTTCCACTCTATTCGTTAATTTATAGACCTCTATAATATCTCCACTCGGCGTCTCTTTTCCAGGTTGAAAAGCCCTAACCTTTTAGACATCTACTCATAGGGGTATCCTTCCATCCCCTTTACCATTTTTGTGACTCTTCTCTGTATCTTTTATAATTCTGTTATATCCTTTTTAAGATACAGTGACCAGAACTGCACACAATAATTAAGGTGTGGTCGCACCATAGAATGATACAGAGGCATTATAATATCCTGTTTTTTTCTCTATTCCTTTCCTTATGATTCCTAGCATTCTATTTGCCTTCTTGGCTACCACAGTACATTGGGTGAGGGTTTCATTGTATTATCCGCGATGACGCCTAAATCTTTTTCCTGGGTGGTGGCTCCAAATGTGGAACCTTGCATCATGTAACCATAGTTTGGATTGTTCTTTCCTAGGTGCATAACTTTGCACTTGTCCACATTAAATTTCATCTGCCATTTGAACGTCCAGTCTTCCAATTTATCAAGGTCCTCTTGCAATTTTTCACAATCCTCTTGGGTTTTAACAACTTTGAATAATTTTGTGTCATCTGCAAATTTGACTACCTCACTCATTTCCATTTCCAGGTTAGGGCTCTTCAACTTGGAAAGAGACGACTGAGGGGAGTTGTGATTTAAGTCTATAAATTAATGAATGTAGTGGAACGTGTTATCATAGATCAGTTGTTTATGCCATCAAAAAGTAGAAAGACTAGAGGACATGCAATGAAGCTACAATGTAACCCATTTAAGACTAATAAGAGAAAATATTTTTTTTTACTCAAAATGTAATCAAATTCTGGAATTCGTCACTGGAGGATATAGTAAAGGTGTTAGTGTAGCTGGGTTTAAAAAAGGTTTGGACAAGTTCCTGGAGAAAAGGTCCATAAACCCTTATTAAAGAGAACCCAGGAAATCCACTGCTTACTACAGGACGAGCATCATGGAACCTGTGGCCTTTGGGAACCTGCCAGGTACTTGTGACCTGAACTGGCCACTGTTGGAAACGGGATACTGGGCTTGATGGACCTTGGTCTGACCCAGTATGGCATTTCTTATGTTCTTATGGTTAGCAGGATTTGGTAACCATGTAAACCAGTGGTAGGGTAGTCCATGGATGAGGCAATGGGGGGTGGGGTTCAAGAACTAATCCTGTTAATGGTGATTTTCATTCAGCTAACTGGATTAGTGCCCGCATAAAGTTAGGACAAATCAATGACTGTCCTAACTTCATGCGGATTTGCTATCTGGTTAGCGGCTGAATATCACCACTAACCAGATAGCAATATAGTCAGCGGCAACAATGGATACTCAGCAGTGGATGCCAACTAGGCTCTGGAACTAGATATCTGGTTATTGTTTCAACCAGGTGGCCCACTTTAAACATGCTGATCACTGTGGCTGTATACTGTTTGTATGTTTTATAGTAATTCACCAAGATCCTAGGGTTGTGTGGAATAAAAATACTTTTCGGCGCTCTCACCTTTTCCCTGTTGGATAGAATCTGGAGCAGGACTTCCCGTCCCAGGCACAGTAAGGATCTCTGGCCAGACAGCAGTCAGCACAAACTGTGCCGTAGATAGGGCAGCGATGCAGAGAGAGCTGGGTAACACCCTCCTCAGAACTGACATACAGCTGTTGCTGTAAATAACATTCAAATCATTTCAAAAAGAATCCAAGCCAGAATGTGTTCTTATAAATGAACTTAAAAAATGATATGTATTTATTTTTGCTGTTTTTCTTTCTGGTTAATGAGGCAGCAGGCTGTCTTTAATAACAATGCAGTTTATAAGATGTATGTATTTTTTTCATTTCTCCTGAATACATCCAAACATTAAACTGCTGGAAAATATAATTTTTCTTGGTTTATTGTTACTATGTTGTGGTAAAATACTTAATTTACAGCATTATTTGTTAACTTAAGGTAACAGTATTGCAGGTTAGTAACTCTCATGGTATATGAATGACATAACTTGCTACAGTGTGAACCGATGCTCCTGGGGAGACTTCTTAAAAGGGGTCAGTGCCTCAAATCATATCCCCACTGACAGAAGGTGTCCCCCAGAATAAACCCCCACCACTTCTCATAGGATCCCCCCAGACTCTTCACCCACTAAAGACTCACTGGGACTGATGGGGATTCCCTCATGTCTAATAGTTGGGGCAAGAGTGATCCCCAGTCCTTCCAGTCCCATCTGGCTGTGAGTTCAAAATAGGGCTGGTTGACCTTTAAAGATATTCTTGTGCTACTACTGCTAAGAGTCAAATTTCCAAATAAGGGCCTTTTACCCTTATTTGGTAACTTGATATACTATGGGTTCCATTCATGAATGCAGGTTGTGGGACTGCACCTCCTGGTGGGACATGCAGCCCCGCAAGCTGCCTGGACCCTATTCCCCCTCTGCCCTCCCCACACGTCTTGTGCTTTAAGATGGGGAGAGCCGGTGGGGGGTGGGGTCTTGGTGGAGCGGGGGCAGACCAACCCATCAGCACATACAGGGATGCGCTACTTATACCACCTCAGCCTCGTTACCGTCGTGCTGTCTCCTCTCTGCTCTGCACTCTTCTACTCTTTGTCCATCTCTCTTTTGGAGATATCAACCCCAACCCTGGTTCCCCTAGACTTTTGTCACAGTCCCAGAACAGATTCTCATGCAACAGATCAAATCTTATTCATATCCCTCTCCTTCCCCCCTCTCTTCCTTTCTCATGTGTCTTGTGGAATGCACATTCCATCTCAAATAAATTTGCCTTTACTTTATCTCTAATGCTTTCCATCTCCTTGCTCTAACTGCAACCTGGCTCCTTCCAGAGGACTCAGCTTCAATTGCTGTTCTCTGTCATGGCAGCTACAAATTTTCCCACACGCCTTGTCCCACTGGCAATGGTGGTGTGTTGGACTTCTACTCTCTCCTTCCTGTCAATTTCAACTCCTCCTTCTGCCTCAGTCTCACTGGTTTCCCTCCTTTGAAGTCCACTCCATCTGGCCTTTTACTCCATTACCTCTCCTGTGATAGGCGATGGCCTAGTATGCAGCTGAGGCCTGTCAGCTAGGCCTGAAGCCCTCTCCCCTACTTTAGAATAGTATTGCTGACTTTGGAATTTACAGAAATGCCTGTCGCTGTAAGCAAAAAAACCGCTCTACTCTGCTTTTGATAAGAGAATAAAACTTTCCTACTGTTTACTGTTTTGATAAGCACAGATGTCTTTTCAGTGTTATGTTAACAAACATACAAATAACAAACCACAAGGGAAACGACCCTCAGCAGCCTGGTACTCAGCTGAGCTGAAAGCCTTACTCACAACGCTAAGGAAACTTGAGAGACGATGGCGCCGCTCACGCTCAGAAGTAGACCAAAGTGCATACAACTTACAACTCACAGCGCATCGTACCGCAGTGACAGAAGCCATGAGACGTTACCACGCTGACACATTAAAGAGAGCCCTGAACAAACCTCGTGACCTGTTTGCTCTCGTTAAACGACTCACAACGGAACCTGCTTCAGAACAAGCAAACGGAATCCATCCTCAAACATATGCTGACTATCTACAAACCAAACTCTGTCAGATAAACAACAACCCAGCGCCCAGCACTATCCTTGAGCCTTGCAATCAAACACCACTGACTACCTTCACGACACCACCCAAACAATGCATCGAAGACACCATAGCGGCCATCAACATGACCACCGCTCAATCTGATCCATGCCCGGCGTTCTGGGTCAAAGAACTACGGACTGACCTCAGTCCCGTCATATCCAGACTCATGCAACAATCATTCACAACAGGGGCTTTCCCACGCACCCTCAAACACACATCAATAAGACCTTTACTAAAAAACAACAAGCTTGACCAACAGAAGCCGGAATCCTACAGACCGATATCAAGCATACCGATGCTAGCAAAAATAATGGAAAAGAAGTTCAGAGACAAATACAAGATCACATTGATTCCAACGCACCACTGGATCCATGCCAACATGGATTTAGAGAAGCCCATGGGGTTGAAACCCTTCTCACCACACTCTTCAGCAGCATAATAGCAGGCATAGACAATATCTGCCAAGGATTCGTCCTTGTCTTCCTTGACATCGCTGCAGCGTTCGATTCTGTGAGCCATGAGCGCCTCCTAGAACGCCTCAAAGAGAAAGGAATCTCCGGTAAAGCACTTGAGTGGTGCAGGTCCTACCTCTCTGACAGATGGCAGCAGGTACGATCCAGAGACACATCATCAGATCCATTCCACCAAAGCCAAGGTGTCCCACAAGGATCCTCCCTCTCCGCCCTGTTGTTCAATATATACATGCAGCCTATCTGCAACGTGATCCAGTCCTTCAACGTTAACTGCATGATATACGCAGATGACGTGCTGTTATACACGCCTTTTGCAACAGAGAACCCCGACCTCACACCAATAACAAGCTGCATAAACGAAATATCCAACTGGCTACAATCCCAAAATCTCAGGATTCAACACAAGAAGACGGAGGTGATGTTCATTACAAAGAACCGTAACTTCACTGCTCCGGCAGTCTTAAAAGTGAAGGAAGCAGACCTCCAGACCAAACCCGCTATCAGGTACCTCGGCGTCACATTAGACCAGAACTTGGATATGAAGGCGCACATAAGTAACACTCTAAGGGCAGTATATCATAAAATTAGATCCCTTAGATACCTGCGATCCCTGCTGGAGCCAGACGATTTCAGGACCATCTATCAGGCACTAATCATCCCACATTTCGATTATGCAAACGCAATACTGCAAGGACTCCCCCAAACCACTTTGAACCCACTGCAAATGGCAATGAACGCCGCAGCAAGAGTACTACATGGAGCATCCAGGAAAGACCATGTCTCACCCATTCTGAAACAACTCCACTGACTCCCGATACAAGGTAGACTCACATTCAAGACCTTGCTACTCACCTTCAAAGCCACCAAAGGGCTCTCGTCAGCATCGCTAACAGAGCTAATCCAGACGACACCCCACAACAGGGACAGAAGGTCAGTAGCACAAAACACCTTGATAGTCCCAAGATCAATAACTCAATGCACCAAAGTCAACATCTAGCAGGGCCTACAAATTCTATGCACCAATGATCTGGAATAACCTCCCCCACAACATCCGAGCAATCCCAGACATATTCCAATTCAGGAAGGCCTTGAAACACTATCTCTTCCTCCTGCATTACCCGGAAACTAATAGGAGTACAGCACCAACTGCTTAAACCACCCAAATCTCCCTTGACTGAAACCAAAATGAGCACATGACCATGTTGTAAATTGTATATAGTTACCCCTGTTATCCAAGTTATATGTCCTGTTCATCTGTAAACACAAAGTACCATTGGAAATGTGTAATTTCATTGTTTATTGTAAACCGTGCTGATGCTGAATAGCGCGGTATAGAAGAGACAATAAATAAATGTTTCTCTACTAGATGTGCTGCGACCTTGCAAGTAGAATGAGAAAGCAGAAAGCTGTTAGAATATTATGTCTAGTGCTTTGAGCCATGGCGAGAGAGAGGTGCACAGGGGGGGAACAAGGGGGTAAGCCCAGTCACAGATGGCTATTGGATGAAAGTAGCTGGGCCACCAAGATCAATGAGTAATTTTGCCTGTATTAGATTGGGGAAGAAAGGTATATAAACTGTCATTTTTCTGAGCTCTGGGCTCAGCCATTTTGTATGTATCATTGTCTGAGTCTGTGCATATTAAACCGGCTTGAATTCTCGTCAATAGACTCCTGGTTTTATTGGTTGCGGACACTTCGCTATTACATATTCTTGGTGCGTTGGGCCGTGAATGGCGTAATACGCAAATGGTCCGCAAGTGATACTACCACGTATTACCGCCTCCAGGTTTGGTCCGGCTGGGACCGCAGCCGACCGACATGGAGAGGATCCCAGGCGCCGACCGGTCCCTTGTATCGGAGGGTTCCGTCCTGCCTTGGCAGCCTGCTGGGTCCAGCTGGCCAACACCTCGAACCCAGGGGAGTCCAGGATTCAACCCAAGGTGGAACTGGTTGCGCAGCGCATTAGCTACCGGATCCGGTGAGTATTGATTTTTCTGGTTCTTAGTCAGTTAGCTTTGGAAAGTCTCGAGACTGATTTGGTACAGTAACAGGTAAAGGAAGTTTGATCAGCTTCCAGGGTGATCCTAGTACCCCTGCAGGTGTATGCGCGGGGCGAACCCATCAGCCCTTTTGGTTTGGTAATTCTGGTTTAGTCAGTTAGCCCGGGAGTTTTGGAATTTGGGAAATGCTAGCATGTTTGGTTGTGTGAAGTGTGCTTGAGAGGTCTTGCAATACAGGTCAAGCGAGAGCGGACTCCTAAGTAGCGCAGTTTCTGGCAGGGCGACCTCATCCAGATCACGAACAGGAGGAAGCGACTGTTGTTTGTCCCCCTCATTGTTTTGTGGGCTACGCGGACCCCTCACCCGTAGCCATCCTACCTACCCTTTCTGTTTGCTGTCTTGTACGTTATACGTTATAATGGGAGGGGCGGAGTCCGTACAAACTCCGCTGAACTGTATGATCACGAATTTTAAGAAAGGTTTTAGTGGTGATTATGGGATAAAAATGACAGTGACCCGCTTAGAAATATTGTGTAGTAGGGTGTGGCCGGCGCTGGATGCCGGGTGGCCACCAGTAGGTACTTTTGATATCCAAACTGTGTCCCGTGTGCACAAGGTAGTGCGCAGCTATAGTCCCGAACAGTTTCCCTATATAGATTCCTGGTTAGGTATATGTGAGAAGCAGCCCTCCTGGCTGAAGAGTTGCAGTGAGGGACAGAGAAAGATTATGTTAGCAACTACCACGAGAGTCCCTGCCAAGAAAGAGAAGCCCCCTATTTATGTAGCCTAAGAGTCTCCATAGATCCCAAAGTATCCACCCGCCTTCCTGTATACTCCTGTCCCATCATCTCCGCCAGTACTCCAACCCCAAGCAGTGCCCCGAGTAGAGCCGGAGCAAGCGAGCATACCTCCAGCCGAGGTGCCTCCGCCAGAGCAACCACCTCCAAAACTTGAAGAGTGGACCCCTCCGTGCAGAAGTCGGAGCCCTAGTCCTGAGCAGCACTCTGATGAGGAACAATCATCCCCTGAGGAATCCGCTAGTGGAGGGTCAGATGCCAGTCCAGGGCCATCCACTAGTCCGGACACCAGTAGTAAAGCTACCCCCAGAGCCGCTAATCTGCGTTACGCCCTTAGAAGCAGAAAAGCAAAAGAAGTCCGCCAACTGCCACTGCGGCAGGTCCCAGGATTACCCATTCAAAATGAAGAGGGTCAGGTTGTGCCCGGACCGACCAGTCTAGTTTATGTGCCTTTCTCCACAACAGATCTATTGAATTGGAAAACGCATTATGCCTCCTATACTGATAAGCCCCAAGATTTGACAGAGTTAATGAATAGTATTATGCAAACCCATCAGCCCACCTGGTCTGACTGTCGCCAGCTCTTGGCTACCCTCTTTACTACTGAAGAGCGGGCACGGATAGTGCGAGCAGCCACTAAATGGTTGGACGAGAACCCTGAAGTTGGGAGAAACCTAGATCTAGACCCCCGACAGGCAGCAGCTGCAGATTTCCCCAATGAAGATCCCGGATGGGACCCGAATAGTGATGTAGGAGAAAAAGCCCTCACCCGGTTTCGCCAGGCTTTACTGCAGGGCCTAAAGAAGGGGGGCCAGAAAGCTATGAATATTGGAAAAGTAGTGGACGTTCTTCAGCGCCCAGATGAAAGTCCGGCTGCTTTCTATGAGCGATTAACTGAAGCCTATAGACTTTACACCCCCTATGACCCAGCAGCCGAGGAGAATTTACGCATGGTAAATAACGCTTTTGTGAGTCAGTCCCAGGGAGACATAAAGCGAAAACTGCAGAAATTAGAAGGATTTGCCGCATGAACTCAACACAGCTAATGGAAGTCGCACAAAAGGTATATGTGAATCGTGATCAAGAAAGCAAACGGGAAAGTGAAAGAAGGATGAGGAAGAAAGTGGATTTGCTCGCTGCAGCACTAGTGGCAGGACGTGGAGGAGGATATCTTAACCGAAGAGCTAGAGGACAGGGAAGGGGCCGAGGGAGCTCTCGGCCCCCCTTAGGTGCAAATCAGTGCACTTATTGTAAAGAGGAAGGACATTGGAAGGATACATGCCCGAACATGAGCTCCACCCCCTGGAGGGGACGCGGGAGCACCAGGAGAGCGGGGGGGGGGGGGGGGGCGATTCCAGCAGCAAGGGGGGATGCAGCGCGCACAGTTTCAACAGTTCCAGCAAAATGAGACTGCCATGCAGGGAGTGGCAGTCACCGAAGCAGATTTCATGGATGATGAGGAATAGGCCAGACCGGGCTCCAAATTCTTCTTAGGTCTCCAGGAGCCTATGGTCAATGTAAAAATTGGAGACCAGCATATGGACTTTATGGTAGACACAGGGGCTGAGCATTCAGTAGTAGCCAAGCCTGTGGCCCCTGTGTCCTCTCGATCTGTTACAATTGTGGGAGCTACTGGAACTAGAACCACAAGACCTTTCCTGCAGAACCGCGCCTGTGAACTAGGGGGGCGGCAGATAACACACCAGTTTCTGTACATGCCTGAATGCCCAGTTCCCCTTCTGGGCCGAGACATGCTTGCAAAGCTTCAAGCACAGATATCCTTTGTTGAAGGGGGAAAAATGGAAATGACTATAAACTCAAAACCTGCCGGTCTGATGGTGTTAGCTGTCCCCCAAGAAGAAGAATGGCGGTTCTATTCACCTGCATCCAAAGCAGCAAGTTCCTGTATACTTACCAGTATTACAGCCCCACCTGGAGTATGGGCAGAGAATAATCCACCTGGCCTAGCAAAGAATATAGCTCCTGTACTTGTTACCCTTAAGCCAGGAGCAGAACCAGTGCATGTGCGTCAGTATCCCCTCCCACGACCAGCAATTGAAGGTATTCATCGTTACCTGAAGAAATTACTGCAGTATGGACTTCTTAGAGAATGCCAATCACCTTGGAACACCCCCCTTCTCCCAATCAAGAAGCCTGGGACAGGTGACTACCGCCCAGTGCAGGATCTACGTCAAGTAAACAGTGCAGTTGAAACCCTACATCCAGTAGTACCAAATCCTTGCACCCTCCTGGGACTGATTCCAGCAGAAGCCACTCATTTCACTGTTTTGGACTTAAAAGATGCCTTTTTCTGTATACGCCTGGCAGAGGCCAGTCAGCTTTTGTTTGCATTTGAATGGGAAAACCCTACCACAGGAAGATGAGGACAACTCACTTGGACTCGATTACCACAAGGATTCAAGAACTCGCCCACTATCTTCAGTGCAGCCCTCAGTCAAGATCTGTCAAGTTACTCTGTAACGCCGGGAAAAAGAATTCTACTCCAATACGTAGATGACTTGCTCATAGCCACCAACAACGAAACTGATTGCGTGCAAGCTACTAGTGATCTATTGCACCTTTTGAATGAAGCTGGATACAAGGTCTCAAAAGCCAAGGCGCAGCTGTGTCAGACAGAAGTGAAATACTTAGGGTTCCACCTGTCCAAAGGAACCCAGAAATTAGGACTCGAGCGAAAGGAAGCAGTATGCCGCATCCCAACCCCCACAACCAGGAAGCAGGTGCGAGCTTTCTTGGGAGCGGCAGGCTATTGCAGAATATGGATACCAAATTTTGCGCTCATGGCAAACTCCTTTACCAAGCCACCCAGGGAGTTGAACGAGCCCCCCTGGAATGGGGCCCAGAACAAGATAAAGCATTCAAATCATTGAAAACAGCATTGATGTCATCCCCAGCCTTGGGCCTACCGGATGTGCAGAAACCCTTCCGTCTATATGTACATGAGTCAAGCGGAAACGCATTGGGAGTCTTGACCCAGCCTCTTGGGTCCTGGCAGCGACCTGTGGCCTACCTATCAAAACAATTGGATCCTGTTGCCAAAGGTTAGCCACCTTGCCTGAGAGCTGTAGCAGCCACAGCCCTCTTAGTGAGTGAAGCTGACAAGCTCACCTTAGGACAAAATCTTCGAGTCACTGTACCACACTCTGTTCTAACCCTAATGGAGCACAAAGGAAATCATTGGCTCACTAATGCTCGAATGTTGAAATATCAAAGTATGTTATGGGAGAATCCGCGATTGCAATTGAGTGTCAGCCAAACTCTGAACCCAGCTACCGTACTGCCAACCGGCCCAGGCCCTCCTGATCATGATTGCTTGGAAGTAATGGACACTGTATATTCGAGTCACCCAGATTTAACTGATGTTCCCCTGAGCCATCCAGACAAAACCTTCTTTGTGGATGGGAGTAGCCTCATAATTGAAGGACAGCGATGTGCTGGTTATGCAGTGGTGACTCTGGATATGATAGTAGAATCGTCAGCCCTAGCCCCAGGAACCTCAGCACAGAAGGCCGAATTGATAGCTCTTACACGTGCACTCAGAATTGGAGCGGGAATTAGCCTGAATGTATATACAGACTCTAAATATGCTTTTACAACACTACATGCCCATGGGGCCCTGTACAAATAACGTGGATTGATCACCTCAGGAGGCAAGTCTGTCAAGTATGGCCCAGAAATATTGACTTTGTTGGAAGCAGTATGGGCCCCCAAACACGTTGCTGTAATACATTGCCGAGGCCATCAAACTGGAGATGGAGAAGTGTCCCGAGGAAACAGATTTGCTGATGCCTCAGCCCGAGAAGCAGCCATTGCAGGACAAATTATCACCCCACATGTAACCATTCAAGCAGCCATATTTCCAGTACCTCTTAGTGCGTGGACACCCAGATATACCAAAATGGAGATGGACCATTACTGTCAAAAGGAGGGGGGGCAATTATCAGACACTGGATGGATAGTGTTGCCACCGCCTGAAGGGAGCTCCACCCCTGGTATGACAGTGATTCCTGAAGCACTAGGCCCTGCCTTTGTTCAAGCCTTTCATCAAGCCACACACTATGGAAAAACAAAGATGGCACTTGCCCTAAAGCCATATTTTTATATCTCCTTGTTGGGTCCTTTGACCACCTCAGTAGCCCAATGATGTGTGACTTGTGCCAAGAACAATGCCCGACAAGGTCCTGTACCACCCCCAAGAGTTCAGTCAGTAGGAGTTACCCCCATGGGAAATATCCAAATAGACTTTGCAGAAATGCCACGAGCCAATGGATATCGTTACTTGCTAGTCCTAGTTTGTACCTTTTCTAGATGGGTGGAAGCTTTTCCCACCAGAACTGAGAAGGCCAGAGAAGTCACTAAGGCCTTGCTCCATGAGATCATTCCCCGATTTGGAATACCATTGACTATGGGGTCTGACAATGGGCCCTCTTTTATATCACAAGTAACTCAGCAACTAGCCCATGCCCTGCAGATACAATGGAAGTTACACACAGCCTATAGGCCCCAGAGTTCAGGGAAAGTAGAGAGAATGAATCGGACCCTGAAGTCTCAGATATCCAAACTTTGTCAAGAAGCCCACTTGAAGTGGCCCCAAGCTCTCCCCATTGCCCTTCTCCGAATATGTTCAGCCCCCATCACGCCATTAGGAGTATCCCCGTTTGAGATTTTGTATGGGAGGCCCCCACCTATAATACAGGGGATAAGGGGAGATATGAATCAAATTGGATCAGAAATCACTAGGCAAGAATTTTTGGCTCTGAGTTCTGTTTTGCAGAGCCTTCATACCTGGGTGCAGAACCAGTTGCCTATCAATCTAACAGAGCCATTGCATCCTTTCAAGCCTGGAGCCTCGGTGTGGGTAAAGGAGTGGAAGAAGACACCGTTGGTGCCTCATTGGAAGGGACCATACATCGTTTTGCTATCCACCCCAACAGCAGTTAAAGTGGCCGAGATCGACTCCTGGATCCACCACAGTCGAGTGAAACCAGCCACAGTACCTGAGAGTCGTCCCTGGACTTCGATCGCTAATCCTGCAGCACCATTGCGACTCACGCTGCGAAGAAAAGATCCGTCATCGTAAAGGCTTTGCCAGCCTGTTCCTGAAGAGACATCCTTCAATCTTGTATCACCCTGTCAATCCTTACCTATCTACCTCAATCAACCATCATCTACCTCAGTAATCATCAGAGACTAAAATCATGATGATTACCAATTGCTGCTATTTCCTTCTTGCGGTAGCCCTGGGACTCTTGAGAACCACTCTTGCCTTGCCCCCTTGTGCAGCCTGTATAACCACCACCCGAACTGGTATGCAAGTTACTCAGACTTTGCTTTATCACTCATACTATACTTGCACCGGTGTAGTCAGCCAGTGTATCTATAATGGTACAGAACTGAATGTCTGCACAAAGGGAAAGACTCGTACTTGCTTCAGACCTCGTCAGAATCCATCTTACTATGTCCTGGAACTGAGATGGAATGATGAAGATGGAGCCCTTATCAATGCTACAAGTCAACTCTCTGATCCCAATCAACCTGCTTACCTGTATTTTGATGCTTGTGACTTGATTAATAGAAATAATTACTACAGGTGTGGATCATGGGAGCAAGCCTACTACTATGATGAGAAGCATATGTGTCCTGAAGGTGCGTACAACTGGGGAGTATGCACTGGGATACATTCCCCAACAACCTATTGCAGATCATCGGAAGCAGATTACTTCTGTCCAAAATGGGATTGTGTATACTATGCTACCTGGTCTGGTAGCCCTACAGGACAGACTGGAGACAATCGCAAGGCGCTGCTGGAAAGATTACCTTTACTGAAACCTGAACAGTGCAAGAAAAGTGCCTGCAATCCCCTACGACTTCAAATCTTCGACCCCAGCCAGTGGAAGCAAGGATTCCGATTCGGCCTGCGCATAGCAGGAGGTGGAACTGATCCTGGAACCATTATATTCATCCAGCTGAATGTAAAGACTCATGTTTCTTCACCATATCGCATACATCATACCTTCCATGAGGCCATGAAGGCAGAATTTGTAGTTCCCCATGCTTCACAGAATTTGTTCATCGAACTAGCTGGAGCTGTGGCATCCAGCCTCCATGTCTCGGACTGTCTCTTTTGTGGAGGAACTCAAATGGGAGACCAGTGGCCTTGGGAAGCACAAGAACTGAATTATTCCGTACCATATAACCAAACTGATGTGCATAACACTACCAATGAATGGGTCCTAGCCCACTCCATAGTGGGTAGACTGTGTTTTGTACGAGCAGGACCACAATTGACTGCATTGGTAGGACAATTGGTCTGTTTGAACCAGAAATATTACAATGCCACAACTGGAAAGACCTCTTGGTGGTCAGGTGCCAATACTCCAGAACCTTCTAATCCTCTGATCATCTTTCCTTATTTGGCCGGGATATGGACAAATCTGGCTACGCACAGCACTTGGCAAGCTCCACCTGGACTATATTGGATTTGTGGCACCAGAGCATATGCTAAACTCCCTGCCAAATGGGGAGGAGCGTGTGTTCTCGGAACAATACAGCCATCTTTCTTTCTTTTGCCCCTTTTCCACGGAGAACAATTGGGGTTCCCTGTATATAAAAGTCGACAGAAACGAGAAGCTCTGAGAATTGGCCAGTGGGACAAATGGGATGCAACCTCTGAAGAATGGCCACCAGAGAGAATTGTTTCTTACTATGGACCTGCTACCTGGGCGCAAGATGGTTCTTGGGGCTACCGCACCCCTATATATATGTTAGATCGAATTATACGTTTGCAAGCTGTTGTTGAAATTATAACCAATGAAACTAGTAGAGCACTAACCTTGTTAGCTAAACAAGCCACACAGATGTGTACAGCCATTTACCAGAACCGCTTAGCTTTAGATTATCTGCTTGCAGCTGAAGGAGGAGTTTGTGACAAATTGAATTTAACTAACTGCTGCTTGCAAATAGATAATGAAGGACAGGTTGTAGAAGACATAGCCAATCACATGAGAAAGCAAATGTATGTTCCAGTCCAAACGTGGCATGGCTTGCAACTAGATGGCTGGTTTGGTTCTTGGTTTTCAAGCCTAGGCGGCCTGAAAACACTTGTTATACTTGTATTCCTGATTGTAACTGTTTGCATATGTATCCCATGTTTCCTTCCCTTATGCTTGCGTATGCTGAACTCCATTATTGATAGTATTATTGACCGCAAGGCAGCTGCACATATATTAGCATCATGGGATTATTACCCTATACCACGGAGTGACCCCTCTACCATAATCTAGAGTATTTTACATTTTACTATACATCTATGTGTGATTTGATTCTCACCCTTTTTCACTCGCGGGTGTGAATAATCAAAAGGAGGGAATGTGATAAGCTATGGCCTAGTATGCAGCTGAGGCCTGTCAGCTAGGCCTGAAGCCCTCTCCCCTACTTTAGAATAGTATTGCTGACTTTGGAATTTACAGAAATGCCTGTAGCTGTAAGCAAAAAAACCGCTCTACTCTGCTTTTGATAGGAGAATAAAACTTCCCTACTGTTTACCGTTTTGATAAGCACAGATGTCTTTTCAGTGTTATGTTTCTCTACTAGATGTGCTGCGACCTTGCAAGTAGAATGAGAAAGCAGAAAGCTGTTAGAATATTATGTCTAGTGCTTTGAGCCATGGTGAGAGAGAGGTGCACAGGGGGGGAACAATGGGGTAAGCCCAGTCACAGATGGCTATTGGATGAAAGTAGCTGGGCCACCAAGACCAATGAGGAGTTTTACCTGTATTAGATTGGGGAAGAAAGGTATATAAACTGTCATTTTTCTGAGCTCTGGGCTCAGCCATTTTGTATGTATCATTGTCTGAGTCTGTGCACATTAAACCGGCTTGAATTCTCGTCAATAGACTCCTGGTTTTATTGGTTGCGGACACTTCGCTATTACACTCCAATTAGCTGCTATTTATTGACTCCCTGACAAGTCCACCTCTACCTTTCTCTCTGACTTTGACTCATAGCTTTCATTCTTTCTGCATTCATCTTCCCCCTCCCTTATTCTTGGGGATTTTGACATTTAGGTGGATAACCCTTCTGACCCTTATGCTTTAAAGCCCCCTCTTCCTTACCTCATCATTCAACCTCCAGCTTTGCTCTACTACCTCTACTCACCAGCAAGGCCACTACAAGTATTCTTGTATTCTTCTTTAATTGCTTACCTTCAAACTTCTGTATCTCACTTCTTCCCTTATTGGACCATCACTTGTTAAGCTTCACTCTTCATCGCTCACCATCTCAACCTTGTCCTCTCTCATGCTGGTGACCCTTTGGTTCTCTCCTCCACTATGTCATTTGAATCTGCCGATGAGGCAGTAGCTTGCTATAACACTCCACTCTCCTCTCCTCTCCTCTGCTCTGGATGCTCTTGCTCTGGCCATGCCACATCCTGTGAGGTGTACTGTACCTCAACCCTGGCTGTCTTCCACTACCCTCACAGGGGCGGCCCAAGGGGGGTGCGGGGCCATGTGCGGAGACTCGGTGCGGGGCCTCATTTGCATAATGTTACCATACACTAACTTTTGGTAAACATGCCTCTTAATGACTAAAAGACTAAAAGATTTCTACATTACTATAATCCAGTGCCAACTGCCAGGCACATTAGAAACTACTACAAACACTGCCCATTTAGAACCCATAGCAAACCCGCCGTATCATAACAGCACTACCAGGACTCACAAAGCACCATACCCTACCTATCAAAAGGCAACACTACAAATATTAAACCAATACATTTCAGAGAATAACAATACATGACCTACTGGGGAAAGAGAAGAAGTGGCAATGTCAAATAGGAATTACATAAACAGAATACCTCAGCTCAGTTACACATGCAGAACATAGACCATCACCAAACAAGGAATCACAATTTAGAAACAGGAAGGCAATAATTAAACTGGGAACCCCAAAAGCCAAACTTGGAATGTACAACAACACTGTAGAAATAAAACTATAAATTAATTTCCTCTTCTACTAAACAAAGCGCAGACGTTAATGATGCACATTTCCCAGAGATGACATATTCCAGTTAATAAATTCAAAATAAAGAGATATTTCTCTACCTTTTGTACATTTTTTTTTCAGTTGCAATTGCTCCAGCCACTTTTTTCTGGTTTCTTCCTGTCTTCTGCTAACTCTCCATCGTCGGCTGTCCATTTGTCCTTTCTTCTCTCTTCTAGTTTTTTCCATTCTCTCTCTACATCTGCTTTAACATACAAATCTTTCTCCTTTTGCTCTTTCCTCATTCCTATTTCATCCACTCAAATTTTACCCCTCCATCCTCAATCCCCATTTACTCTCCCAATGCCCAGCTAATTGTAGATTTGTCTTCCCTCCCACACAAAATAGTTTTCCCCTCTCCATTTCACTCTCCCAGCTCCATCCCAATCTAATCCTCCCCCAACATCAGCTCCCTTCTAGTTCCAGCCCCATCCAGCATCCGTTCCCTTCTAGTCCCCGCATCAGCTCATTTCCAGTCCTAGCCCCACCATCAGCCCATTTCCAATCCTATCCTAGCCCCACCATCAGCCCATTTCCAGTCCTAGCTCCCCCATCCATTTCCAGTCCAATCCTAGCCCCTCCATCAGCCCATTTCCTGTCCTAGCTCCCCCCAACTCAGCCCATTTCCAGTCCTAGCTCCATCCCCTCACAGCCCATTTCCATTCCAAGCCCCCTCCCCATCAGCTATTTGCAGTTCAAACCCCCTTCCACTCAGCCCATTTCCAGTCCTAGCAACCCCCCAGCCCATTACCAGTCCTAACCCCCCCATCAGCCCCCCTCCAGTCCTAACCCCCACATCAGCCCATTTCCAGTCCTAGCCCCCCCATAGCCCATTACCAGTCCTAACCCCCCCATAGCCCATTAATAGTCCTAACCCCCCCTCCCCCTCATCAGCCCAGGTAGATTTAAAAAAACCCGGCTGCTGCTGCTGCTGCCACTATGGCAGCAGCAGAATCAAGCATTCCACAGGGCCCCCCTGCCCAGCAGAACCCTCCCTGCAGCATCAGCTCCCAAAGAGCGGGCTTTTCAGAACCGCGAAGGGAGAGTTTCTCTCTCGCGGCACTGTTAAGCCCGCTGGGGCTGATGGGACTTCCTGTTTCCCATTAGCCCCAGCGGGCTTAACAGAGCCGCAAGAAAGGGAAACTCTCCTTTCACGGCTCTGAAAAACATGCAATTTTGAAGCTGATGCTGCAGGGAGGGCTCTGCCGGGCAGGGGGGGCCCCGCGGGACACTTGATTCTGCCGCAGCAGTGGCAGCAGCAGCTGTTTTTTTTAAAAAAATCTACTTGGGCTGATGAGAATGTTTTTTGCGCGGGGCACCGTGAAACGCGGGGCCCTGTGCTAAAAACATTCTTGCTCAATGGACAGGCCGGCCCTGCTACCCACTCTCTATGTTCCTGTGCCTGCTCAGCTGAGTGTGCTTGGCTCAAATCCTGCACCCTTGTGGACTTTCTACACTTCAAATTCATGCTTGTTTCCTTCCAGTCAGTCATAGCACTCACCAAACAAGATTATTATGTCCATCTGACTAACTCGCTTACCTCTAACCCTTGCTATCTCTTTACAACTCTCAACTCTCTCCTCAAGGTGCCTCCGCCTCTGACTCTCCCTCTCTTTCTGCCCAAACCCTGGCTGACTACTTCCATGACAAAATCCACAAGATCATACTCCAATTCCCCATTAGGTCAGCTACTCCCCCTCCTCAATCCCAACTCCCCCTCCCCCCCACACCTCTGCTACATTTTCTTCCTTTTCTATGATCTCTGAGGAGGCAACCACTTACCTTCTTTCCTCATCTAAACTTACTACTTGCTCCTTTGATCCTAGTCCCACACATCTCCTAAGCTCCATCTCCTCCGCTGTAGTCCCTGCCATCTCTCATATTCTCAACCTATTGCTCTCCACTGCAACTTTCCCTGCAGCCTTCAAGCATGCTGTGGTCACTCCTTCTCACTATCGACAATCTCCCTCCTCCCCTTCATTTTTAAACTACTTGAATGTTTGGTTCACCACCATTGCCTCAACTTTATCTCCTCTTAATGCCTTCTGGATCCTCTACAAACTGACTTTCATTCTTTACATTCTACCAAAATGTCTCTTGTCAAAGTCTCCAGTGACCTGTTCCTGGTAAAACCCAAGGGCCTTTAATCAATCCTCATCCTTCTTGACCTTTCTGCTGATTTTGACACTGTTAACCACAATTTTCTCCTTGATACCTTGTCATCGCTTGGTTTTAAAGGCTCTGTGCTATCCTGGTTCTCTCTCCCATCGCTCTTTCAGTGTTTGTTCTGGTGGACCCTCCTCTTCTGCTATCCCGCTCTCAGTTGGTGTACTTCAAGGATCTATTTTGGGCCTACTCCTTTTCTCTCTATATACCTAGTCCCTTGGTGCGCTCATCTCTTCCCATGGTTTTCAGTACCATCTTAACACTGATGACTCCCAGATCTACCTCTCTACACCTGAAATCTCTCTGGCAATCCAGGCCAGGATCTCTGTCTACCTTTCTGACATTGCTGCTTGGATGTTTCACCGCCATTTGAAATTGAACATGGCAAAAACAGAGCTTCTTATTTTTCCCCCTAAACTCTCCTCTCCCCTTCCTTCTTTCTCAGTCTCTGTGGATAACTCTCTACTCATCCCTGTCTCATCAGCTCATCTTTGACTTCTCTCTCTCCTTCTCCATACAAATCCAACTGATAGATAAAACCTGTCATTTCTTTCTCTACATCAACAAAATTCGCCCATTCCTTTCTGAACACACTACTAAGCCACTTATCCACTCTTGAGGCACCTCCCATCTAGACTATTGTAACCTCCTCCTTGCTGGTCTCCCTCTGAATCATCTCTCTCCCCTTCAATCTGTTCAACACTCTTCTGCACAGCTAATCTTCCACCAGCTTCGTCATCCTTATATTACCCCTCTCCTCAAGTCACTTCATTGGTTCCCTATCCATTTCTGCATCCATTTTAAACTTCTCCTGCTTACCTGTAAGTGCATTAACTCTGCAGCTCCTCACTACCTTTCCTCTCTTATCTCTCACTGTACCCCTCCTCGGGAACTCCGCTCTTTTGGCAAATCATTTCTGTCTGTGCCATTCTCTACTATTGTTAATGCCAGACATCGCTCCTTTCACCTTGCTGCTGCTTATACCTAGAACAAACTACCTGAGTCTGTATGTCAGGCGCCTTCTCTGACCCTTTTCAAATCTATGCTGAAAACTCACCTCTTCACTGCTGCTTTCGGATCTTTACTTACTTGATTTCCTCCGTGTTTCCTTGCCATTCCCCCTAGATGTATCCCATGTCTACAGCTACTGTGTTGTCTGTCTTGACTAGATTGTAAGTTCTGATGAGCAGGGACTGTCTTTTACATTTGTCTATGCAGCGCTCCGCATGTCTTGTAGCGCTATACAAACATTCAGTAGTAGTAGTAGTAGAAATAGTAGTAGTTGCCTGAGATCATTCAGAGTGTCTACTTGGGAGACAATTTCAGTGCCCTACTTAATATCCTCTGGAGTGACTCGGGTGATTTTCAATGTATTCTTGGCTCCATTTGCTATATTAATCCAAAGCATAGGTTTCAGCCTGCATTAAATTGGATCACAGTTTGGATTAAAACACAGTACTTAGTCCTGAATGTGTCTAAATCCGAAGTGCTCTGGCTAAGCATCTCTACACCACTATCCTCTTTCATTCCTACTATGACCGGCACTAATATTCCCATGAAGGAATTTGTATGGTCGCTGGGAGAACTTTGGATACTTGTTTTTCCTTTTCAATGCAAATATCCAAGGTAGTGTAGTTAGCACCTCGTTTTAGGCATTAAGACAGATTAGATTAGTGAGACCATATTTGGACAAGGGATGTACAAATATCTTGTTACATGCCTTCGTTCGTTCTAAACTAGACTATTGTAACTCCCTGTTGACAAGCTCTTTACAGCCTGTACAAAATACAGTTGTGGTCAACATTATTGACACCCTTGCATTTTAGGTATATTATGAGAAATAATTGGAAATATTTCAACTGTATGTCATCATAATATTTTAATAGTATTTTCAAAGGTATACAGCAAAAAAAAAAAAAGATGTCTGTGCAACTTAGACATAGTAATATCTGAGGAAAACCCCCCAAAATATAACCTTGATAGGATTATTGGCACCCTTCACTAATATTTGGTTGCACAACCCTTGGCAGTGATGACAGTCTCCAAACATTTATTGTAGCCATCTAAACGTTTCCTACATCTGTCTGCTGGTAGTTTCTCCCACTCTTCAACTGCGATTTGAACCAGCTCATGAATATTTCCAAGATTCCTTTTACCAATGGCAGATTTCAGCTCTTTCCAGGACTAATTGCTGGCCAGATTAAAACAGTTCATTTTTTCTTTTTTAATCATTCTTTTGTACTTTTTGATGTTTATTTTGGGTCATTGACCTGCTGGAGGACCCATGACCTTCGACCCAGACCTAGCTTTCTGACACTAGGTAGTACATTTCGCTCCAAAAATACCTTGATAGTTATTAATTAGTTCTCTATGTTAACTATATATATATCTGTTACTTTGTTCCATGTAAACAGTTGAAACATACTGCCTTACATGTTTTATGTAAACCGTTTTGATTTGTAGAAAGACAGTATATAAAATCTGTTAAATAAATAACTAACTAAATAAATAAATAAATAGTTCTCTTATTTCATGATTCCTTGAATACGTTTCAGGCCTCCAGTTCCTGAGGCAGCAAAACAGCCCTACAACATTATGGAAACTCCACCACATTTAAGCTTCATTCCTTCACCTGTAAATGTATTGCTAGTCTGCATTGTTAAAGAGCTCAGGTTTGGTTTCATCTGCCCACAGAACATTTTCCCAGAAGGATTGTGGTTTCTCAAGGTGGGTTTGGGCAAAGATCAGGCGTGTCTTTTTATGTCTGTCTTTGAGTAGTGGGGTTCTCCTTGGTCTTCACCCATGAAGTCCTTCTTGAGTGCACGTCATATGGTGCAGGTTGAAACCACCACTCCAGATTGCTCCAGATCAGCCTTAAGCTCTTTGAATATTGTAGGTAATGCTTTTTCCAACAGTTTGCACTAACCTTCGAAGAATTCTTGGATTAATTTTCCTCTTCTCACCATGTCCTGGGAGGTTCTTGATAGTTCCATGAACAGCAAATTTCTTAATAACACATTGCAAACTGTAGACACAGGTATCTCAAGGTCTTTGGAGATGGCCTTGAAGTTTGACGATAGTGGCTTTTCTGATGGTCTCAGGCAGCTCTCTTGTCTTCACCATTGTGAAAATGGAACAGGGAATAGATATGGCCATTTTAAACATTAGAGCCATCATTAATTGGTTGATTCAAGTTATGTGAGTACTGACAATTGATCACAGGTGTATCTAATTTTACTGCAATGGGTAAGTGGTTCTTCTGTTCAGACTGATTTGAATGTTTATGAGGGTACCAATAATCAGGTCCTGGAAATGCCCCAATTTATATACTATTTCCTACTATTTTCTTTTTTAATTGGTATATAGAAACATAGAAACATGACGGCAGAAAAAGACTACATGGCATATCTAGTCTGCCCTTCCATATCAACTCCTACAATAGTTCCCCGTTTTTTCCTTTAGAGATCCTCTGTGTTTGTCCCATGCTTCTTTGAATTCAGATACTGTCCTCATCTCTACCACCTACAGTGGAAGGCTATTCCATGCATCTACCACTCTTTCCGCATATTACTCTGGAGCCTATCCCCTTTCACCCTCATCCTAAGTCCCCTCAAAGCAGAGCTTGTTTTTAATTGAAAGAGACTCTCCTCCTGTGCATTTATGCCACAGAGGTATTTAAATGTCTCAATCATATCACCTCTATCCCGCCTTTCCTATAAAGTATACATAGTAAGATCCTTAAGTCTGTCTTCATATGCTTTATAATGAAGACCACTAACCATTTTAGTAGCCATCCTCTGCACTGACTCTAACATGTTTATGTTCTTTTGAAGGTGTGGTCTCCAGAATTGCAGACAATGCTCCAAATGATTCTTTTATATGCCAAATGTGTGCTTATATAATCCAAAACCATTTCACCTGTCACTTTTTTTAGGAGATTTTGGACATTAAGGGGTTGAACTGCAAGGGTGCCAATAATGTTGACCACAACTGCAGAACTAGTTGGATAAAATACTGTATAAGATTTTGCTCCTGACTCCCAAAGTTTATTATACTGGATATACTTTATACTTACATTTATTTATTTATTTACATTCTCTTATATACCGCGCTATTCTGCATCAGTGCAGTTTACATTGAACAAACTGAAATTACATTGAACAGGACATTATAACTTGGAGATAACTATTTTACAGGGAACATGGGCTATGGAGGGTTAAGTGGCTTGCCCAAGACCACAAGGAGCACCTGTGGGACAAGAAACCCCAGTCCTTCTGGCCCAAGGTTGCTGTCCTTTAGTGGGATTTGAACCCCCGACCTTCCGGCCTGAAGTACCTTGCCCCAACCTCTAGGCCACTCCTCCACTACATTCTCTAATCATACCATATCAACCCGTCCAATGCATATGTTCAGCACAATGGAACCTTCTGGTTAGTCCCCCACCATTTAGATTCAGATTGGAACTAGTTAGACATATAACCTTTAGTCTTGTTCCTAATAATCTTCTGCTGCATTTACAAATGGTGAGTTCTGCTAAGAATTTCAGAAGTGGCGTTATTGAATGGCTCTTCTAAAGAACCTTCTCCCTCGAGTAGTGGGTGGAGCTATCAGTCCTCAACAATTTTTATTATGATCACTATTGTCCCTTTTTTTGTTGTGAACTAATTACTGTACTTTGGTTGATATTGTTGTTTTAATATTATTTATGTATTGCTTTTTTACTATTTTTTAACTTTTAATCTCATTTGTGTTATTATGGACTGTAAACTGTTCTGACAGCCCTCTGGTAAAGGGCTCTATATCAAATATTAATAAATCAAATCAAATTAACTGACTGCCGGGCTCTAGCAAAAGGGGCCTCTTATTTATTTGTATTTATTTACTATATTTATTGTTATTTGTTTGTTGTCTGTTTCTTTTCTGCTCATTTTCCGCTCATTATATTTAGCCTCTCCTTTTTTGTATACAACTTCGGAAGAAAGGTGGGAGAGGGGAAATAAGATATAAATGTTTAAATACCTCCATGGCATAAATGCACAGGAGGAGAGCATCTTTCAATTGAAGGAAAGCTCTGGAACAGGGGTCATAGGATGAAGATGAAACGGGATAGACTCAGGAGTAATCTGCAGAAATATTTCTTCATGGAAAGAGTGGAAGATGCATGGAATAGACTCTCAGTGGGAGTGATGGAGTCAAGGACTGTATCTGAATTGAAGAAAGCATGGGACAACACACTGTAAAGCTTAGTATCTGGTATGGAAGGGCAGACTGGATAGGCCATATGGTCTTTTTCGGCTGTCATTTTTCTATGATTCTATAAATATAGGCTGCAGGAACAGAATGCACAAAACTTACCAAGATGAATGTGAACTTAACCTTGAAATAGTAAAAGAGAAATACCATATAGCGTGTTTTCTCAACTTAGGGAGAAAAGAGATGCAGGTTTATATTTCTAAGTACAAGCTGGGGAGTCATGAGAAGAGTTTGTACCTTCTTAGATGAAATTTTCATTGTTGTTATAGCTGCATGATTCTAAAAGAGAAAACAGAGATGGAAAACGTTAACTTATTTGTTTAAGCATTTGCTTTCAAAGTGAGATCAAGTCATTGGCAGGCAGTCAAAGTAACGTACAGGACCAATATTCAAAAGAAGGTGTATGAGCCTCAATGGCCAGTGAACGTATAGCTTTGTGGATTTCCAGTTCTTACACTACTACTAACCATTTGTACGCTGCTACAAGGTGTATACAGTGAAAGTCCATCTGATGGGCCCAATACTGTCTGTATGGGAAAGGAGCAGAGGGGGTGTGTAACGTGAAATTATCTGGATAAGTAAGATGTTTAGTTTACCCTGCTGTCTTCTGGTCTAAACTAAATGCATAGGGCTGCTGTGGTGACCACTTTGCGCTCAATCAGTGCCACTGATTTATTTCTTTAAAAGCACTTATATGCCACAGTTTTGATGGATCATTCAATGAAGTTTACTTAACATCAGTAAAACACAATAAAGTAATACAATAGATTACACACAATAAACAAGCATGCCATTCGCCACCCTAGCCAATGCCTGCCCAGCTCCCACCCTCATAGGTGCATGTTCACTGGAGACCCATATACATCTTCACATTACGTGCGAACGCCCAAGTTATACTTGCGGAAATGTGGAACAAGGCCAGGACTTAGAAATATTCTGCTATGATCCCCAGCGCATCCCATAGATACTGTATGAATGGCTATGACGCGCAGGGGTGGCTCTATAATGAGGCGAAGTGAGGCGGCTGCCTCAGGTGGCAAAGTCTTGAGGGCGGTAAAAAATGCCCCCCAAAACAGTCGCCTCACTTCACCTTCAAAAGTTAAAAAAAAATCCCCCAAAAAAGATGCACATTGCTGCCGAGTCTGCTCCTCAGCAGCGGCAAACTCAACCTCCGTTTCTAGGCAGCCACGGCTCCCTGCCCTGCCTCTTAGAGAACCATGGCTGTGCTGTGACTGCAGTTTTAAATACAAACTAAACCGGTGCGGAGCCTTCTCGCCTCCGTGAAGGACCTCGTGCAGCTTTGTCCCGCCCCCAAAGGAGGAAGTTCCTTTGGGGGTGGGACAAAGCTTGTGATAAGGAAGCTTATCATAGTTCAGGAAGGAGCTATAATAGAGGTGAAGTGACTCTGAACAAGCACCCTGTCTGTTCTGGTAGAAATAATAAAACAGAATGTTTCCATAAAAGACTACCAGTCCCAGAATGCACCAGGTTTCCAACAGCCATTAGAAGAGCTGAAGTGGGGAAACGTGTGTTCAATCAGGAGGGCTATGAGGTAATCCCCAAGCACTCATCTCCAAGGGCAGGGCTTGATTCAGCACAGCTGCACTGTGCTAGGGTGGAGCATTCATCTAAGCAGGATAAAAGAAAAGCTTATTCTACAGAGAATCATCAGAGGCTTCTTGATCAGAAGCACCTTGATCATCCTGACCATCATCATCAGCAGAAGCCAGAGCTGACGGACAGAGAGAGCAAGAAACACTTTGGAAGAAAGAAGAAGAGAAAGCATTTGGGAGGTCTAAAGGAGTCCATAGCAGTACGTATACTGGGAGGCATTCCAGAGGCAAGCATACACCATTGGACTGGGGAAAGCCAGAGGAGTGGATTTGCAGAGCCAGGAATCCCAGGACGGCACCTGTGAGGGAGACGGCTGCACTTGGAGGGGACCCTAAGACCAGTGCCAGAAGGTATGTGAAGAGAGATCCAGTGTCCAGGGATTTTGATTGGAAGGCTGGACATAAGAACTGGACTACATACTGGCCAGGATATTTAGAGAGGAACTCTAACAGCAATGGAAGCTCAGGTATGAACACTGATCTATGCCCTAGCTCTTCACTGCGAAGACAGCAGGGAAACAAGTATTGTCCTGAGAGTGTTCCATTGAGAAATTCCTCTGTGCCAATCCATGATATTGAACCCATGATAGTTGAAGAAGGGGAAGATGTTATAAATGGGGACTTTGAATACATGGATTGCTCTCTGTCTAAACTTCTGTGGTAATATGCTGTTACAAAATACAACAACCATCACAAAGAAATATAAACTTGTTCTTTAATCTACTCAGAAAGGCTTCTGAGTAGGATTTGAGCCACGTAATAGAAAGTAAACCAGCCAAGAGGTTTTCAGCTGGTAATTGTTAGCAATTGAGCCTTGCCTAATTGCCTGTGAGCTCTGAAGGGACACTTCTGAGTGTGTGTGAAGATACAAGAAGTTATCCCTGAAAAAGAACAGGGTTTTTTTTCTACTTTGTGGGTTTTGTTTGTTCTTTGAAGCACTGCTAAGAAGATATTAGCAGGGGCCTACAGAAAAGACCTTTCTGTTCCCATCAAGGTCTTTATGCTTTGATTTGATTGCTTAACAAGTTCAGCTGTTGTTTTTTCCTTATTTGTTTTTCTAAGTATAATACTGAAAGCAAGTATTCCTTTTTATGTGCTACCAAGTATATCTGTGTTGGGAGAAATAACCCCATAAATAAAATATCTTCTTTGCTTTACATTCGAGCAAGCACAACTAATTTATTGTGAACGGCTGAGTCTGGTATGAATGGACTACATTTCCCACAATCCTTTGCAAGTCATATTAATATTTGCTTTGCCAAGACTGTGGACATTCGCACCCAGCACCCCGGTTTACAGATGGCGTAGTTTTTAGATTGCTTTTGCGCAAAGGATTTACATGCTAAGGATTACAACTAAAGTCCGAAGAAAAAAAGAAAGTTCAAGTTTAAAAGCTGGAAAAAAAGATTTCCCTTAACTACACTTTGGAGGAAGAGGTGGCTGATCCAGGTAGCTGTTCCAGGAGGAAAAGACCCTGTGTAGAGCTGGATTCATCCCTGGCATAAGGTAATAAGTACCTGGGCATGTCTAGTGGTGGATGGGAGTAAGGTACAGGGGTAATTGAAAAGAAAAACAATTAGGAGAAAACACCTGTTTGGAAGGTGGTGCACTGTGTTTTTTTTTTTCTTTGTTTTCTTGCAGGGATCAAGATGGATCCAAGGGAATTAGCTGAATGGATGGCAGCCCAGTTTAGCAGGCAACAGGAGCTAGCGCAGCAGGCTCAGGACACTGCTATGAAAGCCTTAATGGACCAGCAAAAGCCGGTGCTTGATCTGGTGAAAGCCTTAGTTAATCTGCAGAACCAAGGTGGACCGGATGCAAGACCAGCAGTAAATACTGGTATACCACATGTGGACAGTGTGGGACTCAATCAGGGAATTGGGGCATTTAGTTTTGGGAAGCTAACTCCAGATGATAATGTTGATGATTTTCTAGAGTCTTTTGAGAGAGTGGCACAAGCATTAGCATGGCCAGAGACCCAGTGGGCAGTAAGGCTGGCAGCCTCATTAACTGGAGAGGCGCTTGCAGCTTATAGAGCAAGGCCAGCAGCTCAGGCTTTGAATTATAAAGATGTAAAGGCTGCTATTAGAAATCGCCTAGGGTTGTCTATTTCAGAGTATAGGCGAATGTTTAGAGCTACTGCATTAAGAGTGGGTGAAACACCCAGGGCTCTGAGTCAGAGAATCAGAGGATTGGCTGTAAAATGGTTGGAGCCTGAGGGAAAGAATGTAGAAATGTTATTAGACATTATTATGCTTGAACAATTTATGTCTGCTGTGCCTAAAGATTTGCACACTTTCCTTATACAGCAAAATTGCCAAAATCTTGGAGAGGCAACCATGCTAGCCGAGAGATTCTTGGAAGCCACACAGGCTTGCCATAGAATGGGTGGCCCTCTGAAGATTGGTGCAGAGGCAAGCTGTGCTGTATCAGAAAAGAAAATGGTTAAAAATGTTTCTGAAAATAAATGTACTGTGCCAAACCAGATGACACAGTGGAGTGAAAAAAAAAAAAAGAAAGAAAGGGGATGCCAGACACACACTAGCTTGATGGGGGTTGATTTAAAACAGCCCAAAGAAGGATTTCTTTTGATGGTTGATGTGCAGGGAATTACCACAAATGCTCTGTTAGACTCTGGGGCAGACCAGAGTATGTTGTCAAAGAGGCTTTGGAAGAGGATAGAGGCCCAAGAAGGATTTGTGCCTAAAACCCCTGAAAGCCAAGTTCACATCAGATGCATTCATGGTGCTGCAACATCATATCCCACCTATAGGCTAATGGTTAAGTGCCTAGGGAAACAAGAGGAAGTTCTGTTAGCAGTGGTGCCTAGGCTACCATTTGATTTGGTTCTAGGAAGAGACTGGCCAAGATTTAAGCAGGGTCTAGTGGAAGGACTAGGAAAGAAGGAGGGAGAAGGACTGATGTGAATAGCTCCCAGGCCTTTGTTTGGAAGTCCTCAGACCCCAGCTAAAAAGATGGTTAAGCGTCCAGAAGACCAAACTACTCTGAAGCAGACATTTGTCTTAAAGTACCATTGGGTCACAGAGAAGGCCCAAGCTCCTAAGCGGGCAACCCCTCAAGCTTCTGGGTTTGACCTGTGCAGTATAGAAAATGTGACTGTACCTAGCCAAGGGAGAGCCCTGGTTGACACTGGTCTTCAAGTAGAAATACCTATTGGATGCTATGGGAGAGTAGCCCCAAGGTCCGGATTAGCCCTTAAATATTTCATCGATGTGGGAGCGGGAGTAATTGATCCCGATTACAGGGGCAATCTTAAAGTTCTGTTATTTAATTTTGGACAGAATGATTATCATGTGAAGACAGGAGACAGAATTGCCCAATTGATATGTGAGAGACTGGGTTTTCCACCTGTGGAGGAGGTCACATCCCTGGCAAATTCTGAGCGTGGAACCAAAGGCTTTGGTTCTACTGAAGACAAAGGGGTTAAAAGTCTAGCTGCCACCTGTGCCCGAGAAAGGGAGGTGAATGAAGAGGAAGATTTGGGACCCCAGGTATCTGATTGTAAAGAAAAATCAGAGCCCCAAATAGGTGAGGACCTGACAGTGGTACAACAGGAAGAAATTAGGAAATTGCTTAAAGAATTCCCAGATGTGTTGACGCCCATACCTTGGGAGACACATTTGGTTGCCCATGAGATAATAACTCCACCTGGGAAATTAATTCGTCAAAGGCCATACCGCTTGCCTGAAGCTAAGAGACAGGAAGTAGTGGCACAAGTCCAGGAAATGTTGGACATGGGAGTAATAGAGGAGTCGAAGAGTCCCTGGAATTGCCCCATAGTCCTGGTGCCAAAGCCTGATGGCTCTTTAAGATTTTGTATCAGATTTTGTATCAGTTTTTGATGCATATCCAATGCCAAGAATTGAAGAGCTGTTGGACCAGCTTGGACAAGCTCAATATTTAACCACCCTTGATATGACAAAAGGATATTGGCAAATCCCTTTAACCAGGGAGTCGAAGCTGAAGACTGCATTCAGCACCCCCGTTGGCCTTTTCCAGTTCAAGAGGATGCCTTTCGGACTGCATGGATCAGCAGCTACCTGCCAAAGGTTAGTGGATCAGGTACTTCGACCCCACCAAAATTATGCTTTTGCATATATGGATGATGTCATAATCCATAGTAACACCTGGGCGGAACATCTAAAGAGGATCAGAGCAGTCTTATGCTCCATGAAGCAAGCGGGAATCACTTTAAACCCAAAGAAGTGTGCCTTTGCTAATAGGGAGGTAAAATACCTGGGCCACCTAGTGGGAAGAGGAAAAATTAAACCTCTAATGAGCAAGGTGGATAGCATCAGGAATTTCCCCCCTCCAACAACAAAGAAACAACTAAGAAGTTTCTTGGGACTTATTGGATACTACCGCAGATTTATACCACAATTTGCAGAGAAAAGTGCAATTTTCACAGATATGCTGCGGAAGAATTGCCCAAACCAGTTAAAATGGACTCCTGAAGCTGAAAAAGCATTTTCAGTCCTAAAAGGGAAATTGTGTACAGGACCAGGACTGAAAGGGGTGGATTTCAGGAAACCCTTTCTGGTTCAAACAGATGCATCGGATGTAGGGCTAGGAGCGGTTCTATCCCAATGTCATGAAGGGGAGGAGCATCCTGTGATGTACCTGAGCAGGAAGTTGTCACCGGCTGAACAAAAGTATTCCACTATAGAAAAAGAATGTTTAGCTATAAAGTGGTCAGTGGAGGCATTAAGGTTTTACCTTACAGGGAGGAAGTTCCAATTGGTCACGGACCATGCCCCACTTAAGTGGTTGCAGCAAATGAAGAACCACAATGCCAGCTTGACACGCTGGTACATGGTCTTACAGGCATTTGATTTTCAAGCGGAACATCGTGCTGGGAAGTTACACAAAAATGTGGATGCCCTTTCCCGTATTACGGACTGTAAACTTTAACTTTAACTTTATTCCACACTTGATAGACCACTTACGTTAAAAACATTAAAGCGGTGTACAAATAAAATAAAAGGCAGCACTGCAAACTACGGAAAAAGAACGCCAAAATAATAGGAAAGAGAGAAAAGAATAGCACAAAACTGTACAAACAATAATAAATAACAATTAAACATGGGCACGAGTTAAAACAATAAGCAGTATTAAAATAACATAAGTTAAAAACAATAAAAATTCAAACAATAATAGGCAGTAGAAACAGCCACCAATTGACAATATTCAAACACTAACCAATAATTAACACCAAAATAAAGACAAAGAATGCAGACAGCACAACTAACAAAGACAAACAGAGAGGGGACAAGACTAACTAAGCTAGGACAGGACAATAACCAGGGGCGGTATCAGGGAGGGAAAATCAGGGGGATAAATCAGGGGGGGAGATCAAACACTGTTTGAAACAGATGAGTTTTGAGAGAGGATTTAAACTGTGAGTAGGAGGATTCTAGGCAGAGGGATGAAGGCAGGGCATTCCATAACCAAGGTCCAAGAAAGAAGAAAGCAGCCTGACGGGTCTTCTCAAGATGGGCATGAGATGGAGACGGTAAGACCAGACGGTTAGCGTGAAGGGAGCGAAGCTGACGGTAGGGCGTGTGAAGAGAGATTAAATCAGCCAGGTATAAAGGGTTATTGGTATAGAGTGCATGGTGAATAAGGATCAGAAGTTTGTAATGAAACCTAACACGGAGGGGCAACCAGTGGAGTCGAATGAGAATGGGAGTGATGTGATCAAAGCGGCGAGCGAAGGTGACAATATGGGCAGCAGTATTTTGAATGAGCTGTAAACGTTGAAGTTGATACTTGGGGAGATTGGCCAGAAAGATATTACAATAGTCGAGACTAAGAAGACTAAGAAGTTTCACCAGTTACACCAGTCCGTAATAACTTAAGCAGGGGGGTATGTGATAAGGAAGCTTATCATAGTTTAGGAAGGAGCTATAATAGAGGTGAAGTGACTCTGAACAAGCACCCTGTCTGTTCTGGTAGAAATAATAAAACAGAATGTTTCCATAAAAGACTACCAGTCCCAGAATGCACCAGGTTTCCAACAGCCATTAGAAGAGCTGAAGTGGGGAAACGTGTGTTCAATCAGGAGGGCTATGAGGTAATCCCCAAACACTCATCTCCAAGGGCAGGGCTTGATTCAGCACAGCTGTGCTGTGCTAGGGTGGAGCATTCATCTAAGCAGGATAAAAGAAAAGCTTATTCTACAGAGAATCATCAGAGGCTTCTTGATCAGAAGCACCTTGATCATCCTGACCATCATCATCAGCAGAAGCCAGAGCTGACGGACAGAGAGAGCAAGAAACACTTTCGAAGAAAGAAGAGAAAAGCATTTGGGAGGTCTAAAGGAGTCCATAGCAGTACGTATACTGGGAGGCATTCCAGAGGCAAGCATACACCATTGGACTGGGGAAAGCCAGAGGAGTGGAGTTGCAGAGCCAGGAATCCCAGGACGGCACCTGTGAGGGAGACGGCTGCACTTGGAGGGGACCCTAAGACCAGTGCCAGAAGGTATGTGAAGAGAGATCCAGTGTCCAGGGATTTTGATTGGAAGGCTGGACATAAGAACTGGACTACATACTGGCCAGGATATTTAGAGAGGAACTCTAACAGCAATGGAAGCTCAGGTATGAACACTGATCTATGCCCTAGCTCTTCACTGGGAAGACAGCAGGGAAACAAGTATTGCCCTGAGAGTGTTCCATTGAGAAATTCCTCTGTGCCAATCCATGATATTGAACCCATGATAGTTGAAGAAGGGGAAGATGTTATAAATGGGGACTTTGAATACCTGGATTGCTCTCTGTCTAAACATCTGTGGTAATATGCTGTTACAAAATACAACAACCATCACAAAGAAATATAAACTTGTTCTTTAATCTACTCAGAAAGGCTTCTGAGTAGGATTTGAGCCACGTAATAGAAAGTAAACCAGCCAAGAGGTTTTCAGCTGGTAATTGTTAGCAATTGAGCCTTGCCTAATTGCCTGTGAGCTCTGAAGGGACACTGTGTGTGAAGATACAAGAAGTTATCCCTGAAAAAGAACAGGTTTTTTTCCTACTTTGTGGGTTTTGTTTGTTCTTTGAAACACTGCTAAGAAGATATTAGCAGGGGCCTACAGAAAAGACCTTCTGTTCCCATCAAGGTCTTTATGCTTTGATTTGATTGCTTAACAAGTTCAGCTGTTGTTTTTTCCTTATTTGTTTTTCTAAGTATAATACTGAAAGCAAGTATTCCTTTTTATGTGCTACCAAGTATATCTGTGTTGGGAGAAATAACCCCATAAATAAAATATCTTCTTTGCTTTACATTCGAGCAAGCACAACTAATTTATTGTGAACGGCTGAGTCTGGTATGAATGGACTACATTTCCCACAATCCTTTGCAAGTCATATTAATATTTGCCTTTGCCAAGACTGTGGACATTCGCACCCAGCGCCCCCGTTTACAAGCTGAAAGAGGTCCTTCCCAGATGCGGGAAGGCTCTGCACCGGTTTCGTTTGTATTTAAAACTGCAGTCACAGCACAGCCGGGGTTCTCTAAGAGGCAGGAAGCTACGGCTGCCTGGAAACGGAGGTTAGCACTGGAGGTGGTCTGATGGGGGTTGTTTAGGACTGGTAATGGGCTATGGGGGGCTAGGACTGGAAATGGGCTGATGGGGGGTTATGACTGGTAATGGACTATGGGGGGCTATGACTGGAAATGGGCTGATGGGGGTTAGGACTGGTAATGGGCTATGGGGGGCTAGGACTGGAGGTGGGCTGATGTGGGGGTAGGACTGGAGGTGGACTGATGGTGGGATAGGACTGAAAATGGGCTGGGACTTGAAATGTGCTATTGGGGGAGGGGAGGAGAGTGCTAGCTGCTAGCCCTGGAAGAAAACTAGGGGCTAGGGAGGATGGAAGAATGGGACTGGAAGGGAGCAGATAATGAGAGGGTCTGCCAGGGGAAGGAGGGGGCACGAAGGGAGCTGATACCTGGGATGTACTGAAGGGGGAATGGAAGGGAGCTGACACTTGGGGATGGGAGTGGTAGGTGGTTGGGTAATGGGGAGAAGGCTGGAAGGGAGCTGACATGCAAATGGCACTGGAAGGGGGATGGAGAGAGGGTAGGGTGACTGGAAGGGAGCTGACCTGGAGGGTGGCACTGAGAGTGGACTGAGCTAATATCTGGGATGATATTTGGACTAGAAGGGGCTGGACAGTGGGGAAGGAGGGGGACTGGAAGGGAATGGACACCAGTTGCAGTCATGGGAATGCAAGGCAGTTGACATTGGAAGGTACTGGGAGCGGAGGACTGGAAAGGGGGCTGATACTGGGAAGGGTTACTGGAACTGGAAATGGGCTGTTGGAAGGAAGTGAAGAAAACAAAAGAAGAGATAAGAAATGGCAGATGGACCATGGACCATAGACCACAGAAAGAGAGCTAAGAGAAGACAGGAAAGCAGAAGCCTCAGATCTGGACCAGCATGATCAGAGAATAAAATGGTCAGACAACAAAGGTAAAAAAATAATTGTATTTCATTTTAGTGATTGGACTTTGTGCTATTTTTATATTTTACACAGTATTGGGGAACTGCATCTCTTAATCTATTTATCTAATGTTACACTGCATGTGGACTCTGGCTTCTTGGGGTTTCAATTTAAATTTAGTCTACATATTATTATTTTTACTTTAGATTGTGGTTACTTATTCTGTACTTGGTGAGGGTCGATGTTGCGAGTGTGTGACTGTGTTCAGTTGTTCTGTTAACATGGAGTTTCTACATAAAGATCTATACTGAACTGTAGTAATTTGACTTGTTCAGCTTTTCAAATAGGTGTATGGATGTTCCAGGGCCCACTGTAGTATTTACAGTGATGCTTTTTTTGGATGGGCTCCTTACGTGAGTTTTGGAAGTTTGTGCTGATATGGTATGGTAGGTTTGTTCTTTGTTGTAGGGTTTTGTATTAGTTCACAATATGCCTGGTACTGGAGAATAGTGGTTGTTGTTGTTGTTGCTGTTATTGAGATGATCAGAATCAGATTTATTTTTAAAATATTGAGTTCTGTGGGTGAATGTCCTGGTTCTGCTCTGCACCTACTGTGGATGCAAAATATATGTTAAAAAAGAAAAAGCAAGAACCATAATGCAGTTTATAACAACAAAATAAAAATGAGTTATAACTTAGTTTTATAATCTGTGCTGTTAGTTCTTGCTCTCTTTTAGTTCCTTGGTGTGCAAATGGGACTGTACCTAGCCCTGTGCAAGCGATGCAGCCGCACAGGGCGGAAAGGCTTGGGAGGTGTATTTCGGCTGTCTGCTGTTGCCCTGCCGCCGCTGGCAGGTAAATAGCAGGCAGCTGAAATGTGCTCCTCAAGCCTCTTTAAGCAGGTCTGGTCCCTCCCTCCTCTGACTCGATGTCAGATCTGCTTAAAGTGCCGGCGCCTTTCAGATCGAGCGCATGCCACACTTCTCCTCCCCATACCTCCATCCAGTGCTGCCTGCTCTTTCCCTCCTGCTGGCGCCTCCATTAAAAAAAAAACAGAGGGCAGCAGCAGCGGCAGAGAAAGAGCAGGCATCACTGGATGGAGGTATGGGGGGGAGGGGGGGCGTGCGCCCGAGCTGCAAGTCTCACAGGGTGTGATTGCAGCTCGATATGGCCCTGTGTGCAAACATCTTGCATTTCCTCCATATTATCTAATTGGCTTTTTGGTTTGGTTCAGTCTCTGATTGGATTTCTGAAAAAGCCCCGCCCCCTGCTAAGGTGGGGGGGGGGGGCACCTTTTTCATACTTCGCCTCAGGCAGCAGATTGCCTTGAGCCACCCCTGATGTCTGCTGTCTGGGTGTGCACATGATGCAGTTGTATAGAATAGAATGCACAGGTGAGGGACATTTGTAAAGTTAGGGAATAATAAACATAAACCTACAGAAATATAAAGCACTGCATTAGACGTTATACTGGCTATGCTGACATTTGCTATTTGTAGCAAAGGGGCAATTCTTGGCTTCCCTAACAATCCCAGTGTCCGGAACAATGTGGATGTAGGGATGGTATGTGAGGTAGTAGGGAGCAGAATTGTATTTGCCTGAGAAATGCAGATCAGCTGTGGTGTCCTGAGATGCCGCGCCATCATGGCCTCACAGCATTTCTATAGGTTGCAGGGGATGATTTTTGCAGAGGATGGTAGGTGTGTGTGTGTGTGTGTGTTGTACAGGAGGAACAGCTGTGCTTATCCGCTAATCTGGGGGGACACGAATATCTGGCTAGTACTGTAAACGGGGGCGCTGGGTGAGAATGTCCACAGTCCACAGTCTTGGCAAAGGCAAATATTAATATGACTTGCAAAGGATTGTGGGAAATGTAGTCCATTCATTCCAGAATCAGCCGTTCACAAATAAATTAGTTGTGCTTGCTCGAGTGTTAAGCAAAGAAAAGATATTTTATTTATGGGGTTATTTCTCCCAACACAGATATGCTTGGTAGCACATAAAAAAGGATACTTGCTTTCAGTATTATACTTAGAAAAACAAATCAGGAAAACAACAGCTGAACTTCTTAAGCAATCAAATCAAAGCATAAAGACCTTAATGGGAACGGAAAGGTCTTTTCTGTAGGCTCCTGCTAATATCTTTTTAGCAGTGCTTCAAAGAATAAACAAAACCCACAAAGTAAAAAAAAAAAAACTGTTCTTTTTCAGGGATAACTTCTTGTATCTTCACACACACCCAGAAGTGTCCCTTCAGAGCTCACAGGCAATTAGGCAAGGCTCAATTGCTAACAATTACCCAGCTGCAAACCTCTTGGCTGGTTTACTTTCTATTACGTGGCTCAAATCCTACTCAGAAGCTTTTCTGAGTAGATCAAAGAACAAGTTTATATTTCTTTGTGATGGTTGTTGTATTTTGTGACAGCATATTACCACAGAAGTTTAGACAGAGAGCAATCCATGTATTCACACTGCTCATTTACAACATACCCCTCTTCTTCAACTATCATAGATTCAATATCATGGATTGGCACAGAGGAATTTCTCAATGGAGCTCTCTCAGGACAATACTTGTTTCCCTGCTGTCTTCCAAGTGAAAAGCTAGGGCATAGAACAGTGTTCATACCTGAGCTTCCATTGCTGTTAGAGTTCCTCTCCAAATATCCTGGCCATTATGTAGTCCAGTTTTTATGTCCAGCCTTCCAATCAAGCTCCCTGGACACTGGGTCTCTCTTCACATACCTTCTTGCACTGGTCTTAGGGTCCCTTCCACTTGCAGCCGTCTCCCTCACAGGTGCGGTCTGGGGATTCCTGGCTCTGCAACCCCACTCCTCTGGCTTTCCCCAGTCCAATGGTGTATGCTTGCCTCTGAAATGCCTCCCAGCACACATACTGCTATGGACTCCTTTAGACCTCCGAGGTGCTTTTCTCTTCCTTCTTCCAAAGTGTTTCTTGCTCTCTCTGTCCGTCAGTTCTGGCTTCTGCTGATGATCATGATGATGAGAATGATCAAGATGATTCTGCTGTGTAGAATAAGCTTTACTTTTATCCTGCTTAGAGGGATGCTACACCCTAGCACAGCGCAGCTGTGCTGAATCAAGCCCTGCCCTTGGAGATGAGTGCTTGGGGATTACCTCATAGCCCTCCTGATTGAACACACATTTCCCCACTTCAGCTCTTCTAATGGCTGTTGGAAACCTGGTGCATTCTGGGACTGGTAGTCTTTTATGGAAACATTCTGTTTTATTATTTCTACCAGCAAAGACAGGTTGCTTGTTCAGAGTCACTTCACCTCTATTATAGCTCCTTCCTGAACTATGATAAGCTTCCTTATCACAGTACCTAAATTGTAGGGATGACCGCAGCATCACTGGGTGCCGGTGTTATTAGGGAGTTTAAAGTAGAGGAGGTTCTCTATAGCAAAACATCACAAATATCCCTGTCACCAATAGGGGCCCTCAGAATGAGAGCAGTCAACAGTGTAAACAGCCCTAAGACAATGCCCAGGGCACCGTTATAGGTCTCTACAAATGTGCACAATTGTAAAAAGAAAGAATAGTGCTTTTGGTCATTTTTCAGCATTGTTTGCACGGAATAATGCCATTCTGCGGGGACCTTATGAGCGACAGAATGATGTTCTGACGTTTGGCTATAGAGACCCTCTTCTGATATCGTCTGGACCATACTGCACATTCCACAGACTGTTTTCTGAGATGACCAATGCAAGCATAACTAAGGATGACTTCCACTGCCATGTATGTTGTGATGTGAGGTATGTCATGTCAAACGCATCACTTTCTACCTGCTTTTAAACTATCGTAGAGTGCACAGAGCTATCTTTGTCAGTGAGTGGAACAGTTTCAGAGATGCATGTTTTACACAGAGGCGTGGCTGTGTGCGGGTCTATTATGGAGACGAGCAGGTTCATGAACATCTAACCTTTCAGAATACAGTGAGCCATTTGCTGCGTGTAGCCATGTCCTGTACTCTATAGCGCTTTCTTGGTGCGGTGCCACAAATCTGTATGTCCCTATTCTGAAACCGCATCTACATCTACAGTAATGCGGAATCCCATTTGAATCGGGCACATTTATGATTTGGACATACCCATGGCCAAGACATGCATGCAACGGAATTGGCCCCATTGTGGTTAGTGCAGATATCTTTGGCACATTAACCGGCAATGTTGCACTTAGCGTGGGTTGGGGCAAACACTGGATGATTCAGGAGCAGGGTGTTCACATTATGGTTAGTGTGGGTATCTTTGGCACATTAACCGGCAATGTTGCACTTAGCGTGGGTTGGGGCAAACACTGGATGATTCAGGAGCAGGGTGTTCACATTATGGTTAGTGTGGGTATCTTTGGCACATTAACCAGCAATGTTGCACTTAGCGTGGGTACACTCACCGTAACCTCAATCAATGCCGTCAAGTGTACCTGTGCTAATCACAGCAAACATCTTAGTGCAAAACAGAGCCGAACCCATGCTAACTACTTGGGCATGCTGGGCATGTCCCCATCATTTAATCCAGGTCTTGCCCTGCCCTGTGCTACAAAATAAGCCTCTGTGTGTACTAACTTGCATCATGGTATCCCAGAAGATCCTCCCCATCAGTATCCCACCCTTGGAAATGAGGCTCCCAATTCTGATCCTGTGATAGTAACAGGTTCACCCCCATCATCTTTGCATTGTCATTTGAGGACTATCTGGAATTTGCAGCTTTGCTTGGATAATACCACACAAACCCCGGCCCCCCCCCCCCCCCCCCGATAAGCCAGGCATCCTGATTGGAACAGCCTATTTCTGGGGTTTCAATACCTCCAAGACTAGGGGGAGAGGGGAGATTTATATTTAGCTCACACCTTTTCAGTATGAACTCATGATGAGTTACATTTGGGTGCAGTAGATACTTCTCTGATCCCAGAGAGCTAATAATAAGCAACTACTGTGGACTGTGTATTTTTAAACACCAGCTATGGCAGTTAAAAACAATCTGGATATTCAGCACCAGCATTTGGATACTGGTCAGCACTGAATATTCGGCTAATGTGGTGACCAATAGCATTATCTGGAGAGCGGTCATATTTAGTCCAATATCTGGGTATATATCCATAGCAATTAGAACAGCTGTTCTGCTGCCTTCACTTTATGTGGATCATTATGCAAAGAGTGGACTGAATATTGCTGCTCTGTCCAGCACTGTCTGGAAGCTGCTGAGGTGATCCGTAAGATATTCAGAAGCAGGGAAGGCCCAAGCTCCACCCTAAGTCCACCCAAGCCCCGCTCCAAGCCCCACCCAAACTCCACCCAAGCTCCATCCTAACTCCACCCAGGCCCTGCCCCAAGCTCCATCCTAACTCTACCCAAGCCCCGCCCCAAGCTCCACCTAACACCACCCAGGCCCCGCCCAAGCTCCAACTCCACCCAAGCCCCGCACCAAGCCCCACCCAAACTCCACACAAGCCCCGCCCCCAAGCCCACCCTAACTCCATCCAAGCTCCACTCTAACTCCACCCAAACCCTGCCCCAAGCTCCACCCTAGCACCACCCAGGCCCTTCCCCAACCCAATCCTAACTCCACCCAAGCCCCATGCCCCACCTAACTCCACCCAAGCCCTGCCCCAATCACCCTAACACCACCCAGGCCCGGCCCCAAGCTCTATCCTAACTCCACCCAAGCCCTGCCCCAAGCCCCACCCTAACACCACCCAGGCCCTGCCCTAGCTCCATCCTAACTCCACCCAAGTCCCGCCCCAAGCTCCACCCTAATGCCACCCAAGCCCCTCCCCAAGCTCCACCCTAACACCACCCAGGCCCCTCCCCAAGCTCCATCCTAACACCACCCAACTCTGCCCCAAGCTCCATCCTAACTCCACCCAAGCCCCGCCCCAAGCTTCACCCTAACACCACCCAAGCTCCACCCTAACACCACCCAAGCCCTGCTCCAAGCTCCACCCTAACACCACCCAGGCCCCGCCCCAAGTTCCATCCTAACTCCACCCAAGCCCTGCCCCAAGCCCCACCCTAACTCCACCCAAGCTGTCTCATTGGGCAGAGACCCTTCCTGTTTGCATATCAAGCCGCGATCGTGGCTTTTCTTCTGCAGGCAAACTGCTGCCTGCCGGCTGCAATCACTGCAAGGATCCTTGCAGACTATCCATGATCCTGTCTGCTTGCAGACACAAGAAGAAGAGAAGCTGCAATCTCAGCAATGACCCTTCCTGTCTGTCTGTGGGGATCCGATCTCCTGTGGGGAGACAGGAAGTGGTTTTCTACTTCTGCCTGTGGAGGATGAGATCTCCACAAGCTGCTATCATGTCGCGGTTTTTGGTGGGCCAGAGCCTGTGTGGCCCACCCCTTTCAGAAACCTATGTTCAGCATATCCAGATAATGTCAGTGAATATTGCTGGATAGTCTCAACTGGTGGTACTGATCCAGACAGCAGGTGCTGCTATATGGACCAGAGTTTCTGAATACTGACCCCTGCATTCCTACCTGAGGCAATAAAGAATTAAGCGACTTGCCCAAAATCACAAAGAGCGGCAGTGGCTTCCTCAGATCTCAGCCCACTGGGGTAACCCTAAGTGTATTATCAATGAGGAGAAAGGTCTGATGCTCCACACTGCATTGTTTTTATCTCATTTTAGTTTTTGTTTCTTTGTTTTTCATTTTTTGTTTTGATTTTGTTTCAAGTTCATTTTCTTTTAAGTTTTTACAAACAAAATAAACAGCAAATGTGAAACTAAAACCAAAAAGAAATATAAAAATACTGGGCCCCATATTCAAAGGCATTTACACCCCTAAGCAGGATATTCAGTGGCTCTAACATGGTTAGTGCCACTGACTAGCCCCAATTATCCCCGCTACATGCCCCAATGCTAACCACTTAGCATTAGGGTATGTCGAGGGCATTTCAGGGTGGAGTGGAGGCGGAGACAATTGCAAACCTCTCAGCGGCGATATTGAGCCACTGCCCCATTAGCGATATGTGGTGAAAGCCGGGTGCAAGAAACCCTGGCCTAATTTCTTCCACATATGAATAACTAGGCAGGGGCTCAATATTGCCGCTGACCGGTTTGTGATCAGCAAGTGTGGCCCCGGCCTTGAATATCCGGGTTCACTGTTCAGCGGCAATGGCGAGTCACTGTAATTGTGCTATCTACCACCGCTAAATATTGGGCCCACTGAGCCCATTCCCCAATGCCACCAATGTCTGAAAATCCAGCCCTCTCTCCTTTGGACTTTGTCATATTCCCCCTAGATCTTTCTTGGCCTCTGCCCCAAATCTTAATATATCCCTCAGGAATCCCTAGTTTTTCCTATTATGCAGGCCTGGAATTGAAAAATGGTTCTGCCCTCTTTTTCTCTATAGCAACTCTGGAATTTATTGCCATAGGATGTAGTAAAAACAATTAGTGTAGCTGAGCTTAAAGGAGGTTTGGACAAGTTCCTGGAGTAAAAGTCCATAAGCAAACATTAAAGTGGACTGGGGAAATCCACTGCTTACCCCTGGGACTGACAGGTACTAATGACTTAGATTGGTCACCATTGGAACAAGACACTAGGCTTGATGGACTTTTGGTCTGACACAGTAATGCAAATCTTATGTTCTTAACAACATGGTGCGAGTAGTGCAATGCAAGCAAATCGGGTGCAATGCTATTTCTGAGCGTATGGGATCATAGGGAAGATTTTTCATGGAAGCAGAGAAATGCATCAGTCACAGAAACTCACACCCATAGCTCTGCTGCAAGGAGGCTGAGGCATGAGGGAAAAGGATGGTAGAACCCATGACTTAGCTCACTGATATTAGGGGCTGAAAGAAGCTACAGTTTTAGGGATTAGCATGCATAGTATTGTGGCTACATTTTAATGCTCCCAGTCTAAAATTCAATGCAGAGCTTATTAAGTACTGTTTTAACATCCTGACATTGTTACTGATGCGGCCACATACTCTCTGCAGTAATTTATTCTGATGTGTGGTGCACAGACTGATATATATTTTCATCCATATTTCAATTTAAACTGGCCTGGCAGTAACCACTTAGGCCCGATTCTATGAGGCGAACAGTGTGGCTGCACATCCCTCCAGGGAAGTGCAGTCCCACTATCCGCCTTTCTGGTATTCTGCCTCCGTCCCCGCTGCACGCACAGAGCCACTGTGTGTGCTGCAGGGGATAGAGGCATGATGGGGGGTGGAGAGAGGGCAGGGCCGACCCCCAGACCCCCAGAGCCTATTCCAGAATAGTCCTGTATGATCACCAGGGGGGGGGGGAGGGGTGACGCCCTGCTTATTCCACCTCTGAGGTAGAATAAGACTGGGCATCCATCCAAACATGTCCAGCAGCCCCCCGGAGCCCCCCCACAGGAGCACTGGGATACAGAGGGTGAGTCCATGCTACTCGATCTGGGCCCCAGTGGCCCCCATCAGGTCGGGTGGCAAGGACTCGGGGGTTCAGGGCTGCAGGCAGATGGAGCCATGGGGAGGACATCCCTGTGGCTGCTGGAAGGACATGCTGGACCATCCTCAGGCCCGATTCTGACAGCCACAGCGACGTTTTGCTCCCATGTTTCAGAATCAGGTCCAAATGGGCACGTCCTGCATGTGGCCATCCGGACAGCCCAGACATGCCCCTTCTGGAATCAGGCTCTTAACCTCAAATAGCCCATATCCTTGTCATATGAGGCAGATGTACTGACAAGTTTTTCCAATTTTATGTCTATGTGGAAAAACCCCTCAAGTCAGGAACTGACTATTTCAAATCTTTCACTTTTGGGTAAAACAGTGGACAAATGATGTGTAACCCAAGTACCCTATATTCCTATCAGTGGTAATGCACGGTCAGAGACATTTAGGCTCCTGGAGCTCTCCGAGGATCAGCATACCAGATTCTAGGACTTGGACTAGATGAATCTTGGAGGATATTTGGCAAGAAGGATTCCTGATTCTGGTACCCTTCCAGGACAATAAGATTCCCCACCTGTGCATCTGAACCCTGGGTAATTCCCAAAAATCATCACATTCTAGACTGTATGTTGCAAAAGGAACACAACCTTTATTGGTCAGCTGCTGGGAAAAACTAGATGAAACTATGAACCCGAATAGGCTGGTACAGAAACAAAATAAGGCAGGTTAAAGAAATGCACGTAGCTGAATATATAGGGTCTCTCAGTATATGGCAGAGAAAAGAACTCACAATAGTTTTCAAACTGTAGAAGATATTATTAGGTTAACCCAACAATTTTACCGTTGATATGCTCAACAAATATTGGCGGGCTAAATTAAGTTTTGCTGGTCACTCTGAGTGTCGAAAAATAAAAGCATGTAGTGGTCCTAAGATGTTAGGGGTCCCAACTGATTTAGATTGGAGTCTTTTTTTTTTTTACTGCTCTAAGATGTAAGCCACTAAACACGGCTTTGAAAGTGTCACAGTTCCTTTCTTCCAAATTGGGCAGTCTGTGTTTACCCTGTTGCACTTTTATTGCTCAGTTCTGGTCCCAGAACTGAGCAATAAAAGCAGCAGCACGCTGCCGGGAGTCCCTCTTCATCTCCGGACACCATCGATCCTGCAGCACCGAGGGCAGAGCACGCTTGCTCCTCCCGCACCTCCCCCAGCCCAATCGGGGACCAGAACTGAGCAATAAAAGCAGCAGCACGCTGCCGGGAGTCCCTCTTCATCTCCGGACACCATCGATCCTGCAGCACCAAGGGCAGAGCACGCTTGCTCCTCCCGCACCTCCCCCAGCCCAATTGGGGACCAGAACTCAGCAATAAAAGCAGCAGCACGCTGAAGGCGTGCCCGCGCCTACGTGCCTGCGCCTGAGGGCCTCACCAGAGGGCCCTTTGGCGTGGCCCTTAGGCGTGGAACTCATCACAAAATGATTGTGTGCCATCTGCCTCTTCTAACCACAGCAGCTTCATGTTCTAACTCCAATTTGAGCCCTCTCCAGCATCAATTGTAAGCAACACCTTTTCACTTTTCTTTCCTAATATATTTTGTATTCTCCAGCTAATTGGTAGCCTCCCCTTACTCTTTATGCATAACTATCTAACTCTCACAGTGCTAACTTGTGCCTCAACGTAACCAATTATTGTCTCTTCCACTGCTCTCTAAAATTAACAGCTACTACACTGTTATAACTATTAAATGCTACATTTGTTTCAACTGTACTTAATCCCAACGTAATGTAACATTTGCTTTGTACTCAATGTCAATTTAAGTAACATTTGTTTCAATTCCATTACCTCAATTCAATGTTCATTCAACTCTACTAATTTAAAAGTATCTAATTCTCTGTAACATTCACTATTCCATTCTCACTCTTCTGAACTGGTATATTTCCAACTAGACCTCTTCCCTCCCTCCTTTCCTTCAACCAGATCCTGTCCTTTCCTTCAACCAGATCCTGTCCTTCCTTCCAGAATGGCCCCTCCTAACTCCTGCTCATTTGCACTCAGGCTTGCCCTCATCATACTATACCTCACTTTGTTCACCCTCCCCTATGCACTTTCTCTGACACATAATATCCCCATTCCCATAATCCACTCTCCCAGACACCTATACTTCCCACCACCTCTATCTCACCCTTTTCATAACCCCCATTACCGTACTTGCAAACTCATACCCATTAACATAACTCCCAACCTTAAGCCCAACCCTCCCTCTAACATCCCCTATCCCCTCTCAAATGTGCCCTACTCAATGTTCACTCTGCCAGAAATAAAATCCCCTTACTCACTGACCTCATAACTGACTATGACCTCGATATATTTTGCCTCACTGAAACCTGGTTTCAAGACACTGACATGGTTCTAATAAACCAACTTTGTCCTAATGCATACTCAATATATACCTGTAACAGAACACGAGGCAGAGGTGGAGGTGTAGCTATTATTGCCAGATCTAGCCTACAACTTTCTATAGTTGAGTCTAACTCAACATCAGGCATGGGCACCATAACAGTCTCTAACTCTACACTATCTTTACACCTCTTATACCGTGCACCCCAGACAGTCTCATCCGACCGCTCCACGATTCTAGACACAGTCTGCTCCCCCCAACCTGCCTTACGCCCCCTCATAATCTTAGGTGATTTAAATTTACACTCCATAACCCCTAATCAATCGTCTACCTTCCTCCAAGCTATGAATGCCCTCCACTTCACTCAAATCCTAAATCATCCTACACATTCCAAAGGAAACATTCTTGATTTAATATTTATTCCACAACAAGCTCCATTCGCTGAACAAATCCATCACACCATTCAACCTATTCCTTGGTCTGATCATGCTCTCATCCTCTTTTCCTTCCCCTACTCTACTCACAAAGCTCATCCTCCTACCCACCCTCAACACACTCGTAAATTTAGACAATTCAATGCGCTCATCTTCCTAGAGCAAACGATCCCATCCCTCGACCTATTAAAAGATATGGGACTTAATCAAGAGTCTCACATCTCCAAATGGAACGAAATCCTATCTGCAGCCTCTCTCCTCCCACCTAAAGAATTCCCTCAAAAACACCGCAATAGAGCACCTTGGTTCTCTACAAAAACTAAGAAATCTCAAAAGAGAACTTAGGCGTTTGGAACGTATCTGGAGACGCTCAGATAATCCCAATGCACACTCTGCCTACATAAATAAACTCCAAACCTACTGCTCTGAAACCCTCAACCATAAAAGGGAATATAATGAAAACATAATCCAACGGTCTCTCAATAAACCTAGGGAACTTTTCTCTATAGCTAAATCCTTAATAAATGAATCTTCACCGCAGGACCAACCCCCGAAAATATCTGCACAAACTATTGCCAACCACCTTACCTCTAAATTCCTTCCCCCCTCCTCAATCAATAACCCCTATTTTACTCCTGACTACAGCACCCAACCTCCAGAACCTACCCTCCTAACCTCTTGGAACGAATTTGATCCCATCACTCTAGAAAATGTCTCCAATATTATAAAAGACCTGAATACCTTCACTTCTGCCCTTGACCCCTGTCCTGTCCCTTGGATCAAATCTACTAGAGATTCCCTCAGCCCCTACATCCTATCTATTATACAAACCTCCCTCCAGACTGGTTTTGTTCCACCTCCTCTTAAACGCGCCACTATCCGGCCTATACTAAAAGGAACTAAACTTGACCCAACTTCCCCTACCTCCTACAGACCTATAACTAGCATCCCTTTTCTTGCCAAAATAGCCAAGAAACTAGTTCAAACCCAACTTCAAAACTATATTGATGATCACTCTCCCCTCGACCTATTCCAACATGGTTTTAAAAAGAACCATGGTGTCAAAACCCTCCTTACCTCCCTACTAGACTCCCTGTACTTGCACACCCAGAATCCTACCCAAGGATGCCTACTCATATTCCTTGACCTATCTGCCGCTTTTGACTCCCTTCCTCACCATCAACTCTTATGCAGGCTCCATGAAATAGGGCTAAGAGGCACAACCCTAAACTGGTTCCGATCCTACTTAGATGACAGAACCCAACAGGTCCATATTGGCAATGATACCTCTCTCCCATTTACACTAAAACAAGTTGTCCCCCAAGGATCTAGCCTCTCTGCTCTCCTTTTCAATATTTTCCTTCAACCTGTTTGCAATATCTTTCAGAGCTTTGGCATTCAGTACCAATTATATGCGGATGACATGATGTGCTTCATCCCATTTAATCTCTCCAACCCCGACTTCTCTAATCTAAGTGATTGCTTATTTACACTGAAATCATGGCTATCTCAACATAACCTTCTAATTAACCAAGCTAAGACTGAAGTGCTACAGGTGTTCTCCGCTACCTCATACACCCCCCCCCCCCTCCAACTATCACTATTGGAGATTTCACCCTTACTATAAAAACCAGGTGAAGTATCTTGGTATCATCCTCGATCAGAACCTCTCCTTCACTAATCAAATAAAGAGAACTACTAATACAATATATGCAAAACTACGTACCCTCCGGAATCTCAAACCCCTCTTAAGCCCCACTTCTTTTCGATCTGTCTGTCAAGCCCTCACAATCCTCTCTCTTGATTACTGCAACCTAATCTATCATGGCCTTCCCAAGAACTCTATACAACCGCTCCAACTTGCCCAGAACACGATCGCACGACTCATAACCAACATTCCCAGGTGATCACACATCACACCAGTCCTATATGACCTCCACTGGCTCCCCATCTACTGCAGGATTAAGTTCAAAGTGCTTACCCTCATACATAAAATCATCTCCAACGAATCAGCTCCATGCCTTTCCCCTCTCATTCCCCTCTCTTTTAGCTCTTGAACCCGACGTACTATTACCAAAAACCTCATCTCTATCCCAACAGCCACAAGATATAGTAAACAATATACCTGTAACAGGGCCTTTTCCCTCTATGCTCCTACCCTATGGAACTCCCTTCCCCATGAGCTGCGGAACTCTACAACTCACCTTGAGTTCCGAAAGAACTTAAAAACCCTCCTCTTTCAGGAACATTTTTCCCTTCCACCTTAGTTTCTAACCTTCATCTGCTTCCTCCTAGCTCCTACCCCTTCTAAACATTCATACTGACAACTGATATCTCGGTAAATACCTTGTAAATAGTTGTGTTATTTTTATGATTAGTTCTCATTGTTATCTTATATATATTTGTTACTTTGTTCTATGTAAACAGTGGAAACACTCTATTTTAAATGTTTTATGTAAACCGTCTTGATTTGTAGAAAGACAGTATATAAAATCGGTTAAATAAATAAATAAATAAATACTGCAAAAGGTTCTCACCCAGGGCTGGCCCAACCAGTATTCACCAGGTGACTACCTAGGGCAGCAGCTTTGGGGACAGGGGGTGGAGGGGGGGGGGGGTGGGGAAGCAGCAGAAAAGCAGCAGTAGCAATCTCCCTGATTATGTACAAAATCAAGTTTAATATTTATAAGTGTGATGTCCAAATCTGCATTTTTACAGGATTGGTTTGGGAGGAATACTGTTGAGATGATTACAGTTGAGTTTAAAAAATAAAATCTTGGGGGGTTCTAGGTGTCTAAAAGCTAATTGCGAGGGGGCGCAGGGTGGAGGTTTCATCTAGGGTCCTAATACACTTGCACTGGCTCTGTCCTTTCTCCAACCCCCTAGGTTACCTTTGTTTGGAGGGAGAGGATTCTTTCCCACTAGGGCCTCTGTAGAGCTTTCCCTATTCTCTCTTTCGCCTGCTCTGATCAGTACGGCATGGTAAGGAACATCTCCAGCTGGTTTACCTGATGGTTTATCTCTGTCCAGGGGAGATTGCAGCAAGACTTCAGCGCTGTGGGGCTTTTTTCTTTGTTTATCTTCCTCTGAAAACTTGCACAAAAGACCACAGGATTCTCCTAGGACATGCAGGATGAGTCAGCCACACCTGGTGACATCATCCGATGGTGCTGAAATAGCATGAGCCTGAGCCCCACTGGCCCTACATGATGCAAGGTTCCACATTAGGAACCACCATCCAGGAAAAAGATTTAGGCGTCATTATGGATAACATGTTAAAACCCTCGGCCCAGTGTGCAGTGGCAGCCAAGAGAGCAAATAGAATGCTAGGTATCATAAGGAAAGGAATGGAAAATAAAACAAAAGATATTATAATGCCTCTATACCATTCCATGGTGAGACCGCACCTTGAATATTGTGTGCAATTCTGGTCGCCGTATCTTAAAAAGGATATAGCGTTATTAGAAAAGGTTCAGAGAAGAGCCACCAAAATGGTAAAGGGGATGGAAGGATACTCTTATGAAGAAAGGCTAAAAAGGTTAGGGCTCTTTAACCTGGAAAAGAGACGGCTGAGGGGAGATATGATAGAAGTCTATAAATTAATGAACGGAGTGGAACGGGTAAACGTAGATCGATTGTTTACCTTATCAGAATATAGAAAGACTAGGGGACATGCAATGAAGCTACAGGGTAAACTATTTAAGACTAATAAAAGAAAATATTTTTTCACTCAACGTGTAATCAAACTCTGGAATTTGTTACCAGAGGATGTAGTAAAGGCTGTTAGTGTAGCTGGGTTTAAAAAAGGTTTGGACAAGTTCCTGGAGGAAAGGTCCATAACCATTATTAAGAAGGGACCCAGGATATCAATGCTTGACCTAGTACAAGCATTGCCGAACCTGTGTCTTTTGGGGAAACTGCTAGGTACGTATGACCTAGATTGGCCACTGTTGGAAACAGAATACTGGGCTTGATGGACCTTGGTCTGACCTAGTATGGCATGTTCTTATGTACACCCTGGTCTGCCCCTAGCCAGCCATTTTTCAGTCTTCTGCCTTGCCAGCAAGATGGACCTCTCCAAAAAATCCCAATTCTCTACACATCTAAGTTCTTTCCTACCATCTTCAGAGAAGACCCTCTTCAATCAAGGTATGATGTCTTGGAGAGAAGAAAGTATAATCCCTTTCCCCAAGGTGGAACTCCCTCCACGCATCAATTAAATCAGAATAAGAGACAAAAGCTCTCAGTGCTTTGGACCACCCTCTTCCCCTCCCTATGGAGTCCGATCTATCCAGCTCTGACATTACACTATTAAAGTCTCCCCATAATAGGATTTCTCCTGTGGCATGGACTCGAAGTGTTTCCAAAAGATCATTCAAAGACATTGCTATATCAGACGTACTGGTCTCGTGGAACCAGTTCCACAGCTCTCAGCTGCAGGAGACAAGTCAAGGTCTCTTCTATTGCTGCCAATACCGCTGCGTCCACTTTGGGCAATCAAAGGAGCTCATTCTTGCTCCGGTAGTGGGTATAGGGGCGTCATGGATTGCACCCCTTTAAGGCCAACCTCTGGCAGATCCCACACATCCTGGATTATCTGTCCTACTACTCCATGTACTGGTAAGTATTTCTGCGATTTCCGTACCGCCTGGAACAGCGTATCCTACAGCGCTTCTTCCTCTGCCAGGAGGTTAGCAGGCATATTCAGGGCCTTGAAGGTTGCCTGTGATGTCCCCCTTCTACCTTACTTCTCCAGAGTGTTGAAGTGATCAGACAGTTTCACAAACCGATCGGACTTAGCTGCACTGACTATTTATTTGGTTTTGTTTGCAATGTTTGATACTGGGGTATTGCTGGGTTTTTTTGCGAGAAGCTGGACAGTTTTTAGGTGTAACGTTGCTGATGTTCATTGGACATTGTGTGACATCATTGCATGGTTGGGTTCTAAAAGAGTAGGTTAGTTCGCATGCGCGGTGTTGTTGAAGTTTGCCCGGCCATGTTGAAGTTAAGCTGACACAGATTGAGGTGGTGCAATGTGGTTTCGGTAAGTAGTATGTGGATTTTAATTGATTGGTTGATTGCGGGAAGAGGTGAGGTTTTAATGTTATGGTTTTGTTTCTTTGTAGCTTTGGGAGCAAGTGTACCCCCTGATGAAACATAGCGTGAAACGCTCGATGGGCGCTTGAGTGGGGTGTCGGGGCACCAGATTGATTGTGACAGGTTGAAGGATTTTTGAAGCTAAGTTTGCTGTTGCGTTCTTTCTGCACATTGCTGATGTATATGCTCACCATAAGGGTTGGTCATTGATGCAAAAGGGCGAATGTTTTACAGATTGATGTAATTCACTCATTAGCCCGTGAGTTCTGAGACCCCCCTTATAGGTTGGTAAAAGATACAGAGAGACTGTGGGACATGAAGACATCATTTTTCTCTTTTTGTTGCTATATTAACTACCAGTCCTGTTGTGGTGGAGTGTTTTTGGATTTTGGCATTGCAGTATCACTCTGGCAGTTGACCATTGTTTTGGTTTGAAAAAACATTATTGCTCTTCGTAATATTTCTGTAAGGGTGTTTATTAATGTGTCTAGACCTTACAACATTCCCTCGCTTCTGCTCTCTGTACCTTAAAACTGCATATTTTGGTTTTCCAGACTTCAGTCACACCATTTAAAAACATACTTGCCACAACCAGGGCTGGCCCAAGGGTTTCTGCCACCCTAGGCAGAAACACTGACTGCGCCGCTCCCCCTCCTCCCAGCTGCCGCCGCTGATTCTGTTTCGGGAGAAAGAGAGATGGGCAGCAAAAGTATTTCTAAATGTGGCGGAAAAAAGCAGCCGCTTTTGGAAATACTGCCACTGCCTACCACCCCCTCCCGAGATGGAATCGGTGGCAGCTGGAGGGGGGGGGGGGGTGTAGCGCAACTGGTCATGTGTGCTGCTGCCACCCCCACCTGGGCCAGTGGCAGACACATTGCAGAGCAGAGCAGAATTTTTTCTAAGTCCTGGTCTTATTCCACGTTTCAACAGAAAAGCACAAAACCACGTAATATATTATAAACCCAGTCCAAATGTGGTAAACAAGAAAGGACAAGCACTTTATTAAAATATTTGAACAGGGGTATAATATAACAGCCAAGCTGACCCGACAGGCTGTGTTTTGGTTATGCCTTCATCAGGGGTACTCTTGACATACTAAAATCATAAAGACAGGAATAATGTGGACGTTTCTGGGAGACACTTAATATGTACACAGGCCTTTCCTAAATATGCTTTCTATGTCCCCGTGGCTGATCACGCCCCCGTTCTGCTCCTTCTGGACATATTCTGAGATCTCCATGATACAGCTGTGGACGTGCATGTCAGCAGTGGTTCAGAATGCGGTCTGGAATGTTTTCAGCACATAAATGTCCCTTCCGCATATGCAAACTCCTTATTCATGTTCTGGAATGACCCCCCCCCCCCATGGTGAATATTTATTTATTTAAATTTTATTTATGTGATTTTATATATCGCTTTATCCATAATCAAAGCAGTTTACATAGAACCAACAGCAAATTACATATAACAATGAACAGAGAACATGTCCATTAACAAGTGATTATACAAATAACCCAATCCCAGATAACTCTTTACAGCTAATGATGAGCACGTCTGGTGGGCAATGGAATATTTCCCCAGAAGTGATACGAGCTGTTGTTAAGTCAGTTTTAAAGACAAATGTGCCAGATTATAATGATTTTTGTTTTTTAAAAATTCATTATAGAAACAGAGAAACATAGAAACATGATGACAGAAAAAGACCACATGGCCTATCTAGTCCCCTTTGTTCCTTTAGAGATTCTCCGTGTTTGTCTCATGCTTTTTGGAATTCAGATACTGTCCTCATCTCTACCAACTCCACTGGGAGACTATTCCATGGATCAACCACTCTTTCCGTAAAGAAATATTTCTGCATATTATTCCTGAGTCTATCCCCCTTCACCTTCATCGCATGTCCCCTCGTAGCAGAACTTGCTTTCAATCGAGACTCTCCTCCTGTGCATTTATGCCACAGAGATATTTAAACATGTCTATCACATCTCCTCTATCCCACCTTTCCTCTAAAGTAAACATATCAAGATCCTTAAATCTGTCCTCATATGCTTTATAACAAAAACCACTAACCATTTTAGTAGCCACCCTCTGCACCAACTCCAACTTGTTCATATCGCTTTGAAGGTTTGATCTCCAGAATTGCACACAATACTCCAAATGAAGTCGCACCAAAGTCTTATACAGAGGCACTATCACCTCCTTTTTTTCTACTGGCCATTCCTCTCCCAATGCACCCAAGCGTCCTTCTAGCTTTTACTGTCGCCTTTTCTACTTGTTTAGCTACTTTAAGGTCATCAGACATAATCATGCCCACTCTCCTTTTGTGGACAGAAGTAATTCACCCCCTACACTGCACCACTCCCTTGGATTTTTGCAGCCCAAATGCATGACCCTGCATTTTTTTAGCATTAAATCTCAGATGCCAAACTCTAGACCATTATTCAAGCTTAGTTTGATCCCTTCTCATGCTATCTACTCCTTCCTAGGTGTCTATTTTATTGCAGATTTTGGTATCATCCACAAGCAGGCAATATCTGACAGCCCTTCCGCAATATCACTAACAAAGAGGTTAAAAAGAATCGGACCTAGGACAGATCCCCGTGGCACATCACTAGTAACCTCCTTCTTTTCAGAGTGAGCTCCATTTATCTGTTCCCTTTGTCGCTTCCCACTCAACCAATTTCTAACCCAGTCAGTAACTTTAGGATCCATCCCTAGGGTGCTCAGTTTGTTTATGTCACCTATGTGGAATGGTTCAAAGGCGTTCTTGAAATCTAAGTACATCACAGCTAGGGCTCTCCCTCAGTCCAACTCCCTGGACACCCAGTCAAGGAAATCAATCAGATTTGTCTGACAAGACCTGCCTCTGGTGAATCCATGCTGTCTCTGATCTTGTAATCCATTGGCCTTAAGGAACCTCACTATTTTCTCTTTCGGCAGGGTTTCCAATAATTTACTCACCAAAGAGGTTAGACTAACTGGCCTGTAGTTTTCAACCACATCCTTACTTCTGATTTTTTGTAAAGGGACCACATGTGCCTCTCTGCAGTCCTCTGGCACCACTCCAAACTCCAAAGAGGCATGGGAAAGGTCAGTCAGTGGAGCTACTAGATTATGTACTATGGGTTTAAATTTCCAATTTGTTTAATTCTGTATTACTGTTTAAATATACTTCATAAATAGTTTGAATAAATTTAATAAAAAAATTATTTGCTTGTTTTTCCAAACCTTATATGTGAGATGCCTGGGATGGATCTTACATCATCACAAGAGTAACTACGAATGGTCCCAAGAGGGATTTGACTGCAGTCTACAACTGATTGAGTTTTTGCAGTTGAAGGTCTACAACTATAGAATTCCTTGACATTAAAAGTACATAGAGGGAAGCCATATCTTATGTTTAGCAAGAAAGTGAAGGCCTGCTCATTTGGCCAAAGGGAGTGATTTCATGTGTGGGTTTGGAAGCACTGTGGAACCTGTGTCTTTTGGGGAAACTGCTAGATACATATGACCTAGATTGGCCACTGTTGGAAACAGAATACTGGTTTGATGGACCTTGGTCTGACCCAATATGGCATATCTTATGTTCTTATGTTCTTCGGTTGTGTTTTTTATGTATCGTGTTTATTGTAATGTGCCTCAAACACTACGGTGAGGAGTACATATTAAATACTGGAAAATAAATGGCAATAAAGAGGTAAAGCAAGTCAAACAGACTTTTTTGGACGTTAGGCCAGAGGAGGTATTGTAAGACTGAGAGGAGACAAGAAGAAGGGGTTGGAGAAGCCACGTCTATACATTGACGTGGGTAGATAAAACACCTCTTAAGAACAAAGCCTCTCTCTAATATTCTTTGCTATCTTTAAAGGAGAAGGGAGAATGTCTCCATCCTTCCTCAACCCCAAATCATTTCAGTCCAAATCCTCGCTCTGTAAACCAACATTTTCTATATTTTTTTAAACCATTGTTAACTTATGCACATTCTGCTTCCTTTGAAATCAGACTTTAGCATCTTAACAAGTTACCAGGCCATACAAATCCCCCACTGCCTTACCCAGAACTTAGCAGCTCAGAGTCATTTTGGTGCTGGACCTTCAGGGAGTTACTGTTTTTTACATGTAAAGAATTAAGGCAAAATAGAAAAGGCCCTGTAATAATGGTATGGGAGGAATTTCCAAAAAACAAGTGATTACCTGCAGATGGCCCTTTTAGAAATTCCCTCATACTCCCAGGCTGAAGGCAGATTTATTTTTAACTCCCTACATATACTTCAGCAGGATTAGATATCTGGCCAGTGGCTGAAAATTGCTGCTGACCAGATAGGGCCCCCCAGCACTGGAGTGGAGGAGTAGCCTGGCTTGGGAACCCAGAGACCAGGGTTCGATTCCCACTAGCACTCCTTGTGGCCTTGGGCAAGTCACTTAACCCTCCATTGTCTCAGAAAAATCCAAGTTATCAATGTCCCTGTTTAATGTACATTACCAAGTTTAAGTTTCAATGTAAACTGCTTTGATTGAAATGATAAAACGGTATATAAAACCTGTTAAATAAAAAATAAATAAATATCTAGGCATTATTTAAAGTGGGGAGGACCAGTCACTTTAATTATACTAGCAGCTGTTGCTGGGTAATTAAGGGAAATAACCCCCATAATCCTTCTTGTAAAGGGAACAGATGTGGATAATTTCCATCTTCACGGGAGTCCCCATAGGAAATGGGAGATAGATGTGTGGCTTCTTCTTCCTCCCACATTTCATGTAACTTAGAACTGGCCAGGGCAGTTACATGTAAATCACAGTCTTTGTAAAATCACATCTTACATGTGGATATGGCTTGCATGTTTTTCTACCCCCACGACCCCCTGTAGAAAGCAAATACAGCTTCTAAAATAACCCCTATTGTATTGTTTTTTAGAGCAATGAGTTGTTTTGTGTGTAAATTCTTTTATGGATTCAAAGGAAAGTGTTCAGAATGATGATTGCTCTGAAAACATAATATAAAAATGTATCACTACATGGCTACACAAACAATGACAAATAATGGACTCTCGAAATTGGCCTCAAAACATGAGAGCAGCCTTTATTACTACTACTACTTGTCATTTATATAGCGCTACAAGGCATACGGAGCGCTGTACAGACACATATAAAAGACGGTCCCTGCTTTTCAGAGCTTACAATCTAGTCAAGACAGACAACACAACAGCTGTGGACAAGGATACATCTAGAGGAGTGACAAGGAAACACAGAGAAGACCGAGTGGATCAGAATCCAAAAGCAGCCTCGAAGAGGTGAGTTTTCAGCCTGGATTTGAAAAGGGACAGAGACGACACCTGACGCACAGACTTGGGTGGTTTGCTCTGTTGCTGCTGTAGTTGGAACCAATATAAAGGCTGCTCTCATGTTTTGAAGCCATTTTGGAGGATCCATTATTTTTGATTGTCTGTATTTGTTTTTGGTACCTTTTTTTGGTGTTGTAATTGTTCAATAAATAGATACAAATTGTGGTGATGAGAGTGAGCAGGAGAAAATGGAAATAGAAGAAAAAGACACTTGTACCTTTAAAACTACTGACAGCTCAGCCCTACACAGAGGTAGGAAAGCTACTATGAAAAAAAGCCAAGCCAAGCCACGCCCTAGCTCTAATGAGGAGGCAAGCTTAGCTGCTGATTATGAGCACACGTGCTCAGAGGAAGCTCTGATAGGAAGGAAACAGGTTTTTAAACCCATCTTCAAACAGAAGAAGGGAGTTCACAGCTCCAGAGTGAGTTCAGCTTGGAGGAACAGGAGTGCTAGTTCCAGGAGTTCATCTGGTTCAAAGAGTTACAGCCGTGGGAGAGAAGGTGCCAGTTTGAGTCCAGGTCCTAGGAGCTCATGGATACCTGAGAGACGTGAGTGTGCTGATTTCCAGCTGCTGAAAGCTAAGAGCAGAGAAGGAAACACTCCACGCCCGGGAAAGGTTCCTAAACCAAGAGCCAGCCAATGTTCTGGGAGAAAGGCTGCAAACCTGTGGGAACAGGTACCTTTATCCTGTATTCAGAATCCTAAGTTGAAAACTTCAACTGACAAAAGGTGGGTGGATTTGTTTTACTGGGGAAAGAACCAGGACCCAACTGTTAGCAGGGAAGTTAATTTGAACTCAGTAAAAGCTTTGAAGCAAGCATTTCAGGGAGGAGAAGCTTACTCTCCTTATGTAAATGTTTATGACCAAAAGGAGAAATTATGGAATGAATTTTGGGAATTCTTGCAAGCCAGAAAGCCTGAAGAAAGTGCTGAGGTGTGGAGTAGAGATAAACCAGCCACAGTACTGGAGCCCATGAAGATAGAATTACCTGAGTCACAATCTTCCCCAGAAGATTGCCAGATGGATTGCTCTCTTTGTCTTAGGGAAGCATAAGTTCCTGTGTCCAAGGCTAAGGAAGCTTTTGTAGAAGAAAGAAGGTACTTCTGCTAGAAGGAGCTCATAAGGCTGTGTTAAGTTTATTGTCATGAAGACAGCTACTTGTGTTTGAAGAGACTTGTGCTGCATTTACTTCAAGTACAATTTCCTTTTGTTTACTCTTATGTTACTGGAGAAGTTATCCATCTTTGTGTTCGTGTACAGAACTTTAATGCGTGTGGAAATCCACAATAATAAAAATATTCTTGCTTGCCTCAACCTCCGGTTGCACAACTACAGTTTGTCTTTTGGAATACAATTTTCTCAACTACAAGTCCCAGAGTGCATTGCTGGTGGCAAAGGGAAAATACAGTTCATTTAAGGACAGACAAGGCAGCCCTAGCTGTAAGCCTATGACCCAGGCTTGGGTACCACAAAATGCATCAAGGGTGGTTATGCCCAGGAAAGCCTCTTTTTATTGTTGCCACAAGTAGATGTGTGATGGATTTCTGCAGACATTTTGGAAATTGCCTTCAGAAATGGCAATCTTTCTTTTGCTTTACTGAGAGCAGGTTTCTGAAAAATCCTTTGAGCTACTATGAAGAAAGAAGCTGCAGAGTGCCCGTGAAACAAATCGACAGCCCATGACTTCCTCCTACGACATGTGAGCCCAGACATATAGCAAAACCAGTTAATTTGATCTTTCAGCAAGCTCTTTTTGTCTTTGCCAAACTCTACATAAACAAGCAGGTTTCAAGACTAAGAATAGCATATCAAACCTTAAAAACCTCCAGTTCTTCCAGGATAAGCTCTGCATTTGCTGAGTTGTTAATGGGCAAAACCACCACCTTTTGGATTGTCCCTTGGTCTGGAATAAGAAATAACAACTCATAATAAATAAACTAGTATGAATTGAAAAAACAAAGTGATAGAGATGAACAAACCCAGATAACTCCAGAGATGTTGATAATACCCCCCCCCCCCTTGAACATGAGTGCTCCTGGGATAGTTACAGGGGCTGGTATTCTCCAAAGACAAGCCCCTGTTGTCATCTCCCCCTGGGCCTAATCCCCATGCTGCCCTGTAATGATAATTTTTAGGGGTGTGGCAGGGGAGAGACTAAGAAGGCAAAATAATTTGTTAAAAGTTGCTGAGAGTGTATGTTTGTGTGGGGGGGGGGAGCAGAGATTTTTTTAAAAAAAGGGCATAGATGAGTGATTTGTTTTTAGGCATTTTGGCAGCAGGTAGGGGCTTGGGGACCATGTCCATCACCCTTATGCTGCTAGGGAATTAGGCTGGGGCTGGTGGTAGGGGGGCCCCTTTATAGCAGACCCACGTAGGGGCCAGCTATATTGTGCTGCTGAGGCTATGAATGCACACATTTCCTAGATGCAGTACTGGAAAGGAAAGGACTGTGGTTAAGTGAATCCCATGGCAATTTCTGTGCAGTTGAATTTTTTTGCACCTTTTGCAACAGAGAATGACATGGCTTTCAAGGTATCCACAAAAATACAGGTTCCATACCACAAAAAACCAAACCAGTTCCCATAAACCATATTTTTTTGTTGGACTAAGAACCTCAGGCAAGAACTCTCAACTGAAGGTTTGCGTCCTTTTAATCAAGAAATCAGTAAATTTCAAGCTGCTATATAGAAATTTTTTGATTGAAGAAGTTCTTAACTGAACCACTGCACTCATGATACAGTCCATCAATAGTGGTGGAGATAACGACACAGTCCTGCGTTTCGGGTTGTCAAACCTCCACACCCTGCTTCAGGTTTAATGTCCAACAACTAGCGCAAAAAATCAGGGAAAAGGTATGGCCATTTAAATTCCACAGCATCTGACGTCACTTCCAAAACAAAAGTTACTGCCTAACCGGCAAAAGGCAGGAGCAACAAAAATGCTGACACCAAATTGCCGACCAGTTAGATCCCTTCATAGAAGACATTGCCAGTCTTGCTCCAAATTTAAACCATATGGCATCTTTATCTTTATTTAAAACTTAATATACCACCAGAACCATAGGCATATGGTGGTTTACAATAAAACAAAGAGATACTGCCGGGGAAAGGAGGAACGGAAAGAGAACGCCATTTATTGACAGGAAAGAGAGAGCATTAAAAGGAAGAGACAGCGAGCAACAATAGTTACAAAAGGAATGAGATGCTGTCGGTTATCAATGAGGGGAAGGGGGGGGGGAGGAAGATCAAAGGCCGTGCAAAAAAGGTGAGTCTTGAGTCTTGAGTTTAGATTTAAAAGTGGGATAGGAAAGTTCCAAACAAAGTGCAGACAGCAGAGAGTTCCATAGATGGGGGCCGAGAAAGAAGAAGGCAGAAGAGCGTGTGGACTCTAGGCGAGCCTGAGATGGGGAAGGAAGAATTAGCCAGTTAGCATGAATTGATCTGAGGATTCTTGGAGGGCAATGAAAATGAACTAGATCAGAGAAGTAGAGTGGAATACCAGTATGACGTGATCTATGTACAAAAATGAGGATCTTATATTGAATTCAGAAAGGAATAGTTAGCCAGTGCAGACGAATGAGAAGGGGAGTGATATGGGCAAACCGGGAGGTATGGGTCAAAAGACGAGCAGCAGTGTTGTGAACTAACTGAAGCCTATGGAGTTGGGTGAGGGGAAGACCAGCCAGAGATGCGTTGCAATAGTCCAAGCGGGAAACAACAAGAGAGAGGAGTAATGTGGTTAAAGGAGAGAGGAAAGGGCAAACTGCATGACAGTATTCAAATGAAAGATCCACTGCTGTTCACGTTTCAACAAATTCGATAAACGATTACCCCCATGAGGCAAAGGAGGTATACAATCAATCGCTCTCCAAGTAAAGCTGGCAAAATCAGAAGTACATTGCAAAGCATGTTGAACAAGTGGAGCAGAAAGATCTAACTGGTCAGCAATTTGGTGTCAGCATTTTTGTTGCTTCCGCCTTTTACCGGCTAGGCAGTATCTTTTGGTGACGTCAGACGCTGTGGAATTTAAATGGCCATACCTTTTCCCTGATTTTTTTGCTCTAGTTGGTGGACCTTAAACCTGAAGCAGGGTGTGAAAGTTTGACAACCCGAAATGCTGGATTGTGTCGTTATCTTCACCACTATTGATGGACTGTATCATGAGTGCAGTGGTTCAGTTAAGTACTTCTTCAATTAAAAATTTTCTATATAGCAGCTTGAAATGTTACTGCTTTCTTGATTAAAAGGACGCAAACCTTCAGCTGAGAGTTCTTGCCTGAGGTTCTTAGTCCAACAAAAAAATATTGTTTATGGGAACTGGTTTGTTTTTTTGTGGTATGGAACCTGTATTTTTGTGGATTCCTTAGGATTTGGGCGACACTGTTCCTTTTTGCCAGGGTTTTTTTTTTATTTTGATGACTTTCAAGGTGACATTCACTCCACTGGGATTTGAACCCTAACTTCTCCCATTCTTGGCCTGTTGCTTGAATCACTAGGCTACTTCCTTCAAGAACAGGTGACAGGTTACTCTCCAGGGTTGGAGATTTTAAACCAACACTTGATGCAAGAAGAAGAAAATTAAAATGTTGTGGAGACAGAATCAATGAGAGCGGACCTGATGGGGACTCTTATAACATAAGACAACTGCACAAGGAGACCAAAGGAACTTGAGACAGATGTAAATGAGAGGGTGCTTACTGGCGCTAACTCTTGTGTGGTCAGTATTCAGTTGTGTAGTCAATATATAGTCAGAAATATCTTATTTAGACTGTTGCAAATGATATGCAAATTGAGCAGTGCAATCCCTTTAGGTAGTGCCTCAGCAGATGCACATACAACTTGAACTGTCCAAGTTAGATATTTCAAGATACACATGTTGTTGGGAAAATGCGCATCTTAAGTGCTACTGTCTGGATATTAGGCGACACTGACTATATCTTTAATGTCATCCAGATAGCAGCGATATTCACTCTACTACCTGGCAGCCTTTCTGCTGTCCTCACTTATCTGGTTAGCAGACAAAATATTGCTCCTATCTGCATATTTTGCAGGACTGTACCTGTTTCACCTGGCACCACACAGAAAATCAGCAGATAGTCAGAGTATCGGCTTGTGAATATTTCAGTTTAGCTGTAAGAATTATATGTTTAAATGGCCCCAAATCCATCCTTTTTTTGGAGGCTGATTTAGGATGTAGAATGATTTATACATAAAAATTATCTGTTCAAGTGGTCCAGGTTTTGTTTAAAAGTATTTACATGGTTTATGCGTTAACCATATAAGTGCTTCTGAATATCGATCCTGTGTGCTTAGTGGCAGATAAAGACCGGTAGGGGGGAGTCCCTGCACCTAGTGAGAGAAACCCATGAAGAGGAATGGGAACCCCAGTGAAGAGGTTGGGCCGGCCTGTGCCTTTGCCATTTACCACTCTAAGGGGCTTGTTTACAAAGCCGCGGTAGCGGTTCGCGGTCGTTATCGGAGCTGCGGCCCCATTGAAATCAATGGGGTCGCGGCTCCGATAACGATTGCGAACCGCTACCGCAGCTTTGTAAACAAGCCCCTAAGTGTACTACAAGGGCCACTTCCAGCTGAACTGAGCTTATATCCTCACACCTGCTAGGAAGTGTGGTCCTGAGCACTGATCAGAGATTGAAATCTTTGCATGAAGACACTGCACCTCTAGTCTATTGTCTAATCTTTGAGTGAACTTGTGGTACGTTTATTACGCTTTTGACCTTTTTATAAGTGTTATTTTCAAATGTTTAAGTTTTTACAATATGATTTCATTTTGAATGTACATTTCTTAGTCAACTGTCTTTGGATGTTTTTACATTTTCTGTTTTGTGATTTTTATCATTTTCATGTGTTTTCTACATCCCTGATGCAGGCAATTAGCTGAGACACAGCCGAGTTGGGTCATTAATAAACTTTACCCATCTTTACTTTGGACTCTTCTGACCAGGTTTTTTTCTCTGCTTTGTGTTTTCTAGAGAAGTTTGGAAGCTAGCTTTAAAATCACCTTGCAAATGATTTAAACCTGCAATGCCTATAAATAAGAAATATAAACTCAAGTTATAATTATTCATAAAAGCCTGTATTTATCTTACCTGTTCCCAGGAATAAGACATGGTAACTCCCATCTGCAGCTTTCACGCGATCTACGGCTATTTTGGTATACTTGTAGTCTGCACCCGTCCTAATGAACAGTGGTCTCTTATGCACTGGATAGATGGCATTGAACATTAATGGGTGGTTTCTGATGAAGGTAACAACATCATCTGGGAACTCCTTGGTTGTTCGCACACTGGGTGTAAAAGCTCCTCCAGGGCACTGTTTAGGAATATTTGTGATATAAGTTACTCACATAACAAACTTCAGTTGAAGATGTTTAGCATTTAAAGTAGAAATAATTTAGTGCTCTTTGAGAGTTACTGTGGTCAATTCTAAGGTATGGCACCAGGGTCCTAAAAACCGGCAGGTGTTGCAATAACTGTTAAACTGTAATGCGTTTGGCTGTTATAGTTTTCTAGTCAATTGGCCCCATGGCTTTATTGGAAATAAAATAAATAAATACATCCAAAATTAATAAAGAAAAATACCTGGCTCCAAAGCAGCAGCAGCGGAAGCTAAGCAGACATTAACTACTACTAATAAAAATCATGCGTATAGTGCTACAAGGCATACACAGCACTGTACATATAGACATAAGACATAGTCCCTGCTCATCAGAGCTTACAATCTAATCAAGACAGAACACAAAGTGAAACATCAAGAAAGTGATTTCAGTGGCCAGTGATATAAGATATGCACACACTTTCGTAACATTTGCACGCACTTTAGTAATGTTGTAAGATCTGCATGCACTTTAGTAACACTGTAAGATATTTATTTTATTTATTTATTTATATTCTCTTATATACCGTGCTATTCTGCATCAGTGCGGTTTACATTGAACAAACTGAAATTACATTGAACAGGGCATTGTAACTTGGAGATAACTATTTTACAGGGAACATGGGCTATGGAGGGTTAAGTGGCTTGCACAAGACCACAAGGAGCACCTGTGGGACTAGAAACCCCAGTCCTTCCGGCCCAAGGTTGCTGTCCCCTAGTGGGATTTGAACCCCTGACCTTCCGGCCTGAAGTACCTTGCCCCAACCACTAGGCCACTCCTCCACTCCCAAACAAGTGATATGCTTTCACTTTAGCAACACTGTACGATTTGCATGCACTTTAGTAATGTTGTAAGATATGCACACACCTTAGTAACGCTGTAAGATTTGCATGCACTTTAGTAATGTTGTAAGATATGCACACACCTTAGTAACGCTGTAAGATTTGCATGCACTTTAGTAATGTTGTAAGATATGCACACACCTTAGTAACGCTGTACGATTTGCATGCACTTTAGTAATGTTGTAAGATATGCACACACCTTAGTAACGCTGTACGATTTGCATGCACTTTAGTAATGTTGTAAGATATGCACACACCTTAGTAACGCTGTAAGATTTGCATGCACTTTAGTAATGTTGTAAGATATGCACACACCTTAGTAACGCTGTAAGATTTGCCTGCACTTTAGTAATGTTGTAAGATATGCACACACCTTAGTAACGCTGTAAGATTTGCCTGCACTTTAGTAATGTTGTAAGATATGCACACACCTTAGTAACGCTGTAAGATTTGCATGCACTTTAGTAATGTTGTAAGATATGCACACACCTTAGTAACGCTGTAAGATTTGCATGCACTTTAGTAATGTTGTAAGATATGCACACACCTTAGTAACGCTGTAAGATTTGCCTGCACTTTAGTAATGTTGTAAGATATGCACACACCTTAGTAACGCTGTAAGATTTGCATGCACTTTAGTAATGTTGTAAGATATGCACACACCTTAGTAACGCTGTAAGATTTCCATGCACTTTAGTAATGTTGTAAGATATGCACACACCTTAGTAACGCTGTAAGATTTCCATGCACTTTAGTAATGTTGTAAGATATGCACACACCTTAGTAACGCTGTAAGATTTGCATGCACTTTAGTAATGTTGTAAGATATGCACACACCTTAGTAACGCTGTAAGATTTGCATGCACTTTAGTAATGTTGTAAGATATGCACACACCTTAGTAACGCTGTAAGATTTGCATGCACTTTAGTAATGTTGTAAGATATGCACACACCTTAGTAACGCTGTAAGATTTCCATGCACTTTAGTAATGTTGTAAGATATGCACACACCTTAGTAACGCTGTAAGATTTGCATGCACTTTAGTAATGTTGTAAGATATGCACACACCTTAGTAACGCTGTAAGATTTGCATGCACTTTAGTAATGTTGTAAGATATGCACACACCTTAGTAACGCTGTAAGATTTGCATGCACTTTAGTAATGTTGTAAGATATGCACACACCTTAGTAACGCTGTAAGATTTGCATGCACTTTAGTAATGTTGTAAGATATGCACACACCTTAGTAACGCTGTAAGATTTGCATGCACTTTAGTAATGTTGCAATTTAAGACCTCCAGACATTTAGGAGAGACCTCAAAACGTACCTCTTTTCTACTCATTACAGAAACTCAGATTTGAACCCAAATATAGACATGTCCTCCCAAACACTGACCATATACACCCTTGAACTACACCCACCTACAACAATCTCAAACTCAATGTAGTTCTTCTAACCTGAAATTTTGTACATAGTTTATTATCGTCCTGTAATAGGCTAAGTTTGTAGCCAAATGTATATCCTAAAATGTTTTGTTACTCCCAAAAAGTTACTATGTAAAAAGTTAAACCATTGTTCTATGTAAAATGTTTTGTTATCTGTAAACCGCCCCTGATCTTTGGAAGAGGCAGTATAGAAAAATTAAACAAACAAATGAATAAATAAATAAAAAAGATATGCACACACTTTAACAACATTGTAAGATTTACATGCACTTTAGTAATATTGTAAGATATGCAGAGACATTAGTAGCACTGTAAGATTTGTGTGCACTTTAGTAACGGTTGAAAGACATGCACACACTTTAGCAACATTGTAAGATATGCATGCACTTTAGTAACATTCTAAGATATGCATGCACTTTAGTAACACTGTAAGATATGCACACACTTTAGTAACACTGTAAGATATGCACACACTTTAGCAACATTGTAAGATATGCATGCACTTTAGTAACACTGTAAGATATGCACACACTTTAGTAACACTGTAAGATATGCATGTACTTTAGTAACACTGTAAGACAGGAATGCACTTTAGGGCATCTAAATCTTGTCTTAATTTTGAAAGGGAAATCACTAGGATATGAGTGGACAAAATTATCGAAAGACAACGATATTTGTGATCACTTGAGACATCCATTGCTCCTTCACATGTCAATGACAAAGAAATTTAAAATTCAAGCCAGTTCCTAAGGCTAGCACCAAAATTCCATGTCCAATATTGAAAGACATCTACACAGTTTACAGACCTGTAAACCTATTATATGCTCTGATGCTAACAGCATAGCATCGAGGTATGTCGTGAACAGTGATAGTCGCTAACCGGGTATTGGTGATATTGCATTGCTATTTGGTTAGTGACCTGTGGGTAAAGCTGGCCTAGATTTACCCGTAGGAACCAATCTGGTAGCAGTGTAATATCACCAATACCTGGTTAGCTTCTGCAGCTGCGGGTGCTCTGCGGTGACCCCAGTATTGAATATCCAGGTTTAAGGTTCAGTGCCAACAGCTAGGTGCTGTACTCACCTCTAGCCATTGGCGCTGAATATTGGGCACTCTGTGTCTAGCCTCAGTGGCATGTGATAAGTCAGAATATACAAAAAAACCCTGAAAGAGACTCATTCATATGTCTAAAATATAAATGAAGTATTGTGTTGCAGTAAGATGCCAATACCAATGAGACCAGTAAAGTTGACCTTCTGGTGATAACTTCAAACAACCTTTCCAAAAAGTTGGTCACACTCAAATCTGCTTCTTATATCCTACTTGGCTTAAAGCTGACCCAATTTCTCCTGTTCCAGAAACCAAGAGATAAAAGGCAAGTGGTCCACGAGAATTTTAAATATCTCCTGAAGATACTTCTTCACTATGTCCACAGAGGATATTTATCTCAGATTACTTTTTATCACATTTTCCAAAGTTTCCAGCTTTCCATAATTACATCTCTCTCCTTAATCTGAGCTGCATGAAGGTCACTATTTTCAGTTGCTTTATTCTAGTCTTGTGTTGGGTCAATATCAAACCCTGACTTGATCTTTGTGAAAATAACATCAACCTTATCAGAAAAAAGAAACCCCTTTCATTTAGTGAGAATGCATAGTTTGCACAACACTTCAGAGTGATTTAAGTGTCACAACCCTCTGGTTTTCTCTGTTCCCTGTACCACCTACCTGAAGCACCAGTCTTCTCACTGATAGGAAGTTAAGCAGATGATAACCTTCTTCTTGCACAGACTGAAAGTCTTTCCCCTGATACAACTGTCTGACCAAAGTATCTGGATGGCTACAAGAGAATGTTGTGTGGCTGAACTTAACAAAATCCACAACAATGTGGATAACAGAGGCATCTGCAGTTCCCTCACTAGCCCCATTTATGGCCAATACCCCTCTGTCCCATGTACCTTTCTTTTAAGTATTTAAGGACTACCCTTGATAATGAGCTGTCTTTTTCAACCCAAATTAGTAAATTATCTCAATCTGCCTTTGCGGCACTCTCTTATGGTCACTGCTTCACACCATTAAAGATCTCAGACTTGATGGCACTCATTTTTAGACCAATCAAATGTCTAACTTTTGAGCCTGTTAGCATCAATGACCTTATTTCTTAAAAATGTGTATGCTTGGAGCTTCTAACCCACTGCTTTTTATGTATGTAACTTCTATAACATTAGTAGCTATTCTTATCTTCTATAGCAAACGCCAAATGCTTAGCTTATATTTCAGTGGTATCTTCACGCTCCAACTGTACTCAAACTTCACTCCTATGATATTATAAGCTCTTATCTTGCCTAGACGCCTCCATCGCGTTTCACTTTTACAAGTTTTCCTCAGGGGATTAGTATTCGCTTCTATCTCTAAAAGACAAAAACTCATATCAGTAACCACATATAAACTAACTACTCCCAAATGCCTTCACGTAAATCCTCCTTTATCATGTTCCTATACAAAGCCGATCACCTACCGGAGAAAAAATGATGCTGCACACATTTCATACAACCGCTGCAACTAAAACTTCTCTTCCAACTTGGTTACAGAAAACGCCACGCATGCGGGTGATATGTCACTACTATCGATTTTAAACCTTTACCTTCTATCAATCCATTGGACACTGCCAAACTCGCCCTCAAATGACGTCATTCTAACCTCTAAATAGCACTGTATGAATATTTCAATTACTTTTTCTCATTAAGTGACTCTCTTTTACTCATTATCAGCTTTCTCTGACCTATTTAATCTTAATCCTAAAGATAATTTTACTTATATTTTTTACCTTGCATGATCAACCTTTACTCTCACTTATTTAAACATCTTCCTCCCCTCTCTAAACACAGGATGTCCTGTCTTAATCTTGGGGACAATTTTACATATGTTTTTTACCCTACATTATCAGTCTTTACTCTCACTCACTTGAGTGTCATCCTCCCCTCCCCCATCTTCAAATACAGGATGTCCTGTCTATATTAACATTAAGACCGTCAGGTGACACCGATTTTAAAATAAAAATCCACTTCTGTTCTCTAATAAGGAGAGATTGCTCCTGTGATTTACCCGCTTTACCTGACTGCACTGAATCTATACAAAAACACCGCAACTGCTCAAAAATATGTCCCTTTAAAAAACAATGTTGGACTAGTGGTGTCTCTCCAACTTTACATTTCAAGCGACTTCTGTGTTCCCCCATTCTGATCTTAAAGGGGCGAATTGTTTTTCCCACATAAATTAATTGACAGGGGCACTGGATTATATATACCACAAAGGAGGAATCACAGGTTGCGTGGCTATTTAACGGGTATGTAATCCCTTGATGTACAAAAACTCTCAGTTCCACAGTGATTTCGCATATGCCACACGCCCCACATTTTTTATGTCCCTTCTTGATGTCTAATGGGATGTCTGTTAAGCCTGGAGATCTCAGTACTGCTGGACTGAGATACTCTTTTAAATTTCTATTGCGTTGCCACACACAGCAAATTTTTTTACCAACTAACCCAGGGATAACCCCTAAGATGTTCCTATACTTCTTTAATATACGCTGAATTGTCAAACTAAGTGGAGAATACTTAGTAATTAAATTAACATTATCAGAGTTAACATTCTCCATTCTCTTGGACTCCAATAATAAATTTCTGTTGTTATAAAGAGCCCTAGAATAGGCCTGTTTCACCACTGCTGAAGAATATCCTCTCTCTTTAAAATTATTTGACAGCTGTTTCGATAACCTCTTGAAGTCCCAATCATCTGAACAATTTAGTGTATATCGTAAGAATTGACAAAATGGAAGACCCTCTTTCAATCTCGGGGGGTGCACACTCTCGAAATGCAAAAATGTCTCTGGTCCAATTCATATCCAGCCTAAAAACTCATCTCTTTGAGGCTGCTTTTGGATCCCGACCTCCTTATTCTCTTGTCTACACCATCATTTCCCTTAAGAATTACCTTACTTCCTATTTGTTCTGTTTGCCTATCTTGAACAGATTGTAAGCTCCGTGGAACAGGGACTGTCTGTTATGTGTATGTGTACAGAGTCGCAAATGACTAGAAAAGATACGTACTAGTAGTAGTACTATTAATTATAAGGTCTTCGTGAGGGATACTGGGAGTTGAAGATACAGACATTGTAATAGTCAATTATGATAAGAACTAGGACTTGAACAACAGACAGTTCATCAAGTTGACATGGAGGCAATGTTCCCTCTAATTTTCTGTAGGCTGTGTGCGCATAAAATATCAGCTGTGCGGCTTTTGAAGGAAGGTTACATTTTTTGTGCGCCACATAACGACACTCGGAGTTATGTACTTTAAAATTTGACTACACGTCAGAATACAGTAGGAACACCACATTGATTGCACTAGAAAATATTGTAGAACTTGTGAAAACCATAAATACACAACTTTTAAATTTTAAGACGTCTGTGTTGTTTCCTATCAGAATCAGAACCATAATTTTTGTGCGCTCTGTTGTAAAGTATGTGCGCTTGCTTGGCAAGGTGTGTGCGCGCTCACACGCGCACAGCTTAGAGGGAACAGTGCATGGAGGTCATTATTTGGCAGACTGATCCCCTATAAGGACTGCGAGGCTACTGCTAGTGGTCAGAGCCTCCCTTTTGAATCCAGCTAACAATGAAGTCATGACAGCCAAAGTGCCCTGAAGCTGACACTCTGGACAGATTTAATGACCCTTGCTGACTGCTGCAACAGTGCAGCCAAAGAAAATTCACTCCCAGTTAGAAAGAAGGAAAATGTTTCTCCTATTGATTTATATCTGCTGCTCTTATCATATTTGCTGTTAATGAAATGTTAAAATAATGAGCTTCTGCTCTTAGCTACCCACAAGACAATAATGATCACGTTTCCTGCAGTGAAAAAACTCATGTCATGGAAAGGAATATAAAAAGAAAGATTGGTCTTTACGAGGTTTAGGCAATCAAAACAGCTCTGTAGAAACTGCTACTTAAAATCTAATTTTCTTATTTACACATTCCTCTCTACTTGTGAATATTCAATTAAAATGTAAATGGTATTGGAATAAAAAAATATAATTGTTTACATCCAAGTTAATAATATCTTGTTCATTAATGAATGGAGGGAAACTTCAGCTATTCCACTTAGCTAATAAATTACCAAGAGCTGCCTTTATTCTCTCATTACTTAATTACTATATGGTCAATTCACTTTTTAGATGCAGGAAAGTGTTTATTGGAGAAGATCTATTTAGGCTAGTGACTTAACAAACACACGTTGACATGTCAGCCTGACACCAATACATTAATTAATCATCACCCTAGCATTAATAATCATAACAGCACCTTTGAAAAGTGTAGATCTACAGTGTGACCCGAGGGCACCTTTCTCCTTTCCTCTCTTCACAGACTCAGGCATGCCTTCATGGGTGACTTGGTTGAAACGGTCAGGGCAAAGTTTCTCAGTAAGATTGTGTGAGTGGACAAGTAAACATATTGGAGGTAGTGACTGATGGTGTATGTGAGAGATGTGTGTGTGTTTATCAGCGGTATGATGTATATATCTCCATGGGCAGAGTTTAGCTATTGTGTGGCTAAGTGGATATCAAGATGAGATGTCAGAGGGTGGGGGGAATGTGTGTGTTTGTTGGTCGTGTGTGGGGGCTGTATGTGTGTTTATCATGAGAGTGTGTGTCTATGGTGTGCATGTTGGTGGTGTGAATCAGGGGCTCTGTGTGTGTCTTAGTGACTGTGTGTTATGGACAGTTTTGGCTTGTGTGTGTGTATATGTATTGGCTGGTGTATGTGTGTATGTGTTACTGTATGTTACTGTGCTACTATGGATAGTATTCGCTGGTGTGTGTCCTAGGGAGTGCTGGTGTGACATGGAGAGTGTTGGCTGGTGGGGATGTGTGTGTGCGACATGAAGCATGTTGGCTGGTGTGTGTGTGTGAGACGGACTATGTTTGCTGGTGGGTGCATGTGTGTTCTAGGGAGTGCTGGGTGGTAGGGGTGTGTGTGTGTCTGTCATGAAGAGTGTTAGCTTGTGTGTGTGTGTGTGTGTCCTAGGGAGTGCTGGGCAGTAGGGTGTGTGTGTGTGTGTGTGTCCTAGGGAGTGCTGTGCAATAGGTGTGTGTGTGTGTGTGTGTGTGTGTGTGTGTGTGTGTCCTAGGGAGTGCTGGGTGGTAGGGGTGTGTCATGAAGAGTGTTAAAGTGTGTGTGCGTTTCCTAGGGAGTGCTGGGCAGTAGGGGTGTGTGTGTGTGTGTGTGTCCTAGGGAGTGCTGGGTGGTAGGGGTGTGTCATGAAGAGTGTTAATGTGTGTGTGTGTGTGTCCTAGGGAGTGCTGGGCAGTAGGGGTGTGTGTGTGTGTGTCCTAGGGAGTGCTGGGTGGTAGGGGTGTGTCATGAAGAGTGTTAACGTGTATGTGTGTGTCTTCTAGGGAGTGCTGGGCAGTAGGTGTGTGTGTGTGTGTCCTAGGGAGTGCTGGGTGGTAGGGGTGTGTCATGAAGAGTGTTAACGTGTGTGTGTGTGTCTTAGGGAGTGCTGGGCAGTAGGGGTGTGTGTGTGCGTATGTGTCCATCATGGAGAATACTGACGGATCTGTAGTATGTATGTTTTGCCAGTGTGTGTTAGGGGCCTGTGTATGTCTGGGCATGTAGCCTTCTTGATCTCTCAAAATTTTCCCTTTTCCCCTGCATTCACTCCCTCTCCCTTACACCACCTTGCAGTATTCCCCCCTACCCTGGCCACTCTCTCTCCTTCCTTGTCACACAGTGATACACTTTCCCTCCCCACTTCCCCTGCCACCCTCTTTCACTAACTCCCTTCATCTCACTTCACCCTTCTTGCACTCTCTCTCTACCTTTTATACCTCACTTGTACTGTTCTAATTTCCCCTCCCCCTCCACTCTTTCCTATCCCAGCACTAAGTATGATCACGTGTCTCCTCTTTTTATCCATTCCCATTGGTTACCTGTTGCTTATTGTTATCAATATAAATTTCTAATTTTTACACCCTTGTGTTCAACACCATGTCAATCCCTCTCTAATCCCACCTCTTCCCTAATGGCCAGAGCTTAATGCCCAGAGGAGATGGGGACTCCCATTGGGTCTTGCTGGTTGCTGTGGGCTGTTCCATGCCAGCAAGAGTTGGGGATCCCATGGGCTCTCTTGCTTGGAGCTGTTCTGCCCTGCTTTAAAGAAAACTCACCATCTGTTTGTTTTGCATTCCCTAATAGATAGATGCAGACATATGGATGGACAGTCTTCCCAATGGGTGTTGTGCTTAAACAAAATGGTCCTAATAATAATCATAATCATCATCGTTATAATGTCAATATTAAAAACTACTCCCTCCCTCCCTCCCTCCTCAACACCCACCCACCCCTGGGATAATCATAGCTTTATAGGTACTTACACATCTTAAAAGACAGGAGGTGCTCTCAGGTGAAACTCATTACCCCAATCAGTCATACACTAAGGACCTGAGATTAATTAAGCTTCAGGTGAACAAGGTATATTAAACGTATTAGGTACAGTTTTATTAGTATAAATATCCATAGCAACCCTTAGTAAGTAAAGAACTTAAAGATCTAAACACAAACTTAAAACTAAGATGCAGACAGCAGTCCAGCAGTGAGATGGGGGCTTTCCAGTCTTTTGCATTGAGTGTTACATGTATGATTTTCTCCCAGTTGGTGAGAGGTCTTACGTGTGCACTAGGTGCAAGGAGCTCTTTGCTCTCAGGAAACGAGTCCATTCTCTAGAGGCTAGAGTGGCAGATTTGGAAAACATAAGAAAGACAGAGAGGTACATAGACGAGACCTACAGAGATATAGTCCTGAAGTCCCACTTCCAGTCTGGCAGCATCCCTGTTGCCATGGAGGAGAGAGGTCACATGACAGGAGAGCATCACCCTGGTGTGGCAGGAAGTGATCCTGTAACTAGGACCTGTCCTCCAGGTGATGTAAAACCCTCTTGCACCGAGGAAGGTTCTCCAGGGCCATGTGCCCATGAGGAAAGGGTTAGGACAGCCGTTATAGTTGATGATTCAATCATTAGGCATGTGGATAGCTGGGTGGCTGGTGGACATGAGGATCGCCTGGTAACATGCCTTCCCAGTGCAAAGGTAGCGGACCTCACGCGCCACCTAGATAAGGTCTTAGATAGTGCTGAAGAGGAGTCTGCTGTCTTGGTACATGTCGGTACCAATGACATAGGAAAATGTGGTAGGGAGGTTCTGGAGGCTAAATTTAGGCTTTTAGGTAGGAACCTGAAATGCAGAACTTCCAGGATAGCATTCTCCGAAATTCTTCCCGTTCCACGCGCAGGACCCAAAAGGCAGGCAGAGCTCTGGAGTCTCAATGCGTGGATGAGACAATGGTGCAGAGATGAGGGTTTTGGATTTGTTAGGAACTGGGAAACATTCTGGGGAAAGGAGGGACTCTTCCGAAGGGATGGGCTTCACCTTAACTGGGATGGAACCAGGCTGCTGGCATTAACCTTTAAAAAGGAGATAGAGCAGCTTTTAAACTAGATAATAGGGGAAAGCCGACAGTCGCCCAAGAGCGCATGGTTCAGAAGAATGTATCCTTGAAGGATACTACCAAAAGCAGAGAGGTTCCAAAAAAGAGTAAAGTAGCCAAAATGCCCTTGAGTATGGAGCAGACAGAGCTTAAGGATCCCAAATTACCCATGTCTACCAATAGCCAAATTAATATGAATAAAATACAGTCTCTAAAATGCTTGTATGCAAATGCTAGAAGTCTAAAAAATAAGATGGGAGAGTTAGAGTATATAGCAGTAAATGAGAGGTTAGATATGATTGGAATATCAGAGACATGGTGGAAGGAGGACAACCAGTGGGACACTGTGATACCTGGGTACAAACTATATCGTAATGATAGAGCTGATCAAATTGGTAGAGGGGTTGCGCTCTAAGTTAGAGAGGGCATTGAGTCAGAAAGGATTAAAGTTTTGCAGGAAACAAAATTTGCTGTAGAATCTCTATGGATTGAAATTCCATGTAAAAAGGGGAAGGCGATGGCAGTGGGGGTGTACTATCGACCGCCTGGCCAGAATGAACAAATGGATGATGAAATGCTCAAAGAAATCAAGGAAGCTAACAAACGTTACAGCGCAGTAATAATAATGGGTGATTTCAATTACCCCAGTATCGACTGGGTCAGTGTCACGGCAGGACATGCTAGGGAGATAAAGTACCTAGATGAAATAAATGACTGCTTCTTGGAGCAGCTGGTTCATGAACCGACCAGAGGGGAAGCCATATTAGACCTAGTCCTTAGTGGAACACCAGATCTAGTGCAAGAGATAAGGGTGGTGGGGCCACTTGACACTTGATTTAATTAGTGGAGGAGGGATAGTAAGGAAATCCACAGTACTACCTTTTAACTTTCGAAAGGGAGACTATGATAAAATAAGGAAAATAGTTAAGAAAAACTAAAAGTAGCAGTTGCAAAGGTTAAAGCCTAGTGGTTGGGGCAAGGTACTTCAGGCCAGAAGGTCGGGGGTTCAAATCCCACTAGAGGACAGCAACCTTGGGCCGGAAGGACTGGGGTTTCTAGTCCCACAGATGCTCCTTGTGGTCTTGGGCAAGCCACTTAACCCTCCATTGCCCATGTTCCCTGTAAGTATTAGTGTATGTGTCTCATATCCCCGCGTGTTAAATGTATCCCCAAATTGTGTTGTGACCACTTTGATTGAAAGATAAGGCGGTATACAAAACTGTCTAAATAAATAAATAAAATAAATAAAGACTTACATTAAGCTTGGGTGTTGCTGAAAAATACTATCTGGGAAACCCTGACCAGCTGTATTCCACGCTTTAAGAAAAGTGGAAGGAAGTCCAAAAAACTGCCAGCATGATTTGAAAGTGAGGTCAGAGAGGCTGTTGTTGCCAAAAAGCATCTTTCAGGAAATGGAAAAAAGAGCCAAATGATGAAACCTGGAAACAGCACAAGCACTAGCAAGTCAAATGCAAGGCATTGATAAGGCAGGCAAAGAAGCTTGCTGCGGAAGCAAAAAGGCGAAATAAAGACTTTTTCAAGTACATTCGTAGCAAAAAACCTGTGAGAGAGTCAGTTGGTCCATTAGATGATAGAGGGATTAAAGGGGCACTAAGAGGCGACAAGGCGATAGTTGAGAGACTGAATGAATTCTTTGCTTCGGTCTTTACTGAGGAAGATGTAGGGAAATGGTATTTAAAGGTGCGGAAGAATGAAGGAAATATCGATACATCGGGAAGATGTATTACAACTATTAGATAAACTGAAGAGTAGCAAATCACCTGGGCCGGATGGTATAATCCAAGGGTGTTGAAAGAACTGAAATATGAGATTTCAGACCTGCTATTAGTAATCTGTGAACTATCATTAAATCATCTCTAATACCTGAAAATTGGAGGATTGCGAATGTAACACCAATTTTTAAAAAGGGTTCCAGGGGTGATCCGGGAAACTACAGACCGGTGAGCCTGATGTCAGTACCGGGAAAAATGGTAGAAACCATCAAAAAGAATAAAAGTAAGCAGTATCCTGTTTCCAACAGTGGCCAATCTAGGTCATATGTACCTAGCAGTTTCCCCAAAAGACACAGGTTCCACAATGCTAGTATTGGTTCAAGCAGTGATATCCTGGGTCCTTACTTAATAATGGTTTATGGACCTTTCCTCTAGGAACTTGTCCGAACCTTTTTTAAATCCAGCTACACTAACAGCCTTTACTACATCTTCCGGTAACAAATTCCAGAGTTTGATTACACGTTGAGTGAAAAAATATTTTCTTTTATTAGTCTTAAATAGTTTACCCTGTAGCTTCATTGCATGTCCCCTAGTCTTTCTATATTCTGAATAACGTAAACAATCGATCTACGTTTACCCGTTCCACTCCGTTCATTAATTTATAGACTTCTATCATATCTCCCCTCAGCCGTCTCTTTTCCAGGTTAAAGAGCCCTAACCTTTTTAACCATTCTTCATAGGGGTATCCTTCCATCCCCTTTACCATTTTGTTGGCTCTTCTCTGAACCTTTTCTAATAACGCTATATCCTTTTTAAGATATGGCGACCAGAATTGCACACAATATTCAAGGTGCAGTCTCACCGTGGAACAATATGGAGTGGAGTGGAGGAGTGGCCTAGTGGTTGGGGCAAGGTACTTCAGGCCGGAAGGTCGGTGGTTCAAATCCCACTAGAGGACAGCAACCTTGGGCTGGAAGGACTGGGGTTTCTAGTCCCACAGGTGCTCCTTGTGGTCTTGGGCAAGCCACTTAACCCTCCATAGCCCATGTTCCCTGTAAAATAGTTATCTCCAAGTTATAATGCCCTGTTCAATGTAATTTCAATTTGTTCAATGTAAACCGCACTGATGCAGAATAGCGCGGTATATAAGAGAATGTAAATAAATAAATAAATAAAATAAATATAGAAGCATTATAATATCCTGTGTTTTATTTTCCATTCCTTTCCTTATGATACCTAGCATTCTATTTGCTCTCTTGGCCGCCGCTGCACACTGGGCCGAGGGTTTTAACATGTTATCCACAATGACTTCTAAATCTTTTTCCTGGGTGGTGGTTCCTAATGTGGAACCTTGCATTGTGTAACCATAGTTTGGGTTATTCTTCCCTACGTGCATAACTTTGCACTTGTCCACATTAAATTTCATCTGCCATTTTGATGCCCATTCTTCCAATTTATCAAGATCCTCTGGCAATTTTCCACAATCCTCTTGGGTTTTAACAACTTTAAATAGTTTTGTGTCATCTGCAAATTTGATAACCTCACTTGTTATTCCCTTTTCCAGGTCATTTATGAATATGTCAAAAAGGAGCAGACCCAGCACAGATCCCTGGAGAACACCACTATTCACCTTTCGCCATTGGGAAAATTGGCCATTTAGCCCTACCCTCTGATTTCTATATTTTAACCAGTTCCTGATCCACAATAGTACACTGCCTCCTATCCCATGACTCTTTAGTTTTGCCAAAAGTCTCTGATGAGGGACCTTGTCAAAGGCTTTCTGAAAGTCCAAATACACTATATCAACCGACTCACCTTTGTGTACCTGTTTATTCACACCTTCAAAAAACATAACAAATTAGTAAGACAAGATCTTCCTTGTCTAAAGCCATGTTGGCTGTCTCCCATTAAGCCATGACTATCTACTTCAGCGGTTCTCAACCTTTTTTGTACCGCGACCCCTTTTACCATTGGTCAACTTGTGACGACCACCAATGATAAAATCAAATGCGTCTCTCTTCCTTTACCATAAACGCATTGTCGCTGTAATCATTTGTTAAATTATTAATATATTATAAGCCTTTGTAATATGTTTTTATTTATAAAATTTAATTATTTAAACCTCAATAATTAATCACAACAACAAGTAACAATATTTGATTTTGAAATTATTATGATTTTGTAGTCAACGGTTTTAGTATGCTTTATTCAAAAAGACTGACGAAAGGCAATGGTGTGAGCTTTCTTGGCTTTAGCAATTCTGAGAGCCACCATATATGAAGCTTGAACAGTGGCTATGTTTTGCTGGTGGAACTTTCCGCCAATATCGTCTGCTTTTCTTGATTCCATCAGCTTTGTTCTTAAAATATCAAATATCCTTTGCGTACAAAGGTGGGAGGCTTACTGTCAAAATGCCGTTTCAGTTTGTTTGGCTTCATGGATTCCGCTGATAGAACTTCGTTACAAATAACGCATTGTGGTTTCTCAATCCCTGTTGAAAATATGGAGGTGAAACCATACCTTAAAAAGTCATCACAATATTTTCTTTTATTGGCATTCTTCTCTCTGTCATTCATTTTCAATGGAGTCACTGGTGTTATATAATATTACACAGAAAATTTAATTTTAGTAGGGCCCATGTCCACCATTACAAAACCGGAAGTGAACTAAATAACGTCTCAAGGTGCATCGTTTCTGGCGAACAGGTAAAAGTAAGTAAGGATAGCCTAAGTAATATATAAATTTATTAAATTCAAAGTATTTGGCATTTTAGGCTCTCCGATCAAATTAGAACAATAAATTAGAAAATAAATAATTTCCCGGGATTTGTCAGGTAGCCCCTGGTAAATCCTGAGGCGACCCCTGTGGGGGTCCCAACCCACAGCTTGAGAACCGCTGATCTACATGTTCAGCAATTTTGTCCGTTATGATGGTTTCTACCATTTTTCCCGGTACTGACGTCAGGCTCACCGGTCTGTAGTTTCCTGGATCAGCCCTGGAACCCTTTTTAAAAATTGGCGTTACGTTCGCCATCCTCCAATCTTCAGGTATTACAGAATGATTTTAATGATAGTTCACAGATTACTAATAGCAGGTCTGCAATCTCATATTTCAGTTCTTTCAACACCTTTGGATGTATGTCATCCGGCCCAGGTGATTTGCTACTCTTCAATTTATCTAATAGTTGTAATACATCTTCCCGATGTATCGATATTTCCTTCAATTCTTCCGCACCTTTAAATACCACTTCAGTCATCAGTAACATCCCATGATATACACTTATGTAATGTCATTTGGCCCAAAATGTTCTATGAAAAGGTGAGTTTTTAGTAATTTCTTCATATCTTTGGTGTACTGTGCAGATCTAATGATTTTGGGTAGACAGTTCCAGATCGTGAGGGCATATATTGAGAAGGCCCTGTTGCTTGTTTGTTGTGTGCATTTTGTCTTGAGCAGTGGGATGGCCAGGAGATTGTGGGTTACAGTTCTTCTTGGTCTTGTCATGGATGCTCTTGTGATTTGATTCTTGAGATAGGCCACAGAGAGGTTATTAAGGATGATGTAGGTGGTAGTTATGGTTTTATGTTTGATCCGTTGGGCAAGTGGGAGCCAGTGCAGACTTTTGAGTATAGGAGTTATGTGTTGATGACTTGATTTTCCTGTTAGGATTGAGGTGGCCGTGTATCCTACTAGCTGGAGTGGGTATAGCACTTGTATTGTCAAGCCTTGATAGAGGATGTTACCGTAGTCAATGAGGGGCATAATGACTGCTTGAAAAACTGACCTGAAGTTGTTGTCTTGTAGAAGAGGACGCAGAGGTTTGAGGAGTCTAAGTTTCCAGTATGCCGTTTTAGCTGCATTCCTTATATGTGCAATCATGTTAAGATTGCTGTCGATCGTTATTACAAGGTACTTGATTTCCTTTTTATGGTCATTTCTGCATTATAAAGTGTGAGCTTGTTTGGTGGTTTGAAATTTTGGTCTCTGAATATCAGTAATGCTTCGGTTTTGTCTTTGTTCAAGATTAAGGTCGGCAAGGAGATTTGTGACAGCAGAGAAAACATCAGATATGGTAGTGAAGTTCGGATTGCAAGTATTAAATGGCATGTAGACATGATATTGTCTGCGTAGAGATGAAAGTGCATGTTCAATTTTCTTAATAGGTTGCAGATGGGCTGTATGTACAGGGTGGCCCAAAAAAAGTGAGAACATCTTGTAGCATTTAAGTTATTTAAAAATTCAAAAAGACAGATGTAAACGATTGACAAATTTTAAAAAAAAAGATGGCGACCGGAAATTGTCAAAATAAAGACGTTATATAGCTAAAAAAGGTGAATAAGTAAACTATAGCTTTTAATTTACGAGATGTTCTCACTTTTTTTGGACCGCCCTGTAGATGTTGAACAGTAAGCCAGACAGGGTTTAATGGTTTGGAGATGCTGGGTGCGGCTTCTACTTGCATGGTTCTGACTGAGAGGTAGAGTGTAAACCATTTTAAGTGCACTCAATCAGACCTATGTTTTTAAGTATGCCTATCATGGTGTGATGTGCTACTGAGTCAAACACTGCACTGATGTCCGGGAAGACCAACACAAATCGTTGTCGAGGTTTCTCCAGACTTATGATGAGCCGGTTGAAGTGATCCGTGAACAGCGTGTCAGTGCTTTGCTGGGTCAAAAGCCATGCTGTTGCGGGTCCAATGGGGCATAAGAGTCAACATGGTCTTGAAGTTATTGTGCACAGCTTTCTTGATTATTTAGTGAGGAATGAGAAGCTGGCGATAGATCTGTAATTGCTGGGGAGAGTTGTGTCTGAAAAAGACTTCTTTAGTGTAGGCTGAATTGATGCCTATTTGAGCACTGGAGATAGGTATCCTTGGGAGAGGGATGTTTGGACTATCTTTAGGATAGTCTGAGTGAACTCATTGTGGAGGGATTTTAACCATTTATTTATTTATTTTATTTATATTCTCTTATATACCGTGCTATTCTGCATCAGTGCGGTTTACATTGAACAAACTGAAATTAAATTGAACAGGGCATTATAACTTGGAGATAACTATTTTACAGGGAACATGGGCTATGGAGGGTTACGTGGCTTGCCCAAGACCACAAGGAGCACCTGTGGGACTAGAAACCCCAGTCCTTCCGGCCTAAGGTTGCTGTCCTCTAGTGGGATTTGAACCCCTGACCTTCCGGCCTGAAGTACCTTGCCCCAACCACTAGGCCACTCCTCCACTCCAACCATGGGACTGGACATTGGTCCAATGGTGATGTGGTATTGATCCTGTTGATGATATCTGCGAGTTCTCTCTTGGAAATCAGGTTGAACATGTGCCATAAGTGAATTTCTTCTGTGTTGTCCTGTTGTTGTGGTGGGTCATAGTGCTGTGGAGCTGTTGGTCTGTGCCTGTTAGAGAGAAAGTCAGCCATCTCATGTGGATCAAGTTGCATTTTTGTGTCTGTTGAGTTGGGGGTCACTGGTCAACTGAGACACAATTGAGAATATTTCTCTCAGACAATTGAGGGACTTTGTGAGAATGTTCGTGTAATATTCCTTTCGGCACTTGTTGCATAGATTGTTTTTTTCTGTCTGCATGGAATGGATTGTTGCTTGATAGTTGAATCCGGTGATTGTTTCAATTTTCTTTCTAGCAGTCTGAGCTGGAAAAGATTCCTGGAGTACTGTGGGGGGGGGGGGGGAGGGTGGAGGGTGGAGGGTGTGTGGATTTGAGATGATTTGTTAATTGTCTTCCATTGTGTGCTGCTGTATACAATAGAAGACAATTGGAAGATAAAACCATCCCTAGAAAGCGATCTTGAAATCCAACCCAATGTTTCTAGAGACTGTCGCTGAATATACTGAAAATATTTATGCACTATTTTAGCAGATAAACGAGTGAAGAAAGAAACACCCAAGGAATCTTAAAAGATTAATGTGCACAGACCCTGAGAAAATAGTTTTTGCAAATTTTGGGCCCCTCTAAAGGGCTCAGAGAGATTATATAGACTTCTTATCAGATTATTACAGCACTTCTTCATGATTGGTCACTTTATTACAGTATAGTCCCAATTGGAGAGAGTCTACTGTACTCTTATCTCTAGCGAAGCAGAGGAAGAGTAGTTATCTCTAGCAAGCAGAGAGAGCAGTGGGACAAAGGAATAGGGGAGGGACAAGCATGTACCAGGTTATGACTTCACCAAGAGGGGCGTGTCCTTTTCACTTAACCCTTCCAGCTCTCAGCCCTGCCTGGATTTCTACCTCACTATGGCTAATTCCTATTACGTTTGAATTTTAGTCTTTTTGAATATTGTGTCCCTTTTTCATGAGGCTCAAAAAATCTTTTTTGGATCTCAACAAAGGTGAGAATCTATCATAAAGAATGGGGCAGCACAGGTAGGTGCACTGTAGGAATGTTACTCAATCTTCATTTTTAAATCACAGAAATCAGAAAGAACATTCAACGCTGAATATGCCTTGAGGCACTATAAAAGTGATAAGTAGCAGTAGCAGTTTTAAAAACTACCATTAATATTTTCATTTTCACTCATTTAGAGGGACCGAACAAAAGCCACTCTGCCTTTAAATGGATAAGCTAGAGACCGCACAGCCTAACCTGTCTATTTGCCATCATTATCTGGTTTCTATTAGCCAAGTAGAGTGAAGCTGCAAGCCAGCCAAGCCTGGGTTCAGCATCATAAAACTATTGCTGCCTTCAGTGGGTGAATGATGATTGACTACTGAAAAGTAGTGATAAGTAGGCAGGTCTTGTCAGAGAAATCTGATTGATTTCTTTGACTGGGTGACCAGGGAGTTAGACCAAGGGAGATCTCCAGATGTGGTGTATTTAGATTTCAGTAAAGCCTTTGACACTGTTCCTCACAGGCGACTTATAAACAAACTGAGCACCCTAGGGATGGACCCTAAAGTTACTGCTTAGGTTAGAAATTGGTTGGGTGGGAGGCGACAAAGAGTACAAGTAAATGAAGCTCACTCTGAGGAGAAGGATGTTACCAGTGGTGTGCCCCAAGGATCTGTTCTTGGTCCGATTCTTTTTAACATCTTTGTTAGTGATATAACGGAAGGGCTGTCAGGTAAGGTTTGCCTCTTTGTGGATGATACCAAAATCTGCAATAGAGTAGACACCCAGGAAGGGGTAGATAACATGAGGAGAGATCTAGCTAAGCTTAAAGAATGGTCTAGAATTTGGCCGCTGGGATTTAATTTTAAAAAATGTAAGGTCATGCATTTGGGCTGCAGCAATCCAAGGGTGGCAATATAGTATAGGGGTGAAGTACTTTAGTCCACTAAAGAAGAGCGGGACCTAGGCGTGGTTGTGTCTGATGATCTTAAAGTAGCTAAACAGGTAGAAAAGGCGACGGCAAAAGCTAGAAGGATGTTTGAGTGCATACGGAGAGGAATGGCTAGCAGAAAAAAGGAGGTGATAGTGCCTCTGTATAAATCTTTGGTGCGACCTCATTTGGAGTATGGTGTGCAATTCTGGAGACCGTACCTTCAAAAGGATATAAACAGGATGGAGTCAGTACAGAGGGTGGCTACTAAAATGGTTAGTGGTCTTCATTATAAAGCATATGAGGACAGACTTAAGGATCTTAATATGTACACCTTAGAGGAAAGATATGATTGAGATGTTTACATATCTCTGTGGCATAAATGTACAGGGGAAGAGCCTCTTTCAATTGAAAGCAAGTTCTGCTACGAGGGGACAGGGGATGAGGGTGAAAGGGGGATAGATTCAGGAGTGATATTCGGAAATATTTCTTTACGGAAAGAGTGGTGGATCCGTGGAATAGCCTCCCAGTGGAGGTGGTAGAGATGAGGACAGTATCTGAATTCAAAAAAGCATGGGACAAACACAGAGGATCTCTAAAGGAAAAAAGGGGACTGTTGTAGTTGTTGATATGGAAGGACAGACTAGATAGGCCATGTGGTCTTTTTCTGTTGTCATATTTCTATGTTTCTAAGTTGTATTTGGACTTTCACTATTTATAGTTGCCCAGGAGAGAAATGCTGAAAGGGAGAGTTTGGTTAGCACAGATAAGCTTAAAAAAAAGTTTGCTTGGCTCCTTTAACCAAGTTTATGTCTCCCTGAGGTCACATAAAATTTTACATTGAACATTTTATATTGATCGATTTTTTTTGTGTCCTGGGCTGCTGCTTTTTGTTTGAATTTATTCAGTGAGGACCCATTCAATAGTTATTGGTTTATAAAACCCTAACCATCCTTAGAAAGCGATATTGAAATCCAACCCAACTCAATCCCCGAAAAAGGTAATGTCTCTCCATGCAGTCAAATTTTTATTTATTCGATTTTTATCCTGTCCTCCCAAACTGCTCAGGGCAGGTTGCAAATTACATACTGTGACACAGCAGCTGGCACAGAGCCCATGGAGTTAGGGGAAAGTAAGGAACTTACCTCAGGATCAGCTGGGCAGCAAACAAACCCAGCTCATGTAGAATTAGCTGAGCAGCAGACAAACTCAGCACATGTAGAATTAGCTGAGCAGCAAACAAACTCAGCACAAGAAAAGCAAAAAGGCATTAGAGTAAAATGTCCTTGCACTAGTCCTGACGTAGCTAGAAGCAGGAAGGCTAATCAGGAACACCTGTTCTCAGAAACCCACGCAGCATGCAAAGAGAACAAGGATAAAAGCTGCAGGGTAAAACCAGGGAAGGCCAGTAAGGGCAGCGACCTGGGAGGACTAAGCCAGCATCCAGTGAACACACGTCATGCTGGGGGAAATCCACTGAGGGAAGGAAGCAGTAGGTGTGGCAGCAGAGCAGGAAACAGCCAGCACCGTGCCCAGGACCCTGCTAGGATTCCTGGTAGTTGGAGAGCCCAGGAGAGAGCTGCTAGAAGCCCAGATATAAGAGATAGAACCACAGCTAAGAGGTGGGAACCTAGCTTTGCTAAGGAAAAGGCAAGAAGTTCTGTTTGGTTTGAAAGGCAAGGGCATGGCACCAGAAGTAACTTTGACACTGAATGTTACACAGTAATTCCACCAGCGTGGAGAAGAAGGGAAAGCCAGAGGGAAGCTTTTAATATACCAGGCATTCAGAGCCCTGGATTTAAAGGACCCTTTCTAGAAAAGTTAGCCCATGACTCACAGGAGAGTTTTAAGGAAGACAGCAGCTGTGAAGAGTGTGACCCATATGCAATCGTAAGTGACTCTGAGTTAATGCAGTGGGAGAACAGCAGCTATAATCCTGACCCTGTGCCCATGGATTGTATAATTTGTTTATCTGACGATATTGTATCTTTATGTTGAACGTGTGCAAAGCAGCCAGCTGATGGTGCCTAAAGGAAAGAAGATATTTTTCTGTGCGACAGTTCTTTTGTTTCATATTGTTTGTTGTGTCCCAGGAATATCCCCTCAGGGCAGGGAATAAAGCCCTAATATTATTTTTGCCTTACCACTTGACTACAAGACTCTTTTTGTATCAAAGGCAACTTAAATCTTAACACCCTAGGCAGCCACCTAATAGGGTTATATGAGGTAGCTATCACTCACTATCTCTCACAATACATAATAATAAAAATGCTTTCTCAGCATCATCCAATAACCGGATATGCAGCAATCACATGTTATTTATTTATTTATTTACATTCTCTTATATACCGCACTATTCTGCATCAGTGCGGTTTACATTGAACAAACTGAAATTACATTGAACAGGGCATGTTATAAGCATATCCTTCATAAATCCTACACGATCCGAATGACAGTCTCCCAGCTAAAACCTTAACGTACACTTACAATCTACATTCAGCAGAGAGACGGGCCTATAATTAGCAGCTAATACACCATCCAAATAAGGGTGCAAACCATGATATACGACAGTACTATAGGGCAGTACCATGGAATATCTCCTCAAACCGCCCTGGCTACCTGTGCTTCCTTTCGGTATGATAAAATGAGCAAACAACCTAGCCTGTACAGGACAGAGAGACTTGAAAATAGGTCTAAAAGGTTCAGTCACTAACCTATTAGGCCCAGTGGTCTTATAACATAGCCACAGATATTCTGCCTCTTTTAAAAGCTCCTCCAAACTTTCCCTATGTATAGAAGACAAAAGTGGTTGCTTTGGCCCAGCCACAAAGGTCTCCATCAAATGTGTTTTTACTGGGTGTAAAATTGTAGGAACTGCCTCACAGTATATTCCTCCCTGAAAGATACATACGAGAAATCTGCACATATATTTTTTATGACCTAAGCTACTTTGTTGTCAGCTAGCAGAGTACTAGGCTATTTACATAAAGAGAGACTGACTAGCTCGGTTATATTGCTACATCTCCTTTTGCAACTGAAACAAATTTAACAGGATCAGGTCGCTGATATAATTATGTTCTAACTTTTCTATTCTGCACTCCAGATCTGATAGGTCATCTCTCTGTTTCTTTGCTTGCCAAGTTATAGAAACATAGCAACATAGAAAATGACAGCAGATAAGCCAGTCTGCTCATCCATGAGAACTATTAAGTTCTACAATCCCTCGGAGATCCTCTGTACTTCTCCCATGCTTTCTTGAACTCAGATATGCTCATCACCTCCACTTCTAATGGGAGGTTGTTCAACACTTCTGTTACTTTTTCTGCAAATAAATATTTCCTTGGAATACTTTTGAGTCTCAATCCTTTCATCTTCAACCTATCACTTCTTGTTCTAGGACTTCCTTTCAACTGAAAGAGGACCGCTTTGTATGCATTTATACCATGGAGGTATTTAAATGTCTCTGCAACATCATCCCTCTCCCGCCTTTTCTGCAAAGTTTACATATTGAAATCTTTAAGTCTATCATCATATGTCTTATAATAAAACCACTGACCATTTTAGTTGCTGCCAATTGGACCAACTCCATCTTGTTTATATTTTTTTGACGATGTGGTCTCCAGGTTTGTACACAGTGCTACAAATGAGCACTCACTAGAATCTTATACCAATGCACTATTACCTCCTTTTTCCTGCTTGCCATTCCTCTACCCATGCACCTAAGCATCCTTATGGCTTTTGCTGATGCCTTTTCTACTTATTTTTCCACTAACATCATCTGATACAATCACTCCAGGTCCTGCTCCTCTCATGCACTGAAGTACTTCACCCTCTATACTGTACCATTCTCCGTGTTTTTGTAGCCCAGATGCATGACCTTGCCTTTTTCAACATTAAATCTTAGCTGTCAAATTCTCAACCATTCTTCAAGCTTTGCTAGATTACTCCTCATGTTATCCGCACCTTCTAGGGTGTCTGCCCTGTTGCAGATGTAGGTGTCATCTGGAAAGCGGTATACCTTTCCCAACAGACCTTCCATAATATCATTTAGAAAAATGTTAAAAAGAACAGGACCAAGGACTGATTCCAGAGGCATGCCACTTGTAACTCCCCTACCTTCAGAGTGAACTCCATTAACTACTACCCTTTGGTGTCTCCCACTCAACTAGCTTCTTACCCAGTCAGTCACTTTAGGGTCCATCCCAAGGGCACTCAATATATTTATAAGTCACTGATGCAGAACAGTGTCAAAGGCCTTTCTGAAATCTAAGTATACCACACATTTAATGTTCTGCCCCATTTCAATTCCCTGATCATTCCATCAAAGAAATCAGATTTGTCTGACAAGTCCTACCTCTAGTAAAGCCATGCTATCTTGGATCCTGCAATTCCTTGGATTCTAGAAACCGCACCATCCTCTGGTTTAGCAATGATTCCATTAATTTACTCACCACAGACTAACCAGTCTGTAGTTACCAATCTCTTCCTTACTTTTGTGGACAGTAACCACATTTGCCTATCTCCAATCCTCTGAGGTTTCTCACAAATCTAAAGAAGCCTTGAAAAGGTTAGTCAGCAGAGTCACCAGTACTTCCCTAAGTTCTTTCAACGTCTTCAGATGAATCCCATCCAGTGCCATTGCTTTGTCTACTTTTAGTTTTGCTAACTTCTTACGAGCAGTCTTCTGAAAATAGTTTAAGTTCTATGTCACTTCTATTCCTATTTGCGTTTGTTTTCTAAAGTCTCATTTCTGGTCCTTCATCTGTGAACCCAGAACAGAAATATTTGTTAAATGATTCGCCTTTATCCTTAACAGCTTCCGGGGTATTCCTACCCTTTATTTATTTAATTTATTTATTTATACATTTTTCTATACCGCCTCTTCCAAAGATCAGAGGCGATTTACAGGTAACAAAACGTTAATAATAGCAAGCTATTATTATTTTTACAGAGAACAATTCATCCTTGAATCTCACAAAGCCATCTTTGCACTTCCTCTTTTCACTAACGTACCTATAAATAAGTCTTAACCCTACATTTTACTGTACTGGCTATTTCTTCTTCCATGTACATCTTTGCTTTTTTGACTGCTCTACCAGCAGCTTCCCTTAGCTTCTCCAGATATTGATTTATTTGAGAAGTTTATATACTGCATTTCCAAAATTCAATATGGTTTACATTGAAAACAGAACTTTACATGGAACGTATTAACATTAAAAGGAACAGTGAACCAAAAATAAGACAGACATTCATATAACTACAGGGAACTAGTAAATATTCCAAAACCTTAACATTAATAAAATGTAACTATTAAATAATCCAGAACATTAATAACATGCCAAAATACCAGACAAGATGCTGAACAGTTAGCCCATGTTCCCTGTAAAATATTTATCTCCAAGTTATAATGCCCTGTTCAATGTAATTTCAGTTTGTTCAATGTAAACCGCACTGATGCAGAATAGCGCGGTATATAAGAGAATGTAAATAAATAAAATAAATAAATTTGGTATTTTGTTATTGCATTGTTCGTGTTGAGGAGCGAAGGTAGGACTATGGGATAGATGTGTCATTGTGTGTTATTTAGTTATGTTGCTTTCATTTTTGTTATGCCCTGGAAGCACATATGGAACAGGTGTGTTTTGAGGAGTGTCCTGAAATCCTTAAGATCTGTAGTTCTTCAGATTTTCACAGGGACGGAGTTCCATATTGTTGGAGCATAGAGTGAGAAAGCTCTTTCACATGCTGATTGGTTGTACTTTAGAAAGTCTGTGTGAGAAGCAAGAAGTTGTTCTGCGGTGCTTCTTCTTTGTCTGTTATAATGGTCTGTAGGTAATCAGAGGATTGGTCGTGGAGTAATTTAAATATAGTAGCGATGTTTTTGTATTTGAATTTATTTATTTATTATTTATTTATTTTTGTGTTTTTTATATCACCATATCGATTAATCATAGCGGTTTACATAAAATAACTGAGTTACATCGAACAAAGTGGAAGTTACATGTGCAAAGAGAACTATTAGGTAATTACAATATCAGTAAACATCAACAAGTGATCAAGAATATATACATGATGATTTAGAATGAACTATGTACAATTTATAAGGGTCCTGAGTTTTTTGAGGGTAAGGATGTATAGTAGTAGATGGTGTGAGGCTTCTGGAATTTTAGTGGGGTTGAGTCGGTTCGGTTGATGTATTTGCCTCATAAATAGGAAAGTTTTTACTTGTGTGTGAAAGGTGGAGAGGTCTGTTATGTATCTCAATGTTTCTGGTAATGAGTTCAAGAGCATTGGGGATAGGTACTCAAATGCTCTGTTACTGGTTTGTTCTTTTGTTTTTCTGAATTCGGGTGGGAATAGAAGAGTATTAGTCATTGGTGCTCTTCTGTGTCTATTGTTAGGTGCTTTTTGATTAACTGGATTAAAGTAGAAGGTGCCAGTTCCCTGATAACTTTGAACGTTGTCATGATGATTTTATATTTAATTCTGCTATGTACAGGGAGCCAATGGAGGGAGTGAAGTATGGGTGTAATATGTTGAGTATGGTGTGTGTTCGAGATGATGCGAGCTGCCATATGTTGTGCCATTTGCAGAGGGTTCTGTCTGCTAGAGGTAGCCAGTGGAGCTCTTTCATGATGGGGGTGATGTGTGAGCCTCTTGATGTTCCAGTGAGGACCCTAAACGCAGTATGCTGGGCTAGTTGTAATGGGAGCAGATGGTATTTCGGCAACCCTTGGAGAATTATGTTGCAGAACCAAATGTGTGGAAGTGTTATTGCTTGGAAAACTGTCCTGTAGTGTTGGGGTTCAAGAAGTGGGTGAAGCTGTTGTAAGGTTCTTATTTTATTGTAAATAAGTTTTGTCATGTTGTTGATGTGAGTCTTCAGGGTCAGATGCTGGTCGATAGTTATTCCAAGGTAACGCACCTTTGATTTTACTGTTAGTTCCATTTGATTACTTTAAGTGACTGGCGAGGTGAATGATTGATCTTGAAGACCTTGTTAGGAGAGCCATAGAGCAATTGAATTAAAGCACTGCACAATACGAGTGAATTCCGGATTTGTGGTTGAGAATGGTTTGTAAAACATTATGTTATCTGCATATAGGGGTAATAACATATTATGTGACTGGAGGATCAGGCAGATTGGCTGGATGTAAATGCTGAATAATAATGATGACAGTGATGAGCCTTGGGATACACCGTTGTTTTTCAGGAAAGGATCTGAGCTTTTATTATTGGTTTTTACGATTTGTAGGCGATCAGATAAATAAGATCGGATCCAGCTAATTGCATTCTCGGTGATGCCAACCCAACATACTACTACTACTACTAAGCATTTATAAAGTGCTACCAGGTGCACGCAGCGCTGTACAATGAAAACACAAAAAGACAGTCCCGGCTCAAAAGAGCTAACAATCTAAAAAGACAAAGCAAGAAAAGGAGTAGAAAAAAGATAAGAACAAGGGCAAAGAGACAAGAGCAGGAGAGAAAGGACAAAGGAAAGAGGTAAGAACAAGTGTAAGAGGAAGAAAGAAAGGTGAAATAAAAGAGGGGAAGGAAGGAGAACAGCAAAATCAACAGCCAAAGGCAGAGGCGAAAAGATGAGCTTTTAACTTGAGTTTGAAGAGGGGCAAAGAAGATGCCTGACATATAGACAAAGGAAGTTTATTCCAAGCGTAAGGAGCAGCAAGGTGAAAAGAGCAGAATATGGAGTTGGCAATAGAGGAGAAGGGAATAGCAAGAAGCAACTGGGAAGAAGAACGGAGTACATGAGGGGGGAAATAGGGAGAAATGAGAGAAGAAAGGTACTGAGGAGCCACAGAGTGAATGCACTTATAGGTCAGAAGGAGAAGCTTAAAGTGAATACGGAAACGGATAGAGAGCCAGTGCAGAGATCTGAGGAGAGGAGTGATGTGGGCAAAACGAGGCTGATGGAAAATCAAACAGGCAGCGGAGTGCTGAATAGACTGAAGAGGGAAGAGATGAGACTGAGGGAGACCAGCAAGAAGGAGGTAACAATAATCAAGGCAGGAGGTGATTAGGGAATGGATGCGAGTTTTAGTAGTGAGATCAGAGAGAAAGGGGTGGATTTTGCCAATGTTGAAGAGAAAGAAGCGACAGGTCTTAGCGATGAGTTGGATATGAGAGGAGAAAGAGAGCGAAGAGTCAAAAATAACACCCAAATTGCGAGCAGATGAAACAGGTTGGAGAACCTGTAGCAGAATTTCTTGACATATGGTGTCTAATGCCGGAGATTAGCGAGGAAAAAGGATGAATGCTTATTTTGGCTTCCCTAGTCCCTTGATTGACAGTCGATGTGTGAAATTAACAGTGTTTCCACTCCAAAACCATTTGTGCTGTAGTGCTGGAAGATGAGACCACCAGGTTGGAAGGCACTCAACTAGCTACTGGGGAAGAGCTGAAGACTTCTCAGAGTAAAGCCAGCATTTATAATGTGGTTGGATCAAAGCCCTCAGGACGTCTGACTGCTGATGTAGCTGCGCATGAAATGAGAGTCAGAAGTTGTAAAGATGTCTTACGCATTGGAACATGGAACGTACGAAGCATGAACCAAGGGAAGTTGGAGGTGGTCAAGAATGAAATGGAACATGTACAACTTGATCTGTTGGGTGTCAGCGAACTGAAATGGACTGGCATCGGGCACTTTGCATCAGATGATCACATAGTCTACTATGCTGGAAATGAAAGACAAAGAAGAAATGGTGTTGCTTTTATAATAAAGAAGAAACTTGCAAGAACTGTAATGAAATACAATGCAGTCAGCGAACGCTTAATCTCTATTCGTCTACGAGGAATGCCTATCAACACAACTATAATTCAAGTATATGTCCCAACAACAGCTGCAGAAGAGAATGAAATTGAAGAGTTCTATGAACAAGTACAAGCTGAAATTGACAGAACATGCAAACAGGATATCCTGATAGTCAAGGGTGACTGGAACGCAAAAGTTGGCAACAAAGAAGAAGGCAAAGTAGTTGAAAAATATGGACTTGGCAACAGAAATGAAGCTGGAGAAAGACTGATAGAATTCTGCAAGACCAACGATCTATTCATCTCAAACACCTTCTTCCATCAACACAAGCGGCGACTGTACACATGGACTTCACCCAATGGATTGTATAAAAATCCAATTGACTACATCTGTGGAAGTCAACGATGGAAAAGTTCTATAACATCAACAAAGACAAAACCTGGAGCTGACTGTGGTACAGATCATCAACTACTAGTATGCAAACTCAAGCTAAAGTTGAAAGAGAGCAAACCACTCATGAATGCAGCAAAATATGACCTTGAGAATATACCACTGGAATTTAAAGACTGCCTGCAAAATCGATTTGCTGCTTTAGATACAAATGACAGAGCTCCAGAAGAGTTATGGAATGACATCAAGAAGGTTGTGTTGGAAGAAAGCGAGAAGTCTCTACAAAAGGTGAGAAAGCAAAAACGGCCAAAATGGATGACGGAAGAAACTCTGAAAATTGCCCAGAAAAGCAGAGAAGCTAAAGCCAGAGGAGAAAGAAAGACAATAACAGAACTCAGAGATTTCCAATGTGCAGCAAGACAGGACAAAGAAAAGTACTACAACGACGCATGCAAGGAAATAGAAGCAGAAACTATTAGAGGAAGAACAAGATCGGCTTTCCTAAAGCTACGAGAGTTAAAGAGAAAGTTCCAGCCTCGAATTGGAATGTTACAAGATGCTCAAGGTTCTATGTTGAATGATGCTGAGAAGATCAAGAAAAGGTGGAAGGAATATGCAGAGTTTTTATATGATAAAGATCAAGTGAACCAACAGCCGTTTCAACCTGTACCTTATGATCGGGAACCATTGGTGAAGAAAGAAGAAGTTAAAGCAGCATTGAAAGCCTTATCAAAGAACAAAGCACCAGGCATTGATAGCATTCCCATAGAAGTATTACAGCAATCTGATGCAGCTGTTACCGTACTTACAAGGCTCTGCCAAGAAATATGGAAGAAAACATCATGGCCAACTGACTGGATAAGATCTGTGTTTATACCAATACTAAAGAAAGGTGATCCAATTGACTGTGGAAATTATCGCACAATCGCTCTGATCTCACATGCCAGCAAGATTCTACTGAAGATTATTCAAAAGAGACTACAACCATACCTGGAACAAGAACTACCTGAAGTGCAAGCAGGGTTCAGGAAAGGGCGAGGAACGAGAGACATCATTGCGGATGTGAGATGGATCCTTGAAAAGACTAAAGAATACCAAAAGGATATCTATTTGTGCTTTATCGACTATAGCAAGTCTTTTGACTGTGTAAACCATGAGAAACTCTGGGTGACATTAAGCAGCATGGGTATACCAGAACACCTGATCGTACTCTTGCACAGTCTGTACATTGATCAAGAAGCAGCAGTTCGAACGGAACAAGGAGAAGCAGAATGGTTTAAAATAAGCAAAGGTGTAACACAAGGCTGCATACTTTCCCCCTACCTGTTTAATTTATATGCAGAACAAATCATCAGAGAAGCAGGATTGTATGAAGACAACAGAGGTGTGAAGATTGGTGGAAGACTCATCAACAACCTTCGCTATGCTGATGATACCACATTACTGGCTGAAAGTGAAGATGATCTGAAACATTTGCTTCTCACAATCAAAGAACATAGTCTCAAAATGGGCCTGCACCTTAATGTAAAGAAGACAAAGATCATGACAACTGGCATAATCAACAGGTTCATCGTTGAAGGAGAAGAAATTGAAATCCTGAAGAACTTTAAGCTACTTGGATCAACTATCAATAAAGAAGCAACAAGCAGTCAAGAAATCAGATGATGCATTGCTCTTGGCAGAATGGCTATGAAAGACCTAGATAAGATTCTCAAGAGCAGAGATGTCTCTCTCCATACAAAGATTCAACTTGTTCAAGCCATGGTATTTTCAATAACATCATATGGATGTGAAAGCTGGACAGTGAAAAAGATAGACAGGAAGTAAATTGATGCCTTTGAATTATGGTGCTGGTGGCAAATACTGTGTATACCATGGACTGCCCGAAGAACAAACCAGTCGGTACTAGAGGAGATCAAACCTAAGCTTTCTTTAGAAGCTCAGATGACAAGACTTCGACTTTCATACTTTGGACACATCATGCGAAGAGAGAGATCATTAGAGAAAGACATCATGCTTGGCAAGATAGAAGTTCAACACAAAAGAGGAAGGCCAGCAATGAGATGGATCGATACAATAACAGCAGCTACGGGTACCAGTCTGTCAACAATGAGCCGCCTGACTCAAGACCAAACACAATTTAGAATAGCTATCCAGAGGGTCACCATGAGTCGACTCCAACATGATGGCACTTAACAACAACCACTCCATGGTTGGGGCAGAAGCCATGTTAATGAGGGTCGAGTGGGACATTTAGGCCGATAAAATTTTGCAGTTGAAGTTGTACCACTTTCTCCATTATTTTCATGAGGAAAAGCAAACTTGAATAGGCCTGTATGAATTTGGGTCGGCTGTGTCAAGCTCTTGATTTTTTAGCAGTGGCGTATGGAGGCGGTCTTTAGTTTAGTTGGTATATAGCCTTGCATGAAGGAGAACAGTAATAACATGCATAAGGTTGGGGTAAGTTCTGATCTTTTTGATTTTAGCCAGCTTGCTGGACAGGTATCCAGAGGTGAGGTAGTCATATTCAGATTTCCAATCATGTTGACCAGGTGGTCATGTGAGACTGAGGTGAACGAATGAAGAGAGCTAGAAGTGCAGGGTTTGTAGGAGTCCTTTGTTAGCGTGGCTGGAGGATTATTCCCATCAGCACCGGAGGGCTGAGCTTTAACAGAGCCGTGGGAAAGGGAAACACTCTCCCTTTATGCGGCTCTGCGAAGCTGAGCCGGCGCAGAGGGGAAACACTTTCAGGGCTCTTCCGGGGAGGCGGCAGCAGTGGGGCACTTCATTCTGCCAATACCGCCAATGCAGCAACAGTGGCAGCAGCTTCTGCTGCTGGGTTTTTTTTTTTAAATTTATTTTGAAGGCCGAGTGAGGCGGTCTTTTTGGGAGCTATTTCTGCCGCCCCCAAGAAGTTGCCGCTTGAGGCTACCGCCTCACTCGGCATCATTTAGAGCCGCCCCTAACCCAGTCATAACTAAGGGCCTCGCCTCATAGAACTGCCTCGTAAGCATTCCAGGCTACACACCACTACTGCTACTACTGCTTATCATTTATATCGGCATATGCAGCACTGTACAATTACACAAAAAGAGACCGTTCGTGCTCCACAGAACTTAAAATCTGCTAAGACAGACAAACAGGACAACTGGGGAAAAGAAAATTCTTGGGGAAATGATTAAAATACAATAGGTAGAAACATAGAAACATGATGTGAGAAAAAGACCACATGGCCTTTCTAGTCTTCCCTTCCATATCAACTACAATAGTCCCCTTTTTACCTTTAGAGATCTTCTGTGTTTGTCCCATCATTCTTGAATTCAGATACTATCCTTGTCTCTACTACCTCCACTGGGTGACTATTCCACCAAACCACCACTCTTTCTGTAAAGAAATATGTCTGCATATTACTCCTGAGCCTAACCCCTTTTACTTTCACCCTATGTTCTCTCATTGCAGAGCTTTCTTTCAATTGAAAGAGGCTCTCTTCTTGTGCATTAGTGCCATGGAGGTATTAACATTTTTCTAACATATCTCCTCTGTCCTGCCTTTCCTCTAAAGTATACATATTGAGATCTTTAAGTCTGTTCTCATATGCCTTATGACGAAGCCCACTGACCATTTTGGTAACCATTCTCTGCACCAACTCCATTCGGTTTATATCCTTTTGAAGATGTCATGTCCAGAATTGAACAACAATACTCCAAATGAGGTCTCATCAAAGACTTATATAGAGGCACTATCACCTCCTTTTTACTGCTGGCAATTACAAAACAACATAAGAACATAAAAAATGCCATGCTGGGTCAGACCAAGGTCAATCAAGCCCAATACCCTGCTTCCCATAGTGGCTAATCCAGGTCACAAGTGCCTGGCAGGTTCCCAAAAAGATACATGGGTTCCACAATATTTGTTTCAGGGTAAGCAGTGGATGTCATAGAAACATGTCAGCAGACCATAAAGCCTATCTAGTTGACTCTTCCATATCAAATACTATAGTTCCTTTTTTCCATTAGAGATATCCTGTGTTTATCCTATGCTTTCTTGAATTCAGTTACTATCCTTGTCTCTACATCCATCACTGGGAGACTATTCCATGCATCTACCACTCTTTCCATAAAGAAATATTTCTACATATTACTCCCAAGTATCCCCTTTCACCCTCATCCTATGCTCCCTCACTGTAGAGCTTACTTTCAATCGAAAGAGGCTCTCTTCTTGTGCATTTATGCCACGGAGGTATTTAAACATCTCTATCATATCTCCTCTCTCCCGCCTTTCCTCTAATGTATACATATTAAGATATTTAGATTTGTCCCCACATGCTTTATAACGAAGACCACTGACCATTTTAGTAGCCATCATTTGCACCAACTCCAACCTGTTTATATCCTTTTGAAGGTGTGATCTCCAGAATTGCACACAATACTTCAAATGAGGTTGCACCAGAGACTAACACAGAGGCACTATCACCTTCTTTCTTATACTGGCCATTCCTCTCCCTATGCACCCAAGCATCCTTTTAGCTTTGCTGTTGCCTTTTCTACCTGTTTAGTGACTTTTGAGATCATCAGAAACAATGATGCCCAGGTCCCGCTTTTCTTTCGTGGACAGAAGTCCTTCGCTCCTTACACTATACCACTCCCTTGGATTTTTGCAGCCTAAATGCATGAACATGCATTTTTTAGCATTAAATCTCAGCTGCCAAATTTTTTTTCAAATTTATATATATATAATTTTAACACATATCAGGAAGACAAATTGCTTTACAGAAAAGAGGCAAAAAGGAATTACAAAAAATTCATGTGGAGCCTGATTCAGAAAAGAGCATGTCTGAGCCCCGTGCATGTCTCCAAAGAGGACATGTAAGCATAGGCCCATTTCTACAACTCCATGTAGACATGCACACAGGGTTGTAGAATCGACGTGTGGCCATGCCCTGTGAAGCACGCCGAACTGGCAGCATATCGGCCCGTCCTGTGCCATGAGCATATGTAGGATGTGTGCACACTGCCCATGTAGCCCCAGCCGCCCTGTGCACCTACAACTTTGAAAACGTCCCCAACCCCATGTCCTGCAAACCATTTGTGCTTGGATCCAGGAAGAAGGTCCCCCCTCCAACATAATGCACACATCAACATGGCTACCAGACAGCCCAACTTCAGCGAGGCAGAGATGAGGGTGCTAGTGACCATGGTCATCGAGCAGGAGGAGACTCTCCTCCCCACTGGGCAGAGGTGGCCAGCCCACACAGCAGTGTGCAGGGGCTGGAACACATTAGGACCACCCTCCCCGAGTAAGTACATCACAACACAGACAGACAAACCTGGAAGCAGAGAGAAGTGGGCAGCCTGGAGCAGCACACAAGTTGAAACAGAGACAGGCATGCACCAAGGTAGAGAGGAAGGGCAGGGAGAGTCAGGATCTGCCCCTGGCAGAAAGCAGGCAGACTGCACAGTGACAGGACAGCATAGCAGAGACAGAGCAGCCCCACAGCAGGGCCCAGGAAACAAGGGAGAAAAGGATGCAGGCAGGCCCACAGTGAAGGCATAGAGGGATAAAGAAACAGATGGAAGGGACACGCAAAGCAGAGAGCAGTACCAGAATGTCAGCCACTTCTCCAGGTCACACAGATGCTCCCTGAGGAGGCCAAAAAAAAGGGCTCTGTACATGTCCCCAGGCAGGAGGTGAAACAAGCACCCCAAGCAATGTAGGTCAGGCACAGAACCAGCAGGCTAGAGCTGTCAGTGCTCCCAGGTCCTAGGAAAGAGAGCAGAGCAAGTCAGAGGGGAAGCACAGTGTGAATGGTACAGGTGCAAAATGAAGCAGAGCAGGTGGGAGGCAAACCCAGCACCCCGAGCACTGTGGGTCAGGCCCAGAACCAGCAGACTACAGCTGTCAGTGCTCCCAGGCCCTGGGAAGTGGGGGAACATGTCATCATCTCATGTTTCAAAGAAATAGCTCATAGGCTAAAAAAATCACGGACTGAACATTAACTACAATAAAACAGAAGTCCTGATAATATCCAGAACCAAAATTACACCCCACCACAAACTATAAATATCGATGGATTTAACTTTGAAGTGAAGGACAAAGTAAAATACTTAGGTATTACACTCAGACACCTTTCATTCAAAACGCACATCAAAAACACAGCTAAAACAATATTTAATAAAATCAGGCTCCTACACCACCTAAAGCCCCTCTTGCAGAATTCTGACTTTAGAACCTTAATGCAGGCTATGATAATTCCTCACAGCGACTATTGTAATAGTCTCCTCCATGGCCTTCCTAAAATATCGCTACATCCATTAGTAATGGCGCAATATACAACTGCTCGAATAATCCACAATTATCATCGCATGGACCATATCACCCCTATTCTACATGAACTACACTGGCTTCCCATACAAAACTGAATAAAATACAAATTAATACTGACCACTTTCAAAATCATACGAAAATTAGCACCACTAACTCTTTCCCAACTTAACAAAGTAGGACCCAATGACCACCTAAAACGAAGTCAATCCAACAATATGCTCACAACCCCAGCTGACTTTAGAAAAACAAAACAAAACATTAGCAATAAGGCTTTTGAATATGTTTCCCCTTCATTCTGGAATCAACTACCCTGATGAGCTCAGAAATATCACTGACCTGACTCTATTCCAATCTCACCTCAAAACATATCTATTTATCAATCATTTCGACCAAATTGATCACCCTCCCTAATCCATGACCCTGCGTAATATACACAAACCATCCATTATATCCTAACTCCCCTCATATAATACTAATAAAATTTTTTCTCATTCAACACCCACTCTTATTAAGCTTTTCCATATCTCAATAAGCATTATCTGTAAATAAGTTATAATGTTTCAATCATTTAAATTACTTTGATTTTGTTTTGCACCTGTTAAACTTTTAAGATGTTTCAATGTAACTGTTGTTTTAAAATTAAACTGCTTTGATTACCTGAAATAGCAGTAAATAAAACTCACAAATAAATAAAATAAATAAATAAAATGTCCCTGTGCATGTACACCACATGTAATGACCAGATGCAACCCTCCCCCCCACCACCCCTTCCCGGCATGGCATGGCAGAGTAATGTTCCACTGATAGCAGATGGGGACAGGGCACATGATAGGCATCTGCAAAGCACCAACAGCACCCATCCAATTGGTAATGGGTAGGCAGGTCTGTGCCCTGGCATGGGAGAATGATGAGATGTCTCTCTACCCTACAGATGTTTCTTGATCCTGTGTGACATGGAGGCCTACCATGTGTGATACCACACAATCTGCTGCACAATCCCGTGACTGATTTGGCATATCCGGCAGCAGCTCTAGGTGGAGCAGGGCGAGTATCCATGCAGATACTGAGTATGAGCAGCAGGCCGACAGGGCCACCAACACCAAGGTGGGGCAACACATGTAATAGCAGACACCGCTGTGACATGGATACAATGGAAACAGCATGTTCCCACCTCATGGGCCCCCAACACATAGTTCCGGTCCACACTGCCCCACCCCTGCAGAGCTGGGATGTGCTGGAATACCCTGTGTGTGTGGATGCCCACCCAACAACCACAGTAGTGCAGCAACAGGGAGAACAGAGTGCATACATGTGAGGCACAGACACCACAATGTCCCATAGAGAGGTAGGGGCACGGAGCATGGTAAGGTGACATAAAGAGGCTTGCCCCACCACAGTGGCAGTGAAAGGAGCACTGTCTGGAGCCTGTCACAGGAAAAACATACCTGATGTGGTCCACCCAAGGGCCCAGAATGATAGCACCCTCTGTCACTAACACACCAGGAACACATGGATGACTGGTCGGACATGCAGCAGAGACACCACAGTTGCATAGCTAACCATGACCTCTGTCCTCCACAGAGGCAGCACAGTAGGAGGAGGACTCCTCACCCCTGTCCCCCGATGACTCCACCCTTCCACCATAGAGGATGCTGGTGCAGATACACCCCACATTCCCAGTGGGAGCAGCAGCATGATCACCAGTGGGGGCAGCAGCAGCATCGCACAGCAAAGCCCCATACTCCTCTCCAGTCCAACACCATCTGCAGATGAGGAGGAGGATGAAGGGAGGCAGCATTCTCCCTTTCCACTTTCCCTGAAGGGGGCAGAGCTGATGGCAGTGGGCAGGGGGGCTATGTTGCACAGCACACCTGGGGTATAGTGGGCAGAAGGGTGGTGGAGAGGTTTCACAGGTGCTATGTGCAGATGCCCCAGAGACAGGGGGTGATCTCTGGACCCTCATCCTTCAGCCCCTGGTAAAGGGTGTGTGTGGTGTGACAGGGCAGGCAGCTGGGGAGGTCTAATTGAGTGTTGTTGGTGAGGCTATAGTGACAAAGGCAGAGGAGTCAGGCATGGGTGGCAAGGGGGGGGGCCAGTGAGTGCATGGGGGAGAGTGGCTGGAGGGTGGGGGTGAGGATGAGGTGTCTATATGCAAGTTGGGCAAGCATGTGGGGGGTATGTGAGTGGCAGGAGAGGGAAGTGAGGGTGAGAGGATGGAGGGCAGATGGGGGGGGAGTGTGGGCGAGGGTATATGGGCAGAGTGGATGGGGTTCTGAGTGGGGGTACAGGGGCAGTTGTGACAGTGCAGCTGGAGGGGGATATGGATGGTGAGGAGGCAGTGGGGGGCCCAGGATATGGAAGATGGGTTTGCCAGGAGTCAGTGGTGGTGGCAGGTCACATCAGTCATGAGGGTGGTGATTTTGCGGAGGTGCCATCATCCATGTCCACGTGGGAGCAGTATGCCTGTGTTGGTGGGCCATGAAGCCCACCCCTATCTGATGTGGGGCCTGATAAGGAGGCCCAGGGGACAAGTGGAGGCCCTGAGGATGTGCCAACCCTGGCCCATCTGGAGCGTGCGCTGGCATGCAGCCTTGCATGGTTGTGTAGGCCCCACTCACACCTCTTGAGCCATGTGGAGGGCCTCAGGGGTGAGGCGCAGGGTGTGAGGGGTGAGCTCAGGGGCCTGCAATAGCTGCTAGAGGCTCACCTGCAGCCCCACACATGACTCCCCAGTCACACAGCAGGCAGCCCTGTGGGGCACTGAGGGGGCTCCACCATCTGGGAGGCATGTAGGGGCAGCAGTAACAGCAAGCCTCATGAGCCATGCCAGTGGCTGCTGGTGCAGTGACAGCCACCAGGGTGGACTGGCCAACAATGTTAATTGCCCTGTAGGTGCAGCAAGGGTGGGGTTTGTGTGCCGGGGGGGGGGGGGGGGGAGGGTACACCTGTTTGCCAGTGTGTGTGGGCACTGTTTGCCCATATTCTATGTCTGTCCCATTCATGATGGCTGGAAAATAAAGTGTTATACTGTTCTACATGAGTGCCTTGTGTGCTTTATGTGTCTGTCTCCCACAGCAACCCTGACCACCAATGGCCCCGGTCACATGTGTAGTGCCACAGTGGAGATGCCGTGCTGCACACCACACATTCATTGTAGCCCATGCATGTCTGAGGCAAATAGACAGGTAGACTGGCCACCACAGGAGCAAGAGATGATGCAAACACCCAGAGGGAATGAGGAAGGGCCACATGGGGAGGGGAGCCATGAACATGTGGCAGAAGCACAGCCAGTGGCCCAAGGAGACATTGTAGCTTATGGCGGTGGTGATGGGCACAGTACAGATGCCTGGCAGGCTGAGGATGTGGGATGGGGAGGGTGTAACAGCCTAGAGTAGGTCATAGATGTGGCGGACCAAGGTCACGCGGGCAGATCAGATGTACATGTACCCCAAAGGAGGCATGTGGAATGACCTGGGACAGGGAGGTTGGGGAGGCACATTGGGCAGACCGTACAGCTGAGGCTGCATGCAGTAGTGGCACTGGATGAAGAATCAGTGTGGGAGCAGGATGTGCTGCATGCAGTGTGCAGTGATGAGGAGAGCGCCTGCAGCTGACTAGCTGCACTATGTAGTGAGAAACAGATGTGAGGGGGATAGTGGGGCTGGCCAGATGTGGGCCACTAGCGCTGGTGGTTGAATAGGCATGGTGGGTGCCAGCTGTTGGATGCATTAGTGTCCCAGGCATGTGACACATGTGTGGTGTGGGTATCAGTGTGCTTCAGGGGGGCCATCTGTGGTGCAGCTGATCTGTTGGCATTGTGGGTGGGCTGGGTGCAGGGGCACATGCACCCAAATAGACATGTCCCACTAGAGGATAGCAACCTTGGGCCAGAAGGACTGGGGTTTCCAGTCCCACAGGTGCTCCTTGTGGTCTTGGGCAAGCCACTTAACTCTCCATAGCCCATGTTCCCTATAAAATAGTTATCTCCAAGTTATAATGCCCTGTTCAATGTAATTTCAGTTTGTTCAATGTAAACCGCACTGATGCAGAATAGCGCAGTATATAAGAGAATGTAATAAATAAATAAATAAAAATAAAATGTGTGGGGCCACCTGTATGGCGGCCCTGCCACCCCATGGCAACAGGAACAGACCTGGGACTTCATCTGTGGTGTCTGTTGGCTGCCATGCATCCCCTTTGTTGATGGACAGCAGCATGCTGGGGGTACCATGTGTATGCGCCTCACCATGCACCTGACCCATGCCCCCATGACAACCCCCAGGTGTGTGCCAGCTGCATCAGGCAGTGAGTGGGTGACGGATGACCAAGGGACCGGTGTACCATGTGATATGTGTCCCCCAGCTGTGGCAGCCTTGGCCACCATACCATGGATGCACATGTGCAGACACAGGGGCCCCCATGCAGGCCACCACTGGGGGACACCCCCGGACACATGTCACAGCATATGTGGGGCCAGGTACATGGCTGGGCGGACAATGCACACCTAGCACATCTCAGCAAAAATAGCAACAGGGCAGGCCATGAACCCACAACTCCTGGAGGCAGTTCCCATACCAACAGTCCACCATAACACACTTCTTTAACCAATGTCCCAGGCAGGCAATGTGCACGATGCACAGGGACATGGCCTGGATACACAGGTCATGTCTGCATGGTGTGGATATTCACAGGACTGGAAGCTATGGCACATACCCCAGCCCCTCCCCATTTGCTGTCGTGTGCATCGGGTGTTATGTGTGGAGTACATATGTCCCAGGCTGTCATGCAAGATGCTCCTGGACAAGGCTATCATGCATCAACACATCCCATCTGGACAGTATGCCCAGGTGCACATCTACATTGGCGCCTGGCTCATCTCCGTCACCCAGGGCTAGCTCTGGCTCATCCAGCAGTGGCTGCCCACATTGCAGGGTTTAATAGAGCATGCAGCATGCCATGGCAATCTGGCATACCTTGCGAGGCCTGTAGAGCAGCTCCCCCCCCCCAGGACTGGTCCAGGCATCGGAAGTGGCACTTCAACTGGCTGAAGGTCCTCTCTATGATCCCCCATGTGGTCTGGTATGCATGGTTGTACCGGTGCTGGGCTGGGCTGCTAGGGTGGCGTATGGGGGTCATCAGCCAATTATGAAGGCGGTAGCCCCGGTCACCTGCAGTGGGAGACAGAACAGCAAACTGTCGATCAGCTAGTTTGCCAGTGAGGAGTCCATGTGCCGCCAACAAGTAGTGGGCTATGGATAGCTGACCTGGTATATCCAAGGCTGTGGACACCATCTGGATGGTCCCAGGGGTGCCAGTGAGCCACTGTGTCCCTGCAGCCAACACATGTGCAAGGGTGCACCCAAGGGCACAGGGGCCCTCGCTAGGCGGTGGGTCTGGGCACCATGTGTATGTAAGGAGCCCCTGCCCTGATCTGGCCCATATTAGGCATACCCCAGGTGGCAGCAGTCCAGGCCACATGACACACCACTATGTGCAAGCCTGCTACCACCACCCTGTTCACATGCCCCATCCCCCACTGCATGCACAGAGTCACTGTGCATGCTGCAGGGGACCAGGGTGGGATGCATGTGGAGGGTTGGTGTGGGGCATCTGGGACCGACCCCCAGACAGACAGGGACAGGGTGTACCAAGCCCATGTAAGTGGGGAAGGGTTCAAGGGGGGGCACCCAGCGCACTCCCCCCACTGTGGTGGCAGGGGGTCAGGCCGCCCCCCTGTGCATGCTCAATGGTCTTCCATGGCCATGGGGCCAACAAAGAGGGCCCCAGGGTCATGGGGTATGGCCAACACCACTTGCCCAGCAGGAATACTGCCTTGCAGTGCTCCATGCCTCACAGTCCCAAGGTGTCTGTGCATATGCCCACTTAAAAGCCATCCATCGCTAATGTGGTGCCCCTAAAAGCATGCATGGATGCCTGACTGGCTTAGGACATAGGCGCCATGGCAGAAATCAGGGTACTTCGCACATACATCTGTTATCTCCCCATGCGCATTCCACACTACTTGTATGTTGACAAAGTGGAAGGCCTTGTGGTTCTGATACACAACCTCGGCGATGTGTGTGCCATTCACCGCACCTAGGATCAATGGGAACCCTGCCACAGCATAGAATTCCTGCATGGTCTGGTGCTGGTCCTGCTGCATCCCTGGGAAGCAGATGTTCTGCACATGGACTGCTGGTATGCACATAGAAACTGCGTGAGGCACCATGATACCACAGGCTGGCTGAGTCCCTCAACTGGTGACAGCACTGTCTGGAACAAGCCCATCACCAGGAAGACCAGCGCTGCTATCACCTTCAGGTACACTGGTATTGGTTCCCCCCTCTGCGTGGGGCTTTCAAGCCATGGCTCAAGTTGCTGGCAGAGATCATGTATGGCAGCCCTGTCGAAGCGGTACCTTGCCACACATGCTGCATCACTTAAGTCCATGTACTAGACCCTCTGCTGTGGGACACGTACGTGCGGGCGCCTATGCTCTGTGTCCTGCCCACCATGGTCACAGCTGTGCAGCAGGCCAGTGCATACTAGTCCTGGATGTCCTGCATGTTGTCCTCATCCAGCCAGCCAGCCAGCTGTGCAATGATTGACACCCACTGCACACATTGGGCCGAGCGTGTTCAGACGTGTCCGTGGCACATGTACAAAGGCACACATTCACAGATGCATGCATGCACAGGCCATACAGATGCACATGCGTGTCAATGCACCATAAGGAGTGGAGTGAAGGAGTGGCCTAGGAGTGGTTGGGGCAAGGTACTTCAGGCCGGAAGGTCAGGGGTTCAAATCCCACTAGAGGACAGCAACCTTGGGCCAGAAGGACTGGGGTTTCTAGTCCCACAGGTACTCCTTGTGGTCTTGGGCAAGCCACTTAACCCTCTATAGCCCATGTTCCCTGTAAAATAGTTATAATGCCCTGTTCAATGTAATTTCAGTTTGTTCAATGTAAACCACACTGATGCAGAATAGTGCGGTATATAAGAGAATGTAAATAAATAAATAAATAAGGATTGCACTTCCAAGATGGGCCATCCCAGGCCCACAAGCATTGCCTCTGTGACACAAACAGTCCATGTAATGGCACCTAAGGTCACTACCAGGAAGGCACAGTTCTCCAAGTGTGAGGTGACCCTCATGCTGGAGGAGATCCTCCAGCGGCTGCCACAATTGGTGGGAGATGCATCCACATATGTGGATGCCTATGAAAAGCAGTGGCAGTGGATTGATGTGTGCCACTTTATCAATGCCATATATCACCAGGTGTGCCGCAACACTGCTCAGAAGGCATATCAAGGGGCTGCGGGTATGCAGGGGGAGCAGCTAACCAAACTCAAACAGTGCATCCTCACTAAAATTGACCCTGCCACATCAGGGGGTATAGGCCCTCTCGATACATCCAAGGCAGCCTGGAAGCAAAGTACATGTGTAGCATGTGTATCCCTGTCCCTTAACCCATGTACAGCCCTCCCACTGTATGCATGCACACGTTTGTACACAGCCACCACCACTGGCTGCCATGGTGTCCCATCCATGCTGCCATTGTCAGGTGCACTCACAGTGCATGTGGCTGCTCCAAGGTTGAGCTGTGGATCGGGGCATTGGCAGCATGGCCACCAGCTGGTGGTGACAGGGCTGAGTGCACAGGACACTAGGGTGCATGTATGTGCACAGGCCTCTGTGCCCATCTGGCTCTGCACAGGGGGACAGGGTGTGTCGCCAAACAAGTCAGTGGACCCCCCCCCCCCATGCCTGTGTGGCCTAGAGGCTTATCCTCATGGCTGCGACACTGCTACTTTGTTGGTGTCTGCATTGGAAGTTACAGGTCTGACCCCTCATTTTTGTCTGTGTCTTCACAGGTGCCCCAGCCATAGCTCCACAGGCAGTGGAACCTGCTCCTCTAACAGTGTCCATGGAGGATACCACAGGAGAAGGGTGCCCTGCCTTACACCCACTGCCCACTGTCATACACCGCTAATTCCACTGCACTACAGCAGTCACTCGATATCTCTGGACCGGATGATCTGGAGTTCCATGTCCCATCCCCATTGCCTCCACCTCAGCAGCCTATTGACAACAGCGACAACCAGGAGGGGTGCACCTACAGGGGTGCACAGTGACACCTGCATCGATGTTTATGTTTATGTTTATTAAGCTTGATATACCGCTATTACAATTAGAACATAGCGGTTTACAATAGAAACACAAAGTCTTATACAAAGAGACCAATAGGTCGAAAAAAAAAAAAAAAAAGGAGAAAAGAAATTACAATATAAGACAGGAAAGCACCCAAGACATTTAAATAGACATGACTACGGGGGAGAGAGGAGAAGGAAAACAGGGGGAGGGGGGCATTTGTCACACAAGAGGAGAGGGGAGGTCAAAGGCGGCAGAGAAGAGGTGCATTTTTAAGTCCTTTTTAAACGTGGAGTAGTGCTGTTCTAGCCTGAGAGAAAGGGGTAGAGAATTCCAGTAGGCTGGACCAATAAAGAAAAAAGCTGAGGAGCGTGTAGATTGTAGGTGGGCGTGTGATGGGGAGGGGAGGTGAGGTGAAGGCGGTTTATGTGGATTGAGCGAAGGGAGCGGGTGGGGGTGTGAAAGTGGAGTAAGTCTGCCAAATATTGAGGGGTGTGGTTGTACAAAACTTGGTGAACCAGTGTAAGGATTTTATAACGAATACGGAATTGTAGAGGTAGCCAGTGCAAGTGAGAGAGAAGGGGAGTAACATGATCGCGAGGGGAGGAGTGGAAAATAAGACGTGCAGCAGTATTCTGGACACGTTGAAGACGATGAAGTTGCACGCAGAACCACCCAGCAGACACAGTCTGAGCAACAGCTGGAGCTGATGCGACAGTCCACGGCATTGCAGGAGAGGCATTCGTGGCCACAGAGCAGCTGACCATAGCTACCAGCACCCTCCAGGCAACCATAGTGGAGATCCTGCTGGAGCTGCCTGTGTCTCTGGGCAGTCCGTCCCTACAGAGCCCCATGCACACTCCAGTGTGCCTCCCATGGGGTTGGGGCAGAGGTTTTGTGGGGCACCTCCCACATCTGCAGCATCCTCAGCAGCATGTGCACCTATGCCTCTGCACCCGGGCACCAGTAGTGTGACAATGCAGGCCTCTGCACATAGCCGCACCATTGTTGGTCGGCCCACCACACAGGCACCCCTTCTCACTGGGCCAGTTCCACGGAGCACTGGTCCCCGGATGGTGTTTCCCCCATTCTTTGAGGGTATAATAGAGTCCGGCAGCAGACGTTGTGACATCTCTGGGTCTGAGGATACATCACCATGCACACCTGTGACTGTGGTGACCAAGGCACAGATGCATGTGTCCTCAGGGAGGGGGAGGAGCATTGGGTGGGCACCCATGGGGGAGCATAGGCAGCATAGGTTTGTGCAGGGGTGTGTGGGGTGGGTGTCAGATATGTTCTAGGGCTGCCTGTGTGACTTTGTAGCATGTGGGTGGACATGGGTGGTTGGGGAGTGGATGGATCCACAGGATAGTGCTGCCTCATATGTCTGGCATTGGGTATGTGCAGGAGACACACCATTCTGCATGACCTGGACACATTTGTTCATGTATTGGTACGGGATACACACATGTATATGTCCATAACATCCACACACTTTCCAGCCCAGGATCCTGGTATGTGTGATATTGGTCTGCTGGCCAGTGTCCCTCTGTGCCACCTATGGGGATCACTGCGGGGGCATTTACCAGCATCACCACATTCATGGGGCACCTATCCATGCTATGACCACTGTCACATTTGTTACACTGTCCTCCCATCTAAGTCTGCTTAGAGACACATCCACTGCCATAAATGTTGGTGCTTGCCCTGGGGCATCATCCACAACTGATCTTGCTAGGATGTTGGGAAAACCCAATACCTGCCCTCTGCAGAGTGCTGTGATGGCTGCCTGTGCACCTTGGGGCCTCCCAGTGCCTTTGGACACTGGTGGCGCTGTGACCCATTCGGGGCCTCCTGTCCTGCTTGGTGAATGGTGGCTATGGTGGCAGCTGACATGCACACATTTGCTTTTTTTTGTCTGTGCTGTGCAGATGTTTTCCTGGTCCACTTCTGACAAGCATGCTGTGGCCGCTCCATGTGGTGCACTTCTGTAGAAAAGAGCATAGATTGAGATGATTTGCTTCATGAAGAGGGTTTTCCAGAGAAGGGTATAGGGAGAGACTAGAGATGAGAGGTAGTGAGGAATTGCATAATTAATGCATTTGTAGGTCAGCAGGAGAGGTTTGAATGATATGGAGAAATGGATAGAAACAGAAAGTTACAGCTGAAAAAGACCACATGGCCTATCTAATCTGCCTTTCCATATCAACTACTACAGTTCCCTTTTATCCTTTAGAGATCTTCTGTGCTTGTCCCATGTTTCTTGAATTCAGATACCGTCCTCGTCTCCACTTCCTCCACTGGAAGACTATTCCATGCATCTACCACTCTTTCCATTAAGAAATATTTCTGAATATTACTCCTGAGTTTATTTCCTTGCACTCTGATCCTTTGTCCCCTCATAGCAGAATTTGCTTTCAATCAAAAGAGGCTCTCCTCTTGGGCATTTATGCCACAGAGGTATTTAAATGTCTGTATCATATCTCTTCTATCCTGCCTTTCTTCTAACATATACATATTAAGTTTGTCCACATATTCTTTATAACGAAGACCTCTAGCCATCTTAGTAGCCACTCTCTGCACCGACTCCATCTTTCTTATATCATTTTGAAGGTGTGGTCTCCAGAACTGCACACAATACTCCAAATGTGGTCACGCAAAAGACTTACACAGAGGCACTATCGGCTCCTGTTTTCTGCTGGCCATTCCTCTCCCAAGCATTCTTCTGGCCTTTGCCATCATCTTTTCTACCTGTTTAGCCACTTTCAGATCATCAGACATATTCATGCCCAGGTCCCGCTCTTCTTTTGTGGATAGAAGTATTTCACCCCAGACACTGTTCGCTCCCTTGGATTTTTGCAGTCCAAATGCGTGATCCTGCATTTTTTAGCATTAAATCTCAGCTACCAAATTCTCGACCTTTCTTCAAGCTTAGCTAGATCCCTCCTCATGTTATCAACTCCTTCCTGGGTGTCTACTTTATTACAGATTTTGTTAACATCCACAAAGAGGCAAACCTTACCAGGCAACCCTTCCGCAATATCACTAACAATGAAGTTAAAAGAAATGGACAAAGTCCCTGAGGCCCACCACCGGCAACTTCCTTCTCCTCAGAGTAAGCTCCATTTACCTGTACTCTTTGTTACTTCCCACTCAACCAATTTCTAACCCAGTCAGTCACTTTAGGGTCCATGCCTAGGGTATTCAGTTTCTTTATAAGTCACCTGTGTGGAACGGTGTCAAATGCTTTAGTGAAATCCAAGTACACCACATCTAGGGCTCTCCCTCGGTCCAATTCGCTGGTCACCCAGTCAAAGAAATCAATTATATTTCTTTATTTCTTTATTTATTTCACATTCTTATCTACTGCCTTATCTGACAATCAAGCCGTTTTACAATCAACAGAACAAATTACCTTGAACTTATTTAACTATGTACAATAACAGAATTAACCGTAAAACTATTTACATTGGTTGGTCTGACAGGACTAGGGAATGCAATGATAATTCAGGACTGCAAGGGAGAAGGCTGAAGGGGAAATGTGTACTAGTTGAATTGAGCAGGATGGGCGATGGTAAGGTGGGATGTGAAGTGGTGTTAAGGTATCTTCTAATATGTGGGAAAGGATTCTGGGTAGGAATGACCATAGTGCTCATTAAAAAGGAATGTCTTTAATCTCTTTCTGAAATCAGTAAGGTCTTTTATTTCCTTTATAGCTGGAGGTAAGGCATTCCAAAGTGTTGGGGCATAATGAGAGAAAGCTCTTTTGTTTGTCGTTTTGGTTGTCTTATGGAAGTCGTTTGGATGACAGTGAATTTTGTGTACAGCCCCTTCTGGTATCTGGAGTTTTGGATATTAATGTGGTGATGTGTGATGGTGCTATGTCATATAACAGTTGAAATATAATAGCCAGGGTTTTGTATTTAATTCGACTGGATATTGGGAGCCAGTGAAGGCTGGGTAGAATTGGTGTGATGTGATCAGTAGTAGATGCATGCATTATTATACGTGCAGTTGTGTTTTGTGCAAGTTGTAATTGTGATAGTGTTTGCATTGGGAGATCGTGAAGGATACTATTACAATAGTCTAAGTGGGGATTAATCATTGCTTGAATAACTGTTCTAAAGTCTGATGGTTTGAGGAGTGGTCTTAGACGTTGAAGCATTTTGTTTTTCTGTATATAGCTTGTGAGGAATTAGTTATGTGTGCGGTGCGTGTTAGGGCCCTATCAATGATAACTCCCAGGTATTTTATCTCTTCTTTTACTGTGATCGTTGCTCTTCCAAGGTGTATCTGAGGTGGTGGGGTGAATTCTTTCTCTCTTGTTATGGCTTCTGTTTCATTGATGTTTATTTTCAGGTTGTTAGAGGCAAGCCACTCTGAGGGTAGCATGCCGTGATTTGCTCTAGATTAAGTTTTAAAGTAAAGTAATTGGGAGGTACATCATGATATTGTCAGCATAAATATGGTAGAAGACTTTGTGTTTTTGGAAGATTTTGCATATTGGCTGAAGGTAGTGTCGTGAGGGCATCCCCTGGTGACCATTCGAAGTATGGGCATGCTCCACGATAGAAATTATTTAGGGAGCGTGATGAAATGTAAGGTCCACGAATGGCGAATGGTCTTACTTATTTCCAGCTTCCTATGAGAGCTCAATAATCAAACCAAGTGTAAGGAAAACAAGGCTTATTCCCCGTCTGTGCAAGGGTTCAAATAAGACATTGAGAAATCAAAAGAATGTCCTTTGTTTCAAAAGGTACCAGTATTAACAAGCTGACTAATTGTTAATCTCCGCAATTAGTGCAAGGGTTAATCAGAGGAATTCACTTCATTCCAACACAATAAGAATTAACAAACTTCTTCTCAGTTATACAGTGGCTACAGATTCTAGGCTCATGGCCATGCACAAACCACAATCCATTTCTTCTAGTGGAGGAATGGGAACAGCATTTATATATTCAATTTCCATGGATTCTGCTCCACTACATTCATCATCAGAGTAGTCACTGTCCCTGTCTGCTACAGGTCTACGTGAAGTGTCTCTAGGCTCTTGCCTCCAATAAGACTGTGTTTTAAGTTCTCTGGAAATTTTCTGAAACCACCCTGGTTTCTTTTTCCTTGCAAATTGAGTATTTGTTTTAGCAGTGCCTCTAGGTGTTAAGCATTCAGTATCATGAATAAAGCTTTCATACCTGGAGCCTCTGTGGTTTGAATCCGTGGAGCTTTCTCTCCCAGAAACGTTTCTCCTGCAACAGGTTCTCTGCCGACAGGCTCTAGGCAGGGCTGTGCTTTCTGGCAGCTTGGTAAAACCTGGTGTGGATTCAACTTTGTGCTTGAGTAAGAACTTAGCTTTGTCAGAAACTGCTTATCCTTTGGTGCCTGGTAAAACTTGACTAGTATTTCCCAGAGACTGCAGGCTTTCCTCCAAACCTATCTCTCTGGTTCTCTGGATACGTCTCTCTGCTTTTGAATCAGGAACGTTGTGGGAACAGGGAGTCGCACACTCTCTAGCCTTAGTGCTTTCTCCAGCAGACTCCCTCCGAACAGCTGCTCGCTTAACCTGGCCCTTCTGAACTCCACCTTTGTGAACTCTGTTCCTTTGGGCTTGCTCAGGTAGGATTCTTTCTCCAAGTCCTTCTCCTTCTCTTAGAGCTGCTCCTTCCCTCAGAGTTGTTCCTTCTCTCTGTCCTCTCCTTTGAGGTGTTCTTCTCAATAGAGGAGTTCCTTCTTTGCTAGCCTTCAGCTTCTGCTTATAAAGGAATCTTTCCTTTGAAACTCCCGGGCTCATTCCCAGGTGAAAGTCATTAGCTCTCTTAGGCTCATTAGCTCCTGTATGATCACTCCTGCCCCCTCTAGCTGTGCCTTGAGGTAATTGCACATCTAGGTTTCTCTGAGAAACAGGGTTTCTTTTCAGGTTTGCATCTTTATTGATACCCACTTCATGACAGTAGATATTAAATAGAGGGGCAGACAAGGCTGACTCTTAGCGGATTCCCTGGCTTTGACTAAAGGCTTGGGATACGTTTGGTCAGTTTTTACCTGTTGGGTGCGGTGAACCAGGCCAGGGTTTTTCCGCAGATTCCAATTTGTTGGAGTCTTGCTAATAACATGCTGTGATTAATAGAATCAAAAGCTGCTGTGATATCTAGGAAAATAATTATGACTGCGTTTTGGGGGTTTTCAATACTTTTGGTGAGTGTATCAAATAGGGCTATGAGTAGGGTTTCTACTCTATGATGTGTTCTGAAGCCATACTGTTGAGCTTCAAGAGGAGAGTTTGAGTCTAGGTGGTCCAATAGATGGTTTTGAACTGGTTTTTTTTCTATTACTTTTGCTTGTTATGGTAGGCTTGATATTGATCTATATGAGCTTGGTTGTAGTTTGTCTAACTTATTAGATTTTATTATAGGGCGAATAGTTGCCTGTTTAAGGGATGTTGGCATGTAGTCTTGCGTTAAGGAAAGGTTTACTATCTTTTGTATGATTGGAGCTAGGGCATCATGTGCCATCTTTACCCATGTAACAGGGCATGGATCTCCTGGGGCTGTGATTGTGTTTATTGTAGTGACAATTTTCTTCAGTTGTGCTATGGAGATTGTTGGGAGTGAGTTTGGTTTTAGGGAATCAAGGGAGGGTTGTAATAAGGTGCATGGGGAGGACTTGCGAAGTAGAACATAATTTGGTGATATAGTAATCTGCCAGTGTTTGTGGATTAATTTGTGTAGAGGGGTTAATGGTGTCTGATGACTTGGTTAGAGATTTTACTATCTGAAACAGCTCTCTTGGTCTATTGAGAGAGTTAATTAGGATCTTCATGTGGTTTTCCTTCTTAGCCTTGTTGATAGATTCTTTATATTTTTGTAGTGTGTTCAGGTATTGTTGTTTGTCTGCTGTGCTTTTTGTTTTCCTCCATTTTCTTTCTATTTTATGGAGGAGTCTTCTTAGGGTTCTTAGATCATCATTATACCATATGTTGGAATTTCTAGGAGTTTGATCATTTGTGGACAATGGGGCAATTGCCGCCTCTGATATCTTCATGTTCCAAGAGTTCAGAAGTACATCAATGTCAGCTGTATCATAAGAACATAAGAACATAAGACATGCCATACTGGGTCAGACCGAGGTCCATCAAGCCCAGTATCCTGTTTCCAACAGTGGCCAATCTAGGTCATACGTACCTAGCAGTTTCCCCAAAAGACACAAGTTCCACAATGCTTGTACTGGGTCAAGCATTGATATCCTGGGTCCCTTTTTAATAGTGGTTTATGGACCTTTCCTCCAGGAACTTGTCCAAACCTTTTTTAAACCCAGCTATACTATCAGCCCTTACCACATCCTCCGGTAACAGATTCCAGAGTTTGATTACACGTTGAGTGAAAAAATATTTTCTCTTATTTGTCTTAAATAGTTTACCCTGTAGCTTCATTACATGTCCCCTAGTCTTTCTATATTCTGATAGCGTAAACAATTGATCCACGTTTATCTGTTCCACTCCATTCATTAATTTATAGACCTCTATCATAATTTAATTGTGGAAGGATATCTCGAATGAATGAATCCTTGTCAAAGTGTTTGAAGTGTTTTTTGGGTTGGATCTTAGGTATCGGTTTATGAGTTTTGACATTGTATGGTATCTCAAAAGTGATGTTGTAGTGGCCAGACCATGGGAAGGGTTGGGTTTGGTAGGGTAGGGTGTGGTCTTTTAATGCCTGTGATGGGAGGAAAATGAGATCCAGGGTATTTCCTTTGTTGTGCGTAGCAGTATTTATAATTTGGGTAAAGTCCATTTCATTCATGGCTTTAATGAAGGAGAGGGCTTGGGTATTTTGTAGTGAGGCTAAATTAAAGTCACCAAGTGTTATTAATCTTTTGTTTGGATTATCATGGGTGCATATTGTTTTAGGTATAGTGCTAAGGGAATTAGAGTCATTTGAGGGTGAACTGTATATAGGGTAGAATTTTGCCTCATTTGTCTGAATTAGGAGGGTGTCTAGTCCTTCATAACATATAGTTTCTAGTAGGGTGGGTTTTAGGCTCTACTTGGCTAGTATTGAGACGCCTCCTTCACATTTACTTTTTCTTGTGGTGTGAAAGGAATCATATTCAGGATGTTTAATTTGGTTGAGCAAAACTGTATCTGTTTCTGCTAGCCAGGTTTCTGTAACAAATACAATATCTGGTTTGTTGTATTGGATGTAATTCAGTAATATGGGAATTTTGTTCTTTATTGATCTGGCATTTATTAGGAGACAGGTTATGTTATAAGAGGTCTGTCGGCCCGTTGATTGGGCATGAAGTATGTTGTTGCATGGAATTATATGAATATGTCTTTCTGGTGTATTTTGTGTCCTTCCTAGGTGTTTGTGTCTGTATGCTGTAACTGTTGGATGATAGTTGTATGGGGTTATAGGTATGTTGTACAATAGCTGGTTAGTGAGACATGTTTGGTGTATTGCAGGGGTAATCAGACAGAAGGTTAGCAGCAGCAGCACAGAGCAATGTAAATAAAGACTTGTATTCAATTTCTCTGAGTTTTTAGTGCTCTAGTTTTCTTAGTGGTGATGATGCTGGTGGGTACAGATCTATACGTTTCCCAGGCTAGTGTGCTATATTATGCTATATCATTCTATATTGATAGGTATCTAGTCTTGGCTAAACAGTTCGGACATACAGTTATATTTACATTTAGATTGCAAAGTGGTGACACAGTTATAATATAGGGCTGCAGCAATTATAAGCTCTAGAAGACTGCAATCATGGGAATCTGGTATCTATAGTTGGTAAAACTGGTATCTATAGTTGCTTGTTTAGAATTAAGCAAGGCGTAGGCTATTGTAAGGTTCAGATTGAAGAGGGTATGACTGGTTAATAGGCTAGCTTCAGGCTAAAAAAGCAGAAAGGTATCTTATCTTATTTGGCTTGGTTTTTCTGAACTCTGGGTTTGCCTGTTCCCCTTATAGAAATCGTGTAGTGTTTACATCAAGCTGTAAGAGGATACAATACAAAGTAGCAGGAATGTTATTTCTAGGCCTTACAGAGATTGTAAAGATATCAATGGAGTTAGCGCAAATGATCTTTTAAATTTGCATGTTGATGTAGGAGTGTTAATACAGTGTAACATATATTGGGCATAACATGGGTGGTATGCAGACAAACTCTTATGAGGGAATTAAGATTAATTCGGTTATGTTACAATTGTTAGTTTACAGCCGACAATAAAGCTTATTGGTATAGCTTTGATAGGAGTTGAAACAGATTTGTCTGACAAGACCTACAGTACCTCTGGTAAATCCATGCTGCCTCTGATCCTGTAATCCATTAAACTCCAGAAGCCTCACTATTTTCTCTCTCAGCAGAATTTCCAATAATTTACTCACCACAGAGGTTAAACTAACTGGCCTGTAGTTTTCAATCATATTCTTACTTCAGCTTTTGTGTAAAGGGACCACATGTGCCTCTCTCCAGTCCTCTGGCACCACTTCTGACTCCAACGAGGCATTCAAAAGGTCAGTCAATGGAGCAGCTAGAACATCCCCAAGTTCCCTCAGTATTCTCGGGTGTATCCCATCCGGTCCCATTGCTTTGTCTACTTTAGTTTAGCTAGTTCCTCACAAAGACAGTCTTCTGAAAATTGTTCAAGATCCCGGTCATTTCTGTTCCTATTTGTGGGTGCTTTCTGAGATCCTGCTCGTGGCCCTTCTTCTGTGAACTCAGAGAGAAATTTTCTTAAGCAATTCCACTTTATCCTCATCAGCTTCAACATATTCCTCCCCTTCACCCTTGGGTCGGACAATACCACTTTTGCCCTTTCTCCTCTCACTAACATATCTGAAAAATGTCTTATCCCCCCATTTTATTTCATTGTCTATTTCTTCTTCTTTTGGTATGTTTGCTGTCCTGAGTACTTTGCTAGCTTCTCTAAGTTTTTCCAAATATAGATGACTGTTTTCTTCTCTCTGTGATCTCTTTTATTTCATGAAGGCTTCCCCCTCTTTCTTCACTTTTTCAACTACTTCTTTCGAGAACTATAGTAGCCTCCTTTCCCTTTTACCTTCTAAAACTCTCACTTTTGAATGGATTTTATCAGTCCTAGTCCTAATACTGAACCTCGTCATCTGGTGTTCAGTGGATGCAAGACGATCTCTCACTATAGCATCAGAAACAGTTTCACCATTGGTAAGCACCATGTCCAGTATGGCCCCTTCACGTGTGGGTTCTTTGACCAGTTGCCTGAATAGTTCTCCCTGTAGAGAATCCAGGATCTCCTTACTTCTAGATGACACTGCAGCAGGGATGAGCCAATCCGCATCTGGCATATTGAAATCATAAGCATAAGGGAAGCCACCACACCCTGACATGGCCTCCCTGTGGAGATGGTACTGGCCAGAACATTAACACATTCTGAGAAGCTGTGGGACTGATATGGAAGGGTAACATACATGATGGGTGAGGAGCTGATATTAGGTTAAGTGTGAGAGTGCAGGCTAAGTAGAAGGGTTGGAGCTATGCAGAATGGATAAGTGAATCTGGTACTTTTTGGTGTTACTAAAGTGCATTAACTGTCTAACAGATTACTGGTATTATAAAATAAAACCTCAAGATATTTTCATGTTCATGCTCTTTTCCATAACATGGATATTTCAAATACTTAATATAGTGAGATAGGAAATGTCTAGGAGCTTAATGTCCCATGTTCTACTCAATCATATTTCTGTGTATTTAACTGAATCATTTATTTATCTTATGATACAGCAAACCAAACATCACAAAGGTTCATTACACTGTAGCCTAAAAGGAATTAACCAAGCAAAACATTTACTTAGCCACAGACAGTCTACAGCCTTTGGCTGCACTTCACAAAGTACAACGGCTTTACAACACAACTGGGAAATTCCTAATGCTAAGTGCAGTAGCCAAGGAAGCCAGACCGATAAGAAGGAGCACCGAAGTCCCCCTCCCCCATGATTCCAACCCCTTCTTCTATCTTCACCCCATGTCCACCCCGCTCCACTGCCCAAATTTCCAGATAACCCCCCACCAACAACCAAAGCACACAAAATTGGAATGAAGACACGGGTCACAGCTTTATTACATAATTAACCAAATTGCATTTATAACATATGAGAACTTGGCTCAACAAACACAAAATTCCAACACACTTGTCCACCAGATAAGGTTGCCACCAGCCATGTTATTAGCAAAGTGCTTCCTCATTCACCCCACACTGCTGTCCATTTTCAGCTGCATTCCAGAACCCCCCAGAACTGCCAGCCTTACCGAGTCAAACCCGAAGCCCAGGGTTTCACCCAGTCCCACAAATAATGCCTGGGCTAGGATCACCTGCTCCAAGCCCAACCACATCAAGTCACCTTTTCAGCCACCTGACTGCCCCAGGTAACCGTTCTCAACCACCTTACCAGCTGCACCGAAATCAACTCTCAAAACCCACTCCACGACACCAAAAGAGAGTGAGCATGTGGGAAAATTGATGGAGACTCTACTGTCAGTGAGGGGAAAGGAGAAGCGTGAGAGCTGTGCCCGCAAGGGTATTTAAATGCAATGCCAGTCCCTCCTCGCGACCACCCCCTTTCCACCCTACTGAACCAATGAAATATCTTCTTTGAGCCCATGTGGGATTTAAGCCAGCAAACTCCCCCTCCCATGAGAAGACCCGCGCCATCCAACGGCCGAAGCCAGCTCCCCCTGGACAAAGGTACGAGCATCAGGGAGGGGGATGCAATCACCACTGGAGAGCCTGACTGCTTCTTCAGCAGGCCACGGGTCCCAGTCTCTCTCCCAGGACAACACCCAGTTACTAGGCAGATGCAGGCATGAGCCCCATGGCCTAAGACAGTGATGGCTAACCTTTTTGAGCCCGAGTGCCCAAACTGCCGCACAAAACTAAAGAATTTCCTCAAAGTGCCAGCACGTCAATTTGCATAAATATTTGCATAATGCTAACATACACTAACTTTTAGTAAACATGTCTCTTAATGAGTGTATGGATAAAGACAGACTAAAAGATTTCTACATTACTATAATCCAGTGCCAACCGCCAGGCACATTAGGAACTACTACAAACACTGCCCATTTAGAACCAATAGCAAACCCGCCGTATCCTAACAGCACTACCAGGACTCACAAAGCACCACACCATACCTATCAAAAGGCAACACTGCAAATATTAAACCAATACATTTCAGACAACAACAATACATGACCTACTGGGGAAAGAGAACAAGTGGCAATGTCAAAAAGGAATTACATAAACAGAATACCTCAGCTCAGTTACACAGTTGCAATTGCTCCAGCCACTTTCTTCTGGTTTCTTCATGTTTTCTGCTAACTCTCCATCATCTGCTGTCCATTTGTCCTTTCTTCTCTCTTCTAGTTTTTTTTTCCATTCTCTCTCTCTACATCCGCTTTAACATACTAATCTTTCTCCTTTTGCTCTTTCCTCATTCCTATTTCATCCACTCAAATTTTACCCCTCCATCCTCAATCCCCACTTACTCTCCCAATACCCGGCCAATTGTAGATTTTTTATCCCTCCCACACAAAATATTTTTCCCCTCTCCATTTTACTCTCCCAGCCCCATCCCATTCTAATCCTCCCCCAACATCAGCTCCCTTCTAGTTCCAGCCTCACCCAGCATCCATTCCCTTCTAGTCCCTGCATCAGCCCATTTCCAGTCCTAGCCCCCCATCAGCCCATTTCCAGTCCTAGCAACCCCCCAACCCAATACCAGTCCTAGCCCCCCCCCCCATCAACCCACTTCCAGTCCTAACCCCCATCACCCCATTTCCAGACAGCCCCCATCAGCCCACAGCCCATTAGCAGTCCTACCCCCCAGCCCATTAGCAGTCCTACCCCCCCCGCCCGCCCACCCGCCCATTAGCAGTCCTAACCCCCCCAGCCCATTAGCATTCCTACCCCCCCCGCCCGCCCGCCCCCCCCTGCCCATTAGCAGTCCTAACCCCCCCTCCCTCCCTCCCTGCCCATTATCAGTCCTAACCCCCCCCTCCCTCCCTGCCCATTAGCAGTCCTAACCCCCCCTCCCCTCCCTCCCTGCCCATTAGCAGTCCTAACCGCCCCCCCCTCCCTGCCCATTAGCAGTCCGAACCCCCCCCCCTCCCTCCCTCCCTCCCTCCCTCCCTGCCCATTAGCAGTCCTAACCCCCCCCCCTCCCTGCCCATTAGCAGTCCTAACCCCCCCCTCCTCCTCCCTGCCCATTAGCAGTCCTAACCCCCCCCTCCTCCCTGCCCATTAGCAGTCCTAACCCCCCCCTCCCCTCCCCTCCCCTCCCTGCCCATTAGCAGTCCTAACCCCCCCTGGCAAATTTTTTTTAAAACAAAAGCAGGCTCTGGCTGCTGCCGCGGCAGATTGCAATGTCCCGCGGGGCCCCCTCCGCCCGCTAAGCCCCTCTGCAAGGGCTTTCAGATTCGCGAGGGAGAGCATCTCCCTCGCGTCTCTGTTAAGCCCGCAGGGGCTAATGGGAAATTTCCCATCAGTCCCTCGTGTCTAAAGGGGCTGATGGGAAATTTCCCATTAGCCCCTGCGGGCTTAACAGAGATGCGAGGGAGACGCTCTCCCTCGCGAATCTGAAAGCTCTTGCAGAGGGGCTTAGCGGGTGGAGGGGGCCCCGCGGGACGCTGCATTCTGCCCTTGCCGCGTCCGCGGCAGCAGTCAGAGCCAGCTTTTTCTTTTTTTGCGGACCTTCCCGCGTGCCAGCTGTAAGGCCTTCGCGTGCCACAGCTGGCACGCGTGCCATAGGTTCGCCATCGCTGGCCTAAGACATTAACCAAGGAAGTTGAACCCATAAGAGAAGGCACTGGACCCACTCCTCTGTCCAACCCTTCCCCCACTACCCTATTTCCAGATGACTAACCCCCTCCCAAAAAACCCCCAAAACATTCAAAATTGGAATGAAAACACTGGTCTCAGAGTTATTACATAATTAACCAAATTGCATTTATAACTTAAGAGAACGTGGCTCGATAAAAACAAAATTCCAACATACTTAACCAGACAAGGTTGCCACCAGCCATGTTATTAGCAACGTGGTTCCTCATCCACCCCACACTGCTGTCCAATTTCAGCTGTTCTCCAGAATGCCTAGAGCCACCAGTCTAACCATATTACTAGCAAAAGCCCGCCTCACTGGGGTTCCACCCAATTCCTCCAATAATGCCCGAGCTAGGCTCACCTGCTCTATGCACAACCACATCGATCCACCTTTTCAGCCACCTGACTGCCCTGGGTAATCACCACTGGTGCAGAGCATGCTCAGCCTATCTCTGTGCTGCCCCCCCCCCCCAACAAAGCTAAAGCTGCAACCAGGGAGTTAACCACACTGCATATTTGAAGGCCTCCTGCCAGTCATTAAGAAGCAAGTTCTGACCCACAGGTGAGAGGTGAACCCATCATGACTATAAAGGCTGTTGCAACTCACTTCCACCCATGCTCAACAATCCACCAACCAATTTGACCCCTTGGGACCACCGCCTCTTAGACATGCATGCAGGCCTTGGAATAATATCTGACCAAACTAAAGCCATCCCTGGAAAAATAGCCAGTATCAATGAAAAGTCTCTCTTCACAGCCTGTATAAGTTGCTTGCAAGTCCAAGCTGACAACTGATTGCCTCTCAGATGAATGAAGCAGTTTACATTGTAACTTAAACTTTGTAATGCATATTAAACAGTGACATTGATAACTTGGATTTTTGTTTTTTTGGCAATGGAGGGTTAAGTGATTTGCCCAAAGCCACAAGGAGTGCTAATTGAACCCTGGTTTCTTGGTTCCTAAGCCAGTGCTCTAACCATTAGGCTACTCCTCCACTACATCTGGGCATAATGCTGCAACAGGGGGATGAGCTGGCTCCTGCGCATCCCCTGCTCACCCAACCAAATCAGGGAGACCCCCTTCCATAGCCAAGCCCAGGTGAGGTCCACAAGGACGAGTAGCAGCATGCCACTTAGCCTAATAAACAAAAGAATGCCAAACCAGCCACCAGTGTTGAGTTTGATGTTGGGAAACTGGAAGGGAGAACAGAGTTAGATCAGCATCTAACATGAAGTATCTTCAGAGATGGATATATGCCAATGCCCAATCCACTGAATCACTGACCCTCTGAGACCAGCCATCATTGCACTTGTCACCGCTCCAATGCGGAAGGAATGTGCTGCAAACTGCCTCACATCACTACTAATGTGTGCCAGTACTTTCCTCAATATTGCCAAGAACTGGAAGTGTGACAATGGGCTAGAGTCTGCATGCAGGAAAAGCCAACCCCCACTCCTAGGCCGTATACTCACGTAATTTAACAGGCATGTCACCAGGCATGACATGGAAGCCTCCAACTTCCGTAGAACCAGCCAATGCCCACACCCCATCTGGTCTGTCTTAGACCTAGGTATAAGAATTTGTAACTGGCCCTCCATCACCTTGACATGAGCCAACAGGAGACTGGTACCGGACGCGGCACAGATGGAGCTAGGGGCCAATTCACTCAACCTGAATGCCCCAAATAATGCTAAACAAAATGCTGCATGAAATAATGCTACCTCAAAAGGGGAACTAGCCACTGCATGCAAACTCTCACATAATCTTGCTAATATCTCATGTGAGATTGGCTGTCAAGCATCAGGAGGTGACGGGGAATCCCACTCCCAGTGCGCTAATAACCTCCTTACTAGGAAAACTGACAATGGACTACCCCAACCCGCAGCCTTTGCAAAGAAGGCAAAACCAGCCAGATGAACCTTCACTGTTGCTCTAGAAAAGCCTTGGCCCTTTGTCCCCACTATATAGGGGCCGAATAGGCCCTTGGGTACTCTTCTACTTTGCCAGCCACACACCTTTAAGAAGGCCTCTACATAATGAAACCCCTTGCAGTTAGCAGCCCAAGTAGATGACACTACCAATCCTCGAAGCAGGCTCATCATCTCAGGTGACCAAGCTGCCATAAATGGTCCGGAACTATTGCACACATCGTCTCTGCTCCTGGTGCCAATATCCTGAAGAGGGACCATTTGAAATGGGAGAGAGAGTTGGTGATACAGTTAGTAGAACTCGGGACATGCCATGCCCGAGCAGTAATATTGAAGCACAGACAGGTAAGAACAAAGACCCGCAATAATGCCGCTACCTTAAGAGGATTGTTAATTAATTACCTCACCTACCAAAGCATTGTCACACCAGAACAACACACGCTGATAACGCAAATGCTGTGGCCAAATCACCAGTGCAACCACAATTGGGAAGAACACTAGTAATGTAATATTACGGGTCTGACCTGAATCTTGCCAATCCTGCGGCCAACTCTCCATGCACCAAGTTCCCTGAAAATATATGCCAAAACCTGCATCAGAGAACAGTTGAAGATCAAGATTAGAGACTTCATCTAGTTGACTATCTTCTCCTCAGGCAACCTGGTGACCATGAGAACAGTATCTAATTCTCTGCCCAAGAAGGTCAATCATGTCACCAGACCATGCATTTTATTTATTTATTTATTGTATTTCTATACCGCACTATTCCGCATCAGCGCGGTTTACAAGGAACAGGTTTGTAAAATGTTGAACGTTCAGACATTGAACTTACATAAAACAGGCATCTTCTCTGCAACTAAAGGAACACCAAACTCAGATGCCAAAGCTACAAAACATTCCACCAGTTCTCTGCACGTACCAGACTGAGCCGACCCCACATACAAGATATCGTCCAAATAATGAACCATGTTTGGTAGGCCTGAACGTTGCACCAATACACAATGGAGAAAAGTGCTAAACATTTCAAAATAAGCACAAGAAATGGAACACTCCATGAGCATACACTTATCAAAGTAAAAACAACCTTCAAACTTGAATCCTAGTAAGTGGAATGCAGAAGGGTAAACCAGAAAAAGCGAAAAGCTGATTCAATATCAACTTTTGCCAGCAAAGCCCCTGGGCTGGATTTGAGTACCAAGGACACAGCACAATCAAAGGATGCATAACACACCACATATAACTCCTTTGGTACCCAATCGTTAACTGACCCACATGGGATGGGGGGGAGAAAGATTGTGAATCCAAAGTAATTCTCCCAGATCCTTCTTTGGAATAACCCCTAACGGCGAAACAAAAACAGGGAAAGAAGGGGTCTCAAAAGGGCCTGCAATGCACCTAAGTTCACATTCTGCCACAAGCGTAGCTCAAACCACTTCAGGAGGATGAACAACCAACTGGGTATTATGCGCACAACAATTAACAGACTCCCCTTGGTAAGAAATCTGAAAACCTGATTCAAAACCATGAACTAGGACTTGTTGCTTTGGATAAATAGCCAACCATGGGCGTATGGCCTATATATGCACCGGAGTATAGGCCAACTGCTCATGATCACCCTCACTTGTCCCTGGGAGGAGCACCCTGGATCCCCTTTTTACTGCACTTGGAGGCGCATGACTTCCCCCACAGATAGAACAGATGTATCTAAATTTGCAGTGTGGGAAGGGGCAGGACAATTTGTTAAACCACCAACAGAGATCTGATGCCATACCCCTGGCCCTGCCTGTCTGCACACTGAGTGCTTGAGACTGAAAGGAATGTGGCCCCTGCTGCTACAGGCCCTGAAGCACTTTTTGCTGTTCCACTATCAGAGCCCCCCACCAGACAAAGGTATGAGCAAGGGGGGGGGGGGGGAGGACGCAATAGAGCCACAATCGCCTCTGGAACAGTCTGATTGCCTCTCCAACAGGCACGGGTCCTGGTCCCCATCCCCAGCTGGCACCTGGTTACTAGGCGGTCGCTGGGACGGGCCCCGCGGCCTAAGGCATATCTGTTCACAAAAGATTGCTTTCATTACCCTCTATTGTTGATAAAATAACCTTTTATGTAACCATCTTTCCTACCACATAAATAGGGAAATATAAAAGGATCCTGATGGACCCCAAATCTCAGAATTACTTTTCATTAAGGACTCTTACCCTTGAAATGCCCCATAGATCATATGCATACCCCATAATATTCACATATCTGCATATCCTGCCTTGTAATCTGCCTCTCCCTCTGCCCACATGGATATTTTTATTCCCATCTCTAAAGCAATAATTATCCTCTTAACCTCTGCTACTAGGTCAAAGAATCTGATCTGGATTGTTGCACATCACAATAAAGATAGTAGATTATTTGTGTTCAAAACATGAGGCACGTACAATTGTTCTTTGACTTTTCTTTCTTGACTTATGGAAATGTGATATAGAAAATAGTGGTAGAAAAAGACCATATGGCTTATTCAGTCAGCCCTTCCATACCAACTACTAAGCTCTATAATCCTTTCCTCGGCCTCAGAGATCCTCTGTACTTGTTCCATCTTTCTTCATTTCAGATAGAGTCCTCGTCTCCATCGCCTCTGCTGGGAGGCCGTTCCACACTTCTACCATCCTTTCCATAAAAATGATTTTCTTAGATTACTCTTGAGTCTATCTCCTTTCACCTTCATCCAAGTCCTCTCATTGCAGAGTTTTCTTTCCATTAAAAGAGGCCTCCTGCCTTTCCTCCAAAGTCTGTCCCCATAAGCTTTGTGAAGAAGACCACTGAGCATTTCCACAGCTTCCCTCTGAACCAACTCCATCCTGTGTTTTCCATGATCAAAGGCACTGCACTAATATTCTACATGCTTTGTTGATGACAAGCAGAGTAATAGGTTTTTACATAAAGAGAGACTAACTAGCCTGCTGACTTAAAACTCAGACTGATACGCTTCCCCAAAAGAATACAGGGCCCGATATTCGAAAGGCATTTACACTGTTTACAGCCCTGTAAACCATGTAAATGCCTTAGACGGTAATATTCAACAGCGCCTACATGGTTAGTGCCATTGAATATTCCCATCTATATCCCCTACGTGCCCCAATGCTATCTGGTTAACATCAGGATGTATTGGGGTGTTCCGGGTCAAAGCAGAGGTGGGGAGTCCCAGTAACTAAGTGAGCTTTTGGCTCGCCGAGTTCTAGCCATGGATGGCTAACTGGGTAGTGGTCCAATATTGCTGCTACCTGGTTAGGCTCTGCAGCATTGTTGGCTCGGTGTAGAACCCGGACGTTCAATGCTGTTGCCACGGCATTGAATATTCGGGTTTAAGGGTCAGCGGACATGGAGCATAGCATGCACAAATGAGTATCAGGCCCATAACAAATGCCATACTGGATCAGACCAAGGTCCTTCAGGCCCAATATCCTGTTTCCAACAGTGGCCAATCCAAGTCACAAGTACCTGGCAGTTTCCCAAAAAGATACTCAAGTTCCACAATGCTTGTCCTGGGGTAAGTAGTGCATTTCCCAGGTCCTCTTTAATAATGGTTTATGGACTTTTCCTCCAGAAACTTGTCCAAACCTTTTTTAAACCCAGCTACACTAACAGACTTCACTACATCCTCTGGTAATGAATTCCAGAGTTTGATTACCTGTTGAGTGAAAATATATTTTCTCTTATTAGTCTTAAATGGGTTGAAAAAAATTGCACTCCAACTCTACTATTCCCCACTCCAAATCTGATAAGCCACCTCTCTGCTCCTTTAGTTGCTAAGATATAGAAACATAGAGGTATTTTTTCTAAACTGCAATAACCGTTGTGGTGGGGTTTGCTGTGTGCTAAATGCACTGTGCCGTAAGCGCCAGGCCCCATGGTAAAAATCCCATATCTGGGTCCCGGCATTGAATATTCTGGTTGCCCAGATAGTGATGAAGCAGCAGTATTTAGCTGCTGCCCAGTTAGTTTCAGCGGTGAAAGTTATGCCAGCCTTTGCTGCACCTGACGTTCGCTGCTTTGTGCCACCCCTGCTGCACTAACCATGGTAGTGCTGCTAAATATCCCTTCCAAGAATTAAACTCTGAAAAAAATTATAGTGAAAAGACCCTCTCTTTTTGTCGGAGTATAACGCACCAAAGTGGGGGGAGCAAAACCACCCTCTCGCTGTGGTTACTCTATTTTAATCATTTGAAAAAGTAAACTATATAATTGAGCTACAATCTGCTTGAAGCTCCTTTACGCCACAGGAACCAAAGTGCACGCTGTAATCTGCCTCGAACTCCTATTCAACACAGAGACCAGAATATACGACGTGGCACGATTCGGGCCGAAAAGATTTTTGAACCTGCATCAGGTAAATTAAGGCTTGTAGTCTTCAAAGGCAGAACAGTCAGTGTTGGAAAAGTCCAAGTCGTTGTGCTTAAAAAAGCCGGCGTCTGACGTAGGTGATGACAAAGCAGCCCAAAGAGAAGTCTAATCCAATAGACTTAAGGCAAGTTTACTCAGCCCTATGAGTCAAGGGAACCTCCTCCGCTGATTGGATAAAGCTGAAGGTATATCCCATAGATATTTTCAAATTATACTAGGCCCGTCAAGAGCTGTTTAGGAGTGAGAGTGGGGTGTATGACGAGGGAAGGTGTCATTAAAGTGGCCACTATGACTGAGAATGAAACTGGTTTGAATGAATGTTAATTGATTCTGGAGCATCCCAGATATTGTAAGGGTGGAATGTAATTCCCACTAACAGAATATAATTCTCACTAATGGAATATAATTCCCACTAAAGAGGCTAATATTTAACCCTCCATTTCACTCAACACATAATCAAACTCTGGAATTTGTTACCGGAGAATGTAGTAAACTGTAGAGTGCTACAAAGGGTAGCCACGTGAAGGCAGAGAAGAAGTTTGTTTTAAAACGCCGTATAGCAGCTTGCAGACACACCCAGCTGATGCTGACTTAGAAGAGATGCAGATAGAATCTGATATCAATGACATAGCAGATAATCAGATGGATTGCACTTTGTCTCTTGCTGACCATATTGAATCTCTCTGCTGAACAATATATTAAGAAGGCTGGGAAAGCAGCAGAAGAAAAGGGAACATTTTCTTTTGTTATGAGAAGCTGTTGTTTACTTTTGTTTGTACTGAGCACTGCACGTTTTAAAGCCTGAAGCTAAAGAGACTGGTTACCTTAGTTCCTGAATGTATTCCTCACGCCAATTATATGGCAACTGTCCTAAGTTTTCCACATGCACTTAATCTTCTTGGAAAGGGAAATAAATCCTTGTCATTTGCCTGAAACCACTCGACTACAATTTCTTCTTTTCTCAGAGGGTAAAAGGGACTACTATTCCCATAAGGCATTGCAGGAGCAAATGCCATGCCATACTCCCTGAATTAGAATCCCCAGGCAGACCAACCCTCCGTGCCCTAGGCGCTGGGTTGGCCCCCAGGTGACAATATTTAGGTCTTCAAGTCTCTTCTCATAAGGCTTCTGACGCAGGCTCCAAATCATTTTGGTGGCCTTCCTCTGAACAGTTTCCGGTCTTTTTACATCCTTTGCAAGATATGTCCCTCGGTATGGTCCATCCCCTTCCCTTAAAACCTTCATCTTTCCTGTTGTGGCTCCTTCCTAGTGAGAAGCATGTCAGAGAGAGCATCGCCATCAGTCGGCTTTCTCCATTGAGGAAACTGACCATTTAACACTAGTCTTTGTTAGCAATCTACAATAGGTTATTGCCTCCTAGGATAGACATCTATGTGTCTTTATAAAATAGGCTTAAAATAGGTGCCTATATGGCTTTCGAACATAGGTAACTTGTTATAAAATTACCCTCCAAGTGTGGACTTTCCAACTTGCTTCACTGTCTCAAGGATTCAGTAATGGATTTTGGTAGGTCTGTTGCTGCACCAGCTCAGTTGGACTTTCCATTTCCACTACTACTAATCATTTGTATAGCGCTACAAGTTGTACACAGCACTGTACATATAGATGTAAGACACAGTCCCTGCTCATCAGAACTTACAATCTAATCAAGATGAAAAAATATTATACAACTGGGGACTAGAATATGGCAAGATGCACATAAGTAGTGGTCCAGAGAATGAGGAGCATCAGGATCCAAAAGCAGCCTCAGAGGTGGGTCTTCAGCCTGGACTTGACTAGGGCCAGAGAAGAAGCCTAGTGCACTGAATCCCTTGGTCCTGCATTTTTTTATTTGTTGCATCTTTGCCTTCCAGGATCCTCTTCTGCTACCCGCTTTCCTCAATTGACCCTTCTTGAACTGACTCCTCAGATTTTGACTCTGGCTTGTCAGTTTACTATAATTTTTCTTACTCTTCCTGTCTTCTGAATTCTTTGATTGCCTCAAAGCAATGTTTGTTTTGACTACTGAAATTGTTAAGACTGTGTTTGGCTGAGGGCCTCAATTGCTTTTCTTCTGGAATAAACATTGTACTAGTTACAGGAATCACTATGTACTTTACTTCCTTTCAGAGGGAAATAGGTTTTATTTGCAAGGGCTGCTTAAAGTAGTCTGGTTGGGCCACTTGGATATGTAGAAATAAAGGTCAATATGGAAGCTGTAGATAGCTCTATTTATTGAACTAACCTAATACATTTCTGACTCGTTTTTGAGATTACGTTCCCTTCATAAACCATCACTTACAGCTTGCTTGTTGACACTTAGCTCTAAAAGGAAGCTTATAAAGGATTCCAGGTTGCAATTGTCAAAATAAAAAAGTCACAGTATTTTGCTCACCCAAGACCTGCTTTTACAGCTCCATAAGAATTGTCAGATACGTCCAGACCAAAATGTCCATCAAATCCTGTATCTCTTTTTTCAAAGGCGTAAGCAAGATCACAAGTACACAGAGAATCCCAAAAAGTGGCCAGATTCCGTACTGCTCACCTACAAGGATAAGTGGTGGGTTTCTCCTAGTCTACCCTAATAATGGTTTATGGACATTTGCTCCCAGAACATGTCCAAAACATTTTTTAAACCCAGCTACGCTAATTGCTTTTATCACATCCTCAAGTAATGAATTCCAGAGCTTAATCCGGTCCCCCTTATTATCCCAATTTTGTTATTTTGTCCATACTGTGATGTTTTGTTTTTTGTTTTTACTCATGCAAATGTACCTCACAAAGAGCAATTGCTTTGGCCGCCCCTTTAATTTGGAACTCTCTCCCTCCTGATTTACGCTCACTGGATGATTTAAAAGACTTTCGTAAACAATTGAAAACTACACTTTTCATTGAACAATATGGATCAACAATTGACTAAATATATTATATTTATTTTAATTATTTTAACTAATTTGCCTTATTGTTAACCCTTGTTATTTTTCCTATATTACCATTGTACTGTTATGTTTATACTGTGTTTGTTTCCCTTGCCTATAACCTTTGTATTTCTTGTGACCGCTTTGATTGAAGGAAAAGGCGGTATAGAAAACTTGTTAAATAAATAAATAAATAAATAAACTTGTCTTGAACTAAAGTGAGAAGGCGGGAAACAAATCTGTAAATAAATATTTTCTCCTGTTTTAAATGTACAACTTTGGAGCTTCATGGCATGTTCCCTAGTCCTTGTATTTTTTGAAAGAGTGAACAACCGATTCGTGCTTATTCATTCGACTCCACTTACTATTTTATAGGCCTTTATTTTATCCCCCCTCAGTCATCTCTTCTTCAAGGTTCTCCTCGATATAGCAAGAGGATGGAATTAAAGCAAATGTATATAACTTCATAAACAGAGAGGGTAACCTGCCTGGAACAGCAGGTACAACCTTAAGCAAAGGCATAGAGGGAGGTAAACTGCACAGAGAGGGAGGTGCAGCTTTACAACTCTAGTCAACATCCTGGCCAAACTAGATGGACCATGCTGGCCTTTATCGTCCATCATTTACTATGGGTGAATATTCAGCAGTGGCAGCTAGTGCGTCTAAAGCGCATAGTGTCGCCGCTGAAGACTAACCCCGGATATTCAATGCCGCGGCTATGTCCAGCCACCGGAATTGAATATCTGGAACTGAATAACAAGAAAACTGAATATTTCTTTATTGCACCATTGTGCAGCTCTGGTATTCACATCTCAAAAAAGATGTAGTGCAATTAAAGAATGCTCCTGAACCAGAAGCATTATGAACAGCCAATGAATAATCCTTATACTAGCACTTGATTTCCCCACATCGTAGTGCCTCATTCTTCCTGGGTTCTACAGTCACCTGGCCAACCAATTCACTTACTATCACTTGAGAATTCCCTTTTACAACACCTTACACTTAACACAAAAAAAAAAAAAATTTCCACCATTGTCCTTGTGCACCCTACCACTACAACACCTTACACTTAACACACAAAGACATATTTTCCACACTGTCCTTGTGTACCCGACCCCTCTTAATTGTTACTCCCTGTTGTAAATCTTCTACAACATCTTCCCCCTTAACTCCAAGTTCAATGACCTGTTCAAAGTAATTACTAAATGTTGCAATATTCTATGAAAACCGCTTTGAATGTAAGAAGGACGGTATATAAAACTTTTAAATAAAATTAAAATAAATATCTGGGGTAGCTGCAGAACCCAGAAGCTAAAAGGACAGGTGTGATATTGAGCCACTGGCCAGTTAACTTCCACAGGTAAATTTAGGCCAGCATTTGTCAAGCCTGACCTTACCTGCAGGTCGGTAACCAGGCAGTGGCAATATTGAGCTGCTGCCTGGTTAGTTACAGGTGCAACTTCTGCTCCTCCCTGGAATGCCTATGACATATCCCAATGCAAAAAACCTGAGAGAGAGTCAGTTGGACCATTAGATGATAGGGGGGTAAAAGGGGCACCAAGAGGGGCTTTAAGAGGGGACAAGGCCATAGCAGAGAGACTGAATGAATTCTTTGCTTTGGTCTTTTCTGAGGAAGATATAGGAATGTTACTCATGACTGAAATAGTGTTTAAAGGAGATGCTGCAGAAGAACTGAAAGAAATATTGATACACCGGGAGGATGTATTACAACTATTTGATAGACTGAAGAGTAGCAAATCACCTAGACCGGATGGTATACATCTAAAGGTGTTGAAAGAACTGAAATATGAGATTGCAGACCTACTATTAGTAATCTGTGAACTATCATTAAAATCATCTGTAATACCTGAAGATTGGAGGATGGCCAATGTAATAGCAATTTTTAAAAAGGGTTCCGGGGTAGAACCAGGAAACTACAGACCGGTGAGCCTGATGCCAGTACTGAGAAAAATGGTAGAAACCATCATAGAGAACAAAATTACTGAACATGTAGATAGTCATGGTTTAATGAAAGACAGCCAACATGGTTTTAGCCAAGGAAGGTCTTGTCTTACTAATCTGTTAAGTTTTTTTGAAGGTGTGAATAAACAGGTAGACAAAGATGAGTCAGTTGATATAGTGTATTTGGACTTTCAGAAAGCCTTTGACAAGGTCCCTCATGAGAGACTTTTGGCAAAATTAAAAAGTCATGGAGGAAGTATACTATTGTGTATCAGGAACTGGTTAAAAGATATAAAGCAGAGGGTAGGGCTAAATGACTAATTTTCCTGATAGAGAAAAGAGAATAATGGAGTACCCCAGGGATCTGTGCTGGGTCCACTGCTTTTTAACATATTCATAAATGACCTGGAAATAGGAATAACGACTGAGGTTGTCAAATTTGCAGATGACACAAAAAGTTGTTAAAACCTATGCAGAATGTGAAAAATTGCAAGAGGATCTTGATAAATTGGAAGACTGGGCATCAAAATGGCAGATGAAATTTAATGTGGACAAGTGCAAAGTTATGCACCTAGGAAAGAACAACCCAAACTATGGTTACACGATGCAGGGTTCCACATTAGGAACCACCACCCAGGAAAAAGATTTAGGTGTCATCGTGGATACCATGTTAAAACCATCCACATAGTGCGCAGCTGCAGCAAGAGAGCAAATAGAATGCTAGGTATGATAAGGAAAGAAATGGAGAATAAAACAAAGGATATTATAATGCCTCAATATCGTTCCATGGTGAGACTGCACCTTGAATACTGTGTGCAGCACCCGTCACCATATGTTAAAAAGGATATAGTGTTATTAGAAAAGGTACAGAGAAGAGCCACCAAAATGGTAAAAAGGATGGAAGGATACCTCTATGAAGAGAGGCTAAAAAGATTAGGGCTCTTGTCAGACGGCTGCCTGGGTGAGAATGTTCACAGTCTTGGCAAATGCATATATCAATATGATTTGCAAGGGATTGTGGGAAATGCAGTCCATTCACACCAGACACAGCTGCTCACAATAATTAGTTGTGCTTGAGTTTAAAGCCAATAAGATATTTATTTATGGGGTTATTTCACCCAACACAGATATGCTTGGTAGCACATAAACCAGGATACTTGCTGGCAGTGTTAAACTTGGAAAAACAAAATCAGGAAAACAACAGTTGAACTTTGTCAGGCAATCAAAGCAAAAGAATAAAGACCTGGTTGGTAACAAACTGGTCTTTTCTGTAGGCTTTAGCTAATATTTTCTTAGCAGTGTATCAAACAACAAGCAAAACCCACAAAGAGGGGGAAAACTGTTCTTTTCAGGTTAACTTCTTATATCTTCACACATAGATTCAGAAGTGATTCCCTCAGAGCTCACAAGCAATTAGGTAAGGCTCAATTGCTAGCAGTTACCCAGCTGAAACCCCTTAGCTGGCTTGCTTTCTACTGCGTGGCTCAAATCCTACTTCAGGAGCTTTTCTGAGTAGATTAAAGAACAAGTTTGTATCTCTTTGTGATGGTTGCTGTACTTTGTAACAGTAAATTACCAAAGGAGTTTAGACAGAGAGCAATCCATATATTCAAAGCCTGTATCTAAGACCGCTCCCCCTTCTTCAACAATCATGGGTTCAATATCATGGATTGGCACAGAGGAATTTCTCAATGGAGCACTCTCAGGAGAATACTTGTTTCCCTGCTGTCTTTCAAGGTTATAGCTAGGGCATAGATCAGTGTTCATACCTGAGCTTCCATTGCTGTTAGAATTCCTCTCTAAATAGCCTGGCCAGTATGTAGTCCAGTTCTTATGTCCAGCCTTCCAATCCAGATCCCTGGACACTGGATCTCTCTTCACATACCTTCTGGCACGGGTCCTAGGGTCCCTTCCAAGTGCAGCCGTCTCCCTCACAGGTACCCTCTGGAGATTCCTAGCTCTGCAGCACCATTCCTCTGGCTTTCCCCAGTCCAATGGTGTATGCTGGCCCTTGGAATACCTTCCAGTACACGTACTGCTCTGGACTCCTTTAGACCTCTCAAATGCTTTTCTCTTCTTTCTTCCAAAGGGTTTCTTGCCCTTTCTGTCCGTCCGCTCTGGCTTCTGCTTCTGATGATCCTCCAGATGATGAAGATGTCCAAGATGAGGATATCCAAGCTGATTTTGAGGATCTCCCAGATGAAACTGAGGATGAGGATGTCCAAGATGAAACTGAGGATGAGGATAATTCTCTGTAAAATAAAATCTACCTTTATTCTGCTTTGATGAGTGCTCCACCTTAGCACAGCGCAGCTGTGCTGAATCAGGCCCTGCCCTTTGAGATGAGTGCTTGGGGATTACCTCATAGCCCTCTTGATTGAACACACATTTCCTCACTTCAGCTCCTCTAATGGCTGTTGGAAACCTGGTGCATTCTGGGACTGGTAGTCTTTTATGGAAAAATTCTGTTTTCTTATTTCTACCAGAACTGACAGGTTGCTTGTTCAGAGTCACTTCACCTTTACTATAGCTCCTTCCTGAGCTATGATAAGCTTCCTTATCACATACCCCCCTGCTTAAGTTATTACGGACTGGTTTAACTGGTGAAACCTCTTCTCTACAGTCCGTAATACCTACGAGAGTGTTATCTTTTTGAAGCTCACTTACTTCCTGACTGGCTTCAGGGTCATTATTATTTAAAGGCCTCTCCTTCCAAAGACTTAAGTACATTAATATGGTAGGTCTGCCTACGCCCTCTTGCATTTTCTACCATATAAGACACTGGGCTCACTTGTTTAACAACCTTCCATGGCCCTTTCCACTGTACTTCAAATTTTGGGGCTGTACCTGCTACTTGAACCAAAACCTTTTCACCAATGCTTAATTGGCGGCTTTTGGCCTTCCTATCATACCACCCTTTCTGGCGCACTTGACTGTCCTGCAGGTTCCTCTCAGCAACCTGCGAGGTCCTTTTCAAACGTGCTCTCAAGTCACGTAGAAACTGTGGCACTTCCTGACTTCCTGGTTCAGGATCAATCCATTGTTCCCTCAAAATATCTAATAAACCCCGTGGAGCCCTACCATACATCAATTCATATGGAGTTACACCTAGGGACACCTGAATTCTTTCCCTGCAGGCATATAAGGCAAAGGGCAATAACATATCCCATTCTTTTACCTCTCCTGCTAACCCCCTTCTCAACATTTGTTTGAGAGTTTGGTTGAATCTCTCCACCAAACCGTTTGATTGTGGATGGTAGGCTGAGGTTTTCACGTGATGAATGCCAAAGGCATCCCAGACCTGGGCCAAATATTTGGATACAAAATTGGACCCTCGGTCAGTCAACACCTCTCTTGGGAATCCCACTTCACAAAACAATTTTACTAGCTCTAAAGCTATTGTTTTTGCAGAAACATTCCTCAATGGTATGGCCCAGGGAAACCTTGTTGCCTGATCTACCATAACTAGGATGTATTGGAAACCTCGGGGCGTTTTGACTAACGGGCCTACAATATCCATGGCAATGCGACCAATTGGGTCTGTGATAATTGGCATGGGAATCAATGGCACCACCGGTGGGTGAGCCGCTGTAACTCGCTGACACGCTGGACATGCAGCACAAAACTGGGCAGTTTCTTTGAAAATACCTGGCCAGTAAAAATGCTTAAGTATTTGATCCAGCGTTCCTTGCATCCCTTTATGACCTCCAACTGGATGATCATGTGCTAATCTATGTACTAGCCCTTTGAAAGTTGTGTGTACCACCAATTGTTTTCGTATGGTCCCATTCCTGGGGTCCTGACTCTCTCTATATAATATTTCATTATCTAGTCTGAATCTGGGCAACTCCTCCCTGACCTCATGAGCATACTTAAAAGCTCGGGTGAGAGCTTGATCAGCTCGCTGCTCTTGTGGAAAGTTAGGAAACTTTGCCACTAACTCAGCTGGCACCCAGGGTAAACTTTGACCCGCTAACATCTCGGCCCTACCCTGTGCTCTGCAAAGACTCTCACGCCGCTTTTGTGCTTTCAACTTTCTTACTTTACCAGATGATGGAGTTATTAAATCATCATGAGAGGGTAAGTCTCCTAATAACTCTGCCTGCTCCCCCTCCTCCTTTTGCTGGCTCTCTACTTTAGCCTGCGAGCGGGTGGATACAAGGCCCCTCTTATTACCTATAGTTTGGCCTTCTGGAAGCTTAACCATCTTTTTAGCTAGGGACTGAGGACTTCCAAAGAAAGGCCCGGGAGCTATTTCCATTAATCCTTCTCCCTCCTTCTTTCCTAGCCCTTCCACTAGACCCTGCTTAAATCTTGGCCAGTCCTTTCCTAGAACCAAATCAAAGGGTAGCCTAGGCACCACTGCTAACAGGACTTCCTCTTGTTCCCCCAGGCACTTAACCTTTAGCCTATAGGTGGGATATGATGTTGCAGCGCCATGAATGCATCTGATGTGAACTTGGCTTTCAGGGGTTCTAGGCACAAATCCTTCTTGGGCCTCTATTCTCTTCCAAAGCCTTTTTGACATCATACTCTGGTCTGCCCCAGAGTCTAACAAAGCATTTGTGGTAATTCCTTGCACATCAACCATCAAAAGAAACCCTTCTTTGGGCTGTTTTAAATCCACACCCATTAAGCTAGTGTGTGTCTGGCATCCCTTTTCTAAATGTCCCCATTTTCCACACTTGAAACATTTCTTTCTACTCCACTGTGTCATCAGGTTTGGCACAGTACATTTATTTTCAGAAATATCTTTAATTATTTTCTTTTCTGATACAGCACAGCTTGCCTCAGCACCCATCTTCAGAGGGCCACCCATTCTATGGCAAGCCTGCGTGGCTTTCAAGAATCTCTCTGCTAGCATGGTTGCCTCTCCAAGATTTTGGAAATTTTGCTGTATAAGGAAAGTGTGCAAATCTTTAGGCACAGCAGACATAAATTGTTCAAGCATAATAATGTCTAATAACATTTCTACCGTCTTTTTCTCAGGCTCCAACCATTTTACAGCTAATCCTCTGATTCTCTGACTCAGAGCCCTGGGTGTTTCACCCACTCTCAATGTAGTAGCTCTAAACATTTGCCTATACTCTGAAATAGACAACCCTAGGCGATCTCTAATAGCAGCCTTTACATCCTTATAATTCAAAGCCTGGGCTGCTGGCATTGCTCTGTAAGCTGCAAGCGCCTCTCCAGTAAATGAGGCTGCCAGCCTTACTGCCCACTGGGTCTCTGGCCATGCTAATGCTTGTGCCACTCTTTCAAAAGACTCTAGAAAATCATCAACATTATCATCTGGAGTTAGCTTCCCAAAACTAAATGCCCCAATTCCATGATTGAGTCCCACACTGTCCACATGTGGTGTACCAGTATTTACTGCTGGTCTTGCATCTGGTCCACTTTGGTTCTGCAGTTTAACTAGGGCTTGCACCAGATCAAGCACTGGCCTCTGCTGGTCCATTAAGGCTTTCATAGCAGTGTCCTGAGCCTGCTGTGCTAGCTCCTGTTGCCTGCTAAACTGGGCTGCCATCCAATCAGCTAGTTCCCTTGGATCCATCTTGATCCCTGCAAGAAGACACAAAAAAACCCCCACAGTGCACCACCTTCCAAACAGGTGTTTTTTTTCTACTTTTTTTTTTCAATTACCCCTGTGCCTTACTCCCATCCACCACTAGACATGCCCAGGTACTTGTTACCTTATGCCAGTGATGAATCCAGCTCTGCACAGGGTCTTTTCTTCCTGGAACAGCTACCTGGAACAGCCACCTCTCCTCCAAAGTGCAGTTGAGGGAAAATCTTTTCTTTCAGCTTTTAAGCTTGAACTGTCTTTTCCTTCAGACCTGAGTTGTAATCCTTAGCAAGTAAATCCTTCTGCGCAAAAGCAATCCGAAAAACTACGCCATTTGTCAGACGGCTGCCTGGGTGAGAATGTTCACAGTCTTGGCAAATGCATATATCAATATGATTTGCAAGGGATTGTGGGAAATGCAGTCCATTCACACCAGACACAGTAGCTCACAATAATTAGTTGTGCTTGAGTGTAAAGCCAATAAGATATTTATTTATGGGGTTATTTCTCCCAACACAGATATGCTTGGTAGCACATAAAACAGGATACTTGCTGGCAGTGTTAAACTTGGAAAAACAAAATTAGGAAAACAACAGTTGAACTTTGTCAGGCAATCAAAGCAAAAGAATAAAGACCTGGTTGGTAACAAACTGGTCTTTTCTGTAGGCTTTAGCTAATATTTTCTTAGCAGTGTATCAAACAACAAGCAAAACCCACAAAGAGGGGAAAAACTGTTCTTTTCAGGTTAACTTCTTATATCTTCACACAGATTCAGAAGTGATTCCATCAGAGCTCACAAGCAATTAGGTAAGGCTCAATTGCTAGCAGTTACCCAGCTGAAACCCCTTAGCTGGCTTGCTTTCTACTGTGTGGCTCAAATCCTACTTCAGGAGCTTTTCTGAGTAGATTAAAGAACAAGTTTGTATTTCTTTGTGATGGTTGCTGTACTTTGTAACAGTAAATTACCAAAGGAGTTTAGACAGAGAGCAATCCATATATTCACAACCTGTATCTAAGACCGCTTCCCCTTCTTCAACAATCATGGGTTCAATATCATGGATTGGCACAGAGGAATTTCTCAATGGAGCACTCTCAGGAGAATACTTGTTTCCCTGCTGTCTTTCAAGGTTATAGCTAGGGCATAGATCAGTGTTCATACCTGAGCTTCCATTGCTGTTAGAGTTCCTCTCTAAATAGCCTGGCCAGTATGTAGTCCAGTTCTTATGTCCAGCCTTCCAATCCAGATCCCTGGACACTGGATCTCTCTTCACATACCTTCTGGCACGGGTCCTAGGGTCCCTTCCAAGTGCAGCCGTCTCCCTCACAGGTACCCTCTGGAGATTCCTAGCTCTGCAGCACCATTCCTCTGGCTTTCCCCAGTCCAATGGTGTATGCTGGCCCTTGGAATACCTTCCAGTATACGTACTGCTCTGGACTCCTTTAGACCTCTCAAATGCTTTTCTCTTCTTTCTTCCAAAGGGTTTCTTGCCCTTTCTGTCCGTCCGCTCTGGCTTCTGCTTCTGATGATCCTCCAGATGATGAAGATGTCCAAGATGAGGATATCCAAGCTGATTCTGAGGATCTCCCAGATGAAACGGAGGATGAGGATGTCCAAGATGAAACTGAGGATGAGGATAATTCTCTGTAAAATAAACTCTACCTTTATTCTGCTTTGATGAGTGCTCCACCTTAGCACAGTGCAGCTGTGCTGAATCAGGCCCTGCCCTTTGAGAGGAGTGCTAGGGGATTACCTCATAGCCCTCTTGATTGAACACACGTTTCCTCACTTCAGCTCCTCTAATGGCTGTTGGAAACCTGGTGCATTCTGGGACTGGTAGTCTTTTATGGAAAAATTCTGTTTTCTTATTTCTACCAGAACTGACAGGTTGCTTGTTCAGAGTCACTTCACCTTTACTATAGCTCCTTCCTGAGCTATGATAAGCTTCCTTATCACACTCTTCAACCTGGAAAACAGACGGCCGAGGAGAGATATGATAGAGGTCTATAAATTATTGAATGGATTGGAACAGGTAAAAGTAGATCGATTGTTTAAGCCATCAAAATATAGAAAGACTAGGGGGCATGCATTGAAGCTGCAGGGTAAACTATTTAAGACTAATAAGATAAAATATTTTTTCACTCAAGGTGTAATTAAACTCTGGAATTTACTACCAGAGGATGTACTAAAAGTTGTTAGTGTAGCCGGGTTTAAAAAAGGTTTGGACAAGTTTCTGGAGGAAAGGTTCATAAACCATTATTAAAGTGGACACAGAATATCCACTGCTTGACATAATACAAGCAATGTGGAAACCGTGTCTTTTGGAGAAACTGCTAGGTACTAACAGGCATTTGCATGGTTTGCAGGTTCCCAAAAAGGCATACAGATTCCACAAAGCTCATCCTGAGGTAAGCAGTGGATTTTCTGGTCCTCTTTAATAATGGTTTATGGACCTTTCCTCCAGGAACTTATCCAAACCTTTTTTAAACCCAGCTACACTAATACCTTTTACTATATCCTCCAGTAACGAATTCCAGTGTTTGATTACTGTTGAGTAAAAACATATTTTCTCTTATTAGTCTTTGGCGTGGACCATGGAGGGTACCATTTCAACAAAACAGAAGCCCAACTGCAACAAGATCAACCGAAAATACAGAACTACAAACTACCAACAATTACACGAACTGTCCAAAGGTGAGCACATCTGATAAAGTAGACATCTCTACCGCAACTGAAGAACAAATTTAACCCTAGCAACCTATAAACCTACCAAGCCACTGAGGTTTGCCAAATCTGGTGAATCCGGACCATCTCAAAATACTGGCCTATTTCCTGATTTTTCCAGGTCCACTCAGAGGTGACAGCAAGAGTTCTTGGCATTACACCCCAGAGTGTTGGTCCTGGGTTTTTCTTTTATGTTAGGATTTCCTTGTGTATGTCTTGTTCAATGTAGTAAACTTGTGGCTTATTTTGAACCGTCAATTATTAGGGTTTACTGTGGCAAAAGAGGAGGAGAAACTGCAGGTCGGTGCTCCATAATTGCACCACTGAGACGTTTGGATGGGGGACTATGGGACTGCACTCGCTGTCTTATATGATATTTTCCTGTTTATGTTTTATTGGTATGCTTGGAGAGAATATGTTTTTTTTTGTGGGCTGTTGAATATTTGGAATAGTATACTGGAAAAAATGTTTTCCTCAATTTATTGATTGTATTTCTGTTTTAACTTTTGTAGATATAAATATGAAAATTGCATTAAATTAAAAAAAATAATACTGGCCAAACAATATGCTGCTACACGGCACAATGCTCCTTCCAACCACACTAATACTGCTACTACTTACACAACAAACAACAGCGCTCTAGACCAGAGCATATTCACCCACCTACATGCACACCCCACTCATTCAATACTTCACCTATGGCACTCACCATATGGAACAACCAGATCACACAGACACCACGCAAAACCCACATACACAGAACAGAAACCACAATCAATATACTCCTCACCTATAAGATACTACAGAACCACACTAATCCCATGGTAGGCACAAAACTCACCTGAACGTTAATAAATGCAAAGTCAGTCAGAAATAAAACCAACACCATCACAGACTACATACACACACAGTGATCAGATATACTCTGCACAACTGAAACTTGGCTCAACGATACAGACCAAGTAATTTTAAATCAAATCACTCCACCCAACTACACCGCTTTCAACTCACCTAGAAAAGGTAGAAGAGGTGGTGGAGTACTGATCCTGACCAAGAGCCACTACAAATTCAAAGCCACCCTAACAACTAGCACTGAAGATTCCAGCACAATCCTCATTTCCAACAAACACGTAGATATATGCCTCACGTATAGATCACTAAACACCAAAACTAATGACCTAACGAAGATTCTTGAAATAGTATGTGCGCATGATTTAACAATCAAGCCACTCATCCTCCTAGGCGACTTTAACATCAGAGCAACACCAGAAAAAAATGCCAAAGCCTTCCTCAAAGCTATGGAAGGACTACAATATCATCAACTGATCAAGGAATCCAGTCACAGATATGGAACAACCCTGGCCCTCATATTCATTCCCAAATCACTACAAGCACCAAGCACAGTCTCCCGTCCCACAATTCTGCCAATACCATGGTCGGACCATCACATAATAACCATCACAATACAGATCAACCAATCAATACATACACAAGAAAAATCTGAAACCAAAAGAAGATTTAAAGCATTTGATAGAGAAACCTTCTTGAAAGAGGCAATTGCAAATCTACAACAAAATACAGACAACCGTAACAAAATCATTCAAAACTGGACCAATATAATATCTACTGCAACAGCAGCACCTTTCAGAAACTACACACACATGCACACTAAACCATCCGCCCCTGGTACTCCAGCACAATCAGAAGCAAAAAGACAGCTAAGAAAAATTGAAAGGAAATAGAGAAAAACAAAAGACCAAGACATGCAACGACTATACTACACTAAGCAGAACAATTAGAACTCTCTGATCAACAACTGCAAGGAACAACACCACACAAACCTAATCATGCACTCAGTAAACAAGCCAAGAGAGCTCTTCAACATTGTGCAAGCTCCTACCAGGACAACACACACCAGGAGACCATCGAGATTCACCCTCAAGACATAGCAAACCACTTAGCCAAAAAGCAAAATGAACTAAACAAACACCTACATGCAATAATCATGGAATGCAGCGACACTAAAGTACAAACCTCCACTCAACCATGGGAAGAATTTACCATACCACCTCAGAGTCAAATAGAGCAAATAATCACCGCGCTCAACACCACCATCTCTCCTCACTTTGCCCTGTGCAGTGGATAAAAACCACTAAAGAACAACTCAGTCCTTATATACAAAAAATACTCAAATTATCCCTGCGACAAGGACACATGCCACCCTCCCTCAAACAAGCAACCATTTGACCAATCTTGAAGAACACCTCACTCTGCAAAACAGACCCCGCAGTTTACCTCCCGATTTCCAGCATACCATTTCTTGCAAAAATCATATAGAAGGCCGTACAGCTCCAGGACAATATAGACTGCAATGCACCACTGGACTCCCAACAACATGGCGTTAAGCCATGTCACAATGTAGAGACACTCCTAACCTCGCTCTTTAACAACATTCTCAAAGGAATTGACAAGCCAAAAAATGGATTTCTCCTCATTTTCACGGACAACTTATCCGCCTTCGACTCAGTCTCGCACCCCATCCTAATCCAATGCCTCCAGGAAAAGCTGCATTGCATAAACAGCTTTAATACATGGCTCCAGACCTGGTGCGAACAAGAAGGATTTATAGGCGACTGGGGAAACAGATGGACCAACAAGAGACTATACTGTGCTGATGGACAGGGGCGGCCCAAGGGGGGTGCGGGGCCATGTGCGTAGACTCGGTGCGGGGCCTCATTTGCATAAGTGGCCTTATTTGCATAAATATTTGCATAATGTTACCATACACTAACTTTTAGTAAACATGTCTCTTAATGAGTGTATGGATAAAGAAAGACTAAAAGATTTCTACATTACTATAATCCAGTGCCAACCGCCAGGCACATTAGGAACTACTACAAACGCTGCCCATTTAGAACCCATAGCAAACCCGCCGTATCGTAACAGCACTACCAGGACTCACAAAGCACCAGACCCTACCTATCAAAAGGTAACACTGCAAATATTAAACCAATACATTTCAGAGAATACTGGGGAACGAGAACAAGTGGCAATGTCAAATAGGAATTACATAAACAGAATACCTCAGCTCAGTTACACATGCAGAACATAGACCATCACCAAACAAGGAATCACAATTTAGAAACAGGAAGGCAATAATTAAACTGGGAACCCCAAAAGCCAAACTTGGAATGTACAACAACACTGTAGAAATAAAACTATAAATTAATTTCCTCTTGTACCAAACAAAGCGCAGACGTTAATGATGCACATTTCCCAGAGCTTTCATATTCCAGTTAATAAATTCAAAATAAAGAGATATCTTTCTACCTTTTGTGCATTTTTTTTCAGTTGCAATTACTCCAGCCACTTTCTTCTGGTTTCTTCATGTTTTCTGCTAACTCTCCATCGTCTGCTGTCCATTTGTCCTTTCTTCTCTCTTCTAGTTTTTTTTCCATTCTCTCTCTCTACATCTGCTTTAACATACTAATCTTTCTCCTTTTGCTCTTTCCTCATTCCTATTTCATCCACTCAAATTTTACCCCTCCATCCTCAATCCCCACTTACTCTCCCAATACCCGGCCAATTGTAGATTTTTCATCCCTCCCACACAAAATATTTTTCCCTCTCCATTTTACTCTCGCAGTATCAATCCCATTCTAATCCTCCCCCAACATCAGCTCCCTTCTAGTTCCAGCCTCACCCAGCATCCACTCCCTTCTAGTCCCTGCATCAGCCCATTTCCAGTCCTAGCCCCCCATCAGCCCATTTCCAGTCCTAGCTCCCCCATCCATTTCCAGTCCGAGTCACTTCATCAGCTCATTTCCAATCCTAGCCCCCATCAGCCCATTTCTAGTCATTTCCTAGCCCCACCATCAGCCCATGTCAAATCCTAGCTCCCCTCCACTCAGCCCAATTCCAGTCCAAGCCCCCCCATGAGTCCATTTCAATCCAAGCCCCCACCACAGCCCATTTCCAATCTTAGCTCCCCCAACAGTCCATTTCCAGTCCTATCCTAGCTGCTCCATTAGCCCATTTCCAGTCCTAGCTCTCTTCCCTCACAGCCCATTTCCATTCCAAGTCCCCGTCTCCATCAGCTATTTGCAGTTCAAGCCTCCCCTTCCACTCAGCCCATTTCCAGTCCTAGCAAACCCCCAACCCATTACCAGTCCTAGCCCCCCATCAACCCACTTCCAGTCCTAACCCCACATCACCCCATTTTCAGTTTAAGCCCCCCTATAACCCATTACCAGTCCTAACCCCCCATCAGCCCACTTCCAGTCCTAAACCCATCAGCCCATTTCCAGTCAGCCCCCAAAGCCTATTGCCAGTCCTAACCCCCCCCCATCAGCCCACAGCCCGTTACCAGTCCTAACCCCATCAGCCCACCTCAAGTCCTAACCCCTCCCCATCAGCCCATTTCCTGTCCTAGCCCCCCCCATAGCCCATTACCAGTCCTAACCCCCCCATAGCCCATTACCAGTCCTAACCCCCCATCACCCCATTTCCAGGCAGGCCCCATCAGCCCACAGCCCATTACCAGTCTTAACCCCCCCATAGCCCATTACCAGTCCTAACACCCCCCCAACAGCCCACAGGCCATTACCAGTCCTAACCCCATAAGCCCACCTCAAGTCCTAACCCCACCCCATCACCCCCTTTCCTGGCCAATCCCCCCCCATAGCCCATTACCAGTCCTAACCCCCCCATAGCCCATTACCAGTCCTAACCCCCATCACCCCATTTCCAGGCAGGCCCATCAGCCCACAGCCCATTACCAGTCTTAACCCCCCATAGCCCATTACAAGTCCTAACACCCCCCCAACAGCCCACAGCCCATTACCAGTCCTAACCCCATCAGCCCACCTCAAGTCCTAACCCCTCCACAGCAGCCCATTTCCTGTCCTAGCCCCCCCATAGCCCATTACCAGTCCTAACCCCCCATCAGCCCACAGCCCATTACCAGTCTTAACCTCCCATAGCCCATTACCAGTCCTAACCCCCCCAACAGCCCACAGCCCACTTCCAGTCCTAACCCCATCAGCCCACCTCCTGTCTTAACCCCCCATCAGCCCATTTTGAGTCCTAGCCCCCCCATAGCCCATTACCAGTCCTAACCCCCCCCCATCAACCCACAGCCCACCTCAAGTCAGGTCCTAACCCCCTCCATAGCCCATTACCCGTCCTAACCCCCCCCCCCACCCCGGCTCAGGAAAATTAAAAAAAAAAAAGAAAAAGCTGGCTGCTGCTGCTGCCGCGGCGGCAGCAACAGAATGGAGTGTCCCGCGGGGCCCCCTCTGCCCGGCTGAGCCCCTCTGCCCGGCTTTCAGATTCGCGAAGGGAGAGTGTCTCCCTCGCGTCTCTGTTAAGCCTGCAGGGGCAGATAGGAAATTTCCCATCTGCCCCGAAATTTCCCATCTGCCCCTGCAGGCTTAACAGAGACGCGAGGGAGACACTCTCCCTTTGCGAATCTGAAAGCCGGGCAGAGGGGGCCCCATGGGACACTCCATTCTGCTGCTGCTGCGGCGGCAGCAGCCAGCTTTTTTTTTTTTTTTAATTTAATTTTTTAAAAAGCAGAATGTTCTTTGCACGGGGCCCCCTGAAACGCGGAGCCCTGTGCAAAAAACATTCTTGCTCTATGGACGGGCCGGCCCTGCTGATGGACTACATCTCTCTGTCACAGGGAAAAGAATCCTAAGTGAAAACTTCAGGCAGTGTGTGGATATGCATTTAAACTAGAAAAAGGGGGTGACGGATGGGAAAGGACAAGTTCAGGACGTCACTCCCGGCAAAAGCAGAACAACATCAGAAACAACCACACTTTTAAACCACACATCAAAAGCAAATGGGAAGAAGTGGGCAGAACAAAATCAATGCAAAATACACGCTAGCCAGTTAAATGCTGGAAAGCAATGAGCACAAATGCTCGAAGCTTAGCCAACAAAGTTCCGGACCTGGGAGCCCTAATAGTGGAAGTGGACTTGGACATTGTGGCCATTACAGAAACATGGTTTAATGAATTGCATGATGGGATATAGCCATAGCTGGCTATAATCTATTCAGAAGAGACAGAGAAAGTGGAAAAGGAGGAGGAGTAGCCTTGTATGTAAAAAGCAGTATTAAAGCTACTGCAATGCAGGGGGCATTGGGAAAAGAAGAAGTGCTCTGGATTGTGTTGGAAAGAGGAGATTGCACTGTCATCCATATTGCTGTAGTCTACAGACCTCCGACTCAAATTGAAGAAATAGATAACGAATTGATTATAGATATTGCCAAGATAGCCACAAAGGGGCAAGTGATCATATTGGGCGACTTTAATCTACCTGATGTGGATTGGATTACTCCTTCTTCAAATCTGGCAAGAAGCAAAAAAATTGTGGATACTTTCCAAGATGCATCACTTAAACAAATGGTGATGGAACCAACCAGGGAAAGCTCAATGCTGGATTTAGTGCTCACCAACGGTGAGAGCGTGTCGAATGTCTGGTTGGGTGCCCCTGTGAGCAGCAGCGATCATCACACAGTGTGATTTGAGATAAAAGCTAAGGTGCAGTCCAATCATAGCAAGCTCAAAGTCCTAGACTTCAAAAACAATGACTTCAGTAAAATGGCCAAGTACCTGAAGGAGGAGTTGGCAGGGTGGGAGGGGATAAGGGAAGTGGAATTGCAATGGGCTAAACTAAAGTTGGCAATAAAAGGGGTAACAGATAAATATGTAAGGAAAGTAAATAAAAACAAGAGGAGAAGGAAACCTATTTGGTTCTCCAAAGAAGTGGCTGCTCAAATAAAGGCAAAAAACACAGCTTTCGCAAAATTCAAATGCTTGCAAACAGAAGAACACAGAAAAGAATACAGGATTAAACTAAAAGAGACAAAAAGAGAAATAAGGAAAGCAAAATCAAAGGCAGAAGAAAAGATGGCTAAAGGTGTGAAGTGTGGCGACAAAACTTTCTTCAGATATAGTCGGGAGAGGAGGAAAATCAGAGATGGAATTGCAGGACTCAGAAGTGCTGGGAACAGATTCATGGAAAGTGACATTGAAAAAGCGAAATTGCTAAACAAATACTTCTGCTCTGTTTTTACTAAAGAAAATCCTGGAGAAGGACCATCTGTGACTCCCAAATATAAAAATGGGAATGAAATAGACACCACACCATTCACAGAAGATGTGTAGAACAACTTGCAAAACTGAAAGTGGACAAGGCCATGGGACCGGATGGGATACATCCCAGGATACTGAAAGAGCTCAGAGAGGTTCTTGCAGGGCCATTAAAGGATGTTTTCAACAAATCCTTGGAAACAGGAGTACTTCCTCAGGACTGGAGAAGGGCGGATGTGGTACCTCTTCACAAAATTGGTGACATGGAAGAAGTGACAAACTACAGGCCCGTGAGCCTTATCTCGGTGGCGGGAAAAGTAATGGAGGCGTTTCTGAAAGAGCGAATAGTGGACTTTCTCAAAACCAACAGCTTGCATGATCCAAGGCAACATGGTTTTACCAAAGGACGATCTTGCCAAACAAATCTGACTGAGTTCTTTGACTGGGTGACCAGAGAACTAGATCAGTGGCATGCGATGGATGTGATCTACCTGAATTTCAGCAAAGCCTTTGATACTGTTCTTCATAGGAAGCTTATCAATAAACTCAGTAGTTCGGGGATGGGTCCCAAGGTGGTGAACTGGATCAGAAATTGTTGACTGACAGACGACAGAAGGTGATGGTAAATGGAGCTTACTCGGATGAAAAGAGGGTGATTAGTGGGGTGCCCCAGGGTTCGGTCCTGGGCCCGGCACTGTTAAATGTATTTGTGAGTGATATTGCTGAAGGACTGCATGGAAAAGTCTGTCTTTTTGCAGATGACATGAAAATTTGCAACAGAGTGGACTCCCCTGAAGGAGCGGATAACATGAGGAAAGATCTACAAAAGTTGGAAGAATGGTCTAATGCTTGGAAGTTAAGATTTAATGCGAAGAAGTGCAGTGTCATGCACTTGGGAAGCAGAAATCCAGGGGAAATGTACACGATAGGGGGCGAGAGGTTGGTGTGCAAACCAGTGTGACAAGGCAGTGGCAAAAGCCAGGAGGATGTTGGGTTGCATACAAAGAGGAATTACTAGCAGAAAGGAAGCGGTACTAATGCCATTGTATAAGTCACTGGTGAGGCCTCACTTGGAATACTGTGTTCAGTTTTGGAGAACATATCTTGCAAAGGATATAAAAAGACTGCAAACTGTTCAGAGGAAGGCGACCAAAATGATTTGGAGCTTGCATCAGATGCCTTATCTGAAGAGACTTGAAGACCTAAATATGTACACTCTGGAGGAGAGGAGGGACAGGGGAGATATGATTCAGACCTTCAAATACTTAAAGAGAAATAATGAACAAACAAACCTCTTCCAAAGACGGGGAAGCTGTAAAACTAGAGGGCATAACATGAAGCAGCAAGGGGGAAATTGAAAGGCAATGTCTGTAAATACTTTTTCACTGAAAGGGTAGTGGATGCTTGGAATGCCCTACCGATGGAAGTGGTGGGGGCAGTAATTTCTCAACATACAGGGTGTCCTACACAGAGCAGTGGGTTCACCCCTAAAACAAAGACATGGGGAGGGGTGGTCTGCAAGGAGCAGCAGGTGCACCTACTCTTGCCATCTTACTGGGCAGACTAGATGGACCATACTGGTCTTTATCTGCCGTCATTTACTATGTTACATCTTACTTAAAGGACAGGCTACATAAGGTAGAATGTGGAACAAAATACTCCACATCCTTCCCCACAACACAGAGCCTCCCATAAGGGTCGGCACGCTCATCTATACTGTTCAACCTTTACATGCACCCTGTCTGTGATATCATCAAGAAACATAACGTGCTATTCCATCTCTATGCAGATGTCCTCATGGTTTACACTCCGATTGACCACGAAGCACCAAAAATCATGACCATAACTCAATGCCTAGATGATGTAGCCATCTGGCTCAGCAGCAACAACCTCACACTGAACAATAAGAAAACAGAAGCACTTTACATCAGCAGCAGTACCACCTTCAACCCTCCATAACAAATCCAACTGCTCAACTAAACCATATCTGTGAAAGAGGAAGTGTGCTACTTAGGCATCATACTTGACAAAACAATATCAAACTTCAATCTCATATAAACAAGCAAGCAGCGAAGACATACCACAAATTAAACATCATAAGAAGGATTAAACCTCTCCTATGCCAGGATCACTTCCAGACTGTTTACTAATTTATTTATTTCAGTTTTTTATATACCGCACTATTTATAATCAGCGCGGTTTACAGATGAACACAAAGACCAGAACAACAGGCTGTTCGGTATTACATATAACAGGAGTATAAACTTGGATAACATGGGAGAACTATATACATAGAATAAATATTCAATTAGTTCTATAGCATGAAAAAACTATTTACATAAAATAGCAGTAGTGCAAGGGTCAGGAGGAGATTGTGGTTAAGTTTGTGGTAAGGCTATTCTTTTGAACTTTATGTAGGGTAATATTTGATAAATAGGTTAAATTTTAGGGCCTTTCTGAACTGGGTTAGCCATCATCACACCAATACTGGACTACGGCAACTCACTCTACCAAGGCCTACCAAAGCAAACCATTCACCCACTACAAATGGTGCAGAACACAATAGCATGAGTCATCGGTTTACCCAATAAAACAGATCATATCACACCAATTTTACATCAACTACACTGGCTACCAATCCAAGCACGTTCTAAGTTTAAAACAATACTAAATATCTTCAAAATCATCCACCACTCTTCCTCAGACACTCTAGAAATCCTAATTACAAGAGAAGAAAGTACCTGCCCCAGAAGAACCAATAACAATCACATGATTAATGTGTCATCGGACTTCCAGAAAAGCAAGCAATCAACATTGAAAAGAGCATTATCACTAACTAGCTGCACCACAACTATGGAACACCCTGCCTCAAGATATCCGTTCCACCAAAGACATCAAAGACTTCCAGAAAAGACTCAAACCTTTCTGTTCAGAGAACACTGTGGATACATCACATAGCACAACAACCACTCTGAATCCAACAAAGGACTCTTGAAACATTCCAAAGGCACAATAACACACACTGACGTAGCTAGCAGAACTACTGTAAATATGCTAAACAATGTGTAAATAGTTACTATCCTTTTATTACCTCATGTTATTTAATGTGCCCAAATTGAGTTCAAAGTTTCTTGTAAACCGCTTTGATGACCACTCTTATCATTTCCCTCGTTATGTCTCGTCTTGATTATTGTAATGTCTGTCTTGCCGGGCTTTCCCAATCCCAAATTTGTTGTCTTCAACGGGTTCAAAACACTGCTGTCCGTGTTCTCTCCCAAGCCTCACGTTTCGATCACATCACCCCCTTGCTAATACATTTTCACTGGCTCCCTGTTACCTTCCGTGTTCAGTTTAAAGTCCTTATTTATGTGCACAAGGTACTCCACTCCGGTGCACTCCGGTGCACTCCACTCCGGTATCTCCCTGTATCTTGCCAATCAAGTTCACCTCCATACCCCACATCGGTCTCTACGTTCCATCCATGCCAACTGTGTCTTTCTTCCCTCTCCCTCCCAGGCTCACTTAGAATCCACCCGATCCTCAGCTTTCTTTTTTCTTGGTCCGAGGCTTTGGAATTCACTCCCTCACTCCCTTCGATTAGAAACTTCCTACCCGTCCTTTAAAGCTAAACTAAAATCTCATCTTTTCTGTTCTGCATTTAATCTCCCCCTTCCTGCTCCGTCCCCTTCTCCTTCCTAGTACTACCATGCCAGCTCCTTATCCCTTTCTTTCCTCCACCCTTCTGTATTGTCGATGTGTTTCCCCTCCTCCCTTATGTTGCCACCTTTGTTCCCCACTCTGTTCTCTGTCCTCATCTCTTTTCTGTATGATTTTATGGCGTTCTCTCTCTGATTCTCCTTTCGCAGCTCTCTTTTTAATCTGATTTTATGTATTGTGAACCGCCCAGATGCTAACCGTATTGGGCGGTATATAAAGTTTTAATAAACATAAACAATAAACATAAATGGCTTACATTGTAGCTCCATTGCATGTCCTCTAGTCTTTCTACTTTTTGATGGTGCAAATAACCGATCCACATTAACCCGTTCCAGCCCATTCATTATTTTACAGACTTCTATCATATCTCCCCTTAGCCATCTCTTTTCCAGGTTGAAAAGCCCTCCCCTTTACCATTTTGGTGGCTCTTCTCTGTATCTTTTCTAATTCCGCTATATCCTTTTTAAGATACGGTAACCATAATTACCACAAGATTCAAGGTGTCGTCTCAATATGGAATCATACAGAGGCATTATAATATCCTTTGTTTTATTCTCCATTCCTTTCCTTATGATTTCTAGCATTCTATTTACATTCTTGGCCGCCGCTGCACACTGGGCAGAGGTTTTCAATATATTATCCATGATGACGTTGGAGTCGGGAGTGGTGCCAAAGGACTGGAGAGAGGCTCATGTGGTGCCTTTACACAAAAGCGGAAGTAAGGATGTGGTTGAAAACTACAGGCCGGTTAGTTTAACTTCGGTGGTGAGTAAATTATTGGAAATGCTGCTGAAAGAGAAAATAGTGAGGTTTCTGGAGTCCAGCGGATTACAGGATCCGAGGCAGCATGGATTCACCAGAGGCAGGTCTTGTCAGACAAATCTGATTGAGTTCTTTGACTGGGTGACCAGGGAGTTAGACCGAGGGAGAGCACTATATGTGGTGTATTTAGATTTCAGTAAATCGTTTGATACTGTTCCTCACAGGCAACTTATAAACAAACTGAGCACCCTAGGGATGGACCCTAAAGTTACTTGGGTTAGAAATTGGTTGGATGGGAGGTGACAAAGAGTACAAGTAAATGGAGATCACTTTGAGGAGAACGATGTTATCAGTGGTGTGCCCCAGGAATCTGTCCTTGGTCCGATTCTTTTTAACATTTTTGTTAGTGATATAGCGGAAGGGCTTTCAGGTAAGGTTTGCCTCTTTGCGGATGATACCAAAATCTGCAATAGAGTAGACACCCAGGAAGGTGTAGATAACATGAGGAAGGATCTAGCTAAACTTGAAGAATGGTCTAGAATTTGGCAGCTGGGATTTAATGTTAAAAAATGTAAGGTCATGCATTTGGGCTGCAGCAATCCAAGGGAGCAATATAGTATAGGGGGTGAAGTACTTTTGTCCACTAAAGAAGAGCGGGACCTAGGCGTGGTTGTGTCTGATGATCTTAATGTAGCTAAACAGGCAGAAAAGGCGACGGCAAAAGCTAGAAGGATGCTTGGGTGCATACGGAGAGGAATGGCTAGCAGAAAAAAGGAGGTGATAATGCCTCTGTATAAGTCTTTGGTGCGACCTCATTTGGAGTATAGTGTGCAATTCTGGAGACTGCACCTTCAAAAGGATGAAAACAGGATGGAGTCGGTGCAGAGGGTGGCTACCAAAATGATTAGTGGTCTTCATTATAAAGCATATGAGGACAGACTGAAGGATCTTAATATGTACACCTTAGAGGAAAGGCGGGATAGAAGTGATATGATTGAGATGTTTAAATACCTCCGTGGCATAAATGTTCAGGGAGAGAGCCTCTTTCAATTGAAAGCAAGTTCTGCTACGAGGGGACATGGGATGAGGGTGAAGGGAGATAGATTTAGGAGTGATATGCAGAAATATTTCTTTACAGAAAGAGTAGTGGATCCGTGGAATAGTCTCCCAGTGGAGGTGGTAGAGATGAGGACAGTAACTGAATTCAAAAAAGCATGGGACAAACACAGAGGAACTCTAAAGATAAAAAGGGGACTATTGTAGTTGTTGTTATGGAAGGACAGACTAGATGGCCCATGTGGTCTTTTTCTGTCATCATATTTCTATGTTTCTATGTTTCTAAATCTTTTTCTTGGGTGGTGGTTTCTAAGGTGGTACCTTCCCAAAGTTTGGGTTGTTCTTTCCTAGGTGCACATCTTAGCACTTATCCACATTAAATTTTATTTGACATTTTGATGCCCAGTGTTCCAATTTATCAAAGTCTTCTTGCAATTTTTCACAATCCTCTTGGGTTTTAACAACTTTGAATAATTTTATGTCATATGCAAATTTGATCACCTCACTCATTATTCCTATTTCCAAGTCATTTATGAATATGTTAAAAAGCAGTGGGCCCAGCACAGATCCCTGCAGTACTCCACTATTTATTTTTATCCATTGAGAAAACTGGCCATTTAGCCGTACCCTCTGCTTTCTATCTTTTAATCGGTTCCTGATCCACAATACTGCACTGCCTTCAATCCCATGACTTTTTAAAATCGCCAAGAAAAGCTATGTTTGCTTATGAGAGTCAACACTCTCATCCTTTGGATAATCATACTGCCTCTCAAACCATAAGGCAACTACAGTTTTCCAGATAAAATATAATCAACCGAGTCATTTTTATCCACATGCTTTTTTGCATCTTGAAAAAATGTAGCAGATTGGTGCGACAAGACTTCCTCTGACTAGGTCCATGTTGACTTTGTCTCAGTAAGCTATCACTATTTGGCTTGTTTATTAACAATCGCTAGCCATTACCACATGGTTTGCTAGGCCCCACACTAAACATCCAATGCTAACTAGGTAGTGCGCGTTGGACAGGGAATGTGAAGGATTGGGATGGATCGTGGGCATTGATAGCACATAGCAGCTAGCATGGGCATTATGGGATGGCAATAAGTGAGCCCCCTAAAGTTAGCATGGGCATTTATTCTAGTGTCACGCTCAAATGCATACTACTAGTGACATGTGCCCTTTAATAAACCTGCCCCTTCTTTTCTCTATGATAGTTGCTAGCATTTTGCCCAGCGCTGAGCTCAGAATCACCAGTCTGTATTTTCTCTGATCAGCCCTGGAACCTCTCTTTAAAATTGGCATTACATTTATTTATTTATTTAGCTGCACTTATATACCACTTTTCACCGGGTCAAAGCGGTTTACAATAACAAAGGGGGGTGGTGGTACATTAATCAGCTCACAGTTAAGGGGGGGGGGAACCATCACTGGGGGGCCAACATTGATGATCCTGACATGGTAGGCATCAGTACTTGACAATGACTATCTACAGGTCTGTTTTTTCATCATATTCAGTCTATTCTGAGACCACCAAGGATAGGACTTTAGTGAGTGGTGTCCAGTTCTGATCCTAGGTGTTCCCAGAATAGATGGGTTTTTAACTGTTTTCTGAATGAGGAGATGTCTTTGTTGTTTCGGATCTGGTTAGGAAGGGAGTTCCAAAGCGATGGGGCGTAAAGTACATGACCATTCTTCAATCTTCAGATACTGTAGACAATTTAATGATAGGTTGCATATATTAATAGTAGATCTGCAATTTCATTTTTTCATTTCCTTCAGTACACTGGGGTGTATACCAGAAGGTCCAGGTGATTTGCTACTCTTTAGGTTAGCAATTTGCCATGTTCTAGGTTGACTGAGCTTTGTTTCAGTTCCTCCAAATCATCACTTTTAAATGCCATTTCCAACATGGATATGTCCCCGACATCTTCTTCAATTAAGACAAAATTCATTTACTCTCTCCACTTCGGACTTTTCCTGCCTGACTGCCCCTTTTATACCTCTGTCACCTAATGTTTCCTCAGACACTTCTTGCTTCAGATACATCTGAAAGGTTACTGCCTCTATGGCAAGCTTCTTTCACTTTCTATTTTTGCCTTTTTGTAAATGCTTTGTATCTAACTTTCCACTGTTTATATTATTTCCAAATGTCTTAATTTGGATCTATTTTCAGTTTTTGAAAGATGTTGAAAGAACGGGTAAACGTAGATCGATTGTTTACCTTATCAGAATATAGAAAGACTAGGGGACATGCAATGAAGCTACAGGGTAAACTATTTAAGACTAATAAAAGAAAATATTTTTTCACTCAACGTGTAATCAAACTCTGGAATTTGTTACCGGAGGATGTAGTAAACGCTGTTAGTGTAGCTGGGTTTAAAAAAGGTTTGGACAAGTTCCTGGAGGATAGGTCCATAAACCATTATTAAGAAGTGACCGAAGATATCAATGCTTGACCCAGTACAAGCATTGTGGAACTTGTGTCTCTTGGGGAAACTGCTAGGTACATATGACCTAGATTGGCCACTGTTGGAAACAGAATACTGGGCTTGATGGACCTTGGTCTGACCCAGTATGGCATATCTTATGTTCTTATGTTCTTTTAACTGTAATAACTGCTTTCACCTCACCTTCTAATCATGCTGGCAGCAGGTTGGCCTTCTTTACACCTTTCTAAACATGTGGAAAACATCTGGTCTGTGTGTCCAAGATGGTATTTTTAAACAGCATCTACAGTTGTGATCAACATTATTGGCACCCTTGAAGTTCAACCCTTTAATGTAAAATATCTTCTAAAAAAAGTGGCCAGTGAAATGGCTTTGGACTATATATGCACACATATTTGACACACAAAAATCAAATAAAACAAGACCAGTTAAAAAAGAAATAGTAGGAAATAGTATAAAACTGGGACATTGCCAGGACATGATTATTCAAAATAGAAAAAAGTCAGACTATCCAATCCCCAAAAAGCAATCAAACTTTTTAAAATCCTTCTTTTTCTGTTTTTTTTGTTGGAGTGTTTGTCATGAAAAAGGATAACCGCTTGCTTGAGACCAACCTTTCTTTTTATAGTCTTTAAAAAGAGCCCGAAGATCCAGTAAGTAAGTATGCAAGAATGCTACAGCAGCGCACTACATATAAACAATTATTATATTAACTTATCTTAGTGATGTAAACTTATTAATCAATAAGCACCCATAGGACTCTGTAATGGAATGTTAATATCCCAGTCCAATAGTGAACAGTCTTGAGAAGGTATTGAAAATCCTCACCAGATAATGCATTGCGGATAAAGCACAGTTACTTACCTGTAACAGGTGATCTCTGGGAACAGCAGGAATAAGTCTTCACATATGGGTACGTCGGTACCGACGGAGTCTGCGCGGGAACGCTTCCCAGCGTCCAATCAAAGAGCTTTTGGAAGCATCCCACCATGCCTGCATGCTGCCTTCCCGCCTTTCCCAACAGCCTCTCCTCAGTTAAGTTTTAAAGCTGAGACAAAGAGAGAGAGAGAGGAAAGGAAAGATAGATAGAGATACAACTCCTGGGGAGGTGGGTGGGTTGTGAAGACTTATTCCTGCTGTTCCCAGAGATCACCTGTTACAGGTAAGTAACTGTGCTATCTCCAGGAACAAGCAGGAATGAATCTTCACATATGGGGACTCCCAAGTTGAGATGCCTGGAGTCCGAGCATGTCATAGGTTGGAACATGCTATCTCCCAGAACACCAGGCATCCTGAGGATGGAGGGTAGGAGTTGAAGAAAGAAAGGTGCTGTGGAACAGCTAACCTAGCATAGGCTTGCAGACAAGGAGTCCATGTGTGGATGATAATTGTCATCAATGATATTGCAAAGAAAAAATATTGCAATAGGGACCTCCCCTAACAGGACTTCAGAGAAGTATGGAGGTTCATGGGATCTACTGGGGAACCCAGTAGAGGAACCTCGAGAAGGACCTCACTGTAAGTGGAGGTGGTAAACCTGCAGGAAAAGCAATTGTGGTCAGAATCCTGAAGGTAACAGGGAACCCCAGTAGGAAAAAACTGGGGTAGTACAAAAACGGTGGGCCTTCAGCGGAAGGCTTTATGATAAAAGCCCAACTCTTTTGGCAGCAGAGTGGCTCACTCTTAGGAACAAAAAGAGAAAGGCTAACCGATTTGGACAAACAGGCCCAGTCCTTGTGGGGAGAAAAGGTATGGGAACCCCTTGTATCCCAAAAGAAAGGACAAACGCCGGAGGCATTATAGCCTGTGAGTAGCTGAAGATCCGCAATGTCTCTCCTAACTGAAGTCAGCTGGGAGAGATATTGGAACATGGAGAGCTTCAGAGGTACCTAACCTTAGGGTTATGGTAGGTGTTAACTACCACCAAAGTGGTTGTGAGTGTAGGACCCCAAAACATGCTGGATAGCATAAGTATGGGTAAAGCCCATCTGTCAGAATCATATGGCTATATGAGCTTCGACAATCAGGTAGATAAAGCACAAACATATCTACCGATAGTAAAATATCTCGACAGATATATATATATATATATATATATATATATAGTCACACTTCTTTAGCCCCAGCGGTGACTCCTGGTATTATAAGGCTTCTGAAGTGGGTAGTTGTGTCGTGCTTCTTTACATAAATCACACAGTCAGATTTTCTTTATCATTTTAAGGGTTTATTCCCCGTCCCATGAGGTATTTCTTCATTCAAGGAACATAAATTAAGAGCACACTCTGCTCAAACAAAAAGTAATCAAAATAACAGAAACAGCTTCCTTCAGCATATACTCTTTAACTTAAAGAAACAGTTTCAAATGTCCATTTGTCTTTAGAGAGAGTTATCAGCACATTCAATATTTGTGCTTTGGTATATTATACAGATTCTGTTACCTTAAAGAAAACTCAGGTTCAGACAGGGTATTTGAACATTCCATTAATGTGGGGTCTGATAAGACTCCTGAATCCTCATATTCCATAGGCTCCGGCCCCTTGCTATCTTCTTCCTTTCCTTCCAACGCAGAATAAAAGTCTAACAGGTTTCTTTTATCAAAGAGGAAGTTCTTTCGTCCCTGCACTGCCCTGCCTCTCTGGGGAGTGTCAGGAAGTTCTGCAAACTGCTTCCTAGAGCCTTGCCCCTTCTGATGCCTCAATGCACAGCTTCTGTCTTCAGCTATCCTGTCAGCTGTGTAATTGGTAGAGGATCCCTGCCGGGTCTGCCTGAGCTGCTTAGAATCAGCTGTGTCTAATTGCCACTGGTGTAACGGAAGTTCTCTTGGAACTGAAGGCTTATGGCAAGGGATTTGTTCAGCCCTGCCAGGTAAGTAAAACTCTCTGTCCTTAACCTTTTTATAAGCAGGAGGAAAGTTACTAACAGGTTCTGTATAAGAGGGCTTCTTATGGTGATTTCTATATCTACAAGGCTCTTCTCTTTCTTTCAATAAATAGCCTTTGTACCTGCTTCCTGCTTCTGTATCTACAGCTGCAGTCTTCTCATACCTTGCTGGCTTTTCCCATTCATTCACACTGTCAGGGTGTTGCCTTCCCTCTGAATCATACTGGCCTCTGAATTCCCTCCAGAGTTCTTTCCTCTCTCTGCAAGGTTCCTCTCTCCAATAATTCCTTCTTCTCCAAGGTTCCTCTTTCCAGTGTTCTCTCTCTCTCCAATGCTCTCCTTTCCAGGGTTCTCTCTCTCTCTCCAATGTTCCTCTCTCCAGGGTTCTCTCTCTCTCCAATGTTCCTCTCTTCTAACTGTTTGAGAATTTCTTTTATGTACGTCATCCCTGACTCCACCTTTTCTCTGTTGCCTCCTATTGGTTGAGGCAAATTCCCTTCCTGGGTGGGTTTCTACTGGGTCTAAACAGCTGTGCCTAGGTTGTCCCTGGCAACTGTCAAGCTTTTCTCCATTCAACCTGTCTCTTTCACTGCAATCATTCACACTACTTTGCTCTGTTTCTAGCTGATCCCGATCCACCCTATGACATATTCCCCTCATTAAAACATTACTTGCTGCTGCAGTTTCCTGTGGACAGCAAGTAATTCTTTGTGGGGTTCCATAGTGTTGTTCATGGTAGGCCAAATTGGCTGTGGCCACCCTCTCTTTCCATGGTTTTAATACATTTACATGGTACACCTGTCTTCGGCCATTTTCATTTTCTACTAGATAAGATACAAAACCTACTTTTTTGATTATCACTGCTGGGCCTTTCCATTGGGATTCAAACTTCGGACCAGGGTCTGCTATCTGCACGAGGACCTTGTCCCCAGCTACCAGTTCTCTTGTCTGAGTATTCCTGTCATAGTATTTTTTTTGGCGCAGCTTACTGCGGTTCAAGTTTTCTATTGCAGCTTGAGATGTTTTTCTCAGGCGTGTCCTCAATTCTTTCAAAAATTGGGGAATCCCTACTTCGGGCACTTTGGGTTCTACCCACTCATCTTTTAAAATATCTAGTATCCCTCTTGGTGATCTCCCGAACAGAAGCTCAAATGGGGATACTCCCAGCGAGGTTTGTACTCGTTCTCTACAGGCATATAGCACGAATGGGAGCAAGGTATCCCATTCCATCATCTCCTCTTTCCTTAAGCCCCTGCGCAACAAATGCTTTATGGACTGGTTGGTGCGTTCCACCAGCCCATTAGTCTGGGGATGATATGCACTTGTTTTTATATGGCGTACGCCGAACGCCTCCCAGACTCTAGCAAGGTACCGTGAAACGAAATTGGTACCTTGATCCGTTAAAATTTCTTGCGGAAACCCCACTTCACAAAATAGTTTTATTAGCTCTTGGGCAATAACTTTTGCCGATATATTTCTAAGGGGTATGGCCCAAGGAAATCGGGTTGCATGGTCCACGATAACTAATAAATATTGGAATCCGCGGGGTGTTCTTATCAAGGGGCCTACTATGTCCATTCCCATTCGCCGAATGGGCGCAGTTATTGTGGGTAAAGGTATTAAGGGAACCGCCTTGGGTTTTGATATAGAGACCCTTTGACAGGCTGGACAAGCATCGCAGTATTGTTTGGTTTCTTGGTAAACCCCTGGCCAATAAAAGCGTGCTAGAATCTGGTCCAGCATCCCCTGGACCCCTTTGTGCCCCCCAACTGGGTGATCATGTGCCAGTCGTAATACTATTGCCTTAAAGGCTACCGGCACTACCAACTGTTTCCTTATTGAACCCGTATAGGGATCTAGCCCCTCCCTATACAGAATATTTTGGTCCAGTAAGAACCGTGGTAACGTGGTATGGTCCATTTGAGCCCACTCAAAAGCTCTTTTGAGAGCTAAGTCTGCCTTTTGTTCCATGGGAAAGGATGGAAACTTTTGAACAAGGGCAGCGGGAACCCAGGGCAACTCTCCCCCTGCTTCTAGCTCCTTTCTTCCCTTTGCTCTCTTGCCTCTCTCCTGTCGCTTAGTAGCCTTGGATTTTTTTCTTTCCTTCACTGGATTTTGAATCAATTCATCATGGGTCGGCAATGGATCTCTGTCTTCCCCGTCTATAGGGGTCTCTACTCTTTCTACTGGGACCTCTTGAGGTTCCTCTGCCGGAATTCCTGGAGGTTCATCTTTTCGATCTTCTTGGGATCCACCTACCAAGGCCTCTGGAGGTTTTTCCCTTGAGGCTTGGGACCGGGTGGATACCAAGCCCATTTTCGTACCTGCTCCTTGACCCAATATTCCTGACAACAAAGGCCAGTCTCGCCCCAAAACTACCTTGTGGGGCAATCCAGGGACTACTGCAACTTGAAGTTTTCCTTCTATTCCTAATGTGCTGACCTTTATTTGGCCTAACGGATAGGGAAATTGGGCGCCATGTACACATTTTATGGCCACCTGTTTATGGGCTACTGGACAGGATAGTTTTAAAGTTTCCCAGAACTCTTGGGCTATTAGGCTTTGCTCTGCCCCTGAATCCAGTAGAGCTTTAACCTTTTCTCCTTCAATTTGTACATGCAAACCTATGCCTTTTTGTACCTTTTCCTCAGCCTCAATCATTAGCACTGTTTTAACTCTGCATTCTTTTATCATATGGCCTATTTTGCCACACCTATAGCATCTTCTAATGGGTTTTTCTTTACTAGGACTATCAGAGCTATATTCATGCATTCTTCTGGGCATATATTTTCTTTCACTCATCCCACTCATACCTGCACCAGATAAAAGGTTGGTACCAGACACTTTAGCATGTTTTGCCTCCTGGAACACTTCTGCCATTTGAGCTGCTTCTATGGTATTTGAGCAATTTTGTAAAGTTACAAACACTTTCATCTCTTGTGGGATAGCCACCAAGAATTGCTCCAATACGAGCTCATCTAGTACTGACTCTAATGTTCTGTTCTCCGGCTCTAACCACTTATATAATAAACTTTTGAGCCTCTGGCATAAAGCCTTGGGAGTTTCGTTTTCCCATATTACAGCCTCCCTGAATAATCTTTTATAATGTCTTGGGGTTAAGCCTAAACGATCTTTTACTGCCTTCTTTATCTCGGCATAGTTGTTTGCTAAACTAGCCGGCATGGCTTTAAAGGCAGACAATGCCTCTCCACTTAAAGACATTGCGAATCTCATCGCCCACTGTTCTCTTGGCCATTTTAAGTTTTCTGCAATGCGTTCAAACGCTTCGATGTAATCATCGGGATTGTCATCATTCCCTAAATGTCTCATGGCAAGAGCTATATGAGAGTCTACTTGCGTTACTGGTGCTGGTGGTGTTGCAGACTGGTTCAGTAACATAGTCATTGCTTCCAGTAGCGGTCTCTGCTGCTCTTTCATGGCCGCCATATATTTCTCCTGGAGGTGCTGCATCAGTCTGGCCTGCTTCTCTTGCTGTTCATTTAGCCAAGCCAGCATGTCCTGCGGATCCATCTTTTTTTTTCTCTTCTCTGGGTATTCTGCACCTCGGTTTCCTGGTAGACTTCAGCATGTGAGGAAAATTTCTTTGCACCGCTGGCCGGGCTGCCAGCCGAATCTTCTGCAATCCTTTGGAGCGACTATTCTTTCTTCAGGCACTTGCTTATGCCCCCAAAAATTTTTTTGTATATCCTCACAGTCTACGCCATTCTTTCTGTCACACTTCTTTAGCCCCAGCGGTGACTCCTGGTATTATAAGGCTTCTGAAGTGGGTAGTTGTGTCGTGCTTCTTTACATAAATCACACAGTCAGATTTTCTTTATCATTTTAAGGGTTTATTCCCCGTCCCATGAGGTATTTCTTCATTCAAGGAACATAAATTAAGAGCACACTCTGCTCAAACAAAAAGTAATCAAAATAACAGAAACAGCTTCCTTCAGCATATACTCTTTAACTTAAAGAAACAGTTTCAAATGTCCATTTGTCTTTAGAGAGAGTTATCAGCACATTCAATATTTGTGCTTTGGTATATTATACAGATTCTGTTACCTTAAAGAAAACTCAGGTTCAGACAGGGTATTTGAACATTCCATTAATGTGGGGTCTGATAAGACTCCTGAATCCTCATATTCCATAGGCTCCGGCCCCTTGCTATCTTCTTCCTTTCCTTCCAACGCAGAATAAAAGTCTAACAGGTTTCTTTTATCAAAGAGGAAGTTCTTTCGTCCCTGCACTGCCCTGCCTTGCCTCTCTGGGGAGTGTCAGGAAGTTCTGCAAACTGCTTCCTAGAGCCTTGCCCCTTCTGATGCCTCAATGCACAGCTTCTGTCTTCAGCTATCCTGTCAGCTGTGTAATTGGTAGAGGATCCCTGCCGGGTCTGCCTGAGCTGCTTAGAATCAGCTGTGTCTAATTGCCACTGGTGTAACGGAAGTTCTCTTGGAACTGAAGGCTTATGGCAAGGGATTTGTTCAGCCCTGCCAGGTAAGTAAAACTCTCTGTCCTTAACCTTTTTATAAGCAGGAGGAAAGTTACTAACAGGTTCTGTATAAGAGGGCTTCTTATGGTGATTTCTATATCTACAAGGCTCTTCTCTTTCTTTCAATAAATAGCCTTTGTACCTGCTTCCTGCTTCTGTATCTATAGCTGCAGTCTTCTCATACCTTGCTGGCTTTTCCCATTCATTCACACTGTCAGGGTGTTGCCTTCCCTCTGAATCATACTGGCCTCTGAATTCCCTCCAGAGTTCTTTCCTCTCTCTGCAAGGTTCCTCTCTCCAATAATTCCTTCTTCTCCAAGGTTCCTCTTTCCAGTGTTCTCTCTCTCTCCAATGCTCTCCTTTCCAGGGTTCTCTCTCTCTCTCTCTCTCCAATGTTCCTCTCTCCAGGGTTCTCTCTCTCTCCAATGTTCCTCTCTTCTAACTGTTTGAGAATTTCTTTTATGTACGTCATCCCTGACTCCACCTTTTCTCTGTTGCCTCCTATTGGTTGAGGCAAATTCCCTTCCTGGGTGGGTTTCTACTGGGTCTAAACAGCTGTGCCTAGGTTGTCCTTGGCAACTGTCAAGCTTTTCTCCATTCAACCTGTCTCTTTCACTGCAATCATTCACACTACTTTGCTCTGTTTCTAGCTGATCCCGATCCACCCTATGACAATATATAAAAATAAATAAATATATATATATAAATAAATATATATATATATATATACATAAATATATATATATATATATAAATATATATATATATATATATATATACACATATATATATATATATATAAACACATATATATATATATATATACATATATATATATATAACATATAGATATATGAGAATATATCTATAGTGAGATATGAAGGGCATAAAATACTCACACATGATAGACATAGACATCTGTAAGATGTGTGCTATAGGTATGAATATATATATATACCTCTATATGGAAGTCTGCAAAGAAGCAGACAGAGATATGCCTACAAAAAGGTACTCACATAGGAAAATGTGGAGAGGAAAGATTCATCTAATAACAAGAGGGTGGAACCTACTTGAGAAGACATATAGAGAATCAGTTCCCACTGGTTATGGCTACAGGGATACTAGGTAGTAGAATAACCAGGATGGATACGTGAAAAGCAGAGGATGATATCAGGCTGCAGCCTGCAATTCCCGAGTATTCTAGAATTCTAGCATGGTAAGTGAATAGAAGACGCATAGGAATGAGATACCATGCCGACCTGCTTAAGGGCAAAAAGGTATCATGCGTTCTTACCATGAGGACGAGCTGGAAGGAGAAAACATATTCCCTATTGGAAATACTATGGACCAAAGCAGGGAATTAGCAACTCCTTAAGCTTTCACGTAAGAGGAGGCCTATGTCCTTTATATTAAAAAGGAGAACTTTTCTAGTCATGGGAGACATGACTGAAAAAGCCTTTTTCAACCATCTAGTATGGCTGTTGGAGAAAAAGCCCCCCATGCTCTCTAGCAAGGGCCCATAGTGGAGAGCTTCTCTGTAGAATTGCAGAGAGCATGATGCAGGAGAATGAGGAGATAGAACTGGCTGCAGAAGAGCCAGTAGCTTTGTCAACTATGCTGCCAAACCCAGGGGAATGGTGATGGCAGAAAGAGAAGACAATCCAGCAAGCTTGTAGTGAAAACATTTCCAAGACAGATGACAGCACTGACTTGGAGCCACTACTAAGACCAGACAGAATGTTAGTGGAGGACAAATCTGGTTGCTGGTGGACAAGAACCAGTGGTCGAAACATTAAGGCTCCTGCATTGGCAGCTGCTTGCCAGACAGCAGAAGAATGGTACTGTTTAAAAACAGTAAGAACAGACAAAACAAGAGTAGAAAACTCTGGACGTGTCTGATGAACTGCTTCAAAGCAAGATTGAAAAAGAGGAGTCAACTCAGAGAAGAGAACTCCGCACTGGAAAAGTAAGAAAATTAGAGAGGCTGAAGAAAAGCCCTCCAGTGAAGCAATACCGCTCTTACAAAGGAAAAACCCTGGTAAGAGGGTACAGAGAATGGAGCTGAAGAAAACTTACAAAGTAGTAAGTTTATAGAAAGGAAAAAAGACATGCTGGCACAGGAAACTATCATTTGATAGTGGATAGACCTCTTTCCGTAGAAGGAAAAAGAGGAAAACCCTGTGACCTAGAAGCATGAACATCCTGACAGCTCATAGAACATAGAAAGAAAGGATGTCTTTCGGGAAGAGATCCATGTTTAGGATTTAGAATGACAGCAGTGGATTGTCTCTAATGAGAAGAAGCAACTGCAGATTGTAATCCCCAGAGTCACAAGCATCTGATGAATTGATCAGAAACCCTGTGGTTGTTGGGTTTGCTGAGCCTGGTGAGAGGTTGAACTCTGCAGACCAGGACGATGCTTCCCCTGTTTGGGAACATCTGTATGATGGGCAGATGATGCATAAAACCTTCTTCTCCTATGGGAAGAAAGTTTGGCAGGACATTTCCTACCTACTGGGACAGAAGAAGGTGCAGAACAGCTCCTAGGAACAGGTAAGTCAGTGGAGAATTGAGCAACCTGACGTAAAGACTCCTTGTTGAAAAGATTGTCTCCAGTGCAAGGAGTATGTCCCAGTCTGTGCTGTGCCCATTTGTCCAAGCCTGAAGCTTGGAGCCAGGCTCTACGTCGTGCCCCTATAGTTATAGCAGAAGTCCTGCTAACAGACTCAAAAGAGTCTAGGGAAGCACGAGTAAGAAACCAAGAGATATTCTGGAGATGCTTGAGCAGTGAAGAATAGTCTGCACTCCTGGACTCTAGAAGGGAAGGAGTCAAAAGATGTAATTGCTTTGTGACCTCCTCAAGAGATAGACTCATATAGAAAATATATGAGAGAATTCTTGCAGAAAGCATAGATGTCTGGAAGGTTTGACGTCCAAAGGCATCAAGTATCTTAGACTCACGACCTGGCAGATAAGAAGAGTGCTTTTTCTTGCTCTTTACCCGCCTCATTGCTGATTCCACAACTATGGAATGATGAGGAAGTTGAGTCTTTTGAAACCCTGGAGAGGGGGGCACCTGATATAAGAGATCAGTTGCTCTGGAATGTGGGGGTACCCTTAAAGGTGTTTCCCACATTCCTAGAAGGAGATTCTGCAAGGAATGATGCAAAGGAAGCATTATGTTCTCCTTTGCTTTGGTAGAAACAGAGCCTTGTGCAGGATCATGTCCTGGGATAGGAATGGCAAGAGATCTTGCTATATCCAGGAGGAAACTCTGAAAAGAGGGTTCCTGAACAGTATTTTCCCTTGGACAGGTTAGATCTGAAGAACTAGCCTGAGCACCGACAGAGCTATCCAGATATATAGGAATAGAAGATCCTGCACAGTGCAGTGTGGCATGCTTAAAGGATGGTCGCCGGTACTGGCTGTCAGGAGCAGCGACCGTCATTACCACATTGTCCATGCCAGGTATTGACTCCAAGCTTGGCATAGAAGGGAGCAATCCTGTTGAAAAAAGCATGGGAGGAGTTGTCCACGATGCTACTGTGGATACCGGTACCGATGCCAATACCGGTACCGATGTCGGAGTCGAGCTTGACAAAGACATCAGAACAGTCATCGGTGACAGTTCAATCGGTACCAAGGTAACCGAAAACCTCCGGGTGCTATCCTCAGTACCGAGCCACCGGTATCGATTGGTGTCGGTACCAAAGTGTATTGGTACCGAGTCTTCCAGACTAGAGAGCGATTCTAAACTCGGCATCGAAAAGCGAAGCATGGAAGGCACCGACCGTAAGGGTAATGAGGACATCGGTACCGACTTCGGTACCGTGTCTGATACCAGTGAGTGAAGGTCAGCTAGTGGCAACTCAATCGGCCTCGGGGGAACCGAGAGTTGCGGATCCAAATCATCAGAACCGAGCCTTCGGTACTGCCCGGAGCCGGTACCAAGGCGAGTTGGTACCCAGTCCTCCAGACTGGAGATCGATTCCAGACTCGGCATCGAAGGAAGCGAGGCTATCGATGCACGTCTGGAGGGTACCGACGTCGGTGGTAGTATCGGTGCTGGTACCGATAATGAAAAGTCAGTCTGGTGTATATCCACCGGTCCCGAAGGCACCGAGGACGCCAGATGACCATCTCTGGTGAGGAGTATTTCATCCAACACCAGTGCCGATGTCGGGGTATCGGTACCGCTCGAAGCGGATGCCACCACCGGACACGGCTCAGGTATGTTCTGTGAGGGGTGAACCCCAGGAACAACCTGAAACCCCTTATACGCTTTGGAGACCGAAGACTCCCGCCGGGGTTTTGAAGCCAGTGGGCCCTCGAGGGCAAGGCCGGAGCCGTCTACATGCTGTGCATGCGACCTACCACTCGAGGGCTGGCTAGTCTTAACAGACTGTTTGTGGGTTACCTGATCCTGTGTAGAAGAAGAAGGGGACGGTGCCCCGAAGCTGGAGGGAAACCGTGTATCAAGGGAACCTCAATATTGAAGACCTCTTCTCATGAAACTGTTGTCAGGACCGAAGCAGGTGAGACACTGACGTCGAGGGTCTAAAAATAAAGTTGTACCGCCACAGTTTGTTTTTTTAAATTCTTTATTTTCGTTTTATAACAACAAAGGAAAGGAAGACATACAGCAAAAGACAAATACATAACAGGTAATACAAACACCAAAGTAAACCCCTACCACCCCCCTCCCCCCTGCTTCTTCTCTAGAAAACTAAACATTCCCAAAGCGGGCGTGTATTTACATGATTGCATTACAAAGCCTAGCGGTGATCTATAACATGATGAGTGCACATTATACAGGCATGTTGGAGCAATGAGCAGATTGTACATAATCATTAAGGATCTGCCAGTTAGACAAGCAGGAGGAAGTTTGGACATGGGGGATAGCTCTCCAAGGTATCTGCTCATACGTACTATATAAGCAGACAAGGTTCCACCATTTATTGACAGTAAGTCGAGAGCTATCCTTCCATTCCTCATGATTAAGCATATAGCTATACCTAGCATGAAATCAAGGAGAAAGCGACCCTTCTTAGGAAGAGAGGGGACCTCCGCCACAGAGCGGAGTCCCACGACCGTCCAAGAATGGTTCTTGACAATGTAAGATAGAGTGAATACGACCCCAGACCCGCCCCCAATAGACCTGCAATTGAGGACAGTCGTAAAGAACATGAGCAAAGGATCCCACAGCAGTATGGCAGAACCCACACAGGTCCCTAGCATTTGGGTTCCATTTGGCTATTTTGCTGGGGGTATAAAAACATCTGTGTGCAGGGAAGAAGAGAATCTGGGTAACAGAGGCAGACCGGGAGACCCACCCTACTTTACTCCAAAACGCTCCATTGCGCAGGGGTTATAGTGGTTTGCAGTTCGCGCTCCCAGGCTTGTTAAACTCTAAAAGTGTCCGCATCTATGCCTTGACAAAGTATATTATAGAAATTAGAGGCTACCCCATGTGTACTGCTAATGAAGTGAACCAGCTCTAATAGCCCATCCTCAGTAGGGGCAGAGGGCGGTATGCTTCGAGCACTTTGGAAGCAGGGTTGAAGCTGCATCAATTGAAAGTAGTGTTTCGCTGGTATCGCCAATTCCTCTTGTAAATCCGAAAAGGTTTTCCAACGAGCTGCAGAGAACAACTGTTGGGGTGACCAGAGCCCCTTGAAAGGAAATGACAGCATGATCTGAAATATGTTGGGAGTGAATCTTTGCAGTGTCCACCTGAGGAACTAACAGTTTTAAGACTAGAAAGAAGTCTATGCGAGACTGAGATTGAGGAGAGGAGGAGAAGAAGGTGAAGTCAAGCCAATTGGGGTGTAGTGATCTCCATAGGGCAACTGAAGCAAGATCCTTGATCAGGAAAGGAAGCGTAGCATGACTCTTGGGGGGACCACTAGTCATAGGCAGCTATTTGCCAGTCCGGGGACAAGGACTAGATTGAGATCCCCCCCAATGATCAGTGAAGTATTAGCAGAAGCTTGCGCAACCTGAGCAATGTTAGCAAAAGGCAGGGTCATCAGCATTAGGAGCGGAAAAACAGATACATGTAACTTCTAGGCTACCTATCGTGAGGAGAACTCTAGACAATCTGCCTGCTGCATCCGAGCCAGCCACAACACCAATAGCATGCAAAGATTTCCCAACCAGTATGGCAACCCCACACATCCTAGAAACAGCAGGGGAACAAGCGGCCACCACGTAAGGTGCAACACCAAGTCCAAGAGTCTCCTTCGAATTCAAATGCGTCCATTGGAGAAAAGCAGCTCCGCTGCCTCCCAACTGAGGTAGCTTAGGATTCTCTTCTATTTTATCGGATTATTGATGCCTTTGACGTTCAAGGAAAATCTTATATGGTACCATCATGCGGTAAAAGACATTTTAGGTAAAGGCGCTTGATAACATAGAACATAAGCAAAATCGATACAACAATGTCATAATCACCGAGTATTTTAGCTAATACACCCCATATTGAAAAGTATGTACCAACGTATCTTAGAGAAGAAGCAAACCCCCAAAGAATATGGCGACCAGATGTCTACGGGAGGAGGCCCAAGAGAGGAAATAGAAGACATGTATAAAATAGAGAAGAAACACCAGAGTCCATAATAACACTGTCTCTGATACTCATCGAGGCTACCGTGGGTAGATGGAGTCGGGTCACAGATACCATCAAGAGAAAGGCAACAACTGCCCACGCCAGACTCTTTGCAGGGCTGCGGCGGATCCAATATGGCAGGCACAGCGGGTATAAGAAGACTTGCAGGAATATTCTGGAAGTCAGCGCATCAAGTCGGCTTCTTTGGAATCCAAAAACTTCGCTAGTAGATCAGGGTCCTCGAATGTGCTTGTCTGATTGTGAAGCGTGACTCGGAGCTTGGCCGGGTACATCAGGCCGTAGCGTGCTTGTAGTTGCCGAAGCCTCGGCCGGAATTCCAGAAAGCGCTTTCGGCGGTCGACCGTGGGTTTAGACAAGTCGGGATAGAAGGAGATTTTGTGGCTCTCAAACTCCATATGGCCCATTGCCCGAGAGGCACTTAGAATTTGCTCCACATGTTGATATCTCAATAGTCGAAAAATGATAGGCCGCGGGGTCTTCTTGTTGAGCGTTATGCTGGTGGGTACACGATGAGCTCGATCAATCTCCAAATCCTTGGTAAAGGTGATTTGGAGCAAGGAAGGGAGGACTTTGCATAAAAACTCTTTCATGTCTCCCGATTCCGCTCCCTCCGGTATGCCCACGAGTCGTAAGTTGTTGCGGCGCGCTCTATTATTGCCATCTTCCACCTCTTTCTGCAAGGCCCGCACCTGTTGTTCAACTTTGTCGAGTTTGGACAACCGGGCCGCATGGGAGTCCAATATGCTCTCCATTTTGTCCTGACGCGAAGAAAGCCCTTCTAGCCTGCCTTGCAGCACACCAAAATCGTCCCGCAGCGCTCGAAGTGCTTCACCGTTTGCCTGCACAAGGGTTTTGACCCCTCTAATCTCGACGAGGATTTCTTGCTGCGTTTCGGGGCCCTCGCACGAGGCCGGCCCCTTCTGCGGGGACGGAGGTTCAATTTTAGAACGTTTGCCGTGAGAAGCCGCTGGAGACCCAAATTCTAGGCGCGTTGGTTTGGTCCCCGCCATCTCACCAAGGTGCCCCGGCAAGATCAGAGTAGAAATTCCAAATATTTGAGGTGTTAATTCAGGATTCTGAGTAGGCCTCTCGGGAGCCTCAGCGTTATGCGACCATCCCGCTGGACATCAGGCTCCGCCCCCCGTACCGCCACAGTTTGAACATTTCTTGGAGAAAGTGGCTGGCGGTTCCATGAAGGAAAAAGAAGAGGCCTAAAAGGCCTAAGACACCGTGAGAAACTATGAAGAAAAAATATATTCCTTGATAAAGGAAGATTTTACAAGAAAAGAAAAGAAAACACCAGCGGTACCGGTGGCGTCGGGAAGACAGCCGCGACCACAAGAAAACTAAAGAAATAAAAGAAGAATTTTCTGAGGTGACAGGAGGATGTCCTGCCGGCTCCACGGAAAAACGAAAACTGAGGAGAGGCAGTTGGGAAAGGCGGGAAGGCAGCACGCAGGCGTGGTGGGATGCTTCCAAAAGCTCTTTGATTGGACGCTGGGAAGCATTCCCGCGCAGACTCCGTCGGTACCAACCTACCCATATGTGAAGACTCATTCCTGCTTGTTCCTGGAGATAATCTGATAACCCTGGTCTAGCCCACAATGAGGGATCCAAAAATGAACAGGAAAATATTCAAAATGAAACTCTTACAGGAAATATATAGAGGCAAATAACAGCTATATTCCCAATCAAAATGGAGTAGAACAACTGACGGACCCCCGACCAGTAACCCCACGGGTGTTCAGAAAAAAAGTCAATTGAGACGGAAAAAAGAAAATATAGGAAATACCTTCCAATTTCACAAGACGTTTTCAGGGGTACTTCAAAACAAAAAACCCACCCAATTGAGAGACCCTCGGGCGCAGAAGCAAAAATTCTTTCCTGCGTCGTTGGGTTTCCCTAACTAAATCAGGAAATATGTTGACCAGGCAGCCCTTAAAAGGCACATTCCTTTTCTTAAAAAAACATTTTAAGAAGACATTCTCTATCTAATGCCAAGGCAAAAGTTACCAAACATATAGCCGGAACAGCCATTTCCGTATCTGAATTCTCTAACAAAGAAGTAACATTTAAAACATCAGCCATTTGTGGTCCAGGTAACTCAGCATTAGAAAAAAACCTTTTGACCAGTGGGAATACAATATATCTTAGCAAGTGGTGGACAGAGCTCAGGGGAGACCCCAAGCACCTCTAACAAATAAGCTTTAAGCATCTCTTTAGCAGAAATACCAGTTACTTTTGGAAAATTGATCAAACGTAAGTCAGTCAGCCTTGAATGGTTATCCAGATATTCCAAACGACTCCTCACATTTCCAAAGTCTTTCATCAACGCCTCAGCTTGGGAATCCAAATGGTCAGTTCTCAATGAGAGATCAGAAACTGAAGTTTTAAGAGTTTCAATAGACTCAACATTCATAGAGCAGATCTTCTCGTTCTGTACCACCTGGACTTGCAAACATTGGACCTGAGGAATAATGGCCTCACCTAACTGTTTGATAGCAGACCAAATTGCCTCCAAAGTAAACTGCTCTGGTTGCTGCAACTCAAAGGAAAAGGGTGAAGCCTCTCTTGTGGCCTCAACTGCAACTGCTGCCATTGTGGGGTCCAGTGGAGAATAGGAAGCTGCTCTCCTTGCCTCGTCCGCCAACGACTGCACTCCGAGTGGTGTCTCAGGACTAGATGGATCTCGCGAGGAAACTCCGACACTTGCAGTCACACTCAGATTTGGCCCCAGCGAAGCAGCAGGCACACCACACCTCTGGAGAGCTCCTCCACTTCCACACTCTCAGAGCGCAGCCCTGAGCACGCCTGCTTCAGAGGCCTCCGTACATCCGGGGGCGTCAGGTCACTGCCCAAGGGAGATGCTGAGCACACCGGCTCCAGCAAACTCTCAGCTGGGCTTCTCACCCCCGCATTTTGTGGCTGACCTTCCCGACGCACAAAGGAAACCAATGGACCTGAAAAAGGTAAAGCAGAGGCAGCAGGCAGGGAAGTCTGGGGTACTTTCCCAAGCTAAACTTTCCTCCGACAGCATGAAGAGAATGCGTCAGGCTCAGCAGTCTCTGAAAGTTGCCGTCTTGGATCCCATAAAAAAGGGTTCTTTAAATATATGCCATTATTGTTCCTGATAGTTTAGGTAAATGATGTCCTCCCCCCAGGATTTTATTCTGATGAACAGACGACATAACTGATATACGTCAGTAACAGCTCATGTATTAAAGGAAACCCAACTCAAGCACTGCAGGAGAAAGGGCTCACAAAATTGCTTGATGCTTGAAACAATGAACTGTGTTGTGATCTTGATTGAAGGAATTCTTCATTTATCCACAATGCTTTTTGGAGATGCATTATCTGGTGAGGATTTTCAATACCTTCTCAAGACTATTCATTATTGGACTGGGACATTAACATTAGATTACGGAGTGCTATGGCTGCTTATTGATTAAGAAGTTTACATCACTAAGATAAGTTCATATGATAATTGTTTATATGTAGTGTGCTGTTGTAGCATTCTTGCATGCTTACTTACTGGAGGTTCAGGCTCTTTTTAAAAAAAATAAACATTTGTCTAGAGAAAATATCATTTTTCATGACGAACACTCCAACAAAAAAACAGAAAAAGAGGAATTTTGAAAAGTTTGATTTTTGGGGATTGGATGGTCTGACTTTTTTCTATTTTGAGTATTTTTGTAGTTTTTACTAGGAGTCTTTTTGTGAGGACATGATTATTGGTCCCCTTATAAACAATTCCACTGCAGTAAAATTAGATGCACCTGTGATCAAATGTCAGTACTGTGATGGCGAAGATGGTCAGATTCCCATGGAAATGGAGGGAATACAGGAAATTTCCCCTAGGCAAAGGGAAAAAGAAAAAAGGCTCACTTTAAAACCAAAGTCAGCATTGAAAAAAACAGTCAGTCAGAACTTGCTAGGCAGAAGCCACGCCCCAGGTCCATAATAGCTAAGGGTGCTGATACAACTCAGCTGGGGGCGCGGTGGAAGGAGAGCAGCAAGCCACATGCTTATAAACCCATGAGGGCAGAGAAAGTTAGTTCAGATGAGAGTTCACGGCAGAGATCAGATGATAGTGCATGGCAGAGTTCACTGAAGGGATCACTAAGGAGTTCAGTGAGGAGCTCAGCGTTGAACTCAGAGGATAGCTCAAGGAGTGCAGCTGGAAGGAAAGGAGCTGACAGCATTACACACTTCCCAGGAGAGGAAGGGAGACTGACCCCATTCTCAGAGGAACAGGCTGAAGAGAAACCTTATTCAGGTCAGGAGCTGTATTCCTGGAGGGGAGATAATCAGGCTGCAGATATCCTGAAACCATATGGCTTCAGCAAGAGCAGAGAGCCATTCTTGAAAGGACGTCTCAGAGGTAAAACTGATTATCTTAACAAAGCCAAGTCTCAGGAAGACATAATAGCCAGCAAGCTTTATGCATTGAGCCAGAAAAGTCTTTAACCATGAAAGAGCTAAGGTGTTAGAGCTACTACAAAGTTTATTACAGAACCAGGAAGTAATTGAGAAGCAGAGGTATTCTGTTCCCCGAGCAGAAGCACAGGTGTCTGCTGATGAGGACTCAGACCTCTCCGGTTCTATGTGTGAATCAATGGAGATTGAAGAAGAGGTTCCATTAACTGATCCAGAGATTTGTATGGAATGTGATTTGTCACAGGTAGTCAAGTAAAGAACTGTCTTTTGCATCTGCTACAGAAAGGTACAGTTTGTTGGGATTACCTAACCCTTTTAGAGCCAGAAGAGTTTTAATTAGAGTGTTTGCTGTGCTGAGTGAGACGTAAGAATGCCTAACGTTTTAAAGTCTCATGTGCTCTAATTAAGAACCAGGAACGAGCTCTGAAAGTTTGTACAAAGAAGAAGTTTATTCTGTGAGAAGAGTTTTTGCATTTACCTTGAATAAGAAAAAGGAACATTTGTGTTTGAGCATTTTTGAGAAAAAGCCTTATTTGTCAGAAGAAGGATTTTTTCTAATGCTGAAGAAAGCTGTTTTGATTTTCTTATCTTGTATTTTGTTACTTCAAGTTTTTCATGTAATACCAAGCTTCATATTGAAGTTCTCTATGCCAAGGGAGGCTTAAAAATAAAAAAATATTCCTGTTTGCTTTCAACTCGGCTCCAGCTTTATTTAGCTCACAACTACAGGTGCTTTGAACTACGACTCCCAGGAGCCTTTGCACTGGGTAGTCTCTTGAAAGTAATTATCACACCTTATCCGACGTCAGGCAACTGCCTAGGCGGACGACGGGGCGTGACAGGTGGCATAGTATTGAGGATTAAGCCTTGGCCACGTGATCCCCAAACTTTGGAGTACAAAAAGTTGTCAAAAGAAAGAAAGAAGAAAGAAGAAAAATTTTTTTTTCTTTGGAACTCTGAAAGCAAGCTGCAGCTGGAGGTGTGATCAACAGCGGACGACCGGTGGAGCAGTTCCTGAAGCCGTGCCTGCTGTGTGATAAGCCTGAGTCTACCCTGGCTTAAGGTAATAAAGTATTCACTCGGGATACATAAGGATACTAAAGCCGGGTGGGACCACAGCAGTGCAGCAGGGTCAGAGGAGAGAGGGCCTGGTAACTAGGAGGCCGCACTTGGTGTTTCTCTGTGTTCTTTCATTTCAGGTGGAAACTCAGCATGGATCAGCAAGCGCTGCTACGCTGCGTCGCTGACCAATTTCAGCGCCAACAAGACATGTCGGCTAAAACGCTGGACCAGATAGCAGGACTGCTACAAGTCCAACAGAAGCCCCTGTTGGAGAAGCTAGATGGATGGCTGGGCCTGCAGAGACTGACGGAGGACACAGCAAAGACAGTGACATCACAGTTGGGTGATATGCTAGGAATGAGCATGAGTAGTACTGGACCTTTTGCCTTTGGACAATTAACAAAGGATGATAACGTAGATGATTTCATGGCTGCTTTTGAGAGGGTTGCTCTATTGTCCGGGTGGGATAAAAAGCAGTGGGCCATACGCCTAGCCGCTTCATTAACAGGAGAAGCGCTAGCGGCGTATAGGGCCATGCCAGTGGAATTGGTTACAGAGTATGAAGAGGTAAAGAAGGCGATTAGGGACCGTCTTGGGCTAAGTCCCGTGGTCTATCGCCGCCTTTTAAGAAGTGCCAGGTTAAAGCCCGGTGAAACACCGAGAGCGCTATGTCAGCGGCTAAAAAGCTTAGTCATAAAGTGGCTATTGCCTGAGATACAGACAAAAGAGTCTTTACTAGACCAAATTATATTGGAACAGTTTATGGAAGCAGTTCCTTCTGAAATGAGATCCTTCCTGATCTTGCAAGACTGCAGAACCACAGAGGCAGCGACTGCATTGGCCGAGCGATACCTGGAGGCCAGTGTGGTAAGCCAAGTAAAAGTGGGTGGTCTGTCTTCTGCAGTCAAGGTGGCATCAGGAAGGAAAGAAAATAATGTATGGAAGGAGGGTGTAAAAACAATGTCATTGGCTAAATATGATTATATGAATAGAAACTGTTATGCATGTGGTGAGGAAGGCCATATCAAGAGAAACTGCAAGGCTAAGACAGCATTTATGACATCTCGCTCTGAGGAGAGTGGAGAGGGTTTTCTCCTTGAGGTAGAGGTCGAGGGTGTTCCGGTGGAAGCTTTATTGGACTCCGGAGCGGACCAGTCCATGATTTCGCAAAAATTGTGGAAAATAATATCATCACGGATTGGTCCGACTCTCGAGCCTCAAGGAAGATCCATTAAGATCAAATGCATTCATGGTGCAGCCTCAACGTACCCCATATATGAAGTAAGTGTAAAAGGCTTAGGGGTTAAGCGCCAGGTACCTGTTGCAGTAGTCCCCAGACTCCCACAAGCACTAGTTCTGGGAAGAGATTGGCCACAGTTCAGGCGAGGGATGGCAGAAGGTCTTCAAGGTAAGACACAAAAAGCGTCCACGCTAACACCACTTAGAGCCAAGACAAAGAGCTCATCAGGGGACTCACCTCATTTGGAGGGTGGGAGAGCACCCCGGGAAAAAGAAAGTGAGGGAAAACATGTCCCACCTATACGTGTAGGGAGCACTAAGGTCAACCCAGTTCCTCAGCCATTATTTGGATCCACCGGTAAAGGAACAGTGAAAGGGTTAGCTGCCAGTAGTGAGGTGACCGAGGAGGAGGGTCTAGGCCCGCAATTACCCGATTGCAAGGCAGATCCAGTTCCCAGGTTAGGGGAGGAACTTTCCTGGTCCCAACAGCAGGAGGTATTAGGTCTATTAAGGAAATACCCGATATCTAGGCTACCTTTTCATGATAAGTTATTGACTCCTCTGAGAGAGGAGGATAAAAAGAAAAAGCCTGAGAAATATAGAAAGAGACGAAATACGTCTTGCCATAACGCTAAACTGATAGCTGGTCAAGAGTTATCTTTGGTTCCGGCCGAGCTAGGGGAAAAATTTCTAACCTTTTCTGATGAGCAGCGGCGGATCCCGCTCTCGAGAAGGCATTTGAGGTAGTTCCCACTGCGTTTAAAAGGTCAGAACCTTGGTACCAGTTAGCTAGGGATAAGGTGGGCTTGTATGAGTCACTGTATGGACGGATCCCTCATGGTATCCGCGATCAGTTAAGAAAACAGTGGGTAAGGCCAGACATAGAAGAGGTAGGTATACCCCACCTCATGAGGGACTGTAAAGGACCGCTATGCCGTACCTCACAGGTAGTTGAAGTAAATAGGGCAGCCGGCCAGTGGCGCCGGAAGACCTGCGCTGACAGGCTTGCACAGCCTTGTCAGTTTAAAGCAGGAGAAAAAGTAATTGCAGGGATAACTGGTCCTAGTCCAAAAGGGGAGAATAGCTGGAAGGGACCCTACCATGGGATAAAACAGGTAAACCCTACATCCTATCCCGTACAAGACAGAAGGGGGCATTCGCAAATTTACCACAGTAATGTCCTACGCCCTTGGCACGAGCAGACAGCCGTGGCCAGATTAGCTACAGTACAGGACAAAACAGATAAAACTTCGAATACACATGAGGCCCTTGGTAATATTACGTACTGTGCTGAAGAAAAAACGCCAGCACGTAATAGCGTAAGTGGGGGGATATGTGATGGCGAAGATGGTCAGATTCCCATGGAAATGGAGGGAATACAGGAAATTTCCCCTAGGCAAAGGGAAAAAGAAAAAAAGGCTCACTTTAAAACCAAAGTCAGCATTGAAAAAAACAGTCAGTCAGAACTTGCTAGGCAGAAGCCACGCCCCAGGTCCATAATAGCTAAGGGTGCTGATACAACTCAGCTGGGGGCGGGGTGGAATGAGAGCAGCAAGTCACATGCTTATAAACCCATGAGGGCAGAGAAAGTTAGTTCAGATGATAGTGCACGGCAGAGTTCACTGAAGGGATCACTAAGGAGTTCAGTGAGGAGCTCAGCGTTGAACTCAGAGGATAGCTCAAGGAGTGCAGCTAGAAGGAAAGGAGCTGACAGCATTACACACTTCCCAGGAGAGGAAGGGAGACTGACCCCATTCTCAGAGGAACAGGCTGAAGAGAAACCTTATTCAGGTCAGGAGCTGTATTCCTGGAGGGGAGATAATCAGGCTGCAGATATCCTGAAACCATATGGCTTCAGCAAGAGCAGAGAGCCATTCTTGAAAGGACGTCTCAGAGGTAAAACTGATTATCTTAACAAAGCCAAGTCTCAGGAAGACATAATAGCCAGCAAGCTTTATGCATTGAGCCAGAAAAGTCTTTAACCATGAAAGAGCTAAGGTGTTAGAGCTACTACAAAGTTTATTACAGAACCAGGAAGTAATTGAGAAGCAGAGGTATTCTGTTCCCCGAGCAGAAGCACAGGTGTCTGCTGATGAGGACTCAGACCTCTCCGGTTCTATGTGTGAATCAATGGAGATTGAAGAAGAGGTTCCATTAACTGATCCAGAGATTTGTATGGAATGTGATTTGTCACAGGTAGTCAAGTAAAGAACTGTCTTTTGCATCTGCTACAGAAAGGTATAGTTTGTTGGGATTACCTAACCCTTTTAGAGCCAGAAGAGTTTTAATTAGAGTGTTTGCTGTGCTGAGTGAGACGTAAGAATGCCTAACGTTTTAAAGTCTCATGTGCTCTAATTAAGAACCAGGAACGAGCTCTGAAAGTTTGTACAAAGAAGAAGTTTATTCTGTGAGAAGAGTTTTTGCATTTACCTTGAATAAGAAAAAGGAACATTTGTGTTTGAGCATTTTTGAGAAAAAGCCTTATTTGCCAGAAGAAGGATTTTTTCTAATGCTGAAGAAAGCTGTTTTGATTTTCTTATCTTGTATTTTGTTACTTCAAGTTTTTCATGTAATGCCAAGCTTCATATTGAAGTTCTCTATGCCAAGGGAGGCTTAAAAATAAAAAAATATTCCTGTTTGCTTTCAACTCGGCTCCAGCTTTATTTAGCTCACAACTACAGGTGCTTTGAACTACGACTCCCAGGAGCCTTTGCACTGGGTAGTCTCTTGAAAGTAATTATCACACCTTATCCGACGTCAGGCAACTGCCTAGGCGGACGACGGGGCGTGACAGTACTCACATGACTTGAATCAACCAATGAATGATTGTTCATGTTTAAAATGGCCACATTCACTCCCTGTTCCATTTTTATAATGGTGATAACATGTTAAAACCCTCGGCCCAGTGTGCAACAATGGCCAAGCAAGCAAATAGAATGTTAGGTATCATAAGGAAAGGAATAAAGAATAAAACAAAGGATATTATAATGTCTCTGTATCGTTCCATGGTGTGACCGCACCTTGAATATTGTGTGCAATTCTGGTCACCGTATCTTAAAAAGGATATAGCGTTATTAGTAAAGGTACAGAGAAGAGCCAACAAAATGGTAAAGGGGATGGAAGGATACCCCTATGAAGAAAGGCTAAAATGGTTAGGGCTCTATGGTTAGGGAAAATCCTGAGAGCAGTTAAATCACACAGGATTTCCAAAACTGACCTGAAAAAAACACAGTTCTCTGCTGAGCCGAAGACACACCCCAGTCCAGGGGAGGAGTTAGGCTTCAGCTCTGATTGGGCACACCCAAGGGAATGGCAGGGAGTGCCGGGAATTGAAGCTCTTTTTAGAACCTCAGAGAGAGCTGAAAGAGAGGTGAGGAAGGAGGAGAAGGGTGAACAGGTTGTTGTTGCAGAGAGGACCAGGGAGAATATCCCAGAAGATAGCGTGGGGAAGGATATCCAAGTCCAAAAGAACGTTGTGAGAGGAGTGCAGAGTGCTGGAACCCTAGAAGCAAGGAGAAGAGCACTAGGACCTTGTGAGAAGACAGAACCCCGGAAGAGTCAGCCTGGGAGTCCAACGTGCCCTGCAAGAAACTCTTACTGCCGGGTAAAGCCTAGACCTAGCCAGCCTCGAGAAAGCAGCACGTGGAGAAAAGGTTCTTCTAATGCCAACAAGCAGTGCTATAAAGACAGAGAACTACAGCCAGGAGAAAGTTTTCCTAAGAGAAGTTCTTTTGTAAATGCCTCTAAACAAGGTAAAGCACAATTTCCTAATTTGTATGCTTGGCTGAAGAAACCTTCATATAGTGCTGAACTGTGCAAACCTAACTTTGCTACCGACGTAGATAGTGAGTGGGGGGAGGGCGTAACCCTTGCCAATAACTATCCACCAGATGAAAAGCAAACACAGGCTGAATTGCTACTGAAGGAATTTCAGAAGTTCCTGGAGCTGAAGTCAAGGCAAAATAAAGAACCTGATGCGGACAGTATTCTGTTAGTTCAGAAGAATACATGCAGGTAGAAAGTTCTTTACCTACCCTGAATCCTGAGCCTTGTGCCATGGATTGCTCTTTCTGTTGTATTGAATAACAGTTTAAAGAAGCACATAAGTTTTATATGAAGAGAATATAAAACATTGGCTTTTCTTGTTGTTTAATCGTAAGAGTTCCTGCTTGTGTTCACTTGTTTCCAAGTCACGCTGTGAAGAGAACAGCTATTGGTATAAAGCTGCAATATTTTCTAACAAACACATGAGGCAATGCTGAGTTAAGCTGCTGAAGTTTATGAATAGCTGAGTTAAAGCTAATTTGATTTCACTGCTTCCTGAGTTCCTGTTTTCCTCTGTTTATCCTAAAAGTTTTTTTGTGTTTGTTGCTTTGAGCTTTTGATGCGCTGGAAACTATCCCCAAGACAAATAAATTTTCTTGCTTGCCTAACCACATCTGGTCACGACTACAATTCTTCCCTAAGGAATATACAAGTGCACTACAGTTCCCAAGATTCATTGGGAACCGTGCCAGCTAATTCTTCAAGGGACAATATAAGGCCACTCCTGCTTGTAAGCTCTAGGGCACAGGCAGGAGCGTCGCAATACTTGTGACCTAGTTTGGCCACTGTTGGAAACAGGATATTGGGCTTGATGGACCTTGGTCTGACCCAGTATGACATATCTTATGTTCTTATCAGAAAAAACATTATCACCAAACATGACATTTCAAAGTGGTACAGGGTCATCTCCAAAGACCTTGGGACTCCTGGGTTTATAGTTCGCAATATTATTAAGAAGGTTTCTGCTCATGGAACTGTCAAGAATCTCCTAGGACAGCGATGGCGAACCTATGGCACGCGTGCCAGCTGTGGCACGCGAAGGCCTTGCAGCTGGCACGCGTGAAGGTCCGCAGAAAAAGAAAAAGCGGGCTCTGGCTGCTGCCGCGGACGCGGACGCGGCAGCATGCAGTGTCCCGCGGGGCCCCCTCCGCCCGCTAAGCCCCTCTGCAAGGGCTTTCAGATTCGCGAGGGAGACAGCGTCTCCCTCGCGTCTCTGTTAAGCCCGCAGGGGCTAATGGGAAATTTCCCATCAGCCCCTTTAGACGCGAGGGACTGATGGGAAATTTCCCATTAGCCCCTGCGGGCTTAACAGAGACGCGAGGGAGACGCTCTCCCTCGCGAATCTGAAAGCCCTTGCAGAGGGGCTTAGCGGGCGGAGGGGGCCCCACGGGACATTGCATTCTGCCGCTGCCGCGGCAGAAGCCAGAGCCAGCTGCTTTTTTTTTTTTTTTTAAATTTGCCAGGGGGGGTGGGTTAGGACTGCTAATGGGCGAGGGGGGGGGGGTAGGACTGCTAAGGGGCTAGGGGGGGGTAGGACTGCTAATGGGCTGGGGGGTAGGACTGCTAATGGGCTGTGGGCTGATGGGGGCTGTCTGGAAATGGGGTGATGGGGGGTTAGGACTGGTAATGGGCTATGGGGGGGGGTTAGGACTGCTAATGGGCTAGAGAGGGGGGGGGGGTTAGGACTGCTAATGGGCTAGGGGGGGTTAGGACTGCTGATGGGGAGGGGTTAGGACTTGAGGTGGGCTGTTGGGTGGGGTTAGGACTGGAAAAGGGCTGATGGGGGGTTAACACTGGAGGTGGTCTGATGGGGTTAGGACTGGTAATGTGCTATGGGGGGGTTTAGGACTGATAATGGGCTATGGGGGGCTGGGACAAGAAATGGGCTGATGGGGAGGGGTTAGGACTTGAGGTGGGCTGATGGGGTTAGGACTGGTAATGGACTGTGGGCTGATGGGGGGGGGTTAGGACTGGCAATGGGCTATGGGGGGCTGACTGGAAGTGGGCTGATGGGGGTTAGGACTGGAAGTGGGCTGATGGGGGGTTAGGACTGGTAATGGGATATAGGGGGGGCTTAAACTGAAAATGTGGTGATGGTGGTTAGGACTGGAAGTGGGATGTTGGGGGGGGCTAGTACTGGTATTGGTTGGGGGGTTGCTAGGACTGGAAATGGGTTGGGGGGCTGCTAGGACTGGAAATGGGCTGATGCAGGGACTAGAAGGGAATGGATGCTGGGTGAGGCTGGAACTAGAAGGGAGCTGGTGTTGGGGGAGGATTAGAATGGGATGGGGCTGGGAGAGTAAAATGGAGAGGGGAAAAATATTTTGTGTGGGAGGGATAAAAAATCTACAATTGGCCGGGTATTGGGAGAGTAAGTGGGGATTGAGGATGGAGGGGTAAATTTTGAGTAGATGAAATAGGAATGAGGAAAGAGCAAAAGGAGAAAGATTAGTATGTTAAAGCAGATGTAGAGAGAGAATGGAAAAAAAACCCAAGAAGACAGAAGAAAGGACAAATGGACAGCAGATGGAGAGTTAGCAGAAGACACGAAGAAACCAGAAGAAAGTGGCTGGAACAATTGCAACTGAAAAAAAATGCACAAAAGGTAGAAAAATATCTCTTTATTTTGAATTTATTAATTGGAATATGTCAGCTCTGGGAAATGTGCATCATTAATTTTTGCGCTTTGTTTAGTACAAGAGGAAATTAATATATAGTTTTATTTCTACAGTGTTGTTGTATATTCCAAGTTTGGCTTTTGGGGTTCCCAGTTTAATTATTGTCTTCCTGTTTCTAAATTGTGATTCCTTGTTTGGTAATGGTCTGTTCTGCATGTGTAACTGAGCTGAGGTATTCTGTTTATATAATTCCTATTTGACATTGCCACTTGTTCTTTCCCCAGTAGGTCATGTATTGTTGTTCTCTGAGATGTATTGGTTTAATATTTGCAGTGTTGCCTTTTGATAGGTAGAGTATGGTGCTTTGTGAGTCCTGGTAGTGCTGTTAGGATACGGCGGGTTTGCTATGGGTTCTAAATGGGCAGCGTTTGTAGTAGTTCCTAATGTGCCTGGCGGTTGGTACTGGATTATAGTAATGTAGAAACCTTTTAGTCTTTCTTTATCCATATACTCATTAAGAGGCATGTTTACTAAAAGTTAGTGTATGGTAACATTATGCAAATATTTATGCAAATGAAGCACTTTATGCAAATGGAGCTTTAATTGACGTGCTGGCACTTTGAGGAAATTCTTTGGTTTTGTGCGGCAGTTTGGGCACTCGGGCTCAAAAAGGTTAGCCATCACTGTCCTAGGACATGGTGGGAAGAGGAAAATGTTGTGTATTCAGATGAAACCAAATTTGAGTTATCTAGCAATGCAGACCAGCAATACATTTACAGGCAAAGAAATAAAGCTTATAAGGAAAAAACACCCTTCCTATAGTTAAATATTGTGGAGGTTTCATAATGTTGTGGGGCTGTTTTGCTGCATCAGGAAATGGAGGCCTGGAATGTATTAAAAGAATCATGAAGATGGAGGACTACCAAGGTATTTTGGAGTGAAATGTGCTACCTAGTGTCAGAAAGCTAGGTCTGGGTCGAAGGCCATGGGTCTTCCAGCAGGACAATGACCCAAAAGTTAAAAAGAATGGTTAAAAAGGAACAAAATGGACCATTTTAAACTGGCCAGCAATGAGTCCTATCTCAATCCAATTGAGAATCTTTGGAAAGAGCTGAAATCTGCCACTAGTAAAAGGAATCCTGGAAACATTCATCGGCTGGAAGAAACTGCAGCGGAAGAGTGGAAGAAACTACCACCAGACAGATGTACGAAACATATAGATGGCTACAAGAAATGTCTGGAGACTGTTATCACTACCAAGGGTTGTATAACCAAACATTAGTGAAGGGTGCCATTAATCCTGTCCAGGTCATATTTTGCTTTTTTCTGATAAATTACTAGGTCTAAGTTCAACAGACATCTTTTTTTTTTTGTTGTATTCCTTATGATGACATCCAGAAGGAATATTTCCAATTATTTCTCAAGATATTGTACACAACATACCTAAAATGCAAGGGTGCCAATAATGCTGACCACAACTGTATGTCTGTAAACTCTTAACCTTTGCAGTTGCTGCTTTTGGGGTTTTATAACCTTTTCTCCTATTTTATCGTAGTCTTTCTATAGAGTAGAATTCTTTAGTGTCCTCCCTCTAGTTAATCACTATTGTCAAGTGGCTAAAATACAGTTACCGCTTGCAGCAAATTCGTATTCCACTAAGGGCTGGTCTAAAATAGTTGCCCCTCATCAGTTACTGAACCTTGAAACATTTATTTCTTTGAGAAAGTTTACCTTCCCATCACTTCCTGATGTGACATTTAATCAAACAATATTGGAGTAATTGAAATCACCCACTATTATTGTGTTGCCAGCTTCCCTATTTTTGGTTTTCATTTCAACATCTCTCCATTCTGGGTAGGTGGACAGTAGTACACCACCACCACCACCAGTCTCTTCCCCTTCACATATGGAGTTTCTATGCATTAAGATCCCACAGTGCATTTTGTTTCCTGCAGAATTCTGTTTTACTCTATGCTCTCTTTAACATATTTATTTATTTAGCAATGCTTATATACTGCTTTTCACTGAGTCAGAGTGGTGCACATTCGGCTATAGTATATATTTCCCTTGTACCCAAAGGCCTCACAATCTACATTTTGTACCCGAGGCAACAGAGGGTTAAGTGGCTTGCCCAAGGCCACAAGAAGCACTTGTGGGACTAGAAGCCCCCGTCCCTCTGACCAAAGGTTGCTGTTCACCAGTGGGATTTGAACCCCTGGCCTTCCAGCCTGAGGCAACTTGCCCCAACCACTAGGCCACACAGCACCACCCCTACACCACAGTGTCCCATTGGTAATCCTTGAATTAACTTCAATATTATTTTATTGCTACAAATTACAGTGTTGTCATTATAGATAGATCTATACTTACAGGCATTGTGAATGCCAGTATTAATATATAATAAGATGAAGCAAAGAGAAATATATATTCAAATAATTTGTAAGTTTTGAACCTAATAGTTTAGGAAAATATAGCTTGACACTATGCATCTGCATAATTTGTTTGATTATTACTCACGGTGCCTGGTCTTGGGTATGGAATTCTGCCCTGATATGGAATCAGCTGGTGGTGGGGGCCATCCTTGTGTGCAAAGGGTCCATTAAATACAGTCTGGATGTCAGACAGGTGGTACACACACACTGCTGAACCTTTAAATACTGAACTGTAAAACAAGCAAAATACATTCACCACAATTACTAATATTTTAAATAAATGCTCATTATTGGAGTTTAGAAAATCTTGAGTATTTCTTGGACTATAGTAACTGCATTAGTCATGGAAGAGTCTGACTCACAAAGGCTTTCTTTCATTCTGTGTCTATGTAGAAAGAGCTTGGGGCATGATGACTAAGCCCTGCTCTTGTAACGCACGTGTGGGCCACGTTACCAGCACAGGGCTTCGGGCTAACTGCAGGGGAATGGGTACATCCATCCTTCTGAAGCTACCATGGGGTGTAACCACTGCCACCCACTGAGATGGCGTTATTTGCACCCATGCTACCAGTACCGGCCACAAACATCTGCACTAGCAGTGCTCCATACCATCCAGTTGCTGCCCTGATATGTGCTACCAGGGTAGTACGTGTTTTTTGGTGTGGGATCCCATGCTACGTTTTAGTGCTGTGCCAACATTTCATGCTAACCCTGCGTTATCCTGTGCTCCTTAGTTAATTGGGCCTTAAATTTGCAAATAGGGTTGATGTACCAAATAAAACAATTGAGTAAACAAGAAGGTAGGAATGTTTTCTACATTATGCATAAACAAAGCATTTATTATTTTAACATGCATAGTCTGCCATAGGGAATTGGATTTAGCTCATAGTTTTTCTGGTTTTTTTCCCATGCTAAGTTTGCTCTTTGATGCACCAGAAAAATACCAGAAAAACTACAGCACTGAATTGCAGAGCAGTGGGCATACAAATCGCATGCAAAGTGCTGCATATTTAATTGCACCTGATGTAAAACACTGCATTCTCGCAGCCCCAGTAACCATTACTGAGCATAAGAACAGCCAGCACAAGGTGGAGAATGACAGCTGGAAACGTAGAAACACAACAGCATCAAAAGACCACATGGCCTATCTAGTCTCCCTTCCATATCAACTATAATAGACTAGCACTTTATGCTAGCAATCATGATTGTCAATATTGTGGCTGCACTTAACACCTCCTCATAAGCTCGCATTAACTGCAGCTGCATTACCAGCAGTCCAGTAGAGCGGCTGCTGCCCATTGTACAAGGTGATAAAAAAGAGCATCCACAGCAAGACTCCTCTTCCCCTCTGTGAGCACAATAGCCCACAGAATCAGACCCCCCCTAAAGCATCTGATATCCCCAGCATCAGACAGCCTCTGAATCCTCCCAAGAGAACTTCCCCTACAATCAGTTAGCCTCCAATCTAAGGCCCCCTGCCCCACAGAGATTCCCACCCTGGAAGCCACCCGACCCCTGAGGTCCTCAGGCACTCACTTAGAAATGCTTCCTAGTAGCTAGTAGACAGAGGAGGAGAAATCCCCATTGCTTTGTCGCTGCCTAGGTTCAAAATAGTGGCTCTGACCCCTAGTGGTTATCTCACTGTACTGTTGCTAAAGGTCAATCTGCCTTATTTGTCTCCAACCACTCCAAAGCAGGGAGTGCTCATGAGTGAGTGCTCGGGGAGCATGGGGGTAGGGTGGCTTCAGGGTGGTGGGCCTTGGATTTGGAGTTAACTGCTTCATTGGGGAGTCTTCTTCATGGCTGAAGTCTCAAAGGGGGGGGGATCCAATGAGATTGCTGATACTGGGGCTGGCAGAAAGAGGCGCTAATGCTTTGTTGATGTTGGAGCTAGGAGAAGGGGGAGACTGATGGTATTCCTGGGGTGGGAGAAGGAGGGCTGAAGTTGTTGCTGGGGCTGGGAGAAAGGGGCTGATGCTGCTGCAGATGCAGGGGCTGGCGGAGTTGATGCGGTTGCTAGGGTTGAGAAAAGGGGAGGCAGGTGCTGATACTGATGCTGGGGCTGGAAGAAGGAGGCCGATGCTGCAGTTGATGTTGGTGCTTGAAGAAGGGGACTGTTACTGTTGCTGGGGCTTGGGCTTGGGCTGGGAGAAGGGAAGGCCGATGCTGGAGCTGGGACTGGGAGAAAGAGGGGCAATACTGTTGCTGGGAAAAGGGGGGAGGGCTGATATTGTTGCTGGAGCTGGGAGAAGAGGGGACAATGTTGTTGCTGATGCTGGAAAAAATGGGTTGGGGCTAGGAGAAGTGGCTGGCATTGGAAAATTGCATTTTGGATCATTGAATAAAATCTACTTAACAAGTCCCAGACATTTATATTCTGTGGCATGAATCTATCATTAAACCGCTATTTTTCCGATCCTGGGAAAGCACATAATTCCCTCAAAAATAACCCTCTAAAATGTCAAATGAGAAGCACCGAGGATCAGAAGGCCTAGGCATGACTCGATAGCATCTATCATTCCAACAGCAGCAGGAGAAGGGTGGGTGGCCCTGCCATGGGACTTCATAAAAATGTCGGAAGAGGTGAGGGGAAAGATATACGAAATTATTGTCATCTGCATTTGGGTTTTAACCTTACACCTTTTCAGCAATAGGTTCAGGCCAATAAAGTGATTTGCTCAAGGTCATGACCAATGTTCCAAAATATCTTCCAATCTTTACTCCCTAAAACAAGTCATCTTTAAACATTGGATTTAATTAGCAACATAGCCTTAAATCTGAATGAATAAAGCAGAACAAATAGGTCATTATGCATCTTTGAAAAGTATTTGTCAACACTAATGCTATTATAGAAAGAAGAAAAGTGTTCTGTCCTTTACAAGCAGACATAAGGATGGCATTGAGAACTACAGGCTGGTTATTTATTTTATTTATTTATTTAACATTTCTTATATACCGCCTTTCATGATATCAAGGCGGTTTACATTGAACAAACTGAAATTACATTGAACAGGGCATTATAACTTGGAGATAACTATTTTACAGGGAACATGGGCTATGGAGGGTTAAGTGGCTTGCCCAAGACCACAAGGAGCACCTGTGGGACTAGAAACCCCAGTCGTTCCGGCCCAAGGTTGCTGTCCTCTAGTGGGATTTGAACCCCCGACCTTCCGGCCTGAAGTACCTTGCCCCAACCACTAGGCCACTCCTCCACTCCTAATCTAAGCTCTGTGGTTAGTAAGTTAGTGGAAAGGCTACTAAAAGTGAGAATAGTGAGGTTTCTGGAGTCCAGTACATTGCAGGATTCGAGGCAGCATGGATTCACCAGAGGCAGGTCTTGTCAGACAAATATGCTTGACTTCTTTGATTGGGTGATCAGGGAGTTGGACCAAGGTAGAGCCTTAGATGTGGTGTACTTAGATTTCAGTAAGGATTTGACACTCTTCCACACAGGCAACTTCTAAACAAACTGAGCACCCTAGGGATGGACCCTAAAGGTACTGATTGGGTTAGAACATATGAACATAAGACATGCCATACTGGGTCAGACCAAGGTCCATCAAGTCCAGTATCCTGTTTCCAACCGTGGCCAATCTAGGTCATAAGTACCTAGCAGTCTCCCCAAAAGACACAGGTTCCACAATGCTTGTATTAGGTCAAGCAGTGATTGGTTGTGTGGGAGGTGACAAAGGTTACAGGTAAATGGAGCTCACTCTGAGGAGAAGAAGGTTACCAGTAGTGTGCCGCAGGGATCTGTCCTTGGTTCGATTCTTTTTAATATCTTTCTTAGTGGTATTGCAGAAGAGCTGTCAGGCAAGGTTTGCTTGTTTGCGGATGATACCAAAATGTGCAATAGAGTAGACACTCAGGAAGGAGTAGATAACATGAGGAAGAATCTAGCTAAACTTGAAGAATGATTTAGAATTTGACAGCTGAAACTGAATCCTAAAAAATGCAGGGTCATGTATTTGGGCTGCAAAAATCGAATGTAGCGGTACAGTGTAGGGTGTGAAGTACTCGTGTCCATGAAAGAGTGGGACCTAGTCGTAATTGTGTCTGATGATCATAAAGTAGCTAAACAGGTATTTATTTAATTATTTTATTTATTTATTTTATTTCTGTATCACTTTATCTTGGAATCAAGGTGGTTTACATTTAACAAAACCATTTTACATTGAACATGTTTCTATTTAACTGGGGAGGGGAAGAGAACATGAGCCATTTTAAGTTACTACCTTTGCAATCCCACAGTCAGATATACGCTCCTCAGTCAACAAAATTAGATTATTTGCAGCGCTTCTAGCATTCGCTTTCCAGACTGTTTATGTCAGTTTTTACTTCTTCATCTGATTTTGAGTTACTGGAAAAACGTTTTCCAAACATCATGAGGCCAACAGTTCTAGCCGTCATTACAAGCAAATCATATGACCACAACCAGGGGCCCAAGGATAAATGCTTTATTAATCTTATGGATACCCATGTGTGAAAACTGCTCGCATAGCACTAGCAAGGGACGAGCAGAAACATTAAGGTTACCAGATAGTTCAAGGACATAAGTAAGTGTGAGGCAGAGCCCATGCTGCTGCGGCAGGCAAAGGATCACATCATGGCTGCCACCTTCTATTTCTTGAGTCTAAGAAACCTCCTGCAATAACAACGCACAGTTTTCCATGTCTGTTGGTACAGCCATTTCTTTGTGGTCACATGTTTTATACCTTGAAGTGGTGAAGATGCCATAGACTAATGTATTCCTGGGATTGTCCGTTTCCAATAGGAAGACATCCTCTGTATGAAAGGAAGGTAGAGAGACAGAGAAACACTGTTCACAACACTCATTACTTCCACATGATAATAACAATTAGTTAATTTTGGCAAACAGAAGTGGTATATAAAGTCCTGAATAAACAAACATAAATATGAACTGTTTTTATCCTATGAAGAAGAGCTGCCCCCTATCCCATCTAGGTTACCAGTCATGCCTCTCATGCCTATTTACCTGAAAATAAAAATCCTTTGTAGAGTCTCTTTTACATGTGGGAAGTCGAGAAAGAAATGGAATAAATCTGGCACTATCTTCAGGAACTGTTCAGCTCCCTTCCTTCTGCGTTATGGAATATAAAAGTTCCTGGGTTCCAACCTTGTGACTTTGGGGAAGTCACTTTATCTCCTGAGAGTTTGCCAATAAAAATAAAATCACTATCGATAAATATTTGCCACTCCAATAGTAACAGGCTACCCAAAAGGAGAGCTCGAGGTTTTTCTTTTAGCCCGCGGAAAGGCCTCAGACTAGTGGGTTACTTAATGAGAGATACTCTTAAACATAGTATCTATCAGTACCCGTTTGCATCAATGGCCTGATTTCCGACCTTTTTCAGTAATAACACACCTCCCTCTTCCCATAGTGTTTTATGCAGACTTATTTCTCTTAGTAGAATATTCATTTAACTTCCAATAATAATGAAAGAACCACGATGATGGCATTAATCATTCAATATCTCTTCCTCTCTCGGGATATCTCTCTCTTTCCCAACGCCTCACATACAACGTTGAACTGCGTTTCTCTCATAAATTAGAGGTTCTTCAGGGGATTAATCTTGAATCAGCCAAATGTTGAACCAGAGTTTAGCTGAAGCTGATGCACGGTTTGTGTTTAAAGCATTCTTCCCTTCTAGTCTCTCGACTTCATTTTATCAATTGTTCAAAAAAAACGCCGCGCGGGCTAAAAGAAAAACCTCAAGCTCTCCTTTTGGGTAGCCTGTTACTATTGGAGTGGCAAATATTTATTGATAGTGATACGCTATAGTTGCTCCACAAATTAGAACCCTTTTCTTCTTGTAATAAAAATAAAATAGCAAGGCCTGACACTAAAGAAACACTTCAAAAACATAAAGCTCAGGACTTGTACTGCCTGCATCCCCTTTAACAGCTTTTTCCCAGCAGCAGAGAATTTAAGACAAAGAGGAGAAACGTTTCAAATTCCTAATTAAAGCATTAGAGATGAGGAAGAGGGAGGGGAGGGATGAGAAGGGGGAGGAGGTGAGACTGGAAAATGTAGAACTTATATGACTTCATATTCAAAGTGAGTTATACGTTTTATTTCCAGCACTTATATGAATAAAATTGAGTCATTTAACTTGCTAAATGGCCACATTATATCTAAGAACAGAATATATGCCATACTGGGTCAGACCAAGGACAACAGATACTGGAAAGAGTTAAATTAAAGCCAGCTGGGGCTTAGTATAACAAGCTAGCCTCCAGAAAAAGTAAAGTTGGTCAAGACTTAGGGGTATGTTTACTAAACTGCGGTAATGTCATTCGCGGTAGGTTCTGCGGTAAAGTAGAGATGCCCATATAAAGGCATGGGCGGTACATCGTTACAGCAAGCTGACAACTAACGCGCGTTAAAAGACGCCTTAGACTAACGAGCGTTATAAGGCGCCTTGTAAAGTGCCTTGTTAAGCGCCTTGCTAGGCGGCTTTTAAGGCGCCCTGTAAGGTGCCTAGTAAGGTGCCATGTAAGGTGCCTTATAAGGTGCCTAGTAAGGTGCCATGTAAGGTGCCTTATAAGGTGCCATCTAAGGTGCCTTATAAGGTGCCATGTAAGGTGCCTTATAAGGTGCCATGTAAGGTGCCCTGTAAGGTGCCTCATAAGGCGCCCTATACGGCCTCCTAGGCTAAGCGCCATATTAGGCACCCTTGGACAAGGCACCGCAGAAGGCACCCTGGGCTATGGAACCATAGGTTAAGGTGACCTAACAAGGGTATGGTGTCCTAGGTTAGTGTGCCCTAAGGTCTGCAAGGTGCCTCAGGATGACATGCATGACCTGTGCGGAACAGAGACAGATGTAGCCCTAACACTAGATAGAGCACTCAGGAAAGGCAATGAACAGGTGAGTGAAGGAGGGAGAAGTGGGAGCCACTGGACCTGCCTTATCTGCGGGCATCTCATGTGCCTGCCAGTACCGATGACAAACATGGTGGGGCAGCTGTACCACAGCACAGGGTGTTGGCAATGTAAAGTGCCAGAAAAACAGTTGGTGGCAGACAATAGGAATACATGTCCCCCAGTGGAGGCGGAGGTAGCAGGATAGTTACAATGATGGGTGGACAGAGGAGTGGTGGTGCCATGCAGATCAGGCACAGGCGAGGCAAGCATGAAGAGGCGCAATGCAGGAAAGGGTATGACATGGGGTGGCAGCCTGCACTGGCAGACAGGACTCTACACAGCTGACAGACGCAGATAGACGGACCGAGGGAATGTTGGCAATTGTGGCGAGGGTATTATGGGCTGGAAGCACAGATCTGCAAAAATATGACCTCTACAGGCATGCACACTATATGAGTAGGACAGGCATGAGAGGGGGGAACAATGAGGAACTGAACCCATGAACACTGCCAAGAATGGCATTGTATTAACCAGTAGGCTATACCCCCATGGTGTATGTCACAGCAATGTCTGGGTACAGAAGGACTGCAGGTCACCGCACAAATTCTCTGCTCTGAGTGCCAGGATAAGGTAACCCCACCAGTACCCATGATGCAATGCACATGCTGAATAGCTGTCTACAGCTGATCACCAAATGGGGTCTGCACCTCTCCAGTCCCCCAGCTTGGAAAGACGAACTGACAGTGTGTGATACTGGCACGGAGTAGCTACAGACCATGCCATTGTGCAGGTTCTGTGTTCACCCTGAGCGATAGGATGGGTGCCCAGCACTAGATCCGCAGTACATGTGCTACTAGAGATAGGTCCTGCTGTACATCCCCATCACTACCAGTGTGTGACAGGTGTTCCGTGCAGTGCAGCCAAAGGTAATTTGGTGTCCATCTGTATCCTGCAGTCACATTTTTCCCTGTGGGACCAGACACCAGCAAGATTAGTGTGTACCCCGTGTGAGGTTCAGGCTGACATGGGCAGCTGTTATCAGGGCAGAGGGGTTCCTAGAATTGCATGAGGTGTGTGTAGCAGTGGCTGTATAGGTCACAGTGGTATACACTACATACCCCAAAGGGCCCACATCACCCTTTTGTAGGTAAAGAACAGTGCCCCCACCCCAGGGAAGCAGCCTCCATCCTGTTTGTATGAGACAGCCCTCCAGGGTTGGTGGGCCAGAGCCATACCTATGACTGGGACAGTGGCAGACTAACAGCAATGCTGGGGTTAGGTCTGGAAACCCCAAGCGCCTCCCACCACTGTCTGCCAGTCACCAACAGACAGCACAGTCAGACTGTACCTTAAAGGTGTTCCGACCATGCACAGTCTAACTGCAGACAGTCCACCAGGAACTATGTGCAGCAAGCAGGCATCTCAGTGATTGGGACCCCAGCACTGGGGAACACAAATATATCACTAGAGACAAAGAGTGTAGAGCGCTATGTGGGAACCTAGACCTGCCATGGTCACTGCTCGTTCAGAGTGAGTGCCCTGTGCTGTGGCCACCCTGTCCATGCAGGTGGTGGTCAGGCACTACAGTGTCCTAGCCATTGCCCCACACCCTGTGAGGATGCATCCTGGCCAATCTGCCCTGTCCGGGCCATACCCAGAATACCTTGCTCCTCATTATGCATCTAATCAGGCTAACGCTGGTAACAGTGGGAAACTTTGGGCTCAGTGAAGTGTGGGCAGCCACAGAACAATGGATAGACATACAAACACGCTCACTCCTTTTGCAGCATTATACAAAGATAGGGGTGGTTGGCAGCCCTGCCCGCCACACTAGTCCTGAGCACAGTGCCAACATTGCTAAACTGTGCAGGGGGTAGTAGTAGTGCTCTGGTGATAACATCATCCCACTGCTGGGGCCAACAGCCTGCCGCTCCATGCATCATTGGATTGTGGAGCCTGTGTGAGTGGGTGTTTGCACCCCTGTTCACATGTTGCTGTTATATCTGCATTGTAGGGTAAAATATAGGGACATGCTCTGCTGGAACCACAGCTGGGACTTGAACCTGTGACCCTCTGCTCCTGGACACACTGGCTGGGTGTACTGCACCACACCGTTGCCACAGATGCATGGTAGTCCCTGGGGCTACCTGCACTTTTCCTCAGCCAGACCTTTTATGTTGCACTGCACACCACGTACTGCTGCAGAGCATGGCCTAGATCCACTGCAGGGAGGTGGCACTGCCCCCTCCAGTACGGGCACACGCCCCTCTGCCAAGCTGACGTGGCCATTTTGCTGTCGGTGCTGGTAGTGCGCAGTCCCAGGCCATCCACTGTGTAGGTAGGCGCCCGCCTAGGGAGCGGGTTCCAGGGTGGGGGGGCATACATGGACATCCTCCCATCCCCCCATCACTGCCTACCACTATTATGTCCCCTCCAAATGGGGGCGGGATGGCTGGGGGGATGTCAGGTCTGTGCCCTAGCGACTATTGGCTAGGGTGGACCAGGTAAATATTGGTGGATTGTGTTTGGCCTTGGTTAACTGTTGTCTTGCTGATCTCTGGTGTCTATGTTCCTATGTGCCACCTAGGCGCCCGCCTGGTCCACCCTGTGCCCCAGCTGCCCATGCTACATGTCCCGCCTGTGGCCCCCTATGCCTCATTTGCACCATCGCTATAGTGGCCATTCATACTTTGGCATTATGGTATTGCTGTACATGGAGCACTACTATCACAGTTTTGGGCTCCCAGTCCTGGGCTGTACATTGCTGACATGAAAATGGTTTCTCTCTCCTGCATATGGCAGGTTTTTAATCGCGTTAGGATTCAGCTCTTCAGATCAGCGTGTTAGTGTGAATGGAGCCTCTCCCCGCCCACACTCCGCCCATTGACCCCTTCTCTCCGCCCTCTCTCCACCTTCAGCAGTGTTTTACCGCGCCGCGAAACGTGAACGATCGTTAAGTAACGATAACGCGCTGTGATAAGGAAGCTTATCATAGCTCAGGAAAGAGCTATAGTAAAGGTGAAGTGACTCTGAACAAGCAACCTGTCAGTTCTGGTAGAAATAAGAAAACAGAATTTTTCCATAAAAGACTACCAGTCCCAGAATGCACCAGGTTTCCAACAGCCATTAGAGGAGCTGAAGTGGGGAAACGTGTGTTCAATCAGGAGGGCTATGAGGTAATCCCTAAGCACTCATCTCAAAGGGCAGGGCCTGATTCAGCACAGCTGCTCTGTGTTAGGGTGGAGCACACATCCAAGCAGAATAAAGGTAGTGTTTATTCTACAGAGAATCATCTTCATGATCATGGACAGCTTCATCATCTGGAGGATCATCAGAAGCAGAAGCCAGACCGGACGGACAGAGAGGGCAAGAAACCCTTTGGAAGAAAGAAGAGAAAAGCATTTGGGAGGTCTAGAGGAGTCCAGAGCAGTACGTATACTGGGAGACATTCAAAAGGCCAGCATACACCATTGGACTGGGGAAACAAGAGGAATGGTGCTGCAGAGCTAGGAATCTCCAGACGGTACCTGTGAGGGAGACGGCTGCACTTGGAAGGGACCCTCAGACCCATGCCAGAAGGTATGTGAAGAGAGATCCAGTGTCCAGGGATCTGGATTGGAAGGCTGGACATAAGAACTGGACTACATACTGGCCAGGCTATTTAGAAAGGAACTCTAACAGCAATGGAAGCTCAGGTATGAACACTGATCTATGCCCTAGCTATAACCTTGAAAGACAGCAGGAAAACAAGTATTCTCCTGAAAGTGCTCCATTGAGAAATTCCTCTGTGCCAATCCCTGATATTGAACCCATGATTGTTGAAGAAGGGGAAGGAGCAGTCTTAGATACAGGCTGTGAATATATGGATTGCTCTCTGTCTAAACTCCTTTGGTAATTTTCTGTTACAAAGTACAGCAACCATCACAAAGAAAAACAAACTTGTTCTTTAATCTACTCAGGAAAGCTCCTGAGTAGGATTTTGGGCCACACAGTAGAAAGCAAGCCAGCTAAGGGGTTTCAGCTGGATAACTGCTAGCAATTGAGCCTTACCTAATTGCTTGTGAGCTCTGAGGGAATCACTTCTGTGTCTATGTGTGAAGATATAAGAAGTTAACCTGAAAAGAACAGTTTTTGCCTTCTTTGTGGGTTTTGCTTGTTGTTTGAAACACTGCTAAGAAAATATTAGCTAAAGCCTACAGAAAAGACCAATTTGTTACCAACCAGGTCTTTATTCTTTTGCTTTGATTGCCTGACAAGTTCAACTGTTGTTTTCCTGAGTTTAACACTGAAAGCAAGTATCCTGTTTTATGTGCTACCAAGCATATCTGTGTTGGGAGAAATAACCCCATAAATAAATATCTTATTGGCTTTACACTCAAGCACAACTAATTATTGTGAGCAGCTGTGTCTGGTGTGAATGGACTGCATTTCCCACAATCCCTTGCAAATCATATTGATATATGCACTTGCCAAGACTGTGAACATTCTCACCCAGGCAGCCGTCTGACAAATGGCGTAGTTTTTCGGATTGCTTTTGCGCAGAAGGATTTACTTGCTAAGGATTACAACTCAAGTCTGAAGGAAAAGTCAGTTCAAGCTTAAAAGCTGAAAGAAAAGATTTTCCCTCAACTACACTTTGGAGGAGAGGTGGCCGTTCCAGGTAGCTGTTCCAGGAAGAAAAGACCCTGTGCAGAGCTGGATTCATCACTGGAATAAGGTAACAAGTACCTGGGCATGTCTAGTGGTGGATGGGAGTAAGGCACAGGGGTAATTGAAAAAAAAAAGTAGAAAAAAAACACCTGTTTGGAAGGTGGTGCACTATGTTTTTTTTTTTTTTGTGTCTTCTTGCAGGGATCAAGATGGATCCAAGGGAACTAGCTGATTGGATGGCAGCCCAGCTTAGCAGGCAACAGGAGCTAGCACAGCAGGCTCAGGACACTGCTATGAAAGCCTTAATGGACCAGCAGAGGCCAGTGCTTGATCTGGTGCAAGCCCTAGTTAAACTGCAGAACCAAAGTGGACCAGATGCAAGACCAGCAGTAAATACTGGTACACCACATGTGGACAGTGTGGGACTCAATCAAGGAATTGGGGCATTTAGTTTTGGGAAGCTAACTCCAGATGATAATGTTGATGATTTTCTAGAGTCTTTTGAAAGAGTGGCACAAGCATTAGCATGGCCAGATACCCAGTGGGCAGTAAGGCTGGCAGCCTCATTAACTGGAGAGGCGCTTGCAGCTTATAGAGCAATGCTAGCAACCCAGGCTTTGAATTATAAGGATGTAAAGGCTGCTATTAGAGATCACCTAGGGTTGTCTATTTCAGAGTATAGGCGAATGTTTAGAGTTACTACATTGAGAGTGGGTGAAACACCCAGGGCTCTGAGTCAGAGAATCAGAGGATTAGCTGTAAAATGGTTGGAGCCTGAGCAAAACACGGTAGAAATGTTATTAGACATTATTATGCTTGAACAATTTATGTCTGCGGTGCCTAAAGATTTGCACACTTTCCTTATAAAGCAAAATTGCCAAAATCTTGGAGAGGCAACCATGCTAGCAGAGAGATTCTTGGAAGCCACGCAGGCTTGCCATAGAATGGGTGGCCCTCTGAGGATTGGTGCTGAGGCAAGCTGTGCTGTATCAGAAAAGAAAATAGTTAAAAATGTTTCTGAAAATAAATGTACTGTGCCAAACCAGATGACACAGTGGAGTAGAAGGAAATGTTTCAAGTGTGGAAAATGGGGACATTTAGAAAAGGGATGCCAGACACACACTAGCTTAATGGGGGTGGATTTAAAACAGCCCAAAGAAGGATTTCTTTTGATGGTTGATGTGCAAGGAATTACCACAAATGCTTTGTTAGACTCTGGGGCAGAATAGAGTATTTTTATTTATTCCAGCGATCAGTTTATTTATTCCAGCGATCAGTTGCGGTGTACAATTAACAACAATTAACAATGCAGAGCTTGTTTTACATAGAACAATTATAACTTTTTACATAGAACATCTTAACTTGATCAACAAAGTGTATATATAAACTGTGCGGATTAATTCAATAAATCAACTAACACAGATTGAGTAACAATTTAAACAGAAGTACTGTCTCTAAAACAGTTGTAACTATATACAAGTTGGGTATCAATGCATAGGAATGGAATGATTATTCATTTGAGTTTGTACGTATTGATTGTAGTAGGGGGGTATAATCTTGATTTTAGGCATGTTCATGTTTAGCCTTTATCTAAGTTGAGTGGAGGGTTTTCTATAGTATTATAGTGTTTAGTGAATAGATAGGTTTTCAATTTTTTTTCTGAATTCTGTTATCTCTGTTAGTGATCGTAAGTCCTCTGGTAAAGAGTTCCAGACTGTTGGGGCTATGTGGGAAAAGGCTCTATTATTTGTTAATTTGTGAGTTCTTATATATTCTTTTGGCATCTTAAGTTTATTTGATTGACCTTTTCTATGTGTGGGCTTAGGTGGTTCTTTGCTTATTAGATTACAGAGCGTCTTCGGGGCCATGTCATTTAGGGCTTTGAATGTAGTTATTATTGTTTTGTATGTTATCCTGCTTTGTATTGGTAACCAGTGAAGGGATGCTAGTATCGGTGTAATGTGTTGGAGTGAATTTATCTTTAATATAATTGTAGCTGTAGCATTTTGCGCAAGTTGGATCCTTTTGATGTTTTGTTTTGAAATGCCTATAAGTATTAAGTTGGCGAAATCGAAGTGTGGAGTTATGGTGGCCTGTGTTATATTGATAAAATCTTGTATAAATACAAGGGGGCGTAATTGTTTGAGGATTTTAAGTTTGAAGTAGATTTTCTTTAAGGTATTTCTGATGTGCGTTTCCATAGTAAGGTGTGTATCTAAAATGACACCTAGATATCTTATTTCATTTTTTATTTTAATTTCTTGGTTTTGTAGTGTTATGTGGGTTGGCGGAGTGAATGTTTGGTTTTTTGTTACAATTAAGACTTCGGTTTTAGCATGGTTTATATGGAGGTTTTGGGTTTTTAGCCAGTATGTAATTTCATTGTAGCAGTCTGATAGAAGTTGAATCGGTAGGTTAGGAATCGTAAAAGGTATGTACATCATGATATCATCCGCATAAAGGTGATATTGTACTCCAAATTTTTTAAAGATATTGCAGACCGGTTTTATATAGATATTAAAGAGTAGGGCTGACAGTGCTGAGCCTTGTGGTAAACCTATTTCTTGTTTGTATGTGTTGGATGTTTGATTACCTGTTCTTACATTTTGTGTTCTGTTATGTAAATATGAGGTGAACCATTTATGTACGGTGGAGTTTATGCCTAACTGTCTTAGGTTGTTGAGTAATATTGAGTGATGCACGCTATCAAAAGCTGCTGATATGTCAATGAAAAGGAGAATGAACGCCTGTTTGTGATTGTCAAGTCCTTTTAGGAGTGTGTCTATTAATACTGTTAGAAGTGTTTCTACTCCATGGCGGGGCCGGAAACCATATTGTTGTTCATCGAGTGGGTAAGATAAGTCTATAAATTCCTGTGTCTATAGTTGCACTACCTTTTCAATTACTTTGGCCAAGAATGGTATGCTAGAGATGGGCCTATATGATGTTGGCGATGTTTTATCTAGTTTGCAGTTCTTTAAAATTGGACGTATTTGTGCATGTTTGAGCGGGGATGGAAGGTATCCTTGGGTGAGTGAGAGGTTTACTATTGGGAGAATATAGGATAGTAGAGTTGGTAGTGTGTTTTTTATCCATGATACTGGGCATGGATCTAAGTACGAAGTTGTGGTATTTAGGCTGGAGATGATTGTTTTTAATGACGCTTTTGAAATGGGGTAAAATTCTGACCATTCATCTACAGGTTGATAAGTGATGTTGATATTTTCTGAGGGCATGGCAGGTTTCTTAGGTTTATTTTGATAATGATTAGCTAGGGTTTGAACTGAGATGTCTGTGATTTCGTTGCTAGAAGTTTGCTCGTTATTAGTTAATTTTCTGACTATGGAAAATAACTCTCTAGGTCTATTGTATGATTTTGTTAAGATTGCTGCGTAATAGTTTTTCTTTGTGCTGTCAATTGTTTCCTTATATTTTGTTGGATAGTTGTTGTATATTTCCTTATGTACAGTCAGCTTGGATTTTCTCCATTTCGTTTCAAGTTTTCTCAGTTCTTTTTTCATTTGTCTTAGAGTGCTATTAAACCATGGTGAACTATTTGTTTTGGTGTATATTGTCTTTTTATTTGGTTGATTATTTTTAGCTGCATTATTGATAGTATCATTCCAGTTGTTAACAGCATCTTCCAAATTAGTTGTTGATAAGAGGTAGGGGATTGTTGAGTCAAGGAAGTCTGTTTCGTTAAACTTTTTGAATTTTGAAGTGGTGGTACTCCTTATGTAATTATTGATGCTAGGGATGGGATATGGGATATTTATCTTGATGATAGAATGATCAGACCAAGGTGTCTCTGTGCATTCAATGGAATTTGAGTTAACTAGCTTGAAGAGTATTTCGGGGAGCAGAACCATATCTAGTGTTCTTCCTTTGATATGTGTTGCAGTTTTAATTATTTGATGGTACTCTATGTCTGCTATGGTGTCTAGGAATAGTTTAGAGTCTAGTGTTGGAAGTGACGGAAGGTTAAAATCGCCTAGCATGATCACAGGATTTTGGTCAGTAGATGAACTGAGGAGTTCAATAAGAGAATCCAGGCCATCTGGTTTTTTGTCTGGGGGTCTATATATTAAGCAAATTTTTATGTGGCTGATTCTTATTAATAATGTGTCTATGTTATTATTGATATTTGATTGGATTGGCCTGGCGTTTAGTGTTTTTTTTGTCATCATTAGAACTCCACCACCTTTTTTGTTGGGTCTATGTTTGTAGAATGTATCATAGTTCTCTTTATTAAGTTGATTCAGATAGACTGTATCTGTTTCAGTGAGCCATGTCTCTGTGACACATAAAATGTCTGGTTTTAAGTCAGTTATCATGTCGTTAAATATAGGTAATTTATTCTTCATTGATCGTGCGTTAATGAGGATACATGATAGGGAGGAAGAGTAGTTAGAACAGATTTTCTTATCTATTTGTTGTGTATTTGTTTGTTGTATGTGAATTAGTCTGTGAAAATTGATTTTTGGATAGTTTTGACGAGTGTGCCCCATATAGCAGTCATTTCAATGATGTCAAAAAGGCTTTGGAAGAGAATAGAGGCCCAAGAAGGATTTGTGCCTAGAACCCCTGAAAGCCAAGCTCACATCAGATGCATTCATGGTGCTGCAACATCATATCCCACCTATAGGCTAAAGGTTAAGTGCCTGGGGGAACAAGAGGAAGTCCTGTTAGCAGTGGTGCCGAGGCTACCCTTTGATTTGGTTCTAGGAAAGGACTGGCCAAGATTTAAGCAGGGTCTAGTGGAAGGGCTAGGAAAGAAGGAGGGAGAAGGAATAATGGAAATAGCTCCTGGGCCTTTCTTTGGAAGTCCTCATTCCCTAGCTAAAATGATGGTTAAGCTTCCAGAAGGCCAAACTATAGGTAATAAGAGGGGCCTTGTATCCACCCGCTCGCAGGCTAAGGTAGAGAGCCAGCAGAAGGAGGAGGGGGAGCAGGCAGAGTTATTAGGAGACTTACCCTCTCATGATGATTTAATAACTCCATCATCTGGTAAAGTAAGAAAGTTGAAAGCACAAAAGCGGCGTGAGAGACTTTGCAGAGCACAGGGTAGGGCTGAGATGTTAGCTGGCCAAAGTTTACCCTGGGTGCCAGCTGAGTTAGTGGCAAAGTTTCCTAACTTTCCACAAGAGCAGTGAGCTGATCAAGCTCTCACCCGAGCTTTTAAGTATGCTCATGAGGTCAGGGAGGAGTTGCCCAGATTCAGACTAGATAATGAAATATTATATAGAGAGAGTCAGGACCCCAGAAATGGGACCATACGTAAACAATTGGTGGTACCCACAACTTTCAAAGGGCTAGTACTTAGATTAGCACATGATCATCCATTTGGAGGTCATAAAAGGATGCAAGGAACGCTGGATCAAATACTTATGCGCTTTTACTGGCCAGGTATTTTCAAAGAAACTGCCCAGTTTTGTGCTGCATGTCCAGCGTGTCAGCGAGTTACAGCGGCTCACTCACCGGTGGTGCCTTTGATTCCCATGCCAATTATCACAGACCCAATTGATCGCATTGCCATGGATATTGTAGGCCCGTTAGTCAAAACGCCCCGAGGTTTCCAATACATCCTAGTTATGGTAGATCAGGCAACAAGGTTTCCCTGGGCCATACCATTGAGGAATGTTTCTGCAAAAACAATAGCTTTAGAGCTAGTAAAATTGTTTTGTGAAGTGGGATTCCCAAGAGAGGTGTTGACTGACCGAGGGTCCAATTTTGTATCCAAATATTTGGCCCAGGTCTGGGATGCCTTTGGCATTCATCACGTGAAAACCTCAGCCTACCATCCACAATCAAATGGTTTGGTGGAGAGATTCAACCAAACTCTCAAACAAATGTTGAGAAGGGGGTTAGCAGGAGAAGTAAAAGAATGGGATATGTTATTGCCCTTTGCCTTATATGCCTGCAGGGAAAGAATACAGATGTCCCTAGGTGTAACTCCCTATGAATTGATGTATGGTAGGGCTCCACGAGGTTTGTTAGATATTTTAAGGGAACAATGGATTGATCCTGAACCAGGAAGTCAGGAGGTGCCACAGTTTCTACGTGACCTGACAGCACGTTTGAAAAGGACCTTGCAGGTTGCTGGAGGAACCTGCAGGACAGTCAAGTGCGCCAGAAAGGGTGGTATGACAGGAAGGCCAAAAGCCGCCAATTAAACATTCGTGAAAAGGTTTTGGTTCAAGTAGCTTTAACTGCCCCAAAATTTGAAGTACAGTGGAAAGGGCCATGGAAGGTTGTTAAACAAGTGAGCCCAGTATCTTATATGGTAGAAAATGCAAGAGGGCGTAGGCAGACCTACCATATTAATGTACTTAAGTCTTGGAAGGAGAGGCCTGTAAATAATAATGACCCTGAAGCCAGTCAGGAAGTAAGTGAGCTTTAAAAAGAGAACACTCTCGTAGGTATTACGGACTGTAGAGAAGAGGTTTCACCAGTTAAACCAGTCCGTAATAACTTAAGCAGGGGGGTATGTGATAAGGAAGCTTATCATAGCTCAGGAAGGAGCTATAGTAAAGGTGAAGCGACTCTGAACAAGCAACCTGTCAGTTCTGGTAGAAATAAGAAAACAGAATTTTCCCATAAAGGACTACCAGTCCCAGAATGCACCAGGTTTCCAACAGCCATTAGAGGAGCTGAAGTGGGGAAACGTGTGTTCAATCAGGAGGGCTATGAGGTAATCCCTAAGCACTCATCTCAAAGGGCAGGGCCTGATTCAGCACAGCTGCGCTGTGTTAGGGTGGAGCACTCATCCAAGCAGAATAAAGGTAGAGTTTATTCTACAGAGAATCACCTTCATGATCTTGGACAGCTTCATCATCTGGAGGATCATCAGAAGCAGAAGCCAGACCGGATGGACAGAGAGGGCAAGAAACCCTTTGGAAGAAAGAAGAGAAAAGCATTTGGGAGGTCTAGAGGAGTCCAGAGCAGTACGTATACTGGGAGACATTCAAAAGGCCAGCATACACCATTGGACTGGGGAAGCCAGAGGAATGGTGCTGCAGAGCTAGGAATCTCCAGACGGTACCTGTGAGGGAGACGGCTGCACGTGGAAGGGACCCTAAGACCCGTGCCAGAAGGTATGTGAAGAGAGATCCAGTGTCCAGGGATCTGGATTGGAAGGCTGGACATAAGAACTGGACTACATACTGGCCAGGCTATTTAGAAAGGAACTCTAACAGCAATGGAAGCTCAGGTATGAACACTGATCTATGCCCTAGCTATAACCTTGAAAGACAGCAGGGAAACAAGTATTCTCCTGAAAGTGCTCCATTGAGAAATTCCTCTGTGCCAATCCCTGATATTGAACCCATGATTGTTGAAGAAGGGGAAGGAGCAGTCTTAGATACAGGCTGTGAATATATGGATTGCTCTCTGTCTAAACTCCTTTGGTAATTTTCTGTTACAAAGTACAGCAACCATCACAAAGAAATACAAACTTGTTCTTTAATCTACTCAGGAAAGCTCCTGAGTAGGATTTTGGGCCACACAGTAGAAAGCAAGCCAGCTAAGGGGTTTCAGTTGGATAACTGCTAGCAATTGAGCCTTACCTAATTGCTTGTGAGCTCTGATGGAATCACTTCTGAGTCTATGTGTGAAGATATAAGAAGTTAACCTGAAAAGAACAGTTTTTGCCTTCTTTGTGGGTTTTGCTTGTTGTTTGAAACACTGCTAAGAAAATATTAGCTAAAGCCTACAGAAAAGACCAATTTGTTACCAACCAGGTCTTTATTCTTTTGCTTTGATTGCCTGACAAGTTCAACTGTTGTTTTCCTGATTTTGTTTTTCTAAGTTTAACACTGAAAGCAAGTATCCTGTTTTATGTGCTACCAAGCATATCTGTGTTGGGAGAAATAACCCCATAAATAAATATCTTATTGGCTTTACACTCAAGCACAACTAATTATTGTGAGCAGCTGTGTCTGGTGTGAATGGACTGCATTTCCCACAATCCCTTGCAAATCATATTGATATATGCACTTGCCAAGACTGTGAACATTCTCACCCAGGCAGCCGTCTGACAGCGCGTTATGAGACGTTAACATCTCATAAAGCGTGTTAACGTTACTTAACGATCCTTAACGTTACATAACACGCGTTATGTAACGTTACCGCAGTTTAGTAAACATACCCTTAGTATTACAAGCCAGCTTTCACTTAAATTAAATCCAATTAGAGTACATCTTAAGAGAGAGAGAGTATATAGAGAGAAATTGTTTTCTAGAGACCTTTTACAAGAGGTCTTCCAGTTAGGAGGCAAGAGAACTGTGAAATTATTTTGAATAGGTATTAAAGTTAAGTGACAGATCAAAGAGGAAACTTGAAAGGCTCCCTCTATCAAACCAAGGGCAATGTGAGCCATCAGAAAGTTACAGTAAGAGACTGCCTTAGAAGCACAGATATAAATAGGTCAACCTTCCTACCCACAGCAGGCATAATCCTTGATGTATAGCCTCCAAAAATAGTTAAGGGGAAGGGGGTAATCTTACTCACTTTCAGGTTTAACTGATTATCTTCATCAGAAAGTAATTAGGGCTTAGAAGTAGATTAATTGCAGATCATCTTGAGATGAAAACTAATGTCCCTTAAACTTATTAGGTATAATTGTATTGGTGGAAGTATCCCTATTCCCCTATCAACTTTAAATAACTCAACAACTGTAAATAGCTAAAAGAAATCTTTAAATCTAAGATGCAGACAGCAGTCCAGCAGCGAGATGGGGGCTATCCAGTCTTTTGCACTGAGTGTTACATGTATGATTTTCTCCCAGTTGTAGAGAAGTGTAAAGTTATGCTCTGAGGAAAACAACAACCCAAAATATGATTACATGATGCAAGGTTCCACATTAAGAACCACCACACAGGATAAGGATTTAGGCGTCAGCATAGATAATACGTTGAAAGCCTCCACCCAGTGTGCAGCAGTGGCCAAGAAAGCAAATAGAATGTTAGAAATCATAAAGAAAGTAATGGAGAATAAAACAAAGGATATTATAATTCCCCTATATCGTTCCATGGTGTGACCACACATTGAATATTGTGTGCAATTTTGGTTCCCATATCTTAAAAAGAATATAGCAGAATTAGAAAAGATACAGAGAAGAAAGGCAACGATGCTATAAGGGGATGGAAAGATAACCCTACAGGGAAAGGCTTAAAAGATTAGGGCTCTTCAACTTGGAAAAGAGACATCTGAGGGGAGATATGATAGAGTGGGGTGCAATGGGTAAATGTAGATCAGTTGTTTACTCCTTCAAAAAGCAGAAAGACTAGGGATGCGCAACGAAGCTACAGGTAACCCATTTAAGACAAAGAGGAAAAACATTTTTTCACTCAATGCGTAATCAAACTCTGGAATTTATTACCAGAGGATGTAGTAAAAGCTGTTAATGCAGTTGAGTTTAAAAAAGGTTTGAACAAGTTCCTGGGGAAAATTCCATTAACCATTATTAAGGAGGACCTGGGAAATCTACTGCTTACCGCAGAATAAGCAATGTGGAATTTGTGTACCCTTCTTTGGGAACCTGCCAGGTACCTGTAACCAGGATTGGCCACTGCTGGAAACAGGATACTGGGCTTGATGGACCTTGGTCTGACCCAGTATGGCATATCTTATGTTCTTAAAGCGTTAGAAGACAGGAAAGCAGAAGAGAGAGAGACCAGATCAACATGACTGGAAAAATAAAATACCCAGAGAACAAATGTAGAAAAATGTATTTAATTTTGAATTCATTAACTGGAAGTTAGTTTTGGGAAATGTGTATCTCTGCTGACTTTGTTTTGTGTCACATTTCTGTTTTTATTTCTCAAATGGTGCAGTACATGAAGAGTCTGACTTTTTGGTGTTCCCAGTTAAATTTTTGTCTGCATATATCCATTTATAATTAATTTGTTGTCTCTTGCTCTGTATTTGGTGAATGTATGTCTGTGGTTTGCATGTGGAAAGCCCATAAACCATTATTAAAGTGGACTGGGGAAATCCACAGCATGGAATCTGCCAGAAACTTGTGACCTGGATTAGCTGCTGTTGGAAACAGCATACTGGGCAATGAAGGACCTCTGGATTCCTTCCCCATCACTCATTCTCTCCCCTGGCTGCAGCCCCTTCATGCTTTTTCTTACTCTCTAACCAGTCTCCCATTCGGCCTTTCATATTCTTCATTGCCACCCTCTCTCACACCCTTCAAAGACCAATCCTCTTCCTCTGTCTCTCACTCCTCTCCATTGCCCACTCCCCTTTCTACTACCTCTCAACCCCTCTAGGTCCTTCATATCATCTCTCCATCCCTTCCCACCTTTTTGAACAATCTCACACCCTAGAACCCTTTAACACACCCCAACTCATACCCCCTCCCAATCACTTGGTTCCCATTGTCTTCTTAATCCTAGAGTTCCAACTCTCCCCCAATCAATACTTAAGCCCTGAATTCCAATTCTCATCTCAATCTCCAGTCAATCTTAGAGTCAGGGCTGGCATGACCCACTGTGCAAACTGTGCCCTCACACAAGGCAGCAGCCCTGAGGGGGGGTAGGGGGGGGCAACAAGGCATAGTGAATTGGCTGGACCCAAATTCACTATTGTGGCAGCAGGCAAAAGCATGAAGTCTCTATGAGCTTTCTTTCCCCTCCGTTCCTTGCTGCCGCACCAGCAACACTGCACTTTAAAAAAAAATAAAAAAGCAAAGGTTTGTGGGATCCTTCTGGCCCTGTACATGCTGAAGGCCGATATGTCCCACCCCTGAGTAACAGGAAGTTGCATCAGAGGGGTGGAGAAGCAAGAGATCTTCAACTCCTACAGGGCTTGAAGGATCCAGTGCATCTTTGGGGTTTTTTTTCAAGATGCAATGACGGTAGCAAGAGATGGGACGGGGGGACGGGGGAGGGAGAGAAAGAGAAAAGAAAATACTGACTACTGGGGGGGGGGGCGGTCAAGAAGTGCTTCACTATGGAAGGGAGAACAAAGATGCAGGAAGGAGGAAGTAAGAAGGGAGAGTCTGTATCGCAGAGAGGAGGGGGAAAGAGGGGACAGTGAGATACTTACCAGAGGGGGCGAAGGAGAAGGGAAGGAAAGAGAGAGAGAGAGAGAGATTAGATGCTGGAATGGGGGTAGGAGAGAAAAGGGAGATTCTTGAAGGGGGAATAGAGAGGAGAGGAGCTGGACTGCAGGTTAAGGAAAGGAATAGCGAAGGAAAAGGGGGGGGGAGGTGCTGGGAGATGTGATGCTGAATTTCAGGGAAAGGCAGATACTAGAGGAGGTGGAGAGATGTAGTAAAAACTGTTAGTATAGCTTGGTTTAAAAGAGGTTTGGACAAGTTCCTGGAGGAAAAGTCCATAAACCATTATAAAAAAGGAGTAGGACATGTACTGCGTACTCCTGGGATAAGCAGCATAGAAGCTGTGTATATTTTTGTGAACCTGATTGGTCATTTTTGGAAACAGGATACTGGGCTTGATAACCCCATTGGGCATATTTTATGTTTTTAGGTTATGTTCTTAAGTCCTTAGATTGCAGGGGAGGGGGAAGAAGAGAAAAGGGTTAGACTGATGCTGGAGCATGGAAGTGAAGGAAGGAGGATTGGGTAGATGCTATACTGCGGGGGGGGGGGGGGAGCATGGAGATGCTAGACCATGGGGTAGAAGGGATGAGGAGATAGGCGAAGAAAGATGCTGAATGAGGGGCGGATAGGAGGAGAGGGGGATAGATACTTGGCTTGGCATAGCTTAGCAGGGCCATATGAAGGGCTGTGCGAGAAGTGAGGTTGCACAGGGGGGCACTGATATCATCACTGAGCTTCCAGGAAACTCAAAAAGAGTGAGTTACTGAATGTGGCTGGGTGGAGGGGGGCAGCGGATTCATTAATTGCACAGGTTGACCGTTCTGGAGTCCACATACTGCACAATTTGGTAATAATTAATTTTAGATGTTTTTCTTTTAGCAAAAGCTTAGGAATGCGGGTCTTAAGTATTACAGTATACAATGGCAGAAAGGGAGACTGTAGTCAATATAAATAAATAACTGTTTAAGAAAGTACCTTATGGTCTGTGAACACTAAGAATTAGTGGCCAGGGCGTTCTTTGCTTACTGGCTGCCGGTAAACATATAACTCCTTTTGAATACTGATCTCATTATCTTTTTTGCATGGCTTGGCAGTTCCTCCTCAAGCTGGGACTGGTCTCCTTTGGTCTACATCTCCATGAGAGGAGCCTGATCGCAGGTATAAAGAACACACGAGAAATGTATACAAATCAATTTATTGAGAAGACTCATCCGAGTTCTGGCAACGAGACTGTGTCAGGAGTCCTGTTCTGCTTCTCTTATGTATTATCTGGATCATGCCTGCTTTTTTGGTGCTACATCTCCCTAAACCTGGGGGTTACCCCCTGTTTTTATATACTTTTCTCAGCTCAACCCAACCAAACCATCATGATCACAGTCTGAGGCAGAGGACACAACTGCAGCTCTCTGCAGATTCTGGCTAACAAGCTAGTTGAGTAGAAGATGAGCTTAGGAATTGAACCCGGTTCTGCAAAGGCCTTGACATTAAGGTACTGGGCCGGGCTAATAAAATAGCATTTTAAAGAGGAATAGTATAAGTGCTCTAAGGCACAACAGAAACATTATTTAACAGAAATGTTTATAAAAAGTATCAAATAGATTGTGTTGGATCCTGTATGTTAGATGAAACACCTTCCTAGATCTATCGTACCTAGTTCATCAAAATACGTTTCTGTACCGTCTTCTTCCATCACTGAGCAGAGTAGTCTGGCCTTCAGGAATGTTGACCACTTATTAACCAGACTGCGCTGCCCACCTATATCATTCTGCAAACAAAACATGAAAAAAGACCATTTTTATCTCTTCACAATGCATTCCTGATACCTAGGACATAAACTGAAAACAGAATTCACCATCAATAATAATAATAAACTTGCGTCTGCTTTGCACTACATACAGATGAAATCATATATTATGGGTTTCATATTTTAAAGTGCTTCCGTAAACACATTTAAAAATGTTTAGTAGGTTATCTCTATGCATGTGGATGGTATTTTTCTAACAGTCATCCAGGTTGGGAGGCCTAACTTATAAAATATCAACAGAAAGCAGCTGGAATTCAAGCTAAAATGATTCTGTGTCCACTGACTTTGGATCATTGTACACTGCTGCTCGTACTTCCCAAACACACATTATTAAGAAGGGACCCAGGATATCACTGCTTGACCCAGTACAAGCATTGTGGAACCTGTGTCTTTTGGGGAAACTGCTATGTACGTATGACCTAGATTGGCCACTGTTGGAAACAGGATACTGGGCTTGATGGACCTTGGTCTGACCCAGTATGGCACATCTTATGTTCTTATGTTCACCTACGCCAGGGCTGTGTACAAGTGCATGTCTTAGTGAATATTTGCACACCTGGGGTGATTTTATAAGAGGCAATCGCAGGCATATATGCCAAAAACCTTTATAAAATTACTTCCAATGTTCCTAGCTCTGAGAAAGTCATGTTTGCTGTTATCAGGAAGAGGCGCTGTGTGCTGTCCTATTGCATAGTTTCCAAAACACGCACACAGTATGCGGACAAAGAGTGAAAATTTGCAAGGAGCATTGCAATATGCTGTCATATGAATTTACTTTCAACGTGGGACGACTGCAGAACTAGAGCCAACCTAGGGCTGCACAGCTGGAGGCAGGTACAGTGGTGTTTGGGGCTGCAGATGAAGGTGAAGTGTGACCAGGGATCAGTGCTCTGGTGAAGGGATTAAAGTTTGGCAGTTGTCAGCATTATTACTGTGCAAATGTTTTGGATGCCATGCAGTTTAAATGCATTACAAAATGAATTCTCCCCTTACTTTAACTGCACTCCACTGAGATTGTGCGGATCTATACAAGTCATGAGAAAACCCTCAAGGCTATACCAGGAGCACTTAAACCTGTAAAACCCACAAGGTAGCAATCTCTGTGTTTCTGGATCTGATGCTGCTGTGATACACCGTGGACTTTCATTCATGTATTAATTTATAAACTGCCTTTGCTCCCCAAGATCCCAATGGGACCTGAAAAAAGCAGCGCTGAATAAAATACAAGACAACATGAAAAAATGATGTATCATGGAACAATTTTAAGTAACTGAGTGGTTTGAAATCTTGCATAATGCCTACTGATTAATACACTGACAGCAAGCTGGCATTTCATAATGCCACAGTCTGAAGTGCTTTAAGTTTTGGATAAACTTCCTGCAGAAAGGAAAAAGGAAGAATATGAAATTGTGGATAAATACAGGAGACGTTTTATTAAACAGATGTGGGGAAAGTAAAAGTTCCATTTAGATAAAGAAATTCTAAACAAGAAAACGTTCCTAATGAAAGGCTGGCTCACGGCATGATGGCAGAACTAGGCACTGCCATGCAGAAGATCCAGGTTCGAATACAGGGCCCAAACTCCTAAACAGTGGCCAATTTGGACTGGAGATGCTCTGCAGGATGGAGGCTAGAGGTGGCACTTGGCTGTGATTTCACAGAGATACACTAGCTGACAGAGCAGCCCCAAGGGGGCTAGAGGACCAATCACTGCAGTGGCCCGGTGAGAAGAAAAGGAAAGATAGAGGCAAATGCTCCAGGGTCTGTGTTATAATGACTTATGATCTCCAAGAAGGACCAACAGAGCCACATGAAGCTGCCAGCCAAGGAACAGAAGGACCAGGGGGAAATACAGAAAGTGGAGCTGTCCAAGTCCGAGGACAGAAGAAGCAGCTCCTGCTCAGATGGCACCTGGATGCTTGAGTCCCAGCAGGCAGCACTTGACTACAGTCATTACTCATACACAATCCAAAACTCTTTCAAGGCTGTTACATATCTGATGTTCTGGTAGTTCATTTCAGTAAAAAAGAGACAGCCCAGTATTCAGCAGCACCTTACTGGATAAGTGCCACTGACCGGGATATTCATTGACATTATGTGGATAGTGTCACTGAATGTAGCCATAGACATCCAGACAGTGCCGAGGTGGTATGTGGCCATAGACTGGATGGAACAGAAAATTATCGAGATTATCCATATAGCTTAGGACAACTAAAAAGCTGTCACTAATCAGATACCAAAATGGAATACCTGGAATTTATTTAGCCATGGTCAGCAATTAATAAAAATGCTCTGGAATTTAAATTTGGTAAACAGGAGAATAAGGGGGTTAGGATCTGGATCTGCATAGCACACGGATGGAGCCTGGTGTACTGACTCGGATAGTCTATTCCAGGCATATGGTGCAGTAAGTTGGAAAAATGGAGTCTGAAATTGGCAGTAGCAGAGAACTGATAAAAGTGATTTACCTGATGAGTGGAGGTCCTGAGAAAGGATGAAGGGAGAGATCAGATACAAGAGGTAATAGGGAGCAGTAGACTGAATGCACTTATAGGTCAGTAGAAGTCCAAACTGGATGCAGAAACAGATAGGGAACCATTGAAGTGGCTTTAGAAGAAGGGTTTTTGACTTCCTTCACTTCGAATTCATGTTTACCTCCATCCAGTTTGCCTTAGCTCTTGCTAAGCAAAACTGCTTTATCCACAAGGAAGCACCAGGAGGCATGAAGCTCACCGATAGCAGCCTGATCCGATCGGCGTTGGCAACAGGGAGCAGTAGGCTTGCCTCTCCCGCTTCCTACAGCTAAGGCCAATCGGGCCCAAGGAAGGACATTCAAAAGGAAGTACCAGGAGGCATGAAGCTCACCACCAGGAGCCCCACCCGATCGGCATCGGCAACAGGGAGCGGTAGCCCCTCCCGCTCCCCGCAGCTAAGGTCAATCAGGTCCGAGGAAGGACATTCAAATCACAGTGCCTCAAAAGACCAGTACCCACAGGCGCCTGGCAGGCCCTGTGTCTGAGGGCCTCACCAGAGGGCCCTTTGGTGGGGCCCTTAGAAGAGGACCAGTGCAACCCAAGCAAGACAGCAAACCAGCCTCTGACAACATCAGGCAGCAACGAAGACCCACAAAACAACTTCAACATAGGACCAAGAGCACCGAAGCTGTGTGACCAAGGTAATTGGCACAGAACCCTCCAACACACTGGTATCCTTACCATTCCCATTTTTGCCGCTCTTCTCTGTACCTTTTCTATTTATTTTTATTTATTTAGCAACATTTCTGTATCACTGTCTCTACAAATCACAGTGGTGTAAAGAGAACAAGAATATGAAAAACTACATGCAACATGCAACATAAGAGTAAGTGCATCTGCCGCTCCGTGCAGGTCACCCCTCCCCATGCCTTTGTTTAGGCCTGTACCCACCGCTCTGTGTAGGTCACCCCTCCCCATGCCTTTGTTTAGGCCTGTACCCACCGCTCCGTGCAGGTCACCCCTCCCCATGCCTTTGTTTAGGCCTGTACCCACCGCTCTGTGTAGGTCACCCCTCCCCATGCCTTTGTTTAGGCCTGTACCCACCGCTCCGTGCAGGTCACCCCTCCCCATGCCTTTGTTTAGGCCTGTACCCACCGCTCCGTGCAGGTCACCCCTCCCCATGCCTTTGTTTAGGCCTGTACCCACCGCTCTGTGTAGGTCATCCCTATTTGAGAGAGTTATGTTTATTTTGATTTTATCCTGTTGCTGTAAAGGGATCCTCTGTGTCTGTCCCATGCCAACCGAACACCATTTAGGACAACTTTCCAGAGGTTCATCATGAGATAACACCAACTTGAGAGCACTTAACAACGACAGAAAAAATTAAACTGAATCCCCAAGAAGCTAGACTTTGCATGCAGTGCAACACCAGAGAAATAGAAAGTGATGCATTTCCCTGTACTGTCTAAAAAACAAAGAGGCATGCTTACTAAGCTGTGTTAATGTGGGATTATCGCCAGACAGTAGCAGCTAATATGAATAATGCAGCTAGCACAGGGCCTTCCTGCGCTATCTGTAGATCGTGTATTAACCGAGCATCTAGGTAGAGAGCGGGAGTACCTGTAACGTGTGATTACTCTGGCGTCGACAGCTCATGGTAACTGCACATTTATTTAAGAAGCTTTTTTATTTAATACGTTTTTTATACCGCCTTATCATAAAATCAAAGTGGTTTATGGGTAGATATCACAGGTGCAGTAAATGCCACCTCAGTGGGTGGCGTTAGCTGCATCTGCAGTACTGCTGTTCCGCAATCCCTGCAGTTTGGTGGCGTTATCTGCTGGGAAATGTGCTCCGAACAGATAAGACACGGCTTTTGCAATTAACAAATGGCGCTAACTGCAAAAGCCTAATGCACCTTGGTGAACATGCCCCAAAGATAGTGCTAAGTCCAATCGCTAAATTAAAAGTAAAATTATTTTGTGCTGCTTTTGCTGTCTGATCATTTTATTCTTTGATCATTCTAGATCCAATCTGAGGTTTCTGCTTTCCTACATCTTCTACAGTCTCTAGTCCATCTGCTATTTCTGGTCTCTCCTTTCACTACTGCTACTACTTATCATTTGTATAGCGCTACAAGGCACACGCAGTGCTCTCCAGAGACATGTAAGAGACAGTATTTGCTCATAAGAGCTTACAATCTAGTCAAGGCAGACAACACAATTGTCAAGACAGACAGACAGACAGCAAAAATGCAGGATCAGGATATATGTAGGGGAATGGTAAGGAAACATATAAGAGGTGAACCAGAGACTAGGGGAGATCAGGATCTTCACTTCTTTCTATCTTGGATATTGATCTTTTCCTTTTAGTGTTCTTCCATTTATTTTTCTCTCTGTCCACTCAGATTTCACTACTCCTTCTTCCTATCCCATTCCTCGCCTCTTCTTCCATGGTCTATTATTTCCCAGTCTTTCACTTATCATCTCCATGTCTAATATCTCTCACCCTCCCTATCCAGTGTGTCTCCCCTCTATCTTGTCTCTTTCCCTCCATCCAGCATCTCTTCTTTCTCTCTCTATGCTTCTGTGTCCCCCTCTCTCTTCCTATTCCTGTTTCCAGCATCTCCCCATTTCCATACCATATCAGGCTTCTTTCTGTCTCTCACCCTACTTACCCCATGTCAATCTTCTCCTCTCTTTCCCCCTGTTACCTTTGTGTCCTACATCTCTCCTGTTGCCCCCTGTTTCACCTCCATGTCCAGCATCTTCTCATAGTATCCTTATAACCCCGCTATGTCCAGTATCCCCACTCCATCTCAAAAATCTCCACTCCTTGCTTGTCCCTTTGCCCATTCTCCCTATGTCCCCTTCCCATGTCAAGTATCTCTCTAGTCCCAGTGCTTAGTTTATCCCTTCTGCATCCCTAGTCCACCCCTGCATCTAGCATTTCCCCTCCATCTCTCTGTGCCCCTCCACATCCAGCATCGCCGCTCCAGCTCCCAATGCCCCCATGTCCAGCATCTCCCTTGTTTTCCTGTGACCCCTCTTGTCTGGCATCTGTCGCCTGTTTTTCTGTGATACCCTTTGCCTCCGACATTTTCTCTTCATCTCCATCTCCCTATGGCGCCTTTGTGTCCAATATCTCCCTCCGTCTCCCTATGGCGCCTCCCTCCGTCTCCCTATGGCGCCTTTGTGTCCAATATCTCCCTCCGTCTCCCTATGGCACCTCCCTCCGTCTCCCTATGGCGCCTTTGTGTCCAATATCTCCCTCCGTCTCCCTATGGCGCCTTTGTGTCCAATATCTCCCTCCGTCTCCCTATGGCACCTCCCTCCGTCTCCCTATGGCGCCTCCCTCCGTCTCCCTATGGCGCCTCCCTCCATCTCCCTATGGCGCCTTTGTGTCCAATATCTCCCTCCGTCTCCCTAGCCCTCCATCCCGATTTCAGTATCTTATTTATTTATTTTTTTCTTATATAGCGCATTTCCGAGGATCAATGCAGTTTACAGAAAACACAACTCTACATTATATAAAACAATTTGCATGGGACAGTGAACAATTTTACATGGAACAGGTATACAAGATTATTTATGACACAAAACAGCGCAACTGAGAGTATCTTCCCTCCTGTCCCTTTCCTGCAGCCTCCCAACTCTCCTCCTCTTCTCAGACTCTGCCCCTTTCTCACTTCCCCCCCCCCCAAGCTTTCCGTCAATCGTTGCCCCTTTAAATCTTTAAATTTATCCCAGCTTCTCTTCCCCTCTCTCTCTGCCCCCCAATGACTGCCCTTGCCCTCTATCCATGGACCTGCAACAGGCATGATCTGGCCAGCCTCTCTTCTGCCTGCGTGACTTGCTGTTTCCATGGGCACGATCTTCCCGTCTGGGCCATGATGTGGTCTTGCAGAGTTCTGTTGCCCATGAAACTTGCTGCCTCCATGGGCACGATCTTCCCGTCTGGGCCATGATGTGGGCTTGCAGAGTTCTGCTGTCCATGAAACTTTCTGCCTCCGTGGGCACGATCTTTCCGTCTGGGCCATGGTCACCGTATCTTAAAAAGGATATAGCATTATTAGAAAAGGTTCAGAGAAGAGCCACCAAAATGGTAAAGGGGATGGAAGGATACCCCTATTAAGAAAGGCTAAAAAAGTTAGGACTATTTAACCTGAAAAAGAGACGGCTGAAGGGAGATATGATAGAAGTCTATAAATTAATAAACGGAGTGGAACTGGTAAACGTAGATCGATTGTTTATGTTATCAGAATATAGAAAGACTAGGGGAAATGCAATGAAGCTACAGGGTAAACTATTTAAGACTAATAAAAGAAAATATTTTTTTCACTCAACGTGTAATCAAACTCTGGAATTTGTTACCGGAGGATGTAGTAAAGGATGTTAGTGTAGCTGGGTTTAAAAAAGGTTTGGACAAGTTCCTGGAGGAAAGGTCCATAAACCATTATTAAGAAGGGACCCAGGATATCAATGCTTGACCCAGTACAAGCATTGTGGAATCTGTGTCTTTTGGGGAAACTGCTAGGTACGTATGACCTAGATTGGCCACTGTTGGAAGTAGGTTACTGGGCTTGATGGACGTTGGTCTGACCCAGTATGGCATAACTTATGTTCTTATGTAAATACTACCTATCTTGTGTCCATTCTGGACAAAGCCGCGTGTAGCACAGGGCTCAGCAATTTGTAGTCTCAGTTGAAGCCAGCCAATCTCACTTTAGTAGGCACAAGTGCCCAAATGTTCAAAGTAGGTGTTGCGGTGCCCAGCCCACGTGCCTCTAAATCCAGAAGCCTGAAGATGAATTGGGCCTGTCTCCTGTGGGACATAAGGGTGATTAGGCTGACTCTGGATTACATTTACTTCCTCATAGTTAGGCAGAGAGATACTAAGGGATCATTTTAAAAGTCTTATTCGTGTTTTGGACTTCTGAAGAACTGGAACCATTTCACAAATGGCTTTTAAAGATGTCCCCACACTGGTGTCCAAGCAGGCAAGGGGGTGTGGTGAAGGTATAATAGAATTATATGTCCCCCCGATTTCAGTATCATCAGAGACATCTGCAGGCTCGTCCACATTTAGACTTGCTCCATACATGAATAGGCATCAAGAAAGTGCTTAAAACATTCTTCAGTCAGTAGAAAGTTGAGTGACTAGCCTAAGATCACAAAGGCCCACTCTGGGATTTGAACCCTGGCTATGTTATTCTTAACCTACTACTGCTATTAGATATTCCTGGTCTAGAACGCTATTCTGGAGATATCTATGTAAATGTCTTGTCACAGCCCCTCCTAGTGGCAGTGTGCAGAAAGGAGAGGGCGGACACTTATTGTTGGTTGAAGAAGGAAAAACCTTTCTAGACCAGGTGCATCATGGTCTTTGTAGTCCCACTTCATAAAGAAATAGTTGTGAGCCTTGTGCAGGGTAAAACTTAAATGGTTTTTATTCCCTTTGTTGCGCAAAGGTTCTCCAGGAAAACAAAAACAGAATGTACCTTACTTCAGGGTTTATGCCAAAATATTTACAAAGTCAGTAACTGTTACAGGCGCTTCACAGTTCTTTGCATTCAAACAGGTTTTCAACACCAAGAGGAAAAACAAATACAAAAACCTCTTCTTTCAGTTAAGCAAAAGCAAAAAGATATGTTAAAGCATGTCCTGCCGGTTACAATTCTGTGAGAGACTCTAGACTTTTGGAAACACAGAGTGAGCAGTCCATCGGGTGCTCTAACTGCAACGGCTCTGGTTCTATCACCTCTATTTGCATAGGTTGCTGTTCAGCCGTGTTGTCAGCTAGTCCTGAGCTTTCCCTGGATAAGGCAGGTTGTAGTTCAATAGATCTCTCCAATATTCCCCAGTCTTGCTGGTCTTGGTTTGGCAAATAACTGTTATAGCTTTTTACTATGCCTCTCTGTAAAGGTTTCACCAACCTTTCCCAGCTTTGTTTCCTATCAGTACGGCTCTCTGGGTTATAAGCTTTTCTAGGAGCTGGCTCACATCTTGGAAAGGAAATATAACTGTACCTTGTGTCACGCCCTCTTCTTGTATATGTAGGCGTTCGCCTGGTAGAAGTGGACGTGACCACAAATTTATATCCCTTGTGTGTGCTGCTGTCTATGTTCCTTGTAGTTGTGGGCCAAGACGAATACAGCCAAGGTTTTGGGGTAACAATAAGTTTATTGTTGCACAGGAATTGATATCTACTACCCCTTTAACAGAAATAAATGGTGATTTTACCAAGTTCAAAGGCGGTAAGTACCAGGCTGTCTAGCGATCTTTTTAAGGATTGTGTAGGATCACTATCTAGTCTACAGAAGCCTACAGACAGAAACCAATTGCTGCACTATAGTAGTTTCCACAACATGGCTTTAAAGAATAATCTACCATATGGACAGTTCCTTAGAGCCAAGAGAATCTGCACTTCTCCAGAGGAGTATGAACGACAAGCGGATATTATAAAAAGCCGGTTGGATGCAAGACATTATCCCTCTCAGCAAATTAGAAAAGGATATGAGAAGACCTGTCAGATTCCACGGGAGAAGTTGCTGCAGAAGAATACAAAAGAAGACCAATCCAATTTGGTGTGTCCTCTTCTTTATTCTCATCGCTCGCAGAATATTAGGAAGATTTTACACAAACATTGGCATCTCATCCAGTCCGTACCTGGGTTTTCGGATTTCAAACTAACTATTGCATACAAACGTAACGTAAACCTAAGGAATATGCTGGTTCCGTCAGCGTTTACGGAAAGGAAATATCTGTCACAGTACAAAGGACATTACCAATGTGGGAAATGTTCCGTATGTGTACATGTGTTGTCAGTTAAGCATCAATACACACATCCTGACACAAATAGAGTTTTTCATTTAGACGACTATACCAACTGTGCAACGAGCCACGTTGTATACGTGGTCCGTTGCCCATGCCAGAAACTATATGTAGGCATGACGACACGCTCTGTCCGTAAGAGGATTATAGAGCATAGAAGTTGCATTAATAGGAGGCTAGAAGACAAACCATTGGTGGCACATTGGTTGGAGCACAACCATAAAACATCAGATCTCAAATTTTTTGTAATTAAGAAGGTGAAGTTAAATTGGCGAGGGGGTGACATAGGACAGACTATAGCGCGGTTGGAACAGCGTTATATCTTCCAACTTAATAGTCTACATCCCTCTGGTTTGAATATGAAGGAGGATCTGTCGGTATTTCTATAATATATTGCAAAATAAAATTTTTTTCCAAAAAATACTTTTTCCTTTACAGTGTAAGCTTATGTGGACAATAGAGGTGAGGTATACTTCCCTGGAGAAAATATGATGTGAATATGAGTAATGCATTCCAGGTTTTAATTCTAGGTCTTGTGGACTGAATATGAAAGAGCCTTTGGTATTAATGCAAGCTATTACTTTTACTTTTTTGTGGATAGTGTAATTCTTATGGATATGAAGGTATATATCATGAACTATGGTCTATGATGGCAGTATTGGTGAATGTTGGTGCATATAAGCAATGCATTCCAGGTTTTTACCTAGGTTTTGTGGACTGAATACGAAAGAACCTTTGGCATTAGTGCAAGTTATTATTATTATTTTATTTCTTATTTTTTGTGGATAATGTAATTTTTATGGATATTAAGGTATATATCATGAACTATAGTCTATGATGGCAGTATTGGAGAATGTTCGTGACCAATAAGATACGTCCGGTGACGTCACTAAGGTTTCCCGCGCTTTTGAAGAATTAAATAGCTTCACGCAGCTGCGGGCGTCTGTAGTGTCACTCGTAAAAAGAAAGGAGTAGTGCGGGGACGTTTTGAATACTTCCTCTAATCTTGGGTGAGTGTTACATGGGTCTGATGCAGATGCCACGTTTTTATGACAAATAGGAATTCAAGTTTGACTGTTTGTAACAAGTTGGTGCGATATGAAGGTTTAAATATAAGCAGTTTGTGTTAAAAAGGCCAGTAGGCAGTATTTTCAAATGTCGGGTGTAAACGCGTTTCATGATTTCATTAATGAATAGGAGTGTGGTTTGGATCACGATTCACATATTAAAAATAAGGGATTCGGTTGAAAGGGTCTTGATCATTGAATTAGTCAGTGTATCAGATATCGTTGGATTATGGTGGAAGGGTTTCCGATGACTGGGTAGTTGGTTTTGTGAGATAGAGTAGTTCAATCATTTTTTTGAAAAGAGTATGGATAGTGAGCAATTTATGTTGAATCTGATGATAACGTTTTCCCGCGCATTTGCAGATTTTAAAAGTCGGACAAGCAAACAACGGCAAAGTTGGCACTTTGCCAGAATTGGCATATATATCCGGCAAGCGAGAAGGCCTTTATAGAAAGACACAAGGTGATTTTAAAGAACTCTGTTTTTTAGCTGATCAAGAGTCATGGCAGTGTTTATTATATTATATTATAATATTATAGAGAAGATGGCAGGGTTGTAATGGTTCTGAGTACAATAGTTTTAAGTACAAATGTAATTTTATAGAGGGATGATTGGTGAATAATTTAATTAATCAAAATTAAAACACTTTAAGGTGAAGAAATAAAAAACGTATAATTGTAAAATAGTTGTGGTGGATCATAAATTTATACTATCATTTCATGCAACCTATAAGATAATAAGATAATATTCAATTAAGTACGTTTATTAATTATAGGCTTCACTTGCTCTACCTGTTGCGTTTTCCTGGGTTCAGCGTTTCCTCCAGTAGTGTAGTTTTCTGTTTTATTTCTTCATTATAATTTTTATTTTTATTTTTATAATTTTAATTATGGTTATTATTGATTTTTGTACCATTGAAGATTTTTATAGGGTACAGTTAATTGGACTAGCTCTTCTATTTTCTTTTCTCTTTTCCCTTCAGTTATCATTGTGGCAAGAAAATCATATAGGTAAGAATGTGATAAATGATTTTCAGTACATCAAATTGTGGGTTATGTTGTTTCTTGGTCACAAATAGGTTTATAAATGGGTGATTTAATTAATTAATAAAATATATTTTTTAGTTTATTTACTACATAATAATCTTTATTGATTTATTTTCAATTTTTAGTTAATGATCTTTTTAGCCATTTAACTTTTTCAGTCGAGTTTTATAACTGTATGGTTTTATATGCATGATATGTACTTTTTATATATATGTTATTTATTATTATTAGTTGGATTCATTTAGAGTAAATAGATACTTCATTGTGTGTCACTAATTTATTAAGTTATTGAGTATTTATTAGTGTGACCATGTGTCTATAAGTTCTTATATATGTGATTATACACGTATCATACGTATACAGTCATTTAATTAATTATTTATTTATTTATCTGTCTGTTGGTTCACAGACTTTCGCTGTACTTTAGCAGTTAGTATCTAATTAATTATTTATTTAATTATTTATTTACAGTTTTTATGAATTTTTTAGTGTTTTTAGTGTTTTGAGTGCCTTATATATGTATATTTATGATGAATTTGTTTGTTTTAAATGAATTTTTTATATGTTGTTATAGCCAAAGCCCCTGAGGAAGGCATAAACGAAACACGGCCTGTGTTGGGCCTGGCTTTATGAAATAAAGGTGGTATTATAGTTCCTTCCTTGCCTCCACGGTTTTTACTGGGTTAATACTCCTCTAGGGGCTTGCCCATACAGGAGCTCGTATGGTGAGACGCCTAGGGAAGCCTGCTTCCTTTCCCAGCAGGCATATAATATAAAGGGGAGCATCATGTCCCACTCAGTCATCTCCCCCTCTAGACTTTTCCTTAACATCCTCTTGATGGTCTGGTTCTGCCGTTCCACCAGACCGTTAGACTGAGGATGGTATGCAGCCATTCTAATATGTCGAATGCCAAAGGCATCCCAGACCTGAGCGAGATAACGAGATAAAAAATTAGTGCCCCTGTCTGTTAGGATTTCTCGAGGAAATCCCACCTCGCAAAAAAGTTTCAATAATTCGCCAGCAATAGTGCGTGCCGACGTATTCCTTAGGGGAATTGCCAAGGGAAATTGCGTGGCTTGATCCACAATAACTAAAATGTACTGAAACCCCCTGGGAGTTCGGATTAATGGTCCTACCATATCCATTGCTATTCGTTCTATCGGCCGTGATATAAGGGGTATGGGCATCAAAGGTACTTTCCCGGGTGGAAAGGGGGTGACCTTCTGACAAGAGGGACAGGCTTCACAAAATTTTGCTGTCTCCCTGAAAACCCCCGGCCAATAAAAACGGTTTAAAATCTGATCCAACGTGCCCTGGACCCCTTTGTGTCCCCCTAGAGGATGGTCATGGGCCAACCTTAAGACCAAATTTTTGAAAGTATTAGGCACCACTAACTGTTTCCTGACATTACTGGAATAAGGAACCAAGCTCTCTCGATATAACACATTTCCCTCTAAGTAGAAATAGGGCAACGATCCAGTTCCCTTGTTGGCGTAGTCAAAGGCACGAGTCAAGGCCGGATCTTGTCTCTGTTCCGCGGGAAATGAGGGGAACTTCTCCACTAACTCGGCCGAAACCCATGGTAGTTCTTGCCCTGTGGCTAATTCTGCTCGATTTCGGGCCCTGCTGTGCCTCTCGTGTCGCTTTTCCCCCTTTTTAGGTCTTGCACGGTCCCTGGGATGAGCCACTAACCCGCTGTGCGAGGGCAACCCCGACATCGGATCATTAAAGAGATCCTGTCCCTCCTGACTGGCCTTACTTTGAGCCCGCATGGACACCAGGCCTAACCTAGATCCCTCCTTATGGAAAGGTGTCCCCTGTTCTCCCTTTATTTCACCTCCTACGGGTCCCCTTCCTATCTTTGCTGGCTTTTGAGTTTCTGCTTCAGTTATGGCCGCTAGTCTTGTAACTAGGCCCTTCCTGAACTGAGGCCAGTCCCTACCTAAAACCAATGAATGTGGTAGTCTAGGTACTACTGCCACTGGGATTTTTTTCCTTAAGCCTAAACCTTCCACGGTAACTGTGTGTAGTGGATACGCTGAAGCAGCTCCGTGTACACATCTTATTCTTATCTTTCTCTCAGGATGGTTCAAGGAATCCTCCCTCTGAGTTTCAATCTCCCTCCACAATCTTTCAGAAACCATTGATTGGTCGGCGCCGGAATCTAGGAGCGCTTCAACCCGGATATTGTTAACTGTCACGGCTAGTAAAAATCCCTCCCCAACCTCCTGGGATTGGGTGGTCACTAGCACTACTTTGGCTCTACAATCCCTCTTTATGTGACCTTTTTCTCCACATGAAAAACACTTTCGCTGTTCCCAACCCGTTCTCTGTCTTTTTTGGGTCTTTTTTGTATACATTCCCCTAACATTACCTTCTCCTTCTTTCCTGGGATTCCCAAGACTGCTGGACCCGAAATACCCACCTTCCTCTGGCTGATGGCCTCAGCCTCTATGAAGCGTTCGGCTAGGGAGATGGCATCTCTTGTGTTTCTGCAGTCTTGCAGAATCAGGAAAGACTGTAATGCTCCTGGTACAGCATCTAGAAATTGTTCCAAAACAATATCATCCAAAATGGTATCAATACTTTTCCCCTCTGGAGTTAGCCACTTATACACTAGTGCTTTAATTCGGTGGCATAAGGCCTGTGGTGTTTCGCCGGGGCTTAATTTACACCTACGCAAAAGGCAGCGATAAACCACTGGAGTTAAGCCCATCCGTTCTCTAATGGCTTTTTTCACTTCTTCATAATTGGTGGCCAGATCATTGGGCATAGCTCGGTAGGCTGCGAGAGCCTCTCCCGTGAGGGATGTTGCTAGCCGTATGACCCATTGGTCTTTTGGCCAACCACTTATGAGAGCGATGCGTTCAAATACCTCCAGATATTCATCCACATCATCATCTTTCGACAATTGCCCCAAAGATAATACACCTTTGCCTAAGGCTCCCAGTCCCGATATGGTTCCTAGAGAACCTGACACAGTCCTCAATGCCTCTGCCGTCTGATTCTGCTCGCCAATCCACGTGCCCAGCAGATCCATCAGTGGTTTTTGTTGGACCCTCAGCATCTCAGCCGTTCTCTCTTGGGCTTGGGCTGACATCTCCTGCTGTTGCTGGAATCTCTCCGCCATCCAGCTCAACAGCTGTGCTGGTTCCATCGCTGTTTAGCTGCAAGAAAACAGAAAGCAAAACCAAGTGTGGCTCACACACAATCACTCCCTCTCTCTGCCTCCAATCTGGTTCCGCAACACCCCCCCCCCCCTTGTAGCAGTATCCGAGTCAACCCCCTCTCATCTACGGGTTACCTGCTACAAGTGGTGAATCTCGCTTATCAGCACTGCGGTACCACAGGAACACCCGCTCCGGTCCGCCTCCGCCGATACTCCACTCCGAGTTTTCCTTTGCAGAACTGGGTAAGCTCTTCAGAGGTATCTGTATGAGTGTTGGTTTCTGTTCGCCAGAAGCTTCTATGGTGTCTCAGGATCAACCTTTTTATCTCAGTGAGGTAGTAGCTTGATCCATAAAACTATGCCAGCTGTCACGCCCTCTTCTTGTATATGTAGGCGGTCGCCTGGTAGAAGTGGACGTGACCACAAATTTATATCCCTTGTGTGTGCTGCTGTCTATGTTCCTTGTAGTTGTGGGCCAAGACGAATACAGCCAAGGTTTTGGGGTAACAATAAGTTTATTGTTGCACAGGAATTGATATCTACAACCCCTTTAACAGAAATAAATGGATGCTTCTCCAAACCAAAATGAAGTTACGTGGTATAACACAGTCCTCCTGATAACTCTCAGGCAAGTCCGTTCCAACAGAATAACCAAACTTCTTTCAGCTTCAAACATTAAATGCTTTTCCTATTTTCTGCAGTGTCTTCATAAACAGCTTCATATAACAGATAACAAAACCGGAGTGTACTCCTATTTCACAGTGCTTAATAGACTGAGTTTTACACTTTGGCAGCACTCAGCCTCTCTCAGTGTAAAAGCTCCCTTGCAATTAGTCAGGCTTTGTTCAGTACTTCTCAACAGCACAACGTTACACAGCTCTCACTCTTTATGGCAATAAGCGCAATCTGTTTCCATGTCAGAGTATTCAGATCCTATCAAAGCTTCCTCAGTTTGCATAGGTTCCTCGTCTGACTCTGATATATCCTGCTTATTTACAGGGGCTTCCAGATCAACAGGCTTCCATTGCTCTAATAAAGTGCTAAGCTGTTTCCAGCTAAAGTTCTTCTTACTTGTAGGTATGGTGGAAGAATTTAAAATACCAGACTCCTTTAACACAGCTCTAAGGGAATCTAAAGGGCTCAACTTTTTCCTGGTACTTCTAGCTTTCACTGGCTGGGCATAAGGCAAACATTTGTCCCCAAACTGCTTCACGGATTCCCTCGTGGCAAACTGCTCAGCAGGGTTTGTTTCCAACTCCTGTCTCTGCAGCACACAATCAGCTGACTGCTTCAAATCACCTGTGCTCCTTTCAGAACTTGAGCTATAGATACGTTGCCTGCCTTGGGAATGTTTGGACAGCTTTTTAAACGGAACTCTGTTTCTGCCTAAGCTCCCACCTGTGTGCACAGCTTCAACGGAAGAGTCCTCAGAAGAACTTCTCTCTCTCCTAGATAAGGTTTCCAACCTTTCCCTTTGAGGTTTAAAGGTTCTTCTCTCCTCCTTCTCTCTGCTGCTTGTCCAGTGATAATTCCTCTCTCTCTCAAGATGCTTTCCCAGAGGTTTCTCCAAGCACCTCTCCTGGAACTTCTCCTTCCTGTTCCTGTTCTCGGACTCTCTCTCAGTCTCTCTGTTGTTCCTCAGCACCTCCTCCTTTGGAACTATTACTTCCTGCTTAAGTGTTTGGGGCTGTCCTATAGGCTTTGACTCCGCCCCCTTGCCTCTCACGTCAGCTCCCTTGGTTGTCATGGAGCTGAGGTGTGGCTCTCTCTCTACCTTTCTAAGCATAGAGTTTCTCCAAGTTGGAGGTTTAACCCTTTCCTTGCCTGTACTGCTGTCTGCTTCAGGGGAAAGAAACTGTTTCAACCTCCTGTTTCTAGTGCTTAACCACTCTGCATCATCACACTTGGATCTTTGAGACGTGCTCTGCTGGTATTTGCTCTACCTGGCAGTCTCCTTCTATCACCGTCTTCCCCGAAGACTGGCTCCTGGAGCTTTCTGGAACAGCCTTGTCCTCCCTGGAACTTAGCTCTTCCTTGCAGGTACTCCAAGCTTCTCTGCCTTTCAGTATGTGAGGTTCCTCTCTCAGGTCCCCTCTGAACTTGTGTTCCTCTCCAAACTTGTGGTCCTCTCTGAGCTTGATGTCCTCTCTCAGTTCCTCTCTTAGCTCGAGGTCCTCTCTGCTTTCTTCCTTCTGAGCACTGTTTATAAAGCCGTTTCTCCACTGAGTTTCCTGGTTCTCTACTCAGGTGCACCTGATTAGCTCCTGCATTCTCAAAACCTAGGTGTGTCAGCTTAGCTTCTGCAGCCTCGTGCCTGCTCCCTCTAGCTGCACTTTTAGGTAACTGCACCTTCTGTGAGTCAGTTGCTTTATAATAAACAGTGTTTTTATCTAAGTCTATAGCTTCAATGGCTTCAGCTTCATCACAGTCTCCATAGAGGTCCACATTTGTGAAATCGTGCCTGAATTTGAATATGCCTGCTTTTGTTTTCCAGACATTGTAGCTTTGACGTCGCTTAATGGGTTTGTTTTTCTAGCAATGAATATCGCAGAGGTCACAAATGTTACAGTCAGTCAGGCCTGGATTTCAGATGCCCATAGGCAAAGCCACACAGCAGATCCCAGAGAGTGGTGGGGGGAGGGGAGGGGTAGGGTAGCAGGTTCCTGGAGCAGATGGAGGCCATAGTGCCACTGTGGCAGCACATGCATCTGGCCCCCAAAGGACGTAGGAACAGGCGCCTCTTTGCCCTGGATATTTGGTGCCTTCAAAATGTGGTGCTCTAAGCAGTTGTCTAATTCTGGGCTGGGCTTGGTTAGAGCGAGGAAACACAATACAAAGTTTAGCAAAAGACTCTGAAGATAAGTTAAGGTAAACTGTGCCAGTTGGATCCAAGTTTGGGACTAGTACTGTTCCTTGGGATGGAAAGAAACTTTTGCTCAGTGAGGAATGGTAGCCAAAAAGTAAAAAGAATGTTAGTCATTATTAGAAAAGGAATAGAAAATAAAATAAATATCATCATGTCTCTGTATCACTCTGGTGCATCCACAATGAGTATTTTGAGCAATTGTTGTCACTGCATCTCAAAAAAGATAAGGCACAATTAGAAAAGGTGCAGAGAAGGGCAACTGCTCAGCTTGGAGAAGTTACAGCTGTGGGCAGATATGTTAGACGTCTATAAAATCAGCAGTAAAGCGGAATGGAGAAAGGTGAATTGATTATTTACTCTTTTCCAAAGGTACAAAAGCCATGAAGTAGCACATTTAAAACAAATAAGAGAAACTAGTTTTTGCTGAATGCATAGTTAAAATAATTAGTGAGGCTGTGTTAACAAAGGTTTGGACAAGTTCCTGCAGGAAACATTCCGAAATCATTACGGTAGACATGGAATAGGTAGCATGGAATCTATCTTCTTTTTAGGATATAAGCCAGATACTTGCAAACTGTGCTGGCCATGTTGGAAACACGATTCTGGGATGGACGGACCTTTGCTCTGAGCCAGAATGGTAAATACGAAAGTTTTTATGGAAAGTATTCTTCAATCACCAAGGTGATCTGGCTATATAAGATTCCTGGAAGTCCACAAATTTATTCTGTAGCTGTTTATGTATGTACAGATGCTTACTGTGAATCTTTATAAAATAGCTTCAGAAAATCCGCACAATCTCACCTAAAATCCACCTGCTTTGGAGCACTATAAAAGTAGGCGGTATTTACAATGGTGGTAATTTTAGAAGCTCTTTTTGGATTAGGCATTCAGATAAGCAATCATAAAGGTGTCCCCGGAGCTATTTTAGCCAACAGAGTAAATGGACATCTCTGGGGTGATCACATCCATGTCATACAGGGGCATGGCAGATGTGTGTTTGGGGAGTTCCAGAAAAGATACACGTGTGACTGGTTTCAGAAATGGTAAACATGTCTCAACCCACCAGCATTAACGTCTATGTCTATTCTTGCTCTAGGGCATGAATAGGCATCAGCAAAGCTCTCGTTCTGCCACCAAAACACCCAGAGGGAGTAGAGAATAAAGTACTCTAATATCCCTAATAGTTTTCGCAATCATAAAGAAAACTGAAGGGAAATGAGGACTCTTGCTTTCTGGTTGGCATGTCGATGTATGTCTCCACTTGCAAAATAGCAGGCAGGGATATGTATACAGCATGGGACAGATGCCCCCATCCTAAATTATTGTTGCGGGGATGTTTATGTGACTGAGGCTCCCACCACCTATTTTGGGCACATGCAAGTTTCTAGAATCAGGCAAAAATCTGCCCGCAGATGGTTGTTTTACATATGTTTCGACTTGAACATCCCAGATTGCACCTGGACATCATTTTTAGTGTGCCTTCACATGCGTACACCGTGACCTGCCTATGCTCCATCCAGACTATGTCCTGTAGTGTGCCTTCACATGCGTATACCGTGACCTGCCTGTGCTCCATCCAGACTATGTCCTATAGTATGCCTTCACATGCGTACACCGTGACCTGCCTGTGCTCCATCCAGACTATGTCCTGTAGTGTGCCTTCACATGCGTACACCGTGACCTGCCTGTGCTCCATCCAGACTATGTCCTGTAGTGTGCCTTCACATGCGTACACCGTGACCTGCCTGTGCTCCATCCAGACTATGTCCTGTAGTGTGCCTTCACATGCGTACACCGTGACCTGCCTGTGCTCCATCCAGACTATGTCCTGTAGTGTGCCTTCACATGCGTACACCGTGACCTGCCTGTGCTCCATCCAGACTATGTCCTGAACATGCCTTCCCTCGAGTTAGGTAAAAGTAGGCACCTTCTTGTCACTGTGTGCACTTTAATGCATGTAATGGATAGAGCAATGTCATAAAAGGCTTTTTATATGCAAAAATGCCTTTATTAAAGGACCTGCTATAAGAATAATTTTAACACAGGTCTCTTTGGTTGGAATGTCAAGCAGGTGCCTATTGTATAAAGACACATAGGCCTCCACGCATAATGAAGCGGCGGCTTGGGAGCCAGTGTAGATGCATCTGCTCACTGTACATGTTAGTGCATGCATTTTATAAAGACCCCACTTATGATCCAACTAAAATCCATCCCTGAACATGCTCACAGCCGAGCTGGGTACATGCATGACTGTTCTTGTTATCACGTTCACTTGCATGTGGGGAGTAATTTTATAAGCTTTCCTATTACAATGGCTGATTCTATCAAAATTCTTGACTATAACATCGATAGTGAATTAATGTGGCCCAATCCTCCTGGCCACACATTAAAGGGGACGGGTCTCTTTTGATCGGAATGGTGGGTGAGGGGCATCAAAGTCAGCGGTGGACTGCCACACCCCCAGAAGAGTTCACACCAAGAAGATAGCTCTCTCTCTCAAGGAGGCACTCCTCACTCGGGATGATTTCCCCCAGAACAACCCCACATTTCCCTAGGCCAGTCCCCAGGCATATTTTTAACAATCATTGGTAGTCTAAGGTGCCAGAGGCAGGAGCAATTCCCAGTCATCCCTGCCCTCTCCGGTACTGGGTTCAAAATGGCATCACTTGAACCCTAGTGGTAGTTTCATGCTTCTACCATTATGAATCAAGTTGCATTTTGTCCTTCTATGGCAACTTGACCCCTGGTGGTAGTAACACAAGACTACCAGTAGGGTTCAGTTGGCATCACTTTGAACCCAGCACTGGAGAGAGTAGGGGCGACTGACTGAGGAACTCAGTCCACCAATGATTTTTAAAGATGAGTTAGGGGAGAGGATCTTCCTGGGTAGGGGTATTTTCTTAAGGGGGGGTCATCTTCTTGGGGGGGGTAGCGGTCTCACCCTACTGACTTTGAGGGGGTGGGTCATTAATACAGGCCCTGGTCCCTTTAAGACGGTGACTGGGGCAATGTGTTAGCAGCTTGGCCCTGGCCTGGCAAAATAACACCAGTGACATTCCTTTTGTGCAGGAGTCACTAACCCGCAGTAATTAGTTGCTTCAGGTTAGTGACTCTGGCAGTAAATTAAGCTGCAGTAAAATGTTGATTTAACTGCCACTTAGTAAGTAGCCCACTAAGTCATCTGCAGATATCTGCATAAAAATATCCAAATATGTCCAGCAGTACTGATTTATTTGGATATTAAAGATAACCAGATGAATTATATTTCACCAGAAATTGCTCAACTGAATATTGACTCCATTGATTTTAAAAGTCTGTAAAATTGTAGTAGCAGAAATTTTGTGCTGAATTATGGAGCATAATTACAAATAAATTATCTCAACAGTGAACCAAATCCTAGTAAAAGAGGTCTAAGAAATGTATCATCTTTTTTCTGCAATAAACTACCAAAAAATCCTTATTTGCACCAATCAGAAAAGTATTTTATTGAAAACGGACAAATATCCAGTATTTGAATATATTTTAAATTCGTACTTGATCCATTGTCAGTTTTTACTTTCCAACCGCACACTGTTTCTTATAGTGTAGTATTAGCTTTTTGAGACACTAATTTTCCATTTCTGTTTACATTTTCAGAATTTGTTGAAAATGAAATGATAGCAAAAAAATGCATTTTTAAGTGATCAGACTGTTAAGAGCTGGTGGGCTGGCTTCAAAAGCTGCCAAGCCCATCTTTCTGATTTACTGTTTTCTCAGGGCTACTGTCTCATCGGGGTGGTCCGAACACAGTGACACCAAGATGCTGGATGAACCTCACAAGCAGCCTTAAGCCATTAATCACCAGGGAAATGCATTGGACAGTTCTTGCAGCAAAGTATCTAATACTTTGAGATAGACTCTAGCACACGAATGGACAGCTGAACTAACTGCTCCCTAGAGGAGCCTAACGACGAGCTCTGGGTATGAAAGTTACTACGAATTTTTCAGGTAGAAATTACTCTAATATTGGTTTTGTTAGTGGTTTGGGGGTATGCAGGTTTTATATTTTATATTTTATCTGTTTTTCATTTTGTTTGTGGGTGTTTTTTTCTATTCTCTTTTTTACATTTTTCATTTCATTTCATTTTCTTTAGAATGCACTTTTTTGCAGAATGCTCTAAAATCAGTTCTCAGTCTTGTTTCTCCCACCAATTAAACCTTCTTTTTAAAAATGTAACAAAATTCCTCCATGGCTTCCTTTGTATTCCCCAAGATGCCTCTTATCCCCTCCCCGCCAAAGTCCAAAGGAACAAGGAACGATCCTCTGTTGCTGAACCAAAGATAGTGCCATTTTGGGAGGGGGAATGATTGGTGGGGGGTCACTTCTAATCCCTTGAGAATCCATGTGCGATGGGGTAAGAGACAGAATAAGGGGTAATAGTGGAATCTATGGGGCTTTTTATAAACTAAGAAGAGGGTTGCTGCAACAGAGATTTGAAAAAATGGTAATCACCCGAAAATAGTATTCAAATATAGAATATACAAAAAAAGGAATACTATAAGTTCCCTCCACCATCCACAATCATTATTTGTCGGGCATAAACCAAGCGAGAGACAAAACCACTCTGTCGCTCACATATAGTACATGCCCCTTTTTTTGATTAAACAAAGATCACTTTTCACGTGGTTTAAAAACCAACCATAAGAGCAAATCACACTTATCTTATCCACCGCACGATGTGCACGTTTCGGGGCAGCCGTCCCTGTATCAAGTGCCTCCAAGGAAAATGAAGTGTGCGTGCCCACCTGTACGTAACTGACGAAAAACGCCGACTTGATGGCCGGTAAAGTAGAGGAGAATTTCTCAGGATTGGCTGGCAGAAAATATGCCTAATTGCTCAGAACCAATCACCAGAAGGGAAACCCAACCAAAATGAGGATCCCTGCAGTGAAAGGTGGAATAACAAAAGGTCAAAGTCCCAACCAGTCAATGTCCCGGTTAAGGCCACCCGGGGCGACTGTGTGTAGGTTAAAGATCCAACGTTGTTCCATTCTATGTAACCTTGTAGTGCGATCCCCACCCTGAGGGTCCAGAGGAACGTGATCTATCACAGTCCATTTTAACTCATCAAAAGAGTGATGTAAGTCTAAACAATGTTTCACCAGTGGAGCTGTCAAAACCTCCTGACGAAGACGTGAGGCATGTTCCCCCAAACGGGTCTTAACCAACCGGGTTGTGCTCCCTATATAACGTAAGGGGCAAGGACATTCCAAAAAATACACCACAAATTGAGATGTGCAGGAAGTCTGCCATCGACGAAAAAAGCAGCGGGGAGATGATAAATCAGACCAGCAAGAGCCAGAAATAGTAGTGGAGCAGTAGGCACAATTATTACATGCAGAATGAAATCCCGATCTAGTCTCAGGGCAAATTGGTCTATCCGCCAGCGTTGCAGATTTTACCAACTGATCCCGTAGATTACGTCCCCGAGAGAACGTAATCCGTAAGGGCTTATTGAAACAAGGGTTTAAGGAAAGAATTGGCCAATGTTTCTTAAGAATACGAGTCACTTCTCGTGAATGGCACATGTATGGTAATATACCAGTAAGCATATCAGCCGAGGCTTCGGTGGAATCATTACCGGGTCTTCGAACCGCTGATAGCACAGGTGTATCGGCATCCAAAAACCACTCCCGATGGGAGTATAAAGCCCTACGGTAAGCACGGGAAATAACTGACCTAGGGAAACCTCTATCCATAAGACGGTTCCACAAATCCACCGCATGAAATTTAAACTGTGTAATAGATGCGCATAAATGCTGAATTCGTAAAAATTGACCCTATGGTAAACCATTCCGAAGAGGTTCCGGATGGAAACTAGTGTATTTCAATAGACAATTTCGCTGAACCGGTTTTCTGTATAGAGTTGTCAACAACGAAGTACCCTCACGGTAAACCACCATATCCAAAAAGTCCAAACGGTCTAAGGCAATATGAGCAGTAAACCGAATGCGAGGTTTTAAAGTCCCAAGCCAAGTGATAAACTCATTCAAGGAAGCAGCATCTGACATCCAAACAAAGATGTCATCCAAGAAACGTTTCCAAATGGCCACGGCAACAGAGATTTGGGCAGCATGTAAATGCAAGAAAGAGAACCCTCCCCCTCAATTTTGTTAGGTTTTTCTTCATTTACAAAATTAATTCATTTTAAAGGTAAGCACTTCCTTCAGATGTTTTACTACCGTTATCCTTTCCAGACAAGCTGCCTCATCTCTCAGTCTTGGCATTGCTACATTGGACAATCCAACAGCTACTAAAGACATTGCTATGTACATTGACAAACATATTTTCAAGCTTCATTGCAATAATACAAGCTGCAGCTAATTATTACATCTCTCCTTGAAGCAGCCATTACGGGCAAAACATAGTGCTGTGACAAAGACTGTCAGAAGACACCATTACTATATTCTTTGAATCTATACTGTTGTCTACACAAATATCTGTCATCACTCATTTTTGGGATAAAGTTTGGCATATAGTTTTTTCTATTGGAAATAGTTTAATTATTATATAACATTTTTCACACAAGTGGGCATAAGAACATCATATATGCTATCCTAGGTCGGTCCAGTATCTTGTTTCCAATAGTGGCCAATCCAGGACACAGTACCTGTCAAGTTCCCAAAAAGTAAACAGATTCCATAATGCTTATCCCGGGATAAGCAGTGGATTTACACAGTCCACTTTAATAATAGTTTATTGACTTTTCTTCCAGGAACTTGTCCAAATCTCTTTTAAACCCAGCATGATTACTAAAATGCACTAAGGAACAGTGGCCCCCTTGTTAACAATAGGGGCTGTTCAGTATGTTCCCTACAGATACCATGTTGCAAAGTACCTCACTATGCTAACATATCAAATGCACTTAATGCTACTCATTGAAGCGGCATTTTGTGCACCCACCTAACTGTAGCCTTGACAATTAGCACACATTAAGAATCCTTGTACTAACAGCAATACGTCATCAATGCCCATTCTTCACCCCAACCTGTGTATTTCCTGTCCTGTCATCCACTAAACAGTAGCCTCGGTCCGGAGGGACCTGGGTTTAAGTCCTACTGGGGGACAGCAGCCTCGGGCTAGAGGGACTGGGGTTTCAGTCCCACTGGTGCTCCTTGTGGCCTTGGGCAACCCACTTAACCCTCCATTGCCTCAGGTACGACTTAGATTGTGAGCCCTTTGGAGACAGGGAGATACATACAGTACCTGAATATAATTTCCTTAACCGCGCTATAGGCGGTATATCAAGTAAATAAACTATAACTAAAACTATGTTTTATGTGCTGGCTCTTTCAGTACATGGTAGCAGTTACCATGGTCCTGTGCTAACTACTTAGCACATGTAGAGTGCAAATTAACCATTAGCTTTGGTGTACTTAGTGTCTGCACGCAGGGCTAGTGCCACCGAATATCCCGGTGAACGGCAATAAAGACCAGAGATCTTCTCTGGTCGCCCATCCAGAAGAACTATTCAGTTCTACAATCTCTTCTTCTCTCTCAGAAATTTATTTATTTATTTATTTAGCTTTTTTATTTAGCTGTATTTATATCCCGCTTTTCACCGGGTCAAAGCGGTCAATTGGGGGATACATTTAACACGAGGGGATATGAGACACATACGCTAATACTTACAGGGAACATGGGCAGTGTTGGGTTAAGTGGCTTGCCCAAGACCTCAAGGAGTGCCTATAGGACTAGAAATCCCAGACCCTCCGGCATGAGATTGCTGTCCCCAGGTGGGACTTGAACCCCCGGCCCTCCGGCCTGAAGTACCTTGTCCTAACCACTAGACCACTCCTCCCTCCTTTGTATTTGTCCCAATCTTCTTAAAATTCAGATACAGTTCTCATCTACCATCCTTCCTCAGATTACTCCTGAATCTATCCACTTTCACCTTCATCCTATGACCCATTTCAGAACTTCCTTTCAAAAGGAAGAGGGTCACCTCCTGTGCATTCATTACATGGAGTATTTAAACATCATATCTCCCCTCTCCAGCCATAGTGAGATCTTTAAGCCTATCCCCATATGCCTTATGATGAAGACCACTGACCATTTTAGTAGTTGCCCTCTGGACTGACTCTAACCTGTTTATTTCCTTCTGAAGGCGCCTTACCAAGCAGTCATTCCTGCTTCTACATCATTAAGCTAGTTCAAGACTTTATAAGAGTCCAGGAAAAGATTCTTACTGGGCATATTCTGGAAACCATTGAGTGAATCTGCTTGGTGGTACCACTGTTATCTGTCAGTCGCTCGTTTAAAAAGAAATACACTTTGGCATCATTTGGGTCAGTACCATCTGGGAGAAGCTGAGCATCCACAAAGACAGGTTCTGAAAAAAAAAACAACATTACTAAAAGTGTGCACGTAGGAAAAATGAAACACAAATGCTGTGCTAAGGCGAAAAAAAAAAAAAATCAAACACTTATGGTTAAATATTTATATAATATAACAAGACAAAAAGGCTTAACAATGTATCAAAAATATCTTCCTGGCATCAACTACTACCAATACTACTTATCATTTGTATAACATAAAGAATTCATTTACCTACCAACCCAAGGCCAGCACAACATAACCCCAGTCCTACAATGGCATTTATCTATCACCCGGCTGTGCCCTGCTGCTGCAATGACCTCACTCTACCTACAGGCTGCCAGTGTGCTGTCAGGGAGATGTGGGTATGGACGGCCTGCCTACTACTAACCTCCGTCTCCGCCAGCTTTGCTTGAAACCAGATACAGCATTGATAATGCAGGCTGGGGATCACATGTCCACTAGAAATTGTCCTGCAAGACACTAGGGGATTGGGGATTAAGTGGATGCAGGAGGAGTTGGTCATCCAGTGCAATCATTTCTCCAATGCACCATGTCACCCCCTTCAAAAAAAGTTACATAATGCTTTTTGGGATTTGCTTATAAGAACATAAGAACATAAGATATGCCATACTGGGTCAGACCAAGGTCCATCAAGCCCAGTATCCTGTTTCCAAAAGTGACCAATCTAGGTCATACGTACCTAGCAGTTTCCCCAAGAGACACAAGTTCCACAATGCTTGTACTGGGTCAAGCATTGATATCCTGGGTCCCTTCTTAATAATGGTTTATGGACCTTTCCTCCAGGAACTTGTCCAAACCTTTTTTAAACCCAGCTACACTAACAGCCTTTACTACATCCTCCGGTAACAAATTCCAGAGTTTGATTACACGTTGAGTGAAAAAATATTTTCTTTTATTAGTCTTAAATAGTTTATCCTGTAGCTTCATTGCATGTCCCCTAGTCTTTCTTTATTCTGATAAACAATCGATCTACGTTTACCCATTCCACTCTGTTCATTAATTTATAGACTTCTATCATATCTCCCCTCAGCCGTCTCTGTTCCAGGTTAAAGCGCTCTAACCTTTTTAGCCTTTCTTCATAGGAGTATCCTTCCATCCCCTTTACCATTTTGGTGGCTCTTCTCTGAACTTTTTCTAATAACACTATATCCTTTTTAAGATACGGCGACCAGAATTGCACACAATATTCAAGGTGCGGTCTCACCATGGAACGATATAGAGGCATTATAATATCTTTTGTTTTATTTTCTATTCCTTTCCTTATGATACCTAGCATTCTATTTGTTCTCTTGGCTGCCGCTGCACACTGGGCTGAGGGTTTTAACATCTTATCCACAATGACGCCTAAATCTTTTTCCTGGGTGGTGGTTCCTAATGTGGAACCTTGCATTGTGTAACCATAGTTTGGGTTGTTCTTCCCTAGGTGCATAACTTTGCACTTGTCCACATTAAATTTCATCTTCCATTTTGATGCCCAGTCTTCCAATTTATCAAGTTCCTCTTGCAATTTTCCACAATCCTCTTGGGTTTTAACAACTTTAAATAGTTTTGTGTCTCTTGGGGAAACTGCTAGGTACATATTTATTTATTTATTTATTTAACTATTTCTTTTATACCGCCCCTTCCAGAGATCAAGGGCGGTTTACATATAACAGGTTAACAGTCTTGTACACATTTGTATACATTCTTTACATAGAACAATAGAAACTAACTATTTACATTGAACAATAAAATTTAACTTAGTGGGTATTAAAGCAGAACAAAACATCAAACTTTTTACAAATGTATATTTACAGTGTGTGGTGTGTAGTGCGGGTATTTGTGTAGGTGCTGGAATTTAGTTCCTTTTATGTCTTCTTTGGGGCGTGTGTGAGGGTGGGCAGGCATGCGGTTATGGTGTTGGGATTAAGGGAGTTTGTGTAATTGTTTCCACGTTTGTAGTGGGGCTGGCTTTGGGGGAGTAGGGGATTTCAAAATGTTCAGTGAACAGGTAAGTCTTTAATTCTTTTCTGAATTGGATGAGGTCTTTTATGGTGCGAAGTTCAATAGGGAAGTTGTTCCAGAGTGTAGGAGCAGTGAATGAGAATGCTCTGGAGCTAGTGGTTTTCTTAGTCTTCTGGATGGCTTTTGGTATGATAAGGGAGTGGGCTGTGTTTTGTCTGTGGGCCCTTGTCGATGTTGGAGAGTGCAGTAATGTGGATAGGTGTGGGGGGGTTATGTCATTTATGAGTTTATAGGTTGTTAGGATAATTTTGTATTTAATTCGACTGTTTATAGGGAGCCAGTGGAGTTCTAGCAGTATTGGGGTTACGTGATCTGTTAAGCGAGCTTTAGCAATTACTTTAGCACAGATGTTTTGAGCTCTTTGTAGGAGGTATGTGTTTTTTTGAGGAAGGCCTATAAGGAGACTATTGCAATAGTCGAAATGAGGGGTGATCAGGGTACTTACTACAGATCTAAAGTCTTGTGTTTCGAGGAGTGGTCTTAGGTGTTGAATAGTTTTTGAGTTTGTAGAAAATAGTTTTTTAACTGTTTGTTGTAGGTGTGGTATCATGGTGAGAGTGTGGTCTATTATTACTCCTAAGAATTTTACTTGTTTTTTTAACAGGTATGGAGGTTTTGTTGATTGTGATTGTTTCAGGGTAAGTGTTTTCAGTCATAGATGACCTCATTACAAACATTGCCTCAGTTTTTTTGAGGTTGATGCTGAGGTGGTTAGATTCCATCCAGGAGGAGGTCTCTGCCATGCATTTGGATAGTGAGTCATATGTAGGGTTTTTAATGGTTATGGGGATAGCTAGCATGATGTCATCGGCATAAATAAAATGGTTAATCTTGTGTTTTTTAAATATGTTTGTTATCGGTTGGAGGTACAGGTTAAATAGGAGGGCTGAAAGGGCCGATCCTTGGGGTATTCCCTGTCCTTGTGGGAATGTTTCTGATGCTTGTTGGTCAATTTGGACTCATATTAATCTATGTGAGATGTAGGATTTGAACCAGTTAAGGACATATGACCTAGATTGGCCACTGTTGGAAACTGAATACTGGGCTTGATGGACCTTGGTCTGACCCAGTATGGCATATCTTATGTTCTTATGTTCTTATCTGCAAATTTGATAACCTCACTTGTTATTCCACTTTCCAGGTCATTTATGAATATGTCAAAAAGAAGCAGACCCAGCACAGATCCCTGGGGTACACCACTATTCACCTTTCTCCATTGGGAAAATTGGCCATTTAGCCCAACCCTCTGCTTTCTATCTTTTAACCAGTTCCTGATCCACAGTAGTACACTGCCTCCTATCCCATGACTCTTTAGTTTTGCCAAAAGACTCTGATGAGGGACCTTGTCAAAGGCTTTCTGAAAGTCCAGATACACTATATCAACCGACTCACCTTTGTCCACCTGTTTAATCACACTTTCAAAAAAACATAACAGATTAGTAAGACAAGATCTTCGTTGTCTAAAGCCATGTTGGCTGTCTCCCATTAGGCCTTGACTATCTACATGCTGAGTAATTTTATTCTTTATGATGGTTTCTACCAGTTTTCCCAGTACTGTCATGAGGCTCAGCGGTCTGTAGTTTCCAGGATCACCCCTGGAATCCTTTTTAAAAATTGGTGTTACATTGGCAATCCTCCAATCTTCAGGTATTAGAGATGATCTTAATGATAGTTCACAGATTACTAATAGCAGGTCTGCAATCTCATATTTCAGTTCTTTCAACACCCTTGGATGTATACCATCTGGCCCAGGTGATTTGCTACTCTTCAGTTTATCTAATAGTCGTAATACATCTTCCCGATGTATCGATATTTCCTTCAATTCTTCCGCACCTTTAAATACCACTTCAGTCATAGGTAATATCCCTACATCTTCCTCAGTAAAGACCGAAGCAAAGAATTCATTCAGTTTCTCCGCTATCGCCTTGTCGCCTCCTTAGTGCCCCTTTAACTCCTCTATCATCTAATGGACCAACTGACTCTCTCACAGGTTTTTTGCTATGAATGTACTTGAAAAAATCTTTATTTCATATTTTTGCTTCCGCAGCAAGCTTCTTCTTAAATTCTCCCTTTGCCTGCTTTATCAATGCCTTTGCATTTGACTTGCCAGTGCTTGTGCTGTTTCCAGGTTTCGTCGTTTGGCTCTTTTTTCCATTTCCTGAAAGATGCTTTTTTGGCAACAACAGCCTCTCTGACCTCACCTTTAAACCATGCTGGCAGTTTTTTGGACTTCCTTCCACTTTTCTTAAAGCGTGGAATACAGCTGGTCTGGGCTTCCAAGATAGTATTTTTCAACAACACCCAAGCTTGATGTAAGTCTTTAACCTTTGCAACTGCTCCTTTTAGTTTTTTCTTAACTATTTTCCTCATTTTATCATAGTCTTCCTTTCGAAAGTTAAAAGGTAGTACTGTGGATTTCCTTACTATCCCTCCTCCACTAATTAAATCAAAGGCGATCATGCTATGATCACTATTGCCAAGTGGCCCCAACACCCTTATCTCTTGCACTAGATCGGGTGTTCCACTAAGGACTAGGTCTAATATGGCTTCCCCTCTGGTCGGTTCATGAACCAGCTGCTCCAAGAAGCAGTCATTTATGTCATCTAGGAACTTTGGTACTGGTAACAGGATATTGGGCTTGAGGGACCTTTGGTGTGTCCCAGTATGGCGTATCGTATGTTCTTACGACTCAGCATGGCCCATCTTATGTAACACAAATAAAATAAATAGTCTGATCCCAGTGAATCAGCCTAACACCACTCCGGTTATTCTCCTCTCCTTGAAGATGAACCTCCACCCGAGTGGTTCAGAGATGGCAGTGTCCTGTAGGCCACACTTCCTCCACCTTGCAGATGGAAAGGAATTGGTGCAGGGATCTGCTTCTTTGCTAGGAGTGTTAAGACCATTTTTTTTAAACACCAGACAATGTCGCAGTACATGCTGCCTCAGTGCCTCGGACTATTCATGCCCCTCTCACAGTGCTTGGGGTAGTGGTAACCCATGTGGTGCTGCTTTTTCTCTTTCATGGCACCTTGGGCTTGCCAAACAAGGCAGGCAGTTCTGCACTGGAAACATGCAGATCAAGACTGAAATAGCCCAAACAGTCTGCCCACGGTTGTAACTGATGTTCTCTGCAGGTTAAACACCCCTCCTCTAGAGTGGAGGAGTAGCCTAACGGTTAGGGCAGCAGCCTGGCACCAGAAAGACCAGCGTTCAAATCCTACTGATACTCTTTGTCACTTAATCCTCCATTGCCTCAGGTACAAGCTTAGATTGTAAACCCTCTGGGACATGGAAATGCCTACTGTACCTGATTGTACAGTAACTTACTGGAAATCTGTGATCTAAGAACATAGAAATACAGCAGAGTATAATAGCTGTACTGCTATTCTGTGGAAGTGACCATTTTTACCTCCACCACTTCCTTTGGGAGGCCATCCCATACACAGACTACTCTTTCCATGAAAACGTATTTCCTGGTGTTTTCCCTTGCGGCTTCATATCATGACCATTGGTTCTGTGCATCAGTACCTTTAAGATATTTGAAAGTCTGCATCCTAGTTCCCCTATATCTCCTCTCCTTCAGGTAGTGAAGTTTCATCTCATATGACTACTTCTGCAGAGTCTGAATCATTTTGAATGCTTTTGTCTGGATAACCTTAACTTATCTCTGTCCTTTCTGAGATACAGCCTCCAGTAGTGAACACAGTTTATTTATTTATTTTATTTATTAACAATTCTTATATACCGCACTATTATCCATCAGCGCAGTTTACATTGAACAGAAACATCCGACAATTTACAAATGTCTGGTCATTACATTTAACAGGGAGTAGAAATTGGAGAAACGGGAAAACTATATACATTGGTGGTTCACCTGATAATGGACATGGTCAACTATATACATATGTGGTACAACCATATAGGAAAATGCTTGTTATATACATTGTGGGGTAAGCCTATTGCGAGGGTCTGCCTGTTTGACTACTTCTGCTACTCGCTTGGTGGTTATGTTCGGAGCTGTCATTGAGATATTTAAGGAAGAGGAAATGTTTTAATGCTTTTCTGAACTGGCTCAAGTTGGGGATTGCTCTGATTTGTGCTGGTAAAGCGTTCCATAGAGTTGGGGCGCAGAGTCGGAAGGCTCTGTTGGCTGTTGATCTGGTGCATCTTGTGGTTTCATTTGGCGGGGTCTCGCCAAGCACCCAAAGAGAGACATCATCACTTCCTTTTTCCCGATTCTTATACCTCCTATGCAACCTGCCATCCATCAGTGTAGGTTGCCTGCTTATTTTATTTATTTATTTATTTATTTATTTAACAATTATTTCTATACCGCTCTTTCACAAGTATCAAGTGCGGTTTACAATGAACAGTATGTTATATGGTATGGATAGTATCATACCAAGTCATTTTACATAGAACAGATGAACTAGGTACAGATAACAGTATAAAGTTTAAACAGTAAATTATTAAACTATTGACAAAGACAAAGAAAGTCATATTGGCAATGTCATTGGTACCGACATGTACCAAGACAGCAGACTCCTCCCCAGCACTATCTAAGACAAAGAAAGTCATATTGGCAATGAGGAAAGAGGACGAAATCAGCATTAGCACCCACAATGTTTGGAGAGGCACCATCTTTCCATGTCCACCCCATTTCTCTGGCTCTAGGCATTACCTGGTGTCACTGTTTGGCACCAGATACCATCACCCCAAGGGTTCTCTCTTGGTCAAATCGCATCAATGTCTGTCCCCACATCACCCAAAACATGTGACCTTGTACTTTTTAGCACCGAATCTTGTCCTCCATCTTTTTAAGGCCACTTCCATTCTGAGCTCGCTTCATGGGATCTTGGATTTATGAACTGTCCTTCTTCAGGAACTGTACAGTCTCCAAAGTCAGTGCCAGTTACTATTCCCTGTACTCAGTGTGGATATTGTGGAGGCCTTGCAACCTTGCCTCATGTTCTTCATGGCTCTTTCAATTTCTAAGGATTAGAAAGCAACTTTCAAAGACATATCCCCAGCCAAATTTCCCTCTTTGAAAACTGCCCTCCTTTAGTTTGCTAAATGTGTGTGCCAGTGTCCTCATAACTGAGTTAAAGAGAGACATCCACCTCCAGTCTGGCAGCATCCCTGTTGCCATGGAGGAGAGAAGTCATGTGACAGGAGAGCATCACCCTGGTGTGGCAGGAAGTGAGCCTGTAACTAGGACCTGTCCTCCAGGTGATGTAAAACCCTATCACACCGAGGAAGTTTCTCCAGGGCCATGTGCCCATGAGGGAAGGGTTAGGACAGCCGTTATAGTTGGTGATTCGATCATTAGGCATGTAGATAGCTGGGTGGCTGGTGGACGTGAGGATCGCCTGGTAACATGCCTGCCTGGTGCGAAGGTAGCGGACCTCACGCGCCACCTAAATAAGGTCTTAGATAGTGCTGGGGAGGAGTCTGCTGTCTTGGTACATGTCGGTACCAATGACATAGGAAAATGTAGTAGGGAGGTTCTGGAGGCAAAATTTAGGCTTTTAGGTAGGAAGTTGAAATCCAGAACTTCCATGGTAGCATTCTCCAAAATGTTTCCTGTTCCACGCGCAGGACCCAAAAGGCAGGCAGAGCTTCGGAGTCTCAATGCGTGGATGAGACAATGGTGCAGAGATGAGGGTTTTGGATTTGTTAGGAACTGGGAAACATTCTGTGGAAAGGAGGGGCTCTTCCGAAGGGATGGGCTTCACCTTAACCGGGATGGAACCAGGCTGCTGGCATTAACCTTTGAAAAGGAGATAGAGCAGCTTTTATACTAGATATTAGGGGAAAGCCGACAGTCGCCCAAGAGCGGATGGTTCGGAAGAATGTATCCTTGAAGGATACTACCAAAAGCAGAGAGGTTCCACAAAAGAGTAAAGTAGCCCAAATGCCCTCAAGTATGGAGCAGACAGAGCTTAAAGATCCCAATTTACCCATGTCTAACAATAGCCAAATTAACATGAATAAAATACATTCTCTAAAATGCTTATATGCAAATGCTAGAAGTCTAAAGAATAAGATGGGAGAGTTAGAAAATATAGCACTAAATGAAAGGTTAGATATGATTGGAATATCAGAGACATGGTGGAAGGAGGACAACCAGTGGGACACTGTGATACCTGGGTACAAACTATATCGTAATGATAGAGCTGATCAAATTGGTGGAGGGGTTGCGCTCTATGTTAGAGAGGGCATTGACTCAGAAAGGATTAAAGTTTTGCAGGAAACAAAATCTGCTGTAGAATCTATATGGATTGAAATTCCATATAAAAGGTGGAAGGCAATGGCAGTGGGGGTGTACTATCGAGCACCTGGCCAGGATGACCAAATGGATGATGAAATGCTCAAAGAAATCAAGGGAGCTAACAAAAGTTACAGCGCAGTAATAATAATGGGTGATTTCAATTACCCCGGTATCGACTGGGTCAGTGTCACATCAGGACATGCTAGGGAGATAAAGTTTCTAGATAAAATAAATGACTGCTTCTTGGAGCAGCTGGTTGATGAATCGACCAGAGGGGAAGCCATATTAGACATAGTCCTTAGTGGAACACCAGATCTAGTGCAGGAGATAAGGGTGTTATGGCCACTTGGCAATAGTGATCATAGCATGATCGCCTTTGATTTAATTAGTGGAGGAGGGATAGTAAGGAAATCCACAGTACTACCTTTTAACTTTCGAAAGGGAGACTATGATAAAATGAGGAAAACAGTTAAGAAAAAACTAAAAGGAGCAGTTGCAAAGGTTAAAGACGTACATCAAGCTTGGGTGTTGTTGAAAAATACTATCTTGGAAGCCCAGACCAGCTGTATTCCACGCTTTAAGAAAAGTGGAAGGAAGTCCAAAAAACTGCCAGCATGGTTTAAAGGTAAGGTCAGAAAGGCTGTTGTTGCCAAAAAAGCATCTTTCAGGAAATGGAAAAAAGAGCCAAACGACGAAACCTGGAAACAGCACAAGCACTGGCAAGTCAAATGCAAGGCATTGATAAGGCAGGCAAAGAGAGAATTTGAGAAGAAGCTTGCTGCGGAAGCAAAAACGCGAAATAAAGACCTTTTCAAGTACATTCGTAGCAAAAAACCTGTGAGAGAGTCAGTTGGTCCATTAGAGGATAAAGGGGTTAAAGGAGCACTAAGAGGCGACAAGGCGATAGCGGAGAGACTGAATGAATTCTTTGCTTCGGTCGTTACTGAGGGAGATGTAGGGATGTTACCCATGACTGAAATGGTATTTAAAGGTGCGGAAGAATTGAAGGAAATATCGCTACATCGGGAAGATGTCTTACAACTATTAGATAAACTGAAGAGTAGCAAATCACCTGGGCCGGATGGTATACATCCAAGGGTGTTGAAAGAACTGAAATATGAGATTGCAGACCTGCTATCAGTAATCTGTGAACTATCATTAAAATCATCTCTAATACCTGAAGATTGGAGGATCGCCAATGTAACACCAATTTTTATAAAGGGTTCCAGGGGTGATCCGGGAAACTACAGACCGGTGAGCCTGACGTCAGTACCAGGAAAAATGGTAGAAACCATCATAAAGAATAAAATTACTCAGCATGTAGATAGTCACAACCTAATGGGAGACAGCCAACATGGCTTTAGACAAGGAAGATCTTGTCTTACTAATCTGTTATGTTTTTTTGAAGGGGTGAATAAACAGTTGGACAAAGGTAAGTCGGTTGATATTGTGTATCTGGACTTTCAGAAAGCTTTTGACAAGGTCCCTCATCAGAGACTTTTGGCAAAACTAAAGAGTCATGGGATAGGAGGCAGTGTACTATTGTGGATCAGGAACTGGTTAAAAGATAGAAAGCAGAGGGTAGGGCTAAATGGTCAATTTTCCCAATGGAGAAAGGTGAATAGTGGTGTACGCCAGGGATCTGTGCTGGGTCCGCTGCTTTTTGACATATTCATAAATGACCTGGAAAGTGGAATAACGAGTGAGGTTATCAAATTTGCAGATGACACAAAACTATTTAAAGTTGTTAAAACCCAAGAGGATTGTGAAAAATTGCAAGAGGATATTGATAAATTGGAAGACTGGGCATCAATATGGCAGATGAAATTTAATGTGGACAAGTGCAAGGTTATGCACCTAGGGGAAAACAACCCAAACTATGGTTACACGATGCAAGGTTCCACATTAGGAACCACCTCCCAGGAAAAAGATTTAGGCGTCATTGTGGATACCATGTTAAAACCCTCGGCCCAGTGTGCAACGGGGCCAAGAGAGCAAATAGAATCTAGGTATGATAAGGAAAGGAATGGAAAATAAAACAAAAGATATTATAATGCCTCTATATCGTTCCACCGCACCTTGAATATTGTGTGCAATTCTGGTCGCCGTATCTTAAAAAGGATATAGCGATTTTAGAAAAGGTTCAGAGAAGAGCCACCAAAATGGTAAAGGGGATGGAAGGATACTCCTATGAAGAAAGGCTAAAAAGGTTAGGGCTCTTTAACCTGGAAAAGAGACGGCTGAGGGGAGATATGATAGAAGTCTATAAATTAATGAACGGAGTGGAACGGGTAAACGTAGATCGATTGTTTACGTTATCAGAATATAGGAAGACTAGGGGACATGCAATGAAGCTACAGGGTAAACTATTTAAGACTAATAAAAGAAAATATTTTTTCACTCAATGTGTAATCAAACTCTGGAATTTGTTACCGGAAGATGTAGTAAAGGCTGTTAGTGTTGCTGGGTTTAAAAAAGGTTTGGACAAGTTCCTGGCTGAAAGGTCCATAAACCATTATTAAGAAGTGACCGAAGATATCAATGCTTGACCCAGTACAAGCATTGTGGAACTTGTGTCTCTTGGGGAAACTGCTAGGTACATATTACCTAGATTGGCCACTGTTGGAAACAGAATACTGGGCTTGATGGACCTTGGTCTGACCCAGTATGGCATATCTTATGTTCTTATGACAACCCCAAGGGTAATAAGAACAAAGTGGTTTGTTCCACTTGGAGAGTAAAATAGCATGCATGCATGAGACTGTCAAACCTACATGCACAGTTTACCCTCAGGCAGCCCTCTCACAAAGAAGAGATGCACAGTACAAAATCTCCATCCTATGCGCAGGCTCATTTTCGAAAAGATGCTACCTGGAGATTTTGTCTTTATTTTATTTATTTATTTATTTTATTTAACAGTTTTTATATACCGTCTTTCTACGAGTCAAGACGGTTTACATGGAACATTAGTACAGTATATTACAACTGTTTACATGGAACAATTAAAACAATGTAGATAAATAAGGTTACAGTAACTGTATAAAAAACTTAGAATTAAGAGTAACAGTAGTAGGGTTAATACATAGAGAAAGGTAGAGGGTAGCTAACTGATTAGGGTAACTATTTACATTGAATAAATTTGAGTAACTTGGTTGCATACGGTTTTGTGTAGAATTAGAGTGGATTGGGTAGTGAAGTGGGTCATGTGGGTCATGAGATGAAGATTTATGGTGGGGAGGAAAAGTGCTCTATAAAGAGAAATGTTTTTAGTTTTTTGCGGAATTCAATGTGGCTCTCACAGTTGCGTAGTTCGGGGGGGAGGGTGTTCCATAAAGATGGGGCGTATAGGGAGAAGGCTCTATTACTTGTAGCTTGTTTGCAGTACCTGTTGATTGTAGGTATGGATAGTAAGTTTTTCGTGGAGGTACGGTGTGTTCTTGTGTTGTTAGGGAAAACGAGGAGTGCGGTGAGGCATGGTGCTGATTCATTTAAGATTATTTTATGAATAAGGGTGAGGACCTTAAATTTAGCTCTGTTTTGTATAGGTAGCCAGTGAAGGTCATGTAGGACAGGTGTGATATGAGCTCGTCTGGGTTTGTTGGATATAAGCCTCGCTACCGTATTCTGGGCTATTTGGAGAGGTTGGATTGTGTTTTTAGGGAGACCATGGTAAATTAGATTGCAATAGTCAAGTGAAGGAGTTGTGAGGGACTGGCATACAGTGCGAAATGAGTCTGGGTTTAATAGAGGTTTAAGATTACGGAGTGTGCGTAATTTTGCATATATTGTATTAGTGGATTTTTTTATGTGTTCAGTGAAGGAGAGGTTCTGGTCAAGGATAATTCCAAGATATTTTACTTGATTTTTTATAACAAGTGGGAGATTAGCAATGGTGAGAGTTGGGGGAGGCGAGTATGTGAGGTTAGAAAATACCTGGAGTACCTCTGTTTTTGCTTGATTGATTGTAAGGTTATGTTGAGAAAGCCAGTTTTTGAGAGAAGTTAGACATTCATTGATTTTAGAAAAGTTGGGGTTGGAGAGGTTAAAAGGGGTGAAGCACATCATGTCATCAGCATATATTTGGTACTGAATGTCATGATCTTGGAATATTTTGCAAGCAGGTTGAAGGAAGATGTTAAAAGTAAGGCGGATAGGCTAGATCCTTGAGGTACACCCTGTTTTAGAGTGAATGGGAGGGAGGTGTCATTTCCAAGTCGTACCTGTTGAGTTCTGGAGTTCAGATAAGATTGGAACCATTTAAGTGTAGTACCATTGAGACCGATTTCTTGAAGTCTGGTTAGGAGTTGGTTGTGAGGTAGAGAGTCGAATGCAGCAGAAAGGTCAAGAAAGATGAGGAGACATCCTTGGGTAGGGTTTTGGGTATGTAAATACAGTGAGTTTAGTAGAGAAGTAAGTAGTGTTTCTACTCCATGGTTTCTTTTAAAGCCATGTTGGTAAAGGTCGAGGGGGGAGTGGTCATCAATGTAGTTCTGGAGTTGGGTTTGGACTATTTTTTCAGTGATCTTTGCTAGGTAGGGGATACTGGAGATAGGTCTGTAGGATGAAGGGGAGGTGGTGTCAAGTTTAGCGTTTTTAATGATTGGGCGGATGGAGGCACATTTAAGAAGGGGTGGAACAAGGCCTGATTTAAGTGAATTTTGAATTAAGTTTAGGATGTAGGGGGCGAGGGTCTTGCTAGTTGTTTTGATCCAATGGGTTGGACAAGGATCCAAAGCTGAGGTTGAGGTGTTCAATCCTTTTATGACATTTATTACATTATCTAGTGTAATAGAGTGAAAATCATTCCATGTGTGTAGACAGGATGAGTTGGGAGGTTGAGTATAGGGATCAAAGGATGGTTGGGGATTATAAGTTGCCAACGAGGGGAGGTATTTGGATGATAAATGGTCAGCTATGGTTTGTGCTGTTATTTTCGGCAGTTGGTCGTGTTGAAGGGGTTCATTTATTAGGGATTTAGCAATGGAGAATAGTTCTCTAGGTTTGTTAAGGGCACGTTTGATAATGTTTTCATTATATTGTCTCTTTTGGTTTAGTGTTTCAGAACAATATATTTGTAGTTTAGAAGAGTAGGCTAAGTGTGAGTCAGGGTCTCGGGTGCGTCTCCATTTTCGTTCTAGACGTCTAAGCTCCTTTTTAAGGGTTTTGAGATTAGTGGAGAACCAAGGGGTTCTTCTGTGGTGTTTGTAAGGGTGGTGTATTTGTGGGAGTAGGGAAGCAGAAGAAATGATTTCATTCCATTCTGAGATGAAATGATCAGGGTCCAGGTTGCTGTCTTTGAAAATCAGCCACAAATTAGGTTGCAGTTAAAGCACCTGTATACTCCGCCATCCAAAAGGACAAGTTCTTGTCCCCCTGAAGAGCAGATCCTGAAATAACATAAAGAAGTTTAAAAGTTATTTTCTGCATTTGAACATTTATAGTGCTGTGACAGGATCTGTGCCCTGTCACATAACTCTCAAGAGAACCTTAGAAAAAACAGCAACCACAAGATTTTTCTCAACCCTTCAAAGAGCAAGGGCAGGGACAGAAACCAAAGAATTGGTCTCAATCTATATGTAGGAGGGTGGAGTGAAAAGGGGGCTGGGCCAGGGGATATAAAAGAGGAGAAGGCAGACACAGCTCAGTCTACTTCAGGAAGTGACACTTCTGCTCTCTACTGAACAAGGTGCTGACTTTGTTTAAAGGTTTTTGGAGCAAGCTGAAAGGCCATTTATATTGTGACCACTGACTTGGTTGGACAGAGGGTATATTTTCATAATGGACTTTGATAAACAGACTGTCTAAGTGGGCAGTGGTGACTTCCCTGGGTAAAGGGATTGCAAGGATTCACATGAGAGGTGCAGATTAGACACTACAGTGTAGTCTCTTCTTCGGTTATGGGTTTTTGTTTTGTTTTTTAATTTTTCATGTTTTTTCATCTGGACTATAGTGTACAGTGAGGGTTGAACTGTGACTTCAGGAGTAAAGACCTAGTGGCCATAGTTGCATCTCTATCGTGCCTCTCAGCCCCCTGTTATAATCTCCACCCTTCGAGTAATTGTCTTCTGCTATCAAGAGTCAGTGGCCAGTGCTTCTTAATTGCCGCTGCTCTCCTTTGCAGTAAGAGCCTTGTGAGGCCCCATAGTCTAGCAAGACATGCCGGCCCACACGACTCTGACTGCGCAGAGGAGGGAGTGGTGGCGGCAGGCTTACTGTCTCCTCATGCTAGTTAGGGATGGAGAGCATGAGGGGATTGAGAGGACAGAAAGAAAAACTTCCACAGACCTGTCCCTGTTTCTTTTGTCAGCAGCTGACTTCCCAGGGCTTCCAGTCTCATATACTGGTTGGGAATATCTGCCCAGCGCTGACGGCAATGGGATGGCTTATGGCACTAGTCATACTTCTGAATGCTCTGCTTCACAGTCCAGTCTGAAGCTCTAGCCTCCAGCTCCAGGTGCAAAACAAGATCCTTTGAGAATATCAAAGGCTACTGCAGACAGTTAGGCCTTGGCCAAGCACAGTCTCAGTCAGCTAGTCCATCCCAGCTTTCCCCCAGCTGCAGTATCTGCTGTCTTCTTGAATCTGGGCTTTCTTTGTCCCTTGAAGTCAAGACTGAAATAGCCCATGTGCAGTTGTGCTGTTTCCTGTAAGTCAAGACTGAAATAGCCCATTCAGCACATTGGGTATTTCAGTCTTTGACTTACAGGAAACAGCACAACTGTACAGAGACTTCAAGGGACAAGACAGGAGATACTGCAGCCGGGGAAATATTTCTCAGAAGCTGGCAACCTGTCCCCCTGCCTCCTCCCGAACATGGAAATTGGGGTTGGGTGGATGACTAGGAGGGTGCACTTTTCCATTTCCCCCCATACATTCCACCTTTGTACCCCCTCCTTGAATGTCTGATACAACTCTAGCTTCAGTTCAGCTCTGGCTCCAGCAGGGGTCACTCCTGCGCTCACAGTTGTCTCTCTCCAGAGCCCAAATGTTCACTGTTAGATAATCTCATTTTAACAGTGTCTTACCACTTAACCATTTGGAATTGTGCTGATCTGTCCTCACTGCATTTCTCCGAGTCAAACTGCGAAAGATGGCTGCGTCAGTACTCATGAAATCTATGTACATGCCAGAAAACAGCTCTTCATCTACGAAAGGAAGAGAAATGGGTTTACTATAAAATTTTACTACCATTTTTTCAGTTTACAGCTGAAAAGAGAAAATTAGGGGACATATTCAGTGGCTGTGGCCAGTATAAGTAAAGCTGCTGGCTATTGCCACTTTAAATTCAAGCTGGATATTCAATGTTGGGGCCATATGCGGTCACTTCAGCTGCTGGCTGGATAGCTAAACTGGCTAAAGTTAGGCCGCTGTTCTTTGGCCCACCTTTAGCTGGGTAGGGTTAACCGGTCAGTAGCTAAATATCACCACTGACTGGATAGCACAGTTACTTACCTGTAACAGGTGATCTCTGGGAACAGCAGGAATTAGTCCTCACATATGGGTACGTCGGTACCGACGGAGCCTGCGCAGGAACCCTCCCCAGCTTCCCAGAAAGGAAAGCTTTTGGGAGCATCCCACAGCGCCTGCGCGCTGCCTTCCCGCCTTTCCTCACCAACTCTCCTCAGTTCGAGTTTAAAGCTGAGACAATAGAGAGAGAGAGGAAAGGAAAGAGAAAGAGAGATACAACTCCTAGGGGAGGTGGGAGGGTTGTGAGGACTAATTCCTGCTGTTCCCAGAGATCACCTGTTACAGGTAAGTAACTGTGCTATCTCCAGGAACAAGCAGGAATGAGTCCTCACATATGGGGACTCCCTAGCTAAGATGCCTGGGAGATCCCCAAGGGTATAAGACCCTTAAGGGTTCCTCGTCTTCCTATGGATCCCAGGCATCCATTCAGGGAAGGAGGGCAGGAGTTGTTCAAGAATGGAACAGGTGTTTGAGGACAGCCTGACCAAACAGGGCATCCCGGCGGGAGTCCTTGTCCAAACAGTAATGGGCTGTGAAGGTATGAACCGAGGCCCAGGTGGCTGCTCGACAAATCTGATCGATGGAGACAGAATGAAGATGAGCCATAGAGGTGGCCATGGCCCTCACATTGTGAGCTGTGACATGGCCCTCCAGAGAAAGGTTCTTACTCTGGTAAGCAAAAGAAATACACTGAGCAATCCAATTGGACAGTGTTCTTTTAGAGACTGGAAGTCCTAAATGAGAAGGATCAAAAGCAACAAAAAGCTGGGAAGACTTTCTATGTTGCTGTGTCCTGTGCAAGTAAAAAGCAAGAGCCCTTTTACAATCTAGAGTATGAAGGTTCCTCTCTGCACTGGATGCATGAGGAGCTGGAAAAAAGACAGGTAAATACACCTCTTGATTAAGATGAAAAGGTGAGACCACTTTAGGCATAAAGTGAGGATTTGTCCTAAGGACTACCTTATCATGATGGAACCTTGTATAAGGTGGATTAGCCACTAAGGCTTGCAACTCACTGATGCGGCGAGCAGAAGTGACTGCAATAAGGAAAATAACCTTCCAGGAAAGAAATTTCAAGGAAGTAGTGGCTAAGGGTTCAAAAGGAGGCTTCATGAGCTGACCAAGAACCAAGTTTAAGTCCCATGCTACCGGGGGAGGTCGAATGGGAGGTTTTGTTAAAGTTAGGCCTCTCATGAATCTTGCAATAAGAGGATGAGAGGAAATAGGTTGTCCATTGAGGGGTTTAAGTGATGCTGCAATAGCGCTCAAATGGACCATTACTGAATTTGTTTTAAGGCCTGCATTGGAGAGATACAGGAGATATTCTAATAGAGAAGTCAGTGGAAGTGCCAAAGGGTCAAGACCCTTCTGAGCACACCAAATGGAAAATCTTTTCCACTTAAAAGCATAGGAATGCCTAGTGGAAGGTTTCCTGGAAGCATGGAGGATATCCTTCACTTGCTGAGAAAGATTGAAGTCTTGAAGGTCTAGGCCTTCAGTAACCAAGCTCTGAGGTGAAGGGACTTGGGGTTTGGGTGCCACAAAGTCCCCTCCTCCTGAGATAGAAGGTCAGGAGCAGCTCCCAAGTCCAGGGAGGGAGCTTGAGAGAGTTGTAGAAGTAGAGGGTACCACACTTGGCGTGGCCAACGTGGAGCTATGAGGATCATAGATCATTGATCCCTCTGAAGTTTGAACAGAGTCTTGGGAATCAAAGGAATGGGTGGAAAGGCGTACAGGAAGTCCTGACCCCAATGAAGGAGGAAGGCATCCTTGGCCAGAGCTCCCTGAAACGGAATTCTGGAACAGAACCGGGGAAGTTTGGCATTCCACGGACTTGCAAAGAGGTCTATGTCTGGGGTTCCCCATTCCTGGAAGATTCTGAGTACCTGATCCATGTGCAGGGACCATTCGTGTGGAAGCAGAACTCGACTGAGTCTGTCTGCCCAAGAGTTTTGGATTCCTGGGAGGTATACTGCCAGGAGATGGATTTGATGCTCTCTGGCGAAGGCCCATAATCGTAGAGCTTCGTTGCAAAGCGACAGAGAGCCAGTTCCTCCTTGCTTGTTTATGTAAAACATAGCTACTTGATTGTCCGTGTGAATGAGGACTGTCTTGTAGCTGAGGAGGGTATGAAAGACCTTGAGAGCTAGGAACACTGCTCGAAGTTCCAAGTGGTTGATATGAAGAGAGGTCTCCTGTGGGGACCAAGTGCCTTGGGTGGAGAGGTCTTGTAGATGAGCTCCCCAACCTGTTTGGGAGGCATCTGTTGTGAGGGTGGCTTGGGGTAGCACAGTTTGGAAGGGGGACCCCAGAAACAGATTTTGAGTGGACATCCACCATTGGAGGGACCAAAAGAGACGTTTGGAGGTTGCTATTTGGTCTGAGAGAGCTCCTGAAGCTTGAGTCCATTGTGTGGACAAAGTCCATTGAGCTGCTCTCATGTGTAGGCGAGCATAGGGCACCACATGCACTGTGGAAGCCATGTGGCCTAGTAGTTGTAGCATCTCCCGGGCAGTTAAGTGGCTCTTTGACTGAATCTGGGAGGCTAACTGCACTAGACATTGGCAACGAGCCTGAGAAAGGTAGGCTCTTGCAGTAGTGGTGTCCAACCAGGCCCCTAGGAATTCTAGGGACTGAGTAGGGGTGAGTTGAGACTTTGGGAGGTTTACCACAAGTCCCAGATACTGCAGAATGCGCCTGGTGCGGTCCAGGGAAACCTGGGCTTCTGACTGAGATGGAGCTCGGATGAGCCAGTCGTCCAGGTATGGGAAGACAAATATTCCCAGAGTGCGTAGAAATGCAGCAACTATTGCCATGCATTTGGTGAACACTCTTGGAGCAGAGGCTAGACCGAAAGGAAGCACTCTGTATTGGTAATGTTTTCCCTGGAACAGAAAACGTAGGAATTTTCTGTGGGATGGATGGATGAGTATATGAGTGTACGCATCCTTGAGATCTAGAGAACAAAGCCAATCCTGACTCTGCAGGTATGGAAGGAGAGTTCCTAAAGAAAGCATCTTGAACTTCTTCTTGCATAGGAATTTGTTCAATTCTCGGAGATCTAGAATGGGTCTGTATCCCCCTGTTTTCTTTGGAATGAGAAAATAGGGGGAGTAAAACCCTGACCCCTGTTGAAGAAGCGGAACTGCTTCTATGGCCCTCTGGGCCAGAAGGGTGGTCACCTCCTGATCCAGAAGGTTGAGGGAGGTGGGAGAATTGAAGTGCCTCACCATGGTGTAGGGAGGAAGGTTTGAGAAATGAAGTTTGTAGCCCTCTCTTATGATAGAGAGGGTCCACTGCTCTGATGTGATTTGCTCCCATCTGGGAGCAAAATGAGCTAACCTTCCTGGAATGGTGAGAGGCTCTGGTTGTTGTAGAGCCAGAAAGGTTAAGTTCTCTAGTATCAATTCAAAAACCCTGAGGGGGTTGGGACTGCTGGGTTGTAGCTGTCCCTGCAGGTTTAGACCTGGCTTGTTTTGATTGCTGACGCTTAGTAGCAAAGCGACCTGTAGAAGACTGTTGACCAGAAGTGGAAGGAAATCTGCTCTTTTTGTAAAAAGACTTTTTGAAAGATTTTTTCTTGGCTGGAGTGGAGGAAGACTTAGAAAGTCTATCCAGAGCAGCATTTTCTACATCCATTTGAGTGGCTTTAATTTGCCACTCTTTGCCAAATAGATTTTCACCTGTACAGGGCAGATTTCCTAAACCATCTTGAACCCAGGGTTCTAGATCAGAAGCCTGGAGCCAAGCAATTCTACGAGCAGCTATAGCAATGCCTGAGGCTCTGCTGGCACCTTCAAAGGAGTCAAAGGCTGCCCTGTTGGAAAACTTTGAAATATCTTGAGTATGCTTGAGCCAAAGAAGGAACTCCTCCCTTTTATCCTCTGGAATAAAAGGGAGAAAGTTGTGCAGTTTGTCCGCAACTTCCTTCAGAAACATACCCATATAAAGGCTATATGAATTGATTCTGGCAATAAGCATACTAGCTTGGAAGATTTTCCTACCAAAAGCATCCATGGTCCTGCATTCTCTTCCTGGCGGAGTGGAAGAGTGTCTTTTGGTACTCTTTATCCTCTTCATTGCTGACTGCACCACAATGGAGTGGTGAGGAAGCTGAGTTTTTTGAAAACCAGGAGAAGGAGGGACACGGTACATGGTGTCCAATCTGCGAGAATGAGGAGAAAGGGTGAGAGGAGTCTCCCATAATTCTATCAAATGTTCTTGAAGAATTTCATGAATTGGCAAGGTGACTGCCTCTCTGGGAACCTTGGAGTATCCCAAAATATCTAATTTTTTTGCTCTAGGTTCTTTTTCAGAGGTTACTGAAATAGAGAGTCCTTTAGCTACTTCCATTATGAAGTCTTGAAAGGACAAATCCTCTGGAGGAGACATTCTCCTTTTTGGAGAAGAGGGCTCCTCAGGAAGGGTGATAGATACTTCAGGAGACTCATCCGATGACTCAGAATCCTCAGAAGAATCGAAGTATCATCTGCTTGATTCCAAAGATCGGTAGGCGTATCGATCGGTACCGACATCGGGTGTTCCCAGTACCGGATCGGTACCGAGAAAGATCCCAGGACAGGGAGCCCGAATCGGCATCCTGGCCGATGTCGATACAGTCAGTACCGGTATCGGAGTTTGTACCAGTACCGGCGCCGGTACTGACAACAGGGGTTGTTGCGGTACCGTCGGCGTCGCAGCCTTAATGAAAGCCAGTATAGCCTGCTGCATGGATTGCACAGTGTGATCCATGGACGCCACGACTGCCTGGATGTCGGTACCGGGAGATTGTGCCGGTACCCCAGAGCAGTCTAACAGGTGATCGGTCGAGGCCATGCCATCGATGTCAACCTGTAACCCCATAGGAGGAGCTTTGGAAGCCGGAGCTTCCCGCCGGGGTTGTTTGGCTGGGGCAGGATCCTCGAGGGCAAGCCCGGAGGCATCTCGATGCTTAGAGGGAGATCTATCCTTCGAGGACCTGCTAGGTTTATGTTTGGTTACCTGAGACCCATCAGGAGAGGAAGACCTGGAAGATGTCGATGCCACCGCCGGTGCATCCGTGGGAAACAGCACATGGAGCTTGGCTGCTCGGTTCTGTAACCCTCGTTTAGACATTGAAGAGCAGGACTGGCAATCCGGAATGGAGTGTTCAGGCCCCAAACATTTAAGACACCATTCATGGGTGTCTGTCACAGAAATTGTACCGCTACACTTAGTGCATTTTTTGAAGCCGGAGGCTGGTTTTTCCATGAGGGAAAAATTTCTTGTGGGCCTGGAGGCCTAAGGAGAAAAATACACTAAGTGAAGAAAATAATAGGTTTTTTTTTTTTTTGTGAAAAGAAAGAAAAGACAAGACCGGCGGTACCGATCCGGCGTCGGGGAAGGCAGACACGCGACCAAAGAAATAAATTAAAATAAAGAACTTCTTCAGCGGTGACAGGAACACGACCTGCTGGCTCCGCGGAAAAGAAGAACTAAGGAGAGTTGGTGAGGAAAGGCGGGAAGGCAGCGCGCAGGCACTGTGGGACGCTCCCAAAAGCTTTCCTTTCTGGGAAGCTGGGGAGCGTTCCCGCGCAGGCTCCGTCGGTACCGACGTACCCATATGTGAGGACTCATTCCTGCTTGTTCCTGGAGATAGATAATTCTCTATCTGGCCAAACCAGCTTTCAATGCTGGTGAGTGGCTATGGTCCCACTACTGAATATGCAAGTCTAATTTAAAGCAGCGATGGCCAGCGGCTTTACTTATAAAGGCCACAGCCAGTGATTATGTCTCCGTACTGCTTCTGGAAGTCCGAGTTGGAGGGAGGCAGAAACTGTGATACAGCACTGAGACTTTTGGCAAGCACTGCGTTGTGGTTTCAAAACCACTGTAGGCCCTCGGGGGGGGGGGGGGTATTGAGCACCCTAGGCGGCTGCCTAGTCGCCACCCACTTCTTATGCTTCTAAATTTAGGAGTTTTGTGAAATGCTAAGAAAAGATTTAGGCATTCAGCCCTAGCAAATTTTTGAAGAGGCTAATTTAGGAGCATAACTTTCAGGAGCATAAAGTCTTTGAATATTGGACCTTTCATTCAAAAAGAAAATGAAATCAATAAAAAATAAGAGGGTTGCAAAGCTTGCATTTTTTTTCTCTTTTTGCGCTGCACCTGTGTCTTATGCCAGACACTTATCCTGGATACTTACTGATCATAGCAGAGACAGAGTTCACTTTCGGACTGAAAGAGCAGCGACCCTTCCCAGATTCATTCTTAGAGTCAATCAAGAAAATGTGATCCTGCAATGGAAGAAGATCCTTGCTCAGCTCCTGAGAGACAGAATACTGTTTGGTATTTTTGCTCTTTCATGAAATGAGAATATTTCAGCTCTGTTTCAGTTTTATCACCTAATGGTAGTGAAGGACGTTAGAGGCAATGTTTACACACAAAGGGAATTTTCAAACTCCAGAATTCATTACCGGATTCATTACTGTTAGTGTAGCTGGGTTTAAAAAAAGGTTTGGACAAGTTCCTGGAGGAAAGGTCCATAAATCATTATTAAAGGGGACCCGGGATATCCACTGCTTGCCCCAGTACAAGCATTGTGGAACCTGTTTTGGGAACTTGCCAGGTACTTGTGACCTGGACTGGCCGCTGTTAGAAACAAGATACTGGGCTTGACAGAATTTCGACTGATCCAGTATGGCATTTCTTATGTTCTTATAATTTCATAACAGGTCTTTTACATGTGTAAATCAACATTTTGCATATGAAAAAAAGTGTATTTAAAATTATTTACATTCTGCACTATACAATGCTCTAGGAGATTACAAGTGAAACATAATATAAAATGCTATATGAAATAAAATACAAAAATAGACACAAATATCTTAGTGAAATACAAAACCAATATAAAATTAAAACATAATGTATGCCAATACAAGCACGTTTGAACTGCCCTAATTAGATGGATGTGTCTGAGAGAAGCTGGAGTGGGTTAGAGCACTGGCTTGGTAACCAAGAGATCAAGATTCAGTTCTTACTAACATACCTTGGGCAAGCCACTTAGCCCTCTATTACCCTGGAAGAAAAGTCAGCCAAGCTACTTCAAGAAAATTCAGTAGCTACTGGGTCGCCAGGAGTCAACTGGACTTAAAGGCACACATTGCTTTTTGCCTGAGAGAATAAATACACTTAATTTTTTTAGCATAATGCTAATGGGGATGTCAAAAAGAGGTCTACTGGGGTGGACTTCCACAATTTGGGAGCTGCTACCCAAAGAAGGAGGGGATGTTTGAGAGCACAGTGTCCTGTGACTGCAAAGAACATGGGGGACGATATACTTTCAGTAATGCAGAAATACTCCATGGTGCTTAATGACTGAGAGCTTTTAAACCAGAACCAATAGTATCCAATAAGTAATAGGTCAGTAATGTAATGTGAGGAGAAACATTGTCCCTGCCATTTAGGCCTGCAATGATCATACTAGCGAATGCAGGAAATCCCAGTTAAAGGCTGTTGCAATCGCCTGCGTGTGATATGAGCAAAGCTTGAATGACTGTGCACATATTGTCAGATATCTAAGGCTTAGAGGGTTATTTTTGAAGCCCTAGTCACGCTATGACCCAGTCCAGGTCTGCCACCATGCTGCTGTTAACACTCTGGGGCATTTCTAAATTTGGCATCGGAGGCAACTGACTATCCTAAATTAAGGCCTGCTCTCAGGTGGCCTTTTATATAACTTTCATGCCAGCAGTGGTTTCAGTGTAGCAGTTGGCAATTTCCCTCCCCTCTTGGAGTCTGAGTGTATCATCGCTGTGATGAATTTGACCCTCTCTCAGTCTCATCAGACAGAGCACAGACTCTGTCATCAGTATTATTCCCTAAGCCAAGAAATGATGTTCTTTCAAAAATCAAATTCTATTCTATTAAGCGAACAATTCCCCATTTTATGGAGCTCAGAAAGTGACTGAAAGCACATTTTTGTCACACGCTTTCTCTGCGAGTTCCTTCCAGGAGTTTTATGCAGTTATTTTCCATGTAGACAGCTGGTGGGATGCCTATATGAGGTATGTATGCTTTTATTATTATTTTTAAATTTTTCACCCAATATTCAGATGGGTTTATATTTAAACACCAGTGCTGCAGTGCTTAAATATACATCTGTGCAGCGCTGTGTAAGCCTTGTAGCGCTATAACAATGATCAGTAGTAAGTGACATGGATAGTTGGGGACGGTTTGTGGGTAGTGGCCGTCATGGAGTATCTGGATTAATGCTGACCTTATAATGGTGATTTTCAGTCGGCGCTTATCATGATAGCAATTTAAACTTGATTTTCAGGTGGCCTAAGATATTGATAAGGATTGGTACTTTATTTATTTATTTATTCATTCAACAAGCTTCTATTTACCGCCCCTTCCTGAGATCAAAGGCGGTTTACATGAAATGTCACAGCAAATTTTACATTAAACTTTGAAACTATGTACATTTAACTTGTTATAACTATATACAATAAACTGTGTAAAGTATGGTTGAAAACATTTGTATCATGAGGTTTGCTGTATCATTATTTTATGAATATTGCATTGCCACATGGTGTTGCTTTATAGTGCTTTAGATATCTTGAGATTTAGGAACATTGTTTGAATCGCCAAATGTTCAATGAAGTCTTTAAGTCCTTATGGAACTGCAGGAGGCCTTTTGTTGCTCTTATGTCATTGGGGAGTGAGTTCCACAATATTGGGGCAATGTAAGAGCTGGTGCATTGGTTTGTGTTACGGATGTGGGAGGGAATTTTATAGGTGTTTTGGGAACAATTTCTTCTTACCCTTGAGGTGTTGGGTGTTGTGAGGAGGGCGGATAAAGGGGTTGAGGCAATGTTGTTATGATGCTTAAAGATAATCATTAGGTATTTGTATTTTATTCTTGAGGTAACTGGTAACCAGTGGAGGGGTGGTGTAATCAGTGTGTCTTGACTTTAATGCTATGCATGTGGCAAGGCTTTGTGCTAGTTGGAGCTGGTGGGTGGTTTTTTTGGGAAGTTCTTGGAGGATACTATTGCAGTAATCTATGTGTGGGGTTATTAGTGATTGTAGGACAGTTCTGAAGTCGTGATCTTCTAAAAGTGGTCTGAGCTGTTGGATTGTTCTTAATTTAAAGTATATACTTATCTTGATAGTGGTCGTACTGCCCTAGCTCTGGCCACAGACTACTAATACTAATTTGTCTGGTGCTAGAAGATATAAGCAGAGCTGTACATATCAATGAAAGACACAGTCCCTGCTCATCAGAGCTTACAGTCTAACGACCCCTGTACTAACTGGATTGCACCAGGATGGCCAGTAGAGAGATTCAGCGGCCTATCAAGATACTGCCACCGAATATCTTTCAGTGCCCGTACTCGACTAGCTCCCTGCAGGATATCTTGAGAAGGGCTTTGAATATCAGGCCGATTTGCTCGATCTAATAAGGTGTATTTGGTTTAGTTTATGTATGTCAATTGCAACCTAGCAAGATTTGTAGATAATGCAGGCTATAAACACTTAAATAAACAAACAAACTTGTTCAAGGTCACTGTGAGAAAATACTGAAGATCCTTTATAGCAACTGTATCCCAAACTGCTTTACACAAAACTTTGCCTCATGTTTACTAAAGAACGTTAACTGCTAGCATGGGCTCAGTGCACGGAAATTGCACACCAGTAGGTTAGTGCACCACTGGGCGGAGATAAGGCGGGTTGGAACAGAACATGAGCATTGTTGGTGTCTTGCAGTTAACCCTTTCAGACCTGAATTTATTCACATGAATAACATGATGTCCATTACAGTGGACATTCGGTCTGAAAGGGTTAATGCAGGTGTCATGGCTGCATGCTAACTGCAATTGCTGCTGTTAGCACAGGTGCACTTAACACTACCTCAATGGGTGGTGTTTGGTGCACCCGCATATTGGCTTACAGCAGTGCTGTGAATTAACAAGCCAACAGCCTGGGGATGGGCCAAAATAATAGACTTACCTCTGATCTGCGACCTCGGTTAACATATGTGCACACAGGACTGAAAGCACCACTTCCACAAACGTACAAATGAGTTCGATTGTAGGCCTGAATCACACGCACAAAGTTTCCACAGCCATGCTATGAAGAAGAAAGAAAGAGAATTAACTTCCCTTATTGGTATAAATGCAACTATTAGTAGCCTATGCAATACGGCCCTTGTATGTACTGTAGCTTATGTAATATAATAAGGTCTTAGTATGCACACTGAAATGTTTTGGAAAGCTGAAAACATGAGTATCCTAAAAAATACCTGCTTCATTCCAGGAGATAACGTGCTAACGTGCCTACTCTTGACAGGGCTCACCTAACTTCTAACTGAGGATCATAAAAATGAAGACCTTATACAGATAACGCTACCCTCTTTGTCCCCAAGGGTGTTTGAGGATAATTACATTACACCATACTTTGGTTTGCCAAAGCAAAATGCAGCTAACACACATTTTTTTCAGAAATCCATATACATATCACATTCCAATGCCTTCTCAAAACAAATCAATTACGTACCACTGAGAATCATCAAGCATTGCTCCAGATATCATAATCTGGGAAGCACAGAAGTTTTGTAGTGGTGTGTAAATGGACAGGTTGCAAGGTACTGGCATGATTTAGGATCACTGCTATCAATACTGTGCTTAGCCCGTTGACTGAACAGTACAGCCATTCAGAGACTCCTTTATGAGCAACATTTTCTAGGGAGGGTTCAATATCATTCCCTGGTTAGTTACAAAAGCAAGGAACCTCCTTCCAGGGGCAACTGACCAGCCAGTTCACCCTTCCCAGTCAATTTCCAAAATATAAAGAGAAAAATTAGAAAGGTCTTGAGCAGAGCAAGGGAAATAAGGAAGAGGTGGGGGAAAATGACAGGGAGAAATCGGTGGCAAAAGACATACAGACTCATACTTTGTAATATAAATCTGCCTTTTTTATGTAAGGTATTTCAAAGCAATCAATTACCAAGAGGCAAAGTTCTTTGCTGTCATCACAGTGGTCTACAACTACTGTAAAAATGGTTTTGGTCTGAGTGCAGAGCTTATTTTTGTGAGCTTTGAGGTGGTAGCGAATTGTAATGCAACCATTACAATGTCTACACTACAGGTCATTTGTGTAGAGACTGAATGGTCAGATGCTGACAACCTTCTGAGTCAAGGTGATCATTTTCCTTTCTCCCTTCTGTCTTACTCTGGTCTTTGAAGACCCACAGTCACATCTAGCTCTGCTTTCCTGCTATTTCCTTTAATGTGCACATAGATATCACGAAGCCCTTAGCTAGGAGCTTTATATCCTTTACAGAGTATCTAGGTTTTTCACATGGCATTTGCTTTCCTATTCAGAGTGAGACACTCATTAGATTTAGTCAGGATATAAAATACCTCTTATATTTGGTGCTGCCTAGTCCGGCCATACGCTTATCTCTTTTATGTTTCCTTTTGCAGTTGGACACCTCTATCCTGTAACTACAGTTGGATCTGCAAATTTTTCAGCCCTACATGCTTCTAGAAGAAGCCATATCAAACTTCCCCCCTATTACTACTTTAGAGGATCAAGTCATAATATGGAATCTAGTTCTTTCCTCAGCTTTAATTAAATTAGCTCCCTTCATAAATTTCCTCAAAGAGGTATTTAATCCCTGGTTTCATACAGAGTAATGCTACCACACTGAAGGCCACTGGAAAAAGTATCCTAGTGCTGTCTCACCACCTTCATATAACACGTCACCCATTTTAGAAGGGAAATTCTGCTCACCAAGAAGTCCTGACCCTACGAACTACTGCCTTATTTCATATCTGTCCTACCTCTCCAGATCAAGGAAAAATGTGTTCTACAACAATTAAGTGATTACAAATACTTAACACCTCCATCAATCACGTTTTCAGATCCGTCCTAGTGTGGAAGCAATTATAACAGCTCTCCCCTCAGCAGCACATATAGTCATCTTGATGCTGGACAAATAGCCATTATTGTTTCTTGAGATCTTTCAGCAGCCTTCAATTTGCTCAATCCTGGCATCTCACATATAGCCTTACAGTGGGTTAAGCATTTCTTACACAATAGTACATTCAATTCAAATTAGATTCAATATAATTTCTGACATTTCACATGTATCCTCAGAAGTATCCCAAGGCTCTCTACTCTCTCTCACACTTGTTAACATCTTCCTCAGCATGCTCACAACGTACTGTAAACCACTTTGACAAACTCTGAAAATGGTCTAGAAAATGCTCATAAAAGAAAGAACATAATGTTACTGGTTTCTACTGATCATTCTCAAATCAACTCCTGTCTTACCACTATAAGCAAATATCTCTCAACAGATCAGCTCAAACTAAACTATTCCAGGACCAAAACAAAGTGGATCTCTGTCTTCAATTACACACCAACAATTGCTCCCACTATGCACTGAGCACCATTCAGGCCAGACAGATCTTGCACTGTATCCTTGGCTCTGAGTTAACTTTCATAAAGCATATCTCCATAGTAATTAAATATTCTTTTTTTATCCTCTGAAAACCCCTTCTAAGCTCTCCATACTTGTCATAAGATCATAACCCATAATCATGTCACACTTTGACTATTGTGACATCATCTACAAGGGTATCACAAATTTGAATATTCCCAGACTCCATGCATTCAGATTTATTTATTTAACAGTTTTTATATACTGTCTTTCTGAAAATCAAGACGGTTTACAGTAAACATAACAATGCAGTGTGTTTCGACTGCTCACATTGAACATGTGTATAATAACAGAACATTTTACTATGATCAAGTATTTACATGGGTATATATTCCTGCTGTTAAGGTCCTATAACACTATCAAATATGATTATTAGTCCCCTTTTTATACAATCTCATTAGCTCCCTGTTTCTTATAGAATGAAATTCAAAGTTCTCATGCTAGCTTACAAAGTGTTTCTATTTTGGGACATCTACGAGATGTGATCAAAAAATATCGAGACTGTTGGGTAGCGATATAACAATATGTCGCACCATGATGCTATTAAGCATGCAGTGATCCAGTTATGTTCTCTGCATGTGCAGACTGTAGCTTGGCTGCAGCGCACCTGTACATTTTTTTTAATCACGTGATGTTTGGTATCATGTAAAAGCAGTTCATCAGATTTATGATGAATGAAAAAATTGAACAGCGAATTTACCATTATATTCTGCCAGAAACTTGGAGATTTGTGCAAACGGACTTATAACAAGTTAAAGCAGTGTATGGCGATGAATGCATGAGTCTTGCTTGAGTTTATGACTGGTAGAAACGTTTCCAACAATGATTTGACAATGACAATTCCGAAAGGCCATGAATGGGCAGGAATGAAGACAAAGTTCAAGCAGTGTATGCCGCAATATGCTCAAATCGTCAATTGACTATCAGAGAGTTTGCCAAGGACATGGTATCAGTTTCAGGTTGGTACAGTCCATTCTTACTGCTGATTTGGGGATGAGATGTGTGTTTGCAAAATTCAGGTTGAAACTCCTGTTCCATGACCAAAAAGAAGATCGACTGTCTGCAGCCACGGAGTTGATGGAATGTATTGAAAATGACTCAGATTTCATCAAAAAGATTATTATTGGTAATGAATCAGGCTTTATGGTTATGACCCACAAACTAGGGCTCAGTCCTCACAATGGAAGACTCCAGACTCTCCCAGACCTAAGAAAGCCCATCAGATGAGGACCAATGCCAAGGTCATGCTCATAGTTTTCTTGAATTACCAGGGTATTGTTCATCATGAGTATGCTCCAAAAGACCAAACTATCAATAAGGAGTACTACACCCAAGTTCTGACTCGTTTAAGAGATGCAGTTCATTATAAGAGGCCAGAGTTGCATAGAAATGGTGAATGGTTGCTTCATCATGATAACGTCCCAGCTCACACATCACAAATTGCGCAAGTCTGTCAGCCTCCAAACTCACCTGACCTCATACCCTGTGACTTTTTCTCATTTCCAAAACTGAATTACCACTGAAAAGAAGATTTGATGACTTGGAAGACCATTATGCAAAATTTGACACAGCAGCTTCACAGCATAACAAGAAAGGCATTTCAAAATTATTTCCAGCAGAGGCAGGAACGCTGGAAGAAGTGTGTTTTATCGGAAAGGGACTACTTTGAAAGAGAATGAGTGCAATAATTGTCAGTGTTATACTTCTTGTGTTATTGTACAAATCTCAATACCTTTTGATCGTACCTCATATCTACCCAGCAACACATTTAATCCTTTATTCGCCCAGCCAGATACTATGCTCTCAAAATGCATATTTACTTGTAACTCTGTCAAAATATCAAACTCTCCTAGAGTCAGGCCCGTACCTAGCCCTGTGCAAGCAGTGTGGCCGCACAGGGCGCAAAGGCTTAAGGGGCTCATTTTAGCTTTCTTCCGTTGCCTGCCACCACCGCCATTTTTCTTCTCTCAGCGGCGGCAGGCAACGGAAGAAAGCTAAAATGCGCCCCTTAAGCTTTCCACCGGCACGCTAAGCAGATCTTTCCCTCCCTGCTCTTGCAAGGGAGAAAGGAAAATGATCACCTTGACTCAGAAGGGAGGGAAAGATTTGCTTAGCATGCCGGCGATTTGCACATTGGGTGCGCCTCTTCTCTCCCGCCGCGAGGGGGGGGGCATGCGCCCGATGTGCAAGTCGCACAGGGCGTGATCTTCCCTCAGTACAGTCCTGCCTAGAGTCTATCCCCCCAGCTCTGGAACGCCCTCTTCCTCTATTTTAGAGAAGAATCTGGACCTCAAAGACTTCTTATTCCGACTGAAGAGTAACACCATCTGCAGACCCTGCTCTTTTCCTCTTCTCTCTCCAGCTTTATTTTTATCTATTTTTAAATTTCTCTCATTTATATGGCCTTTTTTTCTTTTATCCTTTTTGGGGAGCATATTCAGCAGAGGTGATCAGCACGATTAAAGTGATTGGCCATCACTGCCTTTATCTATGTTTGGATATTTATTTTTCTATTTAGCCAAAGCAGTTTACAAGGAACATTGAAATTTGGCTGTTTATACTGAACATGTTATGATGCTCATGAAAAAATGGGGAGAGGGAACCTACAGCTTTTTTGGTGTCACAGCAGGGCTGGGGATTCACCAACTCTCTTGAGGCCTCTGAAAACTGCAAATATTCTCCTGCTTCATCTTATGGTACCACTTGTCTCCAAGGCCCTTCTACTTCTCTTATTGCTAAAGGCAGCCACTTGATCCTTCTTTCCCCGTGCTACAGACTTTGCTTTGTCAAAGACCATGTCTAATATGAGAGCCCTTGACCCCTGCCCCTCAAAATGGATCAAGAATCCATTCCTCGGCGTCTTGCCATCCACATATTTATCTTTATTTAGACTCTTGATATACTGCTCTACAAAAATACATCAGAGCGATTTACAATGTTTCAAAGCAGACTGCCAGAAAAGGAAAGAAGCGCCATAGTCATGACAGGAAAGAAGAAAACCAGAGAGAGCAAAAGGAGAAGACGGCAAAGGAGAAGGGGCACCAGAGAAAAATGGGGAAGGAATGTCTCAGCTGGGGGCAGGGGGAGTAGGAAGGTTAAAAGCGGAGCAAAGGAGGTGGGTCTTAAGCAGGGATTTAAACCTATTAAAAGAGAGTTCCAGCCAAAGATCTGGGGTGAGGGAGTTCCAGAGTTTGGGGCCGAGGAAGAAGAAGGCAGAGTTTCAGGTGGATTCTAGATGTGCAAGGGAGGGGGAGGGGAGAGACATACAGTTGACGTGAAGGTATTGGAGCGTATGGTGGGGAGTGTGGAGATGTACTAGGTTGGAAAGGTACTGAGGAGAGCCAGTGTGGATAGCTCTGTGAACAAGGATTAAAACCTTGAAATGGACCTAACAGGCAATGGGGAGCCAATGAAGGTGGATGAGGAGAGGTGTTACATGGTTAGTGCGAGAAGCGTAAGTGACAATACGGGCTGCAGTTTTCTGTAGTAATTGGAGTCTGCGTAACTGATACTGAGGGAGGCCAGCAAGGGCAATATTGCAGTAGTCAATCCTGCTCTTGACTAAGGAGAGGAGAAGGGTAACCAGGGAGGGGGTGGTGAGGAAGGGATGAACGCATGAATCTGAAGAGGGGAACAGAAGCAGCAGCAAATTATGGAAGATAGGTGATCATGAAAAGACAAGGCAGAGTCCAGAGTAACACCAAGGTAATATAGAGTAGGGACCAAAGGGATGGGGGAGGAGAAGAGCGAGGGTGCTAGGGAGGGAATGGGGTTGCCAAATGTGAACCAGATAGCTTGGGTTTTTTTCCAGATTGAGATGGAGGAAGTTGGAGGTCAACCAGGTACTGATACAGGAGAGGCAGTTATGTCGGGGACAATTATGTCGGGGGCAGTTATGTCGGAGAGAAGTTATGTCGGGGACAGTGGGGTCAGTGTGGTGCAGGAGAATAATGTCATATGCGTAATAGTATGCGGAGACACAATGTTGTTGAATTAGAAGGGCAAGGGGAGCCTGGAAGATATTAAAGAGGAGAGGGGCGAGGACAGAACCCTGGGGGACACAACAGGGTAGGGGTGGTGACGGGTGAGGAAGAGGAGCCTGAGAAGACAGAAAAAGCCCGGGAGGACAAAAAAAACAGCAAAGCACAGGACCGCAGAGGCCGGCATCAGAAAGGCAGGTAAGAAGTGTGCGATGGTCCACAAGGTCAAAGCAGAGGATAGGTCAAGAAAGACTGTGAGAGAATTGAACCCCTGGTCGTGAGAAGAGTGAAATTAATTGAGAAGAGAAAAGAGAATAGTTTCAGTGCTGTGTCCTAGGCAAAATGCAGATTGGTGAGGATGGAGTATAAGGGTGGAACCTAGATGAGAGCTGAGCTGGGCGAAAACCAATTTCTCTAGAAGCTTAGAAAGGAAAGGAAGGTTGGAAATGGGTCGCCAATTGGCTGGAATGGACAGGTCCAGAGAGGGATTTTTAAGGAGGGGCCGAATAATGGCATGTTTCCAAGGGGCAGGAAAGAGACCAAAAGAGAGGCTGGAATTGAAAATAGAAAGGATAAAAGGAAAAAGCGCAAGGGATGGTTCGCTAAGCCAAGGAGAGGGGATGGGGGTCAAGCTGACAGGTGGTTTTGCGGGAGTTGGAAAACGCTCTTGTCAGCTCGACAAAGGAAACAGGACAGAAAGCAGACCAGCGGTGAGAGAGGGAAGGATATGCACAAAAGCACACAGGGAGGAGGGAAAGAAGGGCTGGGGAGGCGGCGGGGATGGCGGGGGGAGAGAGGGGAGGGCTAGGCAGGAAAGGAGGAACAAAGGACCTGGACCTTATTACTATAGAAAGTTGCTAGAAGGTCAGGGTTGGGAGGGGCAACAGGGGGAGCTGAAGAGAGGTGAGCATGAGGGGATGAGAGGGACTGGAGAACAGAATAAAGATGGTGGGAAGAATTGGAAGAAGAGGAGATAAGATCGGAATAGTAGGACTGTTTGGCAGCATGTATGAGGGAACAATAGTGGGAGTGGCAAAGGCAGAAATAAATCAGAGAATCCTCGGAAGGGCATTTACGCCAGAAGCGCTCAGCGCGATGGAGGCAAGCACGGTTGAGAAAGAGGCCGGGGTGGTACCAGGGGTGGCGGTTGGACTGATGAAGACGAAAGGCCGGGTGACGTTGGGCAATGGCATCAAGAGTAGAGGATAGGGTAGAATTTCAAACGTGGACCTGGTGGTCAGGGGAGAGGGTGTGGAAGTCGAGTGCAAAGAGGGTGTCTGAGGGGGGAAACTGTTGGAGGGTGTTGGGCGTGATGCAACGGGAGAGTGAGGGAAAGGGGGAGGCTGGTGAGGGGGAGGGCGGTGGGAAGGTGAACATGAAAAAGGAGACAGAAATGGTCTGACCAGGGAACTGGGAGAGAGGACAGAGCAGAGGGAGTAAAAGGAGAAGCGCCGGGCGAAATCATGAGAAGGATGTGGCCGGCGGAATGAGTGGGGAAGAGAACGTGCTGGCGGAGAGACAAATCAGAAAGGAGAGCAAGGAAGGAAGAATCACGAAAGGTAGAAGGAGAATCTGGATGGACATTGAAATCTATGATGAATAGGATATGGGGGTAGAGGAGGGAGGCCTCAGAGAGAGTGAGAAGGAGGGAGTCCCAGAGATAGGCTTGAGAAGCAGGGGGGCGAATAGATGAGCAGGAAGTGGAGAGGCAGGGAAGAATCAAGGCAAAGCAGAAGGGACTCAGGATAGTGCAGGGCAGGGGAAGTTGAAAGTTCATGGATAGGGAGGGAGGAGCGGTAGATGGCTGCAACCCCTCCACCAGATCAACCTCAGCATGGGGTAGCAAAGGCAGAATAACCTGTGGGAAGGCAGCGATGAGGAGTGGTTCTTCACCGTCATGAAGCCAGGTCTCGGAGAGGAAAAAAAGATCAAGGGAGTGTTGCAAAATAAGGTCATGAATTGGGACAGCTTTAGAGCGCAGAGAGCGACAATTGAGGAAGGCTAGATGCAGTACAGAGGCAAGAGGGAGGGGGAGCTGGGAAGTGGGGATTAGGGAGGAAGGGCGACAGAGGAGAAGATTAGCAGTAGAGCGCGATGGGAGGTGCAGTGTGGGGGGGGGGGGGCGAACAGGCTGGAATTGGGCACCAACCCCAATGAACAGGAATGGAAGCCATAAGGAAGAGGGATGGAAGCCATAAGGAAGAGGAGTAGAAAAAGTGTGGGCAGGAGAGGCACACCTAGAGGCAAAATCTTACCACAGGCATTTCCCAGATAAGTGGAATAGGCAATAATTTACTGCATCCTAGTCTGAAAAACATCTAGCCTATATCCATCAATCCCTGATAATTATCATCCAATTTCCAGTCTGTCATATGTTGTCAAAATAACTGAGAAAATTGTTTTCCCTTATTTTTTTTATATATAAACATTTAGGGGTCTGTTTACTAAAGGCCGGTGTTGTGCGGTCCGCGGTACCGAGCGGGTGCCGTATAAGGAGTGGGCGTTCCGTCGTGAAGAACAGAAGCTGTGATTGACAGATGCGCTAAGGTGCGCGGCGCCCGTGTGGTTAGTGCCCTGTGACATTACGGCGTTTGATCTGTGCACATAGATCACACTGCTCACGGTTTTTGGGCTTCCACTATTGTGCTGCACATTGCTGACGGAAACGGTTTCTTTTCCCTGCACAGCACCTCTAACGCGAGTGTTTCACTGGCGGTAAATTTCTTTGCAGATTCGGGCACGCTCCTGTGCGGCGAGTCTCTCCCCTCCCACATTCCGCCCACTGACCCCGTCTCTCCGCCCCTAGGGGGCCTTCCTCCGCCCTCATTTCGCCTTGGCACGCCTCTTTCGCACATTATCGCCCCGCAAACGTGCGCGTTTTCGGCGCACGTGTGCGGGGCCCGTTAATGTGACCCGCACGTGTACGGGGCGTTTAAGAGCACTTAAATGCATCATTTTAGGGCGCTCAGGTGCGCCCCGCACAGGTGCGCCGTTTAGTAAACATGCCCCTTAATATACTGCTCATCATACCCACTAGGGCTGCATCTGAGCAGTTTACAATCAATAAACAACAATACATCAAAACACTACATCACACAAATATAATGAAACTTTGTAACTAAGGCCAATGTCCTCTATTCGTGATAGGCCAGTTTTAGACCTAGTCACAGTAATTAGACTGTCCTGGCTGCCTTTTTGAGTGAGCTTCATAGCTTTCTTGACAGAAGAGTAGCCTCTCTTGTTTCACTGGCTTCATGCCTGTGTTTGACTTAGTTGACCATGACATGTTGATTCTGCACCTTAAAGACATTTTATTATCTTGTGTACAGTCTTATATTTGGTTAGCACCTACTTACCTGAGCGCTCCTTCTCACTCTGAATTCCACTACCACAAGTTACTCATGCACTAATGTGAAGAGCACCACAGGGATTGGGCCTGGCCTCGTTACCCCTTAGCTATCCTAGTACAGAGCCTTGACATCAGTGGATACCATTACACAGACAGCATTCTTCCAGTACGCTACACTAAGAACAGAAGAACAGAAGATATGCCATACTGGGTCAGACCAAGGACCATCAAGCCCAGTATCCTGTTTCCAACAGTGGCCAATCCAGGTCATACGTACCTAGCAGTATCCCCAAAAGACACAGGTTCCTCAATGCTTCTATTGGGTCAAGCAGTGATATCCCGGGTCCCTTTTAATAATGGTTTATGGATCTTTCCTCTAGGAACTTGTCCAAACCTTTTTTAAACCCAGCTACACTAACAACTTTTACTACATCCTCCAGTAACAATTTCCAGACTTTTTATACGTTGAGTGAAAAAATATTTTCTTTTATTAGTCTTAAATAGGTTACCCTGTAGCTTCATTGCATGTCCCCTAGTCTTTTTATATTCTGCCGATTCATTCATTAATTTATAGACCTCTATCATATCTCCCCTCAGCCGTCTCTTTTCCAGGTTGAAGAGCCCCAACTTTCTTAGCCTCTCTTCATAGGAGTATCCTTCCATCCCCTTTACCATTTTGGTGGCTCTTCTCTAAACCTTTTCTAATAACGCTATATCCTTTTTATGATATGGCGACCAGAATTGCACACAATATTCAAGGTGCGGTCTCACCATGGAATGATATAGAGGCATTATAATATCCTCTGTTTTATTTTCCATTCCTTTCCTTATGATACCTAGCATTCTATTTGCTCTCTTGGCTGTCACTGTACACTGGGCCGTGGTTTTTAACATGTTATCCACAATGACACCTAAATCTTTTTCCTGGGTAGGGGGTAGGGGAATTTTCTCCAACTGGCAGAATTGATCAAGTACCTAGGTAGTACTGTGGATTATCAATTATCTTTTGAAGCCCATATCTCCTCTACTCAATCTAGGCTTTCATGAAGCCTGTTGACCAACATACCCTCATCCATCATGTCCCCTTTAGATTTTGCCTATTCCAGCCTAAGATCTGTTGAATTTAAATACCTTCAGCCTATACAAAATACTCCGATCTGTATTCTTCACATGCTAACAAATTCTACCATGTAACTCTTTTTTTATTTCAACATCACTGGCTCTTTTACTCAATGCAATTCAAGGCACTTATTTTGAAATATGGGATTTGAAAACAGTTTCCATATCGTCCTGCTAGACCAGTCCAGACACGTGGGTTGTTTTTCCTTACCAGCAGATTGGTGGAGACAGAGAACCAATGAAAAGTCCATGTTTCAATTACATCATTCCCATGCCCCTCTCAGCCTTAGCCACTAGAGGGCAACTCAGTATTCTGTCTCCAGCAGATGGTGGATGGGATTTTCTCAACTCTGAAGAAATCTGAACAATTGAAAGGAAAAAGATTGATTTCACTCATGAACGACCACCTTGAGGGTGACTCTCTCACCTGAGCGAAACGTGGGAGGCTCCACTAGACTAAAGTCTTTTCAGTGGCCAAAGGAGGAGGGAAAATTCATTGAGTTTCATGCCTGTTGAGGAGCCAGAAAATTGGAAGACTTTGGAAGAGATCAGCAGCCTCACGCAACCTCAATGCCCCCTGCTCTCCCCCAAAAATTGCAAGAAGGCTTTCAAAGGTATCTGCCTACATGCCACAGTGAAGTACAAAGTCTACAAAAAACAGAGAAACAGTTCCAGGGCAGTAGCGCTAAGCCCAGCATGAGTTTTCTTCCTTGGGCTCCCAGGGGGTGAGTACCAAGGCTTGACCTCATCATTGTCCTTGTTGAGGACTCTCGATTGTCTGTCCGGGGCGCAATTTGAAGTGGACCACCGGTGATCATTGGAACAATATGGGGGTTTCCCACCCTTTCCAATGCACGCTAATAGCTCTTGTGCACCTTGCAGTCACATGGTCCTAGCGTGCGCTTTGCCTGAGTGGCTCCAATGCTCATTCTTACCCAAGTGCCTTTTGTGTGCGATACTGTAAGCATTGTTAATGCCCATTTTCTGTGCTGGCATGTCCTTAACACATGCAGCTATTGTGCTTGTCTTAACATTCTTCTTCCAAGAAACGTTGTTTGGCCTGTGGCAAGTGAGGTGTTTCGTCTCCAGATTCTGGACTCTGCTCTTCTTGCATGGCAGCTTTGGAGTCTTCCCTGGAGGATCTGTTTGCCCTCTCCCAGTGAGAGGATTCCACTAGCTTGGCTTTACCTGCCTCAGGGCGATGCCTGCCTCAGGAGACAATGGATGGCGCTGTGGGTAAGGATGATAAGCTGGCTGGAGGTTTTGGCAACTGTGCTTCGGGCCACTTTCCTTCCTCTAAGGATTCAATGGTGTATATGTCCCTCCCTCCCCTGTAGTAGAGAGTGGAGCTCCCTGAATTCAAGTTGTCCTCACCAGAATGCTTTTGCTTCTTACAACAGGCCTGGTAATTTTGGCTTGGAAACTCAGACCCTATGGCCTCTCGATTTCCTCGAGCACAGTCTTATGAGGGTCAGGCTAAACGTGGAAGCCCTGTTTGGTTGCCTGTTGTTAAGCGTCCCCAGTAGAAGTCGCCTTCTGGAGATGTGGTTCAGCTGAGGCCTGTCCGAGATTTGGACTGGGATCTTGGTTTGGATGCCTTGACAGAGGGCTTTGATATGAAGGAAGAAGTACTTTTGCCTTCAGAAAATTATGAAGAAGCTGGCATTATCCGCATGTTTTGGAAGAAGGAACTGGCGGCTTTGATTGCCTGAGTCTCATCCACCTTAAATCTGGCAGATGCTTCAGGGATGGAGCAGGAGCCGAAGGTCCATCCACTCCTGCAGGGAATGCGGGAACCCACTCCAGTCTTCCCATTTTCAGAGGTGATCAAGGACATGATCCAGTCAGAGTAGGATATTCCTGACTCTCCCCCTAAGGGGATGAGGGTGTATCAGAAGATGTATGCGCTCCTGGAGCACACCTAAGATGGATATGCAGGTCACGGCAGTTACAGTACAAGATGGACTACCATTTCTGTGGAAGGCGGATTGGCCTTGAAGAAAGGTGGATTGTTTGCTGAAGAATCAGTTTGCTTATTCTACAGTTGGCAGTATGTGCAGGATTGACTTCTCAAGCCCTTCTCCAGTGGATTCAGTCTCTACTGCCAGATGATACTACCCTTCTTTTAGAGTCAGCTATAGCCTTCCTTTCTGATGCCATGTATGATCGCATCAACCTAGTGGTTAGGGATAGTGCTTTGTTGATGCTGTCGCAGCCTTGAATTTGGCTTCACCACTGGGCAGTAGACACAGCTTTCAAAGCCCGATAGACCCAACTGGCCTTTAAGGGGAAGCTCCTTTTTGGAGCTGATTTGGGGAAGTTGGTGAAAGACTTAGATGAGACCAAAACCTTATTGTCTTTCAGAGGACAGGCTAAAAGGGTCCAGGAAAAGGGCAGGGGCCCCGTTTTCTCAGCCTTCGCCTGCCCCTCATGGTCACACTGGTTGGACTTCCAGGGGTCTTGGGACTCCCTTTATCATCCTGGCAAGCCTTTCTTCCTCTCTGCTTCCAGATTTCAGACTTGTTCTCAGCCTTTCAGGGAGTTTGGGGGCTGTGATGAGGAAGCTGCCCAGAGCCTAGAGAATAGTGATAAAGGAAGGGAATTTACCCTAATCAAGGGACCTGTTTTGGCAGGTCACAGGAATAAAACTGCATATTTACCTAAAAGACAGGTTATTCCAGGTTGCAGTGGTCTGCAGAGAGCCTCTAGTGGATATGAGGTGAAAGAGTATAAGCCCAGATTGAGAAACCCTTATGTCACTCCTAATTACTCAGCTGCCAGGAGAGAGTTTGACCACCAACACCTGGGGAGTGCAAGGGAGGGGTTGGAAATTGGGAACTTTAAAACTAGAACAGAATATGCAGGGAGGAAGCTTAAGCCTGGAAGACGAGGTGAGCTTAAGCCTGGCAGACGAGGAGAGTGAGGACGCAATCGTGAGAGGAGGCTTGAAGGCAAGCGTGAAAGCAAGAAAGAGGAGCTCTAAGAGATTCATGTTCTTGGAGAGATTCCTAGGAGAAGCCAGCTTCAGGGGATTGGAGAAATCCAAAGGCTTGGAGAACTTCAGCTGGGAACCCTAAGAAGAGGTATGGAGCAGATGCCCTGAGGTCCAGGAATATAGACTGGAGGACAGGATATAAAAGCACCAATGCATACTGGCCAGAATATTTGTGAGGACAGCCTAATGCCAGCTTTAACCCAGGTATGAACTATGAACGTTTGTCTAACCTAAAGCAAGGCAAAGTGTTTAGACACAGTTCCTGTCCTGGTGAAGGTCAGTTAATAAAGCCCTCTGATCCAGCTCCTGATATAGAACCTATGCAAATAGAAGAACCAGCTATAATTACAGAGGAGGACGATAATCTCATGGACTGTTCTTTATGCAAGGTTGCTAGCACAGAGAAATCCTGAAAGGGGGATCATACATAAAAAGGAAATGTTCTAGTAACTGGCACTAGAAGTTTGTGTAAATACTTGTGCAGAGAAGGAAAAGAGCTGTTGATTGGAGCTTGTTAGCTAGCTGGTATCAGAGCAGCACACAGCTCAGGCTATGCACACATTGGATACAAAGTGCTTTGAATGGGAAAAGAAAAGCTGTTTTTGTTTTGTGAAGAAGCTTTTACTTTTGTTGGTTTCCTTTAAGGCAGCACGGCTGAGCAGCTTTGTCAGCAGTGGCTGAGAGAGAGACTTTCTGTTGTTAATGGACTTTATAAGCTACTTGCTTTACCTTTCAGTTGTATTATTATTTTGAATATAAAATCCTGGAGAATACATCCTAAGGTGTTACCAAGTAGAATCTGTGTGCATCTGGATTTACCTCATAAATAAATATTCTGTTACTGCCTTACACTCGAGCCAACTACATTGTCTTCATTTACCTCAAAGGCAAGCACCGCATGACTGGACTACCAGTACCATGATCCCTTGCAAGATAGCCAGTCTGGAACATTGCTTAATTGGGGAACTCTATCTAACAAGCACGCCCCTCCATACACATGTAAGGGGCTATGTGTGTGACAGGACCCAGGGACTCTGGCCTCTCCAGAGGAGGCCCCTCCAAGTCTATGCAATGAAGGTTTGGGGGCCCACTCCCAGTTATTTCTGGTTGGAGGCAGGCTTTATATTTTCTTTCATGCGTGGGCCCGGGTCACCAAGGATCGCTGGATGCTAGACATCATTCAGTACGGTTATGTCCTGGAATGCAAAGAGTCAATCCCAGAGGTCTTTGTCATCTCCTCCTGTGGTTGAGCACACAAAAGAACTGCCGTTCAGGTCACCTTGAACAGGTTGCTACACCTAAAGGCTGTGTTGCCCATCTCCCTGGCCAATTGGTGCCAAAGAAGGATGACTCCTTCCGTCCAATTCTCAACCTCAAGGAGGTCAAAACTCATTTGCACATACTGCACATCCGGATGGAAACTCTGAGATCAGTGATTCAGGTAGGACGTGAGGGGAGTTCCTTGCATCTCTGGATTTGGCAGAAGTGTAGTTCCATATCCTAATTTGGGAAGATCAGCAAAGACATCTGTGCTTGCTGTGCTGGGCTTTTAATTTCAGTTTGCCACCCTTTTATTCAGTCTCTCCACTGCACCAAGGATGTTCTCCAAGGTCATGGTGTAATCACCAACTGTTAAACTGTGTTCAATGTAATAATGTTGTTTAAGATGTAAACCGCCCCTGATCTCAGGAAGGGGCAGTATATAAAAAATGACAAATAAATAAATAAAATGGTGGTGGTGGCTATGGTGCTGTGATATCAAGGGATTTGTGTGTGTCCATATCTGGACGACTGGCTCAATCAAGCTCATTCTCGGGTACTGGCCCGAGTGGTGTCCTTCCTGGAAAGCCTCGGCTGGGTGATCAACCGAGGGAAAAGTCAGTTGCTGCCTTCCCAATTCCTGGAGTTCCTGGGAGAGCGGTTCAAAACTCAAGTGGGCAGAGTCTTTCTGCTGGAGGAGACTATAGAAGGATTGTTGTATTGCCTTGCAGTGTTCTGTTTGCAACAGGCTCCCAGAGTTTGGGATTACCTTCAGCTCCTTGGATTGATGGCAGTGATGATCAAGATAGTGCTGTGGGCATGTGACCATATACAGCCACTCCACTCCAGTGGCTTTGCTGACTTGGTGGTCCTCAAGTTCTCAGGAGTTCAAGCTCAGGCTTCCACTCCAATTGATGGTAAGGACCAGTCTGCAGTGGTGGCAGCAGCCCCGTCATCTGAAGAAGGGCATGCAACTGGACTATTACTCATGGATCCTTCTGATGACAGATGCCAGTCTTTCAGGCTAGGGAGTCCACTGCCTGGACCAAACTGCTCAGACAGTTGGAATTACAAGGAGACGGTATAGTCCATCAACTGCCTCGAGGCCATGGCCATCAGGCTGGCCCTTTTGCACGTCTGGCCTTTGGTCAAGGGTCGACTGGTGAGTATGTTCTCGGACAATGCCATAGTGGTGGCATATGTCAATTGGCAAGGCATCATGATGAGTGCTGGAATCGTCCTGGAGATGACTCTCCTATTTGCCTGGATGGGGAGGAACCTCCTAGTTCTGTCAGCCCAACACATTGCTGGGGTAGACAATGTAGAGGTGGACTTCCTTAGCCATCCCTCTCTGGATCCCAGAGAGTAGGAGTTGAGTCAGGAGGTGTTTCAGATGATTCTCCACTATTTGGGGTTGCACCAAACTGGATTTGATGGTGACTCGATCTAGTGCCAAGGTGGGCCTATTATTCAGTTGCCGCACAGAAGCAGAGTCCAATGATGTCAATGCCTTGGTTCAGTCATGACCAAGGCAATGCCTGCTGTATGAATTACATAAGAACATAACATAACATATGCCATACGGGGTCAGACCAAGGTCCATCAAGCCCAGTATCCTGTTTCCAACAGTGGCCAATCTAAGTCATACGTACCTAGCAGTTTCCCCAAAAGACACAGGTTCCACAGTGCTTGTATTGGGTCAAGCATTGATATCCTGGGTCCCTTTTCAATAATGGTTTATGGACCTTTCCTCCAGGAACTTGTCCAAACTTTACTACATCCTCCGGGAACAAATTTCAGAGTTTGATTACACATTGAGTGAAAAAATATTTTTTCTTATTTGTCTTAAATAGTTTACCCTGTAGCTTCATTGCATATCCCCTAGCCTTTCTATATTCTGATAATGTAAACAATTGATCTACGTTTACCTGTTCCACTCCATTCATTAATTTATAGACCTTTATCATATCTCCCCTCAGCCGTCTCTTTTCCAGGCTGAAGAGCCCTAACCGTTGTAGCCTCTCCTAATAGGAGTAGCCTTCCATCCCCTTTACCATTTTGGTGGCACTTCTCTATACCTTTTCTAATAACGCTATATCCTTTTAAAGATACGGCGACCAGAATTGCACACAATACTCAAGGTGCGGTCGCACAATGGAACGATACAGAGGCATTATAATATCCTTTGTTTTATTTTCCATTCCTTTCCTTATGATACCTAGCATTCTATTTGCTCTCTTGGCCGCCACTGCACACTGGGTGGAGTCTTTCAACATGTTATCCACGATAACGCCTAAATCTTTTTCCTGGGTGGTGGTTCCCAATGTGGAACCTTGCATCGTGTAACCATAGTTTGGGTTGTTCTTTCCTAGGTGCAAAGCTTTGCACTTGTCCACATTAAATTTCATCTGCCATTTGGATGCCCAGTCTTCCAATTTATCAAGATCCTCCTGCAATTTTCCACAATCCTCTTGGGTTTTAACAACTTTAAATAGTTTTGTCTCATCTGCAAATTTGATAACCTCACTCGTTATTCCCTTATCCAGGTCATTTATGAATATGTCAAAGAGCAGCAGCAGATCCCTGGGGTACTCCACTATTCACCTTTTTCCATTGGGAAAATTGGCCATTTAGCCCTACCCTCTGCTTTCTATCTTTTAACTACTGCTGATCTACAATAGTACACTGCCTCCTATCCCATGACTTTTTAGTTTTGTCAAAAGTCTCTGATGAGGGACCTTGTCAAAGGCTTTCTAAAAGTCCAGATACACTATATCAACTGACTCACCTTTGTCTACCTGTTTATTCACACCTTCAAAAAAACATAACAGATTAGTAAGACAAGAACTTAGTTGTCTAAAGCCATGTTGGCTGTCTCCCATTAGGTCATGACTATCTACATGCTGAGTAATTTTGTTCTCTATGATGGTTTCTTCCATTTTTTCTGGTACTGATATCAGGCTTACCGTTCTGTAGTTTCCCAGATCACCCCTGGAACACTTTTTAAAAATTGGCGTTACACTGGCGATCCTCCAGTCTTCAGGTATTACAGATGATTTTAATGAAAGCTCACTGATTACTAATAGCAGGTCTGCAATCTCATATTTCAGTTCTTTCAACACCCTTGGATGTATACCATCCGGTCCGGGTGATTTGCTACTCTTCAGTTTATCAAATAGTTGAAATACATCTTCCCGCTGTAGCGATATTTCTCTCAATTCCTCTGCAGTATCACCTTTAAATACCACTTCAGTTATGGGTAACATCCCTACATCTTCCTCTGTAAATACCGAAGCAAAGAATTCATTCAGTCTCGCCGCTATAGCCTTGTCCCCTCTTATGCATAGAAACATAGAAACATGATGACAGAAAAAGACCACATGGCCTATCTAGTCTGTCCTTCCATAACAACAACTACAACAGTCCACTTTTTACCTTTAGATGTGGCTCCTGCAAGAGCCTCCTTTTCATCTGTCCCAGGTTTGGGGCTTGTTGCATAAGGGACCAATTACCCTGGGTGACCCAGCTCCCTTCTCGCTTACTGCTTCACTCTTGAAAGGAGACAACTAGTACATAAGAGCTACTCTACTGCAGTAGTTTACACTCTGGTCATTGCCCAGTGGGGTTCTACCAGCCTGGCATATGTGCGGTTCTGGTGCCTGTTGATCGATGGTGTGGTGATCGAAAGCTAGTTGCTGAGATGGCCAAGGTGCAGTCACTGCTGGCCTCTCTGTTAGCTCTCTGAAAGTTCAGGCAGCAGCCTTGGCCTGTTTCCAGGGTCTAGTGGCTGGCAAGTCTCTGGCCTTGCATCCGGATGTCTCGCACTTTCTCCAGGGGTTTTGCATCTGCATCCTCCCATTTGGTTCAGGAGGGTTTGCGTGCCCATTCTACTCAAGTGTAAGCATCCTCATGGGCAGAGCATAGCTTGATAGCTCCTTCAGACATTTGTCAGGCTGTAATGTGGGAATCATTTTCAACTTGCCAAGCATTATCGCTTGGATTTCCATATTCTGGTGGACACGGTCTTTGGCTCTAAGGTTTTGTGAGCTGCTGTGTCTTTTTCCCACCCAGTAGATGTATAGCTTTAGTATGTCCCATTTGTCTGGACTGGTCTGATATGGAAAGTGACATTTTACTTACCAGATAATGTCTTTGTCTGCCCCTGAAACTGAGTACTCTGTGATGCTACGGTGGTCCCTTGGTCTGCTATGATTTTTTTTTTCTGCTTGGCTCTGCAGATTTATATCCTACTGACAGCCTTCTGGTCAATCTTTCTTGTATATAATTTCTCTACATAGTTTCATCATTGTTGCTCATGTTGAGGTTGGGTGAGGTTTGCTATGCTCAGGCTGAGAGAGGCATGGGAGTGATGTCATTGAAACCTGGGCTTTTCATTGGTTCTCTTCCTCCACCAATCTACCGGTAGGAGAACACATAGTAACATAGTAAATGACGGCAGATAAAGACCAGTATGGTCCATCTAGTCTGCCCAGTAAGATGGCAAGAGTAGGTGCACCTGCTGCTCCTTGCAGGCCACCCCACCCCATGTCTTTGTTTTAGGGGTGAACCCACCGCTCCGTGTAGGACACCCTGTATGTTGAGAAATTACTGCCCCCACCACTTCCATCGGTAGGGCATTCCAAGCATCCACCACCCTATCAGTGAAAAAGTATTTACAGACATTGCCTTTCAATTTACCCCCTTGCTGCTTCATGTTATGCCCTCTAGTTTTACAGCTTCCCCGTCTTTGGAAGAGGTTTGTTTGTTCATTATTTCTCTTTAAGTATTTAAAGGTCTGAATCATATTTCCCCTGTCCCTCCTCTCCTCCAGAGTGTACATATTTAGGTCTTCAAGACTCTTCTCATAAGGCTTCTGATGCATGCTCCAAATCATTTTGGTCGCCTTCCTCTGAACAGTTTCCAGTCTTTTTATATCCTTTGTAAGATATGGTCTCCAAAACTGAACACAGTATTCCAAGTGAGGCCTCGCCAGTGACTTATACAGTGGCATTAGTACCTCTTCCTTTCTGCTGGTAATTCCTCTTTGTATACAACCCAACATCCTCCTGGCCTTTGCCACCGTCTTGTCACACTGTTTTGCCACCTTGAGATCCGCAGAAATAATCACACCAAGGTCTTTCTCCTCGTCCGTGCACACCAACCTCTCGCCCCCTATTCTGTACATTTCACCTGGATTTCTGCTTCCCAAGTGCATGACATTGCAATTCTTCGCATTAAATCTTAACTTCGAAGCATTAGACCATTCTTCCAGCTTTTGTAGATCTTTCCTCATGTTAACCACTCCTTCGGGGGAGTCCACTCTGTTGCAAATTTTCGTGTCATCTGCAAAAAGACAGACTTTTCCATGCAGTCCTTCAGCAATATCACTCACAAATACATTGAATAGTGCCGGGCCCAGGACCGAACACTGGGGCACCCCGCTAATCACCCTCCTTTCATCCGAGTGAGCTCCATTTACCATCACCTTCTGTCATCTGTCAGTCAACCAATTTCTGATCCAGTTCACCACCTTGGGACCCATCGCCAAGCTACTGAGTTTATTGATAAGCCTCCTATGAGGAACAGTATCAAAGGCTTTGCTGAAATCCAGGTAGATGACATCCATCGCATGCCCCTGATCTAGTTCTCTGGTCACCCAGTCAAAGAACTCAATCAGATTTGTTTGGCAAGATTGTCCTTTGGTAAAACCATGTTGCCTCGGATCATGCAACCTGTTGGTTTTGAGAAAGTCCACTATTTGCTCTTTCAGAAGCGCCTCCATTACTTTCCCACCACCGAGGTAAGGCTCATGGGCCTGTAGTTTGCCACTTCTTCCCTGTCATCATTTTTGTGAAGAGGCACCACATCTGCCCTTCTCCAATCCTGAGGAACTACTCCTGTTTCCAAGGATCTGTTGAAAACATCCTTTAACGGCCCTGAAAGAACCTCTCTGAGCTCTTTCAGTATCCTGGGATGTATCCCATCCGGTCCCACAGTCTTGTTCACTTTCAGTTTTGCAAGTTGTTCTAACACATCATCTTCAGTGAATGGTGTGGTATCTACTTCATTCCCACTTTTATATTTGGGAGTCACTGATGGTCCTTCTCCAGGATTTTCTTTAGTAAAAACAGAGCAGAAGTATTTGTTTAGCAATTTTTCTTTTTCAATGCCACTTTCCACAAATCTGTTCCAAGCACTTCTGAGTCCTGCAATTCCATCTCTGATTTTCCTCCTCTCCCGAATATACCTGAAGAAAGTTTTGTAGCCACACTTCACATATTTAGCCATCTTTTCCTCTGCCTTTGGTTTTGCTTTCCTTATTTTTCTTTGTCTCTTTTAGTTTGCTCCTGTATTCCTTACTGTGTTCCTCTGTTTGCAAGCATTTGAATTTTGTGAAAGCTGTGTTTTTTGCCTTTATTTGAGCAGCCACTTCTTTGGAGAACCAAATAGGTTTCCTTCTCCTCTTGTTTTTATTTACTTTCCTTACATATTTATCTGTTGTCCCTCTTATTGCCACCTTTAGTTTAGCCCATTGCAGTTCCACTTCCCTTATCCCCTCCCACCCTGCCAACTCCTCCTTCAGGTACTTGGCCATTCTACTGAAGTCAGTGTTTTTGAAGTTTAGGACTTTGAGCTTGCTATGATTGGACTGCACCTTGGCTTTTATCTCAAACCACACCGTGTGATGATCGTTGCTGCTCACAGGGGAACCCACCTAGACATTCGACACGCTCTCACCGTTGGTGAGCACTAAATCCAGCATTGAGCTTTCCCTGGTTGGTTCCATCACCATTTGTTTAAGTGACGCATCTTGGAAAGCATCCATATTTGTTTTGCTTCTTGCCAGATTTGCAGAAGGAGTACTCCAATCCACATCGGGTAGATTAAAGTCACCCAATATGATCACTTTCCCCTTTGTGGCTATCTTGGCAATATCTATAATCAATTCATTATCTATTTCTTCGATTTGAGTTGGAGGTCTGTAGACTACAGCAATATGGATGACAGTGCCATCTCCTCTTTCCAACACAATCCAGAGCGCTTCTTCTTTTCCCCATGCCCCCTGCATTGCAGTAGCTTTAATATTGCTTTTGACATACAAGGCTACTCCTCCTCCTTTTCCACTTTCTCTGTCTCTTCTGAATAGATTATAGCCAGCTATGGCTATATCCCATTCATGTGATTCATTGAACCATGTTTCTGTAATTGCCACAATGTCCAAGTCCATTTCCACCATTAGGGCTTCCAGGTCCGGAACTTTGTTGGCTAAGCTTCGAGCCTTTGTGCTCATTGCTGTCCAGCATTTAACTGGCTTGCATGTATTTTGCACTGATTTTGTTCTGCCCACTTCTTCCCACTTGTTGTTGATGTGTGATTTAAAAGTGTAGCTGTTTCTGATGTTGTTCTGCATTTGCCATGAGTGACGTCCTGAACTAGTCCTTCTCCATCCGTCATCCCCTTTTCTAGTTTAAATGCGTATCCACATACTGCCTGAATCTTTCACTTAGGATTCTTTTCCCTGCGACAGAGAAATGTAGTCCATTAGTACAGTATAGTCTCTATTGTTGGTCCATCTGTTTCCCCAGTCGCCAATAAATCTGAATCCTTCTCATTCACACCAGGTCTGGAGCCATGTATTAAAGCTGTTTATGTGATACAGCCTTTCTGCCACCTTACAATAAACAGGTAGAACTTCTGAGAATGCTATAGTGTTAAAAATGGGCTTGAGTTTCTCTCCCAGAGTATGGAAGTCCCTTTGAACTGCAGAAGAACTGTTTCGAGCCAGGTCATTTGTACCCAGGTGGATGACAACATCAATTTTGGAGTGCTCACTTTCTGCGCTAAGTATATCAACAATTTGGTTTGTATTCCTGCTGGCTGAAGAGCCTGGGAGGCATTTGACTATCTTCTCTCCTTTGAACTGTGATCCCAAGTTGGTGTCTCTGATGATGGAATCTCCAAGTAGTAGTAGTTTTCCGTTTGGTGAGTTTTTCTTCATATTTGGTGCTTTAGCAGGAGATTGGGCATTGACTTACTCATTTAAGGACTCTTCAGTTTCCATGGATTCGTGATCCTCATTAACCAAAGCACAGAAGGCATTATGCAGGGATATCTCTTGATGAATAGGATGTCTCTTCATTATAGGTCGCAATCTACCCAAGCCCACTGTGATCCATTTGTTCCTGGGATGTTTGATTCTTTGTGGGAGCGGTGGTGGACTTTGTTCTGTTTGTATCCTAGAAGAGGTGTGTTTTGTTGCAGCTAGTTCTTCCCTTAGTAGTGTCAATTCTTTATGCATGGCAGCTAGTTCTTCCCTTAGTACAGTCAATTCTTTATGCATGGCTACTGACTTGAGGCACATAGGACAGGCTCTTAGGTTCCAAATGATTCGTCTCAGAATGAAAGCAGCACAGGTATTGCACTGAATACATGACATGCTGATTAAGCAGTCCTAGAAGGAGATGGAGAACAGGTGGGCTTAACACCAAATTAAAAGGGATAGATGGCAACGTATGTAAGCACTATATAGGCAATGCAGCCCTGGGGTGGGTGGGGTGAGGGGTAGGGTGGGTGGGAACCTAAGTGTCCCTGGCCAGTATGCCTTACATGAACAGTGGGCACACTCAGATATCTGATTTAAGGGCTACACAAGGAATGTAGGCAGTCAGAATATTCCCAAAAAGTAATCTTTAACCAACAGTTAAATTCTATATTATCAACAGGCAAAAAGATAGAGAGCTGAAAGCTTAGCTGTGTGGAGGCTCTGGAAGTTTTGCAGACTGGAGCTGACCAGATTCGTGTGGCAGGCTGTAAGATAATCTAATTAGCCCCTCCCTGGGAGCAGGCTTGCAACAGAAATTCAAACAATGGACGCAGAATAGTCAAACTGAACTTTCTCTTTCTTTGTATCTGCCTACTGTGCAAAGGTCCCTGTAACTTTAACTGATACCTTTGCTTCTAAAGTAAGTAAGTGGGGAACTCAGGTAAAAGACCAGGTCCCTGCTATTTAAGTATTTCTATTCCAGGTAGCTTTATATCACTAGTGTCCCTGGCCAGTAGGCCTTACATGAACAGTGGGCACACTCAGATATCTGATTTAAGGGCTACACAAGGAATGTAGGCAGTCAGAATATTCCCAAAAGGTAATCTTTAACCAACAGTTAAATTCTATATTAGAACATAAGAACATAAGATATGCCATACTAGGTCAGACCAAGGTCCATCAAGCCCAGTATCCTGTTTCCAACAGTGGCCAATCTAGGTACTGGGTCAAGCATTAATATCCTGGGTCCCTTCTTAATAATGGTTTATGGACCTTTCCTCCAGGAACTTGTCCAAACCTTTTTTAAACCCAGCTACACTAACAGCCTTTACTACATCCTCCACTAACAAATTCCAGAGTTTGATTACACGTTGAGTGAAAAAATATTTTCTTTTATTAGTCTTAAATAGTTTACCCTGTAGCTTCATTGCATGTCCCCTAGTCTTTCTATATTCTGATAACGTAAACAATCGATCTACGTTTACCCGTTCCACTCCGTTCATTAATTTATAGACTTCTATCATATCTCCCCTCAGCCGTCTCTTTTCCAGGTTAAAGAGCCCTAACCTTTTTAGCCTTTCTTCATAGGAGTATTCTTCCATCCCCTTTACCATTTTGGTGGCTCTTCTCTGTACCTTTTCTAATAACGCTATATCCTATTTTAAGATACGGCGACCAGAATTGCACACAATATTCAAGGTGCGGTCATACTATGGATGATACAGAGGCATTATAATATCTTTTGTTTTATTTTCCATTCCTTTCCTTATCATACCTAGCATTCTATTTGCTCTCTTGGCCATCGCTGGACACTGGGCAGAGGGTTTCAAAATTTTATCCACGATGACGCCTAAATCTTTTTCATGTGTGGTGGTTCCTAATGTGGAACCTTGCATCGTGTAAACATAGTTTGGATTATTCTTTCCTAGATGCATAACTTTGCACTTGTCCATATTAAATTTAATCTGCCATTTGGATGCCCAGTCTTCTAGTTCATCAAGGTCCTCTTGCAATTTTTCACAATCCTCATGGGTTTTAACAACTTTGAATAATTTTGTGTTATTTGCAAATTTGATTACCTCACTCGTTATTCCCATTTCCAGGTCATTTATGAATATGTTAAAAAGTTGTCGGCCCAGCACAGATCCCTGGGGTACTCCACTATTTACTTTTCTCCATTGGGAAAATTGGCCCTTTAGTCCTACCTTCTGCTTTCTATCTTTTAACCAGTTCCTGATCCATAATAGTACACTGCCTCCTATCATTTCTGTCACTAGGAAACAAGGAGAGACTAGGAGTGACAGAGCGCAAGCAGAAAGCACAGTTACTTACCTGTAACAGGTGATCTCTGGGAACAGCAGGAATAAGTCTTCACATATGGGTACGTCGGTACCGACGGAGTCTGCGCGGGAACGCTTCCCAGCATCCAATCAGAAAGCTTTTGGAAGCATCCCAACATGCCTGCGTGTTGCCTTCCCGCCTTCCCAACTGCCTCTCCTCAGTTAAGTTTTAAAGCTGAGACAAAGAGAGAGAGCAAGGAGGGAAAGATAGAGATAGAGAAATGCAACTCCTAGGAGAGGTGGGTGGGTTGTGAAGACTTATGGTAAGTAACTGTGCTATCTCCAGGAACAAGCAGGAATGAGTCTTCACATATGGGGACTCCCAAGCTCAGATGCCCAGAGGGAGTCCTAGCATGTTGCAAGTCTAGAACGAGCCATGCTATTCCTCAGGACCTCAGGCATCCTGGGGATGGAGGGTAGGAGTTGAATACAGAACAGGAGCTGTGGAACAGCTGGCTAGAACAGGGCTTCAAAAGTGGAAGACCCTGTATAGAGGGTATTTTGTAGTAAAAAATTGTAATCTGGGCCTCCCTTGTTGGCATTGCACAAGTGCACGGAGCTACATATGGATCTGATAGAAGAGCCAGTGAATGTGCTCAAGGGGTACCTCACTGAGAAGTAGAGATAATAAAGTAGAACAAAAACAAGTGGAGGTCAGAACCCTTCAGGGTGAAAAATAGCCCCAGGGGAAAACTGGGGTAGTATGAGAGGTAGAGCTTCAGCGGAGACGCAGAAGGCACTATTAAAGAAAGCTTAAGCTGTTTTGGTCCAAAAACAGTACAAATCTAGGACCAAGCGAAAAAATAAGTCTGACCCAACTGGACTGGGGTTGGATCAGTCCATGTAGGGGAGAAAGGGTATGGAGACCCTTGTATCAGATAAGAAAGTAAGGACAGACTCAGGAGCGCTAAGCTTTAGAGCAACTGAAGCTCCGCAATGTCTTTCCTAAATGGGGTGAATTAGGAAAGGAAAAGGGTACATGGCGAGCTTCAGGAGTACCTAACCTGAAAAGGTTATGGTAAGGAAAAAGTTTGTTAATTACCACAGAAAGTGGTTATAGGTGTAGCCCCCTAAGTATGCTGGCACAGCATTGATAGGGGTAGTGCCCATCTGTCAGGATCATATAGGAATGTAAGGATATCTGAACCTAACAGACAGATAGATAAGTAGATGGATACAGATCTATCTAAAAATATATCTCATTATATCTATATCTATATATCTATATTTAAATATATACACATATAGGGTATATATGCATATATCTATAAAGAGATATGTATGGGCAGAAGAAACAAAGATAGATATAGATAAGTATATATCTGTATCTACATATATCTATATATATACCTATATGAATAGGCAGGCATATAGACACATGTCTCCAGGTATATGGATGGAGAGATGTCCATAGAACCCCATCCCTACTAGGGATATAGGGAGAGAGGAAGATTCATCTGACAGCAAGAAGGTTGATATCTGCTTGAATAGATAAATAGAGAATCCTCTTTTCCTGGTTATGACTGGCAGAGTCAGAGGAAAGGTCTGCCTGACAAGAAGAAGGCTGAAGTCTTTGCAGAATTCGAGTTCTTGAATAACCAGGATGGCCTACGTGAAAATTGCAGAGGATAACTTCAGTCTGCACACAGGAAGTCCAGATATCTCCAGAATTGCAGTATGGAGAATGGATAGAGGACGCCTCTGGAGGAAGATACCCTGGTGATCTGCCTATGAGGGCAAGATGGGTATTAGGCGTCCTCTAGCTGCCATTGAAGAAATTTATCTCTGACGAGAAGACCCAAGGAGCTATGGGCCAAGCCAGGGAATTGGCTCTCCTTTAGGCTTTCACGTAAGGAAAGGCCTGAGGCTTATGCCTCAAAAGTCTGCTACTCAATCAAAAATTCTTCGTTCAATTCAAACTGAAAAGAGAGTCCATTCAAAAATTATATAATTTTAATTGTTAATATAGGCTAGAGACAGCCAAATACTCCCATGTAATGAACGAACAGCTGGTCTCAGAACTTGTTTCACCATACAGACTAATGTCTGTGTTAAGTGAACTATTAGAACATCAATAACCAGCCCCCAATTTTTTAGGCATCGCCATTACACTTAACTCTATTCATGCAGGTGCTCCTAATAACAAACATCCCCCACATCCGGCTATTATTTTATATATCTCAAAACCGGAGTGTGGTTTCTATGATTGGCACTACCCAAATATTAGAACTCCACAGCTCATTCAACTCCAAAAGATTCAATGGAGACGCTATTTCTCAAATGGGTAAGCAAAACAAAAGCAGAACTAAAGTAGTGCGTTTCTCCAGTGCCATTCACTCAGGAGCTTCCCACGCTAATCTTGATCTCAATGCTCTGCCTGGGCACCACCGAGGCATTTCACGACTATAGTTTCATCAGGAGATCATTCCCACAGCGATCTAAAAATAAAGCACAAAACCCTTTCAAACGTATCCCTAACCAATAAAAAACCCTCACTCTTCCCAAAACAGTTAAAATCCCACACTTACATCATTAATGCTGCCCGTGTCTACTTTCTCAATGTGTTCAATTCTTTCAGACGCCGCGCATGCGGAGTACGCGCTTAGGACTGACATTTAAACCTCCCTATATGTCACTCAAAAACATAGGCAGGGACACTCAGTAATACATACCACCCCCAAGGGGTTAAGGTCCCTCCTGGCCTTCCAGATGTTGTATATAAGACAGTATTGGTAATTTCTTAATAATTAGAATCAAATTTTAATACTACCACAAGCTTCTATATGCAAACCGCCCAATCAATAGCTGTATTTAAACCTGCTGGAATGACGGTATTTAGCTTGTGTATCCAGCGCTGCTCTTTTATAAGAAGAGTTTTGTCCAACATCTTCCCCTTTCTTGCCTCCACCACCTGATCTAACACAAAGCAACGAAGTTGGCTAAAGGTATGTCCTTCAGCTATGCAATGTGAGACAATGGGGGCCTCAAGCTTACGGCACTTTAACCTGCTCCTATGTTTACGTATTCGAACTTTCAACGAACGAATCGTTTTTCCCACGTAGAGTAAACCGCAGGGACATTGAATCCCGTAGACTACTGCTTCAGATTCACAAGAGGTACAATACCGCAAAGGATAATCGATATCATGATAGGTGTAAATGGAGATTTCCAATGTGATCTCACAAATATCACAATTGCCACACTTAGTATGGCCACCTTGTCTCTGGGTAGATATTACAGGAGCTAATACTGCGGGACTCAACCACTCTTTTAGGTTCCGCCCTCTCTGCCACACACACCGTACCTGTTTATCCTGCAGCCCAGGGACAGCCCGCAAAACATTCCGATGTCGGTATAAAATGCGTTGTATAGAATAACTCAATGGGGAGAAACCAGTCACTAAATTGATCCTATCGGGATCCCACATAATTTTTTTAGACTCTAGTCGTTGATTTAATAACAGACTTCTATGATTATACAGGGCACGATGATATGCCCTTTTCACTATCTTCAATGGATATCCTCTCACTACAAAATCCTGAATGAGAACCTTAGCTAGTCTTTTAAAGTCTCGTGTGTCCGAACAGTTTCTCCGGAAACGTAAAAACTGGGAAAGGGGGAGGCTATCCTTTAATTGCCGGGGATGCTTACTGGTATAATATAAAAAAGTGTTCCTATCCGTTGTCTTCTTAAAGACTGACGTTATCTATGTCGTTTCGCCCCGGAGAATTTTCACATCCAAATACGTGATGACTGTTCTGTGATACACAGAGGTAAATTTAATATGCTCATCACATAGATTTATCCATTGTAAAAATTCTAACAATTTGTCCTCAGTCCCTTTCCATAATACAAAAACATCATTTTTTTTTATTTTATTTATTTTTATTTACATTCTCTTATATACCGCGCTATTCTGCATCAGTGCGGTTTACATTGAACAAACTGAAATTACATTGAACAGGGCATTGAACTTGGAGATAACTATTTTACAGGGAATATGGGCTATGGAGGGTTAAGTGGCTTGCCCAAGACCACAAGGAGCACCTGTGGGACTAGAAACCCCAGTCCTTCCGGCCCAAGGTTGCTGTCCTCTAGTGGGATTTGAACCCCCGACCTTCCGGCCTGAAGTACCTTGCCCCAACCACTAGGCCACTCCTCCACTCCACTCCACTCCTCCACTCCACTCATCTATAAAGCATTTCCAAATGACAAGATTACTAATAAATAGAGAGGAGTGGCCTAGTGGTTGGGGCAAGGTACTTCAGGCCGGAAGGTCAGGGGTTCAAATCCCACAAGAGGACAGCAACCTTGGGCCGGAAGGACTGGGGTTTCTAGTCCCACAGGTGCTCCTTGTGGTCCTGGGCAAGCCACTTAACCTTCCGTAGCCCATGTTCCCTGTAAAATAGTTATCTCCAAGTTATAATGTCCTGTTCAATGTAATTTCAGTTTGTTCAATGTAAACCGCACTGATGCAGAATAACGCGGTATATAAGAGAATATAAATAAATAAATAAAATAAAATAAATAAAAGGTCTGTAACCAACGGGCCTCAAAGGTGCCCATATAAAAATTTGCGATAGATGGAGCGCAAGTCGCTCCCATGGCTATGCCCGAGATCTGCTGATATAGTTGACCTTCAAAAATAAAGTAATTATGAAAGATCGCCAATCTAGCCAAATCCACTAAAAAATCCATTTGTGGATCAGACAAATCTCCTCTTGAGGTCAAAGTACGCTGTACAGTGTCTAAAGCCTCCTGTTGGGGAATGCTCGTATATAGGGAAGTGACGTCTAGAGTAACTAGAATCGTATCTAGATGTGTTGCCCATTCCGCCATATCCTGCACTATTGTCAGAAAATGGGTAGACGTTGGACAAAACTCTTCTTATAAAAGAGCAGCGCTGGATACACAAGCTAAATACCGTCATTCCAGCAGGTTTAAATACAGCTATTGATTGGGCGGTTTTCATAAAGAAGCTTGTGGTAGTATTAAAATTTGATTCTAATTATTAAGAAATTACCAATACTGTCTTATATACAACATCTGGAAGGCCAGGAGGGACCTTAACCCCTTGGGGGTGGTATGTATTACTGAGTGTCCCCACCTATGTTTTTGAGTGACATATAGGGAGGTTTAAATGTCAGTCCTAAGCGCGTACTCCGCATGTGCGGCGTCTGAAAGAATTGAACACATTGAGAAAGTAGACGCGGGCAGCATTAATGATGTAAGTGTGGGATTTTAACTGTTTTGGGAAGAGTGGGGTTTTTTTATTGGTTAGGGATACGTTTGAAAGGGTTTTGTGCTTTATTTTTAGATCGCTGTGGGAATGATCTCCTGATGAAACTATAGTCGTGAAACGCCTCGGTGGTGCCCAGGCAGAGCGTTGAGATCAAGATCAAGATTAGCGTGGGAAGCTCCTGAATGAATGGCACTGGAGAAACGCACTACTTTAGTTCTGCTTTTGTTTTGCTTACCCATTTGAGAAATAGCATCTCCATTGAATCTTTTGGAGTTGAATGAGCTGTGGAGTTCTAATATTTGGGTAGTGCCAGTCATAGAAACCACACTCCGGTTTTGAGATATATAAAATAATAGCCGGATGTGGGGGATGTTTGTTATTAGGAGCACCTGCATGAATAGAGTTAAGTGTAATGGCGATGCCTAAAAAATTGGGGGCTGGTCATTGATGTTCTAATAGTTCACTTAACACAGTGTGATACAGTGGACTATATACAGCCTATGGAGGTTAGTGAAAAGGAAGAACTTACCTCAGATTTAGCTAGACAGGAAGACTCAGCACATGTAGAAACAGCTGAGCAACAAGTGCCGTCAGCACAAGAAAAGCTAAAAGGGTTTAAAGTGAAGTTTCCCTGTAATAGTTCTGACGCAGGCAGAAACAGAAAAGCTCATCAGGAGCACCTGTGCTCAGAGTCCCACGTAACGTGCAGAGAAGGGAAGCATATAAGTTCCTGGTCAGAACCAGGAAAGGGAGGTCTTTGGAAAGACAGGAGAGGAGGTCTCTGGAAGGAGAGGATTGGAAGTCTCCGGGCAGAGAAGATTGAGGGAGATCTTTGGAAGGACAGGATTGGAGGAAGTCCTTGGAAAGAGAGGAGTGGAGAAGGAGGTCTCTGGAAAGGCAGTCCTAGAGAGAGTTCCCACAGGAGCAGGAAGTGGGGCAGTAACTCAGGAGGACTGAGTGAGCAACCGAGGAGCATAGCTCAGGCTGGAGGAAGTGTGCCAGGGGAGAGAAAGCCCAAGCGTGACTTCAAAGCCAGAAACAAGGTAAAAAGCTGGAAGCCTTGTTTTTATAAAGAAGAGGCCGGAAGCTCTGAATGTTTTAAAGGGCGTGGCCCTGAGCATAGCTTTAACCCAGGAGGATATACAGAGTTCTCACTAGGTGGGACAGGAGAGAGAAACCAGCAAGAGGCATTTCATGCACCAGGCTTTTATAACCCTGACTTTAAAGAGCACTTTATAGGAAAAGGGGTTTGTCTGCCACAGGGGAATGTGCCCTGCTCCAGCACATAAGAACATAAGAACATAAGATATGCCATACTGGGTCAGACCAAGGTCCATCAAGCCCAGTATTCTGTTTCCAACAGTGGCCAATCTAGGTCATACGTACCTAGCAGTTCCCCCAAGGGACACAGGTTCCACAATGCTTGTATTGGTTCAAGCATTGATATCCTGGGTCCCTTCTTAATAATGGTTTATGGACCTTTCCTCCAGGAACTTGTCCAAACCTTTTTTAAACCCAGCTACACTAACAGCCTTTACTACATCCTCCACTAACAAATTCCAGAGTTTGATTACACGTTGAGTGAAAAAATATTTTCTTTTATTAGTCTTAAATAGTTTACCCTGTAGCTTCATTGCATGTCCCCTAGTCTTTCTATATTCTGATAAGGTAAACAATCGATCTACGTTTACCCGTTCCACTCCGCTCATTAATTTATAGACTTCTATCATATCTCCCCTCAGCCGTCTCTTTTCCAGGTTAAAGAGCCCCAACCTTTTTAGCCTTTCTTCATAGGAGTAGCCTTCCATCCCCTTTACCATTTTGGTGGCTCTTCTCTGAACCTTTTCTAAAATTGCTATATCCTTTTTAAGATATGGCGACCAGAATTGCACACAATATTCAAGGTGCGGTCTCACCATGGAACGATATAGAGGCATTATAATATCTTTTGTTTTATTTTCCATTCCTTTCCTTATCATACCTAGCATTCTATTTGCTCTCTTGGCCGCCGCTGCACACTGGGCCGAGGGTTTTAACATGGTATCCACAAGGACGCCTAAATCTTTTTCTTGGGTGGTGGTTCCTAATGTGGAACCTTGCATCGTGTAGCCATAGTTTGGGTTGTTCTTCCCTAGGTGCATAACCTTGCACTTCTCCACATTAAATTTCATCTGCCATTTTGATGCCCAGTCTTCCAATTTATCAAGATCCTCTTGCAATTTTCCACAATCCTCCTGGGTTTTAACAACTTTAAATAGTTTTGTGTCATCAGCAAATTTGATAACCTCACTCGTTATTCCACTTTCCAGGTCATTTATGAATATGTCAAAAAGCAGCGGACCCAGCACAGATCCCTGGGGTACAGGTAAAGAGTGTGACACTGAGAGTATCGGGAGTGGGCCCGAGATAATGCAATGGGAGAATAATAACTATTTTACAGACCCAGTACCAATGGACTGTATGATTTGTTTGTCAGACGACATCACTTCTTTATGTTGACCTTCAGGAGAATGACCTTGTGACCTTAACAAGGTAGAAGAAGAGATATTTTTGTAACCGCTTTTGTTCTAATGCTGTTTTGTTCTGTGTGCACTTCCAAGAATGTTTTTCTGTTTCGGGAAAGGGAATAAATCCCCAATTTATTGTTTAACCACTCGACTGACTGACTCTGTTTAAAGTAGAGAAGCAGTTTAAAACTCACAATACCCTAGGCAGTGGCCTAATAGGGTTCACAGAGGCTCTACCATAAGGGTCTCCGTGACAACAGACGTTAGTCTGTATGGTGAAACAAGTTCTGAGACCAGCTGTTCATTCATTACATGGGAGTATTTGGCTGTCTCTAGCCTATATTAACAATTAAAATTATATAATTTTTGAATGGACTCTATTTTCAGTTTGAATTGAAGGAAGAATTTTTGATTGAGCTTCAGTTAGCGTTCAGAAAGCGACCAGTATTGGATGTGAATTCACAATATCAAAAGTCTGCTAGGCAAGATACTAATGCTCTCTAGCAAGGGCCCATAGTGCAAAGCTACTCTGTAGAGATGCAGAGAGCATGCTGCAGGTTGGTTAGAAGAAAAAACTGGCAGTGGAGAGCCAGCAGGTGACTAGCTATTCTGCCCAGGACAAGGGGGCGAAGAATAGAAGTTAACCAACCAGATTGTGATAATAGGGTTTCCCAAACAAGGTTGATAACCTGTTTGGGACTTAGCACTGAGGCTAGGAGGATTGCTAGTGGAGGGGAAGCCCTGGTTGTGTAGTGAACAAAACCAGTGGCTTAACCACTAGGAATTGCTGTATCTGCAGCAAGTACCAGGGCAGCATAGAAAATTTCTTTTCCCTCTTCCTTTTTTAGATTGGGAAAAAGAAACAACAGATATGGTAGGACTTCCTATTGTCTGATGAGCTGCCCTAAGGTAACAAGGGGGAAAAACAACTCCAGAAGGTAGAATCCCCCGTTAGAACAGGTAGAGGACTATAGGGGCTTACCGGCTATGGAGGAAGTCTCTGACAGGTGAGATGATACATGCCAGTACAGGGAAACAACTGTCCATTGATAGTTGTTACTTCTCTTTCCTCCAAGAGGAAGAGGAAAACTGTTAAGTATGGGCATGATCATCATAAAGATTCTTAGAGAAAAGATGTCTCATGAAGAGATATCTAGGTAGGTTAGGATAAATTTAGTGCAGATACTGCCAGCCTAACCATCAACCAAGAGGGATAATGATTTATTTGAAACCCTGCGACTGCTGGGTTTGTTGACCCTGTTGAGTTTATGGATTCTTCAGACCAGGGCGATGTTTCCCCTGTTTGGGAACATCTGTATGATGGGCAGATGATGGGTAAAACCTTCTCCCCTTAGGGGAAGAAAGTTTGGTAGGACATTTCCTACCTACTGGGAGAGAAGAAGGCGTAGAACAGCCTCTGGAAACAGGAATGTCAGTGGATAACTGAGCAACCTGGAGTAAAGACTCCTTGTTGAAGAGATTTTCTCCAGTACAAGGAGTATTTCCCAGTCTTTCTTGTGCCCATTTGTCCAAGTCTGAAGCTTGAAGCCAGGCTCTACGTCGTGCCCCTATAGCTATAGCAGAAGTCCTGCTAACAGACTCAAAGGAGTCTAGGGAAGCACGAGTAAGAAACCTAGAAATATGTTGAGTATGACTAACCAGTGAGGAATAGTCTGCACTCCTGGGCTCTTGAAGAAAAGGAGTCAAAAGATGTAATTTCTTTGTGACCTCCTCAAGAGATAGACCCATATAAAAAATATATGAGAGAATTCTTGCTGAAAGCATGGATGTCTGGAAGGTTTGATGTCCAAAGGCATCCAGTGTCTTAGACTCACGACCTGGCGGATAAGAAGAGTGCTTTTTATTACACTTCACTCGCCTCATTGCTGATTCTACCACAATGGAATGATGAGGAAGTTGAGTCTTTTGAAACCCTGGAGAGGGGGGCACCTGATATAGAAGATCAGTTGCTCTGGAAGGTGGGGGTACCTTTAAAGGAGCTTCCCACATTCGTAGAAGGAGATCCTGCAAAGAATGATGCAAGGGAAGCATTATGTCCTCCTTTGCTTTGCTAGGAACAGAGAGGGATTCTGTATTTCCTTGTGTAGGATCCTGTCCAGGAATAGAAATGGCAAGTGATTTTGCCATATCCAGGAGGAAAGTCCGAAAAGAAGGATCCCCAGAGGGAACTTCCCTTGGATAGGCTAGATCTGATAAAGAACTAGCGTTGGCACCGAGGGATCTATCCAAGTATATAGGAATAGAAGATCCTGAATGGTGCAGTATGGCCTTGGAGGGTGGTCGCTGGTACTGCAGGTCAGGACCAGGGACAGTCGGTAACAGATCATCCATGCTAGGGATCGATTCCAAACTCGGCATCGAGGGAAGTGAGCCTGACGAGAGAAGCATGGAAGGTACCAACAGCAATGGTAATGTGGATATCGGTACCGGCTTCGGTACCGTATCTGATATCGGTGGATGAAGGCCAGCCGGTGGCAACTCTAACGGTATCGGAGGAACCGAGAGTTGCGGATCCGAATTATCAGAACCGAACCTTCGGTACCGACGGGAGTCGGTACCAAGGCGAGTCGGTACCCAGTCCTCCAGACTGGAGATCGATTCCAGACTCGGCATCGAAGGAAGGGAGTCTATTGATGCATGTCTGGAGGGTACCGACGTCGGTACTAGCAACGGTGCCGGTACCGATACTGGAAGGTCGATCTGGAGCGTATCCACCGGCCTCTCAGGTACCGAGGATGCCAGACGATGATCCTTGGTGAGGAATGCTTCATCCAACACCAGTGCCGATGCCGGGGTATCGGTACCGCTCGAAGCGGATGCCACCACCGGGCATGGCTCAGGTATGTTCTGTGAGGGGTGAACCTCAGGAACAACCTGAAACCCCACACAGGCTTTGGAGGCCGAAGACTCCCACTGGGGTTTTGAAGCCAGTGGACTCTCGAGGACAAGGCCATAGGCATCTCTATGCTGTGCATGAGAACTGCCGCTCGAGGACTGGCTAGTCTTAACAGACTGTTTTTGGGTTACCTGATCCTGTGTAGAAGAAGATATGGTCGGTGCCCAGAAGCTGGATGGGGACCGCGTGTCGAGGGGAACTCTATGTTGAAAACTTCTTCTCACCATACTATTGCCCGAGGGCTCCGGAGGAAAATGGTCAGGGCCCAAGCAGGTTAGACACCAATTGTGAGTGTCTAAAAATAAAGTTGTACCACCACAGTTTGTACATTTCTTGGGGAAAGTGGCTGGCGGTTCCATGAAGGAAGATGGAGAGGCCTAGAAGGCCTGAGAAACCGTGAGACACTAAGGAGGAAAAAATATTCCCTAAAAGGGAAAAATTTTACAAGAAAAGAAAAAGAAACACCGGCGGTACCCGTGGCATCGGGGAAGGCAGCCGCGACCACAAGAAAACTAAAAAATAAAAGAAGAATTTTCTGCGGTGACAGGACGTCGTCCTGCCGGCTCCGTGGAAAAACGAAAACTGAGGAGAGGCAGTTGGGAAGGCGGGAAGGCAGCACGCAGGCGTGTTGGGATGCTTTCAAAAGCTTTCTGATTGGACGCTGGGAAGCGTTCCCGCGCAGACTCCGTCGGTACCGACGTACCAATATGTGAAGACTCATTCCTGCTTGTTCCTGGAGATATGTTTTTTTCCCTTTCATTGTTGATGGGCTATTACCCTAGTAATCTTCTATTATATGTCTTGTAATATCCATGGCACTCTGGGTATGCATAGCAAAACCAGTACTGCACATATCCTAGATAGTGGAATGAAGGCTTGGAAAACCAAGGTGTCCTTGGCGAATTAGTGGACTCAATGGGGTGGCAACAAATTAGAGAAAGAAGGTGCTAAACATTAGCTGATAAAGGGTATAACTGGGAAACGGTGAAAAACTACAGATGGGGGAACGAGAGGGACAGAAGTAGAGTACAAATAAATAAAGTCAAAGAATTTCACTTGAAACTATAAACCCAGGAAATCTGGCCAGAGAGGAGTTTTGTATGCCAAGGATTTTGTATGTTTAGTTTCATACAAAATATTTAAACTAGTATGCAATATTCCAGTTGTCTATGTATGATGTATAACTGTCTTTGAAAATAAACCTTTTCCAAAAATATTAATCTTTAAACATCTTAAATAATTGTAGAAATCTTCTCAAAGATTTTCATCCCCTAAATTAACAAGATCTTAGTTCCCTTTGTGAAACATATAAACAGGTCAATATTTAAACAGTGCAGTTGGCATATCTTTTTTTTAAATGCTGGCAGAGGTGCTTAAAGAAAGCGCTGATATTCACTGCTGGGCATGAAATGAGCAGTCAGCGTTGAAACTATGCAGGGAGTCCACTACCTGGATAGCAGAGCAGAGGGGTAGCCTAATGGTTGGAGCACTGGCTTGGTAACCAAGAGACTAGGGTTAAGGTCCCACTAGCACTCTTTGTGGCCTTGGGCAAGTCACTTAACCCTCCATTGTCTTGGAAGAAAGGCCTGGCAATCTACTTCCAGTCACACTGCCAAGAAAACCCAGGAGTTATTGGGTCATCAGGAGTCACCATTGATTTGAAGGAACACATTGCATTCCATCTGGATAACACGTTGGGCAGCTTATTTCCTGTCCCAACATTATCTGGAAAGCAGCTTCAATATTGCTGCTCCCCTGATCTACTGCTCTGGCACCATCTGGAGAGTGCTGAGGTGGTCTGTAATGATATTCAGCAACACTCTGCATCATGCTGCTGAATATCTACGGATATCAAAAATAATAAAGCACACACTCCAATTTTATCACAAACTTGTTATGTACTAATATTAAAAGGTGTATATATTCTTCTTTGTTCCATATACGTTCATACCTAAAAACATAAAGGAGGTCTCAGACTTTTTCATGCATTTAGCTTCAGACAAACTTTTGTCTTATATATTAGTGCCTTTTTTGCATCAATGACCTTCCTCCATGTCAGAAAAACAGCTTTTGGAATGATTTAAAAACAGACAGAAAGTCCTCAACTTAACTCTGTTCTTTTTCCCAATGCCTCACCACGGCGCCTTTTCCGCGTTTCACTTATTAAGTTTCTTCAGGGGTTTAGAAAAAAGCTTATCATTCCATTATAAATATTCATTTGATATAACAAATATATTATCTATCTATGCTGCACGCGTTCAACCCGATCTCTTCTTCATTCTCCGCGGCCAATCGGCTCTCCAAAAAATGCCTGAAAAAGTCTGAGACCTCCTCTGTGTTTTTGGGTATGAACGTATATGGAACAAAGAATAATATATACACCTTTTAATATTAGTACATAACAAGTTTGTGATAAAATTGGAGGGTGTGCTTTATTATTTTTGAATATTCAGCAGCACGATGCAGAGTGTTGCTGAATATCATTACAGACCACCTCAGCACTCTCCATGTGCTCTACGTTTTTGGGTATGAACATATATGGAACAAAGAAGAATATATACACCTTTTAATATTAGTAGATAACAAGTTTGTGGTTTATTATTTTTGATATAATTTATCCAATCTAAGAAAAGACCTTATTAGAGTTGTTTCATCAGAATATCTACGGATGACAGGACTAAGGCATTTATCCAAATAGGGGCTGTTGTTATCCAGGGCACATAAGGCTGAAGGTGGAGAAGATGCCTATTTTATAAAGATGCATAGAGTAGGTCAAGATGTTGGTCGTGGGCTGGTCAGCACTGGACCGCCTTTATTCATGGACAAGCATAAGGGTAAAACCCAGGCGAAAGCCCCTTGGAGCCGTGTGAAAATAGGACTGAAGCAGGTAGCTCTGATCCTCCTTCTGGTTATGAGATCTCTTCTAGTCCAGAGCTTCAATTTCCCCCAGCACAACTGCCAGCTCTACTTGCACTGCCTGGCCAGTGTGTTTTGCTGATAACCGATGCTGTGGTCGGCGTTGGGGGGGCGATGTTAGCACAGTAGGAGATGTTACTCCAGAATAACTATTACTGGCTAAGGTAGTGCTGGGGCCTACACAGGAGAAAAGCTAGAAGTCAGCTCAGCATCCAGCAGAGACTTCAAGGACCATTTCCTCTTCTGAGCACCAGGACACTCAGCAGTTTCCAGATCAGTAGGGGGCCTCCTTGTCCCCAGTTTGTTTTTACCTTAAACGTCCAGATATATTTTCTTTGGAAACAATCTGCAAGCAATCGCCAATCTGGGTCAGGCTTTGGTGCCACACTCGGATGCACTTTCCTACAAAGTGTTTGTTCTTGAAACTCAAGTCGTGAAGGTGGAGGAAGAGGTAAGGGAATTAAGAGGTAAAATTACCTTTAATGAAGATAAGATCTCAAAGATTCAAGAAACTGAGGGACATTTGGTGAAAGGTAGCATTCTTCTGAGGAGCAAAGTTGAAGCTTTAGAGAATATGGCTAGATAAGCAAATGTAAGAATCATCAATTTTACTAAATTACCTCTTTCTTTCCCTCAGGAAGGTGAAAGGGGATAGAATCAGGAGTAATATATGGAAATACTTCTTCATGGAATGAGTGGTAAATGCATGAAATAGTCTCCCAGTGGAGGTAGTAAAGATGAAGACTTCAAGAAAGCATGGAACAAACAGAGAAGATCGCTGAAGGAAAAAAAAAGATTGATATGGAAGGGCAGATTGGATAGGCCATATGGCCTTTCTGCTGTCATGCTTTTATGTTTCTACAAAATGTTTAAGAGGTATTTGACTGAGATGCTCAAGATTTCAACTGACTCTATACCTCCTATCTCCAAAATATTCTATCTCCCAGTTGGCAAGGTCTATCAAAAACTCTGAAGATCGAGCAGTAGCAATGTAGGTTTTAGACATATCTGCTGTTTTAAGAACATCTGATTCTGATAAGGCGGTTACTGTAACCCTGATGCCCTTGGATAGGAATGGGCTCATGCGTATTTTCTTTCGCCATCATGTTGATTTGTTTATGAATCACCCAGTTAGAATGTTTCCTGACATTTCAAGAGAAACGCAGAAAAGGATGAAGGAGTTCCTTCTCCTGAGACCTGGTGTCCTTCAATTGAGTGATCTGTTTTTTTTCTGAAGTTTCCCTGTAAATGTGTTAAGTATAAATTTGCCAGATATATATTCATGGAGCCCAATATTAAAAAAAACTGAGCTCCTAATTTAGGCTCTTAAATTTATGCCCTATTTGCAGCCACACTTAGGAGTCTAAGTTTTCAGCTAAAAATTCATCCTAATTTAAGAGCTTAAAATGTATGCACCTAAATTTAGGCCTGCCATTCATTTGCCTAGATTTATGAGCCTAATTTAGGATAAATCAGTAGCCCTAGAGAGCTTTTAATTTAAATTTAACTTCAGTCGGTTGCCCCAGAAAGCTTTTAATATACATTTAAACCTCAGTCAATAGCTCCAGAAAGCTTTTAGCTTAAATTTAAATCTGTTAGTAGCCTCAAGATAGATTTTAGCTTAAATTTAAACCACAGTCAGAAGCCCTAGAAAGCTTTTAATTTAGATTTAAACTTCAGTCAGTAGCCCAGAGAGCTTTTAATTTAAATCAAAGTAAATATTCTTTGAGTAGAAATAAATAGTTTCTAGAGATCTTTAGAAAGAGGCGTTCCAGTTAGGGTGCAAAAGACCTGTGAAACTGTTTTAAATAGGTGTTAAACCCATGACAAGTCAAAGGGGCAATTGGAAAGGCTTCCTCTATCAAACCAAGGGCTATGTGAATCATCCAGGAAATTGTTAAGAGATTACCTTAGAAACAAAGGTCAGGGCACTGTGTGACAAGCCAGCTGTTACTAGGTGTACTTTCCTTCTCACCAACCCCCGGAATAATCTTAGCTTTATAGACTCCTAAACCTATTAAAGGGGAAAATGTGGTAAAATGCACCTCAGGTTCAGCTGGTTATCTTCACCAGGAATAGACTGATTAATCTTGAGGTCAACTAAGTCCCTTAAACTTATTAGGTACAGTTGTATTAGTACAAGTATCCCTAGAGACTTGAAGTAAGTAGCTAACTTAAATAGCTAAACAAAATGTTAAAACTAACAAGCAGACAGCAGTCCAGCAGCGAGAAGGGGGCTATCCAGTCTTTTGCATTGAGTGTCACATGTACAATTTTCTCTCAGTTGGTGAGGGGTCTTACATGTGCACTAGGTGCAACAAGCTCTTTATCCTCAGGGAATGAGTGTGATCTCTGGAGGCTAGAGTGACAGACTTGAAGGCCTTAAGGAAGACAGAGAGATATATAGATGAGACCTACAGGGATATAGTACTGAAGTCCCACCTCCAATCTGCTAAACTTAAAGTAGACAAAGCGATGGGACTGGATGGGATACACCCTAGAATACTGAGAGAACTTGGGGACGTTCAAGCAGCTCCACTGACTGACCTTTTCAATAACTTGTTGGAGTCGGGAGTGGTGCCAAAGAACTGGAGAGAGGCTCATGTGGTCCCTTTACACAAAAGTGGAAGTAAGGATGTGGTTGAAAACTACAGGCCGGTTAGTTTAACTTTGGTGGCAAGTTATTGGAAACACTGCTGAAAGAGAAAATAGTGAGGTTTCTGGAGTCCAGCGGATTACAAGATTCGAGGCAGCATGCAATTCACCAGATGCAGGTCTTGTCAGACAAATCTGATTTATTTCTTTGACTGAGTGACCAGGGAATTGGACCTAGATGTGGTGTATTTAGATTTCAGTAAAGCCTTTGATACTGTTCCTCACAGGCGACTTATAAACAAACTGAGCACCCTAGGGATGGACCCTAAAATTACTGCTTGGGTTAGAAATTTGTTCAGTGGGAGGCGAAAAAGAGTACAGGTAAATGGAGCTCACTCTGAGGAGAGGAAGTTACCAGTGGTATGCCCCAGGGATCTGTCATTGGTCCGATTCTTTTTAACATCTTTGTTAGTGATATAGCGGAAGGGCTGTCGGGTAAGGTTTGCCTCTTTGTGGATGATACCAAAATCTGCAATAGAGTAGACGCCCAGGAAGGTGTAGATAACATGAGGTGGGATCTAGCTAAGCTTGAAGAATGGTCTAGAATTTGGCAGCTGGGATTTAATGTTAAAAAATGCAAGGTCAAGCATTTAGGCTGCAGCAAACCAAGGGAAGTACTTTTGTCCACTAAAGAAGAGCGGGACCTAGGCGTGGTTGTGTCTGATGATCTTAAAGTAGCTAAACAGGTAGAAAAGGCGACAGTAAAAGCTAGAAGGATGCTTGGATGCATACAGAGAGGAATGGCTAGCAGAAAAAAAGGAAGTAATATTGCCTCTGTATAAGTCTTTGGTGCAACCTCATTTGGAGTATTGTATGCAATTCTGGAGACCGCACCTTCAAAAGGATATAAACAGGATGGAGTCAGTACAGAGGGTGGCTAATAAAATGGTTAGTAATCTTCATTATAAAGCATATGAGGACAGACTTAAGGATCTTAATATGTACACCTTGGCGGGATAGAGGCGATATGATTGAGACATTTAAATACCTCTGTGGCATAAATGCACAGGGGGAAAGCAAGTTCTGCTATGAGGGAACATGGGATGAGGATGAAAGGGGATAGATTCAGGAGTGATATTTCTTTATGGAAAGAGTGGTGGATCCATGGAATAGTCTCCCAATGGAGGTGGTAGAGATGAGGACAGTATCTGAATTCAAAAAGCATGGGACAAACACAGAGGATCTCTGAAGGAAAAAAGGGGATTGTTGTAGTTGTTGATATAGAAGGACAGACTAGATAGGCCATGTGGTCTTTTTCTGTTGTCATTTTTCTCTGTTTCTATGTTTATGGACCTTTCCTCCAGGAACTTGTCCAAACCTTTTTTAAACCCAGCTACACTAACAGCTTTTACTACATCCTCCGGTAACAAATTCCAGAGTTTGATTACACATTGAGTGAAAAACTATTTTCTATTATTAGTCTTAAATAGGTTACCCTGTAGCTTCATTGCATGTCCCCTAGTCTTTCTATATTCTGATGACGTAAACAATCAATCTACGTTTACCCGTTCCACTCCATTCATTAATTTATAGATCTCTATCATATCTCCCTTGAGCCATCTCTTTTCCAGGTTGAAGAGCCCTAACCTTTTTTAGCCTCTCTTCATAGGGATATCCTTCCATCCCTATTACCATTTTGGTGGCTCTTCTCTGAACCTTTTCTAATAACGCTATATCCTTTTAAAGATACGGCAACCACTAGGCCAATTGGGAGGAGTGGGCCAATGGTTGGGGCAAGGTACCTCAGGCCAGAAGGTCAGGGGTTCAAATCCCACTAGAGGACAGCAAGCTTGGGCCGGAAGGACTGGGATTTTTAGTCCCACAGGTGCTCCTTGTGGTCTTGGGCAAGCCACTTAACCCTCCATTGTCCATGTTCCCTGTAAGTATTAGTGAATGTGTCTCATATCCCCCTCATGTTAAATGTATCCCACAATTGTGTTGTGACCACTTTGATTCAAGGAAAAGGTGGTATACAAAACTGTTTAAATAAATAAATAAATATTCAAGGTGCGGTTGCACCATGGAATGATACAGAGGCATTATAACATCCTTTGTTTTATTTTCCATTCCTTTCCTTATGATACCTAGCATTCTATTTGCTCTCTTGGCCGCCGCTGCACACTGGGCGGAGGGTTTCAACATGTTATGCACGACGACGCCTAAATCTTTTTCCTGGGTGGTGGTTCCTAATGGGAACCTTGCATCATGTAACCATAGTTTGGGTTGTTCTTTCCTAGGTGCATAACTTTGCACTTTTCCACATTAAATTTCATCTGCCATTTGGATGCCCAGTCTTTCAATTTATCAAGATCCTCTTGCAATTTTCCACAGTCCTCATGGGTTTTAACAACTTTAAATAGTTTCTTGTCATCTGCAAATTTGAAAACCTCAGTCGTTATTCCCTGTTTCAGGTCATTTATGAATATGTTAAAAAGCAGCAGACCCAGCAGAGATCCCTGGTGTACTCCTCTATTTACCTTTCTCCATTGGGAAAATTGACCATTTAGCCCTACCCTCTGCTTTCTATCTTTTAACCAGTTCCTGACAGGGGCGGCCCGAGGGGGTTGCGGGGCCATGTGCGGAGACTCGGTGCGGTGCCTCATTTGCATAATATTTGCATAATATTACTATACACTAAATTTTAGTAAACAAGCCTCTTAATGAGTGTATTGATAAAGAAAGACTAAAAGATTTCTACATTACTATAATCCAGTACCAACCACCAGGCACATTAGGAACTGCCCATTTAGAACCCATAGCAAACCAGCCGTAACATAACAGCACTACCAGGACTCACAAAGCACCATACTCTACCTATCAAAAGGCAACAATGCAAATATTAAAGCAATACATTTCAGAGAATAACAATACATGACCTAATGCGGAAAGAGAACAAGTGGCAATGTCAAATAGGAATTATATAAACAGAATACCTCAGCTCAGTTACACATGCAGATCACAGACCATCACCAAACAAGGAATCACAATTTTGTAACAAAAAACAATATAATTAAACTGGGAACCCCAAAAGCCAAACTTGGAATGTACAACACTGTAGAAATAAAACTATAAATTAATTTCCTCTTGTACTAAACAAAGCGCAGACGTTAATGATGCACATTTCCCAGAGCTGACATATTCCAGTTAATAAATTCAAAATAAAGAGATCTTTCTACCTTTTGTGCATTTTTTTTCAGTTGCAATTGCTCCAACCACTTTCTTCTGGTTTCTTCGTGTTTTCTGCTAACTCTCCATCATCTGCTGTCCATTTGTCCTTTCTTCTCTCTTCTAGTTTTTTTTCCATTCTCTCTCTCTACATCTGCTTTAACATACTAATCTTTCTCCTTTTGCTCTTTCCTCATTCCTATTTCATCCACTCAAATTTTACCCCTCCATCCTCAATCCCCACTTACTCTCCCAATACCCGGCCAATTGTAGATTTTTCTTCCCGCCCCACACAAAATATTTTTCCCCTCTCCATTTCATTCTCCCAGCCCCATCCCATTCTAATCCTCCCCCAACATCAGCTCCCTTCTAGTTCCAGCCCCACCCAGCATCCGCTCCCTTCTAGGCCCCGCATCAGCCCATTTCCAGTCCTAGCTCCCCCATCCATTTCCAGTCCTATTCGAGTCCCTCCATCAGCTCATTTTCAGTCCCAGCCCCCCATCAGCCCATTTCTAGTCCTTTCCTAGCCCCACCATCAGCCCATGTCAAATCCTAGCTCCCCTCCACTCAGCCCATTTCCATTCCAAGCCCCCATCCCCATCAGCTATTTGCAGTTGAAGCCTCCCCTTCCACTCAGCCCTTTTCCAGTCCTAACACCCCCCCCCAACCCATTACCAGTCCTAAGCCCCCCCATCAGCCCACTTCCAGTCCTAACCCCCTATTGCCCCATTTCAGTCTTAGCTCCCCCCATAGCCCATTACCAGTCCTAACCCCGATCAGCCCACCTCAAGTCTTAACCCCATGAGCCCATTTCCAGTCTTAGGACTGGTAATGGGCTATGGGGGGGGGGGGGGATCATCCTGGAAATGGGCTGATGGGGTTAGGACTTGAGGTGGGCTTATTGGGGTTTAGGACTGGTAATGGGCTATGGGGGGCTAACCTCCCATCAGCCCATAGCCCATTACCAGTCCTAACCCCATCAGCCCACCTCAAGTCTTAACCCCCCCATCAGCCCATTTCCAGTCCTAGCCCCCCCATAGCCCATTGCCAATCCTATCCCCCCCATCAGCGCATTTCCAGTCCTAACCCCCATTCATTCCATTTTCAGTTTTAGCCCCTCCCATAGCCCATTACCAGTCCTAACACCCCATCACTCCATTTTCAGTTTTAGCCCCCCCATTAGCCCATTACCAGTCCTAAACCCCCATCACTCCATTTTCAGTTTTAGCCCCCCCATTAGCCCATTACCAGTCCTAACCCCCCCATCAGCCCATAGCCAGTCCTAACCCCTCCCCCCATCAGCAAAATTAAACAACAAAAAAAAAGCTGGCTGCTGCCGCCGTGGCAGCGACAGGAATGTGTGTCTGGGGGGACCCCCCTGCCCAGCAGAGTCCTCCCTCCCTGCATCACCTCCCTCTCACGCTGGCTTTCAGAGCCGCAAAGGGAGATTTTCTCCCTCGTGGCTCTGTTAAGCCCGCTGGGGCTGATGGGAAACAGGCATTTCCTGTTTCCCATCAGCCCCGGGCCCCGGCAGGCTTAAAAGAGCTGTGAAAGGAAAACTCTCCCTTCGTGGCTCTGAAAGCCAGCGCGAGAGGGAGGTGATGCAGGAAGGGAGGGCTCTGCTGGGCAGTGGGGGCCCCACAGCCACTTGATACTACCGCTGCCACGGCGGCAGCGGGCAGCTTTTTTTTTTTTTTAATTTACCTATGCAGAATGTTCTTTGAGCGGGGGCTCCTGAAACGTGGGGCCCTGTGCAAAACACATTCTTGCTCAATGGACGGCTGGCCCTGGTTCCTGATCCACAGTAGTACACTGACTACTATCTCATGACTTTTTAATTTTGCCAAAAGTCTCTAATAAGGGACCTTGTCAAAGGCTTTCTGAAAGTCCAGATACACTATATCAATCAACTCACCTTTATCTACCTGTTTATTCACACCTTCAAAAAAACATAACAGATTAGTAAGACAAGATCTTCCTTGTCTAAAGCCATGTTGACTGTCTCCCATTAAGCCATCTACTACATGTTCAGTAATTTTGTTCTTTATGTTGGTTTCTACTATTTTTCCCAGTACTGTCATCAGGCTTACCGGTCTGTAGTTTCCCTGATCACCCCTGAAACCCTTTTTAAAAATTGGTGTTACATTGGCCATCCTCCAATCTTCAGGTATTACAGATGATTTTAATGATAGTTCACAGATTACTAATAGCAGGTCTGCAATCTCATATTTCAGTTCTTTCAAAACTCTTGGATGTATACCATCCGGTCCAGGTGATTTGCTACTCTTCAGTTTATCAAATAGTTGTAATACATCTTTTTCCAGTGTATCAATATTTCTTTCAATTCTTCCACAGTAACACCTTTAAATACCACTTCAGTTATAGGTAACATCCCTACATCTTCCTAAGTAACACTGAAGCAAAGAATTCATTCAGTCTCTCCATTATGGCCTTGTCCCCTCTTAGTGTCCCTTTTACCCCTCTATCATCTAATGGGCCAACTGACTCACAGGTTTTTTTGCTACAAATGTACTTGAAAAAGTCTTTATTACATGTTTTTGCTTCCACAGCAAGCTTCTTCTCAAAATCTTTTTTGTGTGCCTTATGAATGCCTTGCATTTAACTTGCCAGTGCTTGTGCTGTTTCCAGTTTTCATCATTTGGCTCTTTTTTCCATTTCCTGAAAGATGTTTTTTGGCAACAATAGCCTCTCTGACCTCAACTTTAAACCATGCTGGCAGTTTTTTGGACTTCCTTCCACTTTTTTTAAAGCGTGGAATACAGCTGGTTTGGGCTTCCGAGATAGTATTTTTCAACAACACCCAAGCTTGATGTAAGTCTTTAACCTCTGCAACTGCTCCTTTTAGGTTTTCTTAACTATTTACCTAATTTTATCATAGTCTCCTTTGCAGTTTACAAAATCAAGGGGGAAATATAATGAGAGACATTATAACATAGGTAAAAAAAAAAAAAAAAAAAAGAGGGAGGCACCATCACTGGGGAGGTTCAAAGGAGGGGTTGAAACAGTACAGCCATATTATTTCCAAAATGCCGGGTTTGTTGAGGGACTGATTGACCTGGATGGATGATGAACCTGGGGTCAGTTGGTGCTTGTTCGTTCGTGTCCTAGGTGGATGGTGAATAGGTGAGTTTTTAGTTCTTTCTGGAAGGAGGTAAGATTGTTACCATGGATGTTGGTCGGAAGGATGTTCCACAATGATGGGCCATATAAATTAAAAGCTTGGTTGCAGGATTGTTGGTTAAATTTTGTTCTTTCTTGTGGTACTTCTAGTAGGTCGGATTTGGGCTGCCGTGTTTTTCTTTTGGAGCTCAGCCTTGTTAGCAGGGTGCTCATATGTATGGCTTGTTGTTGGTGGAATGCTTTGTGAATCAGGACCAGTGTTTTATATTTGATCCATGCCTCGAGAGGGAGAAAGTGGAGGCCTCGTAATATTGTGGTGATGTGATCATATTTATTCCCTTTTTGTATGATCCTCGATGTGTTGAGGGCTGTACATAGAGGGCTGAGGTTGCTGGCTGGTAGTCCTTGGCATATCACAATGCAATAGTATATGTGGGGGAGAGTCATTGCTTGCATGACCGATCTGAAGTCTGGTGGGTCAAGGAGTGGTCTGAGTCATTGGCGCATCCTGGCTTTGAAAAATACGTTTTTTGCTGCTCTTGTGATCTGTTGTTTGAAGGACAGTGCTTGGTCCAGTATGACGCTTAGATACTTTATTTGTGTCTGGACCTTAATTTGTGCTGTTCCCAGGGTGAGGTGTGTTGGGAGGGGATGAAGTTTTGGTTTTGGTAGCCAGTTGGAGACATCATTGAAGCAGTTTGTTAGGTCTGGGTTTGTTGGATTTAAAGTTGTAATAGGTCCATAGAGCATAATGTCATCTGCGTATATATGGAACTTGATATTGTGGGTCCTTATCAACGAGCAGAGTGATTTAAGGTAGATGTTGAAAAGCATAGCCGATAGTGTGAAGCCCTGTGATACTCCCTGCGTTTGGTGGAGACAGTGGTGCTGGTTTGAATTAGTTGACGTTGGTATGTCAGGTAGGAGTGGAAACATTGAAGCACATTATCTTTTATGCCAGTTTTTCATAGTCAGTGTAGGAGGATGGTGTGGGAGATGGTATCAAATACAGCAGAGATATCCAAAAAGATCAAGGTGTATCCAGTGTGCTTGTTTTGGATACCTTTGATTAGGGAGTGAGATCATGAGGGTTTCTATCCCATGTTGAGGGCAGAACCCGTGCTGCTGTGAGTAGAGTGTTGTTGGTGTCTAGGTGATCCTGCAGGTGCTGCTGAGCTATCTTTTCAATACGTTTTGCCGTGAATGGGAGGCTTGCTACTGGTCTGTAAGAGGCAGGGTCTGCTGGGTCCAGTTCAGGCTTTTTGTGGGCTGGGCGGATAATTGTATTTATTTATTTATTTAAGTTTTTCTATACCACTTTTTTCCAAAGCAGTTTACATCGAACATACCAATCTCGTGGATTCGTTTTACAATGAGCAAGGAGAAATAACTTGGAGAGAAAATGGGGTTAAACAACAACAAGAACAGGGAGGGGGAGGAGGTTAAGGATGGGCAGCGAAATGGGTAGGGGTGGAGACTTTTGAAAGGTAGACTAAATGTGGAGGGTAGTTAAGGTTAATTGTTCATGATAGTATGTAGGGGCTGTGGTTTGGTATTGTCATCTAGTCCATAGTGTTCCTTGATGAGGTGCATTTTCAGTAGGTTTTTTTTTTAGATCTTTATTTGTTTGTGCAGCTCTGATTGCTTCAGGCATGGAGTTCCAAATTGTAGGGGCATATATTGAGAATGCCCTGTTGCTTGTCTGTTGTGTGGTCTTGGTCTTGAGTGGAGGGATGGTCAGGAGATTTTTACTGGAGGCTCTTCTTGGTCTTGTTGAGGATGCTTTTGTGATCTGATCAGAGAGAAAGGGAGCTCAGAGGTTGTGAAGGATTTTGAATGTTGTGGTGATGGTTTTGTGTTTTGCCCTTTGAGAGATTGGAAGCCAGTGTAGACCTTTTAGGATTGGTGTTATGTGTTGTCGGATTGCACTGACTTAGTATTCTGGCAGCAGTATTTTGAACTAGTTTAAGTGGATATAGTGCATGTTTGGGTAAACCTTCATAGGTAATGTTTCCATAGTCCAGGTGTGGTGTGATAATGGCTTGCACTATGGATCTGAAATTATTGTACTGTAACAGGTGTCGTAGGGGCTTGAGGAGCTTCAGTTTCCAGAACGCTACTCTTGCTGTGTTTTTAATGTGTGCACACATGTTGAGGTTGCTGTCAATGCTTATGCCTAGATACTTTATTTCTTTCTTTATAGCTATTTCTGATGCATGTGTTATAATCTTTTTTGGCGGCTTGAATTCTTGATCTCTGAATATCAGTAATGCTTCTGTTTTGTTTTTGTTTACTGTGAGAGTTATGTCTGCAAGCATAATGGATGTCTTGAGGTTGGTAGGCATTAATCCCTGTTTGAGGGATTTGTTCACAATGAAGGCGAGTGCTGGACTTAGATCCTGTCTTGTGTTTTTTATTCAGGTTACCGGGCAGGGGTCTAGGAGGGATGTAGTGGTATTGAGGCTTGATATGTTTGTCTCAATTCTTTCTTTGGAGACTGTCTCAAAGGTCTCCTATTCTGAGATTGGTGTGGTGTTGGGGTTGTCACTTAAAGGTGCTTTCTTGGTGTCGGGTATCTGCTGGAGCTGTTTGTATTGTTTTGCAAGCTGATGAGGTAGTATATTTAGAAGTTGGTTTGATTGGTTTGGGGATTTTGTCTGGTACTTGATTATCTCAAAGAGTTCTCGCGGACTGTTGATTGATGCGTTTATCAGTTTCGAGTGGTAGGTCCTCTTTGCGTTGTCTGTCATGTTCTGGTAGTGGTTTAGTTCTTCCATGTATTTTATCCTGTCTGTCTTGTTTTTTGATTTGCTCCATTTCCTTTCTGTTCTTCTGAGTTTTGTCTTGAGTTTCCTTAGGGTGGGGGTAAACCATCTTGCTTTGACTAGTCTAGTGGTCTCTCTTTTGCATGTTGTTACAGAGCTTGCAGCTGCAGTTATTATGTTATTCCAGTTGCTGATTAGTGTTTGAGGGTCAGGCTGATCTTGTTGAATGTAAGGGAGGACTTCGTTGAGGAATTCTTCTTTGCTGAATGCTTTAAATCTTGTTTGCGGTGTGCCTTCGTTGCTGGATGTGGGTCGAGAGGAGCTGGAGAAGGTGTCGAGAAAATGATCCGACCATGGGACAGGTGTGATTTTCAGATTCTTAGTTGTGGAGGTGTTTTGATTTTTTAGGAATGCAAGATCAAGGGTGTTCCCCTTCTTATGTGTCAGGGTGTTGATGATTTGGGTCAGTTCCATGGCTTTCATGGCTTCAAGGAAGGTGTTGGCATGTTTATCTTGTACCGATGGGAGGTTGAAGTTACCGAGGATTATGAGATCTTTCATGGAGTCATTGCAGTGAATTATCTGATGGAGGATGTTTGACAGGTCCGAGTTTGTTGTAGGTGCTCTGTATACTAGGCAGATTGAGAAGCAGTTGTTGGTGATGGTGAGAATGTCTGCTTCTTCTGTGGTTTCTGTTGCATAGGTTTGGAAGTGTAGGGTAGATTTTGCAATTATAGCTACTCCTCCACCTCTAGAGCAATCTCATGTGCAGATGTATAGCTTGTAGCCATTAGGTGTAGTTGGTTCATGAGAACAGCGTCTGTTTCTGCCAGCCATGTTTCGGTTATGCAGAGGACGTCAGTCCGATGGCATGAGATGAGGTCTTGGAATAGAGGGAGCTTGTTCCTTACTGAACGTGTATTTATTAGGGCGATGTGAAGTGTTTGGGTGTGCGTTGGAGAGGTGGAGTAGGCAGGTACCAGTGGAATATGTATGAGGCTCCATGGATGGGGTGGTTTGCGGGCATTGAATGTAGATTGTATTTGCTGCATGCAGGCTATTTTGTGTTGTGATGTGTGAACGTGGAGCTGAGGATATGTCCATAGGAGTGGCCATTGTGGTGTGGGTTGAAGAGGAGGCATGATATAGTTAGCGATTTAATCATTAGTCATGTAGATAGCTGGGTGGTTGGTGAACAGGATCGCCTGGTAACATGTCTGTCTGGTGTGAAGGAACGGACCTCATGTGCCATCTAAACAAGGTTTTAGATAGTGCTGGCGAGGAGTCTGCTGTCTTGGTACATGTTGGTACCAATAACATAGGAAAGTGTGGGAAGGAGGTTCTGGAAGACAAATTTAAGCTTTTAGGTAGGAAGTTGAAATCCGGAACTTCCAGGGTAGCATTCTCCGAAATGCTCCCCGTTCCATGCGCAGGACCCAAAAGGCAGGTAGAGCTCTGGAGTCTCAATGCGTGGATGAGAAGATGATGCAAAGAAGAGGGTTTGGGATTCCTTAGGAAATGGGCAACATTCTGGGAAAGGGAGGAACTTTTCGAAGGGATGGGCTCCACCTTAACCGGGATGGTACCAGGATGCTGACATTAACCTTTAAAGAGGAGATAGAGGACCACGTGATGTGGTGAGCTCGAGCAGACGTGGGTAGCTTGAGCTCCGGGACCCTTCCCCCCTATACCGTGGATTAGAGCCGGATCGGAATACCCACTATAGCCCCGACTCGAGCCGGTAGCGCCGCGAAGTGTGAACCTTTATATTTGTGCCACGAAATGGCCTCCGCGGCGAAGACGGGGAGAAAAGACCGGGAGAGAGGAGCCGGGGCCTCAAAAATGGTGGGCTCTCCTCCGAAGCTGAGCGGGCCAACCGAGGCACCCACCATCTCCGCAGAAGTCTCGGCGGCGGTCACGGATGCCTTGGCGGGGCAGTTTGATGCTCTGCATCTTAAAATGGACGCTATCCAGACCTCGCTTGGAATACTGGGGACCCGTGTACAGCATGCTGAGGAGCGTATTTCTCAGACTGAGGACGCTCTGGAGACACTCCGGAAGGAGCTCTGTGCAGCACAGAAACTTTCTCAAGCCCACGCGCTCAAACTGGACGACCTGGAAAACAGGTCCAGGCGCAATAACCTACGCTTCCTGGGGATCGCGGATTCAATCCCTGATGCTGACCTTAAACAATTTGTGGAGGCCCTGGCGGGTTCCTTGTGTGTGGAGACGGGAAGTACCAACCCAATCATTGTGGAGCGCGCCCATCGGATCGGGCCCAAGCAGTCTGTGGCTGACCGCCGACCGCGTGTTGTCTTGGCGCGGTTCCTCTGTTATCCTCAAAAGGAGGAGCTGCTTCGGGCGGCGCGGCGGAAAGGCTTTGTGGAAAAGGACAACATGCGTATTCGGATTGCCCAAGACTATTCTGCGACGTTGAGCCAGCGCCGCAAAAGCTATGCCTCGGTCTGTCAGAAACTGATTGCAGCCAACGTGAGATTCAGTGTACAGTACCCCGCCCGTTTGGTAATCTGGCACCAGGGTGCGCGCAAGATCTTTGACTCAGCAGGAGAGGCGAGTCCATATGTGGAAGAACTTCTTAGGTCGGAGGCAGAGTGAGTGACAGGGCGTGATGACTGTGTGGCCGAGCCTGGACCTGTTACCCCTTAACCCCCTAGAATTGTCTTTGGGAGGGAGCTTAATCCCCCTCCCCTGGAGATTGTATCCCACTATACAGATGATCTGTGCCCCTCGGACTGTAGCCGGGGCCCTGCGTGGGAGCGATCAATGGCCTTGGTTCAGACACGGTTATTGAGAGACTGAATGGGGGGGGTCCTTGTTTCTGCGGGCGGGGTGCACTCCATGGTGTTCTTCCTAGCCCCCGGAGCTGACTTCTCCCCTGTTGCGGGGGTCGCGGCTGCGGGAGTGGCTGATCAGAAGGCCGGGCGTGGGAGCTGAGATTTTACCATTGGTCGGGCCTGGGCCTGGGCCTGCATGGAGTGCCCCCCGCCGGGTTTGTGTTTGTGTTATGTGTGTGTGTGTGTGTGGTGGGGGGACGCGGGTTCCCTCCCGGGGTGATTGCTCTCTAGGGGACAGTAGGAAGTACTGGTGGGGGAGTTGAGGGGGGATCAGAGCCCGCCAGGGGAGGTGGGGTTCGGGTAATCCAACCTTGGAAAAGGGGGGGGTCCTACGCACATCCTTAAGGTCCCTTCTGGGTAGGAGGTGGAGAGTATGCAAGGGGGATGGGGTTTGTGGGTGGGTTAGAGTGGGGGAGGGGAGGAGGAGGGTAGGGGGAGCAAAGGGAGGATAGGGGGAGGTGGGGCAGGAGGGTGGAGGGGGGGAGGGACGGGGGAGGGGGGTGAGAGGAGGAGGGGAGGGATCGCTTGCACTTCCTCGCACATTTGTGGATGGCATTGTACTTCCTTTCCGCTCGGCGGAAGGGCCCAGGTTGGGGGAGACTGTTTTATGCACTCACAGTTGTTTCTCGGGTGGCATGCTGACACTGCCCCGCACTTCTGCTTGGTGGTAGCGACGGGGGGGCTCCAGGCTGGGAGGGCCCCTCGGAGATGTTCAGATTTCTATTTTTGGTGGAGCCTTGACACTGCCCCATCGATCTGAGGGTTATTACCTGGAATGTTTGCGGCTTGGGTAGCCCCATTAAAAGATATAAGGTGCTCCAAGCTCTAGCTAGACATGGATGTGATCTTGCCCTGTTACAGGAAACCCACCAGACGGCTGTGGAGCATAGTAAACTCTGTAGATCCTGGGTGGGGCAAGTTTGGGGATCCCCGGCTATCGGGAATAAGGGGGGGGGGTTGTTCTCTTGGTTCATAAGAGAATTCGCTTTGTGGCGGAGAAAGTCATTGCGGATGATGTGGGCCGGTCCCTCCTGGTTCATGGCCACTTAGAAGGGAAACTGGCGACCATTGGGGTTTTTTATGGCCCTACTGTAGCTGATCCGGGGTTTTATAACCATTCGGCCCTAAGACTGGAGCAGTTGCCTGAGTGCCCTTTGATTCTAGGGGGGGATTTCAATGGGGTCTTGGACGTCGACTTGGATACCTCGCGTGGGGGGGACATGAGGGGGAGGGGGATGCCCTCTCGGTTGTTACAACGCTTCTATAGGCGCCTGGATGTCATTGATCCGTGGCGCCTGTTGCACCGGTTGAGAAAGACTTCACACACCAGTCCAGGGCGCATGGCACAAGTGCCCGTCTCGATTATCTGTTTCTATCCCGCGGGCTGTTTTCCCACACAGAAGAGGCTCAGATAGGTCCCCTAGAGATTTCTGACCACGCTATGGTCTGGCTAGATTTGAATTGGGGGGCTGAGTTTGCCCGGGCGCGTATTTGGCGGTTCCCCCTAGGGCTATATCATGATATGCAATTTCGGCAATTTCTACGTCAACGCTGGCATGCGTTTGCTACTGATCATCGGGTTCATGAAGACGACCCGGAATTGATATGGGAAACCGCGAAGGTGGTCCTGCGAGGGGATATTATTGGTTATGCAGCCCGGAAGCGTCGGATTCTTGCGGAACGTATCATGGCTTTAGAGCATCAAGTCACGAAATACCGGCGTCAATGTGCCCACAGCCCCTCGGCCGAGACTAAGAAGCGCTTATGGGAGGCCCAGGTGGACCTCAACGAGCTTTTGCATCAGAAGGCCAAGAAGTCTGTTCTTTATTACCGTTACAGACTCCATAGTTATGGTGATAAGCCTGGGAAAATGTTAGCACGGTGTTTGAAGGGCAGGAGAAGCTCCACTCTGGTGGCGGGGCTTCGAGATGTTAATGGCGCTGTGTATAAGGATAATGGGGATATTGCCAAGGTGTTTCGGAGTTTTTTTCAGAAAATATATGCGGCTGAGTCTGCTTCTGCCACGACCTTGCCTGATTATTTACGAGATCTGACGCTGCCGCGGCTTACAGAGGCGCAGAGGGAGGTGCTGGACCGTCCCGTTGCGATACAGGAGATACAATCGGTTATTTCTGCGGCCGGCTGCTGTAGAGCCCCGGGCCCGGATGGTTTGGGTGCGGAATTCTACAAGATACTGGGGGATTGTGTCAGCCCTGTGCTACGGGAGGTGTTTGATATGAGGGGTGACCGGGGGGCCTTTCGCTGGGGGCAAAACCATGCCCATATTACTTTGATCCCTAAGCCGGGCAAGGACCCGATGCTAGCAGCCTCTTATCGACCTATTTCCCTCCTTAATTTTGACCTAAAGGTCCTTGCGAAGGTGTTGGCGCTTCGCTTGGCAGAAGTATTGGGCACCTTACTTCATGGGGCACAAGTGGGTTTCGTTAAGGGGAGGTACGCTGTTCGGAATCTCCGCAAAATCCTGGCCTCTTTAGAATGGGTACATACCCGACAGATACCTTCGCTGCTTGTCAGTTTTGATGCCGAGAAGGCATTCGATAGGGTGAACTGGCAATATCTTTGGGAGCTGTTGCCCTGTTATGGAATCGGGGATACTTACTGTGGAATGGTGCGGAGTTTATATGTAACACCGACGGCGGGGATACTATGTAACGGAGCGCTCTCAGAGAGTTTCCCCCTGGAGAGGGGGACACGACAGGGTTGCCCCCTCTCTCCACTATTATTTGTCCTTTCATTGGATCCCCTGATCCGTACAGTTGCGGCCTCGGGGGCGATTACGGGGGTGAAGATGGGCTCGCAGGACTTTGTCATCTCGCCATTTGCGGATGATCTGTTAGTCCATGTGACCTCTCCGGATGCATCTCTGCCGAAGCTACTAGAGGAATTTGGGCACTTTGGGGACTTGGCAGGCTTTCGCATTAATTATGATAAATCTGAGGCGTTGGATACCTTGGGGCTTATTCGGGAGTCCTGGAGGGGCCCCTTCCCTCTCCGATGGGCAGGGGAAGAATTCGTTTATTTGGGTATAGTTTTGCCTAGACAGCCCCGTCTGCTCTATAAGCGTAACTTGGAGCGCATCTTGCGATCTTTGACGGCACAATTACAAGTGTGGGAGTCCCTCCCCCTGGCCCTGGCTGGGAGAATTGCGGCGCTACAGATGGTTATCTTGCCCCGTGTTTTGTATTGGTTACAGACTTTGCCCGTTTGGTTACTATCTCGAGACTTGCGTCGAGTGGAGGCCTTGCTTAAGGGGTTTCTTTGGAGAGGGAAGCGAGTTCGGGTTCCGTGGGGACGGCTCCTGGGGAAATGGAAGGACGGGGGTATGGGGTTGCCCGATTTGAAGGTGTATGGCTTGGCATGCCAAGCACGACATCTGAGAGATTGGTTAGGTGGAACGGATGACTACACAGATCTGGCTGTGGAGGAGCGCTTAGTAGCCCCGTGGACTTTGTTGGGAGTCCTCCACGGCCGATACCGTGATTTGCCGGAGGCGGTTCGGGGGAGTGATTTGGTGAATTCGGTTCGACGGACTTGGCAGCAGCTCAACATATACTGGCTGGCTCCCTGGGCTGTCTCCAGTTGGTTACCCCTTCGAGGGAACGCCCAATTTCTTCCGGGGTCTGACTCGATGGTGTTTAAAGATTGGTGGGCGCGTGGGATACGGATGGTGGGACACTTGGTAGACCCCTCGGGTTGTTGTAAATCTTTTTTGACCCTAAGCCGGGAATACGATCTGCCGACCAACCACTGTTTCGCTTATATGCAAGCTTCTCATTATGTGGCCTCATTATCGAAGGAGGCGTTGCATACTGATCGTTCGGCCAAGATTATGGAATTCTTTGGGCTGGGGGAGGAGGATCCCCCATCCATCTCCCAGTTGAAGCACAAATTGGAGAGTTACCGGGCACTCCCTGACTACCGGGGGGTTGAAGTGGCTTGGGCCACTGAACTGGGCACGGCGGGATGGTCGAGAAGGCTTTGAAACGAATTGTTCGTGTGGCACAGGGGGCCCGTTGGAGGGAGCTTCAATTCAAATGCGTGACCAGAGCTCATTTCTCCCCACGGAGGGCTTATCGTAGTCGGTTGGAGACGGATGGCCGATGTCCTCGCTGCTCGGAACCATTGGCGACCCTATTACACATGTGGTGGGGATGTTGCAGAGTACGCCCCTACTGGGCCAGGATTCGGGTCTTTATCGGTAAGTTGTTGCAACAGCGGGTCAGGTGGACTGGCTCCTTTGTGGTATTGGACCAATTGGCGCCTCCGTGGCCTGTGAAGGCAGGGGAACGTATGCTCCTCTGGAAGGCCTGTCTGGTGGGTAAAGGGCCGATCCTTCGGTTATGGAGAGCACCTCAATCGCCCACCTTTAGTGAATGGCGGAATAGCTTCCACCAACTAATGTTGATGGAGCGCTGGCTCGCGCGGGGCAGTGTCAAACGCTGGACAGTGTTCATGTCAATATGGGAACCTTACATCCAGCAACTGGGGGTTCGCTGCCGTAATGAAATTCTCCAGCTGGGGAACTGATGGGACAAGGGGCGGTAGAGTGCATAGTTGGCGATCCGCACATTTTTTCCTTGTTCTGTTTGACTGTTGATGAAGTGTGGGGGGGGGGTGGTAGGGAGGGTGGGGGGTGGGGGGGGGAGGGATATTTCTGATAATATGCAAAAGCCACCTGTTATTTTGATTGTTGTGCCTCCCGGGGGGGATAAGAGTACCACCCCCCCGTGGACGGTCTGTGCCTTGTACTTTATTGTTGATTTCTGTTGGTGGATATAAATAAATTCTTTAAAAAAAAAAAAAAGAGGAGATAGAGCAGCTTTTAAACTAGATAACAGGGAACAGTTGACAGTCATCCAAGAGACCATGGTTCAGAAAGATGTATCCTTGAAAGATAGTAGCAAAAGAGGGAAGTTAGGGCATCTCGACAGAGGAGTTCCAATATAGATATGTATATAGTTTTATGGACTCCTCATCCATTCTGTTATATGTCAATATGTAAATAGTTACCCATGTTCTCCAAGTTCTATTCCCTGTTATGATGTAAATTCAATCAGTCTACTCTGATCTGAATACTCTTTGTTGAATGTAAACCGCACTGATAACAAATAGCGCAGTATATAAGAATTGTTAAATAAATAAATAAATAAAATAAATAAATAAAAGTAATCTAGATGCCCTTAAGTACAGAGCTGAAAGATATACCTATATCAGCTGATAACTAGATTAATAAGAATATAATACAACCTCTAAAATGCCTGTATGCAAATGCTAGAAGTCTAAAAAATAAGATCTCTTGAATATATAGCACTAAATGAAAGGTTAAATATGATGGGCAATTCAGAGACCTGGTGGAAAAAGGACAATCGGTACACTGTGATAACTGGGTACAAACCATATCACAATGGTAGATCAAGTTGATGGAGGGTTGCGCTATATTAGGAAGGGCATTGAGTCACACAGAATTAAAGTTTTGCATGAAATAAAATACACTATAGAATTTCTATGGATAGAAATTCCATGTTAAAAGAGGAAGTCAATAGTAGTATGGGTGTACTACCAACTGCCTGGTCATAATGAACAGATGGATGATGAAATGCTAAGAGAAATCAGGGAAGCTAACAAAAGTTACAACACAGTAATAATGGATGATTTCAATTACCCAAGTATCAAACAGGTCAATGTCACTGCAGGACATGCTAGAGAGATTAAGTTTCTAGATCAAATAAATGACTGCTTCTTGGAGCAGTCGGTTCATGAACTGACAAGAGGAGAAGTTGTTCTGGACTAAGTCCTTAGAGGAACACAGGATTTGGTGCAAGAGAAGGGTGTTGGGGCCACTTGACAACAGTGATCATAGCATAATCACATTTGATTTAATAAATAGAAGGACGGCAAGGAAATCCACAGCACTACCTTTTAACTTTCGAAGGGGGGGACTATGATAAAATGTAGAAAACAGTTAAGAAGAAACTAAGATGAGCAGCTTCAAAGGTTAAAGATTTACATCAAGCATGGGCGTTGTTTAAAAATACTATCTCGGAAGCCCAGAACAGATGTATTCCATGCTTTAAGAAAAGTGGAAGAAAGGCCAAAAAACTGCCAGCATGCTTTAAAAGTGAGGTCAGTGAGGCTGTTGCTGGAAATGGACAAAGAAGCTGAATGACGAAAACAGGAAAGAACATAAGCACTATCAAGTTAGATGCAAGGCATTGGTAAGGCAGGCAAGAATTTGACAAGAAGCTTTCTCTGGAAACAAAAACACAAACCTTTTCAAGTACATTCATAACAAAAAACTTGTGAGAGAGCCAATTGGACATTTGTATGATAGAGGGGTACTAAGGGGGGGGGGGGGGACAAGGCCATAGCGGAGAGAATTGTCACGCCCATAGCCCCTTACATAAGTATGGAGGGGCGTGCTTGTTATATAAGATTCACCATTTTGGCAAGGTTCCAGACTGACTATCTTGCAAAGGATTATGGTAATGGTAGTCCAGTCATGCGGTGATTGCCTTTGAGGTAAATGAAGACTATGGTAGTTGGCTCGAGTGTTAAGGCAATGACAGAATTTATTTATGAGGTAAATCAAAATGCACACAGATTCACTTGGTAACACCTTAAGATGTCTTCTTCAGGATTTATATTCAAAATAACAATACAACTGAGAGCTTATGCAAGTAGCTTGTAAAGTCCATTAAACAACGGAAAGTCTTTCTCTCAGCCACTGCTGACAAACCTGCTCAGCAGTGCTGGTGTAGAGCAAATCACAAATGAAAGCTTCTTCACAAAACAGCTTTTCTTTTCACATTCAAAGAACTTTTTATATCCAACATTTGCACAGCCTGAGCTGTGCTCTGCTTTGATATTAGCTGGTTAGCAAGCTTCAATCAACAGCTTTTCTCCTTCCCTGCACAAGTAATTCACTTCCCCATAAACCTTCTTTCTTTCCACACAAACTTTCTAGTGTGCCAGTTACTAGAACGTTTCCTTTTTAAGTTTGATCCCACTTTCAGGATTTCTCTGTGCTAGCAACTTTGCATAAAGAACAGTCCATGAAAGTATCATCTTCCTCTGTAATTATATCTTGTTCTTCTATTTGCATAGGTTCTATATCGGAGTCTGGATCAGAGGGCTTTACTAACTGACCTCCATTAGGACAGGAACTGTTTCTAAGCACTTTGCCTTGCTCTAGGTTAGACAAACGTCCAAAGTTCATACCTGAGTTAAAGCTGGCATTAGGCTGTCCTCTTAGATACTCTGGCCAGTATGCCTGTGAGCTTTTATGACCTGTCCTCCAGTCTGTATTCCTGGACCTCAGGGCATCTGCTCCATACCTCTTCCAAAAGGTATTCATGTTCCTTCTCCCTTCAGCTGCTTTGGTCCTCTTACTGGCTGCTGCTTTAGGGTTCCTAGCTGAAGTTCTCCAAACATCTGGATTTCTCCAATCCCTTGAAGCTGGCTTCTCACAGGAATCTCTCCAAGAACACGAATCTCTCCTCTCTCCTTTTCCTTCTCCTTCCTCTTCTCGTTCCTCCTTTCTGAATATTCTGTTCTAGTTTTAAAGTTCCCAGTTTCCAACCCCTCCCTTTCACTCCTCAGGTGTTGGTGGTCAAACTCCCTCCTGGCAGCTGAGTAATTAGGAGTGACATAAGGGTTTCTCAATCTGGGCTTATACTCCTTCACCTCATCTCCACTAGGGGCTTTCTGCAGGCCATTGCAGCCTGAAATAACCTGTCTTTTAGGAAAACATGCAGTTTTATTCCTGTGACCTGACAAAACAGGTCCCTTGATTATGGTAAATTCCCTTCCTTTGTCACTATTCTCGGGGCTCTGATAAGCTTCCTTACCACAGAATGAATGAATTCTTTGCTTCAGTCTTTACTGAAGAAAATGTAGGGAAGTTACCCATGCCTTAAATGGTATTTAAAGGTGATATATTGGAAGAATTGAAAGAAATATTGATAAACCGCAAAGATGTATTACAACTATTTGATAAACTGAACAGTAGTAAATCACCTGGACTGGATGGTATACACCTGAGTGTGTTGAAAGAACTGACAGATGAGACTGCAGACCTACTATTAGTAATCTGTGAACTATCATTAAAATCATCTCTAGTACCTGAAGACTGAAGAATGGCCAATGTAATGCCAGGGGTGATCTGGAAAACTACAGATCTGTGAGCCTGACATCAGTACCGAACAAAATGGTAGAAACCATTATAAAGAATAAAATTACTGAACAAGTAGAAAGTCATGATTTAATGGGAGACAGCCAACATGGATTTAGCCAAGGAAAGTGTTATATTTTTTTGGAGGTGTGAATAAACAGGTAGACATAGATGAGCCGGTTGATATAGTGTACTTGGATTTTCAGAAAGCTTTTGACAAGGTCCCTCATGGCCAAATTAAAGTCTTGGGATTGAAGGCAGTGTATTACTGTGGATTAGGAACTGGTTAAAAGACAGAAAACAGACAGTAGGACTAAATGGCCAATTTTCTCAATGGAGAAAGGTGAATAGTGGAGTATCTCAGGGATCTGTGCTGGGCCTACTGTTTTTAATATATTCCTAAATGACCTGAAAATGGGAATAATGAGCGAGATGATCAAATTTGCAGATGACAGAAAATTATTCAAAGTTGTTAAGATGCAAGAGGATTGTGAAAAATTGCAAGAGGACCTTGATAAATTGGAAGACTGGATGTTCAAATGACAGAGGAAATTTAATGTGAATGAGTGCAAAGTTATGCATTTAGGAAAGAGAACCCAAACTACAGTTACACGATGCAAGGTTCCATATTTGGAACTACCACCTAGGAAAAAGATTTAGGCGTCATCGTGGATAACATGTTAAAACCCTCCACCCAGTGTGCAGCAGCGACAAAGAGAGCAAATAGAATGCTAGATATCATAAGGAAAGGAATGGAGAATAAAACAAAGGAGGGAGGAGTGGCTCAGTGGTTGGGACAAGTTACCTCAGGCCGGAGGGCCGGGGGTTCAATTCCAGCATGGGGACAAGCAACCTGTGATAAGGAAGCTTATCATAGCTCAGGAAGGAGCTATAGAAAAGATGAAGTGACTCTGAACAAGCAACCTGTCAGTTCTGGTAGAAATAAGAAAACAGAATTTTCCCATAAAAGACTACCAGTCCCAGAATGCACCAGGTTTCCAACAGCCATTAGAGGAGCTGAAGTGGGGAAACGTGTGTTCAATCAGGAGGGCTATGAGGTAATCCCTAAGCACTCATCTCAAAGGGCAGGGCCTGATTCAGCACAGCTGCGCTGTGTTAGGGAGGAGCACTCATCTAAGCAGAATAAAGGTAGAGTTTATTCTACAGAGAATCATCATCCTCATCCTCAGAATCAGCTTGGATATCCTCATCCTCAGTTTCATCTGGAGGATCATCAGAAGCAGAAGCCAAACCGGACGGACAGAGAGGGCAAGAAACCCTTTGGAAGAAAGAAGAGAAAAGCCTTTGGGAGATCTAGAGGAGTCCGGAGCAGTACGTATACTGGGAGGCATTCCAAGGGCCAGCATACACCATTGGACTGGGGAAAGCCAGAGGAATGGTGCTGCAGAGCTAGGAATCTCCAGACGGTACCTGTGAGGGAGACGGGCTGCACTTGGAAGGGACCCTAAGACCCGTGCCAGAAGGTATGTGAAGAGGGATCCAGTGTCCAGGGATCTGGATTGGAAGGCTGGACATAAGAACTGGACTACATACTGGCCAGGCTATAAAGAGAGGAACTCTAACAGCAATGGAAGCTCAGGTATGAACACTGATCTATGCCCTAGCTATAACCTTGAAAGACAGCAGGGAAACAAGTATTCTCCTGAAAGTGCTCCATTGAGAAATTCATCTGTGCCAATCCATGATATTGAACCCATGATTGTTGAAGAAGGGGGAGAGATTGCAGATGAAGGATGTGTTTACATGGATTGCTCTCTGTCTAAACTCCTTTGGTGATTTTCTGTTATAAAATACAGCAACCATCACAAAGAAATACAAACTTGTTCTTTAATCTACTCAGAAAAGCTCCTGAGTAGGATTCTTAGCCATGCAGTAGAAAGCAAGCCAGCTAAGGGGTTTCAGCTGGGTAACTGCTAGCAATTGAGCCTTACCTAATTGCTTGTGAGCTCTGAGGGAATCACTTCTGAATCTATGTGTGAAGATATAAGAAGTTAACCTGAAAAGAACAGTTTTTCTCTTCTTTGTGGCTTTTGATACACTGCTAAGAAAATATTAGCTAAAGCCTACAGAAAAGACCAGTTTGTTACCAACCAGGTCTTATTTCTTTTGCTTTGATTGCCTGACAAGTTCAAATGTTGTTTTCCTGATTTTGTTTTTCCAAGTTTAACACTAAAAGCAAGTATCCTATTTTATGTGCTACCAAGCATATCTGTGTTGGGAGAAATAACCCCATAAATAAATATCTTATTGGCTTAACCCTCAAGCACAACTAATTATTGTGAGCAGCTCTGTCTGGTGTGAATGGACTGCATTGCCCACAATCCCTTGCAAATCATATTGATATATGCACTTGCCAAGACTGTGAACATTCTCACCCAGGCAGCCGTCTGACAAACCTCAGGCCAGAGGGACTGGGGTCTCTAGTCCCATAGCCACTCCTTGTGGCCTTGGGCAAGCCACTTAACCCTCCATTGCCTCAGGTACACTTAGATTGTGAGCCCTTAGAGGACAAGGGAATAAAAAAAAAAAAAGTACCTGTTAGTATACATGTAAAACCGCACTGATTCTAAAGAGCGCGGTATAAAAATAAATAAATAAATAAATAATCTCCAGGAACAAGCAGGAATGAGTCTTCACATATGGGTACGTCGGTACCGACGGAGCCTGCGCGGGAACGCTCCCCAGCGTCCCAAAAAAGGAAAGCTTTTGGGAGCATCCCACAGCGCCTGCGCGCTGCCTTCTCGCCTTTCCTAACCGCCTCTCTCCAGTTCTTCTTTTCCGCAGAGCCAGCAGGTCGTGTACCTGTCACCGCAGAAGAAGTTCTTTATTTTATTTTATTTCTTTAGTCGCGCGTCAGCCTTCTTCGACGTCGGACCGGTACTGCCGGTCTTTTCTTTCTTTTCTTTAAAAAAAAAAAAAAGAAAGAATACTCCGTTCCACTTCAGTGTATTTTTTCTTCTTTGGGCCTTGAGCCTAACAGAAAAATTCCTCATGGAAAAGCCCGCCTCCGGGTTTAAAAAATGCATTAAGTGCAGCGGTACCATCTCTGTTACCTACACCCATGACTGGTGTCTTAAGTGTTTGGGTCCTGACCATTCCATCACGGATTGTGCGTCCTGCTCCATGATGTCTAAAAGAGGTTTACAGAACCGAGCAGCCAAGCTCAGTACACTGTTTCCCTCTGATGCAGCTTCAGTGGCATCGACATCGTCCAGGGCTTCTTCTTCCTCCTATGGATCTCAGGTAACCAAACATAAGTCCAGCCGGTCCTCGAAGGGTAGATCTCCCTCTAAGCATCGAGATGCCTCCAGCCTTGTCCTCGAGGATCCTGCACCGGCAAAAGTACCCCGGCGGGAAGCTCTGGATTCCAAAGTTCCTCCTATGGGGTCACAGGTTGACATCGATGGCACGGCCTCGACCGATCACCTGTTGCAATGTTCTGGGGTACCGGTGGAATCTGCCGGTACCGACCTCCAGACATTCATGGCGTCGATGGATCAGAATGTTCTGACCATGCAGCGTGCCATTATGGCATTCATACAAGCTGCGACGCTGCTGGTACCGCAACAAGCTTCGTTGTCGGTACCGGCTCCAACACTGGCTCCGATATCGGTTCCGGTGCCGGTACCGGTTGCATCGACATCGGCTTCGGTGTCGACTGCAGCGGTACCCTGTTCGATGATGCCTATCGGTACCGATTCGGTACCGATGACTCCCGATGTCGATACCACAAGGTATGCGTATCGGGCTTTACAGGAGCATCCAGATAGGCGATACTTCGATTCCTCCGAAGACTCTGATGCATCGGAGGCCTCTGTCGAAGCATCGGTACTCCTTCCTCAGGATCCTTCTTCTCCAAAAAGAAGAATGTCCCCTCCAGAAGACTTGTCTTTTCAAGACTTCATAAGGGAAGTGGCCAAGGGGCTTTCTATCTCAGTAGCCCCTAAGACAGAGCCTAGAGCCAAAAAATTGGAAATTTTGCAATATCCCAAGGCTCCTAAAGAAGCAGCCACTTTGCCAATTCATGAGATCCTTTATGACCACATGATAGGCATATGGGAGACTCCTCTCACCATCTCTTCTCTTTCTCGTAGGTTGGACACCATGTATCGTGTCCCTCCTTGTCCTGGATTTCATAAAACTCAGCTTCCTCACCATTCTATTGTGGTGGAATCTGCTATGAAAAAGTTAAAGAGTGCAAAGAGGCACTCATCTGCTCCTCCAGGAAGAGAATGTAGAACCTTAGATGTTTTTGGCAGGAAAATCTTCCAGGCCAGTATGCTTGTTGCCAGAATCAACTCCTATAGTCTGTGATAAGGAAGCTTATCATAGCTCAGGAAGGAGCTATAGAAAAGGTGAAGTGACTCTGAACAAGCAACCTGTCAGTTCTGGTAGAAATAAGAAAACAGAATTTTCCCATAAAAGACTACCAGTCCCAGAATGCACCAGGTTTCCAACAGCCATTAGAGGAGCTGAAGTGGGGAAAAGTGTGTTCAATCAGGAGGGCTATGAGGTAATCCCTAAGCACTCATCTCAAAGGGCAGGGCCTGATTCAACACAGCTGCGCTGTGCTAGGGTGGAGCACTCATCTAGGCAGAATAAAGGTAGAGTTTATTCTACAGAGAATTATCCTCAGAATCCTTATCCTCAGTTTCAGCTTGGATAGCCTCATCTTGGACATCTTCATCATCGGGAGGATCATCAGAAGCAGAAGCCAAACCGGACGGACAGAGAGGGCAAGAAACCCTTTGGAAGAAAGAAGAGAAAAGCATTTGGGAGGTCTAAAGTAGTCCATAGCAGTACGTATACTGGAAGGCATTCAAAAGGCAAGCATACACCATTGGACTGGGGAAAGCCAGAGGAATGGTGCTGCAGGGCTAGGAATCTCCAGACGGTACCTGTGAGGGAGACGGCTGCACGTGGAAGGGACCCTAAGACCCGTGCCAGAAGGTATGTGAGGAGAGATCCAGTATCCAGGGATCTGGATTGGAAGGCTGGACATAAGAACTGGACTACATACTGGCCAGGCTATTTAGAGAGGAACTCTAACAGCAATGGAAGCTCAGGTATGAACACTGATCTATGCCCTAGCTATAATCTTGAAAGACAGCAGGGAAACAAGTATTCTCCTGAGAGTGCTACATTGAGAAATTCCTCTGTGCCAATCCATGATATTGAACCCATGATTGTTGAAGAAGGGGGAGCGGTCTTAGATACAGGCTGTGAATATATGGATTGCTCTCTGTCTAAACTCCTTTGGTAATTTTCTGTTACAAAGTACAACAACCATCACAAAGAATTACAAACTTGTTCTTTAATCTACTCAGAAAAGCTCCTGAAGTAGGATTTGAGCCACGCAGTAGAAAGCAAGCCAGCTAAGGGGTTTCAGCTGGGTAACTGCTAGCAATTGAGCCTTACCTAATTGCTTGTGAGCTCTGAGGGAATCACTTCTGAATCTATGTGTAAAGATATAAGAAGTTAACCAGAAAAGAACAGTTTTTCCCTTCTTTGTGGGTTTTGCTTGTTGTTTGAAACACTGCTAAGAAAATATTAGCTAAAGCCTACAGAAAAGACCAGTTTGTTACCAACCAGGTCTTTATTCTTTTGCTTTGATTGCCTGACAAGTTCAACTGTTGTTTTCCTGATTTTGTTTTTCTAAGTTTAACACTGAAAGCAAGTATCCTGTTTTATGTGCTACCAAGCATATCTGTGTTGGGAGAAATAACCCCATAAATAAATATCTTATTGGCTTTACACTCAAGCACAACTAATTATTGTGAGCAGCTGTGTCTGGTGTGAATGAACTGCATTTCCCACAATCCCTTGCAAATCATATTGATATATGCACTTGCCAAGACTGTGAACATTCTCACCCAGGCAGCCGTCTGACAAGTCTCTATATGGGGATGTTTCTGAAGGAAGTTACACATCATCTGCAAACTTTCCTCCCTTTTCTTCCAGAAGATAAAAGGGAGGACTTTCTTACCTGGCTTAAGCATGCCCAGGATGTTTCCAAATTCTCTAACCGTGCAGCCTTTGACTCTTTTGAGGGGGCCAGCAGAGCCTCGGCCATTGCCATAGGTGCACGCAGAATTGCTTGGTTACAAGCTTCTGATTTGGAACCCTGGGTCCAAGATGGATTAGGAAATCTTCCTTGTACAGGTGAAAACCTGTTTGGCAAAGATTGGCAAGCAAAGGCCACCCAGATGGATGCAGAAAACTCTGCTTTGTATAGGCTTTCAAAGTCTACCTCTAATCCTGTCCAGAAGAGGTTGTTCAAAAAGACATATTTTCCCAAGAAGGGAAGATATTATCCTGTTTATGGTCAGCAGACATCTTCTGCAGGTCGTTTTGCTGCAAAGCGTCAACAACCTAAACAGGCCAAGTCTTTGTTTTGTGACCATTCAAGGAATCAGTTATGAATATTTTGATCCTTCTTTACTGGAATCTCTTTTGGCTTCCTTACACGCTTGAGTGATATTACTGTATATTTTGTAGTTAGGATTATACAACTTGGTTGATTGGGTGTTTGTAGCCTTATAAATTTCTACTCCGGCTCTCTTTTCAGCTGTTCTCTCCTTGTTGTGGGTGGAGAAATGATATGTTTATGAGATTTTTCTTTGTCTTATTTGTAAATTTGTTTGTTCATATTATTTGTTTCTTGTTGAATATATTCATTGGATGTAAAATTGAAAATTTAATAAAAAAAATAAATAAATAAAATAAACAGGCCAAGTCTAAGGCTGCAAGGCCTACTGTAGCCCAACAGCCTCAGCCTCCTCAGGGCCTTTGACTTGCAGCTAGAGAACTTAGCCTTTCTGGCTCTAAAAGAACCAGAGCCTCTCACCATTCCAGGAAGGTTAGCTCACTTTGCTCCCAGATGGGAGCAAATTACAGCAGAGCAGTGGACACTTTCCATCATAAGGGAAGGGTACAAACTTCATTTCTTAAACCTTCCTCGTCACACCATGGTGAGACAGTTCAATTCTCCAACATCTCTCCTCGACCTTCTGGGTCAAGAGATTTCTACCCTTCTTGCCCAAGGGGCAATAGAAGAAGTGCCTCTTCTTCAACAGGGCTCAGGGTTCTACTCCCCCTACTTTCTGATTCCAAAGAAAACAGGGGGTTACAGACCCATATTAGATCTCAGAGAATTGAACAAATTCCTATGCAAGGAGAAATTCAAGATGATTTCTCTCGGTACTCTCCTTCCATACCTTCAGAGTCAGGATTGGCTTTGTTCTCTAGATCTCAAGGATGCGTATACCCATATACTCATCCATCCAGCACACAGAAGGTTCCTTTGGTTCCTTTATCAGGGAAAGCACTATCAATACAAGGTGCTTCCCTTTGGTCTGGCCTCTGCTCCAAGAGTGTTCACAAAATGCATGGCAGTAATAGCTGCATTTCTACGCACTCTAGGAATATTCGTATTCCCATATCTGGACGACTGGCTCATCCGAGCTCCATCCCAGTCAGAGGCCCAGACTTTCCTAGCCTGCACAATGCGTGTCCTGCAGTATCTGGGACTGGTTATAAACATTCCAAAGTCCCAACTCACCCCTACTCAGTCTCTAGAGTTCATAGGGGCCTTGCTGGATACCACAACTGCAAGGGCCTATCTTCCCCAGGCCCGTTGCCTACGCTTAGTGCAGTTAGCCTCTCAGATTCAGTTAAAAACCCACCTAACTGCTCGAGAGATGTTACAACTGCTAGGCCACATGGCATCCACTGTGCATGTGATCCCTTATGCTCGCCTTCACATGAGGGCAGCTCAATGGACTTTGTCCACCCAGTGGACCCAGGCATCTGGAAGTCTGTCAGACAAAATAGCAACCTCCAGGCGCCTCTTTTGGTCTCTCCAGTGGTGGAAGTCCACTCAAAATCTGTTGCTGGGGTCTCCCTTCCAACAGTTGTTACCCCAAGCAATCTTTACAACAGATGCCTCTCCAAAGGGTTGGGGAGCTCATCGTCAAGACCTCTCCACCCAGGGCATTTGGTCCCCACAGGAGACCTCCCTACATATCAACTTCTTAGAGCTCAGAGCAATCTTCTTGTCTCTCAGAGTCTTCCATACCCTGCTCAGCTACAAGACAGTCCTCATTCACACGGACAACCAAGTAGCCATGTTCTATGTGAACAAGCAGGGAGGAACTGGCTCTCTGTCGCTTTGCAACGAAGCTCTGAGATTGTGGGCCTTCGCCAGAGAGCATCAAATTCATCTTCTGGCAGTATACCTTCCAGGAGTTCAAAACTCTTGGGCAGACAGATTCAGTCGAGTTCTGCTTCCACACGAATGGTCCCTTCATATGGACCAGATAGTCAGAATCTTTTGAATTTGGGGAACCCCGGACATAGATCTCTTCGCAAGTCCGTGGAATGCCAAACTTCCCCGATTCTGTTCCAGAATTCCGTGTCAGGGAGTTCAGGCCAAGGATGCCTTCCTCCTTCATTGGGGTCAAGACTTCCTGTATGCCTTTCCACCCATTCCCCTAATTCCCAAGACCCTGTTCAAGCTTCAGAGAGATTGAGGGACTATGATCCTCATAGCTCCACGTTGGCCACGCCAAGTGTGATACCCTCTACTTCTGCATCTTTCCCAAGCTCCCTCCATGAACTCAGGGTCTGCTCCAGATCTCCTGTCTAGTAAGGAATTCAAAGGTATTGCTAGAGGGTTAATACCCTTCTCAGCACACCAAATGGTAAACCTTTTCCATTTAAAAGCATAGGAACATCTGGTAGAAGGCTTTCTGGAAGCATGAAGGATATCCCTTACTTGCTGAGAAAGATGCCAATCTTGAAGGTCTAAGCCTTCAGCAACCAAACATTGTGGCACCCAAACCCCCAATCTCTCCATCTCAGGGCTTGGTTGCTGAAGGCTTAGACCTTCAAGATTGGCATCTTTCTCAGCAAGTAAGGGATATCCTTCATGCTTCCAGAAAGCCTTCTACCAGACGTTCCTATGCTTTTAAATGGAAAAGGTTTACCATTTGGTGTGCTGAGAAGGGTATTAACCCTCTAGCAATACTTTTGAATTCCTTACTAGAGTATATCCTGCATCTTTCCCATGCAGGCCTCAAGAAGAATTCAGTAAGGGTCCATTTAAGTGCTATTGCAGCATCTCTCAAGCCTCTCAATGGACAACCTGTTTCCTCTCATCCTCTTATTGCAAGATTCATGAGAGGTCTTCTTTTAATTAAACCTCCCATTAGACCACCTCCAGTGGCATGGGACTTGAATCTGGTTCTTGGTCAGCTCATGAAGCCATCCTTTGAACCCTTAGCCACTACCTCCTTGAAATTTCTTTCCTGGAAGGTTATCTTTCTTATTGCAGTCACCTCAGCTCGCCGCATCAGTGAACTGCAAGCCTTAGTGGCTAATCCACCTTAAACAAGGTTCCATCATGATAAGGTAGTCCTTAGGACCAATCCACACTTTATGCCTAAAGTGGTCTCGCCCTTTCATCTTAACCAAGAGGTATATTTACCTGTCTTTTTTCCAGGTCCTCATGCATCAAGTGCAGAGAGGAATCTTCATACCCTGGATTGTAAGAGGGCTCTTGCCTTTTACTTGCAAAGGACACAGCAACATAGAAAGTCTTCTCAACTCTTTGTTGCCTTTGATCCCTCTCATTTGGGACTTCCAGTCTCTAAGAGGACACTGTCAAATTGGATTGCTCAGTGTATTTCTTTCACCTACCAGAGTAAGAACCTTTTTCTGGAGGGCCATGTCACAGCTCACAATGTGAGGGCCATGGCAACCTCTATGGCTCATCTAAATTCTGTGTCCATCGACCAGATCTGTCGAGCGGCCACCTGGGCCTCGGTTCATACCTTCACAGCCCATTACTGCTTGGACAAGGACTCCCGCCGGGATGCCTTGTTTGGTCAGGCTGTTCTCAAACACCTGTTCCATGCTTAATCAACTCCTACCCTCCATCCCTGGTTGGATGCCTGAGATCCATGGGAGGAGGTAGAGCCCTTCTCAGGGTCTCACAACCGTGGGGATCTCCCGGGCATCTCTAGCTGGGGAGTCCCCATATGTGAAGACTCATTCCTGCTTGTTCCTGGAGATAGCACAGTTACTTACCTGTAACAGGTGGTCTCTGGGAACAGCAGGAATAAGTCTTCACAACCCACCCACCTCCCCTAGGAGTTGTATCTCTCTATCTATCTTTCCTTTCCTCTCTCTCTCTTTGTCTCAGCTTTAAAACTCGAACTGGAGAGAGGCGGTTAGAAAAGGCGGGAAGGCAGCGCGCAGGTGCTATGGGATGCTCCCAAAAGCTTTCCTTTTTTGGGACGCTGGGGAGTGTTCCCGCGCAGGCTCCGTCGGTACCGATGTACCCATATGTGAAGACTTATTCTTGCTGTTCCCAGAGATCACCTGTTACAGGTAAGTAACTGTGCTTTATTGAAAGAAAGCTTGATTGTACCAGGCTGGATACACAGTCAGGCCCTGTGTATAACATTATATTACTATAAGCCCTAAGAAAGAGTTAATATCATTTGTAGCTCCTTACTTAAAAGACTCTGTAGACGTAACTGGGTGAAAGGTTCCAGATAACATAAACATTAGTCTTGTTATTAGAAAGATAAGTAAAAGGCAAGTTGTTTACCCAGCCTCTCAGTCTCTGATCAGAGATATCAAACTGTCAGTGTTAGAATTAATTAGAATTAAGGCCTACATAGTCATGTCTGAGAATATATGTATGTCTTTTCATGATTGTCTATGACGTGCATACCTATAGAAAAGTATGTTATGAATATATGTGACACTAGACGTAGAATAGAATATGTATATTATGATATACATGATGCGAGACGTAGAATAATAAAGTGAAATTATGCTGTGTAATGGAATATTTACCTATAAATAAAATGACCAAAAGCTAAGATAGCAGAGTAAACATAGGCAGAGGCCTGGCTTGCTCTCCCAAAGCTTTGGTTGATTTTTATAATAAAAGCGTGTTGTGTATTATTTACAGATTTGTGTATTATTTATTTATTTATTTACATTCTCTTATATACCGCGCTATTCTGCATCAGTGCGGTTTACATTGAACAAACTGAAATTACATTGAACAGGGCATTATAACTTGGAGATAACTATTTTACAGGGAACATGGGCTATGGAGGGTTAAGTGGCTTGCCCAAGACCACAAGGAGCACCTGTGGGACTAGAAACCTCAGTCCTTCCGGCCCAAGGTTGCTGTCCTCTAGTGGGATTTGAACCTCCGACCTTCCGGCCTGAAGTACCTTGCCCCAACCACTAGGCCACTCCTCCACTCCAAAGAATTGTGATCAATTAACCTTCTCCTTGCTTTGTGTGTGGATTTCTGTTACCCAAGAGCCCTGCCTGTTGTAGGTGAGGGGGGGTGCAGAGTACACGTTCAATTATAATGCCTTTGTATTGTTCCATATAGCAGAATAAGAAAAGGTACAGAGAAGAGCCGCCAAAATGATAAAGGGGATGAAGGATATCCCTATGAGGAAAGGCTTAAAAGGCTAGGGCTTTTCAACTTGGAAAAGAGATGGCTGAGGAAGATATGATAGAGGTCTATAAATTAATGAAGGAAATGGAACAGGTAAGCATAAATTGGTTGTTTACAGCATCAAAAAATAGAACGACTTGGAGACATGCAATGAAGCTACAATGTAACCCATTTAGACTAATAAGAGAAAATATTTTTTCACTCAACGCGTAATCAAACTCTGGAATTCGTTACTGGAGCTGTTAGTGTTGTTGTTGTTGTTGTAGTAAAGTGCCGTCGAGTCGGTGTCAACTCCTGGTGACCCTCTGAATAGTTGACCTAAACTTTGTTCGGTCTTCAGCCAAGCAGCTCATTGTTGATAGAATGGTATCCATAGCTGCTATTATGGTATTGATCCATCTTATTGCCAGCCTTCCTTTTTTATGGTGACCTTCTACCTTGCTGAGCATTATGTTTTTCTCCAATGATCTCTCTCTTCGCATAATGTCTCCAAATTATGAAAGTCGATGTCTTGTCATCTGAGCATCTAAGGAAAGCTTAGGTTTGATCTCCTCTAGTACTGACTGGTTTGTTCTTCAGGCAGTCTATGGCATACACAGTATTCATCCCCAGCATCATAATTCAAAGGCATCAATGTTCTTCCTGTCTATCTTTTTCACTGTCCAACGTTCGCATCCATATGACATTATTGAAAATACCATGGTCTGGACAAGTCAAATCTTTGTATTGAGAGAGACATCTCTGCTCTTGAGAATCTTGTCTAGGTCCTTCATAGCCATTCTACCAAGAGCAATACATCATCGGATTTCTTGACTGCTTGTCCTTTCTTTATTGATTGTTGATCCAAGTAAGTTAAAGTTGTCAATTATTTCAATTTCTTCTCCATCACTGATGAATTTATTGATTTTGCCAGTTGTCAGGAAATTTGTCTGCTTAACATGGTAGATAGGAAAGAGTGTGGTGATGGGACAAGGCCCAATGAGAAGAGATGGAGGTAGAATCTGCTCATGCATTGCAATAGCAGACAGTACTGGATGTGTCTTTGGTGTCCTTGGAGGCTCCTATCAGATGCCCGTACAGACCATATGCAGTAGCAGGGCACTGTTAGGTGTGCCTGTCCACCACAATCATGCTGTGTGGGTCATGATCTCTGCACACACAGCATGCACAGATGACAAGGGCATCAGATCAATGAGCTGCCAGTGTAGCTGCCCAGTCATAGGGTGTGGGGACAACCACACTCTATGTCTGTCCAAAACTATTGGTGACATTGACCCAGGTCTCCTCCGCTGCATGTATCCCCATCAAGACAGCATTCACATGGGGGGTGGGGAATTTTCAGCGGTGGCCAGCTACTTTAACTTCGGCCAGGCATTGAATATCCAGATTGCTCAGATTGTGATTTTGCAATACAGACAGTGGTGATTTTCAGCCACTGGTCAGATTTCAGAAATTTATTTATATATTTTATTTATTTATGCTTTTCTTCTATACCGCTTTTTCCAAAGATCAAACGCGGTTTACATTTAACATATAATGAACATGGTTTTTACATGGAACAGTGTTTTTTTTCATAACTATGTACAATTAACTTTTCATAACTATGTATAATTAACTTTTCATGAACAATAACATGGAACAGTGTTTTTTCCATAACTATATACAATTAACTTTGGCTAAAGTTAGGGCTTATCAGGCAGCAGCTATTGCCCAGTAAACTCATGGTTCCTCCCCCATAATATCCCAATGCTAAGTGGTTAGTGTCGTGTTGCTTAGCAGTCCAAACTGGGGATAGTGCCGTTGAATATCCCGGTGAGCGGCATTTACGTGGTTTGTAGGTCTGTAAACCATGTAAATGCTTTTGAATATCCCCCCCCCCATTCCTTACATTGTAGCTGCAGTAGGGTTCAGGGTATAGGTGATTCTGACTCCAAATAGTGCTCCTAGGTGGAAGATACCAACATGAGATGGCAGAGCATACAGGGAGAGGGAGGTCGAGCATTGTGAACCTTGGAAACTTTCTATATATCCAGATCTCTCACCCTCTCTCATGGTGTCCTCATCCATTATTAGGAGCACTTGTTGCTCAAGCTCACTGAAGGTCTGTGCCTGGCCATCTGGTCCTGTCTCCTGAGCCTTAGACCTGGCCATCCTCTTGACCTCCCTCCATTTCACTGTTCAACAGCCAAAATGCTTCGGCCATGAAAGTAGCTGTTCTAAACTAATTTAAGGCTACTGATCACAGAAATCATAATGAAAATGGCTGATTAGGTCTAGTTGCTAAGATATATGCTATTAATTAGTCATTAGGGGCCATTAACTGTGTGTTACACAACATTTGCGTGAGATTGCATAATCTCTACTTGCAACCAATAGAAATATCTGTCCAAAACCAGATGATGCAATCAGTATTTAAATTTGGATCACTTGACAGTATAAATCTTAAGGTGTATTAGTCACAGAAAAATTACAAATTAATTATTTTGCATTATTTTATGCCGATAGGTCAATCACAGCGTATTCGGTGATGCATCATACTTGTGTTAATAATGCAGATAATTTCTGCTATATTTGTGGTGAAGTGAATTTACATCACAAAAACAGAATATGACTGTGGCAGTTAAGAAAGCCTACAACTTATATTTTGGCTGCAGAATAGGAGATCAGGATAAGAGCTGGGCACCACACATATGCTGCAATACATGTGCAACAAATCTCAGGCAATGGATGAATGGGAAAAGGCAATCCATGCCTTTTGCAGTTCCAATGATCTGGAGAGAGCCCATGGATCACGTCAGCAATTGCTACTTCTGCATGGTTCCTCCAATTCAGAAAGGCATATCCAGAAGGAGTAAGTGGAATATCCAAACATCCCATCTGCAGTACGCCCAGTGCCTCATGGAGAAGGGTTGCCGATTCCCAAAATGTCAGAATCATTATCATTAGAATCAAGTGAGGAAGAGGAAGAAGTTTGTAGTCAGGAACTGTCAACCTCACATGACCCAGAGTTTCTTCTGACCACTGCTAATCAGCCACACCTCATAACGCAAGGTGAATTGAATGACCTTGTCAGGGATTGGGATCACCCGAAGAATAAAGCTGAGCTTTTGGGTTCCAGACTACAGCAGTGGAACCTTCTGGCTGATGACGTTCGAATTTCTTTTTTCCGGGACCGTCAGAAAGACTTGGTGTCATTCTTTTTCAAAGAAGGTGATCTTGCTGCATGCAACAACGTAAAAGGTTTAATGGCAGCTCTCAATATCAATTACAATGCAGATGATTGGAGGCTCTTCATTGATTCATCCAAAGCAAATCTTAAAGCTGTATTGCTGCATAATGGCAACTTGCTACCATCAATTTCTATTGGCCATGCAGCTTTTATGAAAGAGACTTATGACAATATGAAACAACTTTTGAAATGTATAAACTATGATCAACATCTATGGTCAATCTGTGGAGACTTCAAAGTGGTCGCCCTCTTGCTTGATCTTCAGGGTGGATACACCAAGTACTGCTGCTTCCTGTGTGAATGGGATAGTCGTGCTAGAGACTGTCATTTTGTCAAAAGGGACTGGCCACTCCGTCAGTCACTGGATCCTGGAAGCAAAAATGTTCTGTTTCCAGCACTTGTAGACAGTAACAAGATTTTGATGCCTTCTTTGCACATCAAGTTGGGACTAATGAAAAACTTTGTCAAGGCGATGGATAAAACTAAACCTGCTTTCAGGTATCTTAGTGGTAAATTTCTTAGACTGAGTGATGCCAAAGTTAAGGAAGGAGTTTTTGTTGGCCCTCAGATTCATGCACTTCTTCAAGATGACAAATTTCTTTGTTTATTGCGTGGAAAGGAAAAGGCTGCATGGATAGTATTTGAATCAGTGACACAAAATTTTATTGGAAACAACAAAGCAAATAATTACCAAGAGATTGTTCAAGATCTTATCAAGGCATACAAAAACCTTGGTTGCAACATGTCCTTAAAGATTAATTTTCTACACTCTCATCTAGATTTTTTCCCACAAAATTGCGGAGCAGTAAGTGATGAACATGGAGAACGATTTCACCAAGACATTGCAGCCATGGAAAAGAGGTATCAGGGTAATTGGAGTCCATCAATGCTTGCAGACTACTGCTGGGCAGTGACAAGGGATATTCCATTGCTTCAGTACAAGAAACAGATCAGGAAGAGTCGTGAAGCCACTGAATGAGAACAAAACTTGCTAGAATGTACTTACAAATGTTCTTAATGAAAGTTAAATTGCAGACATAATTACTCCTATGTTTCTTCTAAGTACGTTTATGAACTTTATTTTATAAAAACATGCTTGTTATTGTGCAAAGTTTCATTTGTAATAAGATTTTGATTTATATCTAAGGATTTAGGCTCGATTTTCACCATACATAGTGGTAAAATGTAAATTCTTCAACATATCATAGAAACAGGAGCTAATTGACCAATTTCACTATCATATTTGAATTCAGCGTATCGAATTCATTAAGAAATAGCACATTTAATTTCTGAAGCAAACAATTTTTGAAAATTTGGTCCTCAGGCTCATGGCTGTGGTCGAAGATAGCATTTAGCCTCTGACAGATGCTCGGTCAGAAGTTCTATTTTTGCTATGCACATACAGATCCCTTAGTGGCCCAGGAACACTCTTTGGTAGTGGAGAAGCTCCTGCAACAGAAGTTCCACCGCATCCTGGCAGAGGTTGTCCTTTCTGATGAGCAGCCTTTGCTTTGGAGCCATGGCTATGCCTGAAACAGCATTAACCGCAGCATCTCCAAAATTGGGAAATACTTGTCTGTCTTCACTAAACATGCATATGAGCATCACCTATATAGAAACCTAGAAACATAATGGCCAAAAAAGACCATATGGCCTATCTAGTCTGCCCTTCCATATTAACTATTATAGTCCCTTTTTTTCCTTAAGAGATCTTCTGTGTTTGTCCCATGCTTTCTTGAATTCAGATACTCTCCTGGTCTCTACTTCCTCCACTGAGAGACTATTCTACACATCTAGCACTCTTTCCATAATGAAATATTTCCGCATATTACTCCTGAATCTATCCCCTTTCACCCTCATCCTATGTTCCCTCGTTGCTAAGCTTACTTTCAGTTGAAAGAGGCTCTCCTCCTGTGCATTTATGTCACAGAAGTAATTAAACATCTCTATCATATCTCGTGTATCTTGCCTTTCCTCTAATGTATACGTATTGAAATCTTTAAGTCTATCCCCATATAGTTTATAATGAAGACCACTGACCATTTTGGTATCGACTCTCTGCACTGACTCCATCCTGTTTATATTCTTTTGAAGGTGTAGTCTTCAGAATTGCATACAATACTCCAAATGAGATCTCACCAAAGACTTAAACAGAGGCACTGTCATCACCTTTTTTCTGCTGGCCATTCGTCTCCCTATGCACCCAAGCATTCTTCTGGCTTTCGCCGTCACCTTTTCTACCTGTATAGCCACCTTAAGATCATCAGAAACAATCATGCCCAGGTCCTGCGCTTCTTTCATGGACAGAAGTACTTCACCCCTTATACGGTAGTGAAGTGGAGGGGAGTGGAGGACTGGCCTAGTGGTTGGGGCAAGGTACTTCAGGCCGGAAGGTCGGGGGTTCAAATCCCACTAGAGGACAGCAACCTTGGGCCGGAAGGACTGGGTTTTCTAGTCCCACAGGTGCTCCTTGTGGTCTTGGGCAAGCCACTTAACCCTCCATAGCCCATGTTCCCTGTAAAATAGTTATCTCCAAGTTATAATGCCCTGTTCAATGTAATTTCAGTTTGTTCAATGTAAACCACACTGATGCAGAATAGCATGGTATATAAGAGAATGTAAATAAATAAATAAAATACAGTACCATTGCCTTGTATTTTTGCAACCCAAATGCATGACTGCATTTTTTAGTGTTAAATCACAGCTGCCAAATTCACGATCATTCTTCAAGCTTACCAAGATCCCTCCTCATGTTATCTACTCCTTCCTAGGTATCTACTTTATTGCAGATTTTGGTATCATCCACAAAGAGGCAAACCTTACCTGACAGCACTTCCATAATTTCATGAACAAAAATGTTAAAAAAGAATTGGACCGAAGACAGATCCCTGCGGCACATCACTGGTAACATCCGTTTCCTCAGGGTGAACTCCATTTACCTGTACTCTTTGTCATCTCCCAATCAACCAATTTCTAACCCAGTCAGTCACTTTAGGGTCTATCTCTAGAGTGATCAGTTTGTTTATAAGTCACATGTGCAGAATGGTGTCAAAGTACACCACATCTAGGGCTCTCCTTTGGTCCAATCTCTGGTCACCCAGTCAAAGAAATCAATCAGACAAGACAAGACAAGACCTGCCTCTAGTAAACCTGTGCTGCCTCAGGTCCTGCAATCCATTGGACTCCAGAAACCTCACTATCCTCTGTTTTTGCAGCGCTTCCATTAATTTACTCACTACAGTGGTCAGACTAACTGGTCTGTAGTTCTCAACCTCATCCTTACTTCCACTTTTGTGTAAAGGAACCACATGTACCTTTCTCCAGTCCTCTGGGACCTCTCCTGACTCTAAAGAAGCATTGAAAATGTCAGACAGTGGAGTTGCTAGAACTTCCCCAAGTTCCTTCAATACTCTGAGGAACTAGATGTGTCTACTTTTACTGTAACTAGTTCCTCACAAACAGTCTTCTGAAAATAGTTCAAAATCCCTTTCACTTCTGTTCCTATTTGTGGGTGTCCTATGTTCCTAGTTTGCACATGGGCCACAGGTTGGCATGTGTACGACACATAAATGCACACAGCATTCATTTTAGAAAAGGGCAGAGTCATAGAAACAGAAACACGACGGCAGCAAAAGACCATATGGCCTATCTAGTCTGCCCTTCCATATCAACTACTATAGTCCCTTTTTTTTTTTTTTTTTTTTTTTTTTAAGAGATCTTCTAGTTATGTAGGTAAGTTGCAAGTTTTGCAATGCAAAATAGCCTGCTAAGTGACAGCAGGTGGGGTGCTACCTAACACACCTCAGCTGCTTGCAGCTAGTTAGAGGATATGGGTGCAGTGCATAGGACCTGGCAGACATCACATGTATGAGCAGTGTATGCTGTTTGCATGTGTCTGGAACAATACATTTTGCCACACTTGCAGAATCCACAGAAGCCAGCCCCCTTCACAATGTGTGATTGGATGTTGGAGTTGTAGGGCAATGTGCGATGCCAGCTGCTATGAATGCTTTCTTTGCTTTTCAGGTGGCATGCAGACATATGGTTGAGAGGAACAGCAGGCGGTGGGGGGATCAGGGCAATTACATTTGTATAACCTTTGTAGACATGCTCTGCAGGCCCTCATAGTTTGTTTAAAGGTATGCATAAGGGCAGGGGGCTTGATTGCTGGCATCGATGCCTGGTAATTGCCATGTCTTCTGTGCACACATGGCATTCATAGTGATGTTGACCTTTCTGTGTCTGTAGTATGCTTCCACTTTGTGTAGACCTTTATTAAAGAGTTGCTCGATGAAGATCAGATATTTTCCACCTCCCTTTTACATGTATGTATGTGTGGTATCTGCTACATGGCCATGACCCTGATCTGACATGATGGTGCCACCCACTGTAAATGCTGTGGGCACACTGGTTGTCCAATGTGGGTGCAAGAGCTGTGGCCCACTGCAACGTGGATGGGTACATAACAAATGGCAGTCCGTGGATATGGTGACACCGCTGTTAGTGCTGGGGTCCCCAATGCAGACAGCCAAAAGTTGTAGTTGGGCATGAACATCCTCTGACACAGAAGCCCTGTTCTGGTGTGTACTGGAAGCAAGTACAGTACACAGGTGTGGAGGTTTGGTGTGCATCTCCAGAAATTGTACACACGTGGGCATGGATGTGGATGGGTTCCAAAGAGACATGTGTCTGCATACCAGTGTCATTCCCTTGGCCATCTCTTCCCCTGCATCATCCTGTGAATGGTAGCTGTGACTATCTGCCATATGTAAGGGGAACCCTTGACCAGTGGTGAGAGTTACTTCGCTTGTGATCCTGGAGCCCCATTTGGAACTATGTCTCACACAGAGTGGTTTCCAGATCCTTGAAGTGATCATGTAACAGGACTGGTATCTCAAGGAAACCATGGCGTAGCTGGGGGATGATGGTAAGGTCTGGGCCCAGATGCCCAGCATATAGGTGGTTGTGTGCCCATGGGTGGTCCTATTAGTCACATGCAATGGTTAGGGGATGTGGTGAGCAGCAGTGGTGGTTAGATGCTCTGGAATGCATACCTCAAGACATCTTGCCAAATATAGAAACTTTATTAGCTAGACCGACATGGTCTGTTGGAAACATATTTACAAAGAGTGCAAGGTACATTGCACTGCCCTATGCTCTCTCCTTCCTTCTGTCTGGTGTGGCTTGAGCAGCATGTACCTCTGCTCTCAGGTCTTCCAGCAGGACCACCATGAGGTCCTGTGATCTGAGAACATTACAAAGCCCTTGAAGTGATCATGTAACAGGACTGGTATCTCAAGGAAACCATGGCGTAGCTGGGGATGATGGTAAGGTCTGGGCCCAGATGCCCAGCATATAGGTGGTTGTGTGCCCATGGGTGGTCCTATTAGTCACATGCAATGGTTAGGGGATGTGGTGAGCAGCAGTGGTGGTTAGATGCTCTGGAATGCATACCTCAAGACATCTTGCCAAATATGGAAACTTTATTAGCTAGACCGACATGGTCTGTTGGAAACATATTTACAAAGAGTGCAAGGTACATTGCACTGCCCTATGCTCTCTCCTTCCTTCTGTCTGGTGTGGCTTGAGCAGCATGTACCTCTGCTCTCAGGTCTTCCAGCAGGACCACCATGAGGTCCTGTGATCTGAGAACATTACAAAGCCCTGCTACACCTCCTGTTGAAAGGACATGAGGTTCTACAGGACACTGCAGTCCACCAAGACACGAGGTCCTCATGGTGGTGCAACTGGTCCAGGCTGGTTCAAGCTGGACAGGCTGGCTGACCAGTTGACATGGTTCTGTAGCCTGTCCACTTTCTCATTCTTCCACCTCCCCCCATGCCTCCATCCCTCCCTCCTCCCGTACCCTACCACCCTCTATCCCTTCCTCCTCACACCTCACACTCCTCCAGTACCTCCCCAACCTTGACTCCCTCCTGCTCTTTGATCTCACCTCCCCCTCACTGCCCTTCAAGTCCATCACAACCACATATGGTGACTACTCCTCCAATGTCTATTCTGACATCCCCCAATCTCAGGGACAATAGCACCTTGTTCCTCTTCTCTTCCATGATATGGCTACTACCCATGCTAGAAAACCTCTGCTGCTGCTCTCTGCCTTGCAGGTGATGGTGGTGCCTGCACCTGCCCTCACTTTAGCAGCAGGTAGTGGTGGTGCTTCTGGTGGGTGGAATGCTAGGGGTGGGGTTCTGATAGCTACTACTACTATTAATCAGCTGTGGTGAAGGTGGTGGGTCCTCAAAGCTGTGGAGGTGGCAGCTGGGGTTCTGGTGATTATGATGGTAGTGGTGGCACCACATTTGCTGGCTGCTGCTGCAGCTCATACCAAGTTCAGTGCTGCATTCAGGTGTTTCATAGGCATTGACACATAGCAGCTCCATCCTCACTAGCCCTGTATGCTACCTGCTATATGTGCCTCTTCTGCTGAACTTGGTCTGGTGTTGGCCACTGCAGATATGGCATGTGGCAGGGGTGTCAATCACCTCCTACTCAATTTTTTTGGTGGCTACTAGAGGCATCATACTGTTGATCACTATAGGATTCCCACTGAGTGCTATATTTATTTTTTTAGCTGCATTTATATATTGCCTTTTGCCTAGTCAAAGTGGTGTACAGGAAACAGAATGCTATAGCCACATTTTGGTCTGCTGTCCCTATGTATTCTACATCAATACCCAGTTGCTGCTGTGTTTTCTTAAGAAGCCAGACCATGCGCATTCTGGTACTATGGCATCACCCTGCTGTGTCCATGGCCCTTAATTGGGGGTTATATAGCTTTTAGACTGATGTAATTGCATGATAAGGGTAGTGGTAGTGATGAGAAACTGCATCTGCATCCCTCATAATCTCTGGTATCTAAGGGGGGGGGGGGCTCTTACTCGCCACAGGTATTGTTGCATTTCATTCAGTACATCACTATCCCAAACAGAGTGGTGGCCTGCACATGTGCCTGGGCATTGATAATGGCACCCGAATACTGCTCCTATTTACCACCTTCTTATGCCATCACCATTTGGCACATGACACAGATCTCATACACTGCCTCTCTCTGTACATGTGGGCCATCCTGTGGCTCTGGTCTTTGCTTCTAGCCCCTGCCTTCTACATAAAGCGGTATAGAAAAGCAGAAAAATAACTAATTAACTAACTAAATAAAATATGTTTGCAGATACCATGACCTGTTGGACACATCTAGGTCCCTTCCTAAAATGTGCGAGCAGCTTTGCTGGGGTCTCCATTGCGCGTCACCCTTCCCTATGCCGTGACTGCCGTGGCAGTGCAGCTCATGCCCCAGTGTGGTGATGCATGGTGTTGGCATGCATCTCCTGTCCTTGCGCACTGCAGGTGGCGATCTGGATTTCCATCCCTACATGTGGCATGACTTACCTTGCTGCTGCTTTAGCTGCACCAGAGGTACTTCAGCAAATCCAGGCCAGTTCCTGTGCATGGCCCTGATCCAGACCTTCAGTGACTCAAAACCCCATAGGATATAGAAGTGTCTGCTGGAAATAAGTTGCAACATGTTGCCTAGCTAGACTCTCTTTTCAGCATTTCTTTCCCAGGCTGTTATCCTCCTGGCTCTCTCTCACTGTTACCTCTGGGTTTGAGGTTAGCCCTGTCCAAATGTGCAGAGGCTGTGGCATGTAGTCATTGGTCATGCCCTGATCCCAGGTGCTAATCACACCACCCTTCATACATCCTGGTTCCCTGTAATCTGTGCTTGTGCAATATCTGGCCTCAGTGTGGCAGCTTTCCTTTGGTTCGGCCTCTGTACTAGTAGTTCCTACTGCCATGTGCACTTCAGGTGCCCTGACCTGGGGATTCACTCCTTGCAGGGCCTCATGCATGCTTGTGCACATTGCCTTGCATCTTCTTGGCCACGGGTCATGGCATTTGCTTACATGCACATATGCTCCTCCCAGCACCCAGACCATGCATCTGCTGTGTCTGCCACATCCTGCCTGTCTCTTATCTCCTGTTCCATTTATTTATTTATTTAGCAAGTATTTGTATCCCGCTCCTTCCAGCGATCAGAAGCGGGTAGGATTATATTGAGAAACTGCCGAATCAAGGCAGGTACAATTTTGTATGCATACAGATTGGTTATAGAAGCAGATCACACAGAGTTAACAATTCTTAGTTATGGGGACGTCATTTACAGATCACACAGAATTAACATTTCTTAGTTATGGGGAAGTCATTTACAGATCACACAGAATTAACGTTTCTTAGTTATAGGGGAAGTCATTTACATATGTACATCATTTACAGATCACACAGAATTAACTTTTCTTAGTTATAGGGGAAGTCATTTACATATGTACATATAAGCCTTTACATATTACATTCATACAAGATAGGCTTCCTGTGTTGCATACGTGGGATTAGATCAGATTGAAATGGTTTTGGAATATGTGCGTTTTGAGCTTTTTTCTAAAGTCTGTCAGATCACTGCTAGCTCGTAGCTCTGGTGGGAGTTTATTTTTATTTATTTTTTATTTTATTTAACTGCATTTATATCCCGCTTTTCACCGGGTCAAAGCGGTGTGACATGTAACATAGGGAGGGGTAATTTCTTTTAGGATGGGGCCATCACCAGGGTCAACAATTAAATGATTATGGGAGGACATGGACATGATTTACTTCTAAAATCTAAGTGTGAGGTCATGGTGGCGTTTCCGTTGAAAGATGTTCACGGAATAGGATTGTCTTTAGCTGTTTCTTAAATGATGTGATGTCGTTGTTGTTCTTGATGTGGTTTGGTAGAGAGTTCCAGAGAGATGGAGCATAAAGTTCGAATGCTCTGTTGCAGGTCCGTTGTGTAGATTTGGTTCTTTTGTGGGGGACAACGATAGAGTTATTGGAGGAATGTCTGGTTGGTCTGTTGTGGGATGGTCGAGGTAGTAATGAGTGTAGTGAGGTGTTCCGTGTTTGGTGGATAGATTTGTGGATGAGTAAGATGGCTTTGTACTTGATTCTTGCTTGCAGTGGAAGGAGGTGAAGGTCTCTTAGGATTGGGGTGATGTGCTCCCGTTTTTTTGTATTTTGAATAATCCTTGCTGTGGTGTTTAAGGCAGTACGGAGTGGGTTGGTGTGCGAGGCAGGAAGTCCATGATAGATTATGTTGCAGAAATCTAGATGAGGGAGTGTCACAGCTTGCATCACTGTCCTAAAGTCGTGTGGTTCTAGGAGGGGCCTGAGTCGTTGGATAGTTTTAGCTTTGTGGAATATTATCCCAGCGGTTTTGTTGATTTGTTGTTTGAAGGTGAGAGCTTGATCAATGATGACGCCTAGATATCTTATTTGCGGCTGGATTTGTATTTGTGTGGTTCCCATGTTGAGGTGGGTAGGTGGTTTGAAGTCAGGTTCTTTTGTTACTATTAGGGCTTCGGTTTTCTTTATGTTGATGGATAGATTGTTCTCCTGTAGCCAGTTGGTTACGTCGTTGAAGCAGGCTGATAGCTGTTCGTTTTTTGGGTTGTTGGTTGTAATTGGTGCGTAGAGCATTATGTCGTCCGCGTAGATGTGGAAGTTGATGTTATGGGTGCGTATGATCGAGCATAGTGGACGTAGGTATATGTTAAACAACATGGCTGATAGGGTGGATCCTTGTGGTACTCCTTGAAGTTGTTTGTAGGGGGGCGAGGTTGTGGAGAGGGTGCGAATCCGTTGCTGTCTGTTAGTTAAGTAGGATCTGAACCATTGGAGTACAGTGTCCTTGATTCCGATTGTTTGTAGTCTGTGTATGAGGATTTCGTGTGAGATTGTGTCGAAGGCCGCTGATATGTCTAGGAAGATCAGGATGTACCCTGAATTTTTTTCTTGTGTTCCGATGATGAGTGTGTTCATTAGGATGGTCATGAGGGTCTCAACTCCATGTAGTGGTCGGAAACCGTGTTGCTGTGGGTCAAGTATGTCGTTGATGTCTAGATGATCTTGGAGCTGGTGTTGGACTATCTTTTCTATTATCTTGGTGGCGAGGGGGAGGCTTGCTACTGGTCTGTAGGATGTGGGGTCCTTGGGGTCCAGGTTGTTCTTCTTTATGGTTGGTCGGATGATTGATGTTTTGAGGGCATCTGGCATGTATCCTTGTTTAAAGGATTCATTTACGATGTGGGTTAGTGGGGTACTTAGGTCTTGCTTGGTTTTCTTTATCCATTCAGTAGGGCAGGGGTCCAGTGGGGAGGTAGTGGTGTTCAGGCAGGAGATGGTGGAGGATATTTCTTCCTTTGAGGTGTCATTGAATGTAGTCCAGTTGGCGTTTATGGTGATTCCTGGGTATGTTCTTGTGGCTGTAGCGCAGCGGTAAGGTTGTTGAGGTTGGTGAAATTGTTTGTATTGTCGGGCCAAGAGATCCGAGGGGATATCTGGAGGTTGATCGGAAGTGGATGGTGTCTTTGTCAGTTTTTTAGCGATTTGGAAGAGTTCTCGAGGTTTGTTTGCAGCGGTCATGATGGTTTTGGTGTGGTAGTTTCTCTTTGCATTGTCGGTTTCTGTGTGGTAGGCATCAAGTTCATATAGGTATTGCTTTTTGTCTTTGTCAGTTTTGTTTTTTCTCCATTTTCTTTCTGTTCTTCTAAGATTTGTTTTCAGTTTCCGGAGGTCAGGGGTGAACCAGCGGGCCTTTGAGGAGATGGGCTTGTTGCTGGTCTTGTTTACGGTTACTCTGGATGCTGAGGAGATTGTGGTGTTCCAGTTGTCCATGAGGTCATCAAGGTTATTTGAGTTCGTAAGTAGATTAGGTAGGGTCAGCGTCAGGAAGTCTTCTTTGTTGAATGCTTTGAATCTTCGTGTGTGTTGGGTGTATCCTCTGTTTGTATTTGGTTGATATGCGTGGGAGAGGTGGATGATGTAATGGTCTGACCATGGGACTGGTGAGATTATCGGACTGCTGTATGAGGTGGATGCCTGGGAGTTTAGGAATATGAGGTCCAGTGTGTTTCCTTTTTCGTGTGTTGGTTCATTTATGATCTGCGATAGGTTCATTGCTGTCATGGCGTTAAGGAATGTTTCTGTTTGTGCTTCTTGGAGGGATGGGAGATTGAAGTCTCCTAGTATAATTGGTTCCTTTGACGGGTCGATGCTTTCCGAGATCAGGTGCAGTATCCTTGGTAAGTCAGGGTTTGCAGCGGGTGTCCTGTAGACCAGGCATATTGTGAGATTTTTGTTGGTGAGGGTGAGGATGTCTGCTTCGTCGGAGGTTTCAGAGGTGAGGGTGCGCAGGTGGAGGTTGTTTTTTGCGATGATGGCTACTCCTCCGCCTTTTGCGTGCGTTCGGGAGCAGTGATGAAAGGTGTATCCTGTTGGTGTCAGTTGGTTCATTATTACTGTGTCCGTTTCTGTTAGCCAGGTTTCTGTTATGCATAGGATGTCGGTCTTCTCAGATATGATCAGGTCTTGGAGCATGTGATATTTGTTCCTGGTGGAGCGTGCGTTTATGAGTGTGATGGAGAGGTGTAGGTGATTGATGTGGTTGGTGTTTTTGGGTGGCGTGTGGTGTGTGTGAGTCGGGTTGTTCGTGGTGTTGTAGATGCTTGTGGGTTGCAGTCCTGTGGTTCCTGTGTATGGAAGGTCAGTAGGTGTGGTGGGGCGGGAGTACAGTTTACGTGCGGAAGGGGTTGTGCCTGTCAGTGTGTTTGCGTAGAGAGGATTGCTGAGTGTGTTTGGGTGGGGGTACAGTGTTAGCAGAGGAGTGAGAAGGTAGATGGGTGTTAGGAAGGGCGGCATGTTGTGAAAGAGTACCTGGGGTTTTGAAGCAGTGTAGTCTCTTTCTCGCCGGTTTGCTGGAGCGTTTGGATATCCGGTATTTGCCCTGTTGTGCTGTTTGCTGCGATGAGTCCCTTCTTTATCAGAGATGGTTGTCGGGTGTTGAGGCTGTTGCAGTTTGGTGGTGTTGCTATTTTTTCTTGGCGAGCTCAGACCCGGTCAGGGGAGCTCGAGCCTTGCCCGTTGTGGAGATTTTTCGGGCCACGGTAATGGCCACCGCCTAAGGGCCACGCCAAAGGGCCCTCTGGCGAGGCCCTCAGGCGCGGGCCCGCCAGGCGCGGGCGCGCCCGTATGGACGCCGCTTCTTATGGCCCTTCTCGGCTCCTCTCCCACCGCCCGGATTGGGCGGGAGCAGCTCCCACTGTCCCGATTGGACAGGAGTGGAGTTTGGTGGTGGTCGGGTGCTAGCGGTGCAGCGGCTCCCTCGGTTCCATAGTGTTGGTGCTACATATGAAAAAGCCCTGTTGCTGGTGCTGGCTTTGGTAGATCTAAAGTCAGGTGGTGTGTGGAGGATGTTGGCGTAGGTGGTTCGTCTGTTTCTGGTAGGAGGTTGTAAACCGACTAGGGTGGTGAGGAAGGATGGTGCTAAGTTGTGGATGAGTTTGAAAGTAGTTGTCAAAATTTTGTATTTTGTACGAGCTGCTATGGGTAGCCAGTGTAATTGAATTAGTACTGGTGTGATGTGGTCACTTATGTTTTTCTTCATAATGACCCTGGCAGTTACATTTTGTGCCATTTGCAGTATGTTCAGAGTTTTCTTAGGTAGACCTTGAAGGATGGCGTTGCAGTAGTCAAAGTGTGGCATGATGAGTGCTTGAGCCACGGTTCTGAAGTCCTGGGGGTCAATGATGTTTCGAATGGGATGAAGAACTCGCAGTTTGTGGAAAACTGCTCTGTTGGTCTTTCGGAGGTGTTTCTCCATTTTTAGGTCGCAGTCGAATGTGACTCCCAGATACTTTATTTCATTTTTTGTTTGGTATGTGTTGTTGCATAGTGTTATTGAAGAGGGTGGGACAAAATTCGGTGCTTTGGAGATATACATTACTTCGGTTTTCTTGTGGTTAATTGACATGCTGCTTTGTTTTAACCAGTCTTGCATCTCCATTGCCACTTCTTTGCTAGTGTGCATCTGTCTACTCTTAGTGGCGGGTACCAATTGTGTTTCTGGTGTCTATGCATCTGTAGCTACATTCATCTCTTTGCTTGCTCTGTATACTGCACTGCTCTTTCCAGCCCCTCAGAGGGTGTCTCCCAGGGGAACTCAGCCTGTCTTGGCTAAATTTTTGCCCAGCCCTGGTTCACTGCCTGCATACTTGTTGCTACATGTGCCCCTGTGTGCACTGTTTTTGGGTGACTCACCTTGCTAGGGCCGACTTGCTTTTGCTTAGGGAGGCTTGTGCCTTTCTGGCGTTTATAAGAGCTCCTCCTCCTCCTCCTCCTCCAGGACCAGGTTACACAATATCAGGATTTCAGCCCTCTAGAAATTTGGCCACTTGGCTGCCATCCTGTTCTGTTTTGTGCACAGACTATAGGCAGATGCATAGGTCCTGAGGGGGAGGTGGAGGTGGGTAGGTACATATGGGTTCCCCCCGTGCATGTGAACCTTTCCCAGAACACACATGTATCTATATTCTGTGTCTCCCTTACATGTTCCCATAGCCACTATTCCCTACAGGGTTCTCCATGTTCTGTCACACACATGTTCAAATCCCACGAAGGGAGGGGATGGGGATGTGGATGTTCAGAGACATGGAAGCCCCAATCTCAGAAGGTCCGTGCAAATTTTATTGCTTTCTGCAGATTCTGACTAGTATATCCCTGCAGCTGCATGGACAACCTTTCTAAAATGTATGTTCACGCTAAGAAGCAGGCATTGGAGATTACTAATCTTCCTTCCTACTTGAGGATTCACAAATACTATATCTTCAAACTCTTCTTAGCCTTGAAATGGTGTTGAGTGGTGTCGAACTGCAACCCTTGATGGCTGCAAGCCAGTCAGATGTTCATGCTATCCCTGAATATCATGAGGGTTATGGCCTTGAGCTGCCTCCAGTCCACATAAGTATATGTCACAGTTGGTGCATCTACAGTTCCAGCCAAATGTGGAGGCTCTACTAATATGTACAAAAGTGCGAGCATTGCCTACACATCAAGCCAGAAGAGACATTTTACAGTCTAAAAATGGAAAAATCAGCACTTACAAAGATTGTACTAAGTCGGGCTATGAACTCACTAGTGCACATTTGATTCATTAGCATGCCCTAAAAACCTCAGAACATAGAAAACCAATTTAATGTGCTAACCTACAGATTAATGAGCATGGTAAAAATTTCTAATGTGTATTAAACTTTTTTTAAAAATAATGCTTGAAATGAAATAAAAACATTCCCAAAAACTGGAGGAAAAAAATCAGAAAAAGCCATAGCTGTGTACTAATGATGCAACCCAAGTATGGGGCTGTGGTTCTGACTCCCAGTCCAAAGGTCACAATTGAGTATCCTTAATGAATATGCACGAGAGATTTGTATGCCTACGGCCTCCACTCTATGCAAATCTCTCCTGAATATTTATTTATTTATTTAATGGTATTTATATACCGCCTTATCATTCAATCAAAGCAGTTTGCACAACAAACAATCAAGGGGACAAGTGTTTTCATGCAGTGTAGAGTGTGGCGTGTGTGTGTTGGCGGGGAAGAGATTAGGGTTGGATTAGATACATAGTGCGCTATAATACATCATGAGCTATTATACAGTCTTATGTACAGTCTCTGGGTGGTGTGTGTGTGTGGGGGGGGGGGGGCAGATGATCTGAATATTCCTTAAGGATATCCTGAGAACCTGACCTGTTTGTGTCCCTCCAGGACTGGGAATGGATAGCTCAGAGCATTGCTCTGTTGGTCTTTATTAGATCTGTGGATGGTTTGAATTTACAGCTAACCATGACCCTTTGACAAATGTTCTGTCAAGGAAAAACAGCATCAACTGCTTAGGACCAGGTCCAAGCATCCACATTTTTCTCTGGGAGGTGTCTGGTACAAATCTTCTTACTGAAATTCAGCACTGAAAACAAAAACTTCATATTTTCCTTTACAAGTAACACAAGTTTGTAAAATCTGTTATGCAAGTTATTCTCTTTTTGAGATTTCGTATCACTATAAGGAATTTAAACTAACCAACACCCTTCTGACTTACTTTTGGCTGCACTCGAGGTGCTGTGACTCATGGAGCAAATATTTCACTTTTCTACTTACTGTGGGATCCTTGCCAGCCATTTTACACTCTTCAACTTTGTTACTTGATGCTGGCCAGAAAACCTGTTTGAAAAAATAGAAGCAATTACCTAGTTAGAGCTTATAGGCTCTTCTGCTACTCCAACATAATGCTGTTCGATGAGAATATCATAAAAAGATAAATATAAAATTGTGCAAACACTCTAATACTGCTATACCTGAAAAGCACAGGGATCATGGGCGTGAGAGAACTGTAGAAAAAAAGATTGTGACAACCTAGGGCATTCCTATTCCAAACTATAAAAATCTTAATGCACCAAACCAAGTGGTAAAGGAAGAAAACGCGAGACTAGTCATTCATAATGGAAGTGTTGGGGCCTTTTCAAAGCATTTAGCTGATTAGAAAACTGCTGATGGAGATATTCAGCAGTACTAACCAGTTAGTACTGTGGAACAAATGCCTGGTTAAACTGACAGAGTGGGGATGGAGACAGTCGCTGACTGGATAGTGTCAGTGCTTAAAGCTCAGACAGGTGAATGACTATCGTAAGTTTAACGGCTTAAGGCCGTGCTCAGCCAGTTCAGATATTCAGCGACAGACACCAAAGATGTTTTACTGCTGAATATCCGATCTCAAAGTGGCGGGGCCTAGCTGCTGCCATGGAATATGCCCCCCGTCAGTACCAAGGGATTATTCTCTGCAGATAGGGAAGATCCTCAAGGAGATTGGATTTCGTTTATGCCTTTCTCAGAAGTTTAAGGTGAGTTACTTTCAGGAACAGTAGGTATTTTTTTCATGTCCTTGAAGAGCTTACAATCTGTTTGTAACTGAGGCAGTGGAGGGCTAAGTGATTTGCCCTACATCACAAGGAGCAGCGGTGGGATTTAAATCCTGGCTTTCCTGGTTCTTAATCCACTGTTCTGTTAGGTAACTCCTCTACTCTTCAAGTACCAAGTAATACAGTCAGAAGCCAAGAAAATATGGCAAAAAGACAGATATTTATCATATTGAAAACCACAGGCATAATTAAAAGAAGTTTCCAAACACACCTTGATAGGTCGTCCATATATGTTATAGCCTATGAACTCCAGAAGAAAGCCACTATAGTCAGAGTTAGCAGTAAATTTCAGAGATTGAGATCATCCTGGCTTAGGAGGGAGGTTAATTACTGTCACGAGTATGCCCCATTTGGAGACATTGCTCCCAAATCAAACCACACTGACTGTCATTTGGCGTTCTTTTGATATTTTTCGATTCATGGAATATATTTTATTTGGACTTCCAAAATGATCTTTTTGAATAATGTCCACATCTCATGCAAACCTTTGACCCTTGGAAACTATTCTTTTCAGTTTTTTTCTAATTTCCTCATTTTATCATAATTTTAAGGGAAACTAAAGGGCACGTTTACAAAGATTCACACCAGTAGCTCGTCATCGACACTGTGGTGGTGCTAGATCCATGCTAGAAAATGGAGATTTGCTTGGCATGCTGCCATGTTGCTAGCGCAGGTTTTACTCCATCTCTGCACTCCTACTGTTTGGCACAATCAGCATGAATGAACACCACCCCCCACTGCAGTGGCGGTAAGTGCACCCGTCCTAAATACAACATTGCTGGGGATGCGTGCACCAAAAATGCCTGTGTTCCCCATGATGTACACACTCCGCCCCAGAACTGCGCAGTCTCCACCCAATCTGTGCTACTCGGTTAGCATGGGATTTTTAACGCAGCTGTATTTTTAGCTTGTGGTACTTTTAACTGCAGCGCATTTGGCGTGCGCTGAACCCCAGACTAGCCAGTAAACCTCCACCAGTAGCCTTTTTAACATTTTCCTCCCACGGATGACAAGTTAAGCACATTGGGCCCGATTCTGTCCCAGACGTAGATCCCCTCTGTATGTTCGGTCTGAACTAGACGTACAGAGGGAATCGCGATTCTGATCCCGCGGGGCACGTCTAGCCCTGCTGGATCAGAATCGTGAACAGGCATGTATATGTAGGCCGGAACTGCGATTCAGTCCGGCATACATGTACATGCACAGCCCGACTAACTCAGTCAGGGTTTTTAAATAGAGCTGTGGCGCCATGGCACCACTACTCCATTTAAAAGCCATGATGCCGGCCACCTGCAAAAAGTGTGTATTCCCCACAGCCCGACCCCTGATCTGGCCTCCTAAGGCCAGGGTTGGGCTGTGGGAATATCCCCTGCCCCTCCCTCCCTCCCTGTCCCATCTCAGAGGTGGAATAACTTCCCCGAACATGTCGCCACACCTGGACGTATAGGGCCAACTTTAGAATTGGCCCTTTATGTCCAGGGCCGGCGACCGCCCACTGCCTGCACAGACTCTGCCCACAGACCGCCCATTCCCGCCCCATCTACCTTCCCCGCACAACCGGCGGGGAAGTTATTTGTGGGCAGGGTAAGTCTCGAATAGCAGGGAGGGGTGCGTCTATCCCTGCCATTCGTGGCTCAGAATAACCCGTGAGCACGACTGTACATGGCCCCTCCATCAGGTCCTGCATACTGGTAAGGGCTAAATCGAAAATATATTGCCCTCTGGTTGACAGGCCAACCTCACCAAAAGGCAGGATTAGGCAATCACCTAAGAAAGAAGCTTCTGAGGAACTACAAAGAGCAGCAATAGATCCTGACAGCCAGACAAACTCAAACAGCCCTCAGCACATTCTGTTACCTGCAGGGAGAGCGGGCAACAAAGCAAAGTTTCATATTTAGTATGAAGTCCAAATATGCATCTTTACAGGATTGTTCTGGAATGATATTCAATTTAATTATCAAAAATCTTGGGGGAGAGAGGCACTTAAGGCTGAAGGTTTGCCTAGAGCACCCATTATCCTTCCAACAGCCCTGCTGGTCTGCTCTTGGATCAGCTGCTCCATGAAACAATCATTTTATGACATCTAAAAACTGCTTCTCTGGCATGTCTCAATGACATATTTGCCCAATCACTACTGGGGTAATTGAAATCTCCCATTATTATTGTGTTACCAAAATTGTTAGCTTTCTAATTTCTGTGAACATTTCACAGCGTTGTCTCTTCATGCAGGTTTACAGTAGTATAACTCCATGGGTAAATCCCATCTCACCACACATGGGGCCCGATTCCGAAGGGGGAATGTCCTGCCCACCAGAATGTCCAGGATCTGGACGGGCTAGTCTAGTCCCTGATTCTGAGCCCACGGGAGCTAGACATTCCCATGGGATCAGGATCGGGTCTAGATGGCCAGCCCGTGCCTGGATGGGCAGGCCGTCCCCCGATTCTGTGCCACTGGACATCCAATAGTTTACCTGCATAGGGCCTGTCCCGGATCCTGCATGGAGTCGTAGTACTGTGGCATCCTGTTGCCATGGCATCATAGATCCATTAAGGAGCCGCAATCCCCAGCCGCCACCACAAAGTTCATTCCCTGCGGCCCGACCCCTGAAGTGGTGTTCCAAAGGTAGGGTCGGGCTGTGGGGAAGCTCCTGCACCCCCTCGCCCCACTGACCTGGCCCTGTGCCGCCATCCTCCGACATCCAGGGGGACTTATTCCACCTCCGAGTTGTAATAAGTCCCCTGTTTATGTTGGCGACCCTGGACATACAGTGCTGACCTCGGGATCGGCCTTCTATGTCTGGGGTCGCATCCCTGCCCACCGCCTGCCCTCACTCCTCCCTCGGCCCGCCCCCTCCCGTCCCTGTCCAGAGCTCCCCATACATCTCCTATGTACGTGCAGGGAACTTTGGGCAGTGAATATGGTTATGGCATTTGATGGGGATGGACGTCCGACCCAGACATCCATCCCTGCTAAACGTGGCTTGGATTGACCCCAATGGAATATCTGTCCATAAGGATGCCATATTGCATTTTTATTCTGTTGAATCTGTGCAAACCTTAACATATAGCAACACTCCTCCACAAAATTGATCTACTCTATCATTGTGCTATAAATTTGCACCCAGGTATTACAGTGTCCTCTTGGTTTTCCTCCTTCTACCAGATCTCCATGATGCCTATTACCTCATTATTCAGTGGTATAAATTCTAACTCTCCCAGCTTATTTTTTAAACTTCTGGCATTTGCATATAGACAAGTTACAGATTTTTTCAAATATATATTTTATTTGTCTTTCATATATTCAATAACATTCAAGCAAGTCCTTGGACAGAAGAACATATATTGCACTACCATTAATCATAAAAGTTCAATACGACACAAAGAAAACATTATCCAAGACCACAATATAAGGGAACCAAGAACAAAATAAGAAAAGTAGTTGGAAGAATATTCTTCAAGAGATAATTGAAACAAAAGAAAAGTGAGCAGAATTACCAGAGCATAAATATATTTCTAAGGAGAAGTAATTTAAACCTACAGAGTTAAGGAGAAGCTAAGGCTAGTGGTCTTGGAGTAGATCGAGCATCCAGGAAATTCTGTAACTGCGATGGATCACAAAACACATAGCCCGATATTCAGTGGCAGTGACTTGCCATCGCTGCTGAACCTAAGACTTGGATATTCAATGCCAGAACCAGCCAGATAGTGGGTAAGGTAACCGGGCAGTGCCCTGTTAGCTTCGGTGGTGAGTTAGGACAGCCTTTACTGTGCCTTACTTTTGTCGCGGAAGGATAACCGGGCAGTGGCTGCATATTACTGCTGCCCAGTAGTCCCTGGGTGGCATCTGGGCACCTAGCAGGGGGATCCACAAATATTCAATGGCACTAACATCATTAGTGTCACTGAATATCCCAGTTGGTGCAATTAATGCAATTAACAAGTCTTCTAACTGCGTTAATCAATTTAAATTTCACGTCCGTAATTCTTACCCTCAAAAATCATTTGCAGGGAACTTGCAAGAAAAACATTGCACTCAGGGCCACTATGAAGGCCTTGTGTCTAGTTTGGGTGGCTCTGGATAAATCAGGAAATATGAAAACATCAGCACCCAAAAAGCTTGTGTTTTTAATGAAAATATAATCCCAGAACCTATTTCCTAAAGGTTACTATGAATGTTGCCTTCAATGACAAAACTGTGAGCCTTCTAGAAAACCAGACTATCAGGATCAACTCTCTTTTCACCAATAGGTCTAATGACCCCACCAATGTCCACATTAAAGGCTCTGCTCAAAGGCAAAAAGGAATATTTGAATAGTTGAAAAATGTCTTCAAAATATCTTTTAACACTAAAAGCCCCAAAAAGCCATTTTACCTAGAAACCCCAAAGTGCGTCAATTGACGCATTATCACGATGACTGCGTTTAGCATGAAATGTAGATGTGAATTAATGTGAAGTTACTTATTTGTTAAATACGTGCAGTATGTGATGTCATTACATGACGTCATCATGTGTTTATTGTTTGTAATGTTGGAGTAAAACTGTAAACAGTGATTGAGATGCGCCACCTAGCGGGAACATGAATTTATACCTAGAAGCCCCAAAGTACGTCAATTTACGCATCCAAGACATTTGAGTGCGTCAAATGACGTACTTTGGGGCTTCTAGATATAAATTCATTTTCCCGTTAGGTGGTGCATCTGTCATTAATTTTCAATGCACATATTTGAACATCTTGACCTTGCTAACAAAGTCATGGAACATGACTGACATGGTTCTAGCAGTGGCGCTGGTATACAACTTCGAAGATACATTTGCGTCAATTGACGTACTTTGGGGCTTCTAGTGTTAACTATATCCATCGCTGACAAACAGGAGATTTGGGGAAGTTAATACATCGTAAGTTCAATTGACAGTTATATTTTTCAGTTTTGAATGAAGCAAGGCCTTATCTGTAAACAGAGCTTCCTGACGAGCCTGCATCTCTCCACCACATCCAGTCCCAGGGCCTCTTATGCGGTTTAACTTAGACCTGAAAGGAGTTGGAGCACTCCACCACTTTGTCCAACTGAGTTCCAGCACACCTACAGCACTCCATACTTCTCCCAGGGATACCTCTTCAGAGTTCTTCCTGCTCACTGACTCAACCATCCCAAGGGAACTCTGCTTCTCACCTGTGGGGAGTGGAGGGGCAGCACAGCTATCCCTCCCATCTTCCTTCGAAGTGGCAGCAGATCTTAAAGCGCCCACCTGCATGGGCGCACTCACGGCCTGCTGCTCCTGCCCCCTTTGATGCAACTTCTTGTTGGAGGGGGCAGGAGTGGCAGGCCCGTGACTACATGCATGCACACACGGGTGTTTTAAGGTCCACTGTGGTGCCGCCATCTTGAATAAGTGAACATCACTGTGATATCCACCAGGGTCTGCCACCCTAGACCACCACCTAGTTCATGGGCTGGCCCTGTCCTCCTCCCTACTACTACTACTACTACTACTGAGCATTTGTATAGCGCTACCGTATGCAGCGCTGCACAGACATGTAAGAGACAATCCCTGCTCGTCAGAGCTTACAATCTAGTTAAGACAAAACACAGACGGTATAAGCAGGGGTAAAACAAGGGAAAGAAAAAAGAAAATCAGGTGAGTCAGGATCCAAAAGCAGCAGCGAAGAGGTGAGCTTTCAACCTGCATTTGAAGAGGGTTAGAGAAGGTGCCTGGCGTACAGACACAGGTAGTTTGTTCCAGGCGTAAGGTGCAGCAAGGTGAAAGGAGCGAAGTCTGGAGTTAGCAGTAGAAGTGAAGGGCACAGATAGAAGCAGTTGGCTAGAAGAGCGGAGTTCCCGAGGGGGGTTGTAAGGAGAGATGAGAAAAGAAAGGTACTGAGGAGCTGCAGAATGAGTGCATTTATAGGTCAGGAGGAGAAATTTGAACTGGATGTGGAAACGGATAGGGAGCCAGTGAAGTGACTTGAGAAGAGGAGTAATATGGGCATGACTAGGCTGGCGGAAGATTAGCCATGCAGCAGAGTGCTGAACAGATGGAAGGGGAGAGAGATGATTCAAAGGGAGACCAGCAAGGAGTAGGTTACAGTAATCAAGACGGGAGGTGATTAAGGAGTGGATATGCGTTTTAGTAGTGTGTTCAGAAAGGAAAGGGTGGATTTTGCTAATGTTATAGAGAAAGAAATGTAGAGAAGTGTGAAAAAAATGTTTGAAAACTGACGTGTATATAATAATGTCGGAAGTATAGCCTTGAGGTTTTATTGTATATTGGTCATACTATCCGCCCTGTGAAAATTCGTTTGAATGAACATGCATCTAGGCTCAAACATTCTGTACTTTCAGCTCTGTTGGTCCAACACTGTGTGGATTTCCATCATGTTTTTGAGGATTTTACGTGGCGCGTGTTGGATTACGTGCCTGAACATCCCAGAGGAGGAGATCGTGAACAGCAGCTTCAATTGTTGGAACAACAGTGGATTTTTCGTTGGTCTACTTTGCAATCTTTTGGTCTAAATAAAGAATTGGACTGGGCTAGTATTCTTTAATTTTACTTGGACTTGGATTTATACTGATTTTTCAATTTTCATCAATTATCAATTTTCATTTTGATAAGCTGCTTGGTATTTTTGGCTATTTAAACTAGTGAATCCTGCTACCGGGTTCAGACTGCTATTGAGCATGCGCTGGTGTTTTTGATCAGTTGACAGAATGATCTTGGTGCAGTTGGTTGAGCGTTGAAGCAGGGCGAGTAATAGTTGGCCGCCCGAAACGCAGTGCTGTGTCTGCTAATTTTCGCTATTTTTTGTGAACTGGACTGCAATGACATTTTTTCAGCTACTTTGAGCTGTTTTGAGGGAGCACTTTGGAGAAGTCTGTTCAAGCTTTGCTGTGAATCGAAAACAGGTTACGAGAGGATTCAGATAAGTTGAACTCTGTTTTCCTTCTTGCAGTATCTTTAGCTTGGGCTTCCCAATTACATTAAGAATTTTTACCGAACCATTACACAATAGTTTTTTATTGGTGACACTTTGCTGTGGTGTTTCACCTAACTTATCATTAGCTCTGTGGTGAGCTCAAAAACATTTTGAGCAAAATGGAAGGTTAGCTTCAAGAGGCAATTACAAAACCTCAAGGCTATACTTCCGACATTATTATATACACGTCAGTTTTCAAACATTTTTTTCACACTTCTCTACTTTTGTTTTGGTGATTTATAGTGTAGAGTTTTTTAGTTAGGTTGATATTTGGATATTCCTGATTTCTAACTCCCACAATGGCGGCTGAACTGGTTTCGGTTTTAAAGAATGGTGGCAGTGATTTTGTTTTAAATGCCAACCAAGCAGTTTTTGCATACTCTGATGCACAAATTCATACACTTGCCAAACGACCATCTTTGTTTGATGATGCAGATTCTACTGGTCAATCGGGGTCCTTTGCTGATTTTTTGGATTTGAGCAAAAAAAGTATACGAGTGAACCTTCATGAAGCCACTATGATTCAATATTTAAAATCTATGATGAGCCCTAGGGGTTTGAGGATTTTGAAGCCCCCTAAAATGTTCACTGATGATTTAGATTTTTACAGCAAATGGAACAGCATTTTAAACAAATGCAGTATGGATTTAATTGCTTTGTTGGGGGAACGTCTTAATGTTGAGTCAATGAAATTAAAACAGGAGGTAAAAGAGCTTGATGATCGACTTCGTAGCACAGTGGCTAAGGATCGTTATAAGTCCCAAATGGAAAGTGTTCAATCCCAATTGGATCAGTATCGGGATTATAAGAAATCAGTGAAGATTAGGAAGTTCAATAGGGACAAAAAGGACTATGAACTTTATCAAGTGTATACTTGGATGAAGAAGGGGGAGGTGACAACTAAAAAGGTCACTTTTGACTCTTTTGAGATTTCCTCAGATGACTCTGATGTTGGATCTCGAGGAGGTAATGCTATCATTTCAGGCCACCGACAAGAGCAGGTTTTTCGGCAAGGTCGTCCCCGTGGTTGGGGACGAGGTCGCAGCTGGCGACCCAGGGACGCTCCTCAATACGATCGATCATGGATACCTCCGGAGCCTTACCCAAAGGACATCTTACAGGGCCCGAGGACAAGGAATCATTCCAAACAACAGTAATGAATCTTTCATCTTGTCCTTTGACCTTGGAACAGGAATCTTTATTGAATCTCGGTCTCTCTTTTGTACCAGTAACCCACTATGACCCTTTTCGGATGCGGATAGCTTTACATCGATTTTTTCGGAAACTTATTGTCACTCAGTTTTGTGCGACGCATGACATGGGGGTTGATATCTCCATAGTTAAACCGCCATCTCGCTGGATACCTTCGGAGGTACCTGATTCTTTGGTTTTGGCTTATCAAAAATTGGTCCTTCATGATTTGCAAGAATTTGAGAGTTCTGCTTTTCGGACTCGTTATTACAACTTATCTGCAGATCAATGGACAGCAGCTAAACAACTTCGTGACAATCACACTTTTGTAATCCGTCGGGCTGATAAAGATGGAGCTACTGTGATACAATCCTATGATCAATATCGCACTCATCTTTTGGATCAGCTCAACAATACAGCTTATTATGCCAAATTATCTACTAACCCGTTTAAAGATTTACAATCGACTATCCGTGAAATTATGATGCGGGCTCTAGCTAATGATTGGATCACTAAAAAGGAATTTGGGTTTTTGGTTTTGAAACATCCTAAGGTTCCGTTTATTTATACGGTCCCTAAAATACACAAGTCAGTTACAGCACCTCCGTGTAGACCCATTGTGTCTTGTCGGGGATCTTCATTGGAACCTTTGTCTAAATTTTGCGACAGATTTTTACAACCAGGTGCCCAACGTGTGTCATCTTTTTTGAAAGATACTACCCATTTTCTCACTAAACTTCAAAACATTGAGGGAGACATTACCCCCTGGTGGCTTGTTTCTTTAGATGTCACAGCTATGAATACAAATATCAATCAAGATCAAGCATTGGAGGTAATTGCTCAGTTAGACCTAGCTTTACCTGATCGTATTCCTCATTCATTTTTTATGGAAATGCTCACTTTAGTTCTAACATGTAATTATTTTCAGTTTGAGCAACAAATATATAATCAAATCCAGGGCATAGCAATGGGCGCAACGGTAGCTCCGTCTGTAGCTACTCTTTACCTGGCTGAATTTGAGTCTTCTCATATTTATCCTTCCTCATGGTTTGAGGATGTGACCTTATGGGTGAGATTTTTGGATGATATTTTCTTTTTGTGGCGGGGCACGGAAGGTGCCTTACACCAATTTGTTGATTGGCTAAATTCCCTCCGTTCGAATTTGTCTTTTACTCTACAATACAATTTTTCTCAGATTGAGTTTTTGGATGTCACAGTATTTAAAAGCCAGGACTTTTTTCAAACGACTTTATACAGGAAGCCGGAACAGAGAAACACTCTGTTATCTTATTCCAGTTTTCATCCTGGTCCCTTGAAGAGGGGACTTCCGTATGGACAATTTCTCAGGCTTCGGCGTATTTGTTCCAATCTGGAAGATTTTTTGTTTCATGCATATGAGCTGTCAGTACGCCTTTTTCAGCGGGGGTATCCTAAACAGGTCATCCGACAAGCCTTTTTAAGGGCTAAGTACACTCATCGCGAATGGCTATTTTCTTTGCAATCCTCGGATACTGAAGACACCTCCCAGGTTTTTGTAGGTGTCTTACCGTATATGTTTCATTCGCAACAGATCAAGAAGATCTTGATTAGACATTGGCATATTTTACAGTTACATCCATGTTTTCAAAAACCTTTGCAGCTTGCGCATTCTCGTGGATCAAATTTGCGAGACATTGTGGGAGCCACTTCCTCTCCTTTAGATAGGAGAGTGGATAGACCATTAAAGACTGGTCATTAAGCGTGTACTTCGTGCTCTCACTGTCTGCGTGCGATTGTGGGCATCCAATGGACTGTTCCTAATTCAACTTTTATCCAAACAGCCCAATGGCACACGACTTGTTCCACCTCCTATGCAGTGTATGTATTAATTTGCCCATGCCGTTTATTGTATATTGGTCGTACTATCCGCCCTGTGAAAATTCGTTTGAATGAACATGTGTCTAGGCTCAAACATTCTGTACTTTCAGCTCCGTTGGTCCAACACTGTGTGGATTTCCATCATGTTTTTGAGGATTTTACGTGGTGCGTGTTGGATTATGTGCCTGAACATCCCAGAGGAGGAGATCGTGAACAGCAGGTTCAGTTGTTGGAACAACAGTGGATTTTTCGTTGGTCTACTGTGCAACCTTTTGGTCTAATAAAGAATTGGACTGGGCTAGTATTCTTTAATTTTACTTGGACTTGGATGTATACTGATTTTTCAATTTTCATCAATTATCAATTTTCATTTTGATAAGCTGCTTGGTATTTTTGGCTATTTAAACTAGTGAATCCTGCTACCAGGTTCAGACTGCTATTGAGCATGCGCTGGCGTTTTTGATCAGTTGACAGAATGATCTTGGTGCAGTTGGTTGAGCGTTGAAGCAGGGCGAGTAATAGTTGGCCGCCCGAAACGCAGTGCTGTGTCTGCTAATTTTCGCTATTTTTTGTGAACTGGACTGCAATGACATTTTTTCAGTTACTTTGAGCTGTTTTGAGGGAGCACATTGGAGAAGTCTGTTCAAGCTTTGCTGTGAATCGAAAACAGGTTACGAGAGGATTCAGATAAGTTGAACTCTGTTTTCCTTTCTTCTTGCAGTATCTTTAGCTTGGGCTTCCCAATTACATTAAGAATTTTTACCGAACTATTACACAATAGTTTTTTATTGGTGACACTTTGCTGTGGTGTTTCACCTAAGTTATCGTTAGCTCCGTGATGAGCTCAAAAACATTTTGAGCAAAATGGAAGGTTAGCTTCAAGAGGCAATTACAAAACCTCAAGGCTATACTTCCGACATTATTATATACACGTCAGTTTTCAAACATTTTTTTCACACTTCTCTACTTTTGTTTTGGTGATTTATAGTGTAGAGTTTTTTAGTTAGGTTGATATTTGGATAGAGAAAGAAATGGCAGGTCTTAGCTATGAGATGGATATGTGTGGAGAAAGAGAGAGAGGAGTCAAAAACAACCCCCAGATTGCGGGGCGAGGAAGCAGGAAGGAGTACAGAGCTATCCACAGAGACTGAGAAAGGAGGAGGAGGAGCGGAGTTTTTAGGGGGAAAGATAAGAAGTTCAGTCTTGGCCATGTTCAATTTCAAGTGGCGGAGAGACATCCAGGCAGCAATGTCAGAAAGGCAGGCAGAGATCCAGGTTCCAAAAAGGTGATGTCATATATCTAAGAATCTCCTAATAATGCTGCTTAAAAACCATTACAATTCTTACAAGGAAAACAATCATTGTAATACTAACTAGAATCAACTTAAAACATATAACCATACTATGGCATTCCTCACATAAAATCAAACCAACTAAGAATTCCATACCTTAATGCTGCATGCGTCCCATTCACAATCAACTGACTACCAAAGTCGAAAAAACGCCGCGCATGCGGGCCAATTCCTACCATCCATTCTTATGTGATACTACTCCTCCTACCATGACGTAATTATATTCCCAGATGTTTTCTCTAATCACCGATACACGCCCCCCCATTCTATTTGATTATTCAAACCAGTCGGAACGGTGCACCTCAACCTAAATATCCATCGCTGTTCTTGTATAATCAAAGTTTGTTCATGCGACCTACCAGCTCTTCCTGCCACAATCCGTTCTATTGCAAAACTACGTAAATCAAAAAATGAATAGCCTTTCTCCTCACAATGTTGTACTAAAGGGGCATCCTTGACACAGTTTATCCAACTCTTATGTTCACCTAATCTAATTTTTAAAGGTCTGGTGGTTTTCCCTACATATATCAAATGGCACGGGCAAAGAATGGCATAAACCACATACGTGATATCAACCTACCAATCTATATGTTATATCATGATATGTAAGACTATTAATATCACTAGTTACTACACACATGTTGCAATGACCACACTGTCTATGTCCTTGTTCTTTTTCCTCTAATATGCTATCTGGCCTGAGTGGGCAAAGTACAGTTGGACTCAGTTTTTTTTTCAAATTAGGATTCCTTTTCCAAACACATCGAACCCTCTTATTGATTAAACCAGGGACCGCACTTAATGCATTTGAATGTTTTTTAATAGCACTTTGAATTTGAAAACTCAACGGAGAAAAGTTGGTAATGAAATTGACATAAGTGTCATCTTCTTGTCTATGGTGTGTGCCAGCTAACAAAAGTGTTCTATTATTAAACTTGGCCGTATGATAAGCTTGCTGTATAATGGTGTGAGGATAACCTCTTTCTTGAAAACTATGAATCAAAGATTTTGATTGGATTTTAAAATCGTTCTCTTCTGAACAATTGCGCCGATACCGAATGAACTGTGAAAATGGTAATCTATTTTTTAACCGTTGAGGATGTGCACTATGATAATGTAATAACGTATTTCGATCTGTTGGTTTCCGATGGATAGATGTCATCCAGCCCTCTTTTGTCTTGATTATAGCTACATCCAAAAAAGTAATTTTATGCATATGTGAAACATATGTAAATTGAATATTCTTATCTCTTGAATTCAACCAATCGTGAAATGTAGCCAAGTGTTGCATTGATCCTTTCCATGGTATGAATATATCATCTATATATCGACACCACAATTTTATATGTGATGTGAATGGTGTAGTTTTTAACCATTTAGCTTCATATTCTCCCATAAACAGGTTTGCGATCGAGGGAGCACACGTGGCCCCCATCGCTACTCCAGCAATCTGATGAAATATTAATTTTTCAAACTCAAAATAATTGTGAAAAATTGTTAACCTCGCTAAATTTGACAAAAAAGAGATTAACTCATTAGACAAATCACCCCTATTACGCAAACTCGATTCGACAACTTCAAATGCCATTATTTGTGGAATACTAGTATATAACGCAGTGATATTTATTTTATTTATTTACATTCTCTTATATACCGCGCTATTCTGCATCAGTGCAGTTTACATTGAACAAACTGAAATTACATTGAACAGGGCATTATAACTTGGAGATAACTATTTTACAGGCAACATGGGCTATGGAGGGTTAAGTGGCTTGCTCAAGACCACAAGGAGCACCTTGTGGGACTAGAAACCCCAGTCCATCCATCGTGACCAACAAAATGTCATCCATTTGTGACCATCTCTTATTTTTGTTCAAGATGTTCAAAAAATGTGTAGTGTCCCTTATATATGAGGGTATATTAATCAATAACGGACGTAAATATGCGTCAATATATTGGGACAAAGGTTCCAAAAGAGTACCCCTCATAGATACAATAGGTCTTCCTGGGGGTTCGGTCAAATTTTTATGTATTTTCGGTACTAGATACAATTTGGATTCAAAAACCGCCATTCTTTCTTCATAATTAATTTATTTTGTAATGCCGCAGTGGTTATTGCTTTAATCTGTGTACTAATACCAGGAGTAGGATCTTCCTCCAATCTTCTATAAGTCATGGAATCAGACAATTGCCTCATGGCTTCCTTCAGGTAAAAATCCTGACTGAGCACCACTACCGCTTTGCCCTTGTCTGCTCTATGAATCACTATATCAGTCTGAGACTGTAAAGAACGTAATGCTAACCGTTCCATCTTAGTTAGCGTGTTATGTTGCCAACATATAGTTTTTTTCAAAAGCTTGAATTTCCATTAAAATTAATTCTTTAAAGAGTACAAGAGCTGGATGTACCGGTCCTGGTGGGGACCAATTAGACTTAAGGGGTAATGGAAGATGTCTTACAGTTAAATCACTCTCCATGTTGTTGGAATCACTTGAAGGTCGTGAGGCAAAAAACATTTTTAAATTAAATTTTCTAATCAATTGTTCCAAATCCAATCGTACCTGAAAAGGATCATGGTGGGTACCTGGGACATAAGACAGACCCTTACCCAATATAATTAATTCATCTGAAGTTCATACTATGGAAAGGATCAATGCAACAATTAGCTACATTTCACGAATGGTTGAATTCAAGAGATAAGAATATTCAATTTACATATGTTTCACATATGCATAAAATTACTTTTTTGGATGTAGTGTCAGCAACACTTCCCTGGTGGCCAGTGGACGCCAGGGCAGGTGGGACACAAAAATATAATGTTAAGATTGGAGAGTCTTCTAAAGGCCCAAATGGCTCTTGGTCCTTGCAGTTGCTTTAGCTCCAATCTTCAATGAAACAATCAAGCTGAGTGGTGGGAATTAATAAGGCTTTTATTTCCCTTTTCACAGTGGTTCTAAATAGTGGGTTACAACTTTAAAGCAAATGTCCTTAATTCAGGGTTCAAAGCAAAAACTGTTATACGTCACAGGAATGGAGGTGCTCAAACAAAATACAGAATGCTCTGCTGGCAATTCACCCAATCACAAGTCTGGCAGTGACTCTAAACTTTCAGAAATGCAAAGTGTACAGTCCATCTCTTGGTCAGACAAATCTCCTGCCAGTTCCACTTGCATTGGCACGGTATCAGAAAGCTCTGATTCTATATCCCTGGTTTCTTGTAAAACACATTCAGGGGTTTTGTATATTTTCTGTAGCAGCTCCCAATGTCCTTGGCCTAGCCTAGGGCGTCGGCCACTTGCTGTGTTAGGCTTTAAAGTACCCTCTTTCCTTAGAGGCTTTATAGCAGCTTTATCATAGCTTTTATCATTCACAACTTTCTTATTAGGCATACATTTCTCATACCTTGTATGGCAGCAATCCTCAAGTAACCGGCTTTCTTCCACTGCCTGCCTTTCCCAGGCAGCAGCTTGGTGAAATTCTTTTCTATGACGGTTAGGCTTACCCTGTAGCCTTTGACTTCCTTCTCCTGGTGAAGGCCTGCCTCTGTACAAGCCCAGTTTCTGGCTTTCTGGCTCAGTGTGGCTTGGCTTCTCCAGCTGATTCTTGTTTGGCTTAGGGTTGCAGTTACAGCAGTGCTTTTGCCTCTGAGGGCAAACAGCTCTCGGTTTGGCTTGAGCTGACACCTCCTTAGGTCCTTCCTCAGCTCCTGGAAATCCTCTAGCACTAGAGTAGTCAGGTTTCCACTTCCACCTCTCTCTCTTGGTGCTGCCAGTGATTCTCCCCTTGCTTCTGCTAGGGCTGCTGCTTCTATCTCCGAGGCTACCGGTGCTCCTTCTGCCTCTTCTCCTTCCACACTCCGCTTATGAAGCCCTCCTGCTTTTGAGGATTGGAAGCTGGTTAGCATTTTCTCGTGACCAGCTGGGCGTGGCTCTTCAGTCTCCCTGAAGACACTCTTGCTCCCTCTAGCTGGTTCCTGGGAATATTGCAAGTCTTTTTCTCTGTAAAAACATCTTTTTTTTCTCTCAACTGGGTTCTCCTCAGCCCTCGCTGCATGACAGTAGCTATAATCAAGACAACAGAGGGATGGATGACATCTATCCACTGGAAACCGACAGATCGAAATACATTATTACATTATCATAGTGCACATCCTCACCGGTTAAAAAATGGATTACCATTTTCATAGTTCATTCGGTATCGGCGCAATTGTTCAGAAGAGAACGATTTTAAAATCCAATCAAAATCTTTGATTCGTAGTTTTCAAGAAAGAGGTTATCCTCACACCATTATACAGCAAGCTTATCATAGAGCCAAGTTTAATAATAGAACACTTTTGTTAGCTAGCACACATCGTAGACAAGATGATGACACTTGTGTCAATTTCATCACCAACTTTTCTCCGTTGAGTTTTCAAATTCAACGTGCTATTAAAAAACATTCAAATGTGTTAAGTGCTGTCCCTGGTTTAATTGATAAGAGGGTTCGATGTGTTTGGAAAAGGAATCCTAATTTGAAAGAAAAACTGAGTCCAACTGTACTTCGCCCACTCAGGCCAGATAGCATATTAGAGGAAAGTGTACTTCGCCCACTCAGGCCAGATAGCATATTAGAGGAAAGAACATAGATGGTGTGGTCATTGCAACATGTGTGTAGTAACTAGTGATATTAATAGTTTTACATATCATGATATAACATATAGATTGGTAGGTAGTACCACTTGTGATACCACATATGTGGTTTATGCCATTCTTTGTCCATGCCATTTGATATATGTAGGGAAAACCACCAGACCTTTAAAAATTAGATTAGGTGAACATAAGAGTCAGATAAAATGTCGTGTCAAGGAGGCCCCTTTAGTACAACATTGTGAGAAGAAAGGCCATTCATTTTTTGATTTACGTAGTTTTGCAATAGAACGGATTATGGCAGGAAGAGCTGATAGGTCGCGTGAACAAACTTTGATTATACAAGAGCAGTGATGGATATTTAGGTTGAGGTCCACCGTTCCGACTGGTTTGAATAATCAATAGAATGGTAGGCGTGTATCGATGACTAGAGAAAACATCTGGGAATATAATTACGTTATGGTAGGAGGAGTAGTATCACATAAGAATGGATGGTAGGAATTGTCCCGCATGCGTGGCGTTTCTTCGACTTTGGTAGTTAGTTGATTGTGAATGGGATGCATGCAGCATTAAGGTATGGAATTCTTAGTTGGTTTGATTTTATGTGAGGGATGCCATAGTATGGTTATATGTTTTAAGTTGATTCTAGTTAGTATTACAATGATTGTTTTCCCTGTAAGAATTGTAATGGCTTTAAGCAGCATTATTAGGAGATTCTTAGATATATGACTTCACCTTTTTGGAACCTTTTTAGGGAGGTTTGATCCCTGAAAGATACAGATGAAGACTTATCCCCTGACGAAACTTAAGAAAGTAAAACGCGATGAGGTGCTGATAAACGGCGTTGGGAAGAGAACGTGATATAAATTCAGATAAGCATCTTCTTATATGGGATTCAATTGGACTAGAATTGATGAGATTATTTACACTTGATTCCATAAGAGTGGATTGGTCATTGATGTGAACAACCACTATGAGTCCTGGTTTATAGGACGTTGGCAGTACTAGTGCTAGAAAGTCTGAGACCATTTCCAATCTCTTGCGAGTGAAATAGAGTTCTTATATATTGAAATCTATTATTTAAGGGGAGTGATAGAGTGAATCTGTTATTTGAGACAGTGTACCAAAATGGGCCTGCACCTTAATGTAAAGAAGACAAAGATCATGACAACTGGTATAATCAACAGGTTCATCGTCGAAGGAGAAGAAATTGAAATCGTGAATAACTTTAACCTACTTGGATCAACTATCAATAAAGAAGCAACAAGCAGTCAAGAAATCAGACAATGCATTGCTCTTGGCAGAAGGGCTATGAAAGACCTAGATAAGATTCTCAAGAGCAGAGATGTCTCTCTCCATACAAAGATTCGACTTGTTCAAGCCATGGTGTTTTCAATAACATCATATGGATGTGAAAGCTGGACAGTGAAAAAGATAGACAGGAAGAAAATTGATGCCTTTGAATTATGGTGCTGGCGGCGAATACTGTGTATACCATGGACGGCCCGAAGAACAAACCAGTCTGTACTAGAGGAGATCAAACCTAAGCTTTCTTTAGAAGCTCAGATGACAAGACTTCGACTTTCATACTTTGGACACATCATGCGGAGAGAGAGATCATTAGAGAAAGACATCATGCTTGGCAAGATAGAAGGTCAACGCAAAAGAGGAATGCCAGCAATGAGATGGATCGATACAATAACAGCAGCTACGGATACCAGTCTGTCAACAATGAGCTGCCTGACTCAAGACCGAACCCAATTTAGGATAGCTATCCAGAGGGTCGCCATGAGTCGACTCCAACTCGACGGCACTTAACAACAACAACAACAACCACACTCTGGAAAATAGCCCACTTAGACTGCCTTTTAAAGTCCGGCAGTGTGGCAGTGGTCCCGATTGGCCTTGTTGGAGGGGAGCGGGGAGGAGCTTACCTTCCCGCTCTCCCTCAATGATGCCGATCGTGTGCAGGGAGCAGGAAGAGAGGCTTTGCTGGTGTTGGCTGCTGCCTTTTAAAGTCCAGCAGTGTGGCGGTGGTCGTCGGGCCCGATTGGCCTTGTTGGAGGGGAGCGGGGAGGAGCTTATCTTCCCGCTCTCCCTCGATGATGCCGATCGGGTGCAGGGAGCAGGAAGAGTGTAGCAGGAGGGAGAAGGGGATGAGGAAGTTTGAAAGAAAAGTATTATGTCATGGGAGAGGCCCCCTGGATGTGGATCATTCTTTATTTCACTTCGTCACCCACTATTACCTAAGAGAGAGCTCCTCTCTTCCTCCAAACCCTCCCTTGGTCTCTGCTTGCACACAAGAACTAATGTTCCAGACAGCTGCAGTTGGCTAAACTGTGAAATGCATTTTTTTAAATTAAAGGCTTGTAATAAATGTTTGCAACTTACATTTAGAGGGTCCTGGCTGATGTTATTAATATTCAAAGACAGAATGTGGTCTTTGCTGCCCACATAGATCCGGTCCTGATCTTCATCCATTAATAATATTCTATAGTCCTGCGGGTCATGGGATATCCTATAGTGCTGTGCGGTTCTGGTTTCCTGAAGTTCTGTAATACAGAAGTAAAGAAAAGAAACATGTTATAGCATTTTTCACATTTCTCTATTCATTTCACCCTGAAATAACAGTTTCTGTGTTTGAATGATGTTTGTCCTCTCTCTGCTGCCGTTGGCATGAGTGTGTGTTCGGTAGCATATCACCCATCAGCAGTGATCCAGTCACACTGCCTCTTATCTGCGTGTACGTGTCCACAGCATCAACAGGGTAACTTACAGGGATGTTTGCACAGGGAAAATGGCTACGATACCCCAACACAATTTTATAAGTACACATGCTGATGAGTACGTATAATTTTATGCATTTAATTTTCCTTTCCTTTCATTTATTTAGATACTAAACCTGCCGTCACAAAAAAGCCCAAGGTAGGTACATAATAAACACTCATAAAACCATCATAAAAAATTACAACAAAACGAAGCATCACAAACTCATAAATACACTAAACCTCAGCTTAAGAGGACTGTCAATCTAATTGGTCAACTCCTGCTACAGCTCAGTCACAGGGGGAAGAATAAACTCCCCAACTCTCCAGTTGCATATGAGAAGTCTGGTGACTTATTCCACAGAAATGGAATAATGGAAGAGAAGACTGAGGCCTGAGCCTTCAACAAGCTAAAGGCTTTTATTGCAGAGAGGACCAGCATCCCATCCAATGCAATATTTTTGTTAATTAATTAATTAATTTTTTTTACTTTTATTTTTTTGAATTTTGTTTTGGTTTTCAGATTTTTATCCTATTCTATTTTTATACTTCCATGGCCTTTCTTGTCTGCAGCAGCAGAGACAGTCACGATTGTATCAGCTCCCTTATGCTGATTCCCAATATTTAATTTTCCTGCATAATGTAGAGAGGTTAGAGGTTAGGTTCATCTGCTTTATATGTCGCTACCTTTAAGGCAGCCAATGAAGTGAGCATATAATTGGCATGGCATGATCCCAAAATCCCGCTTATACAGCAAGCTTAGCTGCAGCATTCTGAACTCTAGAAACGCCTTAAATTCTCCTGTGTATAAAGCAGTCCAGTAATCCAAATGAGACAAAATAAAAGCTTAGGTAATAGCTACAGAATTATTTTGAACAAAGAATGAACAAATTCTTCTCAGCTAATGCAAATAAAACGAAATCTTTACCACAAGGGTTCTCAAACCACTACCCTAGCCAGCCGGGTTTTCAGGAGCGTCCAATGAATATGCACGAGAGAGAGACAGTGCATGCAAATCTCTCGTGTGTATTTTCATTATGGTTATCCTGAAAACACGACTGGCTAGGTGTGTCCCGAGGACTGGACTGAGAATCCCTGCTGTGCCACATAAGGGATCTTTATCTTTATCTTTATTCATACAACTTGATTAACCGCCCAGGCCGGAGCGTCAGGGCGGTGTACAACACAAATTATAGGCTACCGAAAATAAAGTTAGAAAGGAACGCCAAAAAACTGACAGGAAAGAGAGGTAATAAGATAAAGGCAGAAAGAAAGAAGAGCCCGATAGGGCAAAGTGGGCAAGGTAGAGGGAGGGCAGAAAGGGGAGGGAGAGGGAACGGACTGCTGGGGGATGCTCATGGGGGGAGGGCACGACCAGGGGACAGAGCACCGTCGACAGGAGGGGGAAGGTCGAAGGCTTGGCAAAAGAGGTGAGTCTTAAGAAGATCTCTTTTTCAAAGTTCAAACTTCCATCAAATATAATTCCTAATATACGCACACAGTCTTAAACTTATAGGACTTCACCCCAAGTTATTAAAGTCTGAATAGCTAGACAAGTTTCGCGACGTGCCAAAAGCATCTCAGGCTTATTAGGTTTTATCTACTCTGCAATCACTGTCAGTCATGCATCTCCTAAAGAAAGGGGGGAGGGGAAGCGAGGAAGGGGAGTGGGGTTTGTTCTGGTGGTTCTTCCTCTATTGCAATTCCACTCCCAGTTGGTGAACCCCAAAGGTCTGTTCTGGGCCCTCTCCTTTTCTCTCTCTATATCCAAGTGCCTTGGTGCTCTCATCTCCTCCCATGGTTTTCAATATCATTTATATGATGATGACTCTCAGATCTATCTACACGTAGACACTCCCGGCCCTTATCTCTGCCTGCCTATCTGACATTGCTATCTGGATGTCTCACCGCCAATTGAAATTGAATATAGACGCGAACAGGACAACAAACTGAAGCCTCTCCCCTGTCCAAAATCTTTCCAGGTCATGAATTGCCAAAGTTCAGCAAACCGCGCTTTCTCTGTGGCTGCCTCCGCTCTATGCTGCTAAGTTAGGGAACTGCTAGTGCTAGTGTGACTGTCTCATTTTGCCCGCCACGACGACCAATGAGACCAGCCTATCTGGCACCTCTTCTCCCAAGTCACCCTGGTGAATTTGATGTAACTACCATCTTGAGCCATACATTTTTGAGAATGACAACACTACCCAGACTCGAAAACTCTCACTCAGTCTTATGTACTATTAGACTAGCTAATCATCCCTCCCAGTTAACATTTAACACATACAATAGTCTGTTCCATGTATAACGCAGTCTTGCAGTATAGACTTTCTCTCCTCCAATGTTAGCTTATACTCTTGTCTAGAATCTCCTAGCAGTATCACCTCTCATTTGATCGTGCTTTTCCCCACCGACAATGAGTCCAACCACCACGTGTATTCTCTTTCGCTGCTCTGACCTAAGGTATTCTCTCACTTTGTTACTTTGCAGCTGACTTTACTGTTTTTGCTGAATGCTAAAGATTATGTTGTATATTATAACTCGCTTCACCATTAAATCTTCGGTCTGTTTACTTTGTTTAACAGTACCACTGTATCACGGTCAGCAGTAACCCTGTTCCTTTACAGTGTTTAATAGACTCCTCCAATGTTCTAAAGCTTTCTATTTCACTTTACAGTGTTACTTTTATAGTGTTTAATAGACCCAACCAACATTCTAAAACTTTCCATTAACTTGGTCAGCTGATTACTTCCAGTCAATACAATCGAAAACAAGAACTGCCCCAAGGATTCACCCTATCTGCTCTCCTTTTCAACTTATACCCTTTGCTCTATTTTCAAAAAATGCAATGTTTTATACCACATTTATGCAGATGATATGTTATATCTCCCTATCAACATTACAGACCCCCATCCCCCAACAAATCATCAACTGCTTCAAAGAGGCTGCAAATTGGCTGATCTCCCACAATCTACATATAAACTACACCAAAACAGAGGCCCTATATATTACAAGATATCAAGACTTTTCTCTACCTACAACTATCACAATCAATGACATAGACATATCCATCAAGAACGAAGTAAAATATCTTGGGGTCATACTTGACCAAACCCTTAGCATGTCTCCCCACATAAATTATACAACCAAAAAAATCTACTTCAAACTCAAGCTGTTATAACATCTATGTCCCCTTCTACCCACCCAAGATATTTCAGTTCAGTATTTCAAGCATTAATTACACCTCATTAGTGCATTACAAGGATTAACTAAACAGAACATAGGATCACTTCCAGTTGCCCAACATGTTGCTGCTGGCACTGTCTCACTTACGTGCATTTCTGAACACATTACACAGATTCTTTATGAATTATACTGGCTCTCCATACAAAGCAGAATTCACTATAAAATAATTATAAAAACATTCAAGCTTTGAGACAGATAGCCCCATCTCATCTCTCTACCCTGATCACCCTGTAGGAAGAAAACCACCCAAAGCAAGTGAATAACAAAAATAAACTAAAAGCTTCATCAGATTTCCATAGCTCTAATAAAGCGACCAATAATAGAACCTTTTCCCACTATGCTCCCATAATCTGGAATGAACTCCCAACTGAGTTAAGAGAAACTACCGATCTTTCTTCCTGCCGCAAAAAACTAAAAACCCATCTGTTCAGGAAACATTTTGATTCCCTTACATCCCCCCCCCCCCCGAATAATATCCATTCCCAAGCTACACCATAAACCCCTCCCCCCCACCCAACTTATACACTCCTATGGCTCCTCTTCCAATTCATGGAGTAGTCTTGCCCTTATTGTATAATTGCACACTGTATTACAGTTATGGCAATTAATCTCTGTATGTAGTTATAGTAAACTGTTATTATCTGTACATAGTTAATCTGTTAAATGTAACTGATTCCGTTTCTGTTCTATGTAAACCACCTTTGATCTATTTGGAAAAAGCAGTATAAAAATATGAAATAAATAAATAAAATAAACATGGCCAAAACCAAACTTTGTATTTTTCCCCCTAAACCCTCCCCCCCTCCCCCCTTCCTCCTTTCTCTATCTCTGTAGATAACACGCTTCTACTTCGTATCTCCTCAGCCTGCACACTTGGAGTCATCTTTGACTCCTCCCTCTCCTTCTCGCATACATCCAACTGATTTCTAAAACCTGTCGTTTCTTTCTCTATAATACTAACAAAATTAGCCCCTTCCTTTCTGAACACACTACTAAAACACTTATCCACCCTTTAATCACTTCTCATCTCAACTATCGCAACCTCCTTGCTGATCTAACTCTGAGCCATCTTTCTACCCTTCAGTCTGTTCAGAGATCTGCAGCGCGCCTAATCTTCCGCCATCCCTGACATACTCATATAACCCCTCTTCTAAAGTCATTTCATTGACTCCCATTCCATTTTCCATACTCAATTTGACCTATACATGCATTCATTCCACTGCTCCTCACTACCTTTCCTCTCTCCTCACACCCCTCCTTGGGAACCCCGCTCTTCTATTGGCCTGCTTAACTCTATGCCCTTTTCTTCGACTGACAATTCCAGACTTTGATTTTTTCACCTTGCTGCTTCTTATGCCTGTAACAAACTTCCAAAGTCTGTACGTCAGGCTTCATTTCTCCCCTTTTTCAAATCCATGCTAAAAACTCACCTCTTTGAGGCTGATTTTGTGTCCTGATCGCTTGCTTTTCCCTTATGTCTCTTTTCCTTTCCCTATTTGTACCCTTGTTCACAGCTATTGTATTGTCTGTCTTTATTAGATTGTAAATTCTATCGAGCAAGGACCATCTTTTATATATGTCTGCTATGTAGTGCTATATAAATGATTAATAGTAGTAGTAGTAATATTATTTATTTATTTTTTATTTACATTCTCTTATATACCGCACTATTCTGCATCAGTGCAGTTTACATTGAACAAACTGAAATTACATTGAACAGGGCATTATAACTTGGAGATAACTACTTTTTTACAGGGAACATGGGCTATGGACTATGGCTATATTATCTGCAAACTTCTGAAAATTAATGGCATGTTGCAATAGTATTGCAATCAAAGTTTCCATATACATGTTGAATAAAAAGGGGAGGAAAGGGTGCTTTGTTGAACATCACAGAGTAATACTTGAGCTGATGACTTGTATCCCATTATAAAACACACTTTGCCCTGTCTACTCACAATGATTGCAACCACTTTAATAAATGACCACCAACATCGATATAAGCCAAACACTCCAAAAGTATGGTGTGATTCTATTGCAAATGCCATACCTAAAACTAGTGACTAATAAAGAGTCATTGCCATCATCCAATGAAGTAGATAAGTAAGTGCTGTTTCTGGGCTATAGTCATGCCTATACCCTAACTGACTAGGACGTAGGGCAACTGAGGAAGCACCTTAGTGAGGCAAATTTGAAACTGGTTTATAATTAAATAACTTCTGTGGAACTAATGTTGGGGATTTTTGCCTTTTTTTCTAATTATTGTGGCCACAGGGTTCACCCAACATAAGTAAAAGGCACAGGACTCTCTTTCACTAAAAGTATTGTGCCACTGAAGTAAAGAAGACATTTTTATTATCAGGTCCGTAATAATACAAGCTTCCGTACTGGTAAAAATTAAGTTTTAGCCACTACATCAATAATATACATGGAAATACAATTTAGCAATATACCTGAGAGTACATTTGTCAATCTGCAAGATAATGAATTTGAAATGTGTTTATGCGCAAAGCACCTGATGTCTTCTATGAAGGGTCCTGGGCGGCAGATTCTGGAGTTGCTCTAAGGAGGGTCTGTCAGAGTCTTCCCACCAACATAGTTCATTGTGTTTCCTTATATAGCCGTTTTCTTTAACCCTTCACCCAGTTTTTGTTGTTTATGCGCTTTTCTGACATTTCTCGCTTTCTGGTCACACCTGCATTTGACCTTTTTACATGTCCCCTTGTGCTCTGGTCTCTACACACCTCTGAATATACTGGGAGTCTTTATTTTTGGAAATGTGGTTACTGATTCTCGCTTGAAGGTCTGACACTGCTCTAGTCAGTGACTTCTATTGCCGGTAATTATGTCACCCCACACCCTCCCTGCTGATGATATCTGGTTGCCCTTTCTACTTGTTCCTACTGCATGGGTAGGTAAGAAACATCTTCTATATGTTTTCTTCACACTTCTCATGTCTTTCTTTTCCATTTCTTATAAGGGGTTCTGCTACAAGTCCACTTGCACAACTACTCCTAGGCATAGCATTTGTCTGGTCATCAGGGAATACGGCTTAGTGAGGGAATGCGGCCTAAAGTGGGATTCACCCCTTTTTATTCCATTCACTAAAAAGGATGAACTTAAGCTGTTTTTTAATTATTTTAAGACCAGACAGCAACAACACAGCTACCTCATCTTTCACCAGTCCTAAAATCCTAGATGAATAGGAGACATACATCTTATAGGTGGGGTGAGGACACCTCCTCATGAGATGTTCTAAATTACACTGAATCTCGACTGGCACTTGATAAGAATAGCCGAGGTCTCTTATCAGCTAATTCCAGAGGCTCACACAACCTAAAAATCGTTTCAGCCATAACAGAGGCAAAAGCTTCACAACCTAGCAATTTAGCTTGAGCAGTGGTCTCAACAACAGAAGCCCCTGAAGACTCAAACAACTCATGAGAGATCGTAAAGATTTCCTTTGATCTGCAAACTAAATAAGTAAGTTATCTAGCAAAATAATTTTGTTTAGCAGCCAAACTTGCTCTTCTGTACTACAACCAGGTTTCAACTCTTCATGACACTCATCACTATGCCTCCTCCAAACCCTATCCACTCTGCGAACCCCACTCTTCAATTCCCTAAGCTCTTTAGTATACCAGAGTGACGATTTCCATGGTCTGAAACTTAACGACTTTTGGAGGTACAGAAGCCAAGACTGTTTAGCCTACACTTTTATTCCAACACTTCACTTGTTGATCAGGTGATAGCATTAAAACTGTCTTACAGTTTATGCAAAACAGCAGCCAGCAGTACAACTGCCACAGTAAGTACATCAGACAGAGACTTTCCAGTTAATATCTCTTTAGAGGAAGGATCACGTAAACAGCAAGTCAAAGAGCAGGAAACAGGGTCACTATGTGTCACCGTCTTCTCATGGAGAATAAAACAAAGGATATTATAATTCCTCTGTATCGCTCCATGGTGCGACCACACCTTGAATATTGTGTGCATTTCTGGTCACCATATCTTAAAAAGGATATAGCAGAATTAGAAAACATACAGAGAAGAGTGACAAAAATGGTAAAGGGGATGGAAGGATATGTATACAAGGAAAGGCTTAAAAGGTTAGAGCTCTTCAGTTTGTAAAAGAAACGGCTGAGGGAGATATGATAGAGGTCTATAAAATAATTAATGGAGTAGAATGGGTAAATGTAGATCGGTTGTTTACTACTTCAAATAGTAGAAAGACTAGGGGACACACAATGAAGCTACAATATTTAAGACAAATTGGAGAAAATATTTTTTCACTCAACGCATAATTAAAATTCTGGAATTTGTTGCTGGAGGATGTAGTAAAAGCTGCCAGTGTAACATAGAAACATAGAAAAATGACGACAGAAAAAGACCACATGGCCTATCTAGTCTGTCCTTCCATATCAACAACTACAACAGTCCACTTTTTTCATTTAGAGATCCTCTGTGTTTGTCCCATGCTTTTTTGAATTCAGATACTGTCCTCATCTCTACCACCTCCACCAGAGACTATTCCATGGATCCACCACTCTTTCCGTAAATAAATATTTCCGCATATCACTCCTGAATCTATCCCCTTTCACCCTCATCCCATGTCCCCTCATAGCAGAACTTGCTTTCAATCGAAAGAGGCTCTCCCTCTGTGCATTTATGCCATGGAGGTATTTAAACATCTCAATCATATCATTAAGATCCTTAAGTCTGTCCTCATATTTATTTATTTAACATTTCTTATATACCGCCTTTCATGATATCAAGGCGGTTTACATTGAACAAACTGAAATTACATTGAACAGGGCATTATAACTTGGAGATAACTATTTTACAGGGAACATGGGCTATGGAGGGTTAAGTGGCTTGCCCAAGACCACAAGGAGCACCTGTGGGACTAGAAACCCCAGTCCTTCCAGCCCAAGGTTGCTGTCCTCTAGTGGGATTTGAACCCCTGACCTTCCGGCCTGAAGTACCTTGCCCCAACCACTAGGCCACTCCTCCACTCATATGCTTTATAATGAAGATAAATAACCATTTTCCCTCACTCGGTTTGCAGCTTGTCGTGCTGTGAGGGCTTGTGTGCATCAGTGATGCTGAGAGCTAAACTATCGGTAGTTTAACTACTGGCAGGGTCTCCCAAGATGGACAGGTCTCAGCTGAGGTGCCAGACCAAGACAAACCACCCATCTGGGCAGCAGCAGAATGGGATAGTTGACGGCAGAGGATCACATTTCTGTGACAATGGCAACAACACCAAACTTAAACTGCGCGGAAGAAAGGCCCAGCAATCTACTTCTGTATCTTGCCATGAAAACCCAATGGATAGTTACAACAAAACAAATTGTGCTATAGTGCTGGAAGATGAGACTCCCAGGTCAGAAGGCACTCAACTAGCTACTGAGGAAGAGCTGAAGACCTTTCAGAGTAAAGCCAGCATTTATGATGTGGCTGGATCAAAGCCCTTGGGACGTCTGACTGCTGATGTAGCTGCGCATGAAATGAGAGTCAGAAGCTGTAAAGACGTCTTACGCATTGGAACATGGAACGTACGAAGCATGAACCAAGGGAAGTTGGAGGTGGTCAAGAATGAAATGGAACATGTACAGCTGGATCGGGCACTTTGCATCAGATGATCACATGGTCTACTATGCTGGAAATGAAAGACAAAGAAGAAATGGTGTTGCATTTATAATAAAGAAAAACTTGCAAGAACTGTAATGAAATACAATGCAGTCAGCGAACGCTTAATCTCTATTTATCTACGAGGAATGCCTATCAACACAACTATAATTCACTTGTATATGCCCCAACAACAGCTGCAGAAGAGAATGAAATTGAAGAGTTCTATGAACAAGTACAAGCTGAAATTGACAGAACATGCAAACAGGATATCCTGATAGTCATGGGTGACTGGAACGCAAAAGTTGGCAACAAAGAAGAAGGCAAAGTAGTTGGAAAATATGGACTTGGCAACAGAAATGAAGCTGGAGAAAGACTGATAGAATTCTGCAAGACCAACGACCTATTCATCTCAAACACCTTCTTCCATCAACACAAGCGGCGACTGTACACATGTACTTCACCCAATGGATTGTATAAAAATCAAATTGACTACATCTGTGGAAGTCAACGATGGAAAAGTTCTATAACATCAACAAAGACAAAACCTGGAGCTGACTGTGGTACAGATCATCAACTACTAGTATGCAAACTCAAGCTAAAGTTGAAAAAGAGCAAACCACTCGTGAATGCAGCAAAATATGACCTGGAGAATATACCACTGGAATTTAAAGACTGCCTGCAAAATCGATTTGCTGCTTTAGATACAAATGACAGAGCTCCAGAAGAGTTATGGAATGACATCAAGAAGGTTGTGTTGGAAGAAAGCGAGAAGTCTCTACAAAAGGTGAAAAAGCAAAAACGGCCAAAATAGATGATGGAAGAAACTCTGAAAATTGCCCAGAAACGCAGAGAAGCTAAAGCCAGAGGAGAAAGAAAGACAATAACAGAACTCAACAGAGATTTCCAATGTGCAGCAAGACAAGACAAGGAAAAGTACCACAACGACACATGCAAAGAAATAGAAACAGAAACTATTAGAGGAAGAACAAGATCGGCTTTCCCACAGCTACGAGAGTTAAAGAAAAAGTTCCAGCCTCGAATTGGAATGTTACAAGATGCTCAAGGTTCTATGTTGAATGATGCTGAGATGATCAAGAAAAGGTGGATGGAATATACAGAGTTTTATATGATAAAGATCAAGTGGACCAACAGCCGTTTCAACCTGTACCTTATGATCAGGAACCATTGGTGATGAAAGAAGAAGTTGAAGCAGCATTGAAAGCCTTATCAAAGAACAAAGCACCAGGCATTGATAGCATTCCCATAGAAGTATTACAGCAATCTGATGCAGCTGTTACCGTACTTACAAGGCTCTGCCAAGAAATATGGAAGACAACATCATGGCCAACTGACTGGAAAAGATCTGTGTTTATACCAATACTAAAGAAAGGTGATCCAACTGACTGTGGAAATTATCGCACAATCGCTCTGATCCCACATGCCAGCAAGATTCTACTGAAGATTATTCAAAAGAGACTATAACCATACCTGGAACAAGAACTACCTGAAGTGCAAGCAGGGTTCAGGAAAGGGCGAGGAACGAGAGACATCATTGCAGATGTGAGATGGATCCTTGAAAAGACTAAAGAATACCAAAAGGATATCTATTTGTGCTTTATCGACTATAGCAAGGCTTTTGACTGTGTAAACCATGAGAAACTCTGGGCCACATTAAGAAGCATGGGTATACCAGAACACCTGATCGTACTCTTGCACAATCTGTACATTGATCAAGAAGCAACAGTTCGAACGGAACAAGGAGAAACAGAATGGTTTAAAATAAGCAAAAGTGTAAGACAAGGCTGCATACTTTCCCCCTACCTGTTTAATTTATATGCAGAACAAATCATAAGAGAAGCAGGATTGTATGAAGACAGAGGTGTGAAGATTGGTGGAAGACTCATCAACAACCTTCGCTATGCTGATGATACCACATTACTGGCTGAAAGTGAAGATGATCTGAAACATTTTCTTTTCACAATCAAAGAACATAGTCTCAAAATGGGCCTGCACCTTAATGCAAAGAAGACAAAGATCATGACAACTGGCATAATCAACAGGTTTATCACTGAAGGAGAAGAAATTGAAATCGTGAACAACTTTAACCTACTTGGATCAACTATCAATAAAGAAGCAACAAGCAGTCAAGAAATCAGACGACGCATTGCTCTTGGCAGAATGGCTATGAAAGACCTAGATAAGGTTCTCAAGAGCAGAGATGTCTCTCTCCATACAAAGATTCGACTTGTTCAAGCCATGGTATTTTTAATAGCATCATATGGATGTGAAAGCTGGACAGTGAAAAAGATAGACAGGAAGAAAATTGATGCCTTTGAATTATGGTGCTGGCAGCGAATACTGTGTATACCATGGACTGCCCGAAGAACAAACCAGTCGGTACTAGAGGAGATCAAACCTAAGCTTTCTTTAGAAGCTCAGATGACAAGACTTCGCCTTTCATACTTTGGACACCATGCGAAGAGAGAGATCATTAGAGAAAGACATCATGCTTGGCAAGATAGAAGGTCAACGCAAAAGAGGAAGGCCAGCAATGAGATGGATCGAGACAATAACAGCAGCTATGGGTACCAGTCTGTCAACAATGAGTCGCCGGACTCAAGACCGAACACAATTTAGGATAGCTATCCAGAGGGTCGCCATGAGTCGACTCCGACTCGACGGCACTTAACAACTTAACAACAACAACAATAACCATTTTAGTAGCCACCCTCTGTACTGACTCTATCCTGTTTATATCCTTTTGAAGGTGCGGTCTCCAGAATTGCACACTATATTCCAAATGAGGTTGCACCAAAGACTTATACAGAGGCACTATCACCTCCTTTTTTCTGCTAGCCATTCCTCTCCGTATGCACCCAAGCATCCTTCTAGCTTTTGCTGTCACCTTTTCTACCTGTTTAGCTACTTTAAGATCATCAGACACAACCATTCCTAGGTCCCGCTCTTCTTTAGTGGGCAAAAGTACTTCACCCCCTATACTATATTGCTCCCTTGGATTGCTGCAGCCCAAATGCATGACCTTACATTTTTTAACATTAAATCCCAGCTGCCAAATTCTAGACCATTCTTCAAGCTTAGCTAGATCCCTCCTCATGTTATCTACACCTTCCTGGGTGTCTATTCTATTGTAGATTTTGGTATCATCCGCAAAGAGGCAAACCTTACCTGACAGCCCTTCCGCTATATCACTAACAAAGATGTTAAAAAGAATCAAAGGACAGATCCCTGGGGCACACCACTGGTAACTTTCTTCTCCTCAGAGTGAGTTCCGTTTACCTGTACTCTTTGTTGCCTCCCACTGAACCAGTTTCTAACCCAAGCAGTAACTTTAGGGTCCATCCCTAGGGTGCTCAGTTTGTTTATAAGGAACGGTGTCAAAGGCTTTACTGAAATCTAAATACACCACATCTAGGGCTCTCCCTCGGTCCAACTCCCTGGTCACCCAGTCAAAGAAATCAATCAGATTTGTCTGACAAGACCTGCCTCTGGTGAATCCATGCTGCCTTGGATCCTGTAATCCGCTGTGTAGCTGTGTTTAAAAGAGGTTTGGATGAATTCCTGGAGGAAAAGTCCATAAACCATTATTAAAGAGGACCAGAGAAGTCCACTGCTTATCCTGGGATAAGTATTATGGAATCTGTATACCTTTTTAGGAACCTGACAGGTACTGGTGACCTGGATTGGCCACTGTAGGAAACAGGATACTGGGCTTGATGGACCCTTGGTCTGACCCAGTATGGCATCTCTTATTTATTTATTTAACAAGTTTTTCTATACCACCTTTAGCCAAGGTAGTTTATAGAGAACAATAAGCAAATTCCATTGTGATACAGTTACATCGAACAAAACAGAAGAGTAGCATATTACAATTTGGTGTGGTACAATGTGAGCTGTGAGGTGTTATGTGTTTAATGAAGAGGTGGGTTTTTAGTATTTTCTTCAGGTCCTGTGCAGTCTACATTGATCTTATATGATCTGGGAGTGAGTTCCAGATTCTGGGAGTGAATAAAGAAAATGCTCTGTTGATTGTTTGCTGGAAGCATTTTGTCTTTAGAGATGGGGTGGCTAGTAGTGGAGTGGCCTAGTGGTTGGGGCAAGGTACTTCAGGCTGGAAGGTCAGGGGTTCAAATCACACTAGAGGACAGTAACCTTGGGCCGGATGGACTGGGGTTTCTAGTCCCACAGGTGCTCCTTGTGGTCTTGGGCAAGCCACTTAACCCTCCATAGCCCATGTTCCCTGTAAAATAGTTATCTCCAAGTTATAGTTGCCCTGTTCAATGTAATTTCAGTCTGTGCAATGTAAACCACCTTGATATCATGAAAGGCAGTATATAAGAAATGTTAAATAAATAAATAGTAGGTTTTGATTTGACGATCTTCATGCCCTTATAGCGGGTGGTTTGCTGATGAGTGAGACAAGGCAGGGGGCTGAGGAGTTGTGCAGAATTGTGTGAATAGTTGTAATGACCTTGTGTTTTGTCCTTTGGATTATTGGTAGTCAGTGTAGGCTCTTGAGGGTGGATGTCTTGAGGTGCCTGTTAGGATTCTGGCAGCAGTGTTTTGAGCTCTCTGGAGTGGATAGAGTTCATGCTTTGGGATGCCTTGAAACAATATGTTTCCATAGTCTAGATGTGGTGTTATGATAGATTGAACTACTGTTCTGTAGTCCTTGTGATTAAGTAGGGGTCGTAGGTGGTGGAGCGATTTAATTTGAAAGTCATGCATTATTGGCTTCCTTCTTGATATGGGAGTGCATGTTGAGGCCTCTGTCAAGGATTATTCCCAGATATTTGATTTTGTCTTGTATTGCGAGCTCAGTATGTTGAAGCTACTACTACTACTACTGAACATTTGTATAGTGCTACAAGGCATACACAGAGCTGCACAGACACATGTAAAAGTCAATCCCTGCTCATTGGAGCTTACAATCTAGTTGAGACAGACAGCATAGTAGCTGTAGACATGGGATAAAGCCTGGGGGGGGGGGGGGGGGATGGTAAGAAACCACAAAGGAGATCAGGTGAGTCAAGATCCGAAAGCGGCAGTGAAGAGGTGAGTTTTCAGTCTGGATTTGAAAAGGGCCAGAGAAGGCGCCTGATGTTCAGACTCAGGTAGTTTGTTCTAGGCATAAGGAGCAGCAAAGTGAAAGGAACAAAGTCTAGAGTTAGCACTAAAAGAGAAGGGCACAGATAGAAGCAATTTGCCAGAAGACCAGAGTTCCCGAGATGGGGTGTAGGGAGAGATAAGAGAGGAAAGGTAGTTAGGAGCTGCAGAGTGAATGCACTTATAGGTCAGCAAGAGAAGTTTGAACTGGATGTGGAAATGGATAGGAAACCAATGAAGAGAATTGAGAAGAGGGGTAATATGAGCATGATGAGGCTGGTGGAAGATTAGCCACGCAGCAGAGTGCTGAACAGATTGAAGGGGAGAGAGATGACTTAGAGGGAGACGAGCAAGGAGTAGGTTACAATAGTGTAGATGGGAGGTGACTAAGGAGTGGATAAGTGTCTTAGTAGTGTGTTCAGAAAGGAATGGGAAAATTTTGTTGATGCTATAGAGAAAGAAACAGCAAATTTTAGCTATCAGTTGGATGTGCACAGAGAAGGACAGGGAGGAGTCAAAGACGACCCCAAGGTTGTGAGCTGAGGAGACAGTGTGAGCTTTTTGGGGGGAATGAAGGAAGAGTCTCTTGTGACTAGTAGTATTTCGATTTTGCTGCTGTTTAACACTAGGTTCAGGCTTGTAAGGAAGTCTGAGGTGGCTAAGAAGCAATCTAAGATGCTTGAGAAGTTTGGAGTTAAGAGTGTAAGAGGGCATGTAGAACATGATATCATCAGCGTACAAGTGAAAGTGAACATTGAATTTTCTGAGCAAGTTGCAGATGGGTTGGATATAGATATTAAAAGGGAGTGTAGATAAGGCTGATCCTTGTGGTATGCCATATGTTCTTATATACCAACATTTCATAATAAAGTATCGGAAATAAAGAGTAAATCTATACTCTTCCCTTTCTCATGAGTGGGTGAATCAACCACCTAGCAAAAACCCATCTCAACCAAGGCTACTAAAATAATCACCAACTGCCCCATCAGCACTTACAAATGCTGAGAAGTCAAAACCCCTAAAACCACAATAAAAGGGTTATTATTAATAATGATCTTCATAATAAACTGAGATAGCACTTCCAGTGCCTGCAATGGGGACTGGGGAGCCCGATTTACACTAATAAAACAATAGGATACCCTTTACTCTGGACCCAGCCCATAAACATAACCTGCCATCTAGATGTAAACTGTCAATTTGTAAAAATTCCAGAGCAGTTTTGTAAATCATAGCTTGCCCATCCACACTTCACTGCAATCTTACACTTCCTCCCTGCTCGATACCCTAGAGGACATAATTCATTCAAAGCAACCCTTTCCTTTTTAAACCAAGTTTCAGTTAATTTTAAAAAAATAAACATGTTTCCTCCCACACCAAATCCCTCAAAATAAGCTCTATACACTTAACAGATCACACATTCCTCAAAGTTCCCTGAAGCTTAGGCCCAGGGTAACTTCCAACATATGTATCCCTCCTCTTCAGTTTAACCGAATAAGCTAAAGACTGACCCCTCTCAACCTCTACTTTTATCGCAAAGCCCTTACTGTGTCCTCTCCAATTACTTTCTACCAATATTAAACCAGGAAAAATCAACCACGTGTCCATGTTAGTTTGCAAAGGGCTCTCCTTCAGCAGGAGCTGGGCAGTTATGTGTACATGTGTATGACATACTCATGTTCACGCACACAACAGGTGTATATCTAGGTGCTCTTCGGGCTAGTTCGGAGAGACATAGAAATCCGTTTCACCTTTATGGACATTTCACATAGATGCCATGTTATGAAATGTTATGAAATGACACTCAGAGTGACTGGGTTTGGAGAGGAGACTGCAGCACAAGCAGGCTGGAGAAACAAGGTGAAGGTCAGGTCCTACCAGAGGATGAGTCACCGGGTTCACTAGTGGTCTACATTACATTGTGCCAAAGAAAGTCTCCTTCTGCATAATATGTGCAGGCAAAATGTCAAGGTGCCTTTGGAAATTATTTTTTTGGAAATGCTAATACCTCATTACAATTAAGAACATTTCTACCCCATTTTCTTGGTTTCTGATTACACCTTTTGCTACTTAAGGAGCTTCTTTCTTTCTCACACAGTTGCTTAGAACCCACACGTCTGTTAGCAAATGCTATTCTGATGTTTTTCTCTTTTGCCTAAATGACTGGTTTTCTTGCATCAAGCTTTTATTTTATTTATTCATATTTATAATCCTCAACATCTGAAGGTCTATGTGGAGCACACTGATGCATAATCATAACACTCAATATGACAATAAACAATTAAGCAAGAATTAAAATAACAAATTAAAACCAAATCTTACAAAGTAAAACAGCATAAGCTACCTGTGGAGGAGTAGCTTGGTGGTTAGAGCAACAGCCCAGTACCCAGTAGATCAGCATCCGAGTCCCACTGGCACTCCTTGAGTAAGTCACTTTACCCTCCCTTGCCTTGGAAGAAGAGGCCTGACAGTCTACTTCTGGTCATACCTTGCCAAGAAAGCCCAAGTGCTGCTGGGTTGCCAGGAGTCAGCATTGACTTGACGGTACTTAAAGAAAAAAAATAGTAGCAGCGGTAGATGGAATGGAAATGTTCCAGGTGTTCACTAATCCTGTCTACTGTTGTCATTAGTCATTATCTCAGTATTTTTTAATACATTAATGTTATACTATAGTAGGGGCAGGACTATAGTGGACCAGGAGTTTGGGCCAGAAATCCTAATGATTAGACCAGTTAGTAATCTGAAGCAAGCTAAGGCCATAGAGATAAAGAGTGAGTCAGATAGCTGCCATAATCCCAAGTATCTTGGACTTGATGGGGATGTGGAAAACAGGAAATTGTTTGCAGCAACCCATAGGCCATATTGCTTTAGAGCCTCTTGAAGGCAGAACCTTTGCCAACTTTTCTCTGCTCCAGGCTTCAGAGCTATATCTAGCCCTGTGCGAGCAATGCAGCCGCACAGGGTGCAAAAGATTAGGGGTGCATTTCGGGCTGCCGACCTCTGCTTCCCCCCATACTGCCTGCTGTTGCCCTGCCACCACCACCACATTTTGTTTTCTCAGCAGCAGAGCAGACCTGACTTCAAATTTAAAAAAAACAAACATGCGGGTCTTTCCTCCTCGCTTGTACGAAGATCTGATGTAGGTCGTGTCAAAGAAGGGAGGGACCAAACCAGCCATTCCAGTGCAGTTGTAAAGACCCACGCTTGAATGGCTGGTCTGGTCCCTCCCTCCTCTGACACAAACCTATGTCAGAGCAGGGAGGGATCAGATCTGCTTACAAGCACGGAGAATCGCTTGTTTTTTAAAATTTTTAAAATATGAAGTCAGGTCTGCTGCCGGCACTACTGTGAAAACCAAAAGTGGCAGCAGCAGGGCAAAGGCAGGCAGCCAGCTGGACGAAGGTATGGGGGAGGGGCGCCGGATGTGCAAGTCGCAAAGGGCGCAATTATGGCTTGATACAGCCCTGCCAGGCTCGCAGACCTAGTTTCTGCTGACCTTCTTTCTGACTCCAGTTCCAGAGCTCGTTCTAGCCTTGTAACCTGATTCCAATTCCAGGCCTGGATGTCCGGTTTCTTGCTACTGTGTGTTCCTGTCCTGTGACCTGTCTACTGACTCATAGGCCTGCAGTCAAGCTCCACTCCACTGCTCCATAAGCCAGGTCTCTGACTACCTGAGTGAGAAGATTTTGCATTCATTTATATTTTACATTTGTTTTTTGTACTGATTGTGAACGTTCTTGTCCATAGTTCACTGTCCTGTGCTACAATTATCACTCTCCATCTTTAGATTTAAGTTCAACTGTCCTTAACCATTCATGTTTCAGGTTTAGATTTACTTGTGGTTTCAGAAGAAACTCTGTATTTTCCACTGCATTTATACTTTTGTAGGAACATAGAAAAATGGTGACAGATACTGACCAGCTTATTTATTTATTTATGTATCAATGCTTATATAGCGCTTTTCACAGTGTCAAACTGGTTCACTAAAAACAACAATAGATACATTGAAGTAAAAGATAACTTATTTACAGTGGGGGTGAGGGAGGATATATCTTCACCAGGGAGGGGGATTTTGTTTATTTACATTCCTGATGTGATATGAATCAGGTTTTCTTAAAGATATCTACAATTCTCCTTTGCTTCGCAGTCCATATTTCTCTGGTGGTTAGTGTGGGCAAGCAGGGGCGGTCCAAGGGGGGTGCAGGGCAATGTGTGGAGACTCGGTGCGGGGCCTCATTTGCATAAATATTTGCATAATGTAAACATGCACTAACCTTTAGTAAACATGCCTCTTAATGAGTGTATGAATAAAGAAAGACTACCAGATTTCTACATTACTATACTCCAGTGCCAACCGCAAGGCACATTAGGAAGTACTACAAACACTGCCCATTTAGAACCCATAGCAAACCCGCCGTATCATAACAGTACTACCAGGACTCATAAAGCACCATATCCTACCAATCAAAAGGCAACACTGCAAATATTAAACCAATACATCTCAGAGAATACCAATACATCTCCTACTTTGGAAAGAGAACAAGTGACACTGTCAAATAGAAACTACATGAACAGAATACCTCAGCTCGGTTACACATGCAGAACGTAGACCATCACCAAACATAGAACAAGGGATCACAATTTAGAAATAGGAAGACAATAATTAAACTGGGAACCCCAAAAGCCAAACTTGGAATGTACAACACTGCAGAAATAAAACTATAAATTAATTTTCACTTGTACTAAACAAAATGCAGATGTTAAAGATGCACATTTCCCAAAGCTGACATATTCCAATTAATAAATTCAAAATAAAAAAATATTTTTCTACCTTTTGTTGTATGTGCATTTTATTTTTCAGTTGCAATTGCTCCAGTCACTTTCTTCTGGTGTCTTCTGCTATCTCTCCATTGTCTGCTGTCCATTTGTCCTTTCTTCTCTCTTCTAGTTTTTTTTTCCATTCTCTCTCTACATCTGCTTTAACATACTGATCTTTCTCCTTTCCTCATTCCTATTTCATCCACTCAAATTTTACCCCTCCATCCTCAATCCCCACTTATTCTCCCAATACCCAGCAAATCATAGATTTTTCTTCCCTTGCACACAAAATATTTTCCCCTCTCCATTTCACTCTCCCAGCCCCATCCCCTTCTAGTCCTCCCCTAACATCAGCTCCCTTCTAGTTCCAGCCCCACCCAGCATCCACTCCTTTCTAGTCCCCACATCAGCCCATTTCCAGTCCTAGCCCACCATAAGCCCATCTCCAATCCTATCCTAGCCCCTCCGTCGGCCCATTTCCAGTCCTAGCTCCCCCCTCAGCCCATTTCAAGCCCCCCTCCCATCAGCTGTTTCCAGTTCAAGCCCCCCTCCACTCAGTCCATTTCCAGTCCTATCCTAGCCTCACCATCAGCCCATTTCCAGTCCTAGCTCCCCCATCCATTTCCAATCCTATCCTAGCCCCTCCATCAGCTCATTTCCACTCCTAGCACCCCATCAGCTCATTTCCAGTCTTTTCCTAGACTCACCATCAGCCCATTTCCAAACCTAGCTCCCCTCCACTTATCTAATTTCCAGTCCAAGCCCCCCACTCAGCCCATTTCCAATCCAAGCCCCCCTATGAGCCTATTTCCAGTCCTAGCCCCTCCATGAGTCCATTTCAATCCAATTCCCTCCCAATAGCCCATTTCCAATCCTAGCCCCCCCAAACAGCCCATGTCCAGTCCTATCCTAGCCCCCCCAACAGCCCATTTCAAGTCCTAGCTCCCCCCACTCAGCCCATTTCCAGTCCTAGCTCCCTTCCCCAGCCCATTTCCAGCCTAGTTCCCCCCAATCAGCCCATTTCCAGTCCAAGTCCCCCTCCCCATCAGCTATTTCCAGTTCAAGCCCCTCCTCCACTCAGCCCATTTCCAGTCCAAGCCCCCCCCTCCCCTCCCAAAGAGCCCCACCGCTATCTAAAAAACCTCTAAGAGCTGCTGAAGTGAAGCGTGTCTTTTTCCTTCACTTCGGCAGCTGTACTGAAGTTTAGAACACTACTGCGTTGAGTGCCGGGAAACAGGAAGTCCTCTTTGACCTCAGCGTGGCAGCCTTCTAAACTTCAGTACAGCTGCCGAAGTGAAGGAAAAAGATGAGCTTCACTTCAGCAGCTGTTAGAGGTGAGCCAGGGCCTCTCCGGCTCCCTCTAAAGCCACCCTGCCTGCCATCAATGCGGGATGTTGTTGGCATGGGGCCCCCTGAAGTGCGGGGCCCTGTGCGAACAATATTCTCGCACAATGGACGGGCTAGCCCTGTGGGCATGTGTTCACTGTATGGTGCTCTGCTCTGTCCCAAAATGTTCTCTGAATAAGTGGGTCTTTAATTGTTTTCTAAATGAGGAGAGGTCCTTGCTGTTTCGGATTTTGGTTAGTAGGGAGTTCCATGTGCAGGGAGCATAGAGTTCAACAGCACATGTACAGGTTTGGAGGGTGTACTTTGTCCTTTCATGTGGCACTATCAGCAAGTTGCTAGCAACCCGACGTGTTGGTCATCCAGAGTTCAGTTGTGGTAGTACGGAGTGGAGGTGCGATGTTTGGTGCTGGTGTAATGCTTTATGAATGAGTATTATGTTTTTGTATTTTATCCGGGCTTCCAGTGGGAGGATGTGGAGATGCATCAGGACCGGGGTGATGTGGTCATATTTCTTCACCCCTTGGATGATCCTGGCTGTCATGTTGAGGACTTTCCATAGTGGATTGAGAGTGGAGTGTGGAAGTCCTTGATGGATCGCATTACAGAAGTCCAGATGGGAGAGAGTAAATGCTTGTAGCACTGATCGGAAGTCATAGGAGTCTAGAATTGGTCTGAGGCACTGTAACATCCTGGTCTTGAAGAATATTGTCGTTGCTGTTTGTGCAATCTGCTGCTTGAATAAGAGGGTTTGGTCTAGAATGACTCCCAGGTACTTTATTTGTGTCTGGACTCTTATCTGGGTTGCTCCCAAGTTGAGGTGTATTGGTGGGATGAAAGCTTGGTCCTTAGTGACAAACAGTGCTTCTGTCTTCTTGAAGTTGATTTTGAGATTATTCTCTTGGAGCCAATTGGAGACATCATGAAGGCAGTCTGTTAATTGTTGTTTTAGTGAATTTGTGGTGGCTATTGGACCATAAAGCATAATGTCATCTGTGTATATGTGAAAGTTGATGTTGTGTGACCATTTTTTGGTGCAGAGTGGCTGTAATTGTAGACATCAAAAAGAAGTGCTGATAGTGATGAGCCTTGTGGTATTCCTTGTGTCTGGCGGTAGGGGGTGGAGGTGCCAGTGCTAGTTCGTATTAGCTGATATCTGTTTGTTAGGTATGACGGGAACCATTGTAGGACTTTGTCCTGTATGCCAGTTTCTTGTAGTCTATGTAGGAGGATGTCGTGAGATACAGTGTCAGAAAGATAAGTGTGTATCTGGTGTGCTTCATCTGTATTCCTTTGATTAATGTATTTATCAATGATACCATGAGAGTTTCAACCCCGTGTGAGGGTCAGAACCTATGTTGCTGTGGGTCAAGTAGGTTGATCTTGTCCAGGTGGTCCTGAAGTTGCTGTTGCATTGTCTTCTCTATGATTTTCGTGGTGAATGGGAGGCTCGCTACTGGTCTGAATGAGGTGGGATCCAGTAGGTTGAGATACAGTTTGAGGGTCGGGCGGATGATGGACGTTTTGAGGCAGGTGGGCATCAGACCTTGCTTGAAAGATTTGTTAGCGATGTTGGCAAGTGTTGGGCTTAGCTCCTGTTTTGTCACCTTGATCCAGCTGACTGGGCAGGGATCAAGAGGAGAGGTGGTGGTGCTGAGTGATGATATAGTGGCTTCAATCCTCTCTTTGCTGATTGCTTCAAACTTTCTCCATGCAGTATTGGAGGTGACATCCTGGTAGTTTCCTGCAGGTGTGGGTGGGGTGTTGGGATTCAGTCGGAGCTGCTTATATTGTGCTGCAAGTTGCTGCGGTGGCATGTTTGGGAGTTGGCTAGACTGATAAGGGGTTTTGGTCAGCTGTTTGACAATGTCAAAGAGCTCATGTGGGCAGTTAAGGGATGTATTTATACGTTTTGTGTGGTAGGTTCTTTGTGCGTCATCTATTTTGGTGCGGTATTCATTTAGAGCATCCATATATTTCATTCTGTCCATTCTCCATTTCCTTTCTATATGCCTGAGTTGTGTTTTCAGCTTCCGTAAGGTGGGAGTGAACCAGCGTATTCTTGCTGGTCTCTCTTATTTTTCTTTGGGGGGTGTCTCTGAGCTTGCTGATGTAGCTATTAGTGTTCCAGTTGTTGGTTAGCACTTCGAGGTCAGACTGTTCTGATTGTATATTTGGTAGGACTTGTTTGAGGAAGTTGTCCTTATGAAATGGTTTGAATCTTCTTGTCAGGTGAGTATTCCCCATCATGGTCGTTGGTTGATGGGATGTGGTGATGGTGACAAGACAGTGGGCGGACCATGGTACAGTTGTGATCCTGGGAGTCCTATTCAAAATGGAAGTTTGGGAGCTAAGGAATATAAGGTATTGCCCTTCTTGTGTGTTGGTGCACAGACGATTTGTGTCTGTTCCATAGTTTCCATTGCCTTAAGGAAAGCATTTGTGTGCTTCTCCTGCACGGATGGGAGGTTAAAATCACCCAGGATTATCAGCTCTTTTTTTGTGTTGGCAATTTCTGACATCTGTTTGAGGATATCCGATAGGTCAGAAGTTGTTGTAGGAGCTCTGTATATCAGGAAGATTGAAAGGTTTTTATTGGTGATTACTAGTATGTCTGATTCTTCTGTACTTTCTGTTGTTTGGGATCTGAGGTGGAGATGAGGTTTTGCTATCTCCTTTGGAATGTGTGTGTCACAGTTGTAGAAGCTGTATCCTTGGAGAGTGAGTTGGTTCATGAGTACAGTGTCCGTCTCTGTAAGCCAAGTTTCTGTTATACAGAGAATATCAGTCTTCTGCACTGAGATGAGTTCTTGGATTATGGGGATTTTATTCCTCACTGACCGTGCGTTTACGAGTGAGATCTGGAGTGTTTGTGTAGTTACTGTTGTTGAGGTGTGTGTGGTTGGGATGGGTTTGAGCCTTCGTTGGGATTGAGTTCTAGGGAATGTGCTCAAAGCTGGTTAGGTATTGTGGTTTTTATATTGTGTTTGCATGTTTAGTTAAATAATATTGTATAGGTGGGGGAGCTGTTAGCAGGTATGTTGGTGCAAGAAAAGGAGGCATGATGTTTGCTGTACCTGATGTTTCTGGTTAATTCGGATGAGTCGATCGTGCTTGCCTTGTTGGTAGCTTTCTGTTTGTTGATTTGGTTTTATGCTTCTTGGTGCTGCTAGGCTGTCCAAGTTTGGTGTGGTTGAATCGTGTCCAGGCTCTTTGCTTGTCCTCTCCTGCAGTCCTTAACCATTCTTGTTTCAGGGTTTGTTTTGGTTTCAGAAGAAACTCTATATTTTCCACTGCATTTATGCTTTCGTAGGAACACAGAAAAATGATGGCAGATACTGACCAACTTATTTATTTAGCTATGCTTATATATCGCTTTTCACCAGGTCAAAGTGGTTCACAAAAAACAACAATAAATATAATGAAGTAAGGGATGATGGTAGATACTGACCAGTTTATACAGTTTGTCCTTCCATACCAACTACTAAGCTTTACAATCCTTTTTTTTCCCCTTAGAGATAGATCCTCTGTCTGTTCCATGCTTTCTTGAATTCAGATATAGTCCTTGTCTCTACTAGCCCCACTGGGAGGGTATTCCATGCATCTAACACTCTTCACAAACAAATATTTCCTCAAGTTCTTCCTGAGTCTATCCCCTTTCACCTCTCACCAATTCTTTTTTCTTGTTTGCTGGGCTGACTCTTTTTAAGGAGTTGTTTTCTTGTTTTGCAAATTCTGTTGCCTCTTTCCCTATATGCTTAGGTAGATTATCCCTGATACCATTTGCTCAATAGAATGTTTAAAGGATAGAAACTGATTTTGGCCTTTGCCCACTACCGGGGACGTGCCTAACATCCATTGCCCTGAGGGAGCAGTACAGAGTGCACTGGATCCACCCTGCAAAAGTGAAATCCTTTGCTTCCAAAGAGGTGGGACTGATCTTTAACTCCAAGCCATCTCATCTACAGTGTGCCTGATCTCTGGTTCTCAGCCTGTCTGTACCTTTGTGCTCCAACTGCAGCACTCTCCTCCAAGGGAAACTCCGCTGCTGCATGTGGTTGCTCAGCTCCGCCTCACAAGCACCATCACTCAGCTGCTAAAGGAGCCTTTAAAAAGCAGCCTGCTGTGGGCATGCCCACGCCTGAGGGTCTCACCAGAGGGCCCTTAGGTGGGGAACGAGGTCAGGTATTCTATTCACAAAACAACAATCAATCGACCATGAAATTCTCATCATCTAATAGTACAAAACTGCACGTTTCTGGGTTTCTGCCGACATCAATGAAATCACTACACAGCTGATCTCCTTGAACACACAAGATTGTCTTCACACAGCTTTCTCACCATTTGGATTCTGTTAATTTTCTTCACCCTCGTCAGTCTGGCTTCCGTCCTGGGCACAGTGTAGAAACTATTCTTCTTGCCTTCACCAACTCTCTGCACACTGCACACGATCGAGGTGATATCTCGGTGGCGGTAGCTCTCGATCTTTCTGCCGCCTTTGACTTGGTTGATCACTCCCTTCTTCTGTCTCGTCTAGGCGAAGCTGGCCTCTGTAGCACTGTATATCGATGGTTCCACTCTTTTCTTTCTTCTAGATCTGCTGCAGTCCTTTCCTCCTCTCCGTTCCCCCCTCAGACCCTTTTCCCCTTCCCTGCGGAGTCCCACAGGGCTCCGTTCTCGCACCTTTGCTCTTCAACCTCTTTCTGACTCCTCTCACCTTGTTGATACAACAGTTTGGGATCACGGCCTTCTTTTATGCAGATGACATTCTTCTTCTCTATCACACCTCCCCTGTTTGTCCTGATCTTGCCCCCCTAAACCTGTGTCTAACTGCTGTCTCCGACTGGTTAACTAATAACTGCCTCCATCTCAACACCTCCAAAACTACTGCTATTTGTTTTTCCCACAGTCATCAGCCACCCTCTCTGGCCCCCTCTTTCTCTGGTTCACCTATCTCTCTTGTTCCTACTTTTCGTTATCTTGGTGTACTTTTCGATTCTGACCTTTCCTTTTCAGCTCACATTTCCCATATCTCCAAAACCTCTTTCTACTACCTCCGTCAGATCCGGGCAATTCGTCCTTTTCTTTCTCCCTCTGCTCTTACTACTCTGCTTCTATCACTAGTTATTTCTCGCATTGATTTCGCCAATTCCATTTTCACTGGTCTCACCAAGCTCCAACTGTCACGTCTTCAACGAATCCAAAATACAGCCGCTCGACTCGTGTCCCACTCCTCCCCCAGAGACCACGTCACCCCCCTTCTTTTCCGCCTTCACTGGTTACCAATTTCCTTCCGCATTCAGTTCAAACTACTCACCCTTGTTCATAAAGCACTTCACACCTCCACTCCTCAATACCTGGCTGACCTCATCCACTTTCACACTCCCAGACACACTCCCCGTTCCTTTCATCTCAACCGTCTCACACTACCCCCTCCCTCCCTAGCCCACCTGCACTCTACCTGTTCCTCAGCTTTTTTTTTTCTAGGCCCTGCCCTCTGGAACTCCCTTCCCACCGCCCTCCGCCTGGAACATCATCACCCTACCTTCAAGCTGGATCTAAAGACTCACCTTTTCTCCCTTGCCTTTGGCCCTCCCTCCTCTCACCCCTAACCTTTTTTCCTATACCCTTTGATATCAACCTGCTCTTCCTTTTTGTCTCTACAAAGTAATTGTAACTTTCTTTCTACTTTTCCGGCCTTGTGCCTTGATGTTACTGTAATATTTTATTATCATTGTAAACCGCTCTCCTATTTTGAAGGGCGGTCAATCAAATCAATAAACATAAACATAAACCATGCTGAATCCCAAGTGTCTACTACTTGGCATTGCCTCCATCACAGAAGTAAACTAACCACCTCCAGGCTGCCTTCACTCAAGACTCCTGCTTGTCCTGCAAGTCAACCCCAAGAGTATAATCCTCTTTCTATTCTCTGTAATATAAATTTGTCTTATCTCTCCCGTCCTACCTTAAAGCATTCACTATCTCCCTTCTCTTAAGCTGTTGTTATCTGATTTGCTGCTTAGCCCACCATTAGGCTACTCAAACTATCATCTTATACCCTGAAACATTGCTCTAACTATTCTACATGCAATAAATCTGAAAAAGTAGCTTATTGATATATATTGCTTACCAAATCTTCCTTTGTACCTTGCGGTTATACTCAGTAAAAAGTATAAATACTCTGTATTGTGAACTTAGAATTGCTTCTAAGCACAACCATGAAGCTTATTTTCATGCTGATCCACCTTGTACTCTGCTCAATTATGCATTGCTCTCCAATCCCAATTCCATACCCACATTCCAATAATTCCATATCGTCCTAGAAATATCTATCTCTTTACTCACAACAAAGTCCCATCAATACTCCACACACACCACACTTGTAGACTAATATACCTCTCGCTCACACGAATCACTCTCCCATCAATACTAAACACACTTTAAAAGTAGCCCTCATTAACACTAGATCAATCAGAAACAAAACACCTTTGATTATAGACCTACTCCAGGACAGTAAGCCACATGTATTGTGCTTAACTGAAACATGGCTTACTCCCACAGACTCCATCTCACTCAACCAACTGGCTGAATCCAACTATAATATCTTGCAAAGCCCTAGGGCCAGCAAGAGGGGTGGAGGCGTCCTAATTCTAACTTCAAAAGACCTCAAATTTGCCTGCCACCTTAGTGAGAGTTCAGATAAAGCGTAGTTACTCACCTGTAACAGGTGATCTCCGGGAACAGCAGGAATGAAGTCTTCACATATGGGTATCGTCAGTACTGACGGAGCCCGCGCGAGAACGCTCCCCAGCATCCAATAAGAAAGCTTTTGGGAGCATTCCACTGCGCCTGCGTCGCTGCCTTCCCACCTTTCCAACTCCCCCTCTTCAGTTGAGTTTATAGCCGAGACAAAGGAGAGAAGGAAAGATAAAGAGAGATAGAGAGAGAACTCCTAGGGGAGGTGGGTGGGTTGTGAAGACTTAATTCCTGCTGTTCCCGGAGATCACCAGGAACAAGCAGGAATGTAGTCTTCACATATGGGGCTTCCCAGCTGAAAGATGCCAGGGAGATGACCCCAGAAAGCTGCAAAACCCAAGTTGAGATGGGTCATGCTTCCTCCCATGGATCTCTGGCATCAAAACCCAGGATGGCGGGTAGAAGTTGTTCAAGTTTGAAAGAGATGCTGGAGAACAGCTTGACCAAATAAGGCATCTTGATGGGAGTCCTTGTCTAGACAGTAGTGGGCTGAAAAGGTGTGTACTGAAGCCCAGGTGGCTGCTGAGCGGGTTAGCCATAGAGGTTGCCATGCTCTCACATTGTGAGCTGTGACATGACCTTCAAGAGAAAGTCTTTTGCTCTCGTAAGCAAAGGATATGCAATTTTCAATCCATTTAGACAAAGTTTGTTTGGAAACTGGTAGTCCAAGATGACTAGAGTCAAAGGCACCAAAGAGCAGGGAAGACTTTTGATGTTGCTTAGTTCTCTGAAGGTAAAAGGCTAAAGCTCCTTTACAATCTAGAGTGTGCAGATTACTTTCTGCTTTGTAAGCGTGAGGCTTAGGGAAAAACACAGGAAGGTAAACCAACTGGTTTAAATGGAAAGGCGAAACCACCTTTGGCATGAAATGTGGGTGAGTTCTAAGAACTACCTTATCATAATGGAACCTTGTATAAGGAGGATCAGCCACTAAAGCCTGGAGTTCACTAATGCATCTCGCAGAGGTGAGCGCAATTAGAAAGATTACCTTCCAAGAGAGAAACTTCAGGGATGTAGTGGCTAGCGGCTCGAAGGGCAGTTTCATAAGTTGCCCAAGGACAAGATTTAAATCCCATGCCACGGGTGGCGGCTTAATGGGAGGCTTTGTTAAGAGAAGTCCTCTCATAAACCTTGCTACAAGAGGATGAAACAGGTTGTCCATCTAAGGGCTTATGAAAAGCAGCAATGGCACTAAGGTGGACTCTTATTGAATTGGTCTTGAGACCAGAGGATGATAACTGGAGCAGGTACTCTAGTAACTGCTCTACTGGTAATGAAAAGGGATCAAACTCCTTTTTAGAACACCATATAGCAAACCTTTTCCATTTAAAGGCATAGGCTCAACCTTGTGGAGGGTTTTCTTGAAGCCAGAAGGATCTCTTTTACCTGTTGAGAAAGGTTAATATCCTGGAATTCTAGGCTCTCAGGAGCCATGTTCTGAGGTGTAGAGATTGAGGATTCGGATACAGCAGCATCCTGTTGTCCTGAGAAAGTATATCTGGAGCATGTCCTAACTCCAGAGGTCTGGCCTGAGAGAAACGTAGAAGCAGAGGATACCACGCTTGTCGTGGCCAATGTGGGGCTATGAGGATCATATGGCCCCTGTCTCTCTGAAGCTTGAATAGAGTTTTGGGAATGAGGGGGATGGGTGGGAAGGCATAGAGGAAGTCTTGACCCCAGTGGAGTTGGAAAGCATCCCTTGCCTGACAGTTCTGAGCTGGAATTCTCGAGCAGAATCGGGGAAGTTTGGCATTCTGAGGACTTGCAAAGAGGTCTATCTTTGGGGTTCCCCAGATTTGAAAAATTCGAGTGACTTGCTCTTGATGAAGAGACCATTCGTGTGGCAGAAGTACTCGACTGAGTTTTTCTGCTAACAGATTCTGCATACCTGGAAGAAATACCGCTAGAAGGTGAATCTGAGAATTTCTGGCTAAGGTCCAGAGGCGTAAAGCTTTGTTGCATAATGCCTGAGAACCTGTTCCACCCTGCTTGTTTACATAGAACATGGCTACCTGATTGTCGGTTTGGACTAGAACTGTCTTGTAGCTGAGGTGGGTTTGAAAGACCTGCAGAGCATAGAAGATGGCTCTGAGTTCTAGAATGTTTATATGAAGGCAAGTCTCCTGTTGGGTCCAAAGACACTGAGTGGAGAGATTGTCTAAGTGAGCCCCCCAGATCAACTTGGATGCATCTGTCATCAAGGTTGCTTGGGGCAGTGGCTGCTGGAAAGGGAAGCCTACGAGAAGGTTTTCCAGTGACTGCCACCACTTTAGGGACAAAATGAGACATGTAGAATTTCTGATTTTGTCTGTCAGGCAACCTGACGACTGTGTCCACTGCGAAAATAGGGTCCACTGGGCTGCTCGCATGTGGAGTTGAGCATAGGGACCCACATGTACAGTGGATGCCATATGTCCCAGCAGTTGAAGCATCTCTCGAGCAGTCAGCCTAGTTTTTAGTGCTGCTTGAGATGCCAAGTGAAGTAGCGAAGACAGCGTTGATGTGGCAGGAAAGCCCTTGACAGCTTTGTGTTTTGACAAGTCCCTATGAACTCTAGAGATTGAGAAGGGGTGAATTGAGATTTTGGAAGGTTTATGACCAATCCCAAATACTACAGAATGTGCATTGTGCGGGAGAGAGTGAAGCTGGCTTCTGGAGCTGTCGGTGCTCGGATGAGCCAGTTGTCCAAGTAGGAGAAGACAAATATTCCCAAGGTTCTTAGGAATGCTGCTACTACTGCCATGCATTTTGTAAAACATCTTGGGGCAGAAGCCAGTCCGAAAGGAAGAACCCTGTACTGGTAATGCCTTCCCTGAAAAAGGAATCAAAGAAACCTTCTGTGATCTCTGTGGATAAGGATATGTGTGTATGCATCCTTTAGATCTAGAGAACATAGCCAATCCTGGCTCTGAATGTAAAGGAGAAGTGTTCCAGGGAGATCATTTTGAATGTTTCTCAGAACAGATATTTGTTTAACTCTCTGAGGTCCAGTATGGGTCTATATCCCCCTGTTTTCTTTGGAATGAGGAAGTAGGGGGAGTAGAAACCTATGCCCTGCTGGGATATGGGTACCTCTTCTATTGCTCCCTGAGCCAATAGGGAGGTGATCTCTTGAGACAAGAGAGTGGTGGAGGGGCCCTGAGAATTGAACTGTCTTGTTATGGTGGGAGGGGTATACTGTGAAAATGAAGTTTGTACCCCTCTCGAACAATGGAAAGGGTCCAGTTTTCTGATGTTATTTTCTGCCATCGTCTGGCAAAATGACAAAGTCTGCCTGGGATGGTGAGAGGTTCTGGAACTTTCAGGGACAGGTTGACCAAGTTCTCTAGGAAGGCGTCAAAGCCCCTGAGGAGGCTGAGTCTGCTGAGCTGGTTGAGCTCTTGGGACTTGGGCTTTTCTTTGCTGTCTGGGTTGCTGCTGCCCCTTCTGGGGAGCGTGAACTGGACAGTGGCCTGCCTGGGAATAAGAAGGATAGAATTTATTTTTCTTGTTGAAAAAGGCTTTCTTAAATGTCTTCTTTTTTGCTGGATTGGCTGTAACCCTTGACAGTCTGTTCAAGGTGGTATTTTCAGACTCAATCTAATTGGCTTTGTCTTACTAATCCTTTCCAAACAGATTTTCTCTTGTACAAGGAATATTACCTAATTTATCCTGCACCCATAGTTCCAAATCTGATGCCTGGAGCCAGGCAATATGATGTGCACTTATGGAAATAGCAGAAGTTCTGCTAATGCATTCAAAGCAATCAAAGGTTGCATGGTTCATGAATGTAGACACATTCTGGGCATGTTTGACCAGAGTGAGGAAATCTGTTCTCTTGTCATCGGGGAGAAGTGGAGCCATGAGCTCTAAATCCCCTGTAACCTCCTTTAGAAACATTCCCATGTAGAGAATGTAAGAGCTAATTCTAGCTGGTAGCATCGAGGATTAAAAGCATCGATGCCCAAAGGCATCGAGTGTCCTCGATTCTCGACCTGGAGGGTTGGAAGAATGCATTTTAGCACTCTTGATCTTACGCATCGCCAATTCCATTACCATTGAATGGTGTGGTAGTTGAGTCTTTTGAAACCCAGGGCATTGTGGCACTCGGTACATGGTATTGAGTCTCCGAGAATGTGGAGACACTGTTAAAGGTGTCTCCCACATTCTTAACATGAGATCATGTAAGAGACGGTGAATGAGCAGAGTTGCATCTTCTTTAGGTGCTGCCGGGTATTGCAGAATTTCTAATTCCTCTGCTCTAGGTTCCTTCTTAGGAGTCACCATGATTGAAAGACCTCTGGCTACATCACGTACGAAGTCTTGAAAGGACATGTCCTCTGGAGGAGACATCCTCCACTGAGGAGAGGGAGAGGTATCCTCTGGTAGAATCACACCGGTATCGGCAGAGTCATCAGAGTCATCGGAATCGAAGGACTCAAATTTTTTCCGTGTCGAGTGATCCTGCATTGCTTGTCACTGGTATCGATCGAAGTCTGCATTGGACTGTCTCGATACCGGTCCCTCGATAACGGATGTTGATTCAAGGACCAGCATAGGAAGCTTCGGGAACATCCTGGAGCCCCGTTAATGCTTTGGAGGCAGGAGCCTCCCGCTGGGGCTGTTTTGCAGGTATGTTTTCCTCAAGGGCAACGCTAGTAGCATCTCTATGCTTTGCAGGAGATCTACCCTTAGAGGACTGGCTGGTCTTGAAAGACCTGGGTTTAGTTACCTGAGATCCATGGGAGGAAGATGAAGCTCTAGAAGACGTCGATGCAACGGACATCACATCTGCAGCGAAGAGGGTGCCGAGTTTTGCAGCTCTGTTCTGCAGGCCTCTCTTGGTCCTCTTCCTACAGAGGAAACACTCTGATGGAGAATGGTCAGGACCTAAACATTTAAGACACCATTCATGGGTGTCGGTAGCAGAGATGGTACCGCTACACTTTGAACATTTTTTGAAACCACTAGTTGGTTTCTCCATTTTAAAAGAAGAGGGTCTAGTGCCCAAAATGGCACCTGGCACCAAGAGGGGACAGACCCTTGAAAAAGAAGATACATTTTTTTTTTTTTTTTTTTAAGAAAAGAAGAAGAAATGAAGAAAAAGACTGGTTGGACCGGTATAGGCGTCAACGGCGAAGGCAGACGTGACCACAAGAAAAGATTTTCTGCGGTGACAGGGTTTGCTGCCTGTCAGCTCTGCGTAAAACAAAAAATTGATAAGGGGGAGTTGGAAAGGTGGGAAGGCAGCGATGCAGGCACAGTGGGATGCTCCCAAAAGCTTTCTTATTGGACGCTGGGGAGCGTTCCCGCATGGGCTCCATCGGTACCGATGATACCCATATGTGAAGACTACATTCCTGCTTGTTCCTAAAGATTATCGATCTTCTAATTACCTCAATGCTGCATAAGCCCCACATAATTCTTGGTGACTTTAACCTCCCATCATTGAATCAATCTCATGCCTCTCACTTTACAAACGCTATGCTTGAACTTGGATTTCATCAAATTGTTCAATCTCCTACTCATCGTAAAGGTAATATTCTTGACCTAATCTTTCTCCCCTCCCACATCTTACATGACACCCTCTTCTTGCCTCCTAATTTTCTCGCCTTACCCTGGACCGATCATCACCTAATCGACTTTTCTATCCTAGTAATGCTCACACCTAGTGAAACTAACAATATTACCCAATCTAAAAATGAGTTCAGACCATATAATAAAGATCAATTTTTAAATAACACCAAACCACATTTATATTCCTCCAATACTGATCTTGATGTTGTCAATAATTAGAACACCAGCATCTCGAAGGCAGCACACAAACCAACAACACAAAACGTCAAACCTAAAAACTCCAAAAATTGGTACACCTCTGATCTCCGGAAGTATAAGCAAGCTCTGAGAAAATTGGAACACAAATGGAAAGCAACAAGATCCCACTCTGACAACCAAGCCTATATGTCTATGCTCAAATCCTATAAGGAAGCAGTAAACAATAGGAAAAAGGATTATCACTCTAAACTCTTAACAAGAGAACTTAACAGACCTAGAGAGCTCTTCACAATTGTCAGATCACTCACTAAAAACACAAACCCTGATTCGGACCTTACCCAAATTGATCCCCAAAACCTAGCCGACTATTATATGAGCAAACTTATACCCATATCCACTTGTGAGCCTTCATCTAGCCCCAACCACCATGAGTTAAACAACACGAATCACCTAAACCAAGCTACATGGTCCTCATTCTATCCCATCACCATCAAACAACTTAAAAAGATAACAGCAAACGTTACCACCACCACATAAGAACATAAGATATGCCATACTGGGTCAGACCAAGGTCTAACAAGCGCAGTATCCTGTTTCCAACAGTGGCCAATCTAGGTCATACGTACCTAGCAGTTTCCCCAAAAGACACAGGTTCCACAATGCTTGTACTGAGTCAAGCATTGATATCCTGGGTCCCTTCTTAATAATGGTATATGGACCTTTCCTCCAGGAACTTGTCCAAACCTTTTTTAAACCCAGCTACACTAACAGCCTTTACTACATCCTCCGTTAACAAATTCCAGAGTTTGATTACATGTTGAGTGAAAAAATATTTTCTTTTATTAGTCTTAAATAGTTTACCCTGTAGCTTCATTGCATGTCTCCTAGTCTTTCTATATTCTGATAACATAAACAATCGATCCACGTTTACCTGTTCCAATCCGTTCATTAATTTATAGACTTCTATCATATCTCCCCTCAGCCGTCTCTTTTCCAGGTTGAAGAGCCCTAACCTTTTTAGCCTTTCTTCATAGGAGTATCCTTCCATCCCCGTTACCATTTTGGTGGCTCTTCTCTGAACCTTTTCTAATAACGCTATATCCTTTTTAAGATACGGCGACCAGAATTGCACACAATATTCAAGGTGCAGTCTCATCATGTAAACCGCTCTGATGCGTAAGTAAAGGGCGGTCTATCAAATTCCTAAACCATAAACCATAAACCATAAACCATCATGGAACGATATAGAGGCATTATAATATCTTTTGTTTTATTTTCCATTCCTTTCCTTATTCTATTTGCTCTCTTGGCCATCGCTGCACACTGGGCCGAGGGTTTTAACATATTATCCACAATGACGCCTAAATCCTTTTCCTGGGTGGTGGTTCCTAATGTGGAACCTTGCATCGTGTAACCATAGTTTGGGTTGTTCTTCCTAGGTGCATAACTTTGCACTTGTCCACATTAAATTTCATCTGCCATTTTGATGCCCAGTCTTCCAATTTATATAGATCCTCTTGCAATTTTCCACAATCTTCTTGGGTTTTAACAACTTTAAATAGTTTTGTGTCATCTGCAAATTTGATAACCTCACTTGTTATTCCCTTTTCCAGGTCATTTATGAATATGTCAAAAAGCAGCGGACCCAGCACAGATCCCTGGGGTACACTACTATTCACCTTTCTCCATTGGGAAAATTGGCCATTTAGCCCTACCCTCTGCCTTCTATCTTTTAACCAGTTCCTGATCCACAATAGTACACTGCCTCCTATCCCATGACTCTTTAGTTTTGCCAAAAGTCTCTGATGAGGGACCTTGTCAAAGGCTTTCTGAAAAACCAGATACACTATATCAACTGACTTACACCTTTGTCCACCTGTTTATTCACACCTTCAAAAAAAATAACAGATTAGTAAGACAAGATCTTCCTTGTCTAAAGCCATGTTGGCTGTCTCCCATTAGGCCATGACTATCTACATGCTGAGTAATTAAGCAGGATTGTATGAAGACAATAGAGGTGTGAAGATTGGTGGAAGACTCATCAACAACCTTCGTTATGCTGATGATACCAGATTACTGGCTGAAAGTGAAGATGATCTGAAACATTTGCTTCTCACAATCAAAGAACATAGTCTCAAAATGGGCCTGCACCTTAATGTAAAGAAGACAAAGATCATGACAACTGGCATAATCAACAGGTTCATCGTTGAAGGAGAAGAAATTGAAATCGTGAACAACTTTAACTTACTTCGATCAACTATCAATAAAGAAGCAACAAGCAGCCAAGAAATCAGACGACGCATTGCTCTTGGCAGAATGGCTATGAAAGACCTAGATAAGATCCTCAAGAGCAGAGATGTCTCTCTCCATACAAAGATTTGACTTGTTCAAGCCATGGTATTTTCAATAACATCATATGGATGTGAATTATGGTGCTGGCAGCGAATACTGTGTATACCATGGACTGCCCGAAGAACAAACCAGTCAGTACTAGAGGAGATCAAACCTAAGCTTTCTTTAGAAGCTCAGATGACAAGACTTTGACTTTCATACTTTGGACACATCATGCAAAGAGAGAGATCATTAGAGAAAGACATCATGCTTTGGCAAGATAGAAGGTCAGAGCAAAAGAGGAAGGCCAGCAATGAGATGGATCGATACAATAACAGCAGCTACGGGTACCAGTCTGTCAACAATGAGCCGCCTGACTCAAGACCGAACACAATTTAGGATAGCTATTGTCATGAGGTGACGCCAGCAGTGCCCATGGAGGTAAACGAAAGTGAGCAAAATAGCAGGAATAATGACAGCTCAGCTTCACAAATGAGAAAGGGTTGCCAAGAGCAACCGTGGAAAACACATTCACATGGTGTTAGGGAACGCCCAAGCAGAGACGGAGCTCAGAGCTCATTAGGGAATAGGGAGCAGCTGCAGGGGGGCGGAGCCCATGCTAACACTAAGCACAATATAGTGAGGACTCACTCACCAACAGATAACACAGGTGGGAGAATCGAGGATAGAACTCTGAGCACCGGTGGGAGAAGCTGGGATAGAACACGAGAAGGAACAAGTGAGAGTGTTGGGAGGACAGTGCCAAGGAAAAGACAGGAGTCAGAGGTTGGTGATTTGCAAAGAGGCTGTGGGGAACAGCAAGGCATATCTTACCAGTACCCTGTGGAGTATTGCAATGAGGCAATAAGGAAGGGCAGTCCTACAGCTAAACTTACAAGCTATAAGCAGTTTAACTCCAAACAAACAGAAGGGAAGAGTTCTTACCCTGAGGCACATTTCCTGGAGGTAGAAAAACGCCGTGGGAGAAAGAGAACAGAACAGGGCTATCCCCGTCATAGGAAGCAGGAAACTCTAGGAGTTGAAGAGAGACGTATTCTCCCTAAGAGATGGGATTTAGAACACCCAGACTTCCGATGCACATATGAGGAGCTATACAGAGCTCAGGAAGAAAAGTACAAACACTGTGGTAATTTCCCACAAGCCACGAGGGTAGTGGAGGAAGGGAACTTGTTCACTCCTCGGCAGGGACAGTTTGACTCAAAGGGCATTTTTGAGCCAGAAGCACTGTCCGATGAAGGAGAAATGCAACTGGAATTCCCTGAAGAGATTCCACAAGAGATAGACATGGATTGTACTTACACTGTGTCAGATTATGTTCATTCTTTGTGCTGAAGCAGCCAGAAGGGCTAATTGAAGAAACAGCTGAAAATGTTTCACGTGAGTGAAAAGAACTCTTTCTGTTACTTTTGCTGTTGGTTTATGCTGAAGGAAGCTTATATTTTTGTTCTAGTATTTTTCCTTTGATTGATGCCAGACGTATGGTTTGTTATACCTTTGTTCCATAGTTTTTGAATCCACCCCGGACAGGGAATAAAACCTAAGTTAACCTTAGACTCTGCCTCAACTACAATTATTGGTCTAAGGTACAACTACGGGAACCAGAAGGCTTAGCTACTGCCTTCCCGGGGACGTATTGGCCAGTAAAGCATTGCCCCATCAGCCTGTCTAAGCACCTCTTATGCCTCTGGGCCAGCTAGTGGGTCACATGAAAGTGGCGTCGTCTTAAGGATTTTTTTTACTGTGGAAAAAAAGGACACTTTTAAAGGAGAAGAATACGGCTGGACAACCAGACCTGTAAATAAGCAAGCACCCAGGACAGGCCAGACGTGGACCGAGCACCTCTCTTGCCAAAGCCTGAGTCTACGCAGAACCTAAGGTAAAGGGTACCTGGGGCACGTGCGTAGAAGGACAGCAGGGCAAGAAAGGGGGCGCTCCTGTGGTGTGGAAAAGGGGGCGCTCCTGTGGTGTGGGAAAGGGGGAAGAGCTTTTAAAAAAAAGTACCGCACTTGGTGGTGTTTCTTTTTTCTTTCCTTTTACAGGGTCACGACTGGAAGATGGAGGTCCAGGACGTTATGAGTTGGATGCAACACCAATGGGACCAACAGTTGGAGTTGGCACGGCATATGCAGGAACAAACCGCCAAGATGATTATGGAGCAGCAGAGGCCACTCCTGGAAACCATGAAGGCGTTTGTTGAGAGGTCACCAGGTTCTGGGACTGAAAACCCCTACATTGCTGGGGTAGGACTGACAGCAAGTCAGGCGTTTTCTTTGGGACAATTAAGTCCAAGAGGCAATGTAGATGATTTTATAGATGCCTTCGAAAGGATAGGGGGGCATTAAAATGGCTACCTGAGCAGTGGGCAACACGCTTTGCTGTTGCTCTTACAGGGGAAGCTCTCTCTGCGTATAAGGCCATGCCTGCCATCCTTGCTACCAGTTATGAAGAAATAAAAAAGGCAGTCAAGGACCGGTAAGGTTTGTCTGTTATGCATTATCGCAGATTATTTAGAGAGTCCAGGATGAGGGATCAGGAAACCCCGAAAGCCCTACAGCAAAGGCTTAAGAGTTTAGCATATAAATGGTTAACTCCAGACCAGAGGACAATGGAATCACTGCTGGATGTAATTATTTTAGAGCAGTTCCTCCAGGCTGTCCCAAGTGAAGTAAAAAATACCTCACCCTGCAGAACTGCCAGAATATAGAGGAGGCAGCTAATTTAGCTGAGCGCTACTTTGAAGCACAGATAGTGGGCGCCTCAGAAATAGGGCCCAGAAAGGCAGCAGGAATAGCAGTGCATAAAAATGAGAGTTATGTTAAAAACAAAAAGTTTAATATGTCTAAGTATGCTAATAATGATGACATGTTTTCTGTGTGTAAAGGAAGATGCTATGTATCCGGGCGAGCAGGCCACTACCAGAAGGACTGCACGGAGAGAATGATCCTTATGGCTGGGAGAGAGAAACCAGCGCAGGACGGGTTCCTAATTCCCATCCAGGTAGAAGGAATAGAGGAACTGGCGCTGCTTGACTCGGGGGCTGACCAGAGCATGATTTCACGGAGGCTCTGGAAGGCCATTGAGGGACGCTCCCAGTCAGCCCCCGAGTCAAGCAGAGGGCCAGGTACGGATCCGTTGCATACATGGGACATCATCACCTTATCCTTTATACAACGTATCTGTCAGTGGGTTGGGAGTCACACAACCTCTCCGGGTAGCCATAGTCCCAGAATTGTCACACCAGGTAGTATTAGGACGGGATTGGGGACCCTTTTGCCAGGAGTTAGGGGAAGGACTTCATAAAATACGTTATGAAAGTACACCACCCCAACCAGAGACAACGGAAGTGAGGGTAGAGGCCTTAGCGGCAGGAATCCCCAGTCCGCTGTTTGCAAAAGTAAAAAAGGCAGGCTCCCCATCCACTACTCGGGTTACTAGTGCACCCCCAGTGAAGCAGAAATTTGCTTTAAAATTCTGTAAAGCCACAGCTAGAGCTAAGAGCCCACAAAGAGCTTCCGCTGGAGCGGCCGGTTACGATCTCTTCAGCGCGGAGGAGGCAGTTGTCCCAAGAGGTGGGAAAGCTTTAGTAAATACTGCGGTACAGGTCCAGATTCCCGAGGGATGTTATGGCCAAATAGCCCCTAGGTCAGGCTTGGCAGTGAAGCACTTCATAGACATCGGGGCAGGAGTGATAGACCCCGACTATAGAGGCTTGGTTAAAGTCCTTCTTTTCAACTTTGGGAAAGCGGATTTTAAAATACAAGAGGGGGATCGTATCGCACAATTGGTGTGCGAACGCGTAGGCTTCCCCGTCGTAGAAGAGGTGCCCGCATTAACACCTACCACCAGGGGGACAGATGGGTTCAGTTCTACTGGCCAGAGAGAAATCAAGGGCATGACAGCCTTGGCAGAGGAGAGGAGAGAGGAGGACCTCGGACCTCAAACCTCTGACTGGAAGGAGAGGCCAGAGCCGAGGTTAGGTGGTGGGCTATCCCCACAGCAGCGGGGGGAGCTGATGCAATTATTAGGAAGATTCAAGGATGTCCTTACGACAAAGCCGGGCGAAACCTGCTTGGTCGCCCATGAGGTGATTACGACCCCGGGCCGGATCATTAGGCAACGGCCCTATCACATGCCGGAGACCAAGAAAAATGAGGTCATCAGGCAGGTAAAAGAAATGGTCGCGATGGGCATTATCGAGGAGTCTCACAGCCCGTGGTCAAGTCCCATAGTGCTAGTTCCGAAGCCGGACGGGACCCTCAGATTCTGCATCGATTTCCGGAAAATCAATGAGATTTCCCAGTTCGATGCATATCCAATGCCCCGCATTGACGACCTGTTAGACCGGCTGGGTCAAGCCAAATACCTGACCACGCTAGATCTCACAAAAGGGTATTGGCAGATACCCCTTACCCGGGATTCCAAGCCGAAGACGGCGTTCAGCACCCCTATTGGGTTGTTTCACTTTAAACGGATGCCGTTTGGGCTGCATGGGGCGGCAGCCGCCTGCCAGCGCCTAGTGGACCAGGTGCTGAGACCGCACCATGACTACGCTCTCGCGTACATGGATGACATAGTCATTTATAGCACCACATGGTCCCAGCACCTCGCTAGAGTGGAGGCTGTGCTCCGAGCCCTCCGCAGAGCAGGGTTGACCCTCAATCCGGCGAAATGCCTATTCGCCAGCGAGGAGGCCAAATACTTGGGCCACATGGTAGGAAAAGGGGAGGTGAAACCTCTGGCTAACAAGGTGGAAAGCGTCAGGGATTTTCCCCAACCTATGACCAAGAAACAAATACGTAGTTTTCTGGGACTTATTGGGTATTATAGGCGATTCATACCTAGGTTCGCTGAGGAAAGCATTTTATTTACCGAAATGCTGAAAAGGAATGCCCCCAATAAGGTACAGTGGACCCCAGAGGCACAGGTTGCTTTTTCGTCACTCAAAGAGAAACTATGTACTGCCCCAGTGCTGCGAGGAATAGATTTTAATCTACCATTCGTAGTGCATACTGACGCTTCTGAGAGTGGGCTGGGGGCAGTGTTATCCCAGATATTTGAGGGGGTGGAGCACCCGATCACCTATTTGAGTAGGAAGCTCTCAAAGGCCGAGAAAAACGACTCGACCGTTGAAAAGGAATGCTTGGCCATAAAATGGGCTGTCGAAGCACTAAGGTTTTATTTAACAGGTAGAAAGTTTCTTCTGGTCACGGACCACGCGCCCCTCAAATGGTTACACCAGATGCGCAATAGTAATGCCCGACTGACAAGGTGGCATCTGGCACTGCAGGCATTTAATTTTGACATACAACATCGAGCAGGAAAGTTACATGGGAACGCGGATGCGCTCTCCCGAATTACGAGCTGTCCGGGTATTGTCCCAGCAGCCCGTAATATTTTAAGGGGGGGGGGGGGGATCTGTCATGAGGTGACGCCAGCAGTGCCCATGGAGGTAAACGAAAGTGAGCAAAATAGCAGGACAAATGACAGCTCAGCTTCACAAATGAGAAAGGGTTGCCAAGAGCAACCGTGGAAAACACATTCACATGGTGTTAGGGAACGCCCAAGCAGAGACGGAGCTCATAGCTCATTAGGGAATAGGGAGCAGCTGCAGGGGGGCGGAGCCCAGACTAACACTAAGCACAATATAGTGAGGACTCACTCACCAACAGATAACACAGGTGGGAGAATCGAGGATAGAACTCTGAGCACCGGTGGGAGAAGCTGGGATAGAACACGAGAAGGAACACTTGAGAGTGTTGGGAGGACAGTGCCAAGGAAAAGACAGGAGTCAGAGGTTGGTAATTTGCAAAGAGGCTGTGGGGAACAGCAAGGCATATCTTACCAGTACCCTGTGGAGTATTGCAATGAGGCAATAAGGAAGGGCAGTCCTACAGCTAAACTTACAAGCTATAAGCAGTTTAACTCCAAACAAACAGAAGGGAAGAGTTCTTACCCTGAGGCACATTTCCTGGAGGTAGAAAAACGCCGTGGGAGAAAGAGAACAGAACAGGGCTATCCCCGTCAGAGGAAGCAGGAAACTCTAGGAGTTGAAGAGAGACGTATTCTCCCTAAGAGATGGGATTTAGAACACCCAGACTTCCTATGCACATATGAGGAGCTATGCAGAGCTCAGGAAGAAAAGTACAAACACTGTGGTAATTTCCCACAAGCCACGAGGGTAGTGGAGGAAGGGAACTTGTTCACTCCTCGGCAGGGACAGTTTGACTCAAAGGGCATTTTTGAGCCAGAAGCACTGTCTGATGAAGGAGAAATGCAACTGGAATTCCATGAAGAGATTCCACAAGAGATAGACATGGATTGTACTTACACTGTGTCAGATTATGTTCATTCTTTGTGCTGAAGCAGCCAGAAGGGCTAATTGAAGAAACAGCTGAAAATGTTTCACGTGAGTGAAAAGAACTCTTTCTGTTACTTTTGCTGTTGGTTTATGCTGAAGGAAGCTTATATTTTTGTTCTAGTATTTTTCCTTTGATTGATGCCAGACGTATGGTTTGTTATACCTTTGTTCCATAGTTTTTGAATCCACCCCGGACGGGGAATAAAACCTAAGTTAAACTTACACTCTGCCTCAACTACAATTATTGGTCTAAGGTACAACTACGGGAACCAGAAGGCTTAGCTACTGCCTTCCCGGGGACGTATTGGCCAGTAAAGCATTGCCCCATCAGCCTGTCTAAGCACCTCTTATGCCTCTGGGCCAGCTAGTGGGTCACACTATCCAGAGGGTCGCCATGAGTCGACTCCGACTCGACGGCACTTAACAACATCATCATCATGGTTTCTACCATTTTTCCCGGTACTGACGTCAGACTCACCGGTCTGTAGTTTCCCGGATCACCCCTGGAACCCTTTTTAAAAATTGGCATTACATTGGCGATCCTCCAATTTTCAGGTATTACAGATGATTTTAATGAAAATTCACAGATTACTAATAGCAGGTCTGCAATCTCATATTTCAGTTCTTTCAACACCCTTGGATGTATACCATCCGGCCCAGGTGATTTGCTACTCTTTAGTTTATCTAATAGTTGTAGTACATCTTCCCGATGTATCGATATTTCCTTCAATTCCTTTAAATACCACTTCAGTCATGGTTAACATCCCTACATCTTCCTACATGCCGATCTACGTCCTATTAGATGTATTAAGTCCACAAAAGATGATTTCTCCCCAATCATACTTAACCTAGTTAATAGATCCCTGGAGACAGGCCAAATGCCAACAACGCTGAAACAGGCAATCATTTGCCCTATCTTCAAACCCAATGTAACTGACAAATCTCTCCCAAATTCTTATAGCCCCATCTCTAGCCTTCTTTTGCTGACAAAATTATTGAAAAAGCAGTGCACATCCAAGATTTTGTTGACTTAAATGCCCCCTTGGACACCCAGCAGCATGGTTTAAGACAACACCACAGTGTCGAAACCCTTATGCCGTTTCCCTTGAACACACTTATCTGTGGCATTAAAAACTGCAAACAAGGAGGGGCGGAGTTTGCCGAGCGGGAAGATGGCCGCTTAACTCGAGGGCTCCCTCTTGACTGAGCAGAATCCGGAGCATATCTAGGGGAACGGGACTCCCTTATACTACTATTTTTTGGTGGCAGATGCGAAGGACATGTCGACTCTAAAGCCCGCTAGATTGGAGTTCCCGCAAGCATCGGGTTTGGCTAATAAACGGGCGAAACAAGATCCCCCCTCTCCCCTTAAAATGGCGGCCGAAAAGCTACCCACGGAGGGTGTCAAAGAAATTCTGTTGGAGCTCCGGGCTTTACGAGACCTTATCACAGCTAATTCTGAGACTCTGACACAAGTACAAGAGGATGTGCAGGAAATAAAAGGGAAACTTGGAGAGGTTTCAAAGCGCCTAGGAGAAGTGGAAACAGAGTTGGACAGGCAATCAACGATGGTGGCTCGGATACATCCGCTTACGAAGCGAGTGGCGGCTTTGGAAACGCTCGTTGAAGATCAATCTAACCGGGCACGGCGCAGCAATGTGCGAATTCTGGGCATTCCCGAAGGCCGGGAAGGAGCGGACCCCATTAGCTTCCTCGAGAAGTTGCTCCCGGAGCTCCTGGACATTACCTTTGCTCGACCGCTGGAGCTTGAACGAGCCCATAGAGTGCCATCACATCCCTCTCCCCACTTACAGCGGCCGCGCCCGTTCGTGGCTAAAGTCCTTCGTTATCCGCAGGCTCTACAAATTCTACTGGCAGCTAAGCGTCGGCAGGGTTTGCAGCTTGATGGGCAGAAAATAAACATCTTTCCGGATCTCAGCAAGCAAACCGTTCAACGTCGGAAGGAGCTGCTGGCCTTCAGGCCTCAGCTACAGCAACTTCAAGCACGTTATGGGCTATTTTATCCGGCACTTATGCGAGTGACTTTAGATAATAGCACGAGAACTTTTGCCGACGGCCCATCACTTCGTGCCTTCCTGCAAGATCGGGTGCGGATGGAAATGGGGTCATGAGAGAGTTTGGATGTGGGTATCATGTCTTTACATGCTTGGCTTTGTTCCAAGATACCTGGTCTGTACTGCTATGTTTTGTTTTTTTTTGTTTTTTTATGAAAATTGTATATGGAAGTGATGTGGTTCTCTTTCTTTTCCTCTTTTCTTTACTGGCACTGTGTCTGGAGCTAGCAAGATTATACTCTTGACGGGGATAACCATGTAGACTTAGTAAAGTGGGCCTGGTTTTTTTTTTTTTAGTTCAGATACTCCTCTGCTGCATTGATGCCTTGACACCATAGATATGCTCGAGGAATGTTTAGTTTGATTCTTGAGGGGGATAGTTAGGAAGGCAAAGGTGGGCGGTTGGGGCTTTCCCATAAATGTTATGATGGTTTGGTGTAATGTACAGTCAGGTTTGTTCATTATCAGATATATGTGTTGCATTATACTGTTTATGGGGCAACTGACCGTGAGCGCGCATCTCCAGAACCTGTTTAGTATACAATATGGCTAACGGCAGAGTGAGGGTAATTTCCCTAAATGTTCAGGGTATCTCTAATCCGATTAAGAGAAAGAAAATTCTAACCTACTGTAAACATCACAAAGCAGATGTCATATACTTGCAAGAAACCCATCTCTCGCAAACTGAATCGTATAAAGTGGCAGATACTACCTATCAAAATCTTATATCAGCACCTGCCCTTAAAAAAAAAGGGGGGGTGATAATTTTATGTAGGAAAACTCTACCTGTAGCAATAAGCGAGACAAAAGTCGATCCAGCTGGGCGCTGGGCCAAGGTAGTAGTCCGCCTGCTTGATGAACTCTACACCTTTATGACGGTGTATGGCCCCAATAATGATGATCCGCAATTCTACAATCTTGTTACGCAAGAGCTGCTGGAAGTAGGGTCCTCGCATATTATCCTCGGTGGGGACTTTAACCTTATCCAAGATCCCCTGCTCGATAGAATTCCTTACAAGCCACAGCATAAGCCCCGGTCCTCTTTTCAGTTGTCAAATATGATGGAGCTTCTCGGGCTGGTGGATCCCTGGCGGTTTGCTTTTCCAGATGGCAGGGAATACTCTTTCTACTCTTTACCCCACAACTCGCAAACTCGGATTGACTATTTTTTGGTTTCCAAGACACTGGTGCCTAAGTTGCAAGATGTGGAAATGCTTCCTAGAACTGTTTCAGATCACTCCGCCGTGTCCATAGATTTATCAACAGGGGCTGCTAGACACCCTCAAGTGCGTTGGTTCTTTGACAAGCGCTGGCTGGCGGAGGATGATTTTCATAAGTCAGTTAAGTTGGCGATTCAAGAATTTTTTGTGACCAATCATTATGGTGATACTTCAACCTGGGCTTGGTGGGAGGCATTCAAAGCTACCATGCGTGGGCATATGACTACCTATAAAATACGCAAACATCAAGCCAATGTACAACGCAGGAAAGAATTGGATCAGGAGATTCGGGCGGGTGAAAGACTCCTGGCGAAGCAAGCGGACCCGTTGGTTCTTTTACGATTGCAGAAACTTCGTTTTCAATATAATTCACTTTTATGTGCTGAAGTCAACAAGTCTATTAAGCAGCAGCAGGGGCAATACTATCATGAGAATAATCGTGCTAGCTCGTTGCTTGCAAATATGTTGAAAGCTAAGCGTGTGGTGACCAGGATATCCGGTTTGACAGATTCCGCAGGTACACTGAAGACAGGTGATGAAGAGATACTCGCGATTTGCAAAAAATTCTATTCTCAGCTATACCAATCTGAAGTTAATTGTGACCCATCGGTTTTTTCTAGCTTTGTCTCCTCCATAGATGGTCCTAAGCTTTCAGACCAGCAACAACGTCTCTTAGAAGCAGCTATCACGAGTGAAGAGATTCGATCAGCTATCCAGCAGCTCGCTAAAGGGAAAGCTAGTGGCCCAGACGGCTTACCAGTGGAATTCTATGCTGCCTTCTCGGAACTCTTGTTACCGGAGCTATTGCTCTATTATAGGGGAATCCAGGATGAATGTCCAGCTGTAGGGGCTTTATCAGCAGCAACAATAGTCATACATCCTAAGCCAGGAAGAGACCCTCAGCGGGTTGAAAATTACAGACCAATTTCTTTGTTGAATACTGATTATAAGATTTATGCCAAGGTTTTAGCTAATCGTCTATCCCAGGTCATAGGCACATTGATACATCCTGACCAATGTGGTTTCATGCCCGGCAGGTCCACTGTAGACAATGGACGAATGCTGGCTCATGTTCTTCGGAAAGCACAGCGGGTAGATCAACCTATTGTGGCCCTTGCACTTGACGCCGAGAAGGCCTTTGATAGGGTGGAGATATCTTATCTGCTTCAAGTCATGAATTGGATGGGGTTGCCGGCCAGTTTCCTTAGGAGTATACAACTACTCTATACTAAACCTATGGCGCGGGTTGCGGCCAATGGAGCCATATCGCAGGAATTTCAACTCACCCGGGGAACTCGGCAAGGATGCCCCTTATCCCCTCTGCTTTTTAATCTCGCCTTGGAACCACTAGTCCTTAAAATTCGACAACTGGACAACATAGTCGGAATTCAATTAGAAGGTTATCATTGTAAACTCTCTGCTTATGCGGATGACTTACTACTATTTTTGGATATCCATTCTATCGATGCGACATTAAAGGTAATTCAAGATTATTCTTCCATATCAGGATACAAGCTTAATCTGGATAAAACCATTACTATTCCCCTCTCGGCCAGCGTTCTTGAGAGAGACTTGCTGGAGTACCCCTTTCAGATCGCCAGATCATCTTTCAAGTACTTAGGGGTTACTTACGGTGTTACCCTACCAACTACAGCTAAGATGATTATGGATTCATGCAAGAAGACACTACTTGATTATACCCATAAGTGGTCACCATTGAATTTAACTTGGTGGGGCAGATTAGAAACTGTGAAAATGGTCATCGTCCCCAAGATTAATTATCTTCTCAGTATGTTTCCTGTACTTTTTGACAAGAAATTCTATTTTAGTCTGGAGAAAACGCTGCTATCCTTTCTCTGGAGCAACAAAACTCCCCGAATCGCGGCTTGGAAACTAAAGCTTCCCAAAACGCAGGGAGGGGTCCACTTCCCTGACTTCTACAGATACCATGTTGCTACTCTGCTGAAACAAGGTTCCTGGTGGGCGGAGGAGCCGAATACCCTGGGATCCCCGATGTGGTTGTTAGTAGAGGGTTCTGCGAGTGCCCCACTCCCCTTACGGGCACGTATTGAGGCCGATGGATGGCAGGTCACGATGGATAATGTGATTTTGCAAGCTACTCAGCAAGCGTTTCAGCATGTTTTACCTTTCATAGAAGGGGAGCGATCGTTTACGGACGCTACTATTGTTTGGCTTAATCCACGGTTCAAAATTGGAGGGAGCCCCGTTGCCTGGTCCACTTGGATACGACAGGGCATTTTATATTTGGGACACCTGGTATGTGGCCAGAAGTTTAAGTCCTTTTCGGACCTGCAGCAAGAATTCCAACTTCCGCACAGCAGCTTTTTCCAGTGGGGGCAGTTGCGGCACTGTTTGAGTAAAGCAGGAGTGACACCACTGCATTTAGGGAAAGGACAATCATCGTACAATCGAATACTGGAGATCCGAATGAGCACCCAGCTAGTCTCGAAATTTGTGGAGTTCCTTCGTAACGCAGACGATCGCTTTCCTAGAGGAGCGCAACTGGCGTGGGAATCGGAGGTGGGTTCTCTCATGACCACGGAGATGTGGAGCTCCTTCTGGGGTCCTCAGATACGGCTATCTCGAACTGCGGCCCTTACTCAAACACTATATTTTCTTGCTCATCGAGCATACTTGACCCCGGCAAAAATTGCCCGGTGGCGTACAGATGCTGAAGACAAATGCTGGTCGTGTGGTCTGGGCGTTGGTACTCTAGCCCATATGCTGTATTATTGTCCACATTTGCAGGAGTATTGGCAAAGAGTATGGCAGCGAATTCAACAGCTTTTACATATGGGATCTCCATTAACGTACAGTATTGTTATCTATAAATCGTTGGCTGGTATTCCTGAACTGGATAAGCGATATTACCCTCTTTTTGATCTCCTAATAAGTCTAGCCCTGAAGACCATTTTCAGCCACTGGAAGGCCTTTCACAATCTGAACGTAGAGTACTGGTGGAATCTTGTATCTTATCATCACTCCTGTGAGGTAGCATATGTGGCTCAGAACCCTACATATTGTAAATTATTGAGAAAATGGGATGCCCTCCGCACATAATACTTTCTGCTACCTTTAGCCATTTGGGTTCATGGGAAAATTGGTGCTCACGGTCCTGCCCCCTTCCTTTCCCCCTTTCTGTTTGATCAGTGCATGATGAGGATACACCTGGCTGTCCTTACTGTTTTACTGCTTAATGGTTTGGTATTTTGTATTGACTGTATTGTTTGTTGTTATAGCTGAAAAATGATAAATAAAAAGTTTAAAAAAAAAAAAAAAAAAAAAAAAACTGCAAACAAGTATTTATTCTTGTGTTTCTCAATATAGCTGCTGTCTTTGACAGCATCTGCCACAAATCTCACATTTCCAGACTTCAACAAATTGGCCTACAAGGTACTGTATTACATTGGTTTAAATCTTATCTCACAGATCGCACACAACAGGTCCTGATTGGTTCAGCAACCTCCTCTATCTTCAACCAGACCCAGGGTGTTCCTCAAGGCTCCTCTCTCTCTGCCTTCCTTTTTAACCTTTATATAAAACGTATTTGCAACATCCTCAGGAAACAAAGTACATTATCATCTATATGAAGATGATATATTGTTCTATCACCCAATAGATATCTCCAACCCCCTTTGCCCACAAATTCTAGAGTGTCTCAAGGACATTGGCTGTCTGCACACAACCTACATATCAATTTCAATAAAACAGAAATTCTATACATAACCCAGAACCAGAGCTTTTCATCACCCGCTAAAATTTACATAAATGAAGTTGCCATAGAAGTTAAATAGGAAGTCAAATGCGTAGATATCATTCTCGACCAGTAACTATCCATTTCTTCATATATAAAAGCTCTAACCAAGACAATTTACTTTAAACTAAAAACAATTCAACCACTAAGACACCTTCTGGATAATAGTGACTTCCACTCAGTCCTAAGGCCCTCATTACACCTCACTTTGAATTTTGTAACAGCATCCTTCACAGCTTATCCAAAAAAACCCACACATCAACTTCAAATGGCACAGAACCTCGCTGCCCATATAATTCACAACGTTCACCGATACAACCACATCACACCACTAATCCAGACCCTCCATTGTCTACCCATACAAGCACGTATCAAATACAAATGTCTACTGATAACTTTCAAACTATACAATAAGATTGCCCCCTCATGCCTTTCCTATCTTATTATCCCTAGTGACCCCATTAGATCCTGAAGAACGTGAGCTCAGAATACCCTCTCAATCCCAGCCCATTTTCGTAACACAATCAAAACTACAAGTTCAAGAGCGTTCTTGTTTATAGCCCCTACTTTCTGGAACGCTCTCCCAGACAACCTACGACTAATAAAAGATCTACAGACTTTTAGAAAAGAGCTTAAATGTTCCTTTTCATTCAACACTTTAACCTCAACACCTCTATTATCCCCCTCAAACACCATGATCCCCCTTCGCTATATACTGGAGAAATACAAATACAATAAATACATACCCTCCTGAACCTCTTTCTCACGTGATATTTCATACAGCTTATTTAGGTAATTACTCTTCCCCCTCCCCCCCTAAACCTTTCCCTTTATGAAACTCCATTTAATATATTTCTCCCTTATCCCGTCCCCACCCTTCACTGTAAATAGCTCTGCCTCAGCATCCGCCATTCTGCTGTATATGTGAACAGCTGATTTGTAAATAGTACCTTGTAATATAGTTTGATATGTTCTACTGTATGTTCTTTGTAAGGGAGTTCTGTTCTTTGTTTATTCCTTTCCAATTTGATATGATATCCTGGAGTTTATAAAACAGTACTGAATTAAAAGGACGTAACCATAGTGATAAAGCAATATTAAGAAGATTAATAAACCACAGAATCGCCTCAGGATTCTGGCTCTCTCTCTGCCCTGGTGCTCTGCAAGCATTATTTGACTGACATTCTCAGAGTCCCAGTGAAATTAATTCTTTCATGTTCCAGTATTTACTATGAGCATTGCTTCTCTGTAAGGCAGCATCGGTGATTTCTGAAGAGAGATATGATCTTACTGCTTTCCTTTAGATGTCCAAAAATCTCCAGCTCTTTAATTGTAACATTTGACTTAGATCCTAACAGAGTGTTAATAATTTTTTTTAAGTTCTTAAGTTGAAAGTTTTTTTTTTTTTGTTGATATGGCCAAGATGACATGGAGAAAATGGAGGCGTTTTAAACTGCTCTGACCAAGTGGCCTTCAGTTTTGGGCTGTACATTATAGGAAACTCTAATACAAAGTATCTGTACAGAATGAGTATCTAGTTGCATTATTCATATTTGCTCTCTAAAGGATAGAAATTTTTCTTTTTTTTCTTCCCTTTTGCTTTAAGGGAGTAATTTTATAAAGGTTTTTGCAAACGGAAAAGAGCTATTATCAAATTCCGTGGCCATATACTGTACACACATGAGCAGACTGCACATACTTTCATGTGGACCAGCCACAGGGGTTCCGGGAGGCAGAGGGGCGATGTCTGGGTCCTACTCTACAAAATACATGAGTATATCCAGAGTACGTGCACACACCGACACCATCTTTGCAGCACGTGTGAGCCTACTTTACAAATGCACATAGGCACTCATCTGTGTTGCAGTTATCAAATAGGGATAAAATTGGTGTCTTCATTGCCTTTAAACATAGGAATCTGGTTATACACTAACGGTTACTGCGTGCTAAAAGCAGCTAGTGCTGGTTATGTGTGGAAAGTGGGGATGGACTGCATGTCATGCTTAGCGCAGATAGAGGGGGCATTAGATTCATCTGTGTTAATTGCGAATGAATCTAACATCTCGTAAGGGACTTTTAAGTGTGGTAACTGTAGGGGACATGTGGTCTCATCCTCTCCACTTACCATGCATTTATATCTACTTCTAATGCAAACTCTTACCGCATTTTAGTAAACATGCCCCATATGTACATTCAACTTCGCTCTGCTATTTGGTCTCTTCCTGAACGTTGTCACCAGGTGCCCCCAGTGGCCATAAGGGCATCCAGCGCATTTATTATTTTTAAGGAGCGATGTGACTTTAAGGGCCTAGTGCATTTTGGTCCTTGTAGTTCTAGCTCCTTGAGCGCACAAATGATCCAAGCCAAGAGTGTAGGGTAACAAGGCTTTATTTCCCCTGTAACGCAATGATTCACTAAGACAAGTAGAAAATAAGGACAGTCCTTTCTTTATCAAAAGGGGTTCCACCAATATTCAAGCAGATAACTGTTATAGGCTTCACAGTTGAATGCAAGTCCTAGCTGAGGCTTCTTTTAGTTCAAAGCAGTTTAAACAATTCAGCAAACAAATGGTTATAAGGTTCACCATCTGTTGCACAGTTCTTTTCTATTTACAATTCTAGCAAGGATTCAACACTAGTTGCAGAACAGAAATTACAGTCCATGGATTCCTCCTGAGGCATGGGAATAATATTATCACATTCAATTTCCATAGACTCTGCGTCACTGGCTTCTTTCTTTGAATAGGAGTTTTCACTCCCTGTTACAAACTTACAGGGTCTATCTTGCTTCCAGTAAAACTTTCCTGTTAAGCTGTGAGGTATTGTCTTAAAAAGCTCTGCTTTGCTTTCCCTCCCCTTATAGGGAATAGCTGCTTTAACAGGGTTTCTATTAGCAAGGCTTTTCTTTAGAATTAAAGATTCAGCATACCTTGGCTTCCTGGAATGGCCACACCTAGAGCTCTCCTTCTGACGTACTTCTCTTGGGAGATAGGCTTTTCTGTGCAGTGCTTTGCTTTCATGGGATTCAGGAAAACCTGGTAAGGATTCCAAATCACTGGGGTTCTCTGAAAAGGTCTCTTTATAATAGGAACCTCTCTTCCTTGTTCCTTGTAATCCTGATCCAACAAAGTTACTTGGGCTGGGAGAGTCACTCCTACCAGACAAACTGTTTCTTCTGGCAGCTTTTCTCTGTACTCCGTCCCTCTGTGCTCTGCCCCTCTGGACTCTATCCGACTGAGTAAACTTCCTCTGGATTCTGTCCCTCTGGGCTGGCTCTGCGTGGAATCTCTCCTGTTCCACGTTCCTCTTGTCCTGCACGTCCTGCAGGTTCTCCACCTTCCTTTCCTTCTCTTCTTCCTGGAGATAGGCTTTTCCCTTCTGTCCTGCTGCTGTCTGTTTCTCTTTATAAAGGGAGTTTTGGTTTGAACGTCCTGGGCGTGGCCTCAGGTTCAACTGATTGCCACTTATACAATTAGTGTTTGAGCACGTTGATTCAGCCTCTGTGGGATTACTCTTGCCCCCTCTGGCTGTACTGCGATGCAACTGCACTCTCTGCACATTCTCAGCTCTCTACAAAACAGGGTTTTTTCCTAAAGCTGCATCTTCCATGGCTCCAGCCTCATGACAACGTTCATTATGATAAAGCCAAGTTAAATACGTTCAACTGAACAAATACGTTCAACTGAACAAATACGTTCAACTGGAACAAATACGTTCAACTGGAACAAATTATGGAAAGGTTTTGGTTTAATAACCTACTTCCTATTGACGTCCTAGCTCTACAGTTGGCAAAAAGGTCTCAGACTAAACACGGCACCCTCCTCAGACTTCTGTCTTTTTCTCGTGGTACCTTATAGCATCAATGACCTTTTATTATTGCCACTGTATTAATTTTTAAGGTTTTGCTCCTAATAAAAACTACCAAGTCCAAAACTTTCATATCAAATTCCTATTAATTTTTCAAAAGCGGAACCTGGCATGTGAGTCAGCTGTCCTTTCTGTTATCGTTGCCGCTGCTACACATACAGGTGTGCCGGATGCCTTATTTTACTTAGCATTTCTTTTATCTAGGAGCTTCCACCACTTTTTTGTGAAGATCTCGACGCTCTCCCTGGGCACCACTGAGGCATTTCACTACCGCAGTTTCATCAGGAGATCACTTCTGAAGCATCTGTTCTTGTGCTCTGTGTTTTGTACTTATGCTGCCTATGTCATTCTTTACAATTAAATTGTTCTTCAAGCGGGGTTCTCCTGAACTCCCTTCAGACGCGTGGAGAAGCCCGAATGAAGAACAATTTAATTGTAAAGATATGATATGATTGAGACATTTAAATACCTCTGTGGCATAAATGCCTCTTTTGATTGAAAGCAAGCTGTGCTATGAGGGTACATGGGATGAGGGTGAAAGGGGATAGACTCAGGAGTAATATACGGAAATATTTCTTTACAGAAAGAGTAGTGGATCCGTGGAATAGTCTCCCAGTGGAGGTGGTAGAGATGAGGACAGTGTCTGAATTAAAAAAAGCATGGGACAAACACAAAGGATCTCTAAAGGTAAAAAGGGGACTGTTGTAGTGGTTGATATGGAAGGACAGACTAGATAGGCCATGTGGTCTTTTTCTAGCATCATGTTTCTATGTTTCATGTAGACTGTGAAATATAAACCCTGCCAAACAGGGCCGTACCGAGCCAGAATCATGCCCTGTGTGACTTGAAATTTGGGCGTGCCCTCCCCATACCTCTGTCCAGCCGCTGCCTGCTCTTATCCTGCTGCTGCCACCCTCTGTTTTCTCCATGGCGGTGCTGGAGAGCAGGAAGTGGCTGGATGGAGGTATGGGTGGGGGAAGGGTGTGTGTCCGATGTGCAAGTCGCTGGAAGCAGCAGAGCAGACCTAACTTTAAGCAGCTCTGATCCCTCCCTGTAGGGAGGGACCAGATCTGCAGAAAGACTTACTTGGCTTGGGATTTTTAAAATTTAGTTGGGTCTGCTCTGCTGCTGCCAGTGTCGCCACCACTGAGAGAAGAAAAAGTGGCGGTGGCAGGGCAACAGCAAGCAGCCGAAATGCGTCCCCTAAGCCTTTGCACCCTGTGCAGCTGCACTGCTCGCACAAGGCTAGGTACGATACTGCTACCAACCCCCCCCCCATTCAACATATGGGTAGCAAACCTGCCATATCATAGCAGCACAAGCTCAACAGCAACAGCCCAAACGATGAGAAGGCAGAACTGCAATATGAACACCTATCCTTTTGGGAAATGCAACAAATAAAACTGCTACAGAGGCTGACACACTAGTACTGCTGCTAATAATTTGTGTTACATGGCATACGCAGCACTATACAGACACATGTGGCAGACAGTCCCTGCTCATCAGAGCTTAAAATCTAGTCTAGACAGACAACAGCAGAATAACCTATCTCTCTTGCACACAAAAACGTGGACCTTCCTTAAATACAGACTATTTATCCAGAAATTACAAATGTAGAGATGAACACTGAAATGAAAGCCCTGAAAATCCAACTGGAAAACTAGACTCTTCCTCTACTAAGCAAAGTACAGTGAAAGTTTAATGAACTTGCATTTCTTCTAAAACATGGCTCATTCAGCACCATCACCTCTATATTCTCTCATTACCCCCTTCTTCTCTGCTATTCCTTCCCTGCCTAATAATGGACCCTCTCAACTTTGAGAACTTTTCAGATTTACTTAAGCTCAGAGTGGTACAGAGCTTAGATATCTGGGATGGTCGCGAGACGACTGCTAGAGGTTTAAGGTGCCATTTTGATGACAGCAGCTATGAGGATGAGTGACTAGGGAATGCTCCTACCCACCATTGCTAGATACCAGGGACAGTCCTGGGGTATCTTTCATGGGGGTGAGGGGTTTTTTTTATTGGGGAGGGCAATCCTGAGGATATTATGAGGATATCATGTTCCTTGTAAAATAGTTATCTCCAAGTTATAATGCCCTGTTCAATGTAAACTGCCTTGATATCATGAAAGGCGGTAAATAAGAAATGATCTTTTCTAGGAAGGATGGGTGTCAATGGAGGTCTGTTTTAGGGGCAGTAGTTGTCTTTGGCAGCAGTTTTGATCAGATGGGATATTTGCTGGGGGGGAGGGGATCATTGGAGTATTGAGCACAGGAATTACATTACCTCTGGTCCTTTTAAGATGGCCCCCAGGAGCAGAGCGGTGAGCATTAGTGGTCCAATGCTCTTGGGAACTTAAAATAAACACCAGGATAGTTTTTCCATGAATCGATGCAGCCTGCAAGTTGCGTTATCCATTTACTGCCGCACTGATTTAATCGCAGGTTAGTGACTCCAATGGTAACTTAAGCTGTAAAAACATAGAAACATGACGACAGAAAGAGACCACATGGCCTATCTAGTCTGTCCTTCCATAACAACGACTACAACAGTCCCCTTTTTTCCTTTAGAGATCCTCTGTGTTTCTCCCATGCTTTTTTGAATTCAGTTACTGTCCTCATCTCTACCATCTCCACTGGGAGACTATTCCATGGATCCACCACTCTTTCCGTAAAGCACAGTTACTTACCTGTAACAGGTGATCTCTGGGAACAGCAGGAATAAGTCTTCACATATGGGTATCGTCGGTACCGACGGAGCCTGCGTGGGAACGCTCCCCAGCGTCCAAAAGGAAAGCTTTTGGGAGCATCCCACAGCGCCTGCGCGCTGCCTTTCCGCCTATCCCAACCGCCTCTCTCCAGTTTGAGTTTTAAGCTGAGACAAAGAGAGAGAGAGAAAGGAAAGGAAAGATAGATAGAGAGATACAAATCCTAGGGGAGGTGGGTGAGTTGTGAAGACTTATTCCTGCTGTTCCCAGAGATCAACTGTTACAGGCAAGTAACTGTGCTATCTCCAGGAACAAGCAGGAATGAGTCTTCACATATGAGGACTCCCCAGCTAGAGATGCCAGGGAGATCCCAAAGGTTGTGAGTCCCTGATAAGGGCTCCACCTCACCCCCATGGATCTCGGGCATCCAACCAGGGATGGGGGGTAGGAGTTGATTAGGTATGGAACAGGTGTTTGAGAACAGCCTGACCAAACAAGGCATCCCGGCGGGAGTCCTTGTCCAAGTAGTAATGGGCTGTAAAGGTACGAACCGAGGCCCAGGTGGCCACTTGACAGATTTGGTCGATGGACACAGAGTTTAGATGAGCCACAGAGGCTGCCATGGCCCTCACATTGTGAGCTGTGACATGGCCTTCCAGAGAAAGGTTCTTACTCTGGTAGGCGAAGGAAATACACTGAGCAATCCAATTGGACAGAGTTCTCTTAGAGACTGGAAGTCCTAAATGAGAGGGATCAAAAGCAACAAATAATTGAGAGGACTTTCTATGTTGCTGTGTCCTTTGTAAGTAAAAAGCAAGTGCTCTCTTACAATCCAGGGTATGAAGATTCCTTTCTGCAGTTGATGCATGATGTCCTGGAAAAAAAAAGAACAGGTAAATACACCTCCTGGTTCAGATGAAAAGGTGAGACCACTTTAGGCATAAAGTGTGGATTAGTCCTGAGGACTACCTTGTCATGATGGAACCTTGTATAAGGAGGATTAGCCACCAAGGCTTGCAGCTCACTGATACGGCGAGCTGAGGTGACTGTAATGAGAAAAATAACCTTCCAGGAAAGGAATTTCAAGGAGGTAGTGGCTAAGGGTTATAAGCTGGCCAAGAACCAAATTCAAATCCCATGCCACTGGAGGTGGTCTAATGGGAGGTTTAGTTAAAAGAAGGCCTCTCATGAATCTTGCAATAAGAGGATGAGAGGAAATAGGCTGTCCATTGAGAGGCTTAAGGGATGCTGCAATAGCACTCAAATGGACTCTTACTGAAATTGTTTTAAGGCCTGCATGGGATAAATGCAGCAAATACTCTAGTAAAGAATTCAGAGGTATTGCAAGAGGGTTAAGACCCTTCTCTGCACACCAAATGGTAAATCTTTTCCATTTAAAAGCATAGGAACGTCTAGTGGAAGGCTTTCTGGAAGCATGAAGGATATCCTTCACTTGCTGAGAAAGATGCAAATCTTGAAGGTCTAGGCCTTCAGCAACCAGGCTCTGAGGTGAAGAGACTGGGGATTTGGGTGCCACAACGTTCCCTCCTCCTGGGACAGGAGGTCTGGAGCAGATCCCAAGTCCAGGGAGGGAGCTTGAGAGAGATGCAGAAGTAGAGGGTACCACACTTGGTGTGGCCAATGTGGTGCTATGAGGATCATAGACCCCTTGTCTCTCTGAAGTTTGAAGAGTGTCTTGGGAATTAGGGGAATGGGTGGAAAGGCATAGAGGAAGTCTTGCCCCCAATGAAGGAGGAAGGCATCCCTGGCCTGAACTCCCTGACATGGAATCCTGGAACAGAACCGGGGAAGTTTGGCATTCCATGGACTTGCAAAGAGGTCTATGTCCAGGGTTCCCCAAATTCGGAAGATCCTGGCTATCTGGTCCCCATGGAGGGACCATTCGTGTGGAAGCAGAACTCGACTGAGTCTGTCTGCCCAAGAGTTTTGAACCCCTGGAAGATACACTGCCATGAGATGAATTTGATGCTCTCTGGCGAAGGCCCACAATCTCAGAGCTTTGTTGCAAAGCGACAGAGAGCCAGTCCCGCCCTGCTTGTTCACGTAGAACATGGCTACTTGGTTGTCCGTGTGGATGAGGACTGTCTTGTAGCTGAGCAGGGTGTGGAAGACTCTGAGAGCTAGAAAAATTGCTCTGAGCTCTAAGAGGTTGATATGTAGAGATGTCTCCTGTGAAGACCAGATGCCTTGAGTGGAGAGATCTTGAAGATGAGCTCCCCAATCTCTTGGAGAGGCATCTGTTGTAAGGGTTGCTTGGGGTAACACCTGTTGAAAGGGGGACCCTAGCAACAGATTTTGAGTGGACTTCCACCACTGGAGAGAGCAAAAGAGACGACTGGAGGTTGCTATTTTGTCTGACAGGCACCCTGATGCCTGGGTCCATTGGGTGGACAGAGTCCATTGAGCTGCCCTCATGTAAAAGTGAGCGTAAGGAACCACATGCACAGTGGATGCCATGTGGCCTAACAGTTGTAACATCTCTCGAGCAGTTAAATGGGATTTTAACTGAATTTGTGAGGCTAACTGCACCAAGCGTAGGCAACGGGCCTGGGGAAGATAGGCCCTTGCAGTTGTGGTATCCAGCAAGGCCCCTATGAACTCTAGAGACGGAGTAGGGGTGAGATGGGATTTTGGAATGTTTATTACAAGTCCCAGATACTGAAGGATACGCCTTGTGCAGGTTAGAGAAGTCTGGGCCTCTGACTGGGATGGAGCTCGGATGAGCCAGTCGTCCAGATATGGGAATACGAATATCCCTAGAGTGCGTAGAAATGCAGCTACTACTGCCATGCATTTTGTGAACACCCTTGGTGCAGAGGCCAGACCGAAAGGAAGCACTCTGTATTGGTAGTGCTTCCCTTGATAAAGGAACCGAAGTAACCTTCTGTGTGTTGGATGGATGAGGACATGGGTGTACGCATCCTTGAGGTCTAGAGAGCAAAGCCAATCCTGACTCTGAAGGTATGAAAGGAGAGTACCGAGAGAAATCATCTTGAATTTTTCCTTGCATAGAAACTTGTTCAATTCTCTGAGATCTAATATGGGTCTGTTGCCCCCTGTTTTCTTTGGGATAAGAAAGAAGGGGGAGTAGAACCCTGAGCCCTGTTGAAGAAGGGGTACTTCTTCTATTGCCCCTTGGGAAAGAAGGGTAGCAATCTCCTGACCCAGAAGGTCGAGGAGAGATGTCTGAGAATTGAACTGTCTCACCATGGTGTGAGGAGGAAGGTTTAAGAAATGAAGCTTGTACCCCTCCCTTATGATAGAGAGGGTCCATTGCTCTGCTGTGATTTGTTCCCACCTGGGAGCAAAGTAAGCCAACCTTCCTGGAATGGTGAGAGGCTCTGGATGTTCTAGAGCCAGAAAGGCTAAGCTCTCTAGTTGTAAGTCAAAGACCCTGAGGAGGCTGAGGTTGTTGGGCCGTAGCAGTCCTAGGCTTGGCCTGTTTCGGTTGTTGCTGTCTCTTTGTAGCAAAACGACCTGCAGAAGATGACTGCTGACCATAAGCAGAATAATATTTCCCTTTTTTGGGAAAAAACCCTTTTTGAACAACCTTTTCTTAAAAGGAGCAGAAGTAGACTTTGAAAGTCTATCTAAAGCAGAATTTTCAGCATCCATCTGGGTGGCCTTTGCTTGCCAATCTTTGCCATAAAGGTTTTCACCTGTACAAGGAAGGTTTCCTAGTCCATCTTGAACCCAGGGTTCCAAATCAGAAGTTTGTAACCAAGCAACTCTGCGTGCACCTATGGCAATAGCCGAGGCTCTGCTGGCACCTTCAAAAGAGTCAAAGGCTGCACGGTTGGAAAACTTGGAAATATCCTGGGCATGTTTGAACCAGGTGAGGAACTCTTCCCTTTTATCTTCTGAAATAAAAGGAGATAAAGTTTGCAGGTGATCTGTAACTTCTTTTAGAAACATCCCCATATAGAGACTATAGGAGTTGATTCTGGCAACAAGCATACTGGCCTGGAAAATTCTCCTGCCAAAGGCATCTAAGGTTCTGCATTCTCTTCCTGGAGGAGCAGAAGAGTGCCTTTTTGTACTCTATCTTCTTCATAGCAGATTCCACCACAATGGAGTGGAGAGGAAGCTGAGTCTTATGGAGGCCAGGACGAGGAACATGATACATGGTGTCCAACCTGCGAGAATGAGGGGAAGTGGTGAGAGGAGTCTCCCATATGCCCAACATGTGATCATAAAGAATCTCATGTATTGGTAAAGTGGCTGCCTCTTTAGGAGCCTTAGGATATTGTAAAATATCTAATTTTTTGGCTCTAGGCTCTGTCTCAGGGGCCACTGAGATGGAAAGGCCCCTGGCCACTTCCCTAATGAAGTTTTGAAAAGACAAGTCTTCTGGAGGAGACATTCTCCTTTTTGGAGAAGAGGGCTCCTGAGGATGGATCACCAATGCTTCGACAGAGACCTCTGATTCATCAGAGTCTTCAGAGGAATTGAAGTATCGCCTGTCTGGATGCTCCTGCAGAGCCCGATACGCGTACCGGGTGGTATCGACATCGGGAGTGATCGGTACCATCCCGCTAACGTCTCCCTGAGGTATTGGCCCATCTAGGCAAAGTTAGTCTTCCTAAAGTCTAAGACCCTCACCTTTGAATGAATTCTAACAGCCCTAGTCCTAATACTGAACCACACCATCTGGTGAACACTGAATGCAAAATGATCTCCCACTATATCATCAGAAACACTTTAACCATTGGTAAGCACCAAGTCCAGTATGGCCCCTTCACATGTGGGGTCTGTTACCAATTGTCTGAATAGTTCTCCCTGTAGAGAATCCAGGATCTCTTTACTTCTAGATGATACTGCAGCAGGAATGTGCCAATCAACATCTGGCATATTAAAATCCCCTATCAGTAGCACTTCCCCTTTCCTAGCAATGCTGCGCATGTCTTCAATTAACTCTCTGTCCACCTCTTCCTCCTGTGAGGGAGGTCTGTATATTACGCCAATGCAAATAGATTTCTCTTTCCCTCTTTCTAGTTTAACCCACAATGCCTCCTCTCTCCCTTTTAAGCTGTGTAATTCCAAAGCTTTAATAGTATTTTTTACATATAGTGCCACTCCTCCTCCCCTTCTTCCTACCCTGTCCTTTCTGAATAAAGTATAGCCAGGTATAGTTACATCCCAGTCATGGTTTTCTGTGAACCATGTTTCTGTAACTGCCACTAAATCCAAGTCGGCCACTCCCATCAAAGCTTCAACATCAGGGATCTTATTTCCCATGCTACGGGCATTTATACACACTGCTTTCCACATGTTACCCGTTACCCATTTCCATAAAGGTATTTAATGTATTTATTATTTTATTTTATTTATTTACATTCTCTTACATACCGCGCTATTCTGCATCAGTGCGGTTTACATTGAACAAACTGAAATTACATTGAACAGGGCATTATAACTTGGAGATAACTATTTTACAGGGAACATGGGCTATGGAGGGTTAGGTGGCTTGCCCAAGACCACAAGGAGCACCTGTGGGACTAGAAACCCCAGTCCTTCCGGCCCAAGGTTGCTGTCTTCTGGTGGGATTTGAACCCCCAACCTTCCGACCTGAAGTACCTTGCCCCAACCACTAGGCCACTCCTCCACTCCAATGTATCACTTACCTGGGGGCTTTCTTCACCCATCCCCAACAAATCTAGTTTAAAGCCCTCTTCAGTAGATTAGCCAGTCTACTACTGAAGACGCGTCAACCTTTCTTGGACAGATGGATGCCATCTCTGCTCTGCAACCCTTGGAACAGCATCCCATGGTCTAGGAAACCAAAATGCTCTCGATGACACCATCCACGCAGCCATGCATTCATCTCCAGGATGCGAGCCTCTCTGCCTTGGCCTTTACCCTCAACAGGGAGGATTGAAGAGAAGACCACCTGTGCACCTAACTGCTTCACGCTCTGTCCCAGAGCCATGAAGTAAAAGATGACTTTTAATGCAGCTTGGGAACTGCTTCTCATAATGTCTTATTGTTTTAATAAAAAAAAATCTATCATAGTTTCTATAGAATAATATTTAAAGGCACACATGGACTTTGGAATTAATACTTAAAAAAAAAGAAACCAACAGCAAAAATCTAATCAGGTCAAGAAAAAATGTGATATAGAGGCATATTTCTTGATTCTGCATTTATTTGAAAACAATTAGCAAATCAGTCCCAAAGTGTTTTAATAAAAGGCCAGTATATTATGGGTCATTTTATCATAAACTGTGATAAGGTCTGTTGATTAGCAGGGTTACGGCAGATATCTTCTTACTGTTACACCATAAAATTTTGAAAGGCAAACAGATGAGGAACAATGAACGCCTGTTCTCTGTTACTGCCCCCTGTCCCTGGGAATGAAAACACTAAAGAATATTTGGCCAGGAGAGCACAAATGGAGACGCCAGGAACAGCGATCAGTTCTCAAAGCCTTTTCGATGTCCTGTCTTCCAGTTTATCAAGGTCGTCTTATGATATTTCACAATCCTCTTGCATTTTAACAACTTTGAATAATTTTGCGTCATCTGCAGATTTGATCACCTCACTTCTTATTCCCATTTCCAGGTCATTATGAATATGTTAAAAAGCAGCGGACTCAGCACAGATCCCTGACGTATTCCACTGTTCTCAATTCTCTCATGCTAATTGCTACAAAGCACCGGCAATGGCCCTCGTGCTAGTGGCAATGTGCTCTCCAAGCTCACACACGGTCCTTAACTTGCCTACTCTCCACCCTAGCACATGATGGCAACTAAATGTGCATTTAGTAGCCAATAGTTGGCACATACATGTTTTAGCCTTTAGTAAAAGGATCATTTAGTCCAGTGACTGTTCTTATGCCAGGTTCCTAGCCTGAAAATTCTGGGAAGAGTGTTTTTGAAGCCTCGTAAAAATATGTCTTGCTAAATTCTTAAACTTACAATTCTGAATCCTTCTGTGAAATTCCTAGATATTATGGTACTATCAGAGATAGTTACCAAGCCTATTCCAGATCTTGGCTGTCCAATTAGTGATCCAGTTTGGCATATTCAAAGTGGGGGGGGGGGCATATTCAAAGTGGTTTAACTGGTTAGTAGACCAGGGTGAGCAGGATATTGAATGGTATTAAACCATTTAGTGCCATTAAATATCCCCTCTTAACCCAGTTAAGATATTTAGCTACTGGCTGGTTAACAGTTGAATGGCTGTCCTTAGACAGTTTTGCAATCTCTTCACTTTTCTACTCACCTCATCTCGTGTAACTTTGGTTTCTATCGGTGGGCTTGAGACCATTCCACATAGGTGGCCTATAAATAAACAGAGCGTCCTAGCAATGGACCCTACAGTGACTGACTGAGTTAGAAGTTGGTTGAGTGGGAGGAGACAAAGGGTACAGGTAAATGGAGCTCACTCTGAGGAGAAGGATGTTACCAGTGGTGTGCTGCAGGGATCCGACCCTGGTCCAATTCTTTTTAACGTTTTTTTAACGTGATATTGCAGAAGGGCTGTCAAGTAATGTTTGTCTCTTTGTGGATAACATCAAAATCTGCAATAGAGTAGACACCCAGGAAGGAGTAGATAACATGCGGAGGGATCAAGCTTGAAGAATGTTCAAAAATTTGGCAGCTGAGATTTAATGCTAAATAATGCAGGATCATGCATTTGGGCTGCAAAAATGCAAAGGAGCACTACAGTATAAGGGGTGAAGTACTTCTGTCAATGAAAGAGTGGGATAGTGAAAGCCAGGAGGATGCTTGGGTGCACAGGGAGAGGAATGGTCTGAAGAAAAAAGGAGGTGATAGTGCCTCTGTATAAGTCTTTGGTGAAACCTCATTTAGAGTATTGTATGCAATTCTGGAGACCACACCTTCAAAAGGACATAAATAGGATGGGGGTGATGCTGAGGATGGCTTTTGTCTCATTTCCCTTCCCTACTGTACCCTTGTTCTCATCTATTGTACTGTCTGTCTTAATTAGATTGTAAGCTCTGATGAGCCGGAACTGTCTTTATTGTGTGTCCGTGCAGTGCTTCATGCACCTTGTAATAGTAGTACCAAATGGTCAGTGGTCTTCATTATAACCATATGGGTACAGACAAAGATCTCAATAGAGGAAAGGCAGGAGGAGATACGGAGTGGAGGAGTGGCCTAGTGGTTGGGGCAAGGTACTTCAGGCCGGAAGGTCAGGGGTTCAAATCCCACTAGAGAACAGCAACCTTGGGCCGGAAGGACTGGGGTTTCTAGTCCCACAGGTGCTCCTTGTGGTCTTGGGCAAGCCACTTAACCCTCCATAGCTTATGTTCCCTGTAAAATAGTTATCTCCAAGTTATAATGCCCTGTTCAATGTAATTTCAGTTTGTTCAATGTAAACTGCACTGATGCAGAATAGCACGGTATATAAGAGAATGTAAATAAATAAATATGATAGAGATATTTAAATACCTCTGTGGCATAAATTCCTCTGTGTTTGTCCCATGCTTTTTTTATTTCAAATACTGTTCTCATCTCTACCACCTCCACTGGGGGAATTGTAGGAAGGGTATTTTTTTTATAAGCTTCATTTTGTTGCCTGTAAATGTGTCGCTAGTCTGCATTGCCAAAGAGCTCAAGTTTGGTTTCATCTGTCCACAGAACAGTTTCCTAGAAGGATTGTGGTTTCTCAAGGTAGGTTTCAGCAAAGATCAGGCGTTCCTTTTTATATCTGTCTTTGAGCAGTGGGGTCCTCCTTGGCCTTTGCCCATGAACTTCTTCTTTGTTTAGCGTGTGGAATATGGTTTGGGTTGAAACCACCACTCCAGATTGCTCCAGGCCAGCCTTACGTTTTTAGATGTTGTACGTGGTGTTCTTCCAACAGTTTGCATTAACCTTTGAAGACTTGTTGGATTAATTTTGCTCTTCCCACCATGTCCTGGAAGGTTCTTAACAGTTCCATGAGCAGAAAACATCAATAACATTGTGAACTGTAGACAGAGGAATCCCAAGTTCTTTGGAGATAGCCTTGTACCACTTTGAAGTTTGATGATAATGGCTTTTATGACAGTTTCAGGCCGCTCTCTTGCCCTCACCAATGTGAAAATGGGGAGTGCATTTGGCCATTTTAAACATTAGAGCCATCATTCATTGCTTGATTCAAGTCATGTGAGTACTGACAATTGATCAGAGGTGCTTTTAATTTTACAGTAGTGGGAATGTGGTTCTTCTGTTCAAACTGATTTGAATTGTTTATAAGGATGCCAATAATCATGTTCTCCAAAATCCAAAAAAGTAGGACCAAAACTAATCTAAACCCACTATCTATATATCTCATTTGAATCAAAGTGAGTGGCTAATAAACTACATATTGATTATATTTTTAATTGGATTGTTTGTCTTGAAAGGGAAACCTTTCTTGTGATAAACCTTCCAGGTTTCTCTATTTAAAGGCGCCCATTGCCCAAAATAAATATGTGAATAACGTATACAGCAAGACACACATACACCACTTATCTTATTCCAAAGGAGATTTTCTTTGAAAAATGGGCGAACCACATTAGGAACACCAACATCAGTGTGTATGTGAAAATCACTATCAGCCAAGGTCCGCCACCATTGATTCTCCTGTGGCTATAGTTGATGGCTGTTATTAAGCCAGATTCAGCAAAATCTGTTGGTGGTCCAAGAATCCATACAAGTCCATACATCCATGTGACACAACACCGTGTTTCGAGCCCGTGATAACTCAGAGCTCTTCCTCAAGCAGAATGTGTTTCGAAAATTCCTCCAAGGAAATGATGATCCAAAATTGTTTGGGGTTGAAAGATAGGCGGGCCATTATATACAGCACCAATCACGTCGATCATCATGAATGGGCACACCCATTAATTTGTGAAAGTTGAATCACTTTAACTTAAACAATGATAAGATCAAATAAATGGGATTAGATAAGAATTAATTTAGACTCCACCAGTCAATTTCTAAATTTAAATCATGAGGGGTCACAATATGAAGTTTGAAAAAACTGGCCCAAATGTTGTAACCTAGATGTCCTATCACCACCCCTTGGATCAGAGAGAACATGGTCTAATGCTCTCTACTTTAAACCTAGAAAAGAATGACCCAAATGAACACAATGAGACACTGTCGGAGCCGAAAGAACTTTAGTATTGAGCCGGGACTGATGTTCCTGTAGGTGAGATTTTAATGATCTATTTATCCTGCCCACATACTTGTGCTGACATGGACAAATTAATAAATACACCACATATGAGGTCAAACAAGATTATACCAGCGAGTTCTATGGGTGACAAACATAAATGTGTCTTTCCACTCAATTCCACTCAGTGTGTTACTACAAAAATTGCAATTTGAACATGAAAAATGACCTAATTCCTGGTCGTGCTGACCGAGTGCTGTTGCATGCACCACCAAATCTCTTAGGTTACAAGCCCATCAATAAGCTATCGATAGTCATCATTGTTTTCAAACATGCCTAATTATTTAATGGTGTCTGACATTGCGACTTTTGACTCTTTACCAGTCACAATTACTAACACAGCCACTTTTGCTTTTTCCGATGAGGCCATTAAAAAATTATTAGAACATCCTTCCCTGTTGGATGATACAGATTTAACTGCTCAAGTTGTATCAACTACCTCATGGGTGGAGTTTAAGCATTTAAATAAAAAGTCGGTTTGCATCCAGTTACATGCGGCAACTATGACTCAATATTTAAAACAGAAAATGATACCCAGGGGATTGAGGATGATGAAACCACCTCAAATGTTTGTGGATGATAAGAGTTTTTCAATGGCAAATGGAATAGTATTTTAAATAAGTGTGGTCTGGATCTCATTGCCCTGTTGATTGAATGTTTATCTGCTAAAGAGGTAACCATTCCTTCCTAACGCAGCAGAAGTCATTTCCACTCCAGCCTGCAGTCACTCACCCTGGCAGCTTGGAAGTTGACCAGCTACCTGGTCCCGTCCATTCCATGCCAGCTGGGGTTCAGGGCGTGCCTTTCGATTCTGGATGGACTCATTTCTCTCACTGGACTTTGTCACGGGGTTTGGATTCCGTCTCATGTCCCCTCGGTCATGTTCTCAATTATCTCTTCAATTATCTGACTCTGGACTACAGATTTTGTCAGTTTGTTACCATCTCTCTGCCTCGGGTGAAGCCATGCATCGTGTAATAATCCAAACTGTAGTTAAACGATTCAAGATTCCACATTAGGAACCACCATCAGGAAAATGATTTAGATGTGATCGTGGAAAACATAGAAACATGATGGCAGAAAAAGACCACATCTAGTCTTCCCTACCATATCAATCACTACAACAGTCCCCTTTTTTCCTTTAGAGATCCTCTGTTTGTCCCATGCTTTTTTAAATTCAGATACTGTTCTCATCTCTACCACCCCAACTGGGAGACTATTCCATGTATCTACCACTCTTTCCATAAAGAAATATTTCCACATATTACTCCTGAGTCTATCCCCTTTCACCCTCATCCCATGTCCCTTCGTAGCAGAGGTGACTTTCAATCAAAAGAGGCTCTGCGCTCCTGTGCATTTATGCCAGGGAGGAATTTAAACGTCTCAATCATATTGCCTCTATCCTGCCTTTCCTCTAAAGTACAAAGAGTCCCAAACACCAGGAACAATGGAGAAATCTCAAGAAAGAAGATCCTGCATCATATCAGATGTGCCAAAAAGTGTGATAAATAGTTTGAAAGACGTATTGGCACAGCAGATGTGATGCAGGATATTCTTTCTTGAGATTTCCTCTAAAGTATACATATTAAGCTCCTTAAGTCTGCCCTCATATGCTTTCTAATAAAGACCACTAACCATTTTAGTAGCAACCCTCTGTACTGACTCCAACCTGTTTATATCCTTTTGAAGGTGCGGTCTCCAGAACTGCACACAATACTCCAAATGAGGTCACAAAAAAGACTTATACAGAGGCACTATCACCTCCTTTCTTCTGCTAGCCATTCTTCTTCCTATGCACCCATGCGTCCTTCTAGCTTTTGCTGTCACCTTTTCTACCTGTTTAACTACTTTAGGATCATCAGACACAATAACACCTACATCCCGCTCTTCTTTTGTGGACAGAAGTACTTCACCCCTATACCATATCGCTCCCTTGGATTGCTGCAGCCCAAATGCATGACCCTGCATTTTTTAACATTAAATCTCAGCTGCCAAATTCTAGACCATTCTTCAAGCTTAGCTAGATCCCTCCTCATGTTATCTACACCTTCCTGGGTGTCTATTCTATTGCAGATTTTGGTATCATCAACAAAGAGGCAAATCTTACCTGACAGCCCTTCTGCAATATCAGTAACAAAGATGTTAAAAAGATATTGAAACCCTCTGCCCAGGGTGCAGCGGTGGCCAAAAAAGCAAATAGAATGCTGGGAATCATAAGGAAAGAAATGGAGAATAAAACAAAGGATATTATGCCTCTGTTTTATTCCGTGGTGCGACTGCACCTTAAATATTGTGAGCAATTCTGGTCACTGTATCTTAAAAAGGATATAGCAGAATTAGAAAAGGTACAGAGAAAAGCCATCAAAATGGTAAAGGAGATGGAAAGATACCCCTATGAGGAGAGGATAAAAAGGTGAGGGCTCTTCAACCTGGAAAAGAGATGGCTGAAGTGAGATATGATAGAGGGCTATAAATTAATGAATGAAGTAGAACGGTTAAATGTAAATCAATTGTTTATGCCATCAAAACATTATCAGAATATAGAAAGACTAGGGGACATGCAATGAAGCTACAGTGTAAATCCATGTTGGCTGTCTCCCATTAGGCCATGACTATCTACATGCTGAGTAATTTTATTCTTTATGATGGTTTCTACCATTTTTCCCGGTACTGACATGAGGCTCACCGGTCTGTAGTTTCCCGGATCACCCCTCGAACCCTTTTTAAAAATTGGTGTTACATTGGCGATCCGCCAGTCTTCAGGTATTAGAGATGATTTTAATGATAGGTCACAGATTACTAATAGCAGGTCTGCAATCTCATATTTCAGTTCTTTCAACACCCTTGGATGTTGACCTTCTATCTTGTCAAGCATGATGTCTTTCTTTAATGATCTCTCTCTTCACATGATGTGTCCAAAGTATGAAAGTCAAAGTCTTGTCATCTGAGCTTCTAAAGAAAGCTTAGATTTGATCTCCTCTAGTACTGACTGGTTTGTTCTTCGGGCAGTCGATGGTATATGCCTTATTCGCCGCCAGCACCATAACTGAAAAGCATAAATTTTATTCCTATCTTTTTCACTGTCCAGCTTTCTAATCCATATGATGTTACTGCAATGCCATCTTTGCAGGCCTTCCCTATCAGCTTTGCCATCTCCAATTAGTCCAAAATGCAGCCGCTCATCTCATCACTTGTTCCCCCGCTCGCTCTCACGTTACTCCCTGCCTTTTCTCCCTCCACTGGCTTCTGGTTAAGGTCAGATTCATTTATAAATTGCTCATCATTGTACTTAGGGCTCTTCATGTCAGCACCCCTCAGTATTTGGCTGATATCCACCTTCAACCTTCGTGGTCACCGGGTCAAAGTGGTGGAACGTACAATAATCAATTACAAGGGTTTGGGGCCGTCACCTGGTGGCCAACAATAATGATTCTTAACAATTACTTGGGACGTAGACATAGACATTGTGTTATGGTTACATATGACATATGTTCAGGGGGACAAATATGGTGGATGGGAGGGAGTCAGTGGTGGGTGCTTGTCTCTGGTCCGAGAAATTCTTGGAATAGTGCAGTTTTAAGTTGTTTTCTGAAGGATAAGAGTTCTGTGTTGCTTCTGATGTGATTTGGTAGAGAGTTCCAGAGGGATGGTGCATATAGTTCGAAGGCTCTGTTGCAGGTCCGTTGATTGTATTTCGTTCTTTTGTGTGGGATGGTGAGGGAGTTATTGATGGTTTGTCTGGTTGTCCTGCTGTGGGCGGGCTGAGGCAGGAGGGTGCGGAGCTGGGAGGTTTGAGTTTGGTAGAGAGCTTTGTGGGTGAGTAGGGCGGATTTGTATTTGATTCTTGCTTCTAGGGGGAGTATGTGTAGCTCCCTCAGGACTGGGGTGATATGGTCCTGTTTTTTTGCATTCTTGATAATTCTTACTGTGGTGTTTAAGGCAGTTCGAAGTGGGTGGGTATGAGTGGCTGGGAGTCCATGGTATATTATATTGCAGTAGTCCAGGTGGGGGAGTATCAGGGCTTGCATCACTGTTCTGAAGTCCTGTGGTTCAAGAAGAGGTCTGAGGCGTTGTACTGTTTTAGCTTTGTGGTAGATTGTTGCGGTGGTTTTTTTGATCTGTTGATTGAGTGTGAGTGCTTGGTCTATGATGATTCCCAGGTATCTTATTTGTGGTTGTATTTGTATTTTTGTGGTTCCAATGTCGAGGTGTGTAGGTGGCGTGAAGTCTGGGTCCTTTGTTACTATGAGGGCTTCAGTTTTCTTTATGTTGATGGATAGGTTGTTCTTTTGTAGCCAGCTGGATACCTCGGTGAAGCATTCCGATAGGTGCTTATTGGTTGGGTTGGATGTTGTGATTGGAGTGTAGAGCATTATGTCGTCCGCATAGATATGGTAGTTAATGTTGTATGTGCGTATGATTGAGCAGAGTAGTTGCAGGTAGATGTTGAAGAGCATGGCTGATAATGTGTATCCTTGGGGTACTCCTTGATGTTGCTGGAACGGGGGGGGAGGTTGATAGGTTTGTGCGGATCAGTTGTTGTCTATTGGTCAGGTAGGAACGGAACCATTGGAGTACGTTGTCTTTGATGCCGATTGCTTGTAGTCTGTGTATGAGGATGTTGTGGGAGATGGTGTCGAAGGCAGCCGATATGTCCAGGAAGATCATGGCATATCCAGAGTGCTTGGCTTGAGTTCCCATGAGGAGGGTGTTGATTAGCGACGTCATGAGGGTCTCGACTCCGTGGAGTGGACGAAAGCCATGTTGTTGTGGGTCCAATATGTTGTTAGCATATATGGTTCTCAAAGTGCACAAATCTCTGACAACGCCTCCCGGTCAGCCCATTGTAACTTGTAGGGATTCCATTTTGGAACCCTTGTCTCAATTTTGTGACAGTTTTTTGCAACCTCTGACAATGTGGTAACAATCGTACATAAAAGACTCTTTTCATTTCATATCCTTATTACAGCAGACTTCATTTAATATACGTTCAGCATTTTTGGTGACCATGGATGTTTCATTATTTATTTATTTAACAGATTTTATATACCGCTTTATCATTTCAATCAAAGCGGTTTACATTGAAACTTAAACTTGGTAATGTACATTAAACAGGGACATTGATAACTTGGATTTTTTTCTGAGGCAATGGAGGGTTAAGTGACTTGCCCAAGGCCACAAGGAGTGCTAGTGGGAATTGAACCCTGGTCTCTGGGTTACCAAGTCAGTGTTCTTAACCACTTATACACTAACATTGATCATCTTGAGGCTTTGGATGTTATTGCCCGTTTTCAACTTACACTTCCTGCAAGATTGCCAAAACACTTTGTTTTAAAATTATTGCATTTAGTTTGTGCAAAGGTAATCTCTAAAGCTCGCCTAACTGACCACGTGACCCCAATACTACTGGAACTCCACTGGCTCCCTATAAACAGCCGAATCAAATATAAGATTATCCTAACAACCTATAAACTTATAAATGACATAACCCCTTCACACCTATCCACATTACTCCAATCTCCAACATCGACAAGGACCCTCAGACAGAACGCGGCCCACTCCCTCATCACACCAAAAGCCATCCGTAAAACTAAGAATTCCACTAGCTCCAGAGCATACTCATTCACTGCCCCTACACTCTGGAACGACCTCCCTATTGAACTTCGCACCATAAGAGACCTCACCCAATTCAGAAAAGAATTAAAGACCTACCTATTCACTGAACACTTCGAAATCCCCTATTCCCCCAAGACCAGCTCCACAACAAACATGGTCACACATACACAGACTCCCTTAATCCCCTAACCCAACAATGTATCCACAAGACTTTCCCCCCTCCCTCACACCTGAAGACGAAAAAAGGAACTAAATTCCAGCACCTACACCAATTCCTGCCCCACACACCACACACACCACACACTGTAAATATTCATTTGTATAAAGTTTAATATGTTTGCTTTAATACCTATAAATGGTATATTTACTGTTTAATGTAAATAGTTGATTTCTATTGTTCTATGTTCTATGTTCTATGTAAAATGTATACAAACTGTGTACATGACTGTTGACTTGTTATATGTAAACCGCCCTTGATCTCTGGAAGGGGCGGTATAAAAGAAATAGTTAAATAAATAAATAAAATAAAATAAATTATGTAAGAATTATTTATTATATGATTCTACATTTTATTTACAGACCTATGGAATTTCACAAACATGCGAGGGATTTGTTACAGTATTTGCTGGACAGAGGATACTCATATCCTATTATTCGTCAAGGTTGCAGGAGAGTTCGATTTAATCATCCTGAATGGTGACATCCAAATACTATTTCAATTTATTTATTTAGCCATATTTATATACCGCTTTTCACTGGGTCAAAGCGGTTCAATCAACAACTATGATGCCCCGATAGGTTTAGTGGGTGTATTGCCGTTTATGCGATGGCCACTATCCTCAAAATATATTGGGATATTTTGGCATTGCATCATTGTTTTCAAGCATGCCTAATGATAGCTTATAAGAGATTTGGTGGTGCATGCAGCGGCACTCTTGGATCGCATTATGTGTCAGCACGACCAGGAATTAGGTCATTTTTCATGTTCAAACTGTGTCTGATATGGCGTATCCGGCAGCAGCTACAAGAGGAGCAGGGTAAGTAGCCATACAGAAACCCTTTCCGAGCAGCAGGCTGACAGCCCCCCAACAGATGTAAGAGCAGACACCGTTGTGACATGGACTCCACAGAAACAGCATGCCCCCACCTCAGGGTCCCACAGCACTTAATCCTGGCCCACACTGCCCCACCCACTACAGAGATGGGATGTGCTGGAACACCCTGTGTGTGTGGTTGTCCCCCCAGCAACCACAGTCATGAAGCTAACCATGACCTCCTTCCCCCACCGTGACAGACAGTGGGAGGAGGACTCCCCACCCCTGTCCCCAAATGGCTCCACCCCTGACACCATGGAGGATGCCGGCGAAGATACACCCCCCAGCCCCAGTGGGAGCAGCAGCATGAAAAGCAGCAGTGCACAGCAAAGCCCCATCCTCCTTTCCAGCCCAACACCATCTGGGAATGAAGAGCATAGCCCCCCCCCCCACCCCAATGGCAGTGTGCAGGGAGGCCTATGTCACACAGCACACTTGGGGTATAGTGTTCAGCAGGGCGGTGCTCAGATGCCATGTGCAGAAGCCCTGGAGACAGGAGGTGACCTCTGGACCCTTATCCTCCAGCCCTTGATGGAGAATGCATGTGGCATGGCAGGGCAGGCAGCTGGGGAGGCCCCATGGAGTGTATTGGGTGAGGCTGTGGCGACACAGACTGAGGGGCCAGGCAGGGGTGGGAGGATGTTGCAGCTGAATGCATGCAGGAGAGTGAGTGGTTGGAGGGTGTTGGTGAAGGTGAGGTGTCTGTGTGAGTGGCAGGAGGGGGGATAGTGAAAGAGAGGGCTTGGAATGCATGCAGGGGGAGTGTGTGGGGGTGTGTGAGTGGCAGGAGGGGGGATAGTGAAAGAGAGGGCTTGGAGTGCATGCAGGGGGAGTGTGTGGGGGTGTGTGAGTGGCAGGAGGGGGGAGCGAATGTGTGTGGATGAAGGGGAGGCAGGGGGAGTGTGTGGGGGTGTGTGAGTGGCAGGAGGGGGGAGCGAATGTGTGTGGATGAAGGGGAGGCAGGTGTGGGTGGAGGGAAGGCAGGGTGTGGGTGCAGGCAAGGGTGGGTGGGCAGATTGGATGTGGGATATCAGCAGGAGTGTGGAGAGGGTTCTGACAGTGCAGCTGGAGGGGGATGCGGATAGTGAGGAGGCAGTATTATTTATTTATTTATTTAACATTTTTTTATATACCACTTTTCATTTTATCAAAGCGGTTTACGGAAAACAGAACGTTCTTCCAGGGAACAGTAATATAACTATTTACAATTAACAGTTAACAGCTTACAACTCTATAACTATGTACAATGTATAAGTACAGAGTTGGTTGTCATTTTGTTGAGGGGGGACAACTGTGTAGGGAATTCAATCCTGTGATTGTGTGTCTCATATGCAGCTGTAGTGTTTAGTGTCTCATATACAGTTGTAGTGTTTGTTGAAGAGATAATTTTTAGATACTTCCTGAAGTCGGTGATGTCTGTAGTATCTCTTCGATTGTGTGAAGGTGAGTTCCATAGTGATGGTGTATAATATTCGAATGCTCTGTGAAAAACTCTTTGTGAGGAATTAAGTGGTATGGAGGCTGTGGACAGAGTGTTTTATTTATTTATTTTTTTTAATCAAAAAATTTTATACCGCGATTTTCAAAGATCAATTGCCGTTTAGAAATGGCAACTATTTGTGTAGTACAGGAACAGGTACGTACATACATAGTTTTGGTGAAACTTCCTCCTTGAGCATGTGTTTGGCACTCTTCGGATTATCTCATTTAAACATTCGCGGACTGGTTATTTAATATCTTCTGTCATCATTATGACTTTGTATTTAATTTTGGATCTGATGGGTAGCTAGTGGAGGTCTTTTAATGTGGGGGTGATATGCTCGTGTTTCTTTGATTTTGTAATCATTCTTGTGGCTGTGGTTTTTAATGCCTTTTGCAGTGTGAGTTGTGCTCTTGGGTAGGCCCATTAGGGGGTCCAGGTTATGGAAACTGGGGTGCCAGGAGGCAGTGGCAGTGCCGGGTCATGTCAGTGATGAGGGTGGTGATGCTGTAGAGGTGCCATTATCCATGTCCTCGTGGGAGTGGCATGCCTATGTTGATGGGCCACGTAGCCCACCTCTATCTGAAGTGGGACCTGATGAGGGGGCCCAGGAGGCAGTCGGAGGCCCCAAGGACATGCCAGCCCTGCCCTGTCTGGAGTGCATGCTGACATGCAGACTTGCACAGCTGTGCAGGCCCCTCTCATACCTCTCAGGGCATGTGGAGGGTCTCAGGGGTGAGGTGCAGGGCCTCAGGGGTGAACTCAGGAGCCTGTGCCTGCTGTTGGAGGCCCATCTGCAGACCCACACACCACCCCCATTCACACAGCAGGCAGCCCTGCGGGGCACTGAGGGTGCAACACCATCTGGGAGGCACCCAGGGGCAGCAATAGCACTAAGTGGCATGGTTGGCACCAGTGGCTAGAGGTGCAGTGATAGCCACAAGGGCAGATGGACTGCCACTGTTAATGGCCCTGTAGGTGTGGCAAGGGTGAGGCTGGGTGTTGAGGGACACAATTGTTGGCCAGTGTGTGTGGGCACTGTTTTCCCATATTCTCTGTCTGTCCCATGTATGTTGGCTGGGAAAATAAAGTGTTATGCAGTTCAACATGTGTGCCTTGTGGGCCTATATGTCTGTTGGCCAAAGCAACCCTGGCAACCAATGGCCCTAAGAAAGTGAATAAGATATGCCATACTGGGTCAGACCAAGGTCCATCAAGCCCAGTATTCTGTTTCCAACAGTGGCCAATCTAGGTCATATGTACCTAGCAGTTTCCCCAAGAGACACAAGTTCCACAATGCTTGTACTGGGTCAAGCATTGATATCTTCGGTCACTTCTTAATAATGGTTTATGGACCTTTCCTCCAGGAACTTGTCCAAACTTTTTTTAAACCCAGCTATACTAACAGACTTTACTACATCCTCCGGTAACAAATTCCAGAGTTTGATTACACGTTGAGTGAAAAAATATTTTCTTTTATTAGTCTTAAATAGTTTACCCTGTAGCTTCATTGCATGTCCCCTAGTCTTTCTATATTCTAATAAGGTAAACAATCGATCTACGTTTACCCGTTCCACTCCGTTCATTAATTTATAGACTTCTATCATATCTCCCCCTCAGCCGTCTCTTTTCCAGGTTAAAGAGCCCTAACCTTTTTAGCCTTTCTTCATAGGAGTATCCTTCCATCCCCTTTACCATTTTGGTGGCTCTTCTCTGTACCTTTTCTAAAATCGCTATATCCTTTTTAAGATACGGCGACCAGAATTGCACACAATATTCAAGGTGCGGTCTCACCATGGAACGATATAGAGGCATTATAATATCTTTTGTTTTATTTTCCATTCCCTTCCTTATCATACCTAGCATTCTATTTGCTCTCTTGGCCGCCGCTGCACACTGGGCCGAGGGTTTTAACATGGTATCCACAATGACGCCTAAATCTTTTTCCTGGGTGGTGGTTCCTAATGTGGAACCTTGCATCGTGTAACCATAGTTTGGGTTGTTCTTCCCTAGGTGCATAACCTTGCATTTGTCCACATTAAATTTCATCTGCCATTTTTATGCCCAGTCTTCCAATTTATCAAGATCCTCTTGCAATTTTTCACAATCCTCTTGGGTTTTAACAACTTTAAATAGTTTTGTGTCATCTGCAAATTTGATAACCTCACTCGTTATTCCACTTTCCAGGTCATTTATGAATATGTCAAAAAGCAGTGGACCCAGCACAGATCCCTGGGGTACACCACTATTCACCTTTCTCCATTGGGAAAATTGGCCATTTAGCCCTACCCTCTGCTTTCTATCTTTTAACCAGTTCCTGATCCACAATAGTACACTGCCTCCTATCCCATGACTCTTTAGTTTTGCCAAAAGTCTCTGATGAGGGACCTTGTCAAAGGCTTCCTGAAAGTCCAGATACACAATATCAACCGACTCACCTTTTTCCACCTCTTTATTCAGATTAGTAAGACAAGATCTTCCTTGTCTAAAGCCATGTTGGCTGTCTCCCATTAGGTTGTGACTATCTACATGCTGAGTAATTTTATCCTTTATGATGGTTTCTACCATTTTTCCCAGTACTGACATCAGGCTCACCGGTCTGTAGTTTCCCGGATCACCCCTGGAACCCTTTTTAAAAATTGGTGTTACATTGGCGATCCTCCTATCTTCAGGTATTAGAGATGATTTTAATGATAGTTCACAGATTACTGATAGCAGTTCTGCAATCTCATATTTCAGTTCTTTCAACACCCTTGGATGTATACCATCCGGCCCAGGTGATTTGCTACTCTTCAGTTTATCTAATAGTTGTAAGACATCTTTGCGATGTATCGATATTTCCTTTAATTCTTCCGCACCTTTAAATACCACTTCAGTCATGGGTAACATCCCTACATCTTCCTGGACATATGTGTCATGCCACAGGGGGACGCTGTGCTGCACACCACATGTAAATGGTTGCCAATGCATATCTAAGGCATATAGCCAGGTAGACTGGCTACTACAGTAGCAGGAGATGCTGCAAACACCCAGGGGGAATGTGGAGTGGCCATGGGGATGGGGAAGCTATGAACATGTGTCAGTAGCACAGCCAGTGGCCCATGGGGGTAGCGCAGGCCAGGTCAAATGGATGATGCCATGCTGGGGGTACCATGTATGTGGCACAGCATGTGCTGTCCCGTGCCCCCCATGCTAGCCCACAGGTGTGTGCTATCTACAGCAGGCATTGGGTGGATGCCGGACAGCTAAGGGACAGGTGGACCATGTGATGTGTGCATCCCTGGTGCATCAACCATGGGTGCCATGCAATGGATGTCCATGTCCAGACATAGGGGCACCCATGCAGGGCAACATCTGTGAATGCTCTCAAACACATCATGCCATATGCGGGTTCAGTGGGCACGTTATGTGGCTGGGCAGTCACCGCACGCCTGGAACATGTCAGCAAAAATACTGGTGGGGTGGGTCCCCAACCAATCATCCCTGGACCCAGTGGCAGCCCACATACCAGCTGGCCATGGTGGAGCACTGCTGTGAGCAATGTCACAGGCAGGTAATTTGCATGCACAGGAGCATGGCTGGGATACACAGGCCATGTCTGGATTGTGCGGACATGCACAGGCCCATGCTGGCTGTGGCATGTACCCCATCCCCTCTCTATTCACTGGCATGTACTTTGGTTGTTATGGGTGGGAAACATATGTACCGGGCTGTCAGGCAAAGTGTGCCTGGATAAGGCTAGCATGTGCCAACACACCCCATCTGGACAGTGTTCCCACCTGCGCCTCATCCCCATCATCCATGGCCGACTCTGGCTCATATATTTATTTATTTAAAGTTTTATATACCACCTTCTACAATTCAAGGCTCATCAGGCATAGCTGCCTGTGCTGCAGGGTAAAGTTATGGACCATGTAGCATGCTATGGCAATCTCGCATACCGTGCAAGACCTGTACAGCAGCTCCCTCCCTGGACCAGTCCAGGCAGCGGAATCTGTACTTCAGCTGGCTGAAGGTCCTCTCTATGATACCCCTTGTGGTCTGGTTGTGTACTGGTGCTGTGCTGGGCTGCTGGGATGAAGTATGGGAGTCATCAGCCAGTCATGAAGGGGGTAGCCCTGGTCAGCTGCAGGGGGAGACAGAACATCAAACCGTTAATCAGCTGGTGGACTGGCGAGGGGGCCATGTGTGCTGGACACATAGTGGGCTATGGATAGCTGACTATGAATATCAGAGTCTGTGGACACCATCTGGAGGGTCCCAGGGGTGACAGCGGGCCACTGTGTGTCCACAGCCCACCACATGTGCATGGCCATCCCCAAATGTGGTGGTATCCCTGCTGGGGGGGTCTGCCTGGGCACCGCATATATGTCCGGTGCCCCTGACCTGTGCCTGGCCCATGGCAGGCACACCCCTGGGTGGCGGTAGATGGGTCTGCATGATACACCACCATGTGCAGGCATGCTGTTGCCACCCTGGTCACCTGCCTTGGTTTTCTGCTGCATGCACAGGGCCACTGCTCCTGCTGCGGGGGACCAAGGAGTTATGCATGTGGAGGGTGTGTGTGGCGGTAGATGGGTCTGCATGATACACCACCATGTGCAGGCATGCTGTTGCCACCCTGGTCACCTGCCTTGGTTTTCTGCTGCATGCACAGGGCCACTGCTCCTGCTGCGGGGGACCAAGGAGGTATGCATGTGGAGGGTGTGTGTGGGATGGCTGAGACTAACCCCCAAATGGACAGGGACAGGGTGTACCATGCCCGTGTATGTGTGTGGGGGGGTTCACATAGGAGGTGCCTTATGCATATCCCCACCATGGTAGCGGGGGGCAGGCCACCCCCTGTATGTACCCAGCTGCCCCCCCATGGCCAGGGAATCATCACACAGTGCCCCAGGGTCATGGGTGGGCCAACACCACCTACCCAGTGGTCCCACCACCATGCATTGCACCCTGCTTCCCAGTCCCAGGGTATCTATGCATATGCTGATCTAGCAGCCATGCACCACTGATGTGTGTGCTGTCTACTACACCTAGGACTGAGAGGAATCCTACTACAGCATAGAATTCCTGCATGATCCAATGTTGGTCCTGCTGCATTGATGGGAAGCTGATGTTCTCCACCATGGACCGCAGGTAGGTGCCCAGAAACTGGGTGAGGCACTGTGAAACTGCAGGGTGGTTGAGTTCCACCAAAGTCGAGAACACCATCTGAAATGATCCCATTGCCAAGAAAGCCAGTGCTATTGTCACCTTCAGATGCAGAGATTCTGACTGGAGAGCTGGGCACAGAAGCTTTGCTACCTACTGGCCAAAATACCCAGAGAGGAAACCTAATGACAACGTGATCTCAGGTATGAACTCTGATCCATTCCCTAGCTTTGCACAAGGAAGACAGCAGGGAAACAGTTTCTATCCTGGTAGAGATCAGTTAGAGAAATCCTCTGAGCCAGTGTATGAAAGTGATCCTATGATATTTCAAGAGTAAGGGGAAATATTAAATGAGGAAGTTGAATGTATGGATTGTTTTCTTTCCAGGCTGCTGTTCTAAAGTAATCCTCAGTTAAGGATCAAACACTGTATTGATTTTTAGCTTCCCAGAAAAGTTTCTTTGAGAGAAAGCTTTGGGGAAAGTTGGAGCCATGTGGAGAGTGGACCAGCAATGATTTGCAGCTGGTTAAGCACCTGTGATTAGAGCAAGGCATAAGTGCACGTGGGACTTTGAAAAAAAGCTTTTCTGTGCGAAAGGAAGAAAGCTGTTTTTTTTTTATAAAGAGAATTTTCCTTTTGGGTTTATTTTTCATTCCAGCACTGCTAAGAAAGTTTATTAGCAGGGGCTAGAAGAAAGACCTTTTCTGTTCCATCAAGGTCTTTACTAAGTTGTTACATTACTAATTCAGTTGCCTTATTTGTTTTGTTTCCTGAATAAAACTCCTGGAGAAAATTATCCTGTTGATGTTACCAAGCATATCTGTGCGAGGGAATAACACCTCATAAATAAAATCTGTTTTCTGCTTTACACTCGAGCAACTACAATTCTTTATTCTTGTTAAACGGCTAGTATTGTGTGATTGAACTACAACTCCCACAAACCTTTGCAAGTCAAGTAAATTCATGTCCTTGCCAAGATTGTGGAACTTTCACAACAAGCACCCCCGTTTACACGCCCTCTCCCGCCCACGTTCTTGACTCCCCATGCTAATACCATGGACGTTGTGATAAGGAAGCTTATCATAGTTCAGGAGGGAGCTATAAAAGAGGTGAATTGGCTCTGAACAAGCAACCTGTCTTTGCTGGTAGAAATACTAAAACAGAATGTTTTCATAAAAGACTACCAGTCCCAGAATGCACCAGGTTTCAAACAGCCTCTAGAAGGGCTGAAGTGGGGAAACGTGTGTTCAATCAGGAGAGCTATGAGGTAATCCCCAGTCACTCATCTCCAAGGGCAGGGCTTGATTCAGCACAGCTGGGCTGTGCTAGGGTGGAGTGTCTCTCTAAGCACGTTAAAAGTAATAGATTTTCTACAGACAGAACTGGAATCGTGAGGAGATCAAGGACAGAGAGAGCAAGGAGAGACAGAAGCAGCAGCAACGTGGAAAGAAGAAGAGAAAGACACCTTGGAGGTCTAAAGAAGGAGCCCACAGCAGTACGTGTGTTGGGAGTCATTTCAGAGGCAAGCATACTCCATTGGACTGGAGGAAGCCAGAGGAATGGGTTTATAGAGCCAGGAATTCCCAGACGGCACCTTTGAAGGAGATGGCTGCAGGTGGCAGGGGCCCTAAGACCGTTGCAAGAAGGTATGTGAAGAGAAACCCAGTGTCCAGGGATCTTGATTGGAAGGCTGGACATAAAAGCTGGACTACTTACTGGCCAGGATACCTGGAGAGGAAGCCTAACAGCAAAGGAAGCTCAGGTATGAACTTTGATCTATGCCCTAGCTCTTCTCCAGGAAGACAGCAGGGAAATGAATATTGTCCTGAGAATGATCAAGTAAGGAATTCCTCTGAGCCAGACCCTGATATTGATTCCATGATATTTGAGGAAGAAGGAGATATATTAAATGATCAGAATGAATACATGGATTGCTCTCTGTCTAGGCTGCTGTAGTAAAATACTTTCTCAATAATACAAAAACCACCAAAAGGAACTATAATTTGTTCTTTTATCTACCCAGAAAAGTCTGCAAGAAAGCTTTTGGGTAGGATTGAGCCACGTAGAGAAAGTGAACCAGCAAAGGGGTTTGCAGCTGGCTAATTGGTGATAATTGAGCCAGGCACAAGTGCACGTGAGCTCTGAAAGGAAACTTTTCTTTTTGTGTGTGTAATCAAGAAAGTTATCCTTGATAAAGAACAGTTTTTTGTTACTTTTGGGGTTTTGTTTTTGCTTTTCGAGCAATGCTAAGAAAGTTATTAGCATGAGCCATCAAAAAGACCTTTTCTGTTTCCCATCAAGGTCTTATTTGATTTTTGCTTAAGAAGTTCAGTTACCTTATTTCATGTTTTGTTTTCCTGAATGCAATATTGAAAGCAAGTGTCCTTTTTGTGTTACCAAGTAAATCTGTGTGGGAGAATTAACCCCATGAATAAAATCCATTTTTCTTTGCTTACATTCGTGCATCACAACTCATTATTTTGTGAACGGCTGATTCTGGTATAAGTGAACTACATTCCCCACAATCCTTTGCAAGTCATAATAATATTTTTGCCTCTGCTAAGACTGTGGCCATTCACGACCAGCGCCCCTGTTTACAATGTGCCTGTCAGTGGTGTTGCAGAATAAGATGGGGAATGTATTTGCCACTTACATGTCCATGTCACATGTGGACAGCCCTTATTTGTTATTTGTGTTCTAGAATGAGGGCCTTTATGTTTATTGCAAAAATATACATACTACTGTTGACAGAGTGTCACAGCAGCTTACAAAAAAATGTCTAAAATATAATGAAAAAGTAGAAAAAACCCTTCTAAATTATAATAAAATGAATAAAAAGAGGAATATAGAAGCAATCACTTTGGTAACTGCTTTTTCAATGCATCTATGTACCTTACAATACAGATTCCTTAAGGGGTCAGGTGTGGACTTTTTCACATTCAGGATGTGAGATGGCTAGCATATATTCCATTCATTGATTTTATATGCACCAAAACGTATTCGAGAATCCAAATTCTAGGGGGTCATCTTTGACACCCTCTCTTTTGAATCCCAAATTGCCTCCGTTACTAAATCTTGCATTTTTTTCCAATTTTGCTCAATTAGAATGTACTTAGGCAAAGACTCCATCCTCAAATTAGTCCATGCTCTCATTATGAACCATCTAGATTCTTGTAGTGCTCTATATAACAGTCCTTCAAGTAGCTGCAATCGCCTGCAGTTCATTCAGAATACTGCAATCAAATTAGTTTATGTTGCCAAAGCGCAAGCCTACATTGCCCCACTTCATTGGTAACCTATACACTATTGCAGTGCCTTGGGAAAGTCCTTGGCGTGCCTTAGTGGCAACAGGTAGGAGCTTGCTTAGGCAAAGACTAGCTCATGAGGGTCTTGTCCCAGAGAACAGCCCTCTGCTTTCTGCTCCGTCTTCTCTTCCAACCAGCATATGGAGAACAGGAGTGGAAAGGCAGCCTGAAGCAGACAGAGAAGCCGCTCTGCTCCTTAATCTGTCCCTCTCCTCTTGTCATTAATGGAGTCAAGGGTTGTAATTGCAGAAGACTCTGCATAGCAAAGGAGAATCGCTATTCTTCTTATTCCAGTTCTTTTCTCTTCTGTCCAAGGTAGAGAAAGCATTCCATTTTCACATTTTAGTGATTAGAATATGTACGAAATGATCTAGTAGCAGCTCCTAGAGTAAACTGGATGCCCTGGAACGTAGCTAAAATTTGATTTGAATATATTTACATGTTGGATATTGTTGGATTGTATTGGCTAAGGATTTTTTTCTGGTACCTACCAGCCTTAAGGCTTTTGTATTGGACTCAAAAATATTTTGCGGTAACAAATTTAAAGAATATGCTTCAAGCATAGGTGAGAGTGTGTTACAAATTTCCATGGAGACAGTCCACTAGGCCTTCAAAGTGAACTGCTTGCTTAGTACTAGCACTACAGAGGAAAAGTGTCCAAATTCACTCACAAGAAATCTGGTAGGAGAAGAACATCCCCTTTTCTTATCTGTGTGACTTTGCATATATACACATCAGATTGAAGCCATCAGAATGAGACCACATAGGCAAAACATGCTGCTTTCTTTCTGTTAGGGGAGTGGCAGAGTGAGGATCATGCAAAATTAGGTTTGTTGTGGCACTGAGCTTAGGAAAAGGGGGCAACTAGTTCAAAAGCAACAAGGACTCAAGGAAGTGGTGGGGACAGACACAGTGGATCCCTTTACAGCAACAGGATAAAATCAAAATAAACTGAACCATCTAAATTCTCAACAAATAAGCGTGTCCTACATGGCGAGGGGTGGCCTGCACGGAGCGGCAGGTTTAACTACTCTTGCCATCATACTGGGCAGACTAGATGGACCATACTGGTCTTTATCTGCCGTCATTTACTATGTTACTATGTTACTTTATAGAAGAAGATGTCAATAAATGATCCTGATGGTTTGCCAACCTTTAAATCTGTTTCTCCATCACATGAATGCCAATAATAAGGATTAGCCTACACTATTACTACTACCATCACCACTACTATCACTACTACTACCACCAACACCACTACCACTACTATCACTGCTACTACTACTACCACCACTACTATTACTGCTACTACTACTACTACCACCACTGATACCACTACTATTAATACCAACACTACTGCTGCTACTACCACCACTACTGCTACCATTACTACTACCACCACCACTATCACTACTACTACCACGAACACCACTACCACTACTATCGCTGCTACTACTACTACCACCATTACCACTATCACTACTACTACCACAAACACCACTACCATCGCTGCTACTACTACTACCACCACTACTATTACTGCTACTACTACTACTACCACCACTGATACCACTACTATTAATACCAACACTACTGCTGCTACTACCACCACTACTGCTACCATTACTACTACCACCACCACTATTACTACTACTACCACGAACACCACTACCACTACTATCGCTGCTACTACTACTACCACCATTACCACTATCACTACTACTACCACGAACACCACTACCATCGCTGCTACTACTACTACCACCACTACTATTACTGCTACTACTACTACTACCACCACTGATACCACTACTATTAATACCAACACTACTGCTACTACCACCACTACTACTACCATTACTACTACCACCACCACTACTGCTGCTACTACCACCACTACTACTACTACCATTACTACTACCACCACCATCACTACCACCACTGATACCACTAATATTAATACCAACACTACTGCTACTACCACCACTACTACTACCATTACTACTACCACCACTACTACTACAACCATTACTACTACCACCACCACCATCACTACCACCACTACTACTACTACCACTACCACCACCACTATTTATCATTTGTATAGCAGTTCAAGGCATACATAGTGCTGTACATGTACAAATAGGAGATGGTCCCTGCTCATCAGAGCTTACAGTCTAATCAAGACAGACCACAAAACAATTGGGGACTAGGGTAATTCAAGGGGAATGGCAAGATGCTAGAACAAATAGTCTCAGCTCCCATAGCCACTATGGACTCAGAGCCAGCTTCCAAAATGTCCCCTCCACATTGCACACTGCGCTTCACTGCCAGATTCATCCTTATTCAGAATAGCCTTTTTTGTCTTCCTCCTTAGTAGTGCAGCAGCTTGGGCAGAAGAGCACAGCCGTTCTCCACATGGTATCTTCCCTTAAGGTCTGCACTGTGGTTGCTGAGTCCACACCTTACAGACTCTTCTGCTGTTAAAGTGGTGGGTGAGGGTCTGCCAGACCCAGCTCATATGCTCTGCCTCCTCTGCAAACCAGGGAAGGGGAACAGCTGCTGCTCCTTTCCCCCAGGAGAAGTGTTTGGCCTGTGGTGCCATTTCACTGATGTCTCTGCATATCTGGAAGACCATGAGCTACAGGGGAAACGTGCAGAAAATGTATTTATTTATTTATTTTTCTTATATACCGCGCTATTCAGAATCAGCACGGTTTACATGTAACAGTAACTGTTCGGTGAAGACAATCTACACTGAACTTACAATATAACAGAAATGAACAATTTAACTTACAATATAACAAATGTACAATTTTAACAGCATAGCTACATTACACATAACTTATGCTGAGGAGTAGCTAACTATTTACATGTTGGCTTATCTGAGAATTGCAGACGATTCGGGGGGGTAAATGCTATTTGTCAGGTGGAGCAGGGTCCGGTGTGTTCGGATTCAATCCTGTATGGTTATTGCTTGGATTTTGTCTGTATGTACTACTGGGCGTGTCAAGGTGTGGAAGGTGATCTTGGTCCGCGTAGTGCTGCAGGAAAAGGTGATGTTTAATTGCTTTCCTAAATTGGTAGAGGTCCTTGATAGCCCTAATGGCAGGAGGTAGGGCGTTCCAGCACGTGGGTGCATACAGCGCAAATGCTCTGCTCCTGGCTGTTTGTGAGCATTTCGAGATCTACCTTGGGAGTATCAAGGTGTTGATAGCTACTGATCTTCTTGCCCTGTTAGGGGGAGTAGGCTGGATGAGATCAGTTAGTGAAGTAGAGGAGCATTTGTTAATGGCTTTATGGATCATCGTTAATACTTTAAAGGCAATCCTACTTTGGATTGGGAGCCAATGTAGTTTTTTTAGGATGGGGTTTTATGGTCCCTCCTATGTGCTCCAAGTAGAATTCTAGCAGCTGAGTTCATGGCTAGTTGCAGAGGGTTTATTGTGTTCTTTGGGAGGCCATGTAGTATGGCATTCGCGTAATCAAAATGAGGGGTGACAAGAGCTTGATACACAGTGCGAAAATCTTTAGGTTCAAGTAGCTGTCTCAAGTGACGGAGCGACCTTATTTTATTGTATACGGACTTGACCATCATGCTTATCTGGGCCTTCATATTGAGCTGTCGGTCAAGTATTACTCCAAGGTACCGAATTGTAGGTTTGCTTAGGAGTTCAGCGTCCCTGACCTTGATGGAGCTGGGTGGTATGAAAGTTGAATCTCTTGTGAGGAAGAGGACCTCCGTTTTATTAAAGTTTATCTTCAGTTTCTGTGAATGTAACCAATCTGCAACTGCATCGAAACAGGTAGTTAGGGGTGATAGGTCTGGTTTGTCTAGCAGGAAAGGCGTGTAGAGCAGAACATCGTCGGCATAAATTAGGCAGTTTACATTGAATGAGCGGATGAGATTACATAAAGGTTGCATGTAGATATTGAACAGCAGGGCCGACAATGATGATCCCTGTGGAATGCCTTTTTCTTGTAGGAAAGGTGTAGAGGTAGAGGGACCGGCACGGACATGTTGCCATCGATCAGTCAAGTAGGACTGACACCATGAGAGGGCATTTCCTTATACTCCTTTCTCACTGAGATGGGAGAGGAGCACTTCATGACAAACAGTGTCAAAGGCTGCAGCGATGTCCAGGAAAATCAGTGCAAAACCTTGTTTGATATTATCCATCCCGATGGTTAGGGTGCTAATTAGGGTAGTTAGCAACGTTTCAACCCCGTGAGATTCTCGAAAACCATGTTGGCAGGGGTTGAGGGGTGCACTGATCTCAATATGCTGTCGAAGTTGATGTTGTACAACCTTCTCGATGATCTTAGCCAGTAGCGGGATAGTTGATATTGGCCTGTACGACTCCATCTTTGCTGAGTCCAGCTTACTGTTTTTTAACAGCGGTCTTATTGCTGTCTGTTTCAGACTTTTGGGAAATGACCCGGTTGCAAAAGATAGCCCAATGAGTTTGGAGAGGAAGGGACTAAGTTCTATCCATAGGGCTTTTATCCAGAATGCTGGACAAGGGTCGTTGGGTGCTGTAGTGGTGTTTATGGAAGAAATGATATCTTGAAGGTTTCTATCTGGTGGAGCAGAAAACATGGAGATTGTATGTTTAAAGACATTTGTAGCTACTGATGTTGTATGCAATTGAGTTGTTGGGGGAGAGCTAGCAATAGTAGATGTGTAAGACTGGCTTACCTTAGCCTGTAGGTAGTCAGCATATTCTTGTGGGTCGGGGAGGTTTGGTTGTGATGGAGAGGGTTCCTTTGCTAGGGTCTTAACTAGGCTGAATAGCTCGTGCGGTTTGTTTAGTGATCGTTGCAGCTTCACAGCATAGTATTGTTTCATTCGTTTTGTGACTTCGTCCCGGTGTCTTTTCAGGTGGAGAATGTATAATTCACGCTTATCATCTGATGGAGATCGACGCCATCCTCTTTCGAGCTTTCTAAGTTTAATAAGTGATGTTCGTAGTTTGGGGGAGAACCAGGGTGCATTCATCCTTCTTCTCAATGCTTTCATTGTGAAAGTTTGCTCGATGGAGGTGTCAAGGTTTGAATTCCATGCGGCAATCATATCCTCAAGGCAGTTAGCTGGGTGATTTTGAAGGGGCTGAATTTTGTCAATGGTGTCCTCCTTATTGAATTGCCGGAACCGTTTCTTGTATGATTCAGTAGATTCTTTTGGGGCCCTGGAACTATCTTTTAGGCAGGGTGATGGTATCTGGAACTTTATTAGACTGTGGTGGGACCAAGGTACAGGGATTACAGAAAGGTCCTGATTAGGCATGGCATCAATTGTATCTTTTGGGGCAAATATCAAGTCAAGCTTGTTTCCTTTTATGTGTGTGGGGGCGTTTACTAGTTGAACATAACCTAATTCAGTAAGCGCTTCTCTGAAGGCCTCGGAGTGAGTGTCGTGAAGAGCTGGGAGGTTGAAGTCTCCCATCACCAAGTTTTGAGCACGAAGATTCTGGGGGTTTCCAGCAATGTCAATGATGGTGGCTAAATCATCTGGGGAGGGAGATGGGCTCTATAGAACAGGCTGATGTTGCTGTGTTTATTTGATATAGTGATGGAATCCAGGTTTGTAGTACTGCTGGCTGTGGTAATCTGGTATTGTAATTCTTGTTTTGTTAGGATGAGTGCTCCTCCCCCTCTTTTGTCAGCTCTGTGGCAAGGGTGAATGTTGAAGGTGGGAGGGACCAGCTTGTGTAGGATGACTGAGTCAGATATGGATAACCGTGTGTGTGTGTGTGTGTGTGTGTGTGTGTGTACTCTGTGCATATTTTGCATTATCAGTATTTTAGAAATGTGGGATTCTTGCTCTACCTTTTAAAAAATACTGGTACAGATTTCAGAGACCTCACTTTTGCATGCCCATGTTCGTCTGAATAGCCATTAACATTAACGAAAAGAAATATGTTGCATGTATCAGCCGCACTATACAAGACCCAAAGCTGTAGAAAAGCTCTGAGATAACCCAGCCTCTACTACTTCGGAAGATTTGTACAGCACTACAAGTGTACACAGAACTGTACACTGATGGTGTGTGTCAGATATTGCTGACATCTAGGAGTGAAGCCTTTAAGAATTCCATTCGTGCATTCGGAGTTTCCAGGCATAACGAGCAGATAAATCTTTATCAGAAATGCTACACAGAAGTGCTGCAATGCATATGAAGAGACAACATGACTTTCCTGAAGTTATACAACATACAGAAGACATTATTCATCTCGCATAAGTCATATATATCTATATGGCTCTCAAGAGACAAATTACAGGAGAGCTTGAGAGCGCCATCAACTCTTAAAATAACTTGGCTTGTGTCAGAGGGAAATAGTAATGGAGCCATTGGCAGCAGATCATAAATCCTTGGAGCGTTTACTCCTGCTAACTGCAGATTTTCTTTCAACTCCTACGACACTTAGGCCAGGCCTTCAAATTCATGTACCATGCATAAGGAAAACTGTACTTCAACTGACTTATCGGAGTAAATGTATTACTTCGGCTCTCTAAAGGATACCAGCATCACCGCTGCACAACACTTTAACAAGAACTTCAAGCATAGCGCTTGGGATAGATAAAAAATACTAATGTGAACAATAGCATATTGTGAATGGAAATGTTAGTGCCGGTAGCAGGCCCCGATTCAAAAGGGCTTATCCATATACTGGTGAGTGCTGTACAGAAACAAATACCCATCTGTAAAATTTCAGCGACATTATAGCACTAGACACAGGGGCGGCTCAAGGCAATCTGCTGCCTGAGGCGAGGGACGAGATGGTGCCCCCCCCCTCTGTAGGGGGGGGGGGGCTTTCTCAAAACTCCAGTCAGGGACTGAACCAAACCAAAAAGCCGATTAAATAATATGGAGGAAATGCAAGATGCTGCACACCAAGGAACTAGAAGAATGAGCGAGAATCACAGCACACTTTATAAAACTAAATTATAACTCATTTTTATTTTGTTATAAATTGCGTTATGGTTCTTGTTTTTTCTTTCTGAACATATATTTTGCATCCACAGAACCCCCTCCCTCAACAGTGGGTGCAGAGCAGAACCAGGACATTCACCCACAGAGCTCAATATCTTTAAAAAAAATCTGATTCTGGTCATCTCACTAACAAACATTCTCCGGTACCAGACATATTGGGAACTAATATAAAATCCTACAAAAGTCACCAAAAATCTACAAGGCCAAATCTACCATACCATTACCAGCATAAACTTCCAAAACTCATACAAGGTGCCTACCCAGAAAAAGACTACAAAAAAGATCCAACCAGAATACTTACTTTGTGAAAAGGGGAACTAAGTTTTTTATTGTCAGAATGTTTGTTGTGTATGGATAAAGAAATCCCTCTGAATAACAAACATCTCCTTTTAATCTTTTTTAATACATATAACTATAAACTATAAGTATAGTATCCAAAAGCCAATAAGCTAAGAGATTAAAGCATCCAAAATATTTAAAGTAAAATCGCTACTTAGCTGGCAATCGGAGCCTAGGGATTTGCATGAAAGAAAAAGCAGCACTATAAATACTGCAGCGGCCCTAGAACATCTAACACCTATTTGAAAAGCTGAACAAGGCAAATTACTACAGTATAGATCCCTGCGTACATACTTCATGTTAACAGAACACACAGTCTCAGTCACACACTCAGAACACAGACTCTCACCAAGTACAGAATAAGTGATTACAACCTAAAGTAAAAATAAAATATTAAGACAAAAATTAAACCGAAACCCCAAGAAGCCAGACTCCGCATGCAGTGCAACACCAGATAAATAAGAGATGCAGTTCCCCATACTGTGTAAAATATAAAGATAGCACAAAGTCCATTCACTAAATTGAAAATAAAATTACTTTTTCTACCTTTGTTGTCTGACCACTTTATTCTCTGGTCATGCTGGTCCTGATCTGAGGCTTCTGTTTTCCTGTCTTCTCTTAGCTGTCTTTGTATGGTCTATGATCTATCTGCAATTTCTTGTCTCTTCTTTTGTTTTCTTTACTTCCTTCCATCAGCCTATTTCCAGTCCCAGTAATCTTCCCCATGTGTCAGCTCCCTTCCAGTCCCAGTGACCCCTCCCTGCCAGCCTCCTCCCCATTATCCAGCTACCTACCAGTCCCATTCCCAAGTGTCAGCTCCCTCCAGTCCCACCCCCAGGTGTCAGCTCTCTTCCAGTCCCCCTCTAGTACCATCCCCAGGTGTCAGTTCCCTTCCATCCCTCTCCTCCCTTCCCTAGTATCATCACCCTTCCAGTCCCCCTCCAGTACCATCCTCAGGTATCAGCTCCATTCCAGCCCCTTCTTTCCCCCCATGTCAGTTCCCTTCCAGCCCCCACCTTCCCCCCTTTTAGTTCTCTTACAGCCATCTCCTTCCCCTTTCTCAGGTCCTTCCAGCCCTTTCTTTCCCCCTCTGTCAGCCCCCTTCCAGCCATCTATTTCCCCCTCTGTCAGCTCCATTTTGCTCCCTCTCCTTCCCCCTCTGTCAGTTCCCTTCCAGTCCTCTTTCCCCCTCGGTCAGCTCTCTTCCAGCCTTCTCTTTCCCACTCTGTCAGCCCCCTTCCAGCCATCTATTTCCCCCTCTGTCAGCTCCATTCTGCTCCTTCTCCCGTGTTATCTCAGTTCCATTCTTTCCCCATCCTCAGTGGCTGTGACAGTAGTAATAATTTAAAATAAAAAGTAAAGCAGTATGCATGGAACCCCTGCTGCTGCATCCCGTGCCCAACAGGAAGTGATGCTAGAGCAGGATGCAGCAACAGGGGTTCCATAGGACGAGAAGGCTCCGCACCAGTTTCCTTTTCATTTTAAATTAACATTATCGTAGTCGCTTGTCCACCTTTTCGTTGTTATTTTTAATCTGAAGGCAGAGGGAGGCGGCTGTTTTGGCGGCATTTTTGCCAACCCCAAAAGTATGCCACCTGAGGCCACTGCCTCACTCCACCTCATTATAGAGCTGCCCCCGACTAGGCATATAGTAGAGGACAGAGCAAGAGAAGAGTGATAGCTATGCGGACAGTGCATTGAAACATCCCACGACTGCTCCAGCATAAGAACATAAGATATGCCATACTGGGTCAGACCAAGGTCCATGAAGCCCTAGACATATAGTGATAGGACAGAGTGTGGGAAGAGTTACATCTATGCAGAGAGTGCCCCAACCCCCCCCCCCCCAAAAAAAATACTCCAGGACTAGACATATAGGGCCCAATTATTTCCCACGAATAGCAGGGATGGACGTCCTTTTTGGACATCCATACCCGCTATTTGTGCCTTCCCCGCCAGTGTATAACCTCCCTGCTGATTATACTGGCAGGTTAGATGGGGGTGGGGAAGGGGTGGATTGGGGGCTTCTAATATCGGCCCTTTACATCCAGGGCCAGTAATTTGTGCGGGGACGTTATTCCACCTCTGAGGGGGAATAACTTCCCTGGAAGTATTTTTTTCAGCGAACCAGGGGCATGGATGGGGCAGCATTGATGGTCGGGCTGCGGATTTGCTGTTCAGCTGGTGGCCAGAATAGCGGCTTTAGAATGGAACCGCTGTGCCATGGCAACCGGACATCATGGCGCTACAGCTCCATTGTAAAGCCCTGACTGTATGTGCAGGCCTGTTCGCAATTCTTGTCCTGCGGGGCTAGACATGCCCCATGGGATCAGAATCACAACCCCCTCTGTACATCTGGTTCAAACAGAGGGGCTGTACGTCCGGGATGGAATGGGCCTGATGTTATAGGCCAGAGTGAAGGAAGAGTATCCTCTATGAGGACAGTGGCATTGAAACCTCCCTCGACTGTTACAGCACTAAACATATAGTGATAGGGGAGAGCGAGGGACGAGTGACATCTATGCAGACAGTGGCATTGAACCCCCCAGACTACTCTAGCATTAGGCATATAGTGATAGAGCAGAGTGAGGAAAGAGTGACATCTATGCAGACAGGTGCCACTGAAACATCCCCCAACTACTGCAGCACTAGACATATAGTGTTAGGACAGAGCAAGGGAACAGTGACAGCTATGCAGACAGTGTCACTAACAACTCCCCGACTGCTGCAGCACTATACATATAGTGACAGGGCAGAGCGAGGGAAGAGTGACATCTATGCAGAGAGTGTCACTAACAACTCCCAGACTGCTGCAGCACTAGACATATAGAGATAGGGCAGAGCAAGGGAAGAGTGACATCTATGCAGAGAGTGTCACTGACACCTCCCCGACTGCTGCAGCACTAGACATATAGTGATAGGACAGAGCGAGGGAAGAGTGACATCTATGCAGAGAGTGTCACTGACACCTCCCCGACTGCTGCAGCACTAGACATATAGTGATAGGACAGAGCGAGAGAAGAGTGACATCTATGCAGAGAGTGTCACTGACACCTCCCCCGACTGCTGCAGCACTAGACATATAGTGATAGGGCAGAGCGAGGGAAGAGTGACATCTATGCAGAGAGCCACTGACACCTCCCCTGACTGCTGCAGCACTAGACATATAGTGATAGGGCAGAGCGAGGGTAGAGTGACATCTATTCAGAGAGTGTTACTGATACCACCCCCGACTGCTGCAGCACTAGACATATAGTGATAGGGCAGAGCGAGGGAAGAGTGACATCTATGCAGAGAGTGTCACTGACACCTCCCCCGACTGCTGCAGCACTAGACATATAGTGATAGGGCAGAGCGAGGGAAGAGTGACATCTATGCAGAGTGTCACTGACACCTCCCCCGACTGCTGCAGCACTAGACATATAGTGATAGGACAGAGCGAGGGAAGAGTGACATCTATGCAGAGAGCCACTGACACCTCCCCCGACTGCTGCAGCACTAGACATATAGTGATAGGACAGAGCGAGGGAAGAGTGACATCTATGCAGAGAGTGTTACTGATACCTCCCCGACTGCTGCAGCACTAGACATATAGTGATAGGACAGAGCGAGGGAAGAGTGACATCTATGCAGAGAGTGTCACTGACACCTCCCCCGACTGCTGCAGCACTAGACATATAGTGATAGAGCAGAGCGAGGGAAGAGTGACATCTATGCAGAGAGTGTCACTGACACCTCCCCCGACTGCTGCAGCACTAGACATATAGTGATAGGACAGAGCGAGAGAAGAGTGACATCTATGCAGAGAGTGTCACTGACACCTCCCCCGACTGCTGCAGCACTAGACATATAGTGATAGGGCAGAGCGAGGGAAGAGTGACATCTATGCAGAGAGTGTCACTGACACCTCCCCCGACTGCTGCAGCACTAGACATATAGTGATAGGACAGAGCGAGGGAAGAGTGAAATCTATGCAGAGAGTGTCACTGACACCTCCCCCGACTGCTGCAGCACTAGACATATAGTGATAGGACAGAGCATGGGAAGAGTGACATCTATTCAGAGAGCCACTGACACCTCCCCCGACTGCTGCAGCACTAGACATATAGTGATAGGACAGAGCGAGGGAAGAGTGACATCTATGCAGAGAGTGTCACTGACACCTCCCCCGACTGCTGCAGCACTAGACATATAGTGATAGGACAGAGCGAGAGAAGAGTGACATCTATGCAGAGAGTGTCACTGACACCTCCCCCGACTGCTGCAGCACTAGACATATAGTGATAGGACAGAGCGAGAGAAGAGTGACATCTATGCAGAGAGTGTCACTGACACCTCCCCCGACTGCTGCAGCACTAGACATATAGTGATAGGACAGAGCGAGGGTAGAGTGACATCTCTGCAGAGAGCCACTGACACCTCCCCCGACTGCTGCAGCAATAGACATATAGTGATAGGGCAGAGCGAGGGAAGAGTGACATCTATGCAGAGAGTGTCACTGACACCTCCCCCGACTGCTGCAGCACTAGACATATAGTGATAGGGCAGAGCGAGGGTAGAGTGACATCTATGCAGAGAGTACCACTGACACCTCCCCCGACTGCTGCAGCACTAGACATATAGTGATAGGGCAGAGCGAGGGTAGAGTGACATCTATGCAGAGAGTGTCACTGACACCTCCCCCGACTGCTGCAGCACTAGACATATAGTGATAGGACAGAGCGAGGGAAGAGTGACATCTATGCAGAGAGTGTTACTGATACCTCCCCGACTGCTGCAGCACTAGACATATAGTGATAGGGCAGAGCGAGGGTAGAGTGACATCTATGCAGAGAGTGTCACTGACACCTCCCCCGACTGCTGCAGCACTAGACATATAGTGATAGGGCAGAGCGAGGGAAGAGTGACATCTATGCAGAGAGTGTCACTGACATCTCTCCCGACTGCTGCAGCACTAGACATATAGTGATAGGGCAGAGCGAGGGAAGAGTGACATCTATGCAGAGAGTGTCACTGACACCTCCCCCAACTGCTGCAGCACTAGACATATAGTGATAGGACAGAGCGAAGGAAGAGTGACATCTATGCAGAGAACCACTGACACCTCCCCCGACTGCTGCAGCACTAGACATATAGCGATAGGGCAGAGCGAGGGTAGAGTGACATCTATGCAGAGAGTGTCACTGACACCTCCCCCGACTGCTGCAGCACTAGACATATAGTGATAGGACAGAGCGAGGGAAGAGTGACATCTAAGCAGAGAGTGTCACAGACACCTCCCCCGACTGCTGCAGCACTAGACATATAGTGATAGGACAGAGCGAGAGAAGAGTGACATCTATGCAGAGAGTGTCACTGACACCTCCCCCGACTGCTGCAGCACTAGACATATAGTGATAGGATAGAGCGAGGGAAGAGTGACATCTATGCAGAGAGTGTCACTGACACATCCCCCGACTGCTGCAGCACTAGACATATAGTGATAGGATAGAGCGAGGGAAGAGTGACATCTATGCAGAGAGTGTTACTGATACCTCCCCCGACTGCTGCAGCACTAGACATATAGTGATAGGGCAGAGCGAGGGTAGAGTGACATCTATGCAGAGAGTGTCACTGACACCTCTCCCGACTGCTGCAGCACTAGACATATAGTGATAGGACAGAGCGAGGAAAGAGTGACATCTATGCAGAGAGTGTCACTGACACCTCCCCCGACTGCTGCAGCACTAGACATATAGTGATAGGATAGAGCGAGGGAAGAGTGACATCTATGCCGAGAGTGTTACTGACACCTCCCCCGACTGCTGCAGCACTAGACATATAGTGATAGGGCAGAGCGAGGGTAGAGTGACATCTATGCAGAGAGTGTTACTGATACCTCCCCGACAGCTGCAGCACTAGACATATAGTGATAGGACAGAGCGAGAGAAGAGTGACATCTATGCAGAGAGTGTCACTGACACCTCCCCCGACTGCTGCAGCACTAGACATATAGTGATAGGGCAGAGCGAGGGAAGAGTGACATCTATGCAGAGAGTGTCACTGACACCTCCCCCGACTGCTGCAGCACTAGACATATAGTGATAGGGCAGAGCGAGGGAAGAGTGACATCTATGCAGAGAGTGTCACTGACACCTCCCCCGACTGCTGCAGCACTAGACATAAAGTGATAGGACAGAGCGAGGGTAGAGTGACATCTATGCAGAGAGTGTCACTGACACCTCCCCCGACTGCTGCAGCACTAGACATATAGTGATAGGGAAGAGTGACATCTATGCAGAGAGCCACTGACACCTCCCCCGACTGCTGCAGCACTAGACATATAGTGATAGGACAGAGCGAGAGAAGAGTGACATCTATGCAGAGAGTGTTACTGATACCTCCCCGACTGCTGCAGCACTAGACATATAGTGATAGGACAGAGCGAGGGAAGAGTGACATCTATGCAGAGAGTGTCACTGACACCTCCCCGACTGCTGCAGCACTAGACATATAGTGATAGGACAGAGCGAGGGAAGAGTGACATCTATGCAGAGAGCCACTGACACCTCCCCGACTTCTGCAGCACTAAACATATAGTGATAGGACAGAGCGAGGGAAGAGTGACATCTATGCAGAGAGTGTCACTGACACCTCCCCCGACTGCTGCAGCACTAGTCATATAGTGATAGGACAGAGCGAGGGAAGAGTGACATCTATGCAGAGAGTGTCACTGACACCTCCCCCGACTGCTGCAGCACTAGACATATAGTGATAGGGCAGAGCGAGGGAAGAGTGACATCTATGCAGAGTGTCACTGACACCTCCCCCGACTGCTGCAGCACTAGACATATAGTGATAGGGCAGAGCGAGGGAAGAGTGACATCTATGCAGAGAGCCACTGACACCTCCCCCGACTTTTGCAGCACTAGACATATAGTGATAGGGCAGAGAGAGGGTAGAGTGACATCTATGCAGAGAGTGTCACTGACACCTCCCCCGACTGCTGCAGCACTAGACATATAGTGATAGGACAGAGCGAGGGTAGCAGAGAGTGGTCACTGGACACCTCCCCGACTGCATAGACTAGTGACATCTATGCAGAGAGTCACTGACACCTCCCCCGACTGCTGCAGCACTAGACATATAGTGATAGAGCAGAGGGGAAAGAGTGAAGGACTTTTGCAGCACTAGACAAGGGCATTGTAGAGTGACATCTATGCAGAGAGTGTCACTGACACCTCCCCCGACTGCTGCAGCACACTAGACATATAGTGATAGGGCAGAGCGAGGGAAGAGTGACATCTATGCAGAGAGTCACTCACACCACCCCCCGACTGCTGCAGCACTAGACATATAGTGATAGAGCAGAGCGAGGGAAGAGTGACATCTATGCAGAGAGCCACTGACACCTCCCCCGACTTTTGCAGCACTAGACATATAGTGATAGGGCAGAGAGAGGGTAAGAGTGACATCGATGCAGAGAGTGTCCACTGACACCTCCCCCGACTGCTGCAGCACTAGACATATAGTGATAGGGCAGAGCGAGGGAAGAGTGACATCTATGCAGAGAGTGTCACTGACACCTCCCCCGACTGCTGCAGCACTAGACATATAGTGATAGGGCAGAGCGAGGGAAGAGTGACATCTATGCAGAGAGTGTCACTGACACCTCCCCCGACTGCTGCAGCACTAGACATATAGTGATAGAGCAGAGCGAGGGAAGAGTGACATCTATGCTGAGAGCCACTGACACCTCCCCCGACTTTTGCAGCACTAGACATATAGTGATAGGGCAGAGAGAGGGTAGAGTGACATCTATGCAGAGAGTGTCACTGACACCTCCCCCGACTGCTGCAGCACTAGACATATAGTGATAGGGCAGAGCGAGGGAAGAGTGACATCTATGCAGAGTGTCACTGACACCTCCCCCGACTGCTGCAGCACTAGACATATAGTGATAGAGCAGAGCGAGGGAAGAGTGACATCTATGCAGAGAGCCACTGACACCTCCCCCGACTTTTGCAGCACTAGACATATAGTGATAGGGCAGAGAGAGGGTAGAGTGACATCTATGCAGAGAGTGTCACTGACACCTCCCCCGACTGCTGCAGCACTAGACATATAGTGATAGGGCAGAGCGAGGGAAGAGTGACATCTATGCAGAGAGTGTCACTGACACCTCCCCCGACTGCTGCAGCACTAGACATATAGTGATAGGGCAGAGCGAGGGAAGAGTGACATCTATGCAGAGAGTGTCACTGACACCTCCCCCGACTGCTGCAGCACTAGACATATAGTGATAGGACAGAGCGAGGGAAGAGTGACATCTATGCAGAGAGCCACTGACACCTCCCCCGACTGCTGCAGCACTAGACATATAGTGATAGGACAGAGCGAGGGAAGAGTGACATCTATGCAGAGAGCCACTGACACCTCCCCCGACTGCTGCAGCACTAGACATATAGTGATAGGGCTCAGCGAGGGAAGAGTGACATCTATGCAGAGAGTGTCACTGACACCTCCCCCGACTGCTGCAGCACTAGACATATAGCGATAGGGCAGAGCGAGGGAAGAGTGACATCTATGCAGAGAGTGTTACTGATACCTCCCCGACTGCTGCAGCACTAGACATATAGTGATAGGGTAGAGCGAGGGAAGAGTGACATCTATGCAGAGAGTGTCACTGACACCTCCCCCGACTGCTGCAGCACTAGACATATAGCGATAGGGCAGAGCGAGGGTAGAGTGACATCTATGCAGAGAGTGCCACTGCCACCTCCCCGACGGCTGCAGCACTAGACATATAGTGATAGGGCAGAGCGAGGGAAGAGTGACATCTATGCAGAGAGTGTTACTGACACCTCCCCCGACTGCTGCAGCACTAGACATATAGTGATAGGGTAGAGCGAGGGAAGAGTGACATCTATGCAGAGAGTGTTACTGATACCTCCCCCGACTGCTGCAGCACTAGACATATAGTGATAGGGTAGAGCGAGGGAAGAGTGACATCTATGCAGAGAGTGTTACTGCCACCTCCCCGACTGCTGCAGCACTAGACATATAGTGATAGGGTAGAGCGAGGGAAGAGTGACATCTATGCAGAGAATGTTACTGATACCTCCCCCGACTGCTGCAGCACTAGACATATAGTGATAGGGCAGAGCGAGGGAAGAGTGACATCTATGCAGAGAGTGTCACTGACACCTCCCCCGACTGCTGCAGCACTAGACATATAGTGATAGGACAGAGCGAGGGAAGAGTGACATCTATGCAGAGAGTGTCACTGACACCTCCCCGACTGCTGCAGCACTAGACATATAGTGATAGGACAGAGCGAGGGAAGAGTGACATCTATGCAGAGAGTGTCACTGACACCTCCCCGACTGCTGCAGCACTAGACATATAGTGATAGGGCAGAGCGAGGGAAGAGTGACATCTATGCAGAGAGTGTCACTGACACCTCCCCCGACTGCTGCAGCACTAGACATATAGTGATAGGACAGAGCGAGGGAAGAGTGACATCTATGCAGAGAGTGTCACTGACACCTCCCCGACTGCTGCAGCACTAGACATATAGCGATAGGGCAGAGCGAGGGAAGAGTGACATCTATGCAGAGAGTGTCACTGACACCTCCCCCGACTGCTGCAGCACTAGACATATAGCGATAGGACAGAGCGAGGGAAGAGTGACATCTATGCAGAGAGTGTCACTGACATCTCTCCCGACTGCTGCAGCACTAGACATATAGTGATAGGGCAGAGCGAGGGAAGAGTGACATCTATGCAGAGAGCCACTGACACCTCCCCCGACTGCTGCAGCACTAGACATATAGTGATAGGACAGAGCGAGGGTAGAGTGACATCTATGCAGAGAGAGCCACTGACACCTCCCCCGACTGTTGCAGCACTAGACATATAGTGATAGGACAGAGCGAGGGTAGAGTGACATCTATGCAGAGTGTCACTGACACCTCCCCCGACTGCTGCAGCACTAGACATATAGTGACAGGGCAGAGCGAGGGAAGAGTGACATCTATGCAGAGAGTGTCACTGACACCTCCCCCGACTGCTGCAGCACTAGACATATAGTGATAGGACAGAGCAAGGGTAGAGTGACATCTATGCAGAGAGCCACTGACACCTCCCCCGACTGCTGCAGCACTAGACATATAGTGATAGGACAGAGCATGGGAAGAGTGACATCTATTCAGAGAGCCACTGACACCTCCCCCGACTGCTGCAGCACTAGACATATAGTGATAGGACAGAGCGTGGGAAGAGTGACATCTATGCAGAGAGCCACTGCCACCTCCCCGACTGCGGCAGCACTAGACATATAGTGATAGGGCAGAGCGAACTGTGGAATTTGTTACCATAGGATGTAGTAAAAGCTGCTAGGGACTTGTGACTTGGATTGGTCACAGTTGGAAACAGGATACTGGGCTTGATGGACCTTGGTCTGCCCTAGGGTGGCATGTTCTTATGATGGTGTTAAATCTTCAGCCGCTTCTGCAGTACTAGGCATATTGTAGTGGGATAGAGCAGGGGAGGATTAACAGCATTTTATTCATCTATGTGGATCATGCTGCGAGACCTCCCCAACTGCTACATCAACAGCAATAAAAAGGAAACATAAAAATATTAAAAAGTATGCATAGAATCTACCCCACAACTCAACCTTACAAAAAACCTTTAAGCCCCCATGACAGTACCAAAAGCTTTTTGAGAAAGAAAAGTTCTTCTGCCTTATGGAAGAGCTGATAATCATCCAGCAATAGAAGCTACTGAGGGAGGGAATTGCACAACAGCAGGCCTTGAACAGAGAACGTCTTATCTATATGTCAAACTTCATGCACTTCTCAAACAGACAGTAGCACCAACATTCCATCTGAATGTGAGCACAATGTATGCGTCGCTGAACAAACCACCAACGTAGAGCAAAGATACCCAGGCAGCTGATACATCAAGACCTTAAATTGTATGCAAAAAACCACCAGCAAGCAATGCAACTGAACCAAAGTGGGAGTCACACGATGACACTTCCATAAAACCTTTAATCAACTTAGCAGTAGTATTTTGCATTAACTGCAGCTGAGACACATCCTTCTGAGGAAACTACCATCAGGGCATTGCAATAATCAAGTGAGGTATCAATTCATCCAAAAAACCCTCAGCCAAATATGGCAGTAATTAATGGATCCACCTCAGCAGAAGGAACAAATTAAACTGAGGTCTCATGTTACGAACCTGCTCATCTAACTACTTTTCTGAATGTCAGATACTTGGAAGGTAATTCTATAAGGCACAGCTACATTTCCATGCATGTTTCCATACATAAATCATGGTATTTTAGTGGTCTAGGCTGGGGTTATTTTTCCCTTAGAATAATGCAGCTCGCAGTGATCACTGTAAGCAGCATTGTTCCTTTACTACAGGAATCACTAACCTACACTAGTAGGTTACTGCAGATTAGTGGCTTCTGTGGTAAACTAAAACACGGTATAATATCAGATTTTATTTTAGCTTAGTAACTACCCCTCTAAGTTTCAGAAACCCGTTGGACTTTGTTTGCTTTGTCTCCTGTACAACATATGTGAGGTTCTGCTGCCTGTGGATCAGTCTGTTTCTGGGAGGACCCATGATTTTTCAGTCTTGAAGGACTACCAAGAGGGACTGTTACTACTGGGAAGAAATCTGCACAGGTAAGTATTTACCAGCTGAAAAATTCTCCATATCTTTGGGAAAAGGGAATTCTTTGGGATAAAACTGGTAAAATCTGTGGATTTTTAAAATTCACCATTTTTCTTAAGTCAGTCAGGACTTAGTACCACCATACAGCTTTCAGTTAGTGTTTCTTTACCTTACACGCACTCTGGCTTCTACCCGCCCCAGCCTCCACTTAGGGGGAAAGGATTAATTTGGCTCACTTTAAGGTTTGACTGATTATCTAAATCAGCAAGTTATTAGGCCTTAGAAGTTTAAGTTTAAGTTTATGTTTATTAGAGAGCTTGATATACCGCCTATAACAATAGTGTCTGAGCGGTTCACAAAAAGTAAAACAAAGCTGCTAGAAAAAGGAAAGGAACGCCAATATGTTTGATAGGAAAGAATAGAATAGTGGCTAGTAGAGGACAGATGAGCAGCAGAAAAATCAAGGGAAGAGACAGACTGTTAAGCATCAGCGAGGGGAGGGAGAGAGAGGAGATGGGGTAGGGGAAGGTCAAATGCTGTACAGAAGAGGTGGGTTTTCAAGTTGGCTTTGAAATTGTTTAGGGATGACTTCAGGCGGAGGGCTGGGGGAAGTGAGTTCCAGAGTCGGGGGCCGAGAAAAAAGAAGGCGGAGGGGCGGGTAGATTCAAGGTGGGCTTGGGATGGGGAAGGGAGGATCGTGCGGTTTGCATGGATAGAATGGAAGGAGCGGTGGGGGGGGGGGGGTGGAGGCGGACCAAATCGGCGAGGTAGAGGGGAGTGCCGGTGTGAATAGATTTGTGGACAAAGATGAGGAACTTGTATTGAATCCGAAAAGTAAGTGGGAGCCAATGCGGACGGATGAGGAGAGCGGTGACGTGGTCAAAGTAGACTGAGGTGAAAACTAAAAGTCCCTTACACTTATTAGATAGAATAGTATTGGTTTACTGTTTACTTGATATACCGCACCTTCGGCACATCAGGGCGATGTACAATCCAAAGTTAAAGGGAGAAAAGAGAGAGAAAGGAAAGCTATTTCAAAAATAGGAAAGGTATCCCCATTCTCTTAATAGCTTTAAACAACTGAAAAACTTTAAATAGCCAAAATAAAGTCTTAAATTCTAAGATGCAGACAGCAGTCCAGCAGCGAGATGGGGACTATCCAGTCTTTTACATAGAGTGTAACATGTAAGATTTTCTCCTGGTTGGTGAGAGGTCTTATGTGTGCACTAGGTGCAAGGAGTTCTTTGCTCTCAGGAGGCTAGAGTAATAGACATGAAGTAGCTGAGGCAGACAGAGGTATATAGGTTAGATCTAGTAGAGAAGTCCCACCTCCAGTCTGGCAGCCTTTCTAATGCCGTGGAGGAGAGAGGTCACATTTTATTTATTTATTTAGCTAGCTAGCTAGGTTTCTATACCACCTTTCAGAGTGTCAAGATGGTTTACACAGAACAAGAAAAACAGTAACGTTTACATAGAACACGATGAACGGTAATGTACGAGAACATTGGCAAATGCTATACAAATTGGGCAGTTAATGGTGGTAACAGTAAGAACTTATATACATGGGAAACTTATATACATAATCATGAGGGGGTATAAAGGCGGTACAAAATGAGGCTGGTAATTAAAAAGAGGGGGGAAGGGGGGAATATTAGAGAAGGGAAGGTGGAGAGGGCCAAAGATGGGGGTGTGGTGGATGGTACTGGTTTGTTATTGTTACAGGTCTGGGTATATTATCTAGGTAGGCTCATTTCTGAAATGTTCCATGAATAGTTGTGGCTTCTTTTTTGCGAAAGTCTTCCAGGCTCTTTGTTGTTCGAATGTTGTTGGGGAAGTTATTCCAAATCTTTGGTGCAAACAGGGAGAATGCTCTGTTCGATGATGCTTGCGTGCTTTTCATGTTTATTAGAGGGATGGCAAGTATGGAATGTGAGTTAGCTCTTCGAGGCCTGCTCTCTGTTGCTATCTGGAGTAAGGAATGTAGATATTCAGAAGATAGCTGGTGGTAGGACTTAAAGTTGGTTATTAAGGCTTTATATTTGGTTCTGGCATAGATGGGAAGCCAGTAGAGGTTCTTAAGGATTGGTGCAATGTGATACTGAACCCTGGCAGCGGTGTTCTGTGCCATCTGTATTGAGTGTATTGTGCATGCAGGTAGGCCATAGAGGATGCTGGTACAATAGTCCAGGTGTGGTAAGACCATGGCCTGAAATACTGTGTGGAAGTCATAGTGGTCTAGAAGTGGTCAGAGGCCTCGAGCCATTTTTATTTTTTGGTATGTCAGTTTGATTGTGTTCTTGATATGTTGCTGGAAGGTTAGGCCTTGATCCAGGGTAGCACCCAGATATCGTACAAGGGTTTTTACTTGAAGCATGTCAATGAATGTTGGGGGTGTGAAGCTTGTCTCTTTGGTAACATGAAGGATTTCTGTCTTTTGGTAATTTATGAGCAGGTTGTTTAAGGCTAGCCATTTGGTGACAGCTGTGAAGCATTCTATTAGTGGAGTGTATACAGGTTGTGTGGTAGTGAATGGTACATACAGTATATCATCATCAGCTTATAAGTGGTATAAGACATTGTATGATTTGATGACACACGAAAGGTGAATATCACCTTGGTGTGGCAGGAGGTGATTCTGCAGTTTGGACCTGTCCCCCAAGTGATGTAATACCCTCTCACACCAAGGATGCGTCTCCAGGGACATATACCCATGAAGGAAGGGTGAAGATTACCGGTTATGGTTAGCAATTCGATCATTAGGCATGTAGATAGTTGTGTGGCTGGTGGATGTGAGGATTGCCAGGCAACATGCCTGCCTGATGCAAAGGTAGTGGACATCACACACCACCTAGATAAGATTTTAGATAGTGCTGGGGAGGAGCCTGCAGCCCTGGTACATGTTGGTACTAATGATATAGGAAAATGTGGAAGGAAAGTTCTGGAAGCTAAATTTAGGCTTTTAGGTAGAAAATTGAAACCAGGACTTCCAGGGAAGCATTCACAGAGATGCTTCCTGTTACACGCGCAGGACCCTAAAGGTAGGCAGAACTCCAGAGTCTGAATGTGTGGATGAGATGATGGTGGAAGGAAGAGGGTTTTGAATTTGTTAGGAACTGGGCAACATTCTGAGGAAGGAGGGGGGGGAGACTTTTCCAAAAGGATGGGCGCCACCTTAACCCTAAGTTGAATCGGGCTGCTGGCATTGACCTTTAAAAAGAAGAGCGAGCAGCTTTTAAACTAGATAAAAGGAGAAAAGCTGATAGTCGCCCAAGAGCGCATGGTTCGGAATGATATATCTTTGAAAGATAATAGCAAAACAGGGAATTTAGAGCATCCTGATCGAGAGGTTTTCTATAAAGGGAAAAGTAACCTAAGCGCCTTTAAGTAAAAATCAGACAAAGTTGAAAGATTCCAATTTGCCCCTGTCATATTGCCAGACTATTAATATGAACAAAAAACAAACTTTGACATCCCTTTATGCAAATTTTAGAAGTGTAAAATGTAATATGGGAAAGTTAGAATACATGGCATTGAATGAAAAGTTAGATATAATTGGCATCTCAGAGACCTGGAGGAAGGAGGACAGCCAATGGGACACAGATTCCAGGCTACAAAATATATTGCAATAATACGGTAGATAACAAAGGTGGAGGGGTGGCTCTCTCTGTTAGAGGGCATTGAGTCCGAAATACACTTTAGATTCTCGATGGATAGAAATTCCATATAAATAGGGGAAGGAAATGGCAGTAGGGGTGTAGTACCATCCGCCCTGTCAGAATGATCAGACAGATGATAAAGTGCTAACAGAAATTAGGGAAGCTAGCAAAGCTTACAACACAGTACTAAAGGGAGGGATGCAGGATCTGGTGCGAGAGACAGGGGTGTGGGGGCTGCTTAGCAATAGCGATCACAGCATGATCACATTTGATTTAATAAATGGAGGGAGGGTACCAAGAAAATCCATTGCACTAGCATTTAATTTTCAAAAGGGAGACTATGATAAAATGAGGACACTGGCTAAAAAGAACCTAAAGGAACAAATGCAAAGGTTAAAAGTTTACAACAGGCCTGGGCATTATTTAAATATACTGTCTTGGAAGCCCAGGACAGACATTTTCCATGCTTTAAGAAAAGTGGAAGGAAAACCAAATGACAGCCAGCATGGCTTAAAGATGAGGTCAGAGAGGCTGTTATAGCTAAGAAAGAATCTTTTAGAAAATGGAAAAAAGAGCCAAATAACAAAAACAGGAAACAATATAAATACCGGCAAATTAAATGCAAGGCATTGATAAGACAGCAGCTGCTCTAGTACTGTAAAGGTCTCTTGGTGGTTTAACACAGCATCACATAAAATAAACTTTCAATAATTCAGATTTTATTTATTTATTTTATTTATTTACATTCTCTTATATACCGCGCTATTCTGCATCAGTGCAGTTTACATTGAACAAACTGAAATTACATTGAACAGGGCATTATAACTTGGAGATAACTATTTTACAGGGAACATGGGCTATGGAGGGTTAAGTGGCTTGCCCAAGACCACAAGGAGCACCTGTGGGACTAGAAACTCCAGTCCTTCTGGCCCAAGGTTGCTGTCCTCTAGTGGGATTTGAACCCCCGACCTTCCAGCCTGAAGTACCTTGCCCCAACCACTAGGCCACTCCTCCAGATTACAGTGGTGAAACTGATTTATAGACTTCATCATTTTGATCATCTGACTCCTACCTAATGGAACAACATTGACTCCCTACCTAATGGAACAACATTGGCAGCCCATTCTTAGTCATTCCTAGCCCCCCCCCACCAATTTAAGGGGGGAATATTCAGGGGTGGCGGCAAGGCTATTTTAAGCACCTAGCCACTGCCGCTTTAATTAAATCTAGATATTCTCTCTCTATAACACAGCAAAATTATGCCCCTCCTTTCTGAACACATTACAAAGACATTTATCTACTCTTTAGTCACCTCCCATCTAGACTATTGCAACTTCCTCCTTGCTGGTCTCCCTCTGAATCATGTCTTTCTCCTTCAAGCTCTTCAAAACTCAGATGCACGGCTGATCTTCCACCAGTCTCGATATGTTCATATAACCCCTCTTCTAAAGTCACTTCATTGACTCCCTATCCATTTCCATATCCAGTTCAAACTTCTACTAGCCTATAAGTGCATTCACTCTGCAGCTCCTCACTATCTTTCCTCTTTTATTTCTCCCTGCACCCCTCCTCAGGATCTCCGCTCTTCTGGCAGATCCCTTCTATCAGTGCTCTTCTCTTCCACTGCCAACTCCAGACTTTGATCCTTACACCTTGCTGCTCCTTATGCTTGGAACAAACTACCTGAGTCTTTGTGTCAGGCTTCATCTCTGGCCCTTTTCAAATGCAGGCTGAAAACTCACCTCTTCGAAGCGGCTTTTGGATCCCTATCCGTTTAGACTCTTTTGTCTCTCCTTACCATTCCCTAGATATAGCCTTGTTCTCTGCTGTTGTGTTTGTCTGTCTTGACTTGACTGTAAGCTGTAATAAGCAGGGACAGTCTTACATGTACCTGTGCAGCACTGTGTATGCCTTGTAGTGCTATACGAGGTGTGACAAAAAAGAAACGAGACTGTGGAAGCCACGCCCATGACTCAATGCCAGTTAGCTAACCGCTTATGTCACCGTGTTGTGCAATATCTCCCCCACTATTCTGCTATAATATTTTTCATCTCTCTCACTCTGTCTTTCTTTTTCAGGTTTTATTGCAGCACACTGCTCCATCACTTTGTCACTCAACTGGAGGTGGCAGAAATATTCAGCAGAATCAACTTGAAATTTCTGGTTAAGTTGGAGAAGGGCCCAACTGAGTGTCTCCAACTTCTCCAAAAGGCTTATGGAGAAGATGCAATGTCAAGGCCACGAATCTTCAAGTGGCACAAATGCTTCAAGACTAGCTGCGAGGAGGTGGAGGATGACCCAAAGTCAGGATGGCCTTCCACGACAAAGATGGCTGAGAACATTGACAGAGTGAACCAGCTGGTAAGGAGTGATTGCAGATTGACGGTGCAGGTGACAGATGAGGAGCTCAGCCTGAACAGGGAGTCAGTGCGGACCATCTTGGTGCAGGAGCTGGGGATGCAGAAGGTGTGCGCCAAGATGGTGCCCAAGCTTTTATCGGACGACCAGAAGGAGCACCGTGTCAATGTTTGTCGAGACTTGCTACAGAAGATCCAGAGTTTGTTGGCCGAGTCATCACAGGAGACGAGACATGGGTCTTCCAGTATGACCCTGAAAGCAAGAGACAGAGCCTGCAGTGGAAGACTCGACTGTTACCCAGACCCAAGAAGGTGCGCATGTCCAAATCAAGGATCAAGGTTATGCTAATCGCATTCTTCGACCAGAAGGGAGTGTTCCATCATGAGTTTGTGCGTGAGGGTAGACAATCAACCAGCACTTCTACCAGCAGGTCTTCAATCTTATTTATTTATTTATTTTATTTTTATTTATTTATTTTATAACTTTTATATACCGCGCTATTTGTTATCAGTGCGGTTTACATACAACAAGGGTGCACAGTCAGAAGTCTGTTCTGTGCTTACATTGTAACAGGAGTTTAAACTTGGAACATACATTGTAACAGGAGCATAAACTTGGAGCAACAGGGGAACTAAAAACCTATGTACAAAATATAATTAGCTTTGGATTGTATATACAGGAGGTTTAAGGCGGGTTCAAGATACTTGTGACAGGGTGCGGTTTGTAGACATTGGCAGGTGGGCGAGTAGAGGTGGGGTGGATGCTTGAGCAAAGTGAAGTAGGAAAATGTGGTGTTTAATTGCCTTACGGAACTGCATAAGGCCTTTGATGGATCTAATTTCAGGTGGAAGTTCGTTCCAACATTTTGGGGCATAGAAGGCGAATGTTCTTTTCTTGGTCGTCTGTGTGCACTTGATGGATTCTTTGGGGATGATCAAGGTATTGTCAGTTACTGATCTTCTGAGTCTGTTTTTCGGGGTGAGGGTGATAAGGTCACTGAGTGTTGTGGGGGCTAGGTTGTTGATGATCTTGAAGATGATGAGAAGGATCTTGTATGTTAACCTGCAGTGAATAGGAAGCCAGTGGAGTTCCTTGAGTATCGGGGTAATATGGTCTGATCTTGTTAAACCACAGAGAACACGCGCGGCCGCATTCATGGCGAGTTGTAGCGGATTAAGGGTGTTCTTGGGGAGTCCATAAAGAGCCACATTTGCGTAATCAAAATGTGGGAGAATGAGGGCCTGGAAGATGGTCCTGAAGTCATTATGAGGTAACATGGGCCTGAGGTGTCTTAGCGTTCTGATTTTATTGTAAACAGCTCTGGTGGTGTTTCGTATGTGCTCCTTAAAGTTGAAATGCTGGTCAAGAGTAATCCCTAAGTAGCGAATGGAAGGTTTGCTAGGGAGTTCCGCATCTCTTACTTTTAGGGAGGATGGAGGTGAAAAATCTTTGTTCCTTGAAATGAAGAGAACCTCCGTCTTCTTGAAGTTTATGCGGAGATTTTGAGATAGTAACCAGTCAGTGATGGCGTTGAAACAGTTGATAAGGGTGGAGAAGTCTGGTTGTTTGATTTTGAATGGTGTAAACAGCAGGACGTCGTCTGCATAGATTAGAGTGGAGATATTGAAGGAGCGAATGATGTCGCATATCGGCTGCATGTATACATTGAACAGCAGCGCAGATAAGGAGGAGCCCTGCGGAACACCTTGGTGTTGGCGGAAAGGCGTGGATGTAGTGGAACCAACTCTGACATGCTGCCAACGATCCGATAGATAAGACCTACACCATTCCCAGGCGAGGCCACAGATGCCCTTCTCCTGGAGACGAGTGAGAAGTTGAATGTGATTAACGGAGTCAAATGCGGCAGAGATGTCTAGGAAAATGAGGGCGAAGCCGTTTTCAACCTTGTCCAATCCTCTGTTCAAAGTGTTGGTTAGGGTGGTGAGGAGAGTTTCTACACCGTGAGACTCCCTGAATCCATGTTGACAGGGGTCGAGAGGTGCCACCTCATCAATGTGGTGTTGAATCTGCCGCTGAACAACCTTCTCTATTATCTTGGACATTATAGGTATACTGGAGATTGGTCGGTAGGAGTCAGTTTTTAGTGGGTCAAGTCTGTTATTCTTCAGAAGTGGTCTTATTGATGTTTGTTTGAGGAATGTGGGGAAACAGCCTGTTTTAAATGAGAGTTTAATGATGTTGATTAGAGTTGGGCTAAGTTCAACTCGCAGAGCTCTGATCCAGTATGCTGGACAGGGATCACTTGGAGCTGTAGATGCGTTGATGATGGCGATGAGGTCTTGGATGTTTTTCTCTGTTGGAGTTGTGAACATTGTGATAGGTGGAATTGAGGTGGGTGCATAGCTAGAATTGGTTGCTGAAACTGTGTTGGTTATGGAAGTTTTAGATTGGAGGTAGTCCGCATAAGATTGGGGGGAGATAGAGTCAAGTTGGGTAGGTGAAGGTTCCTTGGTTAGGGATTTTACCAGGCTGAAGAGGTCTCTAGGTTTGTTTAGAGAGCGGAGAAGGAGTTTGGCATGGTATTCACTCATTCTGAGGTATATGGTTTCACGGTGGAGTTTAAGGCTGGATAGGTATGTTTCTTTGTCGATTTCGGATCGGGATCTTCTCCATTTTCTTTCAAGCTTCCTAAGGGAGAGGAGGGATGACCGAAGATCTGTTGTAAACCACGGGGCTGGATGTCTCCTTCCTTTAGGTCTCTTAGGAGCTAATGATTTGTCTATGGCTGGTAGTTGAGCAAATGTTTTCAGCGTGATGTTCCAATTGGTGATTGCTTCTTCAAGGTTCAGAGGCATTGGATTAAGCTTAGGTAAGGCAAGTTTAACGAACTCATCTTTATCAAGTGTTCTGAAGTGAGAAGTAGGTCTGGATTCTGTACTGGAGTCTTTGGATGAGAAATGAGTAAGATGGGTGGGTATCTGGAACGTGATTAGCTTGTGGTCTGACCAAGGAATGGGGGTGATCTCCATGTTTAGGTTGGCCTTCTGGTTGATAGCGGATTGGGGAGCAAAAATTAGATCCAGTGGATTTCCTTTAAGATGAGTGGAGGTGTTCACTATTTGCTCGAACCCAAGTGTTTGCATAGCTTCTAGGAAGGCATCTGCTTGGATGGGTTGCAGGGAGGGCAGGTTAAAGTCTCCAAGTAGCCAGTTGGGGTTGCGAGGGTTAGTTGGGTTGCAGGCAAGGTCAATAAAGGTAGAGATGACCTCCGGTGGAGAGGAGGGGGATCTGTAAATTAGGTTTATGGTAATTTCTTTGTTGGCAATGGTGATTATGTCCGTGTCTATGGTGCTCTTGGCTGTGAGTAGTTGAAATCCGAGTTCAGTTTTTGCAAGTATAAAGACTCCGCCACCTTTCCGGTTGACCCTGTGGCAGGTATGAATGGAGAAGTTGGGAGGGATTAGTTGGTTTATGAGGGCTGTATCGGTGTCTTTAAGCCACGATTCTGTCACCATGAGGAGATCCAGGCCATGGACAGCTATCAAGTCAGTGATGACTGGCCATTTTTTGCGTACTGAGCGTGAGTTTACAAGGGCACATTTCAGAAAGTGTTGTGACTCTGGTTTCTGTTTGGGATTGTCGGGATGATTGAGGGCTACGTACAGTAGATGAGAGTGTCTAGAGTGGTGTGAGGGGCTGGTATCAGGGTGGAAGGGGTTAGAATGATTCCTCTTGCCCAAGTAGGGTATGGCAGAGATGTGATATTGCCCAGCCGAGAGGGCTATTGAGTGTTGAAAGGTGTTTGCTAGGAGGAATATGGTAGAGAGGGTAAATAGTGGGATGGCCATGGTGGCTGTTGTTTGGGACAAGTTACAATTGAGACAGTGTTGAGAGAGGTACAATGGGACCTTACCGACAGTTTGTGGGAAAAGCTCTGCAGTACAGTTTGTAGGAAAAGCTCTGCAGTACAAGGAGGTGATTACATAGTATCATACAGTGGTAATTATCATATGACAATGTTGTTTAGGAAGAGCTTAGGATAACAGAAGCAAGATCAGCTAATTACACACTTGTGGGGTTTGACATAAGGAGGGGTAACAGTGTAGCGTATGGAACAGATTATACTATAACCTCATGTAGCAGTTAAATATACAAGACAGACAGTGCAAAACACAGAGTTACTGAGGGTACCTTAAGCAGAGAGTTATGTAGAGTTTGTGCAGGTAGCAGGGCACAGCGGACTAGTCGAGAGGGCGCCCTGGATAGTGGCTCTTCACGCCGCGCCTTATAGTATGCCGATACCGACCGGTTCAGACGTTGGTAGTCGCTGGATCGATATACGGCCTCGGGCGGTTGGGTAGTAGATGAGGGCTCTGCTGTGCCGCCTATCGTGCTCCGCCTAAGGGCCACGCCAAAGGGCCCTCTGGCGAGGCCCTCAGGCGCGGGCCCGCCAGTCGCTGGCGCGCCTGATGGCGCGAAGATTTAACTGCGTCTGCTTCGCCCGGATTGGGCTCCGGTGCTTGCTGGCCCCTCCTGCCGCTGGCGGCTCAATCCCCAGGGAAGGGGAGAGCTTCTGGTGGTAGCGGGGGCTTGCTGGTGCTGGCGCCTGATGGCGCGAAGATTTAACTGCGTCTGCTTCGCCCGGATTGGGCTCCGGTGCTTGCTGGCCCCTCCTGCCGCTGGCGGCTCAATCCCCAGGGAAGGGGAGAGCTTCTGGTGGTAGCGGGGGCTTGCTGGTGCTGGCGCCTGATGGCGCGAAGATTTAACTGCGTCTGCTTCGCCCGGATTGGGCTCCGGTGCTTGCTGGCCCCTCCTGCCGCTGGCGGCTCAATCCCCAGGGAAGGGGAGAGCTTCTGGTGGTAGCGGGGGCTTGCTGGTGCTGGCGCGCCTGATGGCGCGAAGATTTAACTGCGTCTGCTTCGCCCGGATTGGGCTCCGGTGCTTGCTGGCCCCTCCTGCCGCTGGCGGCTCAATCCCCAGGGAAGGGGAGAGCTTCTGGTGGTAGCGGGGGCTTGCTGGTGCTGGCGCGCCTGATGGCGCGAAGATTTAACTGCGTCTGCTTCGCCTCCATGACCGGGTTTGGCGCAGCAGGCAGGCTCTGTGGAGAGACAAGTCGTGGCTGCTCCACCATGACAACGCGCCCGCACACACCGCACTCAGTGTGAGGCAGTTCTTGGCCAACAAACATATCATAGCTCTCAACCACCCTCCTTATTCCCCAGATCTCTCACAGTGCGACTTCTGGCTCTTCCCCAGGCTGAATGCTGTGCTCAAAGGAACTCATTTTGCCTTTGTAGAAGAGATCAAGGACACTGTGACGAGGGAGCTGAGGGACCTCAAGGAGGAGGACTTTACCGAGTGCTTCTGAACATGGCAGAAGCGAATGTAGAAGTGCATTAACTCTGGGGGGGATTAGTTTGAAGGGGACAATGCGTAATTTCTCTGTAGATTTTGTAATAAAACATTTATGAAACAGTCTCGTTTCTTTTTTGTCACACCTCGTATAAATGATCAGTAGTAGTAGTAGTGCTGGTAGTTATCTAGCATCCAGCGCTGAATATCTGGGTGCATAGTTACCTGGTTAACAGCGATATTCAGCCACTAACTGGATAGAGATAATCGGCTAAAATTAGGACAGCCATTCCACTGTCCTAACTTTAACCAGTTAAGTTATCCGATTAGCAGTTGAATGTCACTGCTAACCAGACAGCGTTTGGCACTGCCCTGATCAGCCTACAGACTGCCCTGGTTTTAATCAGGCGTTTTTTACTAACTTGTTAGTGATGCTGAATATAGTGATGACCATGTTTTACCCAATTAGCAGTCTGCTAAGCGTCTAAAACGATTCTATATTCCTCCCTAATATCTATCTGCACCCCCTCCTCATTCCCTCTTGCCCACAGAGGATCAGTTCCTAATATAGTGGAGGGGATATTCAAAGCACTTTAGCTGGTTAGCAAGGAAGGGTCATGACTTCGCCAAGCAGCTTAGCTGTGCAATCTCACTTCCCCAGTGCAGCGCTACTAGTACCTTTGGCTGGGCTCTTGTAGGAGCCACAGCCTCCTGAGGCAGGAGACTCCTACTGAAGGGTCAAAGATTTGGCAAGTCCTGGATTGGGAGCAGGGAAGCTAAGTCACGGAACAGGCACTGAAGTATCTTGAGCAATTTCAATTTCTTTTTGTAATGATTTGAAACTTTGATTTGTTCCCTTCTCTGCAGTGACAGCAGTGAAAACCCACAATTCCTCAGGGGTTTGTGTGGATGAGGTTCAGACAGTTCTATTTTTCTGGAGGCTGAGGAATTTGGTGGGGCTCGGAGCCGCACCCTTGTTTTTCCCTTCCATGAGGTAATAGTACAGTCTCTGACCTGCCACTTGCTGAGTTATTTTCCAAACAGACAAGCTGTGAAGCAAACCATCATCTCTCAACAGCAGCAAAAAGTTCAACTCTGCTGAAAAGCAATTTAAGCACAGCAGAAGCAAAACTTTTGGAAAATCTTCTCACCCAGATGAGTGGAGCAGGGTCATAACTGGGCCCTGTGTGACTTGCAAACGTGGCGCACCCCTCCCAATGACATCAGACTTTTGTCATTTTCCCTTTCCCCCCCCCCCCCCATGCCCAGCATCACCCCATCTCCCCCCCCCACCTGCTCATGTCCAGCCGGCTTCCCCCCACCACCTGCCCGGCCTAACCTTGCCCCACCATCGCTTTTCCTGCTCCCTTGACGGGGGCAGCAGTCCTCCAATTTAAAAAAACAACCTGCAAGTCTTTCTGACTCTGCACTTGCATGACTCCCTCCCTTCTCACGCACCCCTGAGTTGCAAAGACCGACGATGTTCCGCTGCCACCACTACCATCACTGCTAAGGGAAGAGGAAAAGTAGTGGCGGGGCGGGCTCTGTGGGTAGGCAGCACGGGGGGAAGTCAACGCTAGCAGTCGGCAAAAAACCAGACCTAAATGCGTCCCTATTTTTTTGCACCCTGTGCAGCTGCATCACTGGCACAGGCCTAGGTACAGCGCTGGACTGGAGTTGAGTAAAATAATGAAAAACTAAAAATATCTTTTATGATTGCAGTTTCCTCTCTATTTGCTGTACCATTAAAGGTAGCCTCGCCCTGCATTACAGAGTGCAGTGCTACAAAACAGGGCTGATGCTGCCGTTTCAGGGATCCAAAGGGAGGCAGCTTGCCTAGAGCAGATAATGCAGCTCCTTGGGTTACTTGCTTTCAGGATTCCCATTTATTTCAGCTCCCCAGGGCAAATCTGTTCTGTGTAGGATGATTATAGGTTGCTCCTTGCTGTTTCTGTGCGACAGTCTCAGCAGGGCCAGCCAAACCATCAGGCAAACCAGGCAGTCAACGGGAGGTGGCAGCTTGCTGGAGGGCTTTCAAAGCTAAACAATACTAGATTCTGACAGCCAGAGGGGGCATGAGACTTAAGGTTTGCCTAGGGTGCCAATACCATGAACCAACTGTGGGGCTGGCCCTGGGCCTCCCTCTTACTGTACGTTTATGAGTTTCTGGAGAGCGGTGACATTTCTATTTTCTTAGGGCACTTCAGTACACCTTAGGAGATTCTTGTTCTGCTGCTATTTTCTATTTCTGCATGTGATTGGATTGTATGATGATGTTTATTGTTATTATTTAATGTTTTATTGCATCTTGCCTTGGGCATTTTGTAAGAGCAGGTAAAATATCTAATAAATGAAATGAAATTATCAAAACAAACAACAAACAGGGAACTAGAGCAGTTCTAGAGGGAAATGATCAATGCACACATGTGTAACACTCGTGTATCTATTAACCATTTCCTTCTTCAACTACCCTAAGTCCACCTTTGTTGTGTTTGTGTCTTGATTAGATTGTAAGCTCTCTGTAGCAAGTACTTTCTTATACATGTTTGTATAGCACTGTGCCCCCTTGTAGTGCTATACAAATGATTAGTAGAAGTAGTACTAGGCCTGGGAAGTGAGAGCATCTTTAGAGATAGGGTAAGGGAGTCAGCAAAGTAGGAAGAATACGGCAACGCAGGAAGTGAGGCATTAGGCAAAGGTAGGTGTGGGGAAAGAATAAGGATATAAAAGAGAGGGGAAGTCACTGCAAGGAGCCATGTGAAGAAGTAGCCTGCTAACCTAAGCGGAGAAGAGAAGGACTAAACAAGATATCAGGTGGAATAATACAATGCATGCCTTTGAGTCAATGCTGACTCCTGATGACCCAGAAGCTACTGGGTTTTCTTGGCAGTGTGAATGGAGGTAGATTGCCAAGCCTTTCTTCTGAGGCAGTGGAGGGTTAATTGACTTGTCCAAGGCCAGAAGGAGTGGAGTGGGAATTGAACCCTGGTTGCTTGCTTACCAAGCCAGTGTTCTAACCACTAGCCTACTCCTCCACTCTGTATCAGGTGGTAGTTGGAGAAATAATCAATAAAGAGAAAAGATATTGATAATGTTGGGAAGAGTACGAGGTCTCGGTGGTGCAATTGTCAGAAAGGGATACTTTCAGTGCAGACCGGGATGCACAAAAGAAAAAAAAGAGACAAAATAGCACTGCGTGACTCATCAAAAGCTTGTCAGTAAGCTTAATAAACAACCTTGTATCTTGCCAGGCCAAAACACTTATGCACTTCGTGGAACTGTAACCCCCCTCCCCCCCAAGCACAAATCTAAGCGGACAGGCAACAGGAGAGCAAAGTGAACACTGCCATCAAATGACTTTTCTACTACTGCTACTACTACATACAACTTAGATCTTGACAACTGGCAAAATCAATAAGTTGACAACTTTAACCTACTTGGATCTTGAAGGACTTCAAAAAGGGACTGCTACTTCTGGAGAGAGATCTGCAATTGTAAGTATTTACTTCTGGGAATTCTTCTAAATCTTTGGGAAAAAGGAATTTTTTAGATTAAAGCTGGTTAAGCTGCGTAAATAAGAATCCAGTGTATTTGTTAAATCAATCAAGGCCTAGTATCAGCAAAGAGCTTTTAGTTAAATTAAAAACTCAATATGTAGCTTTCAGTTTAAATATAAAACCCAGCAGAGGGCTTTCAGTGTAAATTCAGAAGCCAGCAGAGAGCTTTCAGTTAAATTTAAAATCTAGCAGAGAGCTTCTAGTTTAAATTTAATACTCAGTCAGGGCCTAGTATCAGCAAAGAACTTCAATTTAAATCAAATCAGAATATAACATAGCATAAAAGGAAAAACAGTGTCCGTATTCTTTGAGCAATAAATTGTTTCTAGAGACCTTTACAAAGAGCCTTCCAGATAGGCTGCAAGAGATCTGTGAAATTATTTTAAATAGGTGTTAAAGCCAAGTGGCAGATCAAAGGGGCATTTTGAAAGACTCCCTTAATCAAAGCAAGGGCTGTGTGAATCACCCAGGAAATTGGTTACAGATAGGGTACTGTGTAGCAGCCAGCTTTTAATAAGTCTTCTTTCCCTCCTCCCTCCCCGACTGCCACCCACCCCTGAAATAATCATTGCTTTATAGGTGCTTAAACCTCTTAAAGGGAAAGAGGTGCCATATTCACTCTCAGGTGCAGCTGTTTATCCTCATCAGGCAAACATTAAGGAACTGAGATTAATTAATCTTAAGGTGAACAAAGTCCATTAAACATATTAGGTATAGTTTTATTAGTATAAGGATCCCCAGCAAACCTAAGTAGGTAAACAACTTAAATATCTAAACACAACCTTTAAACTAAGATGCAGACAGCAGTCCAGCCACGAGATGGGTACTTTCCAGTCTTTTGCATTAAGTGTCACATGTATGATTTTCTCCCAGTTGGTGAGGGGTCTTACATGTGCACTAGGTGCAAGGAGCTCTTTGCTCCTAGGGAATGAGTCCGATCTCTGGAGGCTAGAGTAGCAGACTTGGAGGACATAAGAAGGACAGAGAGGTACATAGATGAGATCTACAGGGATGTAGTACAGAAGCCCCACCTCCAGTCTGGCAGCATCCTTGTTGCCATAGAGGAGAGAGGTCACGTGACAGGAAAGCATCATCTTGGTGTGCCAGGAAGTGATCCTATAGCTAGCTAGGACCTGTCCTCCAGGTGATGTATAGAAACATAGAAACATGATGACAGAAAAAGACCACATGGCCTATCTAGTCTGTCCTTCCATAACAACAACTACAACAGTCCACTTTTTACCTTTAGAAACCCTCTGTGTTGGTCCCATGCTTTTTTGAATTCAGTTACTGTCCTCATCTCTACCACCTCCACTGGGAGACTATTCCATGGATGCACTACTCTTTCTGTAAAGAAATATTTCCGCATAACACTCCTGAATCTATCTCCTTTCACCCTCATCCCATGTCCCCTCGTAGCAGAAGCTTGCTTTCAATTGAAAGAGACTCTTTCCCTGAACATTTATGCCATGGAGGTATTTAAACATCTCAATCATATCACCTCTATCCCGCCTTTCCTCTAAGGTGTACATATTAAGATCCTTAAGTCTGTCCTCATATGCTTTATAATGAAGCCCATTAATCATTTTAGTAGCAATCCTCTGCACCGACGCCATCCTGTTCACATCCTTTTGAAGGTGCGGTCTCCAGAATTGCACACCATACTCCAAATGAGGTCGCACCAAAGACTTATACAGAGGCATTATCACCTCCTTTTTTCTGCGAGCCATTCCTCTCCGTATGCACCCAAGCATCCTTCTAGCTTTTGCCGTCGCTTTTTCTACCTGTTTAGCTACTTTAAGATCATCAGATACAACCACGCCTAGGTCCCGCTCTTCTTTAGTGGACAAAAGTACTTCACCTCCTATACTGTATTGCTCCCTTGGATTGCTGCAGCCCAAATGCATGACCTTACATTTTTTAACATTAAATCCCAGCTGCCAAATTCTAGACCATTCTTCAAGCTTAACTAGATCCCTCCTCATGTTATCTACACCTTCCTGGGTGTCTACTCTATTGCAGATTTTGGTATCATCTGCAAAGAGGCAAACCTTACCCCACAGCCCTTCCACTATATCACTAACAAAGATGTTAAAAAGAATCGGACCAAGGACAGATCCATGGGGCACACCACTGGTAACATCCTTCTCGTCAGAGTGAGCTCCATTTACTTGTACTCTTTGTCGCCTCCCACCCAACCAATTTCTAACCCAAGCAGTAACTTTAGGGTCCATCCCTAGGGTGCTCAGTTTGTTTATAAGTCGCCTGTGAGGAACAGTGTCAAAGGCTTTACTGAAATCTAAATACACCACATCTAGGGCTCTCCCTCGGTCCAACTCCCTGGTCACCCAGTCAAAGAAATCAATCAGATTTGTCTGACAAGACCTGCCTCTGGTGAATCCATGCTGCCTCGGATCCTGTAATCCGCTGGACTCCAGAAACCTCATTATTTTCTCTTTCAGCAGCGTTTCCAATAATTTACTCACCACTGAAGTTAAACTAACCGGCCTGTAGTTTTCAACCACATTCTTACTTCCGCTTTTGTGTAAAGGCACCACATGAGCCTCTCTCCAGTCCTTTGGCACCACTCCTGACTCCAACGAGGCATTGAAAAGGTCAGTCAGTGGAGCTGCTAGAACGTCCCCAAGTTCCCTCAGTATTCTAGGGTGTATCCCATCCGGTCCCATCGCTTTGTCTACTTTAAGTTGAGCTAGTTTCTCACAAACTAAGATGTAACCTCATGTAAAACCCTCTCACACCTAGGAGATTTCTCTAGGGCCATGTGCCCACGAGGGAAGGGTAAGGACAGCCGTTATAGATGGTGATTCAATCATTAGGCATGTAAATAGCTGGGTGGCTGGTGGATTTGAGGATCGCCTGGTGACATGCCTGCCTGGTGCGAAGGTAGCAGATCTCAAGCGCTACCTAGACAAGGTCTTAGACAGTGCTGGGGAGAAGTCTGCTGTCTTGGTATATGTCAGTACCAATGACATAGGAAAGTGTGGTAGGGAGGTTTTGGAGGCCAAATTTATGATTTTAGGTAGGAAGTTGAAATCCAGAATTTCCAGGATAGCAGGCGGAGTTCCAAAGTCTCAATGCATAGATGAGATGATGGTGCAAGAAAGAAGGGTTTGGATTTGTTAGGAACTGGGCAGCAGTCTGGGGAAAGAATGGCTTTTCCAAAGGGATGGGCTGCACCTTAACCAGGATAGAAGCAGGCTGCTGGCATTAACCTTTAAAAAGGAGATTAAGCAGCTTTTAAACTAGATAATAGGGGAAAGCCACCCAAGAGCGCATGGTTCGAACAATGTATCCTTCAAGTTAGTGCATATCAACAAAGAGGCAAAAGCAATAAAGGCAAAAGTAACCCAAATGCCCTTAAGTACAGAGCAGACAGAACTTAAAGATTCCACATTCCCCCTGCCTACCAATAACCAAATTGATATGTGGGTTAAACTAAAAAGAGGAAAAGGGAAATCCATTTGCATTGGTGCGATACACAGATCTTCCTCATAGGGAGAAGTGGTTGGACATTTTAATAGAAGACATACACAGTATTGCCAGGAAAGGAGAAGTGCTATTGATAGGCAATTTTAATATGTCAGATGTTGATTGGCACATCCTTGCTGTGGTGTCATCTAGAAGTAAGGAGATCCTAGATTCTCCACAGGGAGAACTATCCTGGAAACTGGTAATAGAACTACATGTGAAGGTAGTTACCAATGGGAAAAATATTTCTGATGTCACAGTGGAAGATCACCTCACATCCAGTGATCACCGTGGTGTGGTTCAGTATCAGGACTAGGGTATCATTCAAAAGCAAGAGAGTCTTAGACTCTAGGAAAACTAACTTTGCCAATATGGGACAATACCTCAAGGAGTCATTAGCGGGATGGGAATAGCTGGAGGATATACAAAAGCAATGGGCAAAACTGAAAGGGGACATTTTAAGGGCAACAAACCTTTTTATTAGAAAGGGTAAATAAAAAAAGTAAAAGGAGGCCACTATGGTTCTCAAAAGAAGTATCTGAAAAGGTCAAGAAAAATAGAGTGCCCTTAATAAAAAACAAGAGATCACAGAGAGAGGAAGAGAAACATGAATATTTGGAAAAACTTAGAGATGCTAGGAAAGTAGTCAGGAAAGCAAAGAAGAAAAATAAGAATAGCCAATGCAATAAAATAGGGGGGGGGGGGTGATAAGACATTCTTCAGATACGCTAGTGAGAGGAGAAAGTGCAAAAATCAAACTCAAGGTTGAAGGGAAGGAATATGTAGAAGCTGATGAAGATAAAGTGGAATTGCTTAATAAATATTTTTGTTCTTTATTCACACATGAAGGGCCAGGAGCGGGATCTCAGAAGATACCCACAAATGGTAACAGACGTGAAGTGGGATCTTGAATGATTTTCAGAAGTCTCTGTTCTTGAGCATCTAACTAAAATAGTGAGGTTTCTGGAGTCCAATGGACTGCAGGATCTGTGGCAGCATGGGTTTAGCAGAGGCAGGACTTGTCAGAGAAATCTGATTGATTTCTTTGGCTGGGTGACCAGGGAGTTGGACCGAAGGAGAGTCCTAGATGTGGTGTACGGAGATTTCAGTAACACCTTTGACACCGTTCTTCACAGGTGACCTATTAGCAAACTGAGCACCCTAGGGATGGACCCTAAGTTGACTGACTAGATTAGAAAATGGTTGAGTGGGAGGCAACAAAGGATACAAGTAAAAGGAGCTCACTAATGAGGAGAAGGAGGTTACTAGTGGTGTGCCGCAGGGATCTGTCCTTGGTCTGATTCTTTTTAACATCTTTGTTAAAGCTATTGCAGAAGGGCTGTTGGGTAAGATTTGCCTCTCTGTGGATATCAATATCTGTAATAGAGCAGACACCAAGGAAGGAAAAGATTACATGAGTAGAGATATAGCTAAGCTTGAAGAATGGTCAAGAATTTAGCAGCTGATATTTAATGCTAAAAAAAAGCAGGGTCATGTATTTGGAATGCAAAAATCCAAGGGAGCTGTAGTGTAGGGGATGAAGTACTTCTGTTCATGAAAAAAGAGCGGGGCCTGGGTGTGATTGTTTGTGATGATTTTATGGTGGCTAGACAGGTAGAAAAGGTGATGGCAAAAGCCAGATGGATGCTTGGGAGTATAGGGAGAGGAATGACCGGCTGAAAAATGGAGGTGATAGTGCCTCTGTATAAGTCTGATTGCTACTTCATTTGGAGTATTGTGTCTAATTCTGGAGACCACACCTTCAAAAGGACATAAATAGGAATGAGTTGATGCAGAGGGTGGCTACTAAAATGGTTATTGGTCTTCGTTATAAAGCATATTAGAACAGACTTAAGATCTTAATACTGTCACGGTGTGGATCTAGCAGAGCCTATGGAAACAGGTAGAAATGCAGGAAGTGGATCTGACACTGACAGCTCAGAGAAACACATGGCCCAGAGTTGCTATAGGCAACACACACAAACTAGGTCACAAGATGTGAGAACACGCCCAAGCAGCAGGAAAGCTCAGGGTTCATTAAGTAATGAATAGCAGCTGAGAGGGTGTGGAGTTGAGGCACACACACATAAACCTAACTCACCTGAAGTTAGAGTTAGTTCGGGAAGTTCAGGTGGAAGTTCGGGTTGGAGTGGAGGTTGGAGTTCAGCCAGCGTGAGAGCCGGAGAGGGAATTACCGAGAGAGCTGGAAAAGCTGAGAGGTTTAGTTCCAGAGCTGAAAGAGACAACCCAGGAGACTGCTTCAGAGAGCAGTGCACAGACACGTCTAAGCTCAGTGACGTTTATCCCGAAGGTAACAGAGGATACAGTTTGGAAGCCAGGCTTAGAAAGGCTGAGAAAGCTAATTACCCAAGCAACAGGCACAGAAGGGAAAAGGAGTTCTGGCCTGAGGATATTTTTATATCTGGAGAAAAGCTAAAGGGAAAAGGCTGTAGGAAGCTTCCGTCCTGTTCCACTTCTATGATCTCAGCTGTACCGAGAAACCCCAGTTTGAGGGAGCAAGAAGGTAAGCTGATTGGCTCTAATAGAGGGAAAGCTGAATGCAGTAACTTTCCATGTAATTGTCAAAGTTGGTGGGGCTCTCAAGAAAGAAACTCCAGTGAATGTGGTAATTTTCCCTCACACACTTTCACGGAGGAAGAAAGGAAGTCTCTGTGCAATGGGGAGAGACTGCTAAACAATAATACTACTGGCTATCTGAAGGAAAGACATTATGAAGGAGAAAGTGAAGAAATGCAGTGTGACATTCAAGGGGAACAGCCCTCAGATGAATGCATGGACTGTATATTGATTATTGCCGATGATATCTCCTCTTTATGTTAAAGAGGCTGTGGAAACCTTCTAGTCACTGAAGTGAAGGAGAAAGGTTTATCTGTTTGCTTGGAAAAGGACTGTTTAAGATACCTTTTTATTTGAGTAAAGAAGCTGAAGATAGAAGCAATTTTGGTTCATATTTGTTTCCTTTATTTTGTACCAGAAGATGGTCTGTTTGCCTTTGTTTTCATTGCTATAAAAGAATCCACCCGGAAGGGGAATAAAAATCCTGTCTTAAAGCCTTACCACCCGACTGCAACTCATTTCTTGGCTAGCCTGTGAAAGCTACAATACCCAGAGGGCATTGCAAGGCTCTCTGCACCACTTCCTGGCTGGTTAAAGATAAGGCCCCAGTGTAATACCCTGCTTTAACCTGTGGGGACCCTCGCTGGGTGACAATACTTATACATTAGAGGAAAGGCGGGATAGAGGAGATATGATAGAGATGTTTAAATATTTCTATGGCATAAATGCACAGGAGGAGAGCTTCTTTCGATTGAAAGCAAGCTCTGCTATGAGGGAACATAGGATGAGGGTGAAAGGGGATAGACTCAGGAGTAATATGCAGAAATATTTCTTTATGGAAAGAGTGGTAGATGCATGGAATATTGTCCCATTGAAGATAGTAGAGACGAGGACAGTATTTCAATTCAAAAAAGCATGGGACAAACACAGAAGATTTCTAAAGGAAAAGAAGAGACTAGTATTTGATATGGAAGGGCAGACTAGATAGGCCATGTGGTCTTTTTCTGCCTTCATGTTCCTATGCTTGGTCTGACCCAGTATGCCATATCTTATGTTCTTAAGGGGCCTTGTAACCTTGGGCAAGTCACTTTACCCTCCATTGTCTGGGAAGAAAAGGCCTGGCAATCTACTTCCGGTCATATCTTACCAAGAAAACCCAGGGGCTGCTGGGTCGCTAGGAGTCAGCATTGACTTGATGGCACTTAAAAAAAAAAAAAAAAAAAAAAAAAGGAGCTCACAACTGCTTCAAAAATGATAAAATTAACCTATTCTATTAGCATCATCACTTACAATACTTGGTTGCTACATAGACTCTCAGCTATCTTTTGACAAACAAGTCTCTGCCGTGGTTAAGTCCCATTTATTTAACATTAGGCACATATGTGCAATAAGACCCTATGTGCTCTCATTACACTAGTCCAGGCCCTCATTATGAGTCACTTGACTAGTATAATGCCCTTTACAGTGGTATAAAAGTTTCCTTGATTAAGCATTACGAAATATCCAAAACATGGCAGTTAAGTTGATCACTCAGTCTCACAGGAATGATTTTGTAACCCTCTTACTAGGGGAAATCCACTGGTTTCCAGTAGATTCTTGAATCAAGTTCGAAATTTTGATTATGTCACACAGAATTCTTTACTCTGGCCAACTGGTTTATCTTTTTGTTCTGCTTATTCCATATACACCCAGGAAAACGCTTCGAACCCAAAGTCAGAACTTATTGGCCATCGGGCTCAAAGTATCTCATAATTCAGCCTTTTTCTATTTATCGCCATCCCTTTGGAACTCAGTACCCCCTTATCTGTGAATGGAAGTCTCTTTCGATAGGTTTAAAACTGGATTCGAGATTTAGGGACTGATATGTACCGGAGCTGAATATTAAACCCGGATAGTCAATGCTGGGGTCATATCCGGCCCTAGAATTGAATATCTGGGGTCGCCACATAGGCTGCTTGCTATCTAGACAGCGGCGATATTGAGGAGCTGCCTGGTTAGCGATAGGTGGTGAAAGTTAGGCAAGGATTTCCTGCTCCCGGCCTTCACTTTGTATTGTTAACTGGGCAGCAGTTGATGATCGGTGCCCCCTCCACTGTCCCCCAGACACACCCTGATGCTAAGTAGTTAACACGGGAGCATTTGAGCCAGCAGCCACGGATATTCAGCAGCTCTAACCAGGGCCAGCTCAAGGGGTTGTAGCACCCTAAGCCAACTTTTGCTTTTGTGCCCCCTCCCCCTGGGTTTGATCTTGTAGTGCAAGCTGCGGAAACGGGTAAGTTTTCAGCCCACTGGCTCATTAAATGCCACCCTCCCATTTGACTTAATCTGTGTACTCTGTGTCATCATCCATATCGATCACGTGAAGAATATACAGAGAGTGATGGTATTTTATCTGTTTAGGCTAGGCCTGATATTCCACAGACCTAAAAATTACCTGAATAATGGATGAACATTGCCACTATCAGGATAATTTTCTGGCCTGCCTTTGGTTCCTTCCCTAACATGCCTCACAAGGATACAGATAATATCTGGCAGTTAGGATAATTATGCATTTGCCAGCAAATGCCTAATTTCCTTTGAATATCAGTCTGATAGCGTATAATTATTCATTCATATGGAACGCTCCCAGACTCATAAATAAAACTCTCCCAACAAACAGATGCAAAGCAGAGTTAGGGTGTTTCACTTTATATCTTAACATACAACAAATTCTATAGTCTCACATCAATGACAATACCATTAACTCTCTCCACAGCTAGACATTGAGAGGTACTAAACAGCAGTAGTGGCTTCAATGAAACCACAGCTCCAATATCGCACAGAAGCTGCTATCGCTTTTTAGTAAACAAGCCATCCGAGTGTCAGAATACAAAACCCTGCAAATAGATACTCAATACCAGCATCAAGAACTCAAATTGCACCAACCCTACCTATGGAAAATCAGTACTGAAAATACTCTAGGACACCAGTAACCTTCAGCTGGAAAAGAGAACAAGCTGAACTACTACAGATTCTAGAGAGAACCTACACGTTAACAGAATCCCTTATGTTGGCTGCACATGGAAAACACAGAATAAGTCAAAAATTACAATAGAAAACCCCCAAATCAGACATCAAGTTGTGAAACATAGAAGGAAGTGAAACAAAAATGCATTTGCTCCTGTAAAGAACTATAAGAAATGCATATTTTCAAAGTTGACATAATATATTCTCTAAAAACGAACACTCTTTTGTACCTTTCTTGTCTGATCACCTTATTTTTTTCAGTTGTGTTGGTCCCAGTCTCTCTTTTATACTTTCTCTTGGTTTCTTTCTAAATCATTTTCCAAGATCTGATTTCCATTTTCTGTTTCTTCATACTCCCTGCTTTCTTCGTCCTTTCCTTCGCTACATCTCTTTCTGACATTGATCCTTCTACGTATTTCTCTCATTTGCCTTTAACCTAACTATAGCTTCATTCCATTCCTCTTCCTCCTTCCTACAATCTTCAATTTTCCTCTTTTCACCCTTCACCTACTTATCAGCTTTCCATTTCCTAATCTTACTTCCCTAGTCCTTCCATTCCACGTCCATCTCACTCCTTTGCCAGCATCTTACGCCCCCCCCATCTTTCACCCACTTTCTAGTCTGCCATTTCCTCCCTCTGTACTCATCTCCTCCCCAGTCTCATTTACCACCTTCTGCTTCTCATTCCATTACCAGCCCCAGCTCATTCCCTAACACTTATCTCTCCTCCTCCAGGCCCTTTCTTATGTCGTACCCCCATCCAGGCTTCCACTTCCCCTTTCTATCCTCTTTCACCTGCTTCAAGGAAGACACCTCATCCACTCCATAGATCTCTGTCTTTTTCAACTGCCCCCAATCCCTCCTCAAACCTTCCAGGTCCTTCAAATCTTCTCCCCATATTTCTGCACTTGGTCTCACAGCCCTACTCATACTGCTCACCCAATCATGTCCTCACTATCCTCTTAATCTCTGGTCAATTTCTTAGGCCTCAATACCCCCCCCCCCAAGTAAATCCAAGTTCCCACTCACAATCCCACCCAAGTCCCATGTCCTCACTTAAAATCCCAATACCCCGCCTATCTTAGAGTCTTTCTTCTGTTTTCTCACACAATCTTAGTCTCCATCAGTCAGAGTCAATGCTTTCCTACATCCTATGTCCCTAGTACCTGCCCTCCTGCCTCCTACTCCCCTTCTCCAGCACCCTTCCCCATTTATTTCCTTCTCTGATATACATAAACCTTGTCCTTCCTCCTTCTTACCCCAGCATGCGTTCTTGTACTCCTCCCTCACAACCTTCCCTTCGTTGACTTTGCTTCTTCTCCACTCCCCACAATATCTGTCCTCCTCTGCCTTCTCACTCCCCCAGCATCTCCCTCTTTTTCCTACTCTGACCCTAGCATCTGCCATAATTAGCCCCTTTTCAATCCCAGAACCCCAGTCCTAGAATAAGCTCCCTTCCAGTCCCAGCCCTTTTCCAGTCTCATCTCCTCAGACCTAGTATCAGACCATTTCCAGTCCCCCGAGCCCCAATATCAGCCATTGTCATGCCACATAGCCCAGTTCCAGCCCCCTCAGTTAGAGTATCAGCCTGGTTCCTGCACCCCTCCCCCCCCCCCCAGCTCCAGTATCAGCTATTCCTTCCCCTCCCTGCAGCAACACAGCTGTGGAAACATTTGTTTTTCCTTCTGCAGCTGTATTAATGCTCAGCAGAGCCACAGGAACATTTACTTTTGCTCCCACGGCTGTGCTATATTGACATCGCGGTGCTGGCGCCTTGAGTATAGCACAGTCCTGAGGGCGAGGGCAAATGCTTCTGTGGCTGTGCTGAAAATTAATACAGTCATGGAAGCAAAAGCAAATGTTCCTGCAGCTATGCTAATGCCATGGCTGGGGAAGCAGAGGGCAGGCTTCCTGCGTCCTGAACCAGTGCTTCACTGGCTCACCTCTTAAGACGGTGCTGCTGAATTTCCCATTCACCACTATTAACCGCGTTAATCGCTTTGAATATCTTTTTTTCACTGGTTTACCCAGACTGAAGGGTTGGACTAGCTCTGGGTGGGATTCCTTAGAAGCAATGCTCTACTATTCTGTTCTTTTCCAAATATGGGCTTGACGTAGATGTACATCTGTACCTTGTGCTGTACTTCAATGTCTCTGTGACCTTTATGGAGCTTTCATTTGCCATCACACACACATGCAACCGCTGGGGACAGAGATGGGGCAGTCCTGATTTTAGAAGGCCCGTATATGTGCCCTGTGACTTTTCTGAGATTGCCGTTGCATTCCGCACATTTTGATTTGCACATCCCCTGCAACTACCTGGGCGGCCTTTTTAAAATGTGCCCTTAAACAAACAAAATCATCAGATGTTATCCACCCCCCCCCCCCCCCCGATTCTGCTCTTGTTCTGTGCATAGATTTACCCTTGTTGCATTCTACCCATAGGGCTTTCACACTATGGCCGAAACCAGCAGCCCTGCAATTCAAGGCAGAACTTAGAAAACCAAACCAATAGACCCATAGTGAAATACAGTGCCTATTGTAAGGGATGTGCCACAGGGCAAATGGTTTTGGTTTGTTTATACTCTTTTGCGCTTTTTCACAATTATTTGAGCTTTTTTCATGAATTATATATATTTATTTTAATAAAAACATTTTAACACCAGTTTAGAACTTTTTGATATCTGCTAATTGGGTGGGGTTTTTTTAGTGCCATCAAGTCAGTGTTGACTCATAGCGACTCAGCTACCTCTGGGTTTTCTTGGCAATGTATCACCAGAAATAGATTGCCAGCCTTTTCTTCCGAGGAAATGGAGGGTAAAGTGACTTGCCCAAGGTCACACAAGGAGTGCCAGTGGGAATCAAACCCTTGATCTTCTGGATACTAGGTAGTTGCTCTACCACTAGGCTACTCCTAATTGGTTTAACATGTTTTAATTAAAGGTTAATATGAATTAAATCAGTTTTGCTCATGCTAAGTATTTTAGGAGCGTCTCTACCTGGCATAACTCTGTATTCTTACAGAGATGTGAAGCAGTGCCGGTTCTTTGAGTTTACATTGCTGTCAGCATGTGAAATGCTCAACGTGGGTAGTGGAGGCCACTTTAAAAGTCTGTGGTGTATTTGCACTATTGAACAAATTAATGAACCTAGTGTTAAAAGATTGGAGCTTGGAGGAGAGGCTAAGCCTGAGTTCTTCTGGTTAGAGAATTTTTGGAAGCAGAGAGGCTTCGAGCATTTTGGGGATGTCAGAGTGCTCTCACCCACCATAGTCAGTGTCTGAGGAGGAGTGTTGATGCATCCTTGGCCCAGTGATGTTTTTGATTCAGGTAGGTGGGATGTTCCAGGTCCTGTTGGCCCCCTGCTAACATTTTTAATTTGATGGGTAGTAGGAAGCAGCTCAGTGAACCATATTTAGGTTAGTCTGGTAGCCAGGGCCAGCTCAAGCATTAGATAAGACCAGGTGGTCACCAAGGGCAGGAGGACAGCAGACGGCAGAATCAGTCAGAGCAAAGCAATAGAACCTGCCAGTCTTTTATCAGCAGGAAAAACAGACACAAGGCAAAGTGTAATATTTAAAAGTAGGGAGAAGCATTTTCAAAGCTGTTTAACTGGTTAGCAGACCTGATCGGTTAAACTGTGATCACTGGTATACGTAGTGGTGCCACTGAATAGATTGGCATGCCCCAATGCTTAGTATTCAGGGTATTCCAGGAGTTAACCGGATATTCATCCCAGATACTGAATACCAGTGGCTGGATATGACCCAGCATTGAATATCCAGTTGAGATTTAAAGCAGGGATAGATCGTTGCTTTCATTGGGCTGATTGCCACGGCTGAAAATGCCCCCAAGCTATCCAGTTCTGCATTTTTACAGGATTGTGGTTTGAAGGGTGGTGTCAGATGATCATAATTGTTGAGTTCAAGATCTTAGGGAGGGAGGTGTAAGGCTGAAGGGGCATCTAAGGGTACCTGGCTGGTAGCACTTACATTTGGTTACTATATTTAGGTACCTAGTGCTAAACATCAATGATAGGCACAAAACATCCTTCCTCCAACGTGTCCCCCGTCCCCCAGCCATGTCTACTTTCTAAGCGCTTATATCTAGATATGCAAAAAAATGCAATATGTGCCTTCGAGTCAGTCCTGACTCCTGGCGACCCAGAAGCTCCTGGGTTTTCTTGGCAGTGTCACCGAAGTAGATTGCCAGGCCTTTCTTCCGAGACAATGGAGGGTTAAGTGGCTTGCCCAAGGTCACAAGGAGTGCTAGTGGGAAATATCTAGATATACAGGGGCCATTATTCAGCCATCTGTATCTAAGCAAAATTAATTTGACAATTCTGTTCCGGCTGGCTATTCAGTTAACATTTGACTAGTTAACTTTAAGCTTGCTATTTAGGAAGTCTGAATTACCCAAAGAAATCTGGATTGCCAGGGTTGTATATCAGCACCAATATGTGGTAGGCAAACCCTGCTTCAGGAACGACCTCAGTGCTGCTTTTTTGGACTGGATAAATTTTGACGAGGAACAAAATTTATTCAAAGTGAGGGTAAATTTCAGCCTTCATACTTTGGCTGAGTCCAAAAGTTATCCTATGAAAAAGATGCACCTACATTAGACCCTGTCAGTTTTCAGATAGGCCAATTTAGGTTACTATTTTCAAAAGGTAGGCATCTAAACCCTTTGAAAATCATGATTTTATCATTCATCCTGAATATATTTTAGCTTGATGACCCCAAAAAATGTTACGTGATTTTCCCAAGGACAAGCTGTGAGTGATGTACAAGGGAATTAAAATGTCAAGATATATCAACCTTTGTGCATTTTTCCTAGTAGAAAAGGTGCCGGTGTTCATATGCAGGGCTCTTTTGTTAACACAAGAGAAACATGAGTCAGTTTTAGCAGGCAATGAATAAGGTGTCAGTACTCGTTACCACTGCGTGTCCCACTGCAACAAGAAAGCTAGTGACTAAGGTCATAAACAGCCTTCATGGGCCAACATCCTGAGCAGGGTCTGTCTGCGGATACTCCGGAACAAGAAACTATCAAGTTCAACATGTCAAACCTCACAAGGTCATGAAAATAGTGAAGGACAGACAAAGGCCAGTGGGCAGTAACATCTGTTCCAGGGGTCTTAGAACCAGCCCAGTGGCCACGTGCAGAAGCACATGTGCAGGAAGGCCCCTCTGGATTAATAACTTTCAGGAAGTGATTGTCTGCCTTTGCGGATTCCATCAATAAATAAAATAACTAATGACAACGTCTAAGAGTACCTAGAGGTTTCACATTTCCCGCTGTCCCTCCTTCTAGAACTTTAGATGCCATTTCTACATCGGCTCCATTACGAATCTCACATCAGCTTCTTTCTGCATTTGTTCATAAGAATTCCATAATGTCATAAGAACATGTAAAGATCCATTAAGCCCAGTATCTTGTTCCAAACAGCGGCCGAGCCAGGTCACAAGAACTTGTCAGAATCCCCCTAAAATAGACATTGCCTCCAATTCCACATGATCTCTCGACTCTTTTGTCTCTTGCTTTCATTGTTGCCTCCAGCAGCGCATGGCTCCAGAAAGCTTGCAGGGTTTCGACATGCCAGGCTTACATATCCTGCCTCTGGTCTGTCACGCCACATTTTCCTTATACATGGAAGCCACGGAAAAGAAGTCGAGCAGAACACTGTGTTAAACGTCTGCTGCGTGTATTTTCCTGTGCTGTAATTCAATCTGTGAGATTCAGGCAGTGGGAATAAAGGAGGGGAAGGGGGTGGTGAGTGGAGAATGCACAGAGATGTGACAGCTGACCAGAACAGATGGCTTGCTGCTGTGTAGAACAGATACTGACAGATGAGGGAGTAAATATCAAGGAAGAAAGTGTTTGTACAACAGGGATATTACATGAAGAAAAAAAAGATGTTATCAATAAACACGCATAGAGTCAGCATTTAGCTGCAGCTAGATAACAACTGGTTCTCCACTCACTGCAGTCATATCTGCATAGTGGCAATTTTCAGATGTTGCTATATGGACAGATAGCCAGCTGGCCATTTGGAAGAGCTTTTTGCTGTCCGAAGAGGTCGGGCTGGTTACCCCTACAGTGGTGTGGAAATTCAGCGTTCAATGCATAAACTGAAGCTCCTCTCTCAGATTGCCCTGGCGCTTTCCAGATAGCACCAAGATGGTCAGAAAGAATATCCTGTACAGTGCTGCCCGGTAGCCTTGCTTATTCAGTTAACAGGTGCTACCAACCACATCACTACTACTGAATAATGACATATATTTTTAAATAAATATGCGTGGTAGACTTTGTTATATTCATACAGTCCCATCAAGAGAAGTAATTGGAATCATTAAACTTCCCAAAATACAAAGATCCGGGCAAAGGCAATGATTCCTTTCAGATGGAAGGAAGTGGGACCTAGGAAAAGAGAGAGACCATATAGTACACGGACATTGATCAGAATTCCAAAATCCAAAAATGCCTTACAGAAGGAAGATCTCTGGTTCCAGTCAGTTTCATGTTTGTTACTGACGGCAAGGCTTAGATATGTGAGCATCTCACTGGTACATAAGAACATAAAATATGCCATACTGGGTCAGACCAAGGTCCATCAAGCCCAGTATCCTGTTTCCAACAGTGGCCAATCTAGGTCATAAGTACCTAACAGTCTCCCCAAAAGACACAAGTTCCTCAATGCTTGTATTGGGTCAAGCAGTGATATCCCGCTGGTTTATGGACCTTTATGGTTTATGGACCTTTCCTCCAGGAACTTCTCCAAAACCTTTTTAAACCCAGCTACACTAACAGCTTTTACTACATCCTCCGGTAACAAATTTCAGAGTTTGATTGCACGATGAGTGAAAATATATTTTCTCTTATTACTCTTAAATAGGTTACCCTGTAGCTTCATTGCATGTCCCCTAGTCTTTTTATATTCTGATGATGTAAACAATCGATCTTCGTTTACCCGTTCCATTCCATTCATTAATTTATAGACCTCTATCATATCTTTCCTCAGCCGTCTCTTTTCCAGGTTGAAGAGCCCTAACCTTTTTAGCCTCTCTTCATAGGAGTATCCTTCGATTCTCTTTACCATTTTGGTAGCTCTTTTCTGTACCTTTTTCTAATAATGCTATATCCTTTTTAAGATACGGCAACCAGAATTGTACACAATATTCAAGGTGCGTCGCACCATGGAACGATACAGAGGCATTATAATATCCTTTGTTTTATTTTCCATTCCTTTCCTTATGATACCTAGCATTCTATTTGGTTTCTTGGCCGCTGCTGGACACTGGGCAGAGGGTTTTAGCATGTTATCCACAATGACGCCTAAATCTTTTTCCAGGGTGGTGGTTCCCAATGTGGAACTTTGCATCGTGTAACGATAGTTTGAGTTGTGCTTTCCCCGGTGCATAACTTTGCACTTCTTCACATTAAATTTCATCTGCCATTTGGATGCCCAGTCTTCCAGTTTATCAAGATCCTCTTGCAATTTTCCACAATCCTCTTGGGTAACAGCCTTAAATAGTTTTGTGTCATCTGCAAATTTGATAACCTCACTCGTTATTCCCTTTTCCAGGTCATTTATGAATATGTCAAAAAGCAGCAGACCCAGCACAGATCCCTGCGGTACTCCACTATTCATCTTTTTCCATTGAGAAAATTGGCCATTTAGTGCTACCCTCTGCTTTCTATCTTTTAACCAGTTCCTGATCCACAATAGTACACTGCCTCCTAGCCCATGACTTTTTAGTTTTGCCAAAAGTCTCTGATGAGGGACCTTGTCAAAGGTTTTCTGAAAGTCCAGATACACTATAGCAACCGACTCACCTTTGTCTACCTGTTTATTCACACCTTCAAAAAAATATAACAGATTAGTAAGGCAAGATCTTCCTTGTCTAAAGCCATGTTGGCTGTCTCACATTAAGCCATGGCAATCTACATGTTCAGTAATTTTGTTCTTTATGATGGTTTCTACCATAAGAAATGAGCTGTAAACCCGACATATCCTAGATCCCTCATGTTAACTAATCTAAAGAGAAATGAAGTCCCAAAAACGTTACCCCACTAATAATCTGACAACCATAATTTGAATTTTATGTAGGGCAGCTGCAGCAGAAGAGACACACCTTAGTTTATTCCACCTGTGACTAATGACTGGATACGTCAAGCCAAATCCTAGCGACACAAATGAGATCTCGGCTTCTTGCCCATTGTACAGGGGCATCTTAGAACAGGGTGCCTACAAAATGTGATAAATGCATCTATTTTATGCACATAGGTGTACACACGCCGAACCGGCTCCAGAAGCAAATTTAAACACACATATTTACACTTGCTCTTAAGAGGATATGAATGTGCTAGCATACTGTGTGTGTGTGTGCACAAATTTTCTAAACTATGCACATATATCCTAATGCCATCATGCATGTAAGGATGAGCATTGCTGTACTTCCACACATGTATACAGCGATGTGATTTTAGAAAAGCACATCTTCCATATGGAAGATGCTTTTCAAGCTGGAAAGCTCTTCTAAGATAACTGCCATGATTTTACCACTCAAATGACATAGGACTTAATAGAAATTCTTTTTCGAGAGCTGTTTTGGATATTCCACGTAATCTTTATGTTTTTTGGTGCTCTGAATCCGAAAATGACCTCCATTTTGTCATAGGACATCACGTTTCCTGACAATTTAGGTAACTATGTTAAATAAGGCAATACCTCAAAATAAATGGAAATAGACTTATAAAATTAAAGTTTTATTACAATATTTTCATGAAAATTCTTTTTTGAACTGAAATGAGTTCACCTACACACATTAAACTTGATTCGTCTTCCTTGTGAGGCTCCTCTTGGTGCATTTACGCTTGTGAGTAGCATCTGGAATCTCTCTGAAGCATCCAACAGTAGTCTGCCATCATTGTAAAGCTCCATTTTCCCTGGTATCTTCTTTCCATCTCTTTAATGTCTTGGTGGAATCGTTCACCTTGTTCCTCACTCACAGCTCCCAAATTTTCAGGAAAGTAGTCAAGGTGGGACTGGAGGAAATGCACTTTCAAACTCATCAGGCAACCTAAAGCTTGAAATGCTTTCAGCATTCATCCGACGATCTTTTTGTAGTGAGGATCTCTGTTATTGCCTAAACATTTCTGTACGACTTCTTTAAATGCAAGCCACCCTTCTTTTTGAGGATCCGTCATGGTATTGACAAACTCTTGATCAACTATAAGCCTTCTAATGTCTGGTCCGACGAACACACCTTCCTTCAATTTTGCCTCTGACAGGCCTGGAAACTTGGTGACCAAGTATTTGAAGCATTCTTCATCTCTTCGAAGTGACTTTATGAATTACTTCATCAATCCCAATTTTATGTGGAGAGGTGATAGAAGAACTTTATGGGAAGGTACCAAAGTTTCTCGGACATTTTTTTCACTGACTGTTAGCACCCTCGGCTGCCAACTCTTCTTGGTCCAGTGATTTTGTCTGTCTTGACTGTCCAATAGACACAGAAAACAAGGATATTTGGTATACCCAGCTTGTTGCCCGAGCAGCATGCACAAGACCTTCAAGTCCCCACACACTTGCCAACCATGGTCTTCATATTTAAGTTTACGAAGAACCAATTCCAAGTTCTCGTAGGTTTCCTTCAAGTGTACGGAATGACCTACAGGTATGGAAGCGTAAAAACCATTGTGGAGAAAAACTGCTTTGAGACTTCTTTTTGAAGAATCTATAAAAAGACGCCATTGCTCTGAATCATATTGGATTTTAAATTGACCCATCAGACCTTCGACATCGATGCAATAAACCAACTTGTCTTCCTGGGCGAAGTAAGAAACAAACTCCTTTTCACGATGTCTGAACCATGAAGATGACACTCCTGGCAACAATAAATTCCTGCTTTTCAGCCTTGATCCGAGTAACTCAGCGGCATCTTTGGGAAGATTAAAGTCTCTTACCAAATCATTCATCTCCTCCTGAGAAAACAATTTTGGTCTTGTATCATCTTCAAAGTCAGAACTTGATTCGTCATCTGGTTCAGGTATGACTTCACCTTCATCAGAGCTAGGTATCTCTTCCAAGGTAGCAGGGGGCTTGGGTACTGGTATACCTGTGCCATGGGGGATGGGACGAATTGCCGAGTGAAGATTGGGGTATGAAATGGAATGCTTCCATTTGGAATTAAACCCTTTCACATCGCATGAACAAAAGTAACAGTCGTCACTATGGTTCTTTTGCTCTCGCCATACCATAGGAATCCCATAACGGAAAGATTTTTTCTTACCCTTGAACCAGTTTCGGAGGTCCTCAACACACCGTTTGCACACTTTATGAGGCGCCCAAACTTTATCTTGATCTCCAATTTTTAGTCCAAAGTATGCAAAGTATACTTTTTTCACAAAGTCTGTAATATTCTGCTGTTGCTTCAACACTGTATATTCACCACAGATGAAACAGAAACTGTCTGGCGAATTAATCCACTTTCGCGGAGCCATAACATAACGGTTGAAGAATGACGAGCTAACACGAATTGCGATGAAAAAGTGTGAACAGCCTAGAACCAAGAACCTGATGATGATTCGTGCACAAGTGTGGCATGCAGGAGAGAGCAGCTCTGTGTCTGTACACGAGACGTCACAGTGCTGGCCACGCCTCCCTGCATTGACCGGAGCTGCTGCTATCTGCCCTGTGTCTCCCTCCCACTGGATTCTTCAGGAAAGATTAACCCCTTCTACCATTAGAAACACGGACTTAAAACTTGCTTAGCTTATGTATATATTGCTGACCATCAGATTTACAGTGCTATATTTTTTTTTACATAACTCGGACAACCCCTTTAAGGTTTTCTTTGGCATTTTATATCTTAAATGCATTTATGTGAATTAATTAATAGTAATTTGAATTAATTAATAGTAATTTGAAAACATTTGATAAATTCGAAGACAATTTTGCATGTTGTGGCAAATCATGACGTCTAGGAGTTTTTTCAATATTTTATTTGTTTTCAGCAAACCAAAATACATGGAAATTAGATGAAAATAATCAAACAGCTTTTTAGTCACAGACCTGTGTAGTTAAACAGCATTCACTATAAATCCTAGGATCTTCATCCAGCAGAGTAAGCAAGGTATTTACGTTATTCATTCATCCACTGCACTACAAAGAAGCATGCGGTCCAGCAAGACCTCCACATACAAGTCTAGAACCTAGACACTCCAGCTTTGATCATACTCTTTGATGGTCAGAGACAGAGATTTAACAATTGTGGTAAGGAAGCCTATCCTGAGTTAGGGGAAAGGGAAAAAGGCAAAGCGTTCACCCTAGTAAAAGGGCCCCTTTTGCAAGGTCAGGGTAACAAAACCACAACCTCACCTAGGAACCAGAAATCCCCCAGCTGGAACAGGTTTTATGTTTCCCCTAGTAAAATAAGGGAGAGTGAATACAGACCTAAGGTCCAAGACCCTTACGTCAGTAAGCTCCCTGATTACTCAGGTGCCAGAAAGCAGAGTGATCTCCGTCACCTGGGAAGAGAAGAGGTGGGGCTAGAACCCTGGAGATATAAGCCTATGCTAGATTATAGTAAAGGGGAAAGAGAGAGGGTGGAAGGAATGCCAGAAGCAAGGGCAGAGGCAAAGGCAAGAAGAGGAGAAAGAGGGAGAGAAGCTGATACAAGCCGAGGCACAGGTGCGAGCCTAAGAAGCCTGATTAATGCTGAGCAGAGCAGGAGAAGCCTGACTAATGCTGGGCAGTGCAGAGGAGCAGGAGACACTCTGAGCTCTAACGAGAGGCTGTCAGCCGAGCCCGGTGAGCCAGAGTCTATGCAGCTAGGAGAGCTTGATGCTGAGCTGAATGAGAAAGACACCCTCATGGATTGCTCTTTGTGCCGAGCCTTAGCCACAGAAGGGTTGAAGGAAAGCCAGCCCTGAGAGAAAGCCCTCCAGAGAAAGGTAACCATAAGAAGCAGGTAGATGGATTATAAATTCCCACGTGGCAAAGAGGGGAAGTTTTACTAAGATGTAAGAACAAGCTGGTGTTGTGAACTGTGCTTGTTAACCACCTGCTACCTGTGAAGTGAGACAGCAAGAAGCCAAAGTAACTGTGAGGAAAAAAAGCTTTCTTTTTACTCTTGAATTTTCCTGAGAAACCTGAATAGAACTTTGCTTCCACGTTGAAAGTTTGTTCCTGTTTGGAGTTTTTGTGTTGCCTGTTAATTGGAAAACAGCCTGGAAAGGTTTGAGACTGGAAAAGAAGGCAAACTGCCACAGAAGAAAGCCTGTTTTGTGTTTAACCAGCAAGACTAAAGGAAGCTGGTAGCCTTGCTGTTAAAAGGCTATGTTTTTCGGAGCTGAAGAATACTTTAAGCTGTCACTTTGGTTTTGGGTTATAACCTGTTGTACTTTGAAGAAGCCTGGAGAAGTATGCCTGAATGTGGTATTTATGAACCTTTTTGTGCTCAATAAATTTCTATCATTGCCTTACCCCAAGGAGCCCTACTACAGCTTTCTCCCTGAAGTCCATATATAGCGCAATTAAACTACATTTCCCAGAAAACATTGTGGGGAATTAGTCAGTTAAGGCTGAAAGGGGAAAGTTCCTTATACAACCACGCCCCTCAAACCTAGAGGCGAGTGATGAGAGTGTGACACAATGCTGGTGAAAAAATGGACTCCAGAGACACTCTGCAGAGCATCCACCAGGGCTTAGATAAATTCCCTTCAAAAGAAGCTTAGGCACTGTTCCCATAAAAAAAAAAGATTGCAACCATTTCAATACTTTACCCTAATGCTATCAGCAGGGCCAGCCCAAGGGTTTCTGTTGCCCCAGCTGCGCCATCCCCACTGCCAAGCTGTGCCACCTCCACTGCCACCGATTCAGTTGGCGAAGTCAGGGGTGGCATCAGCAGCAGCAAGCCATGTACTTCAGCACACATTGCCTGCAGCTTCTGACCTCACCTCGACACAACTTCCTGTCAGAGGGGGTCAAGAGCATGGTTTGCCGTGGGCGCCATGCTGCCCACAGAGGTGTGCCACACTAGCTGACCGGCTAGTCTGCCTAGTGGATGGGCTGGCCCTGGCTATGAGGCATAGGCATAGGCCAGTCTTGAACCAGTGTCCCAAGAATTCTGGTCTCGTACGAGGAGCTACTTGGCCTCTTGGGAATTGCATACCAGTTAACTCATTGCTGACTGTGCCATGTGCGACATGTGCATTGTGCTCCAATGTCTTGATTGGGATTCAAGATACATTTTGTGGGTCATGAGTCAACAATCCCTTTATTCACTTCGCTCATATCCAGAGCATTAGACAGTGCAGTATTGGCTTATGCTAGCTGCCTCTTGAACAGTTACCCCACAGCGAATCCTCTGAGAAGTCTTAATGTAATTTCAGGACTTCAGAGCAGAGTCGCTGTCAGGCAAACTCCAATGAAGCTCCCGAAAATCTATTCCTGGCATGCACCACCTGAAAACTTTCAGGGGATCTGGTCCTAGCACCTGCTAATTGCTTACTAGGAAAACTTTCTTTGACCTCTCGGTCTAAGGAGTACAAGACAGGTTTCCCCATCTTACCTCTTTCCCTCCTTCTTTTAGAAGCAAACCCTGGCGAGGAATATTTCTCTTTAATCATCTTTACTTTTATTGGAGCTAACAGATCTACAAGATGTTATGGCTGTAGTAATAAGTGATTTATCAGAGGAAATACATGAAAGAACTGATACAAACAGTTTACTCTATCATCTATGTCAAGACCCTTCAGCACAATAGAGAAATCACTGAATGCATCAGAAAACTGTACAAGAAAGAAGTAGTTTAGGAAGTGTTTGATCTCAAGAAAATGCCCTATGCAAAGAAGAAGTGATCAGACCATTCCACTAGATCAGTGTTCAAATTCTCCTTCACAAGGTGCCCTGAGGTAAACAAGATTAAGCGCATGTCCTGCCTTACATGCCAGAGAACCGATTTCAGGAAAGCAGCCCAGAAAGTCGCTCATCTGCACGGATATTTAAATCTCCCAAAATGATCAAATTCCTATAGTCTAATGACAAAAGCATTATGACTTGAGCCTCTGATCTCGGGATGAATGATACACCAATAATATCATTCATCTCATATTAAAAAAAAGACATGACCCTAGGAAAGAGTTGTTAAAGTGCCATCAAGTCAATGCTGATTCCTGGTGACCCAGCAGCCCCTGGGTTTTCTTGACAAGGTATGACCAGAAGTAGATTGCCAGGTTTTTTCGTGTGAGGCAATGGTGGGTAAATTGACTTGCCCAAGGTCACAAGGGGCATGCTAATGGACAATAAAACAAAATCAACCTGGGTCAACCAGGTTTCAGCTGTACAGAAAATATGCAAATTACTGTCCATATATGCAGTGGCAGTATGTGGTTAAGTGCCGCCTCTCCTTGGCTGCCACGATTCGAACAGCAAGAATATACGGGTTACGGGTTTCACAGCCCTCCAAATGAAAAAAAAAAAAAGATACATATGGTTTTAAATATCAGTCCATGTGTGTATACGTATAATCAGAAAAAGCAATTCCACACATGCACTTTACTCCGCTGAAAGACAGCCAAAGATACTTCATTTTTATTCTGACTAAAGATACATGTTTTGGGTGCAATTTTTACCCTGTGGGATGTAGCTAGGTGACTCCTTATATTACTGCAACACTCTGTATTTGGGTATTCCCAACAAAATTAGATCTTTATAAATGATACCGATTGGTGCAGATCAGTCATTTACAGGTTTGAAAATGTTTGATCATATCTTACCAAAAATCACCAAGTTGCATTGGCTTCCCATAAAATCAGGTAGTATTTATTTATTTCCAAAATGTATGATTCACCCTCTCACTACAGTTCAAAGCGAGTTACAAAAAAATATACATATGTCCAAAGGTCATGACAAAACAATACAAAAATGCACGAATATACAATTAAGTTGCAAAAACAGTGAGATTCTATGAAACATACCTAAAACGCCATTAGCTTCCTGTGAAACATCAGTACATCTGAGATCAGCAGATCATTGCACAAGGAAGTTGCAGAGCAAGAATGTTCCTGCTCGTACGACATGGAGTTTGCCCCTCGTTACTGCTGCAGCAATAGAGGACATGCCACCAAGCTCTGCCATTTTGTCCTCATACAAAACTATTTCAGATCTGAAGATGACTCATCTACAAATCGATGGCTCTGCATTCGCTTACTCGCATTATACCAAAAATCACTAGTGAATCTTTCCCTCATCCTAGTCCCTAATTATCTTCTTCTTTTTGTTCAGAATAAGGTATTTGTTGTTAAACGGAATTTTATTCTGACAAATGCACTTTACATTTAATGTTATTAATCATTAATTAAGGTGCATTTGTCTTTCATTGATGGTCTCCAATTTTTGCTTCAGCTTGATTTTCTTTGCCCACTGTTCCAGGAGCAGTTGACTCTACTGCATCAGTCTCTCCCCACACATAGCAGCTAATGACTTTGCTGACTGGTGAGAAGATTCTTTCAGGTCCATAGCTGCTGGTGTTTCCCCCATAGACTCCTGAAGATAGTGGTGGAAGCTGGATGTCATCTATCTCTTCATCCACTTCCTAGATACCACCAAGGCCCTCCACATCATGACATCCCTCATATCTGGATGCTTGGTCCTTCACCTCATCATGTGTGCCACTCTCTTCCCTGGGTTACACAGTCTGTGATGGGGGCCCCTCTCCAGGGTTTGGTTTCCCCAAATCAGTGCTTTTATCGTCCAGCAGATCGTCAGCCATAGCCTCTCCTGTAGGTGGGTCATCAAATGCACTCATTCATTGTGTGAAATCATCCCATTGAAACACAGAAACATTACAGTAGAAAAAGACCAAGTCCGACCTTCCATATCAACTATTATAGTCCCTTTGTTTCCTTTAGAGATCTTCTGTGTTTGCCCCATGCTTTCTTGAATTCAGATATTGTTCTTATCTCTACCACTGCCATTGGGAGACTATTCCACACATCTACCACTCTTTCCATAAAGGAATATTTCCGCAAATTGCTCCTGAGTCTATCCCCTTTCACCTTCATCCTATGTCCCCTCATTGTAGAGTTTACTTTCAATCAAAAGAGGCTCTTCTCTTGTGCAATTATGCCACAGAGGTATTTAAACATTTCTATCATATCTCCTCTATCCTGCCTTTCCTCTAATGTATACATATTAAAATCATTAAATCTGTGACTGTATGGTTTAAAATGAAGACCACTGACGATTTTAGTAGCCACCCTGTGCACCAACTCCATCCTGTTTACCGTATTTCCTGGGCCATTGGTTGCATTTTTTTACATAGCGACCTGTTGGAGTGACTTATACAAAGGAGCAACTTATATACTAACTTTACATTTTAGTAGGTGAGGCCCACCTCTCTATTTACAGATATACTTATCCTGTAAACTATGTCCGAACTCTAGTTGGGTTAATAGTTATCAAAGACTCTTTTATCGGAGGCATCAATAGAATGCTATTAGCCCAGGCCTAATTTATTTATTAATTTTTATTTATTTATTTAAAAGTATTTATATTCCGCTTTATCCTTGAATCAAACCGGATTTCACTGCAAACCAATCAAGTAGGGTAGTGCGGGGGTGTCGGCATGCAGTGGTTGTGAAGCTAGTGTTCACGAGTGTGTGGCTAGGTAAATCTTGATTTGGGGTGCAATGTATACAGGTTGAGCTATCTATATTTTGCTATATAGATCTAGATTTACATCAAAAGACTGCTTAGTCTATAAAAACCTCAAAAGTTCTTACCTCCAGCAGTTGTATCCAGGCTTTTCGATTGTGTGCATTATATCCAGCAGATTGGTACGTATTTTGTACTATACTCGTTAATAGTTGAATAATATATGTTTAAAGTAGTTAAAGTATGTAATAGTAAAAGTACTTAGACAAATTTATTTTTAACCCCCACAGAAATTAGTTTTCTTAAACTTTAGATAAATCTACACTTCCGATCCAGGCCACGACTTGTACAGCGGAGTGACATACAGTACACTTACTTTACCAAACTTAACCCTAATTTTGGCTTTTGTGACTTATATTCAGGAGTGATTTATAACCCGGGAAATACAGCATATCTTTTTGAAGGTGGAGTCTCCAGAATTGCACACATTACTCCAAATGAGTTTACACCAGAGATTTATACAGAGGCACTATCGCCTCCCTTTTTTCTGATGGCCATTCCCCGCCCTATGCACTCAAGCATCCTTCTGGTTTTCACTGTCACCTTTTTAGCCACTTTAAGATCATCAGAAACAAACATGTCCAGGTCCTGCTCTTCTTTCATAGCTAGAAGTACTTCACCTCCTACACTCTATCCAGGGGCGGCCCAAGGGGGGTGCGGGGCCATGTGCGGAGACTCGGTGCGGGGCCTCATTTGCATAAGGGGCCTCATTTGCATAAATATTTGCATAATGTTACCATACACAAACTTTTAGTAAACATGCCTCTTAATGAGTGTATGAATAAAGAAAGACTAAAAGACTTCTACATTACTATAATCCAGTGCCAACCGCCAGACACATTAGGAACTACTACAAACACTGCCCATCTAGAACCCATAGCAAACCCGCCGTATCCTAATAGCACTACCAGGACTCATAAAGCACCATACACTACCTATCAAAAGGCAACACTGCAAATATTAAACCAATACATTTCAGAGAACAACAATACATGACCTACTGGGGAAAGAGAACAAGTGGCAATGTCAAATAGGAATTACATAAACAGAATACCTCAGCTCAGTTACACATGCAGAACATATACCATCACCAAACAAGGAATCACAATTTAGAAACAGGAAGACAATAATTAAACTGGGAATCCCAAAAGCCAAACTTGGAATGCACAACACTGTAGAAATAAAACTATACATTAATTTGCTCTTGTACTAAACAAAGCGCAGACGTTAATGATGCACATTTCCCAGAGCTGACATATTCCAATTAATAAATTCAAAATAAAGAGATATTTTTCTACCTTTTGTGCATTTTTTTCAGCTGCAATTACTCCAGCCACTTTCTTCTGGTTTCTTCGTGTCTTCCGCTAACTCTTCATAGTCTGCTGTCCATTTGTCTTTTCTTCTCTCTTCTAGTTTTTTTTTCCATTCTCTCTCTACATCTGCTTTAACATACTAATCTTTCTCCTTTTGCTCTTTCCTCATTCCTATTTCATCCACTCAAATTTTACCCCTCCATCCTCAATCCCCACTTACTCTCCCAATATCCGGACAATTTTAGATTTGTCTTCCCTCCCACACAAAATATTTTTTCACTCTCCATTTCACTCTCCCAGCTCCATCCCATTCTAATCCTCCCCCAACATCAGCTCCATTCTAGTTCCAGTCCCACCCAGCATCTGCTCCCTTCTAGTCCCCGCATCAGCCCATTTCCAGTCCTAGCCCCCCATAAGCCCATTTCCAGTCCTAGCTCCCCCATCTATTTGCAGTCCCATCCGAGTCCCTCCATCAGCTCATTTCCAATCCCAGTCCCCCATGAGCCCATTTCTAGTCCTTTCCTAGCCCCACCATCAGCCCATGTCAAATCCTAGCTCCCCTCCACTCAGCCCATTTCCAATCCAAGCCCATGAGCCTACTTCCAGTTCTAGCCCCTTCATGAGTCCATTTCAATCCAAACCCCCACCACAGCCCATTTCCAATCTTAGCACCCCCCCAACAGCCAATTTCCAGTCCTATTCTAGCCCCTCCATCAGCCCATTTCCTGTCCTAGCCCCCCCCACTCACCCATTTCCAGTCCTAGCTCCCTCCCCCTCACAACCCATTTCCATTCCAAGCCCCCGTCCCCATCAGCTATTTGCAGTTCAAGCCCTCCTTCCACTCAGCCAATTTCCAGTCCTAGCCTCCTCATAGCCCATTACTAGTCCTAACCCCCCCATCAGCCCATTACGTCCTAACCCCCCATCACCCTATTTCCAGTCGTAGCCCCCCCATCAGCCTATTTCCAGTCTTAGCCCCCCCATAGCCCATTACCAGTCCTAACCCCCCCATCAGCCCATTTCCAGTCTTAGCCCCCCCCATAGCCCATTACCAGTCCTAACCCCCCCCACCACCACCACCCCACTTCCAGCCTTAGCCCCCCCCATAGCCCATTACCAGTCCTAACCCCCCCATCAGCCCACTTCCAGTCTTAGCCCCCCCATAGCCCATTACCAGTCCTAACCCCCCCCCATCAGCCCACTTCCAGTCTTAGCATCCCCCCATGGCCCATTACCAGTCATAAACCCCCCCCCATCAGCCCACTTTCAGTCTTAGCCTCCCCCCCGGCCCATTACCAGTCCTAACCCACCCCCATCAGCCCACTTCCAGTCTTAGCCTCCCCCCCCCCGGCCCATTACCAGTCCTAACCCCCCCATCAGCCCACTTTGCCCCCCCATAGCCCATTACCAGTCCTAACCCCCCCCATCAGCCCACTTCCAGTCTTAGCCTCCCCCCCATGGCCCATTACCAGTCCTGACCCCCCCCCATGGCCCATTACCAGTCCTAACCCCCCCCCTATCAGCCCACTTCCAGTCTTAGCCCCCCCATCAGCCCATTACCAGTCCTAACCCCCCCATCAGCCCACTTAGCCCCCCATGGCCCATTACCAGTCCTGACCCCCCCCCATGGCCCATTACCAGTCCTAACCCCCCCATCAGCCCATTACCAGTCCTGACCCCCCCCCCCATCCTCCCATTACCAGTCCTGACCCCCCCCCATCAGCCCATTACCAGTCCTGACCCCCCCCCATGGCCCATTACCAGTCCTGACCCCCCCCCATGGCCCATTACCAGTCCTAACCACCCCCCCCATGGCCCATTACCAGTCCTTACCCCCCCCCCGCCCATTACCAGTCCTAACCCCTCCCTCATCAGCCCACTTCCAGTTTGGCCTCCCCCCCTCCCATAGCCCATTACCGGTCCTAAACCCCCTTCTCCCCTATCATCCCAAATTAAAACAACAAAAAAAACCCAAACCGGCTGCTTCTGCCGCGGCAGCATCAAGAGCTCTGCCGCGGGCCCCCCCCTGCCCGGCAGAGCCTCCCTGCATCTCTGCTTTCTTCAAGTCACAAAACGCGGGCTTCTTTCAGAGCCGCGAGAGTTTCCTTTCTCGCGGTTTGAGCCGCGAGAAAGGAAACTCTCGCGGCTCTGAAAGAAGCCCGCGTTTTGTGACTTGAAGAAAGCAGAGATGCAGGGAGGCTCTGCCGGGCAGGGGGGGGCCCCGCGGCAGAGCTCTTGATGCTGCCGCGGCAGAGCTCTTGATGCTGCCGCGGCAGAGCTCTTGATGCTGCCGCGGCAGAAGCAACCGGGTTTTTTTTGTTTTTTTTTTTAACTTGCGATGCTGAAGAATGTTTTTTGCGCGGGGCCCCCTGAAACGCGGGGCCCTGTGCAAAAAACATTCTTGCTCAATGGACGGGCCGGCCCTGACTCTATCACTCCCTTGGATTTTTGCAGCCCAAATGCAGGACCCTGCATTTTTTTAGCATTGAATCTCAGTTGCCAAATTCTTGACCAGTCTTCAAGCTTAGCTGGATCCCTCCTCATGTTATCTACTCCTTAAAGGATTTTGGTATCATTTGAAGCTTCTCCCTACTATCCTCACATATATTTTGGATGACTAACATCCATGTAGATTCCCCCTCTAAACTCTGGTCAAGTTATTCCTTACACATCTCTCGGAACTATACCTCACGCAGCATTTATTATACTTCCCATTCACTCTGCTGGTCACACTCTTGATTTGATCATCACCTCATCCTCCTCCCAGGTACACAGACTTTGTGTCTCCCTTGGACGGATCACTTTCTTATTTCCTTTCAGTGCTCCCACAACATGCTGCCTACCCCAGCCTTTCTACGTCCGGTCCTATCAGATACTCCCATAGAATCACTGCTGTTGTGGTAGCGGCCTTCCCCCTGCTGATGCTATCTTCCCTTCCAACTTCAATACTTTCCCCATTGATTAACAGGCCCATCAATGGAATGCTCTTCTTTCCTCAATCTCTCCCCTTCTCAATAGCACTCCAGTCACTCTTATACCCTGTTTCCATTACCTTGGGGTCATTCTAGACTCCTTGTTATACTTTCACCAACACACAAGTTCCGTCATTCCACGTTCTTTCTTTCCTTTATGATACATTACAGTCATCCATTTTATCCTCCCTACTTCTGCCTTAATCACACTGCTGGTCTCCCTCATCTTATCTTGCCTGGACTACTGGAATTCTATTCTTGCTGGTCTCCCCAATATGAGCTCAAACGTCATCAACTAATCCAGAAAACTGCTGCTAGACAGCTTTTCTTTGCTTCTCGTTTGGACCATGTCACTCCACTCCTCATCCATCTGCACTGGCTCCATATCCACTACCACATACAATTCAAGGTACTCACCAGAATACATAAGGTTTTATGTACTGGTAAACTCACAATATCTTTCTAATCTCATTCTTCATATGCCGTACCGCTCTCTTCGGTCCATTCATATGAACTGACTTTGCCTCCTCTCCCCTTTGCAGAATCACCTTGAATCCACCTGTCACTCGGCATTTTTTTTTCTCGGTCCCTCCCTTTGAAGCAATCGTTCCCCTGATCTTCATTCCACAGATTTAAAGCACAGCTAAGAGCCCACCTGTTCTGTATAGCCAATGACCTTCCCTCTTGATCGTCTGTATTTCTTTTCCCCCAGCTGCTCTAGCCCCTTGACTTACCTTCTCTCCTATTTTCACTTCCCCCAGTGCCCCCTGTCTACGTGTCCTATCCTCACTTTCCTGTATTTTAATGGTATTCTTTTCACGTTCTCTATGTTTTCTGGGTTTATATATTATTGTAAACCACTTTGATGTGCACTCTAAAAGTAGTATATCAATTCTTAATAAATCAAATGAAATCTTACCAGACAGCCCTTCTGCATTATCATTAAAAAAGATGTTAAAAAGAATTGGACCAAGGGCGATCCCTGGGCACACAACTGGTAATATCCTTCTCTTCAGAGTGAGCTCCATTTACCTGTTCCCTTTGTTGCCTCCCACTCAACCAATTTCTAGCCCAGTCATTTTAGGGCCTGTGAGGAACGATGTCAAAGGCTTTACTGAAATCTAAGTACACCACATGTAGGGCTCTCCCTCAGTCCAACTTTCTGGTCACCTTGTCAAAAAACATTAAGTAGATTTGTCTGAAAAGACCTTCTCTGATAAACCCATGCTGCCTCCAATTCTGCAATCTACTGGCCAGGGACACTTACGTTCCTTCCCACTCTACCCCTTTACCCCATCCACCCTGGGTTGCATTGCCTATACAGTCATCATATACATATACCTCTGTCCTTTAATTAGGTGTTACACCCACTTTTTCTTCTTTTCTCCTTCTAGGACAGCTGAGACAGAATGGTGTATATTCAATGCAATAACTATGGTGCTTTCATTCCAAGAAGAATCATTTGGATCCTAAGAGCTTGTCCTATATGCCTCAAGTTAGCTGCTATTCATAAAGAATTGACTCTACTAAGGGAAGAATTAGCTGCAATTAAACACACCTCCTCTAGAGTACAAACTGAACAAAATCCACCACCGCTTCCACAAAGAATCAAACAGCCCAGGAACAAAAGGATCCTAAGTGAAAAATTCAGGCATTATGTGGACAGGCATTTAAACTAGGGAAAGGGGGTGATGGATGGAGGAGGACAAGTTCAGTACGTCACTCCCAGCAAAAGAAAAACAACACTGGAAACAGCCACACTTTTGAACAGCACATCAATGGCAAGAGAGAAGGGGAGTGTAGAACAAAATCCATGCAAAAGGCAGGCAAGGCATTCAGCAAATGCTGGAAAGCAATGAGTACAAATGCACCAAGTCTAGCCAACAAAGTTCCTGATCTGGAAGCCCTAATGGTGGAAATGGACTTGGATATTGTGGCCATTACAGAAACATGGTTTAATGAGCCGCAAGAATGGGATATAGCCATAGCTGGCTATAATCTATTTAGAAGAGATAGAGAGGGTAGAAAAGGAGGGGGAGTAGTCCTGTATGTCAAAAGCAGTATTAAAGATGTTGAAATGCAGGGGATGTGGGAGTGGAGGCGTGGCCTAGTGGTTGGGGCAAGATACTTCAGGCCGGAAGGTCGGGGGTTCAAATCCCACTATAGGACAGCAACCTTGGGCCGGAAGGACTGGGGTTTCTAGTCCCACAGGTGCTCCTTGTGGTCTTGGGCAAGCCACTTAACCCTCCATAGCCCATGTCCCCTGTAAAATAGTTATCTCCAAGTTATAATGCCCTGTTCAATGTAATTTAAGTTTGTTCAATGTAAACCGCACTGATGCAGAATAGCGCGGTATATAAGAGAATATAAATAAATAAATAAATAAAAAGAAGAAGCGTTCTGGATTGTGTTGGAAAGAGGAGATGGCACTGTCATCCATACTGGTTTGGTCTACAGGCCTTTAACTCAAACCGAAGAAATGGATAGCGAATTGATTGTTGATATTGCAAAGATAGCCATGAAGGGGAAGTAATCATATTGGGTAACTTTAATCTACCCGATGTGGATTGGAGTGTTCTTTCTGCAAATCTAGACAGAAATAAAAAAATTGTGGATGCCTTCCAAGATGGAATCGACCAGGGAGAGCTCTGTGCTGGATTTAGTGCTCACCAATGGAGACAGCGTGTCAAATATCCAGGTGGGTGCCCATGTGATCAGCAGCGATCATCATACGTTGTGGTTTGAGATAAAAGCCAAGGTGGAATCCAATAACAGCAAACTCAAAGTCCTAGATTCAGGGGCGGCCCAAAGGGGGGTGCAGGGCCATGTGCGGAGACTCAGTGTGGGGCCTCATTTGCATAATTTTATCATACATTAACTTTTAGTAAACATGCCTCTTAATGAGTGTATGGATAAAGAAAGACTAAAAGATTTCTACATTACTATAATCCAGTACCAACCGCCAGGCACATTAGGAACTACTACAAACACTGCCCATTTAGAACCCATAGCAAACCTGCCGTATCCTAACAGCACTACCAGGACTCACAAAGCACCATACCCTACCTATCAAAAGGCAACACTGCAAATATTAAACCAATACATTTCAGAGAATAACAATACATGACCTACTGGGGAAAGGGAACAAGTGGCAATGTCAAATAGGAATTACATAAGCAGAATACCTCAGCTCAGTTACACATGCAGAACATAGACCATCACCAAACAAGAAATCACAACGTAGAAACAGCAAGACAATTAAACTGGGAACCCCAAAAGCCAAACTTGGAATGTACAACACCACTGTAGAAATAAAACTATAAATTACTATACTACTACTAACTATACTAAACAAAGCGCAGACATTAATGATGCACATTTCCCAGAGCTGACATATTCCAGTTAATAAATTCAAAATAAAGAGATATCTTTCTACCTTTTGCGCATTTTTTTCAGTTGCAATTGCTCCAGCCACTTTCTTCTGGTTTCTTTGTGTCTTCTGCTAACTCTCCATCGTCTGCTGTCCATTTGTCCTTTCTTCTCTTTTCTGATTTTTTTCCATTCTCTCTCTACATCTTCTTTAACATACTAATCTTTCTCCTTTTGCTCTTTCCTCTTTCCTATTTCATCCACTCAAATTTTACCCCTCCATCCTCACTCCCCACTTAGTCTCCCAATACCCAGCCAATTGTAGATTTTTCTTCCGTTCCACACAAAATATTTTTCCCCTCTCGATTTCACTCTCCCAGCTCCATCCCATTCTAATCTCCCCCAACATCAGCTCCCTTCTAGTTCCAGCCTCACCCAGTATCCGCTCCCTTCTAGTCCCCGCATCAGCCCATTTCCAGTCCTAGCCCCCCCATCAGCCCATTTCCAGTCCTAGCTCCCCCATCCATTTCCAGTCCTATCCAAGTCCCTCCATCAGCCCATTTCCAATACCAGCCTCCCATCAGCCCATTTCCAGTCCTACCTCCCCCATCCATTTCCAGTCCTTTCCTAGCCCCACCATCAGCCTACGTCAAATCCTAGCTCTCCTCCACTCAGCTCATTTCCTATCCAAGCCCCCCATGACCTTACTTCCAGTTCTATCCCCTCCATGAGTCCATTTCAATCCAAGCCCCCACCACAGCCCATTTCCAATCTTAGCTCCCCCAACACCCAATTCCCAGTCCTATCCTAGCCCCCTCTATCAGCCCATTTCCTGTCCTAGCTCCCTCCCCTCACAACTCATTTCCATTCCAAGCCGCCCTCCCCATCAGCTATTTGCAGTTCAAGCCCCCCTTCCACTCAGCCCATTTCCATTCCAAGCCCCCCTCCCCATCAGCTATTTGCTGTTCAAGCCCCCACTTCCCCTCAGCCTATTTCCATTCCAAGCCCCCGTCCCCATCAGCTATTTGCAATTCAAGCCTTCCCTTCCACTCAGCCCATTTCCAGTCCTAGGAACCCCCCCAACCCATTACCAGTCCTAGCCCCCCCCAATAGCCTATTACCAGTCCTAAATCCCCATCAGCCCACTCTCAGTCCTAATCTCATCAGCCCATTTCCAGTCCTAACCCCATCACCCAATTTTCAGTTTAAGCACCCCCCATAGCCCATTACCAGTCCTAACCCATCAGCCCACTCCCAGTCCTAACCTGTCAGATGGCTGCCTAGGGTGAGAACTTACACAATCTTGACGATGCATATATTCATATGATTCTTGCAAGGTATTGTGGGTAATGTAGTTCATTCTCTCCCAAACACAGCTGAAGACAATAATTGAGTTGTGTAACCAGTGGAAAAGCCAATAAAATACTTCTTTTATTGATGGGGTTTAATTCACCCAGCACAAGTATGCTTGTTAGCAATATAAATGAGGTTACTTGCTTGCAGTGTTTAAATGGATAACATAAAGTCACAAAGCAAATCAGGAAACAACCTTCAGCTTGTCAGGCAATTAGCTAATGTTTTCTTAGCAAATAATTACCAAATGAAAAAGGCACAAAGAAATAAATGAACTTTGCTGGTTAGGTTAACTTCTGCTTATTTTCCACACAGATCCTGCAGTGATTCTCTCTTGCTCACACACACAATCAGGTGCAGCTTTTATTACTATCAATTGTCCAGCTGAAACCCTTTAGCTGGCTGGCTGCTACTGTGTGAACCCAAATCCTGCTTTAAGAGCTGTTTGCATTAGAAATAAGAACAAAGTTAGGTTTCTTTGTGATGGCTGATGTGTTTGCTCACAGAAAGCTAGCAATAGCATTTAGATAGAGAACAGTCCATGTAATTAATAGTTTCATCTGCTGCATCTCCCCCTTCATCAATCAGCATAGGGTCACTATCATACATTGGCACAGACGAGTCTTTCAATAAGGCACTATCATGAGAATGCTTATTCCCTTGCTGCCATTCACTATTATAGATAGGGTCTGGATCAGGGTTCATACCTGAGCCTCTCCGGCTATCATAATTCCTCTCTGTATAGCCTGGCCAGTATGTAATCCAGTTCTGATCTCCAGCCTTCCAATCTTGATCCCTGGACACTGGATCTTCCCTCACATACCTTCTGGCATAGGTCTGAAAGTCCCTTCCACGTGCAGTCTTCTCTCTTCCAGGTAGCCACTGGTGATTCCTATCTCTGCCATTCCATTCCTCTGGCTGACTCCAGTCCAATGGACTCTGCTGGCACTTGGAATACCTCCCAGTATGGGTACTGCCTTGGACACTCCCTAACCTTCCAATGGCCTTTCTTCTCTTCCTTCCAGAGAGTTTCCTTCTCTCTCTCTCCGCTTGGCTTGGCTTCTGCTTCTCGAGATGATGTTGGTGCTTGAGCTTGAAGCTGTTGCTGTATCTGTGTCTATAGCTTTTTCTGTCCTAATGTGTGCTCCTCCCTAACACAGCGCAGCTGTGTTGAATCAGGCCCTGCCCTTTGAGATGAGTGCTTAGGGATTACCTCATAGCTCTCTTGATTGCACACACGTTTTCTCACTTCAGGCCCCCTCATGGCTGCTGGAAACCTGGTGCATTCTGGAACTGGTAGTCTTTTATGTGAAAACTCTGTTTTCTTACTTCTACCAGAACTGACAGGTTGCTTGTTCAGAGTCACATCATCTTTTCTATAGCTCCTACCTGAGCTATGATAAGCTTCCTTATCACAAACCCCATCAGCCCATTTCCAGTCCTAACCCCCATCACCCAATTTTCAGTTTAAGCCCCCCCCCCCCCGCATAGCCCATTGCCAGTCCTAACCCCCCTTTCAGAGCGCGAAGGGAGACTAGTTTCCCTTTCGTGGCTCTGTTAAGCCCGCAGGGGCTGATGGGACTTTCCCATCAGCCCCCGCGGTGGGCTAAACTAAAGGAGGCAATAAAAGATGCAACAGATACATATGTAAGAAAAGTAAATAAATACAAGAGGAAAAGGAAACCTATTTGGTTCTCCTAAGAAGTGGCTGCACAAATAAAGGCAAAAAGCACAGCTTTCACAAAATTAAGAAGCTCGCAAACAGAGGAACAAAGAAAAGAATATAAGATCAAACTAAAAGAGACAAAAAGAGAAATAAAGATAGCAAAATCAAAGGCAGAAGAAAAGATGGCTAAAGATGTGAAGTGTGGCGACAAGTCTTTTTTCAGGTATATTCAGGAGAGGAGGGAAATCAGAGGTGGAACAGCAGGACTCAAAAGTGCTGAGAATGGATTTGTGGAAAGTGACATTGAAAAAGTGACAATGCTGAATAAATACTTCTGCTCTGTTTCACTAGAGAAAATCCTGGAGAGGGCCACTTGTGATTCTCAAATATACAAATGGGAATGGAGTTGATAACACACCATTCACAAAAGATGATGTGTTAGAACAGTTTGCAAAACTGAAAGTCTATGGGACCAGATGGGATACACCCAGGATACTGCAAGAGCTCAGAGAGGTTTTTAAATAGATCCTTAGAGACAGGAGAAGTTCCACAGAACTGGAGAAGGGCTGATGTGGTACCTCTCCACAAAAGTGGTAATAGGGAAGAAGTGACAAACTACAGGCCAGTAAGCCTTACCTTGGTGGTGGGAAAAGTAATGGAGGCCCTCCTGAAAGAGCAAATAATGGACTTCCTGAAAACCAACAGGTTGCATGATCTGAGGCAACATGGTTTTATTAAAGGACGATCTTACCAAAAAAATCTGAGTTCTTTGACTGGGTGACCAGAGAACTAGATCAAGGGCATACAATGGATGTGATCTATCTAGATTACAGCAAAGCCTTTGATACCGTTCCTCATAGGAGGCTTCTCAATAAACTCAACAGCTTGGGGATGGGTCCCAAGATGGTGAACTGGATCAGAAATTGGTTGACTGAGAGACGACAGAAGGTAACAGTAAACGGAACTCACTCGGATGAAAGGAAGATGATTAGCGGTGTGCCCCAAGGTTTGGTCTTGGGCCCGGCACTGTTCAATATATTCGTGAGTGATATTGCCGATGATACCAAAATTTGCAACAGAGTGGATTCCCCTCTGGGAGTGGGGAACATGAGGAAAGATATACAAAAGCTGGAAAAATGGTCTAATGCTTGGCAGTTAAGATTTAATGTGAAGAAGTGCAGTGTAATGCACCTGGAAAGCAGAAATCCAAGGGAATTATATGTGCTAGTGGGTGAGAAATTGATGTGCACAGACCAGGAGAAAGACCTCGGTGTGACTGTTTCTGCTGATCTCAAGGTGGCGAAACAGTGTGACAAGGTGGTGGCAAAAGCCAGAAGGATGCTGGTTTGCATACAGAGAAGAATTATCAGCAGAAGAGGTACTAATGCCACTGTACAAGTCGCTGGTGAAGCCTCATCAAGCCCACTGAATATTACCCAATGTTGCTAATCCATGTTGGAACAAATGATACTGCCAGGTATACCTCGGAACGTATCAAAAGTGACTTCATGGCTCTGGGACAGAGGGTGAAGCAGGTAGGTGCACAGGTGGTGTTCTCTTCAATCCTCCCTGTTGAGGGTAAAGGCCAAGGCAGAGAGGCTCGCATCCTGGAGATTAATGCATGGCTGCGTGGATGGTGTCTTCGAGAGCGTTTTGGTTTCCTAGACCATGGGATGCTGTTCCAAGGGTTGCAGAGCAGAGATGGCATCCATCTGTCCAAGAAAGGTCAACACATCTTTGGTAGTAGACTGGCTAATCTACTGAAGAGGGCTTTAAACTAGATTCGTTGGGGATGGGTGAAGAAAGCCCCCAGGTAAGTGAAAGCCCCCAGGTAAGTGATACATTAAATACCTTTATGGAAATGGGTAACAGGGGTAACATATGGAAAGCAGTGTGTATTAATGCCCGTAGCATGGGAAATAAGATCTCTGAAGTTGAAGCTTTGGTGGGAGTGGCTGACTTAGATTTAGTGGCAGTTACAGAAACATGGTTCACAGAAAACCATGACTGGGATGTAACTATACCTGGCTATACTTTATTCAGAAAGGACAGGGTAGGAAGAAGGGGAGGAGGAGTAGCACTATATGTAAAAACTACTATTAAAGCTTTGGAATTACAGAGCTTAAAAGGGAGAGAGGAGGCATTGTGGGTTAAACTAGAAAGAGGGAAAGAGAAATCTATTTGCATTGGTGTGATATACAGACCTCCCTCACAAGAGGAAGAGGTGGACAGAGAGTTAATTGAAGACATACGCAGCATTGCTAGGAAAGGGGAAGTGCTACTGCTAGGAGATTTCAATATGCCAGATGTTGATTGGCACTTTCCTGCTGCAGTATCATCTAGGAGTAAGGAGATCCTGGATTCTCTACAGGGAGAACTATTCAGGCAATTGGTAACAGACCCCACAAGTGAAGGGGCCATACTGGACTTGGTGCTTACCAATGGTGAAAGTGTTTCTGATGTTGTAGTGGGAGATCATTTTGCATCCAGTGATCACCAGATGGTGTGGTTCAGTATTAGGACTAGGGCTGTTAGAATCCATTCCAAGGTGAAGATCTTAGACTTTAGGAAGACTAACTTTGCGAAGATGGGCCAATACCTCAGGGAGTCATTAGTGGGATGGGAACAGCTGGGGGATGTAGAACAACAGTGGGCAAAACTGAAAGGGGGTATTTTAAAGGCAACCAACCTTTTTGTTAAAATGGTAAATAAAGGCAAAAGGAACAGGAGACCGCTATGGTTTTCGAAGGAAGTAGCTGAAAAAGTGAAGAAAAAGAGGGAGGCCTTCATGAAATACAAGAGATCACAGAGAAAGGAAGACAGGCATCTGTATTTGGAAAAACTTAGTGAAGCTAGCAAAGTAGTCAAGAAGGCAAAGATTCAAAAGGAGGAGGAAATAGCCAATGCAATAAAATGGGGAGATAAGACATTTTTCAGATATATTAGTGAGAAGAGGAAGGGCAAAAGTGGTATTGTCAGACTCAAGGGTACAGGGGGGGAATATGTAGAAGCTGATAAGGATAAAGCGGAATTGCTTAACAAATATTTTTGTTCTGTGTTCACAGATGAAGAACCAGGAGCAGGACCTCAGAAAACACCCACAAATAAGAACAGAAGCGAGGGACATCTTGAACAATTTTCAGAAGACTGTGTTCGTGAGAAACTAGCTCAACTTAAAGTAGACAAAGCGATGGGACCGGATGGGATACACCCTAGAATACTGAGGGAACTTGGGGACGTTCTAGCAACTCCACTGACTAACCTTTTCAATGCCTCGTTGGAGTCGGGAGTGGTGCCAAAGGACTGGAGAGAGGCTCATGTGGTGCCTTTACACAAAAGCGGAAGTAAGGATGTGGTTGAAAACTACAGGCCGGTTAGTTTAACTTCAGTGGTGAGTAAATTAATGGAAACGCTGTTGAAAGAGAAAATAGTGAGGTTTCTGGAGTCCAGCGGATTACAGGATCCGAGGCAGCATGGATTCACCAGAGGCAGGTCTTGTCAGACAAATCTGATTGATTTCTTTGACTGGGTGACCAGGGAGTTGGACCGAGGGAGAGCTCTAGATGTGGTGTATTTAGATTTCAGTAAAGCCTTTGACACTGTTCCTCACAGGCGACTTATAAACAAACTGAGCACCCTAGGGATGGACCCTAAAGTTACTGCTTGGGTTAGAAATTGGTTGGGTGGGAGGCGACAAAGAGTACAAGTAAATGGAGCTCACTCTGAGGAGAAGGATGTTACCAGTGGTGTGCCCCAGGGATCTGTCCTTGGTCCGATTCTTTTTAACATCTTTGTTAGTGATATAGCGGAAGGGCTGTCGGGTAAGGTTTGCCTCTTTGCGGATGATACCAAAATCTGCAATAAAGTAGACACCCAGGAAGGTGTAGATAACATGAGGAGGGATCTAGCTAAGCTTGAAGAATGGTCTAGAATTTGGCAGCTGGGATTTAGTGTTAAAAAATGTAAGGTCATGCATTTGGGCTGCAGCAATCCAAGGGAGCAATACAGCATAGGAGGTGAAGTACTTTTGTCCACTAAAGAAGAGCGGGACCTAGGCATAGTTGTGTCCGATGATCTTAAAGTAGCTAAACAGGTAGAAAAGGCGACGGCAAAAGCTAGAAGGATGCTTGGGTGCATACGGAGAGGACTGGCTAGCAGAAAAAAGGAGGTGATACTGCCTCTGTATAAGTCTTTGGTGCGACCTCATTTGGAGTATGGTGTGCAATTCTGGAGACCGCACCTTCAAAAGGATGTGAACAGGATGGAGGCGGTGCAGAGGGTTGCTACTAAGATGATTAGTGGTCTTCATTATAAAGCATATGAGGACAGACTTAAGGATCTTAATATGTACACCTTAGAGGAAAGGCGGGATAGAGGTGATATGATTGAGATGTTTAAATACCTCCGTGGCATAAATGTTCAGGGAGAGAGCCTCTTTCAATTGAAAGCAAGTTCTGCGACGAGGGGACATGGGATGAGGGTGAAGGGAGATAGATTCAGGAGTGATATGCGGAAATATTTCTTTACGGAAAGAGTAGTGGATCCGTGGAATAGTCTCCCAGTGGAGGTGGTAGAGATGAGGACAGTAACTGAATTCAAAAAAGCATGGGACCAACACAGAGGATCTCTAAAGGTAAAAAGTGGACTGTTGTAGTTGTTGTTATGGAAGGACAGACTAGATGGGCCTTGTGGTCTTTTTCTGTCATCATGTTTCTATGTTTCTATGTTTAGTTTTGGAGACCGTATCTCGCAAAGGATATAAATGTAAAGGATATAAATGTTACAAATGTATGTTCCAAGTTTAAACTCCTGTTACAATGTAAGCACAGAACAGACTTCTGACTGTGCACCCTTGTTGTATGTAAACCGCACTGATAACAAATAGCGCGGTATATAAAAGTTATAAAATAAATAATAAATAAATAAATAATAAAAAGGCTGGAAGTGGTTCAGAGGAAGGCGACCAAAATGATTTGGAGCCTGCGTCAGAAGACTTCTGAGAAGAGCCTTGAAGACCTAAATATGTACACTTTGGATGAGAGGAGGGACAGGAGAGATATGATTCAGACCTTTAAATATTTAAAGAGTACTAATAGACAAACAAACCTCTTTAAAAGACAGGGAAGCTATACAACTAGAGGGCATAACATGAAGCTGCAAGGAGGTAAACTGAAAGGCAATGTCAGGAAATACTTTTTCACTGAAAGGGTGGTGGATGCTTGGAATGTGTAAAGGGACCACATGTGCCCTTCTGCAGTCCTCTAGGACCACTACAGACTCTAAAGAAGCATTAAAAAGGTCAGTCAATGGAGCCGCTAGAAGGTCCCCCAAGTTCCTTCAATAATCTCGGATGTATCCCATCTGGCTCCTTTGCTTTGTCTGCTTTTAGTTTAGCTAGTTCCTCATGAACACAGTCTTCTGAAAATCATTTAAGATCCCCTTCACTTCTAGTCCTGTTTGTGAGTGTTTTCTGAGGTCCTGCTCCTGGCCCTCTATCTCTGAACACAGAACAGAAATATTTGATAAGCAATCCGCATTATCCTCATTATCTTCTACATATTCCTCCTCTTCTCCCTTGAGTCTTACAATACCACTTTTGTACCTTCCTCCTCTTGCTAACATATCTGAAAAATGTTGTCCCCCATTTTATTGCATTCACTATTTCTTCTTCTTTTTGTACCTTTGTTTTGCTGTCTACTTTCCTAGCTTTTCTAAGTTTTTCCAAAGATTGATGCTTGTTTCCCTCTTTCTGGAGGCCATCCTCTTTTTCTTCACCTTTTCAGCAACATTTTTTGAGAACCATAGTAGCCTCCTTTTCCTTTTACATTTATTTACCTTTCAAACAAAAAGGTTTGTTGCCCTTAAAATATCCCCTTTCAGGTTTTCCCATTGCTTTTGTATATTCCCCAGCTGTTCCTATCCCGCTAACGACTCCTTGAGGTATTGTCCCATCTTGGCAAAGTTAGTTTTCCAAAATTCTAAGACCCACACTTTTGAATGGACTTTAACAGCCCTAATCCTAATAATGAACCACACCATCCGGTGATCATTGGATAAGAGATGATCTCCCGCTGTAACATCAGAAACACTTTCCCCATTGGTAAGAACCACGTCCAGTATGGCTCCTTCACATGTGCATTCTGCTACCAATTACTGGAACAGTTCTCCTTGTAGAGAATCTAAGGAAGTGATTCTCAATCCAGTCCTCTGGGACCCCCAGGCCAGTCAGGTTTTCAGGATATCCAGAATGAATATGCATGAGATAGATCTGCATGCACTGCTTTCATTGTATGGAGATCTAACTCATATTGATTATGGATACCCTGAAAACCCAACTGGACTAGGTGTCCCAGAGGACTGGGTTGAGAACCAGTAATCTAGGATCTCCTTACTTCTAGATGACACCGCAGCAGGGATGTGCCAATGAACATCCAGCATACTGAAAGGCAATACTGCATAAGTCTTCTATTAAATTTCTGTCTACGTCTTCTCCCTGTGAGGGGGGGGTCTGTATATCATACCAATGCAAATGGATTTCCCGTTCCCTCTTGCTAGTTTAACCCACCGTGCCTCCTCATTCCCTTTTAAGCCCTATATTTCTATAGCTTCAATATGAGGTATTATTTTTTACATATAGTGCTACTTCTCCTCCCCTACTTCCTACCCCGTCCTTCTTGAATAAGCTATAGCCTGGTATTATTACATCCCAGTCATGGTTGTCCGTGAACCATGTCTCTGTAAGCACCACTAAATCCAAGTCAGACTTTTCCATTAAAGTCTCAACATCTGGGATCTTTTTACCATACAATGGGCACTTATGCACACCGCTTTCCATATGTTGCCCCTTTTACCCATTTCTACAGAGGTATTTAATGTCGTACTCATCCAGAGGGCTTTCACTTATCTGGAGACTTTCTTCTCCCATCTCCAATGAATCTAGTTTAAGAAAGGCCTGGCAATCTACTTCTGGACACATTGCCAAGAAAACCCAGGAGCTGCTGGGTTCCCAGGAATCAACACTGACTCAAAGGCACACATTGCATCTGCAACATATTTCGTCTCTCCTGCCTTTTCTCCAAAGTATACATATTCAGATCTTTAAGCACGTCCTATATGTCTTAAGATGAAACCCACTGACCATTTTAGTAGCCACCTCCTACACTGACTCCATACTGTTTATATCTTTTTGAAGGTGTGGTCTCCAGAATTGCACACAACACTCCAAATGAAGTCTCATCAAAGACAAAGAGGCACTATCAGCTCCTTCTTCCTACTGGCCATTCCTCTCCCTATGCACCCAAGCATCCTTCTGGCTTTCACTATCACTTTTTCTACCTGTTTAGCCCCCTTAAGATCATCTGAAACAATCTCGCACAGGTCATGCGTTTCTTTCGTGGACAGAAACACTTCTCCCCCTATACTGTTCCTTGGATAAACACATGTTGGCTTTTGTCACATTAAACCATGATTCTATATTTTCAGTAATTTTGTTCTTTATAATGCTTTCTACCATTTTACACAGCACTGTTGTCAAGCTCACCAGTCTATAGTTTCCCAGATCATATCCAGAACCCATTTAAAAAATTGCCATTACATTAGCAACTCTAATCTTCAAAGTACAGTAGACCACTTTAATGATAGTTTACAAATTTGTAATAGTAGATTTTCAGTTTCATTTTTGAATTCTTTCAGCACCCTGGGATGAATATCATCTGGTCCAGGTGTTTTGTTACTCTAGTTTATCAAATTGCTGTATTTATTTTATTTATTTTATTTAGTAAAGACTTATATACCGCTCCTTCCAGCGATCATCTTTCCAGTTTATTGAGATTTGTTTCAATTCTTCCAGTACATTTATTTATTTAGACAGTTTTGTATACCACCTTATCCTTCAATCAAAGTGGTCACAACACAATTGGGGGATACATTTAACATGAGGGGATATGAGACACATACACTAATACTTACAGGGAACATGGGCAATGAAGGGTTAAGTGGCTTGCCCAAGACCACAAGGAGCACCTGTGGGACGGGAAACCCCAGTCCTTCTGGCCCAAAGTTGCTGTCCTCTAGTGGGATTTGAACCCCTGACCTTCTGGTCTGAGGTAACTTGTCCCAACCACTAGGCCACTCCTCCCTCCATCACCTTTAAATATCATTTCTGGCATGGGTAATATTTCTACATCTTCTTCAATGCAACACTCAATAAGGCTGGGTTCCTCTGTTGATACCTGTAAAAAGACTGGGGAGAGGGGCACATGTTTCCCCACTGCTCATGCAACTATAATGCTCCAATTGGATGGATTCCCAGGGACTGCACATATACTGCAGCTTTTTCCTTTTAAATCTTTATTTATCTGTTACATATACTATTCCAAAGCTCACAGAATAGTAAGACAGTGAGATGCCCTTACCCCTCCCAACTTTATAGCTGTTCTGTCTCAGTTACCATGGCCAAGGTCCCACAGCTGACCTTGACTCAGCCCTGAGTACACTGCCCGGTAAGGTTGTCTCTCTCTGCCTACACTCTTGAAAAAACTGGGGAGAGGAAAAATAGGTTTGCCCACTCCTTTCTAGTTATAATACTTTTTAAAACTGTATTTATTTATTAGTATTTAGCTCACGCCTTTCCAGTAGCAGTTCAAGGCGAATTACATTCAGGTACAGTAATTATTTTCCCTGTCTACAGAGGGCTTACAATCTAAGTCTGTATCTGAGACACTTGGGGGTTACGTGGCTTGCCCAAGGCCACAAGAAACATTAGTGGGATTTAAATCATGGTCTTTCCATTTCCAGGCTGTTGCCCTAACTACTAAGCTACTATTCTACTCCAATGGGATCGGATTTCTAGAGACTATGATTGTATTCTGGCTTTTTACTTTTAAATTTTATTTATCTGTTACTATTTTATTAACAATGGAATATGCATTTCCCTTCCCAACTTCCCAACTGCTGTCACAGGCAATACATGAAAAAAGATTCTTTCAAGAAATATTATTGTACTAAGAACATAAGATAAGATATGCCATTCTGGGTCAGACCAAGGTCCATCAAGCCCAGTATCCTGTTTCCAGCAGTGGCCAATCTAGGTCATATGTACCTAGCAGTATCCCCAAGAGACATAGGTTCTACAATGCTTGTATTGAGTCAAGCATTGATATCCTGGGTCCCTTTTTAATAATGATTTATGGACCTTTCCTCCAGGAACTTGTCCAAACCTTTTTTAAACCCAGCTACACTAACAGCCCTTACTACATCCTCCGGTAACAAATTCCAGAGTTTGATTACACGTTGAGTGAAAAAATATTTTCTCTTATTTGTCTTAAATAGTTTACCCTGTAGCTTTATTACATGTCCCCTAGTCTTTCTATATTCTGATAGCGTAAACTATTGATCTACGTTTACCTGTTCCACTCCATTCATTATTTTAAAGACCTCTATCATATCTCCCCTCAGCCGTCTCTTTTCCAGGTTGAAGAGTCCTAACCTTTGTAGCCTCTCTTCATAGGAGTAGCCTTCCATCCCCTTTACCATTTTGGTGGCTCTTCTCTGTACCTTTTCTAATAAAGCTATATCCTTTTTAAGATACGGCGACCAGAATTGCACACAATATTCAAGGTGCGGTCGTACCATGGAACGATACAGAGGCATTATAATATCCTTTGTTTTATTTTCCAATCCTTTCCTTATGATATCTAGCATTCTATTTGCTTTCTTGGCCGCCGCTGCACACTGGGCGGAGGGTTTAACATGTTATCCACAATGACTCCTTGCATTGTGTAACCATAGTGTGGGTTGTTCTTTCCTAGGTGCATAACTTTGCACTTCTCCACATTAAATTTCATCTGCCACTTGGATGCCCAGTCTTCCAATTTATCCAGATCCTCCTGCAGTTTTCCACAATCCTCTTGGGTTTTAACAACTTTAAACAGTTTTGTGTCGTCTGCAAATTTGATAACCTCACTAGTTATTCCCTTTTCCAGGTCATTTATGAAAAAAGTAGCGGACCCAGTACAGATCCCTGGGGTACTCCACTATTCACCTTTTTCCATTGGGAAAATTGGCCATTTAGCCCAAATAAAAACAAACATAAAACATACTCGGGGTATATAATATCTTAACTTATACAAAGAACGAATTAGCAACAAAGCATACTCGAGGTGAAAGGTAACTCAACTTAACTTAGATTATACAAGGAACAAGTTAGCTACAGAGCATAAATTATACATGGAATGAATTTTGTAAAAGGTATAACAGGGATGTGGCCAGTGTGGAACATGCATTAAGCCCAAGCGACAAAGTGGGTTGAGTATATTTACATAGAGGGGACCAAAGTTATTAGCTGGGGGAATGACAAGTGGGGGGGGGGGGCAAGAGACAGAGAATGAGGTGGGAGAAGGTTTCTCAGTAGCAAAAGGAGGGCAAAAGCACTGTCTGGGAAAATAACAGCTTGAATCTCTTTCTTTCTATGCTTTGATATAGCAAGGCCAAGAGACTCCAGGTAGAAGTCAGGCTTGATGTTTCTGTTTGTGTTTTCTCTGCTTTAAAGCCCAGGGTGGGTTGCAAATCTTTGGTGATACATTTTAGTGGTTTCAGCTGAAGGTGGGATGGGATTTGGCAGATTGATCCTGGGTATGTGTTTGGCTTTGTTGATCTGCTTTCTCACTTCATTGGGCTTGGACTATAGCTCCAGGCATCCTCCATACTTCCACTTTTGTGGAAGGGAACCACATCTACCCATTTCAAGTCAACTGGAATTACCCCTAATTCTAAGGAAGAACTGAAAAGTCAGACAGTGGAACCACCAGAATATCCTCTATTTCCCTTAGTACCCTCCAGGGATGTGCATAGACAGCACATTTTTCCTTAAAAAAATTAAAAAGGATGCTGGTATTCACATAAAGGGCTAAATTTAGGAGATGGGTAACTATTCATGGCTCAGCTCCCTACAGCAGCCCCTTGCAGCCAGCCACAGGATATAGCTTTAGCAGAAGTAAATCATGTCCATGTCCACCCATAATCATTAATTGTTGACCCTGGTGATGGCCCCATCCTAAAAGAAATTACCCCTCCCTATGTTACATGTTACACCGCTTTGACCCGGTGAAAAGCGGGATATAAATGCAGTTAAATAAAAAAAAAAATAATAATAAATGTCAGCAGAATACATCACCTTGGTCATATATGTGCAGAATATGGACAGAGCCTCACCAAATATAAAACAAGAAACCACAAATTGCAAATATAAATGTGTGATGAAAAACTGAACTGGAAACCCAAGAAGCCAGACTCTAGTTTACCAAAGAAGAAATTGGGAGGTACTGACGATCCTGCATGTGGAGGGAAAGCAGGCAACACTCTGGTTGGAGACAGCTATTTCCCCTTCTCAGTCTCTCATCGTACAGTATTTATTTTATTTATTTAACAACTTTTTTGACCACTTTATCTGAAAGTGAACAGGATGGAGTCGGTGCAGAGGGTGGCTACTAAAATGATTAGTGGGCTTCATTATAAAGCATATGAGGACAGACTTAAGGATCTTAATATGTACACCTTAGAGGAAAGGCTGGATAGAGGTGATATGATTGAGATGTTTAAATACCTCCGTGGCATAAATGTTCAGGGAGAGAGCCTCTTTCAATTCAAAGCAAGTTCTGCTACGAGCGGACATGGGATGAGGGTGAAGGTAGATAGATTCAGGAGTGATATGTGGAAATATTTCTTTACGGAAAGAGTAGTGGATCCATGGAATAGTCTCCCAGTGGAGGTGGTAGAGATGAGGACAGTAACTGAATTCAAAAAAGCATGGGACAAACACAGAGGATCTCTAAAGGTAGAAAGTGGACTGTTGTAATTGTTGATATGGAAGGACAGACTAGATAGGCCATGTGGTCTTTTTCTGTCATCATGTTTCTATGTAAAGTCAAAGTGGCTTACAAAGAAATTGAAAGGAATTTACAGTGTAATTGGGTGAGAAAAATTGGAATACATAGAGGAAACATTTAACAAATATAACCTTTTAAGTATGATTAACATTAACAGGACATTGAACATTTGACAAATAGTGCGTGTGTAGGTGCTGAGACACGGCTAGGGATGAGGCGAATTGGTAGGTAGGATATCTTAATGTTGTGAACAAAGACTCTTGTTTGTTGCTAAGTGTCAGATCCTAAGTATTCTGTGAAGAAGTGTGTTTTAAGCCTACGGCAGACTTCCATGATTGTGTCAGTGGCTCTTATCTCCTCTGGGAATGAGTTCCAAATAGAGGGCATAAATAGGGAAAAGGCTCAATTGTAGGTCACTTTGTTGCTCTTTGTCTTAAGAATTGGAACAATCAGTAAGTTTGGGGTGATTTTCCTTCTTAACCTGGTGTCAGAAGATTTTAGGAGTAGAGTTTGTAGATGCTCCGCCAATAGATTGTGGAGTATCTTAAAGATTATTGTTTTGGATTTGATTCACATCTGTATTGGGAGCCAGTGCAATTGTTTTAAAATGTGTGTGATGTGGTCTCTTCTTGACCCACCTGATATGATTTAAGTGGCCGCGTTTTGGCCATTTGCAATGGGTGTAAAGTAGTTTTTGGGAGATCTTGATAAATAATGTTGCAATAGTCAAATTGTGGAGTTATGAGCGCCCGACATCTTCAGTGCCTCCCAACCTCACTCACCTCTTCTGAATGCTCGCCTGAATCTTCTTCCTTCAGTACATTCCAATCATCTCTCAATGCCCCCAACTACATTCATTCCCCCCCCCCCCCAACCAAAGTATTGCAGTCTCACTCCCTACAAGACTCTTTCATCCTTCCTCAGTGCCATCAGCTGCTGGTAGCAGATATGGCTGACAGTGGTACAGTCCTGGTGACCACTAGCTCTATGTGATTTTCAGAAGCTGGCACCCCGTGAACTGAGACAGTAATGGTAGGGGCAGTGATCTACACACAAACACTCACGCGTCATTCCTGTGTTGTGAATCCTGAACAGAAATATTTGTTAAGCAATTTTGCTTTTTCCTCATTGGCCTTATACTTGTATTTCTCCCCTTTACTGTTGAGTCTCATAAGGCCACTTTTGCACTTCCTTTTGTCACTAACAAATTTTTAAAAAATGTTATATTCCCTATTTTACCATATTGGCTATCTGTTTTTCCATTTGTGTCTTTGCCTTTGAATGAATGATCTCTACCTGTGCTCTAATACTTAACTATGCGGTATCTCAGATCATCACTCATCATAGCCCAGAAACACTCTCCCCATTTGCAAGCACCAGGTCCAGTATTGCTATATTCTGGGTGGTTCCCTTTACCAGTTGCCTGAACAGCTCCCTGTAGAGAATTCAGGTTTTCCCTATTTCTAGATGACACTTCAATATGCTAGATGTTAACAGCTAGCTTTAATCACCTAACAATAGTATCTCTCTCCCCCCCTCCCCTTTTCATAGCAGTTGTGTGACTCTTGCAGTTATGTTGCTTTAATAGTTTTTTATATGGAGAGTGCCACACCTCCTCCCTTTCTTCATTCCCTGTCTGTCCTGATTAGACTGTAGCCTGGTAGAACTATGCAATATCCCTAGTCTTGTCTCTGCACCTCTTTCATGATGACCTAGATATCAGACTTTACCTCTCATACTATTGGCTTTAGTGCAAACAACTACGAAGGACAAAATGACCTCGGATCAGAAGTGGTGAGCTGCTGAATTTAAATATATTACTAAGTGGAGAAAAAGAAACAAACTTTTCAGGTGTTAACTGTTTTTTGTCCATTTCAGTACATGATGACTTTGTCTACACATCGCAGATACTCCTAGTTTATCCAGTCTGTTGTTGAAGATACTTTGCCATTTCTTTGATAGCTAGACACCATCTCTGCTCAGCTGCCATTGGAAAATCATCCCAAGCTGAAGCGCTTTTGATGGCATCATCCAAGCAGCCATCATTCGCTCCCAGATGCAAGCTTTTCTGCCTCAGCTTTTACTTTCCACAGTAGGATTGTGAAGAACATCATCTACTTAGGTTTCCCCCCCAGAGCCAGATGATCGCTTTTGGTATGTCTGGGTGGGTACCTGGCAGCATCATTTGTGCCAACATGGATGAGGAGCATCAGATAATAGTAGGCTTGATGAGTCTCAAATTCTCTATAATGCCTTGAATCTTGGAACAGGGAGATGGCCCCCACCACACCAGGCCACCATATCTGGTCAGCAGAGGACACTTTTTGTCCTCCTCAGAAGTACCATTTTGACCTAGGCACAGTGGTTGCTGATCTTGCAGCTTTGAGGTGCAAGAGCTCTAAATCCTTCTTTTTCTAGGATGTTTTTACCTCTTCCATTTCCAGGGCTGTATATTGGTTCTTTGGTTTGAGGATGGGTGTCAATTTTATTGATTTTGATGATCTGTATTCAGATATCATCCTTCAGTCCAGTTTCATCTTTCCCCTTGCTAGAGACCTTCAAGAAGCATCTTATTAGTTTAGCTGTCAGGGTTCCTGCTTGCCTTACCACCTCCACTTTCAGCTCCTGCACTTGTGTTTTTAGGGAATCAACCTGCAGTCTTTATCTTTATCTTTATTTAAAATTTGGTAAACCGCTTTTCGTCGCAACATAAAGCAGTGTACAATAAAAGGTTGGTAGTGCACAAACAAGAAAAGAACGTCAAAGTAAAATAGGAAAGCAAGTAGAAAGAATACAGGCATGGACAGGAAAATAACAAAAAGACCAAAAACAATACAAGACAAATTCGAGGGCCCTTAATTAAAACATAAATTAACAGAATTTTCTTTAAAAACAAACATACTAAAAAGGCCCAAAAAAGGGAAGACAAAACCAAACCATACTTAGGCAAAAGACACAACTAAACAAAACGTATAGACAAAATGGACAGAGAGACAGGGAACTGCGAGAACATCAGGGAGGACCATCGGGAGTGAGATGAAAGGCTAGCTGGAATAGATGGGTTTTTAGTAGCGTTTTAAATTTGGGGTATGAGGGTTCCAAACGGAGAAACGGCGGTAAGGCATTCCAGAGTACTGGACCTAGAAAGAAAAAAGCGGCGTGACAGGTCTGTTCAAGGCGTGCCTGTGACGGGGAAGGAAGGGACAGACGGTTTGCATGAAGAGAGCGAAGTTGGCGATAGGGAGTGTGGAGGGAGATTCGATCTGCAAGATAGAGAGGAGTGTTAGTGTGAAGAGCGCGATGGATAAGAATAAGAAACTTATAGTGAAAACGGAAACAAAGAGGTAACCAGTGCAGTCGGAGAAGGATGGGTGTAATATGGTCAAAACGGTGCGAGAAGGTAACGAGACGGGCAGCAGTATTTTGAATGCGTTGTAGGCGTAGGAGTTGATACTTTGGAAGGTTAGCGAGAAAGACATTACAGTAATCCAAACGACTAACAACTAAGGTCAAGACAAGGGTGATTAGGGAGGAGACAGGGAGAACGGAGCGGACAGCCCTAATCTGCCGGAGAGTGGCAAAGGACCTACGAATAAGGGAAGTAAGATGTTGGTGAAAAGAAAGTGTAGGGTCGAGGATTATACCAAGGTAGCGGAAAGAAGACACAAGGGGGAGGGGAGTAGAGTCGATCAGAGGGGCCAAGGAAGGGCAGGAACCAGTCAGTGAAACCCACATAGCAGTGGATTTGGATGGATTCAGGTGCAAGAAATTTTTGGAAAACCAAGAAGAGATCCGCGAAAGACAGAGATTTAACTGGGTAATGTCTAGTGACAGGGGAGAGGTATGGAACAATAGGATAATATCATCTGCATACATATAGAATGATACAGGGAACTGTTGGATTTCTAAGGATAAAGGAGCCAGAAAGATATTAAACAGAAGAGGAGAAAGAACAGAGCCTTGTGGAACACCACAAGTGAGGGGAAAAGTAGCTGAAGACTGAGCACCAACGTGAACCGAAAAAGAGCGAGCCGTCAGGAAAGAACAGAACCATTGCCAAACCGAGCCCTGTAACCCCATATCCGATAGCCGAGAGAGCAGAGTGCGGTGGTCAATCAAATCAAAAGCTGCAGATAGATCAAGAGACACCAGAAGAGAAATATCACCACGATCATGTGCAACATGCAAATCATTAAAGAGTGCCAAAAGAACTGTTTCTGTGCTATGCCCGTGACGAAAGCCAGCCTGACGAGGGTGAAGGGTATTGGTGGATTCAATGTAAGAGTTAAATTGAGCAAAGACAAGGCGCTCTAAGAGCTTAGCTAGAAAAGGAAGGTTAGAAACAGGACGCCAGTGGGAAAGAACAGAGGGATCAAGAGAAGACTGTTTCAGCAGAGGACGAACAATAGCAGATTTCCAGGAAGAAGGAAAAGAGCCAGTGGAAAGACTGGTATTAACAATGGTTGTAATGATAGGAATGAGTTCCAAAGAGGATTCGGACAGCCAAGACGAAGGAATTGGGTCTAGTTTGCATCTTCCTCTCCATGGACCAGGCTATCCATCTGAACAGAGGTAGAAGTTGTAATGTGGGTGACAGTTTTGGTGGCACAATGTTTCTCAGCCTTATTTCTGCTGTTAGAAGCTTTGGTGCCTGTTGAAAAAAAAACGAGAAAAAGATGTACCAAAGAACCTATGTTTTCTTTAGCTGTTCTGCAATGAGAAAACAATCCTAGCCTTGTTTATGTGAAATCTGATTCCCTCGGCTTAGTCCTGTTTGCTTGCTCTCAAGTAAATTCAGGGATAGAGCAGTTTATCTTACCCTCTCAGACTACAAAATGTGTTTATGTCTATAGAATGGAGGCAGTATGAAGATCTCTCTTATGCATATTTATTGTAGTTATCCTGAAAACTCGACTGGCTAGGTATGTCCGAGGACTGGGTTGAGAACCACTGGTTCAGGGGCAGAGCAGACCCTGATTCACTTTCCAGTCCCATAGCCAGAAGAAACATTCATCTGCTAGTTTCAAAGAAAACCCAAGTACCAAAATTGTAGCAAGGAAATTGGTCAGAAAGATGCATAATATAAATGAGATTTAAAAATATCGCTGATCTATCATCCCCCCCTCAATTAATTTTTTTCTGGAAGTCTGCATTTCTCTCTTTGCTGCGTCATAGGAACACTGCCGCTATTAGAGAATACCAAAGTTATGAAATACTTTTGGAATCCCGTGCCAACCCCGAAGTAAAGAAACCACTGTTCTATTCCAGCACAACCCTCATCTGTTCCGTTAAGAGAAGACATTGATCATTTGTTCTCGCAGTAAACATCCCGCCCAGCTGGAAAGGTGAAAGGTCACAGCACACAGACAGGAACAGATGGCCAAGAAGAAATAAGGTAAGAATTTAACATTTATATTGTTTTTAAAAGATCTATATTGATTGCTATTTCAGATTTACAGCATTCTTAAAAAATACAGTTGAATGTTCTTTCATGCAATGCCAGGACTTAAAGGAAAATAAAACTCAGAAGCAGCCAATTAGTGGGCAGTAATTTCATCATGAGTAGCCTAATGGTTAGGGCACTGGCTTGGTAACCGAGAGCAGGGTTTGATTCCCACTAACACTCTTTGTGGTCTTTAGCAAATCACTTAACCCTTCAGTGCCTTGGAAGAAAGGCTTGGCAATCTACTTCCGGTCACACTGCCAAGAAAAGTCAGGAGATGCTGGGTCTCCAGGAGTCAATGTTGATTCGAAGGCGCATAGTGCATTGCTCTTTTATTTTGCATGTGACCTATATTTTAGACCTGGAAAACAGGCTCTTCTAAAACATAGGCACATGCTCTTGTAACAGTTCCTGGGCGTCTTACTACTAGTGATACCCCTTAGCCTTGGTTACACTATCCTGATCTCCATTCAGTGTATAGTAACGTGATAGTCACCAGAACACTTTGTGCCATCTTCCGAGTACCGGACGGCTCAGCCTGAAATAAGTTCTCCTAAATGAACAAGCACGCCCTAGGAAGGATCTTCTGGTGTTCCCTGCTGAGGTGTCGTCTGCTCATGACATGGGCTACAGAAGTATTTCCATCTGACTGCCGTGACGTTTCCATTACAGTTTTATTTTATGTACTTGCATCCTTGCAGCTATAGTAAGCTTCTCTTTCTTACATTCTTCCTTAATAAATATTCAAGCTCATACCCCATACCTAAGCTGTGCACAAATCATATTGGTACTGAAACACTTCTGATGCCAGGTGCAATAGCAGGACTGACAAACAACACCGGAGGTATGCTGGCTATGTAGGGAAAACAATTGTATTCATGTTACTATTCCAGACAAACAAATTAAAATTTCTTTTGAAATTATAGTTCTTCAGTGCATTATGCAATGTATTTGGCTTCATGAAGGCTACCATTCTGTAATTTAGTAAAGAAAGCAAAGTAGTGGATTAGTAATGGCACTAAAGGGCTGTTTGCTAAAGTGCAATACTGTTTTTGCATGTACCATGTAGCATGTGTCAAAATACCATAAGGCAGGTGTAAAACCTCTGCGGTAAATGCAGGGGGAATGGCCAGCATCTGCCCTACAGATACATACCACTCAGGGCTCACAATTACTGCATGGGCCCACAGTCCCTGCAGTAGCAGGGGGCACAGGCTGTGAGCAAGGGAGCAGGGAAAAATCAAGTGGTACTAGCTTCTATGTCCTTTCCTTCAGCAGCAGCCTCAAACACCCCCAGTATTAAAGCAAGTCTAGTACCATGGATCATACAAGTCTAGTGCTGCTGGGTGTCAGCATCACAAGACCGGCTCCATTTTGAGAAGCATTGGAGACTGAGCAGGAGCCACTGAACACTGCTGGACTACCAGGGAGATCCTGGTAAGAACTGGGCAAGGGTAAGGGGTTGGGGGTGTCCTGGCCAGGGTAGATTAGGAGGGGAAGACAGCCCCATGATGTTGGGTGCTGTCTGGAGAGGGGGGTACAGATCTTTTGACAGAAGTATGGATACGTGTTTATGGGTGCACTGGATCATACGATCCGTGACACTGGACTTGTGCTAACATTGGGGGGGGAGGAGGGCGTGGGGAACTGTCGGCACCACCGGCACTACTGCAATAGGCAGCAGCCATGATTCGCCCACACCGAGAACTCAGCCGTGCATACTGCTATCTCTTAAAGTGACATTATCTGCAGCTGCGCAATCGTGACAGCCATTCCGCATCACCTGTCGCCATGCCTCCTTACCGCTTTTACTGTGGGATATGCAGAAAATTACTGCATTAGCTGCATGTCCCCACAGTATCTGTCAACGTGGCCTGATAGCATGTGCTTTCTGCTGCATTAACAACTGATGCAGTTTAGTAAACAAGCCCTTAATACTTAGCTTGCACATCAAGGCTTAGATTTAGTATCACCCTAAGGAGTTATTTCAATGAAAAGTCACCATAACAAAAACACATAAGAAATGTCAAACTGGGTCAAACCAAAGGTCCATCAAACCCAGTATCCTGTTTCCAACAGTGGCAAATCCAGGTCACAAATAACTGTCAGGTACCAAAAGGCATAAAGATTCAATGCTGCTTATCCCAGGGCAAGCAGTGGACTTCTCTAGTCTTCTTTAATAATGGTTTATGGACTTTTCCTCCAGGAACTCATCCAAACCTCTTTTAAATGCAGCTACACTAGCAGCTTGTACTACATCCTCCAGTAAAAAATTCCAGAGTTTGATTACATGTCAAATGAATAAATATTTTCTCTGATTAATCTTCAATGTACTATATTGTAGCTTCATTGTGTGCCTCCTAGTCTTACTAATTTTTGAAGGCATAAACAACTGATTTGTGGTTACCTATTCTACTCCACTCATTATTTTATAGACCTCTATCATATCTCCCCTCAGCCGTCTCTTTTCCAAGTTGAAGAGTCCTAACCTTTTAAGAATTTCCTCATAGGGGGATCCTTCCATCCTCTTTATCATTTTGGTGGCTTTTCTATTTCTGCCATACCCTTTTTAAGATATGGCAACCGGTATTGCATACATTTTCAAGGTGCGGACACACAATGGAGCAATTTTAATATCCTTTGTTTTATTTTCTATTCCTTTCCTTCTAATTCCTAGCATTCTATTTGCTCTCTTGGCCAGCTGTACACTAGGCGGAGGGTTTCAATGTATTATCCATGATAATGCCTAAATCTTGTTCCTGGGTGCTGTTTCCTAATGTGGAACCTTGCACCGTGTAATCATAGTTTGGGATGTTCTTTCCTAGGGGTATAACTTTGCACTTGTCCACATTAAATTTCATCTGCCATTCAGACACCCAGTCTCCCAATTTATCAGGGTCCTCTTGCAATTTTTTGTAATCCTCTTGGGCACGGCAGGTTACCTGCTATTCCTCCACTTGACTGCTGCTATCCAGATATAGGCTAAAAAATTGGAAGATAGTAGAACTATACTTTTCTAAGCCACCAGGAAAAGTATAAAACAGGGGGGCATATACAAAATGTTTTATTCGATTTGCAGATTTGCCACTACTACTAATAGTACTGATCATTTGCATAGCATTATAAGACGTACGCAGTGCTGCACAGACACATGTAAAAGACGGTCCCTGCTCATCATATAGTCAAGACAGACAACACAGTAGCTGTAGACATGGGATATATCTGGGGGGAATGATAAGGAAACACAAAAGAGATCAGGCGAGTCAAGATCCGAAAGCAGCAGCGAAAAGACAAATTTTCAATCTGGATTTGAAAAGGGCCCGAGAAGGCACCTAAAGTACAGTCAACCAGCTAAACCCATTCAGCAGGATATTCAACAGCTATAATGCAGTTAGCAACAGTGAAGATTCCCTCCTATTTGGGTTAAATACCCTAATGCTAACCAGTCAGCAATGAGTATTTTGGGAGTGACACCTTTAATTAGCTGGTCAGCAGTGCAAGGCTGTTCTAACTTTAAGTGTTTTTGCTAGCCAATTAGCAATTGAATATCACCACTGCCCAGCTAGCTCTAGTGCTATCAGGGCAAACCAGTTGTTCAGTGCATATTTATTTATTTATTTAACAGTATTTCTAAACCGCCTTATCTTAATAATCAAGGTGATATCACAGCAAGCAATCAGGTAAAGTGTGTGTGTTGTACATGCAGTGAGGATGAAACTTAGTTGTGTGAGGGCTGTGTTGGGTGCTTGATTTGTTTGAGCTATGTACAAGGTGGGCTATTTACAGTGGTGCTAAAAACACATTTTATATACATACAGTTGTTTAGGAGGATTGGAGTGCTGTTATCCATTCTCTTAGGTTATGTGATGTGACCATAGTGCTCTATGAACAGCATGGTTTTCAGTTGTTTTCTGCCGGATATGGCCTGGCATGAAATGTTGTTAAGTGCCGTCGAGTCTGTGTCAACTCCTGGCAACCCTTTGGATAGTTGACCTAAACTTTTTTCGGTCTTCAGCCAAGAGATTCATTGTTGATAGAGTGGTATCTATAGCTGCTGTTATTGTATCAATCCATCTCATTGCCGACTTTCCTCTTTTATAGTGACCTTCTACCTTGCCAAACATGATGTCTTTCTCCAATGATCTCTCTCTTCGCATGATGTGTCCAAAGTATGAAAGTCAAAGCCTTGTTATCTGAGCATCTAAGGAAAGCTTAGGTTTGATCTCCTCTAGTACTGACTGGTTTGTTCTTTGAGCAGTCCATGATATACACAGTACTCATCACCAGCAACATAATTCAGAGGCATCAATTTTCTTCCTGTCTATCTTTTTCACTGTCCAAATTTGCATCAGTATGACGTTATTGAAAATACCATGGTTTGGACAAGTCGAATCTTTGTATGGAGAGAGGCATCTCTGCTTTTGAGAATGTTGCCTAGGGCCTTCATAGCTTTCTGTTACATTTTTTTGAAGGTGTGAATAAATAGGTAGACAAAGGTGAGCCGGCTGATATAGTGTATCTGGATTTTCAGAAAGCCTTTGACAAGGTCTCCTGAGAAACTGTTACATGTTCTAACTACTCAAATGTACTGATGCTGTACTACTGTAACTATTACATGTGATATTGTATCTATTACATGCTGCTGCTGTTCTACTGTGTGCTGAGACAATAACACTTACCACTGTACCAAGTTTTACCTACTGATACCACAACCGTTACATCTGTCCTACGATTAGCATTAGATAATAAGCAAATTGTATTGCACTGTTGCATACCCACACCTAAACATGCATCTACTAAAACTGATATTAGGGATTAGCCTGATCACCCTAATCTCAACTTACACAACTGTAGGAAACATCTACCAACCTACCCCACTTATATGTGGCCCAATATACATCCTGTATGCCATCCATACCCCTCATGAACCCCCTCCCTCAACCTACCTCACTACCAATATAGGACCATCACTCATGACCTATCAAGGGCACACAGGCAGAAAACACGCGGGAGCACCGAAGCGCAACAAGCCAAAATCAAAAAGGCAACGGATGCAGAAACCCCGCCGACCCCTTGCTCAACAAAACCTTGCGCAATCAGAGCCTTCAGTGATCTGTAGCATCACCCTCATAAACGCCCGATCAATCAGAAACAAGACCCACATTATCTTTGACTTAATCAAAGATGAACAACCTGACATCCTCTGCATAACAGAAACGTGGATATCAAATACCGACACTGCCTTACTGAACCAGATAGACAGACCAGGCTACAACCTGTACAACTGTCCACGTTCCAACAAAAGAGGTGGAGGAGTGATCATAATTGCACGATCACACTTGAAACTCTCATGCACGTCCCTTGACTCAAACCCGGATATAGACCTGATCAAAGTGGAGAACTCAGCAATATCTATCTGCCTAATATACAGGTCCCCCTCACCAAATCATGAAGGACTTGTTACAGCATTGGAAAACATATCCTCAACACAGCCAAGGAAATTCCAAATCATCCTCGGTGACCTAAACCTAGCATCAACAACAGAGGTGCACGCCAACACATTCCTCGAAGCTATGTCACAACTCGGGTATCATCAAATAATAAAGGAGCCGACACACGAAAAGGGACATACACTGGACATGGTTTTTGCTCCAAAAAACAAGCCACCCAACCAAGTTGAACCCCTGATTAAAATCAAAGCAATACCCTGGTCTGACCATCACCAAATAGACCTACGGATGAAACTCCCTTTGGCACCAAAGAATGCAGAAGCCCAACGAGAAACCCGTCAGCAGAGATCTTTCAATAAGCTTGAACTGGATAATCTCGCGAGTAACATCAAAGCGCACATCGATTTGGAGTCTACAGACCTCGATGCCCTAACAAATAACTGGAATGAAGGGATCCAGGCATCAGCAAACCCGAAATGGAAAAACACAGCAAGCACAGACAAACAAAGGTCAGAGCCCTGGTACACGACTACGCTGTCCAAAAGGAAGAGGGAACTAAGAAGATGTGAAAAAAAGTGGAGACGCAACAAAACTTCGGAACTCAGAGCTGAATACCTCAACACCCTCAGAAAATACAAAGACGAGGTAGATGATGCAAAAAGGAAACACCACAACAACCTGTTGAATAAAGCCATCAATAAACCACGGGAACTATTTCGAATAGTGAAAACTCTAACCAAAACAAACCAACCAGAACAGCAGAGCGATACCATTCAGCCCCAAACCCTAGCTAACCACTACGCAAGCAAGCTGACCACAACTGCAACCACGCTATCTTTGGCCAAACCCAACTTGACAACTGTAGAGAAGCATGAACAGACGTGGAACGAATTCTGCAAAATTGATGATAAGCAAGCAGTGGAAATAATAACCAGCATAAATACCACCACCTCACTGCTTGATCCATGCCCATCTACCTGGATTAAAGCGGCAAAAAAGGACATTGGCCACCAAGTCGCTCACATTGTGAACCAATCACTGTCCCAAGGAATCATGCCTAACCAGCTCAAAAAGTCTATAATAAGACCAATACTAAAAAACAACTCGCTAAACAAAGAAGATCCATCTTCCTACCGTCCAATCTCCAGTATATCGTTTTTAGCAAAAATCATTGAAAAAGCAGCCCTCATCCAACTGCAAGAACACCTTGAAGACAACGATATACTGGACAAACAGCAATACGGATTCAGAAAAAATCATGGGGTCGAAACCCTGCTTTTAGCCCTGTTTAACAACCTCCTCAAGGGGCTGGAAGACAGGAAGAAAATGTTTATCCTCATTTTTATCGACATATCCGCTGCATTTGACACTGTCCATCACTTAACCCTCCTGAACAAGCTGGAATCAATTGGAATTATAGGAACCGCCTTGAAATGGTTCTCCTCCTATATAACGGGCAGAAAGCCACAGGTCCAGTTCAACGGAGAGAAAGCTGAACCGTTCATCCAAACACAAGGCATTCCTCAAGGTTCGGCACTCTCGGCGCTACTTTTTAACATTTACATGCAACCACTCAGTGAAATATTCAGGAAATATGGCATAAACTACCACATATACGCAGACGATATCATGCTGTACACCCAACTAGAGACCACCAACCCGAACTACGACCAGCTTCAAACCTGCATGGGAGAGATGTCGGGATGGCTACAACAAAATAACATGTCGATCAATCATAAGAAGACCGAAGTAATGTTTATATCAAATACCTTGGGTTTCGAACCACCTCCAACAATCACATTGTGCAACAATACATACAATACTAAGAAAGAAATAAAATATCTGGGAGTCACAATTGATAACAAACTGAAAATGGAAAAACACCTCAACAACACCAACAAAGCCATCTTCCACAAGCTTAAAGTGCTACGACCCCTGCGGAACATACTAGATCCGTGCGATTTCCGATCAGTTGCTCAGGCTCTCATCATGCCCCACCTGGACTACTGCAACGCCATCTTGCAGGGGCTACCAAGGAAAACAACCAAAATACTACAGATGGCCCAACACGTAGCAGCAAGGATCATCATGAGAACTCGCGTCACCGAACATATCACACCTGTATTGATGGAACTACACTGGCTTCCAGTCGTTGCAAGGATTCAATACAAAACATTGGTAACTACATTCAAGTTAATTCACAACCTGGCCCCCTCATTCCTCTCCACCCTGATCTCCATGCAACCTGCAACCAGAAGCAGGAGAACCATGAACTCTGACACACTAAGAGTTCCAAACAGCTTTAGACACGTAAAGGTCAGTACTAGTCGCAGAGCGTTCTCCTTATCTGCCCCCACGTTATGGAACCAGCTCCCACACGAGCTGAGAGAAATTAAAGACATAAGCAATTTCAGAAAACAACTGAAGACGCACCTGTTCAATTGTCATTATACCAGATGAAAATCCAAAAGGACAAAAGAAATTGAATTGCAGTATGTACAAATGTAAATATATGGTGGTTAGTGCCTGTGTAAATGTATGATAATAGCTAAGGTCTTTATATGGACCCGCATATGTGTGCTGTGTATCCCCCCCTGCTCTCTCTATCTAATCCCCAAATAATTCTGTCTGTAATTTATGACAAATCCCGTAATTGTAATCAAACCGCTTCTGATCGCTGGAAGGAGCGGTATATAAGTCCTTACTAAATAAATAAATAAATAAAACTCTTGGTGAAATTAAAAAGTCATGGGATTGGAGGCAGTGTAGTATTGTGGATCATAAACTGCTTAAAAGATAGAAGGCAGAGATAGGGCTAAATGGCCAATTTTCTCAATGGAGAAATGTAAAGAGTGGAGCACCGCAGGGATCTGTGCTGGGCCCGCTGATTTTTAGCATATTCATAAATGACCTGGAAAGTGGAATAACGAGTGAGGTGATCAAATTTTCAGATGACACAAAATTATTAAAAGTTGTTAAAACCCAAGAGGATTGTGAAAAATTGCAAGAGAACCTTGATAAATTGGAAGACTGGGCATCCAAATGGCCAATGAAATTTAATATGGACAAGTGCAAAGTTATGCACTTAGGAAAGAACAATCCAAACTTTGGTTACACAATGCAAGGTATCAGCTTAGAAATCACCACCCAGGAGAAAGAGTTAGGTGGCATTGTGGATAATAAATTAAAACCCTCCACCCAGTGTGCAGTGGCAGCCAAGAAAGCTAATAGGATGCTAGGAATCATAATGAAAGGAATGGAGAATAACACAAATGATATTAAAATGCCTCTATATCATTCCATGGTTCGACCACATATTGAATATTGTGTGCGATAGTGGTCACCATATCTTAAAAAGGGTATAGCGGAATTAGAAAAAGTACAGAGAAGAGTCACCAAAATGGTAAAGTAGATGGAAGGATACCCCTATGAGGAAAGGTTTAAAAGGTCAGGGCTCTTCTACTTGGAAAAGAGAAGGCTGAGGGGAGATATGATAGAAGTCTATAAATTGATGAATGGACAAGGCAAGCCAGTCAACAAATGCTGGAAAGCAATGAGCACAAATGCTCGAAGAGTAGCCAACAAAGTTCCTGATCCTAAGAACATAAGAACATAAGATATGCCATACTGGGTCAGACCAAGGTCCATCAAGCCCAGTATTCTGTTTCCAACAGTGGCCAATCTAGGTCATATGTACCTAGCAGTTTCCCCAAGGGACACAGGTTCCACAATGTTTGTATTGGTTCAAGCATTGATATCCTGGGTCCCTTCTTAATAATGGTTTATGGACCTTTCCTCCAGGAACTTGTCCAAACCTTTTTTAAACCCAGCTACACTAACAGCCTTTACTACATCCTCCGGTAACAAATTCCAGAGCTTGATTACACGATGAGTGAAAAAATATTTTCTTTTATTAGTCCTAAATAGTTTACCCTGTAGCTTCATTGCATGTCCCCTAGTCTTTCTATATTCTGATAAGGTAAACAATCGATCTATGTTTACCCGTTCCACTCCATTCATTAATTTATAGACTTCTATCATATCTGCCATCAGCCATCTCTTTTCCAGGTTAAAGAGCACTAACATTTTTAGCCTTTCTTCATAGGAGTATCCTTCCATCCCCTTTACCATTTTGGTGGCTCTTCTCTGAACCTTTTCTAAAATCCCTATATCCTTTTTAAGATACGGCGACCAGAATTGCACACAATATTCAAGGTGCGGTCTCACCATGGAACGATATAAGAGGCATTATAATATCTTTTGTTTTATTTTCCATTCCTTTCCTTATGATACCTAGCATTCTATTTGCTCTCTTGGCCGCTGCTGCACACTGGGCCGAGGGTTTTAACATGGTATCCACAATGACGCTTAAATCTGTTTCCTGGGTGGTGGTTCCCAATGTGGAACCTTGCATCGTGTAACCATAGTTTGGGTTGTTCTTCCCTAGGTGCATAACCTTGCACTTGTCCACATTAAATTTCATCTGCCATTTTGATGCCCAGTCTTCCAATTTATCAAGATCCTCTTGCAATTTTCCACAATCCTCTTGGGTTTTAACAACTTTAAATAGTTTTGTGTCATCTGCAAATTTGATAACCTCACTCGTTATTCCACTTTCCAGGTCATTTATGAATATGTCAAAAAGGAGCGGAGCCAGCACAGATCCCTGGGGTACACCACTATTCACCTTTCTCCATTGGGAAAATTGGCCATTTAGCCCTACCCTCTGCTTTCTATCTTTTAACCAGTTCCTGATCCACAATAGTACACTGCCTCCTATCCCATGACTCTTTAGTTTTGCCAAAGGTCTCTCATGAGGGACCTTGTCAAAGGCTTTCTGAAAGTCCAGATACACAATATCAACCGACTCACCTTTGTCCACCTGATTATTCACTCCTTCAAAAAAACATAACAGATTAGTAAGACAAGATCTTCCTTGTCTAAAGCTATGTTGGCTGTCTCCCATTAGGTCATGACTATCTACATGCTGAGTAATTTTATTCTTTATGATTGTTTCTACCATTTTTCCAGGTACTGACATCAGGCTCACCGGTCTGTAGTTTCCCGGATCACCCCTGGAACCCTTTTTAAAAATTGGTGTTACATTGGCGATCCTCCAATCTTCAGTTAGTAGAGATGATTTTAATGATAGTTCACAGATTACTAATAGCAGGTCTGCAATCTCATATTTCAGTTCTTTCAACACCCTTGGATGCATACCATCCGGCCCAGGTAATTTGCTACTCTTTAGTTTATCTAATAGTTGTAATACATCTTCCCGATGTATCGATATTTCCTTCAATTCTTCCGCACCTTTAAATACCACTTCAGTCATAGGTAATATCCCTACATCTTCCTCAGTAAAGACCGAAGCAAAGAATTCATTCAGTCTCTCCGCTATCGCCTTTTCGCCTCTTATTGCTCCTTTTACCCCTTTATCATCTAATGGACCAACTGACTCTCTCACAGGTTTTTTGCTACGAATGTACTTGAAAAGGTCTTTACTTCACGTTTTTGCTTCCACAGCAAGCTTCTTCTCAAATTTGCCTGCCTTATCAATGCCTTGCATTTGACTTGCCAGTGCTTGTGCTGTTTCCAGGTTTCGTCGTTTGGCTCTTTTTTCCATTTCCTGAAAGATGCTTTTTTGGCAACAACAGCCTCTCTGACCTCACCTTTAAACCATGCTGGCAGTTTTTTGGACTTCCTTCCACTTTTCTTAAAGCGTGGAATACAGCTGGTCTGGGCTTCCAAAATAGTATTTTTCAACAACAGCCAAGCCTGATGTACGTCTTTAACCTTTGCAACTGCTCCTTTTAGTTTTTTCTTAACTGTTTTCCTCATTTTATCATAGTCTCCCTTTCGAAAGTTAAAAGGTAGTACTGTGGATTTCCTTACTATCCCTCCTCCACTAATTAAATCAAAGGCAATCATGCTATGATCACTATTGCCAAGTGGCCCCAACAATCTTATCTCTTGCACTAGATCTGGTGGTCCACTAAGGACTAGGTCTAATATGGCTTCCCCTCTGGTCGGTTCATGAACCAGCTGCTCCAAGAAGCAGTCATTTATTTCATCTAGGAACTTTATCTCCCTAGCATGTCCTGACGTGACACTGACCCAGTCGATACCGGGGTAGTTGAAATCACCCATTATTATTACTGCGCTGTAACGTTTGTTAGCTTCCTTGATTTCTTTGAACATTTCATCATCCATTTGGTCATTCTGGCCAGGCGGTCGATAGTACACCCCCACTGCCATCACCTTCCCCCTTTTACATGGAATTTCAATCCATATAGATTCTACAGCAGATTTTGTTTCCTGCAAAACTTTAATCCTTTCTGACTCAATGCCCTCTCTAACATAGAGAGCAACCCCTCCACCAATTTGATCAGCTCTATCATTACGATATAGTTTGTACCCAGGTATCACAGTGCCCCACTGATTGTCTTACTTCCACCATGTCTCTGATATTCCAATCATATCTAACCTTTCATTTCCTAATGGTGGAAATGGACTTGGACATTGTGGCCTTTATAGAAACATGGATTAATGAGTTGCATGAATGGGATATAGCCATAGCTGGCTATAATCTATTTAGAAGAGATAGAGAGGGTAGAAAAAAGGAGGAGCAGCCCTATATGTCAAAAACAATATCAAAGCTGCTGAAATGCAGGGGACATGGGGAAAAGAAGAGGAACTGTTGGAAAGGAGGTGGCACTGTCATTCATACTGTTGTAGTCTACAGGCCTCCAACTCAAATCGAAGAAATGGATAGCGAATTGATTGCTGATATTGCAAAGATAGCCATGAAAGGGGAAGTGATCATATTGGATGACTTTAATCTACCCGATGTGGATCGGAATATTCCTTCTGCAAATCTGGAAAGGAGTAAAAAAAATTGTGGATGCCTTCCAAGATGCATTACTTAGACAAATGGTGATGGAACCGACCAGGGAGCGCTCGATACTGGATTTAGTGCTCACCAATGGAGACAGCATGTCAAATATCTGGGTGGGTGCTCATGTGAGCAGCAGCGATCATCACCCGGTGTGGTTTGAGATAAAAGCCAAAGTATAATCCAATCACAGGAAGCTCAAAGTCCTAGACTTCAAAAACAATGACTTCAGCAAAATGGCCAAGTACCTGAAGGAGGAGTTGGCAGGGTGGGAGGGGATAAGGGAAGTGGAATTGCAATGGACTAAATTAAAGGAGGCAGTAAAAGGGGTAACAGATATGCATGTAAGGAAAGTAAATAAAAACAAGAGGAAAAGAAAACCTCTTTGGTTCTCCAAAGAAGTAGCTGCACAAATAAAGGCAAAAAACATAGCTTTCACAAAATTTAAAAGTTCGCAAACAGAGGAACACAGAAAAGAATACAGGATCAAACTAAAAGAGACAAAAAGAGAAATAAGGATAGCAAAATCAAAGGCAGGAGAAAAGATGGCTAAATATGTGAAGTGTGGCGACAAGACTTTTTTCAGGTATATTTGGGAGAGGACGAAAATCAGAGGTGGCATTGCAATACTCAAAAGTGCTGAGAACAGATTGAATACTTCTGCTCTGTTTTTACTAGAGAAAATCCTGGAGAAGAACCACCTGTGATTGACAAATATACAAATGGGAATGGAGTAGATACCACACCAGTAACAGAAGATGACGTGTTTAGAACAGCTTGCAAAACTAAAAGTGGCCAAGGCCATGGGCCCGGATGGGACACAACCCACGATCCTGAAGGAGCTCAGAGAGGTTCTTGCAGGGCTGTTAAAATATGTTTTTAATAGATACTTGGAGACAGGAGAAGTTACACAGGACTGGAGAAGGGCTGATGTGGTACCTCTTCACAAAAGTGGCAGTAGGGAAGAAGTGACAAACTACAGGCCAGTAAGCCTTACATCAGTGGTGGGAAAAGTAATGGAGGCACTCCTGAAAGAGCGAATAGTGGACTTCCTTGAAACCAACAAGTTGCATTTTCCGAGGCAACATGGTTTTACCAAAGGACGATGTTGCTAAACAAATCCGATTGCGTTCTTTGTCTAGGTGACCAGAGAACTAGATCAAGGGCATGCTATGAATATGATCTACCTAGATTTCAGCAAAGCCCTTGATACTGTTCCTCAGAGCAGGCTTATCAATAAACGAAAAAGCTTGGGGATGGGTCCCAAGGTGGTGAACTGGATCAGAAATTGGTTGACTGACAGATAACAGAAGGTGACAGTAAACGGAGCTCACTCAGATGAAAGGAAAGTGATTAGCGGTGTGCCCCACGGTTCGGTCCTGGGACTGGTACTGTTCAATGTATTCGTGAGTGATATTGCTGAAGGACTGAATGGAAAATTTGCAACAGAGTGGGCTCCCCTGAGGGAGTGGATAACATGAGTAAAGATCTACAAAAGTTGGAAGAATGGTCTAATACTTGGCAGTTAAGATTTAATGTGAAGAAGTGCAGCGTCATGCACTTGGGAAGCAGAAATCCAAGGAAGTTGTATGCGATAGGAGTCGAGAGGTTGGTGTGCACGGACCAGGAGAAGGAACTCAGAGTGATTGTTTCTGAGGATCTCAAGGTGGCGAAACAGTGTGACAAGGCAGTGGCGAAAGCTAGAAGGATGCTGGGCTGCATACAGAGAGGAATTACCAGCAGAAAGGATGAGGTACTAATGCCACTGTACAAGTTGCTGGTGAGGCCTCACTTGGAATATTGTGTGCAGTTTTGGAGACCATATGTCGCAAAGGACATAAAAAGGCTGGAAACAGTTCTGAGGAAGGTGACCAAAATGATTTGGAGCCTACATCAGAAGACTTATGAGAAGAGACTTGAAGACCTAAATATGTACACTCTGGAGGAGAGGAGGGACAGGGGAGATATGATTCAGACCTTTAAATACTTAAAGGTTATTAATGGACAAACAAACCTCTTCCAAAGTTGTGGAAGCTGTAAAACTAGAGGGCATAATATGAAGCTGCAAGGGGATAAACTGAAAGGCAATGTCAGGAAATACTTTTTCATTGAAATGGTGGTGGATGCTTGGAATGCCCTTCTGATGGAAGTGGTGGGGGCAAATACAGTGACAGAATTCAAAATGGCATGGGACAGACACAGTGGATCCTTTTATAGCAACAGGATAAAATCAAAACAAACGTAACTATCTTTTATATCTCCACAAATAGGGGTGACCTACAGTGAGCGGTGGGTATTCCGCTAAACAAAGGCATGAGGAGGGGTGACCTGCATGGAGTGGCAGGTGCACCTACACTTGCCGCCTTGCTGGGCAGACTAGATGGACCATACTGGTCTTTGTCTACCATCATATTCTATGTTACTATGAACGGAGTGGAACGGGTAAACGTAGATCGGTTGTTTACACCATCAAAAAGTAGAACGACTAGAAGACACACAATGAAGCTACAATGTGACCCATTTAAGACTAATAATAGAAAATATTTTTTCACTCAATGCGTAATCAAACTCTGGAATTCATTACTGGAGTAAAACCTGTTAGTGTAGGGGTTTAAAAAGGTTTAGACAAGTTCCATCTTGGCTCCTCTCCTCAACACCAATTTTTAAAAAGGGTTCTAGGGGTGATAGAGAACCTCACTTTCCAAGAACAGATAAGAACAACAACTAAATCCATATACACCAAGATCAGAACCCTGAGGAACTTCTGCCCATTATTAAGCCAAGGCTCTTTCCTTACCATCTGCCAAGCCCTAACTACCCCCATGCTCGACTATTGCAACGTCATCTACCATGGCCTCTCAAAGCAAAGTATCAACCCACTCCAAATGGCCCGGAACACAATAGCACGCTTCATCGCCAAGACTTCCAGACGAGCTCATATTACCCGTCCTCCAACACCTCCACTGGCTCCCTATTCTTGAAAGAATAGAATTTAAAACTCTCACTCTGATTCACAAAGTTATACATAATGAATCTGCTCCCTGTCTCCTCTCCCTCCTCTACAGGCCTAATAGTTCCAGATCATGCAGGCCCAACTCTGTAAAACTCCTAAACATCCCTGCCCAAAAGATAAAGAGCAAACAATATACCTGCATTCGAGCCTTCTCCCTCTTCGCCCCTACACAATGGAACGTCCTCCCATCCGAATTACGAGGCTGAGCTGATCATGCAGAATTCTGTAAAAAACTTAATATCTTGCTCTTCCAGGAACACTTTAGCTCTACCCCTCCAAGCCACAATCGATCCAGTGTAACTTAATCATCCTAACCCTCTTACCCAACATAGGTTCCACCCCATAGAACCCCATCTGAAGACATCTCCTTAATGGACCTCTGCCTCCCCTCTCTTCTCTTCCCTCCTCCCCCGTCACCCTCTTTTTGTACATAGTTTCCCTATCTGGCATTATACCATATCTGGAATTATTCAAAAAAACAACTAAAAACACACCTGTTCAGAGAATACTATGGACCTGATGACAAAACATAATCTAAGAGCTAAAATACCACATAGGACAGCTAAGCCGAATCAACCATTCCTCCCCATAAAACGTAGACCATCTCTAAATGTAAATAGTTCGCTCCCCTCACATAATGTATCTCGTATTTATCTCCAAGTTATACAGTAATCCCTGTTTAATGTAAAACAATTCCTCTGTAATTGTTATGTTGTTTGATGTAAACCGCCTTGGATAAAGGTGGTATAGAAAAACTGTTAAATAAAATAATGTTAACTGTAAAGGGTTGATTGCTAATGTTTTTTACTCCAAGTTCTTGTTCTATGTACAACAGCTGTTTCCACACTGTTACATGCTGAGTTCCATGTAAACCATCTTGAAATGTAGAAAGATGGTGTATAAAAACGTTTAAATAAATAAATGCTGAAAACTTACTTATTCCATCTTGCTTTTGACCTCCCTTTCCCAAACTCACAATAGGATCTATCTAGCTCCCCCCCCCCCTTTATCTGATGTCTCTAATCTTCCATTTCTACTGTCCTTTTCTGTCCTCTCCCTTTCTTCTGTCCTGTCTGAATTTTTGGAGTTCCTTTTCAGTTTTCCAATAGCTGCCTGCTTTTGTTATTGTAAACCACTCTGATACCTGGACTGCCTGAGCGAGATAAAGATAATGTGGACAAGTGCAAAGTTATGCACCTAGGAAGGAACAACCCAAACTATGTTTACTCGTTGCAAGGTTCCACATTAGAAAAAACCACCCAGGAAAAGGATTTAGGCATCATGGATAATACATTGAAACCCTCCGCCCAGTGTGCAGCAGCAGCCAAGAAGGCAAATAGAATGCTAAGAATAAAATGGAAAGGAATGGAAAATAAAACAAAGGATATTATAATGCCTCTGTATCGTTCCATGGTGCGACCGCACCTTGAAAATTATGTGCAATTCTGGTTGCCGTATCTTAAAAAGGATATAGTAGAATTAGAAAAGATACAGAGAAGAGCCACCAAAATGGTAAAGGGGATGGGAGGAAGCCCTATGAGGAAAGGCTTAAAAGGTTAGGGCTCTTCAACCTGGGGGAGATAAGATAGAGGTCTATAAACTAATGAATGTAGTAGAACAGGTAAACGTAGATTGGTTGTTTATTCCTTCAGTAGAAACACTAGGGGACATGCAATGAAGCTACAATGTAGCACATTTAACACTAAGAGGGAGAAGTGGCCTGGTGGTTGGGACAGGTTGCTTTGGGCCATGGGTTTGAATCCTACTGGAGGACAGCAACATCAGGCTGGAGAGACTGGGGTTTCTAGTCCCAGAGCTGCTCCTTGTGGCTTTAGGCAAGCCACTTAACCCTCCATTGCCTCAGGTACAAAAAAATATATAAATTGCAAGCCCTTCTGGGACAAAGGACAAGTCTGGCCAGACTAGATGGACCATGCTGGTCTTTATCTGCCATCATATACTATGTTACTATAAACCGTACCTGAAGGTACACCACTTTGACCCAGTGAAAAGTGGTATATAAGCATTGCTAAATAAATATTTTTTCACTCAACACAAAATGAAACTCTGGAATTCGTTACCAGAGAACAGGTTCTGCCCATACATAGTATGGGAATATTGGTCACACATAGCCCCACGGCTCAGGAGGCCCCGTGCCTGTCTGACCAACTTCAGAGAATGATGGTTTTCCTTCTTTCCCACGGTTCTGTTAGTTAAACCCCCTGTCAGCTCGTGTGAGACAGGAAATGCCCCATTTAACCTCCTTACGAATGAAAAATCATGAACCTATCAGAACCAAAAATATATAACCCTTCACCATTAAGATCCTGATATAAATCCCCCATCCAATTCTTTTGTTTTTGTCGGAGCTGGTCAGCCAAGCAAACAGAAGCAATCCATGTGCCACAGTGACCTCTCCTTTTTAATTTTATATAACTGAAAGTAAACTTCACTTAGCTTTTTTGTAATTTAGAGAACAAGCCATACTACTAGCTTGAAACAACTCATCCAGAATACAGAACTCGACGACGTGTCACGTTTCGGGTTGCAGTAACAATTTTTCAACCCTGCTTCAGGTCCAATCCGGTTCTGGCGATGCTTTGGAGAATGCTCTGCAGAGGAGAACCAGGGCGCAGGGCTTTGAGCTTCCCCAGCACCCTCTGAAACCAGTTAGGCAGGCGTGGAGGTCTTCTGGGGGGGTGGGGTTAGGACTGGTAATGGGCTTATGGGAGCTAGCACTGGAAATGGGCTGATGGGGAGGAGGAGAGAGCTGCTGGCCCAGGAAGAAGACTGGGGCTAGGACTGCAAATGGGAGAATGGGACTGGAAAGGAGCGGATGCTGGGTGGGGCGGGAACTAGAAAGGAACTCTTCATTGCATGTCCCCTAGTCTTTCTATATTCTGATGACGTAAACAATGGAGACATGAAGAAACCAGAAGAAAGTGACTGGAACAATTGCGACTGAAAAATAAATGCAGAAAAGATAGAAAAATACTTTTTTTAAAATTTTGAATTTATTAACTGGAACATGTTAGCACTGGAAAATGTGTATCGCTAACGTCTTTGCATTTGGTTTAGTACAAGAGGAAATTAATTTCTAGTTTTATTTCTCCAGTGTTGTTGTACATTCCAAGTTTGGTTTTTGGGGTTCCCAGTTTAATTAATGTCTTCCTATTTCTAAATTGTGATCCCTGGTTCTATGTTTGGTGACAGATTGTGTTTTGCATGTGTAACCGAGCTGCAGTATTTTGTACATGTAGTTTCTATGTGACAGTCCCACTTGTTCTCTTTTCCCAGTTGGAGATGTATTGGTATTCTCTGAGATGTGTTGGTTTAATATCTGCAGTGTTGCATTTTGATAGGTAGGGTTTGCTGCTTTGTGAGTCCTGCTAGTGCTGTTATAATACGGCGGGTTTGCTATGGACCTAAATGAGCAGGGTGTATAGTACTTCCTAATGTGCCTGGCAGTTGACACTGGAGTACAGTAATGTAGAAAGATGATAGTCTCTTTATCCTCCCTGCCCATGCAAATGGTTTTCGGACACTAATTAAGAGGCATGTTTACTAAATGTTAGTGCACATTAACATTTGTGAATGTGCGCTAAGTGCAGGAACACCCATTTATGTCTATTAGCATAGTGGCACTTAACGCACATTAATATTTAGTAAACACGCTCCTACGTCATTGCCAGAAGAAAAAAAGAGGCTTGTGAAAGGCTCCTTTGAAAGCTGCCTACAATTTTAGATAGGCAACATATTATATTTTAAAATAAAGTACATTAAATTTATGTAAATGAGGTCCAGAGGATATGCAAATAAGGCCCCGCAATGAGTCTTGCACATGGCCCCATATCACCCTTGGGCTGCTCCTGCCAGAGGATGTATTTAAAAGCTGTTAGTATAGCTGGGTTTAAAAAAGGTTTGGACAGGTTCCTGGAGGAAAGGTCCATAAGCCATTATTAAAGAGGACCCGGGAAATCCACTGCTTACCCCAGGACAAGCATTGTGGTATTTGTGTACCTTTTTGGGAACCTGACATGACCTGGATTGGCCACTGTTGGACCTTGGTCTGGCCCAGTATGGCATTTCTTATGTTCTGTTGGTGAAGTGCATTCGCAGGAGATAAGAACATAAGAACATAAGATATGCCATACTGGGTCAGACCAAGGTCCATCAAGCCCAGTATTCTGTTTCCAACAGTGGCCAGTCTAGGTCATATGTACCTAGCAGTTTCCCCAAGAGACACAAGTTCCACAATGCTTGTACTGGGTCAAGCATTGATATCTTCGGTCACTTCTTAATAATGGTTTATGGACCTTTCCTCCAGGAACTTGTCCAAACCTTTTTTAAACCCAGCTACACTAACAGCCTTTACTACATCCTCCGGTAACAAATTCCACAGTTTGATTACACACTGAGTGAAAAAATATTTTCTTTTCTTAGTCTTAAATAGTTTACCCTGTAGCTTCATTGCATGTCCCCTAGTCTTTCTATATTCTGATAAGGTAAACAATCGATCTACGTTTACCCGTTCCACTCCGTTCATTAATTTATATTATCTCTCCTCAGCCGTCTCTTTTCCAGGTTAAAGAGCCCTAACCTTTTTAGCCTTTCTTCATAGGAGTATCCTTCCATCCCCTTTACCATTTTGGTGGCTCTTCTCTGTACCTTTCCTAAAATCGCTATATCCTTTTTAAGATACGGCGACCAGAATTGCACACAATATTCAAGGTGTGGTCTCACCATGGAACGATATAGAGGCATTATAATATCTTTTGTTTTATTTTCCATTCCTTTCCTTATTATATATAGCATTCTATTTGCTCTCTTGGCCGCCGCTGCACACTGGGCCGAGGGTTTTAACATGGTATCCACAATGACGCCTAAATCTTTTTCCTAATGTGGAACCTTGCATCATGTAACCATAGTTTGGGTTGTTCTTCCCTAGGTGCATAAACTTGCACTTGTCCACATTAAATTTCATCTGCCATTTTGATGCCCAGTCTTCCAATTTATCAAGATCCTCTTGCAATTTTTCACAATCCTCTTGGGTTTTAACAACTTTAAATAGTTTTGTGTCATCTGAAAATTTGATAACCTCACTCGTTATTCCACTTTCCAGGTCATTTATGAATATGTCAAAAAGCAGCGGACCCAGTACAGATCCCTGGGTTACACCACTATTCACCTTTCTCCATTGGGAAAAATGGCCATTTAGCCCTACCCTCTGCTTTCTATCTTTTAACCAGTTCCTGATCCACAATAGTACACTGCCTCCTATCCCATGACCCTTTAGTTTTGCCAAAAGTCTCTGATGAGGGACCTTGTCAAAGGCTTTCTGAAAGTCCAGATACACTATATCAACCGACTCACCTTTGTCCACCTGTTTATTCACTCCTTCAAAAAAACATAACAGATTAGTAAGACAAGATCTTCCTTGTCTAAAGCCATGTTGGCTGTCTCCCATTAGGTTGTGACTATCTACATGCTGAGTAATTTTATTCTTTATGATGGTTTCTACCATTTTTCCCGGTACTGACGTCTGTAGTTTCCCGGATCACCCCTGGAACCCTTTTTAAAAATTGGTGTTACATTGGCGATCCTCCAATCTTCAGGTATTAGAGATGATTTTAATGATAGTTCACAGATTACTGATAGCAGTTCTGCAATCTCATATTTCAGTTCTTTCAACACCCTTGGATGTATACCATCCGGCCCAGGTGATTTGCTGAGTCTTCAGTTTATCTAATAGTTGTAAGACATCTTCCTGATGTATCGATATTTCCTTCAATTCTTCCGCACCTTTAAATACCACTTCAGTCATGGGTAACATCCCTACATCTTCCTCAGTAAAGACCGAAGCAAAGAATTCATTCAGTCTCTCCGCTATCGCCTTGTCACCTCTTAGTGCTCCTTTAACCCCTTTATCATCTAATGGACCAACTGACTCTCTCACAGGTTTTTTGCTACGAATGTACTTGAAAAGGTCTTTATTTCGCGTTTTTGCTTCCGCAGCTAGCTTCTTCTCAAATTCTCTCTTTGCCTGCCTTATCAATGCCTTGCATTTGACTTGCCAGTGCTTGTGCTGTTTCCAGGTTTCGTCTTTTGGCTCTTTTTTCCATTTCCTGAAAGATGCTTTTTTGGCAACAGCCTCTCTGACCTCACCTTTAAACCATGCTGGCAGTTTTTTGGACTTCCTTCCACTTTTCTTAAAGCGTGGAATACAGCTGGTCTGGGCTTCCAAGATAGTATTTTTCAACAACACCCAAGCTTGATGTACGTCTTTAACCTTCGCAACTGCTCCTTTTAGTTTTTTCTTAACTGTTTTCCTCATTTTATCATAGTCTCCCTTTCGAAAGTTAAAAGGTAGTACTGTGGATTTCCTTACTATCCCTCCTCCACTTATTAAATCAAAGGCGATCATGCTATGATCACTATTGCCAAGTGGCCCCAACACCCTTATCTCTTGCACTAGATCTGGTGTTCCACTAAGGACTAGGTCTAATATGGCTTCCCCTCTGGTCGGTTCATGAACCAGCTGCTCCAAGAAGCAGTCATTTATTTCATCTAGGAACTTTATCTCCCTAGCATGTCCTGACGTGACACTGACCCAGTCGATACCGGGGTAATTGAAATCACCCATTATTATTACTGCACTGTAACTTTTGTTAGCTTCCTTGATTTCTTTGAGCATTTCATCATCCATTTGGTCATTCTGGCCAGGTGCTCGATAGTACACCCCCACTGCCATCGCCTTCCCCCTTTTATATGGAATTTCAATCCATATAGATTCTACAGCAGATTTTGTTTCCCGCAAAACTTTAATCCTTTCTGAGTTAATGCCCTCTCTAACATAGAACCAACCCCTCCACCAATTTGATCAGCTCTATCATTACGATATAGTTTGTATCCAGGTATCACAGTGTCCCACTGGTTGTCCGCCTTCCACCATGTCTCTGATATTCCAATCATATCTAACCTTTCATTTAGTGCTATATATTCTAACTCTTCCATCTTATTCTTTAGACTTCTAGCATTTGCATACAAGCATTTTAGAGAATGTATTTTATTCATGTTAATTTGGCTATTGTTAGACATGGGTAAATTGGGATCTTTAAGCTCTGTCTGCTCCATACTTGAGGGCATTTGGGCTACTTTACTCTTTTGTGGAACCTCTCTGCTTTTGGTAGTATCCTTCAAGGATACATTCTTCCGAACCATCCGCTCTTGGGCGACTGTCGGCTTTCCCCTAATATCTAGTTTAAAAGCTGCTCTATCTCCTTTTTAAAGGTTAATGCCAGCAGCCTGGTTCCATCCCGGTTAAGGTGAAGCCCATCCCTTCGGAAAAGCCCCTCCTTTCCCCAGAATGTTCCCCAGTTCCTAACAAATCCAAAACCCTCATCTCTGCACCATTGTCTCATCCACGCATTGAGACTCCGGAGCTCTGCCTGCCTTTTGGGTCCTGCGCGTGGAACAGGAAGCATTTCGGAGAATGCTACCCTGGAAGTTCTGGATTTCAACTTCCTACCTGAAAGCCTAAATTTTGCCTCCAGAACCTCCCTACCACATTTTCCTATGTCATTGGTACCGACATGTACCAAGATAGCGGACTCCTCCCCAGCACTATCTAAGACCTTATCTAGGTGGCGCGTGAGGTCCGCTACCTTCGCACCAGGCAGGCATGTTACCAGGCGATCCTCACGTCCACCTGCCACCCAGCTATCTACATGCCTAATGATCGAATCACCAGCTATAACGGCTGTCCTAACCCTTCCCTCATGATCTAAGCCTATACTGTTCTTCACAGGGAGGGCAGGCAGGTTTCAGAAAGCTCCTTGGGATGTAGAGTCCCTCTGGTCAGCTCGTAGGCACAACATCTCAGCTAGGACTTCTAGTTCTCAGCAGCAGCACATTGTTAGAGACTTGTTTTTCGTATACAGTTCAAAGTACTTATATATGTGCATAAAACCATCCATACTGGTATTCCTCTCTACCTCGCCAACCTCACCCATCTTCATTCGTCTCACCGCTCCCTCAGATCGATCCACCTGAACCGTATGTCCCTTTCCTTCAGAAAACAACTGAAAACCATGCTGTTCATAGAGCACTATGGTCACATCACATAACCTAAGAGAATGGATAACAGCACTCCAATCCTCCCAAACAACTGAATATATATAAAATATGATTCTAGCACCACTGTAAATAGCCCACCCTGTATATAGCTCAAACAAATCAAGCACCCAACACATCCCTCACACAACTAAGTTTTATCCTCACTGCATGTACAACACACACACTTTACCTGATTGCTTGCTGTGATACCACCTTGATTATTAAGATAAGGCGGTTTAGAAATACTGTTAAATAAATAAATAAATAAATTCTCCATCACAAACTCACCTTGAGTCCACCCGCTCCTCAGCATTTTTCTTTCTGGGCTCCCGACTCTGGAACTCGCTCCCCCCCCCCCCCCCCGCCCTCTGGTTAGAACCCTCCTATAAAATTTTTAAGACCAAGCTGAAGACCCACCTCTTCTGCACTGCCTTTAACCTTCCTCCTCCCTCCGCTCCCCTTTCCCTTCCACCCCGCTGAACCTGGATGTATTTAACCCTCTGTTACGGCGCACCTTGTTTTGCTCTCTCTGCTGCTTTATTCTATTTCTCCACTCTACCCTTTCTCTTAATTTTTTGTGGCATTCCTTTCCTTTTCAGCAGCCTTATATTTTGTTATTGTACACTGCTCTGGTGCCATCGGTAAAGAGCGGTATATTAAATGTGCCAATAAAGATAAAGATAAACAAATGCTTTAATCTACAATTCTTCACAGAATGTAGCAAATCTGTACAAGTTAAACTGAAGCACCTTTATTCACAGCTCTGAGGCCCTTCCACCGCTTTATCCCCATCAGAGATGCCAGCCTCGATTTCTCATATACCACCCACTGAGATGGCGTTAAGTAACATTTGCAGTTAAGACATACACATAGCAGCCATGCTGTCTTTCTCTCTTACCATACACATTCTGCTCCTAACCTGTTCAGTCCCTACCCAATTGTGTGCTAACTGGTTACCATGAGATTTTTACTGAGGGGCCCCACACTATTGCTTAGTATGAGGCAAAGCCCGCGTAAACATTTAGCACAGTTCCCTAAATATGCCCCTAGACCAGCTTTCCTCTTTGCCTCTTGAAGCCATCCTGTCAACTATTCAAATCCTCCCTCATTCAGCTCTATCTCTTCTCCATGCTTCCGGCCCTTCTTTCCTTGCAAAACTGGGTTGTCTTTTGTTAAATTTACCCACGGCCTGTTTAATTAGCAGGTAGTGCTTGACTGTCTTCACTTCCACTCCACTACAGTTCCCTGATATCCTGAAAGCTCCCTTAGTATCTGTCCGGCCTAACTTGATCTTTTGAAAGCACCTAAGCATCTGAAACTTTAGTCAGTGTTTCAGATTGGGTGAGATAGTTAAATTTTGCTGAGGTCTTAATTATATGACATTGTTCAAGTTAACTTTCCTATTTTTTCACAAGTGAAAAATGTTTTCAAAGGATCAAATTTGCTTGCAGACAGTTTGCCAGCCTGAACTTGTGTCAGCCTCAAGGAGTCTTACATGTAGTGAAGTGTGAGGGCTCGTCTGTACATGGGTTGAAAGGCAGAGTGGTTCATGTTCCTGCGTTGTCTAGCGTGGCTACTTCTGCTGATTTCTCCACATATCTAATGTTACACCATGCAATCTTCTATGTTTGCTGGATATCTTCCTAATAAGCTTTTATTCAGGGAGTGCTCTAGCTGAAAATGACTGGTGACTGGCACAGAGATCCCAATGGTACAGGAGGGCAGTGGTGCATGCGGCAACTGAGTACATGTGCTTGCTGGTGCAGGGCATTCTGGGAAGGCAAAACAAATGTGCCGATACAGCATACTGGTGCTGGTTTGTGCATACCAGCCGAAAAAAAGCCATAGGAGCCATTAAGCGAAAGGTGGTATAATTTAACAGACCTTGTCAAAACCCTTTCAGAACATCCAGATCCACAGGGGGGTTAGTCTAGAGGCCTTATTTGCAATTTCCATGTGGAAAATCCAGCATTTAAACATGGACATGACAATTTTAGAAAGAACTAAATTTACACGTGGATGTCTATAATACATACAAATTACAAGGGGGCATGGTGAACATGGGGCTTGGACAGTGCAGAAATCTACATATGTAATCCCCTTTTCTATAGGGATTTGCAGCTGCTCCGGGCATGAACAGGTTTATAAAAAGCAGTCAGTTCGGCCAGCACTTTACAGGAAGGATGAAAAGGGTTGTTCTCCTTAATTCACCATTTGCTTAGTTTCACCTCCAAAATTAAATAAATTAAAAGACAGCAGCCTCTGAAGCTAATTGCCAGCATCTACACATACACATATGGAAGTAAAATACCTCGGAGTGACTCTGGACAAAGAACTGGACCTACAATCACACACAAGCAGAACCACCAAAAACGCATACCACAGGATGAGAATAATCCGATGCCTTAAACCCCTCCTCTCCCCGGAGCACTTCTGCACAGTCTACCAGGCTCTAAAAACCCCAATTCTAGACTTCTGCAACCCAATCTATCTCGGCCTCACAAAACAAACACTCAGACCACTGCAACTGGCACAAAAACACAGCGGCACGCATAATATCTGGTACAGCAAGAGAAGAACACATCACACCCATCCTGAAAGATCTACACTGGCTTCCAATCAGCTCACGCATCAAATATAAGACATTCATAAACATATTCAAAATCAAACAACAGTCATCAGCTCTCAGCTTACAACCACTCATACAATCTGACACAAGCACATGACCGAGGAGGAGGGGCACCTCCAACCGTGTCAACACACCAAAAGACCTCACCAAGGTCCACAAGGACACCGCAGACCAAGCCCTTTCTCTGGCTGCACCAGCAATTTGGAATACCCTCCCAGATGACCTCCGATTAACAACAGACATCAAAGATTTTCGGAAGCAGCTTAAGACAACACTATTCATCGAATACTACAGGGATGTCACATGATCTACTTGTCAGTCAAGACCGCAGACCAAGCCCCGCCCCCTTCCCCATGTTCATAGGGATGTATAATAGCGCACGCTGTAAATAGCTCAGCATGAATCTACTGTACACCACACACACACACACACACACACACACTGTATCACTGCATGAACACACATAACCCATTCTTGCTGATTGTTTGCTGTGTAGATCACCTTGATTGAAGGAGAAGGCGGTATAGAAATCCTTTTAAATAAATAAATAAATACAGGAGTGGAGGAGCAGCGGCCTGGTAACCAGGAGATAAGGGTTTGGTTCCCACTGGCACTCCTTGTGACCTTGGGCAAGTCACTTTAGCCTCCCTTGCCTTGGAAGAAAAACCTGGCAATCTACTTCTGGTCACACTTTTCCAAGAAAATCCTGGGGCTTCTGGGTCACCTGGAGTCAGCATGGGCTCAAGGGCACACATTGCACTACATACTGTATACACAGGTCTGCAAAACAACAACTTACACCGGTAGGTTATACATGTAAATGCCACACTTATGTGATTATTCCCAAATGTAGATTTGTAAAACGGCGCCTCTGGTTTTACGGACATACACCCATGCACATCCTTTGACATATGCTGTAAAGAGCTTGGATGCATTCATACCTCAAGTCTGATATCTGCATACTATCTAAAATCTGTCTTACCATCACATTTAGACATGTTTATTCATGCCTTCTAAACAATGCAGCGGGGCTAAACTTCCCTGGGCTAAATCAATGTTGGCTTTGTTCCATTAAACTGGGAATATGTGATGAATAATTCTGCTCTTTATAATTATTTCTACCATTTTGTCTAGTGCTGACATCAGGCTCATTAGTCTGGTTATATCCCCATCACCTTGAAACCTTTTTGAAAAATCAGCCTTACATTGATCACCCTCCACTTTTCAGATGCCATACATAATTTAATGATAGTTCAGGTTAGCAAATTGTTACTAACAGATCTGCAATTTCATTTGAGTTCCTTGGGGTGTAGACTAGCTGTTGCAGGTGATTTGTGACTCTTTGGAGGCCCTTTTACTAAAGTGTGCTATAGGTTTGTGCTTAACATGCTGTTTAAGTGCAAAGCCACCACATCACCTGTCGGGGTGTGAAGCACATTTCTCTGATAGAGAACGTGTGGCACTGGTCACTAACATGGGTCAGAAATAATGTGGATGTATTTAGCGTTACCACCTACTGTATAGGGAGTGGAGGAGTAGTCTAGTGGTTAGAACACCGTCTTGTTAACCAAGAAAGCAGGGTTTCATTCTCACTAGCTCTCCTTGTGGCTTTGGGCAAGACACTTAACCCTCCATTGCCTCGGAAGAAGGGTCTGGCAATCGAAGGCACACACTGTTAATGTGGGGGAGGGGGGATATTTAGTGGAGATGGCTAGCCCTAGAAAAGCAGCTTGCTATCACTGTTGAACTTATGACCTGGAAAGTCAATGCCAGGACCATATCCGGCCACCAACATTGAACATCCAGGTCGGCCAGTGGAAATGGAAGTTAATTGAGCAGCAGCAATATTTAGCTGCCCATTTATCTCTGGGTGATGGCTTCACTTCATGCTCAGAATGCCCCAATGCTAGCCAATTAGCGTCAGGGCATTCAGTAGAGGCACCCACAGATATTCAGCAGCTCTAACCGCTTTGATGCTGCTGAATTTTCTGATCACCATTTTTAATCACTTTGAATATTAGGTCCGTGGAGGCCGATTCTGTTTCCCGCACATCCGGCTACTGTGGCCATGCAAACCTGGACTTGCGGGATATGGACCTGATTCTGCCACCACAGGGCCTGGACATACCAGTGATGACAAAATCAGGGACATAGACATCTGGGTGGGCAGCCGATTCTGGAGCTGGGAACGTCCCATGGGCTGCCCATCCACAGCGCATAGCTCTTCGGCTGGTGTGCTGACGCAGTGGCGTCCCATCGCCATGACCACCCAACCCTCAGCGAGGGCTCCCAAGGCCAGGATCAGATGGCTGAAGCCCTACTGTGATGTCGCCATGGGGGAGGGGGGCCTCAGGCTGTGTTCAACCCTGCACCTGGCACTTATTCTTGAATGGCTCTGTACATCCCGGAGCATAGCCATGCCCCAACTCTGCACTCGCTCTGCCCCCTCCCACCCCCATCCAGCGTTCCCCGCACAATGACTGGGTACATGCAGGGAGCAAACGGAGCAGAATATGGTCCCGGGGCTGTGCATAGTTGTACGGCCAACCTCGCTATTCGCGGGCAAGAATGACCACCATGATGTATACCCATGTGCTGAAAGTGTGACGCTCACTTTCCACCCTAACCTGCCCATTTTGCCCTCAACCTCACAATTTGCAGTTAGCATGGATATTGGCATGTGTTAACTGTGATTGCTGCATGCTTCCAGTTATTGCAGACCACAGCACGTAGTTAGCATGCACCAAACCCTGCGCTAACTGCATTGCCCAATTTAGTAAAAGGGCCCTTAGTTTATCAATTTGTCCTATTACATCTTCCATGTTTGCTGAGATTTGTTTTGGTTCCTCTGAATTGTTCATCATTAAATACCATTTCTGGCACTGAAAGGTCTCTTACATCTGGCTTCTTTAAGACCAAAGCAAAAAAAATCATTTAGTCTCTGAACTATGGCTATGTCCTCCTTGAGTGCCCATTTTATCCTGCTATCGTCTAGTTGGCCAATTGACTCTCTCACAGGATTCTTGTTTCAAAAAAGTGTACAGGTACACTACCAAAAAACTGCCTCCAGTTTTGCAACTGATTCCTATAGATTTTGGGGTGCTGAATCCAGGAAAAATAGCCAAAATGTTCCATCACGTCACGTTTTCTTGCAAAATTAGATTTCTTACCCATATAAGGAATGTTCACATAATTTCTTTTTAGCCGACTGCAGTTTATTTTCTTGGCCCAAAATAGAGGTTGTAATGGTTAACTAACTAGAAACACTCCCTCATGATATTTTAGAGTGTTTTGTATTCATTTTATACATTAACAGGACAATTGGGAGGCGGGGGGCTAAATCCAGTACTCGCGCTGGCGCATGTTCTTTCCTGTTTGCCTCGCCTCGTTCGCTCGCTCAAACACGGTAGTTGCGACATGAACGTTCCTGTCAAATTTCAGTTTCTTGCAAGTTCATTATTACCTTTTGTTTGCTCAGTCGTAATCCAGCTTTATTCCGAAGTGGTTCACTACAGTTGTAGTTTGCAGTGCTGTGTATTTGTGATGGCTCACAGAGCCAGAGGTTGCGTCAACTCTCCGGACAGTTTTTGTTTTATTTGTGGGGAATATACCGTGAAAAAGCGGCAGAGGAACATTTCTGCATTTATTAAAAAAGTATATTTCGCCTATTTCGGTTTGAAGTTAGGCGATCAAGACAAACCGTGGGCTCCTCACAAAGTGTGCAAGACATGTGAGGAAGATCTACGCTTATGGATGAAAGGTAAAAAACAAGCATTTCGTTTCAGAATACCTATGATGTGGCGTGAACAAAGAGACCACAGCAGTGACTGCTATTTTTGCTCTTGCATTGTGAAGGGATACAACTTAAAAAATAAGAACGTAATAAGTTACCCCAACCTTCCCTCAGCAATTAGGCCTATGCCTCATAGCTATCATTAATGTTACTCTGTACTATATCTTTAAAGCATATATTGTATCGTACTTGAACTCATGGCTAGAGAGGTCTCAGAAACTGTAGGCTGCCATTGTTTAAGTTTTTATCAATGGACTAATGCCTAAATGTACATCAACGACCTCATTCTTGAACATATAGCCAATGGTTATTTTTTATGAAAATTTTTTTATCAACTTCAATACGTTATCTTCTTTAGCAAGCTTTTATATGAATAGAATGAACCAGTGAACCAGTGCTTATCTGTGTAGTAGAATCCCGACGCTTATTCAAGCGCTGTATCACGCGTTTCACCACTTCAGTTTCATCAGGGGAGTGTTATAAATCGGCACTCTGGTATCACTGCAATGGTTCTCATAAGCGCTGTCTGGTGCTTGCTGTCTGGTTGCAGCAAGCACCAGACAGCGCTTATGAGAACCATTGCAGTGATACCAGAGTGCCGATTTATAACACTCCCCTGATGAAACCGAAGTGGTGAAACGCGTGATACAGCGCTTGAATAAGCGTCGGGATTCTACTACACAGATAAGCACTGGTTCACTGGTTCATTCTATTCATATAAAAGCTTGCTAAAGAAGATAACGTATTGAAGTTGATAAAAAAATTTTCATAAAAAATAACCATTGGCTATATGTTCAAGAATGAGGTCGTTGATGTACATTTAGGCATTAGTCCATTGATAAAAACTTAAACAATGGCAGCCTACAGTTTCTGAGACCTCTCTAGCCATGAGTTCAAGTACGATACAATATATGCTTTAAAGATATAGTACAGAGTAACATTAATGATAGCATTTCCACTCTGACAAAAGTGACCATTCTTATATTTGTTATCTACACTATGCCTCATAGCAACAAAGTACCTGTGCCTGAACCACCAAAATCTTTGGATCATATTTGTGTGGACGGTTCTGATCATGATGAGACTCATCAGATGGCTTTTCCCGATGAGTCCAGTACTTCCGAGTTTGAAACTGAACCAGATCCGAAACCTGAACTTTTCTCTCAAGCTGAATTGAATGATTTAGTCCGGGATTTAGGACTCCCAAAAGATGCTGCCCAACTGCTAGGTTCTCGGCTTAAACAGAAAAATCTATTGTCACCAGGAACAACTTTTATTGGTACCGCAACCGCGAGACACAATTTTTGAAGTATTTCAGCAAAGAGGAAGATTTGGTATTTTGCAACGATATATACGGAGTGATGGAAAAGTTTAAACTCAAGTATGATCCTGCTGAATGGCGGCTGTTCATTGATTCGTCAAAAGACAGCATAAAAGGTGTTCTTCTTCATAATGGCAACACATTCGCTTCAGTTCCTATTGCTCACTCTGTTATTCTCCAAGAAAAATACGAGAATTTGGCCCTGATTCTTCAGAAGATTCGTTATGATGAGCATAAGTGGATGATTTGTGGAGACTTTAAAATTCTATCCATGCTATTAGGGCAGCAATCCGGTTTCACCAAATATCCCTGCTTCCTTTGCTTGTGGGATAGCCGGGCCCGCGACCTACACTGGGGGAAAAAAGACTGGCCAATTCGGGAGTATTTGAGACCCGGTGAGAAAAATGTTCTTCATGAGAGCTTGGTACCTCGTGATAAAATTCTATTACCACCTCTCCACATTAAGTTGGGTCTCATTAAGCAATTCATCAAGTCCCTTCCAAAAGATGGTGAGTGCTTTCGGTACCTTTGCTCAAAGTTCCCCCGACTTTCTGAAGCAAAGCTAAAGGAAGGAGTGTTTGTTGGCCCTGATATAAGGAAACTCATTTCAGATGGAGCATTCGCTGGAACGATGTCTGAGAAGGAAAAAGAAGCCTGGGATTCCTTCAAGGATGTTGTTCTCAAATTCTTGGGGAACAGGCGGGATGAGAACTATAAGGATATTGTTGCCAGGATGCTCAATGCCTTCAAAGAACAAGGCTGTAACATGAGCCTGAAAGTCCATTTCTTGCACTCCCATGTGAACTACTTTCCCGAAAACTTGGGGGCGTACAGTGAAGAACAAGGTGAAAGGTTTCACCAGGACATCAAGGACGCAGAGAGAAGGTACCAAGGAAGATGGAACACCACTATGATGGCTGATTTCTGCTGGTTGCTGCTGCGGGAAACCCCAGATGAAAAATACGCCAAGCAGCGCACCAAGAGAAGCATTCGGGGGAAGAAGAAACGGGCCCACCAGGAGATTGATTGACCCAAGAATGACTTTAAAATCTAAACTGTGTTGACAAATATCGTGTTTTTACTAAACTTTGAAATAAAAATTTGCTAGTTATTACCACAGTGTCGGATCTCATTTATTAGAATTTTATTTTCACACCATCGGGTGTTTGTCTTCATGTATTGCAATGGTGCGGTTTGCATTTTCTATTCTTACATACATACCTGTACAACATTTTTTGCACATTTCTTTGCTTTGCTTTGTGTCTAACCTCGCTCTTATATGCTCAATGTTTGTGCACATGTATGTGGCTGTTTTAAGTGCAGACAATTTTGCTACCATCACAGTGTGTTTTGTTGACATTACTCTATTCTTATGTGCTGCCTTGTTACAATTTTCTTTATTCTTATTTGAATAACTACTAAACAATTAGTATAAAGAATTCATCCAAGAAACTTTTATCTCGATCACACTCAATCTGAAACGTTCACCTCAAACTGCTAACCCAATGTAGCAAAAAATCTGTACGTGATGGAGTAAATTGGTTACCAGATTTGGATTCAGCGCACCAAAAAACGTAAAAATCAATCGAAACATTAGAGGCAGTTTAAAAAAAAATTTTTTTAGTGTACCTTTTTTAGTGTACTACAGTCTTTGGCTGTATAGCAAGCCCCTACATGTCCTCACTGCTGTTATCAAGTCAAACTTGATCATGTTATTATCATGACTGCCAAGTGGCCCCACCACTATTACCTGTCACACAAAATCTTAAGAACATAGGAACATAAGAAATGCCATACTGAGTCAAGCCCATCAAGCCCAGTATCCTGTTTCCAACAGTGGCCAATCCAGTTCACAAGTGCCTAGAGGTTCCCAAAAAGACACAGGTTCCACAATGCTTGTCCTAGGGTAAGCAGTGGATTTTCCGGGTCATCTTTAATAATGGTTTATGGACCTTTCCTCCAGGAACTTGTCCAAACCTTTTTTAAACCCAGCTACATTAACAGCTTTTACTATATCCTCCGATAACAAATTCCAGAGTTTGATTACGTGTTGAGTGAAAAAATATTTTCTCTTATTAGTTTTAAATGGGTTACATTGTAGCTTCATTTCATGTTCCATAGTCTTTCTACTTTTTGATGGTGTAACCAATCGATCTACGTTTACTCGTTTCCACTTCATTCGTTAATTTAGAGACCTCTATCAGATCTCCCCTCAGCCATCTCTTTTTCTGCATTCCACAAAAATCTAGGGGGCATTTTCAGCCACAGCAGCTGGGCTGTTTAAAGCACCTAGCTGCCACTGCTTTTGTAAAAACAAGATGTTCAGCAGTAGAACAGATCCATTTTCCACCACTGAATATCATCAGGAAAGGAATTTGGCTAATTCCATTCAGCAAACAGACCTCCTTAGTGGCCTTGTGATTTATTCTCCCTTTCTGAATGCTCCCAGTGTACTGCAGTAGCCAGAAGAGAGCATATTGAGGGCAGGCTCGGCAGGATCCATTGACAGAAGCTGTGCCATACACACTAGCAAAGGTCTTGAGAAGTATTGTGAAGCGTAAGAATGAACAGCTGAGATACTAGGCTGGGTTATGATGAACTCCTATCATAAGAATTTATTTTAAAATAGAATAAATACAGCATATCATTTTCTAGTATTCATTTGTTTAGCTGCTTTTATATACCACATTATCAGCTTGTCAAAGTGGTTTACATGTCAACAAATGAACAGTTAGATTACATGGAACGATGTAGAGAACATAAATAACAGAGTGAGTAATTGCTGGGGATACATGTAGTAGAGAGGTAAATAAAGGGGAAAATGGTAGAACTATATAGAGTACCTAGCAAGTAACTAAGGCATAACCGGTAGTGGGGGTGTATAGGTGAGAGATAAGTTGGCATAGTCCGGGAAGGTCGTCTGTATGGGGCTCTGGTTAGCTATGCTAGGTGATGTTTCCACCAAATAGTTCAATGAATAGGTGTGTTTTCAGCTTTCTACAGAATTCCTGGAGGCTGTGCATGGCCCAGATTGAGTTTGGCAATGTGTTCCACAGACTTGGGGCATAGTAGAAGAATGCTCTGTTTGATGCAGAGAGAGTTTTTGCTGCTGGATGGTGGGATGGCTGGGGTGAATGGTGTATTGCCTCTTTGTGGTCTGCCATTTCATGCCTTTTAGATAAGTGATTGTACGTATTCAGAGGAAATATTTTGGTATGCTTTACAAATAATGAGATATGTGCAGATATACCATGTAGGATCCAGACAGCAGCATTCTGTGCAAGCTATGGAGGGTGGATTGCATAGCTTGGTAATTCTTTGATGGATGTTGTTGCAGTAGTTCAGGTGGGGGAATACCAGGGTCTGGAAGGCTGTGCGGATGTCATTGGAGTCAAGTGGGGGTCGCAGTCGCTGGACTGTTTTTATCTTGTACTTACAAACCCTCCTCCAGAAGAACCCGGATACCAGAACAAGACAACAGATGCACTAAAACCTACTCAACATACCAAGCAGCAAAACCAAAAGTTCACAAACTACCTGAAACAGAACTTTTTCAGTCTATGGCCCCACAAACTGGAATGCCCTCCCAAGCAGCCTCAGAGCCGTCAACGACCCATCAGAATTCCGAAAGAAGCTAAAAACACTTCTATTTCATGAATAATTCAAAACTGACACCCAAAACTCCCACCCTTAGACCTCCCAACTCCACTATTCCTCACTCCACATCCACCCCACCCATCCACAACCCAAACCCACCTTAAACCTCCCGGCTCCCCTTCCCTTCCCCCCACTCCACAACCACCCTACCCACCCAAAACTCCCACCCTTAGACCTCCCAACTCCACTATCCCTCACTCCACATCCACCCCACCCATCCACAACCCAAACCCACCCTTAAACCTCCCGGCTCCCCTTCCACTCACTCCACAACCACCCTACCCACCCAAAACTCATCCTACCTACTCCCAGACAACATGTATATAAATTGACTGCTCATAGTTATAAAGCTACAATGTTATAACATTCCAAACATACCCTTTTCCCCAATGTTCTCTGTATCAAGGATTGTTCTCTATAAACTGCTTTGATAGCTTGAAAAGTGGTATAAAAAAGAAGTTAAATAGATAAACTGTTGATGTGTGGTTGTAGTGTTAGATCTTGGTCCTGTGTTACTCCTAGGTAGCGTACCTGTAATTTGACTTGTAGGCGCGCTGTTGGGATTGTTATGTGTGCTGGTGGTGAGAAGGTCACGCCTTTTGTGATGTGAAGAATTTCAGTCTTTTGAAGGTTCACATTTAGGTTTTGTCTCTTTAACCAGTGGGTGAGAGCTAAGAAACAGTTGATTGGAAGGGTGTATTCAGGCTGTAGGTGGAGAATGGGTTGTACAATATTATATCATCTGCATATATGTGGTCTAGAACATTGTGGGATTTCATGATTGAGCAGCTGGGCTGAATGTAAATATTAAAGAGGAAGAAGAGAGAGCAGATCCTTGGGGAACACCTTGTTGGGGTTCAAACTGAGCTGAAGTGTGGTCCCTTGCTCAGATTTGCTGCTGGCGTTGGTTTAGGCCTGTGTGCTAGCACAATGCTAATGCTCCTTAACCACATTCAGTGTGTGCTAAAGTGGCATTAAATCATCTGTTACTGCATTAATATGGTAATTGTAGAAATAAAAACATGTAACTCGTGTGCCAGGAATGTGCATAACCTACACCTGACAGGCTGCTGGCATTAACCTTTAAAAAGGAGATAGAGCAGTTTTTAAACTAGATAATAGAGGAGAGCTGACAGTCGCCCAAGAGCGCATGGTTCGGAACAATGTTTCCTTGAAGGATACTACCTAAAGAATGAAGTTAGGACATATCAGCAGAGAGGTTCCAATAAAGAGAAAAGCACCCCAAATGCCCTTGAGTACGGAGCAGACAGAGCTTAAAGATTCCAAATTACCCCTGCCTATCGATAGCCAGATTAATATGAATAAAATACAGTCTCTAAAATGCTTGTATGCAAATGCTAGAAGTCTAAAAAATAAGATGTGAGAGTTAGAATATATAGCACTAAATGAGAGGTTAGATATGATTGGAATATCAGAGACATGGTGGAAGGAGGACACCCAGTGGGACACTGTGATACCTGGGTACAAACTATATCGTAATGATAGAACTAATCAAATTGGTGGAGGGGTTGTACTCTATGTTAGAGAGGGCATTGAGTCAGAACAGATTAAAGTTTTGCAGGAAACAAAATTTGCTGTAGAATCTCTATGGATTGAAATTCCATGTAAAAAGGGGAAGGCGATGGCAGTGGGGTGCACTATCGACCGCCTGGCCAGAATGAACAAATGGATGATGAAATGCTCAAAGAAATCAAGGAAGCTAACAAAAGTTACAGCGCAGTAATAATAATGGGTGGTCTCATGGCAGGACATGCTAGGGAGATAAAATTCCTAGATAAAATAAATGACTGCTTCTTGGAGCAGCTGGTTCATGAACCGACCAGAGGGGAATCCATATTAGACCTAGTCCTTAGTGGAACACCAGATCTAGTGCAAGAGATAAGGGTGTTGGGGCCACTTGGCAATAGTGATCATAGCATGATCACTTTTGATTTAATTAGTGGAGGAGGGATAGTAAGGAAATCCACAGTACTACCTTTTAACTTTCAAAAGGGAGACTATGATAAAATGAGGAAAATAGTTAAGAAAAATCTAAAAGGAGCAGTTGCAAAGGTTAAAGACTTACTTCAAGATTGGGTGTTGTTGAAAAATACTATCTTGGCAGCCCAGACCAGCTGTATTCCACGCTTTAAGAAAAGTGGAAGGAAGTCCAAGAAACTGCCAGCATGGTTTAAAGGTGAGGTCAGAGAGAATGTTGTTGCCAAAAAGCATCTTTCAGGAAATGGAAAAAAGAGCCAAACGACGATACCTGGAAACAGTACAAGCACTGGCAAGTCAAATGCAAGGCATTGATTAGGCAGGCAAAGGGAGAATTTGAGAAGAAGCTTGCTGCGGAAGCAAAAACGCAAAATAAAGATTTTTTTCAAGTACATTCATAGCAAAAACCTGTGAGAGAGTCATTTGGTCCATTAGATGATAGAGGGGTTAAAGGGGCACTAAGAGGTGACAAGGCGATAGCGGAGAGACTGAATGAATTCTTTGCTTCGGTCTTTACTGAGAAAGATGTAGGGATGTTACCCATTACTGAAGTAGTATTTAAAGGTGCGGAAGAACTGAAGGAAATATCGATACATTGGGAAGATGTATTACAACTATTAGATAAACTGAAGAGTAGTAAATCACCTGGGCCGGATGGTATACATCCAAGGGTGTTGAAAGAACTGAAATATGAGACTGCAGACCTGCTATTAGTAATCTGTGAACTATCATTAAAATCATCTGTAATACCTGAAGATTGGAGGATCGCCAATGTAACGCCAATTTTTAAAAAGGGTTCCAGGGGTGATCCGGGAAACTACAGAATGGTAAGCCTGACCTCAGTACCGGGAAAAATGGTAGAACCCATCATAAAGAACAAAATTGCTGAACATGTAGCTAGTCATGGCTTAATGGGAGACAGCCAACATGGCTTTAGACAAGGAAGATCTTGTCTTACTAATCTGTTATGTTTTTTTGAAGGTGTGAATAAACAGGTGGACAAAGGTGAGTAAATTGATATAGTGTATCGTTAAGCCTTTCCCCGTATGCGTTATGGCAAAGCCTACTGACTATCTTGGTAGCCACTCTACACCGACTCCATTCTGTTTATATTCTTTTGTAGGTGTGGTCTCCAGAATTGCACACTATACTCTAAATTAGATCTCACCAAAGACTTATACAGAGGCACTATCACCTTCTTTTTCCTGCTAGCCATTCCTTTCCCTATGCACCCTAGCATGCTCCTGGCTTTCTCCATTGTCTTTTCTACCTGTTTAGCCACCTTAAAATCATCAGAAACCATCGTGCCCAGGTCCCGTTGTTCTTTTGTGGACAGAAGTACTTCACCCACTACACTGTACCACTCCCTTGGATTTTTGCAGCCCAAATGCATAACCCTACATTTTTTAGCGTTAACATCGCAGCTGCCAAATTTTAGAATATTCTTCAAGCTTTGCTAGATCCCTCCTCATGCTATCTACTGCTTCCTGGATTTTGGTATCATCTGCGCACACTTGAGGCACGTCAAAGGTATACAAGTAAAATCCTAAGTGAAGAAGCTACACGACAGGTAATTTTGGGTAAATGCTAAGCCAGCCCCCGAAATGTCTCTGCATGTAAGGCTGTTCACACAAGTGGCTATTTCTGCATATAACATGCCAAGAGCCACTGCTATATTCACCTAAGGAAGGATAGGTGGGCAAAATTCTGTGTTTGCATTCCCAGGGGTGGAGTTTACATAGATACTTTGCAAACTTAGAATGCTGTGCATAAGCTGCCAGAGAAGGTATGAATACACACGTGTGTCTACCACACTGGTTGCATGTATACATGCCTGGGTTTATGTGGTTAGTGGGACATGTTAGCCACATAAACCTCCCTGACGCCAATATTCAGTGGTACTGTCCCCACAGACCACCACACCACAATCCAGGTCATGCCATGGCATTCATGGGCGGGGCCGGGTGGTCACAGTACCCATCTGGTCTGTGACAATTTTCAGCCCTCCAACCGGATAAGTAACTGTATAAAGTTTGGAGAGCCATTGCCTGTCCTAACTTTATGTGGTTTTGCTATCCGGTCCATAGCTGAATATTGCCGCTGCTGGATAGCGATGGAGGTTGATGGCAAAACCAGACAGAAATTCAGCGCTGGTGGATATCCAGCATCACTTTTACCCACAGCAGTTAGGTGCTTTACAAGCATTGACCACCATGGGCTGAATATTGAGTTCATCGATTTTAGAAGAGAATTGCACATACTTGCCCTTCTATAAATTGCCACTTACAGAAGTTTGATAACCATATCCGCTCATGCAGCCAGTTCTAAAATTAACTCCCAAATATCTTTTAAAGTTTCAGCTGTGGGGAGAAGGCAGAAGGTTGTAGGTATATCATTTCAGATTGTTGCAGCTTTACCCTGGAGAGTATGGCTCCTCCTAAGGTGAGCAGACCTGTGTACATAGTTTTACCAAAAGAGCCTCATTCGCCCTGTTGAAATGTTTTTGACAACTGATCTTCCCAAGGCCAGTTTCTGCCTAACCACAGAGCTTTCAAGCCTTTTGGCAGCAATAATGACAGTTTTCTTCTGCTGGGCAATAATGGAAGTCCCAATTTGTGCAGGTGAAATGGTTTTGCTTGCAAGGAAAGGTGTCATTAACCAACCAATTCATCTCTTAGCACACAAACATTTCAGCGTGTGTTCTTTTGCATAGGCCCCATATTTGAGACTGTATTTCTCTACATGCTTTGCTTTGCAGTTGTCTGCACTTGCAGAAGGTAATTTTATAAATAGGCTGTGAAGAGGTAATAAGGCCGTATATGAGAAACACAGAAGCAAGGGCAGGGCCAAAAAAGGAGGAGTTTAGAAGCTCAGTCTCAGAAGGAAGGAAGTAGAGAGGCCCAGACTAGGAGGGAGAAGCTCCCACTGTAATGCTAAGATTGTGTATATATGATTTGTCTTGTGCTGTTTGCAAGCCTGCAAAATGTATGTGAGGCATTCAGAGCCAACTTAGCTGGACTGGCAGAGCTTCACTACTGGCCAAGAACCTGAGCTGCTCATATTGTGGCAGCAGTGGGATTGCTGTCTTCACATCTGAAGACTATGGGCATACCAAACAGGTCTTGTAGGTGGGAAGACCAAGGAGATTACCTATGTGTCTTTATAAAACACCAGCACAGATCATCAATGAATATGTTAAGGGTAGCATTAAAGTATAGATCTCTAACCACCTCTCTGAAAACGGACCATTTGGTTCTTCTCTCTAATTCCTGTCCTTTAGAAACTTGCAGTCCAAAGTTGGAAGCTTGGATATAATTTCCTTATGGATAGTTGGCTTGCCAGATGCTTCTTGATGGCCTTGAAAGAATCCACACTGGCTCTTCTTCATTAAGCCACATTCATCAATGCACCCGGTAAAAATCTTTATCTACAGTAATTTTATTCAGCACAGTTACCTATGTGTTTTAACGGTGGGTGCAGATGCAAGCTTAAAAAAATTATGCTGCTCCGGGGAGATTTTCAACACCTCCCTAAAATACTTCCGCAGCATCTCAACCGCTGATAGTACTGGAGACCTAGGAAAACTCAGGAACCGGAGATTACAACGCCGGACCTGGTTTTCCAGGTACTCCATTTTCCTAGCAGCCACAGTACTATCCTTCAGCTGAGCATGAAACAAGTTACGCACCTCCCCCATCTCCTTCTCCAGGGTAGTAACCCTACTAACTTGCACTTCATGAGCCCTAGAAAGAGAGTCACAAGAATCTCTAACCACGTTGAGTTCAGTCTGAAACGTCCCACAAAGTCGATTCATAGATTCATAGATTCCCTATGTATTTTTTGGTGGTTTGTTTTTCCATTTTTTCTATTTCATTCATGGATAACATGTGGATGTATAAGATTTATTAAACTTATAAATAAAAAAATAAATAAAAATTATGCTGATCCAGGTTTTGTGATCCATTTGATTATTGCATGCTGAATCATTTCAGAAGACCAAGAACTCTGAAAAGTCAAGTGCTGATAATTTTAATCTAAAACGTAGAGCAAAAAGATTGCCCTGGGGCGTGCTGGAAATCTCAACCCTTCCCTTCAGAAGAAAGGCATACGATGGGTGCAAGAAGGAAGATGATGATGCAGTGATTCCTCATGCCTCATTCCGTACAAAGGAGAGGATATGCTGGGGAAGTCCTTCTGCTGTGACGAGACGCAAGTCTTCTCACCACACAGCTAGCGCAGAGCAGGCAAGAACCAGGGTAAATCTTTTTCCCCCAGCAGGCAAAAGAACATTCTCAGTAGGGATCAAGGAATGTGAACCAATCCAGTATGATAAATCATGATTGCTATATCTAAAAATCATGCCATTTCAAAATCAAAATACTGTGAAAATCCTAATTTCTTAAAATCCAAGGGCCCGATATTCAAAGACATTTACACAGATTACAGACCTGTAAACCATGTAAATGCCACCGAGCGGGATATTCAGAAGCACTAACATAGTTAGTACCGCTGAATAACCCCGATTAACACTGCTATATGCCCCGATACTAACTGTGTAGCAATGGGGCATGTTGCGGGCGTTCCAGAGACAGAACCAGTCGCTAACCGGGCAGCAGTGATATTGCACCACTGACTGGTTAGTGACTCATGGGTAAAGATAGGCACAGTAAAAGCTGACATATTTTAACTCGTAGGAGCTAACTGGGCAGCGGCTCATTGAATATTTGGATTTAATGTTCAGTCCGAGGCAGAGAAGCTTGCATTCTAGGGATTAATGCATGGCTGTGTAGACGGTGTCATCGAGAGTGTTTTGGTTTCTTGGACCATGGAATGATGTTCCAAGGGTTGCAAAGCAGAGATGGCTTCCATCTGTCCAAGAAGGGTCGAAATGTCTTTCACAGCAGACTGGCTAACCTACTGAAGTGGACTTTAAACTAAATTTGATAGGGATGGATGAAGAATGCCCTCGGGTAAATGAATGATTTTCAGAAGATTGTGTTCGTGAGGAACTAGCTAAACTAAAAGTAAACACACCCATGGGACTGGATGGGATACATCTGAGAATACTTAGGGAACTTGCGGATGTTCTAGCTGTTCCACTGTCTGACCTTTTCAATGCTTCTTTGGAGTCAGGAGTGGTGCCAGAGGACTAGAAAAAAGGTACATGTAGTCCCTTTACACAAAAGCGGACATAACAATGACATTGATAACTACAGGCCAGTTAATCTAACCTTTGTGGTGAGTAAATTATTGGAAACACTACTGAAAGAGAGAATAGTGAGGTTTCTCGAGTCCATTGGATTACAGGATCTGATGGAGCACAGGTTTACCAGAGGCAAGTCTTGTCAGACAAATCAGATTGATTTCTTTGACTGGGTGACCAGGGATTTGGACCGAGGGAGAGCCCTAGATGTGGGTTACTTAGATTTCATTAAAACCTTTGACACTGTTCAACACTGATGACTTAGAAACCAACTGAGCACTCTAGGGATGAACCCTAAAGTTGCTGATTGGGTTAGAAATTGGTTGAGTGGGAAGCGACAAAGGGTACAGGTAAATGGAGCTCACTTTGAGGAGGAGGAGGAGGTTACCAGTGATGTGCCACAGGGATCTGCCCTTGGTCCAATTCTTTTTAACATCTTTGGTAGCGATCTTGCGGAAGGACTGTCGGGTAAGGTTTGCCTTTTTTGCAGATGAAACCAAAATCTGCAATAGAGTAGACATGCAGGAATGAGTAGATAACATAAGGAGGGATCTGGCTAAGCTTGAAGAAAGGTAAAGAATTTGGCAGCTAAGATTTAATGCTATAAAATAGAGGAATTGGGCTGCAAAAATCTAAGGGAGCGGTACACTGTAGGGGGCGAAGTACTTCTGTCCATGAAAGAAGAGTGGGACCTGGGTGTAATTGTTTCTGATGATCTTAAGGTGGCTAGACAGGTATAAAAGGCAACTGCAAAAGCCAGAATGATGCTTGGTTGCATAGGGAGAGGAATGGCCAGCATGAAAAAGGAGGTGATAATACCTCTGTATAAGTCTCCGGTGTGACCTCATTTAGAGTATTGTGTGCAATTCTGGAGAACACACCTTCAAAAGGATATAAACAGGATGAATTTGGTGCAGAGGGTGGCTGCTAAAACGATTAGTGGTCTTCATTATAAAGCATATGAAGACAGATTTAAAGATCTTAATATGTATATGTTAGAGGAAAGGCGGGATAGAGGTGATATGATAGAGATGTTTAAATACCTCCGTGGCATAAATGGAACTCTGTCATCTCAGCAGCTGCCACTGCTCAAATGAGTACCTCACCTGCAAAAAAGCACCACCATGCACCCTGGTACTCTACAGGACTATGAGAGCAGAAGTGTGCCTTGTGCCGTATCAAATGACAATGGAGGAAATCCAAGAACCCTGACCTGAAAAATGAATATCTTGACAAACTCAAGACATGCTGCAGCAGCACCCTTCTCAAAAAAAGAAAAAAAACAAAACACTACACTACCACCCTCTTCTGCACCCTCAACAAACCCAGGGAGCTATTGGATCTGGTGAAATCCCTCACCAGAGATCTCACCCAACTGCAACAAGACAGCAGCCTGAACCCCCAGGACATGGCAGGTTATCTTCAAGCCAAACATAACCATGTCAAGCCTGCTGTGTTCATCCTACTCACACTAAACAAGGCCACACAGCACTGGAAGTCTTCAGAGACATTCCCACCGAAGAGCTTGATGAGATAATGTCCCACATCAATACAACCACCTCCCCACCAGACCCTTGCCCGGTATCCTGGTTAAAAGCCACAAAGATTCACTTTCTACCATTAGTTTCAGCCATTCTGCAAATATCACTGTCACAAGCCATCTCCCCCCTCCCCCAAAACAGAGCCCCTTCAGGCCTCTCCTAAAAAAGCCAGCGTACCCTTCCTAGCTAAAATCATAGAAAAGGCTGTCCAGATCCAGCTTCAAGAACACATCGATCAACACGCACCGCTGGACCAACACCAACATGGATTTTGCCCCATTACAGCACAGAAACTTTGATGACATCCTTATTATCAACACTTATCACCGAGACACAAGAAACCTCCAACTGTTTCATACGACTATTTCTAGACATCTCTGCAGCATTCAACACTGTATCTCCCCAAATGCTGCTGGACCAACTCTACACCATCAGAGTGCAAGGCAAGCCCCTCAAATGGATTCACTCATACCTCATACAGCATAGCCAAAGGGTAAAGATCGGACACCACACTTCTTCCCCCTACACCTTGCCACAAGGAGTAACCCAAGGATCCGCACTCTCTTCACTACTTTTCAATATTTATATTCAACCACTGTGCACAACCATCCAGAACTTCAGCGCCGAGCACAAAATCTACACCGACGACATAATGATATTTACCCCATTCTGTACAACTGCTCCTGACTACTCGAGCCTCACAGCATGGTTTAAAGAAATAGTCAATTGACTTCAGCTCCACAACTTGGCAGTCAACTTCAGCAAGACTGAAATTCTTCACGTCACCAGGGATCCTGCATGTACACACCCACATCCATCAGAATCAACATCTAATATGGACCTGCAGGTCAAAACACAAGTCAGATATCTCGGCATTTAAATGGCCTTGAACACCACAGCCCAAACTCTGTATGGAGCTTCCAGATTTGAACATATCATGCCCATCATAAGGCAATTACATCGGCTCCCAATAGCGAGCCATCTGAATTACAAAGCTCTATTGATGACATTTAAAGTACTACATGACATGTCCGCAGACTCCCTTGTGGTAATCATACAATGGACCCCGAACAATAGAATGAAGAGAACAAGCTTGGCTAACACACTCACCACCCCGTCAGCAATAAGGACAAGTACCCAAACTGCCAAGAACAGAGACTTATAATTATATGCACCAACCCTGATCCGATCCATCTCCGACCTTTCAACTTTTAGGAAAGCAATAAAGACTCATTTATTCCAACTATTCTATGACCATATACCATTGCTATGCTAGAGATAAGGCCTATCAATCCCACAGCTACAACTTCCCCCCTGCTAACCTCTTACCAACTTGTAATTTAGTTCCCCCTGTTACTACCCAAGTTGACATCCCTGTTGAATGTTAAACATTTACTGTTCCTTTTCAATGTAAAATGTTTTATTGTTCCTGTTCTATGTAAACTGTGCTGATTTTGAAATAGTGTGGTATATAAAATCAAATAAATAAATCATCCTCGATCGGCAGGTGAACTTCCAAGCCCACATCCAGAAGACCACTAAGGCGGTGTATTACAAGCTGAGAACTCTATGGAACCTGTGTCCCCTCCTCTCCTCAGAAAACTTCCACCCAGTCTGCCAAGCTACCATCATACCCCACTTCGATTATTATTATTATTATTATTATTATTAGAGCCTCTTTTATACCGCGCTATTCAGCATCAGTGCGGTTTACAATGAACAATAAAATACACATTTCCGATGGTACTTTGTGTTTACAGTTGAACAGGTAATGCAACTTGGATAACAGGGTAACTATTTACAATTTAAGACATAATTGGGAACTCTTTTGACTTCAGTCAAGGGGGTTCTGAGAGGCTTGTGAGGATGGTGCAGCGTCCACATTGGCTTCTGGGTAAAACTGGAGGAAGAGGTGAAGTTTTAAGGCCTTTCTGAACTGAAATAAGTCCTGGATTGATCGGATGCCGTGAGGGAGGCTGTTCCAGTACCTTGGTGCGCAGAAATTGTAGGCCCTGCCTACTGTTGCCTTGGTGCATTGTGTTATTAATTTTGGGACTACCAGGGTGTTAAGTGTTACTGACCTTCTGTCCCTATTGAGAGGAGTTGTCTGGATTAGTTCAGTCAATGATGCCGACGAAAGCCCTTTAATAACCTTGAAGGTAAGTAGTAAGGTCTTGTAAGTGATTCTACCTTGTATCGGGAGCCAGTGGAGATGTTTTAGAATGGGTGTGACATGGTCTTTCCTAGAAGCGCCATGTAGAACTCTTGCTGCGGCATTCATTGCAAGTTGAAGTGGATTTAAGGTGGCTTGAGGGAGACCTTGCAGGATTGAATTTGCATAAGCAAAATGCAGTATGATTAGTGCCTGATAGATGGTTCTGAAATCGTCAGGTGCAAGCAGGGATCTTAGATGTCTAAGGGATCGGATTTTATGGTATACCGCTCTTACAATGTTTCCTATGTGCGCCTTCATATCCAAGTGCTGGTCTAAGGTCACGCCAAGGTATCTGATAGTGGGCTTGGTCTGGAGATCTGCATCCTTCACTTTTATGAAAGACGGAGCAGTGAAGTTTCGATTCCTTGTAATAAATAAAACCTCCGTTTTCTTGTGTTGGATCCTAAGGTTTTGGGATTGCAGCCAGTTAGAAACTTCATTTATGCAGTTTGTTATAGGTGTGAGGTTGGGTTTCTCTGTTGCAAAAGGCATGTATAACAGCACGTCATCAGCGTCATTGCAATTATTTACCAGGGACTACTCAAACATGCCATCCTACCACTCCAGCATGCTCAAAACACCATGGCACATACCATCTTCAGAGCCTTCAGACACACCCATACTTAAATCCCTCCACTGGCTACCCATTGCCTCTACAAAGTCCTCACCATCATTCACAAAGCCCAAAACACCACCTCCAAACACCTCCACTCCTTAATCAGCACCCCTAAACCAACAGACCATGAAGACAAAGCATGCAGAACCTACTTAACTTGCCTTCACAGATCCATACAAGCAGCCAATATGCTCACCTAAGAGCCTTTGCACTCTCTGCCCCCACCCTCTGAAATACACTACTTCTCTCATTACATAACACCCAATCACCTCAAGACTTTAGGAAAACCTGAAGATGTACCTCTTCCCAGAGCACTATGGCACAAATAAACAGACCACCCTCTCACAAGAACATACTCATCTAATTCAGAACAGCCCCCACCCCTCCCCCATAGGCATCCACCTAATACTCCAGCGCCCCATTTCCTCATTGAATACTGGAAATCCTACTCTTTATGGGTGAAGGTAGTGTAGTTTTAGCTATCTGCAATGCATCCATACTGTTAAAGTTGACTGTAACCTACATATTATTGTTCTGTGTACACCAGTGTAAATTGTAATCAGTTTTGACTGGTAGAAAAATGGTATAGTAAAACCAGTTAAATAAATAATAATAAATAAATACCTGTGTGGCATAAATGCACAAGAGGAGAGCCTCTTGATTGAAAGCAAGCTCTGCTACGAGGGGACATAGAATGAGGGTGGCAAAGGATAGACGAGAGTAATACGCGGAAATATTTCTTTACAGAAAGAGTGGTAGATGTATGGAATAGTCTCCCAGTGGAAGTGGTAGAGACAAGGACAGTATCTGAATTCAAGAAAGCATGGGACAAACACAGAGGATCTCTAAAGGTAAAAAGCGGACTATAGTAGTTGACATGGAAAGGCAGGCTAGATGGGCCATGTGGTCTTTTTCTGCCATCATGTTTCTATGGCTATCATTTGTATAGTGCTACAAAGCGTATGCTGCACTGTACAGAGACATGTAAGAGACAGTCCCTTCTCATAAGAGCTTACAATCTAGTCAAGACAGACAACACAACAACTGGGGACTAGGATATATCAAGGGAATGATCAGGAAACACGTATTACTGGAGTCAATATTCAAAGACATGACTACTGCACAAAGGGACACGTTCACTAAAGAGTGCAGCAGTCATATACATGGCACTGTGCCATCTGGCATGTGGGTGCACTTAATGCCACCACAGTGCGTGGCATTAAGAAGCACATTCCGTACAGTGCATCACGGCCTCTGTGCATCTGTTTCAAACCGGATTCACAGAAGTAGATGTGATTCTGATCCCACGGGGCTTGTCTAGCCCCCACGGGATGAGAATCACATCTATGGTCAGTACGTGCAGGCCGGTCCCTATTTCGATCAGCCTGCACATACTGAGCCAAGCTTGGCTAACTCAGTCAGGTTCCTGAATGGAGCCGCGGTGCCATGGCATCTGTTTGCCATGGCACTTCGGCTCCATTCAGGAGCCATAATTCCCGGCCATAAACCACTTTCTCCTTTCCCCGCAGCCCGATCCCCAATCTGGCCTTCCATGGCCACGGTCAGGCTGAGCGGAATCTCCTGTGGGAAAGGTATTTTGAGCAGTCTGCGACTGACCTCAGGAGGGTCTGGAACCCAAGGAGGTGTTCGCCCCCGAGGCCTGAGGGAGAAACCGCCGAGCTCTTTGGCGAGGTTGCAAAGAAACATATACAGCTGATATGCCTGGATGTGGCATGCCAGCCTGGATCCCTGGTATGCCTTGTGCCCGAGGGCATCGAGGGCATGGGATTCCCCGCCCACCGGGACCGAAGAGTGTGACTTCGTGCTCTTATGCTTCCACATCGCCAATTCAACCATCATGGAGGCATGAGAAAGTTGAGTCTTCCGAAACCCTGGGCCCCACTGGACCCTGTATATGGCATCAAGCCTTTTGCTGATGATGGGGACCGAGGCAGGTGCTTCCCACATGCGAAGGAGCAGCCGTGATAAGATGGGCGGCACAGGGACTGTAAGAGACTCCCTAGGTGGAGATTCATACTGCAAAATGTCAAGCTCCTCCGTCCTTGGTTCCTCCTCTGTCTGCGTGGGCAGATTGAGGGCCCATGCAATATCCCACATGAACACCAAAAAAGAGGTGTCCTTGGGAGGCAACCGCTGTCACACGGAGGTTAGTGATGGGTCGGAAGGAAGGTCCCTATGGGCGCGAGTCTCCAGGGAGGTGTCCCCATCCAATTCCTAGCTTGAGCTCCGAGAAGGACTCCGAGTCGGGCTGATCCCCATGTCCATTGGCCGAGGCTCGCTTGGAGCTAGAGGCACTGACTCTGGAAGATCTTGCCCCCGAGAAAAGGGCGGCAAGCGAGACCAGCGCTGAGGACCTTCACAAGGCCCATGGCTCTCGGGGGTTTCCAAGGCGGTCTTCAGTACCTCCGTCGGGGGACCCTCAGTCTCAAGACATGGGCAAACCGTGCTGGGTAATAGCGCCTGCTGGGCAGCGAGGAAGGCAGAAACACTGCACTCCAGTGCCAGCATGTGGGCCTCCCACTCAGTAGTGGGGCCCTGCGACGCCAATGCTGGGGTGACCAGGTCTGGCATGGAGGAGGAGGGGGGTTCCTCACTGGGATGACCCTTGGGAGACCTGGCACCATTGTCGGAGGCCTCCGAATCCGTACGAGGTACCTTTCGAGGCCGCTCCATGTCTGACTCTCGGGAACGCACATGAAACCGGTCGCACTTGTCTGGAGCCCCTGACAGCGACTTCAAGGTCTTCTGCTTCTTTTGCTGCTCCACCTCAGGTGAACCCTGATCATGGTGATGCCTGGGGCGTGGGGTTGCCGCAGGAGATCCCGCAAGTGGTGGATCGGCAGAGTGGGAAGCCACCGGGGACCCCGGGGCTGCCTTACGGAAAATATCATCAGACTTCTGCTGTAACAAGTGGTCTTCTTCCTGAGCTAATATGTCTACCTCGATTGTTGTATATACTCAGTTATAAAAAGTAGAACCTCATTACAGATTCACAAGGTATTATTAAAAAGGTCCTTTTTTGGAAAGATTATAATAATGAGATTGAACAGTTAGGAGGTTAGTTAGGTTATTAGTTAAGTTTCATGATTAGCGATAGGCCAGAATGTTGAAGATGACATCATTGGTGGGGCCGCGAATACGATCACCAATCAATGGGAAGGAAGAGGATTTAAAGGGGTTAGGTAGTCCCTGAATCGCATGCGCGGCGTTTCTCTGAAGTGTTTGCAGAAAAACTTTTAAATGGTATTATTCACACAGAGAAGATATCAGACGTGTGCAGCATAAAAGTAGGTATCGTTTCAAGCTAAGATCAGTACATGAAACGGAGTAGAAGTTTTTAACTGCTTTGGGTTATTGGACTGTGTTTTATTTTGTAATAGTGAGACAAAGAAGAGAACAAATCCCCTGAAGAAACAGAAGAAGTGAAACGCGACTGTGGAGCCTAAGATAGGCGTTGGGATTCGTGAGCCATTATATTGTTAAAGTTTATCCTTAATTTTAAGAAGTTTGAACAGTGACTCGTATGAAGGTGGGATCAGAGGGTTACTATCAAGTCCCTGAAGAGATTGTTTCACGAGTTTGTGATCACTTTTCTTTGAGATCGACAATCGAGAAGTTGGATAAACTTGTAGAATAGGCTTAGATACAAGAAATTTAGTCTCAGTAGATAATATATAGGAGGTCATTGATGCAAAATAAGCACAAAAACTGGAAGGATATTAAATCCAGAAAAATCGTGCTTTGATGTCTGAGACCTCAGATAAGAATCAAACCCCAAGTAATGGAGGTTCTACTTTTTATAACTGAGTATATACAACAATCAAGATCAGACTTCTGCTTAAAGCTTAGCAAGGCTTTAGCAGACATTTTCTTACAGATAGAGCAGAGCTCCGGGTAGTGGGCAACCCGCAGACACCACAGACAACAGTCATGTGAGTCCGTGAGCGACATATTCTTGGAGCATCTGTCACATTTTTTGAAACCGGTGGCCATGGGGGCTGAAAGAGCCCCCGCAAGGTTGAAGACCCTTGAGGCCAGTGGTAAGAAAAAAGGATGCAAAAAAAATTAAAGGAAAGGGAAAAAACAGAGTCCCCTAGCCCACCGCTGAGGCAGAGGCGTAGGGGAGGATGGGAGAGGACTGGTTCAACTGGAAAGAGAGGCCAAGAGGCCGAAGACAAAAACACTTTTTCTGAGGGACGGAGACGTGCGTCTGAAAGGCTCCACAGAAAAAGGGAGACTGAGCAAGATGGCACCTTTGGGCAGGAAGAGGACCATGCATGCATGGCAGCAATCCCAAAGGCTTTCTTTGAAAGCTGGGGAATTGCTCTGCATGGGTTCCGCCGGTGCAGACGTCACCCATAAGTGAGTACTGACTTCCTGTTTGTTCCTGGAGAATGGATAAATTTATCTGGAAAGTAACATGTTGGCCCCATTCCCAGAATGCTTCTGGCTGCTCCATTCATAAAATGGAGAAATTTTGATTCTACATATATACATTTTGGATGGAAGTATCAATTAGCCAGCAATGAATTTAAAGCAAAGCACTTAAACAGTTATCTGGTGCTTTAAAATACTAAGGGGTCTATTTACTAATATTTAGCATGTGGTAAGTTTGTTACTGCGTGCTAAGGACTGCCAAGGTCCACTTTATTCTTGTGTCATGCAGGTACTTAGTGCACAGCGTCTATCATCATGCACTAAGCTTTAGTAAACATGCTCCTAAGTGATTTCAAATAGTCACCTGATTAGTTATTTATTTTTCTCTATGATTGACTATTCTGTAAAATGCTACAGTTTTAGAGTATAATACACATGATTGCCAGATTCTAGGATACTTATCCAAAGTGTATGTGTGGGGCGGGGAGGGAGGAAGGGACCTTAGTTCCAGGTGTGGAAGAGGGATGAGGAGTCATTAGCCTGCATCTCCTGATGCATCCCATGACAGCAACAATATCACTTCCAAGCAGACAAATCAACAGAGAAATAGAGAGAGAGAGTGCTGCATTTCCCCTGTACTGTGCAAAGTAGAAACATAATGGATGTAAAAGTTTAAAAACGGACATATGCAAATCATTAAATTGAAAGATTGTTTTTTCTATCCCTGCTGTCTCCATTGCAGGATTTGGAAAGGGGGGGGGGGAGGCTACCAAACAGGCAGGAGTCATGACACAGCTCCAAAATTGGGGGCAATCCCTGAAAATAAGGGGCATCTGGTTACTTTAAACACACTGCCAATTCACGCAACAGTGTTCAGGCTTTCCTCGAGTTTTCAGAAGCAGGGACTTGTCTTATGATTTAAGCACATGAGATCCCAGTTTTACAATGTGACTATGGCATTTTGGTCACCTCAAGTCATTTTGTTTTGCTTGGCCTTGCACTCCTAAGGTGTGGCATCGCATTTGCACTTTCCACATTTTTAAGGTAATAACATTTGCGGGTCCGGTTTATGCACACATTCCATTTCTAATGGGAAAGAGAAAGCTGGCTTACGGCTACTCTCTCTCTCAGCTGGAAGAGCAAACAAGACCTTCTAATGCATTGATATTGCCAACGGTTTGAGACATAAACTAAATGCAACGTGCATATTCTCCACAGCCTTTCTTCATGTTTGTCTTTCCTCTTTCAGGACAGCTTGCTCAGAACACTGCAGCACGAACCATCTTTTGAAAACCTAGGCACTCCCATATCACACTCACCCTAAGATCCCTTCACTGGCTACCCATTGCCTCCAGGATCAAATTCAAAGCCCTCACCATCATCCACAAAGCTCGGAATGGACTCACTGCCCAGAACCTCAAAATGTCAATCAGCACCCCCAGCTCCACCAGTCCCCGCAGGCAGACTACACGTAACCTGCTCAGCCTGCCGACACAAATCTGTAAAAGCACGCGATATACCTGCCAGAGGTCCTTCCCACTCTACATCCACACCCTCTGGAACACACTGCCACCCACCCTAAGAAATATCCAAGAAACAAAAGTCTTCTATAAACACCTAAAGATTCATCTCTTCCAGAAGCACTACGGCAAGTGCTGACCTCCTCAAGAAGCTACCGGCCTGACCACCGCACCCACATACTGTACCCTTTGTACCTGCTTCTAACTTCACTACCCAACTACCCCGATCCCCAGGATGTTTGAGTACACTTGTCTATTTTTTATTTAACAAGTTTTACATACCACCCTATCTTCCATTCAGGGTGGTTTACATTACAACTTCATCAACTTTACAATAAATAGGAGGATGAACTTGGAGGGGTATACATCAAACATATATGAACTTGGTGAACTATTATACAGTACTATTAGTCAGGTCCAGGGGTAATGGGCGGAGGGTATGTGGTGGGGACTGGGGGTGTATGCAGGGCTAGGGGGCGTAATGGGAGGGTATGTGGTGGGGTCTAAGGGTATAAAGGTATGGCTAGAGGGTGTTTATCAAGTTATGTTGGCATAGTGCTCCGAGAATAGGAATGTCTTCAAGGCTTTGCAGAAATCTTGTAGGTCAATGGTGGCTCTTATGGTATCTGGTAATGAGTTCCAAAATGAGGGGGCATAGATGGAGGGTACTCTGTTGCTTTTAGCTGTTTTGCTTTAGTTTTTACCTTTGGTAAGAGCAAAAGGTTTTTAGTGGACGCTCGTCAGTTTCTTGTTTCTGCATCTTTCATTATCATTGGTTGTAAGGTGATTGATGCCAGTTGGTGAATTAATCTTAAAGATGATAGTGAGTGATTTGAATTTGCATCTTTGATGGATTGGGAGCCAGTGCAATTGTTTTAAAGTTGAGCTTATGCGGGTGTCTCTCGGTATACGAGATATTCTTGCAGCCATGTTTTGTATTAGTTGTAGTGGTTGGGTGCTATGTTTTGGCAGGCCTTGATAGATGGAGTTGCAGAAGGCCAATATCGGTATAATCATAGCCTGGCAGATGGTGCGAAAGCTCTTCTCATCTAGAAGTGGTTTGAGATTTTGTATTATATGAAGTTTGTGGCATGCCAATCTTGAAACTTTGGATATATGTGGTTGGAAAGTTAGGTTTTAGTCCAGTATAACTCCAAGATATCTCACATCCTGTTTGATCTCGATATCATTCTGATGGATTTTAATGTTGTTCGAGGGTGTGAATGAGCTATTCCGGGTTATGATGAGTGGAGGCTTTTTCATGTTTGTCCTTCCTCTATTAGTATTTATTTTATAATATTCCTCTCTTATGAAGTCAGGCACATGGCCTGGTATTAGACAGCTCTCTCTTCTCCACACTGGTGGAACGCTACGAAGAAGAATGAAAAGGTTTGACTACAAATAAAGACCATATAATCTAGTTTGCCCATCCATACCAACTGCTCAGCTGGTCATCCCTTCCTCTCCCTCAGAGATCCTCTCTTCTGATCCCATGCTTCCTTAATTCGGGTACAGTCTTTGTCTCCATCACTTGCATTAAGATGTTTTCCATGCACCTACTACCTTTCTGTTAAGAAATATTTTCATATATTTCCCCACGAGTCCACCCTCTTTCACCTTCACTCTACGACCCTTCATTCTAGAGCTCCCTTTCCCTTCAAAGGGCTCAGGCCTTCTTTACAGTATTACCTTGGACGTGCAGAGGAGTAATCTAGTGCATCAAAAAGTAGCCTGAGATCTAACTAGGGAAACCATGATCCAAATCCCATTGATGCTCTTCATGACCTTGGACAACTCACTCAACTTTCCGATCTGGGGACAGGGAAATGCCGGGCATACTGAAATCAACTCATCTTGAACATAAGAACATAAGATATGCCATACTGGGTCAGACCAAGGTCCATCAAGCCCAGTATCCTGTTTCCAACAGTGGCCAATCTAGGTCATACGTACCCAGCAGTTTCCCCAAAAGACACAGGTTCCGCAATGCTTGTACTGAGATACTCTGATAAATGCAAAACTAATTCAACTTAATTAAATCAATGTCAGTGCATCTATCTTCTCCTCCCATCCCACCTTTCCTCCAGGGTACACATTTATTTTTAGATTTATTTCAAAAGATCCCTATGCTGGTTTTGTGCCACAGCTCTCTGCACATCTAGTACTGCTATAGAAATGAGAAGCAGTACTGGTGATAACGTCCCTTTCCTCAGAGAGAACTAGATTTACAATTTACCTGTGTCACCTGCCACTCGCCCAATTTCTAGCCCAGTCAGTCACTTTAGGATCCATACTAAGGGCACACTGCTTATTTATAAATCACCTATGTGGAATCGTGCTGAAATCGAAGTGCACCACATCTAGGGCTCTCCCTCGATCTACATCGCTGATCATCCATTCAAAGAAACAGACACTGTGCTCACTGCTATTCCATTGCAGGCAGTAGCCCTTCTTACCAATCTTTATTGTAGCTCATAAATGTATGCGCTGTCTGCAAGAAGATCCATGCTGCTACACTGACTTAGGGATCATAACACAGATATTTATGTCTGTCTGAATCATGGCTAGCTGATAGTGTTGTTAATGAACTGGTTCCTGGCTATGATTTATTTAGTTATTCAAGGGTAGGTCGTTGGGGTGGGGGTGTTTTTATTTTAGCTCAGAGCTGATTGAAATTTACTAGTATAAACATTACTCATGAAGAAGGCTGTGCTGTGATTTGGTGCCGAAAAAGAAATTGAACTTCTGCTTAGGCTCATCTTGATTTAGCTACCTTTTTGGATACTCTGTGTGCTCCTGCTCTGAATAACACACACTTATTGGGAGATTTTTCATCTTTCCACTGTTCATCAGCAAAAATACGATTGTTTTATTCACACCATGTCTGCCCTGGATTCTGGGCAAATAGTGCATGTGTCAACCCATGAGAAGGGGAGCATTGTGAATCTGATTTTTGACCCAATTAAACTGAAAGTCAATTTACATAAGAACATAAGAACATAAGATATGCCATACTGGGTCAGACCAAGGTCCATCAAGCCCAGTATTCTGTTTCCAACAGTGGCCAATCTAGGTCATACGTACCTAGCAGTTTCCCCAAGGGACACAGGTTCCACAATGCTTGTACTGGTTCAAGCATTGATATTCTGGGTCCCTTCTTAATAATGGTTTATGGACCTTTCCTCCAGGAACTTGTCCAAACCTTTTTTAAACCCAGCTACACTAACAGCCTTTACTACATCCTCCGGTAACAAATTCCAGAGTTTGATTACACGTTGAGTGAAAAAATATTTTCTTTTATTAGTCTTAAATAGTTTACCCTGTAGCTTCATTGCATGTCCCCTAGTCTTTCTATATTCTGATAAGGTAAACAATCGATCTCTGTTTACCCGTTCCACTCCGTTCATTAATTTATAGACTTCTATCATATCTCCCCTCAGCCGTCTCATTTCCAGGTTAAAGAGCCCTAACCTTTTTAGCCCTTTTTACAACTTTCCAGCAGACCCTAGTCTGACCGTAGTAAGATATTTTTTTTCTGTGTCAACTCTGTAGGGCATATTCCTTAAGTAAAAAAAAAAGGGAAATCCCAATTACAATGTCTGAGCCCTCAGACCAAAAGTTCCCTGCTCTGCATTGCAGTAGCACTAGTTACATCAAGGAAAATTTGCATGCTTCGACCAAAAAATTCCACTATAAAGCAGTTTATCCCATTCAGAGGACAAGATCGTCACCAAAGTATCTTGGGAATCATCTAAAACAACTGTTAAATCAAGATCTGAGGTGGATGAGCCAGATTGCTCAGCCCCATCTCCCCAATATTTTTCAGGAGAAAGCAAGTCAATTTGGGGAAAATTAAAAAATCTAAAGTTATGTTTCCTGATTACATTTTCAAGCAACTCCAATTTGAAATGCAAATTAAAGAAGTACTTAACAGAGGTATCCCACATTATCTGCAAAGTATGTGCCTGAGATTCACGTGCAAGCAATCAAACCCCAAGTGACTGCATCTGGGAGTAAATATCCTGACATTGAGCCACACAACTCACACAACTGGGTAACTGTTTCTAAGAAAAAAAGCTTTCCTTGTATAACTCTCCACACGTCTACCAAAGATACCTCTTGGCGTGGATGATCCCGAGTAGGGTCTTCGATCTCAATAGGTAAACTGATAACTTGAGACATTAAACTAAAAATCTTCAGGAAGCATTGTTCATTTCCTATTAGCTCTGGGTTCTGCTTCAGGTAAAATTGTAGACAGCAATTCTAAGGACCATTTTGGTGGCTTGGGGAGGGGGGGAATTATGCCACGAAAGCCAAGGGACACATTCTCAGCAGATGAGGAAGATCATTGCTGTCTATTTCCCAAATACGTGTCCATTGTGGCCTTAAAAGGGACTGGAGGAGTAGCCTAATGGTTGTTATTTTATTTATTTAGTAAACATTTGTATACCGCAGCTTCCTACGATCAGCCGCGGTTACTTTACAGAATCATCATGTATCGTACAATACAATGAATTTTTAGAGTACAATTTTGATTTTGGCAACGATTTGCATATCACACGAAATAGAGACTAGATACTTTTCATAATTTTAAATAAACATTCGATTCAAGGGTACGAGGGTGGGGGATACAATATACATATATACATGATTACCTATCGGTCGTCAAATGCTTCATTTGTTCCAAGTGTCATTAGAAGATAACTGGTTGTGGTAAGGTGCTGCAATTAGGTTGGGTTGTAGAATGTCTGAAATAAATGCGTTTTGAGGTTTCTTCTGAATTCAATAAGGCTATTTGTCATTCGGAGCTCAGGAGGGAGCTGGTTCCAGTGGATCGGTGCTACATAGGTGAATGCTCTGTTGCTCGTTTCTGTTTTAACAGATCTCATGCTGGTAGGGACACAGAGCGTGTTAAGATGTATGGTTCTTCTGTTCCTGTTGTGTGTTTGCTTAGTGATTAGGTTGTCAAGGTATGAGGGAGCAATATTGTGTATGAGTTTAAACGTTGTTATGAGTATTTTGTAGATGATGCGGGCGGCTACTGGGAGCCAATGTAGTTCCATAAGCACTGGCGTTATGTGGTCCGTGACGTTTTTTTCCATGATGATTCTTGCAGCAACATTTTGGGCCATTTGTAAGATATTTAGGGTGTTCTTCGGGAGGCCTTGTAAAATGGCGTTGCAGTAGTCCAGGTGAGGAATGATTAGCGCTTGAGCGACAGTCCTGAAGTCTGATTTTTCTAGGATACTGCGAAGTGGTTGTAGAACTTTCAATTTGTAAAATATGGCTCGGTTGACTGTTCGGAGATGTTTATCCATCTTAAGGTTGTTGTCTATTAGGACCCCTAGGTATTTTATTGCAGGCTTTGCATGGTAAATGTTTTTGTTGAGGGTTACTGTAGTGGGTGGGTCGAAATTAGTTTTTTTGGAGATAAACATGACCTCTGTTTTCTTGTGGTTTATTGACATGTTGTTTTGTTAAAGCCATGTTTGTAACATGTCAAGGCATTTTTCTAGGGGTTGGAACAGTGGACTAGAACTAGGGCAACCAGGGCTTGAATCCCACTGCAGCTTCTTGTGGTCTTAGGCAAGCCACTTATCCCTCCATTGCCTCAGGTATAAAATTAGATTGTAAGCCCTCCAGGGACAGGAAAACAGCTACTGTGCCTGAAAGCAGGACCATACCAAGCTAGAAAGGCCCCTGTGCAACTGATGAATCTGGTGCCCCCAGCCACATTCAGCAAAGCCCAGTGATGACATCAGTGCCCCTTCTGTGCTGGCGCTCGGTGCAGCTGCACCACTCCCAAAGCCTTTGCTAGGACCCTGCCTGATGGAAGACATCTTGAGCTGCTGAGAAAAGGCATGAGCTAAATCCACTTCCTTTAAAAAGCAGTGTGGCAGCTACTAGAACCTTTTTAAAGGTTCCTCTTACATATTTTACTTAAGATGGAAAAGAGTTGAAGAGTCATAGAAGGTACCAAGCTCAGAGAGAGACCCTCTCAGTGGCTTTGAAGGGGCTCCAGAGTGGAATGATCTGACCCCTTCAGGCTCAGATGCATGTCTGCGACCACACGCCACAGCACCAGCTCACTTATATATGAGCAAAATTGTGTTGATGACATAAGAGATGCCATACTGGGGCAGACCAAAATGGATGTACAAAAAAGCCACAGGTATACAATCATTTCATAAACATAAAAAATTTGATTTGAAACATCACGGGCTAATAAATAAGCAAACACTTCCTAAACAGACTAGCTTTTAGTAAGGGTCTAGGATGCATGTAATTGGTGGGTCTCTCTAAGATCAACTGGCAGGACATTCCATTTCATTGCAGCTCTATAACCAAAGCACCAAAAAAATGCCCCACCAGAATTCAAACACACACACACACCAGGACAAAGTAGGAAAAGACAAAGGATGAGATAGAGGAGTGTCTAAATCCAGCATAAATCTCTTATTGATGTCTCCTTAAAGCTTTATAACTAAAGTGCATTCTGTGGTTAATGTGCATTCCAGCACATGTTAACGGCTTCCATGACCTGGAGGTTATTGTTTCCGTGCATGTGGGACTATTACCATTCGCTGAAATGTAGGAGTGGGGTGGAGAGTAGGCACTGAGTGCACACTGCAGTTTGTGTGGATAATCGCTGCTGTGCATTTACCGCTGCCTCTGTAGGTAGCACTAGGTACACCCACGGTAACTGCCCAGGGTCAAACACGAGCTAAGGGCCAATGTCAAGCACATGCTGATCATGCTCACAACAATTACTAGAGGACAGCAACCTTGTGGTCTTGGGCAAGCCACTTAACCCTCCATTGCCCATGTTCCCTGTAAGTATTAGTGTATGTGTCTCATATCCCCGCGTGTTAAATGTATCCCCCAATTGTGTTGTGATCGCTTTGATTGAAGGATAAGGCGGTATACAAAACTGTCTAAATAAATATATGTCTAAATAAATTACTGCAGTGTGGTGGCACCTACTCAAAATGTGCTCTCGGGCAAAATAATTACACATAAGTAAAAAGGACCCCTAAAGTATTTTTCTACATTGTCCTACGAATGTAGAACCCGCAAGGGTACATTAAACCTCGCCACCGATGACATATAATGGTATAAGACCATGGTAAACTTCAAAACCAAAACATAGCAACTTGAACATAATTCTTGCCGATACTGGAAGCCAGCATTGACCTTTCTCACTTCCTACCCCTCAATATAATTTGAGCTGCCATATTTTGCAAAATCAGTTGGATCCCCATGGCCTAGTCTCTTGACCAGGGATCTCCAAACCAGTCCTGGAAGGCCGCAATCCTGCCAGGTTTTCGGGATGTCCCTAATATGCATAGGATAACTTCAAATACAATGGGGGCAGTGCATGCAAATATATCTCATGCATATTCTTTAGGGATATCCTGAAAACCTGACTGGCTTGCAGCCCTCCAGGACTGGAGTTGGAGATCCCTGCTCTTAATGATCACAAAGTTTAGTACAGCAATCAAGCACAAATCACACCAAACAGAAAAGGCAGAACCAGGGGGTGGTAAGTCACATGTGAGACCGTCTCTGTGAAACACGCAGGGGGTTAGCTGGCAATGTGTGTTCTGATGCATGCTGAATGTGCTTTGGGACATGGGCTGCCATGACAGTTATCTCAGGAATCATCCTGCGCTGTCTAACTAGCCTCAGTGTCCTGAGGGAGCGTGGTGACTCTCTGCAGTTAGTGCGCAGTGTGAGCCCGGCGCTATCTGCATTAGCATGGGATCACAGAATACCACCTCAATAGTTGGAATTAAGTGCCCTGCGCTAAGGGACAGGGCCCTGCCTTAACTGCCAGGGAAATTTAACGCAGTGGTGTTGCACCTAATACTCCATAGTTTCGGCACATTAGGGGCAAATCTCTTGTGCCTGTTAGTAAAAGGGACTCTCAGTGTGTTTGGATACAAAGAGTGGCACTTCCGAAGGCATTTACACAGGCAACTGCCCTAGTTACCCATGTAAATGCCTCATCTGGGATTTTCCAAAGGCTCCTACACAGGTAGTGCCTTTGGAAAATTCCAGATAAGTCTCTAAAGCGCCCAGATGCTATGTGATTAGCACTGGGGCAGCTTGGGGGCATTCCAGGGTGGAGTGGGGACAGAGGAAAGGGTTAAACGGGTAGCAGCGATTTTTGATGCTACCCGCATAGCCCTCTGCACCTTAAAGACAGGCGAGATTTTTCCTCGCCTCTATTTAAGGAGCAGGGGGCTAAGTGGGTAGCAAAGAAAATTGCTGCTACCCACTTAGCCTCAGTGGCTCCAGGCATGTCCAGCCAAACCTGGATTTTCACTTCCATCGCTGCGGAAGTGAAAATCTGGGTAAAATGGGTTGGTGGGCACTGGGCAGGCTATGCGTCGACACGGTGCATAGCCTGCCTACATGAAAATTGGGCCCATGGTTTTTAATATTTCATAAATAGATAGAATTGTATTTATTTGAACTTATAATAGACCAGTATTGTTTGTGTATCTGCTGTTGTCTGATAATCTTTTTTTTCCACTTCGAAAAACTTGGATGAATATTTAACCACAGTGGTTGCTGCAATTAAATAAAAACCAAGGCCCCAATACTGAAAGCGATTAATACAGTTAGTAGACCCGCTGACCACGTTAATCATGATGACTGGGATTGTTCAGTGGCACTAACATAGCCTAGTGGTTAGGGCAGCAGCCTGGGACTAGAAAGACCAGGGTTCAAATCCTGCTAGCACTTCTTGTGACCTTGAGAAAGTTGCTTAACCCTTCTCTACCTCAGGCACAAACTTAGATTGTAAGCCCTCTGGGAAAAGGGAAATGCTACTGTACCTGAATATAAGTCACCTTGAACTTCTACTAGAGAGGCCTGAGGTAAAATACTAAAATAAAACAAACACTGGGGTGTTGTGGAGGTGGTACCAGCAATAATCAGCCACTGATGATCAGGCATTGCCCAGTTATTGCCAGGCACCTTAAAGACTGGCCTAACTTTCGCTGTTGAAGCCAATAGGCCAACCTGCATATTCATGCCTGGCGTTGCATATCCGGATCTAATATTCAGCGGCGATGGCAGTCAGCCAATGTCGTTGCATTTTCCGTACCTGCTCAACATTGGGCCCCAGATATTCAGCACTATCTGACTAATTTCAAGGTGGTCAGAGAAAACACTCAACTGCACTATCTGGATACTGTGACTTAGTGACCTGGCCAGCGCTTATCCACATCGAAGGGTCAGATTTCTGGATATACTGTATGCCTTTAATTACTACTATTAATTTGTATAGCACTATAATGCGTACACAGAGCCATGTAAGAGACAGTCCCTGCTCATAAGAGCTTACAGACAACACAACAAGTGGTGTCCTCACTGATGACAGGTAAGGTATAAAATATGCCAAATAAAAATAAAAGGATACATAACTGAAAGAGAGGGTACAAGATATACATGAAAAACATGAATTTCACAACTCTACAACCAAGGATTTGCCATCAAAGTAAACCTACTCATACCAGTTACGCAACCAGTGACTGAAGCAGGGAACAAGGCGAAATGCCTTCCAAACTGCAGCATGCAATAAGTATTAAAACAAGATAAAAAGACCTTGGCTTAAAAAATGTTAATTAATATCAGAGACAATATATCATTATAAAACCAAAGCTACACAGATAACAGTTTTCCAGTAACAATGAGACATCTTGAACTCTTTACAATGGCTTTTCTAAATTGTAAACTGAAAAGGGCTAAGTCTTCACATAGTGTTCCAGAAATTTCCACTTACATCATTTACTGGCCAACTGCCTCATATTTGAAATCACAGCACACTTAGGGGTATGCTGAGAATGGAAATAAATAAATGTTTACTAAACCGTCTTAATGTTACCGCGTTAGTTGCAGTCTTACTGTGACGAATGCCATATAAGGTAGTGGGCGTTCCGGTCTTAAGGTAGCATTTCGGGTTATCGCGCGATTTGAGGGAGCCGTGGCATGTTAACGCGCGTTAGCCTTAATTAGGCACGCTGACCTGCAAACACAGCAACAGAGGTGTAGCACAATGGTTAATACATTGACTGATGAAACAGGGGTCATGAGTTTGATCCTCCAATGGGCTTAATGAGTAAGGCTGTCTGAGGCATTACCCTTCACTTTAAATCAGTGCTAACTGAGGCATTTTCTTTCTTAATGTAAATTAGTGCTGCCAGCAAACACACCCTCACAGTGCCGTAACCTAAGGTGCCGCATAAGGTGCCCTTTAAGGCACTCCAGAGGGCACATTATAAAGTGCACTGTCCGCCAAGGCACCTTATAATGTTCCCTATAGGGCACCTTATAAGGCGCTTTATAGGGCACCTTATGAGGCATCTTAAGGTTACAGCACTGTGAGGGTGTGTTTGCCGGCAGCACTAATTTACATTAAAAAAGGAATTGCCTCAGCCAGCCCTATCAAATACCACCACTGTGGGATCAAACCCATGACCTCTGCCTTCACAGTCAGTGAAGTAACCAGTGGGCTACATCTCTATACCTACTAACAAACCCCTGGCTGGCTACAGAAGGACTGCAGGTCACCACACAAACTGTCTGCTGTGGTTACCAGGATAGGGTTAACCCACCCATACCCATGATGCCCTGCACATGCAGATCAGCAGTCTACAGATGATCACAAGATGGGGTATGCACCCCTACAGCACCTCAGCCTGGTAGGGGGAACTGACCATGTGTGTTACTGGCACAGAGTAGCTACAGACCGACACATTGTGGGGCTACTGTGCTCACCCTGAGGGCGAGGTGGGGCACTCAGCACCAGGTCCGCAGCACCTGGCTTAGCCGAGATAGGCTATTCTGCAGGTCGCCATCAGTGCCAGTGTGTGATAGGTAGTCCTTGCAGACACACCTAGGATACACCTGTGTCCATCCATATTTCCCAGTCTCGTCTAGCCCTTGTGGACTATGATGCACCCAGAATAGTGCATATCCTGTGTGGGTGCCAAGGTCACATGATTTAAGTGAAGGTGGTGTTTGGACCCATAGGCAGATTATGTAGCACCACCCAACCCGCCCTCTGGGGCTCAGGGTGGGGGACAGGATCTCCGACCAACAGATCCACATTCTACATCCCTGCAATGGTGGCAATAGAGAGGACCATCAACCCCAGTCCTGCTGAGGAACAGGCACCATACAGGGCAGTCAATGCAGATCTGTACACATCCATAAGGCAATGGCAAACAGACAGTAGGTCTGGAAATGCTCAGCTGCCCCCCCCCCCACCCACCACCACCACCACCACCACCACCACCACCACTATATGACATTCTCCAGCAGCAAGCACAGTGAGTCTCCAGCTGCTGCACCCTGCAAGGTGTTCCAGCCATACACATACTAACTGCAGATAGTCTGCTAGCTAGTCTATAGTGCATGTTCCTGGAGGAGATGCGTGCACCCAAAACTGGGATGTGAACACACACATCAAGCAGATAAGTCAGTGATTGGGCCCCAGAAAAGAGAACCCATAAATATCACCTGAGAGAAATACTATATAGCACTATGGGGGAACCTAGCCATGCCATGGTCACTGCTCAGTCAGGGTGAGAGTGACTTCCCAGCAGGACATGCTGTGGCCACCCTGTCCGTGCAGGTGGTGGCCGGGCACTACAATGTCCCAGCCATTGCCCTATGCCCTGTGCAGATGCATCCTGCCCGGGCCATACCCACAGTACCTTGCTCCTCATTATGCACATTGGCAGGCTAACACTGGAAACAGTGGAAGCAGTGTGGGCCGAGTAAGGTGTAGGCAGCCACAACACACTAGATAGACAGACACACACTCCCACACCTATGCCAGCATTGTGCAAATATAGAGGCTTTAGGCAGCCCTGGCCACCACACCAGTCCTGGTCACAGTGCAGGCATGGCTATGGTACGCAATACTGTTGGGGTCACTCCCCGGGGTGGTAAACACTGTCAGAAACCAAAACTGAAACACACTCCACAGATATCAGAAAGGTTGCTATGATGCAGCTCTATCAGCAAATTGTGCTTAACTTAGGAATTGCTATCTGCCATTAATCATAGCAACCTTTTGATATATGTGTAACGTATTCCCAAGTTTAGGGCGGCATTGCTAAGATATGCAAGTGCTAGTATTGGGAGATGCTGCTGCGCGCAGGGCCCAACAGCCTGACTCTCCATGAGGCTTTGGATAGTTTATTTATTTTATTTATTTAACTGCATTTATATCCCGCTTTTCACCGGGTCAAAGCGGTGTAACATGTAACATAGGGAGGGGTAATTTCTTTTAGGGTGGGGCCATCACCAGGGTCAACAATTAATGATTATGGGTGAACATAGACATTTTTTTACTTCTGCTGAAATCTACGTGTGGGGTCATGGTGGTGTTTCTGTTGAGAGATGTTCCCGGAATAGGATTGTCTTTAGCTGTTTCTTAAATGATGTGATGTCGTTGTTGTTCTTGATGTGGTTCGGTAGAGAGTTCCAGAGGGATGGAGCATAGAGTTCAAATGCTCTGTTGCAGGTCCGTTGTGTAGATTTGGTTCTTTTGTGGGGGACAACGATGGAGTTATTGGAGGAATGTCTGGTTGATCTGTTGTGGGATGGTCGAGGCAGTAAGGAGTGTAGTGAGGTGTTCCGTGCTTGGTGGATAGTTTTGTGGATGAGTAGGATGGCTTTGTACTTGATTCTTGCCTTGATAGTGTAGCCTGTGGGTGTGGATGCTTATGCCCCTGTTGGCCACTGCTCTAGGGTAGAGGTTCCCAACTCCGGTCCTGGTGGGCCAAACACTGTTCAGGTTTTCATACTGTCCCTAATGAATATGCATGAGATACATTTGCATACAATGGGGGCGGCGCATACTAATGCAGCACAGGCATATTTATTAGGGACAGCATGAAACCTGAATGGTGTTTGGCCCTCCAGGACTGCAGTTGGGAAACTCTGCTCTAGGGATTGCACATGTTTATGGTGTCTGTGCTCTGTAGGGTAAAATATAGGCGTTCAGGCATGTTTATTTTATCTGCAATAAAGGTTCCGTCTTTATTACCACGGTTTAGTACTGGGTAAAATATGGGGAAAGGGTTGGCAGGAGCCACAGCTGGGACTTGAACTTGTGACCTTCTGCTCCCGAACACACTGGCTGTGTGTACTGCACCACACTGTTGCCACAGGGACAGTTCATTCCCTGGGGATACCATGACTGTTCGTCAGACAGACCCTGTCTGTTGCATTGTACGGCACCCACCTAAATGGGGCTAGGCCATGGTCTGCTGTGGGCAGATGCCACTGCCCCCTCCGCCACCAGCACCCCTCGCCACCATGCTGCCATGCCATTATGCCGGTGGTGCGCAGTCCCAGGCCATCCAGTATGCCGGTAGGCAGCTGCCTATGGTGTGGGTTCTTGGGTAGGGGTGCCTACATGGACATGTGCGCTTCCCCCCCTCCCACACCGCCTGCCAATGTTATGTGCCCTTGGGGGTACCTGCTGGGTAATATCCCCTGTGACACTGTGGGACACACGATAGTGCCTATGTTGGACACTTGTCAGTTGCTGTCTTGCTGCTTTACAGTTTCGGCATTCCTATGCGCCACCTAGGCATCTGCCTAGCCCACGCTGTGCCCCAGCTGGACCACAGCATGTGCCACCTGCAGCCCCCTGTATCCCATTTACAGCATCAGTACAGTTGCCCTTGCCTACGTGCCCACTCTGCTGTTGCTGCACATGTGCACGTCATAACAAATCTACCCAATCTAAATGGCAGAAACCCTGATCAGCGCTATTTCAATGTGGGATCATTCACTTTGTAGGGGGACAGAGCATAGACCCTTCCAAACATGATATCTTAATTTATACGCTTTGTCAGTAGTGTTGCTTTATATTTATCATTAATATCACTATTGGCCAGCTTGGTTATTGGGATTTTAGATGTGGTTCTGGTCCTTTTATATGTTTATTTACCTCTTTGTTCCCTGCACATGTATGACAACTATCATTCTTCTGGGTTTCCCAGCCTTTGCTGCACATTGCTGACTGAAATGGTTTCTCTTTCCTGCAAATGTGCCTTAACGCGAGGGTTTCACTGGTGTTAGTGTTCAGACCCAGATTTCACAGCGTTAATGTGCCTGGAGCTTCTCCCCTCCCACTCTCCGCCCATTGACCCCTTCTCTCCGCCCTCTGGGAAGCCTTACTCCACCCTTCAGACCTGGATTTCACAGTGTTAGTGTGCCTTAACGCCGCCGGCTGCATTATCGCGCGATAACGTCACTTATTGCGTGATAATACCACCGCTGCGACATTAAGACGGTTTAGTAAACATACCCCTTATTCTACCAAAAATGTTCATTTGCCATTGCTAAATTCTTCTAACTGGCCAAAAGATCATGTTAAAGATCATTCTATCGACAGTATCGTGAACACCTTTTCACACCTGACCCCAAAACTCACTCAAGCACGGGCATGAAAATAGCACATGTTCAATTCAAGGTTCAAATTTGCCATTCCACAGGACTAACACATGTCATTGGGCTTCAGGCCCATCCAAAACATTTTAGTGGGAATGAAATATGCTTTGTGCACTATAAAATATAAAAAAGCCTCACCTCATTTGGGCCCCACAAGGGGGCTACAAATAATTATTACTAATCACTCATAGAATCATGTTGCTTCGTGGCCGAGTTCTATAATATGATTCACCAAGCTTAGTAGATGTGGCTCAGTGGGTCAGTTGCAACCAGTAGAAAAATTGTGTCATAGCCAAACAAAACAGCACACAACTTGTGATAAGGAAGCTTATCATAGTTCAGGAGGGAGTTATAAAAGAGGTGAATTGGCTTTGAACAAGCAACCTGTCTTTGCTGGTAGAAATACTAAAACAGAATGTTTTCATAAAAGACTACCAGTCCCAGAATGCACCAGGTTTCAAACAGCCTCTAGAAGGGCTGAAGTGGGGAAATGTGTGTTCAATCAGGAGAGCTATGAGGTAACCCCCAATCACTCATCTCCAAGGGCAGGGCTTGATTCAGCACACCTGGGCTGTGCTAGGGTGGAGTGTCCCTCTAAGCACGTTAAAAGTAAAGGATATTCTACACAGAGACAGAACAGAGAGAAGCCATTGGAGAAAGAAGAGAGAGGACTACAACAGCAGAAGCAACGTGGAAGGAAGAAGAGAAAGACATCTTGGAGGTCTAAAGAAGGAGCCCACAGCAGTACGTGTGTTAGGAGTGATTCCAGAGGCAAGCATACTCCATTGGACTGGAGGAAGCCAGAGGATTGGGGTTATAGAGCCAGGAATTCCCAAACGGCACCTTTGAGGGAGACGGCTGCATTTGGAAGGGGCCCTAAGACCGGTGCAAGAAGGTATGTGAAGAGAGACCCAGTGTCCAGGGATCTTGATTGGAAGGCTGGACATAAAAGCTGGATTACTTACTGGCCAGGATACCTGGAGAGGAAACCTAACAGCAAAGGAAGCTCAGGTATGAACTTTGATCTATGCCCTAGCTCGTCTCCAGGAAGACAGCAGGGAAACAAATATTATCCTGAGAGTGATCAATCAAGGAATTCATCTGAGCCAGACCATGATATTGATTCCATGATATTTGAGGAAGAAGGAGATATATCAAATGATCAGAATGAATACATGGATTGCTCTCTGTCTAGGCTGCTGTTTTAAAGTAGTTTCTCACTAATACAACAACCACCAAAAGGAACTGTAATTTGTTCTTTTATCTACCCAGAAAAGCCTCTGCAAGAAAGCTTTAGGGTAGGATTGAGCCACGTAGAGAGAGTGAACCAGCAAAGGGGTTTGCAGCTGGCTAATTATTGGTAATTGTGCCAGGCACAAGTGCACGTGAGCTCTGGAAGGAAACTTCTTTTTGTGTGTGTGAATAGAAGAAAGTTATCCTTGATAAAGAACAGTTTTTTTGTTTCTTTTGGGTTTTGTTTTTGCGTTTTGGAGCACTGCTAAGAAGGTCATTAGCAGGAGCCATCAAAAAGACCTTTTCTGTTTCCCATCAAGGTCTTTATTGATTTATTGCTTAAGAAGTTCAGTTACCTTATATCATGTTTTGTTTTTCCTGAGTACAATACTTGAAGCAAGTGTCCTTTTGTGTTACCAAGTAAATCTGTGTGGGAGAATTAACCCCATGAATAAAATCTGTTTTTCTTTGCTTACACTCGAGCATCACAACTCATTATTTTGTAAACAGCTGATTCTGGTATGAATGAACTACAACTCCCACACTCCTTTGCAAGTCATAATAATATTTTGCCTTTGCCAAGACTGTGGACATTCACGACCAGCACACCCGTTTACAAACTGCCAGATTGACAATTGAACAGTCACCCATTAAATCCTCCACTTCCCAAATTCCCGACTCTTGCAATTTCCTCCAACCTATGACCTTCCCATCAATACGAAACAAAGGATTCATCCATAACAGACTTTTTTTAGATCTCTGCCATGGAACCTCGTTTAACATTTAACATCCAAAGTACCCTCATGAGTAACAATAATGCACAGCACCTGTCTAAAGCTCTTTGAAAGGGGAACACTCACTGGCCTATGCAACGAAAACAGAGCGTATATCTGTTCAATTTCCAGCCAATGTAACCCTCCACTCTCAGCCACTGGCAGCCTTGACATACTAGAAAAGTTCATTAATACTCCTGAAAAGCTTGAAACTGAATTCCTTGCAGTGCTTTGGATGCCTTAAGTCGCCTCACAGTGATCCTTGGTGGTTTGATTCTTCATAAAATAAATGACTAAGAATCTGGTCCCCTTTGACAAAAAAATACACATGGGAGCACCCTAAAAAGGTAATTAAGGGGCCAATAAAGTTTTCTGCCCACCAGGGCAGAAAAAAGGAGGGGGGGGGCAAGACCACCTCAATAACTGGCTCCTGAAATTTGTCTATTGTTTTATCAGTATTAGAGTAAGTTCTAAATCTGTCCTCAAATCAATCTCCAAATACTCAGGTAAGGCTTCAACACCCCTTTAGAGCAATATTTAGAGGATGTATTTCCATCTTATCCTAATCAATTTTGTATCCAGATAATACCGAGAATCTTTCCACCGATTTTAATACTGCTGGGATAGACATACCTGAATGTGCAACATTAAGCAGCAAATCACCTGCATGTGGTGCTCATTATTTATTTATATTTATTTGGTTTTATGTACCGCGCTATTTTAAATTAGTGTGATTTACAGTGTAACAACTCAGCATATAGAACAGGTTTACATTGAACAGTAACAGAGTTTAACAATTAGAATAATAGAACAGTAGAGTACATGGCAGTGTGATCATAGGATTAAAGACTACCTTCTTGTCTCAATCTAAAGACAGCAAATGTAATTATCTTGCCAGATTGCACTCAAAAGGGGCTAGATTAAAAAGGTATGGAGTCATTAGACAACCCAGTCGTGTTCTCCTATCTAACCTGATAATCCATTGTTCAAATAATGGTGGGCTGTCAGCACTTTATACAAAATCTGCACTCTTAAGGCCAAAGGACTCTAATGGCTGAAATGCAGTAAGTAACACCTCTATCCTGCTAAACCTTTTTAAGCGACAATGGATAGTAAAAAGTGTGGACCAGGAGCTTCTTTTAAATGATTTTTGGCTTGATATCGCAATCTAGTATTATCTGACCCAAAACATCCTTCGAGGAACTTTGCTTGGTCCATATATACTAATATCCCAATAATTTTTCTTGGTGCTAAAATGTTTAACCAATGTAGAGTCACTTTCAGATTTCTCTAGCACAACAGCTACTATTTCCATAAACATCATTCATTCCCCACACAGCTCTTCAAATACTTGCAATTTGCCAACCAGTGTATCTGCAAAGGCTCTATAAAATTATACTGGTAGTCCATCTGGGTCAGAAGCCTTCTCCAATTGGAGGCCTTTAATTGCTCACAGATCTACTATGGATTTATAGGAGCCTCTAGCTCCACCACAATCTGAGGAAGAGGCACTATGAGTGAGAACACTATGCCTTCCATATTAAAACGAGCCTCAGTTCAATCTGTTTAAAAAAAATCGAATGTTAGGCTGGTAATTAGCTGGATCATAAGGATTTCCTTTTTCCCAGTTTTGGTGAATTGATTAAACTGTTTTGCTGCAATTTCAATTAGATTATATGAGAATAATATCATGTTCTAGTTCTTATTTAAGGCTGATGAAGTTATTTCTTCTAGTAAAGTGATCAAATGTTTGATAGTCATTCAGAAATGGCTTTCTAGTAATAATTTGGCCCTTAATCCTGCAAAAACACAGATTATGTTGCTTGGCGAGAAGAAATAAATAAATATAACTGGGTCGACGCCTTTTCAACATGAGGTTTATTATCTAGGTGTTTTAATGGATGAAGACCTAGCGATGAAATCTTAATTGAAGAATATAGTTAAATCATTTTATTTTAAGTTGCAATTATTGCATAGATTGTTTTTGGAGATTATTTCCAATTTTAGATTATTGTAATTTATTATATATTTGATTACCTGCTATTTCAGGGCATTGCAATGCGCAAAGAATTCTGCAGCCCATTTACTAATGGGTCTTGGGAGATGAGATTGTTTTAAACTTTGTCTCCATCAATTGAACTAGTTCCCTGTTGGAGACCGAGCTGGGTTTAAATTAACTACATGAATTTTAAAGTTCTGCTTAATCCTAAAGGATTAGTTGATTTACATTGTGGTCAACATTATTGGCACCCTTGCAATTTAGTATGTTGTGTACAATATCTTGAGAAATATTCCAAATGTGTGTCATCATAACATTTTAATAGTATGTTCAAAAGGTATACAAAAAAAATGTCTGTGCAACGTAGACATAGTAATTTCTCAGAAAAAAAACATAATATGACCTGGACAGGATTAATGACATCCTTCACTAATATTTGGCTGCACAACACATGGCAGTGATGACAGCCTTCAACATTTCTTGTAGCCATCTATAAGTTTCGTACATCTGTCTGCTGGTAGTTTCTCTCACTCTTCAACTGCAATTTGTTCCAGCTGATGAATGTTTCCAGGATTCTTCTAACCACTGGCAGATTTCAGCTCTTTCTAAAGGTTCTCGATTGGATTGAGATCAGAACTCATTGCTGGCCAGTTTAAAACAGTCCATGTTTTTCCTTTTTAACCAACCATTCTTTTGTACTTTGGATGTCTGTTTTGGGTCATTGTCCTACTGGAGGACCCATAACCTTCGACCCAGACATAGCTTTCTAACAATAGGTGGCAAAGTTTGCTCCAAAATACCTCAGTAGTCCTCCGACTTCATGATTTCTTTAATACGTTCCAGACCTCCAGTTCTTGAGGTAGCAAAAACAGCCCCACAACATTATGGAACATCCACCATATTTAATTTATTTATGAAGTTTTCTATACCGTCCTTTCCAGAGATCAAAGGCAGTTTACAAAAAACAAAAACTTGTTACATAAAACATAAATATAACATTATAATCAAGGTCAATGTCAATGCCAAGTGTTGAGGACTTTGAACATTGATGTTATGTTATGAACAATCCTAATGTATTTACAATAAATATATTTTACAAAAAAAGTATTTACAAGGATGTTCTATTCTCAGTGCTATTCTGTAGATGGGATATGGAGTCTCCTTATGGGTCACTGATGAGATTGCAATTAGGTTGGATATATTTTTCTTTGCACTGGTGGATGCTCAAGGAACAGACACGTCTTGATTTCTTTACAGAATATCTGTAGATCCTTGATGGATCTTAAATTTTCCTAGTAGGGAGTTCCAGAGTGTTGGAGCAATACCCTTCCTAATTGTAGGAAGGGTGTTTTTTTCCTTATAAGCTTCTTTTCTTCGCCTGTAAATGTATCACTGGTCTGCACTGTCAAAGAGCTCAAGTTTGGCTTATCTGTCCACAGAACATTTTCCCAGAAGGATTGTGGTTTCTTAAGGTGGGTTTGGGGAAAGATTAGGCGTGCCTTTTTATGTCTGCCTTTGAGCAGTGGGGTCCTCCTTGGCCTTTGCCTATGAAGTCCTTCTTTATTTAGTGCGCAGCGCATGGTGCAGGTTGAAACCACCACTCCAGATCGCTCCAAATCAGCCTTAACCTCTCTGGATGTTGTACATGGTGTTTTTCCAATAGTTCGTACTAATCAACTTCCCTGCCTAACAGCTTCAAAAGCGCCGCTCCGGAGAGGTTCAGTGAAATGGAGAGATCAGCGGAGGCAGCAGCCATGATCGGGGACTGTGGGCAGGAGTTTCCCTTCACCTCAGCCAACTGCCAATCAACTTCCCTGCCTAACAGCTTCAAAACCGCCGCTCCAGAGGCACGACCGCGCCTTGCGGGCCCGCGCCTGAGGGCTTTGCAAGAGGGCCCTTTGGCGTGGCCCTTAGGCGTTGGACCGAGTGTGATTAGAGAAACGGCTGATTTATGAATGGTTTACTTTGCTGGTATGCCTGTTTTAGGTTAAATGTTAAACGATGTGTGTACTGTTTCCCTTTGTTGTATATTTTCAGTGAAGTGGTATATGTTGTCCTTCCACTGTATATCCTTGTCATGTTCTGTACCACATTGATTGAAGGAAAAGGTGAAATAAAAAACTTGTCAAATAAATAAATAAATAACCTTCAAAGACTTCTTGGATTAAATTTGCCTTTTCCCATCACATCCTGGGAAATTCTTGACAGTTCCATGAGCAGAAACTTGTTAATAGCATTGCGAACTATAGATGCAGGAATTCCAAGGTCTTTGGAGCTGGCCTTGTACTCCTATGAAGTTTGATGTTTGGTGATAATGGCTTTTCTGATGGTCTCAGGCAGCTCTCTTGTCTTCACCATTCTGAAAATAGAGCAGGGAGTGAATGTGACTATTTTAAACATTAGAGCCATCATTCATTGCTTGATCCAAGTCATGTGAGAACTGACAACTGATCACAGGTCCATCTAATTTTACTTCAGTGGGAATGTGGTTTTTCTGTTCAAACTGATTTGAATTGTTTATAAGGATGACAATAATCATGTCCTTTTCTCACAAAAAACTCCTAGACAAAACTATAAAAATACTCAAAATAGAAAAAAGACCAAGTGTCAGTGAGGTGTGTGTAGGTGTTTGTATCTTGGTGGGTGATGTAAGTACGGTGGGTATATAAGTATGGCTGGGTTTTTTTTTTCAAGGAGGTATATGGTGGTATAGAGTACTGGCACCTTTTTCATTGCCTGCTAAAATTTACCCATAGTCATAAGAACATAAGCAATGTCATTCCGGGTTCAGACCAAGGTCCATTAAGCCCAGTATCCTGTTTCCAACAGTAGCCAAGCCAGGTCACAAGTACCTGGCAGTTTCCCAAAAAGACACACAGGTTCCACAATGCTTGTACTGGGGCAAGCAGTGGATTTCCTGGGTCCTCTTTAATAATGGTTTATGGACCTTTCCTCCAGGAACTTCTCCAAAACCTTTTTTTAAACCCAGCTACACTAACAGCTTTACTACCTCTTCCAGCAATGAATTCCAGAGTTTATTTACACGTTGAGTGAAAGAAAATATTTTCTCTTATTAGTCTTAGTATTAAAAGAAAGACCCTGCATATGCCAGCATGTATGTGCTAGGAAAAATGAACTAAGTCTGGTCTATCTGTCGTGGTGCGTGTAAGTGGGAAGCACATGTGTGTTCTCATAGATATGTGCATGTAGAATGTTTATGAGGGTATGTCATGGTATATTGTTGTGCATTGTGAGACTATGCCCGCCTAGACATAGGGTATAGCCTGGGTTGTAAAAGGAATACTCTGTAGTCATGTCCAAAGTGTAAATTAAAGCTGGGCTTTATTCCCCTTCCCTTGAGGATTGCCTTTTGAATACATCAAACGAGGATAACACAAAAATAAACTGTTGCTTCACAGGTAAATAAAAGTTTTTCCAAATAATACTAATGCTTCTTCTTGCTTCTTTTTTAACATAGAGATTCTATCTCATCCGAAATGCACAAAGCACACTCCATCGGTTCTGGAATGACCTCTGGGTTTGAACTTTCCCACTGCATAACCTCAGGACCTGGTCCTGTATATGGGCACCATGTTTCTGTATTACTGTTTTCAGAACCTTGCCCTCAGGAGACCTCAGCTTCTAGGAGAGGAGACTGCTTTGTGCAGTCAGAGATACAAGGAGCTGTGCTTGGGGTTTCTTCCCCCCACCTATTCCAATAGGGGTTTTCTAGCACCCTGTAAGCTTGGCTTTTTTATACAAGGACCCACTTCTTTCCCTTTATAGAAGACAGAGTACTTATCTTTCTTCTGGGTGAAGATTGTTTCCAGCCCTTCCTCCTCCAGCCAAGGCTTCCTCTCTGGGGTGCAAACTGCCTTTCTCCGTGAGTACCAGACACTGGGCTTAGCTGAGCTGAATTCACTTCCTGGTCTCAGTGAGCTTTCCTGGGTGTGACCTTTGCTCTCTGCCTGCTTGGTTGTTTTCCTCTGCACGAGGACCCCTCTGGCTTGGAAGTCTTTGGCACTGTTCTTCCCAGCCCTCTCGGGTTCAACAGCCTGCTTCCCTTCAGCCCTGGTTCTCCAAGACAGCGTGTCTCTCGGTGTTTGCTCCGGAGTCCTTGTCTCTATTCCCTTCTGAGAATGACTCCTCTGCCTGGACTCTCTGCTCTCCTTGATCTCCCCGATCCTCCTGATCTCGCTGATCTCCTGATCTCCCTCTGTGGGATTTCCCACCTGGTTTTATTTCCCTGCTTGTTAGACGTAGAACGTGACTCTTCCCTCAGGTGAGCCTGATTGGAACTCTGAATTTCTACTGCGTCACTAATGCCATGAGGAAAGTTTGCTTCTCCATTCCCTGCTCCCCTGCAACGTGAATGTATCCACTGCACATGTGGCTGTGAGGTAAGCTCTTCTTTTACATTTCCCTTTATTATTTCAGGCTCAGTGCTGTCTACCTCATGACAGCATATACTCTTTGTTGGTGGTGTGCATGGGTGTGTGCTGTGAGGATATGACTGGAGAACATGTGTATGTGTTTGTTTCTTGGGTATGTAAGTGGTATGTGTGGGCGTCATTAGGGGTGTAAAAAGGTATGCATGCTCATGTACTCACATCGGGGCTTCAGGGCTGTGTGCTGGAAAGGAAGTGTATATGGGCAGGATTTCTGCATATGGTACATATGGAGGGATAAATGTTTATGTATGGGTGGGGTCAAAGAGTGGGTATGTATGAGTTTCTTTGTGGAGGACCCTCTGGGTTTGTGCACATCAGGGTGTGCATAGGGAGAACACACTTTCCCCTTCTCCCTTGCTTTTCCCTTTCTGTGTATGTAAGTTTATTTGGCCAGAGACAGACAAACATAGCATAGGAAGATAAAAAAGTCATGCAGAGGCAGACCAAGGCCCATCAAGCACAGTATCTCATTCCTGACACTCAGCAGTGCAGATCAGAAATACCCAACTGTAGATCTATTCCTCATAGCTCTTTCCAGGGATGAGCAATGGTTCTCCCAATTCTAACTGGCTAATAAGGTTTTATGGACTCTTCCTCCGGGAATTTCTCCAAACCTCTTTTGATTCCCATTCTGTTAGTAGTGTTGACCACATCCTCCAAAGACAAATTCCACAGCTTAATTAATCATGTGCTGTTTGAGAACTCCCCAAACTTTCTGCAATTCATTTTCAGTTTGTTAGTAATTCACTTCATTCCTTAAGTTTCCACCCCACTCATGAGTGGGCTAGTTGTAACTGGTGTCCCACAGGAGTTCAGTTTATCTATATTTTCAGCCTTTGGCTAAACTGATAGAAAAACTTTGGGCTTGACTTAGTACATGTACACACGACACACAACTTGTGTATGTGTTCTGACAGTTGAGATCTTAATGATTAAAAGAGGTCTGAGAAAAATTGAGAGGTGGCTGACAAAGGAAAAATTGAACTTAAAGATAGAAGTGTTGTGGTTTCATAGGACCCAGGATTGTTCTGTCTGATATTGTTTGAAATCTGGTTGATATTTCCGTTCTTACGTTGAACACACCGATCTTGTGACAATTGTCAATGCTCCAGGTTGAATTACTGCAATGCTCTGCATGTAGGTTTGCCAAAATGTCTTCTGCGGAGACTGCAGCACTGCAGAACCCTGCAGCTAGATTGGTGATGGGTGAAAAATGGTGGGAAGGAAGGAACAGTTTGCATTTTGCAGATACAACGAAGATTTGCAACAAAGGGAGCTGACAACATGAGAAAGAATCTACAGCAATTAGTAGAATGGTCCAATGCATGGCAGTTGAGATTTAATGCAAAGAAGTGCAAATTGATGTACCTAGGATGCAGAACTGCAAAAGAGCAGTGTGCATTAGGGGTGAGAGGATAATGAGTATGAGTCAGGAGAGAGACATGAGCTTATTTTATTTTATCTGACGATCTCGAGGTTGTGAAACAATGTGATGAGGATATGGCCAAAGCCAGAAGAAGCAAGTCTCCACAGAGAGGGGTAGAGCCAGTCGAAAGGAGGAGGTGATAATATCCCCATACAGGTCATTGGTGAGGCGTCACTAGGACTACTGCATTCAGTTTCGGAGGTGGTATTTCGCTAAGCATATTAAAAAACAAACAAAAAAAAAGACTTGAAGAAGTTCAGAAGAGAGCAACCAAAATAGTATGGGGTTTGCACCAGAACATAAGAAATGCAATACTGGGTTAGACAAAGGTCCATCAAGCCCAGTATCCTGTTTCCAACAGTGGCCAATCCAGGTCACAAGTACCTGGCAGGTTCCCAAAAGGTACACACGTTCTATAATGCTTGTCCTGGGATAAGCAGTGGAATTATCAAATTCTCTTTAATATTGGTTTATGGATCTTTCCTCCAGCAACTTGTCCAAACCTTTTTTAAACCCAGCTACACTAAGAGCTTTTACTACAGCCTCTGGTAAAGAATTTCAGAGTTTGATTATGCATTGAGTGAAAAAATAATTTTCTCTTACAAGTCTCAAATGGGTTATATTGTAGCTTTATTGTGTGTACCTTAGTCTTTCTACTTTTTGATGGCGTAAACAACTGATCTACATTAACCCATTCCACTCCTTTCACTAATTTATAGATCTCTGTCATATCTCCCCTCAACCGTCTCTTTTCCAGAATGAGGGCGGTGCTGGTCACTATCAGGAGAGCACTGGCACAGTGTGTGTACAGAGTGAGGGAGGCGCTGGTTACTATCAGGAGAGCACTGGCGCAGTGTGTGTACAGAATGAGGGAGGCGCTGGTCACTATCAGGAGAGCACTGGCACAGTGTGTGTACAGAGTGAGGGCGGCGCTGGTCACTATCAGGAGAGCACTGGCGCAGTGTGTGTACAGAGTAAGGGCAGCGCTGGTCACTATCAGGAGAGCACTGGCGCAGTGTGTGTACAGAGTGAGGGCGGCGCTGGTCACTATCAGGAGAGCACTGGCGCAGTGGTGTACAGAGCGAGGGCGGCGCTGGTCACTATCAGGAGAGCACTGGCGCAGTGTGTGTACAGAGCGAGGGCGGCGCTGGTCACTATCAGGAGAGCACTGGCACAGTGTGTGTACAGAGCGAGGGCGGCGCTGGTCACTATCAGGAGAGCACTGGCGCAGTGTGTGTACAGAGTGAGGGAGGCGCTGGTCACTATCAGGAGAGCACTGGCGCAGTGTGTGTACAGAATGAGGGCGGCGCTGGTCACTATCAGGAGAGCACTGGCGCAGTGTGTGTACAGAGTGAGGGCGGCGCTGGTCACTATCAGGAGAGCACTGGCGCAGTGTGTGTACAGAGCGAGGGCGGCACTGGTCACTATCAGGATGGCACTGGCGCAGTGTGTGTACAGAGCGAGGGCGGCACTGGTCACTATCAGGATGGCACTGGCGCAGTGTGTGTACAGAGCGAGGGTGGAACTGGTCACTATCAGGATGGCACTGGCGCAGTGTGTGTACAGAGCGAGGGTGGCACTGGTCACTATCAGGAGAGCACTGGCGCAGTGTGTGTACAGAGCGAGGGCGGCACTGGTCACTATCAGGAGAGCACTGGCGCAGTGTGTGTACAGAGTGAGGGCGGCACTGGTCACTATCAGGATAATGGTGGCGATTATCCAGATAGGGGCTGCACAATCTAGATATTCAGTGAGAACCGCTATCCTGAAGATCTGGAGACTGACTGGGAGCTCTGAATATTGGCCCCATGTACTTTAAATGTACAGTATATTGGAAAACACAAAGTGATTATTATTGCTGAGGAATGTAGGTCTATCTGCAGAGAGAGGCAACTCTTACTTTTAGATCAGTAACTGAAAAGGAATGTCAGGGTAACTGCCAAATCAAAAATGCAATATGTTTTTAGTACCCGTCATTTTCTGATTAGTACCTCACACTATAGCTGGAATTTTAGAAAGGACATGAGGAGGGAGGGAATTCCCACATCCATCTCAAGACATGGAGAATTAGGACAGTATTTTACAAGAGGTTTGCGAAACATAGAACCCCTTGTAAAAGACCTGCAGCTCTGCAGGGGTACGCCCCTGCACATCTGGGAGAAGAGGCAATTTTAGAAAGCTGCAGTGGGAGAAATGTGGAAATTGACCCTCCCACAACTTAGAAGAGGAAGCAGCCTCCTAAAATTGCTGCTTGGCATAGAGGCGTACCACTGCATCACGATAGGTCCAGACCCACACACCCAAGTGAAGGTCCTGATGCCCTTCCCTCCCTGAAGCTATCAAAAGCCCCTCACCCACCTTCTCTGACAATACCTGTGAAAAAAAGATGATGCCACCTCCCCCTCCCCTCTGATCACCAATCCTGGGCTTACCAGGGTCATTAGCCTAAAGTGGGGGCAGGAATGAAGCTCACTGGGGAATGTTATAGCGGTTGATATGTAAGGACAGACTAGATAGGCCATGTGGTCTTTTTCTGTCATCATGTTTCTATCAATATGACCCCTAGTGGTAATCTCATGGTATTGCTTGGGGGCGGCTGTTAATACTAACATCTAAAATTTTTGTCCCAGATACAGACTGCCCTTCTTAACTCAGAAATCCACATCTGCAGTCAGTCCTACCCACGTCACTCTCTCTCTTGGCCCTCACCCTTCCTCTGGCTGGGTAAAGTTGGTAAGCATCCCCATATTTACAAAAAAAGAGCTTTTGAAACGGCATTGAGATGTGTATTTCAATCTACACATATCAAAGCTGCTTTTTTGGACATGGAAATACATCTAACATAACCCCCTGTGTGCTTTATTATGCCATGCGTAATATGACTTGTATTGCCTGGTCATAATATTTCTTCTATTACTGTCCGGTCTTCCAAATGAGGATGAAATGTATTTTATTTAACAGGTTTTATATACCGCTTTATCATTTCAATCAAAGTAGTTTACATTGTAACTTAAACTTAGTAATGTACATTAAACAGGGATGTTGATAACGTGGATTTTTCTGAGGCAATGGAGGGTTAAGTGACTTGCCCAAGGCTACAAGGAATGTTGGTGGGAATTGAACCCTGGTCTCTGGGTTCCCCAACTATTAGGCTACTCCTCCATTCTGTATTTCCATCTGTAAGAAGTCTGCAATAAGTCAGAACCCCTTTCTATGATCTGCTTTGATCATCAGCTTCCTCCCCCCCCCCCCCCCCTTAACAGCAATACCGTGTAATTAAGGACTACAAGCCTTTAGGGTTTTGTACTCTAAAACAGTGTGAAAGAATCTGGAGCCAATAAGCTTGGAGGCGAATGATCTCAGAACAAGTTCTTCTCAGAACTGCTAATTATTCCGTATTCAATAAGACGTTTTTGCAAGTTTGCACCTTTTTTAAAGGAAGCCCAAAAATTGCATTGAAAAGCTAATCCTGAAATCAATTATCTGAACTAGGAAAAAGATCAGACCTTTCCTTGTGAACAGTGATTAGCTAAGAACCTCTGCAGCTATTTTCAGCTCATCTCAAGTGACCAGAGAACAACTTTGCTATTAAAAGTAACCCAAAGAGGAGATGATTGGCAGCTAAGAAACTCCAACAGTCCTTCAAATGGCACCAAGATCATTCAAGGAGCAATCAGAAGAGCAAGTGGCATATGCACTAAAGATTATGTTCTTTACTTAGGAGTATTCGGTATATTGCCATTGGAAAATAAAATTGACATCCTGGAGGATTACAGATAAGCATGATATCCAGACATTTTAAAAACAGTGATTAAAATACCACAAAGGGAGCTTAGAAGTCTTATTCATGTTTTACCCGTGGATGTGGGGGCAGAAAACCACGCAAGCTGCATCCACGTGTAAAACAAGATTGTAGAAAGACAACAATTTGCACGGGTCTGCCCTAGCCACGTCTAAGTAGAAAGACTAGGGGACAGGCAATGAAGCTACAATGTAGCACATTTAAGACTAATCGTAGAAAATATTTTTTTACACAATGCGGAATCAAACTCTGGAATTCGTTCACAGAGGATGTAGTAAATGTTGTTAGTGTAGCTGGGTTTAAAAGAGGTTGGGACAAGTTCTTGGAGGAAAGGTCCATAAAGCATTATTAAAGAGGACCCAGGAAATCCACTGCTTACCCCAGGATGAGCATTGTGGAATCTGTGTACATTTTGGGAACCTGCCAGGTATTTGTGACCTGGATTGACCACTGTTGGAAACAGGATACTGGGCTTGATGGACCTTTGGTCTGACCCAGTATGGCATATCTTATGTTCTTAAGTGACTTGGGGGTCATGGTTTGGGAGGAACAAGTATCCCCCATTTCATTAGTGGACACACGTGGGCATGAATAGGTTTTGAAAAAAGTGCTTGTCTGGACCAGCCCTTTACAGGAGCGTTTTAAGGGGAATATCTACCTTAATCCCACAATGTTTGCCCCCTTGTACTTATTAATTGCGTAGACATTGAGTCCTCTGTGATTAAGAGTAGCTCACTGTCTAGCTGTGCAATATGGCCAGGTTACACGTGTAAGGAGGGCCAGCACATCCACTGGGCAGCCACCTAGGGTGGCAGACCTTTGGGTGGTACACTACCCGTGGCAGGCCAAGTGCCTCAGCGCAGATGACCTGCTGCTTCTGACTCCCCTGAAACAGGAAATTGTGTTGGGGAATCAGAAGTAGCAGGCCATGTGTGCTGAAGCACATGGCCTGCTGTAGGCCGCTGCGTCACACTGGATCTCCCCCCACCCCGCTAACTGAATTGGTAGCAGCAAGGGAGGTGGCTTGGCCCGGGGGGGGGGGGTGGCACAACAGAGGCTTCTGCCTGGGGCAGCAGAAACCCTTGGGCCGGCCTGCGTGTAAGTGCTGATATTTACACATGTGCCTTCTCAAACCTTGGCACTTACGATGGGTAAGTTGCTGGGGTTTCCATGCCCATTTTTCCCATGTGTATGTTTTGGAAACAGCATCTTCTGCCCCACACAAATGTCCATCCCCGAGCATTACTGCACTTCCTTCTTTAAATCAAAGACACATCCATTATGAGGGATGAGGGTATATCGATTTTACATTGGACTTACACATGCTCACCCTCTCTTTTAACAGTAACAGATTTGCAGCCATGAACGGCTTTCCTAAAATGTGCCTTTACACCAGGAAATACAATAAATAAACTGAAACAGATACAATAAAGAGTCTTGCAAACATAAGAGGGAAACACCGAGGGGGTGTGGTGAATAGAACAATAAATCGGGAGAGGAAAAAATAGCACTTGTGCAAAGAGAGAATTAAAAAAATATATATATATATGATTTATTTATTTATTTATACAGATTTGTATTCCACCTTTTCCCTCAATCAAGGTGGTAACGTCACATAACAATGGAGGGTTACATTTAACATTAGGGTACATGTATACGTTTAGACAGTACAGTTGTGGTAAGATTTAACATAAAGGTGTTCAATAACGTGATATGATAGATTTGTGTGTGTGGATAGGATGGTTGTGTGTTTAGTTGGTAGTTGTAGTAGTATTACTGTTTGGGTAGGGAATGTTGTTTGATTGCTCATATGTTTCTATAAATAAGAATGTTTTGACGTCTTTACGGAAGTCTGTGAGGTTATCTAGCACCCTCAGGCTTGTTGGTAGGGAATTCCATAGTGTGGCTGCCAGTAGTGATGGTGCCCTTTTTGAAGTTATTTGTTTGTTTTTTTGATAGCCTGCAGGTGTTCCAATTATGTTGTTGTTGTTGGTTCTTCTTGGTCTGTTGCAGATGTCCCTTGTTATAACGTTTGGGGTACGTCTACTGAGAGATGATGAATGATTTTGAAGATGATCATGAGTGTTTTGTATTTAGCTCTTGCCAACATTGGGAGCCAGTGTAGTTGTTGTAGGACAGGAGTGATGTGCTTAGTCCTTGGAGTGTCTGTAATGATGCGTGCCGTGGTGTTTTGTACCATCTGTAGTGGGTGGAGTGTCTGCTGAGGAAGGCCTTGATATAGTGAGTTTCCATAATCCAGCAGTGGTGTAATGAGTGCTTGACACACTGTGCGGAAGTGGTCTTGACGGAGCATTGGTTTGATTTGTCTGATTATTTTTGATCGATAATATGTCTTGTTTGTGGTTTTGGTGATGTGGGATTTTAGGTTCACAGCTCTGTCTAGTGTGATGCCCAGATATTTAACTTCTTCTTTGACTACTACGTGTTTGTCTAGGATGTTGATAGTTTGTGGCGGTGTGAAGGTGGGGTTCCTGGTAACGAACATTGCCTCAGTTTTGTCGTAGTTGACTGTTAAGTTGTTGGCTATGAGCCAGTCATTCATGTCTTCGAGGCATTTTGTTGTTGTTGCAGTGTTTAGTGCTAGTAAGTTGATTGGAGCGTACACCATGATGTCGTCAGCATAAATGTGGTACAGTCAAACCTCGTTTTTCATATGCCCTAGTTTTCGTACGATTCAGTTTTCGTTGACTTTTTTCGTCGAGATTTTGTCCCAGTTTTCGTATATTGTCTCGGTTTTCGTACAGTTGAAAATGGAGCACCATCTTGTGGCCAGAAGTGGGATTTTCTTTATTTTGATTCTCTTGCTGATTGACTGTCTTCCATATGCCAACAAGAGTCTTCAGTAAAGGTAAAAGTGATATTCATTTATCCATTTCATTAGTCATTTATATTTATTTCTCATTGTTTTCTGTATGTAAAAATTTAGTTATTCTCTATAAAATGTATTTTTTTGTTAATATTTTTGGGTGTCTGGAACAGATTAATTGGATTTACATTATTTCTTATGGGAAATTTTGCTTCAGTTTTCATACATTCGGTTTTAGTCAGACTTTTCCAAATGGATTAATCAAAAAAACCGAGGTTCCACTGTAGTGTAGTTTGTGGTGTTTGATGATGTTGCATATAGGCTGTATGTAGATGTTGAGGAGCACTGAAGATAGGGATGAGCTTTGTAGTGATTTCTTTTGGTCACATTTGACTTATTGCGTTCGCCCTTCCAGGTATGATGTAAGCCATTTCAGAGTATTCTTGCATAGACCTATCTGTTGTAGGCGTTGCAGTAGCTTAGCGTGTGACACAGTGTAAAAGGCCACCGAGATATCCATGAACACTAGCAGGAAGCCGTTTATGTTGTCCATTCCTCTTAGGAGATTGTCAAAGAGGGAGGTGAGAAGTGTTTCTACGCCGTGTTGTGGCTTAAATCCATGTTGATGTATGTCCAGTGGGGCATTGATATCTAAATGGTCCTGTAGTTGCTTTTGCACTGCTTTTTCTACGATTTTAGCAAGGAATGGCAGGCTAGAGATGCGATGGTATGATTTTGGTTCGGATGGGCTCAAATTGCTACTTTTAAGTATTGGTCGTATCATCACGTGCTTTAGGGTTTGCGGCATGTATCCTTGTTGGAGTGAATCTTTGATGAATTTTTGAATGTGATGAGAGAGCTGGCTTTTTGTGGCTTTGATCCAAGACACTGGACATGGGTCTGATGGTGAAGTTGTTGTGTTTAGTCCAGTATAATGTCTTCTATTTGCTGTTTTGTAGGTATGTTGAAGCTCTCCCATGTTTGATGCTGTTTTTTGATTGTGTGATTGTTTGTTTGTGGTGAAGCAGGGTATATTTGGTTGGTGTTTTTTGATTTTATGTATTCTGCATATTTTTGTGGGTCAAGATGGTGGGTGCTTTGTTGCGTGTCGTCCTTAGTGAGTTTTTGGACAATGCTAAAGAGTTCTCTTGGTCTGTTAGTAGATTGCATGATTATGTTGGTATGGTGATGCTGTCTTCGCTCATTTATTAGATTGTTATATTCCAGTTGTTTGTCTCTGTATTGTGTTAGGAGGTTGTGTAATATGTCCCGTCTCCATTTTCTTTCCAGTCTTCTGAGTGTGCGTTTTGCAATTCTGATTTCGTGTGAGTACCATGGGGCATTGGATCTCTTGCGTGTTTGTGGCTCTTTGGCTACTATGGCAGATGCTGGGTTGGATATTGTTGCGTTCCATTCTTCTATGTTAAGGTCCAAGGTGTCGTGTTCCTGTTGAAGTTGTGGTGTGATTTCGCTTATGAATGAGTCTCTGTTAAATGTTTTGAACCGCCTAGTTATTCTTTCATCTTCTTTGAGTTGGGTGGGGTTATTCAGGGTCATGGTGAATTCAATTACATGGTGGCCTGACCAAGGGACTGGCGTAATTGTTGGTTTTGTGGTTTTGTTCTGTTCTATTAGTTGTGTTGGCATGAAGACCATATCTGGAGTTGTACCATGCTGGTGTGTTGGGGCGTTAATTGTCTGGCAGTATTTTAGTGACTACATGGCTTTTAAGAACAATGTGGTTTCTTTGTTAGGAGCGGATGTTAGGTTGGGTGCAACGAGGTGTTTGTGTTTTCTGTTATGCGCGCATATCGTTTCAATGACTGTGGATAGGTGCTCAGTTGTGGTTCCAGGTGGTCTGTATGTGAGGGAGATGGTTAGGTACTTGTTGGCTATAGTGAGTGTGTTAGATTCAATTGTGTTGGTGATAGTGATTGTTTTGTATTCCTTTCTGGTAAGTATTAGTACTCCTCCTCCTCTTTTTTGTGCTCTGATGCAGTTGAATGCCGAGTATTCTGTTGGGGTTACTTGATTTAGTATGACCTGGCCTGAGTCTTCTAGCCAGGTCTCTGTGATGCATGTTATATCAAGTTTCTTATCATGGATTAGATCCAAGATGGTATTTGGTTTGTTCCTGATGGATCTGGCATTTAGTAGTGCACATCTGACGTTTGGTCTTTATCTGACGTCATTTACTATGTTACTATGTTGTTATGATTGGGTTTGTGTGCTCAGTATTTGTGTGGCGAGAGGGTGTGTTACGTGTGGCATTGTATGGTTTGTGGGCTGTATTCTTTGAAAATTGGCATGCTTTGGATATGTGTGATGCTGGTGTGCATCTGGGTTGGGTGATATATTGATTGCCCATGGGAATTTGTTCGTTGAGTCTGATGCTATGTGTGCAGAGTGCAAACATGTGGATGAGTGTGAGGTAGGCCATGAAGTGGTGGCTAATGGAGTGCATTATATAACTTATAATTATTGATCTAAGATATGGTTTGTGGTTTATTGAGCTGGGTTCGACTTGAGTTGTGTCCTATAGGTGTAGTTTTGCATTAGTAGTGGTGTCTTTGCTATGTATGTTGTATTGCTTGTGGTTAGTTTGCAGACTAGTTATGAGGTGGTAGTTCAATTGGTAGAGTTAATGGGTTTATGCTGTGTGAGTTGTCATGCATAGCAAGCAATGCAACAATGGGTAGCACGTTCTATGCAATTAATTTACGATCAATGGAATATGCATGTAAGGTAGCAGCATTAACCTATACAAGTAGTGGATTGTCCAAGCAAGGTAGCAGCATTAACTTATACAAGCAGTGGATTTTCCAGGCACAACTAGGCCGCAGAGTTTAGTTACTTACAAGATGTGGAATGTCCATGCAGGGCAAGACAGTATATTTAACTTGGATGAGGGCTTGAGACCCGGATTTTTGGCCTCTGTCTGGTCTGTGCCTAAGGGCCACACCAAAGGGCCCTCTAGTGAGGCCCTCAGGCACGGGCCCACCCGCCGGTGGCGTCTTTTGCAGCTGTTGTCCCGCCTCCCACAGACCCAATTAGGCTACAGTCTCCAGCTCCACTCTGGAGCTCGCCCCGATCGGGGGAGCTCTGTGCTGGTTGTGCTGGCTGCTGCGTGTGCAGATTGGTGAAAGAGCCAATTTTACACCAACTTTTTACATGTCTTTAATGCTTAGTATAGGCCTTGAGAAGCTGAACGGCCTTTTCCACGTGTGGCTTATTTATTAGGGAGCGAATGACTCACTCTGAACAGGACAGACGCCTATCAAACTGCCGAGGAGTCTACAAAGTTTTATTTAGCCAGAATCAATATAATTTTGCAGTTTATAAAGAAGTGATAGTAGATCCTCAGATTTTCTGCAACTTTATAAAGAAACTTAAAAAAACGGTACTAAGTGGAAATATGTAGTTAAAGCAGTGTTGGGTCCATTTCACGTAATCTGCAGGAGTCCCCGTGCACACTGAAAATCAAATCTTATTCAAGCGTAAAGCTTCGCAGCACTGGCCCCTGTTAGCAATTCCATCAGCATGCATGGATGACTGGTTTCTCTTATGCATGCTACACAGATGGCATATTTGTCTTTGTTGGAATGAATAAAACCAAACATACAGAGACCAGGAGAAAATTAAACAATACGCCATTAAAAGAGTTTTGAGAGTGGAAATCTAGTCGAGCAGTAATGATGTTCAATAGGTCAGTAATACAATAATGTGCAATTAATGTCTGAACACATCTCCACTAACTACATAGAAGGCAGAGCTCCAGGGTCTCAATGCGTGGATGAGACAATGGTGCAGAGATGAGGGTTTTGGATTTGTTAAGAACTGGGGAACATTCTGGGGAAAGGAGGGGCTCTTCCGAAGGGATGGAACCAGGCTGCTGGCATTAACCTTTAAAAAGGAGATAGAGCAGCTTTTAAACTAGATAACAGGGGAAAGCCGACAGTCGCCCAAGAGCAGATGGTTTGGAAGAATGTATCCTTGAAGGATACTACCAAAAGCAGAGAGGTTCCAAAAAAGAGTAAAGTAGCCCAAATGCCCTCAAGTATGGAGCAGACAGAGCTTAAAGATCCCAAATTACCCATGTCTACAATAGCCAAATTAATATGAATAAAATACAGTCTCTAAAATGCTTGCATGCAAATGCTAGAAGTCTAAAAAATAAGATGGGAGAGTTAGAATACATAGCACTAAATGAGAGGTAGATATGATTAGAATATTAGAGACATGGTGGAAGGAGGGCAACCAGTGGGACACTGTGATACCTGGGTACAAACTATATCGTAATGATAGAGCTGATCAAATTGGTGGAGGGGTTGCGCTCTATGTTAGAGAGGGCATTGAGTCAGAAAGGATTAAAGTTTTGCAGGAAACAAAATTTGAAATTACATGTAAAAAGGGGAAGGCGATGGCAGTGGGGGTGTACTATCGACCACCTGGCCAGAATGAACAAAGGGATGATGAAATGCTCAAAGAAATAAAGGAAGCTAACAAATGTTACAGCGCAGTAATAATAATGGGTGATTTCAATTACCCCGGTATCGACTGGGTCAGTGTCACGGCAGGACATGCTAGGGAGATAAAGTTTCTAAATGACATAAATGACTGCTTCTTGGAGCAGCTGGTTCATGAACCGACCAGAGGGGAAGCCACATTAGACCTGGTCCTTAGTGGAACACCAGATCTAGTGCAAGAGATAAGGGTGTTGGGGCCACTTGGCAATAGTGATCTTAGCATGATCGCGTTTGAGTTAATTAGTGGAGGAGGGATGGTAAGGAAATCCACAGTACTACCTTTAACTTTCAAAAGGGAGACTATGATAAAATGAGGAAAATAGTTAAGAAAAAACTAAAAGGAGCAGTTGCAAAGGTTAAAGACTTACATCAAGTTTGGGTGTTGTTGAAAAATACTATCTTGGCAGCCCAGACCAGCTGTATTCCACGCTTTAAGAAAAGTGGAAGGAAGTCCAAAAAACTGCCAGCATGGTTTAAAAGTGAGGTCAGAGAAGCTGTTGTTGCCAAAAAAGCATCTTTCAGGAAATGGAAAAAAGAGCCAAACGACGAAACCTGGAAACAGCACAAGCACTCGCAAATCAAATGCAAGGCATTGATAAATCAGGCAAAGGGAGAATTTGAGAAGAAGCTTGCTGTGGAAGCAAAAATGAGAAATAAAGATTTTTTCAAGTACATTCTCAGCAAAAAACCTGTGAGAGAGTCAGTTGGTCCATTAGATGATAGAGGGGATAAAGGGGCACTAAGAGGCGACAACGCGATAGCGGAGAGACTGAATGAATTCTTTGCTTCAGTCTTTACTGAGGAAGATGTAGGGATGTTACCCATGATTGAAGTGGTATTTAAAGGTGCGGAAGAATTGAAGGAAATATCGATACATCGGAAAGATGTATTACAACTATTAGATAAACTGAAGAGTAGAAAATCACCTGGGCCGGATGGTATACATCCAAGGGTGTTGAAAGAACTGAAATATGAGATTGCAGACCTGCTATTAGTAATCTGTGAACTATCATTAAAATCATCTCTAATACCTGAAGATTGGAGGATCGCCAATGTAACACCAATTTTTAAAAAGGGTTCCAGGGGTGATCCGGAAACTACAGACCAGTGAGCCTCATGTCAGTACCGGGAAAAATGGTTGAAACCATCATAAAGAATAAAATTACTCAGCATGTAGATAGTCATGGCCTAATGGGAGACAGCCAACATGGCTTTAGACAAGGAAGATCTTGTCTTACTAATCTGTTATGTTTTTTTGAAAGTGTGAATAAACAGGTGGACAAAGGTGAGTCGGTTGATATAGTTTATCTGGACTTTCAGAAAGCCTTTGACAAGGTCCCTCATCAGAGATTTTTGGAAAAACTAAAGAGTCATGGGATAGGAGGCAGTGTACTACTGTGGATCAAGAACTGGTTAAGAGATAGAAAGCAGAGGGTTGGGCTAAATGGACAAGTTTCCCAATGGAGAAAGGTGAATAGTGGTGTACCCCAGGGATCTGTGCTGGGTCCGCTGCTTTTTGACATATTCATAAATGACCTGGAAAGTAGAATAACGAGTGAGGTTATCAAATTAGCAGATGACACAAAACTATTTAAAGTTGTTAAAACCCAAGAGAATTGTGAAAAACTGCAAGAGGATCTTGATAAATTAGAAGACTGGGCATCAAAATGGCAGATGAAATTTAATGTGGACAAGTGCAAAGTTATGCACCTAGGGAAGAACAACCCAAACTATGGTTATACAATGCAAGGTTCCACATTAGGAACCACCACCGAGGAAAAAGATTTAGGCGTCATTGTGGATAGCATGTTAAAACCCTCGGCCCAGTGTGCAGCGGCAGCCAAGAGAGCAAATAGAATGCTAGGTATCATAAGGAAAGGAATGGAAAATAAAACAAAAGATATTATAATGCCTCTATATCGTTCCATGGTGAGACCGCACCTTGAATATTGTGTGCAATTCTGGTCGCCGTATCTTAAAAAGGATATAGAGTTATTAGAAAAGGTTCAGAGAAGAGCCACCAAAATGGTAAAGGGGATGGAAGGATACTCCTATGAAGAAAGGCTAAAAAGGTTAGGGCTCTTTAACCTGGAAAAGAGACGGCTGAGGGGAGATGTGATAGAAGTCTATAAATTAATGAACGGAGTAGAACGGGTAAACGTAGATCGATTGTTTACGTTATCAGAATATAGAAAGACTAGGGGACATGCAATGAAGCTACAGGGTAAACTATTTAAGACTAATAAAAGAAAATATTTTTTCACTCAACGTGTAATCAAACTCAGGAATTTGTTACCGGAGGATGTAGTAAAAGCTGTTAGTATAGCTGGGTTTAAAAAAGGTTTGGACAAGTTCCTGGAGGAAAGGTCCATAAACCATTATTAAGAAGGGACCCAGGATATCAATGCTTGACCCAGTACAAGCATTGCGGAACCTATATACTGCTAGGTACATATGACCTAGATTGGCCACTGTTTGTTAACAGGATACTGGGCTTGATGGACCTTGGTCTGACCCAGTATGGCATATCTTATGTTCTTATGTAAACAGGGATTGCTCTGAATTTTAAAACGTCAAACTTCCTGTTAACTGTCCAGTGAAAAATGACTGTGCCATTTATGTATCACCAAAGAGTCCAATAGTCAGAACATCAGATATTTAAATGGTGCATCTGGCGTAGAAGAGCTTCCTACTGGTTAGAAAACACAGAAATGTGACATAAGCAAACCAGCACATGGCCCTACTGGAGTCCCGGTGCTACGTGCAGCCCCTCTATCTGTCCCAGCCGTATTCTGAAACATACTCCCCCTGCATGCCCAGAGCAGCATTGTGGGGTGAGCCGGGGGGGGGGGGCAGGAAGGGGAAGAGTATGCATGGAGCGGGAGCAGGCCGTCGCGACAGGACATATAGAGCCGACTCCGGTCATGGCCCTGTACGTCCTGCGTGTGAGGGTCAAATGTGCTGCTTATTCCACTGTGGAGATGGACTAAGCAGCTGAAAAGTCACCAATCAGGCCTGGACCCCCCCCCCAGTAGGTCCGTGCCACCTGATCTGGGTCTGATCCAGGCTCTGGTTGCCCCACAGAGGGTTAGGCGACAGGAAATGGGGGTGGGTGCTACAGTGATCTGAATGGCAGGTGGGTAGGACGTCCCCACAAAGATGCAGGGGCACGCTAGGCCATCTCAGGGTCTGATCCTGCACCCAAGGGAACATCTGGCTCCCGCAGTGCAGAATTGAGTCCTAACAGGCCCGTCCTGCTCAGGGGCATCCAGATAGCCCAGACGTGCCCCTTCTGGGATCAAGCTCCTTCTGTGATTGTCCCATGCTTTATTGGATTCAGGTGGAGCCCAAATTCCAGAACATGCATGTTCAGCCTGCGGTAATGGCCAAATCAAAAACAGGCTGATTTAAACATGGTTCTGCAGCTGCAGGGATAGAGGCACCTGTGGTTTCGGAATTGGGGACATAGCTGTTTTCGGCACAGCACAAATAAAGCACTATGGAATATGAGACACATTTATATGCAGCAAATAGCTTTGTATGTCCCCATGCTCAGTGTATCCCACCCGTCTCCAGTATATACTGCCGAATGGCCACGCACCCCTGTAAAACATGCATCTCCTAAGCTGCTCCACTCATTGACAATGGTGTGCTGATGCAAATTACACTTTGAATACTGATGATACATAAATCTTGATGCAAACTAGGCTATATATACCAGTCCGTTGCATGCCCAGAACACTGCAAAGTAATCTCGGTGCGCTCTCAGATAGTACAAAAACAGGCAGAAAGTGATATGTTTGTCATGACATACCTTGCATCACAACATACATGGCAGTAGAAGACATCTTTAGTTCTGTACAATGCTAAGTATGGACCAGAAAAAAATCTGAAGAAGTTCTCCATAGCGAAATGTCAAAACATATCCCTTTCACTAATAAGGAATCCTCAGAATGGGAACATTCAACAGTGCAAACAGCCCTGATACATGCCCAAAGGCACCATCATCACTCTCTACAAATGAGCACTTTTTTTGAGACCGATGATGGTGCTTCTTGACATGTCTTAGTGCTGTTTGCACTATTGAATGCTCTCATTTTGAGGGTTCCTTTGTAGTGGCAGGGATATATTTTGACATTTCCTTAACTTGTTCTGATTTATTCTGCCCAATCACATCGGCATCTGGTCATTTATTTAAAGTCTCTTTTATATTTATTTAAAGTCTCTTTTATACCGCGCTATTCAGCTGCAGTCATGCTGCAGTCATCCCTATGGACCAGGTACTGGTAGGCATTCATGTCCTCCCAAATTTGCAGATGAGCACACCAGATCCTCTCATGCAACTCTCAAAAAACACACACTCACACTCACTTGCAATCACAAATAACATACCTCTGCCAAAACAATGCCCTGCACCTATAAACAATTGCTGTGAAGACATAATAGCATGGCGTCTCAGGACATCACATCTGATCTGCATTTCTCAGCCAAACATGATTCTGCTCCATGTTTCCTCACATACCATACTACATTTCCATTTTTCCAAACACTAGAATTGTTAGGAAAGCCGAGAATAGCCCCATTTAACACAAAACAGCAAAGGTCAGCATAACTAGAATAAAGACTATTGCAGTGCTTTATATTTCTATAGGGATGGTTCTTATTGTTCTCTAACCTTACAAATGTCCCTCAGCTGTGCATTCTATTCTTTACAACTGCATCTTGTGCCCTCCCAGACAGCAGACACGCCAATCCAATACAGACCTGTCACGGCCATTCATCCCCATGGGACGCGTTGAAGATCAGAGCAGAAAGTTTTCTAAGTCCTGGCTTAGAAACATAGAAAAATGACAACAGAAAAAGACCACATGGCCTATCTAGTCTGTCCTTCCATATCAACAACTACAACAGTCCCCTTTTTTCCTTTAGAGATCCTCTGTGTTTGTCCCATGCTTTTTTGAATTCAGTTACTGTCCTCATCTCCACCACCTCCACTGGGAGACTATTCCACGGATCCACCACTCTTTCTGTAAAGAAATATTTCCGCATATCACTCCTGAATCTCTCTCTCTTCACCCTCATCCCATGTCTCCTCATAGCAGAACTTGATTTCAATTGAAAGAGGCTCTCTCCCTGAACATTTATACTATGGAGGTATTTAAGCATCTCAGTCATATCACCCCTATCCCGCCTTTCCTCTAAGGTGTACATATTAAGATCCTTAAGTCTGTCCTCATATGCTTTATAATGAAGACCACTAACCATTTTAGTAGCCACCCTCTGCACCGACTCCATCCTGCTCACATCCTTTTGAAGGTGCGGTCTCCAGAATTGCACACTATACTCCAAATAAGGTCACACCAAAGACTTATACAGAGGCACTATCACCTCCTTTTTTCTGCTAGCCATTCCTCTCCGTATGCACCCAAGCATCCTTCTAGCTTTTGACGTCACCTTTTCTACCTGTTTAGCTACTTTAAGATCATCAGACACAACCACGCCTAGGTCCCGCTCTTCTTTAGTGGACAAAAGTACTTCACTCCCTATACTATATTGCTTCCTTGGATTGCTGCAGCCCAAATGCATGACCTTACATTTTTTTAACATTAAATCCCAGCTGCCAAATTCTAGACCATTCTTCAAGCTTAGCTAGATCCCTCCCCATGTTATCTACACCTTCCTGGGTGTCTACTCTATTGCAGATTTTGGTATCATCTGCAAAGAGGCAAACCTTACCTGACAGCCCTTCCGCTATATCACTAACAAAGATGTTAAAAAGAATCGGACCAAGGACAGATCCTTGGGGCACACCACTGGTAACATCCTTCTCCTCAGAGTCAGCTCCATTTACCTGTACTCTTTCTCGCCTCCCACCCAACCATTTTCTAACCCAAGCGGTAACTTTAGGGTCCGTCCCTAGGGTGCTCAGTTTGTTTATAAGTCGACTGTGAGGAACAGTGTCAAAGGCTTTACTGAAATCTAAATACACCACATCTAGGGCTCTCCCTCGGTCCAACTCCCTGGTCACCCAGTCAAAGAAATCAATCAGATTTGACATGGCTTTATTCCATGTTAGAACATAAGAACATAAGATATGCCATACTGGGTCAGACCAAGGTCCATCAAGCCCAGCATTCTGTTTCCAACAGTGGCCAATCTAGGTCATACGTACCTAGCAGTTTCCCCAAGGGACACAGGTTCCACAATGCTTGTACTGGTTCAAGCATTGATATCCTGGGTCCCTTCATAATAATGGTTTATGGACCTTTCCTCCAGGAACTTGTCCAAACCTTTTTTAAACCCAGCTACACTAACAGCCTTTACTACATCCTCCGGTAACAAATTCCAGAGTTTGATTACACGTTGAGTGAAAAAATATTTTCTTTTATTAGTCTTAAATAGTTTACCCTGTAGCTTCATTGCATGTCCCCTAGTCTTTCCATATTCTGATAAGGTAAACAATCGATCTACGTTTACCCGTTTCACTCCGTTCATTAATTTATAGACCTCTATCATATCTCCCCTCAGCCGTCTCTTCTCCAGGCTAAAGAGCCCCAACCTTTTTAGCCTTTCTTCATAGGAGTAGCCTTCCATCCCCTTTACCATTTTGGTGGCTCTTCTCTGAACATTTTCTAAAATCGCTATATCCTTTTTAAGATACGGCGACCAAAATTGCACACAATATTCAAGGTGCGGTCTCACCATGGAACGATATAGAGGCATTATAATATCTTTTGTTTTATTTTCCATTCCTTTCCTTATCATACCTAGCATTCTATTTGCTCTCTTGGCCGCCGCTGCACACTGGGCCGAGGGTTTTAACAAGGTATCCACAATGACGCCTAAATCTTTTTCCTGGGTGGTGGTTCCTAATGTGGAACCTTGCATCGTGTAACCATAGTTTGGGTTGTTCTTCCCTAGGTGCATAACCTTGCACTTCTCCACATTATATTTCATCTGCCATTTTGATGCCCAGTCTTCCAATTTATCAAGATCCTCTTGCAATTTTCCACAATCCTCCTGGGTTTTAACAACTTTAAATAGTTTTGTGTCATCTGCAAATTTGATAACCTCACTTGTTATTCCACTTTCCAGGTCATTTATGAATATGTCAAAAAGCAGCGGACCCAGCACAGATCCCTGGGGTACACCACTATTCACCTTTCTCCATTGCTGGTATACGCAGGCATCCACGGGAAACACTCAGGACGTACATGGGCCTTTCCTGAATATGCTTTCTATGTCCCCGTTCTGCCCCCTACCACTCATGTTCTGAGATCCCCGTCCTAGCACCATGAACGTGCAGGGCTATGTAGTTTTGGAATATGGTTCTAGACATTTTAGTAAGAAAAATGTCATCCCGTGTGTTAGTTGTGTTCTGGAATGACCTCCATATTGTTCTCGTCTCCATTACCTCCACTGGGAGACTATTCCATGCATCTACCACTCTTTCCAAAAGAAATATTTCCGCATATGTCCCCTCGTTGCAGAGCTTTCTTTCAATTGAAAGAGAGAGACTCTTCTCCTGTGCATTTATGCCATGGAGGTTTTTAAACATTTCTATCATATGTCATCTCTCCCACCTTTCCTCTAAAGTATACAAATTGAAATCTTGAAATCTGTCTCCATATGGCTTATAACGAAGACCACTGACCATATTTTGGTAGCTGCCCTCTGCACCCATTCCATCCTGTTTATATCCTTTTGTAGGTGTGGTCTCCAGAATTGCACCAAATACTCCAAATGAGGTTGCACCAGAGACTTTTACAGAGGCACTATCACCTCCTTTTCCCAGGAAAGTCAAGTTTAAATCCCAAATCACAGCTCTCTATTACCTCAGATAGAAACTGAGGAGCCCTTTTACTGAAACGCATTAACATGCATTAAAGTACAAAGCCTCAATGGAAGCTGTTGGGGGCATGGTCATCATATTTGTGGCAGATCAAGCGAGGCAAGATCCGAAAGCAGCAATGAGGCGGCGAGTTTTCAGCCTGGATTTGAAAAGGGTCAGAGAAGGCATATTGCAGTGTTTTATGTCCCTGCAAGCTAAAAGCAATGTGCTCTCCAAGCTCACTCTTGACCGCAGTGCGCAATTGGCAGTTAGCACACAAACCAGTGTGCGTTAATTGTCATCCCCCCCCCCCATGGTAACAGTTGTCATGGGCCTTTGAATACAGTTACTGTGTACAAGAATGCATATTAACTGCTTAGCAGACTTTAGCAAGGCCATTTAGATTGCGACCCTTTCAGAGACAGGAAAACATCTGCTGTACCTGAATGCAACTCACCTTGAGCTAGTGCTGGAAAAGACGAACTAAATCCAAAAGCACCAGCATTTGGATACTGGCCAGCACCGAATATTCAGGCACTGCATTCAGGTGGAATTTATGTAGATAGTGGCTGAACATAACTGATGTGTGCACAATCACTAGCACCACCCTCGCTCCATCCACAGATCGCCCGCAACTATCTAGTGCCAAGTGATCTGTGTAGATATTCAGCAGCGCTATGCATAGTGCCACTGAACGCCCCCCTCTCTCTCTCTCTTTTCGTGGTTATCTAGATAAGGGCTTCTGAATATGTATCAGCCCCCAAGATTTTCAGAATAATTTTCAAGGCTTCATTTATTACATTTAGAAGAAAGAAAAAAAAACGTATAGCAGTTTGAAAAACTATTATCCCTCTATGCTAGGTTTCATTCTTCCTGGGTAACGGTAATGTACAAAGTACAATTAAACGAGAAAGGCTGAAGGTTTCTTACCATTGAATGTCAAATAAACTCTTGCCTGTGGGGGTGAAAAGCCTTGTCCATAGTTGCAGTGAATGAGCAGGCCAATGAGTAGCGGGATGGCCAGTGATGTCATCTTTTCAGCTTTGTTCATTAGCATCACACAACAGACCCCAGCTCTAAGACGAGAAACACACCAGCTTCATTTTACTCTGAGACAGAAAGAACCAGCCTGGTGCAACTCCCTTCTTAAAAATAGTACATGAATCAGAGACTAGAAATTGTCTAAAGAAATTCAGTTATCTAGAACGGACTCCACCTGCTGGGAAAGAGCGTTGGTGCTGTGGGACAAATCAAGGACATGAGCTAAATGTTTTCTGAATGAAAACTTGGATATTTTCAGATGTTTTCTCTTTAGCATAGGTAAAGACAAGAGCGTAGGACCCCGATGAAGGAAAACCAACACTCGTGCAGAACTATAAACATTATCGATTCTTCATGGGTCATGAAAGCGGGTGTTAATGTTTCACATCTGATGTGAATGTTTTAATTTTTCTGTGATGTTGGGCATTTATAGAATACTGCATCTTTTTAACAAAAGTGCTTTGAAATGGAAAGAAGAAATCTGGATCTCAAAACACCACTTTCAGGACCCGTTACCAACTGACGGAAAACCTCCTTCAAGCAAGCAAAAGGCGTTAAAACCTGGTTACTAAGTCGGACTTGGAAGATGAATTTTGTGGATGTAACAAATGACCTTCCAGCTTACAAGATGAAACCGTCTCCTTGATCTCTGAAGCCTTGTCAGAAAAACAGGCTTCAGCCACACATCTGAAAGGCAGAGCTACCTCAGAAACTAACAGGCAACAGACTATCTGTGCTCTCATATATGCAGCTGTCTTCAACCTCTCGCAGTTGTGTAAATTATTAATACTTTACGTGTGACTCATTTATATCATCATCTACCATATTATGCACATTAATGGGATCAATATTGCAGAGTCACCGAAAGGAGATGCAGCGTTTCATAAAAACTACCTACAAACCTCTGTCAAATTACTGTAAATATGATTCCCATTAGACGAAAATTCAAGCTTGCTTCTTTTACTTTGGTAAAAACATGCTCTAAAAAATCAGAAAACCTTAAACATAGACTCCTAAAATCTCTTCCTAATGCTCTGCTTAGACCTCTGTCTCATTCCTAGAGGATGTGAAGATTACTGTAACATTTCAGCAAAAGCCACAACTTGTCCTGTTTTGAAGGACGGATTCTGCTCCTTAGCCTGTCTGCTCCGCAGGTGTCCCAGTGCACTCTTGAATCCCAGCATATTTGATTTTTCTCGTTAGGACATGCTTCCATATGTAGTTAATACAGTCCATATAAATTACCATTTGATTTGAATGCATTATTTTAAAAAATATAAGTTTTAATCATGCTTAGCTTACCAGACTCATGAAGACATCAACCTCTGTCACTTTTCTATTACTCTGTGACCAGAAGCTCTTTTCAGCCAATTCCTTTAATTCTCCAGCTGGTTCATTGTGGTAGATTTCTTCCTAGAACCTACTAATTTACTTCTAGTTTCAGTAAGCACAAAATGTGTATTTCTTGTCCTGGACTCGAAAAGCAGGAGGCTTTCTAAACCCTATTCCTCAATCAGGCATTTAAGAGTGGAGGAAAGTAGCTGAGCCTTGACACTAACAGCTTTGGTTTCCAATTGCAACGACTTGCGTGCTCAGATCCTGCCACCCTCCCACTATCGCTGCTGCCTTTCAGAGACCGCTCGCCACATGCATGCATATCAAATGAGCCAAAGCAAATAGGATCTGGAGTGTCTCATAAATAATGTATGGCCCACACCCATATGTCAGAGAGTGAGACACACAAGGAAGGAATGAACGAAAGAGCTGCAGACACACATGAGGTTTATTAAAAGCTGAAATCAAGCGTTGCACAAAGCATAATCCAAAAATGGCAGCTATAAAGTCAGACGCTACAACAATTCTCTATACTAGGTCATAACTTGCAGAGTGCAGCCCAATTCTTACACTGTCATTAAATATCAGACTGCAAAGCGGCTTGACATGGAAAAAATGATTGACTCCTTTTAAGGAGAGTATGAGTAGCTGTATTAGTTCTGGAGAAAACTGTAATCTCGGTAGGTTGTGACAGTCTTTTCAGGATTGAATAGAATAGATCTGAAGAGCCTGAATGGTCTCATGGGTTACAAATCTCTGGTTTTGATCCTTTAATAGAATTTTAAAAGTCTCCTTAATCCTTTACAGGGGAAAAACCCCTTTATTTTTCTAAAGTTTCATATGTTCAGTCATCTGTGTACAGTCTGAAGTATTGGAAAAATATTTTAAAATAGACAGTTAACTGTTTCTACAACTCACAAAGAATCCATATTTGGAGTTATTCTTTGTAAGAGTTGCTATTGGTAACATATTAGCGTTTCCTCTTGAACTTAATATTTTTTTCTAACCCTGAGCATAATCAACTCTTTTTCCATATGATTCTTTGTCTTTTAAATGTGCACTTCTGTGAAGAAGCTAGTAAATGAACTGAAAGGGTCTTTTAAGGGTTCAAACAAAAAAAAAAAAAAAAACTCCTCATAATCCTCAGTCTGGCTCCAGGCTCTCAGTGGCTGGAGATCTCCAGCAGAGAAACAGTCATTCATGCTTGAATTCTGAATTATAAGACAGATGTTGATGTTTTAATTAAGAAATTCTGCACCCTTTAATCGGCAGTCAGATGTTCCCAGTACCATTCAACCAGTTTTTACCACTGAGCACCAAGAACTAGCCACAGAGGGCCGTAAAATCCAGTAGCCCACTAGATGCCATGCTGAGGTGACACAGCTTCCAGAAGAAAGAAACACGCAAGCTGCAAAGCATGAAGAACAGCTGGGAAGAAAAAGGAGCATGTGTGAAAACATTACCAAACACCTTTCCCCATCTCTGCAACCATGCGGAGCATTAAAGAACAACATTGGACCTTCAGCTGCCCCTTACACAGAGAATTCGGTAATCAAGGCCTGGAAGATTTCATGCTGACAGTCACATCAGTACTTTATGCACTTAGAGTCAGAAGAATTAGTACAGCCACATATTACTTTTTATTTACTGGTAATTTATTTTACCACTTTTCACCAGGGCAAAGCGGTGTACATTACAACAAACAGATACATAGAACAGTGAAACTTATTTACAGTACAATTAGTATATGTCAGAAATGTTACATTGAACAGTAGAACTTACATACATGAGAGTACCTGGATGTGAGGGGCAATTGGCTACATACATAAGTCAACTGCTATTTTTTTGGAACTGTGGGTGGGTGCAGATAGGGGGGGGGGTTATGTAATGGGGTCAAAGTGTTCATTGAATAGATGTGTTTTGAGGCGTTTTCTAAATGTGGACAAGTCATTAGTCGCATAGAGGGTTCCAGGGAGAGAGTTCCAGAGGGATGGAACATACAGTTCGAATGCTCTATTGCAGGCATACCACATGCTTTTGTTTTTTTTCTTGTGGTACGCTTAACATGTTTATGGTGTTTTGTCTTTTTCTCCTGCAGAGGTTGGTGGCATTCAGGAGTGATTGTAGACAATGAGAGGATTGCTTGTGGATGACTTTGAAAGTCAGGAGCAGGATCTTTTAACGTATGCGGCTGAGTAGAGGTAACCAATGGAGCTGTTTGAGAATAGGGGGTTATAGGTTCATCCTTTGATTGTGCGAGCTGCAGTATGCAAGGCAATGATTAGTGAAAGCAGAGTTACTTTCGACAGTCCTTGATAGACTGAATTACAGTAGTCAAAGTGGGGTGTTATGATTGCCTGGAAAGCTGAGCGGTAGCTGAATGGATCCAGTAGAGAGCAAAGATGACAGAGAGTTCTAATTATGTGATATATTTGTTTTGTTAAGTTGCCTATGGGAGGTTTGAAGGTGAGAATGTTGGTTGAGTAATGCCCAGGTACACGACCTTTGTTTGTGCATTCACACTCGTCTCATTTAGGGTAATGGAGGTCGGCAGTTGGAAATTGGTTTCTTTTGTTATGAATAGCGTTTTCATCTTCTTGCAGTTTATTTTTTGGGAATTGTTAATTAGCAATAGGGAGATGTCTGTGCACTCCCGTCACTCCACTTCCCCTCCATCCCCCTCTATTTGCGGCGTCCCTCAGGGATCTATCCTGGCCCCCCTACTTTTCAATGCCTTCCTCGCACTGTTGGCCTTACTCATTCAGCAATCCGGTATCTCTTTCTACATTTACGCCGATGACATCTTGCTGGTCCACCATACTTCCTCCTCCACTCCTGACCTTGCCCCACTCAACCGTTGCCTGTCTTCCATTGCGTCCTGGTTCGACTCTAACTTTCTACATGTGAACCCCACCAAGTCTTCCGCAATCTGGTTTTCCTTTGGTCTCTCCCCTCCTTGCATGTCTCCTGTTATGTCTTCCCACTTAATTCCCCTGGTCTCCACCCTTCGCTATCTGGGAGTTACTCTCGACTCAGTCCTCTCCTTTCACCAACACATCTCTGCTGTTATACGCACTTCGTTCTTCCACTTACGCAGGATTCGGGCCATCCAGTCGTCACTCCCCACCTCCTCCATTGTCACCCTCGTCCTGTCCCTCGTCACAACCCGGTTGGACTATTGTAATGTCATCTACGCAGGTCTACCTTCCTCTCAGCTTCGCCGACTGCAATTAGTACAGAACACCACCGCTCGTCTTATCACTGGTTCCCCAGCCCGCTCTCACGTGTCCCCCTGCCTTCTTGCCTTACACTGGCTTCCGGTAAAGTTCCGATTCATCTTTAAGGTCCTCATCCTCACACATAAGGCCCTCCATTCCAGCACCCCCCAATATCTGTCAGACATCATTCACCTTCAGCCCTCCCCCCGTCTTCTTCGTTCCGCTTTTGGTAATTGCCTCTTCCTCCCTTCCCCCGCTCAGGCCCACTTAGAGCTCACTCGTCATTCCGCCTTTTTCTTCCTGGGACCAGCTCTCTGGAATTCCCTACCTTTACCCCTTCGCCTGGAACTTTCCTATCCCCGCTTCAAAACTCTCCTTAAAACACACCTCATTTGTCAAGCCTTTGATCTCCCCCCCCCCCGACGATGGTGCCTTGTCCCCCAGTTGTCCCCCCCACTCCCGTCCATTATCCCCTCACTAGGCCGCTTCCCTTTCCTCTTTCCCCCTCCCGCCCTACTGTCCCTCTGCCCTCTTGGGCTCTTACCCCTTTCTATCTTTCTTCTGTATCTCTCTATCCTATCAATTTTTGGCGTTCTTTTCTGACTGTATTTCCAGTAGCCTGCTGTTATATTGTACACCGCCCTGATGCTTCGGCCTGGGCGGTTCATCAAATGATGCTAATAAAGATAAAGATGTCCGAGAAACAGTTTATTTATTCCTTCGTTGGATTGCTGGTGGTGAATGGAGGATAGATCGTTATATCATCCGTATAAATATGGAAATGGATGTTGTGTGTGTGGATGATCAAGCATAATGGTTGCAGGTAAATGTTGAAAGAAGAGCCGAGAGAAAGGAGCCTTGTGGGATGCCTTGGGTTTGTGTGTAGGGGGATGAGGATTTAGATCCAATTATGACTTCTTGTTGACGATCTCTGAGATATGTGTGGAACCAGCTCAGGACACTGTCTTAGATTCCAATGGTTTGGAGTCTGTGCAGGAGGATGCTGTGGCTGATGGTGTCAAACGCAGCTGAGATGTCTAGAAATATTAAGATGAAACATTGGTTTGACTTCTGGGTGCCTTTTATTATTTATTTATTATTATTTTATTCGTGTCCTCTGCAGATCATCAAAGTGTGAGCATATTTCCCCCATTCTAGAGAAGCTTCATTGGTTACCATTAAACTGTAGAATCCAATATAAGGCCATCCTTACCACCTTTAGGGCCTTCAATAATATTTCTCCAGATTCCATCTCTGATCTCATCATACACACAACAAATAACAGGTCCAGGAGATCTCCAGCTGTTGACACACTACTTATACCAAAAGTTTCCTTAAAAGCTAATCAATCATCCATCAATAGGGCTTTTTCGAATTATGCTCCTAGATGTTGGAACAAACTCCCTCCCAATATCAGAGCAATTAAAGACATCAAACAATTCAAAAAAGCCCTTAAACACCACCTTTTCATTGCACACTTCAAACACCTAAACACCCCTTCCCCTCCCCCATCTTTTTAACCTTATACCTACCCTAACTAACTGTATAGATTTTATATATCTCCAACATGTATTTTCTAGAATTATAAATGATTTCCCTGTTTACTTCCATGTTAATTTTCCTGTTACTTGTAATAGGTCTGTTATATCTGACCAATTGTTGTATTGTTTCAATGTAAACCGCACTGATGACAAATAGCGTGGTATATAAGAAAATTAAATAAATAAATAAATATTGAGTAGTGAGGTGTTGGTTAGTGGTGGGATCTGTAATGGAGACAGGCATGTGGAGCTGTTCCTTTTACAGTGATTTGCTAGAGCTTGGGGTCAGGAAGAGTTTCCAAGGTGGCTGGGTTAGGCTCATTACTATCTGAAAGGGCTGTTTTGGCCAGTTGAGCTATTTATGACTTTTGTGTGGCAGGATCTCTTGAAGTGTTTCTTGAATAGTAGTGTTTTGAGGTCTTTGCGGAATTTTGTTAGTTCGTGTATTTCCCTGAGGTCGCTGGGGAGTTCATTCCAAAGGTCAGGTGTGTAGGGGGAGAAGACCCTGTTGCGAGTGTTTTAGTTCATCTATGTTATTTCTGTCGGTAGACTGAGAAGGTTCGTGTTGCATTTATGCCTTGTTCTGTTGATTGTTGATGTGCGTATGAGGGATTCTAGGTATGGTGACGACTGATCATGTAACGTTTTGAATATGTTCATGGTTAATTTATATTTGACTCTGCTGTATACAGGTAGCCAGATTAGATTTTTAATATTGGTGTATTGTGGTCACTCTTTTTGGCATTTGCTAGAGTTTGTGCTGTGGTGTTTTGGGCCATTTGGAGCTGTTGACGAGCATGTTTAAGGAGTCCTTGGTATATACTATTGCAGAAGTCCAGTAGAGGGAAGATGAGTGCCTGGAATACAGAGCGGAAGTCGGAGGTTGCTAGCAGAGGTTGAAGGTTGAGGAGTATTTTTATCTTGTGTTATATCATTTTTGTGTTTCTGGTGATGTGAGGGGAGAAGGTGAACTGTTGGTCAATTGTTATATCCAGGTATTTCACTTCCTGCTTGGTTTCTAGTTCCATGTTGTGCATTTTAAAGGTTTTGGTTAGCGAGAGTGATTTGTTTCTGGAGATATGTAATTGATCTGTAGTCCATGTTCATGTAGCCATTGTGATTTTTTTGGAAACATTGATATTGGGGGTCATTCCATCCTGGATGTACAGGCCCTCTGTGCACCCGTTCGGAACCAAACGCACAGAGGGAGTCGCAATTCTGATCCCATGGGGCACGTCTAGCCCCGTGGGATCAGAATCGTGTGCAGGCCAGGACCGCGATTCAGCCCAGCCTGCATGTACAGGCCTTGCCCGACTAATTCAGTCTGGGCTTTGCAATGGAGCCGCGGTGCCATGCATCCAGTTGCCATAGTACCGCGGCTCCATTGTAAAGCCGTGATCCTAGTCACCGGCTCCTGAACTGCTTTCCCTGCAGCCCGACCCCCAATCCAGTCTCCGAAGGACAGGGTCGGGCTGCGGGGAATGCAACCCCGGTCTTGCCGTTTCCTCCGCATTCAAGTCACCGGCCCCGGATGTACAGGGCTGACATTAGAATTGGCCCTGTACATCCGGGGCCGATGACTGCCCACTGCCCGCCCTAATGCCACTCTCAATCCGCCCCTTTCCCGCCCTGGTCTAACTTCTCCGTACAATACATGAGGAAAAAGGACAGGGCCGGAAAAGGGAACGGATAGCGGGGATGGATGCTTCAGCATCCATCCCCGCTATCCATGGGTCAGAATGCCCCCCATTTTGTTTAGGTTTGAATTACAGATGTCGTAGGGTGTAAACATCATGATGTCATCTTCATAGATCCTGTATTGAATGTCGTGTTTGTGAAATATGTTGCATATGTGTTGCATAAGTATGTTGAAAAGTAGAGAGCATACTGTGGAGCCTTGTGGAACTTCTTTGTGTTGTCTGTATGGAGCTGATTTGTTGGTTCCTAAGCATGCTTGTTGGAGACAGTCTGATAGATATGATTGCATCCATTTGAGTGGGGTATTGCCGATTCCAATGCATTGTAGTCTGGGGAGTAGGAGATTATATGGAATGGAGTCAAGCGCTGCGGATATGTCAAGGAAGATAAGGATGTATGCATGGTTGATCTTGTCGATGCCTCTTGTTATTGTATCTGTTAGTGATGTGAGAAGAGTTTCAACCTCGAGGTGTGGCCTGAAGCTCTTTTGATGTTGATCTAGTGGGGCATATTTGTCTGTAGTTGCTGGAGTACTATTTTTTCAGTTATTTTGGAGATGAAGGATAGGCTGCTGATGGGCCTGTATGAGGCAGGGTCTCCTTTGTTGGCTGTGCTGTTTTTTTTAGAATCGGTCATATTGATGCCATTTTTAGGTCATTTGGAAGGAGACCTTGCTCAAGAGAAAACCATGCCAGTTGGCTGATGAAAGGGGAGAGTTCAATTTTGGCCAACTTAATCCAGCTGACAGGGCATGGATCCAGTGGTGAGGTAGTGGTATTATTCATTGATTCTTCGTGGGTTTGTTTTCTATTGGAGTGTATTGTGCGTTGTTAGTGGGTCCCATCCTGTTTTGGAAGAAGTCTGCCAGAGTTTGTAGGTGGGGGGGGGGGGGTGGAGTTTTAAGATGTCTTATGATTTGATGCTCTGGTTAGGGATCTCATGATGCTAAATAGTTCTCTTGGGCAATTCTGAGAGTTCATTAAGATTTTTGTGTGATGATCTTTTTTTGCATTGTTTTAGTGTTTGTACGAATCTCGTTTGTAATTCAGTTTGCTTAGATGATCGCCATTTTCTTTTCAGTTCTTCTTAGCTCCCACTTTAAGTTTGAGATCTTTGATGTACCATGTAGCATTTGGCTTGAGTTTTGGTGAAGGTCTGGCTACTCCTTCACTCAACCATTATTATGGTGAAACAGAAGAAATCCACTGCTTATTCCTGGGTAAAGCAGCATTGAATCTGTCTATGTTTTGGGATCCTGACAGGTTCTTGTGACCCAATTGGCCATTATTAGAAACAGGATAATGGGCTTGATGGACCTTGGTCTGACCCAATATGGCAAGTCTTATGTTCTTAGATATACCTAGCTATACAAATGATGACAGCATTTTCCCAAAGCTATTTACTGGGATATTGTAAATGGACTGCCCACTCACCGTATGCTGATTTGGGAGTTTGTCAACTTGTTGAGACCTTTGCTTTAGTATGACTACAGCTGCTCTTTGCTGCTTCCTGGAAGCTGCCTCATTAGGTGACTTCCTAGTTCTCCTAATGATTAAACTAGCCCTGCCCATGCAGACCAGCAGTGGAGAGTCTTGGGCCACAGTGACAGTAGCAAGATGACAGGGTCTTGGAGTCAGCATGCTCTGACAGGTCCTGTTTATTTCTGGGTAGAGGAGGTGGGCCACCCAGAAATAAACAGGACCCGTCAGAGAATGCTGACTCCCAGACCCTGTGTGACCCGTCAGACCCTGTGTGACTCCCAGACCCTGTGTGAACTGATGATCTCCCAGTTACCTTTCCTTCTCTTACTACGTCATCATTTGAAACAGTGGCAGATTAATGATCAGCTGAGCCCAAGTGCCAGCTTGATAGTATATTTAGGCTTCAATAATAATTAGATTAATGAATGTATTACAAAATTTAGGCACCAATATACCTGCATAATGTTTTTTGTTTGTAAAAGTACTGGTCATTGTACACTCATGCTTTCACTTATTTCCACAAGAGCCAGCGCATAAAATTGATTTGGGGTTCTAAACTTTCCTATCCCTACTGAAATGAGAAAAACGCATTGTCAAACTGTGGTCAGTACAAGCCAGCCATGGCCATATTTATGCTCCGTTTCCTTTCAAAATACCAACAAACTAAAAAGACTTGTTTTTCTCCTATCTATAGGTCACTTGCCCTAACACAGAAATATCAGCTTACCACATATTATGGTACAATAAAAATAGAATTTATGAATCACATATGGAGCGAACACACACAAAAACCCAAGAACTACAGTTGTTAAATGGCTCCACACTTAACCAACAATTTCACCCAGTTCTGGCTTTACCCCATTCCATGAAGGGCCTGGTAGTCGTGTTTTTCTATAGGGAAATCAGAGCATAAAAAACATGACTCAGATTGAGCTTCATAAAGTTCACCATCCTGTCTCCAAAAGCAGCCATTACGATATGGTGTGTACCCAGGTATCACAGTGTCCTACTGGTTGTCCTCCTTCCACCATGTCTCTGAGATACGAATCATATCTAACCTCTCATTTAGTGCTATATATTCTAAACTCTCACATCTTATTTTTTAGACTTCTAGCATTTGCATACAAGCATTTTAGAGACTGTATTTTATTCATATTAATCTGGCTATCGGTAGGCAGGTGTAATTTGGCATCTTTAAGCTCGTCTGCTCCATACTCAAGGGCATTTGGGCTACTTTTGTCTTTTTTTGGAACCTCTCTACTGATATGCCCTAACTTCATTTCTTTGGTAGTATCCTTCAAGGATACATTGTTCCGAACCATACGCTCTTGGGCGACTGTCGGCTCTCCCCTATCTCCTTTTTAAAGGTTAATGCCAGCAACCTGGTGCCATCCCAGTTAAGGTGAAGCCCATCCCTTCAGAAGAGCCCCTTCTTTCCCCAGAATGTTCCCCATTTCCTAACAAATCCAAAACCCTCATCCTTGCACCATCGTATCATCCACGCATTGATACTCCGGAGCTCTGTCTGCCTTTTGGGTCTTGCGCTTGAAACGGGAAACATTTCGGAGAATGATACCCTGGAAGTTCTGGATTTCAACTTCCTACCTAAAAGATTAAATTTAGCCTCCAGTATCTCCCTACCACATTTTCCTATGTCATTGGTACTGACATGTACTAAGACAGCAGACTCCTCCCCAGCACTAAGACCTTGTCTGGATGGCACTTGAGGTCCATTACACTGGTCAACAAAAGTCATGTTACTGAAATAAAAATAGTCATTTCTTATCAATTTTTATATGCTGAATACGAATATGACAGTGAAATTGCAAAGTTGGCTCTAGATTTTTTGGAATCACAAAATGCATGTCAATAGTAAATATAATAGGCCTTCGGTTAATACCTGTAAAAAACCAAGTCAGACTACTTCTTAGATTTTTTCACCCGTCTCTTGTACAGCTGTTCGGGAGCTTCTCTGGGGAGTGTCCAGCAGTAGTCAGCCAGCATTGTAGTGGACCATTTTCCCTGGTATCTTTACTCCATCGTTGTGATATCCTGGCGAAAACGTTCGCCCTGTTCATCACTAACCATACCACAGTTGTCAGGAAAGAAATCATGATGGGAAGCAAGGAAATGGATCTACTAGTTCCTTGTAATTTTCTGCCCTAACGTTCCCGAGAAAGTTTGTTGACACTAGGCAAAAAGCATTCCATGCTTGTTTCGAATCACCCTGCAGCAAGTTGTTGAACCGGTCATCTTTGAAGAGCTCTCGAATCTGAGGACCCACAAAAACTCCCTCTTTAATCTTTGCTTCGCTGAGTCGAGGGAATTTTTCACGCAGGTATCGGAAAGCTGGTGAAGTGCGGTCCATGGCTTTCACAAAGTTTTTCATCAAACCTAGTCTGATGTGAAGGGGTGGTAGCAGGATTTTTTGAGCCTCAACCAGAGCTGGGTGCTGGATATTCTTCTCTCCAACTGTTACATTTTGTCTGCGATTCCATTCCTTCCACAAGTAGTGCCAATCCCTTGCTCGGCTATCCCACTCATATAAGAATTTTATATTTATATTTTATATATCCCTGCTGCAGTCCCATTAAAAAGGCAACTACCTTCAAGTCTTATGTTCTTAAGTCACTACAGAGGTGCCAGCTGTACTTGTTATAGTTAATGGAAGTCAGTAGATGCTTTAAGTTATTGTATGTCTCTTTCATGTGGACGGCGTGCGCTACTAGAATAGATGGAAGACTGTTTCCATTGTTCAAAAGCACAGCTTTCAGACTCAGTTTCGAAGAGTCTATAAATAGTCTCCAGTCTTGTGGGTCATGAGTGATTTTTAAAGCATTCATGAGGCTTTCAATATCGGAACAGAATACCAGATTACTTTCCTTTCCGACTGCGTATAGTACACTGCTGACATCAGATGGTTTCAGCAGCCGTCTGGCAGTAGTATTGCATTGCATCAGAAAATGATGCCATCAACTCTGGATGATGTGTGCATGCTGGTATTATGCAATGTGATGCAATATTACATCATTCAAGGCTTATTTGGGATGTTGTTGATGTCCTACTGGATAAATTTACACGGTGAAGCGTCAAAAATGAACTACATGCAATATCTTCAAAACGAGAGCCAATAAAATTTTTTTAATGTTATATTCGTGTTCAGCTCACCAAGATAGTACAGATTAGGACCTTTTAAAGTCAGTAACGATTTCAATGTTGACCAGGCTGTCATGTTACCAGGCAATTCTCATGTCCACCAGCCTAATGATCGAATCACCAACTATAACAGCTGTCCTAACCCTTCCCTTATGGGCACATGGAGAAACTTCCTCGATGCGAGAGGGTTTTACATCACCTGAAGGACAGGTCCTAGCTAGCTACAGGATCACTTCCTGCCACATCAGGGTGATGCTCTCCTGTCACGTGACCTCTCTCCTCCATGGCAACCGGGATGCTGCCAGACTGGAGGTGGGACTTCAGTACTATATACCTGTAGGTCTCATCTATGTATCTCTCTGTCTTCCTTATGTCATCCTAGTCTGCTACTCTAGCCTCCAGAGATCAAACTCGTTCCCTGAGAGCAAAGAGCTCCTTGCACCTAGCGTACACGTAAGACCCCTCACCAACTGGGAGAAAATCATACATGTGACACAGTGCAAAAGACTGGAAAACCCCCATCTCACTGCTGGACTGCTGTCTACTTCTTAGTTTTAAGGTTGTGTTTAGATATTTAAGTTCTTTACTTATTAAGGGTTGCTGGGGATACTTATACTAATAAAACTACACCTAATACGTTTAATGTATTTTATTCACTTGAAGTTTAATTAATCTCAGGTCCTTAATGTATGCCTGATGAGGACAAACAGCTGCACCTGAGAGTGAATATGGCACCTCCTTTCCTTTGAGAGGTTATGCACCTATAAAGCTGCAATTATCCCTACATGAGGCACAGATTCCATCAACTAGATGACGATGCTAGTGAAGCCCGAAGAAAATCTAAAAATAAAAATTGAAACGTGGAATGAAATCATGGATGCTGCAGCCTACGACGCATCAAGATGAAACACCCACAAAAGGCACAATATGGGCCCTTGGTACTCTGCTACGCTACAGAAACAAAAAAGTGACCTGTGTTGCTTAAAATGGAAATGGTGACAATCAGAAGACCCGCTCACTAAAGTCGCCTATATGGAGGAACATAGACCATACTCTGAGGAGATCTTAAAGCGTAAAAGAGAATATTATACCAAGATGATCATGAACTCAATAAATAAACCGAGAGAGCTCTTCCTCATCGCTAATTCCCTCCTAAAAGAGCCCAGTGAATGAAACCCGCAAGAAAAGAAATGTTCCCAAGAAATAGGAAACTACCTTAAAACCAAACAGAAATCTAACTCCACTAGAAACCTCCTTCCAAAAAACTCCAACACCTCAGATTATCTCCCAAAACACATGGACACATTTTGACTTACCATCACTCGAAAATATTGAAGACATAAAAAAGAACAATAAACTGGTTTGGTTCCTACCTGAATGATTGAAGACAACAAGTGAGAACTGGAAACAAGACATCACTCCTATTCAGCCAAATATAAGCAGTACCTCAAGGTTCGAGCCTATCAGCACTCCTGTTCAACATATTCCTCCAGCCCCTATGCACAATATTCAAAGAACACCAGATCCACTTCCAGATATACGCAGATGAAATTATGTTCTATGCCCCATTCAACACCACAAAAACCAGACTTCTTAAAGATATACAACTGTTTCAGACATAAATCAGTGGCTTCAACATCACAACCTATTTATCAACCAAGAAAAAACAAACCCTCCACATATTCAGAGATCCGCCCTTCTCACCACCCCAATCACTGAGACTTAAGGACTGCACCAAAGTGAAATCAGAAGTCAAATATCTGGGCATAATATTAGACCAGAAACTAAACTTCCAGCCTCAAATAATGAGAACAACAAACTCTGTCTACTACAAATTAATAACTCTGAAGAATCTCTGTCCCCTGATAAGCCCAAGCCTTTTCCAGACAGCATGCCACTCTCTCATCACACCTATCCTAGATTATGCTACCATCATATACCACGGCCTTCCCAAACACATTCTGCAACCCCTCCAGATGGCAAGAATTATCAACAGAACTCCCTGACAATGCCACATCACCCCCATACTTGTGCAACTACACTGATTACCTATCCAATCCAGAATAAAATACAAAGCACTCATCACCATATTCAAAATCACGCATGGCCTCTCAGCATCCTGCCTTCACTCACCTATCTCAAAACCCCAAAACGACAGGCTTTGTAGGCAGGATTCATTGAACCTACTAACCATTCCTTCCCAAAAAGCCAAGGGCTAACAGTTGTCTCACAATCGAGCACTCTCACTCTATGCTCCCACAATTTGGAATTCACTACCCCCAGTTCTAAGCTGATGCCCAAACCTTGCTGAATTCTGTAAAAAACTGAAGACATACCTATTTCAAGAAGATTTCAGCTCCAAACCTAGACCAGACCTTAAGACTGAACCTCTTATAACCTAAACTTCAGACAACAGCACTGCAGCATGACAAATTGTAAATATCCCCTTAAATATAATCATGCAACTGTATCATAATTCCCACTTGTAATGAAGTTTGGCTATTGTTATATGCTTATACTCAAGTTCACTTTCATGTACACCAGCATACCCTTGCCCTGTTACATTTTAGTTTCATGTAAACTGCTTACAGAGGCACTGTTATCTCCTTCTTCCTGCTGGCCATTCCCCTCCCTATGCACCCAAGCATCCTTCTGGCTTTCACCGTCATCTTTTATACCTGTTTAGCCACCTTAAGGCATTCAGAAAAATCACCTCTAACTCCCGCTCTTCTTTCGTGGACATAAGTACTTCTCTCTCTATTCTGTACAACTCCCTTGGATTTTTAAAACTCAAATGCATGACCCTGCATTTTTTAGCATTAAATCTCAGCTGCCAAATACTTGACCCTCATTCTAGCTTTGCTAGATCCCTCCTCATGTTATTTAATCCTTCCTGGTTTTCTACTCTATTGCAGATTTTGATATTCTCACCAGTCTATCTTACCCATTAGCCCTTCTGTAATATCACTAACTAAAATATTAAAAAGAATTGAACGAAGAACAGATCCCTGTGGCACACTTCTGGTAACATCCTTCTCCTCAGAATAAACTCCATTTGCTTGTAACCTTTGTTGATTCCCATTCAACCAATTTCTAATCCAGTCAGCCAGTCACTTTAGGGTTTATCCCTAGGGTGCTCAATTTATAAGTCACCCGTGCAGAACAGTATCAAAGGCTTTACTGAAATCTAAATATTTATTTATTTTTTTAAAGTCTTTTCTATACCGCGCTCTTTAAAATCAGCTCGGTTTACAGATAACAGTAACTTTGTCCTTGAGTAAAGGTAGAACCTGTACTGGGACTTACAGAAAACAGGGTAGAAAAACTTGGGTTAACTGGGGAAAACTATATACAAGCTCTAGGCTAAGGCAGTTACCGTTTTAGCTGGCTAAATACACCACATCTAGGGCTCTCCCTTGTTCCAGCTCTCTGGTCACTCAAAGAATTAATGAGGTTTGTCTGACAAGAACTGCCTATAGTAAAACCATGCTGCCTCGGATCCTGTAATCCATTGTCTTCCAGAAACTTCACTATCCTCTGTTTTAGCAGCATTTCCATTAGTTTGCTCACCACAGAAGTCAAACATTTAAATATCTCTGTGGCACAAATGAACAGGAGGAGAGTCTCTTTTGATTGAGAGAAAGCTCTGCAATGAGGGGGCATAGGGTAAAGGTGAAAGGGGATAGATTCAGGAGAAATATGTGGAAATATTTCCTTGCAGAAAGGGTACTAGATGAATGGAAGTGTCTCCCATTGGAGGTATTAGAGACGAGGACAGTATCTGAATTCACAAAAGCAGGGAACAAACACAGAGGATCTCTAAAGGAAAAAAAAAAAAGACTATAGTAGTTGGTATGGAAGAGCAGACTGGATCGGCTGTATGGTCTTTTTCTGCCATCATGTTTCTATGACTAACAGGTCTGTAGTTCCCAACCTCATTCTTACTTCTGCTTTTATATAAAGGGACCACATGCGCTCTTCTCCAGTCCTCTGGGACCCGCCAGACTCTGAAAAAGCATTAACACATCCAATCATTGCTGAGAATTGCTGAAATACTAGGATATCATCTGCATACAGATGAAAATCCAAAAGAAGACTGCAAAACAACCTGAACAGAGAGACGACAAATAAAAGTGAAACAGAACAGAAGATAATTCAGAGTCATGTGGCACCCCTTGGGTCGAGGGCACCACAAGGATACTCCCCCAGGGAGACAGACCTGCCAAACCCTACTGGAAAAAAAGATTTGAAATACTTTAAAACTGACCCCCCTACCCCAAGCAATCCTAGGTGGTCTAACATAATATTCAAAACCACTGAATCAAAGGCAGAAGCACAATGAGAAATAAGAACAGGTCTGCAACCTGACTCTCCTCAAGAATGTGGAGCACACTATCATTCAAAGACAGCAGCAGAGACTCCAGACCATGCCCACTTCTACTATTACTACTCAATTGTATAGCGCTACACAGTGCTGTACCTACAGATGTAAGACACAGTCCTTGCTCATCAGAGCTTGCAATCTAATCAAGACAAAACACGTGGAGCCCGATTCAGTGAGGGGCACTTCTGGGCTGTCTGGACAGCTGAATAATGGATAGCCCCAACCAGTACCTGATTCTGCAATTACGGGAACTAGACATTCCCGTGGCTGCAGAATCAGGAACCCAGATGGCCCGGCGCTGCCCCTATTCCATGGCGCGGGACATCCTGCCAACATCCCATCCAGTTCACCGCATGCTCCTGCTGGTGTGATGGTGCCATGGCGTCCCATCACCATGGCCCCGGAATGCCCAGCAGGAGCGCCGATGGCCTGCCAGCCTGTAAACTTGCCTTTCCCTGCTACCCAACCCTCGGTGGGACCTGCCAGGGCTGGGATCAGGCAGAGGGGACAAACCTCCCATGGCTCCTGTGCTGCTGCCGGGCACAATCACTGGCATCACCATGCCTTATTCCACTTCTGAGGTAGAATCGATAGCCCAGCCATCATCCACCCACTAGATGTAACAGAGCTGTGACCTGAATCGGCCCTATATGTCCAGGTGCCTCAGCACATCCCCATTTTGCCCACCCTCCGCCCCGTGGCTCTGTGCGTGTGGGGAACACTTGAGTGGCATATGGTCCCGGCATTTAGCAGAGCTAGACATCCTACTAGGAGGTACAGCTCCACTATTCGTGTGCCAGAATCAGGCACATAGTGAAACTGCAGACTAGAATATGATAAAATACACATAAGTAGTGGACAAGAGAGGAAGGAGCATCAGGATCCAAAAGCGGCTTCAAAAAGGTGGGTTTTTAGTCTGGATTTGACTGAATCCAAGTCAGCATCTCCCATTAAAGCTTCAACATCTGGGATCTTATTTCCCATACTACGGGCATTTATATATACCGCTTTCCATATGTTGCCCCTTTTACCCATTTCCATAAAGGTATTTGATGTTTCACTAACCTGGGGGCTTTCTTCACCCGTCCACAACGAATCTAGTTTAAAGCCCTCTTCAGTAGATTAGCCAGTCTGTTACTGAAGACATGTTAACCTTTCTTGGACAGATGGACACCATCTCTGCTCTGCAACACTTGGAAAAGCATCCCATGGTCCAGGAAACCAAAACATTCGATGACACCATCCACGCAGCCATGCATTCATCTCCTGGATGCGAGCTTCTCTGCCTTGGCCTTTACCTTCAACAGGGAGGATTGAAGAGAACACCACCTGCGCCCCTACCTGCTTCACCCTCTGTCCCAGAGTCATGAAGCCACTTTTGATACGCTCAGAGGGATACCTGGCAGTATCATTTGTGCCAACATGGATTAGCAACATTGGGTAATAGTCAGTGGGCTTGATGAGTCTTAGCAAACTATCCATAACATCTTGAATTTTGGCACCTGGCAGACAGCATACCTCCCTGGATATCAAGTCTGGTTGGCAAATGGATGCCTCAGTACCCCTCAGAAGAGAGTCTCCAACCACCACTACCCTTCCATTCCTTGTGGTCACTGATTCTTCTACTACTACTACTATTCAGCATTTATATAGTGCTACCAGTCATAAGCAGCTCTGTACAGCACAGACATGCAAGAGACAATCCCTGCTCATCAGAGCTACAATCTAGTTAAGACAAACACACAAGACATGGAAGGTGTAGGGAGGGGTAGAACAAGGGAGAGAAAGGAGATCAGGTTAGTCAAGATCCCAAGGCAGCAGCAAAGAGGTGAGCTTTCAATTTGGACTTGAAGAGGGCCAGAGAAGGTGCCGGACGTACAGACACAGGTAGTTTGTTCCAGGTGTAAGGTGCAGCAAGGTGAAAGGAGCGAAGTCTGGAGTTAGCAGTAAGAGAGCGGGGCATAGATAGAAGCAGTTTGCCAGAGGAGTGGAGTACTCGAGGGGGGTTATGAGGGGAGATAAGAGATGAAAGGTACTGAGGAGCTGCAGAGTATATGCATTTATAGGTCAGCAAGAGAAGTTAAAACTGGATGCGGAATCGGATAGGAAGCCAGTGAAGTGACTTGAGGAGAGGAGTAATATGGGCATGATGAGGATGGTGGAAGTTTAGCCGCGCAGCAGTGTTGAACAGATTGAAGGGGAGCGAGATGACTCAAAGGGAGACCTGCAAGGAGCAGGTTATAGTAGTCAAGGCGGGAGGTGATTAAGGATTGGATGAGCATTTTAATAGTGTGTTCAGACAGGAGGGGGCGGATTTTGCTAATGTTGTAGAGAAAGAAACGGCAGGTCTTAGCTACGAGATGGATGTGTGTGGAGAACTAGAGAGGAGTCAAAGACAAACCCCAGATTGCGGGACGAGGAAACAGGAAGGAGTACAGAGTTATCCACAGAGACTGAGAAAGGAGGAAGAGGAGAGGAGTTATTAGGGGGAAAGATAAGAAGTTCAGTCTTGGCCATGTTCGATTTCAAGAAGCAGTGAGACATCCAGGCAGCAATGTCAGAAAGGCAGGCAAAGATCCAGGTCTGGACTGCTGGAGAGAGTTCGGGTGTAGAGAGGTAGATCTGGGAGTCATCAGCATACAGATTGCACTGAAAGCCATGGGAAGAGATAAGCACACCAAGGGACTGGGTATAGAGAGAGAAAAGGAGTGGACCCAAGACAGATCCCTGGGGTACACCAACTGGGAGCGGGGTAGGGGAGGGGGAGGAGGAACCACCGGAACACACACTGAAGAAGAGATGGAAGCGATAGGAGGAGAACTAGGATGGAGCAGAGCCCTTGAAGCCAAGTGAGGATTCTGCAACTTTGGGGTGCTCAAGCTCTGGTTCTTCCCTTTCCAGGAATGCTTTCACCTCCTCCACTTCCAGGGCTGCATAATGGTTCTTCAGTTCAAGGGCTGGAGAACTTGGATTGGTGATTCTGTAGGCCCTGGTGACTTGGGAGCCTACAGAATGATGAAGGTTGGACGCAACTTCTCTTCTGCTAGAGAGCTTGGATGTTGCAAGAAGCATCTCAATGTACTTCTCACTGTCTTGAATGCTCCTCAGCCTCGCCACCTCCTCTCTGAGCTCCTCCTCTTGTTTCCCAGCTCCTCTTTAATAATGGTTTATGGACATTTCCTCCAGGAACTTGTCCAAACCTTTTTTAAACCGGTTACACTAACAGCTTTTACTACATCTTCTAGTAACAAATTCCAGAGTTTGATTACATGTTGAGTGAAAAACTGTTTTCTCTTATTAGTCTTAAATAGGTTACCCTGTAGCTTCATTACATGTCCTCTAGTCTTTCTATATTTTGATGGCATAAACAATTGATCTATGTTTACCCGTTCCATTCCATTCATTGATTTATAGACCTCTATCATATCTCCCCTCAGCAGTCTCTTTTCCAGGTTGAAGAGCCCTAACCTTTTTAGCCTTTCTTCATAGGAGTATCCTTCCATAGGAGTATCCTTTACCATTTTGGTGGCTCTTCTCTGTACCTTTTCTAATAATGCTATATCCTTTTTAAGATACAATGACCAGAATTGCACACAATATTCAAGGTGTGGTCGCACCATGGAACAATATAGAGGCATTATAACATCCTTTGTTTTATTCTCCATTTCTTTTCTTATGATACCTAGCATTCTATTTGCTCTCTTGGCCACCACTACACACAGGGCGGAGGGTTCCAACATGTTATCCACGATGACGCCTAAATCTTTTTTCTGGGTGGTGGTTCCTAATGTGGAACTTTGCCCCAGTCTTCCAATTTATCAAGGTCCTCTTGCAATTTTCCACAATCTTCATCTGTTTTAACAACTTTGAATAATTGTGTGTCATGTGCAAATTTGATTACTTCGCTCGTTATTCTTATTTCCAGGTCATATATGAATATGTTAAAAAGCAGCGGACCCAGCACAGATCCCTGGGGTACAGTTCTTACAGGCAGAGCAACTCCACTCAAAACAGTGAGGCGCTGGCAGGTTTTGCACAGACATCAACCCTCTGTTCTCTTATTGGGGCAGTTTCTCCAAATGAGTTAGTTTTGCATATACATGACAGTCGTGAACCTCACTTCTAAGCCAGGGCATGTGGAGTATGATCTCAGTCTCTCAAATTTACTGCTAATGCTCAGCATAGTACTTGCAATGTGACAAAAAGAGCTTCCTTCTGGAGTTTGTAAGACATAACATGTATGGGTAGTTTGTCAAGATGTTTATTAAGCCTGTGGCTCCTAATACAATGGGAAATATTTTTGTATCCTTATGCCACATTTTTTTGGTCTCTGACTGCATTTCCTGGTACTTCAGAATCTTCTGTCTCTCCATGCAATTCACAGAATAATCACTTGGAACTGACACGTGTATTATCAATGTCGTTCTGATGTTTTTCTCCTTTATCACTATGTCAGGTTTCCTTGCATTCAGTTTCTTATCCATCGGAATGAGAATGTCCCAGGTGATCATAACCTCTTCATTCTTTGGAATTCTCTTAGGAACATGATTCCAGTGCTTTTCAGAGCAGTGATGTGAGAGTGTTTAGAGAGTTTCCAATGGATGAGGTGTTGTACTTTGTTGTGCCTTTCTGTATAGAAATTTTCCACCATCAGAAGTTCACAGTCAGCTATGAGATGAGTCACTGTTTCCAGGTCTTTCTTACAGAATCAACATGTGTCTGTAATCCACTGTCCTGGGCTGCAACTATCAATCTCTCATCCTTTGGTTTCAATTCACCTCTCCTTAACTATGTGATATGTCTGTTCTTGATTGACAAAGGGTTACCCATGCCTGAAATGATATTTAAAGCTGATGCAGCAGAAGAATTGAAAGAAATATTGATAAACCAAGAAGATGTTTTACTACTATTTGATAAACTGAAGAGTAGAAAATCACCTGCACCGGATGGTATACCTCCAAGGGTGTTGAAAGAACTGAAATATAAGATTGCAGACCTACTATTACTAATATGTGAACTATCATTAAAATCAACAGTAATACCTGAAGATTGGAGGATGGCCAATGTAATGCCAATTTTTAAAAAGGTTCCAGGGGAGATCTGGGAAATTACAGCCCAGTGAGTCTGACGTCAGTACTGGGAAAAATGGTAGAAACCATTATTAAGAACATAATTTCTGAACCTGAGTGTAGATAGTCATGTTTTAATGGGAGACAGCCAACATGGTTTTAGCCAGGGACAGTCTTGTCTAACTAATCCGTTATATTTTTTTGGAGGTGTAAATAAAAAGGTAGAAAAAGGTAGGTCGGTCGATGTAGTGCATCTGGATTTTCATAATGCCTTTGACAAGGTCCCTCATGAGAGGCTCTTGGCAAAATTTAAAAGTCATGGGATAGGAGGCAATGTGCTATTGTGAAAAATTGCAAGAGGACCTTAATAAATTGGAAGACTGGACGTTCAAATGGCAGATGAAATTTAATGTGGATAACTGCAAAGTTCTGCACCTAGGAAAGAACAACCCAAACTATGATTACACGATGCAAGGTTCCACATTAGGAACCACCACCCGGGAAACATCGCGGATAATATGTTGAAACCCTTTGCCCAGTGTACAGTGGTGGCCAAGAAAGTAAATAGAATGCTAGGAACCATAGGGAGAGCAATGGAGAATAAAAAAAAAGGAAAATTATTATGCTTCTGTAACATTCCATGATGCGACCGCACCTTGAATACTGTGTGCAATTTTGGTCACGGTTTCTTAAAAAGAATGTAGCAGAATTAGAAAAGATACAGAGAAGAGCAAGCAAAATGGTAAAGGGGATGGAAGGATAGCCCTATGAGGAGAGGCTAAAAGTTAGGGCTCTTCAATCTGGAAAAAAGACTGCTGAGGGGAGATATGATAGGAGGTCTATAAATTAAGGAATGGAGTGGAACCGGTAAACATAGATCAATTGTTTATGCCATCAAAATATGGAAAGACTAGGGGACATGCAATGAAGCTACAGTGTACAACCCATATAAGACTAATAAGAGAAAATATTTTTTCACTCAATGCATAAACTCTGAAATTCGTTACAGGAGGATGTAGTAAAAGCTATTACTGTAGCTGGGTTTAAAAAAGGTTGACAAGTTCCTAGAGGAAAGGCCCATAAATCATTATTAAAGGGGACACGGGAAATCTATTGCTCGCCCCAATACAAGCATTGTGGAACCTGTGTCTTCTGAGGAAACTGCCAGATATTTGTGATCTGGATTAGCCACTGCTGGAAACAGGATACTGGACTTGATGGACTTTGGTCTGACTCAGCGGCATTTCTTATTTAGAAACATGATGGCAGAAAAAAAATTCCATATAGCCTATCTAGTCTGCCCTTCCATATCAACTGCAATAGTCCCCTTTTTTCCTTTAGGGATCTTCTGCATTTGTCCCATGCTTTCTCGAATTCAAATACTGTTCTCATCTCTACTATCTCCACTGGGAGACTATTCCACGCATCAACTCTTTCCATAGAAACATAGATTTGAGGGGATATGCAATGAAGCTACAATATAACCCATATAAGACTAATAAGAAAAAAATATTTTTTTCACTCAGCTATACCAAAGGCTGCACGGGGCACTAGCACAGAAGGGGGACACTGATATCATCACTGGGCTTCCAGGAAGCTCAAAAAAAGTGAGTTACTGAATGTTACTGGGGTGGAAGGGGCACCAGATTCATTGGTCACATAGGGTGCATTTCTAACTTGGTATAGTCCTGCTTTGGGGGTTGCAAATTTTGGCACATCACATGGTTGAAGGTAGAAGGGGTTACAACCACTGTCACAGGGAAAGCAGAACCAGAGCACAAGAAGGGTTGGATCAAAGGAGTAAATGACAAAACTGACAGGGTGCTAACAGAATGTGCAACAAGAGATGAGGGTAAGGGATAAGAAATCTCCACCCAGGTCAGGGATCTTGCATCATCAAACAGATCATCCAAGGAATGACTACAGAAGAGGTGATAGATACAGAGGTGAACATATCAGAATACATTTCTTTTGTGAGTTCATTAAAAACTCATTAAAGAAAACCTTTGCACAGCAAATACATTGACAGTTTTGAGTGACTCCGAAAAGAGGAACAAGAGGGTAAAGAATACAGAAGATTAATGAGAACCAGAGTGTTAAGAGCACTGTTAATTGAGTCTGTGGCATTTAGAATTTTAGCTACCATCATTGAGGTGGCCCTTAATAGATACCTTGACCCCTAGTGGGCTCTCGACTTGGAGAGGGGCTCTCAACTTGGTCAGGGAGTTCCGAGAGAATAGTTTCCTGCTTGGGGGAGGGGGGTGGCACTTATGCAAGTGTAAAAGCCATCACTACATGTTGTACTGCAGTGCCCTCTGCTGGCTAATTTTGATAGTTTGCCTTTCACTCCAGAGGTCTCATATCTCGAGTGGGTCTCCATATGACTGTCCTGGCTCCTCTAGCATACTGAAGATAAAATATTTCACCATTACACCAACTTTAGCAGGGCAAAATATGCATGTTCTCAATAGTTATTCTACCCTGAAATTCTGGTGTAGCCCAACATCAGTAAGCAGTCTCCCTCGTTATTTCAGCTGGACCTCGGCCTGATCCTTGCCAGATATTTCACATTCTTAGCTCAAAATAACAGCGCTGCAGATATTTCTAACCCAAATAATCTAGTCGAGGTTTCCCTTTAAACTAAACTCATGCTCAGTACTTCATTCACTATTGACCATGGAGGAAAAACAAGCTATCCGTCCATCCTCAGCAGCAAAAGAGATCACAAAATGCCACCAACCTCCCAACTGCATTTATAAACTTCTGTATTTCTCACACAACAGAGAAAACCAAACTTTACAGATCTACACTTACCCACTCCTGACAACCTTAGCCTCTCAGTCTTCATCTGTCCTCCTCATTAGGTGAGGAAAACACTCTCCCTCTTTGGATGAAGGCCCATAACTGTCTCTCTTGAGAATAGATCTCCTCTGCTTTTAGGCTGGGATTGCTGCTCCTAATGAGCTCCCTTGTCTCTAACATCTGGCTCCACCTACCAGCTCATTCTCCCTGACCTCACCCATGGGTTCATGGGAGATGTAGTCCCTCCTGGTAGCCATATTTGCTCAGAGCTTCCTTCTGCAGTTTCCATCTTCTCAAGGGGGACTGGCTATTGGGGTCCTGTCCACTGTTCCCTCTAAGCTGTGCGCGTGTGCGCGCGCACACACCTCGCCGAGCGAGCGCACATACTTTACAACAGAGCGAACAAAAATTACGGCTCTGATTCTGATAGAAAACAACAGAGACGTCTTAAAATTTAAAAGTTATGATTGTAATTACTAGAAATTTCCCGCTTCATTTAGTAATCGTCTATTTTCATTTAATTTGATTAAAATCAATGTGGTGCACATACTGTATTCTGATGTGTAGTCAAATTTTAAAGTATATAACTCCGAGTGTCATTATGTGGCGCACAAAAATGTAACCTTCCTTCAAAAGCTGCACACAGCTGATATTTTATGCGCACACAGCCTACAGAAAATTAGAGGGAACATTGGTCCTGTCTCTCTAATAAGGATGCTCATTTTGTTGCAGTCCAGCCTGCAGAACAGTGGCTGTATTCTGCTCTCTGGCTTGTCATCAAATGTGTATTCCCTTGTAAAATGGTGAATACATGCCTATTTTTTTTATCCACCCAAACCATGCCCTATCCAAGCCCCAAGCATGTGCCTTATAGAGAGTAGGGCTAAATGACCATTTTCTCAGTGGATCTGTGCTGTGCCCGCTGCATTTTAACATATTTATAAATGACCTAGAAATGAGAATGAGTGGGGTGATCAAATTTGCAGAAGACACAAAATTTTCTAAGTTTTTAAAACACAAGAAGATTATAGAAAATGCAAGAGGACCTTGAAAAATTGGGAGAGTGGGCATGCCACATCACTGACCTTACCCAATTCAGGAAGGCTATAAAATACCACCTGTTCCTTAAATACTACGGATACAACAATACACCTAGATAATGCAACAACAACTTTAGAGACTCCACCTTCTCCTCAACCTCATTATCTTTCTCTGTAAAATTCATGATAGCATTGAACTTGTCATGATGCCTGATGTAAATATTACCTGTAAATAGTTACCCTATGTTATGAACCTTGTCACGATGCCGATATGTAAATATTACCTGTGAATAGTTACCCTATGTTATGAACCTTGTCACGATGCCGATATGTAAATATTACCTGTGAATAGTTACCCTATGTTATCCAAGTTCTACACACCTGTTCTATGTATAACAGAACAGCCTGCTGTTCTGATCGTTATGTTCCATGTAAACCACGCTGATGTCGAATAGTGCGGTATATAAGAGATTGTAATAAATAAATAAATAAATGCAAATGGCAGATGAAATTATGTACTTGGAGAAGAACAACCCAAACTATGGTTACACGATGCAAGATTCCACATTAGGAACCACCACCCAGGAAAAGGATCTAGGAGTCATCATGGATAACATGTTGAAACCCTCCGCTCAGTGTTCAGCCGTGGCAAAGAAAGCAAATAGAATGCTAGGAATCATAAGGAAAGGAATGGAGAATTAAACAAAGGATATTATAATGCCTCTGTATCGTTCCATGGTGCGACCACACCTTGAATGTTGTGTGCAATTCTGGTCGCCATATCTTAAAAAGGATATAGCAGATTAAGATTAAGAGAAAGAGAAACATAGAAATATAAAAACATGATGGCAGAAAAAGACCATATGGCCTGGCCTAGCCAGTCTGCCCTTCCATAGCAACTACTATTGTCCCTTTTTTAACTTTCGAGATCTTCTGTGTTGGTCTCATGCTTTCTTTAATTCAGATACCGTCCTGGTCTCTACCACCTCCACTGGGAGACTGTTCCACGCATCTACCTCTCTTTCCATAAAGAAATATTTCCACATATTACTCCTGAGTCTATCCCCTTTCATCCTCATCCTATGCCCCCTCATTGCAGAGCTTTTTTTCAATTGAAAGTGGCTCCCCTCCTGTGCGTTTATGCCACAGAGGTATTTAAACTTCTCTATTATATTTCTTCTCTCCCGCCTTTTCTCCACAGTATACATAATGAGATCTTTAAGTCTGTTCTCATAAGCACTTTGATGAAGTCCACTGACAATTTTGGTAGCCACCCTCTGCACAGACTCCATCCTGTATATTTCCTTTTGAAGATGTGGTCTCCAGAATTGTGGTCGCCTCCACCTCATCTTCCCTCTTTTCAATCCCAAATCCTTCCCTCACCATTGGTCACCTTTCTTCCTTTTCTGAAATCACTGAAAAAAAACCTGCAGATCTTCTCTCATTCTCCAAATGGACTACTTGATCCTCTGATCCCATCCCCACTAGGGTTGCCAACTTTTTGAAAGAGAAAAACCCACCACCTGTGGCTAGTCACTCTCTGCCCCGCCCCGCCCCTGCCCCGCCCCTGCCCCGCCCCTACCCCTGCCCCGCCCCCACCCCTACTCCACCTCCTGTCCTCAAAAAAATTGCAGAGGGCAATGTACAAACTGAATAAGCAAGACTTCTACAAATTCTTAAGCAGAAATTCTATACTGACAGAAAACGCATCATTGGTTGTACTCACACACACACACAATAGAGACAGGTCTTCATCAATAAATGAACACAAAACAAAAAGAGAAATATATAGACAAAAATTAAACTGAATCCCCAAGAAGACAGACTCTGCATGCAGTGCAATATCAGATAAATAAGAGATGCAGTTCCCCATACTGTGTAAAATATAAAGGTAGTACAAAGTCCAATCATTAAATTGAAAATAAAATTATTTTTTCTACCTTTGTTTTCTGACCATTTTATTCTCTGATCATGCTGGTTCCAATCTGAGGCTTCTGTTTTTCCATCTTCTCTTAGCTCGTTTTCTATGGTCTATAGTCCATCTGCCATTTCTTGTCTCTTCTTTTCTTTACTTCCTTCCATCAGCCTATTTCCAGTCCCAGTGCCCCCTCCCATTACCCAGTCACTTACCAGTACCATTCCCAGGTGTCAGCTCCCTTTGAGCCCCCTCCTTACCTCCTCTGTCAGCTCCTTTCCAGCCACCAACTTCCCCCCTTTCCGCTCTCTTCCAGCCACCTCCTTCCCGCCTCTTTCAGCTCTCTTCCAGCCCTTACCTTCCACCTGTCAGTTCCTTCTGCCACCTCTTTCCCCTTGCAGCCGCTTCTGCTGCTTCACTCCCCCCCCCCCCTTAGTGCTGCTTCACCCCTTAGTAGGGTTGCCAACTGGCTCCAGATGCGCCCGACAGGCTTGATCCAGTCCTGGGTTTACCCCATTGCATGCAGGGACATGTAGTCTTGCTTTTCTTATGGAATGCAATGGAAAAATCAGAACTACATGTCCCTGCATGCAGTGGGGTAAACCTAGGACTGGATCCAAGTGTGTCGGGCGCATCTGGAGCCAGTTGGCAACCCTACCCCTTAGTGTTGCTTCACCCCCCTTATGCTGCTTCACCCCCCGTGCTGCTTCACCCCCCCCCCCTTAGTGCTGCTTCACCCCTTAGTGTTGCTTCAACCCCCCCTTAGTGCTGCTTCAACCCCTCCCTTAGTGCTGCTTCAACCCCTCCCTTAGTGCTGCTTCAAACCCCCCTTAGTGCTGCTTCGAAGTTCACCCCCATGCAGCTGCTTTTCACAGAGCAGCGGCTGCAATAAACTTAATTTGAAAAGAAAGGATAACCTGTGAGGAGCCTAGCCCTCTGGTTGTCCTTCTGCAGCACCTGAGGAAGTGATGTCAGAGGGGGTGGGCTTCTCACAGGTTTCTTCCTTTTCAAATTAACTTTATTGCAGCCGCTGCTCTGTGAAAAGCAGAAGCAATGGCTGCACGGAGGATCAATCGCGTTCGCGTTCGCGCTGTGGGAGTTGGGAGAAAAGCCGTTTTTTTGCTCTGGCCGCTCCCGATCTCGCGGCCACAGCAAAAAACCGGCTTTTCAAGGGCCGGTTTTACATCTGTGCCGGCATCCGGCCTAGCCATGGAAAAACCGGCCAGGCCGGCTGAAAACTGGCCGGTTGGCAACCCTAATCCACACCCACCCATCTACTAAGCTCTGTCTCTTCCACTGTCATCCATTCCATCTATCATATCCTTAATATGTTGTTTTACACTGCAACTGTTCCTATGGCCTTCAAACATGCTGTGATAACATCTCTGCTCAAAAATCCTTCAGTAGATCCTACCTGTCCTTCCAGTTATGGACCTAGCTCTCTCCTCCCCTTCACTTCAAAACTACTTGAACGAGCGGTTCACTGCTGCTATCTTGACTTTCTTTCCTCTCATGACCTTGTGGACCCACTGCAATCTGGCTTTCATTCTCAACATTTTACAAAACGGCTCTTGCCAAAGGTTTCAGTGACTTGTTCCTTAGCAAATCCAAAGGCCTATATTCTATGTTCTTGACCTTTCTGCTGCCTTTGACACTGTTGATCACCACTTTCTACTTGATACTCTGTCCTCACATGGATTTAGGGGTTCTGTTCTGTCCTGTTTTTCTTCTTATCTCTCCAATCATACTTTTAATGTCTGTTCTGGTAGTTCCTCTTGTACTGCCATCCTGTTTTCAGTTGGTGTACCTCAGGGCTCTGTCTTGGGACCTCTCCTTTTCTCTCTCTACACAGTCCCTTGGTGAACATTTCCTCCTATGGTTTTCAGTTACATCTTTATGTTGACATCTCTCAGATCTACCTTTCTATGCCTGAAATCTCTGCAGAAATCGAGGCCCAGATCTCTGCCTGCTTATCTGACATTGCTGCCTGGATGTCTCACCACTTTAAAACGGAACATGGACAAAACTGAGCTCCTTATCTTTCCCCCTAAACCCACCTTCCCCCTTCATCCCTTCTCTATTTCTGTGAACAACACTACACTTCTCCTTGTTTGCTCAGCTCGCAACCTTGGGGTCATCTTTGACTCTACTCTCTTTCTCTGCACACATCCAACAGATAGCTAAAACCTGTCGCTTCTTTCGCTATAACTGGCTAAATTTGTCCCTTCCTTTCTACATGCGCTACTCAGACACTTATCCATTCTTTAGTCACCTTTTCATCTAGACCAGGGGTCTGCAACCTTTAAGACATAAAGAGCCACTTGGACCCGTTTCCGAAGGGAAAAAAAAAACTGGGAGCCGCAAAACCATTGCGACATTTAAAACAAATCTAACACTGCATATATTGTTTCTTACCTTAATGCTATATACGACCCCCTACTTTTCCTGTTAAAATATAGGTGTTTGGCCTATACTCGCCGTATAAGACTACCCCTCTTCCTTCGCACACCAAAAAAAAATACGCCAGAAAATATAACAACAAGAAGTAACAATATTTGATTTCAAAATTATGATGATTTTGTAGTCAAATCACTAATATGAAATAAAATTATTTTTTCTACCTTTGTTGTCTGACCAATTTATTCTTTGATCATGCTGGTCCCGATCTGAGGCTTCTGCTTTCCTGTCTTCTCTTAGCTCTCTTTCTGTGGTCTATGGTCCATCTGCCAGTTCTTATCTCTTCTTTCGTTTTCTTCACTTCTTTCCATCAGCCTATTTCCAGTCCCAGTAACCCTCCCCAATATCAGCCCCTTTCCAGTCCTCACTCCCAGTACCTTCCAATGTCAACTTGCATTCCCATGATTGCCACTGGTGTCCATTTCCTTCCAGTCCCCCTCCTTCCCCACTGACCAGTCCCTTCTAGTACAAATACCATGGCAGCCCCTCTCAGATCCAGTTCCATTCTCCCATCCCCTCATATCAGCCCATTTGTAGCCTTAGCCCCAGTTATCTTCCAGGGCCAGCAGCTCTATCCTCCCCTCCCCACAATCAGCCCATGCCCAGTCAAAGCCCCCCAATCAGCTCGCTTCCAGTGCTAATCCCCCCTCAACCCCATTACCAGTGCTAGCCTCCCCTAATCAGCCCAATACCAGTCCTACCCCCCATCAGCTCATTACCAGTCCTAGCCTCCCCTAATCAGCTCATTTCCAGTGCTCGTCCCCTCAACCCCATTACCAGTGCTCCATCCCTCCATGTCAGCCCCCTCCCTCCCTCCCTCCCTCCATCCATATCAGCTCCCTCCCTCCATGTCAGCCCGCCTCCCCAATCCCTCCGTCAGCCCCCTCCATGTCAGCCCCCCTCCCTCCATGTCAGCCCCCTCCATCCCTCCATGTCAGCCCCCTCCTCCATCCATATCAGCTCCCTCCCTCCATGTCAGCCCCCCTCCCTCCATCCATCCATCCATATCAGCTCCCTCCCTCCATGTCAGCCCCCCTCCCTCCATGTCAGCCCCCTCCATCCCTCCATGTCAGCCCCCCTCCCTCCATCCATTCATATCTGCTCCCTCCCTCCATGTCAGCCCCCCTCCCTCCATGTCAGCCCCCTCCATCCCTCCATGTCAGCCCCCCTCCCTCCCTCCCTCCATCCATTCATATCAGCTCCCTCCCTCCATGTCAGCCCCCTCCCTCCATCTCAGCCCCCTCCATCCCTACTTGTCATCCCCCTCACTCCATCCATTCATATATGCTCCCTCCCTCCATGTCAGCCCCCTCCATCCCTCCATGTCAGCCCCCCTCGATCCATCCCTCCATGTCAGCCCCCCTCCCTCCATGTCAGCCCCCTCCATCCCTCCATGTCAGCCCCCCTCCCTCTATTCATTCATATCTGCTCCCTCCCTCCATGTCAGCCCCCTCCATCCCTTCATGTCAGCCCCCCTCGATCCATCCCTCCATGTCAGCCCCCCTCCCTCCATGTCAGCCCCCTCCATCCCTCCATGTCAGCCCCCCTCCCTCCATCCATTCATAACTGCTCCCACCCGCCATGTCCGCCCCCCTCCCTCCATGTCAGCCCCCTCCATCCCTCCATGTCAGCCCCCCTCCCTCCTTTCTTTCATATCTGCTCCCTCCCTCCATGTCAGCCCCCTCCATCCCTCCATGTCAGCCCCCCTCGATCCATGTCAGCCCCCCTCCCACCATGTCAGCCCCCTCCATCCCTCCATGTCTGCCCCCCTCCCTCCATCCATTCATATCTGCTCCCTCCCTCCATGTCAGCCCCCCTCCCTCCATGTCAGCCCCCTCCATCCCTCCATGTCAGCCCCCCTCCCTCCATCCATTCATATCTGCTCCCTCCCTTCATGTCAGCCCCCCGCCCTCCATGTCCGCCCCCGCCATCCCTCCATGTCAGCCCCCTCCCTCCATCCATTCATATCAGCTCCCTCCCTTCATGTCAGCCCCCCTCGATCCATGTCAGCCCCCTCCATCCCTCCATGTCAGCCCCCCTCCCTCCATCCATTCATATCTGCTCCCTCCCTCCATGTCAGCCCCCCCCTCCATTCATTCATATCTGCTCCCTCCCTCCATGTCAGCTCCCCTCCCTTCTTCTGCAGCTGCGGCTCCCTGCCTCGTACGGAACCGCGGCTGTGCTTTGAAAATCATCTCGGAGCCCTTCCTGTCTTGACGGGCTCCGTGCAGCATTGTCCCGCCTCCAAAACTTCCTTTAGAGGCGGGACAATGCTGCACGGAGCCCGTCAAGACAGGAAGGGCTCCGAGATGATTTTAAAAGCACAGCCGCGGTTCCCTAAGAGACAGGGAACCGCGGCTGCAGAAGAAGGGAGGGAGCTGACATGGAGGGAGCCCATAACGCGACGTTTAAAGCGGGCAGTGTGCTCCGGAGCCGCGGCAAAGGTGAGAAAGAGCCGCATGCGGCTCCGGAACCGCGGGTTGCCGACCCCTGATCTAGACTATTGCAGCCTCCTCCTTGCTGGTCTCCCTCTGAATCATCTCTCTCCCCTTCAATTTGTTCAAAAATCAGCTGCACGGCTAATCTTCCGCCAGCCTTGATATGCTCATATAACCTCTCTTCTCAAATCACTTCACTGCCTCCCTATTCATTTCCATATTGACTTCAAACTTTTCCTACTGACTTATAGGTGCACTCATTCTGCTGCTCCTCACTACCTTTCCTCTCTTATCTTGCCTTAAATCTCTCTGCAGGAACTCCGCTCTTCTGGCAGATCCTTTCTATCTGTGCCATTCTCTTCTCCTGCCAACTTTGATCCTTACACCTTGCTGCTCCTTATGACTGCAACAAACTACCTGAGTCTTTGTGTCAGGATTCATCTCTGGCCCTTTTCAAATCCAGGCTGAAAACTCATCTCTTCGAGGTCGCTTTTGGATCCTGATCTGCTTAGTCTCCTATGTGTTTTCTTACTATTCCCCTAGGTATATCCTTGTCCTCAGTTGTTGTGTTGTCTGCCTTGACTAGATTGTAAGCTCTAAGGAACAGGGACCATCTTTTACATGTGTGTTTACAGCACTGTGTACACCTTGTAGCACTATAGAAATGATAAGTACTATAGTAGTAGTAGGCACTATCATCTCCTTCCCGCTGAACATTCAGACATCCTTTGGTCTTTTGCTGTTGCCTTTTCTAGCTGTTTAGCCACCTTAAGATCATCAGAAACAATCACCCCCAGGTCCAGCTCTTCTTTAGTGGAGAGAAAGCCTCCACCCCCTATACTGTATCACTCCCTTGGATTTTTGCAGCCTAAATGCATGAACCTGTATTTTTTAGCATTAAATCTCAGTTGCCAAATTCTGGATCATTCAAGCTCAGGTAGTCCCCTTCTCATGTTATCTACTCCTTCCTGTGTATCTACTCTATTGCAGATTTTAGTATCATCTGCAAAGAGGCAAACCTTAGACAACAGCCCTTCTGTAATATCACTAACAAAATTGTAAATTGTTAAAAAGAATCCCTGTGGCACATCACTGGTAACACCCTTCTCCTCAGAGTGAGCTCCATTTACCTGTACTCCTTGTCACTTCCCACTCAACCAATTTCTAACCCAGTCAGTCACTTTAGGGTCCATCCTTAGGGTGCTCAGTTTTATTATAAGTTGCCTGTGGGGAACGATGTCAAAGGTTTTACTGAAATCTATGTACACCAATTTAGGGCTCTCCCTCGGTCCAACTCTCTGGTCGCCCATTCAAAGAAATTAATTAGATTTGTCTGACAAGACCTGTCCCTTATAAAACCATGCTGCCTCAGATCCTGCAATTTATTGGACTCCAGAAACCTTGTTATCCTCTGTTTTAGAAGTGTTTCCATTAATTTACTCACCCAAGGTCAGAGTAACTGGCCTGTAGTTCTCAACCTCATCCTTAATGTGTAAAGGGACCACATGTGCCTTTCTTCAGTCCTCTGGGAGCACTCCCATCTCTAAAGAAGCATTGAAAAGTCAGTAGTGGAGCTGCTAGAATGTCCCCAAGTTTCTTCAATACTCTGGGATGTATCCCATCTGGCCCCATTGCTTTATCTACTTTTAGTTTAGCTAGTTCCTCAGGAACTCAGTCTTCTGAAAATTTTCAAGATCCCCTTCACTACTCTTCCTATTTGTGGATGTTTTCTGAACTCCTGCTCCAGGCCCTTCATCTGTGGACACGGAACAAAAATTAAGCAATTCTGCTTTATCTTCATCAGCTTCTACATATTCCTCTCCTTCACCCTTGAGTCTGACAATGCTATTTTTGCACTTCCTCCTCTCAGTAACATATCTGAAAAATGTCTTATTATTATTTATTATTATTTACATTCTCTTATATACCGCGCTATTCTGCATCAGTGCGGTTTACATTGAACAAACTGAAATTACATTGAACAGGGCATTATAACTTGGAGATAACTATTTTACAGGGAACATGGGCTATGGAGGGTTAAGTGGCTTGCCCAAGACCACAAGGAGCAGCTGTGGGACTAAAAACCCCAGTCCTTCCGGCCCAAGGTTGCTGTCCTCTAGTGGGATTTGAACCCCTGACCTTCCGGCCTGAAGTACCTTGCCCCAACCACTAGGCCACTCCTCCACTCCATTTTACTGCATTGGCTATTTTTCTTCTATTTGTATCTTGGCTTTCCTGACTACTTTCCTAGATTCTCTAAGTGTTTCCAAATATAGATGTTTGTCTTCCTTTTTCTGTGATCTCTTGTATTTTCTGAAGGGCATTCTTTTTTTCAGAAATGCAAACCAAAAACCTACCAAAGTCCCTAACTTTTCCTTACAGAAAATTCAGCTAGCCTCTTTTATGTGTGTTCTAACAGTTCTGTTCTACGTACCTATGTGTAGTTCTGCTAGTTGCTAAACAGAAGAGCGACAAAAATAGTAAAGGGACTTAAAAGATTAGTGCTCTTCAATTTGGAAAAGAGACATCTGAGGGGTGATATGATAGAGGCTAGCTGCATTTTCTCTAAGGAAAAGTTAGGGACTTTGGTAGGTTTTTCTCATTTCCTTCAACAGATACCAAAGCTCCAAGAACTGGATTATGGCTGAGATTAATCGTGTTCCCAAAGTTTTTGCCTGCATAACAGCTTCTGCCTCTGTCCAGACAGACAGCCCAATCCTAGTTGAGGGACGAGTTCCATGTGCATGATTTATTTATTTATTTATTTAGCAGCTTTTCTATACCGCGCTCTTCAATTTCAGTGCGGTTTACAAATAACGAATTCTTGCAAAGACAAAGGGAACAGCCTTGTGCATACATTGAAACAGGATCAATAACTTGGAGCTGCAACTGGGTGAACTATTTACAAATCCAGTCACTCAAGCTGCAATCTGGGACATCAAAGCTTGAATGTCTGAAAAGAAAGGCAGGCACAATTCCAGAAATATGGATATACATATGTATCAGATGTTTATATAGACACCTCCATAAGAGTATTTCAGAACCAAAACATCTAATAGCATAGCAATGAACTTCCATTTATTTAGTTTCACCTCCAAAATGAAATGAATTAAAAAAACAACAGCCTCTGTAGCTAATTGGCAGCATTTACACATACAGGAGCAGCCTGGTAACCAAAGAGCAGGGTTTGATTCCCACTGGCAATCTTTGTGACCTTGGGCAAGTCACTTTATTTATTTATATACCGCCCCTTCCAGAAATCACGGGCAGTTTACAGTTAACAAACCAAATTATGTTAAACTTACATTCAACTTATAACTTAAACAGCATAGTGATGTAACATTGTAAGATTTCGTGGAGTGTATACAGGTAGGATCATGCCTTATTTACAGAAAACAAGTATTACAATCAACATATTTACAAGTTAAATATACATAAGCTTTACATCAAACAGCTTAGTTGGATAATAGTAGAAAATATTGATTGGGAGGATTCAGGGGAGATTCTCTTAAAGGTTTATTGTTATGTTGGGAATATTTTGTTCCCATCAGATGAGTTACCAAAATATTCTATGAATAAATATATTTTAATTTAATTTAATTTAATACAGTGACAGAATTCAAAATGGCACGGGACAGACACAGTGGATCCCTTTACAGCAAACATGATAAAATCAAAATAAACTGAACTATCTAATTTCTCAACAAATAGGGGTGTCCTACACGGAGTGGTGGGTTCACCCCTAAACAAAGACATGGGGAGGGGTGGCCTGCACGGAGCAACAGGTGCACCTACTCTTGCCATCTTACTGGGCAGACTACATGGACCATATTGGTCTTTATCTGCCGTCATATACTATGTTACTATGTTAATTTACCCTCCATTCTCGGAAGATAGGCCGGGCAATCTACAGTACTTCCAGTTAGAACTTGCCAAAAAGACCCAGGGGCTACTGGGTTGCCAGGAATCAGCATTGACATGACTGCACTTAAAAAACTAAATGTGATCATATCTAGGTGCATAACAGACATAGCCATATTTTGTATAAACTGTAAGTTTCATGTGTACCTACAGGGATATAACTAGAGACTTTTGAATTTGGGTGCCTTTTGCTGGAGGGAACGAGAGGGAGGGGAAAAGAGAGAGTGAGCTAAATAAACTTCATCTTGGCCATTCTTCAGATCAACAGAACCAGCCAGAGAAAGAGAGTGAGAGGGACTGGAAGTTGCATGCCTGCAAGTTTCAAGTAAACAGAGAAAAACTACTGTTTATGCCTTGATGGTCAGAGTGCTGCATGCAGAGGGGCAGGCTTACAGAAATCTGGCAGCACCCTACCCCTTGCCTCTGTAGGAAAGCATAACAGACATAAAGAAAGAAAGAGGCTGTAATTTGCATAGCCCTGGGATTCAGTGTGTTTCATCTAAGCTGCATTACCCTAGAGGAGGATAAGGACTGTTAAAACTTCATATTGTTTGGAAAGCCCTGTTTGGGAGTAGAAACACATCTCCACTCCATTAGATTTAACAAGGAGGTCAGCACAGTCCTGTCTCTCTCAAGTGAAAGGACCAGCTCGGCCTTACCAGCCATTTATCCCTAAAGATCTAACGGCTGTTCTTCCAGTTGCTGAATGGTGCAGCTGCTGTTCTGGAATAGTAAACATCTGCTATAGCTCTACATTCTTTCGATTTTCTGGTATATCTGATTTGATCTTTATGTTTTCTGCAATAAATATATGCCTTTGCTTTTTCAGTATTTTGCTGAGTTCTGCAAACAGTTTTCTGATCCTGATCTATAAGTTATTTGTTGCCAGCACCCCTTTGGGATCCAAGGTACAGCCAAATAGAGACCTGAAAGAAATCAGGGGGTGGTTTGGAAGAGGGCATTTATGAGCACTGTCTGAACCCTTTCCAGATGGAAACCTGCTTTTGGCCATTTCTCTACCTTGATTAAAATAGTATGGTTGTCCTGTTAGTCCATTTTAACACTAGAAGCCCCAAAAGGAATTTTACCTAGAAACACCAAAGTGTGTGATTTACGCATTATCACGACGACTGCGTTTAGCATGAAATGCAGATGTGAATTAATGTGAAGTTACTTATTTGTTAAATACGTGCAGTATGTGATGTCATTACATGATGTCATCATGTGTTTGTTGTTTGTAATGTTGGAGTAAAACGGTACAGTGATTGAGATGCGCCACCTAGTGGGAACATGAATTTATTCCTAGAAGCCCCAAAGTACGTCAATTGACGCATCCAAGACAATTGAGTGTGTCAATTGACATACTTTGGGGCTTCTAGGTATAAATTCATTTTCCCGCTAGGTGGTGCATCTGTCATTAATTTTCAATGCACATATTTGAACATCTTGACCTTGCTAACAAAGTCATGGAACATGACTGACATGGTTCTAGCAGTGGCGCTGGTATACAACTTCGAAGATGCATTTGCGTCAATTGACGCACTTTGGGGCTTCTAGTGTTAAAGGTAGTGAAATATAAAAGAGAAAAGACAATGGTACCTTTTTGAAACCTAGTCCAAAAATGTATTGTTAGTATAAAATGTATCACCTTATTTTCTGTTTTTGCTTCTCTTTGTATTTCTCTGCCTTGACTAGTGAGCAGGAGGGTGATTGCGGTACTTCTTCGGCCAGCTACTCCCCTCACTTGATGAAGAAAATTTCTTTTTACCTGAGGGTGTCACTATACATACACAGTATAACTGTGTCATGGAGTCATTCGCCCTGAAATCAACCAGAAGGGGAACTACTTTATGTTTATTCCTTAACAGGACATGGGACCTAGTGCAAGGCACAACAGTAGCAGGGCTGGAACATAATACAATAATCAACCAGAAGGGGAACTACTTTACATTTATTCAAATGTCAAAAGCAATATTAAAGCTGTGAAATGCAGGAGAGGTGGGGAAAAGAAGAAACGCTGTGGACTGTGTTGGAAACCTGTTTCATCTGCTCGCAATTTGGATGTTATTTTTGACTCTTTGCTCCCTTTCTCCTCTCATATCCAACTCATCGCCAAGACCTGTCGCTTCTTTCTTTTCAACATTTGCAAAATCCGCCACTTTCTCTCTGAGCTCACTACTAAAACCCTCATCCATTCCCTAATCACCTCCCACCTTGATTATTGTAACCTCCTTCTTGCTGGTCTCCCTCAGTCTCATCTCTTCCCTCTTCAGTCTATTCAGCACTCTGCTGCCCGTTTGATTTTCCATCAGCCTCGTTTTGCCCACATCACTCCTCTCCTCAGATCTCTTCACTGGCTCCCTATCCGTTTCCGTATTCACTTTAAGCTTCTCCTGCTGACCTATAAGTGCATTCACTCTGTGGCTCCTCAGTACCTTTCTTCTCTCATTTCTCCCTATTTCCCCCCTTGTGTACTCCGTTCTTCTTCCCAGTTGCTTCTTGCTATGCCCTTCTCCTCTACTGCCAACTCCAGATTCCGCTCTTTTCACTTTGCTGCTCCTTACGCTTGGAATAAACTTCCTTTGTGTATACGTCAGGCATCTTCTTTGCCCCTCTTCAAACTCAAGTTAAAAGCTCATTTTTCGCCTCTGCCTTTGGCTCTTGATTTTGCTGTTCTCCTTCCTTCCCCTCTTTTATTTCACCTTTCTTTCTTCCTCTTACACTTGTTCTTACCTCTTTCCTTTGTCCTGTCTCTCCTACTCTTGTCTCTTTGCCCTTGTTCTTATCTTTTTTCTACTCCTTTTCTTGCTTTGTCTTTTTAGATTGTAAGCTCTTTTGAGCAGGGACTGTCTTTTTGTGTTTTCATTGTACAGCGCTGCGTGCGCCTGGTAGCACTTAGTAGTAGTAGAAGAAAGAGGAGATGGTACTGTCAACCATACTAGTATAGTCTACAGGCCTCAAACTCAAACCGAAGAAATGGACAGCGATGAGATTATTGATATTGCAAAGATAGCCATGAAGGGGGAAGCAATCATATTGGGAGACTTTAATCTACCCGATGTGGATTGAATTATTCCTTCTGAAAATCTGGAAAGAAGTAAAAAAAAAAAATTGTAGATGCCTTCCAAGATGCATTACTCAGACAAATGGTGATGGAACCAACCAGGGAAAGCTCGATGCTGGATTTAGTACTAACCGATGGAGATAGGGTGTTGAATATCCGGGTGGGAGCCCATGTGAGCAGCAGCTATCATCACATGGTTATGGTTTGAGATAAAAGCCAAGGCAGAGTCCAATCACATCAAGCTCAAACTTCTAGACTTCAAATACGCTGACTTCAGTAAAATGGCCAAGTGCCTGAAGGAGGAGTTAGCAGGGTGGGAGGAGATATGAGAAGTGGAATTGCAGTGGGCTAAACTAAAGGAGGCAATAAAAGGGGCAACAGATATATATGTAAGGAAAGTAAATAAAAACAAGAAGAATAATAGGGAAGAAGTGACAAACTATAGGCCAATAAGCCTTACCTCGGTGGTGGGAAAAGTGATGCAGGCACTCCTGAAAGAGTGAATAGTGGACTTTCTCAAAACCAAGAAGTTGCACGATCCGAGGCAACATGGTTTTACTAAAGGACGATCTTACCAAACAAATCTAATTGAGTTCTTTGACTGGGTGACCAGAGAATTAGGTCAAGGGCATGCGATGGATGTGATCTACCTAGATTTTAGCAAAGCCTTTGATACTGTTCCTCACAGGAGGCTTATCAATAAACTAAACAGCTTGGGGATGGTTCCCAAGGTAGTGAACTGGATCAGAAATTGGTTGACTGACAGACAACAGAAGATGATGGTAAACGGAACTCACTTGGATGAAAGGAAGGTGATTAGCAGGGTGCCCCAGGGTTCGGTCCTGGGACCGCTCCTGTTCAATGAATTTGTTAGTGATATTGCTGAAGGACTGCATGGAAAAGTCGATCTTTTTGCAGATGACATGAAAATTTGCAACAGAGTGGACTCCCCTGAGGTAGTGGATAACATGAGGAAAGATTTACAAAAACTGGAAGAATGGTCTAAGCTTGGCAGTTAAGATTTAATGTGAAGAAGTGCAGTGTCATGCACTTGGGAAGCAGAAATCCAAGCAAATGGTATGAGATAGGGGGTGAGAGGTTGGTGTGCACAGACCAGGAGAAGGACTATGGCGTTATTGTTTCTGAGGATCTCAAGGTGGCGAAACAGTGTGACAAGGCAGTGGCAAAAGCCAGAAGGATGCTGGATTGCATACATAGAGGAATTACCAGCAGAAAGGAAGAGGTACTAATGCAACTGTACAAATCACTGGTGAGGCCTCACTTGGAATATTGTGTTCAGTTTTGGAGACTGTATCTATCAAAGAACATAAAAAGACTGGTAGCGGTTCAGAGGAAGGTGACCAAAAATGATTTGGAGCCTACATCAGAAGACTATGAAAAGAGACTTGAAGACCTAAATATGTACACTCTGGAGGAGAAGAGGGACAGGGGAGATATGATTCAGACCTTTAAATACTTAGAGTAATAATGAACAAACAAACCTCTTCCAAAATCAGGGAAGCTGTAAAACTAGAGGGCATAACATGAAGCTGCAAGTGGGTAAACTGAAAGGCAATGTTTGTAAATACTTTTTCACTGAAAGGGTGGTGGATGCTTGGAATGCCTTCTTAATGGAAGTGATGGGGGCAAATACAGTGACAGAATTCAAAATGGCAGGGGACAGAAACAGTAGATACCTTTATAGCAATAGAATAAAATCAAATAAACATAACTATCTCTTATATCTCAACAAATACGGGTGAACTATATGGAGTGGTGTGAACATCCCTAAGCAAAGGCATGGGGAGGGGCAACCTGCACATCAGCTGGTGCAGGTGCACCTACTCTTGTCATAAGAACATAAGAACATAAGAAATGCCATACTGTGTCAGACCAAGGTCCATCAAGCCCAGTATCCTGTTTACAACAGTGGCCAACCTAGGTCATACATACCTAGCAGTTTCCCCATAAGACACAGGTTCTGCAATGCTTGTACTGGGTCAAGCATTGATATCCTGGGTCCCTTCTTAATAATGGTTTATGGACCTTTCCTCCAGGAACTTGTCCAAACCTTTTTTAAACCCAGCTACACTAACAGCCTTTACTACATCCTCTGGTAACAAAGGGGCTTGTTTACAAAGCCGCGGTAGTGGTTCGCGATCGCGATCGCAGCCGCGGCCCCATTGAAATCAATGGGGCCGCGGCTCCGATTACGATCGCAAACCGCTACCGCGGCTTTGTAAACAAGCCCCAAAGTTTGATTACACGTTGAGTGAAAAAATATTTTCTTTTATTAGTCTTAAATAGTTTACCCTGTAGCTTCATTGCATGTCCCCTAGTCTTTCTATATTCTGATAATGTAAACAATTGATCTACGTTTACCCATTCCACTCCATTCATTAATTTATAGACTTCTATCATATCTCCCCTCAGCCATCTCTTTTCCAGGTTAAAGAGCCCTAACCTTTTTAGTCTTCCTTCATAGGAGTATCCTTCCATCCCCTTTACCATTTTGGTGGCTCTTCTCTGAACCTTTTCTAATAACGCTGTATCCTTTTTAAGATACGGCGACCAGAATTACACACAATATTCAAGGTGCGGTCTCACCATGGAACAATATAGAGGCATTATAATAACTTTTGTTTTATTTTCCATTCCTTTCCTTATGATACCTAGCATTCTATTTGCTCTCTTGGCCGCCGCTGCACACTGGGCAGAGGGTTTTTACAGTTTTTACATGTTATCCACAATGACGCCTAAATCTTTTTCCTGGGTGGTGGTTCCTAATGTGGAACCTTGCATCATGTAACCATAGTTTGGGTTGTTCTTCCCTAGGTGCATAACTTTGCACTTGTCCACATTAAATTTCATCTGCCATTTTGATGCCCAGTCTTCCAATTTATCAAGATCCTCTTGCAATTTTCCACAATCCTCTTGGGTTTTAAGAACTTTAAATAGTTTTGTGTCATCTACAAATTTGATAACCTCACTCGTTATTCCCCTTTCCAGGTCATTTATGAATATGTCAAAAGCAGCGGACCCAGCACAGATCCCTGGGGTATACCACTATTCACCTTTCTCCATTGGGAAAATTGGCCATTTAGCCCTTTCTATCTTTTAACCAGTTCCTGATCCACAATAGTACACTGCCTCCTATCCCATGACTCTTTAGTTTTGCCAAAAGTCTCTGATGAGGGATCTTGTTAAAGGCTTTCTGAAAGTCCAGATACACTATATCAACTGACTCACCTTTGTCCACCTGCTTATTCACACCTTCAAAAAAACATAACAGATTACAAGACAAGATCTTCCTTGTCTAAAGCCATGTTGGCTGTCTCCCATTAGGCCATGACTATCTACATGCTGAGTAATTTTATTCTTTATGATTGTTTCTACCATTTTTCCCGGTACTGACGTCAGGCTCACCGGTCTGTAGTTTCCCGGATCACCCCTGGAACCCTTTTTAAAAATTGGCGTTACATTGGCGATCCTCCATTCTTCAGGTATTACAGATGATTTTAATGAAAATTCACAGATTACTAATAGCAGGTCTGCAATCTCATATTTCAGTTCTTTCAACACCCTTGGATGTATACCATCTGGCCCAGGTGATTTGCTACTCTTCAGTTTATCTAATAGTTGTAATACATCTTCCCAATGTATCGATATTTCCTTCAATTCTTCCGCACCTTTAAATACCACTTCAGTCATGGGTAACATCCCTACATCTTCCTCAGTAAAGACCGAAGCAAAGAATTCATTCAGTCTCTCCACTATCACTTTGTCACCTCTTAGTGCCCCTTTAACCCCTCTATCATCTGATGGACCAACTGACTCTCTTACAGGTTTTTTTGCTATGAATGTACACGTTTTTGCTTCCACAGCAAGCTTCTTCTCAAATTCTCCCTTTGCCTGCCTTTTCAATGCCTTGCATTTGACTTGCCAGTGCTTGTGCTATTTCCAGGTTTCATCGTTTGGCTCTTTTTTCCATTTCCTGAAAGATGCTTTTTGGCAACAACAGCCTCTCTGACCTCACCTTTAAACTATGTTGGCAGTTTTTTGGACTTCCTTCCACTTTTCTTAAAGCGTGGAATACAGCTGGTCTGGGCTTCCAAGATAGTATTTTTCAACAACACCCAAGCTTGAAGTAAGTCTTTAACCTTTGCAACTGCTCCTTTTAGTTTTTTCTTAACTATTTTCCTCATTTTATCATAATCTCCCTTTCAAAAGTTAAAAGGTAGTACTGTGGATTTCCTTACTATCCCTCATCCTGCTGGGCAGACTAGATGGGCCATACTGGTCTTTATCTGCCATCATATATTACGTTATGCTACTATATTTCTTACTGGAACACGGGACCTGGTGCACGGAATAACAGTAGCAGGGCTACTGTAGATAGCATGTAGATAGCTGGGTGGCTGGTGGACGTGAGAATTGCCTGGTAACATGCCTGCCTGGTGCAAAGGTAGTGGACCTCATACGCCACCTAGACAAGGCTTTAGATAGTGCTGTCTTGGTACATGTTGTACCAATGACATAGGAAAATGGGAGGGAAGTTCCGGAGGCCAAATTTAGGCTTTTAGGTAGGAAGTTGAAATCCAGAACTTCCAGGGTAGCCTTCTCCAAAATGCTTCCCGTTCCACGGACAGGACCCGAAAGGCAGGCAGAGCACCGGAGTCTGAATGTGTGGATGAGACGATGCTGAAAAGAAGAAGGTTTTGGATTTGTTAGGAACTGTGCAACATTCTGAGGAAGAGATGGGCTTTTCCGAAAGGATGGACTCTACCTTAACCGGGATGGAACCAGGCTGCTGGCATAGCATAGTTACTCACCTGTAACAGATGATCTCGGGAACAGCAGGAATTTAGTCCTCACATATGGGTATCATCAGTACCGACAGACCCTGCGTGGGAACGCTACCCAGCGTCCAATAGGAAAGCTTTTGGGAGCATCCCACAGCGCCCGCGTGCTGTCTTCCCGCCTTTCCCAACTGTCCCTCTCCAGTTGAGTTTAAAGCTGAGACAAAAGATAGAGGGAAAGAGAGAAAGAGAGAGATAGAGAGATACAACTCCTAGGGGAGGTGGGTGGGTTGTGAAGACTAAATTCCTGCTGTTCCCGGAGATCACCTGTTACAGGTGAGTAACTATGCTATCTCCAGGAACAAGCAGGAATGTAGTCTTCACATATGGGGACTCCCTAGCTGCAGATGCCAGGGAGAAGATGCCAGAAGTTGTGTGCCCTTGTGAAAGGGCTCCCACTTCCCCCCATGGATCTCTGGCATCCTACCAGGGATGGTGGGTAGGAGTTGATTAAGTATGGAACAGGTGTTGAAGAACAGCCTGACCAAACAAGGCATCCCGGCAGGAGTACTTTTCTAAGCAGTAATGGGCTGTGAAGGTATGAACTGAAGCCCAGGTAGCTGCTTGGCAGATGTCGTCGATAGACACGGAATGAAGATGAGCCATAGAGGCTGCCATGGCTCTCACACTGTGAGCTGTGACATGGCCTTCCAGAGGAAGGTTTTACTCTCATAGGCAAAAGATATACACTGAGCAATCCAGTTGGACAGTGTTCTTTTTGAGACTGGAAGTCCCAAATGACTAGGATCAAAAGCAACAAAAAGTCGGGAGGACTTTCTATGTTGCTGTGTCCTTTGCAAGTAAAAGGCCATAGCCCTTTTACAATCCAAAGTATGAAGATTCCTTTCTGCATTTGAGGCATGAGGCCTTGGGAAGAATACAGGAAGGTAAACTGCTTCGTTTAAATGAAAATGTGACACCACCTTTGGCATAAAATGTGGATGAGTCCTAAGAACTACCTTACCATGATGGAATCTTGTATAAGGAGGATCAGCCACCAATGCTTGCAATTCACTGATGCGACGTGCTGATGTGATTGCAATAAGAAAGATGACCTTCCAGGAAAGGAATTTCAAAGAGGTAGTGGCTAATGGTTCAAAAAGCGGTTTCATAAGCTGCCCAAGAACCAAAATTAAGTCCCATGCCACCGGGGGTGGCTTAATGGGAGGCTTAGTTAAAAGAAGGCCTCTCATAAATCTCGCTATGAGAGAATGAGAGGAAATAGGTTGCCCATTTAGAGGCTTGACAGAAGCTGCAATAGCACTCAAATGAACTCTCACTGAATTGGTCTTAAGCCCTGCATTAGATAAATGAAGGAGATACTCCAGTAATGATTCTAGAGGTATCGCAAGAGGATTAGGACCCTTCTGCGAGCACCATATGGTAAACCTTTTCCATTTGAAAGCATAAGAGCATCTTGTGGAAGGCTTCCTGGAAGCATAAAGGATATCCTTTACCTTCTGAGAAAGGTTAAGACCGTGAAGTTCTAGGCTTTCAGCAACCAGGCCCTAAGATGCAGAGACTAGGGTTTGGGATGCCACAGCATCCCGTCCTCCTGAGAAAGGAGATTTGGAGCAGATCCTAACTCCAGAGGTGGAGCTTCAGAGAGATGTAGGAGCAGAGGGTACCACATTTACCGTGGCCAATGTGGAGCTATGAGAATCATATGACCTCTGAAGCTTGAACAGGGTTTTGGGAATTAGGGGAATGGGTGGAAAGGCATACAGGAAGTCCTGGCCCCAATGGAGGAGAAAAGCATCCCTGGCCTGACAACCTTGAGCCGGAATTCTGGAACAGAACCGGGGAAGTTTGGCATTCAACGGACTTGCAAAGAGGTCTATGTCCGGGGTTCCCCAGATTTGGAAAATTTTGGCCACCTGGTCTGCATGGAGAGACCATTCGTGTAGAAGCAGAACTCGACTGAGTCTGTCTGCCCAAGAGTTTTGAATGCCTGGAAGATACACCGCAAGGAGATGAATCTGATGCTCTCTGGCGAGGGCCCATAGTCGCAAAGCTTCGTTGCATAGCAACAGAGAGCCTGTTCCACCCTGCTTGTTCACATAGAACATGGCTACTTGATTGTCTGTTTGGACTAGGACTGTCTTGTAGCTGAGATGGGTGTGGAATACTCGAAAAGCAAGGAAGATTGCTCTGAGTTCCAGGAGATTGATGTGTAGATAGGTCTCCTGTGGAGTCCAGGTACCTTGGGTAGAGACGCCTTGCAGATGGGCTCCCCAACCCACCTGTGAGGCATCTGTTGTTAGAGTGGCTTGGGGTGGGCGCTGCTGAAAAGGGGACTCCACCAAAAGGTTTTGGGGTGATTTCCACCATTGGAGGGACAAAATAAGGCGATCTGAGTTTGCTATTTTGTCTGACGGGCAACCTGACGCCTGAGTCCACTGAGTGGATAAAGCCCACTGGGCTGCCCTCATATGGAGGCGAGCATAAGGAACCACATGCATGGTGGATGCCATGTGGCCTAACAACTGTAACATTTCCCGAGCAGAGAGGTGAGGTTTTAACACTGCTTGGGAAGCTAACTGCATAATGCGAAGGCAGCGGGCCTGTGGAAGGAAGGCCCTTGTCTGTCTGGTATCTAGCAGAGCTCCTATAAACGCCAGAGACTGAGTGGGAACAAGGTTGCGCATTGTGCGAGAGAGAGCAACCCTGGCCTCTGACTCTGAAGGGGCTCGAATGAGCCAGTCGTCTAAGTAAGGAAAAACTAATATTCCTGGGGTGCGAAGAAATGCTGCCACCACAGCCATGCATTTTGTGAACACCCTTGGTGCAGAGGCCAGTCCAAAAGGAAGAACCCTGTATTGGTAGTGCTTCCCTTGAAACAGAAAGTGAAGGAACTTTCGATGAGTTGGATGGATGAGAACATGAGTGTACGCATCCTTGAGATCTAGAGAACAAATCCCAATCCTGACTCTGAAGGTATGGCAGCAGAGATCCCAGAGAAATTATTTTGAACTTCTCTTTGAACAGGAATTTGTTCAATTCTCTGAGGTCTAAAATGGGTCTGTGTCCTCCTGTTTTCTTTGGAATAAGGAAATAGGGGGAGTAAAACCCTTTACCCTGATGGAGAATGGGTACCTCTTCTATTGCCCCTTGGGCAAGAAGCACAGTGACCTCTTGACCTAACTGGTCATTGAGAGAGGTCTGAGAATTGAACTGTCTTACCATTGTAGGAGGGGTCATGCTGAGTAAATGAAGCTTGTACCCCTCTCTTACAATAGACAGAGTTCAATTTTCTGCTGTTATCTGACCCCATCTGGGGGCAAAATGACATAACCTTCCTGGGATGGTGGAAGGTTCTGGACCGTTCAGGGCCAGGAAGGCAAAGTTCTCTAGACAGGAGTCAAAGCCCCTGTGGAGGCTGAGTCTGCTGAGCCGGTTGAGGCTTAGCTGCTGTTGTTTTTCTTTGTCTAGGTTGTTGCTGCTGTCCCTTTTGGGCAGACTGACCTAAACAATGCCCCTGCTGGGTATAGGAGGGATAAAACTTCTTCTTCTTACTGAAGAATGGTTTCTTATAGGATTTTTTCCTGGCAGGATCAGACAATTTCCTGTAGATTTAGGCAATTTATCCAAAGTGATATTGTCAGCATCTATCTCATTAGCTTTTTCCTGCCAATTCTTGCCAAAGAGATTCTCTCCTGTGCAAGGAATATTCCTTAGTTTATCCTGTACCCAAATTTCCAAGTCAGATGCCTGGAACCAGGCAATCCTCAGAACCTCTGTATAAATTTAAAAAAAACCGGAAGTCCTAATAATCACAAGAAATAAGGGCTTCTCTCCTCCACCAACACTGAAAGTCAGAGACGCAGAACTTCCATTCAAATCCAATATACGCTATCTTGGGGTCATACTGGATCGACAGTTGGACTTCAAGGAGCACATAGAACGCACCATAAAAGCCATCTACTTCAAGATCAAAACCCTGCGGCACTTGAGACCTATGATTGAACCCGGTGACTTCCGCACCATCTTCCAAGCGCTAGTCACACCACACTTCGATTACGCCAATATAATACTGCATGGCCTCCCAAAGGTTACCCTCAACCCTCTACAGTTAGCCATGAATGCAGCAGCCCGCGTACTTTGCGGAGCCTCAAGGAATGACCACATCTCCCCCATTCTAAAAGAACTCCACTGGCTTCCAATAAGCTGCAGGATCCTATACAAGGCACTCCTCATTACTTTCAAGGCCTTCAACAAAATGTCACCTGCATCTATTTCTGACCTCATCATACACACCGCAAACAACAGATCCCGGAGATCACTAGCTGCAGACATGCTACTCATTCCAAGTGAATCTACAAAGCTCAACCAGACCACCATCAATAGGGCATTCTCGAGCTATGCTCCCAGGTCTTGGAACAAACTCCCTCCCAGCATTAGAGCAATCAGGGACCTTAGGCTGTTCAGAAAAGCCCTCAAACACCACCTTTTTCTCATGCATTTTACAAATCTAGATATCCCCCCCCTTCACCCTCCCCCACCCGCACAATCTCAAACCTTTGCTATATGATGGCAAAACCTACAGCGAATTGAGCTCCAATATGTAATGTACTAGGAATGTAAATAGTTTCCCTAAGTTGACCTCCATGTTAAACCCCTGTTCTATGTAAACGATGGCCAATTTTAACTGACCAAGTGTTATATTGTTCAATGTAAACCGCACTGATGTCAAAGAGCGCGGTATATAAGAAATGTTAAATAAATAAATCCTACGTGCACCTATGGCAATGGCAGAGGTTCTGCTTATGCACTCAAAGCAGTCAAAGGCTGCACAATTCAGAAACTTGGAAACATCCTGAGCATGTTTGACAAGGGCAAGGTAATCTTGCCTCTTATCATCAGGAAGGAGAGGGCTCATAAGCTCTAAATCTCCTATGACCTTCTTAAGGAACATTCCCATATATAAGATATAGGAACTGATCCTAGCAGGAAGCATGGAAGCCTGGAAGGTTCGACGCCCAAAGGCATCAAGAGTCCTACACGTCCTGGATGATTAGATGCATGCCTATTTGCACTCTTTATCCTTCTCATAGCTGACTCCACCACCATGGAATGGTGTGGTAATTGAGTCTTCTGAAATCCAGGACAAGGAGGAACTCGATACATGGTGTTGAGTCTTCGAGAGTGAGGAGATTATTTATTTATTTTTATTTATTTACATTCTCTTATATACCATGCTATTCTGCATCAGTGCAGTTTACATTGAACAAACTGAAATTACATTGAACAGGGCATTACAACTTGGAGGTAACTATTTTACAGGGAACATGGGCTATGGAGGGTTAAGTGGCTTGCCCAAGACCACAAGGAGCACCGTGGGACTAGAAACCCCAGTCCTTCCAGCCCAAGGTTGCTGTCCTCTAGTGGGATTTGAACCCCCGACCTTCCGGCCTGAAGTACCTTGCCCCAACCACTAGGCCACTTCTCCACTCCAGATGTGGGTTAGAGGTGTTTCCCACATCCTTAACATGAGATCATGCAAGATCTCATGAATAGGTAAGGTAGCTGCCTCCTTGGGAGCTTTAGGGTATTGCAGGATTTCTAATTCCTTTGCCCTAGGCTCTTTTTCAGGAGCCACTGTGATGGAAAGACCTCGGGTCACATCTCGGATAAAATCCTGAAAGGACATATCCTCTGGTGGAAACATCCTATGCTGAGGAGAAGAAAAATCCTCAGGAAGAAGTACTCTGGTATTGGCAGAGCTTTCAGAGTCTTCAGACTCATCCGAGGATTCGAAGTATCTACGATCTGGATGATCGTGCAAGGCATGGTACCGGTACCGATCGAAGTCGGCATCAGAGGGATCCGGTACTGACTTGTCGATACCGGATGGATACGCATGACTCGGTCCCGGTAAAATACCTGCCGATGTCGATGCAGTCGGTGCCGGTACTGGTTGAATTATCTGAAGTGGTTTCAGGGGCATCAAGGCCGTGAGAAGAGCTGCCAGACTGCGTTCAATAGCCAAGAATCTCTGGTCTATCGATGCTTCCGATGCTTGGGTATTGGTACCGGATAAAGAAGCCGGTACCCCAGAGCATGGCACCTGTAGTTTTGCCGAGGTTGAGGCCTCGAGAACATCCTGGAGCCCCGTTAATGCTTTGGAAGTCAAAGCTTCCCGCCGGGGAAATTTTTCCGGTGAAAGTTCCTCAAGGGCAACGCCAGTGGCATCTTGATGCTTAGAAGGAGATCTACCCTTTGAGGACCGGCTAGATTTATGTTTAGTTACCTGACATCCATGGGAGGAAGACGAAGCCCTGGAAGACGTCGATGCCACGGAGGCTGCATCGGAGGGAAAAAGGGTGCTAAGTTTAGCGGCTTGGTTTTGCTGGCCCCTTTTCAGCAACATCCCACAGGCAACACACTCCGAAATAGAGTGGTCAGGACCTAAACATTTGAGGCACCACTCATGGGTGTCGGTGACGGAGATGGTACCGCCACACTTGGAATACTTTAAAACCCGAAGCTGGTTTTTCCATTTTAAAAGAAAAAGTTGGGCCTAGTGCCCAAAATGACGCATGGCACCTGAGGAGAAAATAACTGGAAAAGACTCCAGAAAGAAAGTTTTTTGTTTTTTTTTAGATAGAAGAACCGGCGGTACTGGTGTAGCGTCGAAGGAAGGCAGACGCGAACACAAAAAAGAAGAATAGACGGGAATTTTTTCTGCGGTGACAGGATGTGCCACCTGTCGGCTCCGCGGAAAACGAAGAACTGTAGAGGGACAGTTGGGAAAGGTGGGAAGGCAGCACACAGGTGCTGTGGGATGCTCCCAAAAGCTTTCCTATTGGATGCTGGGGAGCGTTCCCGCGCAGGCTCCGTTGGTACCGACGATACCCATATGTGAAGACTACATTCCTGCTTGTTCCTGGAGATTAATCTTTAAAAAGGAGATAGAGCAGCTTTTAAAGTAGTTGACAGGGGAAAGCCGACAGTCACTCATGAGTGCATAGTTTGGAAGGATGTATCCTTGAAGGATACTAGCAAAAGAGGGAAGTTTGGACATCCCAACAGAGAAGTTCCAATAAAGATAAAAGTAAACCAGATGTCCTTGAGTACAGAGCTGAAAGATTCCAAATTACCTCTGTCAACTGATAACCAGATTAATATAAATAAAATACAGCCTCTAAAATGCCTGCATGCAAATGCTAACAGTTTAAAAAATAAGATTGGAGAGCTAGATTTTATAGCACTACATGACAGGTTAGATATGACTGGGATTTCAGAGACCTGATGAAAGGAGGACAACCAATGGAACACTGTGATACCTGGATATAAACTAAATCACAATGATAAGGGGGGTCAAACTGGTAGAGATGGCTATCAGTCATATAGGATTACAGTTTTGCAGGAAACAAAATAAACTGTACAATCTCTATGGATAGAAATTCCATGTAAAAAGAGGATGGCGATGGCAATGGGGGTGTACTACCGACCGCCTGGCCAGAATAAACATGATGAAATGCTAAATCAGGGAACCTAACAAAAGTTACAACACAGTAATAATGATGGGTGATTTCAATTACCCTGGTATTGACTGGGTCAATGTCACATCAGGCTGTTCTCACTGCCTTTACCTGCTTGTTTGCTGCCTGCTGTATTTACCTAGCTACTGTGCTGCTGTTTTCTGCTTGTTTCCCCAGTATGTTATTCCATTGTCTGGCTCAAGCCCTGCCTCCCGGAAGTGACACATTTCACCCAGTGTGCTATTCCATCTGCTGACTCAAGCCCCGCCTCCCGGAAGTGACACGTTTCACCCAGGTACCACCATAAAAGCCAGTCTCCTGCGGCGTTCTGCGCATCAGGAGCACGCCCAAGGAGCAGGACGTATTCCTTGGGTGAGCTTCTTGGGGCGACGACAGGGGCGACGGTCTGGAAGCAACCCCTGCTGCCTCCTTGCTCTGCTTTTCAGGATTTGCATATCACACCAAGTGTCCGCTCTTGGTTTCCTCTCTTCTTGCCCCCTTTTTTTGGCATTCAATATGTCTGCCAAATCTGTTGTTTGGGGTCATTGTCCCCCACCCCCACCTTTGTATTCTCCTGCTAGCTACTCCTTTTGTTTTCCTGGAAACCTTCTATCTTGCCCGCTGTCTCACTTACCTCCCTCTGCCCCTCCTCTGGCTCCCTCTCTAGTGTTTCTTTCCTTTGCCCTGCTGAATTGTCGTTCCCTCCGCTCTAAGTCACATCTTATTCATGACCTTATCACCCAGCATTCCTTGGATGTTCTTTTCCTTACAGAAACCTGACACCGAGAGGGCGAAGATGCCCCTCCTTAACCGTTGCCTCCCGCCTGACTATTCCGCACTCCAAACTCGCGCTCCTGTCGGAACGGCGGGGGTGTGGCTATTATCTGCCATTCATCCCTATGCATTTCCAAGGTGACCCCTCAGACCTGCTACCCAGAGTCCCTTCTTCTCTGTCTGGGATCCTCATCATCATCATCTGTCTACCTTTTGCTTCTCTATGTCCCTCCTGCCCTCCGCCAGTCCTTTGGGACACATCCTTGCTCTCCCTCTCAGAGGCATATCTTCTCTCCCCCAATTTGCTAATCTTGGGTGACCTTAATGTTCATTATGACTCTCCATCCACCCAGAAGGATCACTCTTTTCTGTCACTGCTGAATGACCTTTCCCTCCGGCAGTACATCTCTTGCACTACCCATGCCTTAGGGCACACCCTGGATCTTACCATAACACCCGCTAATGCTTCCCTTGTCCCGTCTACCATCTCCCCCCTTTCTCTTTCCTGGTCAGACCACTCCTGCCTCTTCTTCTCTTTTCCTCTCCCTATCTCACCCTCTCCCCCTGCTTCCCACTCCATTCCCCCCTTATCTTGTCATCATATTACTCCCCTCACTCTGCAGCAATTCCCTTCTATTGACACTCTCCTCCCCTCTGACTTCCCCTCTCTTTCTGTGGATGGGCAGGTGGATGCCTGATCCAATAACCTGTCCCGTGCCTTTGACCGCTAGCCCCTTATTGTTCCTCCCCAATCTCTTGCCCTTCCACCTGCCACCCCTGGTATCATCCCGGTCTGCTTCTACACTATACTCATCTTCGCCGGGCAGAACAACTTTGGCGCAAGCACCCCACCCCAGCTTCTCTATCCGTCTACCAACATTGTGAGCAGCATTACCGCACCGCTATGAATGCTACCAAACAAGCATACTACTCGGACCTGATCTCCTCCTCTTCCAATTCCTCCCAGCAACTTTACCGTGTCCTCCGTTCCCTGTCAGCCCTTACCCCTGCTTTCTGTCCTGCTCCTTCCCACTCTGCCCCCCCCCCCCCCCCCGTCCTGCTGAACTTGCCTCTTTCTTCTCAGGGAAAGTTCTTTCACTCCATGCTTCCTTTCCCTCTTGTCCTTCTCCCCTTCCCCCACTTCCTCCTTCCTTGTCTCCTCCTCCTCTCCCCCATTTCTCCTGCCTTCCCTCACACATGGCATACTTTTCACCCTATCACTGTGTCCGAACTCATTAAGGTCATCACCTCTTCTCATAAAACTACCTGTCCTCTTGACCCTCTCCCTTCCTCATGACTCCTGGAACCTTCCCTTTCTGCTATACCATTTATCCTTCTTATCATTTTCTAGTCTCTCCTCTGGCTCCTTCCCCATGGCCTTGCGGCATGCTGTCATCTGGTCCTTGAAGAAACCTTCCCTCGATCCCACGGTCCCAGCCAGTTGGAGGCCTGTTTCTAATCTCTCTTTCATTTCTAAGGTCCTTGAAAAAATTGTCTTCTCACAATTCTCCGTGCACCTCGACACCACTCTTTCCCTTCACCCCCGTCAGTATGCTTTTAGGTCAGGACACAGTACCGAAACAATCTTGCTTGCACTTTTGAATGAAGTCCACCAGGCCCATGAACGCGGTGACCTTTCTATTGCTGTTTCTCTTGATCTTTCCTCTGCCTTTGACCTGGTGGATCACCGCACTCTCCTTGCCCGCCTGCATGAGCTTGGGGTTCATGGGACGGTTCACCGCTGGTTTCACTCTTTTCTCTCTTCCCGTACTTTTTCTGTCCTGCAGGGATCTGTCTCCTCACCAGTCACTCCCCTCCACTGCGGGGTCCCTCAGGGCTCAGTACTTGCGCCACTCTTGTTTAATGTCTTTCTTGCCCTGCTTGCCTTGACTGTCCAGAAATTCAGTATTTCTGGTTATTACTATGCTGATGACCTCCTCCTCATGTATCATACTGACTCTCTCACCCCCAACTTGTCTCCTCCCAATGCTTGTCTTTCTGCTGTCTCTACCTGGCCGTATTCCAACTTCCTTGAGCTTAGCCCATCAAAATCTGCGGCTCTTTGGTTCTCCCTTAATTCCTCTCCGCCTGCTGTGCTCTAATCCTGTACCACTTATATCCACCCTCCATTATCTCGGCGTCACTTTGGGTTCCTCCCTCAGCTTTCACTCTCATATCTCTCATCTCGTTCAGTGCTCTTTTCTTTCGCTGCGTCAGATACGTACTGCACGTCCCTTTCTTTCTCAACCTTCTCTTACCTCCCTCGTGCTGCCACTTGTTGTCCCAAAGCTTGATTATTGTAATGTCAGGACTCTCACAGCACCAACTTCATCGCCTTCAGCTCATTCACAACACAGCTGCCTATCTTATTACTCATTCCTCCCCATCGGACCATCTCACCCCTATTGTTCTGCAGCTCTACTGGCTTCCCATTAAATATCATTTTGTTCACCAGATCCTTACCACCACTCATCGGGTATTACACAGCGGTGTTCCCTGCTACCCTGCTGATCTTATTCACCACCAGCCTCCCCATGACTCCACTCCTCATGTGGGAATTGGCTTTTCCTCCCTTCTCCTGCCCAAGCTCGCCTCAAATTCACCCGCCACTCTGCTTACTTTTTCCTTGCCCCTGCACTCTGGAACTCACGCCCCTTAGATTTGCTTCAAATCATTCCTGAAGACTCACCTATTTCAAATCATTGCTGAAGACTCACCAATTTCATCTTGCATTCGATCTCCCCCCCCCCAACTCTTGAGTCCCCCCTGTCAGCTATTCCGCTCCCATATCCCTCCTTTGTGTGTCACTGCTCTGCTCTCTCTCCTTTTTTCTGCCTGTTCTGCTACTGTCCTATCCAATTAATGGCGTTCTTTCTTCACTCTGTTCCCTCTGCAGCCTTTGTTTTTACGATTGTTCACCACTCTAATGCAATTGCCTGGGCGGTATATCAAATGTCTCAATAAAGATAAAGGACATGCTAGAGAGAGAAAGTTTCTAGATGAAACAAATGACTGTTTCTTGGAGCAGCTGGTTCATGAACCAACAAGAGGGGAAGCTATTTTGGACCTAGTCCTTAGTGGATACAGGATCTGATGCAGGAGATAAAGGGTTTGGGATCACTTGGCAATAGTGATTATAGCATGATCCCATTTGATTTAATAAATGGAAGAAAGATGGCAAGGAAATCCATTGTACTACTTTTTAACTTTCAAAAGGGAGACAATGGTAAAATGAGGAAGATAGTTTAAAAAAACTTAAAGGAGCAGCTGCAAAGGCTAAAGATTTACATCAAGCATGGGCATTGTTTAAAAATACTGTCTTGGAAGACCAGAACTGATGGAAAAGTGAAAGGAATGCCAAAAAATGCCAGCATGTTTTAAAGGTGAGGTCAGAGAGGCCGTTGTAGCCAAAAAAGCATCTTTCAGGAAATGGAAAAAGGAGCCAAATGACGAAAATGGGAAACATAACCACTGGCAAGTTAAATGCAAGGCCTAGATAAGGCAGGTAAAGAGAGAATTTGAAAAAAAGCTAGCCTTGGAAGCAAAAACGCATGATGAAAACTTTTTCAATACATTTGTAGCAAAAAACCTGTGAGAGTCAGTTAGACCATTGGATGATAGAGGTGTAAAACGGGCGCTAAGTGAGTACAGGGCCATAGCGGACAGACTGAATGAATTCTTTGCTTAGTCTTTACTGAAGAAGATGTAGGGAAGTTACCCGTGCCTGAAATGGTATATAAGTGATGTATCGGAAGAATTGAAAGAAATATCAATAAACTGGGAAGATAAAATTTGCAACTCTTCATTTTGATAAAATGAAGAGTAGCAAATCACCTGGACCAGATGGTATACATCTGAGGGTGATGAAAAAACTGAAATTTGAGATTGTAGACTACAATTAGTAAGCTGTGAAATATCGTTAAAATCATCTGTAGTACCAGAAGATTGGAGAATGGCTAATGTAATGCCAATTTTTAAAAATGATTCTGGGGTGATCCGGGAAACTACAGGCCAGTGAGCTTGATGTCAGTACCAGGCAAAATGATAGAAACCATTATAAAGAATACAATTACTGAACATGTAGATAGTCATTGTTTGTGGGAGAAAGTCAACATGGATTTAGCCAAAGAAAGTTTTGTCTTAATCTGTTATATTTTTTGAAGGTGGGAATAAACAGGTACATAAGAACATAAGATATGCCATACTGGCTCAGACCAAGGTCCATCAAGCCCAGTATCCTGTTTCCAACAGTGGCCAATCTAGGTCATAATTACCTAGCAGTTTCCCCAAAAGCCACAGGTTCCTCAATGCTTGTATTGGGTCAAACAGTGATATCCCGGATCCCTTTTAATAATGGTTTATGGACCTTTCCTCCAGGAACTTGTCCAAACCTTTTTTAAACCCAGCTATACTAACAGCTCTTACTACGTTCTCCGGTAACAAATTCCTAGTCTTATATTCTGATGACGTAAACAATTGATCTACATTTACCCGTTCCACTCTATTCATTAATTTATAGCCCTCTATCATATCTCCCCTCAGCCGTCTCTTTTCCAGGTTAAAGAACCCTAACCTTTTTATCCTCTCTTCATAGGGGTATCCTTTCATCGCCTTTACCGTTTTGGTGGCTCTTCTCTGTACCTTTTCTAATAACGCTAGATACTCGTACTTTTTAAGATATAGCGAAAAGAATTGCACACAATATTCAAGGTGTGGTCACACCATGGAACGATACAGAGGCATTATAATATCCTTTGTTTTATTTTCCATTCCTTTGCTTATGATACCTAGTATTCTGTTTGCTCTCTTGGCTGCTGCTGCACACTGGATGGAGGTTTTAGCATGTTATCCATGATGAAGCCTAAATCTTTTTTCTGGGTAGTGGTTCCCAATGTGGAACCTTGCATCGTGTAACCAAGGTGTAGACCAAGGTGAGCTGGTTGATATAGTGTATCTGGATTTTCAGAAAACCTTTGACAAAGTCCCTTATGAGAGACTCTTGGAGAAATTAAATAGTCATGGGATAGGAGGCAGTGTACTATTGTGCATCAGGAACTGACTAAAAGATAGAAAGCAGAGAGTAGGGCTAAATGGCCAATTTTCTAAATGGAGAAAGGTGAATAGTGGAGTACCCCAGGGATTTGTGCTGGGCCCGCTGCTTTTTAACATACAGTCAAACCTCGGTTTTCGTTGGCCCCGGTTTTCGTACGTTTCGGTTTTCGACGTCTTTTCTGACTGAGATGTTGTCTCGGTTATCGGATATCGCCTCGGTTTTCGTTGTGTTACTGAACAGCTGATGGTCCCAATAGTGGCTGGTGCTGCTCCTCCTATGGGCAAGGGCAGGAATGTGGACAAATTGCCAGCCTCCATGTGCCTCCCCAGTCCCGGCAGCACTACCCCCCGGACTCACCGATCGCGTGTTGAAGCGAAAGGCAGCTGAGCAAGAGTCAGAGTCAAGAGCCAAGGATTGCACAGAGAGGAAGGCCCCGATCTCTCCACCGCCTGCCTGTTCTCTGGAGCGCCCCCTCAGGCTCGGAGGTAGCAGGGTAGCTGTCAATGTAAGCAGGAGATGTTGCAGTGCCGTACAGTACAATATCTGTGTGTTTGCTGTCCTGTGGACGATCGGGCAGGTGAGAGAAGTGACAGGAGCTGGGTGTCTGGAACGGATTAATTGAATTTACATTATTTCCTATGGGAAATATTGCTTCGGTTTTCGTACGTTTCGGTTTTAGTCAGACTTCTTAGAACGGATTAATAATGAAAACCGAGGTTTGACTGTATTCATAAATGATCTGGGAATGGGAATAATGAGTGAGGTGATCAAATCTGTAGATGACACAAAATTATTTAATGTTGTTAAAACCCAAGAAGATTGTGAAAAATTTCAAGAGGACCTTGATAAACTAGAAGACTGGACGTCCAAATGGAAGATGAAATTTAATGTGGACAAGTGCAAAGTTATGCATCTAGGAAAGAAGAACCTAAACTATGGTTACATGATGCAAGTTACCACCTTAGAAACCACAATCCAGGAAAAAGATTTAAGCGTCAACTTGGATAATACGTTGAAACCCCCCGCCAAGTATGTAGCAGCGGCCAAGAAAACAAATAGAAAGCTAGGAATCATAAACAAAGGAATAGAGAATAAAACCAAAGATATTATAATGCCTCTGTATCATTCCATGAATATTGTGTTCAATTCTGGTCGTCATTTAAAAAAGAAAAGAGCAGTAATAGCTGAGCACTACGATTTATCATTAAATGTTGAAAATTTTGTCTTGGGGAAACTTCCTCTCATGACAACTCTTTCTTTTTACTCAAATAAGGTTTACTTAGAATTAGACAGTGAACCTATGTTAAAGATGTTCAAAACACAAACTTAACTCATAAATTGTCCTAATAGACACCCATGTGCAAATCAGTAGACCTAATAGACTTATCTGAAAAAATGACTTCAAATGTCCATCATGGAATATTTCAAACGGACACACAATGAGCTACAGTGTATCCCACTGAAGATTAAGAAGTGAAAATATTTTTTCACTCAACATGTAATCAAACTCTAGAATTCATTACTGGAGCATATATTAAAAGCTGTTAGTATAACTGGGTTTAAAAAAAGTTTGGACGAGTTTCTGGAGGAAAGGTCCATAAACCATTATTAAGGAAGACTCTGGAAATCCATTGCTTGTATTGTGTAACCTGTTCCTTTTTGGGAACCTGTATGGTACTTGTGACCAGGATTGGCCACTGTTGGAAACAGGATACTGGGCTTGATGGACCTTTGTCTGACCCAGTATGGCTTATCTTATGTTCTTATATTCTTATTGGTATATTTCTTTCAAGCCTCCTGTGCCTGTTTTTATCCACTATTTTATTATTTATTTATTTATTTATTACAGTTGCTTATATACCGCACTATTCGGCATCAGCGCGGTTTACAGTATAACAAAGTGACCAAAACACACATTTTGTTTGGTTTTACATTGAACAGGGGTATAAACTTGGATAACAGGGGTTGAATAAAGTTTGGCTATCTATGCAATGGTGTGTTTATTGAATGATGTAGTGTCGGGGGAATAGATAGGCAGGCTGATGGGGATGGCATGCCCGACTTATGTAATTAAGGGGCTGATTTTATAACTGGCACTTGGAAAATCATGTGCGGCACTCATGTGAGCTTTAGGCGGTTACCATTCTGTAAACGTACTTTCAATTTGGGTGTGCAGAGGGGAGGAGCTTGGAAGGATCATAGGCAGAGCCTAAATTTACCAATGTAAATTATAAAATATCATAACTTATGCATGTTTCTGAAGAATCTAGGACCGGGCGATGACCAGACTGAGGCACCTCTTTATGTCTCTGTTTTATGAAGTAAAGTGCACGAATAGGTCACTTTATAAAACAAACACGAGACAATGTTTTTTTTAACAGTATGGGACTCTATAAAGTTACTTTGAAAATGTTTACCCACTAATGCAGGATATATTAATGAGGCTTGACAATCTCTTTCCTTCCCAATGTTAAGACCCTCGTAGTGACAACACTGCCAATAAACTGAGAGGCTTCTCTAGATCGGCATGTGCAATCAGTAGGGCTGGTGCAAGAATATGAGGTGCCCTTGGTGAACCTCATCCCTGGTGGCCCCGACTGGTCCATCGTCAAAGTAAACTGGCCCAATCAATTTCCCGGTTTAGGCCTGAAGGATGGACAGCTGTTGGGAAACCCCATCTCTGGTTTGTCCATCATCTTAGTGAACACCATTTAGAACAGATGAATCTTAGTGGTTAATGAGTTGTGTCAATCAAGAAAAGAACCTCCAACCAGAAAAGGGAAATCCCACACTCATTGGGAAACCCCATTCCCGATTGGTCCGTCGTCAAAGTAAACTGGCACAATCAATTTCCCAGTTTAGGTCTGAAGGATGGACTGTCTTTAATAGGTAAATCCAATACTGTTCACACAACTGTAACCTAGCAATACGATCTCCCCCACGTGGATCCTGTGGGATGTGATCAATAATAGTCCAGGTCAGCTCCTCAAAAGAATGTTTTTTCTCCACACAGTGTTCTACTATCAACGCCGAAAGCACCCGTTGTCGTATCCTAAAGGCATGTTCGCCTACCCAAACCTTGAACGAATGTATAGTCCAACCCATATAAATCACCCTCATACAAATCGCTGTTTTCACCGTTGCTGGTTCGCTACTTGTTCTTCTAGTTATGTTGTCTATATATTACAGTGTACATGCCCCTTGATTTATGTGGGTCGGACTTACAGGGTCATTCTCAACCTACCCAGATTCCAACTTTATTTTTGATGATCTGCCAGACCTAGTGTCGGGTAACAATTACCGTCAATGTGACAAATCTTTTTATCTACAGGTTCATGACATTGCCATGGACACAGCAGTGGCTCCCAACTTAACTAAGCTATATATAGCTAAATTTGAAGGAATAAGTTTTATGATTCTAGATGTGCTTGATATCTGGTGATGTGGTTCTGATTTATTCATGATATTTTATTCATCTACTCATCTACAGTGGACAATCTGTTTCAGTTTGTAAATTGGCTGAATTCATTGGATAATCATCTGGAATTTCCTGTATATGCACATACCATCAGTCTAGTATTCAATTTTTATTTATTTATTTATTTAACCTGCTTTTTTTTTATACCACCTTCTCCTAAAATCAAAGTGATTTACATCAAACTTCAAACTTGAACAGGATACATTCAATATTTAACTTAACTTAGGGTATTTAAAAGGGTAGTAACTATTTGCAAGATGCTAAACTTATTTACATAGGTTCCGTTTGGGTTGGTCTGATGTTCCAAAGAGATTTTGCTTGGGGGTCAGTGTGGTTGTCAGACTACATGATATTTCCATAGTGTTTTGGATGTTCAAATTGTGAAAACATAGGGACAATTGCATACTACTATACATTATTTCATAGATCGGTTGATCGGAATGGTTTATTTATATTCAAGTCATCATCCAACAAAATTACACCTGTCCTTAGCAACATGACAATTTTTGAGGATCTGGCGTATATGTTCCACAGATTACTGAATACAAGTTTTAGGCAGTTAAGCTATGTGAGAGATTTCTACAGTGGAAATATCCAGAACCAGTGCTTATGCAAGCTTTTTTGCATTGACAAGATCAGAAGCGTGAAGATATGGAGAGATCGGTGTGTCACATTTCTTTCAACAAGTAGCTAAGATTATTTGGTCACATTGATATGTACCAGCACTCTATGACATGTTTAAAGATGGTCCTTGTATGACTTATCACTGGGGGTTGAATCTATGTGAGGAGTGGCCTAGTGGTTGGGGCAAGGTACTACAGGCCGGAAGGTCGGTGGTTCAAATCCCACTAGAGGACAGCAACCTTGGGCCGGAAGGACTGGGGTTTCTAGTCCCGCAGGTGCTCCTTGTGGTCTTGGGCAAGCCACTTAACCCTCCATTGCCCATGTTCCTTGTAAGTATTAGTGTATGTGTCTCATATCCCCTCATGTTAAATGTATCCCCCCAACCGCTTTGACCCGGTGAAAAGCGGGATATAAATGCAGCTAAATAAATAAATAAATAGAGTGGTACACACACTGACATTCTGAGGATACATAAGAACATAAGATATGCCATACTGGGTCAGGCTGAGGTCCATCAAGCCCAGTATCCTGTTTCCAACAGTGGCCAATCTAGGTCATACGTACCTAGCAGTTTCCCCAAAAGACACAGGTTCCGCAGTGCTTGTACTGGGTCAAGCATTGATATCGTGGGTCCCTTCTTAATAATGGCTTATGGACCTTTCCTCCAGGAACTTGTCCAAACCTTTTTTAAACCCAGCTACACTAACAGCCTTTACTACATCCTCCGGTAACAAATTCTCCTTGTCAACAGTGTAGTATAGGTAATATGTACCCCGCTCCTGTTCCATGTAAGTTTAAATGTAAATTTCATGTTAATTGTAAACCACTTTGACTTAAGGAAAAATCGGTATCTAAATGGAGTCAAATAAATGAATAAATGTAGGGGACCGATGGCTGAACCCCAGTACGAAGAAGATTTACCAGCATAAGTATTCTACCAATTGTCAAACATCTTTTGTCATTTACATTATCATGTGTCCTTGTAAATTGTGTGTGCGGAAAACCACTTGTCCAGCCAAAGTACGTCTTAGCGAACATAAGAGTCATTTAAAGACTGAGACAGTTAGTGCTCTAATAGTACAGCATTGTTTATCGTATGAACATCCATTCATGGATTTCGTGTGGACTATTATTGACTATGTAAAAGTGTCACCACGGAGAGTATAAAGTCTAGAAGACAAGCAATGAAGCTACAGTATAACCCGTTTAAGACTAATAAGAGAAAATATCTTTTCACTTAGCGCTTAAACTCTGGAATTTCTTACTGGAGGATGTAATAAAAGCTGTTAGTGTAGCTGGATTTAAAAAAGGTTTGGACAAGTTCCTGGAGGAAAGGTCCATAAACTACTATTAAAGAGGACCCAGGAAATCTACTGCTCACCCCAATACAAACATTGTGGAACCTGTGTCTTCTGAGAAAACTGCTAGGTACTTGTGACCTAGATTGGCCACTGTTGGAAACAGGATACTGGGCTTGATGGACCTTGGTAAAATTGAATTTCTTATGTTTTCTTCTGAGGCAATGTAGGGTTAAGTGACTTACTCAAGGCCAGAAGTGCTAGTGGGAAGTGAACCTTGGTTGCTCAACCAGTGCTCTAACCCTTAAGCTACTCCTCCACTCTGTGCAATAATACTACAACTTTCCTTTAATTAATGATGCATGAAAGCTTTTTCCAATCTACCAAACCTGTCAAGATGGGCAAGATCAAAGCTAAAGTCTGTTGCTTTTAGATCTTGACTCACCTGATCTCCTTGTTTCTTTTCCATTCCCCTTGTTTTATCCCTATCTACAACCTTCTGTGTTGTCTGTCTCGACTAGGCTGTAAGCTCTGATGAGCAGGGACTGTCTGTGCAGCGCTGTGTAGGTCTTGTAGCACTATACAAATGCTCAGTAATAGTAGTGGTAGTAGTAGTAGTACTAATAATCTTGTCTATCTCCTCACAAATAAACAGTGGGAACCTGCATATTAGAATTGTTAAATGTGTGTGTATATGTATGTTTGTGTGCGGAATCTTACCTTGTGGCGCTATTTGAAGATTAGTGTAGACATCGCTTTTTCTGCAATGTTCTAGGTTTTAAAGATGATTATCTACAGTATTGTATTTTAAATGTTCAAATTGTTTGATATTTGTTTAATTTTTGACTTTTTATTTTTTATTGTTTCAAGCTTGTCAGGATGACACAGCTTATAAATTGAATTAGTTCCATGGGAGACACTTAGATGACTCATTAACCCAATGAGACCAACAGGTCCAACTTTCAAATGGAGTTCTGAGATCACCGGCAGTCAGTGAGCGTATAACTTTGCTATCTAGACATTTTTAGATACTGCAGAGACAATATTCAGAAGCACTTATCTGGCTAGCAGCACCTGCTCTCTGGCAACTTGCAGGGGCACTATCTTTATCGTGCAGTTGACATTCTTCCTGACTGCTTCAGCACTATAAAAAGGGAGGATAGCGATGATATTCAGTTTGCTCTCAGGATAACTAGCTGAATAGAGTTAGGACAGCAGAAGGGCTCTTCTGGCTTATCAGGATAGCAAACTGACTATTAACACCATTTGGATAGCAGTGACATTCGCCACTCTAGTCAGATAATCAGGTCCGGCAGCAATTTGAATACCAGATTTTTTTTGACTGCCACAGCCAATGTTTAAAAAATGCTGACCACAGTGACTCAGTATTGGCCCATAATAATGTCAGGCTGAAAATCTGTCTATCCACTTACAGGAAAAGGGAGGGGCAGGGGCAGAAATCTCAGGATATGGTGATATTCAGCCACGATGGTGGTAATGTTATAAAGGACATGTGGAATGGTATGTGCCAGAAATGCATGGACATTTGTATTCCAGAGGATTTTCACGCAAGAAGGGGCAAATGTGTATGTGCTTTAGGCGGTCACTATTCTGCAAGCATGCACATTAATGCCACTGTGTGTACCTTCAGTTATGGTGTGCAAGGGGCGGAGCTTGGGCGGGGCCAAAATTTACACGTGCAAGTTATAGAATAGTATAATTTACAGGCACTTCTGTCAAATCTAAGTGTGGGCATTTATATGAGCATCAGAGCTCCCCTATTCTATACAGTAATGCATAATAGAATAGGCATGTGTGGCATTGCATGTTAACCACACAGGAGTTTATAGAATTATCCTCCATGTTGGATAAATGGATTGCATGAAGTACAGAATGGATGTAATAAATGACATGCGAACACCAGTATTAATCAAAGTGGTGGATTTAGTGAAAAGACTGGAGGCTTGCTATTGGTGAGAGGGAGATGATATAAACCGGCGTGTTGTGCTCAGTGAAGTGTTCTATACAGAGTAATATTATACGAGGGCACCTGGAATAACTGGATAAACACCTATATGTCTTTAGTATAGGTGGCAGAGATTGTGCCTGGAAAAGAAGCGCAGCATTGAAGTATGCATATAAATTTGCATATTTTATAATCTACGTGTGTGCTTGTGGACCCCCTGCACTTTGTCTATATCGCTCTCCAAGTTATGCCTAGCAGCAAATTGCGTACCATCATATCAACGCTGAATTTACATGCAGATGTGGCCATGTGCATATGAAAATGATCTATCAAAACTGCAGGGCTGAAATTTAAGAAGAATTTGCCCTATGGAAAAAGCAGACATCCTGTATTGTGAATGGTCAAATGCAGGGAGGAGATGATACTACACAGCAGGACCGTATGAAACTAGAAATATGCCCTGTGCAACTGTGATCCTGGAGTCCTCCCAACCAGCCATACCCAGGAACTCACGCTCGTCAAGCTTCTTGGAAGCCCAGTGATCACATCAGCGCCCCTTCTAGACTTGCACCCTGTGCTGCTGTATCACTCGCACATCCTTTGGTATGGCGCTGCTGCAAACACTCACTGACTAACTGAAGAAGCCCTTCTGAAATTACCTTAGAAGAAGAAGAGATGTTGTAGGGATTATCACTATGAAAGAGAGAATTCCACTCGTAGCAGTCTTCTCATCCACAGAATCCAAACTGGGAGATTTCCTAGGCTTTTTATATCTGTATATATCATCTAACACTACTGGAACTCTTTATCGATATTCTGGGAAACGTTTTAGGACAGCGCCTGAAGACAGTCTATGAATCTGGACATTACAAAATCCCATGGTTTCCTAAGCACCAAATTTTTACCTGTAGAGGAAGATGCAGACTGTATGCATATTTATTTAAAGTTTCTTATATACCGCGCTATTCATCATCAGCGCAGTTTACATAGAACAAAACAATCTCAGTACATCTGAACACGTATGAGCTACATATAACAGGGCAAAAAACTTGGGTAACAAGGGTAACTATCTACAATAACATAACGATTGACTATTTACATAAAATCAACTAACAGCGAGAATAGAGTGAACAGATGTAATTACATCAAAATTTCTTAGTTCTAGGGGGTATGTTTATGGGGGGATATAAGTTTATGTGCATATCAGGAAGGCAATTTTATACAATATAACAGATTGCACATATTTGCTCTCACAGGACTCTCAAAATGGTTCACATTTATGTAATATCACATAACAATATGCACAGACTGCTTGGATGTTACTGCGTGAACAACAGTACTATCCAGTGTCCCTGTTAAATTACTACAATGTAGGTTAGGAAAAAACCCTAGCATTTGCCAGAACAGATACACTGAATATCCTGATTTAGATTTCAGTGCCGACGGCTAGTTGTGTTAGCAGCATTTGCTGCCGGTGCTGCATCCCGCCCCCCCCCCCCCCCCCCCCAATATTAAATTCCATGAGCAAAAGACTGAAAGACAGCAAAAGAGGCTCTTAGAGTTTTGATAGATGGATAAAATGAATAAAGAAATATTCAGATACTGCCATGGAATATTCCGTTGATATTTAAGCATCACGGATGACCACCACGAGATTTGAATATTGGCTGAACGCGGCATTAGGCCATTGGTATCACCAAGACATGGTGTCAAATTGTGCACACAGCTGTCACACTGGATCAGCAGCAGTACTGAGAACAGGGGAACCAACAAGCAATATTCAGCCCAGGGGTCGTTAAATGCCAGCCATCATGGGCAAAAGTGTCAGTTTCACCAAATAACCGGTTTCAGCAATGGCTGCCGTGGGCTATCATGATAGTGGTGCTATTCAGCCCCTGTAGTTTATAGTTTATTTCAGATTTGGTATACTTTTCTATTACTGCATATCAGGATGTTATACAATAAAAGTCCCATATATGTACATATAAAACAACATTATGGCACAAGCAAAAACAAGAGGGAATAGAGAGCTACAATAAAGGGGGAAAAGTAAATGGGTTGCAGGAGGGTGACTGCTGTCTCATTTGCTAGATGGTCAGGCAAGCCCAGTTGTAGGTGAGTTTGAAATAGTAGGCCTTAAGACCTTTCTTAAAATTTCTGAAGAATAAGGCTGGAGGGAGTTCCATAAATGTAATGCAATGTGTGCCCTTGAGTCAGTGCTGATTCCTGGTGACCCAGCAGTTCCTGGGCTTTCTTGGCAATGTGACAGGAAATAGATAGCCAGGTCTTGGGCAAGTCAAAGTGACTTGCCCAAGGCCACAAGGAGTGCTAGTGGAAATTAAGCACTGATCTCTAGGTTACCAAGCCAGGGCTCTAACCATTAGGCTACTCCTCCACTCCATAAATGAGGGGCCAAGAAAGATCTGGATAACCCAACCACATAAAGCTAGGCCTGCTTTTTTTGTCCAAACCTTATGTGGTCACTTATGCAGTTAGCAGACTAATTGGATAAGTGCTTTTGCTGTGCTTGCCCCGCTTATGGACCACCCTCACATTGTCCTGATAGGAGAGTGGTTGTTATAGGAAATACTCAGTGACACTATCCGGATAGAGGCCAATTCTATACCCTGTAAGCCTGGGCTTTGGGTTCACCTAAATCCTAGACGGGGCTGAGACAGACCCAATTCCACCGCTGCAGGGTCTAAACACACCCGCGATGGCGGAATCAGGGAGATAGATGGCCTGGCGCTCATTGGATACAGAAGTACAACACGTATCCAAACCTGCCCGTCCCTATGCCACAATGCTACCACTGGGTGTGAACTTGCAGTGGTGTCCTAGCACCATGGAAACGACCCATCTACCTGGCGGCTCAGAATGGCATGATCGGATACTTCATTTCTTCACTTGGAAATGTATCACGGATACGACCTATTCGGCTACTACCGTGACTCCAAAAGAGGTGGGGGAATTCTTATTTTGAGTAAAATAGAACTTAAACTTACCCTCTCCATCTCCACCAACCTAGATGGAATGGATATTCTTAAAGTAAAAAACAGATACTGTCACGCCCCCTTCTGTCCAGGCGGCTGCCTAGAGGAGGGGACATGCCTTAATATAGTCCGGAGCCGGGGCTTCTGGGGATTGTAGTTGTGGGTTCAAATAATATTGAGGCCTGAGAGTTTAAGGCCAACATAGGAATATTTATTTTTGTTTTCCACCTTCCAAAAGAGAGCCTTTAAAAGCTCAACGCATGGTAAACAAATTAATATAGGATTCTTTCTCCCAAAACCATGTCTTCCACAAAAGAAAAGACTTACATACAGCACCACATAGTAACTGTTTCTGTCAGGTTAAAACGTTTTGTAGTTACTTTTCTTACAACTTCCAGCATTCAGAACAAAGCTTTAATTGCTTCCTTCAGCATTAAAGACATGTAGCTGTTTTCTTTTAAAGTTCCAGCCTTCAGCATAAGGTTTTAGCTTCTGCACTCAGCATAAAGCACGGGTAGCTGTTTCCTTCTTTTAAAAGGCAAACAGGATTCTTGAGCAATACTGACTTAAACAACGTCCAGCCTGTTTTATTTTCTGCTTTACCAGACAGTAAGATTCTAGGCCTTTCTCCTTTCAGTTAAGACCATTACAACGTCTTATGACATAAAGAACAGTCCATTATAGAAGACTCGGACTCCTGGTCAGATTCATAACATTCAGTTTGCATTTCTTCACCATTAGTGCTTTCTGTATCCTGCTTTAATTCTCTCTGTACAAAATCAGGTTTAACCCCTTCCAGAAGCTCTAGTACTTTCCTCCAATAAGACTTCTCTTCGCACACAGGCTTTTCAGCAGGCATGTGAAGCCTCTTCTCTCTCATTAAGTGGCATAGTGCCTTGACTTAAATTACTTTCAGTCACAGATTTACTCATGTTCCCTTTTTGAGCTGGCAAATTTCCAGTAGCTTCCTGGATTACTGCCAAAGTACCTTGCTCCTTGTCAGGACTTCTCTCAGCTATAAATCTCCTCCCTCCAGAGCCCAAAGCAGTTTCTCTGCAGCACTGGCTCCTCTCTGGGTTATGGCTTCTACCACTGAGAGCTCCACTGCATTCCTCAGCGTTCTCTGTGGTTAAACTTTTTCTGTGACTCGGCCTCACAGCTTCCTTACCTCTGGAACCTGTCAGACGGCTGCCTAGGGTGAGAACTTACACAATCTTGACGATGCATATATTCATATGATTCTTGCAAGGTATTGTGGGTAATGTAGTTCATTCACTCCCAAAAACAGCTGAAGACAATAATTGAGTTGTGAAACCAAGTGGTAAAGCCAATAAAAATTCTTCTTTTATTGATGGGGTTTAATTCACCCAGCACAAATATGCTTGGTAGCAATATAAATGAGGATACTTGCTTGCAGTGTTTAAATGGATAACATAAAGTCACAAAGCAAACCAGAAAACAACCTTCAGCTTGTCAGGCAATTAGCTAATGTTTTCTTAGCAAATAATTACCAAATAAAAAGGCACAAAGAAATGAATAAACTTTGCTTGTTAGGTTAACTTCTGCTTATTTTCCACGCAGATCCCAGCAGTGATTCTCCCTTGCTCACACACACAATCAGGTGCAGCTTTAATTACTATCAATTGACCAGCTGAAACCCTTTAGCTGGCTGGTTGCTACTGTGTGAACCCAAATCCTGCTTTAAGAGCTGTTTGCAGTGGAAATAAAGAACAAAGTTAGGTTTCTTTGTGATGGCTGAGGTGTTTGCTCACAGAAAGCTAGCAATAGCATTTAGATAGAGAACAGTCCATGTAATGAATAGTTTCATCTGCTGTATCTCCCCCTTCATCAATCAGCATAGGGTCACTATCATACATTGGCACAGACGAGTCTTTCATTAAGGCACTATCATGAGAATGCTTATTCCCTTGCTGCCATTCACTATTATGGATAGGGTCTGGATCAGTGTTCATACCTGAGCCTCTCCTGCTATCATAATTCCTCTCTGTATAGCCTGGCCAGTATGTAATCCAATTCTGATGTCCAGCCTTCCAATCTTGATCCCTGGACACTGGATCTTTCCTCACATACCTTCTGGCATAGGTCTGAAAGTCCCTTCCACGTGCAGTCTTCTCTCTCCTAGGTAGCCACTGGTGATTCCTATCTCTGCCATTCCATTCCTCTGGCTGACTCCAGTCCAATGGACTCTGCTGGCACTTGGAATACCTCCCAGTATGGGTACTGCCTTGGACTCTCCCAAACCTGCCAATGGCCTTTCTTCTCTTCCTTCCAGAGAGTTTCCTTCTCTCTCTATCTGCTTGGCTTGGCTTCTGCTTCTCCAGGTGATGCTGGTGCTTGTAGCCGTTGCTGTAGCTGTCTCCCTTCCTGAAGCTCTTCCTGAAGCTCTTCCTGAAGCTGTCATCTGTAGAATAAGCTCTATTCTTATTCTGTCCTAATGTGTGCTCCTCCCTAACACAGCGCAGCTGTGTTGAATCAGGTCCTGCCCTTTGAGATGAGTGCTTAGGGATTACCTCATAGCTCTCTTGATTGCACACACGTTTTCTCACTTCAGCCCCTCTCATGGCTGCTGGAAACCTGGTGCATTCTGGGACTGGTAGTCTTATGTGAAAACTCTGTTTTCTTGCTTCTACCAGAACTGACAGGTTGCTTGTTCAGAGTCACATCATCTTTTCTATAGCTCCTACCTGAGCTATGATAAGCTTCCTTATCACATACCCCCCTGCTTAAGTTATTACGGACTGGTTAACTGGTGAAACTGCTTCTCTACAGTCCGTAATACGGGAAAGTGCATCCGCATTCTTGTGTAACTTCCCGGCACGATGTTCAACCTGAAAATCAAACGCCTGTAAGGCCATGTACCAGCGTGTCAACCTGGCATTGTGGTTCTTCATTTGCTGCAACCACTTAAGTGGGGCATGGTCCGTGACCAACTGGAACTTTCTCCCTGTAAGGTAAAACCTTAACGCCTCCACTGACCACTTGATAGCCAAACACTCTTTTTCTATCGTGGAATACTTTTGTTCAGCCGGTGACAACTTCCTGCTCAGGTACATCACAGGATGCTCCTCCCCATCATGGCACTGGGATAGGACTGCTCCTAGCCCTACATCCGATGCATCGGTTTGAACCAGAAAGGGTTTCTTGAAGTCTACTCCTTTCAGTACCGGTCCTGTACACAATTTTTCTTTTAATACTGAAAACGCTTTTTCAGCTTCTGGTGTCCACTTTATCTGGTTTGGACAATTCTTTCGCAGCATATCCGTGAAAATGGCACTTTTCTCTGCGAATTGCGGTATAAATCGGCGGTAGTATCCAATAAGTCCTAAGAAACTTCTTAGTTGTTTCTTTGTTGTTGGAGGAGGAAAATTCCTGATGCTATCTATTTTGCTTAATAGAGGTTTAATTTTTCCTCTTCCCACTAGGTGGCCTAGGTATTTTACCTCCCTATTTGCAAAGACACACTTCTTCGGGTTTAAAGTGATTCCCGCTTGCTTCATAGAGCACAAGACTGCCCTGATCCTCTTCAAATGCTCCGCCCAGGTGTTACTATGGATTATGACATCATCCATGTATGCAAAAGCATAATTTTGGTGGGGTCGAAGTACCTGATCCACTAACCTTTGGCAGGTAGCCGCTGCTCCATGCAGTCCGAAAGGCATCCTCTTGAACTGGAAAAAGCCAACGGGGGTGCTGAACGCAGTCTTCGGCTTCGACTCCCTGGTGAGAGGGATTTGCCAATATCCTTTTGTCATATCAAGGGTGGTTAAGTATTGAGCCTGTCCCAGCTGGTCTAACAGCTCCTCAATTCTTGGCATTGGATATGCATCAAAAACTGATATGGCGTTTACCTGCCGGAAGTCAATACAAAATCTTAAGGATCCATCAGGCTTCGGCACCAGGACTATGGGGCTATTCCAGGGACTCTTTGACTCCTCTATTACCCCCATGTCCAACATCTCCTGGACTTGTGCCACTACTTCCTGTCTTTTGGCTTCGGGCAAGCGGTATGGCCTTTGACGAACCAATTTCCCAGGTGGAGTTATTATTTCATGGGCCACCAAATGGGTCTCCCCAGGTATGGGTGTCAACACCTCTGGGAATTCCTTAAGCAACTTCCTAATTTCTTCCTGTTGTACCATTGTCAGGTCCTCACCTATTTGGGGCTCTGATTTTTCTTTACAATCAGATACCTGGGGTCCCAAATCTTCCTCTTCACTCACCTCCCTCTCTCGGGCACAGGTGGCAGCTAAGCTTTTAACCCCTTTGACATCAGTAGAACCAAAGCCTTTGGCTCCACGTTCAGAATTCTCTAGGGATGTGACCTCTTCCACAGGTGGAAAACCCAGCCTCTCACAGATCAATTGGGCAATTTTGTCTCCTGTCTTCACATGATACTCATTCTGTCCAAAGTTAAACAACAGAACTTTAATATTGCCCCTGTAATCGGGATCAATTACTCCCGCACCCACATCGATGAAAAATTTAAGGGCTAATCCAGACCTTGGGGCTATTCTCCCATAACATCCAATAGGTATTTCCACTTGGAGACCGGTGTCAACCAGGGCTCTCCCTTGGCTAGGTACAGTCACATTTTCTATGCTGCACAGGTCAAACCCAGCAGACTGAGGGGTCACCCGCTTAGGAGCTTGGGCCTTCTCGGAGACCTTATGGTACTTTAGGACGAATATCTGCTTTGGGGTAGCTTGGTCTTCTGGACGCTTAACCATCTTTTTAGCTGGGGTCTGAGGACTTCCAAATAAAGGCCCGGGAGCTACTACCATTAAACCTTCTCCCTCCTTCTTTCCTAGTCCTTCCTCTAGACCCTGCTTAAATCTTGGCCAGTCTCTTCCTAGAACCAAATCAAAGGGTAGCCTAGGCACCACTGCTAACAGGACTTCCTCTTGTTTCTCTAGGCACTTAACCTTTAGCCTATAGGTGGGATAGGATGATGCAGCACCATGAATGCATCTGATGTGAACTTGGCTTTCAGGGTGTCTAGGCACAAATCTTTCTTGGGCCTCTATCCTCTTCCAAAGCCTTTTTGACATCATACTCTGGTCTGCCCCAGAGTCTAATAAAGCATTTGTGGTAATTCCCTGCACATCAACCATCAAAAGAAATCCTTCCTTGGGCTGTTTTAAATCCAGACCCATTAAACTAGTGTGTGTCTGGCATCTCTTCTCTAAGTGTCCCACTTTTCCACACTTGAAACATTTCTTTCTATTCCACTTGTCATCTGGTTTGATACAGTACATTCATTTTCAGAAACATTCTTAATTATTCCCTTTTCTGATACAGCATCTCTAGCCTCAGCATCCATCTTTAGAGGGCCACCCATTCTATGGCAAGCCTGCGTGGCTTCCAAGAATCTCTCGGCTAGCATGGTTGCCTCTCCAAGATTTTGGCAATTTTGCTGTATAAGAAAAACATTCAAATCCTTAGGTACCCCAAGCATAAATTGTTCCAGCATTATAATATCTAATAACATTTCTACTGTCTTTTGCTCAGGCTCCAACCATTTTACAGCTAAACTTCTGATTCTCTGACTCAGAGCCCTGGGTGTCTCACCCACTTTCAATGTAACAGCTCTAAACATTCGCCTATACTCTGAAATAGACAACCCTAGGCGATCTCTAATAGCTGCCTTTACATCCTTATAAATCAAAGCCTGGGCTGCTGGCATTGCTCTGTAAGCTGCTAGTGCCTCTCCAGTTAATGAGGCTGCCAGCCTTACTGCCCACTGGGTCTCTGGCCATGCTAAAGCCTGTGCCACTCTTTCAAAAGACTCTAGAAAATCATCAACATTATCATCTGGAGTTAATTTCCCAAAATTAAATGCCCCAATCCCTTGATTGAGTCCCACACTGTCCACATGTGGTGTACCAGTACTAACTGCTGGTCTTGCATCTGTTCCACTTTGGCTCTGCAGCTGAACTAAAGCTTGCACCAGATCAAGCACTGGTTTCTGCTGTTCCATTAAGGCCTTCATAGCAGTGTCCTGGGCCTGCTGTGATAGCTCCTGCTGCTTGCTAAATTGGGCTGCCATCCACTGAGCCATCTCCCTCGGATCCATCTTGATCCCTGCAAGAAAAGAGGAAAAAAAAACCCAAAGAGCAGCACCTTCCAACCAGGTGTTTTTTTTTTTTTTTAACTTTTTTTTTTTTTCCAATTACCCCCTGTGCTTACACACATCCACCACTAGACATGCCCAGGTACATATTACCTTGTCTCAGTGATGAATCCAGCTTTGCACAGGGTCTTTTCTTCTGGGACAGCTTCCTGGAACAACCACTTCTCCTCCAAAGGACATATGAGGGAAAAAATCTTCTTTCAGCTTCAAACTTGAATTTTATTTGTAATCCACAGCAAACAAATCCCCTTGGTGCAAAAGCAATCCGAAAAACTACGCCATTTGTCAGACGGCTGCCTAGGGTGAGAACTTACACAATCTTGACGATGCATATATTCATATGATTCTTGCAAGGTATTGTGGGTAATGTAGTTCATTCACTCCCAAACACAGCTGAAGACAATAATTGAGTTGTGAAACCAAGTGGTAAAGCCAATAAAAATTCTTCTTTTATTGATGGGGTTTAATTCACCCAGCACAAATATGCTTGGTAGCAATATAAATGAGGATACTTGCTTGCAGTGTTTAAATGGATAACATAAAGTCACAAAGCAAACCAGAAAACAACCTTCAGCTTGTCAGGCAATTAGCTAATGTTTTCTTAGCAAATAATTACCAAATAAAAGGCACAAAGAAATGAATAAACTTTGCTTGTTAGGTTAACTTCTGCTTATTTTCCACGCAGATCCCAGCAGTGATTCTCCCTTGCTCACACACACAATCAGGTGCAGCTTTAATTACTATCAATTGACCAGCTGAAACCCTTTAGCTGGCTGGCTGCTACTGTGTGAACCCAAATCCTGCTTTAAGAGCTGTTTGCAGTGGAAATAAAGAACAAAGTTAGGTTTCTTTGTGATGGCTGAGGTGTTTGCTCACAGAAAGCTAGCAATAGCATTTAGATAGAGAACAGTCCATGTAATGAATAGTTTCATCTGCTGTATCTCCCCCTTCATCAATCAGCATAGGGTCACTATCATACATTGGCACAGACGAGTCTTTCATTAAGGCACTATCATGAGAATGCTTATTCCCTTGCTGCCATTCACTATTATGGATAGGGTCTGGATCAGTGTTCATACCTGAGCCTCTCCTGCTATCATAATTCCTCTCTGTATAGCCTGGCCAGTATGTAATCCAATTCTGATGTCCAGCCTTCCAATCTTGATCCCTGGACACTGGATCTTTCCTCACATACCTTCTGGCATAGGTCTGAAAGTCCCTTCCACGTGCAGTCTTCTCTCTCCTAGGTAGCCACTGGTGATTCCTATCTCTGCCATTCCATTCCTCTGGCTGACTCCAGTCCAATGGACTCTGCTGGCACTTGGAATACCTCCCAGTATGGGTACTGCCTTGGACTCTCCCAAACCTGCCAATGGCCTTTCTTCTCTTCCTTCCAGAGAGTTTCATTCTCTCTCTATCCACTTGGCTTGGCTTCTGCTTCTCCAGGTGATGCTGGTGCTTGTAGCCGTTGCTGTAGCTGTCTCCCTTCCTGAAGCTCTTCCTGAAGCTCTTCCTGAAGCTGTCATCTGTAGAATAAGCTCTATTCTTATTCTGTCCTAATGTGTGCTCCTCCCTAACACAGCGCAGCTGTGTTGAATCAGGTCCTGCCCTTTGAGATGAGTGCTTAGGGATTACCTCATAGCTCTCTTGATTGCACACACGTTTTCTCACTTCAGCCCCTCTCATGGCTGCTGGAAACCTGGTGCATTCTGGGACTGGTAGTCTTTTATGTGAAAACTCTGTTTTCTTGCTTCTACCAGAACTGACAGGTTGCTTGTTCAGAGTCACATCATCTTTTCTATAGCTCCTACCTGAGCTATGATAAGCTTCCTTATCACAAACCCTCTCTAGTGTTGTCCTTGGAAATACTCTTCTCTTCAGCTGCCCTGAAGGTCTTCCTTCCTTCAGACTTCCTCAAGTTTCTGCTTCCTTCTATTTTCCTGGTGGTTTCTATTTCCTTCTATTCCCCTGCGTTTAAATGAGTGTGCCTGACCTAGGGTCCCGTGCTCCTCCCCCAGGTGGCTCTCATTAACTTTACTACTTGCTTCGGAGCTTGGGCATGGCTTGTAACCAGGAGCAACGTGTGTTTTTTTCTGTTTAGCTTCAGCATGAGAGCTACAGCCTTCCTGCCTGTCTCTCTCCCGAAAGGTAAATAGGTGTTTTTCTCCTATTTCCATAGGCTCAGAAACACTTTCGCCATCACAATACATATCCATTTGTCTCATTTACAGACCCCGCTCACATCATAACAACAATATGACTCCAATCCTAGAAGCAGCTTGCTCGGCAGCACTCAACAAACCACTTGCACTACTTGGAGACCTAAATCTCCCATCCCTCAATCCCTCCCATGCTTCTAACTTCCTAGATATAATCTCAAGGTAGATGTAGCCTTTCTGGGAGTGAGTTCCAAAGTGTAAGAGCTATTGCTGAGAAACCTTACTAGTGGATGTCACAACGTGTAGGGTATAGTTAGAGATGCTCCTTGAAATTACTGTATGGAGGGCATATTCTTTAGGTATTCTGGCCCATTTCATCCAAGGACCTGGAAAATAAGAGAGAGTTTTATATTTGGCCTTGTAGACTACTTTATAGCCAGTGTAGTTTTAGCAGGAAGGGTATGAGGTGGTCAAGCAGCTTGCAATCCTCTATCAGTCGTGCTGCAATATTTTGAATGAATTTGAGCAGGTGCAAACTCTTTGTGGTCTACCAATATACAGGGCATTCCAGAGGTCTAGTCAAGGCATAAGAACATAGGGTCTGATATTCTGTTGGGTGGGCTATGCACCATGTTGGCGCATAGCTCTGCCCACTGACCTCTAAACTTGGATATTCAATGCCGCAGTGATGGCTTAGGAGCCATGTGAAGTTAGTCGCAGAGACTAACCAGATAGCGGTGATATTGGACTGCTACTCGGTTAGCAGCTGTGGTTAGAACTGGCTCACCTAGTTTTAGCCATGGAGAATAGTGATCCAATGTCACCACCACCCAGTATCAGGGCTCCCCGCCTCTGCTCCACCACGGAACACCCCCAACATGCCCCAGTGCTACCCAGAAAGCATTGGGGCATGTAGGGAACATAGTCGGGAATATTCAACAGAACTAACCATGTAGGTGCTATTGCATATTCCAAGTTAAGGCATTTAGGTGTTTTACTGGGCTGTAAACCGTGTAAATACCTTTCGAATATCGGGCCCCTAAGAACTGCCATACTGGACCAGACCAAAGGTCCATCAAGCACTGTTTCCAACAGTGGCCAATCCAGGTTACAAGTGCCTGACATATCCTAAAATTAGCCATTGAGCAAAATAGAGACAGAAGGAGTTCCGCACTAAATCAGATCACGCATGTAGAAAACAGAGCTAAAAACCACTTCTTCATGTTACTACTTATTCATTTCTTCAAAAACACAAAAGGTACCCAACCAGGAACATATCACTAAAGTAGTAACATGAAGATGTTTTTATTGAGCTCTGTTTTCTTCATGTGTGATATCCTACAAATAGCCAGCTCTATGCTACTTATCCCCAGGGATTGAACTACCTTAATAACAGTATATGGACTTTTCCTCCAAATCTTTTTAAACCCAGGTACATTACCTGTTTTTACCACATCTACCAGCAATGAGTTCCAAAGACTAATTATATGTTGAAAGAAAAATATTTTCTATCTGTTTTAAATATCAAACATCTCAACTAGTAAATATGAGAAGAATTGTTTCAGTGGTTGGAGTCCAGCTATGGAAGGAGCTGCCCACAGAATTATGCATGAAACATATTACCTGACATTCAGAAAAAGTTTAAAAAACAGTTATTTCTCTTCATGAACAGATAGCTCTGAAGTTATGCTTGTCAATTGCATAGCTTTTGTATTAAACTGTGAATATAACCTTGGAACTTGCCTGGAAATTTATGATACGTGAGATATAAATAAATGTTAATTTAATTTGCACTTCATAGCCTTTGTATTTTTAAAAGAGTAAAACAATCAATTTGTGTCCAACCATTCCACTCCACTCGGGATTTTATAGCCTCTATATGTCCCCTCGAACATCTCTTCTCTAGGATGAAGAGTCTTAACCTCTTCAACCTTTCCTTTCAGGAGAGTTGCTCTGTCCCCTTTATCATTTTGGTTGCTCTTCCCTGTACCTTTTCTAATGTTGCTATATCTTTGTTGAAATGCAGAGATCAAAACTGTACAAAATATTTAAGGTGTGGTTGTACCATGGAGCAATACAGAGGCATTATGGTAGCCTTTGTTTTATTCTTATACCTTTCCTAATGATTCCTAACATTCTCTTTGCATTTTTGATCCCACCATCTACTGAACAGAAGGTTTCAATATACTACTGCTACTACTATTAATCATTTATATAGCACTACAAGGACACTTATAAGAGACGGTCCCTGTTCATCAAAGTTTACAATCTAATCAAGACAGACAATACAATAGATGAGAACAAGGGTATAGTAGGAAAGGGAAAGGAGACAGACAGCAAACAAAGGATTAAGATTCAAAAGCAGCCTGAAAGAAGTGAGCCTTTAGCATGGATTTGAGAAAGGGGAAGAGATGAAACCTGATGTAAAGATACAGGTAGCTTGTTCCAGGCATAAGGAGCAGCAAGGTAAAAGGATGGAAGTCTGGAATTGGCTGTTGATGAGAAGGGCATAGAGAGGAGCAAGCCAGAGGAAGAGCGGAGTTCACAAGGAGGGGTGTAGGGAGAGATGAGAGAGGTAAGGTAGTGAGATGCAGTAGAATGAATGCACTTATAGGTCAGAAGTAGAAGTTTATATTGGATATGGAAATGGAAAGGAAGCCAATGAAGTGATTTGAGAAGAGGGGTTATATGAGTATATTGGGGCTGGCAGAAGATTAGCCACAAGCAGAGTTTTGAACAGATTGAAGGGGAGAAAGATGACTCAGAGGGAAACCAGCAAGGAGGAGGTTTCAATAGTTGAGATGAGAAGTGACTAAAGAGTGGATAAGTATTTTAGTAGTGTTCAGAAAGGAAGGGCAAATTTTGGTAATGCTGTAGAGAAAGAAATGTAATGTCTACGATCACATCCAGATCCTTTTTCTGGGTGGTGACTCCTAATGCAGTACCTAGCATTGTGTATCTATAGTTTTGGTGGTTGTTCCCTACTTGCATCACTTAACACTTGTGCACATTAAATTTCATCAACCATTTGGATGCCCAGTCTCCCAGTCTCGGAAAGTCCTCCTTTAATTTCTCACAATTCATGTGTGATTTAAGAGACTGAATAATGTGGTGTCATCTGCAAATTTAATCACCTTTATTGTTGTTCTCAATTCCAGATCATTTACAAATATGTTAAAAAGCCACCAATTTCAATACAGATCCATTGGGTACTCCACTATTCACCTTCCTCCATGAAGAAAATTGACTATTTATCCCTACTCTCTATTATAGCGTTATTAGAAAAGGTAGAAAAGGTACAGAGAAGAGCCACCAAAATGGTAAAGGATACTCCTATGGAAGGATACTCCTATGAAGAAAGGCTAAAAAGGTTAGGGCTCTTCAACCTGGAAAAGAGATGGCTGAGGGGAGATATGATAGAGGTCTATAAATTAATGAACGGAGTGGAACGGGTAAACGTAGATCAATTGTTTACATCATCAGAATATAAAAAGACTAGGGGACAATCAATGAAGCTACAGGATAACCTATTTAAGACTAATAAGAGAAAATATTTTTTCACTCAACGTGTAATCAAACTCTAGAATTTGTTACTGGAGAATGTAGTAAAAGCTGTTAGTGTAGCTGGGTTTAAAAAAGGTTTGGACAAGTTCCTGCAGGAAAGGTCCATAAACCATCATTAAAAGGGACTCGGGATATCACTGCTTGACCCAATACAAGCACTGAGGAACCCGTGTCTTTTGGGGAAACTGCTAGGTACTTATGACCTAGATTGGCCACTGTTGGAAACAGGATACTGGGCTTGATGGACTTTGGTCTGACCCAGTATGGCATATCTTATGTTCTTATGTTCTTTTCTATCTCTCAACCAGTTTCCAATCTATAGTTCTCTGGACCCCTCCTCCCCCTCCAATTGGCGTCCTATATCTAATCTCCCTTTCCTCTCTAAGCTCTTGGAAAAATTGGTCTTTTCTCAGCTTTCCTCTCACCTCAAAGTTTCTCTCACTCTCCATCCACATCAATCAGGTTTCCGTCCAGGTCATAGCACTGAATCTGTTCTTCTTTCCCTCTTCAACGATTTGCACTCTGCTCATGATCGTGGTCTACTTTCTCTTGCTGTTTCTCTAGATCTCTCGGCTGCTTTCGATCTGGTTGATCACCGCACTTTGCTATCTCGCCTTCAGGATGCGGGTCTTTCTGGTTTGGTTCTTCGTTGGTTTCACTCTTTTTTTTTGTTCAGTTGCACTTTCTCAGTTCACACTGGTTCAGAGTCCTCTCCCTCCACACCCCTTCCCTGTGGTGTTCCTCAAGGCTCTGTTCTCGCCTCTCTTCTCTTTAATGTATTCCTGGCCCCGCTTGCCCTCCTTGTCCAACCACACGGTGTTTCTGCCTATTACTACGTGGATGATATCTTTCTCCTCTATCACACTGATTCTCTTACACCCGATATCACTGCCTTCAATATCTGTCTCTCCTCTGTAGCCTCCTGGCTCTCAACTAACTTTCTTCACATTAATCTCACGAAAACTTTGGCCATATGCTTCACCTTCGGCAATCCCACTCCCACCCTCACCCCCTTATTTTCCTCTTCACCCATCCCCACCGTCTCTTCCCTGCGGTACTTGGGTGTGATTCTTGATTCCTCCCTTTCCTTTAAAGAACATATCTCTTCAGTTGTTCAACGTTCCTTCTTTTCTTTAAAACAACTCCGTGCTGTACGTCCTTTTCTTACTATTTCTTTCTTTCTTTATTTTATTTATTTATTTAACTATTTCTTTTATACCGCCCCTTCCAGAGATCAAGGGCGGTTTACATATAACAGGTTAACAGTCTTGTACACATTTGTATACATTCTTTACATAGAACAATAGAAACTAACTATTTACATTGAACAATAAAATTTAACTTAGTGGGTATTAAAGCAGAACAAAACATCAAACTTTTTTACAAATGTATATTTACAGTGTGTGGTGTGTAGTGCGGGTATTTGTGTAGGTGCTGGAATTTAGTTCCTATTATGTCTTCTTTGGGGCGTGTGTGGGGGTGGGCAGGCATGCGGTTATGGTGTTGGGATTAAGGGAGTTTGTGTAATTGTTTCCACGTTTGTAGTGGGTCTGGCTTTGGGGGAGTAGGGGATTTCAAAATGTTCAGTGAACAGGTAAGTCTTTAATTCTTTTCTGAATTGGATGAGGTCTTTTACGGTGCGAAGTTCAATAGGGAGGTTGTTCCAGAGTGTAGGAGCAGTGAATGAGAATGCTCTGGAGCTAGTGGTTTTCTTAGTCTTCCGGATGGCTTTTGGTATGATAAGGGAGTGGGCTGTGTTTTGTCTGTGGGCCCTTGTCGATGTTGGAGAGTGCAGTAATGTGGATAGGTGTGAGGGGGTTATGTCATTTATAAGTTTATAGGTTGTTAGGATAATTTTGTATTTAATTCGACTGTTTATAGGGAGCCAGTGGAGTTCTAGCAGTATTGGGGTTACGTGATCTGTTAAGCGAGCTTTAGTAATTACTTTAGCACAGATGTTTTGAGCTCTTTGTAGGAGGTATGTGTTTTTTTGAGGAAGGCCTATAAGGAGACTATTGCAATAGTCGAAATGAGGGGTGATCAGGGTACTTACTACAGATCTAAAGTCTTGTGTTTCGAGGAGTGGTCTTAGGTGTTGAATAGTTTTGAGTTTGTAGAAAATAGTTTTTACTGTTTGTTTTATGTGTGGTATCATGGTGAGAGTGTGGTCTATTATTACTCCTAAGTATTTTACTTGTTTTTTAACAGGTATGGAGGTTTTGTTGATTGTGATTGTTTCAGGGTAGGTGTTTTCAGTCATCGATGACCTCGTTACAAACATTGCCTCAGTTTTTTTGAGGTTGATGCTGAGGTGGTTAGATTCCATCCAGGAGGAGGTAGGTCTCTGCCATGCATTTGGATAGTGAGTCATATGTAGGGTTTTTAATGGTTATGGGGATAGCTAGCATGATGTCATCGGCATAAATAAAATGGTTAATCTTGTGTTTTTTAAATATGTTTGTTATCGGTTGGAGGTACAGGTTAAATAGGAGAGCTGAAAGGGCCGATCCTTGGGGTATTCCCTGTCCTTGTGGGAATGTTTCTGATTCTTGTTGGTCAATTTGGACTCGTATTAATCTATGTGAGATGTAGGATTTGAACCAGTTAAGGACCGTCCCGCCTATTCCTAGGTTCTCTAATCTGTTGATCAGTGTCGGGTGATTGATGTTATCGAAGACGGCTGAGATATCTATAAATAGGAGTAAGAAACCATGGTGTTTGTCATCTGTGCCCCTGATGAGAAAGTCCATTAGTGTGATTAGGAGGGTTTCTACTCCGTGGAATGGGCGGAAGCCAAATTGGTGTGAGTCAAGTGGTTTGTGCTCATCAATGTGTTCCTGTAACTGAATTTCTTCTATGACTACTCTTATTATCTCCCTTGTTATGTCTCGTCTCGACTATTGTAATGTTTGTCTTGCTGGTCTCCCCCAATCCCAACTTTGTCGCCTTCAACGTGTTCAAAACGCTGCTGTTCGTGTCCTTTCCCATGCTTCAAGGTTCGATCATGTCACCCCTCTGTTAATACATTTTCATTGGCTTCCTGTTGTCTTTCGTGTTCAGTTTAAAATTCTTATTTTTGTTCACAGGGTGATCCATTCAGGTACCCCCCTGTATCTTGCCAGCCAGGTCCACCTTCTTACCCCTCATCATCCTCTTCGCTCTATTCACGCTAACCGTATGTTTCTACCCTCCCCCTCCCAAGCACACCTAGAATCCACTCGGTCTTCCACCTTCTTTTTTCTTGGTCCAAGGCTTTGGAACTCCCTTCCCCCCTCTTTACGTCTAGAAGCCTCCTACCCGTCCTTTAAAACTGCCCTCAAAACCCATCTCTTCTGTTCTGCCTTTAACCTTCCTTTCCCGGCCCCATCTCTCCCCCCCCCTCTAGGCCTATGACAGCATACCCCTACCCCTGTCCCTCATTATCTTCTATGTTGTTGCTGTCCCCTCCTCTTTTTCCTTTTGTTACCCATCTTTTACCCCTCTATCTGTTTCTCTGTTTTTCTATCCCTTTTCTTTGATTTTGTGGTGTTCCTTTTCTGGCTCTCTTTCGCAGCTCTCTCTTTTTAACAATTTTAAATTGCTTTTATGTATTGTGAACTGCCCAGATGCTAACTGTATTGGGCGGTATATAAAGTTTTAATAAACATAAACATAATAGAACTTCCTCCTATGCCATGACTTTTTAATTTTCTCAGGAGTCTCTGATGTGTGATTTTCTCAAATGCTTTCTGAAAGTCTAAATACACTAGGTGGTTGATTCTGATCCCTGATTATTGGGATTGTATGTCCGGGTTGGAAGGACAACCTGCACTCAGCTGCTGCACCCAATTCCGTCCTTTGTTGTCGCCACAGTACAAGGCTGATGTGCGGGGAGCACTGGATGGGGGAGGAAGTAGGCAGAGTGGGGGCGGAGTGGGGGTGGGCTGAAGTGGCCAGACATACAGGGCCAATCAGGTCAGGCCTCTGTATGTCCAGCGGCCCCGATATGGATGCCCGGCTTAAACCACCTCAAAGGTAGAATAAGTGCTGGGTGCCGATATGATCAGAGCATGCCACACCCTCCAAAACAACAGGGCTGCTTTGGGAAAGCCCCTGTAGCCTGATCCCAGCTCTGGCTGCGTCTGCTGAGGTCAGGTGGTGGGGGAAATGGTTTTTATATGCAGTCAGCCTTTGGGCTCTCAGGCAGGATGTGCCAGTGCCATGGCAAATGGACGCTACAGCACTGGCACAGCAGCCAGAGCCTTGAGTAGTGGGATGGGTAGGCACTTGAATATATCCTGGTTCAGAATGCTGTGCACACCGGGCTATCCAAGTGCCCTGATTCTTCTACAGCACTGGCACAGCAGCCAGAGCCTTGAGTGGTGGGATGGGTAGGCACTTGAATATACCCTGGATCAGAATGCTGTGCACACCGGGCTGTCCAAGTGCTCTGATTCTGCAACAGTACTGTCACAGCAGCCAGAGCCTTGAGTGGTGGGATGGGTAGGCACTTGAACATATCCTGGCTCAGAATGCTGTGCACACCGGGCTGTCCAAGTGGCCTGATTCTGTAACAGCACTGTCACAGCAGCCAGAGCCTTGAGTGGTGGGATGGGTAGGCACTTGAATATATCCTGGCTCAGAATGCTGTGCACACCGGGCTATCCAAGTGCCCTGATTCTTCTACAGCACTGGCACAGCAGCCAGAGCCTTGAGTGGTGGGATGGGTAGGCACTTGAATATATCCTGGCTCAGAATGCTGTGCACACCGGGCTGTCCAAGTGCTCTGATTCTGCAACAGTACTGTCACAGCAGCCAGAGCCTTGAGTGGTGGGATGGGTAGGCACTTGAACATATCCTGGCTCAGAATGCTGTGCACACCGGGCTGTCCAAGTGGCCTGATTCTGTAACAGCACTGTCACAGCAGCCAGAGCCTTGAGTGGTGGGATGGGTAGGCACTTGAATATATCCTGGCTCAGAATGCTGTGCACACTGGGCTGTCCAAGTGGCCTGATTCTGCAACAGCACTGTCACAGCAGCCAGAGCCTTGAGTGGTGGGATGGGTAGGCACTTGAACAGATCCTGGCTCAGAATGCTGTGCACACCGGGCTATCCAAGTGCTCTGATTCTGCAACCGCAGGAATGTATAGCTCCTATGGTTGCAGAATCAGGTACAACTCAGCCCCGCACACTTTCTGAATGGTTGGATGTCCTGAACATGCACAGTTCTGAATCAGCTTCCATGGGGGTCATTTTAAAAGTGTTAGTCATGATTTGGATGTCTGAAGATGTGTATGTGCACATCCAAATCATGGAGATGTCTCCAGAACCATTTCACAAATGGCTTTTAAAGATTACATGCAAGTAGGCAGGGGATGTGGTGAGGGCGTGTCTGGGGAGGCGCAATGGACTTAGACATCCTCATTCAATTTCAGAAACATTGGGGAACGTCCGCATTTGTGAAATCATGCCTGGACTTGCGCATGCCTGCTTTAACGTCCCAGATTGCACTTGGGCACCATCTGTAAAATGCGCCTTTATATGGTACTTATGGTATTCTGGTCCAAGAAAGTTGAGTGAAATTTAGCTTTTTTAGCAAAAGCCTTCATACTTTCATTTAACTAGACCACACAGTGTCAGCAAACAAAAGAAGAACCAATGATCTGTTAATTAATCATATAAAACAACATGAAACATATTCACAGTGGAAACCAAGAACTTTCCTGCAGCTGCTCATTCAGGTTGTTCTTTGCATGAGGAGCCCTATTGCATGACTGCCCCCACCCCTCCCTTTCAGGCATTAAAGACCAGCCTTGGTAGGATTTAATTCTCTTCTCTATCCACAGGAGAAAGACACTCTGCAAAACAATTTCCAATTACATCATCCCTACTTCTTAATTATGAAGGTAGAAGGTCGTAGGGCTTTCAAACAAGACTCAAAGATCTCACCCAAAGATCAGACCCTTTTCTTTCCCTACAGATAGGTATTAAGCCCCTCTGCCAGCTCCAAGAGCATCTAGCTCATTCTCTAATGAGACATATTACACATTTATTTCTCTCTTTTTCAATTGAAGTCTTTGAAATCTTTTATTCTAAATATAAAATAAACTTTGTGACTTTTTCTCAAGTTCTTCATCATCATACTTTTTAAATCGCTGTTTTCTTTCCTGTTTTCCACCACCTTCCTTATATGCTCTGCTTACATATTTCTTCTTTAGCTATGTGGTTTTCTTTGTTCTATACCACGTCTGTAATAACAGCAGGTGTTGCATAGAAGTATCCAAAACAAATCTACACAAAGAAATATATATCTCACACATATTCATTTGTAGCATTTCTTTCTATTTACACTATAAACACTATTTCTTGTAGGCTTGAAAATGTAGAACTATGACATACTATAACTATTCCATATATTAAATGCAAATGGCTAGCTCAGCTGTTGCCCTGAGAAATATTCTGCTGAGCATTATGCCACCATGGGATCAGCACCCTGTTTTCTTTGATGAGGCATGCTATGAACAGAATGTCACAGCTGTTGCATCTGCTTTCACACAAAATACAAGAAACACTGTAATAAAATTCTGTTACATACCAAATGGAAGAACAAGGCAAATATAATGCTAGGAATCATGAGGAAGGGAATGGAGAATAAGACAAAGGTGCAATTCTGGTTGCCATATTTTAAAAAGGATATAGCGGAATTAGAAAATGTAAGGAGAAGAGCCAGCAAAATAGTAAAGGGGATGGAAGGCTACCCGATGAGGAGAGGATTAAAAGGTCAGGGCTCTTCAATCTGGAAATGAGACGGTTGAGGGAGGATATGATAGAGGTCTATAAGTTAATGAATGGAGTGGAACTGGTAAACGTAGATTGATTCTTTATGCCATAAAAAAGTAGAAAGACTAGGGGACATGCAATGAAGCTAAAGTGTAACCGTTTAAGCAAAAATATTTTTTCACTCAATAAGTAATCAAGCTTTGGAATTTGTTATTGGAGGATGTAGTAAAAGCTGTTAATGTAGTTTTATTTTATTTATTTAAAAGGATTTATATACCGCTTTGTCCTGAAATCAAAGCGGTTTTACTTCAAACAATCAAGGAGTGTAGCTAGTAGGGGTAGGGATGCAGTGTTAACACAGGAGGGTGGTTGTGAGAGTGAAGGGATTGATTTCTTGGTGAGGTATATATAGGCCGAGTTATGTACAAGTAGTTATATACAGCTATATACAGGATAGGCTATGTACAGGAAAGTATATACAGGGAAGGTGGGGGGGGGGTGGAATTTTAGGTAGCCGCCATGGGCTAAATTACAGTTTGATTATGTAATGTCACTATAGTGTTCAATAAAAAGTGTGGTTTTGAGCTGCTTCCTGAAGTCTTTGATGTCTATAGTTGATCGTAGGTCATCTGGGAGGGAGTTGCAGAGAGCGGAGGCAGCCATGGAGAGTGCTCTTCTTGTCGTGTCTTGCCTAGCTTTGGTAAATGCTATGGGGGTGATAATGGAGCCTGAGGTGCCTCTCCTCCTTGGCCTGGTGCTTGTGTCGGATTTGATGAGGGGTATTAGGCTGTTTGCTGAGAGGTTGTGCTTGATTTATGTTTATGTTTAGTATTGCTTTATAGCTGATGCAGGAGCTGATGGGGAGCCAGTGGAGTTGGTTGAGAATGGGGGTGATGTGATTGTGTCTTGATGATCCCGTTATTATTTGGGCGGCAGTGTTTTGAGCCATCTGCAGGGGCCAGTGTGTTTGCTTTGAGAGTCCAAGGTAGATGGGGTTGCCGAAGTCTAATATGGGTGTGATTAGAGCTTGACAGACTGTGCGGAAGTGATCCTGTGAGAGAATTGGCTTGAGGCGTCAGATGGTTCTTATTTTGAGATATGCATTTTTGGTGTTTCTGCTGATGTGCGATTGTAGGTTCAGTACTTTGTCGACTGTTACTCTGAGGCACTTTACTTCATTCTTTATTGGTATGGTGATATTATTCAGTTTGATGTTGGTAGGTGGGGTGAAGGCGGCATTTCGGGTGATGATTAGAGCTTCTTTCTTGTTGCAGTTTATGGTCAGGTTATCTTCTAACATCCAGAGTGTTTGCTGGAGGCAGTCTGATATTTTGGTGTAGTCTGGGTTGTCAAGATTGATTGGAGTGTATATCAAGATGCCATCTGCGTATATTGTGTATTGTATATTGTGGTTCTTGATTATGTTGCAGATTGGTTGAATGCAGAGGTTAAATAATAGGGCAGATATGGTGGATCCTTGTGGTATGCCTCGGTTGATTCTTATTGGTTGGGAGGTGATGGCGCCACTTGGAGCTGTCTGTTTGTGAGGTATGAGGTGAACCATTTCATGGTTGTGCCATGTAGGCCGATGTCCTGAAGTCTTGTGTGAAGTGTGCTGTGGTCCACAGTGTCAAAGGCTGCTGAGATGTCTATGAAGATCATGATGATGCCTCTCTTAATGTTGTCAGCGATTTGGATTAGATCATCAAAAAGATATATCAGTTGTGTTTCAACACAATGATTTGGACAGAAGCCGTGTTGATTTGGGTCCAGCGGGGCATGGTTGTCAATGTGATCCTGGAGTTGGTGTTAGACCACCTTTTTGATAATTTTCGCTAGTAGAGGGAGGCTTGAGATGGGTCTGTAAGTGGCTGGATTGTTTCTATTTAGTTGGGATTTTTTTGGGATTGGTCGTATTGTTGCTAGCTTTAGAGTGTTTTGCATGATGCCTTGGGTTAGGGAGTTGTGCACTATGTTGTGTATGGTGTGGATGAAGTCCTTCTTTACAGCCTTGATCCAGACCACTGGGCATGGGTCTGTTGGTGTGGTGCTAGTGTTGATCGAGGCGATAATGTGGGAGATTTGATCTGTTGATGGGATGCTGAACTTTTCCCAGGTTTGCTTTTGTGGAGTTGGTTTAGCGGTGGTGCACATTATTGGTTGGTGTGGGGCAGTTATTTTTTCTTGGAGGTAGGTTGCAAAGGTTTGAGGATCTATTTGATCAGATTTTTCAGGATTAGGTTCTTTGGTGAGAGTTTTCACTATTTCAAAGAGTTCTCTAGGTTTGTTGGTGGATTTTAGAATCAGGTTTGTGTAGTATTCTCTTTTCTTTTGGTTGATGAGGTTGTTATATTCTCTTTGTTTTGATTGGTATAGGTCTTGTATGTTGGTTGATTTGGTGTGTCTCCATCTTTTTTCTAGTTTTCTTAGATCTCTTTTTGCATTTCAGATTTATTTTGAGTACCAGGGCGTGTCGTTTTTTGGCATGTTGAGCATTGTAGTTCATGCATTCAGTGGCTTTTGCAGCAGATGTGATGGTGTTGTTCCAGTTGTCGATTTGTTCATCTATGTCATCTGTTGTTGTGATCAGGTGTAGTAGGGTGTCTTGTAGGAATTGGTCCTTGTCAAAGCTTTTGAATCTTCTATATGGGGGTGGGTTGTCTTGATGGCTGATGGGTCCTGGCCCTTGTAGTTCAAGTTTTATTTATATTATATAGTGGTCTAACCATGGCACTGGAGTGATCAAGGGCTTTGTGAGCTGTTACTTTCTAGTAGGTAGTTGGAAGCGAAGATGAGATCGGGTGAAGATCCATGTCTATGGGTGGGGGCTTTGATTAGTTGAGTGTATTGTAGGGAGTCCATCGCTATCAGAAAGGCTTCTGCATCTTTGGTTGTGGCAGATTTGAGGTTAAAGTCTCCGAGTAACAGTGGGGGGTTGTGGCTGGTGTTGACTGCACAGACAGATTCCAGTATGGAGGAAAGTTCATGGGGGGGGGGGGCATGAGGAGCTCTATAAGTGAGGCATAGTGTGTGATAAGGAAGCTTATCATAGCTCAGGAAGGAGCTATAGAAAAGATGATGTGACTCTGAACAAGCAACCTGTCAGTGCTGGTAGAAATGAGAAAACAGAATTTTGCCATAAAAGACTACCAGTCTCAGAATGCACCAGGTTTCCAAGAGCCATTAGAGGAGCTGAAGTGGGGAAACGTGTGTTCAATCAGGAGAGCTATGAGGTAATCCCTAAGCACTCATCTCAAAGGGCAGGGCCTGATTCAGCACAGCTGCGCTGTGTTAGGGAGGAGCACTCATCCAGGCAGAATAAGAGTAGAGTTTATTCTACAGATGACAAGCATCAGCTTCTTCATGATCACCTTGGATATACAGAGAAGGATCATCAGTTTCATCTGAAGAATCAGCAGAAGCAGAAGCCAAACCGGACGGATAGAGAAGGAAAGAAACCCTCTGGAAGGAAGAGGAGAACAGCCTTTGAGAGGTCTAGAAGAGTCCAAGGCAGTACGTATACTGGGAGGTATTCCAAGGGCCAGCATAGACCATTGGACTGGGGAAAGCCAGAGGAATGGTGCTGCAGAACAAGGAATCACCAGAGGCTACCTGTGAGGGAGACGGCTGCACGTGGAAGGGACTCTAAAACCTATGCCAGAAGGTATGTGAAGAGAGATCCAGTGTCCAGGGATCAGGACTGGAAGGCTGGACATAAAACTGGACTACATACTGGCCAGGCTATATAGAGAGGAACTATAGCAACAATGGAAGCTCAGGTATGAACACTGATCTATGCCTTAGCTATATCCTTGAAAGACAGCAGGGAAATAAGTGTTCTCCTGAAAGTGCTCCATTGAAAGATTCATCTGTGCCAATTCATGATAGTGACCCTATGCTTGTTGATGAAGGGGAAATAATAGCAGATCAAGATATTGTTTATATGGACTGCTCTCTATCCAAACTCCATTGGTAACTTTCTGTGATATAAAGCACAGCAGCCATCACAAAGAAATATAAATGTGTTCTTTATTCCACTAAGAGAAGCTCCTGAAGCAGGATTTGACTCACACAGTAGGAAGCCATCCAGCTAAAGGGTTTCAGCTGGATAACTGATAGCAATTGAGCTGCACCTAATTGCTTGTGAGCTAGGAGAGAATTACTTCTGGATCTGTGTGGAAAGTAATCAGAAGTTAACCTTACAAGAACAGTTTATTTCTTTCTTTGTGGCTTTTCATTTGTTAGAGATATGCTAAGAAAACATTAGCTAATTGCCTGACAAGTTTGAAGGTTGTTTTCCTGATTTTGATTTTTGACTTTGTTTTACCAAGTTAAACACTGCAAGCAAGTAACCTAATTTATGTGCTACCAAGCATATCTGTGCTGGGAGAAATAACCCCATAAATAAAGAAGTATCTTATTGGCTTTAACACTTGTGCACAACTAAATTATTGTCAGCAGCTGTGTCTGGTGTGAATGAACTACATTACCCACAATACCTTGCAAAAATCATATAAATATATGCATTGTCAAGACTGTGAAGATTCTCACCCAGGCAGCCGTCTGACAAGTGCTAGTTGCTTGTTCTCAACGATGATTGTGTTGCATTGATTTGTATCTGTGGTGGCTTGGGTTTTGAGCTTTAGGTTGTTTTTTGCGATAATCAATACTCCTCCTCCTTTCCTGTGGGTGCGTGGACAGTTGAAGGCTGAATAGTTGGGGGGTATGTTGTCAGTGGGTGTGAGCCATTTTTCTGTGATGCAGAGAATGTCTGGTTGCAGTTCTTCTATGTGGTCTGCTAGGGTGTTGATTTTGTTTCTTATGGATCTGGCATTGATGAGGTCAATGGAGATATGTAGGGGTTTGTTTGAGAATCTGGGTGCCTTATGGGCTTGTGTGTGGGTGTCTGCTTTGTCTTTTGTAGTATTTCTTTGTCTGACTTTTTTGTGTGTGTTCTGCCATGCTTCTTGGAGGGGGAGTATATTAGTGGTATTGATGGTAGCCATGCGGTGTTTGTGGGTGTATAGTGGGATGGTGTGTGACTGGGAAGCAGTTGGGTGATGTTGGGTTTAAAAAAGGTTTGAACAAGTTCCTGGAGGAAAGATACATAAACCATTATTAAAGAGGACCCAGGTAATCCGCTGCTTGCCCCAGTACAAGCATTATGGAACGTATGTGTCTTTTTGGGAAACTGCTAGGTACTTGTGACCTGGATTGGCCACTGTTGGAAACAGGATACTGGGATTGATGGACCTTGGTCTGACCCAATATGGCATTTCTTATGTTCTTAAGATGACATTCACCTTGCCGCAAGTTCACTACAAATTTTAGATGACTTGGTTCTGTTCTTTACATTGGGATTTGATCTCATTCAATGCCATTTAGTGGACTAAATCTAGGGGGTGTTCAAATTCCTGTGAAATCTTCCTTGCACAGCCTAAGACTTATAATAGATTCCCATCTGGATTTTGAACAATATGTGAGATATGTAGTCTCTTCATATTTTAAGGCAAATTAGGGACTTATTTACTTCTGAAGTCCTGCAAAAAGTTGTTTTAGCAGTTACTGTAGATTATTGTAGCTCTTTGTACTTAGGTATACCCAACAAGTCCTTACCAAAGGTTCAGTTACTGCATAGTACTGCAGCTAAAATATTGCTAAGAACATCAAAATTTGACTCAGTTACTCCCTTACTATTTTCTCTACATTGGTTATTTGGTGGTTGCTAGGCTAGATTTTAAATTACTCTGTTTATCTGCCTGGCACTTTCCCCTGATTATTAATTTTTGTATATACGTTTGTACCCAATGACGGCTTCCACATGATCTCTCCATAAGAATAAATTAAAACTTCCATCAGCATTAGAATTCAGATTGTTAGGCTTAGGAAAAAACATTTTCCAAGGGATAGTTCTGTATTATAGATTTATTTTATTATATTTATTTATTTATTTGATTTTTCCATACCGCCCCTTCCAAAGATCAGGGGTGTTTTACAGATAACAGAATATTTTTCATAGAACAATGGTTTAACTTTTTATATAGTAACTTTTTGGGAGTAACAAAACAGTTTAGAATATACATTTGGCCACAATCTTAGCCTATTACAGGATAATAATAAACTATGTACAAAATTTTAGGTTAGAAGAGTTACATTGAGTTTGAGATTGTTGTAGGTGGGTGTAGTTCAGGGGTGTGCGTGGTGAGTGTTTGTGAGGACATGTCTATATTTGGGTTCAAATCTGAGTTTCTGTAATGAGCAGAAAAGAGGTATGTTTTGAGGTCTCTCCTAAATGTCTAGAGGTCTTTAATTGTGCGAAGTGTGAAAGGTAGCAAGTTCCAGAGTTTGGGGACAGTATATGTGAAGGCTCTGGAGCTTGTAGTCTGTTTTGTCTTGCGGATAGATTGGGGGATTACAAGGGAGTTGTTAGCATTTTGTCTGCGAACTCTAGTGTCTGTTTGGGTGTGGAGGAGGATTGATAGAAAGACGGAGAAATGTTATTGATTAATTTAAAGGTTACAATTAGTAGCTTATATTTTATTCAGCTTAGAACTGGGAGCCAATGTAAATTATATAGGATGGGTGTTATATGATCGGTGAGGTGGGCCTTGGAAACTATTTTGGTGGTGATGTTTTGAGCTCGCTGTCCTATCTTATTGATGGCGTTCTTTTCTTATTTTCCATAACATAAATGTAGGATTGTAAACCGCTCTGATGCTTCTTGGCCTGAGCGGTATATCAAATGTAATAAACATAAACATAAACATTGGCAGACCCTGTAATAGATTATTACAGTAGTCAAAATACGATGTGATGAGGGCCTGAACTACAGATTTGAAATCATTGTCTAGCAGAGGTCTTAAATGTTGGATAGTTTTTAGCTTAAAAAAGATAGTTCTTGCTGTTTTGGCTCGCATGCCGTCATGTTGAAATTGGCTGCCATCCCCAAACCCGGCTGTACCCTATGCTGCGACGTGCATTTCTTGGGGTAATTTCTCCAAATGGGTTAGTTTTGCGCATACTATGGCAGTCGTGAACCTCACTTCTAAGTCAGAGTATGTAGAGGATGATCTTAGTCTCTCAAATTTACTGCTAATGCTCGGCGTAATACTTGCATTGTGCCAAAGAAACCCTCCTGTGGAGTTTGTAAGATGTAACATGCATGCGTAGTTTGTCAAGAAGTGCTTAGAAATTCTTCTTTATCAAGCCTGTGGCTCCCAGTACAATGGGAAATATTTCTGTATCTTTCTACCACATTTTCTTTCTCTCTGACTTCATTTCTTGGTACTTCAAGATCTTCTACATCGCCACATGATTCATGGAGTAATCACTCGGTACCGACACTTCTATTATCAGTGCCGTTCTGGTGTTCCTCTCCTTCACCACTATGTCCTCTTGATTTAAATATAGGTTTTGCAGCATAAAAATAGCAGTACATTATCTCCTCTATCTGCAGAATTCCACTTAACCGTAGTTAATTCTCTTAACGTTTTCATAAATTCCTGTGGTTTATCTCCTGCCACAGTGGGTCCATGAACAGGCTCACCGTGGCCTTTATCTGTGGCAGGGATGTTATCTGCTTCTGCAGCACTTGCACTATCGCAACCACCATCGTTAGTCCTAGTGCGTAAGCTAGGGGTGGGCACCTTTTTATCCTGGGTGACGTGCAGCCAGTATGTATTTTTCTTCTTTGTTCCTAACATACTTTAATTATAGTGTCGCCTTGCTGAGATTTGGTATAGATGTTATACAACGGGGTCACCACGTGAAGGTACACAACAAGACTTGAGGAGGGAACTTTATTCTCTCCCCCTAAGAGATGCACATCTTCTTCTGTGTGGGGGTTCTGGTGCTGTGCATTTCTGTGAGTCTGGATGTGGTCCACACCTAAGGGCCTCACCAAAGGGCCCTCTGGTGAGGCCCTCAAGCATGGGCCTGCCATCCATGGGCATGCCGGGGTGCTCAGATTTTAAAATTCCGCAGGTGGTGGCCAAACAGATAGCAAAGGTGACAACAAGTTCCAGGAGGATGCGTGGGTGTATGGGAAGAGGAATAGAGAGCAGGAAAAAGATAATCGCAGTGCCTCTGCATCTGGATCACTCACAAGATGTCATTTGAAGTTCTTGATGCAATTCTGGAGACCGCACCTTCAAAAGGATATAACCAGGATGGAGTTGGTGGAGAGGGTGGCTACTAAAATAGTCAAAGGTCTTTGTCATAATGCTTTTGGGGATAGACTTAAAGATCTTAATATGTTTACTTTTGAAGAAAGGCGTGAGAACAAGATATGATAGAGACGTATAAATAACTCTGTGGCATAAATGCACAAGAGGAGAGCCTCTTTCAATGGAAAGCTTTGCAATGAGGGGGCATAGAACGAAGGTGAAAGGGGATAGACTCAAGTGTAATTGGAGGAAATATTTCTTTATGGAAAGGGTGGTGTGTGCATGCAGAGACACGAGTCATATCTGAATTCAAGAAACATTGAATGGAGTGGAGGAGTGGCCTAGTGGATGGGGCAAGGTACTTCAGGCCGGAAGGTCAGGGGTTCAAATCCCACTAGAGGACAGCAACCTTGGGCCGGATGGACTGGGGTTTCTAGTCCCACAGGTGCTCCTTGTGGTCTTGGGCAAGCCACTTAACCCTCCATAGCCCATGTTCCCTGTAAAATAGTTATCTCCAAGTTATAATGCCCTGTTCGATGTAATTTCAGTTTGTTCAATGTAAACTGCACTGATGCAGAATAGTGTGGTATATAAGAGAGTGTAAATAAATAAATAAACATGGGGAAGCACAGTGGATCTCTAAGGGAGAAGAATGGATTGTAGAGCTTAGTCTTTGGTATGGATAGGCTTATGGTCTTTTACTTGCCATCATTTTCTGTGTTTCTATGTAAAACAGAGAGTTGAGCTATGAAAAAAAATCAAGAGTTTCTCTAGGAGAAAAGGGAGATTGTCTGCTTGTGTTACCAAACTGTTCTTTCAAAGGCAGACTGAGGGAGAAGAAATGTTTATTATTAAATGTTATTCAAAAAATACCTACAAAAAAGGAGGGGATGTTATCCATCCGATCTGCTAGGTTTTGAATGTGTTTTTTTTCTAGAAGTATAATCTCTCAAAAAGATAAGTAATGTCGTTTGTATTGAGATCGCCATAGACCTTTAGATTTTCTATTCACTTTTAGTTACTGAGGAGCTATTGCCTAAGAAACTCCAAAGGATTAGGTTTCATATTCCTTTTACTTTGTTAATCTTCCCTTTTGGGGGATTTTTCTTGCCTCTGCAACATGTAGAAAATGAAAGATTTCCAAAAAAAGAAATGCGAGACAGGTTTCTGACACAGTTGTAAGTTAGGAAAAGCACATTTGAATCTTTATGAAAAGTGTCTCATGAACCTGATCCAATCTGCATGAAGTTCAGACTTTCCAAAGAATGCCCAGTCCAGTAATGTTCAAAGCTCGTTCAGGCTCACAAATCTCCTGCATGCATTCAGGGTCGATGCTCTAAACTGAATAGCTAATCTCAAAAGCCTGACAGATTGAAGAGATTCCAACTTTCCCTCCATTCTTCAGTACCACTATCATATGCTAATTCAGCAGAGGACAATTTTCAGAGTCTGCATTAAGACAAAGCCTGCGCATCTATTTTACTGGAGGATTTGAAACCACAGTCTACACGTGTTCTTTCCTTCCTTGCTTCTGGGAACCCCTCCACTAAGTGGGTTTTGTGGAACAAGCAAACTTTAAGCTACAGGACAGAGAACAATTTTCAGACAACTGATTAATGTAGATAAATACTTTTTACCTGCATGAATCATTTTTGAAATTTGACTTATGAACCAATAAGCTAGAAATAATTTGAAGTCAACTTCAGTGAGACAGCCACTGCAAAAAAAATGCAGATTTATTTAGCTGTATTTATATCCTGCTTTTCACCAGGTCAAAGCAGTCAATTGGGGGATACATTTAACATGAGGGGATATGAGACACATATGCTAATACTTACAGGGAACATGGGCAATGGAGGGTTAAGTGGCTTGCCCAAGACCACAAGGAGTGCCTATAGGACTAGAAATCCCAGTCCCTCTGGCCTGAGATTGCTGTCCCCAGGTGGGACTTGAACCCCCAGCCCTCCGGCCTGAATAACCACTAGACTACTCCTCCCTCCACAGATTTTCAGCCTGTCTGACAAGTTTGATCACTATGCCACCCTAAATGTAAATGGACCATGCACTGCCCGAAGAACAAACCAGTCAGTACTAGAGGAGATCAAACCTAAGCTTTCTTTAGAAGCTCAGATGACAAGACTTCAACTTTCATACTTTGGACACATCATGTGAAGAGAGAGATCATTGGAGAAAGACATCATGCTTGGTAAGATAGAAGGTAAAAGCAAAAGAGGAAGGCCAGCAATGAGATGGATTGATACAATAACAGCAGCTACGGGTACCAGTCTGTCAACAATGAGCCGCCTGACTGAAGACCGAACACAGTTTAGGACAACTATCCAGAGGGTCGCCATAGGTCAACATCGACTCGACGGCACTTAACAAAAACAAATGTAAATGGATAGGTTAACAGTTTAAAGGTAGGGCCACAATCTGTGTCCAGTTATAAGAATTACAAAACTCAATGTGTTCCATTGACTCAAAGTTGTCTCCAGGCAGCCCAGAAGCCTCTGGGTTTCCTTGACAAGATGCGGGCCTTTGCCCCTACCCTCTTCAATGATCCTCACAAAGATTACTGCAATCTCACGGTGCTACCCCCTAGTGTGGTGCTAGAGAGCGAGCACCTCCCCATAAAACTTTCCATAAGATAAAAAATCTCTCTCAATACCAAGCATATTGTTAATTAATCAGGGCCAATCTCAGAGTTGATTCAAAGTGTTGGCACCCTAAGCAAAGCTTAACCCATATGTCCCCCCTGGCTGTCAGAATGTATTGTTTAGCTTTGAAAGCCCTACTCTCTGCTGACCCTCAGAAGCGATTGCAAATCTAGCATTCTGTAACAGCACCAACAAGGTGCCCCCTCGGAAAAAAGGCAACACTATAAGTATTGTAGTGGGCCCTAGAACATCAATACAACCTACTGGGAAAATTGAAGAAGGTATTTTACTACAGATCCCTACACAGATACTTCATGCTAACAATGGTACCTGGCCTCAGCCATGCAGGCTAGACCAAAACCCTTTTCCAATGTGACCCCATCTTAGGTGTCGGAAATGCACCCCAGCTGGCAAACAAAGCAAATTATTACTCAAACTACATAAGCAGAACAATCACTGTGTCTTGTAAATATTCAGTAACATAATATGTAAATCTGTATTTTTTAGAAGTAATTACCTGCTGTATTTATCATGTTTGGGGCACAGAGACTTGCAGACACATATAGATTCGACTGGAGAATGGAGAATGAGGAATGGGGAGGAGGTGAGAGGGTGCCTATAAGTTCATAATTGAGGCTTCCGTGTGCAAATGTGTGTGACCACGTCGATTTAAGTAAGAGGCATGTGACTGTGTGGGGAGAAAATGGGTACAGTATGTCTGAATGAGTGGGAGGGATGTTTACAGGTGTCTATTGGGATCTGTGTGGGTTGTTGAGTTATTATTTATTTATTTATTTATTTTATTTAACCATTTTTATATACTGTCTTTCTACAAATCAAGACGGTTTACATAAAACATTTAGTGGCAGTATGTTTCAACTGTTTACATAGAACAAGTTAACAGGGAAAAATAGGTAAACAATATAATCTAATTAAATGAACAATGAACAACTATTTACAAAGGTATATACAGAGATATCACATGGCTGCATAATAGATAATTGAGAGGATAGGGGTGGGACGTGGATGTAAAAAAGGTAAGTACTAAGGTGGTAGGGAGAAATGTTTGAGGAAAAGATGAGTTTTTAACTACTTTCGGAACTCAGAATGGTTTTGGCAGTTTCGCAGCTCGTGAGGAAGGGTATTCCATAAAGACGGAGCATAGAGGGAGAAAGCCCTGTTACAGGTAGATTGTTTGGAATGTCTTTTAGTTGAAGGGATGGTCAGTTGGTTTTTGGTACTGGAGTGGCGCGTTCTTGTGTTATTGAGGAAGGAAAGGAGTGGGGAGAGGCATGGAGCTGACTCGCTGGAGATGATTTTATGTGTAAGGGTAAGCACTTTGAATTTAACTCTGTATTGAATGGGGAGCCAGTGGAGATCATATAGAACTGGTGTGATGTGTGATCGTCTGGGGTTGTTGGTTATGAGCCTCGCTATCGTGTTCTGGGCTAGTTGGAGCGGTTGTATGGTGTTCTTGGGAAGGCCGTGGTAGATGAGGTTACAATAATCAAGAGAAGGGATTGTGAGGGCCTGACAGACAGAACGGAAAGAGTCAGGGCTTAAAAGAGGTTTGAGGTTCCGGAGGGTACGTAGCTTTGCGTATATTGTATTGGTGGTTCTCTTTATTTGCTCAGTGAGGGAGAGGTTCTGATCAAGGATAATACCAAGATATTTCACTTGGTTTTTTATAGTGAGTGTGAGATCGCCAATAGTAATGGTTGGAGGTGGGGTGTATGAGGTATTGGAAAATACCTGAAGAACCTCAGTTTTGGATTGATTAATTAGGAGGTTGTGCTGGGAGAGCCAAGATTTTAGGCTGGTTAGGCATTCAATTAGTTTAGTAAAGTTAGGGTTAGTAAGGTTAAATGGGGTGAAGCACATCATGTCATCCGCATATAATTGGTACTGAATGCCATAGCTTTGAAAGATCTTGCAGACAGGTTGAAGGAAAATATTGAATAGAAGAGCAGATAGACTAGATCCTTGGGGGGACACCTTGTTTTAGGGTAAATGGAAGGGAGGTATCGTTTCCAATACGGACCTGTTGTGTTCTGTCATCTAAGTAGGATCAGAACCAGTTTAGGGTTGTGCCTCTCAGTCCTATTTCGTGGAGTCTGCTTAGGAGTTGATGGTGAGGAAGGGAGTCAAAAGCAGTGGATAAGTCAAGGAAAAGGAGTAGGCATCCTTGGGTAGGATTCTGGGTGTGCAGGTATAAGGAATCTAGTAGAGAGGTAAGAAGGGTTTCAACTCCATGGTTCGTTCTGAAACCATGTTGGAATAAATCTAGAGGAGAGTGATCATCAATATAGTTCTGAAGTTGGGTTTTAACTAGCTTCTCAGTTATCTTTGCTAAGAAAGGGATGCTAGAAATGGGTCTGTAGGAGGTGGGGGAGGTGGGGTCAAGTTTTGTTCCTTTTAGGATAGGAAGGATAGTGGCACACTTAAGTGGAGGTGGTACAGATCCTGTCTGGAGGGAGGTTTGTACAATATACAGGATGTAGGGGCTGAGAGAACGTCTGGTGGATTTGATCCAAGGGACAGGGCAAGGGTCAAGGGCAGAAGTTGAGGCATTTAAATTTTTTATGACATTAGATACATTATCCAGTGTAAGGGGATCAAATTCATTCCATAAATCTAAGGGGGTTGGTTCATGTGGTTGAGTGCAGTAGTCAGCAATAGGTTGGGGGATATTGGTTAATGAAGGCGGGGGGAATTTAGAGATCAGGTGGTTAGCTATAGATTGTGCAGAAATTTTTGGTGGCTGGTCCTGCTGTGAGGGTTCATTTATTAAGGATTTGGCAATGGAGAAAAGCTCTCTAGGTTTATTAAGTGACCGTTGGATCATGTTTTCATTATATTCTCGTTTTTGGTTGAGGGTTTCAGAGCAGTAGGTTTGGAGTTTAATTTTGTAAGCAATGTGTGCATTAGGGTCATGAGAGTGTCTCCATATGCGTTCAAGACGTCTAAGCTCCCTTTTGAGGGTTCTTAGTTTTGTGGAGAACCAGGGGGCTCTTTTGCGGTGCTTTTGAGGAAATTGTTTAGGTGGGAGTAGAGAGGCTGCAGATAGGATTTCATTCCATTTAGAGATGTGGGACTCTTGGTTCAGTCTCTTACTATTTAGTAGGTCAAGAGAAGGGATTGTTTGCTCTAGAAAGTTGGCTGCATTGAATTGTTTAAATTTACGGGTATGTTGAGGATGGGTAGGAGGTTGACTTCTGTGAGTGGAGTAAGGATAGGAGAAGAGGATGAGAGCATGATCAGACCAGTGTATGGGTTGAATAGTGTGTAGGACCTGATCAGCGAATAGAGATTGTTGTGGGATAAATATTAGGTCAAAGATGTTTCCTTTGGAGTGTGTAGGTTGTTCAAGAATTTGGGTGAAGTGGAGGGCGTTCATAGCTTGGAGGAAGGTAGAGGATTGTATAGGAGTTGTGGAGTATAGATTTAAATCACCTAAGATTATAAGGGGTCGTAAGGCAGGTTGGGGGGAGCAGGCTGTGTCTAGGATCGTGGATAAATCAGTTGAGTCTGTCTGGGGTGCTCGGTATAAGAGGTGTAGAGATAGAGTTGAGTTGGAAACTGTAATGGAGTCCATGCCTGAGGTAGAGGTGGATTCAGTAGTAGAGAGTTGTAAGTTGGATCTAGCTATAATAGCTACACCCCCTCCTCTGCCATTTGTCCTGTTGCATATATTGATTGAGTATGCTTTGGGGCATAATTGGTTTATTAGGACCATGTCAGAGTCTTGAAACCAGGTTTCGGTGAGGCAAAATATATCAAGGTCATAATCGGTTATGAGGTCAGCAAGTAAGGGAATTTTATTTCTGGCTGAGCGAACATTGAGTAGGGCGCATTTGAGGGGGGATGGGGGAGGTCAGATGGAGAGTTGGGTTTAAGGTTGGGATTTATACTAATAGGTTTGAGTTTATGCATGGTATGTTACAGTAGGTAGGCAGGGGAATCTATAAGTATATAGCTGGGATATGTATGTTTATGTGTGTATGAGTGAGTGGGGGTGGGTGAGTGACTGAGTTGATTTGGGTAATGGGCGGTGGGTGAATGTGTCTTCGCAGGAACTGTGAGGAGCAAGATGACGTGTGAAAATCACCTCATTCTTGCCCCTTCTTTCTACTCTTCTCTTCTGTCTGCTCACACCCTTCTTTCCTCCCTTCTCTCAAGGCACCTTCCTTTTCATCCAGCCTATGCATCCACCTTCTTTTCTCTTTCCTCGTGTCTCTTCAGACTCATCCCCTCCCTGGCTCCTCCCCTGGGCCTCCCACTATGGCTCACCCTCCCCACAGGTTCACTCCTTGACTTATCATCTCTTTCACAGCCCCCCCAGGTTCACTCCCTCAGGTTCATCCCTTCACTTTCGAGCTTTCCAAGCCCATTCATTGTCTCTCCTCTGAACTTCTCTGGTTCACCTCTGCAGATTCATTCCCTCTCTATCACGCTCAGCCCTTAGGATTACCCCCCCCCCCCCCCCACACACACACACACCATTTCATCCCTTTTCTTTTTCCCCCCAGACTCATCCTTTCAGTACATTCAGACTCACTCACTCTTTTACTCTCCTCCCTCTCCTTCCCACAGTTCATCCTTTTCTCTCACTGCCCCCCAAGCCTCCCTTCTGCCACACTCATTCACCCCAGGTTCACCCCATCAGTTCTCTTTCTCATCTACTCTCCCTTTCCCTCCCCAGATTCAGTCATTCATCCAGTCTGTCCCCCTCCCCCACTCCCTCCCTCCCTTCCAAACTAACCTCTAAGGCTGATACCCTCATTCTTCCATAATTCATTACTCCCTATCGCTGTCTCTTTCAGCATCCTTTTCTTCTCTTTTTTTAGTCATTTCATCTTCCCAACTTAGAACAGGCAAAGAGGATGAGGTACATGCACACACACACACACACACACACACACTTAAGCACATTGTTCAGGGGGACAAAGGACCGGATAAACTGGGGCTCCTCTCCTCTGTGCTTAGTGGGGCCAAACAGGGGATAACTCTTTGTTAGATGTGACTCCCAGAGTAATGAGAATTTGAGAAAGAGGAGCAGTAGCTTGGGGACCGGCTCAGGGTCACGATGCCTCCCGCCTCACAATGCCCTACACTTGTCAGTTGAAGCTTACCGTACTGAGAGGGTGATGGATGGCTGCAATCTATTTATTTGCAGCAGGAACTACTTCTCTCCATGTGCCACCTGATAACTCTGCTAACCCCATCCCTCTGATATGTACTTCCTGTTTCAGAGAAGTGGGACTGGCAGAGCCATCAGCAGTCCCTGTGTCTTTTAGCAGCAGCAGCATCTGGGAGGGTGGGAAGATGGCAATTGGGATGGTAATGGCTGCTTCTGCACCTCTGCCCATGGGGCTTGGGATCCCTGTGGGCAGTCACTGGCTCTCCTGGCCTTGGGATTGCAGCCATTTCTGAACTTCTGCCCATAGGGCTTGGGATCCCCATGGGCAGACAGGAGCAATCGGTTGGCAGAAAATTGGCCCTTCATTGGCTGGTTTGGCCATTCTGCTGGCTGCCAGCTTCCAACATGAAAAATCAGCTGGGCCAGCCTAAAACCAGTCAGTTGGCAACTCTACTCAATGTGTAATCAAGCTCTGCAACTCATTGCTTGAGGATGTAGTAAAAGCTGTTGCTATAGCTGAGTTTAAAAGAGTTTTGGTTAAGTTCCTGGAGGAAAAGTCCATAAACCATTATTAAAGTGGACTGGAGAAATCCACTGCTTACCCCTGAAATAAGCAACATGGAATCTATCTATCTTCAGGGAAATGGACCGGTGCTTGTGCCTTCCATTGGCCACCATTGGAAACAGGATACTGGCTTCATGGTCCTTTGGTCTGACCCAGTATTGCATATCTTATGTTCTTATACTGGCTCTTTTTTGCCCCTCTCTTATACTGCAGTTGGAGACCAGAAAGTCCTTTTCTTCCCTGTTCTGTCTCTGTCTGTCTTTTTAGCAGCACTGCACTCAGTGCTTACCTTCTTGCAATGGGTTTCTGGACCCTCTGACAGCTTTGTCCCAGGATCTGCCTTTTCCACTCAAATAGTTCATTGAAGAAGAATGCCTGGCTGTCCGCTGTTCTGGATTTAATTTGCCTCCTTTCTGATTTATTTTTGTTGTTTTCAAGGCATCTCTCTGCTTTCAGAGGATCTCATATCTCTTCTGAAGAGGAAGGATGAGGGTTCCACCTCCCCCCCCCCCCCCCCACCTTCAGCTCAGTTCTCCCAGTGCCACTGCCTTCTGCTCTTTCAACACATGGATTTCTCTCTGGAGCGGGTGCTCTCCCTGATCATTTGATGCAAACATCTTCCTCTCCCAGAGTTCCTTGTTCCGCTGATGTCATTTCTTGTGTGAGGAGCAAAGGTATCTTCCTGCTTGCGGCTATCTGGAGTCATGGAACTCTACTTCAGTCCCTCAGAGGTAATTATACCACTTACAGGACCATCTTAGGTATTTGATTCTGTGATTCCAGTCTTACTGGGCAGAGGATTCCCTTATTGAGTTCCCACCAAACTCTTTCTTCCTCCACATTGGGATCCTATTTCTTTCTTCCTCCTTTATGTACTTAGAAGCAAACTTCCCAACCTACCTTCTCCAGTAGGCAAAGTCCCTCCAGTTCTGCAGACTCCTCTTTAGGCTTGGGAAGCAGCCTGCACCTCTGCTCTCTTTTCTACAATGAAGCAGCTAAAATCTCTGGCTGGTCCTCACGCTTCACATGTAGACAAGTTTAAAGACCAAGGGAGGATGTCACACTGGACAATAATGAAATAAAAGAGAACCCAAAGCTGGACGTCTGCAAACAACTCCAAGGAATCCATAAGCTACACCTTGCATCCTTTTCACTGGGCTTCTATATGGGGCAAGAAGAAGCAAAGCACTCACCCCAAAAGGAGTATGTTCCCACAGAATGACTAGACATGGAATGGTCCACACCGTTTCTATCATGCTGGAGTGATGAGGGTCCTGAAGGCCTGTAACAGTCCAAGACAGACTGGAGTAAGCACAAAGAAAACCAAAGAAGCCCTGAAACAACTCAGTGTATGTCTATGATGGATAACCCTGTATAATTAATAATGAAAAAACTAGCATACTTTTTCTAAGAGCAGAAACAGAGCAGGTAACAGAATTGATGGATAGTGAGGGACTTGAAATAATGGAGTCTTCCTTACATCTGTTGTTCCCACCCTGCTCAGCTAAATCGAAACTGTGCCCTTGATCTAATCTCTTTGCATAGCTGAAAGAGCTGAACTCAATCCTTTGCTCACTCTTTCAGACTGCAGTTTGCTGTCCAAATTCTGCCTCTTTGCAGGTGTTCTGCAGTCGGAGTTCGTTTTCTCTATCCACAATAAAGATTTTCACCCAAGGCAGTAAATTAGTTTTCTCTCCTTCCCTCTTCTATTGCCTTTCACTCCACTCCTTTTTAGAGTTTTATTTTAAATGATTTCATCCTGATAGGGAATAAATTATTTATTTCAGATAATACTATCACCATAAGATTCATTAAAAAGGAATGAAAACAAGGGACAAAAAAACAGAAAACTCAGGGCCAGAAGGAGCCTGTGGACTTCTGCCTGATTCACCAGCCTGAATCTCCCACTCCAGTCAGATATGAAGCTGCCTTCCTTCTCACCTCATCCCTAATTCCATCCCACGAACATGTAATATAAAGTGTCCTGATTACACGATAAGGCGGTATAAGACACATAAATAAATAAACATACACAAATCCATAGTCTCCATATTTCATACCAAGATATATTACACATTTTCTTTATTCTTTTAAGAAAAAAACGGAATGAATTCATGAATGCCGGAGTCATTGGTGTCAGCTCTGTGAATGATTTAGAACCCCCAATATTGTCTCCTATAAACCTCTGGGTCTGGAAATTACTTCTAGGGAATTCTGTGCAACAGCACAGTACAGAATGTCTGCAGAATTACCCAGTTGCATAGAATGCTGCATTTGTTATGCAGAATTCTGTGCGGGCACTGGCGTTGGCATGCCAATGAGGCAAACTCAGGTGCACAAGACTGCCTCACTGTTCGCCTTTTCCTGTGCTTCCATAACTGTGCTAGATTCCAACACTGGCATGCAACATTATAAAAAGGTAAACAGAAGCACTTCATGTTTCTGACAGGAAATGCCATTACCTTTCAATAGCATGCAAGTATAGCACAGTCGCGGGAGCAGAGGAAAATGCAGCTACAGGTCAGGCATAAGAGGAGAAGGGCTGCTGGTGAGTCAGGGGGGAGTAGCTGGGGGGTGGGGATAAAAAGGTGAGGAATGTGCCTGGGATGAAAGTAGAAGTAATTGAGAGATACGGTTTCATGTATGGGAAGGGGAGAAAGGAGGTGGTGTTGTTAAGTGCCATTGAGTCGGTGTCGACTCATGGCGACCCTCTGGATAGTTGTCCTATACTGTGTTCGGCCTTCAGTCAGGTGGCTCATTGTTGACAGAGTGGAGCCCATAGCAGCTGTTATTGTATTGATCCATCTCATTGCTGGCCATCCCCTTTTACGTTGACCTTCTACCTTGCCAAGCATGATGTCTTTCTCTAATGATCTCTCTATTCGCATGATGTGTCCAAAGTATGAAAGTGGAAGTCTTGTCATCTGAGCTTCTAAGTAAAGCTTAGGCTTGATCTCCTTGTTTGTTCTTCTGGCAGTCCATGGGATACATTGCCAACACCATAATTCAAAGGCATCAATTTTCTTCCTGTCTTGAACAAGTCGAATCTTTGTATGGAGAGAGACATCTCTGCTCTTGAGAATCTTATCTAGGGCCTTCATAGCCATTCTGCCATGAGCAATGCTTTGTCTGATTTCTTGACTGCTTGTTGTTTCTTTATTGATAGTTGATCCAAGTAGGTTAAAGTTGTCCACTATTTCAATTTCTTCTCCATCAATGATGAACTCATTGATTATGCCAGTTGTCAGGAGGATCTTTGCCTTCTTTACATTAAGGGGCAGGCCCATTTTAAAACTATGTTCCTTGATCTTGAGAAGCAAATTTCTCAGATCATCTTTGCTTTCAGCCAGTAATGTGGTATCATCAGCATAGCAAAGTTTGTTGATGAGTCTTCCACCAATCTTCACACATCAGTTGTCCTACATCTTTGATGATTTGTTCTTCATATAAATTAAACAGGTAGGGGGAAAGTATGCAGCCTTGTTGTACACCTTTGCTTATTTTAAACCATTCTGTTTCTCTTTATTCTTTTTTTTTTTATTTTATATTTATGGAATTTTACAACAAAATCAAGCAAAAACTTGTACAGAAAAACACCACCGTATATAAGGTACATATTAAAGAATAAAACAAAAAACAGGAAAAAACAGATTATATTATACACAGGGTTAATTTAGCCCACAATAAGGGGGAAGTGTAAAGAAAATAGATAAATGAGGCTAGGTAAAGCCTCATCCCATAATTAGGAAAAAGTTATTGTAAACACCAAGAGGGAGGCGCGGCTCGGAACATATTCCATATAACAATGAATTATCCTAAAGGTGATGAAGTCAGCAGGTGAGATGAAACAAACAGAGATAAATCCTCAGGCTGAGAAAATACATACTTATTATCTCGATAATACACAAGGCATTTACAAAGAAATCGAAGTATCATTGTAGCCCCTATAGAAAGGACACCAGGTCTTAAAAGCAAAAAAGCCTTCCGTCTCTTTTGGGTCTCTCTATCTACATCTGGGAAAATAGCAATTTTCTGTCACATAAACAATAAATGCCCCTTCTTAAAGTATAACTTCAAAACCCACTCCCGGTCAGAAGAAATAGCAAAAGTGACCAACAGAGTAGAAACCTTAATATCAGTTTCCTTGGGAGACTGTAACAAAGCAGACACATCAAGAGTGTCTGCTTTGAAAGCCCCCAAATCCAACTGGTCCCCACGTTTAGCTACAGGGAGAAAATAAGTGTTTACTACTGGTGGCAATATATTCTCAGGCACATCTAAAGACTCATGTAGATATCTTTTAAACAAATCCAAAGGGGAAATACCACTAACCATAGGAAAATTTAGCAGGCGTATATTGGACGCCCGAACAGCATTTTCCAAAGTTTCTAATTTCCCCCGAATTGCTACATTGTCTTTGACAATTGACTCAGTTAGTACCGAAATTTGGGAAACTTTCTGTTCACCAGTAACTATCTTCTCACCACACCCAGTCAAGTTCTCCTTAAAAGCCTCTGTTGCTGTCTCCAACTTCTCAAGACGCTGGGAGGATATGGCCATCTGTTGAGATACCACTGCAGAAAGTTGTGAGATCACGTCCCAAATGGATTCCAGGGAGAACACCTTAGGATGTTGCAAAGGGGCAATCCGAGGCAAATTTTAAACCGCCGAGGAACTCCCCACCGCTGAAACTCCATTAAGCTGTAAATTCACCTCCGTCTCCAACAACTGCCGACCAGACCCATCCACAACCTCCGATGCCAGGGAGGACTCTCCGGAACTCAAATCAATCGGGCCCGCGCCAGCAAGACTGCTCCCAATCTATCCGGGTAGGCTGACTCACCACTCGATAGAAGAGATTCCAGGAGGGCCGAGCGCAGAGGAGGCGGACGTTCATCCGGGGAGAGAGATACTTCAAGGGCAGGTGAGACCGGGTCTACCTCCACCGGTGCCACAGCGCCCGCTCTAATCTCCCCCTTCTTCTGCTCCGAAATTGAGACGAAACGGTCCATAGGACATGAGGTAACGGCAGGCAACGACTCCGCGGACAGAGCCTTGTGCTTACCCTTGCGTTTAGGCAAATGCAATTCTACATGGTCTCCCCAATCAACATTAAATCCTCTCCAACTGGCGATGAACACCGCTGCCAGAGTACTTGAAGGAATATCAAAGACAGATCACATAACTCCAATCCTAAAAAGACTCCACTGGCTACCAACCAACGCAAGAATCCACTACAAGATCCTAATCACTACTTTCAAAGCATTAAACAATCAAGCACCATCAACGATCGCCAACCTTCTACACATGCAGACACTCAATAGAGCCAGAAGATCAGCTGCTATAAATACATTAACAATCCCGAAACAAACAGTCAGATACACTAAGGAAACAACTAAAAGAGCCTTCAGCATTCACGCCCCAATAGCCTGGAATGCCCTCCCAGCAGAATTGAGAGCCATAAACAGCCTAACACAATTCAGAAAAAGTCTCAAACACCACCTCTTCTTAAGCTATTTTCCAATTTAATCCTTCACGAGGGAAATACTACCGCCATTTCAGGCCAAGACAATCCCATATGTGACTAATGCGTATAGAGTATTGTAGATAGTTATATAGTAGACGTAGTTTACCTTTTTTATTTTATTCCCAAGTTTTAAACTCCTGTTACTTGTAAAATGCACTGCAGTTATCTGTATGTATATGTTTGTTTCATGTAAACTGCGCTGATGACAATAGTGCAGTATATAAGAGATGTTAAATAAATAAATAATAATAATAATAATAAAATAAATAATACAAGGAAACACTCACACCGCCATCTTAGAGATAACCACTCCCCCTGTTTCTCCTTATTCTGTTTGAACTGTTCCTTCTTGATCAATGTAAAGCACAATACCTTCTCCCCTAGATAACAGCAGACCAGAGAATACCAGATTGGACAGGTCACTGAAAATGCTTTATGATAGCCCATCTTACCCCCCCCCAGGGACCACTGATTGTTGGACAAAAGATACCTGAGGCGAATCAGAAAGTAGAATGAGCTTGAAAATATACTGTATATAAGACAATGTATGACGTGGAGAGAAAACGCAGATGTTTTGTTCAGGGTGGCTGGCTCTGTCTCTGAGTCTGTGTGCACACAATAAAAGATTCTGTTTGCATTCTAGTCTGTCTGACTCGTCTTCCTTCTGTGGGTGTGAGTGAGAGCTGTTATTAGCTTCATTTGGGCTATTTCATGATAATTTCCACAGTCAGTCGGATCACCTTTCTTCAGTATTGGTATAAACACAGATCTTGTCCAGTCAGTTGGCCATGATGTAGTCTTCCAAATTTCCTGCCAGAGCCCTATAAGTATATTAACAACATCATCCAATTGCTGTAATAATTCAGTGTGAATACCATCAGTGCCCAGTGGTTTGTTCTTTGATAAGGCTTTCAATGTTGCTTCAACTTCTTCTTTCATCACCAATGATTCCTGATCATAAGGTACAGGTTTAAGCAGTTGTTGGTCCACTTGATCTTTATGGCATAATGGCCCTGTATATTCTTTCCACTTTTTCTTGATCTTCTCAGCATTATTCAACATGGACCCTTCAGCATCTTGTAACATTCCAATTTGAGGCTGGAATTTTTTCTTTAACTCTTGTAGCTTTATTTATTTATTTAATTATTTTAAACTGTTTTATATACCGCCCCTTTCAGCGAACAGGGGCAGTTTACATCGAACGATTAGGTTACATAGAAAAGATGATCTTGTTCTGCCTCTAATTCCTTGCATGCATCTATTTCCTTGCATGCATCATTGTAGTACTCCTTGTCTTGTCTTGCTGCATGTTGGAAATCTCTGTTGAGTTCTGTAATTTCCCCTTTCTCCTCTGGCTTTAGCTTCTCTGTGCTTCTGGGCAATTTTAAGAGTTTCTTCGGTCATCCATTTTGGCCATTTTTGCTTTTTCACCTTTCATAGAGACTTCTCACTTTCTTCCAACACAACATTCTTGATGTCATCCTATAACTCTTCTGGAGCTCTGTCATGTGTATCTAAAGCAGCAAATCAATTTTGCAAGAAGTCTTTAAATTCCGGTGGTATATTCTGAAGATCATATTTTGCTACATTTATGATTGGCTTGCAACATTAGCTTGAATTTGCATTTTAGTAGTTGGCGATCTGTACCAGAGTCAGCTCCAGGTTTTGTCTTCATTGATGTTATAGAGCTTTTCCAATGTTGACTTCCACAAACATAGTCAATTTGATTTTTGTACAATCCCTTGAGTGAAATCCATGTGTACAGTCACTGCTTGTGTTGCTGGAAGAAGGTGTTTCACAGGAATAGATCATTAGTCTTGCAGAATTCTACCAGTCTTTCTCCAGCTTCATTTCTGTTGCCAAGTCCATATTTTACAACCACTTTGTCTTCTTCTTTGTTGTCACTTTTGTGTTCCAGTCACCCATGACTATCAGGATATCTTGTTTGCATATCCTGTCAAATTCAGCTTGTACTTGTTCAGAGAATTCATCAACTTCATCCTCTTCTGCAGCTGTTGTTGGGGCATATACTTGAATTATAGTTGTGTTGATGGGCATTCCTCGTAGATGAATAGAAATTAAGCATTCACTGATGGACTACCCAGAAGGACAACTACAGCTGACATAGATCTTCACTTTTAGTATTATCTTCTGGAATAAACTCTAAATATTGGGAGGAAAGGGTATTATTTGGATTAAAGCTGATAAATCTGTGTATTTTAGACTTCAGTGATTTTGGTGAGTCAGTCAGGTCTTAGTACCAGCAGAGAACTTTTCATTTAAATCAAATCACAATAAAGCTTAGCATAGAAAAGGTACAGAGAAGAGCCACCAACATGGCAAAGGAGATGGAAGGATACCCCTATGAAGAGAAGCTAAAAAGGTTAGGGTTCTTCAATCTTGAAAAGAGACAGCTGAAGGAAGATATGATAGAGGTCTATACATTAATGAATGGAGTGGAACGGGTAAACATAGATCGATTGTTTACATCATCAGAATATAGAAAGACTAGGGGACATGCAATGAAGCTATAGGGTAACCTATTTAAGATTAGTAAGAGAAAATATTTTTTCATTCAATGCGTAATCAAACTCTGGAATTCATTACGGACGATGTAGTAAAAGCTGTTAGTGTAGCTGGGTTTAAAAATGGTTTGGACAAGTACCTGGAGGAAAGGTCCATAAACCATTATTAAAGGGACCTGTGAAATCCACTGCTTGCTCCAGTACAAGCATTGTGGAACCTGTGTCCTTTGGGAAATTGCTAGGTACTTGTGACCTATATTGGCCACTGTGGGAAACAGGATTCTAGTCTTGATGGACCTTGGTCTGACCCAGTATGGCATATCCTATGTTATTATGTTCTTATCCCTCTCAGTTCTAGCCTCTTTTTTCATTGATAAGATACAATTACTTAGAGCCAGGTTTTTGATTGTCCTCCACTCCTCTCTCCTCCTGGCTTACCTTCCATAGATATTGCATTTCACTCTTCGGATACCCAACCTACATTATCCCATACTTGGTCCTCTTTTTCACAAATCTCTGTTGCTGAACTTCTTAAAGTCTTTAATTCTTTCCATAAGATAACCTGAGCTGCTGATCCAATACATTCACCCTGGTTTTCGCTCCATCATTAGCACTGCTACCGTTCCTTCTATCTATGATCAATAAACGTTTGTCCTGTGGTGCTTTCCTACTTTTATGGAAACATGCCATTGTTTGGCCAATACTTAAGATCTCCTCTGCTGATCCATCTGAAACCTCTTAAATTGCATTGTGTTTGGTTTAGGATATTTGCAACTAGTGGTTTTTCTTTATATACCTCTCAATGTCAGCCAGTCTCTACCCTACTTTTGTCTCCAAATTGTTGGAAAAATTTATTTTTGCGCAACTTACTTCCCACCTTACATATACTCATGCATTTTACTCTAGACAGTTAGGTTTTCGTCAAGGCCACAGCACAGAAACTGTTATTTTATCTCTTGTTAGCAAGCTTCACCAGTCTCATGATCATGGTAATGCTTCGGTGGTAGTGTCCCTTGATCTTTCAGCTGCTTTCAATATTGTCGATCATTTCACTTTTTTTTATCATCTCCAGGACTTAGGTTTAGGTGGTAGGGTTCTTAGGTGGTTTCATTCTTATCTTTCTCAACACTCCTTTTCAGTGGATACAGGGATATCTACTTCATCTGTTTTTTCTTTTCTTTGTGGGATCCGTTATTGGGTTCTATCTTAGCACCGTTATTGTTTAATATTTTCCTAGTTCCTTTGGCCCTTATCATCCAGTAGCATGGTATCTCCTTTCATTTTTATGCAGATGATATTATTTTAATTCATCATACTAACTCCCTTGACCCAGATCTCACTCCTCTCAACAACTATTTATCTAGCATTTTCGGTGGCTCAGAAATAATTTCCTTTATTTGAATCCTGCTAAGTCCTCTGCTCCATGGGTTACTTTTGGGTGTCCATCTCCACCTTTGGCTCCTCTGCTTACTAGTGTTCCCATTCCTTTGGTGGACTTGATGTGCTACTTAGGTGTTTTATTTGATTCTTTCTTATATTTCCATTCTCATATCACTTGAGCTGTTCGCCGTTCCTTCTTCTGTCTTCTTTGAATATGCATTGTTCACCCTTTTCTTTTATTCCCTTCTCTCACTACCTTGCTTCTGTCCCTTATTATTTCTAGACTAGACTATTGTAATGTTATCTATCTGGGTCTTCCTCAATCTCAGGTTCACAGATTGAAACTTTACATAATATAGCAGTACATAGCCTCTCCCATGTTTCTTGGTTTGAGCACGCCAGCCCCCTTCTATTGCATCATTACTGACTCCCCGTCAAATTCCACTCTCAATTTAAACTTCTGACATTGGTTTATCAAACGTTTCACACTGGTATTCCTCTATATCTTTCTGATCTGTTGCTTCCATATTCTACCTATTATCTCCTCCATGACCTTTATATACTCACTATTTACACCTACCATCACTCTCCCAAGCAAGACCAGTTTCTACCCATTCCTCTGCCTTTTATTTTCTTGCCCCTGCCTTCTGGAACTTGCTCCCTTCTGACATCCGATTAGCACCATAATTTCCATCCTTCAAATCACAGTTGAAGACATATTTAATTTAGCTTATGATTTGTTCTCATACAATTTATGATATTGTTTGTCTGTTCAATATATTTCATCTCTGTTAAATATAGTCTAATATTTGTCTTTTCTATTGTATGTTTATAATTTGTTTAGTATCTAATTTTGCTGTCTTCTTGTGTTTCCGTGGTCATCTTCTTGTATGAGTCTTAATGTCTTTTAATGGAGTTTTTTTCTCAATTTTTATTTTTATTGTAATTTTAGACACTGCTCTGCTGAGAGCTCTTGAAGGGAAGTTTATCAAGTACAATAAACCATACCCATAAACAAATGATAGACCACTGGAAATATGATTGCAATTTTAAAAAAACTGTCATATTCGGTAGACTACAAAATAATCTCTGTGGTAACCCTACCAGTGCCCCATTGCAATAATCTAAGGAGGACAATATCTATGTTGAGTCAAAAGTCACAAGTCAGAAGATTCTAAATACACCAGCAGCTGTCGTTACATAGGCAAGCTCTTAAAAGCTACCTGAGATATTTTGGTTTTATGATCCTGCAGTGTCAGGCTCCCATCAACCCAGACTCCAAGATCTCTTACAACCTTTTGAATTGTAACCCACTGTTCTCAGATCTATCACTGTCCCACCATTCCTCATTTGTGTACCAACCCATATGCATACCCTGCAGATGGGTTGCACTAGGAAAGGGAAAGGGGAGTTGGGAAGAAGGGTCATTATGGAAGGTGAGAGAACCAAGGAAGCTGCTGGGTGGAGAAGGAAACACTCAAGGCAGGTAGCTGAGAAAAGGGGCAGCCCAAGGGTTGTGTGGGGCCATCTGTGGAGACTCATTGCAGGGCCTCACTTGCATAAACATTTGCATAATGTTAATGTGCACTGACTTTAGTAAACATGCCTCTTAATGATATAGCGGAAGGGCTGTCAGGTAAGGTTTGCCTCTTTGCAAATGATACCAAAATCTGCAATAGAGTAGACACCCAGGAAGGTGTAGATAACATGAGGAGGGATCCAGCTAAGCTTGAAAAATGGTCTAGAATTTGGCAGCTGGGATTTAATGTTAAAAAATGCAAGGTCATGCATTTGGGCTGCAGCAATCCAAGGGAGCAATATAGTATAGAGGGTGAAGTACTTTTGTCCACTAAAGAAGAGCGGGACTTAGGCGTGGTTGTGTTTGATGATCTTAAAGTAGCTAAACAGGTAGAAAAGGCAACAACAAAAGCTAGAAGGATGCTTGGGTGCATACGGAGAGGGATGGCTAGCAGAAAAAAGACTATATAAGTCTTTGGTATGACCTCATTTGGAGTATTGTGTGCAATTCTGGAGACCGCACCTTCAAAAGGATATAAACAGGATGGAGTCAGTACAGTGGGTGGCTACTAAAATGGTTAGTGATCTTCATTATAAAGCATATGAGGACAGACTGAAGGATCTTAATATGTACACCTTAGAGGAAAGGCGGGATAGAGGTGATATGATTGAGATGTTTAAATATCTCTATGGCATAATTGCACAGGGGGAGAGTCTCTTTCGATTGAAAGCAAGTTCTGCTACGAAGGGACATGGGATGAGGGTGAAAGGGGATAGATTCAGGAGTGATATGCGGCAATATCTCTTTACGGAAAGAGTGATGGATCCTTGGAATAGTTGCCCAGTGGAGGTGGTAGAGATGAAAACAGTATCTGAATTAAAAGAGTATGAGACAAACACAGAGGATCTCTAAACGAAAGAAGGGGACTATTGTAGTTGTTGATGGCACCACATGAGCCTCTCTCCAGTCCTTTGGCACCACTCCCGACTCCAACGAGGCATTGAAAAGGTCAGTCAGTGGAGCTGCTAGAACATCCCCAAGTTCCCTCAGTATTCTAGGGTGTAGTAAATCCCAAACTTAAAAATACATTGGATCCTATATGTAAAAATGATGACAATCATACACTTGCCTTTAAGAAGAACAAACTGCTCACCACGTATCCAAGCAAACCTCAGTATCGGCAATGACAAGCGGACTGGGAAAGGCCGGCATTTTAAAGAAGCCTCGGATTGCCAATATGAAAAAAATATATATCTTTAAATGTTTAGCTTTATTGGGGTATTTAATAAAGCTGCTGTGTCCACCACCGTCTTAGTTTATGTTGTTCTGGATCTACCTATGGTTGGTTGTGCTCTCTTTCTACTCCCTTTATTCCTTTTTCATCCACTCAAATTTCACCCCTTCATCCTCAATCCCCACTTACTCTCCTTATACCCGGCCAATCGTAGATTTTTCTTCCCTCCCACACAAAATATCCTTTCTCCTCTCCAACCTCACTTCCCCAGCCCCATCTATTCTAGTCTCCCCCATTTAGTTGCAGCCCTATCCAGCATCTGCTCCATTCCAGTGCCATTCTCCTATCTCCCTGCATCAGCCCATTTCCAGTCCTAAACCCCCATCAGCCCATTTCCAATCCTAGCCCAACATCAGCCATTTCTAATCCTAGCCCCCCATCAGCCATTTCCAATCCTAGCTCTCCCATCAGCCCTTTCCAGTCCTATCCTAGCCTTCCCATCAGCCATTTCCAGTCCTATCCTAGCCCCCCATCAGCCATTTCTAATACAAGCCCCTCCCCATCAGCCCATTTCCAGTCCTAGCTCCCCCATCAGCTATTTCCATACCTATCCTAGCCCCTCCATCAGCCCATTTCCAGTCCAAGCCCCGCTACACTCAGCCCATTTCTAGCCCTAGCATCAACTATTTCCAATACTAGCCCGCCCTCCCCGAAAGACCCCTGCGCCTGTCTGACTGGCTTTAGAGGGAGCCAGAGAGGTCCCAGCTCACCTCTGACAGCCGGGAACTGGAATTTCCCTTTGACCTCCGATGTGCCAGTGGCCTATACTAGAACACAGCTGCTGGGCTGGGCTGGGGGAGGAGCCTTCCTATCGTTCATCAGCTGCCACTGTTAAGATCTGACTGCCTGCTTTAAACAGAAACAGCTGAGACTGATCACATCAAGCAGCCCATTACTCGATCGTGAGCGGTGCATTCTCTGGCTGACCTGCCTGCTCCAATCAGGGCTGGGGGAGGAACCTTCCTACCATTCATCAGCTGCCGCATCAAGCACGCCTGCGCCTGAGGGCCTCGCCAGAGGGCCTTTTGGCATGGTCCTTAGGCGCGGGACACTTTAACGGGAGAAATCATATGGCTAATTCAACATACAAACTACAAATACTGCAGGGTGTTTGTGGAGTCTTTTTTGCTGAACTGCATCCACTGGCGGGGTCCGCAGGCGGTCTTTCTGCTCTGGTTCTGTGGCTTTCTGCACCTTGGCCTTCTCCTGCTGCATCGCTGTCTGCTCCCTCTGCTATTGTCATCCTCTCTTTGGATCCTCCGCTGCATCATTTACTGTCTGCTCCCTCTGCTATTGTCATCCTCTCTTGGGATCCTTCGTTGCATCATTGACTGTCTGCTCCCTCTGCTATTGTCGTCCTCTCCTGGGATCCTCCGCTGCATCATTGACTGTCTGCTCCCTCTGCTATTGTCATCCTCTCTTGGGATCCTCCGCTGCATCATTGACTGTCTGCTCCCTCTGCTATTGTCATCCTCTCTTGGGATCCTCCGCTGCATCATTGACTGTCTGCTCCCTTTGCTATTGTCATCCTCTCCTGAGATCCTCCGCTGCATCATTGACTGTCTGCTCCCTCTGCTATTGTCATCCTCTCTTGGGATCCTCCGCTGCATCATTGACTGTCTGCTCCCTCTGCTATTGTCATCCTCTCTTGGGATCCTCCGCTGCATCATTGACTGTCTGCTCCCTCTGCTATTGTCATCCTCTCTTGGGATCCTCCATTGCATCATTGACTGTCTGCTCCCTCTGCTATTGTCATCCTCTCTTGGGATCCTCCGCTGCATCATTGACTGTCTGCTCCCTCTGCTATTGTCATCCTCTCTTGGGATCCTCCGCTGCATCATTGACTGTCTGCTCCCTCTGCTATTGTCATCCTCTCTTGGGATCCTCCATTGCATCATTGACTGTCTGCTCCCTCTGCTATTGTCATCCTCTCTTGGGATCCTCCGTTGCATCATTGACTGTCTGCTCCCTCTGCTATTGTCATCCTCTCTTGGGATCCTCCGCTGCATCATTGACTGTCTGCTCCCTCTGCTATTGTCATCCTCTCTTGGGATCCTCCATTGCATCATTGACTGTCTGCTCCCTCTGCTATTGTCATCCTCTCTTGGGATCCTCCGCTGCATCATTGACTGTCTGCTCCCTCTGCTATTGTCATCCTCTCTTGGGATCCTCCGCTGCATCATTGACTGTCTGCTCCCTCTGCTATTGTCATCCTCTCCTGAGATCCTCCGCTGCATCATTGACTGTCTGCTCTCTCTGCTATTGTCATCCTCTCTTGGGATCCTCCGCTGCATCATTGACTGTCTGCTCCCTCTGCTATTGTCATCCTCTCCTGAGATCCTCCGCTGCATCATTGACTGTCTGCTCTCTCTGCTATTGTCATCCTCTCTTGGGATCCTCCGTTGCATCATTGACTGTCTGCTCCCTCTGCTATTGTCATCCTCTCCTGGGATCCTCCGCTGCATCATTGACTGTCTGCTCCCTCTGCTATTGTCATCCTCTCCTGGGATCCTCCGCTGCATCATTGACTGTCTGCTCCCTCTGCTATTGTCATCCTCTCCTGGGATCCTCCGTTGCATCATTGACTGTCTGCTCCCTCTGCTATTGTCATCCTCTCTTGGGATCCTCCGCTGCATCATTGACTGTCTGCTCCCTCTGCTATTGTCATCCTCTCCTGGGATTCTCCGCTGCATCATTGACTGTCTGCTCCCTCTGCTATTGTCATCCTCTCTTGGGATCCTCCGCTGCATCATTGACTGTCTGCTCCCTCTGCTATTGTCATCCTCTCCTGAGATCCTCCGCTGCATCATTGACTGTCTGCTCTCTCTGCTATTGTCATCCTCTCTTGGGATCCTCCGCTGCATCATTGACTGTCTGCTCCCTCTGCTATTGTCATCCTCTCCTGAGATCCTCCGCTGCATCATTGACTGTCTGCTCTCTCTGCTATTGTCATCCTCTCTTGGGATCCTCCGTTGCATCATTGACTGTCTGCTCCCTCTGCTATTGTCATCCTCTCCTGGGATCCTCCGCTGCATCATTGACTGTCTGCTCCCTCTGCTATTGTCATCCTCTCCTGGGATCCTCCGCTGCATCATTGACTGTCTGCTCCCTCTGCTATTGTCATCCTCTCTTGGGATCCTCCGCTGCATCATTGACTGTCTGCTCCCTTTGCCTGCCTGTTGTACTTATTGTTTCCTTTGATTCCTCTGATATTTTATTAACTTACTCTCTTCTCCTACCCCCATTGCTTTCATTCTCTCCTCCTTTCTTGTCCTTACTTTGGCTCCACTTTAGGTCTCTCTTCCTCCTTCCCTTTTGCTGCTCCCTTGACTTCTGCCTTCCTTTGTGATTTATTTATTTATTTATTTATTTACATTCTCTTATATACCGCGCTATTCTGCATCAGTGCGGTTTACATTGAACAAACTGAAATTACATTGAACAGGGCATTATAACTTGGAGATAACTATTTTACAGGGAACATGGGCTATGGAGGGTTAAGTGGCTTGCCCAAGACCACAAGGAGCACCTGTGGGACTAGAAAACCCCAGTCCTTCCGGCCCAAGGTTGCTGTCCTCTAGTGGGATTTGAACCCCCGACCTTCCGGCCTGAAGTACCTGAAGTGATGCGCAATCTGGCTAATCTCATCCATATCCCTCTAGCTTCTCCTTTTCCCTCTCCTCCACTTCCCTCTTCTGGTGATTTCACCCCTATTCCTTCCCCTCCTAGACATTTGTCTCATTCTGTACTGTGTTCCTCTCGCAACTTGTCCAATCTTATTCATATTCCCCTTCTTTCCCCTGCCTCTCTCCCCTTTTCTTGTGCCCTTTGGAATGCACATTCTGTCTCTAATAAACTCTTTTACACATGTTGCCATTAATTACTGTTGCCAGTATCTACCCTATCTACTATACTTACTGTTGCCTGTATTTACTGTTGCCAGTACTAACGTCAATCACCGTATTTCCTATTGCCAGTATTTACTCTCATTCTACTCTCAATCCACTGTGGTTCTCTCCACTGTTGACAACAACTCCACACTCACTTAACTGGGCTGCCGAACTACTCTTACCAGTAAATTACTCTCATTCAACCATATCAGTCTTCCTCAATTCACATTAGAAGTAACCACCCGAGGAAAATCATCCTCAGCCAGAAGGCACACTAATTGTCTTGCATATACCTCCGCCCCCCTGCACCAGCTCAGAAAGACCCAAAATGAAGCACATAATCTTCATCCTAGTGAGTATTTACCTTATACTCACAATCTTGCCATCCAGCTCACTAGCACTAATGACAACACAAAACCACATCCCAACACTCTCAACTGGTGGAAGAAAATGGCCCGATAACTCCAACAATCTTTATCATGGAGCTAGCTATCCACGCCGCCCCCACCTAGTTTTCATTCCACTACAAAACTCTTCAAAACCTAAACAAAATAAACGCCCACTCACTAGCAGTCTGAAGTGCGCACTCATTAACTCTCGTTCACTTCGCAAAAAATGGCCAGCAATCACTGAAACAATAACGCATCTTAATTTAGACATCATTATGATCACCGAGACCTGGCTCTCACCGGAAGATAACACCATCCTCAATCAACTCCTACCACTCAACTTTGTTACTTTCACCAGCCATAGGCAAAACAAAAGAGGTGGAGGAGTTGCCATCATCACCAGATCTGACCTTCAATTCAAAATGGTAGAATCCAACAGCATCAACACCCTTGAAACAGTATCTATAGCCAATCACTCCTGCTCCATAAACCTTATTTATAGAGCGCCCTCAGCCGATCCAGACAACCTCTCCAATATCATAAACTTAGCATCCAATACCCATGCCCCACACAGACCAAATTGGATCCTAGGTGATTTCAACCTGCCATCCCTACAGGACAATCAGGCAACCGCCTTCATAGAAGCCCTAGATATCTTGGGATACACCCAATTGGTACAAGAACCAACACACACTAAGGGAAACATTCTTGACCTGATATTCGCCCCACAAACAGTACTTCAACAGGTTCAAAATGTCACGCTATCATTAACAGCAGTTCCATGGTCCGATCATAAGCTCATCTCCTTCCAGATTCCGACCCCCATCAAGTCACAAAAACCAAGTTCGAACTCACATAAGAACACATTCTCCACTGCCAGAAGTTTTCACCCGTTCAACAAAGAACGCATCATGGCTGAAACAAGCACTCTCCTTGACAAGACCTCACAAGACCTAGATGTCCTCATCTCCACATGGAACAGCAAACTTAGCGCTATCGCAATCCACCCCCCTACTACCAATGCCCCAAACAAAAGACCATCCGCACCATAGTTCACAGCTGACCTAAGGGCGTCATTAACCATCCTACGGAGATTGGAAAAGCGCTGGAGGAAATCACGTACCAGCAGTGACCAAGCAGCATACACCCAACACCTACACACACATCGCAGGGCTGTTACAAACAAAATGAAACAACATCACACAGACACCCTGAAACGTTCATTGAACAAGCCACACGACCTCTTCAACCTGGTCAAAACTCTTGCTAAGGAACCGACCCCGGAGCACCCAGGAACTATAGACCCGCAGGACTATGCCACCTTCATGCAATCGAAACTATGCAAGACTGACAAATTGACGATACCGGACCCCTCTGATTCTCAAGTATGCTCAGCGTATCTAACTACCTTTACCACACCATCTAAGAAAACTATTGAAGAAACCATCGCTACCCTAAATACTTCCACTGCTTTCTCAGACCCATGTCCAGCATTCTGGATAAAAGATCTGCGATCCGACCTTGCACCTATCTTATCTAAAATGATAGAACTATCTTTTAACACCGGCTCTTTCCCATCCACGCTCAAACAGACCTCCGTCAGACCTCTACTTAAGGACACCAAATTAGACCCTCAAAAGGTCGAGTCCTACAGACCCATATCCAGCATCCCGATGCTCACTAAAATCATTGAAAAGATAGTCTACAGGCAGCTACAAGATCATGTGGACACCAATGCACCCCTAGATTCATCACAACACGGATTCAGAGAATCACACGGAGTGGAAACACTACTCTCCACTCTTTTCAACACCATAATCTCAGGCATTGACAACTCACGCTCAGGTTTCGCGCTCATCTTTTTAGATATAGCGGCAGCCTTTGACTCAGTCTGCCACGAGATTCTCCTGAGTCGGCTAAGAGAAAAAGGCATCACCGGAACAGCTTTGGAGTGGTGCAGGTCTTACCTGTCTGGAAGATGGCAACAAGTCCGAGCAAATGGAACAACATCCGAGCCATTCCTACAAAGTCAAGGAGTCCCTCAAGGTTCATCCCTATCCTCACTTATGTTCAACATCTACATCCAACCCATTTGTAACATCATTAGATCGTTCAACGTGAGCTGCATGATATACGCAGACGACGTCCTACTGTACCTACCAATATCCTTGACCTACCCAGACCTCACCCCACTAACTAATTGTTTCAACGCAATATCCGAATGGCTCCTCTCCCAAAATCTACGCATCCAACATAAAAAAACGGAGGTCCTGTTTATATCCAGAAATCCTGATTTCACACCACCTAGCCACCTGACAGTAGACAACGCCAAGTTGCAAGTAAAATCAGCCATACGGTATCTCGGAGTTACATTGGATCAGAACCTCAATATGAAGCAGCACATAGCTAAAACAGTAAGAACTATCTACTTCAAGATCAAATCCCTCAGACACATACGCCCCCTACTCGATCCAAGCCTTCTCCATTGAACTTCTTATGTATATAGTTCACCTTTGTTCTCCAAGTTCCTTTATATAGTTGATACTTGTTCTCCAAATCCCACTCCCTGTTCAATGTAATGACCAGACATATGCATTTTGTCGGATGTTTTTTGTTACATGTAAACCGCGCTGATTGCAAATAGTGCGGTATATAAGAATTGTAAAATAAATAAATAAATAAATAAAAGCGACTTCCGCACCGTATATCAAGCCCTCATCATCCCTCATTTCGATTATGCAAACACCATCTTACAAGGACTACCTCAAGCAACCCTACATCCCTTACAACTCGCCATGAACAGTGCAGCGCGAATCCTTTTCGGAGTACCAAGGAGAGAACACATCACACCCCTCCTGAAGCAGCTACACTGGCTCCCCATTCCAGCTAGGATTATCTTCAAGACCTTAGTGATGACATTCAAGGCCATCAAGGGGCTCTCCTCTTCTTCACTATGCGACCTCATTCAACCACCTACTACCACCAGGCTAAGAAGAACCTCAGTAGCCAACATGCTAGCAATACCGAGAGACATGACAAAATGCTCCAAAGCAACATCAAACAGAGCCTTTAGTCTAAGCGCCCCAAGCCTCTGGAACTCCCTACCACCAAACATCAGAGCCATCCCCAACCTGAGCCAGTTCAGGAAGGCCTTAAAACACTTCCTCTTTATTGAATACCTCACAGACTCCACTGAACCCCAACCACCATAAATGATCTACGCACAATAACTCCATCTCACATGTACATAGTTATCTATTCAAATTTCTGCACATGTAGATAGTTTCCCCTGTTATCCAAGTTAATTGCTCCTGTTCTTTGTAATGACCTGACTCTTGTTTATTGTCGGATACTGTTTGTTCTATGTAAACCGCGCTGATCGCAAATAGTGCGGTATAGAAGAAATGTAAATAAATAAATAAATAATAAATGATCTTTTCCCCTCCAACGCTTTTCATCTTCTTGCTTTAACTGAGACCTGGCTCCTTCCTGACGATACCACCTCTGCTGCTGCCCTCTGCTTTGGTGGTCTCCAGTTCTCTCATACTCCTCGTCCTACAGAACGTGGTGGTGGGGTTGGCCTTCTCTCCCCCTCCTGTCATTTCCAACCTTTTCCTCTGCCTCAGTCTCATTCCTTCCTCTCTTTTGAGGTCCACTCTATTCGCCTCTTTGCCCCACTTCTTCTCCGGATTGCTGTTGTCCATCGTCCTGCTGACAAGGCTTTTTCTTCTTTTCTCTCTGACTTTGACTCTTGGCTTTCCCTCTTTCTTATCCCTACCTCCCCTACTCTTATTGTTGGTGATTTTAACATCCATGTTGATAACCCCTCTGATCCTCTTACTCTGAAGCTCCTCTCTCTTATCTCCTCATTTGGCCTTCAACTTTGTTCCTCTGCCCCCACTCACCTTCATGGCCATTTTCTGGATTTGGTTTTCTTTTCTTGCTCCTCTCCCTCTAACTTCAGTAATACTGTTCTTCCTTTATCTGATCATCACCTTCTCTCCTTTAATCTTCACCTCCCGCCCCCCCCCCCCTTCCTCGTCCTGTCTCCTCCACTCTTTTTAGGAACCTTCTTGCCATTGATCCCCTGGTTCTCTCCTCTACCATTTCTCCTTCTCTCTCCTCTTTTTTGTCCTCCAAGTCTGTTGATATGGCAGTGATGTCCTATAATGCTGTGCTCTTCTCAGCTCTGGATGTTCTCGCTCCTCTCAGCCCTTGTCCTGTAAGGCGTTCCTTACCTCAGCCCTGGCTCTCTCCCACTATTCGCTATCTTCGCTCCTGTGCCCGCTCTGCTGAGCATACCTGGCTCAAATCCCGCTCCCCTGATGATTTCCTTCATTTCAAATTCATGCTCTGCTCTTTCAAATCTGCTTTAGCTCTTGCCAAACAAGATTACTTTGTTCACCTGACTAATTCTCATGCCTCTGATCCTCGCCATCTCGTCATTGCTCTCAATTCTCTCCTCAACGTGCCTCCGCCTCTGATCCCTCCTTCCCTTTCTGCCCAGGATCTGGCTGATTATTTCCATGATAAAATCCATAAGATCACTCTCCAGTTTCCCTCTAAATCCCCGATTTCCCTTTCCTGCTTTTATTCTCTCCCCCTTTCTCATCCTACCCTCTCTTCCTTCCCCATGATTTCTATTGATGAAACTGCTCTTCTTCTCTCCTCTTCCAAGCTCATCACTTGCTCCTCTGATCCTATCTCCTCCAATCTCCTTTACTCTATTTCCTCTACCATTGTCCTCTCCATTTCTCATATTCTCAACCTTTTGCTCTCCTCTGCTACTGTCCCGGCTGAATTTAAACATGCTGTGGTCACGCCTCTCCTTAAGAAACCCTCACTTAATCCCTCTTGTCCTTCTAATTATCACCCCATCTCTCTCCTTCCTTTCATTTCTAAACTGCTCTAACGTGCAGTTTACCGCTGTTGTCTTGACTTCCTCTCTTCCCATGCTCTTCTCGATCCCTTACAATCCGGTTTTCATCCTTTGCACTCTACTGAAACTGCTCTTGTCAAAGTCTCCAGTGACTTGTTCCTGGCTAAATCTAAAGGCCTTTACTTTGTCCTTATCCTCCTTGACCTTTCTGCTGCCTTTGACACTGTTGACCATGATCTTCTCCTTGACACTTTGTTCTCGCTTGGCTTTAGGGACTCTGTTCTCTCCTGGTTCTCCTCATATCTCTCCCATCACTCCTTTAGTGTATGTTCTGGTGGCTCCTCCTCCTCTGTTTCTCCGCTCTCAGTTGGTGTCCCCTAGGGTTCTGTCTTGAGTCCCCTTCTTTTTTCTCTCTATACCCAATCCCTTGGTGCGCCTATTTCCTCTCATGGTTTTCAGTACCATCTCTATGGTGATGACTCCCAAATCTATCTCTCTACTCCTGATCTTTCTTCTGCTTTCCAGTCCCGGATCTCTTGCTGTCTCTCTGCCATTGCTGCCTGGATGTTCCATCATCGCCTGAAATTCAACATGGCCAAGACTGAACTTCTCGTTTTTTCTCCTAAAATTTCCCTTTCTCCTTCTTCTTTTTCAGTCTCTGTTGATGGCACTGTTCTCCAACCTGTTTCATCTGCTCACAATTTGGTTATTATTTTTGACTCTTCGCTCTCTTTCTCCTCTCATATCCAACTCATCGCTAAGACCTGTCGCTTCTTTCTCTTCAACATTGGCAAAATTCGCCCCTTTCTCTCTGAGCTCACTACTAAAACCCTCATCCATTCCCTAATCACCTCCCGCCTTGATTATTGTAACCTCCTTCTTGCTGGTCTCCCTCAGTCTCATCTCTTCCCTCTTCAGTCTATTCAGCACTCTGCTGCCCATTTGATTTTCCATCAGCCTCGTTTTGCCCACATCACTCCTCTCCTCAGATCTCTTCACTGGCTCCCTATCCGTTTCCATATTCACTTTAACCTTCTCTTTCTGACCTATAAGTGCATTCACTCTGTGGCTCCTCAGTACCTTTCTTCTCTCATTTCTCCCTATTTCCCTTCTCGTGTACTCCATTCTTCTTCCCATTTGCTTCTTGCTATGCCCTTCTCCTCTATTGCCAACTCCAGATTCCCTTCTCCTCATCTGCTCCCCAGTTTGATGTCTCCTCTCTGGCCTCCCTCTCCCCCCTCCCTCTCCCTCTCCCTCTAATCTGGCTTTGGCCTATACCTGGTTCTCCTTTCATCCCATCTCAGCAACAGAACTCCATAAAACTCTTGCTGGTTCCAGGAAAACTGCCTGTCTGTTGGATCCCATCCCCTCTACCTGGTTATCTGAACCATCTCTTGCCCTCCTGCCTCTCCTCCTAACCATCTTTAATTCCAGTTTATCTTCTGGAATTTTTCTTGACTCTTGGAAATCAGATATAGTCTGGCCACATCTTAAGAAATCATCACTTGAACCAACCATACCTGCATACTGGCGTCAAATCTTCCATTCTTGGTGAAAGTACTCCATGCCAACACTTCACTCCCAACCCTCACAAATGATAGCTATCTAACAAGCATTTTATTTTATTATTTTAATACTGCTTTATCATTTCAGTCAAAGTGGTTTACATTGTAACTTCAATTTGATAATGTACACTAATCAGGGACATTGATAACTTGGATTTTTCTGAGGCAATGGAGGGTTAAGCAACTTGCCCAAGGCCACAAGGAGTGTTGGTGGGAATTGAACCCTGGTCTTTTGATTCCCTAGCCACTGCTCTAACCATTAGGCTACTCCTCCACTCCACACCTCCCCTCTAATATGCGTGCATGTCAGCTACCAGCCATTTTAATGTTCTCAACTGCCACTTAATGCATGCTGAAATGCTCATTGACCAGTTAGTGGCTTTTAGTTAAAAGCCCCTAAGTGTCTTTAATGAATTAGTAGCCAGTGCATTTTGCCTACAAAGAAAGGTTCAAGTATTCTTATGCAGGGCTCTTTCATTAATACATAGGTCAATTTTAGCAGGCAATGAAAAAGGTGTTGATAGTCCTTACCACACATACTCCCTCAAAAAAAGCCCTGTGAGTAAGTCAAGGAGTCATGATCTGGATGGAAGCACTTAGAGAAAGTACAAATGTAGTGGGGGAAATTGAAAAGAAATATTATAAGGGCAACAAACCTTTTACTTAGGAAATTAAGTAAAGATATGAGGAAAAAAGTGGTTGTTAAGGGTTTCTAAAGAAGCAACCATTAAGGTAATGAAAAAAGTTAGCCTTCGTACACTACAAGAGATTACTAAAAGAAGAAGGGAGGCAACAGTATCTGGAAAAACTCATAGAAACTGGTAAATAGTCTGGATAGCAGATGTGCTTTCTCTTTACAAAAATGAAAGTAAGGAGGAGGCTTGGAATTTCAAGCTGGGTAGTTTGACCTCAGTGGTGAATAAACAGCCCCTTGAGTATGCCGACAGATAAGCAGTGGCATTCCATGATGGGAGGTAGGAGTCTAGGTGATAAATTGGGGATATGATCTTGTATGGTTATATATCCACAACAGTGGAGAACATATGAGGAAGGTGACTACCAAACCAGTGATGTCCTATACAGTAAGAAGGGAGTCTGATTCTAAAGGTGGGATACATCCCTGTAGGGGGCAGGGATAGCTAGGGAGACGGGATTGATCAATTAGTCTTTTGCTGCCATCAGCTGCTATGTAGTATAGGCAGTCTAAAAAAGTGGACTCATATTCAAATGCATTTCTATGCACAGATATGACCTACTACAAAATTGTCTTCCTGATAGGAGTGAAATCTTACATGTCTACAGCCTGTGCATCATATCTATATCTGCTGTTTGCAAAACTGTTCCCCAAGGTGGGGTTGGGCAGGGTTGAAGTTATGTGCATGCTTCTGAATTTTCCAAGGATGTGTGTTATTTAATCCAGCCATTTGTGCTCCTCAAAGAGATGAAGCCCGTGCTCGATCCCTGCCCCGGCCGAGCCACTGCTCTCCCAGGCGGGATCGAGCACGCCAATTGGGGCAACCCAGCCTGCAGCTGCCCAGAAGCCTACCTGCCCAATCGGGGCAGCCCAGAGGACCATAAAAGGGAGCACCATCCAGCACAAACTCCTCTTTGGTCTCCCCCCTGCCCCGGCCCAGCCACTGCTCTCCCAGGAGGGATCGAGCATGCCAGGGGCAGCCTGCAGCCGCCCAGAAGTCTGCCTGCCCAATCGGGGCAGCCCAGCCCGCAGTCACCCCGAAGCCTGCCTGCCCAATCGGGGCATCCCAGCCCGCAGCCCAGCCCGCAGCCAACCAGAAGCCTGCCTGCCCAATCGGGGAAGCCCAGAGGACCATAAAAGGGAGCGCCATCCAGCACGAACTCCTCTTTGGTCTCCCCCCTGCCCCGGCCCAGCCACTGCTCTCCCAGGCGGGATCGAGCACACCGGGGGCAGCCTGCAGCCACCCAGAAGTCTGCCTGCCCAATCGGGGCAGCCCAGCCCGCAGCCGCCCAGACGTCTGCCTGCCCAATCGGGGCAACCCAGCCCGCAGCCACCCAGAAGTCTGCCTGCCCAATCGGGGCAACCCAGCCCACAGCCACCCAGAAGTCTGCCTGCCAAATCAGGGCAGCCCAGAGGACCATAAAAGAGAGCGCCGTCTGGCGCACCCGCGCCTGGCGGGCCCGTGCCTGAGGGCCATGCCAGAGGGCCCTTTGGCATGGCCCTTAGGCGTGGACCTCTAACAGGACCCCCACGGTGATCCAACAGAAGCCAGGCCCGCGACCAGAATGAGCTCCAGAGACACGAACAAACATAATGCAAGGACGTCATCATCACACCTCAATGCAGATGAATCCTCAACAGAGCTTAACTTCCTTCAGCAAAATAGGTAATCTAAGCCCTTATATAACACATGGACCTAGCCGATGACAATACTTAAATGAACCCAACAGTGAACTTATCTGTCTCTGCCCATAATACCTACCTGTGCATGCCTACAATACTTGTCCGGGATAGTACAAACGTTGTTTATTGCAGATGCGTACCGGTGATACCTGGCTATGATAGTATATGATGTGCCTGTTGTAACTATATACCTGTGTTACCTGCCTGTGGTTAGCTCAGCCTGTGTACCTGCCTGCCTGTTATAACTGCACACCTGTGTACCTGCCTGTGATAGCTCAAACTATTTCTTTATTCACCGGCTAGCCCAGACAAATCCCTTGGCCACACACAACAGGTAGATACCAAGAATGGCCCCTCCCTCATTGCCATAATTGGCTGCTACCTCCTCTCCGGATGGCTCAGTAGCATTACGGCCTTATCTCCTACCCACAAACACATACCAATCCTACTGAGCCATGGGAGGAGATGGTCAAGTGCTCCCTACTACAAGACAAAGGAAGATACCCCCACGCTCCACCCCCACTTACTACATGTCACACTTCAACATACTAAGAAAGCTAAACAAGAAGAAAGTGCCCTCCCCCAAAACCTAAAATGTGCCCTCATATACGCTCGCCCAATCCGCAAGAAATGCCCAGTTATCTCAGAATTGATATCACTTCATGACCTCGACATACTCCTAATCACAGAGTCATGGCTATCCAGTGATGACAATGTCCTCCTCAACCAACTCCTACCCACCGATTTCTCAATACACACCTGCCATAGAGACAACAAAAGAGGGGGAGGAGTACTCATCCTCACCAAGACAGACCTCCATTTCCACCTGATTAACGCCACTAGCACAACACACCTTGATACAATCACTATAGCAAACAAGCACTGCTCCATCAATCTTCTCTACAGAGCCCCATCAACCTCCCCTGATGACCTTGTAACAATAGTTGATCTCGCCTCCAATGTCCGGAGCCCTTGCATACCAAGCTGGGTACTAGGTGACTTCAATCTGCCAGCCCTGCAAGATACTCAGTCATCAGCCTTCCTCGAAGCCCTGGAGGAACTAGGATGCAAGCAACTAGTCAGTGAACCTACCCACGTGAAAGGAAACATATTAGACCTCGTATTCACCCTACAGACAGCATTTGACTCAACCCACGTCCCCATGCTGTCCATTACTGCAGAACCCTGGTCGGACCACAAACTAATCATATGCCAAATACCCTTACCCAACAACTGCCAGAAGAATGCCAGAAGTCAGAGCAGCACCACCAGGGCACCATCTCGAAGGTTCTGACCATTCGACAAAGACTTTATTCTGAGTAAAACCCGCCCAATCCTCACTTCGACAGCACCCAACCTCGATGTTTTGGTCTCCGACTGGAATAATAACCTCAGTGCCATTGCCCAACGTCCACCATCTAACAAACCTCCAAGGAAACGAGCCACCGCAGCCTGGTACTCCACTGATCTGCGATCATCACTCACCCTCCTAAGGAAGCTGGAAAGACGATGGCATTGATCTCACTCCACAGAAGATCAGAGGGCATATAACCTTCACCTGATAAAACAACGTGAAGCAATAACAGAGAAAATCAGACAATTCCACAGGGACACCCTAAAACGATCACTAAACAAACCGCATGACTTGTTTAATCTAGTCAAGAACCTAACAAAGGAGCCAGCCCCTGACCAACCAAGGGAGATGCACCCTCAAGAATTTGCAAACTACCTGCAATCAAAGCTATGCCAGACCAATAAGCCCTCAGCACCCACCACCGTATACGAACAAACCTACCTAACTAACTCCCCTGACCATCTTCTCCACTCCACCCAAGAAGTACATCGAAGACACTATCGCTACAATTAACACCACTACAGCACAAACCGACCCCTGCCCCGCCTTCGGGATAAAAGAGCTACGCTGCGATTTCAGCCCGTTCATAGCCAGGCTCATGGACCTATCCTTTGCAACAGGCTCGTTCCCCCAATGCCTCAAACATACGTCCATCAGAACTCTGCTGAAAAATAGCAAGCTCATCCCCCAGAAGGTGGACTCGTAGTATGCCACTTCTGGCCAAGATAATTGAAAAAGAAGTTCAAAGACAAATACAAGAGCACATCGAAACCGCCGCTCCGCTGGACCCCTGCCAACACGGATTTAGAGAGTTCCATGATATCGAAACTCTACTCACCACCCTGTACAGTAACCTAATTGCTGGAATTGATAACATCCGTCAAGGGTTTGTCCTCATCTTCATGGATATAGCTGCTGCTTTTGACTCAGTAAGCCATGAGATTCTCCTGGGACGCCTCAAGGAGAAGGGTATCCATGACACAGCACTAGAATGGTGCAAGTCATACTTGTCTGGCAGATGGCAGCACGTACGATCCGGGGCCTCAACATCAAAACCTTTCCACCAGAGGCAAGGCATGCCACAAGGATCCTCCCTCTCCGCCCTGATGTTCAACATATACATGCAGCCCATCTGTAACTTCATCCGATCATTCAATGTCAACTTCTTGATATATGCAGATGATGTACTGCTCTACATGCCATTCTCAACAGAGCAGCTGGACCTCTCCCTACTGACAGACTGCTTTGGCGTAGTATCCAACTGGCTCGAATCTCAAAACCTCCGAATACAGCACAAGAAAACAGAGGTCATTTTCATTACAAGGAACCAAAACTTCACCCCGCCACCCCACTTAAAGGTTAAGGGAGCAGAGCTACAAACCAAATCCACAATCAGATACCTTGGAGTCACGTTAGACCAACGACTGGACATGAAGGTGCACATAAGCAACATAACAAGAGCAATTTACCACAAAATCTGAGCACTCAGGCACTTACGCTTCCTACTAGAGATGGACAACTTCCGGACAATCTATCAAGCGTTGATTATACCGCACTTTGATTCCGCTAATGCAATCCTACAAGGGCTCCCACAATCCACCCTGAACCCGCTCCAACTCGCAATGAATGCTGCGGCGAGAGTTCTACACGGGGCTTCTAAGAGCGATCATGTTACGCCCATCCTGAAGCACCTCCACTGGCTCCCTATACATGGCAGACTCGCTTTCAGAACCCTACTGATGACTTTCAAGGCCATCAATTTATTATTTATTTATTTAACATTTCTTTTATACCGCGCTATTACAATCAGTGCGATGTACATTTAACAAGAAACATACTACAATGCATACAGGCAACATTGAGTTTACAATGAACAGGGAATTAAACAAGGGACAACCGGGAGAACTATGTACAAGTTAACTTAATGCTGTATACAATATACAATCAATGGGCTCTCCTCCACATCACTAGCAGAGCTTATCCAAACCATGTCCCCCAATAGGTCCAAAAGATCTGCAGCAGTCAGCACACTGGTAATCCCGAAGGAAATAACCCAATGCACCCATTCAACAGCAAAAAGGGCTTTCAGATTCTGTGCACCCAGATGCTGGAACACCCTACCACCCAGCATCCAGGCAATCCCTGCCTAACCCAGTTTAGGAAGGCATTGAAGCACCACCTCTTCCTCAAATACTACCCGGAAGACAGCGCTCCAATAGCCCCCTCCCCCATCTAGTACAGCCACAGCAACATACCCCGCAAGCCATCCATGACTACGATTACTCTTGACACGACATAACGTGTCGCCTAGATGTAAATAGTTACCCCAGTTTTATCCAAGTTGTAGTACCTGTTCTTTGTAAACACAGATCAGCTTGCTGCACTGTGCTAGTCATTCTGTTTCATGTAAACCACACTGATGTTGAATAGCGCGGTATAAAAGAGACTGTAATTAAATAAATAAATAAATAAAACCAGAGACTCAGTGGACTATCCAGTTTCAGCAGTGACTATCGTAGGCTATAAGGAAACTGGCGATATTCAGCCTCTATCTGGAGAGCAAAATCATATAAACTTAAAATCACCTCCATCCAGCCTGATAACCTTTTGGGCCACCCATGGATCATTCTGCCATTATCTGGTTAGCGCCAAAGCAATCAGCGGAAAGATTGCATAGCTGAATATCGGGCTAGCTAGCTAACTAATAAATGCTTCTGAATATCAGGGCAAAGCAGAAATACGTGCAATAGTCTCCCTTTGAATAACTGGCAGAATACATAAAGCAAAAAGTATTAGCCTACTGTATCTTTAGATACAGTTATAAAATTACTCCCAGATGAGCTAAGTTCAATGAAAACTCCTTTGCTACTATGTAACTCATTCTCCCTTTCAGGACATTATTGTAATCACATGGATTTAAACATTGTCTGCAATGTTGATTTAGTGATTCCTACAGCTTGTAATATAAGATGTTTAGAGAACAGAAAACAATTTTCTTTAATCCTATTGAGTTCAAGAGTATAATGTATGATACAGTTTGGACCTGGTTTAAATTTATTGGGTTGGTTCGTATCCTGTGCAGAAAGGAAACTTACTATGCATGCCAAAAATACCAGAATGGATAATCAGGTTGACCAATTAGACTTTTTCCAGCACATAAATTATTCTCCAAGTTTGAATCGGTTCTTTCACAATTTTATTATAAAGTTCCAGCAAATTATTGCAGTGGAATTTATAAAACATAACTTTAAAGCAATGCCTATGTTTTCTGTATTTAAGTTCCCATAATATCATTATAATAGCACGACAAATAGATTTCTGGACTACATCATTAACAAACAAGCCACAAACTCCAAACCAAGCCATTGTGAGAAAACTATGCTAGTTTAAGGAACTACCACAGTTTTACTGAAACACAATATAACTCAGAAATATATTTGCAGATTGACTATTGAAGGTTTTGAAAACTACTTAGCCTTATATTCAAAAATATGCATATGGCCAGAAACAATACCTTAAAAAAAATTGGTTGCAAATATAGGGATAAATTTGCCCATTCTGTATGTCCATACTAAGAAATAGGCAATCTTTATCTTTATTCACCACTTGATATACCGCTCTAGGCAGCAAAGCATCAGAGCAGTGTGCAATAATTAAAATATCAGAGTGAAAAGGAACGGAACGTCAATAAGTGATAGGACAGTAATAGAGAAGAGAGGAAAGAGCAAACCTAGAGAGGACAAGCAGGAGGGGAGAACAAAGTTTATTTATTTTATTTATTTATTTGCATTCTCTTATATACTGCGCTATTCTGCATCAGTGCGGTTTACATTGAACAAACTGAAATTACATTGAACAGGGCATTATAACTTGGAGATAACTATTTTACAGGGAACATGGGCTATGGAGGGTTAAGTGACTTGCCCAAGACCACAAGGAGCACCTGTGGGACTAGAAACCCCAGTCCTTCTGGCCCAAGGTTGCTGTCCTCTAGTGGGATTTGAACCCCTGACCTTCTGGCCTGAAGTACCTTGCCCCAACCACTAGGCCACTCCTCCACTCCAGTTGAAAGAGGGGGGGGGGGGAGGTCATACGCAAGCTGGAACAGGTAGGTTTTGAGCAATGATTTGAACTGGGTGTAGGAAGGTTCTGCCTGCAGGTCGAGAGGCAGGAATTCCATAAGGCAGGGGCAAGGAAGAAGAAGGCAGAGTGACGCGTCTGTTCTAGATGCGCCCGTGAGACAGGGGCAGCTGTCTCAGGCCTAAAACGTTTAGGGAGCCCTGTGTGATGTCTCAATCAGATCCTGATTTTGTTTTATTTCCTAAAAAAACATTATCCTCCATCCTGGAGTCAGTATTTGTGGAAGTCAGGCACCCCCTATGGGTATAAGGAAGGGCAGGACAGTTGACACTTGTGGGCCAATATCCAGTTAGAAAGACCTGCTAAATGGATAAATCTCAGTGAGTCCAATATTCACTATGGAGATCATTCCAGATGGTGAATAGTGCCTTTGTACGTGCGGGCCGGACATGTATGCAGCAATCAGTTCCCCAAGCGTATTCGGTAGCCATCGTGCCCTGCACATTCTCAGCATTTGTGTAGGGAGCTCTATATGTGGGTTGGAGGGGGTGGAGTGGCTAAGTGTCAGGACATACACAGCGTATTCAGGAACAGCCTGTGTATGTTCCCCGGCACTCCCATGGATGTGCAGACTATTCCTCCCTGACAGGGCATAGGCCAGTGTGTGGGCTGCAGGCTGTACCCCCTCCCCCCAACCCCATGGCGATGGTTTACCGCAGCACCTGCTGCCATGATCCTGCCCATAAGGGCCTCTGCTGATGCTCAGACAGTGGTATGCAGGGGCTGCTGTGGATTTTATTTATTTATTTGGTTCTTTTATACCGCCCCTTCCAGAGATCAGGGGCAGTTTACATTTAACACAACATATACTAAGAACAGAGGTTGAACTATTTACATAGGTACATCTAACATGAAGCGAATGCTTTATATACATACTTGTCTGAACTGACGACTAGTAACTATTTACAGTTTACTGTTTGCGTGTATTCCTGTGAGTTTAGATATGAATAGGGGTTATTGATTGGGGGGAGTACAGGGGGTTGGGTGGTGATCATAAGGTGAGGTGAGTTAGGTGTTTGTGAGGTTGGGATATCATTGATGTTACCATGGGGTTCAGTAGAGAGGTATGTTTTGATTTATTTTCTGAATAACTGTAGGTCTTTCGTCTCACGGATTGATAATGGCAGTGAGTTCCAGAGACTAGGAGCAGTGTAGGAGAAGGCTCTGGAGCTGGTGGACTGTTTTATCTTGCGTACAGAGGTTGGCGTTACCAGTGAGTGTTTTGCATTTTGTCTACGGGATCTGGAGTCTGGTTAGGTTTGTATGAGAGCAGATAGGTATGATGGAGCTATGTTGTTCATCAGTTTGAATGTTGTTAGCAGCAGCTTGTATTTTATTTGTCTCCCTACTGGGAGCAAATGAAGGTCGTATAAGATCGGGGTTATGTGTTTAGTCAGTTGGGCCTTGTATACTATTCTTGCTGTTAAGTTTTCCGCTCTTCAGAGGATTGTTAAGGGTTTGACTGGTAGGCCCTGTAACAGGCTATTACAGTAGTCTACATGGGGCATAATGAGAGCGTGGACTACTGACCTGAAATCTTGAGTATGAAGCAGGGATCTTAGGTGTTGGATAGTTTTTAGCTTGAAATAGACAGTTCTGTTTGTTTTAGATGATGTATCATGCTGCGGGATTGATCTAATATTATTCCAAGGTATTTTACCTCCAGCTTAACTAGGAGAGTCACATCTTTAATTGTGATTGTTTGGGGGGGGGGGTGAAATAATTTCTTGAAACAAATAAGGTTTCTGTTTTTTTGAGGTTTATATTCAGATTGCTGGTGATCAACCAGGATTGAGTTTCTTTGATGCTTTCTGAGAGTATGTTGCAGTTAATGTTGTTTGTCTATTGGGAGGGGCAACATAATGTCATCTGCGTAAATGTAATATTTGATGCTGTATTTTTTGAAAATGTTAGTAACTGGCTGTAGGTATAGATTGAAAAGTAATGCTGAAAGTGCTGATCCTTGCGGTATCCCTTGGTCTTGGGGGAATTTATCTGATGTTTCCTGGCCTACTTGGACACGTCGTTTACGGTTTGAGAGGTATGATTTGAACCATTGTAGGACTGTGCCTCCTAATCCTATTTCTGACAGTCTTGTAATTAGGGTGGTGTGGTAAGGTTGTCAAACGCTGATGCAATATCAATGAAAATGAGGATAAATGCTCGATTAAGGTTGTCTGTGCCTCTGGAAAGGGAAAAATCCAAATTGGTTTATATCTAGGGGGCGTTTAGATCGATGAAATCCTGAAGTTGTATTTGGATTACTTTTTCAATTATTTTCACAATAAATGGGATACTGGCTATGGATCTGTACACATTCGGATCTTTTGTATCTAATGATTTATTCTTTAGAATAGGGCAAATGGATGTGCATTTCAGATCAGTAGGCATAATACCTTGTGAGAGGGATTGGTTAACTATGTTTAAGAGATAAGGCGCCAATTCGGTCTTTGTGGATTTGATCCATGAAACCGGGCATGGATCGAGGGGGGAGGTTGTGGTGTTTATTTTAGAAATTATGTGTAGTAAGTGTTTTTGGTCAATTAGGTAAAACTTCTGCCAATTGTTGATATTTGTTGGTTGTTCAGTTTGGGGGAGGATACTGTTGGGGTTTTTATTTCTTAGTTTTTCTTCAAAATGGTTGTCAAGGGTTTGCGGGTGGATATTACCCATTTCTGATTCACTCTGACCAGTTCTTGTAAGTGATCTGACAATTGCGAATAGTTCTCTGGGACGGTTTAAGGAAGAGTTTATTATCTTAGTGTGGTATTCGCTTTTTTGCATTATTAATGGAATTTTTGTAAGTTGTAAGTAGGTTGAGGTAGAGTGTTTTGTTTTCTTGAGTTTTGGCGAGTCTCCACTTTTTTCTTGCTTTCTTAGTTGTCTTTTTAGTTTAGTAAGCTCGTGGGTGAACCATTTTTCCAACCATTTTGTTGTTTGCCTGATGGGTCTGATGGGGGGAGCAGAAGCATTTTGTATGGAGTTGTTCCATGTAATTATAAAATTGTTAATGTCATTGAAATTGGTTGTAAGTTTTATGGCAGAACTTTATTTAAGAACGCATCTTATTGAAGTGGACAAATCTTCTTTGTTGGGTTCTGTGGTTGATGTAGATGTGAAGGTCATGTTATGGATAAGTATAATGTCACCAGGTGGAGATCAGACCAGGGTACTTCAGTTATTATGAGGGGCATAGACATGCACTTATTTGTAATGGGGGTTGGTAGGAAGATTAGGTCAAGAAGGTTTCCCCTTATGTGCGTTGGGGATTGTACGATTTGTTGGAATCCCATTTCTGACATTGCATCTAAGAACATATAAGAACATAAGATATGCCATACTGGGTCAGACCAAGGTCCATCAAGCCCAGTATTCTGTTTCCAACAGTGGCCAATCTAGGTCATATGTACCTAGAGGTTTCCCCAAGGGACACAGGTTCCACAATGCTTGTATTGGTTCAAGCATTGATATCCTGGGTCCCTTCTTAATAATGGTTTATGGATCTTTCCTCCAGGAACTTGTCCAACCCTTTTTTAAACCCAGCTACACTAACAGCCTTTACTACATCCTCCGGTAACAAATTCCAGAGTTTGATTACACGTTGAGTGAAAAAATATTTTCTTTTATTAGTCTTAAATAGTTTACCCTGTAGCTTCATTGCATGTCCCCTAGTTTTTCTATATTCTGATAAGGTAAACAATCGATATACGTTCACCCGTTCCACTCCGTTCATTAATTTATAGACTTCTATCATATCTCCCCTCAGCCGTCTCTTTTCCAGGTTAAAGAGCCCTAACCTTTTTAGCCTTTCTTCATAGGAGTATCCTTCCATCCTCTTTACCATTTTGGTGGCTCTTCTCTGAACCTTTTCTAAAATCGCTATATCCTTTTTAAGATACGGCGACCAGAATTGCACACAATATTCAAGGTGCGGTCTCACCATGGAACGATATAGAGGCATTATAATATCTTTTGTTTTATTTTCCATTCCTTTCTTTATCATACCTAGCATTCTATTTGCTCTCTTGGCCGCTGTTGCACACTGGGCCGAGGATTTTAACATGGTATCCACAATGACGCCTAAATCTTTTTCCTGGGTGGTAGTTCCCAATGTGGAACCTTGCATCATGTAACCATAGTTTGGGTTGTTCTTCCCTAGGTGCATAACCTTGCACTTGTCCACATTAAATTTCATCTGCCATTTTGATGCCCAGTCTTCCAATTTATCAAGATGCTCTTGCAATTTTCCACAATCCTCTTGGGTTTTATTTATTTATTTTTTATTTATTTAGTATACATTTGTATACCGCTACTTCCAGTGATCAGCAGCGGTTTGATTACAGATTGGAAATTGTCAAATCATGACAGGAAATTTTTGAGGTATAAACACATTGATTAGATAGGAAAGCACAGCACACAGAGAACTATTTTACAGGGAACATGGGCTATGGAGGGTTAAGTGGCTTGCCCAAGACCACAAGGAGCACCCGTGGGACTAGAAAGCCCAGTCCTTCCGGCCCAAGGTTGCTGTCCTCTAGTGGGATTTGAACCCCCGACCTTCCGGCAAGTCAAATGCAAGGCATTGATAAGGCAGGCAAAGAGAGAATTTGAGAAGAAGCTTGCTGCGGAAGCAAAAACGCGAAATAAAGACCTTTTCAAGTACATTCGTAGCAAAAAACCTGTGAGAGAGTCAGTTGGTCCATTAGATGATAAAGGGGTTAAAGGGGCACTAAGAGGCGACAAGGCGATAGCAGAGAGACTGAATGAATTCTTTGCTTCGGTCTTTACTGAGGAAGATGTAGGGATGTTACCCATGACTGAAGTGGTATTTAAAGGTGTGGAAGAATTGAAGGAAATATCGATACATCGGGAAGATGTCTTACAACTATTAGATAAACTGAAGAGTAGCAAATCACCTGGGCCGGATGGTATACATCCAAGGGTGTTGAAAGAACTGAAATTTGAGATTGCAGACCTGCTATCAGTAATCTGTGACTATCATTAAAATCATCTCTAATACCTGAGGATTGGAGGATCGCCAATGTAACACCAATTTTTAAAAAGGGTTCGAGGGGTGATCCGGGAAACTACAGACCAGTGAGCCTGACATCAGTACCTGGAAAAATGGTAGAAACCATCATAAAGAATAAAATTACTCAGCATGTAGATAGTCACGACCTAATGGGAGACAGCCAACATGGCTTTAGACAAGGAAGATCTTGTCTTACTAATCTGTTATGTTTTTTTGAAGGAGTGAATAAACAGGTGGACAAAGGTGAGTCGGTTGATATTGTGTATCTGGACTTTCAGAAAGCCTTTGACAAAGTCCCTCATGAGAGACTTTTGGCAAAACTAAAGAGTCATGGGATAGGAGGCAGTGTACTACTGTGGATCAGGAACTGGTTAAAAGATAGAAAGCAGAGGGTAGGGCTAAATGGCCAATTTTCCCAATGGAGAAAGGTGAATAGTGGTGTACCCCAGGGATCTGTGCTGGGTCCGCTGCTTTTTGACATATTCATAAATGACCTGGAAAGTGGAATAACAAGTGAGGTTATCAAATTTGCAGATGACACAAAACTATTTAAAATTGTTAAAACCCAGGAGGATTGTGGAAAATTGCAAGAGGATCTTGATAAATTGGAAGACTGGGCATCAAAATGGCAGATGAAATTTAATGTGGAAAAGTGCAAGGTTATGCACCTAGGGAAGAACAACCCAAACTATGGTTACACGTTGCAAGGTTCCACATTAGGAACCACCACCCAAAAGATTTAGGCGTCATTGTGGATACCTTGTTAAAACCCTCGGCCCAGTGTGCAGCGGCGGCCAAGAGAGCAAATAGAATGCTAGGTATGATAAGGAAAGGAATGGAAAATAAAACAAAAGATATTATAATGCCTCTATATCGTTCCATGGTGAGACCGCACCTTGAATATTGTGTGCAATTCTGGTCGCCGTATCTTAAAAAGGATATAGCAATTTTAGAAAAGGTTCAGAGAAGAGCCACCAAAATGGTAAAGGGGATGGAAGGCTACTCCTATGAAGAAAGGCTAAAAAGGTTGGGGCTCTTTAGCCTGGAGAAGAGACGGCTGAGGGGAGATATGATAGAGGTCTATAAATTAATGAACGGAGTGGAACGGGTAAACGTAGATCGATTGTTTACCTTATCAGAATATGGAAAGACTAGGGGACATGCAATGAAGCTACAGGGTAAACTATTTAAGACTAATAAAAGAAAATATTTTTTCACTCAACGTGTAATCAAACTCTGGAATTTGTTACCGGAGGATGTAGTAAAGGCTGTTAGTGTAGCTGGGTTTAAAAAAGGTTTGGACAAGTTCCTGGAGGAAAGGTCCATAAACCATTATTAAGAAGGGACCCAGGATATCAATGCTTGAACCAGTACAAGCATTGTGGAACCTGTGTCCCTTGGGGTAACTGCTAGGTACATATGACCTAGACTGGCCACTGTTGTAAACAGAATGCTGGGCTTGATGGACCTTGGTCTGACCCAGTATGGCATATCTTATGTTCTTATATCTACTTTTGGAAGCATGTGAAAGTCTGGCTCTTCCCTCAAGCTTTCAATGGCTGTAGTAACTGACTTTCCATTCACTCACACTGGTTCAGGACTAGCCTGCTGCATGCCCTGAAACTGAGACCAAGTGCACATATGTTATTCATCTGTAAATATAATTTACCCCAACTGCACCTGTCCCCTCTGCTGCCTATTAGGATGTTTCATTGTAAAATGCTGACATTGTGTGTTTCCTATCTATGTTATTTGAGTATTCCAATGTCTGCCTGTTAAGGTCTATCATTTGTATTCTGCTGGCATTGCATCGTATTTCTGTGATGCTTTAAGTTGTACATTGTTGCACTGTATCATGTTATTGCCTATCTCCAAGTATATCTCACAATTCTAATTGTCTATTTGCTGACATGGGGTCATATTACTACTATCATACTGCTGCTACATGTATGTTGTTTATGCTAGGGAGACTTGCTGTATATCGCCTTGGGTGAATCTCTTCATAAGGGCAGTTAATAAATCCTAGTTCAATAAATAAATAAGACCTACTGTTGAACAATGAGAAAATGAGGAAAAATGGAAAATCAACCAGAGCAATTAATGGGATACAGACTTGCCCTTTGATAGCTTAGAATGAGAAGTCTGGGGAAGAACAACATTGCTTGTATCTTTTTGTTTTCTTACAGGACAAAGATTCCCTGATACAACTTCATTTTCATTGTCTGAATGTTGCCCCATGGCAGTAAGCATTTGTATTTTCCCTGATATCTGTAGGAAGACCCAAGAGAGAAGGAAGCGATCCTGACCATGTGCCGGGAAGCCTCTTCACTTGGGGCTCACTTTCTGTTAAGATTTCTCTGAAAATGTATTATTAAGATGGACAATTACCCAAGCCCTCCCAACCATGCTTCTTTTTCGAGATAGTAAAAGGCAAGGGTTACTCAAGACAGATTTGTAGTTTTGGTCAACAATAATTGTGAGATGTTAAATTTATCCCAATTTCCTTTTACTTCTTTCTTTAACCCATCTCCCTGTGGTTTGGAGCTCAGATTCTCTTCAGTTGTGGTCTTATATGCTAGTTGCAAAAGTTATTGCTATCTTCTTTCATCAGTTTCTTTTTTCCCTTCCTTCATTTTGTATGATTGCAGCAAGTAATTTTTCTTCTAATCTAGATTTGATTTTGATGTATTTTGCAAATGCAAATAAAAATATGAGAGCATGAAAGGATTTGCAAGTGGAGTCTTTCTGTTGGAGTTTACTTCAAAGATCATTTGGTCGCTTCTACGAACCTTAGAACTAATCTAAGCAGAATATCTGTAAGGGCACATAAGCTAATTTAAATCAAAACCAGGCAAGGATGTTTGACTAGCAACACATTCTAGTTTACAAGAAACATATCTAAGTGCGTATGCATTTTCATTTGTCTAAGCATAGTCCGAAAACCCCCACAGATCTTTTACACTTTATACATGCAACACGGTAGACTTACTACATATTTTCTTACCATATGTTAATTGAAATTCTCTTCAATGACATCTTACAAATGAACTGCCAGAAAGTTAAAACCTGAGCTGCATATAATGAGAATCATATTATTTCCTCCTGGGAAACGAGATGCATTTTCATACATCCGTAAGCTATCTTCCAGTGTCCTGCGAGCAGAAGGAATGGAAATGTCATAGGTAGGAATGTCATGGTAGTCACTCACTGTGACAAAATAAAATCAAAGTACCTTACTATGTTTCTTTGAAAAACATGATAAAACCATTTTGGTTCTCCTCCAATAAACTCAAGTACCAAACAAACCATTACTGTGCTTCCCGAGGGGAGTTTTCATATGCTTCCGATTAGCATCAAGAGATTCAGGATGTAAATAAATAACTGTATATCGAGTTTACAGCTAATTCAAACCAATCCTGTAGCATTTCTGGAAAACCCTGTAATTCTTTCAGTTTTCTAACTTTAAAATGTACTTATTAACAGGTTGGAATTCATTACCATCTAAAAGTATGTCTTTGAGATATTCACAATAACAAATGGATGATACTAAAAGCATTTTAGACCAATAATTCTTTACATTATTGACTGCATAATACAGAATAGTTCACATATAAACATTTTAGCACTAGAATATTGTTCTGAGTGCAGGGAGACAAGGGACTTGTTCAGGGTCCTACTGTCAGCTGTGGGCTCATCTTCAGTTTTGGGGCTTTGTGTTGCAATTACCACAAGATAAGCACAAAGATTTAAGAAAATGAGAGTAAATTTTGGACCTAAAAAAAAACAGGTTTATATTGTTTTCTCCTTGAATTGCAGCATACAAACCTGTGTAAAGAAATTAAAAATACAACAGGATTATTCCATTACAGAGTTATTTTCTATTTATTATTGTAGTGATGTTTGGCAAATATCCACAGTTATGAAATTTGAGAAATAATGATGTCAAAAACTATCTGCAGTATGCCAGTCTGCAAACTGTTTCTACATATATCACAGGATTCCATTTTGAGTTAGAAATTGATTGAGCGGGAGGTTATGAAGGCCAGTAATAATGAAGTTACTCTGAGGATAAGGATGTTACCAACGGTGTGCTGCAGGGATTAGTGCTTGATATGGTTCTTCTTTACATTTGTATAAGCAATACTATGGAAGGCCTTTTGGGAAATGTTTGCCTCTTTGCAGATGATAATGAAATCTGCAATAAGGCAGACAACCTGATGTGTGAATAGCAATGAAGAGGGATCTAGCGAAGAATAGTCTATAATCTGAGAGCTAAGATTTAATGCTAAAAAGTGCAGGGCCATGCATTTTGATTGCAAAAATCCAAGGGAATGAAGTATTTCTGAAAAGGAAAGAAGAACTGATGGGGGGGGGGGGGATAATCGTATCTAGGGCTTCTATTCTTTTTGTTAAATGCTCTTGAGTTGATGTTGCCTCAAGGAGACCCTGTGGATAGTTGTCCTTAATTGTATTTGATCTTCAATCAGGTGGTTAATTGTTGATAGAGTTACATTTATAGCTGCTGTTACTGTATTGATCCATTTCATAACTGGTCTTCATCTTTTTGCATTGATATTCTTTGGAAACAAGGTCTGTCAGGAAGATTATAAGCCTGCTGGGCCAAACCACAGAGTAAAACAGCAGAGTACAAGGGTGGATCCTGGACTGACCTAGCAGGACTCCAGTTTGTTCTGCTAGACTAGTCCAGATGAATGAGAAGTACAAAGCTATGCCTCCACTGTGCAGGAAGAAGACATGGGAGCCTTCAAAATGTTTGGCTGAAGGCCATGTCCACCTTTATGTGGACATCGAAGTGGTAGTGTTTGACAGATTAGAAAAGGATGACCACGTTACTGCCCTGCATATGTAAATGGGAATGACAGAACTACACTGCCCAGTATGAAGCCTGCACCCAGATGGAATGTGATCACACTCCTTCCAGGCTTGGACAAGTCAAATCTTTGTACGCAGAGATACATCTCTGCACTTGAAAATCATATTCAAGTCTTTCATAGCCATTCTGCCAAGAGCAACGCATCATCAGATTTCTTGACTGCTTGTTATTTCATTATTATTGATCACGTTAAATGTACTATTTCTATTTCTTCTCCATCAAGGATGAAGTTATTCATTGTTCCAGTTGTCAGGATCTTTTGTATAACAAGGTACTTCAGGCCGGAAGGTCGGGGGTTCAAATCCCACTAGAGGACAGCAACCTTGGGCCGGAAGGACTGGGGTTTCTAGTCCCACGGATGCTCCTTGTGGTCTTGGGCAAGCCACTTAACTCTCCATTGCCCATGTTCCCTGTAAGTATTAGTGTATGTGTCTCATGTCCCCGCGTGTTAAATGTATCCCCCAATTGTGTTGTGACCGCTTTGATTGAAGGATAAGGCGGTATACAAAACTGTCTAAATAAATAAATAAATAAATAAAATAAAACTCTGTTTATTAACGTTTCATACACTACAAAAAGCAGAACAATCAACATAAACAACCAGTCAACTGTTTGAATACAATAATGCTTGTTTCTATCCAGAATTTTGAATTTTTCTCCCTTTTATTCCCCCCCCCCCACAAATGGGTATCGTCCGAGCCCTAGTTTCGAATATGGACCTATTACTCCAGGCACGGTGGATGTTCTTACACCACACCCCGATTCTCCAGAACTAGCCTTCCCAGCATCAAACAGACCACTCTAACAACCCTTCCCCCCTCCCCGTTCCCCCCCCCCCACTCCTGTTCTGCAGACAGATCAGACCAGGTCAGCCCACCAAGCTGTTCAATAGCCACCGGAAGTAGTTGGAGGTCCACTACTCCCCTTCTCTTTGATCTCCAGGTGTGATGCCTGTCCCTACAAAGTCAGTAGTTCATTGTGGACTACTGGTGTCAAAGAATCTACATACCCACCCCACAGCACAAAGAAGCTCTCCCTTTGTTTCATATGACCTCAGGATGTCATATGCTCCAGCAACATCAGATGGTCAAAGCCATTATGCCATTCCCAATATCCTCTTCACGTTAAGGTGTAGGCTCAGTTTAAGACTTTGTTCATTGATTTTGATGTGGATGTTTTAGATCATCTTCACTTTCAGCTAGTAACATGATATAATCAGCATAGAGAAGGCTATTGAGTCTTCCATCAATCTTCACACCAGTTGTCTTCATAGAGTCTTATTTTTCTGATAAGTTATTCTGCATATAAATTGAATAGGTATGGGGAAAATATGCAGCCTTGCCCTACACCTTTGTTGATTTTAAACCATTCTTTTTCTCCATATTTTGTGTGTTATGTTGCTTCTTGATCAATGTAAAGGCTGTGCATGAGAACTATCAGATGTTCTGGTATACCCATGCTTCTTAAGGTGGACCACAGTTTTTCATGATTTATGCAATCAAATGTCTCGCTGTAGTCAATGAAACATGTAGATATCCTTTTGCTATTCTTTTGTCCATCTCATATTTGTAATAATGTCTCTTGTTCCTCGCCCTTTCCTAAAGAGGTGGAAAGAATACACTGAATTCTTCTACTGAATGGAGGAGTAGCCTCGTGGTTAGAGCAACAGCCTAGTACCTGTGGGATCTGGGTTCAATTCCCACTGGCACACCTTGTGCCCTTAGGCAAGTCACTTTACCCTCCATTGTCTTGGAAGAAAATACTGTCCCCCGCAGCCCCCTCTGGTGGCGGCGTAGTGTTTCCACCGGAGGCTGGGGAGCGCATAAGATTTGGGGTATCAGGGTTGGCCAGTTGCGAGGGTCGTAAGGTAGCGGTCCTTCGTGCCAACCTCGTTGCCAACTTCCCAATAAAGTGACTTCACAGCCAAGTGTGGGGAAAAAGGAAAAAGGCTATTATTTCTCCTTTGCGCAATATGGTTCAAAATATACGGTTCAGAAAGTAACAGGGCTGTAACAATCCTTACATCAGGTTCCACATATATAAAACGGTCAAAGTAACAACTGTTAATCTCCACAGTAACTCAAAACATAAGGTATCCTGTATTCACTTCATACATTCTTTAACTCCAAACAGATTATAGTTTTCCTACTGTACAATAAACGCATTCCATGGGTTCTTCCGCCTCCTCACCCCCAGATTCCACTGGCAGCCATTCCATGTCCGAGAGCTCTGAATCGGAAGCTCCAATGGGGCTGAGTTCTGGCTTTTTGAAAGCGTGCCAAACCGTGTTCCAATGCTTGTTTGTCAGCTTGGGGCGTCGGTTCTTGGCTATAGGATAGAACCCTGGCTGTTCATCTGCTATGGTTTTAAAAGCTCTCTTGTCCCAACCTTTAGCATTAACAGTTTTCTTCCTGGGGAAATCATCTGTTATTTCCTGCTTAAAAGTGTCATTATTATACTGATAAAATCCTCTCTTCTGCTTTTCTCCTATGCTGGGTTTAGGCACAATCACAGGCAATAACTGTTTTACCTTTGAGCTTTCTGTAGTCTCTTCCAGGAAAGGCTTGAGGCCTAGCCTGATTATCTTCTAATTCTTGCTGGCTCAAGTAATCCCCCCGGGTCTCTCTTTCTCTAGAGTGTGGATAAACTTCGTTGGGGCAGGGCTGCAGCTGATGCCCTCGGCCTTTGCTTCCACTCCCGTGGCAGTTAGCTAGTGGCCGCGCCCTCTCAGTTTTTCCCTGTTCACCAGGCCTCTGAGTTTTCCACCCTTCTCTCTGGTTACTTTTATAGAAATCTTTAAGAGTACCTTTCTCTTCTTGAGTATCCTTTTCAGCTGGATATCTTTCTCTCAGATCGTGGCTTAGCCCCTCTCCCTGGATAGGGCCGTCTCTCCAGCTGGATGGGAGAGCACCTTCTTCCTTGACTGCTCTCTGCAGTGCTGCTCCTTGGAGTTGTCTCTGGCCTGCTCTCCGGCCTACTCCTCGGCCTACTACTTGGTCTGCTCTCCAAGTTGCTTCTTGGCCTTCTCCTTGGCCTGCTCTTCGGCCTGCTCTTTGATCTCCCTTTTGAACTGCTCTGTCCCTGCTTAAATCGGGACTGACTGATTCTAAGTCCTGCCCATAGAGGCGTGGTTCCTCTGCATCCAAGCTGGCTCTCCTGCTCCCTCTATGTGGGCTTTCGGGATATTGCAACTGAAACTTGTTTTTTTCTAAATTTAAAACTTTTTTCCTTTCTGCCAGAGGGTCCGCTGCATCACACATCCCCCTTCTCAAAATATTACAGGCTGGGGGAAACTCTTCACCGCAGCACGTAATACATGACCTAAAGTCAGCTTTTCTCTGCTGCTTGCGACCATGTGTGACTTGCTTGCTGTTTACCGGCACCCTGTTAAGGTGATATCCATGCTCGGTATGCGTCCACAGCACGTCCCATTCCTGCCAAGGTCGAAGAAGATTGGCATGGTAGACCTGTTCCCGTCCTTTTGAGTTTCGCACAACATAGGAAGTGGTGCCCACCGGGTGGACGACGGTATGGGGACCCTTCCACTGGTACTCAAATTTAGGAGCCGGCCCGGGTACTAGAATCACTACCTTCTCCCCGACTTTTAAATGTCTTGGCTTCGTCCGTCTGTCGTAGTAGTGCTTCTGTTTCTTTTGGCTCTCTTTAAGCTTCTCCGTAGCAAACCGGGAAGTTCGCTCCAGGCGTGTTCTCAAGTCTCGTAGGAATAGGGGTACTGCCCAGGGGAATCGCGTGGCCTGGTCAATGATCACCAGGATATATTGAAAGCCGCGCGGAGTCTTGATAAGGGGTCCGACGATGTCCATGGCCAGTCTTCTAATGGGTTCCGCTATTACAGGCATCGGAACTAACGGCACTCCCGCTGGTCGGTGCGTTGTAACCCTCTGGCAGGACGCGCAGGACTCGCAAAAGCGGGTGGTCTCTCGGAAAACGCCTGGCCAGTAAAATCTTGCTAAAATTTGGTCCAGGGTGCCCTGTGAGCCTTTATGGCCTCCTGTGGGATGGTCGTGGGCTAGTGGCAGGACGGATAGCTTAAACTTGCTTGGGACGACCAACTGCTTACGAACCAGTCCAGTCCGCACATCTTTGCTTTCTCTGTACAAAATTTCCTCGTCCATTACGAACCTGGGGTACGTCTCACAGTCTTCCTGGGCCTGTTCGATCGCCCGAACCAACGCAGGGTCTGCCCTCTGCTCCATTTTAAAGGAGGGAAATTTTCCGATTACCTCCGCGGGTATCCAAGGCATACCTCTTCCTGCCTCTAACTCTGCTTTCCCCCGGGATCGACTTCTCCTCTCTCTCCTTCGGTCAGCTTTAGGTTTTCGTCCCTTTCGTGCTGGGTCCCCTATTAGCTCATCATGCGAAGGGAGATCTTCTAGGGCAGCCTCTTTTGAACAAGAGGGCTTCTCACCATCCTGGGAGTGGGCCCTTGTGGAGACTAGAGCCTTAGTTTCCCTTGTATCCCTCTCCATACCATTCAGCTGGGGTAGGGGAGCTTCCGACCGATCAGGGTGTATGCGAGTGGAATCTGGTTTTTCTTGAGGCAACAAACCTTCTTTCAACGTTTTTCTAAATTGTGGCCAATCTCGGCCCAGGACCAAGTCCTGCGGTAACTTTGGGACTACTGCAATTGGCACTTAATTTACAATGCCCATCCCTTTTATCCACAATTTATAAATAGGGTAGCGTGTGGCTGCTCCATGCACGCACTTGATTTTCACATATCCTTCTGGAGATTCTGGAACCGAGAGTCCATGAGCCTGGATCGTCGACCATAATTTCTTAGAAACCATGGTCTGGTCGGCTCCAGAATCCAATAAGGCTTGTACACTTATACCTTGTATTTTCACATTAATCACAAACCCATCATGCATTAGTCTTGGTGATTCTCCTACCAAGGCAGTACGTACATGACATTCATATTGTACATGTCCCTTCTTACCGCAAGCAAAACATTTTCTTGAACTCTCTTTGTTTAGGGGCTTATTACTCTGCCACCTACCACCTGGAGGACGTGAGGGACTCTCCCTTCCTTGTGCCTCCAACCCCATGGCTATTCGTGGGCCTGCCCTAGGCTGGGTCACTTTTTCGGCCTCTAAGTATCTCTCCGTGAGTGCTATTGCCTCTGTGGTATTGCAACAATTCTGGAGCATCAAAATGTTTTGCACTCTACTAGGTAGGGCATTCATGTACTGCTCCAGAATTATAGCATCCATGAGTGTACTTATGCTCTTCCTTTCGGGCTGCAACCACTTATAAGCTAGGCTACGTAATCTGTGGCCTAGTGCCTTAGGTGTCTCATTTGCTTTAAGAAAGGTAGCCCTAAACATTTTATTATACGCTACTGGCGTAAGACCCACACGATCCCTGATCACTGTTACCACATCGGTATATGAATTCGCTAACTCTGGTGGCATTGACCTGTAGGCCGCCAGCGCTTCACCCGTGAGTGATGCCGCTAGGCGTATCGCCCACTGCTCCTCGGGCCATTTAGCCGAATGTGCAATTCTAGCAAATATGTCCAAAAAGTCATCAATGTCATCGCTCGGACTGAGTTTACCAACCATCAAGTCTGAACAAGACCAGTGTCCAAGGTCAGAGTTTACCGTTCCGGCGAGTGATGTCTTCTCTGCTTTGCTCTGAGCCAGTTCCTGCCGCTGCTGCGCAAGCCATGTGTTCATAGTCTCTATGACTGGCAGTTGCTGCGCTTGCACCGCCTTCAGTGCTTGCTCTTGGCTTTGTTGTGCCAGCTCTGCCTGCTTGCTGAACTGGTGTGCCATCCAGGCACACAGTTCCTTGGGCTCCATCGTACCTGTTGGAAAACAAACAGAGACAAACCCAAGTGTGGCTCCTCACAATATTTTTCCTCACACCCCTTTTTTTTTTTTTTTTGACTTCCCCAGATCCAACACTAGGTAGGCTTATATACACCTTACCTTGCTCTAGTGTTGCGTCAGCTTTGGGGAATATATGTAGTCATCCAAGGGTTGCTCCACTGCTTCTGGACTCACCAGAGGATCTCCCACCTTCAGGATTTTTTTGTTCTCTCTTTTCAGCTCCGGTCCGGATTCCAGGACTCCGCTCCGTGTTTTCAACTCCGGTCCGGCCTATTTGTATCCGCTCTGCTCCTGGTTTTCCTTCCAGTCCAGTTTTTGTTGCAGGACGGTTCGGGTTTTACTTTTTTGAGAGCTTCTTTTTTTTTTTCAGAAAAAGGAGAAAGCTGGTACTTTCTTTTGTACTGGTATAAATACAGTCCTGTACACTTGAGGGTACCGTAAAAATCCTTAAAACTACGCCACTTATGTCCCCCGCAGCCCCCTCTGGTGGCAGCGTAGTGTTTCCACCGGAGGCTGGGGAGCGCATAAGATTTGGGGTATCAGGGTTGGCCAGTTGCGAGGGTCGTAAGGTAGCGGTCCTTCGTGCCAACCTCGTTGCCAACTTCCCAATAAAGTGACTTCACAGCCAAGTGTAGGGAAAAAGGAAAAAGGCTTTTATTTCTCCTTTGCGCAATATGGTTCAAAATATACAGTTCAGAAAGTAACAGGGCTGTAACAATCCTTACATCAGGTTCCACATATATAAAACGGTCAAAGTAACAACTGTTAATCTCCACAGTAACTCAAAACATAAGGTATCCTGTATTCACTTCATACATTCTTTAACTCCAAACAGATTATAGTTTTCCTACTGTACAATAAACGCATTCCATGGGTTCTTCCGCCTCCTCACCCCACGATTCCACTGGCAGCCATTCCATGTCCGAGAGCTCTGAATCGGAAGCTCCAATGGGGCTGAGTTTTGGCTTTTTGAAAGCGTGCCAAACCGTGTTCCAATGCTTGTTTGTCAGCTTGGGGCGTCGGTTCTTGGCTATAGGATAGAACCCTGGCTGTTCATCTGCTATGGTTTTAAAAGCTCTCTTGTCCCAACCTTTAGCATTAACAGTTTTCTTCCTGGGGAAATCATCTGTTATTTCCTGCTTAAAAGTGTCATTATTATACTGATAAAATCCTCTCTTCTGCTTTTCTCCTATGCTGGGTTTAGGCACACAATCACAGGCAATAACTGTTTTACCTTTGAGCTTTCTGTAGTCTCTTCCAGGAAAGGCTTGAGGCCTAGCCTGATTATCTTCTAATTCTTGCTGGCTCAAGTAATCCCCCCGGGTCTCTCTTTCTCTAGAGTGTGGATAAACTTCGTTGGGGCAGGGCTGCAGCTGATGCCCTCGGCCTTTGCTTCCACTCCCGTGGCAGTTAGCTAGTGGCCGCGCCCTCTCAGCTTTTCCCTGTTCACCAGGCCTCTGAGTTTTCCACCCTTCTCTCTGGTTACTTTTATAGAAATCTTTAAGTGTACCTTTCTCTTCTTGAGTATCCTTTTCAGCTGGATATCTTTCTCTCAGATCGTGGCTTAGCCCCTCTCCCTGGATAGGGCCGTCTCTCCAGCTGGATGGGAGAGCACCTTCTTCCTTGACTGCTCTCTGCAGTGCTGCTCCTTGGAGTTTGTCTCTGGCCTGCTCTCCGGCCTACTCCTCGGCCTACTACTTGGTCTGCTCTCCAAGTTGCTTCTTGGCCTTCTCCTTGGCCTGCTCTTCGGCCTGCTCTTTGATCTCCCTTTTGAACTGCTCTGTCCCTGCTTAAATCGGGACTGACTGATTCTAAGTCCTGCCCATAGAGGCGTGGTTCCTCTGCATCCAAGCTGGCTCTCCTGCTCCCTCTATGTGGGCTTTCGGGATATTGCAACTGAAACTTGTTTTTTTCTAAATTTAAAACTTTTTTCCTTTCTGCCAGAGGGTCCGCTGCATCACAATACTTGGCAGTCTACTTCTAGTCATGCCTTGCCAAGAAAACCCAGGGGCTGCTGGGTCAGCATTGACTTAATAGCACTTAAAAAATAATATATATATATCAAATGGATTAACACCTGTACCTTACAATCAGGAACCAATGGTGATGAAATTATTATCAAAGAATAAAGCACAGGGAACTGATGGCATTCCCATTGAAATATTACAGCAATCAGTTGCAGTTGTTATATTACAAAGGTCTATCATACAAAAGTATTTCTCCCTCAAATCTTCTCTAAGACTATGATGTTTTCTATGGTTGAAAACCCTTATATTTAAACTACTGAGTTTCTATAATTTTTTTTTCTTCCCTTTTATTATAAGGTTAATATGAACTTGGGGTCTCAGACTTCCGTTGGCACTACTTTTTAGACTGTGTCCTCATATAGTGTGCCGATCTTGCATCAATGACCACCTTGTTCAGAATAAATTTAAATACTTCTAGATTTTATCTTCAGAAACCCAAAAGAGTGCTTATCTTAATATTCTTCAGTTTTCCCCTGGCACCATGCCTGCGTTTCACCACAGTGAGTTTCTTCAGGAGGTTCTTTATACTGAAGCACTTTGTTGCAAAGTCCGCTAGTTTATTCCTTGTTGCTTAGCATGTTGCCGTGAGCCTACCGGCTTCTAAAAAACGTCACGCATAGAAAAAGCTAAAAATAAATAAATAAATAACACGTCTATGGGGATCGTCAAAGTTGAGAGGTCATGGTCATGTGCTATACTGGGCATGTCCCCAACAGCACACGTACTGCATGATGCTGTTGCCCTAATCATAAGTGCACACCGTTAGTAAAAGGGCCCCTTCGCCTGTAGCTGAGGCAATGAAGAATCACGAGACCTGCATAAGAACAAAAGATATGCCATACTGGGTCAGACCAAGGTCCATCAAGCAGAGTATCCTGTTTCCAACAGTGGACAATCTAGGCCATACGTACCTAGCAGTTTCCCCAAAAGACGCAGGTTCCACAATGCTTGTATTGGGTCAAGCATTGATATCCTGGGTTCCTTTTTAACCCTTTGAAGGTTGTCAGACGGCTGCCTGGATGAGAATGTTCACAGTCTTGGCAAGTGCATATATCAATATGATTTGCAAGGGATTGTGGGAAATGCAGTCCATTCACACCAGACACAGCTGCTCACAATAATTAGTTGTGCTTGAGTGTAAAGGAAATAAGATATTTATTTATGGGGTCATTTCTCCCAACACAGATATGCTTGGTAGCACATAAAACAGGATACTTGCTTTCAGTGTTAAACTTAGAAAAACAAAATCAGGAAAACAACAGATGAACTTGTCAGGCAATCAAATGAAAAGAATAAAGACCTGGTTGGTAACAAACTGGTCTTTTCTGTAGGCTTTAGCTAATATTTTCTTAGCAGTGTTTCAAACAACAAGCAAAACCCACAAAGAAGGGAAAAACTGTTCTTTTCAGGTTAACTTCTTATATCTTCACACATAGACTCAGAAGTGATTCCCTCAGAGCTCACAAGCAATTAGGTAAGGCTCAATTGCTAGCAGTTATCCAGCTGAAACCCCTCAGCTGGCTTGCTTTCTACTGCGTGACCCAAAATCCTACTCAGGAGCTTTTCTGAGTAGATTAAAGAACAAGTTTGTATTTCTTTGTGATGGTTGCTGTACTTTGTAACAGTAAATTACCAAAGGAGTTTAGAAAGAGAGCAATCCATGTATTCACAGCCTGTATCTAAGACCCCTCTCCCTTCTTCAACAATCATGGGTTCAATATCATGGATTGGCACAGAGGAATTTCTCAATGTAGCACTCTCAGGAGAATACTTGTTTCCCTGCTGTCTTTCAAGGTTATAGCTAGGGCATAGATCAGTGTTCATACCTGAGCTTCCATTGCTGTTAGAGTTCCTCTCTAAATAGCCTGGCCAGTATGTAGTCCAGTTCTTATGTCCAGCCTTCCAATCCAGATCCCTGGACACTGGATCTCTCTTCACATACCTTCTGGCACGGGTCTTAGGGTCCCATCCACGTGCAGCCGTCTCCCTCACAGGTACCGTCTGGAGATTCCTAGCTCTGCAGCACCATTCCTCTGGCTTTCCCCAGTCCAATGGTGTATGCTGGCCTTTTGAATGTCTCCCAGTATACGTACTGCTCTGGACTCCTTTAGACCTCCCAAATGCTTTTCTCTTCTTTCTTCCAAAGGGTTTCTTGCCCTCTCTGTCCGTCCGGTCTGGCTTCTGCTTCTGATGATCTTCCAGATGAAACTGAGGATAATTCTGAGGATAAGTCTCTGTAGAATAAACTCTACCTTTATTCTGCTTTGACGAGTGCTCCACCCTAGCACAGCGCAGCTGTGCTGAATCAGGCCCTGCCCTTTGAGATGAGTGCTTGGGGATTACCTCATAGCCCTCCTGATTGAACACACCTTTCCCCTGATTGATTTAACAAAAAATAGTGGGTTCACAGATTAATTAGCTTTAAAAGAAAAAAAATTCCTTTCAGAAAAATTCCCAGAAGTATATACTGTACTCACAATTGCAGATTTCTCTCCAGAAGTAACAGCCCCCCTTTCTAGTCCTTCAAGACAAGATAAAAGAAGCAAATTCAGTCTTGGAGGGACAGCAGGAGCGCATCTAGTTAAGATGATTCAACAAAAACATAATCTATACCGTGAATAGTAACTAAGCATTTACAAACTGAGCACCCTAGGGATGGACCCTAAAGTTACTGCTTGGGTTAGAAATTGGTTGGGTGGGAGGCGACAAAGAGTACAAGTAAATGGAGCTCACTCTGAGGAGAAGGATGTTACCAGTGGTGTGCCCCAGGGATCTGTCCTTGGTCCGATTCTTTTTAACATCTTTGTTAGTGATATAGCGGAAGGGCTGTCGGGTAAGGTTTGCCTCTTTGCAGATGATACCAAAATCTGCAATAGAGTAGACACCCAGGAAGGTGTAGATAACATGAGGAGGGATCTAGCTAAGCTTGAAGAATGGTCTAGAATTTGGCAGCTGGGATTTAATGTTAAAAAATGTAAGGTCATGCATTTGGGCTGCAGCAATCCAAGGGAGCAATACAGTATAGGAGGTGAAGTACTTTTGTCCACTAAAGAAGAGCGGGACTTAGGCGTGGTTGTGTCTGATGATCTTAAAGAAGCTAAACAGGTAGAAAAGGCGATGGCAAAAGCTAGAAGGATGCTTGGGTGCATACGGAGAGGAATGGCTAGCAGAAAAAAGGAGGTGATAATGCCTCTGTATAAGTCTTTGGTGCGACCTCATTTGGAGTATGGTGTGCAATTCTGGAGACCGCACCTTCAAAAGGATGTGAACAGGATGGAGTCGGTGCAGAGGGTTGCTACTAAAATGATTAATGGGCTTCATTATAAAGCATATGAGGACAGACTTAAGGATCTTAATATGTACACCTTAGAGGAAAGGCGGGATAGAGGTGATATGATTGAGATGTTTAAATACCTCCGTGGCATAAATGTTCAGGGAGAGAGCTTCTTTCAATTGAAAGCAAGTTCTGCTACGAGGGGACATGGGATGAGGGTGAAGGGAGATAGATTCAGGAGTGATATGCGGAAATATTTCTTTACGGAAAGAGTAGTGGATCCATGGAATAGTCTCCCAGTGGAGGTGGTAGAGATGAGGACAGTAACTGAATTCAAAAAAGCAAGTAAATATGATGTAGATAGTTTCCCTCAGTTACTTCCAAGTTGTTCTCCCCGTTCATTGTAAATACAACGCAGAGTGCCTGCGTTGTATAGATGTTGTTTGAATGTAAACCGCACTGATCTAAATAGCGCGATATAGAAGAATTGGTAAATAAATAAATAAATGGGACCAACACAGAGGATCTCTAAAGATAAAAAGTGGACTGTTGTAGTTGTTGTTATGGAAGGACAGACTAGATAGGCCATGTGGTCTTTTTCTGTCATCATGTTTCTATGTTTCTAAGGAAACCGAAGGAAGAAGGTCCCCCCTGCAGCCATAACATGAGGTTTAAGCTGGAGGAAGGACTTCCTCCTCAGTTGAATATAACGGGAAACGTCAGGGAAAATAGACATTCTTAATCCATAAAAATCAACATTCTTTTTCAGAACGGGCGGAGGGTTTTAACATGTTATCCACAATGACGCCTTAATCTTTTTCCTGGGTGGTGGTTCCCAATGTGGAACCTTGCATTGTGTACCCATAGTTTGGGTTGTTCATTCCTAGGTGCATAACTTTGCACTTGTCCACATTAAATATCATCTGCCATTTGGATGCCCAGTCTTCCAATTTATCAAGATCCTCTTGCAATTTTCCACAGTCCTTTTGGGTTTTAACAACTTTAAATAGTTTTGTGTCATCTGCAAATTTGATAACCTCACTCATTATTTCCTTATCCAGGTCATTTATGAATATATAAAAAATCAGCAGACCCAGCAGAGATTCCTGGGGTACACCACTATTCACCTTTTTCCATTGGGAAAATTGGCCATTTAGCCCTACCCTCTGCTTTCTATCTTTTAACCAGTTCTTGATCCTCAATAGTACACTGCCTCCTATCCCATGACTCTTTAGTCTTGCCAAAAGTCTCTAATGAGGGACCTTGTCAGAGGCTTTCTGAAAGTCCAGATACACTATATCAACCGACTCACCTTTGTCTACCTGTTTATTCACACACAAGTTGGCTGCCAGGCTCACTCAAATATTTATAACTGTTTTATTATACCACTCTGCATGCAGCCTGTTGTGTGGTAAACATAACGTATGAGTGAATTTGAATGAAATATTTGCTAATCTAAATTTGAGTCTGATACACTTTTGAGTGGGATTTACGCCTTCCCAGTGTGGCACTTTTAATGACATTCCTTTCAGATCTTCCCAAGAAGTTAGCTTTTATTCCTGCCCAATGAGTAGATGATGATAAAATCACTAAAAGTGCAGGATGTGTCTGAGTGAATTTGTTTTCTTGAAACGCTTTCTTCCTTGACTCACTAGGAAATAAAGTGAATAGCTTGAATATTCAACTCCCTTTTGAAGAAAGGACATCCATTCTCCTCCTCTATCAGGAATCAATAATGGAAATCATGCAGACAGAACAAGTTCCTTTCATGGTTCATTTGCGTAATACAACACCGGCGTTTATGCTTCAGCACAGAAAGATTAACAATTGTATTCTACAAAAGCAGAAGAAGCATTTCTTGTAGGGAGGACAAGATAAAGTGTCTCTTCATTTTCATATGAAATAAGAATTAGCTTCCATCAGATTAACTGTGCAGTCTTCCTCACTAAAGACTTCACTATGGATATTTGCAACTATGTGAAAGCTGAATTTCTATTCCGTGTTGTTTGGCCAGGCCTGGCAGTCCGTAAAACACTCCTTAGCATTAGTCCATCTGTTGTTCATAATTTTTAGGCTCCTTATTAGCCATGGAAAGTGTTATTTACAACAGCTTGTTGGTACGTACTACCCTGGGACTCTGCCATTAAACGAAAGCCAAAACAGTGCATAACATCATTTAAAGAATCCAACTAAAACCATGTGTTAGACAGCAGAGACATCCCAGATAAACTGTTATGTACAGTACTTTATATTAAAACACATTTCTGAATACTGTTGTAAATAGTGAAATAAAATCTAACTTAAAAAACTATAATCTTGATGACAGACAAGCAAACAGACAAGTACATGCTTCCAAGAGAATTCCTGGTTACAGAATCAGCAGAATTTCATTCTGAGTCAGAAATTTACTTTGGTGGGGGGCGGAGCCTGATGTCCAGCGGGTTAGACGCTTTGCGCTGAAGCTCCCGAGGGGCCTACTCAGAATCCTGACTTAATACCTACATTAACTTGATATTTTGCTCCGAACTTACCGGGGTGCCTCGGGGGAGATGGCGGCCCATAAACCAGCGCGCTTAGACTTCGGATCTTCCTCTTCTTCACACGGAAAACGTTCCAAGACAGAGCTGCCTTCCCCACAAAAGATGGTGCCATTTCGGGATAACCCCGAAATGCAACAGGAGATCTTGGAGGAAATACGTGGTGTGAAGGAACTGGTGCAGTCTAACGGAGAAGCGCTCCGAGCCATGAGAGAAGATTTTGGTGTGCTTCAGGATCGTTTTGAAGGTCTTTCATTACGGCAGGACAATATGGCGGGGGTCCTCGACTCGCACGTGGTGCGCTTGGTGAAACTGGATGAGGCTGAGCGTCAGATACAGAATCTACAAAAAGAGTTAGAGGATAGCAATAATCGAGCCCGTCGCAACAATGTAAGGCTCATTGGTGTACCGGAGGGCGCGGAAGCAGGAGATATGAGAGAATTCCTGGTCAAAACTCTTCCCTCCTTGCTGAAGATTACTTTTCACAGAGATCTGGAAATTGACCGAGCACACCGTGTTCCTACCAGCATGGCGCTCAATCGGACGACCCCCCGGCCCATCATTTTTCGTCTACTGAGATATCAGCAAGTTGAGCAAATCCTAAATGCTGCCCGGGCGAATCGTCATTTGGAGTTTGAAAATCATAAAGTCTCCTTCTTCCCTGACTTGGCTAAGCCCACAGCTGACCGTCGGAAGAGACTCCTTGCTTTTCGACCTAGACTTCAACAGCTACAGGCTCGCTTCGGCATCTTATATCCAGCGAAGCTCAGAGTGACTCTCCATAACCAAACTCGTACCTTCGAAGATCCTGATCTGCTAGCAACATTTCTAGCTTCTAAAGAAGCAGACCAGATGCGCTAACCCAACAGCTTGGATGGAATCCGCTGGAACTGTCCGCCATTTTGAATGGCCCGATGCGGTGATCGCTGCCTGAAACGGAGACTGCCTGGACTTTCTTTCTCTTTATATATACCTTATTGGTCTCCTTTCTTTCCACGATGAGATCCTTGGTTAGTTTCGGAACCTGTATAGCACTGTAGGATTTATGTTTTAATTCAGGCCTTCTCTGGGGTTTCTCCCCGCAGACATCAGGCCGCCAGTGATTTCTGGGGTTTTGCTTCTTCTCTAGGCACTCCGGTGCTTATTTTGTTATAAGGGGCGCTTCATGGTTTTCCTTAGTTTAATTCCTATCATGTTGTTTCTGCAGTCATTTACTGGTACTATGAGCGACATTGTGTACCTCTGTGCGCTATTATGTTTCTTTTTCAGATTGTTTAACTATTTGGCATTGCTTTATGTACGTTATCATTACTGACTGTAAAAGGCATCAATAGTCCATTCCACGGAGGGACAATCCCTAGCTCTCTTAATCATGATTATTCTGAGTCAGTGTTTTTTTAGGAGGCCCATTTACTGGGCATAGCTATTTCCTATCTCCTTCATTACGAAATACTGGCAATTAGCTCCTATCTGAACCTCAATGATAGGTGGAATTATGTCCATTTTACTGTAATTATGCGCAACTACCTCGTCTGTCAATCTCTTCCACTCAAGCCCTTCACTGCTTGTTTAAAAGGAAGGTGTTCCCTGATTATGTTCTAACTGCTAACTGCTCTCACTTGGCTGTTTACTTTTGTATACATTTCTGCCACAGGATCAGCCTGTATCATCAATACCATTTCTGCTTGTTTGCTGTACAATAACTGTTGTGTGTAAGCGCTTGTGTGATGACTCTTATTAGTTTAGAGAAGAAGCATAGGGGTGGGGGGTAATTGGGGTTGTTTTCCTTATTGTATGTGTGTATTTGTATCTTTTGGTGTGTTGTTACTTTTGTTTGTTGTAAAATGAAAATAAACGTCTTTAAAAAAAAAGAAATTTACTTTGGTAAATTGATCTGATGAGAAACTGTCCCTCTGAAATGCAGTTAGAAACAGCACAAAGGCATTACTATGAGTATATCTGATTTCCCTCCTGATTTGTCTGCCTGCAATTAGCAAGTGGCTGTTTATAATACGCTAGAGCCTTCTTTCTATAGCTCCTTGCTATGTCTCTTCTCTTATCACTCTCTACACTGCTCACCAGGCAAGTCATTCTCACTCTGCCCTTCCACTCCATTGCCTGCTCCTGACTCCATGCTTTCCACCGTACACTCTTATCTCTCTCTACACTGCTCACCAGGGAAATCAATCTCAGCTCTGTCCTTCCACTCCATTACCAGCTCCTGACTCCGTGTATAGCAGCACTACTTGGGGATATTCAGCGGCACTAACTGTGTTCGTGCTGTTCAATATCCCGCTTAGGGGTATTTACATGGTTTTAATATTCAAAATAACCTCCAAGAAAGCAAAGAAAAGAAGTACAGAATTTGAATTCTGGTGAAAAATCATTTTTAAATACAGAGAAATTAAGATCAATATAGAATTTGCATGTGATACCTCTTTATTGGACTAACATTTAGCAATACCACTACTATAACTACCAGCACATTTATTTATTTATTAACATTTCTTATATACCGCACTATTTGCCATCAACGCGGTTTACATAGAACAGAAACATCCGACAGTTTACATATGTCTGGTCATTACATTTAACAGGAAATGGAACTTGGAGAACAGGGTAAACTATGTACATAGGAGGTGTAATGAGAGTGGATACTGTTTGGTGTTTTCATAAAGGAAGGAACACATTTTGCTGACGTTATAGTGAAAGAAATGCAGGGGCCGATATTCGAAGCTCTGGATATTTAAACATCACAGCGGTCAGTCATGGAATTTGTCAGACGGCTGCCTGGGTGAGAATGTTCACAGTCTTGGCAAGTGCATATATCAATATGATTTGCAAGGGATTGTGGGAAATGCAGTCCATTCACACCAGACACAGCTGCTCACAATAATTAGTTGTGCTTGAGTGTAAAGCCAATAAGATATTTATTTATGGGGTTATTTCTCCCAACACAGATATGCTTGGTAGCACATAAAACAGGATACTTGCTTTCAGTGTTAAACTTGGAAAAACAAAATCAGGAAAACAACAGTTGAACTTTTCAGGCAATCAAAGCAAAAGAATAAAGACCTGGTTGGTAACAAACTGGTGTCTTTTCTGTAGGCTTTAGCTAATATTTTCTTAGCAGTGTATCAAACAACAAGCAAAACCCACAAAGAAGGGAAAAACTGTTCTTTTCAGGTTAACTTCTTATATCTTCACATATAGACTCAGAAGTGATTTCCTCAGAGCTCACAAGCAATTAGGTAAGGCTCAATTGCTAGCAGTTATCCAGCTGAAACCCCTTAGCTGGCTTGCTTTCTACTGCGTGGCCCAAAATCCTACTCAGGAGCTTTTCTGAGTAGATTAAAGAACAAGTTTGTATTTCTTTGTGATGGTTGCTGTACTTTGTAACAGAAAATTACCAAAGGAGTTTAGACAGAGAGCAATCCATATATTCACAGCCTGTATCTAAGACCGCTCCTTCCCCTTCTTCAACAATCATGGGTTCAATATCAGGGATTGGCACAGAGGAATTTCTCAATGGAGCACTTTCAGGAGAATACTTGTTTCCCTGCTGTCTTTCAAGGTTATAGCTAGGGCATAGATCAGTGTTCATACCTGAGCTTCCATTGCTGTTAGAGTTCCTCTCTAAATAGCCTGGCCAGTATGTAGTCCAGTTCTTATGTCCAGCCTTCCAATCCAGATCCCTGGACACTGGATCTCTCTTCACATACCTTCTGGCACGGGTCTTAGGGTCCCTTCCACGTGCAGCCGTCTCCCTCACAGGTATTTATTTATTTTATTTATTTATTTACATTCTCTTATATACCGCGCTATTCTGCATCAGTGCGGTTTACATTGAACAAACTGAAATTACATTGAACAGGGCATTATAACTTGGAGATAACTATTTTACAGGTACCGTCTGGAGATTCCTAGCCCTGCAGCACCATTCCTCTGGCTTTCCCCAGTCCAATGGTGTATGCTGGCCCTTGGAATGCCTTCCAGTATATGTACTGCTCTGGACTCCTTTAGACCTCCCAAAGGCTTTTCTCTTCTTTCTTCCAAAGGGTTTCTTGCCCTCTCTGTCCGTCCGGTTTGGCTTCTGCTTCTGATGATCCTCCCGATGATGAAGATGTCCAAGATGAGGATCTCCAAGCTGATCCTGAGGATGAGGATCTCCCAGATGAAACTGAGGTTGAGGATCAAGATGAGGATAATTCTCTGTAGAATAAACTCTACCTTTATTCTGCTTTAATGAGTGCTCCACCCTAGCACAGCATAGCTGTGCTGAATCAGGCCCTGCCCTTTGAGATGAGTGCTTAGGGATTACCTCATAGCCCTCCTGATTAAAAACATGTTTCCCCACTTCAGCTCCTCTAATGGCTGTTGGAAACCTGGTGCATTCTGGGACTGGTAGTCTTTTATGGGAAAATTATGTTTTCTTATTTCTACCAGAACTGACAGGTTGCTTGTTCAGAGTCACTTCACCTTTTCTATAGCTCCTTCCTGAGCTATGATAAGCTTCCTTATCACAAATTCCAGCATCAGTGTCTGGATAGTTGCCAGAGCTGAGCATCTGGAAAGAGCAGTTACTGTAGCTACCTGGACAGTGGAATTTATCTGGACACTGGATGAATATTGCTGCTATCCAGATAGTGGCCGGCACTGCCCTGCTCCACCCATAGATCATCCCCACAACAATCTGGATATCACTGAGGTGATCTGTGGAGATCTTCATCGGCACTATCTGTATAGTGCCACTAAATATCTCTCTTAGCGCCTATAGCCGGATAACCTTTGTGGTTACTTTTGTATATAAAATGCTATATATGAATGAGTGTGATTCATTCTCTCTTACCATCGGAGAACTGCTGATGTGTGTGACTATGTTTTATTTATTTATTTATTTATTTATTTAACAATTATTTCTATACCGCTCTTTCACAAGTATCAAGTGCGGTTTACAATGAACATTATGTTATATGGTATGGGTAGTATCATACCAAGTCATTTTACATAGAACATAGAACAGGTGAACTAGGTACAGGTAACAGTATAATATTTAAACAGTAAATTATTAGAACGTTAAACTATTAGAACATATGTACATAGTAGATATTTACAATTATCTTATATCGCTTGTAGGTGTAAACATTAATTTAATCTTGAAGGCACGTAGTTATATAATGGTTGTATTTGCTAGTTAACCTGTGTCTCTTTGTGTAGTCTGGCTAGTTTCTGCTCCTTTGTTGTAGTGTAATGAGAATAAATGGGTTTTCAGTTTTTTTTCTAAATTCCTTTATGTCCGATAGTAGGCGAATGTTGTCAGGAAGGTTATTCCAGAGGATAGGTGCTGAATGAGAGAAGGCTCTCATGTTGGTTTGTTTTCTAGCTTTTGTGTAATCTTTTGGTACTGCGATAGTGTTTGTGTTTCTACTCCTTTGTGATCTTTTATCTATTTCTACATTGATGAGTGTATTGAGTACTGATGGCGCTAAGTTATTTATTAGTTTAAATGTAGTTAGTAGAATCTTGTATTTTATCTGCTGTGAATAGGTAGCCAATGGAGTTCAGCCAAGGTCGGTGTGATATGTTGGATTGAGCTTATATTCATTATTATCCTTGCTGCTATGTTCTGAGTTAGTTGTATCTTTTAATGTTTTGTTTTGTGATGCCATTAAGGATTAAATTTGCAAAATCAAAATGTGGGGTTATGATAGCTTGAATTATGGTTATGAAATCTTGTAAGTGAATTAAAGGTCTTAGTTGTCTCAAGGTCTTAAGTTTGTAGTGTATGTTTTTTGTTAGATATTTTATGTGTGAATCCATGTTAAGCTTATTGTCAAGTATCACACCTAGGTATTTTATTTCTTTTTTTATGTTGATCTCATGGTTATCAAGTGTGATGGTGCTTGGAGGTGTGTATGTTTGGTTTTTAGTAATATATAGTACATCAGTTTTTGAGAAGTTAATGTGTAGGTTCTGATCGCTGAGCCATATTGTTAGTTCTTTAAAGCATTCTGTTATTTGTTGTAGTGGAGGGTGTGGGATTTTAAATGGGAGGTAAAACATTATATCGTCGGCGTAGTATGCCCTGCCATATCAACCACTACAACAGTCCCCTTTTTACCTTTAGAGATCCTCTGAGTTTGTCCCATGCTTCTTTGAATTCAGATACTGTCCTCATCTCCACCACCTCCACTGGGAGACTATTCCACAGATCCACCACTCTTTCCGTAAAGAAATATTTCCGCATATCACTCCTAAATCTATCCCCCTTCACCCTCATCCCGTATCCCCTCATAGCAGAACTTGCTTTCAATTGAAAGAGACTCTCCTCCTCTGAATTTATGTCACGGAGCTATTTAAATGTCTCAATCATATCACCTCTATCCCGCCTTTCCTCTAAGGTGTACATATTAAGATCCTTAAGTCTGTTAACTATTTTAGTAGCCACCCTCTGTACCAACTCCAGCATGTTTATATCCTTTTGAAGGTGCGGTCTCCAGAATTGCATACTATACTCCAAATGAGGTCGCACCAAAGACTTATACAGAGGCACTATCACCTCCTTTTTTCTGCTAGCCATTCCTCTCCGTACTTCACCTCCTATACTATATTGCTCCCTTGGATTGCTGCAGCCCAAATGCATTACCCTGCATTTTTTAGCATTAAATCTCAGCTGCCAAATTCTAGATCATTCTTCAAGCTTAGCTAGATCCCTCCTCATGTTATCTATACCTTCTTGGGTGTCTACTCTATTGCAGAGTTTGATATCATCTGTAAAGAGGCAAACCTTATCTGACAGCTCTTCCGCAATATCACTAAAAGAAATGTTAAAAAGGAATCGGACCAAGGACAGATCCTTGCGGCACACTACTGGTAACGTCCTTCTCCTCAGAGTGAGCTCCATTAACTTGTACCATTTGTTGCCTCCCACTCAACCAATTTCTAACCCAAGATGTAACTTTAGGGTTCAACCCTACAGTGCTCAGTTTGTTTATAAGTCGCCTGTGTGGAATGGTGTCAAAGGCTTTACTAAAATCTAAATCTAAAATCTAAATACACCACATCTAGAGCTCTCCCTTGGTTGAGCTCCCTGGTCACCCAGTCAAAGAAATCAATCAGATTTGTCTGACAATACCTACCTCTGGTGAATCCATGCTGCCTCAGATCCAGTAATCTATTGGACTCCAGAAACCTCACTATTTTCTCTTTCAGCATGGTTTTCAATAATTTACTTACTAGAGAGGCTAGACCAACCGACCTGTAGTTATCAACCACATCCTTATTTCTGATTTTGTGTAAAGGGACCACATGTGCCTCTCTCCAGTCCTCTGGCACCACTCCCAACTCAAAAAAGGCATTGAAAAGGTCAGTCAGTGGAGCTGCTAGAACGTCCCCAAGTTCCCTCTGTATTCTCGGAGGTATCTGATCCAGTCCCATCGCTTTGTCTACTTTTAGTTTAGTTAGTTCCTCACGAACACAGCCTTCTGAAAATCGTTCAAGATCCCCCTTGCTTCTGTTCCTATTTGTGGGTGTTTTCTAAGGTCCTGCTCCTGGTCCTTCATCTGTGAACACAGAACAGAAGTATTCCACTTTATCCTCATCAGCTTCCAGATATTCCTTGCCTTCATCCTGGAGTCTGACAATACCACTTTTACCCTTCCTCCTCTCACTAACATATCTGAAAAATGTCTTATCCCCCCCCCTCCCCATTTTATTGCATTGGCTATTTCCTCTTCTTTTTGAATCTTTGCTTTCTTGACTACTTTGTCAGTCTCTCTAAGACTTTCCAAATAAAGATGCCTGTCTTCCTCTCTCTGTGATCTCTTGTATTTCATGAAGGCCTCCCTCTTTTTCTTCACCTTTTCAGCTACTTCTTTTGAGAACCATAGCAGCCTCCTTTTCCTTTTACCTTTATTTATCATTTTAACAAAAAGGTTGATGGCCAATAAAATATCATTTTCAGTTTTGCCCACTGTTTTTCTATATCCCACAGCTATTCCCATCCTGCTAACAACTCCTTGAGGTATTGGCCCTTCTTGGCAAAGTTAGTTTTCCTAAAGTCTAAGACCCTCACTTTTGAATGGATTTTATCAGCTCAATCCTAATACTGAACCATACCATCTGGTGATCACTGGATGTGAAATGATCTTCCACTATAACATCAGAAACACTTTCACCATTGGTAAGCACCAAGTCTAGTATGGCCCCTTCATGTGTGGGTTGCCTGAATAGTTCTTCCTGTAAAGTATCCAGGATCTGCTTACTTCTAATGATACTTCAGCAGGGATATGCCAATCATCATCTGGCATTTTGAAATCCCCTATCAGAAGCACTTTCCCTTTCTTGGCAATACTGCGTATATCTTCAATTAACTCTCCATCCAACTCTTCTCCCTGTGAGAGAGGTCTGTATATCACGCCAATGCAAATAGATTTCTCTTTCCCTCTTTCTAGTTTAACCCACAGTGTCTCCTCACTACCTTTTCAGCTCTGTAATTCCAAAGCTTTCGTATTATTTTTTACATATAGTGCCACTCCTCCTCCCCTTCTTCCTACCCTGTCCTTTCTGAATAAAGTATAGCCTGATATAGTTACATCCCAGTCATGGTTTTCTGTGAACCATGTTTCTGTAACTGCTACTAAATCCAAGTCAGCCTCTCCCATTAAAGCTTCAACATCTGGGATCTTATTTCACATGCTATGGGCATTTATACACACCGCTTTCCATATGTTGCCCCTTTTACCCATTTCCATAAAGGTATTTAATGTTTCACTTACCTGGGGGCTTTCACTTACCTAGGGGCTTTTTTCATCCATCCCTACCGAATCTAGTTTAAAGCTCTCTTCAGTAGGTTAGCCAGTCTGCTACTGAAGACACTTCAACACCATCTCTGCTCTGCAACCCTTGGAGCAGCATCCTATGGTCCAGGAAACCAAAATGCTCTCGATGACACCATCTATGCAGCCATGCATTTATCTCCAGGATACGGGCTTCTTTGCCTTGGCCTTTACCCTCAACAGGGAGGATTGAAGAGAACACCACCTGTGCACCTAACTGCTTCACCCTCTGTCCCAGAGCAATGAAGTCACTTTTATGCTCAGAGGGATACCTGGCAGTATCATTTGTGCCAACATGGGATGAGCAATATTGGGTAATAGTCAGTGGGCTTGATGAGCCTCGGCAAACTCTTCGTAGCATCTTGGATTTTGGCAGCTGGCAGACAGCATACCTCTCTGAACATCAAGTTTGTTCAGGAGATGGACACTTCAGTACCCCTCAGAAGAGGGTCAGCAACCACCACTACCCTTCACTTCCTTGTGTTCACTGATTCTGCAACTTTGGGGTACTCAAGCTCTGATTCTTCTCTTTGTAGGGATACGTTTACCTCCTCTACTTCCAGGGCTGCATAACAATTCTTCAGTTCAAGGGCTAGAGGAGTTGGATTGGGATTATGCAAGCCCTGGTAACTCATGTCCAACCTTCATCATTCTGTAGGCTCCCATCTTCACCTCTGCTGGAGAGTTTGGATGTTTCAAGAAGCATCTCATCAATGTACTTCTGTCTTGAATGCTCCTCTACTCTGAGCTCCTCTACTTGTTTTCTGAGAGCTTCAACATGCAAGCATCCTGCAGATGGAACCGGTCCTTCAACCGGCATTGGGACCTCTGTCTGGACAGAAGCAGAAGCTGTAATGGGGCAAGAGCTTTGGCAATATGATTTTTCCCAACCATTGTTAAGTTGGTGGAGCTTTGGTACCCATTGAAGCAAAAGAGAGAGAGAGAGACCACAAAGTACCAGCCTGTTTCTCAGCTGTTGTTTCAGAGAAAACGCAGTTAACCTCTTTTAAGTGTGTTCTAAACATGCTGTTCTGAATCCCTGTGTGTAGTTAATTGGGGAGTTGCCCTAGAAAGCAAGAACACTCACATGGGTAATAAAGCACCAAAAATAATGTGACTTTGTTTTATAAATGTACCAAAACCCTTTTGAAAGCTTTCAGGCAGAGAGCTAGTAATTAAAAGCCACACACTCTTACCTTTGCTTCAATTGCATAGCCCCTGTTAGGATATACTATTCTATATGTGAATTGTAATTGTTATATGTTATTGTGACTCTTTATTATTGTTATTTTTTATAAGGTATCAATGGGAGCTTGGCAACTTTTTGAAAAGTTCTTATGCATTCTGTTCCCCTGAGGAAACCCTTTGTTGGAGATACTTCCCTATGATATGGATCTCTGCTGATTAGTGGGAAATATTTCCCCATGATACTTCACGCCAAGTTCTGGAGTTAGTTAGTTGGATTACCTCCTGGATCGGCCAGGGGACACTTATCAAGTACAGGCGGGACTTTGCCACCATGGGTATTATTGTTATGAGAACTGATTTATGGAAGCATGTTGTGCACTACAATGTCAAAATTCTTAAATTAATGGGAGTACATCAATGTATTTTATTCACAGTACATTATGGATGTTGGAATCAGTGCATTTTGCCTGGGAAAAAAAGGTGCCGGTCCTCAATGTAGGGCTCTTTCATTAACATATAAGGACCATAGATCAATTTTAGCAGGCAGTGAAAAATTTGCCAGTGCACCATATCACTACGTACACCTAAAAAAAAAAGCCTAGTTGTAATTATTCCTTGATGGACTGGATTTTGGTGAATAATGTTGATTTTTCTTTATGTATATTGTATAGGTAAACATTTTTGTGAGGTTACAAATAATTGTTCCTGGTCATGACTTTCTGTGTTTGTGGAGAGTTGTATTTTTAGGTGTTAGAGCCTACTCTCGAGGTTCCAGCTGAGTGTTTTCTGTCCTGTGCATAGGGTTATTTCCAACTGCACAAAGAACCCTATGGGTTTGAATTTAGACAGACAATCAAGAAGGGCAAGACTGCCACTGTCTGCATATGGGGATCCCATTTCTCATGGATAGAACAGGAGGGGAAGGCAGCAAAGATAGCAAAGATAGCAGCAAAGATCATTGTTGTCTGTCCGCTGGATCCCCATCTCTCATGAACAGAGGAAGAAAGAATGCAACACTTGGTCTACCTGTACTCCTGGAAAACAGGTTAGAGGCAGGGGGAGGGTGACACAGAGAAGGCAGAAGAAATTTAGAGGGGTAGAAACTTGTGAAAAGATGAATGGAGAGGGGGAATGTAAAGACGATGCAACGCCAGTCTTTAAAAAGGGTTCTAGGGATGATCCAGGAAACTACAGACCGGTCAGCCTGACGTCATTTCCGGGAAAAATAGTAGAAACCATCATAAAGAACAAAATTACTTTACATGTAGATAGTCAAGGTTAATGGGAGACAACCAACATGGCTTTAGCTAAGGAAGCTCTTGTCTTACTAATCTGTTATGTTTTTTTGAAGGTGTGAATAAACAGGTAGACAAAGGTGAGTCAGTTGATATAGTGTATCTGGATTTTCAGAAAGCCTTTGACAAAGTTCCGCATGAGAGACTTTTGGCAAAATTAAAAAGTCATGGGATAGGAGGCAGTGTACAATAGTGGATCAGGAACTGGTTAAAAGATAGAAGGCAGAGGGTGGGGTAAATGGCCAATGTTCCCAATGGAGAAAGGTCAATAGTGGAGTACCCCAGGGAACTGTGCTGGGTCTGCTGCTTTTTAACATACTGAATTCATAAATGACCTGGAAATGGGAATAATCAGTGAGATAATAAAATCTGCAGATGACAGAAAATTATTCAAAGTTGTTAAAATGCAAGAGGATTGTGAAAAGTTTCAAGAGGGCCTTGATAAATTGGACATTCAAATGGCAGAAATTTAATGTGGACAAGTGCAAAGTTATGCACCTAGGAAAGAACAACTATGGTTACACAATGCAAGGTTCCACATTAGGAACCACCACCCAGGAAAAAGATGTGTCATCGTGGATAACATGTTGAAACCCTCCGCCCAGTGTGCAGTTATTCAGTTGTTAAAACCTAAGAGGATTGTGAAAAATTGCAAGAGGACCTTAAAAAATGGAAGACTGGGCATCCAAATGGCAGATGAAATTTAATGTGGTCAAGTGCAAAGTTATGCACCTACGAAAGAACAACCCAAACTTTGTTATACTATGCAAGGTACTGCTTTATAAACCACCACCCAGGAAACAGATTTAGGCGTCATCGTGGATATTACATTGAAACCCTCCACTCAGTGTGCAGTGGCTGTCAAGAAAGCAAATAGAATGCTAGGAATCATAAGGAAAGGAATGGAGAATGAAACCAAGGATATTATAATGCCTCTATCGTTCGATGGTTCAATCGCACCTTGAATATGGTGTGCAATTCTGGTCGCCGTATCTTAAAAAGGAAATAGCGGAATTAGAAAAGGTACAGAGAACAGCCTCCAAAATGGAAAAGAGGATGGAACGATACCCCTATGAGGACAGGCTTAAGAGGTTCGGGCTCTTCAACTTGGAAAAGGGAATGCTGAGGGGAGATATGATAGAAGTCTATAAATTAATGAATGAAATACAATGGTTTAATGTTGATCAGTTGTTTACACCATCAAAAAGTAGAAAGACTATAGGACACACAATGAAGCTACAATGTAACCCATTTAAGACCAATGAGAGAAAATATTTTTTCACTCAACGCGTAATCAAACTCTGGAATTTGTTAAAAGAGGATATAGTAAAAGCTGTTAGTATAGCTGAGTTTAAAAGAGGTTTGGACAAGTTCCTGGAGAAAAGGTCCATAAACCATTATTAGAGTGGACCCAATAAATCAACTGCTTACCCCGGGATGAGCATTGTAGAAGCTATGGACTTTGGGTACCTGCCAGGTACTTGTGACCTGTATTGGCCAATGTTGGAAACAGGATTCTGGGCTTGATGGATCTTGGTCTGACCCTGTATGGCATTTCTTAAGTTCTTATGTTAAAGTTGAAGAACAAAAAAGAGAAGAGCCCTTGGAGGGTGGGAGAAAGGACATCCTCAGGAAAAAGGGGATGAGATGAAGGAAAGGTATGCTTGGAGAGAAGAAAGGTGTGAGCGTGAAGGGGCAAAAGAGTGTCTGGGTGGAAGACAGGAGGACGTATTTGGAAGTGCTTGGCATAAATCAATCTCCCATTTCTTTTTTAGTGTCCTCATCTCAGCAATATCGGGATCAAGAAGTACAGCCTTATTAGATTTGGAACTGCTGAGCAGGGCTTCTGTGGTTGTGTACTATTAGACCATGGTGTGGCTGTGTTTCTTCTGTTGTGACTCTCTGTGCCGGTACTTCTTGAAACCATATGCACATTGTGCTCTGCATGTGTCCTGACCTGAGGGGTGGGGCCTGGTAGTGCTTCATGTCTCCATGGCATTTTCTGATATCCCCATGGGCCGTCAGCCACACATCCCAGCGCCCTCACTATGTATCAGCCTTGTCCTGCTAATCTAATGAAAGACATAACTTTGCCGCAGCTGTGCCTACTCTCCCTGCTAGGTTCAATGTCTGCATGTGATCTCTGATTGCTTTTACTGCTGCTGCTCTTTCCTGGCCCTGTCTTGATTCATATTTGGTCCAACCCAGGATACCTTACTACCCTTCCTGCAGATAGATGTTCCCTTGTGAACAGTGTGAAATGGTGGTCTCATCTCAATAAGATACAGTAAAGTCACCTACAGTCTAATTTAAATATCATGTCAAATCCTCCGCTATAAAAACTACTATTAAAGCTTTGGAATTACAGAGCTTAAAAGGGAGAGAGGAGGCATTGTGGGTTAAACTAGAAAGAGGGAAAGAGAAATCTATTTGCATTGGTGTGATATACAGACCTCCCTCACAAGAGGAAGAGGTGGACAGAGAGTTAATTGAAGACATACGCAGCATTGCTAGGAAAGGGGAAGTACTACTGCTAGGTGATTTCAATATGCCAGATGTTGATTGGCACATTCCTGCTGCAGTATCATCTAGAAGTAATGAGATCCTGGATTCTCTACAGGGAGAACTATTCAGGCAATTGGTAACAGACCCCACACGTGAAGGGGCCATACCGGACTTGGTGCTTACCAATGGTGAAAGTGTTTCTGATGTTGTAGTGGGAGATCATTTTGCATCCAGTGATCACCAGATGGTGTGGTTCAGTATTAGGACTAGGGCTGTTAGAATCCATTCCAATGTGAAGATCTTAGACTTTAGGAAGACTAACTTTGCGAAGATGGGCCAATACCTCAGGGAGTCGTTAGTGGGAGGGAACAGCTGGGGGATGTAGAAAAACAGTGGGCAAAACTGAAAGGGGGTATTTTAAAGGCAACCAACCTTTTTGTTAAAATGGTAAATAAAGGCAAAAGGAACAGGAGACCGCTATGGTTTTCGAAGGAAGTAGCTGAAAAGTGAAGAAAAAGAGGGAGGCCTTCATGAAATACAAGAGATCACAGAGAGAGGAAGACAGGCATCTGTATTTGGAAAAACTTAGAGAAGCCAGCAAAGTAGTCAAGAAGGCAAAGATTCAAAAGGAGGAGGAAATAGCCAATGCAATAAAATGGGGGGATAAGACATTTTTCAGATATATTAGTGAGAAGAGGAAGGGCAAAAGTGTTATTGTCAGACTCAAGGGTACAGGGGGGAATATGTAGAAGCTGATAAGGATAAAGCGGAATTGCTTAACAAATATTTTTGTTCTGTGTTCACAGATGAAGAACCAGGAGCAGGACCTCAGAAAACACCCACAAATAAGAACAGAAGCGAGGGACATCTTGAAGAATTTTCAGAAGACTGTGTTCGTGAGAAACTAGCTCAACTTAAAGTAGACAAAGCGATGGGACCGGATGGGATACACCCTAGAATACTGAGGGAACTTGGGGACATTCTAACAACTCCACTGACTGACCTTTTCAATGCCTCGTTGGAGTCGGGAGTGGTGCCAAAGGACTGGAGAGAGGCTCATGTGGTGCCTTTACACAAAAGCAGAAGTAAGGATGTGGTTGAAAACTACAGGCCGGTTAGTTTAACTTCGGTGGTGAGTAAATTATTGGAAACGCTGCTGAAAGAGAAAATAGTGAGGTTTCTGGAGTCCGGCGGATTACAGGATCGAGGCAGCATGGATTCACCAGAGGCAGGTCTTGTCAGACAAATCTGATTGATTTCTTTGACTGGGTGACCAGGGAGTTGGACCAAGGGACAGCTCTAGATGTGGTGTATTTAGATTTCAGTAAAGCCTTTGACACTGTTCCTCACAGGCGACTTATAAACAAACTGAGCACCCTAGGGATGGACCCTAAAGTTACTGCTTGGGTTAGAAATTGGTTGGGTGGGAGGCGACAAAGAGTACAAGTAAATGGAGCTCACTCTGAGGAGAAGGATGTTACCAGTGGTGTGCCCCAGGGATCTGTCCTTGGTACGATTCTTTTTAACATCTTTGTTAGTGATATAGCGGAAGGGCTGTCGGGTAAGGTTTGCCTCTTTGTGGATGATACCAAAATCTGCAATAGAGTAGACACCCAGGAAGGTGTAGATAACATGATGAGGGATCTAGCTAAGCTTGAAGAATGGTCTAGAATTTGGCAGCTGGGATTTAATGTTAAAAAATGTAAGGTCATGCATTTGGGCTGCAGCAATCCAAGGGAGCAATACAGTATAGGAGGTGAAGTACTTTTCTCCACTAAAGAAGAGCGGGACCTAGGCGTGGTTGTGTCTGATGATCTTAAAGTAGCTAAACAGGTAGAAAAGGCGACGGCAAAAGCTAGAAGGATGCTTGGGTGCATTCGGAGAGGAATGGCTAGCAGAAAAAAAGGAGGTGATAATGCCTCTGTATAAGTCTTTGGTGCGACCTCATTTGGAGTATGGTGTGCAATTCTGGAGACTGCACCTTCAAAAGGATGTGAACAGGATGGAGTCGGTGCAGAGGGTTGCTACTAAAATGATTAATGGGCTTCATTATAAAGCATATGAGGACAGACTTAAGGATCTTAATATGTACACCTTAGAGGAAAGGCGGGATAGAGGTGATATGATTGAGATGTTTAAATACCTCCGTGGCATAAATGTTCAGGGAGAGAGCCTCTTTCAATTGAAAGCAAGTTCTGCTACGAGGGGACATGGGATGAGGGTGAAGGGAGACAGATTCAGGAGTGATATGTGGAAATATTTCTTTACAGAAAGAGTAGTGGATCCATGGAATAGTCTCCCGGTGGAGGTGGTAGAGATGAGGACACGTCAGACGGCTGCCTGGGTGAGAATCTTCACAGTCTTGGCAAGTGCATATATCTATATGATTTGCAAGGGATTGTGGGCAATGCAGTTCATTCACACCAGACACAGCTGCTCACAATAATTAGTTGTGCTTTAGTGTAAAGCCAATAAGATATTTATTTATGGGGTTATTTCTCCCAACACAGATATGCTTGGTAGCACATAAATCAGGTTACTTGCTTTCAGTGTTAAACTTGGAAAAAGCAAAATTAAGAAAACAACATTTGAACTTGTCAGGCAATCAAAGCAAAAGAAATAAGACCTGGTTGGCAACAAAACTGGTCTTTTCTGTAGGCTTTAGCTAATATTCTCTTAGCAATATATCAAACAACAAACAAAAGCCACAAAGAAAGGAAAAACTGTTCTTCTCAGGTTAACTTCTTGTGTCTTCCCACATAGATTCAGAAGTGATTCTCTCAGAACCAACAAGCAATTAGGTAAGGCTCAATTGCTAGCAGTTATCCAGCTGAAACCCCTTAGCTGGCTTGCTTTCTACTGCGTGGCTAGAAATCCTACACAGGAGCTTTTCTGAGTAGATTAAAGAACAAGTTTGTATTTCTTTGTGATGGTTGCTGTACTTTATAACAGAAAATCACCAAAGGAGTTTAGACAGAGAGCAGTCCATGTAAACAGATTCTTCATCTGCTATCACCCCCTCTTCTTCAACAAGCATGGGTTCAGTATCATGGATTGGCACAGATGAATCTCCCAATGGAGCACTTTCAGGAGAATACTTGTTTCCCTGCTGTCTTTCAAGGTTATAGCTAGGGCATAGATCAGTGTTCATACCTGAGCTTCCATTGCTGTTAGAGTTCCTCTCTATATAGCCTGGACAGTATGTAGTCCAGTTCTTATGTCCAGCCTTCCAATCCAGATCCCTGGACACTGGATCTCTCTTCACATACCTTCTGGCACGGGTCTTAGGGTCCCTTCCACGTGCAGCCGTCTCCCTCACAGGTACCGTCTGGAGATTCCTAGCTCTGCAGCACCATTCCTCTGGCTTTCCCCAGTCCAATGGTGTATGCTGGCCCTTGGAATGTCTCCCAGTATACGTACTGCTCTGGACTCTTCTAGACCTCTCAAAGGCTTTTCTCCTCTTTCTTCCAAAGGGTTTCTTTCCCTCTCTGTCCGTCCGGTTGGGCTTCTGCTTCTGATGATCCTCCTGATGATGAAGATGATCAAGCTCAAGCTGCTTCTCTGTAGAATAAACTCTACCTTTATTCTGCCTAGATGAGTGCTCTCCCCCCTAATACAGCGCAGCTGTGCTGAATCAGGCCCTGCCCTTTGAGATGAGTGCTTAGGGATTACCTCATAGCCCTCCTGATTGAACACACGTTTCCCCACTTCAGCTCCTCTAATGGCTGTTGGAAACCTGGTGCATTCTGGGACTGGTAGTCTTTTATGGGAAAATTCTGTTTTCTTATTTCTACCAGAACTGACAGGTTGCTTGTTCAGAGTCACTTCACCTTTCCTATAGCTCCTTCCTGAGCTATGATAAGCTTCCTTATCACAGACAGTAACTGAATTAAAAAAAGCATGGGACCAACACAGAGGATCTCTAAAGGTAAAAAGTGGACTGTTGTAGTCGTTATGGAAGGACAGACTAGATGGGCCTTGTGGTCTTTTTCTGTCATCATGTTTCTATGTTTCTATGTTTCTAAGTCACTTATAAGCTTAGCTTGCACAATATGAAAATCTGATGTAAATAGTTACCCCTAAGTTATCCAAGTTCTAGTTCCTGTTACCTGTAAACACTGTTTCATTTATGCAACGTGTATGTTTTATGTTCTATGTAAACCGCACTGATGTTGAATAGCACGGTATAAAAGAAATGTAAATAAAATAAATAAATACATAAATAAATAAGAGTTTCATTTATTTGTTTATTTAGCTATTTTTATATACTGTTTTATCTCAAAGTCAAAGTGGTTTACATGGAACAAGGGGATTAAACTTGGAAAGTGGAATTGATTAAATATATATTAGTTATAGGGGAATTGTAAGGCAGGAGATATATCATAGTCTTAGGCTGCTGGGGTGGGGGAGAAGACGTGGGAGGAGCTTCTGGTTACATTGTCAAAGTGTTCCTTGAAGAGGTGGGTTTTGAGGCTCTGATGAAAGTCAATTAGGTTTGAGATTGTGCATAGATTGTCGGGGAGGTTATTTCAGATAGAGCAAATAGGAAGAAGGCTTGATTGGAGATGGACTGTTTAATCTTAGCTCTTAGTGGGGGGGACAGTGAAAGTGTCCTATTTAGTGCCTTATATAGGAGGGATTGCAGGTATTCCAAGGATAATTTGTGGGAAATCTTTAAAGTGGTCAAAAGGACTTTTTATTTTGTTTGGCTTGCAATGGGAAGCTAGTGGAACTGTTTTAGAATTGGCTTTTTGTGTTCTGATCTGGACGCTCCTTGTATAATGCAGGCTGCAGTCTTTTGTGCAAACTGTAGCAGGTAAACTATGTATTTTGGCAGTCTTTGGAGGATGATGTTACAGTAGTCCAAATGTGGGAACATCAAGGATTGAAAGACTGTATGGAATTCACTTGAGTCTAGTAATGGTCGATATAGTTTATCTGGATTTTCAGGAAGCCTTTGACAAGTTCCCTCTTGAGAGACTCTTGGCAAAGTTAAAAAGTCATGGGATAGGAGGCAGGGTACTATTATGAATCAGGGATTGGTTAAAAGGTAGAAAGCAGAAGGTATGGCTAAATGGCCAATTTTCCCAATGGAGAAAGGTGAATAGTGGAGTACCCCAGGGATCTGTTCTGGATCTGCTGATTTTTAACATATTTGTAAATGACTGGAAATGGGAATAACAAGTGAGGTAATCAGATAGGCAGATGACAAAAAATTATTCAAAGTTGTTAAAAGCCAAGAGGATTGTGAAAAATTGTAAGAGTACCTTGATAAATTGGAAGACTAGATGTTCAAATGGCAGATAATATTTAACGTGGATAACTGCAAAGTTATGCACCTAGGAAAGAACAACTCAAGCTGTGGTTACACGATGCAAGGTTCCACATTAGGAACCACCACCCAGGAAAAAGATTTAGGTGTCATCATGGATGACACGTTGAAACCCTCTGCCCAGTGTGCAGCGGCAGCTAAGAAGGCAAATAGAATGCTAGGAATCACAAGAAAAAGAATGGATACTGCTACTACTACTACTACTGCGCATTTGTATAGCACTACAAGACGTATGCAGTGCTGCACAGACATGGGACTGGGTATAGAGAGTGAAAAGGAGTGGACCCAAGACAGATCCTTGGGTTACACCAACCGAGAGCAGGATAGCAGCAGAGGAGGAGCCACCACAACAACACCGAAAGAGTGATGGGAGAGATAAGAGGAGAACCAGGATAGTACTGAACCCTTAAAACCAAGCGAGGACAGGGTATCAAGGAAAAGGTTGTGGTCAACAGTGTCAAAATCAGCAGAGAGGTCAAGAAGGATGAGGACAGAGTATAGGCCCTTGCATTTTGCCAGGAACAAGTCACTGGAGACTTTGGCAAGAGCCATTTCAGTAGAGTGTAAAGGATGAAAGCCAGATTGTAAAGGATCCAGGAGGGCATGAGAGAAGAGGAAGTCAAGGCAGCGGTGGTGAACTGCGCGTTCAAGTAGTTTAGAAATGAAGTGGAGGAGGGAGATGGGTCAAAAATTAGAAGGACAGGTGGGATCAAGTGAGGGTTTCTTGAGGAGAGCTGTAACTACAGCATGCTTGAATGTTGCAGGGACAGTTGAAATGGAGAGCAATAGGTTGAGAATATAAGAGATGGAAGGGACAACAGTTGAGGAGATGGGGCTTAGGAGATGGGCGGGTATAGGATCAGAGGAGCAAGTAGTGAATTTGGAGGAAGAAAGAAGGTATGCAGTTTTCTCTTCAGAGATCACAGAAAAGGAAGAGAGGGTAGCAGAGGTAAAGGGGGAAAGTTGGGAGTGAAAAAGGGGGAGGAGGGGAAGAAGGGGAAGTAGCTGACTTTGTGGGGAATTAGAGGGTGATCTTGTCAATTTTGTCATGGAAATAATCAGCCAGGGTTTGGGCAGAAAAGGAGGGAGGTGTCGGAGGCAAAGGCACCTTGAGGAGAGAACTGAGAGTAATAAAGAGACAGTGAGGGTCAGAAGCAAGAGAGTTAGTCAGATGGACATAATAGTCTTTTTGGCAAGTGCTATGGCCAACTGGAAAAAGACAAGCATGAATATAAAGTGTAGAAATTCCTCAAGTGAGCGGGATTTGAGCCAAGCATACTCAGCTGAATGGGTACAGGAATGTAGATAGCGGGTAGTGGATGAAAGCCAGGGGTGAGGTGCAGTACGCCTCACAGGGCGTGACATGTGCAGAGCAAGAGCATCCAGAGCAGAGGAGAGTGCAGTGTTATAGGAAGTTACTGCCTCGTCAACAGACTTAGATGACATAGTGGAGTAAAGAGATAAAGAAACAGTGGAGGAGAGAACCAAAGGATCAATAGCATGAAGATTTCTAAATAGGTTGGAGGAGAGGTTGAGGTGGCAGGTGATGAAGAGCGAAGCTTAGCAGGTGATGGTCAGATAAGGGAAGAACTGAGGTACAGAAGTTTGAGGCTAAGCAACTAGAGAAAAATACAAGGTCAAGACAGTGGCCATGCTGGTGAGTGAGGGCAGTAGACAGGGGCGGCCCAAGGGGGGTGCGGGGCCATGTGCGGAGACTCGGTGCGGGGCCTCATTTGCATAAGTGGCCTTATTTGCATAAATATTTGCATAATGTTACCATACACTAACTTTTAGTAAACATGTCTCTTAATGAGTGTATGGATAAAGAAAGACTAAAAGATTTCTACATTACTATAATCCAGTGCCAACCGCCAGGCACATTAGGAACTACTACAAACGCTGCCCATTTAGAACCCATAGCAAACCCGCCGTATCCTGACAGCATTACCAGGACTCACAAAGCACCATACCCTACCTATCAAAAGGCAACACTGCAAATATTAAACCAATACATTTCAGAGAATACTGGGGAAAGAGAACAAGTGGCAACGTCAAATAGGAATTACATAAACAGAATACCTCAGCTCAGTTACACATGCAGAACATAGACCATCACCAAACAAGGAATCACAATTTAGAAACAGGAAGGCAATAATTAAACTGGGAACCCCAAAAGCCAAACTTGGAATGTACAACAACACTGTAGAAATAAAACTATAAATTAATTTCCTCTTGTACCAAACAAAGCGCAGACGTTAATGATGCACATTTCCCAGAGCTTTCATATTCCAGTTAATAAATTCAAAATAAAGAGATATCTTTCTACCTTTTGTGCATTTTTTTCAGTTGCAATTGCTCCAGCCACTTTCTTCTGGTTTCTTCATGTTTTCTGCTAACTCTCCATCGTCTGCTGTCCATTTGTCCTTTCTTCTCTCTTCTAGTTTTTTTCCATTCTCTCTCTCTACATCTGCTTTAACATACTAATCTTTCTCCTTTTGCTCTTTCCTCATTCCTATTTCATCCATACAAATTTTACCCCTCCATCCTCAATCCCCAATTACTCTCCCAATACCCGGCCAATTGTAGATTTTTCATCCCTCCTACACAAAATATATTTCCCCTCTCCATTTTACTCTCCCAGCCCCATCCCATTCTAATCCTCCCCCAACATCAGCTCCCTTCTAGTTCCAGTCTCACCCAGCATCCATTCCCTTCTAGTCCCTGCATCAGCCCATTTCCAGTCCTAGCCCCCCCATCAGCCCATTTCCAGTCCTAGCTCCCCCATCCATTTCCAGTCCAAGTCCCTTCATCAGCTCATTTCCAATCCTAGCCCCCCATCAGCCCATTTCTAGTCATTTCCTAGCCCCACCATCAGCCCATGTCAAATCATAGCTTCCCTCCACTCAGCCCAATTCCAGTCCAAGCCCCCTTCCAGTTCTAGCCCCTCCATGAGTCCATTTCAATTCAAGCCCCCACCACAGCCCATTTCCAATCTTAGCTCCCCCCAACAGCCCATTTCCAGTCCTATCCTAGCTGTTCCATCAGCCCATTTTCAGTCCTAGCTCCCTTCCCTCACAGCCCATTTCCATTCCAAGCCCCCTCCCCATCAGCTATTTGCAGTTCAAGCCTCCCCTTCCACTCAGCCCATTTCCAGTCCTAGCAACCCCCCAACCCATTACCAGACCTAGCCCCCCATCAATCAACTTCCAGTCCTAACCCCCATAACCCCATTTTCAGTTTAAGAGCCCCCCTATAACCTATTACCAGTCCTAACCCCCCATCAGCCCATTTCCAGTCAGCCCCCCATAGCCCATTGCCAGTCCTAAACCCCCCCATCAGCCCACAGCCCATTACCAGTCCTAACCACATCAGCCCACCTCAAGTCCTAACCCCTCCCCATCAGTCCATTTCCTGTCCTAGCCCCCCCATAGCCCATTATCAGTCCTAGCCCCCCCATAGCCCATCAGTCCTAACCCCCCCATATCCCATTACCAGTCCTACCCCCCCATCAGCCGAATAGAAGTCTTAACCCCCCCATAGCCCATTACCAGTCCTAACCCCCAATCACCCCATTTCCAGACAGCCCCATCAGCCCATAGCCCATTACCAGTCCTAACCCCCAATCACCCCATTTCCAGACAGCCCCCATCAGCCCACAGCCATTACCAGTCTTAACCCCCCATAGCCCATTTCCAGTCCTAACCCCATCAACCCACTTCCAGTCCTAACCCCCCATCACCCCATTTTCAGACAGCCCTCATCAGCCCACAGCCCATTGCCAGTCTTAACCCCCCCCATAGCCCATTTCCAGTCCTAACCCCCCATCACCCCATTTCCAGACAGCACTCATCAGCCCACAGCCCATTGCCAGTCTTAACCCCCCCCAGCCCATTGCCAGTCTTAACCCCCCCCCCGTAGCCCATTGCCAGCCCTCATCAGCCCACAGCCCATTGCCAGTCTTAACCCCCATAGCCCATTGCCAGTCTTAACCCCCCCCCCATAGTCCATTGGCAGCCCACATCAGCCCACAGCCCATTGCCAGTCATAACCCCCCCATACCCCACAGCCAGTCATAACCACCCCATAGCCCATTGCCATTCTTATCTGTCCCTCCCCATCGCCCTGACAGTCTTCACCACCCCAGAGCCCATTGCCAGTCTTAACCCCCCCTCCCCAGCCCACTGCCAGTCTTAACCCCCCCAGCCCATTTCCAGTCTTAACCCCCCTCCCCAGCCCACTGCCAGTCTTAACCCCCCCTAGCCCATTGCCAGTCTTAACCTCACCTCCCTAGCCCATTGCCAGTCTTAACCCCCCTAGCCCATTGCCAGTCTTAACCCCCCTCCCTAGCCCATTGCCAGTCTTAACCCCCCTAGCCCATTGCCAGTCTTAACCCCCCTCCCTAGCCCTAGCCCTAGCCCATTGCCAGTCTTAACCCCCCTCCCTAGCCCGAGCCCTAGCCCAAGCCCATTGCCAGTCGTAACCCCCCCTCCCTCCCTCCCTCCCTAGCCCATTGCCAGTCTTAACCCCCCCTCCTAGCCCATTGCCAGTCTTAACCCCCCCATAGCCCTTTGCCAGCACTCATCAGCCCACAGCCCATTGCCAGTCTTAACCCCCCCATAGCCCACTGCCAGTCTTAACCCCCCTCCCCAGCCCACTGCCAGTCTTAACCCCCCCAGCCCATTGCCAGTCTTAACCCCCCCTCCCCAGTCCACTGCCAGTTTAACCCCCCCCCAGCCCATTGCCAGTCTTAACCCCCAGTCTTAACCCCCCCTCCTAGCCCATTGCCAGTCTTAACCCCCCAGCCCATTCCCAGTCTTAACCCCCCTCCCTAGCCCTAGCCCTAGCCCAAGCCCATTGCCAGTCTTAACCCCCCCTCCCTAGCCCTAGCCCAAGTCCATTGCCAGTCTTAACCCCCCTCCCTCCTAGCCCATTGCCAGTCTTAACCACCCCTAGCCCTTTGCCAGTCTTAACCCCCCCTCCTAGCCCATTGCCTGTCTTAACCCCCCTCCCTCCCTAGCCCATTGCCAGTCTTAACCCCCCCTAGCCCATTGCCAGTCTTAACCCCCCCTAGCCCTAGCCCAAGCCCATTGCCAGTCTTAACCCCCCCTTCCCTAGTCCTAGCCACGCCCCTTGCCAGTCTTAATCCCCCCTCCCTCCCTCCCTCGCCCATTGCCCGTCTTAACCCCCCTCCCTAGCCCATTGCCAATCCTACCCGCCCCCCCCCCCCTCGGCTCATGGCAATAAAAAAAAAAAACTGGCAGCGGCAGCATGGAGTGTCCCGCGGGGCTCCCTCTGCCCTGCGGAACTCTCCCGGCGCGGCTGAGCCCCTCTGTGCCGGCTTGCAGATACGCGAAGGGAGAGTGTCTCCCTCGCGTCTCTGTTAAGCCCGCAGGGGCAGATGGGAAATTTCCCATCAGCCCCTGCGGGCTTAACAGAGACGCGAGGGAGACACTCTCCCTTGGCGTATCTGCAAGCTGGCACAGAGGGGCTCTGCCGCGCCAGGAGAGTTTTGCCGGGCAGAGGGAGCCCCGCGGGACACTCCATGCTGCCGCGGCGGCAGCGGCCAGCATTTTTATTTTTTTTTAATTTAATTAAGAAAAAAAAGCAGAATGTTCTTTGCACGGGGCCCCCCGAAACGCGGGGCCCTGTGCAAAAAACATTCTTGCTCAATGGACGGGCCGGCCCTGGCAGTAGAGCAAAGCTGGAGGTCGAACAAGGAGGTAAGGGAAAGGAGCTTTAAGGCATAAGGATCAGAGGGGTTATCAACATGAATGTTAACATCCCAGAGAATAAGAGTGGGGGAAGAGGAATCCAGAAAGAAGGAAAGCCACAAGTTAAAGTCAGTGAGAAAAGTAGAAGTAGATTTGTCAGGAGGTCGATAAATAACAGCTACCCGGAGAGGTAGTGGAGTGAAAAGGTGGATGGAGTGGACTTCAAAAGAGGGAAAGGAGTGAGACTGAGGCAGCAGGAGGGGTTGCAATTGGCAGGAGGGAGAAAGTAGAAGCCCAACACCACAACCACTGCCAATGGGACAAGGCATGTGGGATAACTGATAGCCCCCATGACAGAGAGCAGCGATGGATGCAGTATCATCTGGGAGGAGCCAGGTCTCAGTTAGAGCAAGAAGATGAAGAGCATTAGAGATAAAGAGATCATGAGTAAAAGCAAGTTTATTAGAGACAGAGTGTGCGTTCCACAAGGCACATGAGAAAGGGAGAGTGGAAGGGGAAAGGAGAGGGATATGAATACGATCAGAGGTGTTGCGTGAAGATCTCTTCTCGGAGTGTGACAGAAGTCTAGTGGGGCCAGAGTTGGGGTTAATATCTTCAGATGAGAGAAGGAGAAGGAGTAGCAGAGTACGGGGCAGAGAGGAGACAGTACAGAGGAAACAAGGGTGAGGTTGCCTTAGAGAGAGGGGAGATGGATGAATTAGAGGGAGAAGGTAGTGAAGCTCAAGAGCTGATGACAGAGTAGGAAACAGAATGGAGGGCGAAGCGAAGATGGTAAAGGGGAGATAAGGAGGGGAAGAGTGAAGGTGCTGGTAGGAAGCAGGGCCGGCCCGTCCATTGAGCAAGAATGTTTTTTGCACAGGGCCCCGCGTTTCAGGGGGCCCCGCGCAAAAAACATTCTTAAGCATCCCAAGTTAAAAAAAAACAAAAAACAAACCGGCTGCTTCTGCCGCGGCAGCTTCAAGAGCTCTGCCGCGGCAGCTTCAAGAGCTCTGCCGCGGGGCCCCCCCCTGCCCGGCAGAGCCTCCGTGCATCTTCAGCTCTTCACGTCCAAAACGCGGGCTTTTTTCAGAGCCGCGAGAGTTTCTTTTCTCGCGGCTCTCTTAATCCCGTGGGGCTGATGAGATTTCCCATCACCCTCGGCGGGATTAACAGAGCCGCGAGAAAAGAAACTCTCGCGGCTCTGAAAAAAGCCCGCGTTTTGGACGTGAAGAGCTGAAGATGCACGGAGGCTCTGCCGGGCAGGGGGGGGCCCCGCGGCAGAGCTCTTGAAGCTGCCGCGGCAGAGCTCTTGAAGCTGCCGCGGCAGAAGCAGCCGGTTTGGGTTTTTTTTTAATTTTAATTTGGAATGATAGGGGGGGTGGTTAGGACTGGTAATGGGCTATGGGAGGGGGGGAGGCTAAACTGGAAGTAGGCTGATGGGAGGGGGAGGCTAAACTGGAAGTGGGCTGATGGGGGGGGGGTGGTGAGGACTGGTAATGGGCCAGGGGGTGGGGTGGTTAGGACTGGTAATGGGCCGGGGGGGGGGGGGGGGGTGGTTAGGACTGGTAATGGGCCATGGGGGGGGGGAGGCTAATACGGGAATTGGGCGGATGGGGGGGGGGGTTAGGAATGGTAATGGGATATGGGGGGGGGGAAGGGGGCTGATGGGGGGGGGTTAGGACTGGTAATGGGCTATGGGGGGGCTAAGTGGGCTGATGGGGGGGTTAGGACTGGTAATGGGCTATGGGGGGGGCTAAGTGGGCTGATGGGGGGGGGGGTAAGGACAGGTAATGGGCTATGGGGGGCAAAGAGGGCTGATGGGGGGTTAGGACTGGAAATGGGCTATGGGGGGGCTAAGTGGGCTGATGGGGGGGTTTGGACTGGTAATGGGCTATGGGGAGAGGGCTAAGGCTGGAAGTGGGGGGGGTAGGACTGGAAATGGCTGATGGGGGGGTTAGAACTGGTAATTGACTATGGGGAGGGGGCTAAGGCTGGAAGTGGGGGGTTTAGGACTGGAAATGGGCTGATGGGGGGGTTAGGACTGGTAATGGGCTATGGGGGGGCTAAGACTGGAAGTGGGCTGATGGGGGGGGTGTTAGGACTGGTAATGGGCCGGGGGGGGGGTTAGGACTGGTAATGGGCCATGGGGGGGGGCTGTTAGGACTGGTAATGGGCCATGGGGGGGGTGTTAGGACTGGTAATGGGCCATGGGGGGGGCTAAGTGGGCTGATGGGGGGGTTAGGACTGGTAATGGGCTATGGGGTGGCTAAGTGGGCTGATGGGGGGGTTAGGACTGGTAATGGGCTATGGGGGGGCTAAGTGGGCTGATGGGGGGGTTTGGACTGGTAATGGGCTATGGGGAGGGGGCTAAGGCTGGAAGTGGGGGGGTAGGACTGGAAATGGGCTGATGGGGGGGGTTAGAACTGGTAATTGACTATGGGGAGGGGGCTAAGGCTGGAAGTGGGGGGTAGGACTGGAAATGGGCTGATGGGGGGGTTAGGACTGGTAATGGGCTATGGGGGGGCTAAGACTGGAAGTGGGCTGATGGGGGGGGTGTTAGGACTGGTAATGGGACGGGGGGGGTTTAGGACTTGTAATGGGCCAGGGGGGGGGGGGTTAGGACTGGTAATGGGCCATGGGGGGGGGTGTTAGGACTGGTAATGGGCCATGGGGGGGTGTTAGGACTGGTAATGGGCCATGGGGGGGGAGGCTAGGACTGGTAATGGGCTGATGGGGGGGGAGGGTTAGGACTGGTAATGGGCCAGGGGGGGGGGAGGCTAAGACTGGAAGTGGGCTGATGGGGGGGGGTAGGACTGGTAATTGGCTATGGGGGGGGCAAAGACTGGAAAAAGGCAGATGGGGGGGCTAGGACTGGAAATAGGGTGATGGGGGGGTTAGGACTGGTAATGGGCTAGGGGGGGCTAAGACTGTAAATGGGCTGATGGGTGGGCTCGGAATGGAAATAGGTATGTGGGGGGGTTATGACTCGTAATGTGCTATTGGGTGCTAAGACTGTAAATGGGGTGATGTGGGGTAGGACTGGTAATTGGCTATGGGAGGGGGGCTAAGACTGGAAATAGGCTGATGGGGGGCTAGGACTGGAAATAGGGTGATGGGGGGTTAGGACGTAATGGGCTGATGGGGGGTTAGGACTAGTAATGGGCTATGAGGAGTCTAGGACTGGAACCGGGCTGAGTGGAAGGAGGGCTTGAACTGCAAATAGCTGATGGGGACGGGGGCTTGGAATGGAAATGGGTTGTGAGGGGGAGGGAGCTAGGACTGGAAATGGGTGAGGGGGGGGGGATAGGACAGGAAATTGGCGGATGGGCAAGAATAGGACTGGAAATTGGCGTGGGGGGGGTGCTAAGATTGGAAATGGGCTGTGGTGGGGGTTTGGATTGAAATGGACTCATGAAGGGGCTAGAACTGGACGTAGGCTCCTGGGGGGCTTGGATTGGAAATGGGCTGAGTGGAGGGGAGCTAGGATTTGACATGGGCTGCTGGTGGGGCTAGGAAAGGACTAGAAATGGGCTCATGGGGGGCTGGGATTGGAAATGAGCTGATGGAGGGACTTGGATGGGACTGCAAATAGATGGGGGAGCTAGGACTGGAAATGGGCTTATGGGGGGCTAGGACTGGAAATGGGCTGATGCGGGGACTAGAAGGGAGCGGATGCTGGGTGGGACTGGAACTAGAATGGAGCTGATGTTGGGGGAGGATTAGAATGGGATGGAGCTGGGAGAGTGAAATGGAGAGGGAAAAAATATTTTGTGTGGGAGGGAAGACAAATCTACAATTGTCCGGATATTGGGAGAGTAGGTGGGGATTGAGGATGGAGGGGTAAAATTTGAGTGGATGAAATAGGAATGAGGAAAGAGCAAAAAGGAGAAAGATTAGTATGTTAAAGCAGATGTAGAGAGAGAATGGAAAAAAACTAGAAGAGAGAAGAAAAGACAAATGGACAGCAGACGATGAAGAATTAGCGGAAGACACGAAGAAACCAGAAGAAAGTGGCTGGAGCAATTGCAGCTGAAAAAAAAATGCACAAAAGGTAGAAAAATATCTCTTTATTTTGAATTTATTAATTGGAATATGTCAGCTCTGGGAAATGTGCATCATTAACGTCTGCGCTTTGTTAGTACAAGAGCAAATTAATGTATAGTTTTATTTCTACAGTGTTGTACATTCCAAGTTTGGCTTTTGGGATTCCCAGTTTAATTATTGTCTTCCTGTTTCTAAATTGTGATTCCTTGTTTGGTGATGGTCTATGTTCTGCATGTGTAACTGAGCTGAGGTATTCTGTTTATGTAATTCCTATTTGACATTGCCACTTGTTCTCTTTCCCCAGTAGGTCATGTATTGTTGTTCTCTGAAATGTATTGGTTTAATATTTGCAGCGTTTCCTTTTGATAGTTAGGGTATGGTGCTTTATGAGTCCTGGTAGTGCTGTTAGGATACGGCGGGTTTGCTATGGGTTCTAAATGGGCAGTGTTTGTAGTAGTTCCTAATGTGCCTGGCGGTTGGTATTGGATTATAGTAATGTAGAAGTCTTTTAGTCTTTCTTTATTCATACACTCATTAAGAGGCATGTTTACTAAAAGTTCGTGTATGGTAACATTATGCAAATATTTATGCAAATGAGGCCCCTTATGCAAATGAGGCCCCGCACCGAGTCTCCGCACATGGCCCCGCACCCCCCTTGGGCCGCCCCTGGTAGGAAGGGAGACAATTAGAGAGTATAAAGAAAAGGAAGATAACGTGATGAGGAGCAGTAGAAGAGAGATGGAGAGGAGAAGAGTCCAGAAGAAATAGAAAGGTGGGAGGATTAGGTGCACCTGTGAGTAAGTGAAGTAATGAGCAGATGACAGCTATAAGAGACTAAGAGCCACAGGGAGGGGGGGTAGAGGGAAGGGGGGTGGAGTATAAGTTATTCAGCTGAAAAAAGCTGAACAAAAAGTATAAAAAGGACAATGAGGTAAGGGGGCATTCTAACAATGACAAATAAATAAATATGTAGAGATAGACAGACAGGACTCACAGAAAGCCTGCAAATTCATTCACAAGAAGCAGGCAAAAATGAACTTTCCAGCAGAGCTTGCAAGAGGGGCATTTCTCTTTCCAAAGGACAGAGAGGCAAACAGAGCTAAACAAACATCGAAGACAGGAAAAGGGGCTAAACAATACCTCAGCAGGGGGGGAGGGGTTAGTCACTCAGGTAGAATCAGAGCCGAGACAAGAACAAACTTTAAACTGTGCAAGAATGGAGCGAGCTAGGATAGGTACTGAATTACATGTTAACCTGGCCACCACAGACATACAGACCAGATAGTAGAAGTCAAGTTCCAGCTAATTAAGGAGAGGAGCATAAAACCAAAGATATTATAATACCTCTGTATGACTCCATAGTGTAACTGCACCTTGAATATTGTGTGCAATTCTGGTCCCTGTATATTAAGGATATAGCAGAATTAGAAAAGGTACAGAGAAGAGCCACCAAAATGGTAAAGGAGATGGAATGATACCCCTATGAGGAGAGGTTAAAAAGATTAAGGCTCTTCAACCTGGACAAGAGACTGCTGAGGGGAGATATGATAGAGTTCTATAAGTTAATGAATGGGTAAACGTAGATCAAATGTTTACACCATCAAAAAGTAGAGACTAGGGGGCATGCAATGAAGCTACACAGTAACCCATTTAAGACTAAAAAGAGAAAATATTTTTGCACTCAACGCATAATCAAACTCTGGAATTTGTTACCGGAGGATGTAGTAAAGGCTGTTAGTGTAGCTGGGTTTAAAAAAGGTTTGGACATGTTCCTGGATGAAAGGTCCATAAACCATTATTAAAGGGGACCCAGGAAATCTACTGTTTGCCCCGGGAAAGCATTGTGGAACCTGTATGTCTCTTTGGGAACCGTCCAAGTATATGTGACCTGGATTCACCACTGTTGGAAATAGGATACTGGGCTTGATGGACCTTGGTCTGACCCAGTATGGCATCTCTTAATGGTGGAGGCACTGTAGCATTTGCATCTTGTTGTAAACGAGTTTTAAGTTGTGGTAAATGTGTGGTTGTAGTGTTAGGTGCTGATCCAGAGTGATGCTAAGGTACTGAAACTGTCCAGCTCAGCTAGTGTCAACTTAACTTTTCCCCTTTTTTATGTTAATGTCACAGTGATGATGGTGTTACCTCAAGCTGACAACTGCCGAGGGACGGCTCACAGTTTTACACTAAGTTCCTCTGATGTAACACTCTGTTTATTTATTTAACTGGTTTTATATAGGTAAAACGGTTTACATGGAACAGTAAAATGGTTTACATGGAACTAGGTAAAACGGTTTACATGGAACAGTAAAAGAAGTTTACATAGAACAAATGAAAGTATTTAGAGGAAACTTTAAAAATGAGTAATTTAACATAATAAACAAACTTTTATAACTTAACATGATAAATGACTTTTAGCGTAGTGTTAAAGAGCAATTCCACAGGTATAGAAAGAGAAATAAAAGTAATAGAAAGGACCAAATCACTGGATATCATAAGAAGGTGTTTATTAATTTTCCAATTTCAAATATATATATATATATATAAACTGTGATGAAGCTGAAGCCGTTGAAGCTATAGACTTAGAAAAAAAACACAGTTTATTATAAAGCAACTGACTCACAGAGGCTGAGCCGCGGTAAATCCAATATGGCAGGCACAGCGGATATGAGAGTACTGGCAGGAATATTCTGGAAATCAGCGCATCAAGTCGGCTTCTTTAGAGTCCAAAAACTCCGCTAGTAGATCAGGGTCCTCAAATGTTCTTGTCTGATTGTGAAGCGTGACTCGGAGCTTGGCCGGGTACATCAGGCCATAGCGTGCTTGTAGTTGTTGAAGCCTCGGCCGAAATTCCAGAAAGCGCTTTCGGCGGTCGACCGTGGGTTTAGCCAAGTCAGGATAGAAGGAGACCTTGTGGCTCTCAAACTCCATATGGCCCTTTGCCCGGGAGGCACTGAGAATTTGTTCCACATGTTGATATCTCAAAAGTCGAAAGATGATAGGCCGCGGGGTCTTCCTGTTGAGCGTTATGTTTGTGGGTACACGATGAGCGCGATCGATCTCCAATTCTTTGGTAAAGGTGATTTGGAGCAGGGAAGGGAGGATTTTACTTAAAAACTCCTTCATGTCTCCCAATTCCGCTCCCTCCGGTATGCCCACGAGTCGTAGGTTGTTGCGGCGCGCTCTATTATTGCCATCTTCCACTTCTTTCTGCAAGGCCCGCACCTGACGTTCAACTTTGTCAAGTTTGGACAGCCGGACCGCATGGGAGTCTAATATACTCTCCATTTTGTCCTGACGCGAAGAGAGCCCCTCTAGCCTGCCTTGCAGTACACCAAGATCTTCCCTCAGCGCTCGAAGTGCTTCACCGTTTGACTGCACGAGGTCCTTAACCCCTCTAATTTCTGCGAGGATTTCCTGCTGCATTTCGGGGCCCTCGCGCAAAGCCAGCCCCTTCTGCGGGGACGGGGGTTCAGTTTTGGAGCGTTTACCGTGAGAAGCCGCTGGAGAGCCAAATTCCAGGCGCGTGGGTTTGGTCCCCGCCATCTCACCAATGTGCCCCGGCAAGATCAGAGCAGAAATTCAAGTTTGTCCGGTGTTAATTCAGGATTCTGAGTAGGCCTCTCGGGAGCCTCAGCGTTATGCGACCATCCCGCTGGACATCGGGCTCCGCCCCCCGGGCAGAGGGTTTTAACATGTCATCCACGATGATGCCTAAATCTTTTTCCTGGGTGGTCATTCCCAATGTGGAACCTTGCATCGTGTAACCATAGTTTGGGTTGTTCTTTCCTAGATGCATAACTTTGCACTTGTCCACATTAAATTTCATCTGCCAATTGGATGCCCAGTCTTCCAATTTATCAAGATCCTCTTGCAATTTTCCACAATCCTCTTGGGTTTTAACAACTTTAAATAGTTTTGTGTCATCTATACATTTGATAACCTCACTCGTTATTCCCTTTTCCAGGTCATTTATGAATATGTCAAAAAGCAGCGGAACCAGCACCTGGTTCTTCACCTGGAAAGGCAGAGCTAAATACTAATAATAATAAATAATTAATTGCTTTATTTAAAATGTTTGATAAATGTATAGCAATTGGGAGCATGACAAATAAAAATAACATTCAGGTGAGGATATTAATTTTAACAGCTGAAATCCTAGTGAACCAGGAAAGCTGAGGTGGTGGCCACGTTGGTAAAGCTAATTTGATGCTAGCCAGTAGAGAGTAATAACTGGCTTCATATAACTTCTTACTATCCACAGTGAGATAGTAATATAGTAGTAATAGTGACCCCAGTGGTACTCTGCAAGATAACTTGTAAAGCATGAAGAGGCCTTCCAGCATACATTCAGGGCCCAATCTTGAATTGGGCAGGGCTAAGTACTGTAGCTGCGTAGCCCTGCCCGTTGACCCCTTAACTCTGGATAATAACTTCTGCAGTGACGGAGGTGAATATTCGGGGTTCACCACACAGCTGGGAAGCTGCTGAGCCTAACTGGGCAGCAGCGAGTTTCCTCACCTATCTTTTTGGCACAGAGCGCTAACCGGGCAGCATGGGAAATCGCTGCTGCCCAGCTAGCGCTTGCCTCCACCCCGGAATGCTCCCAACACGCCCGATGTTAACCAGATAGCATCAGGGTGCATAGGGGACTTTGGAGGGGATTTCTGAAGTCACTAACCAGGTAAGTGCCTTTGAAAATCCCTGTTTACGGCATTTACATGGTTTACTGGGCTATAAACGGTGTAAATGGTTTGCCTTTTGAAATTGCCACCCATAGTAAATGACTGTAGATAAAGACCAGCATGATCCATCTAATCTGCCCAGTAAGGTGACGAGTTGTAGAGTTGAACCTGAACCTCTGTGCAGGTTACTCCCCCTCTATACCTTTGCCTGAGGTTGTATCTGCCACACCAGGCAGGTTACCCCTCTTTCAGAAGTTATTTACATTCCTTTGATTCCATCCTCTTGCTATGTAGTGATCCTCTGTGTCTGTCACAAGCCTTTTTGAATTCTATCACTGTTTTTATTCCCACCACCTCCTTTAGAAGGAGGCATCCACCTTACCTCCTTGCAGCTACAGCTTCCCCCTCTTTGAAAAAAGTTTGTTCATTATTACCCTTTCAAGTATTTGCATATCTTTATCATATCCCCTGTCCCTCCTCTCTTCTAGGGTATACATATTTAGATCTTCAAGTCTTTTCTCATATGCCTCATATCATTTTAGTTGTCATTCTCTGCATTGTTTCAATTTTTTAAATATCCTTTGCAATGTACAGTCTCCAAAACGGAATACAATACTCCAAGGACTTTTACAGGGGCAGGCTATTCCTCTCTGTGTGCACCACCACCTCGTCACACTGCTTTGCCACCTTGAGATCCTCAAACACTATCACTCCAAGGTCCTTCTCTTAGTCTATACACACCAGTCTCTTGACCTCCATCGCGTACAGTACATTTGGGTTTCCGCATCACTCTGCCCTTCTTTGCATTAACCTTATTTGCTAAGCATTAGACCATTCTTCTAATCTTTGTAGATTTTTTTCTCATGTTCTTTACTTCTTCAGAAGTGTCTATTCTATCGCAAACCTTCATGTCATCCACAAAAAGGCAAACTTTTCCTTTAATGCTTTGGCATATCACCCACAAAGACATTAAATAGTAGTAGTCCCAGGACTCATCCTCCTTTCTTCAGAGTAAGTTTCCTTCACCACTACACTCTGCAGTCTGTCAGTCAACCAACTGTTGATCCAATTCACCACCTTGGGAACCATCCCCAGGCTGCTCAGTTTATCAAAGGCTTTGCTAGAGTACATCCATCGCAAATCCTTGATCTAGTTCTTTGTTCACCCAGTCAAAGAAATAAATCAGATTTGTTTGGCTTGATCTTCCCTTGGTAAAGCCCAACTATTTGAGTCTCTGGGCACAAAACTTGTATGGAAAAGGATTCTTGCATAGATCACTGGCATCTAACTTTACATTCAAATCCAATATTTCTGTTTTGACAGATTTTGCAGCCTAATATAGAGCTAAACTCCTGGATGATGGCAGTCAGTGTACTCAAGGTGATTCTTTGAATTCAGATACTGTCCTCATCTCTACCACCTCCTCTGGGAGACTATTCCACGGATCCACTACTCTTTCTATAAAGAAATATTTCCGCATATCACTCCTGAATCTATCCCCTTTCACCCTCATCCCATCATCCCATGTCCCCTCATAGCAGAGCTTGCTTTCAATTGAAAGAGGCTCTCCTCCTATGCGTTTATGCCATGGAGGTATTTAAACGTCTCAATCATATCACCTCTATCCCGCCTTTCCTCTAAAGTGTACATATTAAGATCCTTAAGTCTGTCCGCATATGTTTAATAATGAAGACCACTAATCATTTTAGTAACCACCCTCTGTACCAACTCAAATCTGTTTATATCCTTTTGAAGGTGCGGTCTCCAGAAGTGCACACAATACTCCAAATGAGGTCGCAAAAAAGACTTATACAGAGGCACTATCACCTCCTTTCTTCTGCTGGCCTTTTCTATCCCTATGCACCCAAGCCTCCTTCTAGCTTTTGCTGTCGTCTTTTTTACCTGTTTAGCTACTTTAAGATCATCAGACACAATCATGCCTAGGACCCACTCTTCTTCAGTGGACAAAAGTACTTCACCCACTATACTATATTGCTCCCTTTGATTGTTGCGGCCCAAATGCATGACCTTGCATTTTTTAACAATAAATCTCAGCTGCCAAATTCTAGACCATTCTTCAAGCTTAGTTAGATCCCTCCTCATGTTATCTACACCTTCCAGGGTGTCTACTCTATTGCAGATTTTGGTATCATCCGCAAAGAGACAAACCTTACCCAACAGCCCTTCCGCAATATCACTAACAAAGGTCTTAAAAAGAATTGGACTAAGGACAGATCCCTGGGGCATCCCACTGATAACCTCCTTCTCAGAGTGAGCTCCCTTTACCTGTACCCTTTGTCGCCTCCCACTCAACCAATTTCTAACCCAGATAGTAACTTTAGATTCCTTCCCTAGAGTGCTCAGCTTGTTTATAAGTCGCCTGTGAAGAACGGTGTCAAAGGCTTTACTGAAATCTAAATACACCACATCTAGAGCTTTCCCTCAGTACCAACTCCCTGGTCACCCAGTCAAAGAAATCAATCAGATTTGTTTGACAAGACCTGTCTGGGAAATCCATGCTGCCTCGGATCCTGTAATCCAGTGGACTCCAGAAACCTCACTATTTTCTCTTTCAGCAGCGTTTCCAATAATTTACTCACCACTGAAGTTAAACTAACTGGCCTGTAGTTTTCAACTACATCCTTACTTCCACTTTTGTGTACAGCGACCACATGTGTGTTTCTCCAGTCCTTTGGCACCACTCCCAACTCCAACGAGGCATTGAAAAAGTCAGCCAGTGGAGCTTCTAGAACGTCCCCAAGTTCCCTCAGTATTCTAGGGTGTATCCCATCCGGTCTCATTGCTTTGTCTACTTTAAGTTTAGCTAGCTTCTCACAAACAAAGTCTTCTGAAAATTGCTCAAGATGCCCCTCACTTCTGTTCCTTTTTGTGAGTGTTTTCTGAGGTCCTGCTCCTGGTTCTTCATCTGTGAACACAGAACAGAAATATTTGTTAAGGATTTCCGCTTTATCCTCATCAGCTCTGTACATATTCTTCCCCTTCACCCTTGAGTTTGACAATACCACTTTTGCCCTTCCTCTTAATAACATATCTGAAAAATGTCTTATCCCCCTCCCCATGCCTTTGTTTAGGGGTGTACCCACCACTTTGTGTAGGTCACCCTTACACAGAGTGGTGGGTACACCCATAAACACTTTCACCATTGGTAAGCACCAAGTTCAGTATGGCCCCTTCACATGTGGGTTCTGTTACCAGTTGCCTGAATAGTTCTCGCTGTAGAGAATACAGGATCTCCTTACTTCTAGATGATACTGCAGCAGGAATGTGTCAGTCAACATCTGACATATTGAAATCCTGTATCAGTAGCACTTCCCCTTTCCTAGCAATGCTGCATATGTCTTCAATTAACTCTCTGTCCACCTCTTCCTCCTGTGAATGAGTTCTGTATATCACACCAATGCAAATAGATTTCTCTTTCCCTCTTTCTAGTTTAACCCACAGTGCTTCCTCTCTCCCTTTTAAGCTTTGTAGTTCCAAAGCTTTAATATTATTTTTTACATATAGTGCCACTGCTCCTCTTCTTCCTACCCTGTCCTTTCTGAATAAATTATAGCCTGGTATAGTTACATCCCAGTCATGGTTTTCTGTGAACCATGTTTCTGTAACTGCCACTAAATCCAAGTCAGCCTCAACAGCTTCAACATCTGGGATCTTATTTCCCATGCTATGGGCATTTACACACACCGCTTTCCATATGTTGCCCCTTTTACCCATTTCCATAAAGGTATTTAATGTTTCAATTACCTGGGAGCTTTCACTTACCTGGTGGCTTTCTTCACCCATCCCCAATGAATCTAGTTTAAAGCCCTCTTCAGTAGATAGTCGGTCTGTTACTGAAGACACATTGACTTTCTTGGACAGATGGACACCATCTCTACTCTGCAACCCTTGGAACAGCATCCCATGGTCCAGGAAACCAAAATGCTCTCAATGACACCATCCACACAGCCATGCATTTATCTCCAGGATGCAAGCTAGGAATGCCTTAACAGTGCAAGGCTCTGAACCCTTTTATGCAGGCCTCAGCTGCTCTCAGTTCTTTCACAGGCTAATCAGAGGTGTCAGTAGCTTGAAAGAGCTGAAGAAAGATAATGTTGGAGAAGAAGAGGGGTGATGTGAGCATACTTGGAGGTGTGGGTGAGGAGACGATGGGCAGTGTTTTGATTTGTCTGCAGGTGACAGATTTCATGTGCGGGCAGACCAGCATAAATGATATTAATGATATTCAATGTGGATGATTGTTAGGGAAAGAATAAGGGTAGTGAGGACCGGTGTGGTAAGGAGGGGATAGGCAGAATGAATTTGGTGCAATGCGAAAAAAGATTTTTGGACAATGGAGCTGATGTGATCGTGGAAAGTAAGTGTAGAGTCAAGATGACACCGAGATACGTAAAAGAAGTAAATAGGGCAAGAGGGGTGGATCCCAGAAGAGGCAAACTGGACAGTGAAGGGAGAGAGCCAGTGAACCAAAGCACTTCTGTTTTTTGAGGATAAGTTTTAGGAGGTGATCCAACAACCAGGTGGCCACTCGTGATGAATAGTTCTAACATTCAAGAGTGAGAAACAGGAGAGTAAAGGTCTCGCTCACCCTCCCTCAGCCACCAGATTCAGGCCACAATTCCCTAAATGATTCTACTGTTCAGGCAGTAATAGATACGATAGGAGAGACCTATAGATTGCAGAAGACCCAAAGGCTGGCAAGCACAACACTCAGAAAGAAACCAGGTCAAGTAAGCACACTGAAAATAGACTGTATGCACTCCAAAGAGAGAAACGAGAAAAAAAGAAGAAAGGGAAAAACAGTTAAATCAGACGAACAATATATAAACCTGCTGAACCATGTTCAAGAGAGAGGCCTATAAAGCTCAGTGTAGATATGCACCACTCAACATATTAATGAGAAGAAAGAAAGGAATAGGTAACATGGGAGAGGCCAAGATAGTAAAGGAATTGTCACCAACAGAAGCTTACAATACCCATTGGGAAAAACCTTGAGGTTGATTCTGAACTAGCCGTCCAGCCCTTTTTGCGGCCGATCAGAATCAGGGAGTACAGAGGTAGACCCGATTCTGATTCTGCGGGGGCTAGACATGCCTGCAGGATCAGAATCACATCTATGGACTGGACGTGCAGGCTGGGCCCTGATTCTGAGCTGCCACATGTCCAGCTACATACCTGGCTAACTCAGCCATGCCCCTGAATAGATCCGCAGTGCCATGATGTCCCGTTGCCATGACACTGCAGCTCCATTCAGCGGCCGCGTTCCCCAGCTGCAATTGAGATGCCACTTTCCCCGTAGCCTGACCCCTGATTGGGCCTCCCATTGCCAGGGTTAGGGATCCCCCTGCACCCCCTTATCTCTTTGCCACCTCTCAGCTCCTGCGTCCCCCGATGTCCAGGGGGACTTATTCCACCTTGGAGGTGGAATAAGTCCCCATCTAAGCGGCTGACCCCAGACATACAGGGCCATCCTTGGCATCAGCCTTGTATGTCTGGGATCCAGGGCCGGCCCGTCCATTGAGCAAGAATGTTGTTTGCACAGGGCCCCGCGTTTCAGGGGGCCCCATGCAAACAAAATTCTATATTAAATGCCCAGGTAAATTAAACAAACAAAAACAAACTGACTGCTGTTGCTGCTGCCGCCGCCGCTGTGGCAGCGGCAGAATCAAGTGTCCTGCAGAGCCCCCCCCCTGCCCGGCAGAGTTCTCCCTCCCTGCATCAGTCCCTTTGGCACCAGCTTTCAGAGCCGTGAAGGGAGAGTTTCCCTCTCGTGGCTCTGTTAAACCCGCCAGAGCTGATGGGAAACAGGAAATACCTGTTTCCCATCAGCACCGGCGAGCTTAACAGAGCCGTGAGGGAGAAACTCTCTGTTTGCAGCTCTGAAAGCCGACGCGGAGAGGGACTGTTTCAGGGAGGGCTCTACCGGGCAGGCGGGGGGGGGGGGGGGCCCACGGGACACTTGTTCTCTTTCCCCAGTAGGTCATGTATTGTTGTTCTCTGAAATGTATTGGTTTAATATTTTCAGTGTTGCCTTTTGATAGGTAGAGTATGGTGCTTTGTGAGTCCTGGTAGTGCTGTTAGGATACGGCGGGTTTGCTATGGGTTCTAAATGGGCAGTGTTTGTAGTAGTTCCTAATGTACCTGGAGGTTGGCACTGGATTATAGTAATGTAGAAATCTTTTAGCCTTTCTTTATCCATACACTCATTAAGAGGCATGTTTACTAAAAGTTAGTGTATGGTAACATTATGCAAATATTTATGCAAATGAGGCCCCACACCGAGTCGCCACCCCTGCTGGGATCAGTCGTCACCCACCACCTGCCCTCACTCCTCCCACAGCCCTCCCTTTCCCGCCCATGAACAGAGCTTCCCATACAAACCGGCACAACGTGCGGGAAGCTCTGTTGCAAGCAGAGTGATCGGAGCATTTTGTGGGTCCGGATGTCTGAATCGAACATCCAGACCCACTAAGCGTGGCTCAGAATAACCCCCATTGTGAATAATTGAGCAGCAAGTCAAGTCTGACTGGGATGAGTCCATCTCTGGGTCATAAGGATCCATCGGGCAGTCGGCCCATTAAAAGGAAGGCGCCATCAGTGGCGCACGCCGGATCCATCGGGCAGTCGGCCCTTTACAAGGAAGGCGCCATCAGCCACAGGCCCGCGCCTGAGGGCCTCGCTAGAGGGCCCTTTGGCGTGGCCCTTAGGTGGGAGACCATAGCAGTGCACGCAAGCTGTGGTAAGCATAGCCTGTGACTCCATTACTACCCCACTGCTTGAAATAACTCATGCTGCATAGCCTGTGACTCCATTGCTAGCCCACTGCTTAAAACATCTCATGCTGCATAGCCTGTGACTCCATTGCCACCCCACTTCTTAAAATAACTCATGCTGGATAGCCTGTGACTCCTTTTGATACCCCACTGCTTAAAATAACTCATGCTGCATAGCCTGTGGCTCCATTGCTACCCCACTGCTTAAAATAACTCATGCTGCATAGCCTGTGACTCCATTGCTACCCCACTGCTTAAAATAACTCATGCTGCATAGCCTGTGGCTCCATTGCTACCCCACTGCTTAAAATAACTCATGCTGCATAGCCTGTGGCTCCATTGCCACCTCAGTGTTTGTTGGCACCTCACTGTTTGTAGATAGATAAACACATGCTACATAGCGTTTAGACTCCTTGTTACCTCATTGCTTGTAATTTAACCTATATTGCATAGCGTGTAGTCCCCACTACCTCACTGTCTGTAACTCAACATATACTGCATAGTATAATCCATTGCTTGTAAGATAACATACGCTGCATAGCCCCACTATTCCTCTTCTATGGCCCCACATCACATTGTCCTTCTTTTCCTCATACTCTCCAACTGCTTCCCCTCCCTCCAGCACCCTCATTCCTTCCCCTCCCCCTATTCCCCCTCTACCTTCCTCACATCTCCCTCCATTCTGTCTTCTAACCTAGCATCAGCTCTTGAGCTTCATCACACTCTCTCCCTCATTCAACCAGCCCCTCTCTCTCTAAGGCAACCCCACCCTCGCTTCCACCGTACTGTCTCCTCTCTATCCCACTCTCTACTAGTCCTTCTTCTCTCATCAGGCAATATCAATCCCAACCCTGGCCCCCCTCGATTTCTATCTCATTTTAAGAAGAGCTCCTCATGTAACTTATCTAATCTCATCCATATCCCTCTCCTTTCCCCTTCCACTCTCCCTCCCTCATGTGCCACACACTCATCCAGAGATATCAACCCCAACCCTGGCCCCTTTAGAATTCTGTCTCACTCTAAGAAGAGATCCTCATGTAACCTACAGTATCTAATATCATCAACATCCCCCTTCGCTCCCCTTCCACTCTCCCTCCCTCATGTACCTCATGGAACGTACACTCACCCAGAGATACCCACCCTTACCCTGACCTCTCTAGATCTCTATCTTACTCTGGAATGAGATCCTCACGTAACGGCCCCCCTAGACCTCTGTCTTACTCTGTTAAGAAATCCTCATATAACTTGTCCATTCTCATCCATATCCCTCTCCTCTCCCCTTCCACTCTCCCGTTCTTATGTGCCTTATGGAACGCACACTCGGTCTCTAATAAACTTGCTTTTACTCATGATCTCTTTATCTCTAACGCTCTACATCTTCTTGCCCTAACCGAGACCTGGCTCCTCCCAGATGATACCGCATCCATTGCTGCTCTTTGTCACGGGGGCTATCAGTTCTCCCATACACCTTATTCCACTGGCCGCAGTGGTGGTGTTGGGCTCTTACTTTCTCTCTCTTGCCAATTCCAACCCTTCCTGCTGCCTCAGTCTCATTCCTTTCTCTCTTTTAAAGCCCACTCTATTTGCCTCTTCACACCACTTCCCCTCTGAGTAGCTGTTATCTATCGCCCACCCGACATGTGTGCTTCCACCTTCCTTACCGATTTCGACTCCTGGCTTTCCGTCTTTCTGGATTCCTCTTCCCCCACTCTTATTCTTGGCGATTTTAACATTCACGTCGATAACCCCTCCTATCCCCATGCTCTAAAGCTCCTCACCCTTACCTCCTCATTTGACCTCCAACTCTGCCACACCCAACCCATGACCTGTGAGATGTTCGGCACCCCAGCCCTGGCTCTCATCCAATACCCGCTATTTACACATCTGTGCCTGCTCTGCTGAACTTGCTTGGATAAAATCCCATTCCCCGGAAGACTTTCCACACTTCAAATTCATGCTTGGCTCCTTCCAGTCAGCCATAGCACTTGCCAAACAAGAATACTACATCCATCTGACTAACTCTCTTGCCTCTGATCCTCGCCGGCTCTTTAATACCCTCAGTTCTTTCCACAAGGTGCCCCTGCCCTGGTCCCGCTCTCCCTTTCTGCCCAAACCCTGGCCGACTTCTTCCATGACAAAATCCACAAGATTACCCTCCAATTCCCTCCTTCCTCTTCTACCTCCCCTCCTCTCCAATTCTCCCCCCCCCATCCCTACTACCTCTGCTACCCTCTCCTCCTTCCCTGCAATCTCTGAAGAGGAAACCACACTCCTTCTTTCCTCCTGTTCCTCTGACCCTATCCCCACCCATCTCCTATGCCCCATCTCCCCCACCATTGTCCCTTCTATCTCTCTCTTATTCTCAACCTCTCACTCTCCACTGCAACTGTCCCCCCAGACTTCAAACATGCTGTGGTCACACCTCTCTTCAAGAAACCCTCATTCGATCCCACCTGTCCTTCTAACTATCGAACCATCTCCCTCCTTCCCTTCATTTCTAAACTACTAGAATGGGCAGTCCACTGCTGCTGCCTTGACTTCCTCTCCTCTCAGGCCCTCCTAGACCCTCTACAGTCCGGCTTCCTTCCCCTACACTCCACTGAAGCCTCCAGTGACTTGTTACTGGCTAAATCTAAGGGCCTCTACTCTGTCCTCACCCTTCTTGACCTCTCTGCTGCTTTTGATACTATTGACCACAAACCTCTCCTCAATACCCTCTCCTCGCTTGGTTTTAAGGGCTCCATACTATCCTGGTTCTCCACCTACCTCTCCCATCGCTCCTTTAGTGTATGCTCTGGTGGCTCCTCCTCCTCTCCTACCCCGCTCCCAGTTGGTGTACCCCAGGGATCCATCCTGGGTCCGCTCCTTTTCTCTCTCTTGGTGCACTTATCCCTTGGTGCACTTATCTCTTCCCATGGCTTTCAGTACCATCTCTATGCCGATGACTCCAAAATCAACCTCTCTACGCCCAAAATCTCTCCAGCAATCCAGATCAAAATCTCTGCCTGCCTCTCTGACATCGCTGCCTGGATGTCTCACCACCGCTTGAAATTGAACATAGCCAAGACTGAACTCCTTGTCTTTCCCCCTAAAATCTCCCCTCCTCTCCCTCCTTTCTCAGTCTCCGTGGATGGCACTACGATCCTTTCTGTTCCATCGGCCTGCAATTTTGGGGTTATCTTTGACTCATCTCTCTCCTTCTCCACGCATATCCAGCTCGTATCTAAGACCTGCTGTTTTTTTTCTCTACAACATTAGCAAAATCCGCCCCTTCCTTTCTGAACACACTACTAAAATGCTTGTCCACTCCTTAATATCCTCTCGCCTTGACTACTGCAACCTAAGAACATAAGAACATAAGATATGCCATACTGGGTCAGACCAAGGTCCATCAAGCCCAGTATCCTGTTTCCAACAGTGGGCAATCTAGGTCATACGTACCTAGCAGTTTCCCCAAAAGACACAGGTTCCACAATGCTTGTACTGGGTCAAGCAATGATATCCTGGGTCCCTTCTTAATAATGGTTTATGGACCTTTCCTCCAGGAACTTGTCCAAACCTTTTTCAAACCCAGCTACACTAACAGCCTTTACTACATCCTCCGGTAACAAATTCCAGAGCTTATTACACATTGAGTGAAAAATATTTTCTTTTATTAGTCTTAAATAGTTTACCCTGTAGCTTCATTGCATGTCCCCTAGTCTTTCTATATTCTGATAACGTAAACAATCGATCTACGTTTACCTGTTCCACTCCGTTCATTAATTTATAGACTTCTATCATATCTCCCCTCAGCCGTCTCTTTTCCAGGTTAAAGAGCCCTAACCTTTTTAGCCTTTCTTCATAGGAGTATCCTTCCATCCCCTTTACCATTTTGGTGGCTCTTCTCTGAACCTTTTCTAATAACGCAGTATCCTTTTTAAGATACGGCGACCAGAATTGCACACAATATTCAAGGTGCGGTCTCACCATGGAACAATATAGAGGCATTATAATAACTTTTGTTTTATTTTCCATTCCTTTCCTTATGATACCTAGCATTCTATTTGCTCTCTTGGCCGCCGCTGCACACTGGGCCGAGGGTTTTTACAGTTTTTACATGTTATCCACAATGACGCCTAAATCTTTTTCCTGGGTGGTGGTTCCTAATGTGGAACCTTGCATCGTGTAACCATAGTTTGGGTTGTTCTTCCCTAGGTGCATAACTTTGCACTTGTCCACATTAAATTTAATCTTCCATTTTGATGCCCAGTCTTCCAATTTTATCAAGATCCTCTTGCAATTTTCCACAATCCTCTTGGGTTTTAACAACTTTAACTAGTTTTGTGTCAACCTTCTGCTTGCTAGTCTCCCTGTGAGCCATCTTTTTTCTCTTCAATCTATTCAAAATTCTGCTGCTCGTCTGATCTTTCGCTAGCCTCGCCATGCCCACATTACTCCTCTTCTCAGATCACTTCACTGGCTCCCTATCCGTTTCCGCATCCAGTTCAAACTTCTCCTCATGACCTATAAATGCATTCGCTCTATGGCCCTTCAGTACCACTCATCTCTTATCTCTCCCTACAACCCCTCTCGGTAACCTTGCTCTGCTAACAAACTACTCCTATCTAGGCCCTCCACTCGCACCCCTAACTCCAGACTTCGCTCCTTTCACCTTGCTGCACCTTACGCCTGGAACAACCTACCTGTGTCTGTATGCCAGGCACCCTCCCTAGCCCTCTTCAAATCCAGGTTCAAGACCCACCTCTTCACTGTCACTTTCAGATCCTGACTTCTGCCCTTTGCCCTGCCCCGACTTCCATCTTTATCTAGACCAGTGGTTCTCAACCTGTGGGTCGTGACCCCCATGGGGGTCACCACAGGATTTAGCGGGGGTCGCCTCACTCCGCCGTTAAAAAAAAAAAAAAAAAAGCGCACAAGTTGCTGCTGCTGCCGAGTCCACTTCTCGGTAGCGGCAAACTCACCGCCTCCCAGTCCCTTCTAATGCAGCCGCGGCTCCCTGCCTCTTAGGGAACCACGGCTATGCCAGTAAAACCGTTGCGGAGCCTTCCTCTCTCTTGATGGGCTCCGTGTAGCGTTGTCCCGCCTCCAAAGGAAGTTGTTGCTGAGTGCTCATATTCACCTGCCTTAACTTTCACTGGTCAAGCTAGCTGGTTAGCAGCTGAATATTGCTGATAACTTGATAGTGACTGGTACCACTCCCGATCTGTCCACAAACAGCCCTGGTTTTAATTCGCCATTTTTTAGTCAGTATGTGGGGTACTATCTGGATAGTGCTGATGAATATTGGCAAAAACGCTTTGAATATCGCCTTCTGTGCTGGTCATTTTTAAAACCTTATTCATGATTTAGATGTCCAAAAATGGACATGCAAATGTCCAAATTCTGAAGATGCCCCTGGGGCTATTTTGCAAGTGGTATTTAAACATCCCCAGCATGGGGACTTTCAAGCAGGTAGGGTGTGTGGTAGAGGCATGTCCTGGGGGTACTATGGTCCTCAGCAAACACACTGTACTGGCAGAAAACCAAGGGAAACACAGAGAGCGAGACATAACTGAAAAAAGAACTTTTTATTTGCAAACACCGACCCCGACATGGCCGCGTTTCAGCATAAGCCTTTGTCAGGGAGTAAACTGAGCAGAGGTAAAATTGCATTGTATATATCCAAAAACACAATATATAGCAATAATCTGAACCTGCCAGAGCTGGTTGCCGTGCAATTTCAAAAGTGAAAGCCGTTTTGAGGTCGCTGTTTGCAAATAAAAATGACTTTTTCAGTTATGTCTCACTCTGTTTTTCCCTGGTGGGTACTATGGACTTGGATGTCCCTGCTCGAATTCAAAAACATCAGAGATGTCTGCGACCTCATCCACATTTAGACCTCCTCCAGGTACGAATAGTCCTTGGAAAAGTGCTCGTCTGGGTCGTAAAACCTTCAAAGGGTGTAGAGAAGATGTTGGCCCTCCACCATCCCCATTACTCTGCACAACCACAAGATATCTGTAGTGTGATATGGAAACTTCTGTTGTGCTGAACCACCGCTGAATGTCTCTTACTTGTCCCCAATCTTCAGTACTATTCTAGGGATGTCTTTCTAGACGGCTCTGCACATGTCCATATTGGGCACGTCCACGTTTGTGAAATCATGCCTGAACTTGGACATGACTGCCTTTTTTTTTTTTTTTTTTTTTTAAATTCTGGCTTGCATGTCCCAGATTTAACTTGGATGCCTTTTGTAAAATGTATCTTGTGAGCACGTCTCTAAGTAGTGCCATATATTTATTTAGCAACTTTTTTATACTGCTATATCTACCAGTCACAGCAGTGGACAGGTAACAAGTTTAACAAGTATAACTTTAGATAGAATGTGGGTAAAAATTAGCAGTTATGTTGCTTTATAACAATTGCACTTTCACTCTACCGAAATTGGGATCTGCTCATTGTCAGCTGCAGCGACCTTACATTTTCTCATCCTTTCAAGCATTTATTTATTTTATTTATTTATTATTTAACAGGTTTTTTTATACCGCTTTACCACTTCAATCAAAGCAATTTACATTGTAACTTAAAACTTGGTAAACGTACATTAAACAAGGACATTGATAACTTGGATTTTTCTGAGCAATGGAGGGTTAAGTGACTTGCCCAAGGCCACAAGAAGTGCTAGTGGGAATCGAACCCTGGTCTCTTGGTTCCCAAGCCAGAGCATGTAGCGGAGGTCCTCAGGAATATCACCACTAAGTTTACCTCACCCAGAAAATGCATGTAGGATTACCAGGTCACCGAGATCATCTTGACAGACTGCAGATTTAAAGTAAGATACTTACCCTCAGTGATTTCCCAATCGCAAAGCCATTCGCTTCACATTTGTATTCCTTTACCAGGCTCAGTTTATGTTGCCAGACCCATTCCAAAAATGTCTCAGTGCATAGCTACAGTCCCCCTCCTGCTCTGCTGCAGTAATGTCACGCTAGCACTGCGCTTTCATATCGACATTTGGAGGGCAAAACATGATGCGGTCTATCTCTAACATTTGGAGCTCCAGATTTGCATGGACATCATCTTGAAAGGTTCAACAGTTCCCCTTTCAGCAAAAAACAATGGTGATAGTTTTATAAAGAATTTTAAAGGCATAAAAGGACTTTTGTAAAATTGCCTCATAAAAGTTAGGCATGAACGTAGAACTGCTGTTGCTAGGAGATTTCCACAGGCCGGATGCAGCCACAGAATTGGTAAGATGTGGAGACATTGTGGCTGCCTTTCAAGGTGCAAAGCTCAGGCAGATGTTGACAGAACCCATGAAGAAAGGGGCAACTCTGGATCTAGTGTCTAATGCTCTGGTGGATGCCCCCCTGGGCAGCACTGATCATTGGTAAGGCAGGGTCCAGACACACAGGGCTCAAAGTCCTAGCTGAGTAATATAGAGAAGTACCTGAAGGAGGGTGTGGTGGAAGGACATAAGGGAAGTAGAAAGGCAGTGGACTAAACTGAAAAGAGCAATAAAAAAGGTAACATATCTTTAAGCAAAGAAAGTAAATAAAAGCCAGAGGAGAAGGAAGTAGATACAATTCTCCAAACAAGTGAAAACCAACTGAAAAATGAAAGGCAAAAAGACTGTGCTCACAAATACAGAAGAAGAAGTGCAACATGGTATATTTGGGGTGCAGAAATCCAAAGGAGCAGTATGTGAAAGAGGGGGAGAGTTTGATGTGCAGACTAGAAGAGGGACCACAGAGTGATAGTATCTGAGGATCTCAAAGCTGCAGAACATTGTGACTAGGTGGTGGCCAAAGACGGTAGCAACATAGTGAGCACTGTTCCCTCTAAGCTGTGCGCGTGTGCGCGCGCACACACCTCGCCGAGTGAGCGCACATACTTTACAACAGAGCGCACAAAAATGACGGTTCTGATTCTGATAGAAAACAACACAGATGTCTTAAAATTTAAAAGTTGTTCTGTATTTACGGTTTTCACAAGTTCTACAATATTTTCTAGTGCATTCAATGTGGTGTACATACTGTATTCTGACGTGTAGTCAAATTTTAAAGTATATAACTCAGTGTCGTTATGTGGCGCACAAAATTTTAACCTTCCTTCAAAAGCTGCACAGCTGATATTTTATGCGCGCACAGCCTACAGAAAATTAGAGGGAACATTGATAGTGAGGGGTCATAAGCAGCATAAAAGGAGGTGAGAATGCCCCATTACAAGTAACTGGTGAGGTCTTACTGGGTTCAGCTTCAAATATCTCACTAAAAAAGAGAAAAGCAACCACAATGGTATGGGATCTGCACTGGAAGGATGGAATCTAAGGGGAGCATATTTCTACCCAACTGACTGATGAAGACGTGCCCAAAGTTATCATATACGGCTTGCCTGATGACCTTTATTTCCACAAAGGAAGTTGAAAAATTAGAAATGTCTTTTCTTACAGCTGAGAATGGGGTTTGCTCTTGGTGCAAGTGTTCCTGTAGTTCAGGGCTGTGCGTTACATTCATCTTGACTATTTCTTTCGTAAGTCTGCATTTTTATTAAGGTGCTATGGGTCTGTTCAAACTTAGAAATGTGCAAGATTTCCAATTGTTCAAGCATTTGTTTTGCTCATTTTTGAAAAGCGTAAAACAGTCTTAGTTTTTTTTTAATAAACAATAGAAGCAAAACCAGAACTACAGATGTGGAAGGGTAGTGCAAATCTGCTACAGCTGTTCCTTACGGTAATTAGTCCCATGTTCTCTGCAGCTGTTCATTCCGCACTGTTTATTTAATTTCTATCGTTTGATTGGCAATGACATACATATTTCAGATGTGCTAATACTGCAAAGTATCTTGGAATGAGACATACTGACGTCTTACTTGATGTGACCATTAATTGTTCTAACAATTACTCACTAATCCGTGTTGAAGCTTTAGGTTCGCGGAGGTCTGTGCTATGCATTGCTAGAATTACATCTTTCCTGTAGAGCAGGATAAAAAACAAGTTTGCTTTTTTTTGGATATTCTGCAGTCAGCAGAAGCGCACTGATATCATATTTTCAGCATCTCATGTAAGCCTTTTAAGGGCAATTTTACAAGTCTTTGTGTGCATGTAAAGCTGTGCTTTATGCGCAGAGTAAATTCTTATAAATGTGTGCATCGTCTAGAGATGATACATGGGTACATACCTGAACAGATTGGAGGAAACCCGAGGAATGTGGTAGGGAAGGAGTTTGCATGTATGCAAAGAATATGTGTAAACATAAGTGCATAAATCCCTCAGGGTAATGTTAGGAACTATGGGCCCAATATACAAAGGCATTTACACAGTTTACAGACCTGTAGTGTAAATACTGCTTAGAGGGATATTTAGCCGCACTAACACAGTTACTGCTGCTGAATACGAGGTGTGATCAAAAAGTATCGAGACTTGTTGTCTAACTATATAACCATACGTTGCACCATGATGCTATTAAGTATGCAGTGACCTGGTTATGTGCTCTGCATGTGCAGAGTGTAGCATGGCTATAGCACACCTGTACTTTTTTTTAATCATGTGATGTTTGGTATCGTGTAAGAGCAGTTCATCAGATTTACAATGAGTGAAAAAATTGAACAGCGAATTTACATTAAATTCTACCAGAAACTTGGAGATTTGTGCAAAGAGACTTATGACAAGTTACAGCAAGTGTATGATGATGAATGCATGAGTCGTGCTCGAGTTTACGACTAGTACAAATGTTTCCAAGAGGGCTGCCAAAGTGTTGACAGTGGCCATTTGCCTTTTTGCTGTGGAATGTGCGAGTCTATTACAGGCTTTGCTGCTAGCTTCTGGCTAGGGTCTGACTTTTTAACCGCTTGCTTGTATGGTCTGCCTGCCTGTATATATTATTTATTTATTTATCTTATCTTTTAGAGTGCCTTACTTTTTAGTAAGAGATGTCTCTCTCCATACAAAGATTTCACTTGTTCAAGCTATGGCATTTTCAATAACATCATATGGATGTGAAAGTTGGACTGTGAAAAAGATAGACAGGAAGAAAATTGATGCCTTTGAATTATGGTGCTGGCGACGAATACTGCGTATTCCATGGACTGCCTGAAGAACAAACCAGTCAGTACTAGAGGAGATCAAACCTAAGCTTTCTTTAGAAGCTCAGATGACAAGACTTCGACTTTCATACTTCGGACACACTGTGGGAACAGAGAGATCATTAGAGAAAGACATTATGATTGGGAAGGTAGAAGGTCAATGCAAAAGAGGAAGGCCAGCAATGAGATGGATCGATACAATAACAGCAGCTACGGATACCAGTCTGTCAACAATGAGCTGCCTGACTGACGATCGAACGCAATTTAGGATAGCTATCCAGAGGGTCGCCATGAGTCGACACCAACTTGACGGCATTTAACAACAACAATTTTTTAGTATTTTTGTTTGTGATCTTGTTTAGCTTTCCCTCTCTGTTTTCAGCTGTGTGTGTCTCTCTCTCCTTTTCTTTATTATCCTACCCTCCCTCCCCATAGCCCACTGCCCCCTGGTTTATAATATCTTATGGCCGTCCTTTGTTCAGTACCATGATCACTCACAGGTGCACCTTATCCCCTGCAATCTCTAACACCAATCCTTTTATTTCTTCTGTGCTCCTCTCCATCTCTCTCTTTATGGCTCCTCAACACTTTTGTTTCCTATTGCTCATGATGTAACTTGAGACGAAGGGTAATATGAGCATGACGAGGCATGCAGGAGATTAGCCACGCAGTCTTGAAGGACTACAAAAGGGGATTGCTACTTCTGGAGTGAGATCTGCAATTGTAAGTATTGTCGCCCCCTCCTGGCCAGGTAGATGACTGGCAGCAGGTGAGGTCGCCTTTTAGCCTTAAGACAAGACTCCCTGTAATGGCTGCCAGAAGGGCTGATGGGAATCGTAGTTTATCCTAAAGCAAAGGAGTTGTGATCCAAGGGTTTAGGCACAAGACAGAGAATATTTCTTTTAATGTAATTAGGGTTTCTTCATACACAGGAGGCGTGAGGCATAAAGTATGGAAAGGATTTTTAATCCACGCTACCGCTTCAAAACAACAGGAACAAATTATGCTTTGCAATATAACTTCCAACAGAAATAGGCATCACTTTGCTTAAGAAATCAAATTGGCACTTTCAGAACTTTAAACAGATAAATGCTTTCTTCTTAGACAGGAACAACTTCTTGTTGTCCAAACAAAACTTTTAAATGTTCCTTAAACATATAACTTAGCTTTTCACTTTGTCAGCACAGTCAGCTGTTTCTTGCAGTTTGTGATGTCTTCACAAATTAACGTGCTTCCTGAGCATGGCACAGCTATAATGGCTTTTCTAGGATTCTTCACCGTCAGAGGTAAAACACATAGTACACTGACAATCCAAAATGCTATTATCCACATTCGTTGTGTCCATTTCTTCCTCTCTATCACCCTCACTTATGGCATAAGGTATCTGCACAGAGAGCTGACTATTTTCCTTCTTTATTAAATCACTTAGCCTTCTCAGTAAAGTCTGCTTCTGCAGCAACTCGTCTGTTAGCTGAGCTACGTGCTGATTAGACCAGCTGTCTCTCTTTTCCCTGGGACTCTGGCTATGCTTAAACTTAGCTTTCTCTCCTATGGGTAATTCTCTGGGGCTTTTCCTCTGTAGGCATTGAGAAGGACAGACTTGCCTTGGTTCTGAGGTATTTAGGGATTCCCTCCGTCCTGCAAACCAGTCATGCTTTTCTTCAAGTGCAGACCTTCCGTTTGCTGACACCAGCCTCTCATTCCCAGCTGTGTCTGGCAATCTCTCATCAATCTCCTCTTCACAGCAAATAGTATTTCTTACACTCTGTCTCTCAGGCTCTGCAAACACTCTCTCACTTGCTCTGCCTCCTGGACTCCGTGTTGGCCCCTCTTCTGAACTCTTTGAACCTCGTGAACCTCGTGAACTCCGTGGACTACGGATTAGGGTCAACTCTGAACTAACTTCTGTTCTGTGAATCAGCTTTTTAAACTTTCCTTCTCTTTGAGGCACACCCTGCTCCCAGCACATGTGACTAGGGACAAGCTTCTCTCTGACGTGCTGCTGTGGGCGGGGCTTGGGGATGACTAGCTTCTGAGTCACAGACTCCTGGTTACCGGGGAACCCTTTGATACAACCTGAATTAAAGTGACAGGACCTTTTTTCCTGTGCATTTCTATAATCAGCCGTGGTTTCCTCACCACATATTCCCCTTCTTAAGACATTTCGTGCTGGGGTTCTCCCAGAATCACAGCACGTAAATCTCTTATACCTTTTCTCATTGCTTTCATCCATGGTAGTGCCTCTAGACAATGCGTCTGCGTTTTGATGCAGTTTCCCTGCGCGATGGACCACCTGAAAGTCAAAGGCTTGCAGTGCCATATACCACCGGGTTAAACGGGCGTTATGGTCTTTCATTTGCCCCAACCATTTCAATGGGGCATGGTCGGTCATAAGCAGGAATTTCCTACCTGCTAGATAGAATTTTAAAGATTCCACAGCCCATTTCACTGCCAGGCACTCTCTTTCTATGGTCGAGTAATTCTTCTCAGCAGGTGACAACTTCCGACTGAGGAACATTACCGGATGCTCCAGACCCTCATGTTTCTGGGAGAGCACGGCTCCCAGACCTGTTTCCGAAGCGTCTGTTTGTAAGATGAACGGCAGACTAAATTCTACCCCTCTTAACACCGGGGCCGCGCACAGTTCTTCCTTCAGCTGTTCAAACGCTCTATCTGCTTCTTCAGACCAGTACAACTGATTGGGTCTGTTCTTACGCAACATTTCCGAAAGCGGTGCGCTCTTTTCGGCAAACTGTGCCACAAACCTTCGGTAGTACCCTACCAATCCTAGGAAACTACGGAGTTGTTTCTTATTGATAGGGCGTGGAAAAGATTGGACACTTTCAATCTTGCTTAGTAGGGGTTTCACCGTACCATGTCCTACTAGGTGCCCCAAGTATTTCACCTCTTGGGCCCCGAACATGCACTTTGTCGGGTTCAAAGTTAACCCCGCTCCCCTTATTGCTTGCAGAACGGCCTTTAAATGGACCATATGTTGATCCCATCCGGTGCTGTGGATCACGATGTCATCCATATAGGCCGTAGCATATTTCTGGTGCGGCCGAAGCACTATATCAATGAGGCGTTGACAGGTGGCTGCTGCCCCGTGAAGCCCAAATGGCATCCTACGAAATTGAAACAGCCCCTGCGGCGTACTGAATGCTGTTTTCGGGCGAGATTCCCGGGTCAGGGGAATCTGCCAGTATCCTTTCGTTAAGTCCAGCGTTGTTAGGTATCTGGACTGACCCAGCCGGTCAAGGAGCTCCTCTATCCGCGGCATCGGATAAGTATCGAATTTTGAAATGGCATTAACTTTTCGAAAATCGATACAAAAGCGGAGGGATCCATCCGGTTTTGGAACTAGGACAACCGGGCTGTTCCAAGGACTCCGGGATTCCTCGATGATGCCAAGTTCCAGCATCTCCTTGACTTGGTTCATCACTTCACGCTTTTTGGCTTAAGGTAGCCTATACGGGCGTTGCCGAATTATTTCTCCTGCTGGTGTCAGGATTTCGTGCGCGACAAGTTCGGTTTCTCCCGGCAGTGGTGTCAAGACATCTGTAAAGCTTTTAAGCAGACGCTCCAGCTCCTGTCTCTGAGACCACGAGAGACCATCCGCTGTCCTGAGTTCAGGTTCCTTCCTGCAATCGCTCAGCTGAGGTCCGAGGTCATCCTCCGTCCTTTCCTCCAGCGATGCGGTCAACCCATGCTTGTCTGAATACCCCGAGGACCCAAAACCTTGCGTCCCTCGCACCGTATCAGACACCATGGCCACCTCCTCCAACGGAGGGAAACCCACTCGCTCGCAGATAATTTGCGCGATTCGGTCGCCCACACTCACTTGGAAATCTTCGGGTCCAAAATTAAATAATAGTACCTTGATTGCGCCTCTGTAGTCCGGGTCTACTACACCCGCTCCTACGTCCAAGAAGTGCTTTACAGCCAATCCCGATCGGGGTGCAATCCTTCCATAGCAGCCTATGGGAATCTCCATTTGTAGCGCTGTATTTACTAGTGCTTTCCCATGCTTCGGTACCAGAACTTCCTCGGCACTGTAAAGGTCAAAGCCGGCAGCTTGGGGAGTAGTCTTCCTTGGGGCTCGGGCTTCCGGACTCATGCGACAAAAGCGTAAAACGAAACCCGGCTTCTTGGGAAACTCTTCCTTAGGCAAATATGGCTTCTTCTTGTCCGCTTTCCCAAATAAAGGCCTTAACATTGCCATTGCTGCAGCCGCCTCAGGCTTACTTGTTCCCTCCATGGGAGCAGTCCGTATAACCTCATGAGAGGGTTGAACCTTTATCTCCCCCTTTGTAGACACTTCCTCTAGGGCCTGGTGGGCTTGGGACTGGGCTTGCGTAGATACTAAGCCTTCCTTAACCCCTAACCCTTGCTGAAAATGGGGCCATTCTCTTCCAAGTACTACCTCCTGGGGTAGTCTGGGAACAATGGCGACCGGGACCTTTCTTTCTACGCCCAAACCTTTTATACGGACAGGGTAAACAGGGTAGGTGCTTGTTGTTCCATGAACGCACCTAATGTTCACACTGCCCGTGGGTGTCTGAGGTGTGTCTAAACTTGTGGCAGTTATCCTCCTCCATAACCTTTTGGAGAGCATCGATTGGTCCGAACCGGAATCCAATAGTGCTTTAACTGGTATGCCTTGTACTATCACCTCCAGTAAAAAGCCTTCCCTTTTTTTACTAGGGTCACTCAACACTAGGGCTGTTTTCATTTTGCACTCACGCATCACATGTTGTTCACTTCCACACCGATAACACGCACGCTTCTCACGCACCCTTCTATTGGTGGGAACACCAACATTCTGTATATTCTTGCCAGTCACCTCCCCCCTAGCCATAGACGTTTTTGTATAGGCTGAAGCCCTATCATTAGCTATCACCTCAGCTTCCAAAAATCGTTCTGACATAGCTATGGCTTCTCCGGTGTTTTTACAACCCTGTAGCAACAAGAATTCTTGTAACTTTTCGGGTACTGCCGCAAAATACTGTTCCAGAACGAGCTCATCTATCAGTGTTTCCACCGACTTATGTTCTGGTTCTAGCCATTTCAACACTAACATTTTTAGCCTATGGTATAGTGCTCGTGGTGTTTCATCTACGCGTAATTTTGCATTCCTAAGCTGGCGTCTATATACTATAGGTGTTAGACCAAACCTATCCTTAATAGCCTTCTTTACCTCAAAATAGTCATTGGCCGACTCAGCCGGAACGGTTTGGTAGGCTGCCAATGCCTCACCAGAAAGCGAGACAGCTAACCTTACCGCCCACTGTTCGGGTGGCCACCTGGCTATTTGTGCCACTTTTTCAAATGCATCAAAATACGTGTCTACATTTTCACCATCCCTTAATTGTCCCAAACCAAAGGTCTCTCTGGACCCGAGTCCAAAGTTATGGGCTATTCCCAAAGAAAGACCTGTTTGAACTGGATCAGGCTCTGGTGGTTTCTTCTTCTGTTCCTTCACCCAGGCCTCCATGAGCTCCATCAGCGGTTTCTGCTGGGCTTGCGTCTGACTCGCTGCATGCGCTAGAAGTTCCAAAGATAAGTCCCTTTGCTTCTTGAGCTCTGCTGCCGCCCATGCAAGGATATCTTGGCTTTCCATCTTCGTCTCTGTTTCCTGTAGAAAAACAAACACACAACACCCAAGTGCGATTCCTAACACAAGATATGCGTTCCTCCCTACCTGCTGCTATTGCCCCCACCCAGTACCAGTATCCTTTAACTCTCTCTAGTTATACACGGGTTACCTGGTACTAGTGGTGCATCTCGCTCAGCAACAGCGTAGGACCTCGACAGGTCTCCGGACCCTCCGGCTCTGCAGGACTCTGGACTCCTAGTCTCAGGTGCTTGCAACTCTCCGGTGTCCTTCCGTCGACTCTGGAATCACTGTATGCGTCTCCTGGTGTGTAGTCGTACTTCCGCTGTAATCCAATGAACTGCGTTCCTTTGTGGCGTGGCCTACTCCGCATCCAAACTTTATATCACTTTGTGGTGTGGCCTACTTCAGATCCTGCCAACTACGCCACTCTGTCGCCCCCTCCTGGCCAGGTAGATGACTGGCAGCAGGTGAGGTCGCCTTTTAGCCTTAAGACAAGACTCCCTGTAATGGCTGCCAGAAGGGCTGATGGGAATCGTAGTTTATCCTAAAGCAAAGGAGTTGTGATCCGAGGGTTTAGGCACAAGACAGAGAATATTTCTTTTAATGTAATTAGGGTTTCTTCATACACAGGAGGCGTGAGGCATAAAGTATGGAAAGGATTTTTAATCCACGCTACCGCTTCAAAACAACAGGAACAAATTATGCTTTGCAATATAACTTCCAACAGAAATAGGCATCACTTTGCTTAAGAAATCAAATTGGCACTTTCAGAACTTTAAACAGATAAATGCTTTCTTCTTAGACAGGAACAACTTCTTGTTGTCCAAACAAAACTTTTAAATGTTCCTTAAACATGTAACTTAGCTTTTCACTTTGTCAGCACAGTCAGCTGTTTCTTGCAGTTTGTGACGTCTTCACAAATTAACGTGCTTCCTGAGCATGGCACAGCTATAATGGCTTTTCTAGGATTCTTCACCGTCAGAGGTAAAACACATAGTACACTGACAATCCAAAATGCTATTATCCACATTCGTTGTGTCCATTTCTTCCTCTCTATCACCTTCACTTATGGCATAAGGTATCTGCACAGAGAGCTGACTATTTTCCTTCTTTATTAAATCACTTAGCCTTCTCAGTAAAGTCTGCTTCTGCAGCAACTCGTCTGTTAGCTGAGCTACGTGCTGATTAGACCAGCTGTCTCTCTTTTCCCTGGGACTCTGGCTATGCTTAAACTTAGCTTTCTCTCCTATGGGTAATTCTCTGGGGCTTTTCCTCTGTAGGCATTGAGAAGGACAGACTTGCCTTGGTTCTGAGGTATTTAGGGATTCCCTCCGTCCTGCAAACCAGTCATGCTTTTCTTCAAGTGCAGACCTTCCGTTTGCTGACACCAGCCTCTCATTCCCAGCTGTGTCTGGCAATCTCTCATCAATCTCCTCTTCACAGCAAATAGTATTTCTTACACTCTGTCTCTCAGGCTCTGCAAACACTCTCTCACTTGCTCTGCCTCCTGGACTCCGTGTTGGCCCCTCTTCTGAACTCTTTGAACCTCATGAACCTCGTGAACTCCGTGGACTACGGATTAGGCTCTCCTCTGAACTAACTTCTGTTCTGTGAATCAGCTTTTTAAACTTTCCTTCTCTTTGAGGCACACCCTGCTCCCAGCACATGTGACTAGGGACAAGCTTCTCTCTGACGTGCTGCTGTGGGCGGGGCTTGGGGATGACTAGCTTCTGAGTCACAGACTCCTGGTTACCGGGGAACCCTTTGATACAACCTGAATTAAAGTGACAGGACCTTTTTTCCTGTGTATTTCTATAATCAGCCGTGGTTTCCTCACCACAGTATTTACTTCTGGGAATTTTTCTAAATCTTGGTTAAAAGGGAAATCTTTAGATTAAAGCTGATTAATCTGTGAATCCGGTGTATTTGTTAAATCAGTCAGAGCCTAGTATCAGCAAAGAGCTTTTAGTTAAACTAAAAACTTAACAGGTAGCTTTCAGTTTAAGTTTAAAACCCAGCACAGAGCTTTTAGTTTAAATTTAAAACTCAGTCAGGGCTTAGTAGCAACAAAGAGCTTTCAGTTTAAATTTAAAACACAGTAGAGAGCTCTCTGGTTAAATTTAGAACCCAAGACTCTCTCAGTCCAAGCAAGGGATGTGCGAATCGCCCAGGAAATTGGTCACAGATTACCTTAGAAGCACAGGATGGTACTGTGTAGCAGCCTGTTTTTAATGTCTTCTTTCCCTCCCTCCCTCCCTCCCTCCCCAACATCCATCCATTCCTGGGTCAATCTTGCTTTATAGGTGCTTAAATCTCTTAAAGGAAAGGAAGTGCCATATTCACTCTCAGGTGCAGCTGTTTATCCTCATCAGTCATACATTAAGGACCTGAGATTAATTAAGTTTCAGGTGAACAAAGTACATTAAATGTTTAATGTATAGTTTTATTAGTATAAGTATCCCTAGCAAACCTTAGTAAGTAAAGAACTTAAATACCTAAACACAACCTTAAAACTAACATGCAGATGGCAGTCCAGCAGCGAGATGGTGGTTATCCAGTATTTTGCATCGAGTGTCATATGTATGATTTTCTCCGAGTTGTTGAGGGGTCTTATGTGTGCACTAGGTGCAAGGAGCTCTTTGCTCTCAGGGAACGAGTCCAATCTCTGGGGGCTAAAGTAGCAGACTTGGAGGTCATAAGGAAGACAGAGAGGTACATAGACGAGACCTACAAGGCTATAGTACTGAAGTCCCACCTCCAGTCTGGCAGCATCCCTGTTGCCATGGAGGAGAGAGGTCATGTGACAGGTGAGCATCACCCTGGTGCAGCAGGAAGGGATCCTGTAGCTAGGACCTATCCTCCAGATGATGTAAAACCCTCTCGCACCAAGGAGGTTTCTCCAGGGCAATGTGCCCACGAGGGAAGGGTTAGGACAGCCGTTATATTGGTGATTTGATCATTAGGCATGTGGATAGCTGGGTGGCTGGTGGACATGAGGATCGCCTGGTAACATGCCTGCCTGATGTGAAGGTAGCGGATCTCATGCGCCATCTAGACAAGGTCTTAGATATTGCTGGTGAGGAGTTTGTTGTCTTGGTACATGTTGGTACTAATGACATAGGAAAGTGTGGTAGGGAGGTTCTGGAGGCTAAATTTAGGCTTTTAGGTAGAAAGTTGAAATCCAGAACGTCTAGAGTAGCATTCTCCGAAGTGCTTCCCGTTCCACGTGCAGGACCCTAAAGGCAGGCAGAGCTCCGGAGTCTCAATGTGTGGATGAGACAATGGTGCAAGGATGAAGGTTTTAGATTTGTTAGGATCTGGGGAATATTCTGGGGAAAGGAGGGGCTCCACCATAACTGGAACAGGACCAGGCTGCTGGCATTAACCTTTAAAAAGGAGATAGAACAGCTTTTAAACTAGATAACAGGGGAGAGCCGATAGTCGCCCAAGAGCGCATGGTTCAGAACAGTGTATCCTTGAAGGATGCTAGCAATAGATTGAAGTTAGGGCATATCAGTAGAAAGGTTCCAGTAAAGACACAAGTAGCCTAAATGCCCATGAGTACAGAGCAGACAGAGCTTAAAGATTCCAAATTACCCCTGCCTACCAATAGCCAGATTAATATGAATAAAATACAGCTTCTAAAATGCTTGTATGCAAATACTAGAAGTTTAAAAAATAAGATGACCTTGTCCCCTCTTAATGCCCCTTTTACCCCTCTTTCATCTAATCGTCCAACTGACTCTCTCAGGTTTTTTGCTATGAATCTACTTGAAAAAGTCTTTATTGTGCGCTTTTGCTTCTGCAGCAAGCTTCTTCTCAATTCCTCTCTTTGCCTGCCTTATCAATCACCGCAATAAATCTGTATGAGAGAGATTTGCATGCAAAGCTCTTTCATGCATATTTTTTGTGCTTATCCTGAAAACCTGACTGGCTAGGTGTGTCATCCCTGCTCTAGACTAAGGAGCATGTTTCCTCAAACGTGCTGTGAATTCACATATGTAGAGCTGACTGCTTACATTCTTAAGATCTTGCACACATACAGTGCACATCTAAACAAATGAACATAAAAAAATGCTCCAAAATAGAGAACATTTCATATGAAATTAGTGTGGCTATGCATACCCTAGTGAGTATTTTTACAATATCTGCATGCAAAAAGAGGAAACATGAAAAGGGAGTCTGGGGGGAGGGAAAGTCTCACTCTGTGAACTTTGAGCATTTACATTTATTGCTGCTTTACAAAGGCTGGAAAGGAATGCAGATACATTTGACCAACTGCTCCCTCGCTGGCTGGATTTCAAAGAGTAACCTCACATCGGGTTGCCTTTAAAAATATACACTGCACCTATGGGCCTGAGAGCATTGTGTTTCACTAAAAATTGCTGCATAACCCACTCCATATTTGGCAGCGACCCCTAGTGGTAATACTGAAAGACTACTGCTAGGTGTCAGAGCCACCATTTTTATCCAAGTAGCAACAAGGGGCAGGAGTGTTTAAGGATCTGTCCTGGCTTTCAAAATAGAGTCCAGTCCAGATTTGGTATTTTTCAGGGTCACTGATGACAATAGTAAAAATTATAACTAGTAGAATAATACAGAGGCTCCTGCCCAATCGGGGCAGTGGGAGCAACATTTAAAAGCAGCAGCCCAGCAGCAGCAGGCAGCCCGCTGCTCCTCCACCACCTGCCGGCCATCGAAGCTCCCCCGATCGGGGTAGAGCGCCTGAGCGGGAAATCTGCCTGCTCAAAGGCTCCTGCCCAATCGGGGCAGTGGAAGCAACATTTAAAAGCAGCAACCCAGCAGCAGCAGGCAGCCCGCTGCTCCTCCCCCATCCGCCGGCAATCGAAGCTCCCCCGATCGGGGTAGTTCGCCTGAGCGGGAAATCCTCCCGCTCAGAGACTCCTGCCAAATTGGGGCAGTGGGAGCAACATTTAAAAGCAGCAGCCCAGCAGGGCGCGCCTGCGCCTGAGGGCCTCGCCAGAGGGTCCTTTGGCGTGGCCCTTAGGTGCGGCCACAGAGGCGACCACAGATAATAGCGGCAACAAAACAAGCATCAATAGTCGACCACAGCCAACAAAGCAACAAAACCAGCATCAGCGGATCAAAGTAAGTGCAGCCATACACTAAATTCCGATGAAGAAAACATGTATACAACCCTGATCCTGCCCATCAGCCTCCTCCTCACCCAACTCCTGCCACCGCAGGCAACCAACCACAACCTACTCACAAACACACCATGGCATACAACCCAGCTCTACACACACCCCCAGTATACGCATTGGAACACACAAAAGACACCCAACCACAAGAAGCAAAAAAAGCACAAGACCGACACGCATGCAAACCCAAATGAAACACATAGACCACTAAACACCCCAGCTGCAATCTCAATAGAGCTCATCAACGCCAGATCCATACGAAACAAAATCAACACAATAGCAGACCACATAGAAGATCAGCAACCTGACATACTGTGCATCACAGAAACATGGCTCACCCCCACTGATAACGTACTACTTAATCAATTAGTACCATCTATCTACTCAGCATTTAACTGCCCACACGCACAACGGAGAGGAGGAGGGGTCTTGATCATCGCAAGGAACAGCCTAAGGTTCAAGTCACGAAGTGCCTCAAACACAAACCAATGCAACACCATCACTGTGGAAAACAAACGGATGGCCCTATGCCTCACCTACAGAGCCCCCCATGTGCCACCAGATGAGCTAGCCTCCACTCTAGAAGAGGTCTGTGCAGGCAACACAAATCACAAATCCCTCCTACTATTAGACTTCAACCTCAAATCTACCACCACCAAGGATGCAGAAGCTTTCCTACGAGCTATGGGATCCTTACAATACACCCAATTGATTAATACCCCGACACACAGACACGGATCTTCACCAGACCTCATATTCGCGCCCAACTTTCTAATGGACAGCGGTAACATATCAACACCCGAGGTCACACCAGTACCATGGTCAGACCATCACATAATTAGAATAAAGTTTATGCCACAAGGGCAAAACCACAACGAGAACCTGGACAACCCACCAGCACAAAGAAGATTCAGGAGCTTCAACAGGAACCAATTTCTACAGGACACCCTACCCCACATGAACACGAAATCAGAGGATCTAGATGAACAAATCAGAAAATGGAACAGCATCATCAATGCTGCTGCAAAAGCTGCTGAATACAGACCCAAGAAAACTCGCCGCACCAAACCACATCACACACCCTGATACTCAAAAGTCATACGGAAGGAGAAGAGGGAACTCAGGAAGTTAGAACAGCGATGGAGACACACCAAGTCACCCAACACTCAGACCCTATACTTAACAAAACAAAGAGAATACAACGAACTCATCAACCAAACGAAGAGAGAATACCACACAAACATCATACTCAAATCCAGCAACAAACCGAGAGAGCTCTTCAAAATTGTGAAAACCTTCACCAAGGAACAGAAAACCGAAAGCGAAGTGCAAATAGACCCACAAGCATTCGCAGACCACATCCAAGAAAAATTCCATTCACCATCACAACTAAAAACAAACACAAGCACCAAACCAACCACCCCCTCAAGAAAAACATGGGACAAATTCAGCACACCATCCACAGAGCAGCTCTCACACATCATTACCGCACTCAATACAAGCACGGCCCCAACAGACCCATGCCCAGTGACATGGATTAAAGCAACAAAATCAAACTTCATCCACACCATACACAACATGGTACACAGTTCACTAACTCAAGGAATCATGCCAGACTAGCTAAAACTCACCACAATAAGACCAATCCTGAAGAAATCACCACTCGACAAGAACAACCCAGAAGCTTACAGACCTATCTCAAGCATCCCTCTTCTGGTAAATATTATTGGGAAAGCAGGACAGCATCAACTACAAGGCCACATCGACAACCACGCACAACTGGATCTCAACCAACACGGTTTCTGCCCCAACCATGGAGTCGAAACACTCCTGTTATACCTCTTTAACGACATACTACACCTCATAGACAAAAGCAAGAATGGAATACTCATGATCTTCATTGACATTTCATCAGCATTCGACACAGTGGACCACAGAACTCTACTTGCAAGACTACAGAACATCGGACTACACGGAGCCACCCTGAGGTGGTTCCACTCCTACTTAACGGACAGACAGATACAGGTCAAGAATGGTCCCCACACATCCTGACCCATAAAGGTCATGCAAGACGTACCTCAAGGATCCGCCACATTGGCGCTGTTATTTAACCTCTACATCCAGCCAATATGCAGCATCATAAAAGAACACAAGATAAAATACACAATCTATGCTGATGAGATAATGATATACACACCAATCACCCTCGACAACCCAGACTACACCAAGATAACAGAGTGTCTCATGCACATGAAGAGCTGGTTTCAAGACAACAATCTGACCATAAACTACAGCAAGACCGAGGCACTAATCATCACACGAAACTCCGACTTCATCCCTCCACTCAACATCAAGATAGACAACACAACCATACCTATACAACCAGAAGTGAAATACCTCAGAGTGATGCTAGACAAAGAACTGAACCTTCCGTCCCACATCAGCAGAACCCCAAAAAATGCATACCACAAGATGAGACTAGTCCGACGACTCAAGCCCCTCCTCTCCCAGGAACACTTCCGCACAGTCTGTCAGGTACTAATAACCCCAATCCTAGACTTCTGCAACCCAATCTATCTTGGCCTAACAAAACAGACACTCAGGCCACTGCAATTGGCGTAAAACACAGCAGCACACATAATAGCTGGCACCACAAGACAAGAACACATCACACCCACTCTAAAAGATCTCCACTGGCTACCAATCAGCTCCCGCATCAGATACAAGACGGTCATAAACATATTCAAAATCAAACAACAGTTATCAGCTTTCAGCCTACAACCACTCATACAACCCGACAGTAGCACAAGACTGAGGAGGAGAGGCACCTCCAACTGCGTCAACACACCAAAGGACTTCACCAAGATACGCAAGGACACTGAAAAATGAGCCTTATCAAAAGCAGCACCAAAAATTTGGAACGCCCTCCCTGATGAACGACGGTCAACAACAGACATTAATGACTTCAGGAAACTTCTCAAGACGACCCTCTTCATAGAGCACTATGGTGACATCACTTAAACTGTGCAACAGACAGTACCACAGCCCAACTACCCTCCCTTCTCAACACATACATAGTATTGAAGTGAAGCCCTGATGTACAAAGTATTGTATATAGCGCATGTTGTAAATAGCTCACCACGAATCAATGACACTCTACACACACACGCATTCACTGTTCAATGCATGCACACACTAGACACAATATTTTGTCGATTGTTTGCTGTGTAGACCGCCTTGATTACAGGAGAAGGCGGTATAGAAATCTGTTTTAAATAAATAAATAAAAATAGAAGTATATTATAAACAGTTCTACCCTTTTTCCTTCCTTTAGAATATATAGCAAGCAGATCACTTCCTGCTCCTTTTCACTTTATTATATGTTGCTCTTCCTCTAAGTACTCTCTCTCTCTCTCTCTCTCTCTCTCTCTTTCTCTCTCTGGTGTTGCGATGGATCACCCAAGCTGCCTTGCCAGTCCACTTGTATTTCCTCCTGTGATTACCCTGAATATAGACCTTCCTTTTGTTAATAGTATATGTCTCTGTTCATTCAACTGATGGCTTCTACAGGTGCAGGTCCCCAATACTGACCCATGTTCACTCCTGGCTCTGATGGCACTGATCCCTGCTGAACTACAGTGCTCTCTTTCTCTGTCATACTGGTGACTTCTGTGGATGCAGGTCCCCAATTCGGCACTGTATTGCTGAAGTGTTGTACTCATTAGAACTTTTTCTTCTCCTCTTGCTGAGTATGTGGCTCTCCTATCCCTTGCACAGGCAGAACTGTTCTCCTAATGAGCCACTGGGGGGCGCTGGCAGGGTTGCACAGTCACTCAGGAGTTCAAGGTATACGCTAAAGAACAAAATTGCTGACATGTAGATAGGCATGGCTTAATGGGACACAGCCAACATGGCTTTAGACAAGGAAGATCTTCTCTTACTAATCTGTTATGTTTTTTTGAAGGTGTGAATAAACAGGTAGACAAAGGTGAATCGGTTGATATAGTGTATCTGGATTTTCAGAAAACCTTTGACAAGGTCCCTCATCAGAGACCTTTGGCAAAACTAAAAAGTCATGGGATAGGAGGCAGTGTACTAGATCAGCAACTGGTTAAAAGATAGAAAGCAGAGGATTGGGCTAAATGGCTAATTTTCCCAATGGACAAAGGTGAATAGTGGAGTACCCCAGAGATCTGTGCTGGGTCCGCTGCTTTTTAAAACATTCATAAATGACTTGGAAAAGGGAATAATGAGTGAGGTTATCAAATTTGCAGATGACATGAAACTATTTAAAGTTGTTAAAACCCATGAGGATTGTGTAAAATTGCAAGAGAATCTTGATAAATTTGAAGACTGGGCATCCAAATGGCACATGAAATTTAATGTGGAAAAGTGCAAAGTTATGCACCTAGGAAAGAACAACCCAAACTATGGTTACACGATGCAAGGTTCCACATTAGGAACCACCACCCAGGAAAAAGATTTAGGCGTCATCATGGATAACATGTTAAAACCCTCCGCCCAGTGTGCAGAGGCAGCCAAGAGAGCAAACAGAATGCTAGGTATCATAAGGAAAGGAATGGAAAATAAAACAAAGGATATTATAATGCTTCTGTATCGTTCCATGGTGTGACTGCAGCTTGAATACTGTGTGCAATTCTGGTTGCCGTATCTTAAAAAGGATATAACGTTATTAGAAAAGGTACAGAGAAGAGCCACCAAAATGGTAAAGGGGATGAAAGGATACCCCTATGAAGAGAGGCTAAAAAAGTTAGGGCTCTTCAACCTGGAAAAGAGACGGCTGAGGGGAGATATGATAAGAGGTCTATAAATTAATGAATGGAGTGGAACGGATAAATGTAGATTGATTGTTTACGTCATCAGACTATAGAAAGACTAGGGGACATACAATGAAGCTACAGGGTAAACTATTTAAGACTAATAATAGAAAATATTTTTTCACTCAACGTGTAATCAAACTCTGGAATTTGTTATCAGAGGATGTAGTAAAAGCTGTTAGCGTCGTTGGATTTAAAAAAGGTTTGGACATGTTCCTGGCATAAAGGTCTATAAAGCATTATTAAAAGGGACCCAGGATATCACTGCTTGACCCAATACTACCATTGTGGAACTTGTGTCTTTTGGGGAAACTGCTTGATTGGCCACTGTTGGAAACAGGATACTGGGCTTGATGGACCTTGGTCTGACCCAGTATGGCATATCTTATGTTCTTATGCTTGAGCCTCCTTTCCCTCTACTCTGGACTTGTGGCGCCCTCTGGATGGTATGAAAGACTGGGGAATAGCCACAAACACCTGCCCCCCTATGGGCAGATTCCCTCTACAGCTCCATGGTACAATGACTGCTGGCCAAAAGCAAGATTCTGCATTTGGGAATGATTTATATATGAGTTTGATTTTCTATTCCAGAGGAATCACCTCCCATCATAAGGTAACTGGGCAGAAGATAACATCCTATGATCTGGAAAATTGCCAGCTCATTAATCTAGACTCTACAGTAGTACTTAGGAGGGACACTGGAGGTCTCTGCTGCTCTTAAGCACTGACATCCTAGAGGTCTCTACAAAAAGACTATGGGCCTGATTTCTGAAAGCCATTTGCATAGTTTACAGCCCAGTAAACCATGTAAATGCCTTAAATTGGGATATTCAACGGCGCTTACATGGTTATTGCCATTGAATATCCTCTTCTAACTCTCCTATATGCCCCAATGCTATCCGATTAGCATTGGAGAGTGTCAGGGGGCATTCCAGGTGGAGCGGAGGCTGCGACAAGCAATAACCAGGTAGCAGCGATATTGCATGCTGCTCAGTTATGATCTGTACCAAAAAGATAGGCAAAGAAAACTCTCGCCTATCTTTAAGGTGCAGGAGCTAACCAAACAAAATGCAATATCGCTGCTGCCCGGTTAACTTTGGCTGCTTCCGGTGTGTGCAGTGATCCTTGGATACTCAATGCCTTCGCAGCAACATTGAATATCTGGGTTAGAGGTTGGTGGAGAGAGCTTGGTGCCTCGGTGGTACATAGGCCTTCGAAAATCAGCCTAGCTCAATAATGGGCTCTACATGTCTTTAAAAGATTAGCTCGCAGAACCTGCAATAGTATTGCACATATCCTTACTCTGCATTTTTCATCAGCTTTTAAGAAAGTGCAAATGAGTGCACATCTATGCATATAAAAAGAAAATATGAGCATGCAGGACAGTGTCATCCAGCTTTGTCCACTCTGCCTCCAAGTAGAGTAGGTTTGCTCTTTCCATGCACCCACCTTTTAAACATCTACCAATATGCTATCTGATAGGAGCTGTTTCTGCTTTATGTACATGCAGAAAATGCTTCATAAAATTGCCTTTAGGGATAATTTCCATTATTGGGGGACGGGTGCAAACTGCATGTGTATTTTTATCATTAGATCTCAAAGCAGGTCTCTAAAGGAAAAACAGTGAATATGTAATATTCCATTTCAAAGGACATTTTTCTGTTTCCATTACATTTCATATTATTTAGGTACAAAATTTCTGGGTTAATATATGTGCATATAATTGAATTTTCTTTTTTTTAAAATTTTATATTAGTAGATGGGAAGTTGCTTCTGGGTTGTGTCACCACCAGGGGGCAGACCGCTTCCAATCCAGCAAGCCCGCGCCTGATGGCGAAGAAATAGTTGTGCAACTCGAGTGGTAAAGCAAAAATGAGGTTTTATTCCCCTCCCGGGGTTGGATTATTCAAACAGGTAACTAGAACACAAGCACTTAAACAAAAGTATCCATATCTTTTGGCAAAACACAAAGAACATAAGGGCAATATCTTCTTGCTTCAAAGTAAGAAACACGGTTATATATTTATCTGTAGCACACAGCCTTTCTGCGTGAAACCCACACGTAGTGTTTTCCTGTAACACTAGGTTTTAGCTCTGGCTAGCACAAAGACATTTTCTCAGATGAAATCAATGTACAGTCCATCGGGTCACAGGTGGATGAACATTCACTGAGGGTGTCCACTAACATTGGTTCTTCTTTACATTCAAAACCCTCTTTGTTAAAGTATGCCTGGATATTTCCCCGTGGCGTGCCCTCGCGGTAAGTCTCTTTATTTCTATCCTCTGGTTGGGATAGATGGTACCTTTGTTCCCTCTTGCTACCAAGCTTTAGCCTGCAGGGTTTTCTTTGGGGTTTAGAGATTCCTACCAGGTCCTCATCTGACATGCATACGTCCTATGGTAAATCTCTCTGCTTCTCTGAAGGCAGTGAATGCTCTCTGCTTAAACGGCTAGGTTGGGAGTTGCTGCCCTGCCCCCACCTTAGGCTTCCTGTATAAGGCTGCTCTGCATTCACACGATAAGAACTTTTGTCCTTCTTAACTTTTAACTGCCCACATTCATTCCCCAAGTCCCAGCTTCTTGGTACATACTGTTTTGACACTGGCTTGCACTCACTCCGGCTAGAACGTTGCCTCCATGCTCCAACGTCTCTGTAATCAGCAGGGCATGCACACCTGGCTTCTGCACGAGTAAGCTGCTTCCTCTTGGTGGATTCTGGGTAGCTATGTGGGTGAATCCTTCCTGGTTCTGATTCTGAGTCACTTCCTAGGTTAAAGTGAGAGACTCTTCCTGGTTCCTCCCAGCCAGCTGCTGTAGGTAAGACAGGCTGTCTTCTTTGCCTATACTGCTCACGCTGTTCCAGGTCTCTTACACTCAAGTCTTGTTCCAAGTCTGACTCCTCTAACAACTCCTCTCCTCGTGGCAGCTCCCTGGAGGTGTTGCTCTTGTAATGACCCTCCTCTGTGTTCCCTGCACTGTCCTTATAAGGGCTGTAAGTACTTCTACCTCCCAGGTGTGTGCTATCAGTAACTAGGGCGTTTCTCTTTGCTAAATGTTTTCTCAGACCTCGTGGCTGCCTTTGTTGTCGTTGTCCCTGACAACAGCTGCCCACAGGGTCTGTTCTCCCGTCAGCTTTAGAACTGAAATGCTGTGAGTTTTGCATTTTTAAAGTAGAAATTGGGGCTTCTTCATCACAGTTGTTACCTTCTTTAGGATTCAGGTAAATTCATATCCCAAAGAGTTGATGAGAGCACTCATTAAGTGCCACACAAAACAAAAGTGGCGACAGGGAATCTCCCTGAAATATTCCTCGTTGGATCTTAATGTTAGGAATGATGTACTGACCATCTTCATGTCTCAAAAAAGTGTGGAGTGCCACATTGTCATAGTGAACTTAATGTGGCCAGGATTTATTTTATATATGTCAAGGCAATGTATTATCTAAGAGTATGGGACACTGTCAAAAGCTTTCTTATAGCCAATCCATGCTATATAGAGATATCTGCCTTTCTTAGCACTGGCCATGATGGTGTTTTTCAACATTAACTGGTCTTCGGTTCCATATGCTCCTCTCTTATTGCCCTTTTGCTCTATTGCCATAATGTTATTGAGCTCGATGTGATCATAGATTCTGTCTGCATCTATTACAGTGAACAGCTTGTAGATTGTAGGTAAACAGGTTATTGGTCTATAAGTTTTAGGAATGTTAGGTCTCTCTTTGGAAGGAGAAACATTCTTCCTGTAGCAAGCCATTGCAGAGTTAAGTCTGGCTGCTCGAAAAATTGATTTTACAGTTCTCCAGGTCTTGGTGGAGTGATGTTAACCGTTTGAGCCAAGAGTTGGTTACTCCATCTGAGCCAGGGCTCTTCCAGTTTAGGGTTCATTTTAACCTGCTTTACAGCTCTTTCTTTGTTACTACAGGCCATTCCATAGTTTTGATGATTGTTTTTTCTAAAGGCTCCTGTATGCTGGGTCACCATTCTGCTTCATAAATGTACTGTATAGGATCCTCATATAGCTTTTTCCAGAAGGTTTCGATTACGGCTTTGGTTGGTGGTGCTTTTACCAGATTAATGCTCTTTCCCATTTCCGTGTAGAATTGTTTTGGGTTTCTCTCCAAATAGTTTATTTTGATATCTCTCTCTCCTGTTTTCTTCATATCTTCAAAGTTTTTGCATTTCTGCTGCTATTTTCAATTTATTTTTGGAACAAATAAATTTCAGGTCTTCTTCTGTTAATGCAGCATGCTTCAGCTTGATGTCTTGGATCCTTAATATCTTTATTTATTTATTTATTGAACGGTTTTATATACCGCCTTTCAGAAAAATCAAAGCGGTTTACAAAGAACAAAACTTGAACATTACATTGAAACTTATACAAACAATTGAAATTACAGCGAACATTAAATTGTACATAATATAAAAAGGTAATTTGAGGGTTACAATGCTGAGTAAATGCTGATTAGGTATATAGATAGTTTAAACATATATACAGATTTAAAATATTTACAAGTTTTAAAAATCTTTTCATCTTATCTGAGCCAGGAAAAATGTATTGTAGTTCACTAGAATTATTAATGTAATGATTAAATGTGATAATGTGGAGATTTGAGTATTGTAATATAGGGATATATATGATCTTAATCCTTTTAGATACCCGTCTACCAGAGATAACTGCACACAATAATTGTATTTTTCCTTCAGTGTGCTTTTTCCAAGGATTAACTGTTATTGTTCTCATTTTCTTCTGGTCCTGTACTCTATAATTAGTAGTATTTTTGCGGTAATAATTTTAGCTGCACAATATTGCATTTGATTAATTTCGGTGATGTCAATAAATAGTCCCTTTATACTGGATATGGCCTTGTTCATCTTTATTATCATACTTCTAACCTTAGGTGCTAAATTTAGCTTGGGTAATCTTTCCCTTGCTTGGAACACAGTGTATTCATCTCTTTCCATACTATCTTGAATTACTCCAACTCTGAGTCTTTCTCTTCCATTTCTTCTTGCTCCTTTTCTTCCTTCTCTTCAGTTAACCTGTTGACCCTTCCTTTATTCAGCTCACTCTCCTGCAGTTCCAGATCTTTCAACTCCATCTCTCCCTCAACCTCTTTTTGTTTTTCTGTGTCTTCCTTTTTATGGTACTCTCACCTAGGTCCCCTTCTCCCTGTATTTCTTTGTCCACAGAATTCCTTAGTTGCTTCAAGATGTTATCATTCACATACTTCTTTACTTTGATCTGTGAAATTAAAGATCTTAGATTTTCATCTGTTGCTTTTTGCAGTTTTTCTAGTGGCAATTTGCACTTTTCTTCCAGCTTTTGGTGGATTCTCTTTGTATACCCTCTTGATTTAAATATAGGGTTTGTAGCATAAAAATAGCAGTACATTATCTCGTCTTTATCTGTAGAATCCCACTTAACCGTAGTTAATCTCCTTAACTTTTTTCGTTAACTTTTGTGGTTTATCTGCCATAGTGGGTCCATGAACAGGCTCACCATGGCCTTTATCTGTGGCAGGGATGTTATCTAGATCTGCAGCACTTGCACTATCATAACCATTATCATTAGCCCTAGTGCAAAAGCTACAAGTGGGCACCTTTTTATAGGGGGTGGAGTACTTTTGTCCACTAAAGAAGAGCAGGACCTAGGCGTGATTTTGTCTGATGATCTTAAAGTAGCTAAACAGGTAGAAAAGGAAACAACTTGGGTGCATAGGGAGAGGAATGGCCAGAAGAAGAGAGGAGGTGATAGTGCCTCTGTATAAGTCTTTAGTGTGACCTCATTTGGAGTATTGTATGCAATTCTGGAGACCGCACCTTCAAATGGATATAAACAGGCTGGAGTCAGTACAGAAGGTGGCTACTAAAATAGTTAGTGGTCTTCATTATAAAGCATACGAGGAGAGACTTAAGTATCTTAATATGTACACCTTAGAGGAAAGGCGGGACAGAGGTGATATGATTGAAATGTTTAAATACCTCCATGGCATAAATGCACAGGAGGAGAGCCTCTTTCAATTGAAAGCAAGCTCTGTTACGAGGGGAAGGGGATAGATTCAGGAGTGATATGCAGAAATATTTCTTTATGGAAAGAGTGGATCTGTGGAATAGTCTCCCAGTGGAGGTGGTAGAGATGAGGACAGTATCTGAATTCAAAGAAGCATGAGACAAACACAGAGGATCTCTAAAGAAAAAAGGGGATTGTTGTAGTGGTTGATATGGAAGGACATAGTGTCAGAACCCCATCCCTTTAGCAATGTGCTTAAAGGTCAGGGTGGACATTATTGTTGTATTGAAGGTAGAAACTTTTGTTAGCCCAGAAGTATTCTGGTACTAATAGTCCCTTCCTTCATAATGAATAGTTGTGTAAGCCATGTGAATGGTAAAGTATAGGGTTTTATTCCCTTAATGCACAAAAGGTTCAAACGAAGATGACAGGATTTTCACCTTGTTCAGGATTTTCACATAAGGTATTTACATAGGTCAAAAACTTAGATATGCTTCACAGTCTTTGTTAGTTATGCAGGTTTCAAACAAAACAGGTTTATACAAACAAAAGCAATGCTTCTTCTTTCTCTTGTCAAACAAAACTGTGTTTCAAAAGTATATCCTGCCTGCTATATTTCTCTCAAGAATTCTAAACTCCCAGTACAACAAAACATGCAGTCCATAGGGCATTCAGTTAGCAAAGGGTCAGGTTCAGCAGGGTCTATCTGCATAGCCTCTTGTTCTGCTGAGATATCTCTTGCCCCTGAGCTTTCCCCAGGGAGAGGAGTAGCCTAGTGGTTGGGGCAAGGTACTTCAGGCCGGAAGGTCGGGGGTTCAAATCCCACTAGAGGACAGCAACCTTGGGCCGGAAGGACTGGGGTTTCTAGTCCCACAGATGCTCCTTGTGGTCTTGGGCAAGCCACTTAACCCTCCATAGCCCATGTTCCCTGTAAGTATTAGTGTATGTGTCTCGTGTTAAATGTATCCCCCAATTGTGTTGTGACCGCTTTGATTGAAGGATAAGGCGGTATACAAAAACTGTCTAAATAAAATAAAATAAATATATTCCTGGTTTTACTTCAGAACTTCTTTCTAAGGCTCTCCAGCCTGGCTGTACCTGGTCTGGCAAATATGCAACAGGACTTTTGGTAAGCACTCTTTCTATAGGTTCCCAAACCTTTCTCCAGCTGCATTGGCTGCTCTTACGGCTCCCTGGCTTCCAGGCCTTTCTGTGACCTGGCCTCAGTTCCTGGTTCAGATCTGTGTCTCTTAGACTCCTGGGCTGAGTCTGGTTCACCCACCTCTGAACTCCTTGTGGCTCACATACAGGGGAAGAAGCATGAAGGTACCTCTGAACTCTTGGGTCTGTGTCTCTGGTATTGTCCCTACCAGGCATTCTCCTGGTTCTCCTTCTGTCCTTCCTGAAGACTTCCTTCTGGAGCTTCCCAGCCTGAAACTGGCTCTCCTGGAACTTGTTCCTTTCCTGTAAGGGCTGCAAGTCCAACTGCCTTTTCTTCTCTCTTTGGAGCCGTCTCCTTTCTCTTTCTTCTCTATCAGCAGCTGCTGCGGGTCATGCCACTTCTCTCTCCTCTGGCTTGTCTATGCTTTGCTTATAAAGCTGTTTCTTAGGTAAGGATGCTGTCCCTCTGACCAGGTGTATCTGATTATGCTTTGAATTAGTTCTTGCATCATCCCAACCTGGGCGTGTCAGCCTACCTTCAGAATCTCCGTGTATGCTCCCTCTAGCTGCACTTCTCACTAACTGCACTTTATGTATATCATTTCCTTTAAAGAGATCAGTGTTTTCTTCTACCTCCATGGGTTTACTGGCGTCTGCTTCATCACAATAGATAGGCTATGTGGTCTATTTTTGTAATCATGTTTCTATGTTTCCTACCAAATTTCAATTGTAGTGTCGCCTTGCTGAGATTTGGTAGAGTTCTTATACAACGGGGTCACCACGTGAAGGTAATCAACAAGACTTGAGGAAGGAACTTTAGTCTCTTCCTCTAAGAGAAGCACATCAATTCAACAGCCGTTGCACACTCCTTTGACCCCATGTAGCTCCTATGTAGAGTAGCAGGAGCTCTAGCAGCAGTATATTTAGTATAGTGTTTGTGTAGAGTATCATGTTGCTGCTGTTATTGGTACTTGTTTCTTGCTGTAGATTTAATGCTCCTTTGGGTTTATTGTCCTTATGTTTGGTTGATTATGAGGTCTGTTAGAGTGTAATCACTTCCTGTTATGTTGTTGCAGTTGTAGCACTTACCTCGGGCTTTGTGTTGGTTTATGTGATCCCTCCTGGTTATTACACTCCAAGCCTACTCCAAGAGACACATCTAAGGGACCTCTGGCATGGCCCTTAGGCGCAGGCCTCCCAGACATGCGTGCGCCTGCAGTGAGGCCCGATTTAAAGGGCTGTGTTGTGGCTTGGTGATGTGTGCAGCAGGGTGGAGCTTACAGCCCATGTACTAGTCCTTTTGGGTTGGTCTGCTTCCTGCTTCTCCTTTTGGGGTGAAAAGTCCCAGCTTAGACGTCCAGTACAGCTGAATAGTGACCGCCTATGAGACCCTATAAGGAGCACCAGAAACACAAATTTACATCTATGCTATTGTATGAATATGTGTATACATGAATCCATAGATATTCATATGCATCTTATAAATACTGTCATGCAGCAGGAGCTGATGGAAGCAAAGATGCAAGAAAAGAAGCTGTTTTTCACAATATAAAAGATGTGCACGGGATGCAATTCCCGCACAGAGCAGCTAGAGGGAGCAGGTGTGCACTCACAGAGGCTGACTGGACACACCTAGCTAATCGACACCACCTGACAAGCAGCCCAGAAAGCTCAAACACAGGACAGCTTTATAAGCAAGAGGCTGGAGACTGGAAAAGGGGTGGAGATAGAGGTGGACTGGAGAGAAGCACCAGGAGCAAAGCCGTGCGAGAGAAATGCACCACGAGCAAGGGCCCAGAAGAAGGAAGCACCAGGAGCATAGAGCTAAGCCCTAGGAGTGAAGGGGAAAGCAATGCTGAGCAAAGGCACAGTCACTTTGGGAAGCAGTGCAGTGCTGAAGGAAGAAGCCAGAAGTTAGGCTTGGAAAGAGGCCTGCGCTTACCGGAGGAACCAGTGACCAGACTGAAAGGTAACAAGAGCTTTCAGGGAAAAGACTGGCACGAGGATTGTATCAAAGGAGAACTACTGGAAGGAGAAAGTTCCTGTTCTACATGCTGTGGGAAGCCAAGGTATGCTGACTCTGTTTTTAAGAGAAAAAGCTCACCTTATAAGTGCCCTTTTAAAAGCAATGCTCGTTTTACAAGAAAGGAAAGTAAACCCACCTTGTATAACCCAGATTGTAAAAGCGCAAAGGTAGGCCACGCTCACTGGCGAACCTTAGAAGAACTCTACAAGCACTCAGAGAATAAGAATAGCGACTGGCCAGTTCCAATAGCCAGAGAAACCCCAGATACAGAAAGGGATAACTCTGACTCAGAGCCGATGCAAGTGGAATTTGTGGAGCTTAGTCTTTTGTCTCAAGAGGAGATGGACTGTTCTCTATGCGTTACAAGCAGTATAGAATCACTGCTAGACTTGTAAATAATATATGCTGTCTCCAGAGTGTTACTTGTATGCTAAAAGGAAGAAGAGTATTGAAACGCTTGAGTTACTCTAGGAAGCCTTTAATTAATCCTTGTTACAACTGTGAAGCATAACAGTTTTTCTTTACCATGAGTTTGTTTCATTCCTGAAGTAAAGGACTTTTCCTCTATGTTGTGACCCACCTGAATCTTTTGCGTAAAGGGAAATAAAAGCCTATGTTATCCCTCTACTCTGCATTCACAATTTACTTCTTAATAGGAGCTGAACTACTAAGACCAGGCTGCACCTGGCTCTTAAAGGAACCTCCTCTCATATAAAAATATCTTTGTGTCCAACCTACCCCTATGACCACTGGCCACCAGGGGCGGTACGCGACAATACATACATTACACATCACAACTCCATTCCTGTTCCGCCCATCTCTACTACCAGGAATGCTGATAGGCCGATTACATCAAAGCAGGCACAACCTTTCAGTACATATGCCCATGCAGTTTTATAAGCAGCATTCTCTTGCAATTAAAACATACTTAATATGCAGAAAAGTCTTTGTAAACCTGCCCATTAAATGGGTACCATGCTTTCTGGTCTTCAGTTTTTGTTTTCTTTTTTTCCCATTTCAAATTTCTTTATTAATCATAAAGAAAAGAAATACTATAAAGTCCTCGTCAAGGGGGAGATCATTTAACATCAAAAAAATAACAAGCAAAACCCATAACAAACAAAAACAAACAGGGAAAACATCCATCAAATCCCCCGCAGAATTTTTATTAAACTAATGCCCATTTAAGCCAGGAAGCCTGAACAATCTAAAGGAAAATTCAAAGATTAGACCTCCCCAGAATAATGTATTGAACCCCATGTAAGACAACAATACATTTACAAGGATGTTTCAGAAAAAAACAAAGCTCCAAGTGCAAGCACCCATGAATTCAATACCAAGAAGCCCTTCCTACAACTCTGTTACCTTGCTAACATCAGGAAATATTTGAATCCTACTTCCAAAAAACTTGGCGGTCTTCTTGTTAAAATACAACTTCATTACCAAATTATTATCACTCATAGATAAAAATGTTATTATCAATGTTGCCCCAGACAAAATTACATCAAAAGATGATTCTATGAAAGTCAAAATATTTAATGACTCCGAGGAGGGGGGACATAAACTGCCTACCTCCTCGTGCATTACTGACTGATCGGAGGGGATGTAAAAAATATTATTTATTTATTTAACCAGTTTTCTATACCGACTTATCCTTCAATAAAAGCAGTTTACATTATGTAATCACTACAAAAGGGAACTGGATACATTCCCTTGTCTCCAAAGGACTCACAATCTATGTGCACCTGAGGCAAAGGAGGGTTAAGTAGCTTGCCCAAGGTATGCCTATAGACTAGAAACCCCAGTCCCTAAAGGCTGAGATTACTATCCCCAGGTGGGACTTGAACCACCAGTCCTCTGGCCTGAGGTACTGTGTCCTAACCACTAGGCCACCCCTCCCTAGTTAAATTCATGGCATCAACATCTTCAGTCAATAGTACCTCTTTCAAATACTTCTGAAACAATATATTTGGAGCTAAATGAGCGCATGGAAAATTGAGTAACCTCAGATTCCTGGCTTGGGCAGAATTCTCCATTGCCTTCAGTTGGTGATGGAGCACCAAAGTATCATGAACATTTGAGGAGAGAGCTGTCTGAGCCAAGGAAACTTCAAGCAGTAATACAGAGAGAGATTCGACCCTCGCGCTCATTTAACTTATCAATGACATCAACAGAAAACTGCGCAACCTGGGAAGAGATGACAGCAGTGACAATTCCGTGCGAGTCACTACTTCCCAAATGTCGTACAGTGAAACTTCCTTTGGGGGAGATACTTTCTGGGGAACTTCTGGAAATTACAATGGATTAAGCATCCGCTTTAAGTCAGAAGAAACAGTTCCCTGGTCTTGGACAGAAGAAGACCCCAATGGGGAAGTGAGCCGATTACACTGGTCAACACATTTTTACAAAAGTCATGTTACTGAAATAAAAATAGTCATTTCTTATCAATTTTTATATGCTGAACATAAATATGACAGTGAAATTTGTCAGACGGGTGCCTGGGTGAGAATGTTCACAGCCTTGGCAAAGGCATATATCAATATGATTTGCAAGGGATTGTGGGCAATGCAGTCCATTCACACCAGACACAGCCGCTCACAATAATTAGTTGTGCTTGAGTGTAAAGCCAATAAGATATTTATTTATGGGGTTATTTCTCCCAACACAGATATGCTTGGTAGCACATAAAACAGGATACTTGCTTTCAGTGTTAAACTTAGAAAAACAAAATCAGGAAAACAACAGCTGAACTTGTCAGGCAATCAAAGCAAAAGAATAAAGACCTGGTTGGTAACAAACTGGTCTTTTCTGTAGGCTCTAGCTAATATTTTCTTAGCAGTGCTTTAATCAACAAACAAAACCCACAAAGTAGGGAAAAACTGTTCTTTTTAGGTTAACTTCTTATATCTTCACACATAGACTCAGAAGTGATTTCCTCAGAGCTCACAAGCAATTAGGTAAGGTTCAATTGCTAGCAGTTACCCAGCTGAAACCCCTTAGCTGGCTTGCTTTCTACTGCGTGGCTCAAATCCTACTCAGGAGCTTTTCTGAGTAGATTAAAGAACAAGTTTGTATTTCTTTGTGATGGTTGTTGTACTTTGTAACAGTAAATTACACAGGTACACTAAAAAAAAATTTTTTTTAAACTGCCTCTAATGATTCGATTGATTTTTATGTTTTTTGGTGCACTGAATCCAAATCTGGTAACCAATTTGCTCCATCATGTACAGATTTTTTGCTACATTGGGTTAGCAGTTTGAGGTGAACGTTTCAGATTGAGTGCGATCGAGATAAAAGTTTCTTGGATGAATTCTTTATACTAATTGTTTAGTAGTTATTCAAATAAGAATAAAGAAAATTGTAACAAGGCAGCACATAAGAATAGAGTAATGTCAACAAAACACACTGTGATGGTAGCAAAATTGTCTGCACTTAAAACAGCCACATACATGTGCACAAACATTGAGCATATAAGAGCGAGGTTAGACACAAAGCAAAGCAAAGAAATGTGCAAAAAATGTTGTACAGGTATGTATGTAAGAATAGAAAACACAAACCGCACCATTGCAATACATGAAGACAAACACCCGATGGTGTGAAAATAAAATTCTAATAAATGAGATCCGACACTGTGGTAATAACTAGCAAATTTTTATTTCAAAGTTTAGTAAAAACACGATATTTGTCAACACAGTTTAGATTTTAAAGTCATTCTTGGGTCAATCAATCTCCTGGTGGGCCCGTTTCTTCTTCCCCCGAATGCTTCTCTTGGTGCGCTGCTTGGCGTATTTTTCATCTGGGGTTTCCCGCAGCAGCAACCAGCAGAAATCAGCCATCATAGTGGTGTTCCATCTTCCTTGGTACCTTCTCTCTGCGTCCTTGATGTCCTGGTGAAACCTTTCACCTTGTTCTTCACTGTACGCCCCCACGTTTTCGGGAAAGTAGTTCACATGGGAGTGCAAGAAATGGACTTTCAGGCTCATGTTACAGCCTTGTTCTTTGAAGGCATTGAGCATCCTGGCAACAATATCCTTATAGTTCTCATCCCGCCTGTTCCCCAAGAATTTGAGAACAACATCCTTGAAGGAATCCCAGGCTTCTTTTTCCTTCTCAGACATCGTTTCAGCGAATGCTCCATCTGAAATGAGTTTCCTTATATCAGGGTCAACAAACACTCCTTCCTTTAGCTTTTCTTCAGAAAGTCGGGGGAACTTTGAGCAAAGGTACCGAAAGCACTCACCATCTTTTGGAAGGGACTTGATGAATTGCTTAATGAGACCCAACTTAATGTGGAGAGGTGGTAATAGAATTTTATCACGAGGTACCAAGCTCTCATGAAGAACATTTTTCTCACCGGGTCTCAAATACTCCCGAATTGGCCAGTCTTTTTTCCCCCAGTGTAGGTCATGGGCCCGGCTATCCCACAAGCAAAGGAAGCAGGGATATTTGGTGAAACCAGATTGCTGCCCTAATAGCATGGATAGAATTTTAATGTCTCCACAAATCATCCACTTATGCTCATCATAACGAATCTTCTGAAGAATCAGGGCCAAATTCTCGTATTTTTCTTGGAGAATAACAGAGTGAGCAATAGGAACTGAAGCGAATGTGTTGCCATTATGAAGAAGAACACCTTTTATGCTGTCTTTTGACGAATCAATGAACAGCCGCCATTCAGCAGGATCATACTTGAGTTTAAACTTTTCCATCACTCCGTATATATCGTTGCAAAATACCAAATCTTCCTCTTTGCTGAAATACTTCAAAAACTGTGTCTCGCGGTTGCGGTACCAATAAAAAGTTGTTCCTGGTGACAATAGATTTTTCTGTTTAAGCCGAGAACCTAGCAGTTGGGCAGCATCTTTTGGGAGTCCTAAATCCCGGACTAAATCATTCAATTCAGCTTGAGAGAAAAGTTCAGGTTTCGGATCTGGTTCAGTTTCAAACTCGGAAGTACTGGACTCATCGGGAAAAGCCATCTGATGAGTCTCATCATGATCAGAACCGTCCACACAAATATGATCCAAAGATTTTGGTGGTTCAGGCACAGGTACTTCGTTGCTATGAGGCATAGGCCTAATTGCTGAGGGAAGGTTGGGGTAACTTATTACGTTCTTATTTTGTAAGTTGTATCCCTTCACAATGCAAGAGCAAAAATAGCAGTCACTGCTGTGGTCTCTTTGTTCACGCCACATCATAGGTATTCCGAAACGAAATGCTTGTTTTTTACCTTTCATCCATAAGCGTAGATCTTCCTCACATGTCTTGCACACTTTGTGAGGAGCCCACGGTTTGTCTTGATCGCCTAACTTCAAACCGAAATAGGCGAAATATACTTTTTTAATAAATGCAGAAATGTTCCTCTGCCGCTTTTTCACGGTATATTCCCCACAAATAAAACAAAACTGTCCGGAGAGTTGACGCAACCTCTGGCTCTGTGAGCCATCACAAATACACAGCACTGCAAACTACAACTGTAGTGAACCACTTTGGAATAAAGCTGGATTACGACTGAGCAAACAAAAGGTAATAATGAACTTGCAAGAAACTGAAATTTGACAGGAACGTTCATGTCGCAACCACCGTGTTTGAGCGAGCGAACGAGGCGAGGCGAACAGGAAAGAACATGCGCCAGCGCGAGTACTGGATTTAGCCCCCCGCCTCCCAATTGTCCTGTTAATGTATAAAATGAATACAAAACACTCTAAAATATCATGAGGGAGTGTTTCTAGTTAGTTAACCATTACAACCTCTATTTTGGGCCAAGAAAATAAACTGCAGTCGGCTAAAAAGAAATTATGTGAACATTCCTTATAAGGGTAAGAAATCTAATTTTGCAAGAAAACGTGACGTGATGGAACATTTTGGCTATTTTTCCTGGATTCAGCACCCCAAAATCTATAGGAATCAGTTGCAAAACTGGAGGCAGTTTTTTGGTAGTGTACCTGTGTTACCAAAGGAGTTTAGATAGAGAGCAATCCATGTATTCACAGCCTGCATCTGCAACCCCTCCCCCTTCTTCAACAATCATGGGTTCAATATCATGGATTGGTACAGAGGAATTTCTCAATGGAGCACTCTCAGGAGAATACTTGTTTCCCTGCTGTCTTTCAAGGGTATAGCTAGGGCATAGATCAGTGTTCATACCTGAGCTTCCATTGCTGTTAGAGTTCCTCTCTAAATAGCCTGGCCAGTATGTAGTCCAGTTCTTATGTCCAGCCTTCCAATCCAGATCCCTGGACACTGGGTCTCTCTTCACATACCTTCTGGCACGGGTCCTAGGGTCCCTTCCAAGTGCAGCCGTCTCCCTCACAGGTACCGTCTGGAGATTCCTAGCTCTGCAGCACCATTCCTCTGGCTTTCCCCAGTCCAATGGTGTATGCTGGCCTTTTGAATATCTCCCAGTATACGTACTGCTCTGGACTCCTTTAGACCTCCCAAATGCTTTTCTCTTCTTTCTTCCAAAGGGTTTCTTACCCTCTCTGTCCGTCCGCTCTGGCTTCTGCTTCTGATGATCCTCCAGATGATGAAGATGTCCAAGATCATGAAGATATCCAAGCTGATTCTGAGGATGAGGATAATTCTCTGTAGAATAAACTCTACCTTTATTGTGCTTAGATGAGTGCTCCACCCTAGCACAGCGCAGCTGTGCTGAATCAGGCCCTGCCCTTTGAGATGAGTGCTTGGGGATTACCTCATAGCCCTCCTGATTGAACACACGTTTCCCCACTTCAGCTCCTCTAATGTCTGTTGGAAACCTGGTGCATTCTGGGACTGGTAGTCTTTTATGGAAAAATTCTGTTTTCTTATTTCTACCAGAACTGACAGGTTGCTTGTTTAGAGTCACTTCACCTTTACTATAGCTCCTTCCTGAGCTATGATAAGCTTCCTTATCACAAATTACAAAAAAAAAAATAGAGCCAACTTTGCAATCTACAAGAATTAATGTTTACATCACGAAATGCATGTCAATAGTAAATATAATAGGCCTTCGGTTAATACCTGTAAAAAAACAAGTCATAAACTACTTCTTAGATTTTTTCGCCTGTCTCTTGTACAGCTGTTTGGGAGCTTCTCTGGGGACTGTCCAGCAGTAGTCAGCCAGCATTGTAGTGGACCATTTTCCCTGGTATCTTTGCTCCATCGTTGCGATATCCTGGTGAAAACGTTCAACCTGTTCATCACTAACCATACCACAGTTGTCAGGAAAGAAATCGAGATGGGAATCAAGGAAATGGATCTTTAGAGACATATTGCAGCCAAGTTTCTGATACTGCATCAGCATATCTTCTACTAGTTCCTTGTAGTTTTCTGCCCTAACATTCCTGAGAAAGTTTAACACTAGGTGAAAAGCATTCCATGCTTGTTTCGCATCACCCTGCAGCAAGTTGTTGAACCGGTCATCTTTGAAGAGCTCTCGAATCTGAGGACCCACAAAAACTCCCTCTTTAATATTTGCTTCGCTGAGTCGAGGGAATTTTTCATGCAGGTATCGGAAAGCTGGCGAAGTGCAGTCCATGGCTTTCATGAAGTTTTTCATCAAACTTAGTTTGATGTGAAGGGGTGGTAGCAGGATTTTGTGAGCCTCAACAAGAGCTGGGTGCTGGATATTCTTCTCTCCAACTGTTACATTTTGTCTGCGATTCCATTCCTTCCGCAAGTAGTGCCAATCCCTTGCTCGGCTATCCCACTCACATAAGAAACACATGTATTGTATATATCCCTGCTGCAGTCCCATTAAAAGGGCAGCTACCTTCAAGTCATAAACTACTGGAGTGGAGGAGTAGCCTAGTAGTTGGGGCAAGGTACTTCAGGCCAGAAGGTCGGTGGTTCAAATCCCACTAGAGGACAGCAACCTTGGGCCGGAAGGACTGGGGTTTCTAGTCCCACAGGTGCTCCTTGTGGTCTTGGGCAAGCCACTTAACCCTCCATAGCTCATGTTCCCTGTAAAATAGTTATCTCCAAGTTATAATACCCTGTTCAATGTAATTTCAGTTTGTTCAATGTAAACCGCACTGATGCAGAATAGCGCAGTATATAAGAGAATGTAAATAAATAAATAAATAAGTCACCACAGAGGTTGCAGCTGTACTTGTTATAGTTAATGGAAGTCAGTAGATGCTTTAAGTTATCGTATGTCTCTTTCATGTGGACGGCATGCGCTACTGGAATAGATGGAAGACTGTTTCCATTCTTCAAAAGCACAGCCTTCAGACTAAGTTTTGAAGAGTCTATAAATAGTCTTCAGTCTTGTGAGTCATGAGTGATTTTTAAGGCATTCATGAGGCTTTCAATATTGGAACAGAATACCAGATTACTTAACCTTTCCGACTGTGTATAGTACACTGCTGACATCAGATGGCTTCAGCAGCCGTCTGGCAGTAGTATTGCATTGCATCAGAAAATGATGCAATCTACTCTGGATGATGTGTGCATGCTGGTATTATGCAATGTGATGCAATATTACATCATTCAAGGCTTATTTGGGATGTTGTTGATGTCCTACTGTATAAATTTACACGGTGAAACGTAAAAAATGAACTACATGCAATATCTTCAAAACGAGAGGCAATACATTTTTTTTAATGTTATATTCTTGTTCAGCTCACCAAGATACTACAGATTAGGACCTTTTAAAGTCAGTAACGATTTCAATGTTGACCAGTGTTACCTTCCCCCTTATCCACAAAGTGGGAGGCATGTGCTCGAAGGTAAGTTCCTTGGCTGGACTGGGCAACACTGTGCGTGATGGAGAAGAAGTTTCCGAGGGAGTACTCACAGTACCAAAAGAACCTTCAAGCTCCGGTAAACAGGTCTCCATACTGGTTGATTGAAGATGATGATCCATTGGCTCAACAATTTTCATGGCCTTGACCGCCTGTGTCAAACATTTTCCTTTCTCCACTTCCCCATCTAACTCCCTCAGCTGTTGTTTCATTTCTCCAGGCTCTGAAGGGGCTCCAAAGTCACATGCTCATGGGCAGGCATCTGTGTCCACGTCCTGCGGCAAGCAAGGGCTGTTATAGCAGCACACCTGTGACATCAGCAACTGTTTCTCCACTCCCGGTGCATACGGGGGCTCCATGTCAAAGCAGAAAAAAATGTAGCAAGCAAAGTTCTTCCCCTCCTGGTTTTCATTTTGAAAATAAATTGCCCTTATTTAAACTCCAAAGACAACCCTAGAAAACAATAATATTCACCCCTGCCAAATTGTGTGTCACAATATCTTCAAATCCTTTACTGGCTTAAGAATGTTAAAAAAAAAGTTATGACAAGAGGTACACCACCCATTAGTTTTACAGCAAGATTTATGTCATAATGCAAAGTCAGCAAATCTGTACTCCCAAGAGCAGGGTGGGTCTGGTGGATAACTAATTGACTAAATATGTTAGCGCTGGATGCATCACGAGACTAACAGAAGTTGGCATGGTTGAATTACCACACCTGTAAAAGCATTTTCCTGCTTTACATAAAGAAACTTTTAAATGAACTAATTGAGGCATATTATTTCTTTATTAACAATAGTGCAGATACTTTTGTGGAGCATCATTAAACCCAACAGATAAACCAGTAAAACACCCCAAACATTTTCTTGAGGTTTGAGCTTTGGATTGAATAAAGGGCTGTTGAGGGTGGGGGAGTTTCTTTTCTTTGGGGTAATTTCTCCTTTGCTAACCATGGTAGAAGGTTCCTGAAAGCAGGTATATTACTGTCAATGCCTTTAGGGGAGGAGGGGAAGGCTAACCACTCCCTCAGATGCACTTAACATTCCTCAGATTAACATACATCGAATTGCCCCATTTTAATATTAATAAGCTAATTTGCATGTATTTACATGTGATGCAGCTCATTCCTATTACTCCTACTGGGCTGTTTTACTGTATTTTGCAGTATCAGCAATGCTTACATGAGTGTTGTTACCGACATCATATGATAATGTGGTTTTAATGCACATCTGGAAGTCGGCCTCAGTTACTTATGACGTTACAACATTCAGTGGGGGTAGGTACTAAGCTGCCTCTTGGTAATATTGCACGTTAAAGGGAAATACCCTGTGTTATTTTACCGTAAAAAGGAGATAAAACAACTTTTAAACTAGATATTGGGGAAACCTGGAACAAGAACTACCTGAAGTGCAAGCAGGGTTCAGGAAAGGGCGAGGAACGAGAGACATCATTGCGGATGTGAGATGGATCCTTGAAAAGACTAAAGAATACCAAAAGGATATCTATTTGTGCTTTATCGACTATAGCAAGGCTTTTGACTGTGTAAACCATGAGAAACTCTGGGCCAAATTAAGAAGCATGGGTATACCAGAACACCTGATCATTCTCTTGCGCAATCTGTACATTGATCAAGAAGCAACAGTTCGAACGGAACAAGGAGAAACAGAATGGTTTAAAATAAGCAAAGGTGTAAGACAAGGCTGCATACTTTCCCCCTACCTGTTTAATTTATATGCAGAACAAAATATCAGAGAAGCAGGATTGTATGAAGACAACAGAGGTGTGAAGATTGGTGGAAGACTAATCAACAATCTTCGCTATGCTGATGATACTACATTACTGGCTGAAAGTGAAGATGATCTGAAAAATTTGCTTCTCACAATCAAAGAACATGGTCTAAAAATGGGCCTGCACCTTAATGTAAAGAAGACAAAGATCATGACAACTGGCATAATCAACAGGTTCATCGTTGAAGGAGAAGAAATTGAAATTGTGAACAACTTTAACCTACTTGGATCAACTATCAAAGAAGCTTTCTTTAGAAGCTCAGATGACAAGACTTCGACTTTCATACTTTGGACACATCATGCGAAGAGAGAGATCATTAGAGAAAGACATCATGCTTGGCAAGGTAGAAGGTCAACGCAAAAGAGGAAGGCCAGCAATGAGATGGATCGATACAATAACAGCAGCTACGGGTACCAGTCTGTCAACACTGAGCCGCCTGACTGAAGACTGAACACAATTTAGGATAGCTATCCAGAGGGTCGCCATGAGTCGACTCCGACTTGATGGCACTTAACAACAACATTGGGGAAAAGCCAATAGTCACCCAAGAGTGTATGGTTCAAAATAATTTATCTTTGAAAGATACTGCCTAAACCAGGGGTCTCAAACTCAAATTGCTTTGAGGGCCAAATGAGGACTTGTAGAGTAACCCGGGGGCCGCACAAGACGCAGGCCTCATTTGCATAAGGGCATCATTTGCATAAGGGCATCATTTGCATAAATATTTGCATAATGTTACCATACACTAACTTTGAGTAAACATGCCTCTTAATGAGTGTATGGATAAAGAAAGACTAAAAGGTTTCTACATTACTATAAACCAGTGCCAACCGCCAGGCACATTAGGAACTACTAGAAACACTGCTCATTTAGAACCCATAGCAAACCTGCCATGTCCTAACAGCACTACCAGGACTCACAAAGCACCATACCCTAACTATCAAAAGGCAACACTGCAAATATTAAATCAACACATTTCAGAGAATAACAATACATGACCTACTCGGGAAAGAGAACAAGTGGCAATGTCAAATAGGAATTACATAAACAGAATACCTCAGCTCAGTTACACATGCAGAACATACACCATCACCAAACAAGGAATCACAATTTAGAAACAGGAAGACAATTAAACTGGGAACCCCAAAAGCCAAACTTAGAATGTACAACACTGTAGAAATAAAACTATACATTGATTTCCTCTTGTATTAAATAAAGTGCAGACGTTAAAGATGCACATTTCCAAGAGCTGACATATTTCAGTTAATAAATTCAAAATAAAGAGATATTTTTCTACCTTTTGTGCATTTTTTTTTCAGTTGCAATTGTTCCAGCCACTTTCTTCTGGTTTCTTTGTGTCTTCTGCTAACTCTCCATCGTCTGCTGTCCATTTGTCCTTTCTTCTTTCCCAGTTTTTTTCCATTCTCTCTACATCTGCTTTAACATACTAATCATTCTCCTTTTGCTCTTTCCTCATTCCTATTTCATCCACTCAAATTTTACCCCTCCATCCTCAATCCCCACTTACTCTCCCAATACCCGGCCAATTGTAGATTTTTCTTCCCTCCCACACAAAATATATTTCCCCTCTCCATTTCACTCTCCCAGCCCCATCCCATTCTAATCGTCCCCCAACATCAACTCCCTTCTAGCTCCTGCCCCACCCAGCATCCGCTCCCTTCTAGTCCCCGCATCATCAGCCCATTTCCAGTCCTAGCTCCCTCCCCTCACAGCCCATTTCCTTTCCAAGCCCCCCTCCCCATCAGCCCATTTCCATTCCAAGCCCCCTTCCACTCAGCCCATTACCATTCCAAGACCCATCAGCTATTTGCAGTTCAAGCTCCCCCTTCTACTCGGCCCATTTCCAGTCATAGCACCCCCCCCCCAGTCCATTACCAGTTCTAGCCCCACCCCCCCATAGCCCATTATCGGTCCTAAGCCCTCCAACAGCCCACTTCCAGGCCTAACCCTTCCATCGCCCCATCTTCATTCTTAGCCCCCCAATCAGACCACCTCCAGTCCTAACCCCCATCTGTCCATTACCAGTACTATCCCCCCATCACCCCATTTCCAGTCCTACCCCCCCAGCAGCCCACATCAAGTCCTGCTCCCCCCCCCAGCAGCCCACATCAATCCTGCTCCCCCCCCCCGGGAAACTTAAACTTTAGAAAACAGCGGGCTGCTGCTCCTGCCGCTGCCGCGGCGGTAGCAGCAATACTGCATGTCCCGCGGCCCCCCCTTGCCTGTCAGTTCTTCTCTGCTTCGGCTTTCAGAGCCGCGAAGGGAGAGCTTCTCCCTCGTGACTCTGTTAAGCCCGCTGGGGCTTATGGGAAATTTCCCATCTGCCCCGGCGAGCTTAACAGAGTCGCGAGGGAGATGCTCTCCCTTCGCGGCTCTGAAAGCCGAAGCAGAGAAGAACTGACAGGCAAGCAGGAAGGGATCGGGGGGGGGGGGCCCGCGGGACATGCGGTATTGCTACTATTGCCGCTATTGCCGGGCAGATGGGAAGGGGCCGCGGGACAGTTGATTCTGCCGCTGCCACAGCAGCGGCAGCAGAAGCCGGGTTTTTTTTTTTCCCCCTGTGTATCGCGGGCCGCACAAAGGTCTCTCGCGGGCCGCATGCGGCCCGCGGGCCGCGTGTTTGAGACCCCTGGCCTAAACAGTATCTTTCAAAGATTAGGACATCCTTATTTATTTTATTTATTTAACAATTCTTATATACCACACTATTTGTTATCAGTGCGGTTTACATTTAACAAAGAGTTTTCAGATCAGAGAAGACTGATTGAATTTACATTATAACAAGGAATAAAACTTGGAGAACATGGGAAACTATTTACATATTGACATGTATCAGGATGGTTGAGGAATACATGAAACTATATACATAAAGATATGGCATAATAGTTGATACTTGATCTGAAAGTACGTAGGTTGCTTCAGGACTGACAAGTGAGTGCTTGGGGCTTGAGCGTTATGTTGTGTAGGAGTCTTTAGTAGGGGAAGGGGGATGGTTTCTTAGAGTTGGGGTGGCAGCTTGGGCAAAATGGAGCAGAAAGAGGTGGTGTTTTATTGCTTTCCGGAATTGTAGAAGGTCTCGGATCGCTCTGATTTCTGGGGGGAGGTCGTTCCAACATTTTGGTGCATAGTAGGCAAAGGTTCTTCTCCTGGTTGTTTTGGGAGCATTTTATGGAGTCTTTGGGAATAGTCAAAGTGTTGTCTGTTGTCCTTCTTGTTCTAGTTTTTGGAGTAGGTGTGATAAGTTCCTTGAGAGAATTGGGGGCGATGTTGTTGAAAATCTTGAATGTTATTAGCAGAATCTTATATGTTAGCCTGGAGTATATCGGTAACCAATGGAGATCCTTGAGTATTGGTGTGATGTGGTCTGATCTGGCTAAACCACAGAGGACACGTGCAGTGGCATTAATGGCTTGTTGGAGAGGATTGAGAGTATTCTTTGGTAGGCCATACAAGATTAGGTTTGCATAATCTAAATGTGGTAGTATGAGGGCCTGGAAGATGGTTCGGAAGTCGTCAGCAGGTAGCATAGGTTTGAGATGTCTCAGTGTCCTGATTTTGTTGTAGATGGACCTGGTGATGTTTTTATATGCTCCTTGAAATCCAGGTGCTTTTCAAGAGTAATGCTGAGGTAGCGTATGGCATTACGGCTTGGAAGCTCCGCATCTCTTACTCTTAGGCTGGAGGGGGGAGAGAAGTTTTTGTTCCTTGATATGAAAGGTAATATAGAGAATTTGCAATAAAGGTAAAGGTAGTCCAGGCACCCTTAAGTAAACAGCAGACAAAGTTGAAATATTCAAAATGACCCTTGTCAACTGATAAGCAGGTTGTCAATATAAACAAAAATATACTTCAAAATGCCTGTATACAAATTCTAGATGTCTAAAAAATAAGATGGGCATGTTAGAGTATATAGCACTGAATGAAAGGATAGACCTAATTGGTATCTCAGAGACCTGGTGGAAGGAGGATAACCAATAGAACACTGATACCAGGCTACAAACTATATCACAATGATAGGGCAGATCAAATTGGTGGTGTTATATATTAAAGAGGGCATTGAATCAAAAGGACACAAGTTTTGCCAGAAACAAATTTCACAGATGATTCAACGTAGATAGAAATTTCATGTGAGAAGGAGAAGGAAAAGCAGTGGAGGTGGGCTGCCCAGTAATAATGGGTGATTTCAATTATCCTGGTATTGACTGTGTGAATGTTACATTAGGACATTCTAGGAAGAAATGTTTCTAGATGAAATTTATTATGTAATGGTCAAACCGACTCCCTCACAGACCTTTTGTTTTGAATGTACCTATGGGAGCAAAAACTCATTAATAAAACTTTTTTCGGGTACATTCAATGCAAAAAAGTCTGTGAGGGAGTCAGTTTGACCACTACATGATGGAGAAGTAAAAGGGATGCTAACAAGGGACACGGCCATAACAGAGACTAAATGAAGATACCGGGGAGATCCCAGGGCTGATCCATCCACTAAGGGGTTCATTCTGAAATGTGAATAAGCTGTCTGAATGTATGGCGAAGATGTTATCCTAGCAAAAACATCGACAAACGTATTCTAAAACCAGTGTGGCCCTTCACATACATGGCATTTGTGCAGGGATTTTGGAACATGGGCAGGAGGGGATAGAACGGGGGCGTGGTCAGCCACAGAGACATACAAAGTGTATTCAGGAACGTGCCATGTATGTTCTTGGTGTTATCCGTGGATGTATAATTTATACCTGTGGAAACACGGAATAAGGTCTGCACTTCAATGCGTTCCATAAGGATGAATGGTGTGCCTGCAGTCTAGAGGACCACAATATATTGTCTTAATGAACAGAGTGCGTAGATGAGGGAAGATAATGTAACAGCATAAAACAGAAACACAGAAATAGTTGGATGAGCAATAGTATATATTTTGGCTATGCTAACAAATCCTCTTTTTGGACATTAGGGTCTGCTGATATTTTGAAAGTATATGGGTGAGTATAGGAGGGAATCATGTTTGGGTGAGAAATGCTGATCAGATTTGTAGTCCTGGGATGCCATGCCGTGATTTTATACCAGCTGGTGTTTGTAGGTGCTAGGCATATGTTTGACAGAGGTATGTGGTTTGAGGGTGGCATGGGAGACTGTTGTGCTCAGTGTCAATTCTGGGGGGGACATGACAGCTTGGCCAGTATCTGGACAGTATGCCGGACCACAGCATTACCAGTTGCTATTGTGAATGGGCAGGAATAGTCTGCATGCAGTCATTCTGAGGATCCCGTTTTAGTGATAGGGATATGTTTTTTTTTTTTTTTGTTTGTTTTTTATTTTATTTTTTATTTATATTCTCTTATATACCGCGCTATTCTGCATCAGTGCGGTTTACATTGAACAAACTGAAATTACATTGAACAGGGCATTATAACTTGGAGATAACTATTTTACAGGGAACATGGGCTATGGAGGGTTAAGTGACTTGCCCAAGACCACAAGGAGCACCTGTGGGACTAGAAACCCCAGTCCTTCCAGCCCAAGGTTGCTGTCCTCTAGTGGGATTTGAACCCCTGACCTTCCGGCCTGAAGTACCTTGCCCCAACCACTAGGCCACTCCTCCTCCTGTCACATTATGCTTTATGGATGCTCTCCAGATGATCTCTGGTCCATACATAGCATTGTACAGACTGTTGTCAGAGCTGACCAGTGCAGGAATAAATACAGGGTTCCCTTACTGCCATGCATGTTGTGCTGCAAGGTTTGTCAGAATAGCCATGTCACTTTCTACTTGCTTTTGTAAGTCTTTGAGTGCACCAAGTCCACTTTGCTGTGTTCTGGGCATGCTACAGAAGTGTATATATGGTCTGCTATGCTGCAGCACCACGCTAACATCAGCATTCACATGTAGTTTTCATATGCACAACTCTGTCAGTAAGTGGATCAGAGTGGGGTTCGCGGAGGTGTGGCTGCGCAGAGACGGAAACGAATGGCTGTGTCCATCTTTTCTGAATACAGTGAGTGCTTGTACATCTACGTCTCCGATTCAAGACTAGCAGGTACATCTAAACCTGGCTTCCGAAATCGGGTATAAATCGGCCCAGTCTACAATTTGTATGTGCCTGCAGGCCAGACATACATGTTATGGAATTGCGCTCCACATGAAGAAGGTGGTGAAGAGTCTTACATGTGCACTAGTTGCAAGGAGCTCTTTGCTCTCAGGGAATGAGTCCGATCTCTGGAGGCTAGAGTAGCAGACTTGGAAGACATAAGGAAGACAGAGAGGTAAATAAGACCTACAGGTGTTATAGTACTGAAGTCCCATCTCCAGTCTGGTAGCATCCCTGTTTCCATGGAGGAGAGATGTCATGTGACAGGAGAACATCACTCTGGTGTGGCAGAAAGTGATCCTGTAGCTAGGAGCTGTCCTCCAGGTGATGTAAAACCCTCTCGCGTCAAGGAGGTTTCTCCAGGGCCATGTGCCCACGAGGAAAGGGTTAGGACAGCCATTATAGTTGGTGATTCGATCATTAGGCATGTAGGTAGCTGGATGACTGGTAGACGTGATGATTGCCTGGTAACATGCCTGCCTGGTGCGAAGGTAGTAGACCTCATGCACCACCTAGACAAGGTCTTAGATAGTGCTGGGGAGCAGTCTGCTGTCTTGGTACATGTCTGTACCAATGATGTAGGAAATAGTGGTAGGGAGATTCTGGAGGCTAAATTTAGGCTAAATTCCATATAAAAAGGGAAAGGAGAAGGTGATGGTAGTGGGGGTGTACTATCGACTGTCTAGCCAGAATGAATAAATGGATGATGAAATGCTCAAAGAAATCAGGAAAGCTAACAAAAGTTACAGCACAGCAATAATAATGGATAATTTCAATTACCCCAGTATCAACTGGTTTAGTCTCATGGCAGAATATGCTAGGGAGATAAAGTTTCTAGATGAAATAAATGACTGCTTTTTGGAGCAGCTGGTACATGAACTGACCAGAAGGGAAGCAATTTTGGAACTAGTCCTTAGTGGAACACACGATCTAGGGCAAGAGATAAGGGTGTTGGGGTCACTTGGCAATAGTGATCATAGCATGATCGTGTTTGATTTAATAAATGGAGGAAGGACAGTAAGAAAATCCACAGTACTACCTTTCAACTTTCAAAAGGGAGACTATGATAAAATGAGGAAAATAGTTAAGAAAAAACTAAAAGGAACAGTTGCAAAGGTTAAAGATTTACATCAAGCGTGGTGTTGTTTAAAAATACTATCTTGGAAGCTCAGACCAGCTGTATTCCACGCTTTACGAAAAGTGTAAGGAAGTCCAAAAAACTGCCGGCATGGTTTAAAGGTGAGGTGAGAGAGACAGTTGTTGCCAAAAAAGCATCTTTCAGGAAATGGAAAAAGGAGCCAAATGATAAAAACTGGAAACAACATAAGCACTTGAAAGTTAGATGTAATTGGATGATAGAGGAGTAAAAGGGGTGCTAGGTGAAGACAAGGCCATAACGGAGAGACTGAATGAATTCTTTGCTTTGGTCTTTACTGAGGAAGATGTAGGGAATTTACCCACACCTGAAATGGTATATAAAGGTGATGTATCAGAAGAATTGAAAGAAATATCGATAAACCTGAAAGATGTATTACAAATATTTAATAAACTGAAGAGTACCAAATCACCTGGACCGGATGGTATACATGTAAGGATATTTAAAGAACTGAAATATGAGATTGCAGACCTACTATTAGTAATCTGTGAACTATCATTAAAATCATCTATAATACCTGATGATTGGAGAGTGGCTAATATAACACCAATATTTAAAAAGGGCTCCAGGGATGAACTAGGAAACCACAGACTGGCGAACCTGACATCAGTGTCAGGCCAAAATGTAGAAACCATTGTAAACAACAAAATTACTGAAAATGTAGATAATAAATGGTTTAATGGGAGTATGAGATAAAGGCAACACCTTTGGTGAAGATGTGAATAAACAGGTAGATAAAGGTAAGTCAGTAGACATAATGGGCGGCATGCAGAATCCCAAATAGTGGGGTCGGACATCTAGGGTAGATGTTCAAGCGCCGCAATTCATCGGGTCCATTTTCCCTGTCCAGAGCACCCTGCATTTTCAGGGCCCGCATGTTCAGGGCGACAGAGCTCTGGATGGGGGCATGCAGGAGGAGGAGAAGGGTGGGCCAGATGCAGAACCCAGACCCCAGATGTATAGGGCTGATACCGGTTCTGGCCCTGTACATCCATGCTGGATGAAATGGATGGGTGACTTATTCCACCTTGGGGGTGGAATAGGTCACCCTGTGTGCAGCAATCTGTGGTGGTGGACCCCCCTGAAAGATAGGGAGGGCACAGGAGATTCCCCGCAGCCTGAGCCCAGCCTCGGCAGGCCCGTTCAGGGGTCTGGTGGCAAGGAAAGCAAGCTATTCTGGGTCTGGGGTGAGTGCGGCTACTGCATGGCATCCCAGTGCCATGGAGATGGGACGCCATGGCACCGGGCTCCGTGCAGGAGTCGTGGCAGATGCGCAAGGAGGGGGCAGGGCATCCCGGCCATCCTGCTTGTCCACGTCCTTTGCACCCGATTCTGATCCCGCAGGACCATCTAGCTCCATGGGATCAGAATCGGGTGCAAATCCAGCCTGTCTAGATTTTGGACACCAGGACGGGCCCCTTTCTAGATGGGGATCCTAGTATTTCAGTTTTCAGAAAGCCTTTGACAAGGTCCCTCATGAGAGACTCTTGTGGAAATTAAAAATAGATGGGATAGGAGGCAGTGCACTGTTGTGGATTAGGGAATGTTTAAAAGATAGAAAGCAGAGGGTAGGACTAAATGGCCAATTTTCCCGATGGAGAAAGGTGAATAATGGAGTATCCCAGGGATCTGTGCTGGGTCTGCTGCTTTTTAACATATTCATAAATGACCCGGAAATGAGAACAAGACATGTGAAGATTACATTTGTGGATAACACAAAATTACTCAAAGTTATTAAATTACAGGGGATTGTGAAAAACTGAGGATCTTATACAATTGAGAGACTGGGCATTCAAATGGCAGATGAAATTTAATATAGACAAATGCAAAGCTCTGCACTTAGGGAAGAACAATCCAAATATAGCTATATGATACAAGGTTCCATATTAAGCATCACGACCCAGGAAAAGGATCTAGGCGTCATTGTGGATAATACCATTGTTGAAACCCTCCGCCCAGTGTGCAGCGGCAGCCAAAAAAGCAAATAGAATGCTGGGAATCACAAGGAAAGGATGGAAAATAAAACAAAGGATGACATCATAATGCCTCTGTATTGAGCCATTGTACAACCGCACCTTGAGTATTGCATGCAGGTCTGGTCGCTGTATAAAAAAACAGATATAGCAGAATTGGAAAAGGTATGACCAACATGATAAGTGGATGGAAGGCTATCCCTATGAGGAAAGGCTTTTTTATTATTTTTTAAAAGTTATAATTGGTGCATTTAGAGGAATGTTGTTTAGAAAAGTACTTTTTCCTCCTTTTCAATTTTCTAATTTTGAATATGTCTGTTGGATGCCTTCATTTTAAAATGAAATATTTGCACTTTAATTAGTATTTATAACAATTGAGTTCTCTTTTATGAAACAATTATTTATTTATTTATGTTTTTAAGGTTTATGATCCATTTGGGGTCCCTTTTAAAATCCATAGTTGTGTCCTTTTAGTACACAACATAGTGGTAGGTTTCATGTTTTTTGTCTATTCAGTTTTTTTTTTAACTATTTATTAGTATGTTCATAAGTAATATCTCTATGATATGACAATAAGGTTCAATTAATCTGCCTGATCTGCTCCTGCTCCAGTTTTCTCGTGTTCCTCTGTTTTTATTGATTACTTTTATTGATGTTTTTCATTGATTGTTTTGTTTTTTATTGTTTTTAATTTATTGATTATATTTATTGTACCATATAATTTTAATAACTTATTTAGTGCATAGTTCTTTATGGCCATTGTTCTTGTTCTTATTCTTTTTTGGTAGTTTTTTGAAGTTGTTTTTTTAGGTATTTAAAATGATATTTTATATTTGTTTTATGATTAACTAATGTGTTTGTTTTTATGGTTTTTATGCATTTTTGATGTTCATTATTGTTGTCATTTTGGTTTATACTTATTTATAGTCATTTATTATTAATCTGTTATAGTTATAGATAAATAATGACATATATATAAAAAAAATTATTATGGAAACAACATATTTGTGATGGATGTTCCCTAATTGTTTTTATATTTTAACATTTGTGAGTTGTATATTAACTTTCGATTGTTTTTTAATTAACGATCGGTTTTAATCATTTTCTTTTTTGATATTCATGTATTTATTTGTGTTAGAGCCACACTCCCCTGAAGAAGTTTCTTACGAAACACGGCCTGTGTTGGGTCGGCGACACTCATCCCCTGGACTAATAAAGGCGTTTTTCGTATTCTCTGCCACGTTCTTGGTTGGTTTCTATAAGAAAAGTATAACCTGCTAAAATTACAAATTAGGAAAATATGCAAAAAAAAAAAAGCCAATAGCAAGAGATGCTCTAGCGCCCATCATGGGAGAGAAGCAGAAGAGAACAAATGTATTAATACCTAGCACTACCCCAGTAAAAAACAGGACAAGAGTCAAAAGTATGCACCAATCCCCAAGCACCCACATTAACCCACTGATTTGTCCCAAAGGAAATTTTCCAAATGGGAAGCATCTGTGAAAACAAACTTATTTCCAGCATAGGTAACCACACAGTTACAGAGGAAACAGAGATAGAATGTGACTCCGATAGCCAAGACTTTAGACCACAACTGCAAGAAAGCGAAGGCCTGGCAACATCAGGCTGGCCACAAAAGGGAAGAGAATTTTTAGAAGCAGTCTTATCAACCTCTGATCCAAAAGTGACCAGCAGAGTCGCCCTCTCAGAGACAATGTCCTGAGAGGTCAAATCAAGCCTGTCCGGAGAGGCGATGGAATCCAACCACTCTCCTTCGGCCACTTCTACCTGAGTCCCCTTGGAAACATAAAATAACTTAGAAATAACTAGCACATCAACACTACTAAGCAACAACATTTCTTTCAGATGCTATTTCAGCAGCTCGGGGGATGGGGACAGAAGCCACATCACAGGAAAATTCAGAAATCGCAAATTTGTTGCCTTAATTGATTCTCCATTGCTTCGTCTGATATGAATAACCAAACTATCCTTAACTACTGCCCCCACTAGAGACTGTAATGAGGGCTGAGAGCCCCCAGGTTTCGATACACTCTGAAGAGGAAATTAAAGAGTCCTGCTGTTTAAATGCCTTGTTGCCATGCACTCCTGGTGACATCACTTTAGTAAAGATGCCCCTTATACTGGAAACTGCCTGTCATACCTGAATGTAACTTTCCTTGAACTTCTGAGAAAGGCCTGAGCTAAATCCAGTTTTGTTCCCTTTCCTTGAAGGTCAGCATTGTGCATCAACTGAATCTTCCCAACTCACAAACATTTGAGCGTGGGAATCACATAAACAGAGAAATATCTGGTTTTGCATAGATTAAAAAATAATCAGAACTCTTAGCACGATACATTTCCTGAGCCTTCTAATTGATCAGTATTTGTTGCTATTTGGTGCTTAACTCCCTCACCTCATGCTGCACATATGTTTGAGATGTTTGGGAATATTTGGCTTCGGACCATGGAGACATCAAGTTCAACACCCGGCGTAGTGTATGTGCTGCCTCGATTAATGCAGTTTACTTATACTACCTAGCTGTGTCTGAGGCTTGCAATGTGCAATAGCTCTGATGGACCCTGAGATATAGCGCCGTCATGCTCTTTTTTTTCACTGGTTATTTTTGGTGTTGTGGATGTTTTGAGGAACTTTTCAATTAGTTCATTGTTAATAATTTTATATTTCAGTAAATTACATTCTGCTTCACACATGTCTGTATATTTACCAAACAAGGAAAGCTTGATTGCTGTACTCTTTGCATTTGTCCTTCTTCCAAGTTTTAGCTAATCACAAATTTATAGTTCTTTCAGCAGATTTACGTTAGCAACATCTGTTTATATTGACAATGATTAAATTCAAGTGAGGTACAAGGAATGAATTTATGCATCTCCTATACAGAGCTTCATAACCATTCCACTGTAGGTTGTTTATTCACAAGGGTTTTCCCCTATACCCCCTAAAACGAGGATGGGGGACACCCCTTCATAAAACAAAACTCCAAGCAAACTTTAAGCAGACCCTAGTGCTCACATGGTTCTTTTGGTCTGTGCGCACATAGTATTTTCTGAAAAGCTTTCTGACAATAGAGAACATTGGCATAAAACGTGTCAGAATGAATTTGCAGATCACAGGGGTTGCTTCCCTTGTGGCTTGTATCTGTAAGGTCTGTTTCTCCAGGGAGAAGAGAGGAATGTCAGAAGCTCCACCACATACCAGCAACTTCCCAGAGGAATGAATCAGCCTTTTCCCTATTCTTATGACAGAGTTATTTGTAGAACTCTTTGGAGGTGTTTTGTAGTTGTCCTCACCGCTACTTCCTGATTTCCTCTGACTCTTCTGCTGCCTCTGTGCACAAGCAGTTTTCAATGCTACCCGCTTATACCTCTGCACCTTAAAGATAGGTAAGGTTTTTCCTTGCCTATCTTTCAGGCGCAGGGGCTAAGCGGGTAGCATAAAAAATCACTGCTGGGTGTTTAGCCTCGGTAGCTGCCGGCGTGACCGCACAAGTGAAAATCCAGGTTAAGGGGGTCGGCGGGCAGGCTATGTGCCGACATTGCGCATAGCCTGCCCAACTGAAAATCGGGCCCTAAATAAACAGAATACTGCAGCTCAGTTACACATGCAAAACATAGACCGTCTGCAAACATAGAACAAGGGATCACAATTTCAAAATATGAAGACAATTAAATAAACTGGGAACCCCAAAAACCAAACTTGGAATGTACAACAACACTGAAGAAATACAACCATAAATTAATTTCCTCTTATACTAAATGAAATGCAAAGGGTCTGATTCTGTCCTGCAGGTAGATCTCCTTTGAAACGTCTGGGCTGAGCCCCACAGGATCAGAATCGTGAACAGGCATGTACGTGCAGAAAGGGACTGCAATTCAGTACATGCCCGACGTACAGTACATGCCCTGCCGAACTAACTCAGTCAGGGCATTTAAATGGAGCCACTGCGTCATGGCGTCATGTTGCCATGGCACTGTGGCTCCATTTAAAAGCCGCGATGCCAGCCGCCTGCAAAAAGAGTTAATTCCCCACAGCCCGACCCCCCCAATCCGGCCTCCTAAGGCCAGGGTCGGGCTGCGGGGAATTAATTCTGGCCACCCCCAGTCCCATCCGATCCCCGATGATGAAAACAAATGACATAGAAACATAGAAATATGACAACAGAAAAAGACCACATGGCCTATCTAGTCTGTCCTTCCATAACAACTACAACAGTCCCCTTTTTACCTTTAGAGATCCTCTGTGTTTGTCCCATGCTTTTTTTGAATTCAGTTACTGTCCTCATCTCTACCACCTCCACTGGGAGACTATTCCACGGATCCACCTCTCTTTCCGTAAAGAAAGATTCAGGAGTGATAGCGGAAATATATCTCCCTTCACCTTCATCCCATGTCCCCTAGTAGCAGAACTTGCTTTCAATTGAAAGAGGCTCTCTCCCTGAACATTTATGCCACGGAGGTATTTAAACATCTCAATCATATCACCTCTATCCCGCCTTTCCCTTACGGTGTACATATTAAGATCCTTCAGTCTGTCCTCATCTGCTTTATAATGAAGACCACTAATCATTTTAGTAGCCACCCTCTGCACCGACTCCATCCTGTCCACATCCCTTTGAAGGTGCAGTCTCCAGAATTGCACACTATACTCCAAATGAGGTCGCACCAAAGACTTATAGAGAGGCATTATCACCTCCTTTTTTCTGCTAGCCATTCCTCTCCGTATGCACCCAAGCATCCTTCTAGCTTTTGCCGTCACCTTTTCTACCTGTTTAGCTACTTTAAGATCATCAGACACAACCACGCCTAGGTCCCGCTCTTCTTTAGTGGACAAAAGTACTTCACCTCCTATACTGTATTGCTCCCTTGGATTGGTGCAGCCCAAATGCATGACCTTACATTTTTTAACATTAAATCCCAGCTGCCAAATTCTAGACCATTCTTCAAGCTTAGCTAGATCCCTCCTCATGTTATCTACACCTTCATGGGTGTCTACTCTATTGCAGATTTTGGTATCATCTGCAAAGAGGCAGACCTTACCCGACAGCCCTTCCGCTATATCACTAACAAAGATGTTAAAAAGAATCAGACCAAGGACAGATCCCTGGGGCACACCACTGGTAACATCCTTCTCCTCAGAGTGAGCTCCATTTACTTGTACTCTTTGTCACCTCCCACCCAACCAATTTCTAACCCAAGCAGTAACTTTAGGGTCCATCCCTAGGGTGCTCAGTTTGTTTATATGTCGCCTGTGAGGAACAGTGTCAAAGGCTTTACTGAAATCTAAATACACCACATCTAGAGCTCTACCTCGGTCCAACTCCCTGGTCACCCAGTCAAAGAAATCAATCAGATTTGTCTGACAAGACCTGCCTCTGGTGAATCCATGCTGCCTCGGATCCTGTAATCTGCTGGACTCCAGAAACCTCACTATTTTCTCTTTCAGCAGTGTTTCCAATAATTTACTTACCACCAAAGTTAAACTAACCAGCCTGTAGTTTTCAACCACATCCTTACTTCCGCTTTTGTGTAAAGGCACCACATGAGCCTCTCTCCAGTCCTTTGGCACCACTCCCGACTCCAAAGAGGCATTGAAAAGGTCAGTCGGTGGAGTTGCTAGAACGTCCCCAAGTTCCCTCAGTATTCTAAGGTGTATCCCATCCGGTCCCATCGCTTTGTCTACTTTAAGTTGAGCTAGTTTCTCACGAACACAGTCTTCTGAAAATTGTTCGAGATGTCCCTCACTTCTGTTCCTATTTGTGGGTGTTTTCTGAGGTCCTGCTCCTGGTTCTTCATCTGTGAACACAGAACAAAAATATTTGTTAAGCAATTCCGCTTTATCCTTATCAGCTTCTACATATTCCCCCCCTGCACCCCTTGAGTCTGACAATACCACTTTTGCCCTTCCTCTTCTCACTAATATATCTGAAAAATGTCTTATCCCCCCATTTTATTGCATTGGCTATTTCCTTCTCCTTTTGAATCTTTGCCTTCTTGACTACTTTGCTAGCTTCTCTAAGTTTTTCCAAATACAGATGCCTGTCTTCCTCTCTCTGTGATCTCTTGTATTTCATGAAGGCCTCCCTCTTTTTCTTCACTTTTTCAGCTACTTCCTTCGAAAACCATAGCGGTCTCCTTTTCCTTTTACCTTTATTTACCATTTTAACAAAAAGGTTGGTTGCCCTTAAAATATCCCCTTTCAGTTTTGCCCACTGTTTTTCTACATCCCCCAGCTGTTCCCATCCCACTAACGACTCCCTGAGGTATTGGCCCATCTTCGCAAAGTTAGTCTTCCTAAAGTTTAAGATCCTCACCTTTGAATGGATTCTAAGAGCCCTAGTCCTAATACTGAACCACACCATCTGATGATCACTGGATACAAAATGATCTCCCACTACAACATCAGAAACACTTTCACCATTGGTAAGCACCAAGTCCAGTATGGCCCCTTCATGTGTGGGGTCTGTTACCAATTGCCTGAATAGTTCTCCCTGTAGAGAATCCAGGATCTCCTTACTTCTAGATGATACTGCAGCAGGAATGTGCTAATCAACATCTGGCATATTGAAATCTCCTATCAGTAGCACTTCCCCTTTCCTAGCAATGCTGCGTATGTCTTCAATTAACTCTCTGTCCACCTCTTCCTCTTGTGAGGGAGGTCTGTATATCATACCAATGCAAATAGATTTCTCTTTCCCTCTTTCTAGTTTAACCCACAATGCCTCCTCTCTTCCTTTTAAGCTCTGTAATTCCAAAGCTTTAATAGTAGTTTTTACATATAGTGCCACTCCTCCTCCCCTTCTTCCTACCCTGTCCTTTCTGAATAAAGTATAGCCAGGTATAGTTACATCCCAATCTTGGTTTTCTGTGAACCATGTTTCTGTAACTGCCACTAAATTCAAGTCAGCCACTCCCACCAAAGCTTCAACATCAGGGATCTTATTTCCCATGCTACGGGCATTTATTTATAGACACTGCTTTCCATATGTTACCCCTGTTACCCATTTCCATAAAGGTATTTAATGTATCACGTACCTGGGGGCTTTCACTTACCTGGGGGCTTTCTTCACCCATCCCTGCACCCTTTATCACTTCCCACTCAACTAATTTCTAACCCAGCCAATCATGCTAGGGTCCATCCCTAATGTGCTTAATTTATTTATTAGTTGCTCTCCCTCGGTCTTACTCCTTGGTCACCCAGTCAAAGAAATCAGTCAGATTTGTCTGACAAGACCTGCCTCTGACAAATCCATGTTGCTTCGGTTCTTGCAATCCTTTGTACTCCAGAAACCTCACTATCCTCCATTTTAGTAGCATTTCCAAAAATTTACTCAGCAGAGAGGTTAGACTAAGCAGCCTGTAGTTCTCAACCTCATCCTTATTTCTGGTTTTGTGTAAAGGAACCACATGTGCAATTCTCCAGCCCTCTGGAACCACTTCCAACTCTAAGGAAGCATTGAAAAGGTCAGTCATTGGAGCCGCTAGAACATCCCCAAGTTCCTTCACTATTCTTGGATATATCCCATCCAGTCCCATTGCTTTGTCTACTTTTAGTTTAGCTAGCTTATCATGATTGTGGAGGAGTAGCCTAGTGGTTAGAACAACCACCTATTACCCTGATAATCTGGGTTTGATTCCAACTTGTACACCATGTGGTCTTGGGCAAATCACTTTACCCTCCATTGTCTCAGAAGAAAAGACCTGGCAATCTACTTCTGGTCATATCTTTCCACAAAAACCCAGGGACTGCTGGATCACCAGGCGTCAGCACTGACCTTGAGGTACTTAAAAAAAATGCCCTTTATGAACACAGTATTCTGAAAATCATTCGAGATCCCCATCACTTTTATTCCTATTTGTGGGTGTTTTCTGAAATCCTGCTCCTGGTCCTTCATCAGTGAACACAGAACAAAATATTTGTTAAGCAATTTCACTTTATCCTCATCAACTTCTACGTATTCCTTCCCTTTACCCTTGAATCTGACAATACCACTTTCTCCCTTCTTCTTCTCGCTAACATATCTGAAAAATGTCTTACCCCCATTTTCATTGCATTGGCTATTTCCTTTCTTTGATGGATATAGTAAATGTTTGGAAGTAACCATAAGCCATGTTTTCTTGATTCTGTCCTCTTTTTGAGGTTTAATATCAGTTTATTAGCACACATTTTGTTTGTAAGAAGGATATATTAAGCTTTCATTTGAACTGTGGTTACTGAATAAAATTATGGAGTTAAAACTGTATGGAATTTTTTGATGAAAAGCAACATTGTGCATAGAGAAATTACAATTTCTAAAATTGCCCAGATGTGATGGAGTACATGAACTGTTTTGGACAAAATGTGTCCCATGACAAGAAATATAGGGGGGAAACTACATTTCCCAGCAGCCCTATTGAGGAAGGAAGTCAGGTGATAGTCCTGGGGAGGAGCCTCTGAAGAGATGGAGAAAGGGTGTTTTGTGCTGCTAGTCAGGAGTTTTAGACATGCTGTATTTTTTTCTTACAAAGAGGATCACAAAGACTACTTATAACTGAGTGGGAAAATTATGTTTGTCGGATTACTTTTTGGAAATTGGGCCACTATGGGGATAAAAGTGAGAATTAAGCATCTGTGAATTACCCATGTTAAGAACATAAGATATGCCATACTGGGTCAGACTAAGGTCCGTCGAGCCCAGTATCCTGTTTCCAACAGTGGCCAATCCAGGTCACAAATACCTAGCAGTTTCCCAAAAAGACACAGGTTCCATAATGCTTGTTTTGGGGCAAGCCGTGGATTGCCTTGATCCTCTTTAATATTGATTTATGGATCTTTCCTCCAGGAACTTCTCCAAACCTTTTTTAAACCCGGCTACTCTAACAGCTTTTACTACATCCTCCGGTAATGAATTCCAGAGCTTGATTACGCTTTGAGGGAAAAAATATTTTCTCTTATTACTTTTAAACGGGTTACACTGTAGCTTCATTTAATGTCTCCTAGTCCTTCTACTTTTTGATGCCATAAACAATCGATCTACGTTTACCTGTTCCACTCCATTAATTTATAGACTTCTATCATATCTCCCTGCAGCAGTCTCTTTTCCATGTTGAAAAGCCCTAATCTTTAAAGCCTCTCCTTATAGGGGTACCCTCCCATCCTCTTTACCATTTTGGTGTCTTTTCTCTGTACATTTTCTAATTCCGCTATATCTTTTTTAACATACGGCGACCAGAATTGTACACAATATTCAAAGTGTGGTCTCACCATGGAACGATACAGAGGCATTATAATATCCTTTGTTTTATTCTCCATTTATTTCCTTATGATACCTAGCCGCCTTGGCGCCGCTGCACACTGGGCAGAGAATTTCAATGTGTTATCCACAATGACACCTAAATCTTTTTCCTAGGTGGTGGTTCTTAATGTGGAACCTTGCACCTTGTAAACATAGTGTAGGTTGTTCTTTCCTGGGTGGATAACTTTGCACTTGTCCACATTAAATTTCATTTGCCATTTGATTGTCCAGTCTTCCAATTTATTAAGGACCTCTTGCAATTTTTCACAATCCTCTTGGGTTTTAAACACCTTTGAATAATTTTGTGTCATCTGCAAATTTGATTACCTCACTTGTTATTGCCATTTCCATGTCATTTACAAACAGGGCCGGCCCGTCCATTGAGCGAGAATATATTTTGTACAGGGCCCCGCGTTTCAGGGGGCCCCGCGCAAAGAACATTTCGCTTTAAAAGTAAATTTTAAAAAGAAAAAGCTGGCTGCTGTCAATGCCGCGGTAGCGGCAGAATCGAGTGTCCTGCGGGGCCCCCCCCCCTTCCCGGCAGAGCACTGCCTCCCTCCCTCCCTGCCTGCCTGCTTGCTTGCCGCCCTCAGTCCCTCTCTGCTTCGGCTTAGAGCCACGAATGGAGAGCTTCTCCCTCGCGACTCTGTTAAGCCCACCGGGGCAGATGGGAAAATTCCCATAAGCCCCAGTGGGCTTAACAGAGCCGTGAGGGAGAAACTCTCCCTTCACGGCTCTAAGCCGAAGTGGAGAGGGACTGAGGCAGGCAAGCAAGCAGGCAGGGAGGGAGGGAGTGCTCTGCTGGGAAGGGGGGGGGCCCACGGGACACTCGATTCTGCTGCTACCGCGGCGTCGGCAGCAGCCAGCTTTTTTTTTTTCATTTTAATTTTCCCTTGGCTGATGGGAGGGATGGGGGTTAGGACTGGTAATGGGCTGGAGGGGGGTTTAGAACTTGAGGTGGTCTGATGTGGTTATGACTGGTAATGTGCTGTGGGCTGATGGGGAGGGGGGCTTGGAATGGAAATGGGCTGTGAGGGGAGGGAGCTAGGACTGGAAATGGGCTGAGTGGGGGGAGCTAGGACAGGAAATGGGCTGATGGAGGGGCTAGGATAGGACTGAAAATGGGCTCTGGGGGGAGCTAAGATTGAAAATGGGCTGTGGTGGGGGCTTGGATTGAAATGGACTCATGGAGGGGCTAGAACTGGATGTAGGCTCATAGGGGGCTTGGATTGAAATGGGCTGAGTGGAGGGGAGCTAGGATTTGACATGGGCTGATGATGGGGCTGGAAAAGGACTAGAAAAGGACTAGAAATGGGCTGATGGGGGGTTGGGATTGGAAATGAGCTGATGGAGGGACTCGGATAGGACTGGAAATGGACAGGGGAGCTAGGACTGGAAATGGGCTGATGGGGGGCTAGGACTGGAAATGGGCTGATGCGGGGACTAGAAGGGAGCGGATGCTGGGTGGGGCTGGAACTAGAAGGGAGCTGATTTTGGAGGAGGATTAGAATAGGATGGGGCTGGGAGAGTGAAATGGAGAGGGGAAAAATATTTTGTGTGGGAGGGAAGAAAAATCTACAATTGGCTGGGTATTGGAAGAGTATGTGGGGATTGAGGATGGAGAGGTAAAATTTGAGTGGATGAAATAGGAATGAGGAAAGAGCAAAAGGAGAAAGATTAGTATGTTAAAGCAGATGTAGAGAGAATGGAAAAAAACTAGAAGAGAGAAGAAAGGACAAATGGACAGCAGACGATGGAGAGTTAGCAGAAGAAACGAAGAAACCAGAAGAAAGTGGTTGGAGCAATTGCAACTGAAAAAAAATGCACAAAAGGTAGAAAGATATCTCTTTATTTTGAATTTATTAAATGGAATATGTCAGCTTTGGGAAATGTGCATCATTGACGTCTGTGCTTTGTTTAGTAGAAGAGGAAATTAATTTATAGTTTTATTTCTACAGTGTTGTTGTACATTCCAAGTTTGGCTTTTGGGGTTCCCAGTTTAATTAGTGTCTTCCTGTTTCTAAATTGTGATTCCTTGTTTGGGGATGGTCTATGTTCTGCATGTGTAACTGAGCTGAGGTATTCTGTTTATGTAATTCCTATTTGACATTGCCACTTGTTCTCTTTCCCCAGTAGGTCATGTATTGTTATTCTCTGAAATGTACTGATTTAATATTTGCAGTGTTGCCTTTTGATAGGTAGGGTATGGTGCTTTGTGAGTCCTGGTAGTGCTGTTACGATATGGTGGGTTTGCTATGGGTTCTAAATGGGCAGTGTTTGTAGTAGGTACTAATGTGCCTGGCAGTGGATTATAGTAATGTAGAAATCTGGTAGTCTTTCTTTATCCATACACTCATTAAGAGGCATGTTTACTAAACATTAGTATATGGTAACATTATGCAAATATTTATGCAAATGAGGCCCTTATGCAAATGAGGCCCCGCACCTAGTCTCCGCACATGCCCCGCATCCCCCTTGGGCTGCCCCTGTTTACAAATATGATAAAAAGCAGCAGACCCAGCACAGATCCCTGAGGTACTCCACTATTCACCTGTCTCTATTGGGGAAATTGACCATTTAGCCCTACTGTCTGCTTTCTATCTTTTAACCAGTTCCTGATCCACAGTAGTACACTACCTCCTATCCCATGACTTTTTAACTTCATGAGGGACCTTGTCAAAGGCTTTCTGTAAATCCAGATCAACTGGCTTTCCGAAAATCTATATCAACTGGCTCAACTTTGTCTACCTGTTTATTTACACTTTCAAAAAAATATAAGATTAGTAAGACAAGATCTTCCTTGGCTAAAGCCATGTTGGCTTTCTCCCATTAAACTATGACTATCTACATGATCAGTGATTTTGCCTGGTACTGATGTCAGGCTCACTGGCCTGTAGTTTCCTGGATCACCCTTGGAACCCTTTTTAAAAATTGGCGTTACATTGACTATTCACCAATCTTCAGGTATTACAGATGATTTTAATGATAGTTCACAGATTACTAATAGTAGGTCTGCAATCTCATATTTCAGTTCTTTCAACACCCTAGGGTATATACCATCCAGTCCAGGTGATTAGCTGCTGTTTAGTTTATCAAATAGTTGTAATATATCTTCCCGGTTTATCAATATTTCTTTCAATTTTTCCAATGTATCACCTTTAAATATCATTTCAGTCATGGGTAACTTCCCTACATCTTCTTCAGTAAAGTCCAAAGCAAAGAATTCATTCAGTCTTTCCGCTATGGCCTTGTCCCCTCTTAGTGCACCTATTACCCCTCTATCATCTAATGGTCGAACTGACTATCTCAAGGTTTTTTGCTATGAATGTACTTGAAAAAGTCTTTACTATGCGTTTTTTGCTTCCACAGCAAGCTACTTCTCAAATTTTCTCTTTGCCTGCCTTATCAATGCCTTGCATCTAACTTGCCAGTGCTTATGTTGTTTCCCATTTTTGTCATTTGGCTCCTTTTTCCATTTCCTGAAATTTGCTTTTTTGGCTACAACAGTCTCTCTGACCTCATCTTTAAACCATGCTGGCAGTTTTTTGAACTTCCTTCCACCTTTCTTAAAGCGTGGAATACAGCTGGTCTGGGCTTCCAAGATAGTATTTTTAAACAAATCCCATGCTTGATATAAATCTTTAACCTCTGCAGCTGCTCCTTTTAGTTTTTTCTTAACTATTTTCCTCATTTTATCATAGTCTCCCTTTTGAAAGTTAAAAGGCAGTACTGTGGATTTCCTTGCCGTCCTTCCTCTATTTATGAAATCAAATGCGATCATGCTATGATTACTATTGCCAAGTGGCCCCAGTACCCTTATCTCTTGCACCAGATCTTGTGTACCACTAAGGACTAGGTCCAAAATGGCTTCCCTTCTGGTCAGTTCATGAAGCTGCTGCTCCAAGAAGCAGTCACTTATTTCATTTAGAAACTTTATCTCCCTGGCATGTCCTGCCATGACACTAACCCAGTCGATATTGGAGTAATTGAAATCACCCATTATTAATACTGTATTGTAACTTTTGTTAGCTTCCCTGATTTCATTATGCATTTCATCATCCATTTGTTCATTTTGGCCAAGTGGTTGGTAGTACAACCCCACTGCCATCGCCTTCCCCTTTTTGCATCGAATTTCAATCCATAGAGATTCTACCATGTATTTTGTTTCCTGCAACACTTTAATCCAGTGTGCTCAATGCCCTCTCTAAAATAGAGTGTAACCCCTCCATGAATTTGATCTACTCTATCATTGCGACATAATTTGTACCCAGATATCACAGTGACACACTGATTACTTTCCTTCCACCAGGTCTCTGAGATATCAATCATATCTAACCTCTCATTTAATGCTATATATTCTAACTCTTCCATTTTACTTTTTAGACTTCTAGCATGTGCATACAAGCATCTTAGAGGTTGTATTTTATTCACAATAATCTTGTTATCATTAGGCAGGGATAATTTGGAATCTTTAAGCTCTGTCTGCTCTGTAATTAAGGGCATTTGGGTAATTTATGTCTTTTTTGGAACCTCTCTGTGGATATACCCTAACGTCAATCTTTTGCTATTATCCTACATGGATACATTCTTCCGAACCATGCGCTCTTGGGCAACTGTCTGCTTTCCCCTATTATCTAGTTTAAAAGCTGCTCTCTCTCTCCTTTTTAAACATTAATGCAAAAAGTCTGGTTCCATCCTGGTTAAGGTGGAGGCCATCCCTTCAGAAAAGCCCCTCCTTTCCCCAGAATGTTCCCCAGTATCTAACAAATCCAGAACCCTCTTCCTTGCACCATCATCTCTTCCACACATTGAGATTCCAGAGCTCTGCCTTTTTGGCCCTGCTCATGGAATGGGAAGCATTTCTGAGAAGTTCTGGATTTATTTATTTATTTATATTCTCTTAAATACCGCGCTATTCTGCATCAGTGTGGTTTACATTGAACAAACTGAAATTACATTGAACAGGGCATTATAACTTGGAGATAACTATTTTACAGGGAACATGGGCAATGGAGGGTTAAGTGGCTTGCCCAAGACCACAAGGAGCACCTATGGGACTAGAAACCCCAGTCCTTCCGGCCCAAGGTTGCTGTCCTCTAGTGGGATTTGAACCCCCGACCTTCCGGCCTGAAGTACCTTGCCCCAACCACTAGGCCACTCCTCCTCATCTTCCTACCTCAAAGTCTAAATTTGGCCTCTAGAACCCCCCTACCACACTTTCCTATGTCATTGGTACCAACATGTACCAAGACAGCAGACTCCTCCCCAGCGCTATCTAACACCTTGTCTAGGTGGCGCGTGATATCTGCTACCTTCGCATCAGGCAAGCATGTTACCAGGCGATCCTCATGTCCACCAGCCACCCAGCTATATACATGCCTTATGATGGAATCACTAACTATAACAGCCATCCTAACTTTCCCCTCATGGGAAACCTCCTTGGTGTGAGAGAATTTACATCACCTGGAGAACAGGTCCTAGTTACAGGATCACTTCCTGCCGCATCAGGGTGATGTTCTCCTGTCACATGACATCTTTCCTCCATGGCAACAGGGAGCTTGCCAGATTGGACGTGGGACTTCAGAACTACATCCCTGTAGGTCTCATCTATATACGTCTCTGTCTTCCTTATGTCCTCTAAGTCTGCTACTTTAGCCTCCAGAGATTGGATTAATTCCCTGAGAGCAAAGAGCTCCTTGCACCTAGTGCACTCGTAAGGCCCTCACCAACCGGGAGAAAATCATACATGTGACACTCAATGCAAAAGACTGGAAAACATTCATCTCGCTGCTGGACTGCTGTCTCTGTATCTTAGTTTTAGGGTTTTGTTCAGATATTAAACTTGTTTACTTACTTAGGTTTTCAGGGGATACTTATGCTACTACATCTATACCTTATATATTAAATGGACTTTGTGTACTTCAAGAATAATTAATCTCAGATCCCTAATAAACTTCACTGATCTTTTGCTTCCTAACTGGAAAGCCTCTTTGTAAAGGTCACTAGAAACAAGTCTAGTTCTTTGTACTCTGAGACTATTTATTCTAGTTGTATGCTAAGCTATACTCTGATTGAAATACTAAAATCTGACTGATTCAGGAAACACTGATTTCTAAAATACATGGATTTATATGCTTTAACCCAAAGATTACCCGTTTTCCCCAAGATTTAGAATATATTCAAGAAGATAAATATTTACAAATGCAGATCTTCAGCTGCGGCGTCACCATGAGTATGTGGGTTTGCGAGCACACATTGCAGACATGCTGTACCTGAAGGTAATTACAGGGAAAATATAGCGGGAAGAGCAGTAAGCCACAGGAAGTATTGCCCCCGCCACAGCTGTCGCAAAGTCCGATCCGCCAGGCTGACCTGCCATAAGATAGGAAGGAGAAGGAGCTGTTTAGGTGATTTAGATCATTCGGCCACTCTTCGCTATGGCAGATCTAAAACCATCACTCAATTCTGCTACTTGCTACTACTTTTTATATTGTGCCAGTGAGCAATCTGAGGGACCATCACCCATGTTGGGACATAGGACTGGAGAGTCTCCTAAATTCGTGGCCATCTTGCTCGGGCTCATGAGCGCCCCCCAATCTTTTTAACATCTTTGTTGCTGATATTGCGGAAGGGCTATTGGCTAAAATTTGCTTGTTTGCAGATGATACCAAAATCTTCAATAGAGTAGACACCCATGAAGGAGTAGATAACATGAAGAGGGATCTAGCTAAGCCTGAAGAATGGTCTAGAATTGGAGAGCTGAAATTTAATGCTATGAATTGCAAGATCATGCACTTGGGTTGCAAAAATCCAAAAGGAGTGTACAGTGTAGAGGGTGAGGTACTTCTGTTCATGAAAGAAGAGTGGGACCTGGATGTAATTGTGTCTGATGAACTTAAAGTAGCTAAATAGGTAAACAAGGTGACTGCAAAAGCCAGAAGGATGCTTGGGTATATAGGGAGAGGAATGGCCAGCAGAAAAAAAGAGGTGATAATGCCTCTGTATAAGTCTCTGATCTCACCTCATTTGGAGTATTGTGTGCAATTCTGAAGACCACACCTTCAAAAAGATATAAGCAGGTTGGAGTTGATGCAGAGGATGGCTACTAAAATGGTTAGTGGTCTTTGTTATGAAGCATTTGAAGACAGATTTAAAGATCTTAATATGTATACTTTAAAGGAAAGGCAGGCTAGTGGAGATATGATAGAGTCATTTAAATACCTCTGTGGCAAAAATGCATAGGTGAGTCTCTTTCAATTGAAGGCAAGCTCTGCTACGAAGGGACATAAAATGAGGGTGAAAGGAGATATACTCAGGAGTAATATGCAGAAATATTTCTTTATGGAAAGAATAGTAGATGCGTGGAATAGTCTCCCAGTGGAGGTGGTAGAGACGAGGACAGTATCTGAATTCAAAAAATCATGGGACAAATCCAAAGGATCTCTAAAAGGAAAAAGGGGACTATTGTAGTTGATATGGAAGGGCAGACTAGATGGGCCATTTGGTCTTTTTGTGCTATCATGTTTCTATGTTTCTATTTCTAGTTGTAGTAGACTGTTGTTCTGCAAGTGTGTAAAGTTTATCCTACAGAGTGGTGTGCACTGGAATGTGGAAATAAAGAGTTCTGATCCCCCACCATTGGGCTATGTGCATGCACCCTGTATACACACAGTTTTCTCTGGTCTGAATGGAGGTGTTCAAGAGGTCAATACTGACCACTTATAAAATACCGACTAGCATAAAAGTATCCGCATTGTTTATACTTTATAAAATAGGCACACTAACATAACATGACTTTATGAAGTGACCCTTTAGGTGTCTTCCTTCAGATTCTAATTCTAGTCCATGACCAGGATGGGAGAAGTGAGGGTCTTATTCACAGTCCCAGGCTTTAGGCACAGAGGGGATGGCTTGAAATGTCTGAAGTAAAATAGTACAATTATTAATAAAAACATCTTCAAACAATGCTATAATGATTACATTTCACAGTGCATTGGCATCTCTGAAATATCTCTAAATTACCTTTCTAATAACATTTTATTCACATAATTGTTATAAGAAAGGAAATGTAGTGAATAGACTAGGACTACAATTTGGTAAGTAGGGTTCACTAAATCATTCATTTGAACATCAGTATTTCATTCACTTATCTTTATAAAGTCCTTATGTTAAAACATTTCCTTCTGTTTACATTAAAAACAGATTCTAAAGAATTATATCATGGTTAAGAGTATCAAAAGCTTTGCTCAAATTTGTAAAAATGTGGTACCGTCAATCATCCACTGCATTCATGCCGCAGCTGAAGTGCTGTGTTTCAAATTAAACCCAGATTGAATTTAACAAGAAAGTGTTTTGTGTTACAATCTTTCATTTTCTTACCAGAGAATTTAATTTCCAAACAGAAAATGAATTATTTAGCACAAAGAAAATACAGGCACAGCCCTGCACTGTCATCTTTGGAAAGGAACCACACACAGAGCTTGGCCACTACTCTCTGAAACTTAGAAACAACCCGAAGCTGCTCTTTGTTTGGATGACATGGGCCGAGTCTAGTTCCGGTTTCTTACAGTATGAATGGTGGCTTTGAGCAGAGCTTTCTGTTTGCTTTCTGCAGTTAAACACAGCGAGTTCATATTCAACAGTGGCCTCACAATAAAACCATCTGGCTTAGTTCTCCATCTATGTGAGAAGCCCAGAAAAGCTATTTTATAGTAGCAACATCGGTCCCTATGAACCTTTTTAAAGTAGGCTCCCAGCTGCAGACCCAAGAGTGCACCTGTCCCAAAGAAGGTGTAAAGTGTGTGTACTCTAGGCCTGAACATCGCACACCAACCTCAGCTCTGCCCAAACCGTACCTCTGGGAACGGCTACACACAGATGGCATTAAAGATACACACATTTCTATCACATTACCACCTATGCACTTTTTATGTGCATGTGTAGTAACGTGATTTTAGAAAAAGCATTTTTCTGTGTGTAAAACAAGCTTCATGCCTTGGAAAAGCTGAATAAAATTAGTCCTTTAAGCTGCTGTAAACAGATAATTTAAAGGCAAAGGGTCCAATATTCAAAGACCTGCAAACTGCCTAAATGCTCTGAGACCAATATTCAGCAGGACTAACCAGTTACTGCCAGTGAATATCTCCAAGACTGTGTAAAAATGCCTGGTTAGCCGGAGCGGTCTGTGGTGCTTCAGGGGCAGTGCCCGTAGCTACCTGGTTACCAGTAATATTCTGTCGCTAACCAGGCAGCTTAACCAGTTAAAGTTATGTCACCTGATTAGCTGTGCTAACTTTAACCAGGTTTCATTATCATGCAGTCAGAGATTGCATATCGCCACTATTTGGATAGCGACACTGCTGTCTGACAGGGATATTCAGTGTGGGACACCAGATAAGTTCTGGTGCTGAATACCCAGGTTTAATTACAGTGTCATCAGCGAGGGACTTTAAATTGTCTAATGACTGTCACAGAATATGCCCCCCCCCCACCCCATAGCTTACACATTTAGGACGCAATTTGATATGCTGTCACATATGTGTGAAAATGACTAGCATAAAGGTTTTTAGCACAGGACTTTTTTTTTTTTTTAACTGAACGATTTGCACGCACTATTCTTTGGCACAGAGATTTTGTGCTAATTTTCCTGCACTTATCTTTCTTTCTGTGTTGGGGAGTAAGATTAGAGTGGGAAATCAAACATAAACAGTTGTGTTAATGAATATAGAAAACTGCTAACTGATGTTAGGTCTCTTACTGAACGTATGAATCAAAATATTAAAAGGATGCGTTCAATCTCAACAGTAAAACTGATGGTTTCTTATTATATCAGCTCTAGACTTCACATTTGAGATAAACCACAACAGCTGATTTCCGAGGTCTCAGACTCATCAATCGCAAACTAGCAGGCAAGCCTGACTAGAAATTGCTCATATCACATCAACGACCTTCATATAGGAAATCAGTAGTGCAGTTTTTTACCACAAATAATGTGCAAAACAGAACAAGGGATGTCTCATGAATCCAGCGCTAAGGTAAAAAACTCTTTCAAGCACTTAGCTTCAAAAATCAGACGCCGTATCTTCAGAGCATTCCAACCCTGATCCCAACGCTCTTACAGGGCACCGCTTGAGGCGTTTCACCGTCCTCGGTTTCCTCAGGGGATCATACTGAAAACGAGTGTTCTGTAATAAATATATATAATAAAAATGTGACAAGTCTCCACCTCTCTCCATACCATACATAAAATAGTTAAAAACCCCCGGACCTACTTACTGAATCTTGATGCTGCCCGCGTTATTACATATAAACAGGAGGTATTATAGTTTCAGCCACTGGCTTTTCCAAATAACGCCGCGCATGCGGACTACCTCTCGGAAATGAACTTATATAGCTTACTATCTCACGTGTTTCAAATCACCCAAGCTGGAATGAAAAAAATTTTTTTACCCCCACTTCATTTACATCAAGATAAACAATGGTTATTCATGCAGCTCCCAATATTCATAGTCTTCTGGAACTTCTTAGATACAAGCTCCCTATTCTATCTCCTGATTCAAATCTGAAGGGGACACAGTATTTAATTGAAAAATCCATCGCTGCTCATTCCTTAATAAGGTTTCTTCCACAGTTTTACCACCCATACCTCTATATACATGCTCGAGCACTATGCATCGTAATTGCAAGAAAGTATGTCCGTGCTCTAAACAGTGTGGAACCAATGGTGCATCTAATTTTTCACATTTCAAACGACTTTTATGCTTTTATGCTTAAGGTCCGATTAAGAGAGCATAAAAGTCGTTTGAAATGTGAAAAATTATTAAAAGATGCAAAAATGCAACGTGTGCCTTTGAGTCAGTCTTGACTCCTGGTGACCCAGAAGCTCCTGGGTTTTCTTGGCAGTGTCACTGGAAGTAGATTGCCAGGCCTTTCTTCTGAGGCAATGGAGGGTTAAGTGATTTGCCCAAGGCCACAAGGAGTGCTAGTGGGAATTGAACCCTGGTTACCAAGCCAGTGCTCTAACCACTAGGCTACTCCTCCACTCCATTAAAAGATGCATGCTCACATATATTGTGCATGTGATATCTAGCTGGGGTAAATGGAGGTGGGCTCAGTTTGCCAGTTTCCAAAGGATTTAAGAGTTTGATTCTATTTGGCAGTTGATTACATTCTTGACTGGCTCTTAAACAAAAAATATTTGGGAAGTCCTGCCTGCTCATGTATAGCGCAGTTCTGTAAGGGAGGCTACTAAGTCAGTTTTGAAGGCTGCAAATTTTAGAGCTCCGTTTAAAGCTTTATATCTTGCTCACAAGGCATTTTATAGCTTATGTGTGATTTTACCTGAAAGAATGATTAGGGTTTTCTAGCCTGTCACTCCCTAGAGCCCCTCAGGAATTCTCTGGAACTGCTGCTAATGGTTATGCAATACTAGACTTTATGCTTTTCCTGCGGTTATAAGATACATCTTTGTCCTCAAACCGATTATCTGGCATTTCACCAATTTTCAATGGCAGCAGCAATGGTATTAATGTAAATGCTGGTGCATATATATATATATATATATATATGTCAGCTGCACGGAATATGCATGTAATGCAGCGCCCTGTTGCATTTAGGCCTGCTACTGAGCAGATCTGGACTGCATGTATCGCTTTCTCATGAATATCTTTGCTATCTGGAGAGTTTTTGCAGCCCACCCTCACTCACTCTGCTCTCCCTCTGCCCTTTTACTATGCAGATAATACTGAGCTCTTTAGAAAGATTTTTGGTCCCATTCAATCTGTATAGTGGCTGAAAATCCATGGACGTGCAAGTTATCCATCAACCAAACATCTAACTTGTTGAATATTGGCATTGTGTCGGATGGACTGTGAATCTTTGCTACACTAGGAGCGAGATTTTATAATAGGTTATCAATGAAATAGTGCTATATCGCAGGGCTGCTTTGCTGTTTGATATTATTGCTGCTCCTTGCTAAAAAATAAATAAAACCAAAAAAGGACTAAAATTCCGTTTCATCTGGGTGAAAGCATACCATGAGGATAATATATGTGTGGTCAGTGGCGGTGCCCACCGCATAAACGCTCTTTTTCTACTACTACTGATCATTTGTATAGCGCTACAAGGCATATGCAGCGCTCAACAGACACATGTAAAAGACAGTCCCTGCTCATCACAGCTTACAGTCTAGTTAGGACAGTCACCACAAACAGCTGAGGACAGGGAAATGCCAATGGGAATGCTAAGGAAACACATAAAAGTCGAAAAGGATGAGGATCCAAAAGCGGTCTTGAAGAGGTGAGTTTTTATCCTTCTCCTCTACCAACCTACCCCCTGGCACTCAGTCTTTATAATTGCCATCTGCTCATTACCTCAATTATTCACAGGTGCACCTGATCTCCTGTGGTCTCCTTATTTCTTCTGACCTCTGTTCTCCCCTCCATCTCTCTTCTATGGCTCCTTATCACTTTCTCTTCCTGTTCTTCATACTCGCTAACTGAACACCAGCTAAACAGGTAGAAAAGGCAACGGCAAAAGCTAGATGGATGCTTGGGTGCATACGGAGAGGAATGGCTAGCAGAAAAAAGGAGGTGATAATGCCTCTGTATAAGTCCTTGGTGCGACCTCATTTGGAGTATGGTGTGCAATTCTGGAGACCGCACCTTCAAAAGGATGTGAACAGGATGGAGTCGGTGCAGAGGGTGGCTACTAAAATGATTAGTGGTCTTCATTATAAAGCATATGAGGACAGACTGAAGGATCTTAATATGTACACCTTAGAGGAAAGGCGGAATAGAGGTGATATGATTGAGATGTTTAAATACTTCCGTGGCATAAATGTTCAGGGAGAGAGCCTCTTTCAATTCAAAGCAAGTTCTGCTACAAGGGGACATGGGATGAGGGTGAAGGGAGATAGATTTAGGAGTGATATGCAGAAATATTTCTTTACGGAAAGAGTAGTGGATCCATGGAATAGTCTCCCAGTGGAGGTGGTAGAGGACAGTAACTGAATTCAAAAAAGCATGGGACAAACACAGAGGATCTCTAAAGGTAAAAAGTGGACTGTTGTAGTTGTTATGGAGGGACAGACTAGATAGGCCATGTGGTCTTTTTCTGTCATATTTCTGTGTTTCTATGGTCAATGAAGCCATGGATCACAATGAGCAGCAAAGCTAAATTGATTTCCATGCTCTTCCCTGGTCAAAAATCTGACTGCTAGGGATGTAATGTGTTGATTTTCTCCAGGGGATCAGATAGTTGAGAAAAAAAACCTACTTTTTCAAGAATTTTGGAGAGAAATGGAAGAGTTCTGATGTGGAAGTATGAGAAGCTGGTTTCTTAAGAATAAGGCGAATGAGGGCAAGTGTTGTCATGATGTCTTAGGTCCACGCTCCCTTCAAAAAGCTGGGAGGTAGCAGAAGTACTTAAGCACATCTTCTCTCTTACTGCTATGTGGGATCAAGTCTCATGGTAGTAGCTGTGAGATACTGCTCTGTAAGTGTAGCTCCTTCATTCTCTCTTTACAGAACTTAAAAGGGCTATTTTCTAACCTCTGTGTGCAGGTGCAGAATCTACCAGTACATGTCCTGTGGACATTACACCAATTGTGAAAGGAAGAAACTTTCCATTTGAAAGTTGGCCAGAAATTTGGATCAACTAGATACTTTTTATGTAAAAAATTATGGATGGAGTTTTTAAAATACAAAATGATGCATGCTATTGCTTCTCTCAACTTTCTGTGCAGTACGTAGGGTTTACTCAATGTAATCCAACTTGGGGTTTGCTATCCGTCGTCTGTATGCTTAGTTGTCAATTCCCAAAGCAGGCAGCCAAGCACCCTCTTCAAGGCAGAAACCTCCAGAGGGGGTAAGTCTTTAACAGTCAAAATCTAAATACACACAAGGGCTGGAGCCTCTATTTTTAGCGAGGTTCTCACACTATCATTTGTTTGGACATCGTGGAAAGGAAATGGGCTGACTCAATAGTTTAGGTGGATGCTTCTAAAGCCTTTCTATATAGATGATAAATTCAAGGCATTTTTGATCGGAAAATGGGTTGAGTATTGTCATAATAATGTGGTGAATGTGGATGATTTTATTTTATTTTGGGAAACAGCCAAGGTTATTTGGCAAGGAAAAGTTATTTCTATGTGAGAAGTAGAAGGAAGTCTATTGCTTAAGATACAGTTTGTTTGGAGAAGTGGTCACAAAAAAAGATAAGTGGATTTTTACACGTTACTCCATTGGTAAATAAGAACCAAATTATTGCTCTTCAGATGGCCTTAAATACACTGATTCAATAAAAGACTAAAATGGATGCGACTTACTACTGCATAAATATCTTTTGCTTCATTTGGTAATAATCCAGGTAAGATGTTGGCCAGGTTGGAAAGACCTTGAGTGGGACCTAAATATGTTGTTTTTGGCAGCACAGGACAAGAGAATAATGAATGTAGCAAATGAAATTGCACAAGTTTTTGTGGATTATGCCAATTTATATTCCATTATGTCCGCTGTCCTTTCTTCAATTTCTTTTAAGTTTGGAGTTGTGCAAAATATATGTGCAAATCATTGCATTTGAGGGTGAAATTTGGGGCTAAGGATCTTAAATGTTTGGCCTTTGCAAATGATGTATTTTGTTATTGACTAAGCTTAGGGAATCTTTGGATAAGGATCTTCACAAATTTGATGGACTGGGTAGGATTTCAGGTCTGAAACTGAATCTTATTATCCAAGACCCTAGCTTGCAATATGCATAAAGACAGGCTATGGAAGGCCACAGAGGAAAGATTACAGGAGAGCTGACAGAGACCATGGCTGCACAAAAGCATCCACCCCCTGAGAGGTGAACTCTTTCTGACAGCTGAAGAACTGAGGCAGTTTGGCACTAGTTCCCATTGCCATGAGATCTAGAACCAGACAACTTCACCTATTGAGAATGCACCAGAAAGCGCAGGGAGCAAGCTCCCACTCCCCCAGATTCAGCACATGATGGTTGAGAACAGACCTTTCTGTTGCTATGGGCTTCTATGACTCTTATTTGGGACTCATGACTCTGGATTTGCATAAGGTTAATGTGGAATCACAGAATTAGATATTAATCCAATGTCCTTGATGAGTCGTATTTTTCTATATAGAAGAGCCAAAGTGGCTTTACCTTATGCAAATGGTATCCTTATTTTTGAAGAGGAGGGATATCTATGTTGCACATTTAGTGCTAACAAAACTCTTATGATGGAGTAAGAATGTGCAGTTATTGATGAATCTGTGAACACAAGTTGATCTAATGGTATCTAATTTGCAATCCTACGGTATAGTGTGAAATATGCAGCACTTAGAAGGATTGGTTGCACATTTCCTCTTACTATACTGCGTTGCAAGAGGAAGAGTATTTGCTTAAACCCTTGACTATTAGCTTAAGAACATAAGAAATGCCATACTGGGTCACACCAAGGTCCATCAAGCCCAGTATCCTGTTACAATACCTAGCAGTTTCCCAAAAAGACACACAGGTTCCATAATCTTGTATTGGGACAAGCAGTGGATTACTAATAATGGTTTATGAACTTTTCCTCCAGGAACTTGTCCAAACCTTTTTTAAACCCAGCTATACTAACAGTTTTTACTACATCCTCCGGTATCAAATTCCAGATTTGATTACGTTTTGAGTGAAAGAATATTTTCTCTTATTAGTCTTAAACGGGTTACACTGTAACTTCATTACATATCCCCTAGTCTTTCTACTTTTTGATGGATTGAAGAATCGATATACGTTTACCCGTTCCACTCCATTCATTAATCTATATACCTCTATCTTATCTCCCCTCAGCCATCTCTTCCACTTTGAAAAGCCCTAATCTTTTAAACCTCTTCTCATAGGGGTATCCTTCCATCCCCTTTACCATTTTGGTGGTTCTTCTCTGTACCTTTTCTAATTCCACTATATCCTTTTTAAGATACGGCGACCAGAATTGCACACAATAGTTAAGGTGCTGTCGTACCATTTAATGATAGAGAGGCATTATAATATCCTTTCTTTTATTCTCCATTCCTTTCCTTGTGATTCCAAGAATCTTATTTGCCTTCTTGGCCGCCGCTGCACACTGTGCAGAGGGTTGCAACATGTTATCCACGATATTGTGCATGCACATAGTGGACAATTCTGCACTTTTGTAAATTTTAATGTTTTGACTAAGCTACTGCATTTGTCTTTGAAGTGGCCTTACAGGATACAGAAGTATGACCTGGGGGTGACCCCCATTTCTGACATAGCAGTGGAATGTGGACTTACTTGTTGGCCTGGTGAGTAGTGGTTTTAGGGAGTGAGCCTGTTTGGGGTTGTGTCAGTTAGCATATATTGTGGATGGTGAGTGAAAGATTTTGGCATTTCAGACACAGAGACATTTCAAGTATCTTTCAAAGCTGTTTATGTGTATTTGCATGTCACTATATTCAACAATTGCCTGCTGGTAGTCTGAAGAAGGAAGGGAGTGCTTCCACTTGCAGGGGGACAGAGTTCCTGAACTGTCGGAGTATTATGGATTTTTGATGGGCAGAAAGGGTGAATTTGACGTTGAACCTTGGGCACTCAACGAGAGTGGAGTTGGGTTGTCTGTCTCCCAATGAGTTGCTTTACTACTAGTATTAAACAAATTCAGTGTTTCTCTGCAAATGCTGCTGCAGTAACAACATTATACATTTTTAATGAGAACTTGCATTTCTTCAAAATGCAGGCTAAGACCACTTTGGATGGCAGGTGCTAAGATGTGAGGCATTGGAGGTTCATCTGGGTCACCTGTTTTGGGTTTACTCTAGAATCCGGTGGGTTATTTGGCGAAGGCACTGTTAAAGGTTATGCTTTTACTGTTTGGCAATTTCCCAGGTCGAGGAAATGGGATGAACATTTCTTATTGAGTGGAGACAGTCTGACCTACCCTCTATGTTTATATGATTTAATGTTGATGGAAAGCATCAGTTGGAGAAGTTGAGGGCTTTTCAGAATACCATGGAGCCTACTGGAATTCCCAGCCTCATTGTGCTAGAAGTTTGATATTAAATATGTAGAGGAGGATTACAGCGAGTATGTAGTTGTGTTTGTGAGTGAAAGAATTGCTGGATCTTCTTCCTGCTGAGGGGTTAAGAGGAAGGGTGGGCGGGACAGGGTAGTGGGCGAAGGGGGTTGTATTGTTGGTCAATGTGAAGGAACTTCTCTTGGTTTATTCTGTGTCAGTCTCTGTGTATCAGGCCTTATGAATGGCTGATAAACCTTTGCAGAAAAGTGGGATGGCCTTTGGGAGGGTGAGTGGGTGGTGGGGGGCATATAGAAAATGCTCTATAGTACTCGTTTCTGTAAGAAGTAAATGAGTTCCGTTATACAAGTGATGTGGAGCTAATGCTTATTCTTTCATTCCTGTTATGATTTAAAAACAGATTAAACAAAAAATATCTAGAGAGAAATTAAAATGTACAGAGAACTCGGGGGTGAGGTATAAAAAAGTACTAGAAAGAAAAATACATGAATCACCCAGAGAGAGGAGAAGGTAGAGGAAGATACGAAAGAGAAAAAGTTAAATTCAGTACCTGTGGTCCTTGAACTAGAGAATCAAAGGCACCACCAAGCACAGACAAACAGAAAAGTAAGAGGAAAAAATCTTCTGCAACTTGTAGAATAGTTTTTTGGAAGACCCACATAGATCACATCACAGTAATCCAACTGGCTCAATGCCACCACTTGCTTTACACAAAGGGAGGGTATTATTTTCTTGAACAAAGGGATCTCCAGGAACAAGCAGGAATGAGTCTTCACATATGCGTATCGTTGGTACCGACGGAGCCTGCATGGGAACGCTCCCCAGCGTCCAGTAAGAAAGCTTTTGGGAGCATCCCACAGCGCCTGCGCGCTGCCTTCCCGCCTTTCCCAACTGCCTCTCTCCAGTTCTTCTTTTCCGCGGAGCCAGCAGGTCGTGTTCCTGTCACCGCAGAAGAATTCTTTATTTTTTTCTTTATTTTTCTGTGTCGCGTCTGCCTTCTTCGACGTCAGACCGGTACAGCCGGTCTTTTCTTTTCTTTCTTATTTAAAAAAAAAAACAAAAAAACCTTTTCTTTCTTCAACTGTGCATTGCGGTTTGGGCCTTAGGCCTGAGCATTTTCTCCTCATGGAAAAGCCCGCTTCCGGTTTTAAAAAGTGCACGAAGTGTGGCGGTACTATATCTGTCACCGACACCCATGATTGGTGTCTAAAATGTTTGGGTCCTGACCATTCCATCATGGATTGTTGTCCTGCACCATGATGTCTAAAAGAGGTCGGCAGAACCGAGCAGCCAAGCTCAGTACCCTGTTTCCCTCTGATGCAGCCTCGGTGGCATCGACGTCTTCCAGAAGTTCTTCTTCCTCCCTTGGATCTCAGGTAACCAAACATAAATCTAGCCGGTCCTCGAAGGGCAAATCTCCCTCTAAGCATCGAGATGCTTCCGGGCTTGTCCTTGAGGATTCCGCACCGGAAAAATTACCCTGGCGGGAAGTTCCGGCTTCCAAAGCATTATCTATGGGGTCACAGGTTGACATCGATGGCTCGGCCTCGACCGATCACCTGTTGCCGTGTTCTGGGGTACCGGTGGCCTCCACCGGTACTGACATCCAGACTCTGTTGGCGTCGATGGATCAGAAGATTCTGTCCATGCAGCGCACCCTAACGACGTTTATGCAGTCTTCGACGCCTTCGGTACCGCAACAATCTCCGTTGCTGGTACCGACTCCAGCACCGGCATCTTTTCCGGTGCCGGTACCGATTGCATCGACATCGGCTTCGGTGCCGACTGCAACGGTACCCTGTCCTATGATGCCCATCGGTACCGAACCGGTACCGCTTACTCCCGATGTCGATCCCACTCGGTACGCGTATCGGGCTTTACAGGAGCATCCAGACAGGCGATACTTCAATTCCTCTGAGGACTCTAATGAGTCGGAGGCTTCGGTCGAGGCACCGGTACTTCTTCCTCAGGAGTCTGCTTCTCCAAAACGAAGAATGTCTCCTCCAGAGGACTTGTCTTTTCAAGACTTCATTAGGGAAGTGGCTAGGGGCCTCTCCATTACAATGGCCTCTGAGTCAGAGCCTAGAGCCAAGCAATTAGATATTTTGCAATATCCTAAGGCTCCTAAGAAGCAGCTACCTTACCTATTCATGAGATTCTCTATGATCTCATGTTGGGCATGTGGGAGACTCCTCTCACCACCTCTCCTCATTCTTGTAGGTTAGACACCATGTACCGTGTCCCTCCCTGTCCTGGTTTTCATAAGACTCAACTTACTCACCACTCTATTGTGGTTGAGTCTGCCATGAAGAAAATAAAGAGTGCAAAGAGACACTCATCTAATCCTCCAGGACGTGAATGTAGGACTCTAGATGCTTTTGGCCGAAGGATTTTCCAGGCCAATATGCTTGCTGCCAGAATCAACTCCTATAGTCTCTATATGGGGATGTTTCTAAAGGAAGTCACAGATCATCTGCAGCCTTTAGCTCCTTTTATTTCAGAAGATAAAAGGCAGGAATTTCTCACTTGGCTCAAACATGCCCAAGATGTTTCCAAATTCTCCAACCGTGCAGCCTTTGACTCTTTTGAGTGTGTAAGCAGAGCCTCGGCTATTGCCATAGGTGCACGCAGAATTGCTTGGTTACAAGACTCTGATTTGGAACTCTGGGTCCAAGATGAGTTGGGAAACCTTCCTTGTACAGGTGAAAACCTGTTTGGCAGGGATTGGCCAGCAAAGACCACTCAGATGGATGCTGAGAACTCTGCTTTGGATCGACTTTCAAAGTCTATCTCTGCCCCTGTTAAGAAAAGATTGTTCAAAAAGACATCTTTTTCTAAAAAGGGAAGATATTATCCTGCTCATGGGCAGACATCTTCTGCAGGTCGTTTTGCTGCAAAGCGTCAGCAACCACCTAAACAGGCCAAGTCAAAGGCTGCCAGCCCTACCACAGCCCAGCAGCCTCAACCTCCTCAGGGCCTTTGACTTGCAACTAGAGAACTTAGCCTTTCTAGCTCTGGAAAAACCAGAGCCCCTCACCATTCCAGGAAGGTTGACTTACTTTGCTCCCAGATGGGAGCAAATCACAGCAGAGCAATGGACCCTCTCCATCATAAAGGAAGGGTACAAGCTTCACTTCTTAAGCCTTCCTCCTCACACCATGGTGAGACAGTTCAATTCTCCAACATCTCTCCTCAACCTTCTAGGTCAGGAGATTGCTACCCTTCTTGCCCAAGAGGCAATAGAAGAAGTACCTCTTCTTCAACAGGGCTCAGGGTTCTACTCCCCTTATTTTCTTATCCCAAAGAAAACAGGGGGCTACAGACCCATATTAGATCTCAGAGAATTGAATAAATTTCTTTTCAAGGAGAAATTGAAAATGATTTCTGTAGGGGCTCTGCTTCCATATCTTCAGAGTCAGGACTGGCTTTGTTCTCTAGATCTCAAGGATGCGTACACCCATGTCCTCATCCATCCAACACACAGAAGGTTCCTTCGGTTCCTTTTTCAAGGAAAGCATTACCAATACAGGGTGCTTCCTTTCGGTCTGGCCTCTGCACCAAGGGTGTTCACGAAATGCATGGCAGTAGTAGCTGCATTTCTCCGCACTCTTGGAATATTCGTATTCCCATATCTGGACGACTGGCTCATTCGAGCCCCATCCCAGTCAGAGGCCCAGACTTGTCTAACCTGCACAATGCGTATCCTTCAGTATTTGGGACTAGTAATAAACATCCCAAAATCCAATCTCACCCCTACTCAGTCTCTGGAGTTCATAGGGGCCTTGCTGGATACCACAACTGCAAGGGCCTATCTTCCTCAGGCCCGTTGCCTACGTCTGGTGCAGTTAGCCTCCCAGATTCAGTTAAAGTCCCAATTAACTGCTCGAGAGATGTTACAACTATTAGGCCACATGGCATCCACCGTGCATGTGGTTCCATATGCTCGCCTTCACATGAGGGCAGCTCAATGGACTTTGTCCACCCAATGGACTCAGGCATCAGGTTGCCTGTCAGACAAAATAGCAAACTCCAGTCGCCTTTTTTGGTCTCTCCAGTGGTGGAAGTCCTCTCAAAACCTGTTGCTGGGGTCCCCTTTTGAGCAACCGCTACCCCAAGCAACTCTCACAACAGATGCTTCTCCAAAGGGTTGGGGAGCTCATCTGCAAGATCTCTCCACCCAGGGCATCGGGTCTCCACAGGAGACTTCTCTGCATATCAATCTATTGGAACTCAGAGCAATATTCTTAGCTCTCAGAGTGTTCCATACCCTGCTCAGCTACAGGACAGTCCTCATCCATACGGACAACCAAGTAGCCATGTTCTATGTGAACAAGCAGGGCGGGACTGGCTCTCTGTTGCTTTGCAACGAAGCTTTTCAACTGTGGGCCTTCGCCAGAGAGCATCACATCCATCTTCTGGCAGTATATCTTCCAGGCGTTCAAAACTCTTGGGCGGACAGACTCAGTCGAGTTCTGCTTCCGCACGAGTGGTCCCTCCACATGGACCAAGTAGCCAGGATTTTTCAAATTTGGGGAACCCCGGACATAGACCTCTTTGCAAGTCTGTGGAATGCCAAACTTTCCCGGTTCTGTTCCAGAATTCCGTGTCAAGGAGTTCAGGGCAAGGATGCCTTCCTCCTTCACTGGGGTCAAGACTTCCTTTATGCCGTTCCACCAATTCCCCTAATTCCCAAAACACTATTCAAGCTTCAGAGAGATCAAGGGACCATGATTTATTTATTTACATTCTCTTATATACCGTGCTATTCTGCATCAGTGTGGTTTACATTGAACAAACTGAAATTACAGTGAACAGGGCATTATAACTTGGAAATAACTATTTTACAGGGAACATGGGCTATGGAGGGTTAAGTGGCTTGCCCAAGACCACAAGGAGCACCTGTGGGACTAGAAACCCCAGTCCTTCTGGCCCAAGGTTGCTGTCCTCTAGTGGGATTTGAACCCCCGACCTTCTGGCCTGAAGTACCTTGCCCCAACCACTAGGCCACTCCTCCACTCCTCATATGTGATCCTCATAGCACCACATTGGCCACGCCAAGTGTGGTACCCTCTACTTCTGCATCTCTCTCAAGCTCCCTCCCTGGACTTGGGCTCTGCACCAGACCTTCTATCCCAGGAAGAAGGAACGTTGTGGCACCCAAACCCCCAGTCTCTCCATCTCAGGGCTTGGTTGCTGAGGGCCTAGACCTTCAAGATTTTCATCTCTACCAGCAGGTCAGAGATGTTATTCATGCCTCTAGAAAGCCTTCTACTAGACGTTCCTATGCTTTCAAATAGAAAAGATTTACCATTTGGTGTTCAGAGAAGGGTCTAAACCCTCTTGCAATACCTCTGAATTCTCTACTAGAGTATCTCCTGCATCTATCCCATGCAGGTCTGAAAACGAATTCAGTAAGAGTCCATTTGAGTGCTATTGCAGCGCCCCTCAAGCCTCTCAATGGACAACCTATTTCCTCTCATCCTCTTATAGCAAGATTCATGAGAGGCCTTCTTTTAACTAAACCTCCCATTACACCACCTCCAGTGGCATGGGACTTAAACCTGGTTCTTGGCCAGCTCATGAAGCCACCCTTTGAACCTTTAGCCACCACCTCCTTGAAATTTCTTTCTTGGAAGGTTATTTTTCTCATTGCAGTCACCTCAGCATGCCGCATCAGTGAGTTGCAAGCTTTGGTGGCTAATCCACCTTATACAAGGTTCCATCATGATAAGATAGTCCTCAAGACCAATCCACACTTTATGCCTAAAGTGGTCTCACCTTTTCATCTGAACCAAGAGGTTTATTTACCTGTACTTTTTCCAGGACCTCATGCATCAAATGCAGAAAGGAATCTTCATACCTTGGATTGTAAGAGAGCTTTCACTTTTTACTTACAAAGAACACAGCAACATAGAAAGTCTTCTCAACTCTTTGTTGCTTTTGATCCTTCTCATTTAGGACTTCCAGTCTCTAAGAGAGCACTGTCCAACTGGATTGCTCAGTGTATTTCTTTCGCCTACCAGAGTAGGAACATTTCTTTGGAGGGCCATGTCACAGCTCACAATGTGAGAGCCATGGCAGCTTCAATGGCTCATCTAAACTCTGTGTCCATCGACCAAATCTGTCGAGCGGCCACCTGGGCCTCGGTTCATACCTTCACAGCCCATTACTGTTTGGACAAGGACTCCCGCTGGGATGCCTCATTTGGTCAGGCTGTTCTCAAACACCTGTTCCATTCCTAATCAACTCTTACCCACCTACCCTGGTTGGATGCCAGAGATCCATGGGGGGAGGTAGAGTCCTTTTCAAGGACACACAACCTGGGGTCTTCCCCTGGCATCTGCAGCTAGGGAGTTCGCATATGTGAAGACTCATTCCTGCTTGTTCCTGGAGATAGCACAGTTACTTACCTGTAACAGGTGATCTCTGGGAACAGCAGGAATAAGTCTTCACAGCCCACCCACCTCCCCTAGGAGTTGTATCTCTCTATCTATCTTTCCTTTCCTCTCTCTCTCTTTGTCTCAGTTTTAAAACTCAAACTGGAGAGAGGCAGTTGGGAAAGGCGGGAAGGCAGCGCGCAGGCGCTGTGGGATGCTCCCAAAAGCTTTCTTACTGGATGCTGGGGAGCGTTCCCGCGCAGGCTCCGTCGGTACCGACGTACCCATATGTGAAGACTTATTCCTGCTGTTCCCAGAGATCACCTGTTACAGGTAAGTAACTGTGCTGTTTTGGAGACCTCTGGTGGAAGAGGTGGAGTCCAAGAAATGTGACTTAAAGAAGCCTCAGATAGTGTAGGAGAGGAATTCAAATCAGACAAAGTAGATGGGGCCATGGCACTTACTCTTACATGCTTGCCATTAGGACTTGTTTCTTAGCTGATTCAGCAGATGAGGCTGAAGACTTGCCCCCCTTCTTCCTCTTGCAAAACCCCTTCGGCATATCCACAGGGGAAAGCAGATAAAATCTTAAAAAGGATATAGCGTTATTAGGAAAGGTTCAGAGAAGAGCCACCAAAATGGTAAAGGGGATGGAAAGATACCCCTATGAAGAAAGGCTAAAAAGGTTAGGGCTCTTTAACCTGGAAAAGAGACAGCTGAGGGGAGATATGATAAAAGTCTATAAATTAATGAATGGAGTGGAACGGGTAAACGTAGATCGATTGTTTATGTTATCAGAATATAGAAAGACTAGGGGACCCTCTGATGGTCCATGATTAATTGTTCTTCTCAAATCGTCCAGCAATGTGATCATCACTGTCTCTGTACTAAAACTTGCATGTAGGCCCGATTTCCAAAGGATCCAACTGACCAGTATCCTGCAAGCACTCACATAACTGACTTGTAACTCAGGACTCCATTACCTTTGCCAAAGTGAAAGGTCAGATATCAACTTGTAATTAGACAACTCTTTGAATTCATAGCTTTATCTTTCAGCAAAAGCTTTACCACTGCCCGCTTCATCTGTTCCAACACCTCTCCAAAATCACAATGAAGCATTAACCTGTTGATTACCTTAACAGTGCATCAGATATTGACTTTAATAACTAGAATTAAATATGCTCAGTGCCTTTGCAAAATGCAATATCAATGATCTGTTCTGACATAGTCCATTTAAAATATCCACAAAAACATACTCATTTGAGACACTGCCCCATAAAGATCTAAATTTATTTATAGTCATGGAGAATGCAATTATACTTTGATAACCACTAAAAGGACAGTGGGCAGTACTGAGTACAAATGAAAAAGAGACTGTGATGTGAATCTGCTCTATGGGGTATGTTTACTAAAACCCCGTTAGGTGCACGCCGCGTTAGTGTGCGGGATGCCATAAAAGGAGTGAGCGTGTCAGTCTGAAAAAAAGCAAACCGGGATTAATCATGCGCTAATGTGCACTGTGCGCTCATGTGCGCCGCACACATTAGCGCATGAGAAACGCGCGCGGGAAGCATAAGCAGGCGCGCTGATGTGCAAGCACAGGAACAGAGCCACAGTACAATGGTTAAGACGCTGACCAATGGTGCAGGGATCATGGGTTCAATCCCCCACTGTGCCCAATGAATAAGGCTGGGTGAGGCACTACCTGTTATGTGTAATATTGCATTCTGAGGCATATTAGTTTTATTTTAATTACTGCTACTAGCAAACGCACTCTCAAAGCACTGTAACATAAGGCGCCCCATAAGGTTCCCCAGAGGGCACATTTTAAAGTGCACTGTCCGCCAAGGCACCCTACAATGTTGCTTAAAGGGTGGCCGATAGGGCGCCATATAGGGTGCCCAATGAGGCACGGCAAGGTTACTCTGATGGCAGCACTGCACATGTTACATAAGAACATAAGAACATAAGATATGCCATACTGGGTCAGACCAAGGTCCATCAAGCCCAGTATTCTGTTTCCAACAGTGGCCAATCTAGGTCATACGTACCTAGCAGTTTCCCCAAGGGACACAGGTTCCACAATGCTTGTATTGGTTCAAGCATTGATATCCTGGGTCCCTTCTTAATAATGGTTTATGGACCTTTCCTCCAGGAACTTGTCCAAACCTTTTTTAAACCCAGCTACACTAACAGCCTTTACTACATCCTCCGGTAACAAATTCCAGAGTTTGATTACACGTTGAGTGAAAAAATATTTTCTTTTATTAGTCTTAAATAGTTTACCCTGTAGCTTCATTGCATGTCCCCTAGTCTTTCTATATTCTGATAAGGTAAACAATCGATCTACGTTTACCCGTTCCACTCCGTTCATTAATTTATAGACTTCTATCATATCTCCCCTCAGCCGTCTCTTTTCCAGGTTAAAGAGCCCCAACCTTTTTAGCCTTTCTTCATAGGAGTAGCCTTCCATCCCCTTTACCATTTTGGTGGCTCTTCTCTGAACCTTTTCTAAAATTGCTATATCCTTTTTAAGATATGGCGACCAGAATTGCACACAATATTCAAGGTGCGGTCTCACCATGGAACGATATAGAGGCATTATAATATCTTTTGTTTTATTTTCCATTCCTTTCCTTATCATACCTAGCATTCTATTTGCTCTCTTGGCCGCCGCTGCACACTGGGCCGAGGGTTTTAACATGGTATCCACAAGGACGCCTAAATCTTTTTCTTGGGTGGTGGTTCCTAATGTGGAACCTTGCATCGTGTAACCATAGTTTGGGTTGTTCTTCCCTAGGTGCATAACCTTGCACTTCTCCACATTAAATTTCATCTGCCATTTTGATGCCCAGTCTTCCAATTTATCAAGATCCTCTTGCAATTTTCCACAATCCTCCTGGTTTTAACAACTTTAAATAGTTTTGTGTCATCAGCAAATTTGATAACCTCACTCGTTATTCCACTTTCCAGGTCATTTATGAATATGTCAAAAAGCAGCGGACCCAGCACAGATCCCTGGGGTACACCACTATTCACCTTTCTCCATTGGGAAAATTGGCCATTTAGTCCTACCCTCTGCTTTCTATCTTTTAACCAGTTCCTGATCCACAGTAGTACACTGCCTCCTATCCCATGACTCTTTAGTTTTGCCAAAAGTCTCTCATGAGGGACCTTGTCAAAGGCTTTCTGAAAGTCCAGATACACAATATCAACCGACTCACCTTTGTCCACCTGTTTATTCACTCCTTCAAAAAAACATAACAGATTAGTAAGACAAGATCTTCCTTGTCTAAAGCCATGTTGGCTGTCTCCCATTAGGTCATGACTATCTATATGCTGAGTAATTTTATTCTTTATGATGGTTTCTACCATTTTTCCCGGTACTGATGTCAGGCTCACCGGTCTGTAGTTTCCCGGATCACCCCTCGAACCCTTTTTAAAAATTGGTGTTACATTGGCGATCCTCCAATCCTCAGGTATTAGAGATGATTTTAATGATAGTTCACAGATTACTGATAGCAGGTCTGCAATCTCAAATTTCAGTTCTTTCAACACCCTTGGATGTATACCATCCGGCCCAGGTGATTTGCTACTCTTCAGTTTATCTAATAGTTGTAGGACATCTTCCCGATGTATCGATATTTCCTTCAATTCTTCCACACCTTTAAATACCACTTCAGTCGTGGGTAACATCCCTACATCTTCCTCAGTAAAGACCGAAGCAAAGAATTCATTCAGTCTCTCCGCTATCGCCTTGTCGCCTCTTAGTGCTCCTTTAACCCCTTTATCATCTAATGGACCAACTGACTCTCTCACGGGTTTTTTGCTACGAATGTACTTGAAAAGGTCTTTATTTCGCGTTTTTTGCTTCCGCAGCAAGCTTCTTCTCAAATTCTCTCTTTGCCTGCCTTATCAATGCCTTGCATTTGACTTGCCAGTGCTTGTGCTGTTTCCAGGTTTCATCATTTGGCTCTTTTTTCCATTTCTTGAAAGATGCTTTTTTGGCAACAACAGCCTCTCTGACCTCAGCTTTAAACCATGCTGGCAATTTTTTGGACTTCCTTCCACTTTTCTTAAAGCGTGGAATACAGCTGGTCTGGGCTTCCAAGATAGTATTTTTCAACAACACCCAAGCTTGATGTACGTCTTTAACCTTTGCAACTGCTCCTTTTAGTTTTTTCTTAACTGTTTTCCTCATTCTATCATAGTCTCCCTTTCGAAAGTTAAAGGGTAGTACTGTGGATTTCCTTACTATCCCTCCTCCACTAATTAAATCAAAGGCGATCATGCTATGATCACTATTGCCAAGTGGCCCCAACACCCTTATCTCTTGCACTACATCTGGTGTTCCACTAAGGACTAGGTCTAATATTGCTTCCCCTCTGGTTGGTTCATGAACCAGCTGCTCCAAGAAGCAGTCATTTATTTCATCTAGGAACTTTATCTCCCTAGCATGTCCTGTTGTGACACTGACCCAGTCGATGCCGGGGTAATTGAAATCACCCATTATTATTACTGCACTGTAACTTTTGCTAGCTTCCTTGATTTCTTTGAGCATTTCATCATCCATTTGTTCATTCTGGCCAGGCGGACGATAGTACACCCCCACTGCCATCGCCTTCCCCTTTTTACATGGAATTTCAATCCATAGAGATTCTACAGCAAATTTTGTTTCTTGCAAAACTTTAATCCTTTCTGACTCAATGTTAACGTGTGGTAAGCTGAAGTAGATGTGCTGACGTACAAACAGCAACAGCAGTGTAGCACAATGCTTAAGACACTGACTGATGGTGCAGGGATCATGGGTTCAATCCCCCACTGTGCCCAATGAATAAGGCAGGCTGAGGCACTACCTGTTATTTGTAATATAGCATTATGAGGCATTTTAATTTTATTTTAATTACTGCTACTAGCAAATGCACTCTCAAAGCACTGTAACATAAGGCGCCCCATAAGGTACCCCAGAGGGCACATTTTAAAGTGCAGTGTCCGCCACAGCACCCTACAATGTTGCTTAAAGGGTGCCCATAGGGCGCCATATAGGGTGCCCTATGAGGCACAGCAAGGTCAGAGCACTGCTTTTGATGGCAGCACTGTGCATTTTAACGCATGAAAATCTTAAGTAGGTGTGCTGACATGCAAGGAGGAACAGTACTGTAGCACAATGGTTAAGACACTGACTGATGGTGCAGGGGTCATGGGTTCAATCCCCCACTGTGCCCAATGAATAAGGCTGGCTGAGGCACTACCTGTTATGTGTAAAATTGCATTATGAGTCAATTTAATATTGTTTTAATTAGTGCTGCTAGCAAACACACTCTCAAAGCGCTGTAACATAAGGTGCCGCATCAGCCGCACTATAAGGCACTCCAGAGGGCATACTATAAAGTGCACTGTCCGCCCAGGCACCCTAGAATGTTCCTTATAGTGCGCTTTATAGGGTGCCATTTGAGGCGCCGCAAGGTCAGAGCACTGTTTCTGATGGCAGCACTGTGCATTGTAACGCATGGAAATCTTAAGTAGGTGTGCTGACATGCAAGGAGGAACAGCACTGTAGCACAATGGTTAAGACACTGACTGATGGTGCAGGAGTCATGGATTCAAATCCCCAGTGTACCTAATGAATAAGGTTGGCTGAGGTATGTCCTTTTTCTGCGTGCAACTGTACAGCAATCTGTGCTGCCATCTAAAAAGAACCCCACCCTAGTGCCATAAATTAATGCACCTTTTAGGGTGCACCAGAAGGCACGTCAGCAAAGGCGAGTTATAATGTTCCCCAGAGGCCATGTTGAAAGGTTGTCAACTCCCAAGGCACCATAGTAGGCACCCCATAAGCTGCCTGAATCGAAGGTGTGCCATAAGCAGGGGCGGCCCAAGGGGGGTGCGGGGCCATGTGCGGAGACTCGGTGCGGGGCCTCATTTGCATAAGTGGCCTTATTTGCATAAATATTTGCATAATGTTACCATACACTAACTTTTAGTAAACATGTCTCTTAATGAGTGTATGGATAAAGAAAGACTAAAAGATTTCTACATTACTATAATCCAGTGCCAACCGCCAGGCACATTAGGAACTACTACAAATGCTGCCCATTTAGAACCCATAGCAAACCCGCCGTATCCTGACAGCATTACCAGGACTCACAAAGCACCATACCCTACCTATCAAAAGGCAACACTGCAAATATTAAACCAATACATTTCAGAGAATACTGGGGAAAGAGAACAAGTGGCAATGTCAAATAGGAATTACATAAATAGAATACCTCAGCTCAGTTACACATGCAGAACATAGACCATCACCAAACAAGGAATCACAATTTAGAAAACAGGAAGGCAATAATTAAACTGGGAACCCCAAAAGCCAAACTTGGAATGTACAACAACACTGTAGAAATAAAACTATAAATTAATTTCCAAACAAAGCGCAGACGTTAATGATAAACATTTCCCAGAGCTTTCATATTCCAGCTAATAAATTCAAAATAAAGAGATATCTTTCTACCTTTTGTGCATTTTTTTCAGTTGCAATTGCTCCAGCCACTTTCTTCTGGTTTCTTCATGTTTTCTGATAACTGTCCATCGTCTGCTGTCCATTTGTTGTTCTTTCTTCTCTTCTAGTTTTTTTTTCCATTCTCTCTCTACATCTGCTTTGACATACTAATCTTTCTCCATTTGCTCTTTCCTCATTCCTATTTCATCCACACAAATTTTACCCCTCCATCCTCAATCCCCACTTACTTACTCTCCCAATACCCGGCCAATTGTAGATTTTTCATCCCTCCCACACAAAATATTTTTCCCCTCTCCATTTTACTCTCCCAGCCCCATCCCATTCTAATCCTCCCCCAACATCAGCTCCCTTCTAGTTCCAGTCTCACCCAGCATCCATTCCCTTCTAGTCTCTGCATCAGCCCATTTCCAGTCCTAGCCCCCCATCAACCCATTTCCAGTCCTAGCTCCCCCATCCATTTTCAGTCTGAGTCCCTTCATCAGCTCATTTCCAGTCCTAGCCCCCATCAGCCCATTTCTAGTCATTTCCTAGCCCACCATCAGCCCATGTCAAATCCTAGCTCCCCTCCACTCAGCCCAATTCCAGTCCAAGCCCCCCATGAGCCTACTTCCAGTTCTAGCCCCTCCATGAGTCCATTTCAATTCAAGCCCCCACCACAGCCCATTTCCAATCTTAGCTCCCCCCAACAGCCCATTTCCAGGCCTATCCTAGCTGCTCCAGCAGCCCATTTTCAGTCCTAGCTCCCTTCCCTCACAGCCCATTTCCATTCCAAGCTCCCTCCCCATCAGCTATTTGCAGTTCAAGCCTCCCCTTCCACTCAGCCCATTTCCAGTCATAGCAACCCCCCAACCCATTACCAGTCCTAGCCCCCCATCAACCCACTTCCAGTCCTAACCCCCCATCACCCCATTTTCAGTTTAAGCCCCCCCTATAACCCATTACCAGTCCTAACCCCCCATCAGCCCACTTCCAGTCTTAACCCCATCAGCCCATTTCCAGTCAGCCCCCCATAGCTCATTGCTAGTCCTAACCCCCTCCCCCCATCAGCCCACAGCCCATTACCAGTCCTAACCACATCAGCCCTCCTCAAGTCCTAACCCCTCCCCATCAGCCCATTTCCTGTCCTAGCCCCCCCATAGCCCATTATCAGTCCTAACCCCCCCATAGCCCATTACCAGTCCTAACCCCCCATCACCCCATTTCCAGACAGCCCCCATCAGCCCACAGCCCATTACCAGTCTTAACACCCCCCTATAGCCCATTACCAGTCCTAACCCCCCCCAACAGCCCACAGCCCATTTCCAGTCCTAACCCCTCCCCATCAGCCCATTTCCTGTCCTAGCCCCCCCCCATAGTCCATTATCAGTCCTAACCCCCCCATAGCCCATTACCAGTCCTAACCCCCCATCGCCCCATTTCCAGACAGCCCCCATCAGCCCACAGCCCATTGCCAGTCTTAACCCCTCCCCCCCCCCGCCCATTACCAGTCCTAAACCCTCCCCCCCATCGGCTTATGGCAAAATTTAAAAAAAAAAAAAGCTGGCTCTGGCTGCTGCCGCTGCCACCGCAGCAGCGACAGAATGAAGTGCCCCGCGGGGCCTCCTCTGCACGCTGAGCCCCTCTGCAAGGGCTTTCAGATTCGCGAAGGGAGAGTGTCTCCCTCGCGTCTCTGTTAAGCCCGCAGGGGCTAATGGGAAATGATGGGCAAACATCTTACAGTGAACCACACAGAAGCCATAGGTCCACATGCTGTGTTTCACAAACATAGTCAGTCATATGCACAAGCACCATCCACATACCAACATGATACAGTGATGCCACACATGCACGTAACACCCTTGGCCATTGCAAACATCAATCCAGGATGGTGGTGTGCATGAAAGCGTTGTTGTGGCAAAACCTGTATCATGTCCAGGTGGAGAGCAGGTGGACATAGACAATAGGACCACTTCATCGTTGCCCCTATGCCACAAACATGGCTGTATGCTTGTGTTGAAACAAACAGATGAGCGTATCCTGTGTGCCATGTCACACACATGGCCAAAACACAACAACACCACAACTGTGGAGGAATGTACAACATACAGTGACAATGTCAGTCCCTGCTGCACACGTGGGGATCAGTACACAGCGTCCAAAGTGCAAAGTGTATCTGCAGTCCAACAGATCAGGTTAAAACTGTCCTTGCAACCCTGGGCATGCATAGTCAAGTGTCACATTCCAATATGCCACAGTCCTTGAAAGTTCATGTGTGTCCCCTGCAATGAGCAGGACTCCCAGCCAGAGCATGGCAGCAACAGTGTGTTGGACAGGTCTGTCATGGGCAAAGCAGCAGGCCAAGAGTAATACTGTCCATCTCAGGCATGTGTCCCACTCTCAGAGGTCAAACATCCAATGGCACAATTCTCCACAAAAAGTTCCATGGTGTTGTGTCCCCCAACAGGTTGGTGATGGCGATGCCAGATGTACTGTAAGAGATGTGTCCGGTATGTCCTCTGCCCTGTGTCAGGACAGGATAAGTATTGTATTGTTAGACACCTTGCAAAAACAGCACAAATTGCAGAGAGTCACACTTTAGGAAATACAGAAGAAAGGGATGCAAAGGCAAACATGACATGATATCAACACAAAACACACCACATATTGGTGACATCATGAATCGTAAACGCAGACACGGGTGTCACATGGATATGGTCATGTCCATGCTCATGTCACACAGGCATCTCACAGCTACACACTATATGCATCTGTTTCTGTGAACAGAGAGGCAACATGACATGTACATGAGACAAACAGTAAATCATCAACAGGTAAAGGCAGATGTAATCCCCCAAATAACAAAGGTGCAACCTACCTTGTGTGTGCATCAGGTGTACGTCATTGATCCCTTGAGTGACTCAACAGCCATATCAGGTCACAGTGAAGGGAGACAATGTCAGCAAAACGTGTAGAATCACCATGTCAAGCCACTGTTGATGCATGTCCACATTATGCCGATATCTGAGATAAAAAAAAACTGCTCAACAGTGGTCCCTCAAAACACAAGACACAGTTCTGCTCACAGCACACAACACATGTCGAGAATGTTCACAAGGTAAACAGCACTACGGTAGAGGTAGCACAGTCACCACCGCCCCCCAGGTGCACAGACCCCTCACAGCACATGATAATGCACTATGCCTGAACACTGCATCATCACACAGCCAACCCATAAACACGCACCCACACAGTATGCTAAGGTCAGCGTGCCAGCTGTAACACATGGCCTGTATGTGCACAAGTGGAGATTTGTAGACATAAAGGCCCAGTGACATGCAGTGATACCCTGGTGTTGGCTGATGGTACAATGTTGGGGTAGGGAGCAAGTGTAGGCCACCACCAAAAAAAAAAAGACCTCCACACACATGCAGCTCTGTTGTACATGTCCCAGAGACAGTGTTGCAGAGGACATACTGGACACAAACACATGGGGATATGTGTGACAACAGCAAGATATGGGTTAGGGAGGCATAAGGAAAAAAAGTGAACCACAACATCTGCCCAATATGACACATCACTGAGGACATGTTTTCCCCCTGACTGCAGGCACAGACAATGTAGCTGTAGATCCATCTACCCCGGACCACAGCATTTTGGCTGATGTACAGTCACGTGCCAATGCACCACAGCAATAGCATTCTCACGAAGTATGTCCTGTGCAGTGGGAAACACAAGAGAAACAAACATATGTCATGTTCTAGCTGTGCAACACACACTGCACCTTCCTGTCCCCAGCTGTCAGACCCCACAACATCACATACTGACTGACTGTTCACTATCACACTGTACAGATCTCTCACATGTGAGAGGCAGCACGGAGGTGTCGGAGGCTAATTACAGGTGTCCGTAATCTCTCTGTCCCCTCCCTTACCTCCCTGTTGTTGTACACACTGTTCAATAGAGGTGTGTGCTCCCACCATGTTTCTGCCTCACCCCAAGGTCGCAATATTAGCCCGGGTCCCCCATATTGCCACCAATGCCCCCTCTCCGTGTGTACTGGTGTCCCAATGTTGTCTGTTACCCCACTGTCAATTGCTGTAACACACGGAAATATGCAGGCACACCTCCTGTATCCACTGGCCAAATACATATCCTTGTGTGTACATCTCATACCTTGAATAATATTGACAGCTGTGTGCTGATGATGTGCACAAATAGATGGCAATGTCTGCATCACGTCAGCAAAACCACACCCCCATGTCTGTTTGTGACCTGACCATGATGGCTGCATGTCATCCCACTGTGTGACAGTGAGAATGTCAAAGCATGGATAGCCTATATGTGCACCTTAAAAAAAATAACTCTCACCTAAGTCTCTGTGTGTATGCGGACATAACCTCCCTCGCTACGGTCCGCAAGGTAGTTGTTGATGTGGACTGTACTCTCCTGCCCTACACACATACACAGCCTGTAGCTGAGGCATGTGGCATATGTTGAGATAGCATCAGCTAGATATGCCATGTCCCCTCTGAAAAACCTCATAAAACACAATCCACCCACACATTCAGCGCTCAACTTGCCTACTGTAACCCACACCTTGCTGATCTGGCCCGGATCACCTCTGTTTGTGTGTACATATGCAACACTGCACTGCAGGGCTATTCTCCAACAACAAAATGTAGCAATGATACTCCCCCTGGCTGGACACTTCACAGGTCCCCATCCTTCACCATATCCATGTCAGGGCTACGTGATGACCTATACATTCCGGCACACTGTGGGGTTGCATGAACACCCCTCACGAATAGTTAATACCATCATGAAAAACTAGTACTGAGCATGTGTATTGTACTATGTATGACATGTGGCGCCACACATAAGAAACAGACACACATAGCCAGCTGACAGGAGCATAACATCCACACAAGCAGCTCGAAGTTGTACAATATAACCACACCTCGCTGGACAACTGTCCCCAAACATGGTCTGCCCTCCCACTGTGAATACCGCACCATATGCCTGCCACCGTGCTCCACCCATAGCATCAAAACAACTAACTGTGTTTGCACAGCAGCTGCTATCACAACCAGCCACTAACTGGGAATGTGACCCCCAAAACCTCCCACAGGCATATGAACACCCACCCACATAATCCACCACCACCTGCTGTTGTGCCCTGCCCACATTGTTTGTCACACACTCATGCCTATATGTGACGTTGGGATTGTCTGTTAAATGTCAATGCAGTGTGGCATCCGAATGATATCTTTACAGAAACATCAACCTTTGTAACCATCACACACATCTAAAAACACATGTAGGTGGGAATATATGCAATACGTACATGAGAAGATCTCTGCGATCAACCTCCGCCTGACCGCTGTGCCCTCCCGTGTGTCACCACTGGCACGCACAGGGGGGCACGTTGGATCATGCGCAGTAATGCGAGTGCGGCACACCTGTGCAACTGTTTGCGCATGGCCAGTTGTGTGTGCGTCCCGCGCATGTGCAACTCGCCTCGCATGTGCGTGTGGATACACACACGGAAACGCCCATGCGCAAACAGTTGCACATGCGCACCGCGCAGACAGACGCCCATGCACAGTTGCGCATGCGTGCGGCGCACAAGCACCGCACTCGCACAACTGCGCATGCGCAACGGACGCAACGTAAAAAAACCTATAAATATGCCTGCATACCTGGTCCACGTTGAGGGTTGTTTGAGGAGTTCGAGGTAGAGAGAGAGGCTGTGGTGGGAGTAGTGGAGGTAGTGTGTTTTGTATTTTGTGTTTTGTATTTTGTATTGTGGTGTGTAGTGTGTCCTGTATTTTGGTTGGTAATGTAGTCTGTATTGTGGTTTGTAGTGTGGTCTGTGTTGTGTGGTCTGTGTTGTGGTGTGTGTAGGTGAGGGTAGGCAAGGAGCAGGTGAGGGAGAAGGAGGTGAGGTGAGGTGAGGAGGGGTGCGGTGAGAGGAGAGGGTGATGGAGAGGAAGATGGAGAGGGAGGGTGAGGGGGAGGGGGTGGAGGAGGTGGGCCCACCTGTTGCTGTGGAGACACCCAGGGCAGGGACTGCAGGGCCTATGGAGGCAGAGGCAGGCCCATCTGGTGGGCCACAGGCTGCACAGTGCAGCCACACGGCCAAGAGGAAGAGGATACTGGTGCCTGGCCCACAGAGGAGGAGGGCCGTAAGGTTCACCGATAGGGAGAACCACATCCTCCTGTCAGGGGTCATAGAAAACTATGATTTACTATTTGGGTGGCTCAGTAGCCGCACAACTGTGGCCACCAGGATGGCAGTGTGGGAGGAGGTGCGTGGCGCATTGGCCGAGGCAGGGGGCCCCCCTCCAAGAAATAACCCAATCTAGAAATGCCCGCACACTGCAGTGTAGATAGATTATGTATATAGTTAACCCAGTTATCCAAGTTTGTACTCCTGTTCAATGTAAAACCTGACAGTTTGTCGTAATGGTCATTTTGTTATGATGTAAACCGCGCTGATTCTAAATAGCGCGGTATATAAGAAACTGTAATAAATAAATAATAAATAAAGTAGAAAGCCTCAAAAGTTTTCTGATATCAAAAGAGGGGTGAGGCAGCACATGGCCACCGAGTGCCAACATGCTCTGGGCAAAGGTGGCGGTGGCCCCTTCACACCATCCCTCACGCCCCTGGAACAGGAGCTGGCGGCACGACTGGGGCCTGCCTGCCTCCGTGGTCTGCCTGAGGCCCTCGACACGGCACATCCGCAGGCAGGTATGTATGCTACCTTTCAGCTCCCAGGCCATGCCTGAAATTCCCATTGTGTAGACATCAGCCATCTGCAAAGACCCTCCCATACCTGTCACCCAAGCCCCACCATGTACCTATCCTGGTGGCACATGTGTGTGATGTACCCCTGCATACCCTGTTTTGTTGCCATGTTCCGGGGCCACATTCAACATGTGTCCCTCATCCCATCCCTCTCCCCATCTGTCCCAAAAAGGTCCACGCACACCAGCCACTACCCTACCCCCACACCTGTGATTGCCATCCCCTGTATGATTGTGAGGGCCATTGATCAGGGCATGTTTGCGTGACATACTATCTGCACAGTGCTGCATGTGCTTGGCAGTGGCCCAGAGGTGATGGATAGTCGTAGTCCGCTGCATAGTGGGTCACTGCCAAGCACATGTAGCACTGAGAAGATAGTATGTCTGAACATAATATGCCCTGATCAAAAGCCCGCACAGTCATACAGCGGATGGCAAAAACAGGTGTAAGGGTGGGGTATTAGCAGGCGTGTGTGGACATATTTGGGGCAGATGGGGAAAGGGATGGGATGGGGGCCACATGTGGAATGGGACCAGGAACAGGAACATGGCAACCAAACAAGGTGTGCAGGGGTACAGCACACACATGTGCCCCCGGGATAGGTACATGGTGGGGACAGACAGGTATGGGAGGGTGTAGTGGGTCCTGTGTGCAGCACACATGCAGGGCCCCCCCATCATGTCTGTGGTGTCTGTAGCACACACGTATACATAGGTGGAGTGTTTAAACATATGTGTGCTGTCTCTAATTGTTCACAATGCAGGTGACTACAGTACGATGGGGGCCCAGGAGGAGGAGGAGCAGGAGGAGGAGGTGGACCTGGCCGTGCCTCAGAGTGTTGAGGAGCCCGAGGCTGCTGTGTCTGGGGCCAGCACAAGTGGGGGCGAAGAAACCACGGAGCCACCCATCGCCACCGGCCCAACAGTGGGGGCTGCAGCCAGCCCAGCAATGGGGGTCAGGAAGGAACCAGGCGCAGATCCAACGGACATGGGTGTCATGATGGGCGAGCTGAGGGCACACAGTGCATCAGCACGGCGCGATGCCGAAGGTGGGTGACAACAGACTGTCACGACCACAACGCACAAACCACTAGTCTCTGGTTGGTGTGTGTGTGGTGGATGTGGCAACATTCCTTCCACAGCTGTTACATGTATGGTTCACATAGACGGGATGTAGTGGAGCAAACAAAAGGGTATGGCGTATGACAGATGATGTTAATGTGACACACACCAGAACAGCCTAGGGCCAGTTACCACCTACAGATGCAGACAGAAGAGGAATGTTGTTTTAGGTCCAGCACGTTGTCAGACAAAAAATAGAAACAAGCATTGCCCTTTCTACAGTCTGCTTCATCGCAGACGCCCAGCCATCTCGCAGACAACAGGATGCCCCCTGTCCCATAGTCATTGGACAATCAGATCAGACATAAACAAACCTAAGCATCTTCTGTCATGTAACGTCACACAGCCTCCATTCCCTACAGTCTGCATCTCCAGGTGAAAAGCAATCATAGGATATGAAATGAACTGTCAAAATGTGTTAATACACCCATATACAAGGATTTACAGAGGTGACAGGATCATAGATCATGTAAAGATGGTTTGGGGGTGAAACAGGTCCCTCAAGGCTGCCTGTACGTCAACAACTAAGATCGACTGCTTGGCATACAGACAAGGCCATCAACATGTCCCCTTCCTGTATCTCTAACAATGAGTCCCCCGATTGCATAGGTTGGGACTCACCCACACGATCACACAGGTCAGCTAACAACCTCTGTTGTGTTTTGAAAGACTCGCCACCTCCCAGCTGCCACCCCTGCTGCCAACCTGAATCAGGGAAACACCCCCCCCCCCCCAGCTCTGGGTATCACTGCCCTTCCCCAGGGGGTACCACCTGCTGTGGATTCCTCAGCATAACCCTGTCCGTGGGTTCCTAGGGTCTGTCCACCTCTGCTGCACCCTCTGTTGCTCCCCCTGCTCTGTCCAAACCCTCCATATGTTTACCAAGGTGTACACGCACTGGTACCCAACCCCTCCTCTGTTTTACACAAGGTGTATGTGAACCCCTCAGCCATCAGACACATGAAGCAGCAGTGCACTTGCGCACGTAAGGGTTGATATCCTTGTGCTACCACTCCATCCCTCTGAGTCAATAGCGCATCTCCTGTAACCTGTCCAAGCTGCGTTTATCCCTCAAACTGTGTCCCCACTTGGGCTGGCTTTCCTCGACCTTCCTCTGATCGCCACTGCTGCTCTCCAGCTGTGGTTGATGTCCCTGGTTCATGCTCCACCTCCCGTACACGATGGACATGTGTTTGCTATCTGTGCCCAAGCCTGTTGCTACATCTGCAGTACATGGGTGTGTCAGCGCAGCCTGTGGATCTTTGTGTTTGCCTTCCACATCAAACTACTGGACCGTGTCCTGTGCATGTCTATGACTTATACTACTGTGAGAATGATGTCTCTTACCCCTATCCATGTGTCTACTAGAGTCTGCCCTATCACAATAACGATCTTGTGGGATATGCGTGACATGTTTGTGTGTGACGGTTGATTACTGGAGAGGTATCTCACAGACCACCCTGTATCCCACCCACAGGCAATCGTCAGGCGCTCGAACGGATCTACAGTGCGGTGGTGGAGAACACCAGGGAGCTGAGGCAGGTCCGGGGGGACCTGCGCCAATTCCGGGAGGAGGTCAGAGCCATGCCCTTCACCAGGATATGTGAGGCCCTGGAGGGCATGCTGGCCGTCATGCAGCAGGCAGCACCGGCACCACCACCACCACCACAGGCACCAGAAGAGGGTGTAGCACCGCGGGGGGGTTGCCACGTTTCAGGCGTGGGTGTCCACGCCGTCAGTAAATCTTGTGACATTAAAGAGCTGTCATACACTACATGCAACATGTGTTTCCAATTTGTGTCCCTGTGGTCCCCTATGTAGTGTGCAAATGCATGTCGTGTCCCTGACCATATGACCTGCACCCAGGCCCCTCGCTGGTGGGTTGTTTGCACTGCCAGGTATTACTGCACAGATGCCAGCACATGCCATGTGTGACCTGCACAGTGTGTGTTCACTGCCCCTGGGCTGCAGCGGGGCGGTTTACACAGACACCCATGTTGCGACAGGGGGAATGTTCTGAGGTTGCATGTTCAGTGTTCCTATCCATCACCGTGTCCACCCCCTCATACCCCCAACATTGGGTGCATATGTGTGACCATTGCCCCTGCCTGCAACACTGATTACATGCCTGTCCCCCCCCCCTAGGCATGCATGTGGCACAGGCAGACATGGGTGGCATGCGTATGTCGGCTGCTGATTTCCGCAAACACATTTGGTTACCCTACGCCCATCCCTGTGACATGGATGTCCCCAGGATGCCCGCTACATTGCAACATCTCATGCGCCACCCTGGGATCACACCCCTACACACATGGTTAGCCCCCAAAACTGCACGTGGAGCCAGTCGACGTATGATACCCATGTCTTCCTGTACTGCACATCCCTGTCCACACACATATCCCATGCTGGCATCCATAGTGTGCTGCTAAGGGAGACACGTGACCATTTCAAATTAACCAACATTGTGTATATTTAACAAAACAAAAGGGCATATTTACAATCGTAGGGAGGGGGACAATACCCATCACCCTCCCCCCCAAACCCCCCTCCTCCCCCCTGCCACCCCCACCCACCCTAAACACCCTCCTCCACCCCTCCCCCCACCCCCACATCAGCCACACCCTCCCCCTGCATGCCCAGTGATGGAAGACAGGGCAGCACAGGGCACATGTGTGGACGTCATAGGCGCCATCAATGACCCCTATGATGCCCTTCAGGGGGTGGCCGCCGACATGGCAGATGCTCCACCTCGGCGGCCACCTGCTGAATGGCTCCTGCCAGCCACTGGTGCGAGTGCACTAAGAGGTGCACTCGCCGCTCCAATGCATCCAGGGCCACATACAGTTCCGCCACACACCTGCCACCACACACACACATAGTCCCTTGGGTCTGGGTGGTGGCATGTGCGTGCGACCTGTGTGGGGCCCTGGATGGTGGAGCGACCTGGCATGGCTGACGGGAGCCCACAGTGCCCTGTGCTGCACTGTCTTCAAAATCACTCTCCCACACCCCCTCCACCCCCTCCTCCCCCTGACTCCTCCCACCCACCCTCCACAACCTCCTCCACCCCTCCCCCACCCCCACATCAGCCACACCCTTTTCCTCCCCTGCCACCCCGCCAACCACACCTTCCATGACCCCATCAGCCGCCTCCTCCTCTGGTGCAGCTTCTGCCCCCTCCGCCTCCTCCTCCGCCGACTCCACCACCACCACCTCCACCTCTCTGGCATGGCGGGCAGTGGGGCGCCACAAAGCATATGTGGAGGTGGTGGGCTCCTCATCATTGTCAGCACCATCTGTGGAAGATGACAGTCATCAGCACATTATTATGTGTGTAACATAGCACATGTACCTATGCAGGCACCACACAGGCTGCTGGGCCAATGGGACATCTGCTACTGGGCAGCCAGGTCGCCAATACTCACCATCACCCTGTGACGGGCCCTCCCCCTGGAGGCGCTCGATGTAGCCCTGGTGGTGGAGGCGCAACTCCCGCCCCTTCTTCCGGAGATCCTCGACCTGTGGATGTGAAAAGAATGGGTGGGGGCATGAGTGACTGCTCACCTCTGGTGGGTGGCCAACATAAACATACATCAGTGTGGCCAGCATCTTGCTGCTCCTGCTCCACTGCTGTGTGTGTCATATACAGCATAGTTCGTCACGTGTCACAGGTGATCTCCAGGAACACCAGGAAGATGTCGTCACATGTGGGTAGCGTCGGTACCAACTGAGCCTGTGTGGGAATGCTACCCAGCGTCCTATATGAACACCTTTGGCAGCATCCCACAGTGCATGCGTGCTGCCTTCCCGCCTTTCCAAACTGCCTCTCTCCAGTTGAGTTTACAGCTGACACAAGGAGGGAGAGAGAGAGACATTGGGAAAGTGAGAGAGACAGAGAGAGAGACATAACCCGCAAGGGGAGATGGGTAGGTTGTGATTACCTCATCCTGCTGTTCCAGGAGATCACCTGTTACAGGTGATTAACTATGCTATCACCAGGTACAAGCAGGACGTAGTCGTCACATGTGGGGAAACCCTATATGTAGATGCCAGGGAAGGATCCCCAGAGTGGTGAGGGCCTGTGGAGGGCCTCCACTTCCACCCATGGATCTCGGGCATCCTGTAAGAGAGGCGGCTAGGAGTGGATTACATATGGGAGAGGTTTTGGAGAGCAGCCTGACCAACCAGAGCATGCCTGCGGGAGCCTTTATCCAAGCATTCATGGGCCGTGAAACGAGGACCAGGTAGCTGCTTCACAAATGTCGTTAATATGGACAGAATGGAGGTGAGCCCATGAGGCTGCCATGACTCTCACATTGTGAGTGGGAACATGGGCCACCAGTAAATGGTGTCAGCTAGGATAGATAAAGGGTAATACACTGAGCAATCCAGTTGGGTAGAGATCGTTTTGAAACTACTGTACCCAAATGCGAGGGATCCGAGACTCAGAATAGCTGAGGGGACCTTCGGTGTTGCTGGGTCCTCTGCAGATGGGAAGCCACAGCTCGTTCACAGTCCAAGGTATGAAGAGTCTTCTCTGCATTTGAAGCATGTGGCTGTTGAAAGACTACAGGTAACTACAACTCTTGTTTCAAATGAAAGGAGGAATCCACCTTAGGCATGACGTGTGGATGTGTCCTTAGGATTACCTTATCATGGTGAAACGGTGTGTGGGGTGGATCAGGCACTGGAGCTTGAGATTCACTGATACTACTTGCTGATGTGATTGCAAGATGGTATTTTACTTCCCAGGTCAGAGACTTTAAGGATGTAGTGTCTAAGGGCTCAGAGGGCGGCGGCATACACTGCCCTGGCAGCAGATTGGGATCCCATGCCTCTGGAGGTGGTCTAAGGGCAGGTTTTGGTAGATGCAGGCCTCTCATGATCCCGGATATGAGAGGATGGGATGACATGGGTTGTCCAGTGATGGGTTCAGAAGGAGCAGCAATGGCACTTAAATGGACTCTGACTCACTCTGTTTGGAGACTATTGTTTGATGAGTAATGGCGTTTGTCAAAAACATGTTTCTATAAGGATGACAAGAGGGGTTCCAGGCCTTTTGTTATCAACAAATGAAATGTCATGTCCACCTGATGGCACAGAACTGCCTTGTGGAAGGTTTCCTGGAAGCATAACGGACATCATGCACTTCCTGAATGAGGGGAGGGCCAAAGCAGTTTCAGCCGTCAGTAGCCAGGCTCTGGGGTGCAGAGACGGGGGGTTTGTATGCCATACATTCCCCTCCTCCTGCGACAGTAAGTCTGGAGCTGACCCTACGTACAGGGGTGGAACCTGGGTCATATGTAGAAGCAGAGGGTATCACACCTGTTGTTGCCAGCATGGGGCTATGAGGATCATGTAGCCTCTGTCCCTCAGGGGTTGCAATAGGGTCTTTGCAATCAAGGGAATGGGAGGTAAGGCATATAGGCATTCCTGCCCCCAGTTGAGGAGGACAGCATCCCTCGCTTGATAGCTCTGAGCTGGGATTGGTGTATAGAACCGGGTAGGTTTGGCATATGATGGACGTGCAAAGACGAAATCAGAGCCTTAACCGACCTTAAAGTACTACGTAAAACCTTAAAAACTCACCTCTTTATCTCACACTACGGCCCACTAGCAAATTCTCAACTCCTAAATGAAAAGGGATGATCTATATAACTCACTGAAACTAACACTGCAATGCCTTATGATAGCTTGACTTTGACACTGCCTAATGATGTTGATACTGTTGAACTTACTGTACATAGTTAATTGTACATAGTTTAAATTGTAAATTGTACATAGTCTCCAAAGTTTAAAAATTTAAAAGTTAAATTGTTCATGTATATAGTTCATATAATGTTCAATGTAAACAGAAATGCCATTCTGTCTCCTCAACTGTTATTTGTAAACCGCACCTGATCAACAGAAGAATAACCTCTCCCGGTTAATCACCTGACCGACCTTAACTCTACACCTCACAATGGATTTTAAATACATGCATAGATAGATCGAAGAGTGATGTACATAGTTTGACATGTTCTCCAAGTTCAAATTCCTGTTTATTGTAAGTCCAATGTAGTTTCCCCACACTGGACATTTGTGTTACATGTGAACCGCGCTGATGTAAATAGTGCGGTATATAAAAAATGTTAAATAAATAAATAAATAAATAAATAAAGAGGTATGAATCTTGAGTTCCCCAGAGTTGCAATACTCTACAGAGTTGGTCCATGTGTACAGGCCATTTGTGCGGAAGCACAACACGACTGTGTTTGTATGGCTAAGAGTTCTGATTGCCAGGGAGATAGACTGGCAGGAGATGGATCTACTGCTGTCTGGCAAACGACCACAGTTGAGGAGCTTCGTTGCAAAGGGACAGAGAGCCTGTTCCTCCTTGTTTGTTCACATAGACCATAGCTACCTGATTGTCTGGGCAAAGTAGTATTCCATTGGCCTGTAGAAGGGAATGGAGGACATGAAGAGCCAGGCAAATTGCTCAGAGCTCAAACAGATTGCTGTGGAAATGACTCTCCTGACAATTCCAGGTGGCTTGGGTGGAGGTGTCCAGTACATGTGCAGCCTACTTTAGAGGCATCTGTTGTTAATGGGATCTGAGGAGGGGTTTGCAGGAAAGGTGACCCCTCCAACAGGTTTTGTGCTGACCGCCACCAGTCCAGGCACAGGGTATGGCGGTTTGAGTTTACTGTCACATCTGAGAGACAGCCTGTTGCTTGCGTCCACTAGGAAGAGAGTGGGCCCACTGGGCTGGTCTCATGTGGAGACACGCGTAGGGGACCACATGCACCATAGATGCCATGTGACCCAGCAGCTGATGCATCTTTCGAGGCGAGAGGTGCGCTTGTTGTAGTGCTGTCCAAACAAGTTGCACAATGCGAGGACAGTGAGGCTGAGTCAGGTAGGTCTTTGGCAGTCTGGTATCTAGCCTTGCACCTATGAGCTCCAGCGTTTACGTGGGAGTCAGAAAAGATTCCACGAGATTGCTAACAGGGCCTACATATTGGAGTCCACGCATTGTGTAAGCGAGAGAGGCCTGGCCATGTGTTTGTGACTGTGCCTGGATGTGGCAGTCGTCCACGTAGGGCCACCAGAATATTCCCCTGGTACGGACCAAACCGGCAACCACAGACATGCACTTTGTGAATACTCTGGGTGTTGAGGCACGGCTGAAGGGAAAACATTTTTGGGATAGTGGTTTCCTTGATGGGGGGGACCAAAGGAACCTTCGGTGTACTTGTTGGCAGAGAAGATGGGTGTACGCATCCGTGTGATCTAGAAAACAAAGGCATATCTGCCTGTGTAGGTCAGGAAGTACGTTTCCTCGAGAGATCATTTGGAATGTCTTCTGGAACAGGAACTTGTTCAGTTCTCTGAAATGTCAGATGTGTCTGTGACCTCCTTTTTCCGTTGGTCTGAGGAAATTGTGGGGTGAGAACCCAGAACCCTGTTGGAGATGAGGTACCTCTTCCATTGCTCCTTGAGGTAGACGATGTGTTACCTCTGGATTCAGTAGGGGGGGATGTTTGCAAACTGAATGTCCCCACTATTGTTGGAGGCGGCAGGCTATGTGCATGACGCCTGTACCCTCTTCTATGATGGACACAGTCCAGGGTTCTGATGTTATCTGCCTCCATCTGTGGATGAGGTGACCTAATCTTCCGCAGATTGTGGACGGTTGCTTTCCCTGGAGGGCCAGGAAGGGCAGGTACTCCATCACAGAGGCAAAGGCCCTGTGGGGGCTGAAGCTGCTGGGTCTGCTGAGGCAGAGTAGCTCTTGGCTTTCTCTGCTTAGTAGCTTGTTGACCCTTTCTAGCAGCTTGTACTGCAGGTTGTCCGTGCTGAGCATAGGACTGTAGTATCCTTTCTTTTTGTAGGGGAAGCGCTTTTCTACGGCTCTCATCTTTGCAGGATCTACAATATTTGAAAGCCTTGTCAAGGTCTAATTGTCCTGCCGGCTTTTAAAAACATTTTTCACCACTACAGGGGATGTTGGCCAGTTTATCCTGTACCCAGTGTTCCAGGTGAGAGGCTTGCAGCCAGCCAGGTGTCCTTGCCCCAATTGCAATGGCAGAGACTCTGCCTTTGCATGAAAAACAGTCAGAAGCTGCCCTGTTCACAACATTTGAAATGTTCTGGGCATGCTTGATAGGTGCTACATAGTAGTGACCTCTGTGATCTGCGAGATGTGGACTTACCAGTTGTAGATCTTGTTTGACCTCCGTCAGGAACATTCCCATGTACATGATATAGGCACCTGTCCTGTCTGACAGCTTGAATGTATGGACGACACAGCGACCAAAGGCATCTAATGTCTTACACTCCCTACCAGGAGGGTTGGTGGCATGTTGTTTGTAACATTTAATTCTCCTCCTAGCACACTCTACCATGATGGAGTGATCAGGGAGGTGTCCTTACTGCAGACCAGGCGACGGAGGCACACGATACATAGTAGGCACATGTGAGAATGTGGAGAGGTGGTAAGAGGAATCTTCCACATTCTCAAAGGAGGATTCCGTAAGATCTGATGTAGTGGCAGGATGTCTGCCCCCTATGGAGTTTGGTGATATTGGTGAATCTCTGTCTCCCGTGGCCTGTGCTCACATTGCGTTACTAATGAAATGGAGAGGCCCCCAACTACATGTGTGTGGAGATCCAGGAAGGACATATCTTGAGGAGGGGACATTCTCCTCTTGGGAGAGGCAGGCTTGTCCTGGAGAGGTACATCGTTACCCTCTGAGCTGTCAGAGTCATCAGACCCCTCAGGAGATTGGATGTATCTTCTCTACGGAGCCTCAGGTAAAGTGAGGTATCGGTACCAATTGGCCTCAGTATCGTAGTGACACGGTACCGGTGTGTGGATACCAGTACTCATCAGCACCAATGGTGCATTTGCCAATGCCGGTCCTGAAATTGCTGCACATACCGGTGCTGCACTTTGCAGGGTCTGGGGTGGAACCAGGGTCTTTGATGCCGCATGGAGAGCTGCCAGATTGCGTTCAATGGCCACGATCCTCTGGTCAAACAACACTGACAATGTCTGTGTATGAGTACTGGCCAAAGCCAGGACCCCAGAGCATAGCACAAGGTGGTTGGACCAGGTTGAGGCCTCCAGAACATCATGGAGTCCCAAAGTGGCTTTGGGGGCCAGGGACTCCCACTGGGGCTGTTTGCCCGGAGCGTGCTCCTCAAGGGCAATGCCAGTAGCAGTCCGATATTCGAGGGGGATGTACCCTTTCAGGATTTGTGTTTGGTTACCTGAGATCCACGGGAGGAAGAGGATGCCCTCGACGACATGTCTGCCACCGAGGCCACGTTGGAGGGGAAGAGGGTACCGAGCTTGGCTGCTCTGTCCTGCCAGCCACTCTTGGATAACATCCCACAGGCCAAACATTCAGACATTTATTGCTCTAGCCATTAGCATTTGCAATACCAATCATGGTTGTCAGTGACTGAGAAGGTACCTGCACATTATCAGCATATGTTCTGCAGCCGAGGAGTGCTTTTCCATGATGGAGGTGGGATTAGGGCCTAATGGCAAAGCGGGGGGAGTCCTACAAAGGGGATTGTTGCTCTTTTGTTACAAAGGCTTCATTGTGTGGGTGAATCTGACCTTTTAGAAAATAAACTTTGAAGACCAGTGGTACCAATACAGAAAAACAGGCAGACAGTGCCACAGGAGTGGCACTACAATAGCTGTTTTTCAGCAATGACAGGAACAATGACCTGCTGGCTCTGTGGAAAACATTGAACTGCAGAGAGCCATTTGGGAAAGGCAAGATGACCGCACACAGGCGCTGTGGGGTGCTTCCAATAGCTTTCCGATTGGACACTGGAGACCGTTCGCACGCAGGCTCTGTCTGTACTAATGATACCCACATGTAAGGACTACTTCCTGCTTGTTCCAGGCGATTTCCTGTTCCCAGTGCCACCTGCATGTGTAGCTGTGTCTCTGGACATGTGTGCAGTGACACCTATGTGCAGTGTGCCTGGCACCCTGAACACATCATTGCAGTACCCTGTGGCCCCCTTGCATGACATTGCATGACCATGCCACATTTTGATTGCCAATGATGGTGTCCATGGTAACTCCCCCTAACCCCGTATGTGGTCTGTTGAACACATTTGTGTTGTCATGATCTATGCACATGCTCGGACCCAACCCCACTGGAAACATGATATCCTATCAATCATGGGTGCTATGTCCCTACATGGAACATTGTGTGGGTGGCCCTATTCACCTTGCCAGGGGCCACTACCATGACATTTGGGTTTCTACAGGGCCCAGGATAGCAATGCTTGACCCACTACAAGCATTGTGTAATGTGTCTCTCTTGGGGATACTGCTAGCTACGTATAACCTAGTTTGGACACTGTTGCAAAGAGCATACTGGGCATGAAGGACGAGGGAATGACCCAGTATGGGCTATCTTATGTTGTTATGTTCCTATGACCTGGGCCTTGTATGCTTACGGCAGGTGTGGTTGCCAACGCCATGGACAGGGGCCAATGCACCAGAATAGGCTATTGCCACCTGTGCTCATGTGGGGGTTTCTGTCTGTGCTGTGCAACCACAACAGGTGCATGTATCCTTCCAACACCATCAGTAATGTTCATCTGCCACAAGGTTTGGGATTCGTAGCAAGTGGGCAGATGTGTGACCTGACTCAGCATACATTTATGGGGACATGGCTCTGTTACAGGCCTTTGTAATCAGATCTCATAGCTCATGGGGGTGGGGTGCTGTTACACACATCCACATCTGCACCTAGCATACCATCTGGATACATCAAAGACGTGTGTGATGAGGTGCTGACCTCACACACTACGGGAGATGTGCAACCTACCTGCCATAACCTAACACAATATGTGAATGACATACCCACCATTGCAATCCGGTCTCTGGCCCCCTGGGGGTTGGGTATCCTAGCACACATCATCAGCTGCATGCACCATAGCAAAAGGGTGACTGACAGTACACCTTACACAGGTCACAGGACTCCTGGGGATAGGGAGAATGTATTGACCTGTTTAGGCACACACAACCATATCACCAGGGTGAGTGATAGCCCACTTTGATGGGCTCTCAGGACTCCTGGGGATAGGGAGGATGTATTGAACTGTTTAGGCACACACAACCATATCACCAGGGTGAGTGATAGCCCACTCTGATGGGCTCTCAGGACTCCTGGGGATAGGGAGGATGTATTGAACAACATTGGCACAGAACCCCATATCACCAGGGTGACTGACAGCCCACTTTGATGGGCTCTCAGGACTCCTGGGGATAGGGAGGATGTATTGAACTGTTTAGGCACACACAACCATATCACCTGGGTGAGTGATAGCCCACTCTGATGGGCTTTCAGGACTCCTGGGGATAGGGAGGATGTATTGAACAACATTGGCACAGAACCCCATATCACCAGGGTGACTGACTGCCCACTTTGATGGGCTCTCAGGACTCTTGGGGATAGGGAGTATGTATTGAACTGTTTAGGCACACAAAACCCCATATCACCAGGGTGAGCGATAGCCCACTTTGATGGGCTCTCAGGACTCCTGGGGATAGGGAGGATGTATTGAACAACATTGGCACAGAACCCCATATCACCAGGGTGACTGACAGCCCACTTTGATGCGGGGGGGGGGGGGGGGCAGGCTGTTTGGACCCATAGACGAATTATGTAGTACCACCCAAACTGTCCTCTAGAGCTCAGGATCTCCCACCAACAGATCCACATTCCACATCACTGCAATGTTGCTGGTGGAGGGGACTATCAACCTAGGTCCAGCTGGGGGACAGACAACATACAGGGCAGTCCATGCATTTCTGTACACATCCATATGGTGATAGCAGACAGACAGCAGGCCTGGAAATGCTCAGCTGCCCACCACCACTATCTGACATTCTCCAGCAGCGAGCACAGTGAATCTGCAGCCGCTGCACCCTGCAAGGTGTTCCAGCCTTACACATACTAACTGCAACCAGTCTGCTAGCTAGTCCATAGTGCATATTACTGGAAGAAATGTGTGCACCCAAAACTGGGATGTCAGCACACCCACCAAGCGGATAGGTTAGTGATTGGGCCCCAAAAGGCAACCCATAGATATCACATGAGAGAGATGTTGTTAGCACTATGGGAGACCTAGCCATGCCATGGTGACTGCTCAGTCAGGGTGAGAGTGACCTCCCAGGAGGACATGCAGGGGCCACCCTGTCCGTGCAGCTGATGGCCGCCCACTACAATGTCCCAGCCATTGCCCTATGCCCTGTGCTCATGCATCCTGCCCAGGCCACCCTATCGGAGCTATACCCACAGTACCTTGCTCCTCATTATGCACATTGGCAAGCTAACACTGGACACAGTGCAAACAGTGTGGGCTGAGTAAGGTGTTGCAACCAGCACACACTGGATGGACAGACACACACTCCCACACCTATGCCAGCATTGTGCTACTATAGATAGTTTTTGCAGTCCAGGCCAACTCAACAGTCCTGGACACAGCGCAGGCATGGCTATGGTATGCAATACTGTTGGGGTCACTCCCCAGGGTGGTGAACACTGTCAGACACCAGACCTGAGACACACTCCACAGACATCAGAAATATTGGTATGATACAGCTCAATGAGTATATTGTGCTTAACATAGGAATATCTATAGTAGGATTCAATATAAAACACTTGTCACCACTTTTAAACTCATTAAGGACTTAGCCCCATCACAGTTGGCAACTCTACTCCAAACCCCACAAGAAAACAGAACTAGAAGAAAAACTAACCTCAACATGCTACAAATTCCTATTGCCATAACAAAATCAAAACAAATAACCTCCAACACTGCTTTTTCATATTATGCTCCCTGCCAATGGAATAAACTGCCACTAAACCTAAGAGAGATTAAGGATCTTACATCTTTCAGGAAGGAACTTAAAACCTACCTATTTAGTCAACACTATAGCAACCTACAACCTGAAATCAAATTTACTACACAAGAACATGCAACTAACCAAACACTAGTCTACCCCACCTAAATCCCAGACTTCATTTTAATATCCACCCAAATTAGCCTCCTCCCAACACTGTACTTATGACCGCAAATAACTCTTGCTAACCATGTAAATAACCTACTTTTGTTCTTTGTAACATAGTTTTTTGATAATAACCTACACATTATTTTACATGTAACCTAGTTCTTATGTAATCTAGTTTGTTTACTTAATGTTTAATGTAATGCAATATTGCTCTGTTTTGCTATATTGTTATTTAAGTTCCTTGTAAACCGCCCCTGATCTCTGGAAGGGGCGGTATAGAAAAGCACACAAATAAATAAATAAAATAAATTGCTATCTGCCAGTAATCATAGCAACATTTTGATATATGTGTACCGTATTCCCAGGTTTAGGGTGGCATTGCTAAGGTGTGCACGTACTAATATTGTGAGATGTACGCAAGGCCCGATATCCTGCCTGTCCATGAGGCTTTGGATAATGGAGCCTGTGGGTGTGGTTCTTTCTGCTCCTGTTGGCCGTTGCTCTAGGGCAGAGGTCCCCAACTCCAGTCCTGGTGGGCCATACATTGTTCATGTTTTCCTGCTGTCCCTAATGAATATGCATGAGATACATCTGCATACCATGGGGGCGGCACATGGAAATGAACCACACGCATCTTTATTAGAAACAGCATAAAACGTGAATGATTTGTGGCCCTCCAGGACTGCATTTGGGGGACTCTGCTGTAGGTAATGCACATGTTTCTGGTGTCTGTGCTCTGTCTGGTAAAATGTAGATGTATTGGGCATGTTTACGTTATCTGCACTAAAGGTTCTGTCTGTATTACCACATTTGTGTGGTAGGTAAAATGTGGGGACTGGGTTGGCAGGGCTGACAGCTGGGATTTGAACCTGTGACCTTCTGCTCCTGAAGGCACTGGCTGTGTGCGCTGCACCACCATCTTGGCACGGAAGCAGTGCATTCCCAGGGGAGTCCACGGCTGTTCGTCAGACAGGCCCTGTCTGTTGCAGTGCACGGCACCCACGTGAAGAGGGCTAGGCCATGGTGTGCTGTGGGCAGCAGCCACTGCCCCCTCCAACACAAGTACCCCTCTACCACCATGCTGACATGTCCTTATATTGGAGACAGCATAACACGTGAATGATTTGTGGCCCTCCAGAACTGCATTTGGGGGACTCTGCTCTAGGTAATGCGCATGTTTCTGGTGTCTGTGCTCTGTAGGGTAAAATAGAGGCGTTTGAACCATGCTTATGTTCTCTGCAAAAATGGTTCGTCTGTACTTTCACGGTTTAGTAGTGGTTAAAATATGGGGACTGGATTGGCAGTAGCCCCAGCTGGGATGTGAACTTGTGACCTTCTGCTCCTGAACACACTGGCTATGTTCACCACACCACACTGTGGTCACAGATATGGCGCAGTCCCTGGAGATACCATGGTTGTGTGTCAGACAGAGCCTGTCTGTTGCAGTGCATGGCACCCACCTACACAGGGATAAGCCATGGTCTGCTCTGGGCAGCTGCCACTGCCCCCTCCGCCACCAGTACCCCTCCGCCACCATGCTGACATGGCCTTATATTGGAGACAGCATAAAACCTGAATGATTTGTGACCCTCCAGGACTGCATTTGGGGGACTCTGCTGTAGGTAATGCACATGTTTATGTGGTGTGTGCTGTTTAAGGTAAAATATGAGCATTTCACCCACGCTTATGTTCTCAGCAGCAAAGGTTCAGTCTTTACTACCACGTTTTTTTAGTGGGAAAATTATGGGGACTAGGTTGGCAGGACCCACAGCCAGGATTTGAACCTGCGATCTTCTGTTCTTGCACACACTGTCTGTGTGCACTGCACCACCGTGTTGCCACAGATATGCTGCATTCCTTGGGGAGTCCATGACTGTACATCCGACAGGTCCTGTTTGTTGCAGTGCACGGCACCCACCTGGACAGGGCTAGGCCATGGTCTGCTGTGGGCACCAGCCGCTGCCACCTCCACCACCAGTACCGCTCCATCCTTAGATTGGAGACAGCATAAACCCTGATGGATTTGTGGCTCTCCAGGACTGCATTTGGGGGATTCTGCCGTAGGTAATGCACATTTCTATCGTGTTTGTGCTGTGTAGGATAAAATATAGGTGTTTGACCCATGCTTATGTTCTCAGCAATAAAGGTTCAGTCTTTACTACCATGTTTTCTTCATGGGTAAAATAAGGGAACTGGGTTGGCAGGAGCCCCAGCTGGGATTTGAACCTGTGACCTTCTGGTCCTAAAGGCACTGGCTGTGTCTGCTGCATCACCGTCTTAGCACAAAAAACAGTGCATTCCCTGGGGAGTCCATGGCTGTTTGTCAGACAGGGCCTGTCTGTTGGAGTGCACTGCACCCACGTGAAGGGGGCTAGGCCACCGTCTGCTGTGGGCAGCAGCCACTGCCCCCTCCACCAACGGTACCCCTCCGCCACCATGCTGACATGGCCTTATATTGGAGACAGCATCAAAGCTGAATGATATGTGGCCCTCCATGACTGCATTTAGGGGACTGTGGTCTAGGTAATGCACATGTTTCTGGTGTCTGTGCTCTGTAGGGTAAAATAGAGGTGTTTGGACCATGCTTATGTTCTCTGCAATAAAGGTTCGTCTTTACTATCACGGTTTAGTAGTGGGTAAAATATGGGGACTGGGTTGGCAGGAGCCCCAGCTGGGATTTGAATCTGTGACCTTCTGGTCCTAAAGGCACTGGCTGTGTCCGCTGCACCACCATCTTAGCACAGAAACAGTGCATTCCCTGGGGGGTCCATGGCTGTTTGTCAGACAGGGCCTGTCTGTTGGAGTGCACTGCACCCACGTGAAGGGGGCTAGGCCACCGTCTGCTGTGGGCAGCAGCCACTGCCCCCTCTGCCACCGGTACCCCTCCGCCACCATGCTGACATGGTCTTATATTGGAGACAGCATCACAGCTGAATGATATGTGGCCCTCCAGGACTGCATTTAGGGGACTGTGGTCTAGGTAATGCGCATGTTTCTGGTGTCTGTGCTCTGTAGGGTAAAATAGAGGTGTTTGGACCATGCTTATGTTCTCTGCAATAAAGGTTTGTCTTTACTATCACGGTTTAGTGATGGGTAAAATATGGGGACTGGGTTGGCAGGAGCCCCAGCTGGGGCTTGAACTGGTGACCTTTGGCTCTTGAACACACTGTCTGTGTTCACTGCACCACACTGTGGCCACAGAGACAGTGCAGTCCCTGGAGATAGGAAACCTGGCCGAAGGAGTCAGAAACCCTGCTCTGCACAATTTCACTGTGGGATCATTCACCTTGTATGGAGACGGAGCGTAGACCCTTCCAAAAATCATTTCTTTTTTTTGGAGCTTTCTTGGGAGTGTTTTTTACTGTTGCCCATTGATATCACTATTGGCCAGCTTGGTTATGTTTTTTTCCCCTTTTTTGAGGTCATTTTCACTGTTTATTTGCCCTTTTGTACCATGCACATGTATCACACTTATCACATTTTGTATGTTTCCCTGGTTTTGCTGTACATTGCTGACAGAAATGGTTTCTCTTCCCTTTAAAACGGCTCTAACGCGAGGTTTTCACTCGCGGTATTTTTTGCCTCGGATTTCAGCCTCGCTCATGTGCGGGGAGCCTCTCCCCTCCCACTCTCCACCCATTGACCCCTTCTCTCCGCCCCTGGGGAGCCTTCCTCCACCCTCCGGGAACCTTTCCCCGCCTTCATCACACATTGGCGCGCCGCGCACATGAGCGCCGCGCACCTGAGCGCTGCACACATGAGCGTGCACATTTGTGCCCCATACGCGAAATTAGCATGCGCTAAGGTACCTTAGCGCACGCTAATGTCGCACAGCGCACATTAGCGCACAGTAGCGCACATTAGCGCAGTTTAGTAAACATACCCCTATGAGTCACAGGAACAATATTTTAAGCAGGTTAACAGAGGAATTCTGGGTATTTAAAGTTTCCCAAGAGCATATAAAGATCTTCCTGCATGAAAATTCAGTTTTACATACAAAAAAGGGTTTTCAGAAAATTGCACGATATAGAATATGGGCATATAAGCCTTCATTTATGTGATATGTAGGTAGGCATTCACATGGATGCATTTTGGGTAAAGCGGAGGCAAGCTTGTGATGCATGTATGTTTTTTTTATAAAATATTTGTAACCATCCTGTGCGTAGTCCCTACAGTGGTCTTTTTGGTTGCGTGGCATACTGGTCACACCAATCGCAGAGTTTTACAGTCTTTCGCTCTCTGGAATTTAATTACATGGTTCCTTGAATGGTGATAAAATACACTGTCATTTAAGTTTCTTGTACACTTCTTTTAATATCCAAATAAATGAGTCCAGCCCAGATTTCATCTTCTGAACAAAGGGTTTACTTAGAACTTTAGGGTCACTGATACAATTTTTATAACGATTGGCAAAAAGCAATAATAGACAGTATATTACAAGCAATTTACTCCTCTACATTTGTAACAATTCACTCCTTACTTTGGTGTCACTGTTGCCTGAAGAGCTCCTGGATTCCCCCCTTCTTTAGAGTTGGTGTCTTCTGTAGATACAGGTCACCGGAACTGCTCTGCACATGCCCCTGGATCTGGTGTCACTATTCCCTGAAGAGCTCCTGGATTCCTCCCTTCTTTATAGTTGGTGTCCTCTGTAGATACAGGTCCCTGTAACTGCATTGCAGGTGCTCCTGGTTCTGTTTCACTATTCCCTGAAGAGCTCCTGGATTCCCTCCTTCTTTAGAGCTGGTGTCCTCTGTAGATAAAGGTCTTCGGAACTACTCTGCACGTGCCCCTGGCTTTGGTGTCACTGTTCCCTGATGAGCTCCTGGATTCCCCCTTCTTTAGAGCTGGTGTCCTCTGTAGATACAGGTCACCGGAACTGATCTACAGGTGCTCCTGGCTCTGTTTCACTATTCCCTGAAGAGCTCCTGGATTCCACCCTTCTTTAGAGCTGGTGTCCTCTGTAGATACAGGTCTTCGGAACTGCTCTGCACGTGCCCCTGGCTCTGGTGTCACTGTTCCCTGAAGAGCTCCTGGATTCCCTCCTTTAGAGCTGGTGTCCTCTGTAGATACAGGTCTTCGGAACTGCTCCGCACGTGCCCCTGGCTCTGGTGTCACTGTTCCCTGAAGAGCTCCTGGATTCCCTCCTTTAGAGCTGGTGTCCTCTGTAGATACAGGTCTTCGGAACTGCTCTGCACGTGCCCCTGGCTCTGGTATCACTGTTCCCTGGAGAGCTCCTGGATTCCCCCTTCTTTAGAGCTGGTGTCCTCTGTAGATACAGGTCTTCGGAACTGCTCTGCACGTGCCCCTGGCTCTGGTGTCACTGTTCCCTGAAGAGCTCCTGGATTCCCTCCTTTAGAGCTGGTGTCCTCTGTAGATACAGGTCACCGGAACTGCTCCGCATGTGCCCCTGGCTCTGGTATCACTGTTCCCTTGAGAGCTCCTGGATTCCCCCTTCTTTAGAGCTGGTGTCCTCTGTAGATGCAGGTCACCGGAACTGCTCTGCACATGCCCCTGTCTCTGGTGTCACTGTTCCCTGAAGAGCTCTTGGATTTCCCCCTTCTTTAGAGCTGGTGTCCTCTGTAGATACAGGTCCCTGAAACTGCTCTGCACATGCTCCTCGCTCTCGTGTCACTGTTCCTTGAAAAGCTCCTGGATTCCCCCTTCTTTAGAGGTGGTGTTCTCTGTAGATACAGGTCACCAGAACTGCTCTGCATGTGATCCTGGCTCTTGTGTTACTTTTCACAGAAGAGCTGCTGGTTTCTCCCTTTCTTTAGAAGTAGTGGCCTCTGTAGATAAAGTTCCCTGGAACTGCTTTGTAGGTGGCTCCTGGCTCTGGTTTCACTGTTCACTGAAGAGCTCCTAGTTTCTTCCTTCTTTTGCGCTGATGTTCTCTGTAGACTGAAGTCTCCAGACTGTCTTGTAGTTTTCTAGAAGGGATACAGGATGTTGCTGCTGCTCAAAGCTGTGACACCCGCGATGTCTCTATGTATGCATGCACATGTGTTGAGTACATATGCTTAGACCATCTTTGGAGTAGGTGTAAATTTGTGTGCCTTTATTGGGGCTGTCTCTGCTCGCCTATATTATAAAAAGCACATAGGTGCCTGTGTTGCTTCATGAATATGCTTAATAGACACCATTTAGAGCTTTTCATATAGATCTCCTGCAATAAAATGAAACGCTTATTCTAATCTGGAAAATGTATATAATGAATACAATCACGTTTATTATAGAAATAACCATCTATCTTATGCTGTAAGCTCACTGCATTCTGCATTTCAAGATGGGATATTGTGGCTTCCACTGTACGTGGCTTAATTTGTTTGAATTCTTATGCTCCTCATCTGGAAAAATCATCTACTGCTGCTTTTTGGTTGCTTTAATTAAGGGTATCATAATTTTAAATGATTCTAGTTTATTTTACCTGGTTTGTGTTTATCTAAGTCAGAAAGAGGAATGCAAACTCCCACTGTGTATCTCAAGATTAATGGCGTGAACAGTAAAGGAATGCCAACCTGACTTTCTCACCCTGCCATATGTGCCCACTCAAAACATTCCTTGCTCTGGTGGAAAGAATAATTCCTTTAAGTTTACCCTTCCAACTTTCAGTCAAGTTACGAGGGTGGTCGTAATGATACCCGGATCTTTTATACAGCTGATTGATGTCAACCAGTGAGGTGCATTTTCCGATTAAAGACGACATAAACTCTATCTGCCAATAACAGATCTTTTGTTTGACATGATTGTTAGATGCCAGAACTCTTGTGCAGATAGTTAATTAATGAGCTGTGTGAAAACAGTCTTACTGTTTGATTTCAGTCTCTCTTTATATTGTGCCCAGTGCCTACTTTGTCAGGAGGAGTAGCCTAATGGTTACCTGCTATGTGCCACTGAAATATCCTGCTAACCAGGGTTAACATGGTTATCAGGTCTGCTAACCACATTAATCCTTTTGAATATTCCTCCCATAAATTATAAACTACGTCATTTGCAAGATATGGTGAAATAATGTGGCACTATATGGCTGCCCAGGAGTAGTCAGTATTGTATTCAACCTCCTTTATCTACTGGACATTCCTTGCTTTCCTGTGCAGAAAGCAAGACTACAGAGAGAACGGAAACACAAGAACATTTATGCTGTTTGCAGACCTGCAAACCATGTAAATACCGCTCTCCAGCTGTTAGTGCCGCTGAATATGCCCTCCTAACCCAGTTAAATGCCCCAACGCTAACCAATTAACGCCAGGGCATTCCATGAGGTCGAGCGGAGGCCAGTCAGCAGCGAAACCGGATAACTAAAACAGCTAAAGTTAGGACAGTGGTTTAATGTCACTGCTGACCAGCTGGGAAAAGCAGATATTCAGTGCCGGTCACCAGATATGGTCTGATCCTGAATATCTGGTCCTAAATTAAAGCCACGACAGCCAGCTGCTTTAACAGTGCTGGTCACCATCGCTGAATGTGACCCTCAAAATGCTCAATAATGTTCATGTTTAGAAAAATATTGCAATATATCAAGGTTGGGAGAAATGTTCCAATAGCCGATGTGTGGGAGGTAATTTTATAACACATCACCTAGGTTTGCAGGTCAAGTGGGCATCATGTGAGGCTTGTGCACACAAGTGCTTATGGCCCTCATTGTAGAAAGCGGGTTGTGAGGCTGTACGCCCCACCGGGACATGCAGTCACACAATCTACCTAAACCCTATTCCCCCACTGACTCGCCTATATGTCTGGCGGGGGGGCGGGATGGGGCAAGATCGGGGGCCGATCGGGGGGGCGGGATGGGGCACATCGGGGGCCGATTCAGGGCTGTACTGCTCATACCACTTCAGAGGTGGTATAAGCAGTATTTTTCCCAGGTTTTATTTATTTAGCTGTGTTTATAAACTGCTTTTCACCAGGTCAAAGCGGGGGGTCCCCGCTGCCTGATCCAGGCTGCAGGAGGCCAGCTATGGATCGGGCGGTGGGGATATTGGGGGCCAGAGCTGCAGTTGTCTGGGGCCCCTGCAGGCAGACGGGGCAGGTTGGGCTGTCCTCGGGCCCGATTCTGGCTCCCACAGGAATGTTTTGTTCCCGCGGATGAGAATCGGGTCCTAGCGGCCCTGTCTTCAGTGGGGACGTCCGAACAGCCCAGACACCCCACTTCAAGAATCAGGCTCCACGTGTCCTTAAAAAATAGTCTTATAAAAACCAGCTGAAAACGTGCTTCATAACCCACATATGTACGTTTCACACTGTGACAGCACATGCTGCAGGAGCACACTCAAGGAGTACATGTGCTCCTTGTGCAAGCTCCTTGGGGAGACTGCGAGGAGGGATTTTAATGCTGTCTCTACCAGTTCTCTTTTTCTTTTGGATAGTTACTCTTCCATCATGAAGGAAACCTTATCATTCACTCTTCCACCACTTGGATGTCCACAGTCATAGATAAGATTCCTAACCTCTTACATTTATTTATTTAACTGGTTTTTATATACTGTTTTTCTAACAATCAAAACAGTGTACAATCAGTAGAGTGGACAATAGGGTGTACAATCAACAGGGTAAGGGTAATGGGGATTAACGGATTATTTCAAAGATCAACATAGTGAGTATTCATTACTGAGGAATCTTCTATGTAAGAAATAGGATCTAGACATACAGAACGTCTGATTGGTGGGTGCCTAGGGGGGAGGGGTAGGAGGGATGCTGTGATGAGGGTATCCCTGCTGCTCTGTGCCATAGTGTTCCTGAAAGAGGTATGTCTTGAGGAGCTTTTAAAAGCCTGAGGTGATTGTATGCTCTGCAGTGTGGGGGCAGAGCATTCTAGAGCATGGGGCAGAAAGTGCAAAGGCCCTTAGGCAAGCATATTGGGTGCTCTTTCAGATTTCTGAAAGCAGTTCAAATAGGTTCTGGGGTCTCTGCCTTTGTGGCCTGTTGGTGCTGGGAGTGCTAAATAATGTCTGAAGTGGTTCAGAGCTGGTGTTTTGATGGGCTTTGTGGATGATGGTGAGAATTTTGAGGTTACAACCACACCCTTAGCCTCATAAATACATTAACTCATTATAGACTTAAAACTATGTCTCTTATATGGGAGAAAAAACCTCAGACTAATGCATTACCTCCCACTATGTGGTGAAACAAATCACCATAGGGGATTAGAGCTTCATGCATCATAGTTCACAAAAACTCCCCTACATACTGCTTAATACACGTACAAAAATAAGTACTTTTTTACATATATAATACAAAAGTTTTATCTATCTTCACAAGAAGCTCATATTCCTTTAAATTACACACCACATGAGAAGGGAACGCAGCACCGTATACTGAAAAGAACACAAAGTTTCATAGTCAAATCACTTTTCCCTTACAGCCATAGATAAAACAATTCTACTTATCTTTATGTTATGAAGCTTCAGAGCTGCCCTCCTCAACTTCAGTGTTCAGTGCTGCTCCTCTAAACTTCAACAGCAATCCATAAACTTCAACAGCTTCTTCTTCTTCAACTCCCTCTAACCACATTGCCGCCTGAAGTTAATCATTAACCCAACAAAGATGTTGGTTTCTCCTTGAAAAAGGATCCATCAGGAGTAAGCTTAAATCTCAGCCAACAACTGTATAATTTCATATTTCAGTTCTTTCAACAACCTTGGGTGTATACCGTCTGGTCCAGGTGATTTGCTACTATTCAGTTTATGAAATAGTTGTAATACATCTTCCTGGTGTAGCGATATTTCTCTCAATTCCTCTGAAGTATCACCTTTAAATACCACTTCAGTCTTGGGTAACATCCCTACATCTTCCTCAGTAAAGACCGAAGCAAAGAATTCATTCAGTCTCTCCGCTACAGCCTTGTCTCCTCTTACTGCCCCTTTTACCCCTCTATCATCTAACGGTCCAATTGACTCTCTCACAGGCTTTTTGCTACGAATGTACTCTTGAAAAAGTCTTTATTTTGCGTTTTTGCTTCCGTAGCAAGTTTCTTCTCAAATTCTTGCTTTGCCTGCCTTATCAATGCTTTGCATTTAACTTGCCAGGGCTTGTGCTGTTTCCAGTTGTCGTCGTTTGGCTCTTTTTTCCATTTCCTGAAAGATGCTCTTTTGGCAGCAACAGCCTCTCTGACCTCACCTTTAAACCATGCTGGCAGTTTTTTGGACTTTCTTCCACTTTTCTTAATGCGTGGAATACAGCTGGTCTGGGCTTCCAGTTCTAATTGTTCTGATATTTAACTGGTTAAATGTTAAAAAATGTTCTACAACTTTTCTATGTAAAATAATAATAGTTCCCTATTATTAAGTATTATTGTTCTATGTAAACCGCCACTGATCTCTGGAAGAGGCGGTATAGAAAAATGTATAAATAAATAAATAAATAAATTCTTAAACAACACCCAAGCTTGATGTAAATCTTTAACCTTTGCAACCACTCCTTTTAGTTTTTTCTTAACTATTTTCCTCATTTAATCATAGTCTCCCTTTTGAAAGTTAAAAGATAGTACTGTGGATTTCCTTACTATCCCTCCTCCACTAATTAAATCAAATGTGATCATACTATGATCACTATTGCCAAGTGGCCCCAACACCCTTATCTCTTGCACCAGATCTGGTGTTCCACTAAGGACTAGGTCCAATATAGCTTCCCTTCTGGTCGGTTAATGAACCAGCTGCTCCAAGAAGCAGTCATTTATTTCATCTAGGAACTTTATCTCCCTAGCATGTCCTGCCGTGACACTGACCCAGTCGATACCGGGGTAATTGAAATCACCCATTATTATTACTGTGCTGTGACTTTTGTTAGCTTCCTTGATTTCTTTGAGCATTTCATCATCCATTTTTTCATTCTGGCCAGGCGGTCGATAGTACACCCCCACTGCCATCACCTTCCCCTTAATACATGTAATTTCTTTTTTTTTTTTTTTTGAAATCTTTATTTATCAATTTCCAAACACAACAATCAAAACATTACAATAAAGAATGAACAACTGATCAAAATGGCAGGTACAGACAGGTTTATAGCCAACTCTCCATTAACCAAAGCATCAGGGGGCATGGAGGGGGGGGGGGAAGACCGCGAGTGTCATACCTCTTAATTAGATACATTATACATAAGAATATTATTCCATTCTAAAGGTGTCCCATTTTTTCAGCAAACTACCAAAGGTAGGATTTTGCTTGACGTATGTCATCTCACAGGTTCGGTGATGGCAAACTAAGTTCCACCAGTACACCACGTTCAAAGTACTGAAAGCCTTCCAATGACTCAAGATGGCCTTCAGTGCCAAACTCAACATTAAGTCGAACAGCGCATACTGCTTCTTTTGGAGATTTGGCACACCCGCGATGGATTTATATAGACTATCTGGAATGTTAATAGCGTGCCGACCCAGAACAACCGCTGCATTCGTTGCCATACCCCTTGCCAGTAGGTCACCAACTGTGGACAGTAGTATAGCATGTGCGCTAGTGTCCCCACGTCGGAACCGCAAGACCAACAGCGATCGTCCTCCTGCGCTTGCCATTTGGAAATCTTGACAGGGGTCAAATATGCACGATGTGCTAGAAAATACAACATCTGCGTGAGCGAGGCAGATCTCGATATCCGTATCTGAGGCCCCCAAAAGGAAGTCCACATTTCCGGGGTTGCAGGGGGTCCAACCTCATTTTCCCATATCAATTGAGCACCTCTGGGACTGCGACCATCCGCTGATCTAATGAGTTCCACGAACTTCGATATTAGCCTAGTTCCCAACCTGAGTTCTTGAACACGAAGATAAGACGGTTGTCCACTAGCAAGATGTAAAGGTGTCACTCCTGCTTTACTCAAACAATGCCGGAGCTGACCCCACTGAAAAAAGCATTTGTAAGGAAGTTGGAATTCCAGTTGTAGTTCTGCAAAGGATTTATATCTCCGTCCGCAAAGCAGTTGACCCAGGTGGAAAATACCATGGCGTATCCAAGTGGTCCATGCAAAACAAGTCCCTTCTATTTTAAAGCGTTGGTTGAGCCAAAGCGGAATGGCATCCGTGTAGATCTGCTCGCCCACCAGCAGTGGTACCACAAGATTAAAGGCTTGTTGGGTGGCCTTTAGGATCACATTATTTGTCTGGGCAGGTGTCACAGCTGCCCCAATACGTTGTCGCAATGGGAGAGGATCACTCACCGCAGCCTCAACTAAGAGCCAACTGGGGGCTCCCTGGACGTCCGACTCCTCCGCCCACCAGGAGCCCTGCTTTGACAGAGCTGCAACGTGGTACCAGTAGAAATCTGGAAAGTGGACCCCACCTTGCTTTTTAGGGAGCTTTAGCTTCCAAGCTGCAATACGCGGCGTTTTCTTCTCCCATAGGAAGACCAGTAGCTTTCTCTCCAAATCCTGGTAGAATTTCTTGTCAAAAAGCACCGGGATCATACTTAGGATATATGTAATTTTGGGGACAATAACCATTTTAATGGTTTCTAATCGTCCCCACCATGTCAAGTTTAATGGCGACCACTTATGTACGTATTCTTGCAGTATCTCGTTGCAACGGTTTATGTTAAGAGAGACCGTACCCGCCAAGGTAATGCCATAGGTGACCCCCAAGTATTTGAAAGATGATTTTTCAACCTGGAAGGAGTATCGTCGAAGTTCGTCTTCCGAGACTGCAGACGTGAGTGGTATACTTGTAGTCTTATCCAAATTCAACTTATAGCCCGAGATGTGAGAGTATTCCTCTATAGTCTTCAAGGTGACATCCACCGAATTAATATCAAGGAATAATAAGAGATCGTCTGCATAAGCTGATACTTTACAATGGTACCCCTCCAACGGTATTCCCGATATATGGGACATCTGACGAATTTTAAGAATCAGAGGTTCCAAGGCTAAGTTAAACAGCAGGGGGGATAAAGGACATCCCTGCCTAGTACCCCTTGTTAGTAGGAACTCCTGTGAAGTAGTACCATTCGCCGCCACCCGGGCTACCGGCCTAGTATATAACAGCTGGACACTCTTCAGGAAACTGTCAGGCACCCCCATCCAGCGCATGGTTTGGAATAGATAGGAAAGTTCGACCCTATCGAATGCCTTTTCTGCGTCCAACGCAAGGCCCACTATTGGCTGATCCACCTGCTGCGCCTTCCGAAGAACGTGGGCTAACAGACGGCCATTATCTACCGTAGATCTCCCTGGCATGAATCCACATTGGTCGGGATGGATAAGTGTCCCCAGGACCTTGGACAACCGATTAGCCAGGATCTTGGCGTAGATTTTATAATCTGCATTCAGCAGTGAGATGGGTCTGTAGTTCTCCACCTTCTCCGGGTCTCTCCCCGGTTTAGGGTGTATAACTATCGTCGCAGCCGCCAGTGCACCTACTGCTGGGCATTCATCTCTTACCCCATCGTAATAAAGCAATAATTCTGGTAACAGTTGGTCTGAGAAGGCCTCATAAAATTCAACTGGCAGTCCATCAGGGCCACTAGCTTTACCTTTGGCCAGCTGCTTAATAGCGGTGCGAAGCTCCTTGCCAGTGATAGCTGCGGCCAGGGGTTGTTGCTGTTGTATCGTGAGCTGGGGGCCCTCGATAGATGAGACGAAGTTTAAAAATGCCGACTCGTCACATGAGACTTCAGACTGGTAGAGTTTGGAGTAGAATGTTTCACAAAGCGCCAGGATCTCCTCATCTGACACCTTTAACACTCCAGCAGAGTCCTTCAACCCTGCAATCCGGGTCACCGCACGTTTAGTTTTTAACGTGTTCGCAAGTAAAGAGCTCGCCCGGTTACTATCATGTTAGCATCGCCCTTGTTGTGCTTTGAGGGACTCACTAACTTCAGCTTGCAAAAGAGTATTGTACTGGAACCTGAGCTTCTGTAATCGCAGGAGGATTGTCGGTTCTGCCCACTGGGCCAGGAGTCGTTCACCCGCTCGGATTTCCACCTCCAGCTCCGTTCTTCTCCTTACGTCCACTTTGTGTTTGCGAATCTTGTAGGCTGTCATATGTCCTCGGGCATTAGCCTTAAAGGCCTCCCACCAGGCCCACATTGAGGTATCTCCATATTGATTAACAGCAAAATATTCTGTGATGGCTTCCCTCATGGAGGTGCGGAATTCCTCATCTGCTAACCAGCGTTTCTCAAAAAAAAAACCGCACCTGAGATTTCTGTTCAGGGCCCACAGTAAGGTCTAAGAGGACCGCTGAATGATCTGAGACTGTTCTGGGGAGCATATTTGTGCCCACAATCTTAGGCAGTAGCGTCTTGGAAGTTAGAAAGTAGTCAATTCGGGTTTGTGAGTTGTGAGGCAGGGAGTAGAAGGAGTACTCTTTACAATCGGGAGAGAAGAGTCTCCAGGGGTCGAGCAGACCAAGTAATTCCTTCATATTCAGTAGCTCGTTAGACGACTGGAGCTTGTGCTGCGGCTTATAGGGAGTTCTATCAAGGAGCGGGTCTGGTATGAGGTTAAAGTCGCCCCCTAGAATAATTTGTGAAGACCCGGTACCTAAGAGCTCCTGGGTAACCTGGATAAAGAATTGTGGGTCATCATTGTTGGGACCATATATCGTCATGAAGGTGTAGGGGTCACCACTTAGCTGTGCTATTATCTTGGCCCAGCGACCTGCAGGGTCAATTTTAGTCTCTCTCACTTCTACAGGGAGGGTTTTCCTAAAAAGTATGATGACCCCTCCTTTCTTCTTAAGGGCAGGTGCTGAAAGGATATTCTGATAGATCCCATCCGCCACTTTGTAGGACTCGGCGAGGGATAAATGGGTCTCCTGCAAATATATTACATCTGCATTCTGATGTTTGCAGTAAGTTAGGATTTTCTTCCTCTTGGCAGGATTAGATATACCTTTGACATTTAGGGACAGTACCCTCAATCGGCAACTAGCCATACTTGGCCCTATAGGGATATATGAGGATGACACTCGCGGTCAACTGCCCCAGGAACAGGAAAACAAAGCATCTAAAATCTGCGACCACACAACCTGGCTGTATTGTGCCATGAACTGGTAGAACTTGCATGGCGAGGCCCCAACCGCCCATCTTGGCCCAGCCATCCCCCTCCCGACATATAAAACCTACATTCTATGAGCATAATTAGGCAGCAGGGATCCAATTAAAACAGGATATATAAGTCTACTTTGTATGATTTACAACTAAGGCTAAGTATTAGCATAAAGTACATTTTGCCAAAACTGACACCCACACACAACAACATTTACGTGCTGAGAGAGCAGGAGACTTAAAATAATACCATCCCTCTAGATCGCGGCCTACCGCAAAAGCAAGCATATAACTTTACAGCTAACATACCAGAGTCTTTATCTTCTTTCAAGACCCCACCTCCATCCGAACCCGCTCTTGTAGGAATGTACGGAGTGTGTGACCATCCGTGAAGGTGTGGGTATTGTTGTCAAGGGTCACCCGCATATTCGCGGGGTAAAAGAGTCCAAAACGCGCTTGGAGTTGCTGCAGCATAGGTCTGCAGGCCAAGAGTTCCTTCCGGCGCTGGGCCGTCTGCTTACTGAGGTCTGGGAAGAAGGCGATCCTCTGTCCCTCCAGTTGTAGATTTTGCCGTCGCTTCGCCGCCTGCATAATCTGAAGCACGTGCTGATACCGAAGTACTTTCACCACAAACGGGCGCGGTCGCTGGGTATGAGAAGACGGGTGCGACGGGACTCGATGGGCCCGTTCCAATTCCAGGGATCGCTCGAAGGTAATTCCCAGGAGCTCCGGTATTAATTTCTCAAGGTAGCTAATGGGGTCAGACCCCTCCCGGCCTTCTGGGATTCCCAAAATTCGAACATTGCTTCTCCTGGCCTGATTTGATTGATCCTCGATGTGCACTTCTAGGGCTGTGACCCTTTTTGCCAACGGGCCTATCTGTGCAATTACAGAAGACTGCCTGTCCACCTCGGCCTCAACATCGTCCAAGCGCCTGGTCATGTCACCCAGACGCTCCTTAACTTCTTGTAGGTCTTCTTGGACTTGCGCTAAAGTCCCAGAGTTAGTGGTGATGATATCTTTCACTGAGCGCAGCTCTTGTAATATCTCCCGCACCCCTTCCGATGTTACTTTATCGGGCGCCATTTTCTGAGGGGATGTGAGCTCCTGTTTAGCCCGCTTATTTGACTGACCCGATGCTTGCAGGAAGTCTATTCTAGCCGGTTTTAGGGTAGACATCTCTCCGTGATCCCCTCCAACGCAAAACTGTATTTGCAAGGGTCACCCGCTACCTAAATTAGCTCCGGATTCTACAGTGTTGAGAGGGAGCAACTAACTAAGCGGCCATCTTCTCCCGCGGTAGGCTCCGCCCCAATACATGTAATTTCAATCCATAGAGATTCTACAGCAAATTTTGTTTCCTGCAAAACTTTGATCCTTTCTGTCTCAATGCCCTCTCTAACATAGAGCGCAACCTCTCCACCAATTTGATCAGTTCTATCATTACGATATAGTTTGTACCCAGGTATCACAGTGTCCCACTGGTTATCCTCCTTCTACCATGTCTCTGAGATTCCCATCATATCTAACCTCTTATTTAGTGCTATATATTCTAACTCTCCCATCTTATTTTTTATACTTCTAGCATTTGCATACAAGCATTTTAGAGCCTGTATTTTATTAATATTAATCTGGCTATTGGTAGGCATGGGTAATTTGGAATCTTTACGCTCTGTCTGCACCATACTCAAGGACATTTGGGCTACTTTACTCTTTTTTGGAACCTCTCTGCTTTTGGTAGTATCCTTCAAGGATACCTTCTTCCGAACCATGCACTCTTGGGCGACTGTCGGCTGTCCTCTATTTTCTAGTTTAAAAGCTTCTCTATCTCCTTTTTAAAGGTTAATGCCAGCAGTCTGGTTCCATTCTGGTTAAGGTGAAGCCCATCCCTTCGGAAGAGCCCCTCCTTTCCCCAGAATGTTCCCCAGTTCCTAACAAATCCAAAACCCTCATCCTTGCACCATCATCTCATCCACACATTGAGACTCCGGAGCTCTGCCTGCCTTTTGGGTCCTGCACGTGAAGCGGGAAGTATTTCGGAGAACGCTACCCTGGAAGTTCTGGATTTCAACTTCCTACCTAAAAGCTTAAATTTAGCCTCCAGAACCTCCCTACCACATTTTCCTATGTCATTGGTACCAACATGTACCAAGACAGCGCACTCCTCCCCATCACTATCTAAGACCTTATCTAGGTGGTGCGTGAGGTCTGCTACCTTCGCACCAGGCAGGCATGTCACCAGGCAGGCGATCCTCACGTCCACCAGCCACCCAGCTATCTACATGCCTAATGATTCAATCACCAACTATAACAGCTGTCCTAACCCTTCCCTCATGGGCACATGGCCCTAGAGAAACGTCCTCAGTGCGAGAGTGTTTTACATCACCTGGAGGACAGGTCCTAGTTATAGGATCACGTCCTGCCACACCAAGGTGATGCTCTCCTGTCACGTGACCTCTCTCCTCCATGACAACAGGGATGCTGCCAGACTGGAGGTGGGACTTCAGAACTTTATCCCTGTAGGTCTCGTCAATGTACCTCTCTGTCTTTCTTATGTATTCCAGGTCTGCTAATCTATCCTCTAGAGAACAGACTTGTTCCCTGAGAGCAAAGAGCTGATTGCACTTAGTGCATATGTAAGACCTCTCACCAACTGGGAGAAAATCATACATGTGACACTCAATGCAAAATACTGGAAAGCCCCCATCTCGCTGCTGGACTGTTGTGTGTATCTTAGTTTAAAGCTTGTGTTTAGGTCTTTAAATTCTGTACTTACTAAGGGTTGGTGTGGATGCTAATACTAATAAAAGTGTATCTAATACCTTTAATATACCTTGTTCACCTGAAGCTTAATTAATCTCAGGTCCTCAATGTATGACTGATTTGGATAAAGAGCTGCACCTGAGAGCAGCCCCTTTCCTCTAAGACATGTAAGTACCTATAAAACTACAATTATCCCAGAGGTGGGTGGGTGTCGGGGAGGGAGGGAGGGAAATAAGACCTATTAAAAGAGGGCTGTTACAAGGTACCCTGTCCTGTAACCTCAGCAGGTGGGGAGGGGGTTAGTCCCTCAGGTAGACAAGAGCAGGAAAAAAAGTTTAAAGCGCAGCACTTCTGGGGACAGAGCAGGGAGAGATATTGTGGTAAGGAGGGTGAAGCCCAGCTAGGGAAAACTGAAAAAAAGAAGGATTTTTCTTCTTTGCGGGGGATGGGCGCACAAAACCACATACTCCATAGTAGAAGCCCTGAAAGGAACCTAGGGGGCAGAGCTAAGGGTAAACCAATCACAGACCACAGGACAACCCTGCATAGGAGTAGGAGGTCCAAGTGGGAGGAGCTAGGAAGGGAGTTGCCCTGCTCAGCAGTTAACAGGGAAAAAACAAACACAAGAAGGAGAGCCAGTTTGAGTTTGGAAGGGGCTGTGAGAAGAAGGTCCAGGAGGAGTGCAGGAGCAAGCACAAGTGGCAGCTGCAGTTCCAGGCCTAGCCCAGGTTCGAGTCCAGTTCCCAGGAGGCACAGACAGGAAAGATCTGGGGCCAAGCTGAGGAGAACCTTTGCAGCCAAGGAGAGCAGCAAAAGGAGGAACCATTATAAAGGCAGCCAAGAAAGGTACGCAGGGAACAAGCATTGCCAGCAGGACAGTTCTTGCTCTGACTCAGAGGAGACTAGCATACCCCAGAAGGCTCAGCACAGCAAGAAATATCTCACCAGGGAGGTTAAACAGGAGAGACCCCCAAGAGACCGGCCTGGAGAAGGCAAGGCCAGGCAGTGGGAGAGACTGTTTAATCTTGTGAAGACTCTTAAGGAAAAGACACCAGAGCACTTTCAGGAAGCACCCAGCTGTAGCTCAATTGAGAGCATGGAGGTAGGCCCTGAGGAAAGTGTTGTTGAGTCTGAGGTCTCTGAGATGGAATGTGAGCTGTGCACTAAGATACACTAGTAATGTGAGCTAGAAACAGTGGAATATAAAAAGAGGCTGTTGCAATTTAAAGACAGTTTCAGAAGCTGGAAGAGAGGAGTAAGCCTGAAGGAAAAGGGTTAAGAATCTCTCCTAAGAACCTGAAACTGCAGGAGCTCAGTGAAGGCCCAAACAGCTGAAACTGTTTGTGTGTGTGTGGCAACAGCAGGCTTGAAGCTGAGGACCCATCCACTGTGTGAAGAGTTTTACAAATGCTTTTGTTTTATAATGTTAAGCAATTGCAGTGAAGAACAGAAACTGCTATAAGTTTGTGCCAGGTTACAATGTTTTGGACATTTTGATTTCTGGAGAAGTTATCCTGTATTTTCTTTTGTCTGGAAAAAAGTTATGCTTGAAGAATTTTATGTTCACCACTTACCAGCCTGGAACCCGAATAAAATTTCCTGTGCGCTTTATTAACCACTTGGCTCTTCCTTTCGGACACAACTACACAAAAATCCTAGAAAGGGATATCAGATGGCCAGCCGTCCCTACTAGGCAACCGCCTGGTAGGGGCGCGAGCGTCACAGGTGGCGTAGTTCTTGGATGCGGTGTTCCAGTGGTCAAGGGGAGCGTCTTCGAGCCATACCTCTGGACGGAGAAATCCAGGAAGGGCGGTGACCGGATCGAGGCAACGGAAGAAAAACCGGAGCGGATTCGGATCGGAAGCGCTGTGACTGGTGGCAAATGCTGAGACCTGCATCAGAATCAGCTAACCCGTAGACTAGAAGGGGTAGGCCTGGATTCTGGTGTAAGGGGGCCACCAGCTGCTCACTAGGAGAAGTGGGTGTGGAAAAAAAAAAAAAAAGTGCCGCACTTTGTGTGTTTGTGTTGCAGAGACCGCAATCCAGGATGGAGGCAGCGGACGTATTGGCTTGGGTAGCGGACCAATTCGCTAAGCAGAGGGAGATGGCAGCGTTGAGCCAGGAGCAGGCGAGCTCCATGATGCGGGCCCAACAGCAACCCCTGCTGGAGATGATGGCCAAGTGGATCCGGACCCAGGAAGAGGCAACAAAACAAGCACAGACTGTCCCAAAGACACAGCCTGTTGGTACAGGTGGGGAAGGATTAGCCTTTGGACCTTTCTCATGTGGACGTTTAACCAAGGAGGACAACCTTGACGACCACATAGAGGCTTTTGAAAGAATAGCTGGTTTGGCACAGTGGCCGAAAGAGCAGTTGGCTGTAAGGTTTGCCACTGCCTTAAGCGGTGAGGCATTAGCCGCCTACAGGGAAATGCCAGTTGATTTAATTCATAACTATGAGCATGTTAAAGAAGCCATAAGGGATCGGATGGGCTTAAGTCCCTCCGCCTATAGAAGACTTCTAAGGGCATCTGTGTTAAAAGAAGGTGAAACACCACAAGCTCTGTACTATAGAATAAAGAGCTTAGTCTTTAAATGGCTACTGCCTGGAAAGAAGGATATAGATTCCATTATTGATACAGTAATACTAGAACAATTTATTGAAGCTGTTCCTATAGACATGCAAAGCTTCTTGATAAAGCAAAACTGTAAAAACACCCGAGAAGCCATAGTCTTGGCAGACTGCTTTCTGGAGGCCCAGAAATTGAGCCTAAAGAAAGGGGGCGTTTTTCAGGGTACAGGTGTGCAGGAAAAGAATGCAGCCTTTAGTAAGTATAGGACAGATAGAGATAAACCCATGGGAAAGTTTAACCTGCAAAGAAAATGTTTTTCTTGTGGTGAGCCCGGTCACCTCAAGAAAAATTGTAAAACAAAGAAGGCCTTTGTTATAACACACCCCAAGGAGATAGGTGAAGGATTCCTCCTGTCAGTAGAGGTGGAAGGAATAACCACAGAAGCACTTTTGGATTCAGGGGCTAGCCAGTCCATGATTTCTAGGAAATTATGGAAAGTGATAGAGGCCCAGAAGCAGTGCGCCCAAGAGTCCTCAAGGGGGCAGGTTAAAATTAAATGTGTGCATGGGGCTGCCTCTACCTACCCGCTCCAAGCCGTTAGAATAAAGGGCTTAGGCAGTGGAAGGGAGGTAGCAGTAGCAGTGATACCAAGACTCCCTCATGATATCATACTGGGCCGAGATTGGTCCCAGTTTAGGAAGGGGGTGGAGAAAGAGCTGCAAGGGAAAACAGGCCTGGTAACCACAAGCCCAGAGGTAAAACCTTCAGGAGAAGGAAAAGGGGAGAAAGCTGTCCGCCCCAGATCTGCTATGGGGGGAATAATACCTGCTCCCCTGTTTGGGAGAAGAATAGACCCGGGGAGGTCAATAGCCACTAAGAAAGAAGTACAGGCACCCAAACCAAAGTTTGTCATCAGGTTCTGTAGGGTTAGCCCTGAGGCTAGGATTCCCCAGCGGGCCACTGAACAAGCGGCTGGGCTAGATCTATGTAGCGCAGTTGAGGTAGTTGTACCCAAACAAGGGAAGGCCATAGTGAACACCGGACTAAGGGTAGAAATACCACCTGGGTGTTACGGACGGATCGCACCCAGGTCAGGCCTTGCCCTTAAAAATTTCATAGATGTAGGCGCAGGAGTCGTAGACCCCGATTACAGGGGAGAATTAAAAGTTCTCTTATTTAACTTCTCCCAAGAGAATTTTAAGGTGAACCCTGGAGACAGAGTGGCCCAATTAGTTTGCGAAAGGGTAGGCTTTCCGCCCGTAGAAGTAGACGAGTTTTCATCTACCACCAGGGACTCCAAGGGATTTGGATCTACAGGCCTAGGTGAGATAGAGGGGTTAACTGCCTGTTGTATTGATAAGGAAGAGGACGAACTAGGACCCCAACTAGCGAGGGGCAATACAGATCCTGTTTATAGGATTGGGGAAAAGCTCTCCTGGACACAGCAAAAGGAGTTGTCCGGAATGCTAAAGGACCTCTTGGACGTCCTTACCCCGGTACCGGGGGAAACAGGGCTGGTCGCGCATGAAATTGTGACCCTGCCTGGTGAAATAGCGCGCCAGCGACCATACAGACTCCCGGAGGCAAAGCAGAGGGAGGTAGTGTCCCAAATAAAGGAAATGTTAAAGATGGGTGTGATTGAAGTTTCCAAGAGCCCTTGGAATAATCCCGTAGTTTTGGTCCCTAAGCCGGACGGATCTATGCGTTTTTGCATAGATTTCCGTAGAGTGAACGACATCTCACGTTTTGATACCTACCCTATGCCGCGGATAGAGGAGATCCTAGATAGGCTAGGGCAAGCCAAGTATCTGACTACGTTAGATTTAACAAAGGGGTATTGGCAGATTCCCCTCACCAGGGAATCTAGGCCAAAAACAGCATTTAGTTCCCCAATAGGGCTTTTTCAATTTCGCCGGATGCCTTTCGGGCTCCATGGAGCAGCCGCAACCTGTCAACGGTTAGTTGACATGTTCCTCCGCCCTCACCAGCGATACGCAGCGGCCTATATGGACGACATCGTTGTTCATAGTTCACGGTGGGATGAACACTTGACCCAGGTTAGGGCAGTGTTGCGGGCATTGAAGCAAGCCGGCCTTACTGTAAATCCCGCTAAATGTATGTTTGGGGCATCTGAGGTAAAATACCTCGGGCACCTGGTGGGACAGGGTATGGTAAAACCTCTCTTTGACAAAGTAGAGAGTGTAAAAAAATTCCCGAGACCTGTGACCAAAAAGGATCTTAGGGGTTTCTTGGGATTAGTGGGGTATTATAGGCGGTTTATCCCCCACTTTGCAACCGAAGCAGCCGAATTAACCGAGAGGCTTAGAAAGAATGCCCCTAATATCTTGCTCTGGGATCAGGAGGCGGGACAGGCCTTTGTGAGGTTAAAAGAGAAATTGTGTGAAGCACCTATATTACGTGGGGTGGATTTTACTCTACCCTTTATCATTCAGACCGATGCATCGGAAACAGGCCTAGGGGCTGTGATGTCTCAGACGCAGGAGGGCTCTGAGCACCCGATAATGTTTTTAAGTCGCAAGTTAACTCCGCCGGAAAAAAAATACTCAACCATAGAGCGTGAGTGCCTTGCTATAAGATGGGCTGTTAATGCACTGAGATTTTATTTAACTGGCCGGAGATTTTTACTGGTGACTGATCACTCCCCACTTAAATGGCTTAATAAAATGAAAGACAATAACGCCCGTTTAACGAGGTAGTACATGGCCCTGCAGGAATTCGATTTTAAGATAGAGCATAGGGCCGGGAAGCTTCATACAAATGCAGACGCCTTATCACGTATTTCGTGCTGTTCGCGGGATAAAGCGACAGCCCGAAATAGTCTAAGGGGGGGGGGGGGGGGGATATGTGGTAAGGAGGGTGCAGCCCAGCTAGGGAAAACTGAAAAAAAGAAGGATTTTTCTTCTTTGCGGGGGATGGGCGCACAAAACCACATACTCCATAGTAGAAGCCCTGAAAGGAACCTAAGGGGCAGAGCTAAGGGTAAACCAATCACAGACCACAGGACAACCCTGCATAGGAGTAGGAGGTCCAAGTGGGAGGAGCTAGGAAGGGAGTTGCCCTGCTCAGCAGTTAACAGGGAAAAAACAAACACAAGAAGGAGAGCCAGTTTGAGTTTGGAAGGGGCTGTGAGAAGAAGGTCCAGGAGGAGTGCAGGAGCAAGCACAAGTGGCAGCTGCAGTTCCAGGCCTAGCCCAGGTTCGAGTCCAGTTCCCAGGAGGCACAGACAGGAAAGATCTGGGGCCAAGCTGAGGAGAACCTTTGCAGCCAAGGAGAGCAGCAAAAGGAGGAACCATTATAAAGGCAGCCAAGAAAGGTACGCAGGGAACAAGCATTGCCAGCAGGACAGTTCTTGCTCTGACTCAGAGGAGACTAGCATACCCCAGAAGGCTCAGCACAGCAAGAAATATCTCACCAGGGAGGTTAAACAGGAGAGACCCCCAAGAGACCGGCCTGGAGAAGGCAAGGCCAGGCAGTGGGAGAGACTGTTTAATCTTGTGAAGACTCTTAAGGAAAAGACACCAGAGCACTTTCAGGAAGCACCCAGCTGTAGCTCAATTGAGAGCATGGAGGTAGGCCCTGAGGAAAGTGTTGTTGAGTCTGAGGTCTCTGAGATGGAATGTGAGCTGTGCACTAAGATACACTAGTAATGTGAGCTAGAAACAGTGGAAAATAAAAAGAGGCTGTTGCAATTTAAAGACAGAGAGGAGTAAGCCTGAAGGAAAAGGGTTAAGAATCTCTCCTAAGAACCTGAAACTGCAGGAGCTCAGTGAAGGCCCAAACAGCTGAAACTGTTTGTGTGTGTGTGGCAACAGCAGGCTTGAAGCTGAGGACCCATCCACTGTGTGAAGAGTTTTACAAATGCTTTTGTTTTATAATGTTAAGCAATTGCAGTGAGGAACAGAAACTGCTATAAGTTTGTGCCAGGTTACAGTGTTTTGGACATTTTGATTTCTGGAGAAGTTATCCTGTATTTTCTTTTGTCTGGAAAAAAGTTATGCTTGAAGAATTTTATGTTCACCACTTACCAGCCTGGAACCCGAATAAAATTTCCTGTGCGCTTTATTAACCACTTGGCTCTTCCTTTCGGACACAACTACACAAAAATCCTAGAAAGGGATATCAGATGGCCAGCCGTCCCTACTAGGCAACCGCCTGGTAGGGGCGCGAGCGTCACAATATTTAATTTAAAGTAACAGTTAACCTGGCTACCACACAAAGGCCAGATAGTTGAAAGAGGCAGGGTAAGTTATACAGCTGAGAAAGCTGAAGTGCAAAACTAAAGGGAACAGGGAGATGAAGTAGCACACCAATAAAGACAAACAAATAAATAAATAGACAGCTAGAACTCACAGCAAAGTCGTCACAGGAGTTAAATATCCACCTCTATAGCAGAGCACTGTGAGGGCACTGCTCTTCCCAGAGCAGAGAGAGGCAACCCTTTTTTAAAAGACACACAAGCTATAAAACTAGAGGATATGAAATGAAGCTACAAGCAACATCAGGAAGTGTTTTTTCATGGAACGGTTGGTCGATGCCTAGAATGACCTCTTAGTGCAGGTGGTGAGGACAAAACAGTGAAATCAAATATTTATCAAATAATAATACAAGCTTAGTATTTCTGTAATGATTGTTATCATAGGTGAAGCATTAAAGGCACATTTCCTCTTCTTTAATATCTTTCTTTCTTTCTCAGGTAATTATTTCACAGACTGCCAGTGCATTCCGCGTGGTTCTACTCTCTTTGTTCAGCATGTACAGAAAGCGGGAGCATCAAGCAGGTCATTCGATGTATTGAACTGGTTGGATTTATAGACCCAAAACTCAACTATGGGTAACACATGAAAACTGAATTGTTATCTCCATGAGAGCGTTAAAGGGGTTATTTTAGAAGCCCAGGTGACAATTTAAATGTGTAAGTCGCAGCCACGTGCAATTAGCCATTGGTGAAATTTACACGTGGATGACCTCACTACATTCAAAATAGATGGGGACGTGTTAGAGGTGTACCGGGGATGTACAATGAATGGGATAAACTCTGCATGTGTAACCTCTATTTCAAATAGAGTATGCGTGTGTAAGCTTCAATTGTCCATGTCCAAATTTACACCTGCTCCCTAGCACAAATACGGATTTAAAAAGAGCCCCTTTTGGCTACTTCTTTATAGGAGGGATTAAGTGGGAATCACATGTTCCTCGTGAAGTATGGCACTTACACATGTAAGTCACCAGGTTTCCCTGTCAATAGTTTCCAAGTGTACCTTTCAGAAATGACGCCTTACATTGCACGTGGATATATATTTTAGAAATAGTTGTACGTTTAGTGGAAACATTTCTAAAATTCTGGCACAACTGAACACTTGTTCACCTGGATGTTCCAGTTCTGATATCCATGTCATGTCCAAAATGTGCCTTTAAATAAATAAAATGGGTACATACAACTCCTGAAATAATCACACAGAAGGCTTCTAAGATGAAACAGCTTGGCCTGTAGCGCCATCTTGTGCCTTATTACACTTCTCCAGTTTCCTATCAGAAGCCTGTCACTATTGCACACTGGATATATACTGTAATCTGATTCAAAGATTTTCATTTCAGTTCTCTGATTATGATCGTTTTTTCCAAGTGACCATTGACTCTTCCTCATACATACAATTTCCCTTATCCCATGGGGTTCCTCAGGGTTCTGCCCTTACTTCACTTTAACTTATCGTCTTTCTTAGCCCTCTAGCACCCCAGAATTGAAACATCAGCGCATACTACTTTGCTGAGGACATCCAGTTCTTGGCCCATCTTGATTCCTGTTTCACAGATCTAACACCTTTCAGCCACTATCTTACTAAAGTTGCTTCAACTTAACCCCAAGAAACCACCATAGTCTGGCTCACTGGAAGTGAGAGGCTCATGTGATCCCTTTACACAAAAGCGGAAGTAAGGATGTGGTTGAAAACTACAGGCCAGTTAGTTTAACTTCAGTGGTGAGTAAATTATTGGAAACGCTGCTAAAAGGGAAAATAGTGAGGTTTCTGGAGTCCAGCAGATTACAGGATCTGAGGCAGCATGGATTCACCAGAGGCAGGTCTTGTCAGACAAATCTGATTGATTTCTTTGACTGGGTGACCAGGGAGTTGGACCGAGGAAGAGCCCTAGATGTGGTGTATTTAGATTTCAGTAAAGTCTTTGACACTGTTCTTCACAGGCGACTTATAAACAAACTGTGCACCCTAGGGATGGACCCTAAAGTTACTGCTTGGGTTAGAAATTGGTTGAGTGGGAGTTGACAAAGAGTACAGGTAAATGGAGCTCACTCTGAGGAGAAAGAAGTTACCAGTGGTGTGCCCCAGGGATCTGTTCTTGGTCCGATTAGTTTTAATATTTTTGTTAGTGATATAGCAGAAGGGCTGTTGGGTAAGGTTTGCCTCTTTGTGGATGATACCAAAATCTGCAATAGAGTAGACACCCAGGAAGGTATAGATAACATGAGGAGAGATCTAGCTAAGCTTGAAGAATGGTCTAGAATTTGGCAGCTGGGATTTAATGTTAAAAAAATGCAGGTCATGCATTTGGGCTGCAGCAATCCAAGGGAGCAATATAGTATAGGGGGTGAAGTACTTTTGTCCACTAAAGAAGAGCGGAACATTGGTGTGGTTGTGTCTGATGATCTTAAAGTAGCTAAACGGGTAGAAAAGAGGCACACAGGCGCACACAAGCAAAACCAAAATAAAGACGGACAGACCTTGCGACAGAACCCACCGGAACCACATAGCAACTCCAGAAGGCAACGAAAAGCAACAAAAAACCAAAAAACACGGAAATCACCTCAATGAACAACACATCAAGAAACCAGACACACCTACAAACTACATCAAGGTACGCCTACAAACCATGCCACCATTCCTAGCTCCCATATACCTCCTATCACCCCTCCTGACCATCTACCCCCCCCTGCAGTCACACTCACCAACCTACCCAGACCAAGCACCACAACCATCCAAACCACCAACATCTACAACCCCCCCCTCACACGGAACAACACACAACAACCTACATCCCCAACCCCCAGAACAGCACCCCCCTATCCATTTCACTAATCAATGCACGATCGGTCAGAAACAAATACCACATGCTACACGACCTGATCGAAACCCAAAAGATTGACATCCTATGCATAATAGAAACTTGGCTAACAGACACAGACGCAGTGATCATGAACCAACTGACACCAACAGGATACAGCCTTCAACATTGCTCCCAAACACACACTAGAGGAGGAGGCGTAGCTATTATAGCAAAAAACAACCTTCACCTCAGGCACCATGCATCAGAAACAACCAATGAAGCGGACATACTCACCCTCACCAATAAGCACCTCTCACTCTGCCTGGTCTACCGAACACCCACCCAAAGCACCGATCTAACAAGGATACTTCAACACATATCTGAGAGCACCATCTCCACAAAAGAGCAAATAATCCTAGAAGGCTTTAATCTCCCATCTCTCCAAGACAAGCAAGCAGAAACCTTCATCAATGCTATGGAAGCAATGAACCTATCACAGATCATACATGAACCAACGCACGAAAAAGGAAATACATTGGACTTCATATTCCTAAATTCCCAAACCGCCATCTCAGACAAGAACCCAGAGATCACACACGTACCATGGTCTGACCACTACCTCATCAGCATATCTCACACCTACTGCCACATGAACAGCAAGGAGAACAAACAACACACAAGAAGATTTAAAATGTTCATCAAATAAGATTTCCTCGCACAAACCCTACCTGAACTCCAAACAAGTTCCAGCTATATTGACGACCTGGTCTGCAACTGGAACACCACAATCTCCGCTGCGGCCAGCACAATAAAAAGACTAAAACCAGACACACCTCTGCAAAAACTTAATGGTACACACCCAACCTCCGGAAGCTAAAGACCAAACTCAGAAGAGCAGAAAGAAAATGGAGAAAAACCAAAAAAGAGGATGACAAAAAGAATTACATATACGAATTGGACGCATGCCACACAGAAACAGACAAAGCAAAAAAGGCCTTCCATACAAAGATCATAAACACGTCAATAAACAAACCACGAGAACTCTTCAATATTGTCAAACGACTGACAAAAGCGCCCAACCACTCTGACCAACTACCAGACATCCCAACTGAACTACTAGCACGACATTACAAGCAGCTTCAACAACCACAGAATCCACAACTGAACGCAGAGACAACAACAGCAAACCACCCCATTACCACAGACAGAGACTGGAACACATTTGAAACAGTCACAAAAGAGGAAGTATCAGCCACCATCTCTCGACTAAATACCACCACCTCCCCACTAGACCCCTGTCCTACAGAATGGATAAAAAAAACAAAAGATGACCTGAGCACACCACAACCCCACATTATTAATGAGTCCCTCAGCCAAGGACGCATGCCAGATCTCCTTAAAACCTCAGTCATCTGACCAACCCTAAAAAAACACAACCTGGATCCCCTTGAACCCACCTCCTACAGACCTATAGCAAGCCTCCCGTTTACCGCCAAACTCATTGAGAAGGTAGTCCAGAGACAGCTCCAAGAACATTTAGATGCTAACAACATATTGGACCCACAACAACATGGCTTTCGTCCACTCCACGGAGTCGAGACCCTCATGACGTCGCTAATGAACACCCTTGTCATGGGAACTCAAGCCAAGCACTCTGGATATGCCATGATCTTCCTAGACATATCAGCTGCCTTCGACACCATCTCCCACAACATCCTCATACACAGACTACAAGCAATCGGCATCAAAGATAACATACTCCAATGGTTCCGTTCCTACCTGACCAATAGACGACAATTGATCTGCACAAACATATCAACCTCCCCCCCTTTCCAGCAACACCAAGGAGTACCCCAAGGATCCAAATTATCTGCCATGCTCTTCAACATCTACCTGCAACCACTCTGCTCAATCATACGCACATACAACATTGACTACCATATCTATGGGGACGGCATAATGCTCTATGCCCCAATCACAACATCCAACCCATCCAATAAACTCTTATCAGAATGCTTCACCGAAGTATCCAGCTAGCTACAAAAGAACAACCTATCCATCAACATAAAGAAAACTGAAGCCCTCATAGTAACAAAGGACCCAAACTTCACACCACCTATGCACCTCGACATTGGCACCACAAAAATATAAATACAACCACAAATAAGATACCTAGGAATCATCACAGACCAAGCACTCACACACAATCAACAGATCAAAAAAACCACCGCTGCAATCTACCAGAAGGCTAAAACAGTAAAACGCCTCAGACCTCTCCTTGAACCACAGGACTTCAGAACAGTAATGCAAGCCTTGACACTCCCCCACCTGGACTACTGCAGAGAGGCTCGCATCCTGGAGATGAATGCATGGCTGCGTGGATGGTGTCATCAAGAGCGTTTTGGTTTCCTAGACCATGGGATGCTGTTCCAAGGGTTGCAGAGCAGAGATGGCATCCATCTGTCCAAGAAAGGTCAACGCATCTTTGGTAGTAGACTGGTTAATCTACTGAAGAGGGTTTTAAACTAGATTCGTTGGGGATGGGTGAAGAAAGCCCCCAGGTAAGTGAAAGCCCCCAGGTAGGTGATACATTAAATACCTTTATGGAAATGGGTAACAGGGGTAACATATGGAAAGCAGTGTGTATTAATGCCCGTAGCATGGAAAATAAGATCCCTGAAGTTGAAGCTTTGGTGGGAGTGGCTGACTTGGATTTAGTGGCAGTTACAGAAACATGGTTCACAGAAAACCATGATTGGGATGTAACTATACCTGGCTATGCTTTATTCAGAAAGGACAGGGTAGGAAGAAGGGGAGGAGAAGTGGCACTATATGTAAAAACTACTATTAAAGCTTTGGAATTACAGAGCTTAAAAGGGAGAGAGGAGGCATTGTGGGTTATACTAGAAAGAGGGAAAGAGAAATCTATTTGCATTGGTGTGATATACAGACCTCCCTCACAAGAGGAAGAGGTGGACAGAGAGTTAATTGAAGACATACGCAGCATTGCTAGGAAAGGGGAAGTGCTACTGATAGGAGATTTCAATATGCCAGTTGTTGATTGGCACATTCCTGCTGCAGTATCATCTAGAAGTAATGAGATCCTGGATTCTCTACAGGGAGAACTATTCAGGCAATTGGTAACAGACCCCATACGTGAAGGGGCCATATTGGACTTGGTGCTTACCAATGGTGAAAGTGTTTCTGATGTTGTAGTGGGAGATCATTTTGCATCCAGGTAGAAAAGGCGACGGCAAAAGCTAGAAGGATGCTTGGGTGCATACGGAGAGGAATGGCTAGCAGAAGAAAAGGAGGTGATAATGTCTCTGTATAAGTCTTTGGTGCGACCTCATTTGGAGTATGATGTGCAATTCTGGAGACCGCACTTTCAAAAGGATGTGAACAGGATGGAGTCGGTGCAGAGGGTGGCTACTAAAATGATTAGTGGGCTTCATTATAAAGCATATGAGGACAGACTTAAGGATCTTAATATGTACACCTTAGAGGAAAGGCGGGATAGAGGTGATATGTTCAGGGAGAGAGCCTCTTTCAATTGAAAGCAAGTTCTGCTACGAGGGGACATGGGATGAGGGTGAAGGGAGATAGATTCAGGAGTGATATGCGGAAATATTTCTTTACAGAAAGAGTAGTGGATCCATGGAATAGTCTCCCAGTGGAGGTGGTAGAGATGAGGACAGTAACTGAATTCAAAAAAGCATGGGACCAACACAGAGGATCTCTAAAGGTCAAAAGTGGACTGTTGTAGTTGTTGTTATGGAAGAACAGACTAGATAGACCATGTGGTCTTTTTCTGTCATCATGTTTTTATGTTTCTATGTTTCTAATATAATATACTATGGACTTCCAGCCACTCATACCAACCCACTTCGAACTGCCTTAAACACCACAGTAAGAATTATCAAGAATGCCAAAAAACAGGACCACATCACCCCAGTCCCGAGGGAGGTACACATACTCCCTCTAGAAGCATGAATCAAATACAAATTCGCCCTACTCACTTACAAAGCTCTCTACCAAACTCAAACTTCCCAGCTCCGCACTCTACTGCCTCAACCAGCCCACAACAGAACAACCAGACAAACCACCAACAACTCTCTCACCATACCTCACAAAAGAACGAAATACAATCAACGGACCTGCAACAGAGCCTTTGAACTATATGCACCATCCCTCTGGAACTCTCTACCGAATCACATCAGAAGCAACACAGACCCATCATCTTTCAGGAAACAACTTAAAACTGCACTATTCCAAGAATTCCTCAGACCAGAAACAAGCACCCACCACTGACTCCCTCCCAACCACCATATCTCATCCCCTGAACATATGTCCTATGTAACCATAACACAATGTCTATATCTATGTCCCAATTTAACTGTCAAAAATCATTATTGTTGGCCACCTGGTGACGGCCCCAAACACTTGTAATTGATTATTGTATGTTCCACCGCTTTGACCCGGTGAAAAGCGGGATATAAATATAGCTAAATAAATAAAATAAATAAATAAAAGGCGACAGCAAAAGCTAGAAGGATGCTTGGGTGTATAGGGAGAGGAATGGCTAGCAGAAAAAAGGAGGTGATAGTGCCTCTGTATAAGTCTTTGGTGCGACCTCATTTGGAGTATTGTATGCAATTCTGGAGACCGCACCTTCAAAAGGATATAAACAGGATGGAGTCAGTACAGAGGGTGGCTACTAAAATGGTTAGTGGTCTTCATTATAAAGCATATGAGGACAGACTTAAGGATATTAATATGTACACCTTAGAGGAAAGGCGGAATAGAGATGATATGACTGAGACGTTTAAATACCTCCATGGCATAAATGTTCAGGGAGAGAGCCTCTTTCGATTGAAAGCAATTTCTGCTATGAGAGGACATGGGATGAGGGTGAAAGGGGATAGATTCAGGAGTGATATGAGGAAATATTTCTTTACGGAAAGAGAGGTGGATCTGTGGAATAGTCTCCCAGTGGAGGTGGTAGAGATGAGGACAGTATCTAAATTCAAAAAGCATGGGACAAACACAAAGGACCTCTAAAGGAAAAAAGGTGGCTGTTGTAGTTGTTGATATGGAAGGACAGACTAGAAATGCCATGTGGTCTTTTTCTGTTGTCATTTTTCTATGTTTCTATGTTTCCTCTTTCCCATCACTCATGTCCCTCCCCAATGGATCCCCTATCAGATTTGCCTCTTCTCTTAAATACGTTGGGGTTTTACTTGACCCAGAGCTATCATTCTCCCCTCCAATCAACTCTGTTTTGAAAAAAATCTTTCTTTTCCCTTTGCAAATGTGCTGTTTTTCCTTTTTTAGACAAATCCTCTTCTGGTCATTTCTCATCTAGATTATTGTAATGTTGTTTACTCTGGTTTCCCTAAATTTGAAATAAAATGTCTACAAACAATACAAAATCCTGCAGTTTGTATTCTTTTGCATGCTGGTAGATCTGATCACATCACACCACTTGTCATCCTGTGGGACTGGTGCCTGTGGCTTACTCAGACCCAGAAACCTGAACCGAAGAAAATGGATTCTTGTTACAAAGGCCTCTGACATGTTTCAAGCCTGAGACCTGCTGATGCCTGCACGCAACTGCCTGCTGAGTGTTTATGGACATAGACTATTTTTTCCTTCCTAGCCTACATGTAAGAGAACATGCGTTTCAGGCCTTTCTCATCTGCAGACTGCTTCTACTGGCCTTGGACATCTGCAGCGATGTATGAGACTGCAGAACATCTTCTCCTGCATTTCATTTATCATCGTGGACCCTACTATGCACAAGACCACTGCCTCCTTATTCACCCATACGCCCAGAGTATCTCATGACAACCGATCGCTGAAGTGTGATAAGGAGTTTGCACAAGGAATAATAATGTACTGAATGCAAAGAACTTTAATGCCCTTTTGCTTTTCCTTGCTGCTTACACCAGCAAAACATCACAGTGTCATCCCAAGGCTGTTTCACTAACCCTGTTAGATGAACTAAGTAGCTTGTTTACAAAGCTGCGGTAGCGATTCGCGATCGTTATCGGAGCCGCGGCCCCATTGAAATCAATGGGGCCGCGGCTCCGATAACGATCGCGAACCGCTACCGCGGCTTTGTAAACAAGCCCCTAAGTCTCTCACAGGTACCTCTGGTACTCCTTGTTACCACGTGTGACAGTTAGAGCCTCAGTTGTTAGCAAATCTGCCTCATTGGACTTGCTGTTCCAGAATATGACGCAGACGTCATCTACCTTCATGCACCCTGGCAGAGTTAAGCTATCAATCTTATGTTTCACTCATGAGTGGAGATTAGTCAGACAGTTCCATTCTGTACCATCCTCAGTGCAGAGCGAACCTGTGACCTTTGCTTGATAGTTAGTGATCTATTTCTGCTTTCTTAAGAATGATTAGCACTGCTGCCAGACCTGATTACCCAATTCTGTAGGTTTAACCTTATTTTTATCCATCATAAATCTAGTATATAATCGCACAGGGTTGTCTCTTTCTCATAGCTCATTGCCAAAATGTCTCACCGAACTGCAGAAAAGGAAAACAGCAGAACTCCTCTAGGTACAATAGTGAAAATATATTATCTTATGCGACAACTGATACCCTACAATCCAACACACTGCTCACCTGTTTCCTCCAGGATCAACATTAAGTTGCCATCTCTAGCTCATAAAACTCTCTACATTGCTACTCTCCTGCCTTCTCGCCTTTTACACTCCAACCCCCCTCCTCCTACTATGCCTACTACTATTACTACTACTACTTATTGCTTGTATAGCGCTACAAGGCATACACAGCACTGTACATGTTCAGGTAAGAGAGTCCCTGCTCTTCAGAGCTTACAGTCTAATCAAGACAGACCATAGTAATGGCAAGATACACATAGGTGATAAGCAGGGAAATAAGGGGGTCAGGAAGAGGTGGGTTTTTAGCCTGGATTTGAATAGGGCTAGAGAAGAAGGATAAAGCAAACTTGCTTAACCCTGGGAGTACTGATGGAGTCAAAAGTGACCCCATTGCAAGTTTCACAGTGCGTATCTCGGAAACTAGTTGTTCAAGAATACAATCTTTTTATGACTTTTCACATGTCAATATTCTCTTTATATTGCGCCATGAGAGGAATAATTTTCATCCGCTAGGTGACGCTAGTGATGAATTGCAGCACAGAGTACCAGTGGGGTCATTTTTGACCCCAGTTGCTTACGTCCGGTTTGGATCGTGATACAATTTTCAGTTTTGTGAATTTTTTGATCTGACAAAGGTATTTATCATTAATTACACAGATACACTACCAAAGAACTGCCTCCAGTTTTGCAACTGATTCCTATAGATTTTGGGGTGCTGAATCCAGGAAAAATAGCCAAAATGTTCCATCACGTCACTTTTTCTTGCAAAATTAGATTTCTTACCCATATAAGGAATGTTCACATAATTTCTTTTTAGCCGACTGCAGTTTATTTTCTTAGCCCAAAATAGAGGTTGTAATGGTTAACTAAGTAGAAACACTCCCTCATGATATTTTAGAGTGTTTTGTATTCATTTTATACATTAACAGGACAATTGGGAGGCGGGGGGCTAAATCCAGTACTCGCGCTGGCGCATGTTCTTTCCTGTTCGCCTCGCCTCGTTCGCTCGCTCAAACACGGTGGTTGCGACATGAACGTTCCTGTCAAATTTCAGTTTCTTGCAAGTTCATTATTACCTTTTGTTTGCTCAGTCGTAATCCAGCTTTATTCCGAAGTGGTTCACTACAGTTGTAGTTTGCAGTGCTGTGTATTTGTGATGGCTCAAAGAGCCAGAGGTTGCGTCAACTCTCCGGACAGTTTTTGTTTTATTTGTGGGGAATATACCGTGAAAAAGCGGCAGAGGAACATTTCTGCATTTATTAAAAAAGTATATTTCGCCTATTTCGGTTTGAAGTTAGGTGATCAAGACAAACCGTGGGCTCCTCACAAAGTGTGCAAGACATGTGAGGAAGATCTACGCTTATGGATGAAAGGTAAAAAACAAGCATTTCATTTCGGAATACCTATGATGTGGCGTGAACAAAGAGACCACAGCAGTGACTGCTATTTTTGCTCTTGCATTGTGAAGGGATACAACTTAAAAAATAAGAACGTAATAAGTTACCCCAACCTTCCCTCAGCAATTAGGCCTATGCCTCATAGTAACGAAGTACCTGTGCCTGAACCACCAAAATCTTTGGATCATATTTGTGTGGACGGTTCTGATCATGATGAGACTCATCAGATGGCTTTTCCCGATGAGTCCAGTACTTCCGAGTTTGAAACTGAACCAGATCCGAAACCTGAACTTTTCTCTCAAGCTGAATTGAATGATTTAGTCCGGGATTTAGGACTCCCAAAAGATGCTGCCCAACTGCTAGGTTCTCGGCTTAAACAGAAAAATCTATTGTCACCAGGAACAACTTTTTATTGGTACCGCAACCGCGAGACACAATTTTTGAAGTATTTCAGCAAAGAGGAAGATTTGGTATTTTGCAACGATATATACTGAGTGATGGAAAAGTTTAAACTCAAGTATGATCCTGCTGAATGGCGGCTGTTCATTGATTCATCAAAAGACAGCATAAAAGGTGTTCTTCTTCATAATGGCAACACATTCGCTTCAGTTCCTATTGCTCACTCTGTTATTCTCCAAGAAAAATACGAGAATTTGGCCCTGATTCTTCAGAAGATTCGTTATGATGAGCATAAGTGGATGATTTGTGGAGACTTTAAAATTCTATCCATGCTATTAGGGCAGCAATCCGGTTTCACCAAATATCCCTGCTTCCTTTGCTTGTGGGATAGCCGGGCCCGCGACCTACACTGGGGGAAAAAAGACTGGCCAATTCGGGAGTATTTGAGACCCGGTGAGAAAAATGTTCTTCATGAGAGCTTGGTACCTCGTGATAAAATTCTATTACCACCTCTCCACATTAAGTTGGGTCTCATTAAGCAATTCATCAAGTCCCTTCCAAAAGATGGTGAGTGCTTTCGGTACCTTTGCTCAAAGTTCCCCCGACTTTCTGAAGCAAAGCTAAAGGAAGGAGTGTTTGTTGGCCCTGATATAAGGAAACTCATTTCAGATGGAGCATTCGCTGAAACGATGTCTGAGAAGGAAAAAGAAGCCTGGGATTCCTTCAAGGATGTTTTCTCAAATTCTTGGGGAACAGGCGGGATGAGAACTATAAGGATATTGCTGCCAGGATGCTCAATGCCTTCAAAGAACAAGGCTGTAACATGAGCCTGAAAGTCCATTTCTTGCACTCCCATGTGAACTACTTTCCCGAAAACGTGGGGGCGTACAGTGAAGAACAAGGTGAAAGGTTTCACCAGGACATCAAGGACGCAGAGAGAAGGTACCAAGGAAGATGGAACACCACTATGATGGCTGATTTCTGCTGGTTGCTGCTGCGGGAAACCCCAGATAAAAAATACGCCAAGCAGCGCGCCAAGAGAAGCATTCGGGGGAAGAAGAAACGGGCCCACCAGGAGATTGATTGACCCAAGAATGACTTTAAAATCTAAACTGTGTTGACAAATATCGTGTTTTTACTAAACTTTGAAATAAAAATTTGCTAGTTATTACCACAGTGTCGGATCTCATTTATTAGAATTTTATTTTCACACCATCGGGTGTTTGTCTTCATGTATTGCAATGGTGCGGTTTGCGTTTTCTATTCTTACATACATACCTGTACAACATTTTTTGCACATTTCTTTGCTTTGCTTTGTGTCTAACCTCGCTCTTATATGCTCAATGTTTGTGCACATGTATGTGGCTGTTTTAAGTGCAGACAATTTTGCTACCATCACAGTGTGTTTTGTTGACATTACTCTATTCTTATGTGTTGCCTTGTTACAATTTTCTTTATTCTTATTTGAATAACTACTAAACAATTAGTATAAAGAATTCATCCAAGAAACTTTTATCTCGATCGCACTCAATCTGAAACGTTCACCTCAAACTGCTAACCCAATGTAGCAAAAAATCTGTACGTGATGGAGCAAATTGGTTACCAGATTTGGATTCAGCGCACCAAAAAACGTAAAAATCAATCGAAACATTAGAGGCAGTTTTAAAAAAAATTTTTTTTAGTGTACCTGTGTTATCTATCATTTATTTTTTGTACCCGTATTTTATGAAAATTACACATTTTCTGTAATTGATATCATACGTTCTCTCATTATTTCCGATGAAATCTAAAGGCTTTCAGCTCGTTCATCACGATTATTGTACATCTATAGTAAAACTGCTTTGCGTTTTATTCAATTTTATCTTTCTTTATTTATTTTAGGTTATTGTTTATGATGTCAAAACGAAAGTATTCAGCTGTCCAAGTAAGAGAAATATTGCAACGAGATGCTGACAGTGACGGCTCTGAGCCGTCTGATGATGCAGCATATTCAGCAAGCGAAGAAGCATATCAGCCAAGTTTGGGCGATAAATCTGATGATGACAGTCATGATTCAGATGGCGACAGCAGTTGGTTGCCAAATGAATGTGAGACTGATGTTGAGCCGGTAACATCGCCTGCAGCAAAGAGTCAAGTTACAGGTCGAGGCTGTGCTGGACAGGGAAGAAGGCAGAAGTCCTCGGTGTCAGTATCATCTGTGAGGAATCTTAATTGTGGTCGTAGAGGAGCTAAGAGGTCATCAACTATAAGCACAAATGTTGCCATTGAAGCCTATGTATCTAAGGATGCCATAGAACAGGACATCTATAAAGCAAGCTGCTGGAAGATATGCCAGAGTTAATGTCATGCCCGTACAACACGGTCCTACAAGATATGCTGTACGAAACGTTGATGGACCTCTCGCAGCATTCCACTTGTTCATGAGGAAGAACTTATTGAATGAATCATGATGTGGATGAGCAAACAAGGAAGACACATTTATGACGACACCTGGAAAGATTTGACAGATGGAGAATTTCAACGTTTTCTTGGACTTCTGATCCTCTCAGATGTGTACAAGTCACGAAATGAATCCATAGTTCAGTTGTGGAACCTTGAAGACGGTCGTTCTGTTTTCGGCAAAAATATGGCCCATAACCGTTTTCAGCAAATTTCTTTGCTCTCAGATTTGATGATGCAACCAACAGAAGTGAACAACGAGGCGTGGATAAGCTTGCTCCAATCAGACACGTTTTTGATACCTGGGAAGCAACTCTAAGTGATGCCTTTGTTCCTGGTGAAAATGTTGCCGTGGATGAGCAACTGCTTACATTTCGTGGCCGTGTTCCGTTCAGACAATATATTCCCAATCGAAAAGGTACCTGACACGGCATGCACTATTTGTTTCCAGATATATATATATCGCTACGTTCATACAATCATTTGTTCATGTCTGCAGAAATAAGATATGCCAGAGAGATTATTGATTTCATACATTATCTTATGGTCCCAAGTTTTTGTGGTGTGCCTCACCCCTGAAGAAGTATTTTACGAAACACAGCCTGTGTTGGGTTTGGCCTCCCCTACATCTCATAAGGACTAATAAAGAGTTGTGAGTTTTAATCACTCCCCACATCTTTGTACTGTTTGCAGCATAGATTACGTGGCAGTGTGCTGTTTTTTTTCTGGTGGACTAAATCCAGAACGGCAGTCCAAGTCAAAGCACAGACGTTGTCTGTTCCTCTTGAAATTAGGAAAGCAGCTGCTTCAGAGTAATTGCAGCGAGACTTCTTCCAGCATTGAAGAAGCCACTGATGCTGTTTGCAATGTCGGGATCCCAAAGAAAAGGGCAAGGCATCACTGCCGTTCCAGAGAAAAAGACAAGAAAAGCAACATAGTTTGCACCTCCTGCAAGCGCAATGTTTGCAAAGAACATTCAGAAATTGTCTGTGTCTCATTCAAATGACTGTAGTACTTTACTGTGTTCATCAAGTGCATGCAAAAAACTCTTCTTCATGTAATTTTATGATAAAGCATAAAATTTCAAAACATTTAACCTTCATATAATAAATAATTAATTTGGAATAATATTTTGTCTGTTTAGTTTACATTTTTCATGGTTAACAATTAAAATTCATTGTGGGGTCATTTATGACCCCAACAGTATTCAGTGTGTGCAAAAAATCTCGGTAATTCCAGGGTTAACAAATATGTATGTTCTGTGTTCACAGATGAAGGGCCAGGAGCAAGATCTCAGACAACACCCACAAACAGCAACAGAAATGAGGGGGATCTGAAATGATTTTTAGAAGACTGTGTTCATGAGGAACTAGCTAAACTAAACGTAGACAAAGCAATGGGACTGGATGGGATACATCCGAGAATACTGAAGGAATTTGGGGACATTCTAGAAGCTCTACTGATTGACATTTTTAATGTCTCGTTGGAGTAGGGAGTGGTTCCAGAGGACGGGAGAGAGGCACATATGGTCCCTTTACACAAAAGTGGAAGTAACCTCAAATAATGACCTCCCTAGCCTATTGTCTGTGTTTTACTATTTTCTTTGTCCCTTTCCTGTCTCAAATATGACGTTACTTTCCCCCTCCGCAGCAATGTTTTATATTTTATTGTAAACCTCCCTAATGTCTTGATGTGGGCAGTATATCAAATGTAAACTTAGATAAAAGATAAAGATAAGGATGTGGTTGAAAACTACAGGCTGGTTAGTTTAACTTTGGTGGTGAGTAAATTATTGGAAACGCTGCTGAAAGAGAAAATAGTGACGTTTCTGGAGTCCAGCGGATTACAGGATCCAAGGCAGCATGGATTCACCAGAGGCAGGTCTTGTCAGACAAATCTGATTGATTTCTTTGACTGGGTGACCAGGGAGTTGGACCAAGGGAGAGCTCTAGATGTGGTGTATTTATATTTCAGTAAAGCCTTTGACACCGTTCCACACAGACATCTTAGAAACAAACTGAGCACACTAGGGATCAATCCTAAAGTTATTTGGATTAGAAATTGGTTGAGTGGGAGTTGAGAAAGAGTACATAAATGGAGCTGACTCTGAGGAGAAGGAGATTATGAGTGGTTTGCCACGGGGATCTGTCCTTGGTCCAATTCTTTTTAACATATTTGTTAGTGATATTGCAGAAGGGTTGTCGGGTAAGGTTTACTTCTTTGCAGAAGATACCAAAAATCAGCAATAGAGTAGAGTCCCAGGAAAGTGTAGATAACACGAGGAGGGATCTAGCTAACCTTGAAGAATGGTCTAGAATTTAGCAGCTGAGATTTAATGCTAAAAAATGCAGGGTCATGCATTCGGACTGCAAAAATCCAAGAGAGTGCTATAGTGTAGGAGGTGAGGTAGTTCTGTCCACAAAAAAAGAACAGGACCTGTGCATGATTGTGTCTTTTGATCTTAAAGTAGCTAAACAGGTAGAAAAGGCAACGGTGAAAGCTAGAAGGATGTTTGGGTGAGAGGGTGAGGAATGCCCAGCAGAAGAAAGGAGGTGATAGTGCCTCTGTATATGTCTTTGGTGCAACCTCATTTGGAGCATCATGTATAATTCAAAGGTTGGAGTCAGTGCAGAGGGTGGCTACTAAAATGGTCAGTGGTCTTCGTTATAAAGCATATGAGAACCAGGATCTTAATATGTATAATTTAGAGGAAGATTCAAATAAACATGGGGCAAATACAGAGGATCTCTAAAGGAAAAGAGGAGGCTGTTGCAGTGGTTGATATGGAAAAGCAGACTAGATAGGCAATGTGTCTTTTTCTGCCGTCATGTTTATATGTTTCTAACTCAGAAAGTTTGTTCCAAGCATATGGAGCAGCAAGATGGAATGAGCAAAATCTGGAGTTTGCAGTGGCAGTGAAGGGCACACGTAAAAGGGATCTGCCAGAGGAGTGGAGTTACCAAGGAGGAGTGTCGTTGTTGATGTTGTTCTTGTTAAGTGACATCGAGTCTGTGTTGACTCATGGCGATCATCTGGATAGTTGTCTGTCTTCAGTCAGGTGTTTTTTTGTTGATAGATTGGCATCTATAGCTGCTGTTATTGTATCGATCCATCTCATTGCTGGTCTTCCTCTTTTGTGTTTTCTTCAACCTTGCCAAGCATGATGTTTTTCTGTAATGGTCTCTCTCTTTTTATGATGTCTCCAAGTATGAAAGTCCAAAGTTTTATCGTCTGAGCTTCTAAAGAAACCTTAAGTTTGATCTCCTCTATCAATGACTGGTTTGTTCTTGGGGCAGTACATGGTATACACCGGTGCTTTTCAAACGTTTTTCCTGTATGACCCCATTTTAACAGCTGAAAATTCACGTGACTCCATATGATAATGAAATCAAAATCTTTCTTCTCCCTTCACAAATGTGCTATTTTTCCCTTTTTAGACAAATTCTCTCAAACTACTTTGATTCTCAATCTGGTCATTTCTCATCTGTTTATGCCAAGGCAAGTCTCCAGCCTCCTTCCCCTCCCTCCACTAATCTGAAGCAGGGAAGTCAGAAGCAACAGTAGTAACAGCATCAGCGGCCATCAGCACAGGTCCCTTGTGTCAGTGTGCAGTATATGCTTACAGCCCCCAGTACTCAGCATGGGAAGCAGCAGTCAGCACAGGGTCCCTTGCATCAGTGTGCATTGGGTGCTTACAGTCCCCAGTACTCAGCAAGGGCGGCATCAGTTAGCACAGGGTCCCTTGTGTCAGTGTGCATTGGGTGCTTACAGACTCAGCACAGGTTTTCAGTCTAACAGGAAGCTTACCCAGGAGGAGGCAAGGGCCTATGAATGTTCACTGGTTCACAGACCACATGCTTACTGGCAACTGCGACTACTTGGCATAGGTCATAGTGAAAGCCCAGAGAGAAGGGGAGATGGCCCGTGTTTCTGTGACCCAATCCACTAATGATATGACACCATTTGGGGTCCCGACCTCAAGTTTGGGAACCACTGCTTTAAACCCTGCTGGCAGTGTTTTAGTCTTCCTTCTACTTACAGGTTCTGCCTGTTCTTGGTAAGGGGACAGAAAGGCTGCATCACATTAACAGCTTTAATACATGGCTCCAGACCTGGTGCAAACAAGAAGGATTCAGATTTATTGGTGACTGGGGAAACAGATGGACCAACAAGAGACTATACTGTGCTGATGGACTACATCTCTCTGTCGCAGGGAAAATAATCTTAAGTGAAAAATTCAGGCAGTATGTGGATATGCATTTAAACTAGGAAAAGGGGGTGACGGATGTGGAAGGTCAAGACCAGCACGCCACCCCCTGCAAAAGCAGAATAATACCAGAAACAGCCACACTTTTAAACCACACATCAAAAACAAGTGGGAAAATGTGGGCAGAACAAAATCAATGCAAAATACACACAAGCCAGGTAAATGCTGGAAAGCAATGAGCACAAATGCTTGAAGCTTAGCCAACAAAGTTCCGGACCTGGAAGCCCTAATGGTGGAAATGGATTTGGACATTGTAGCTATTACAGAAACATGGTTTAATGAATCGCATGATTGGGATATAGCCATAGCTGGCTATAATCTATTCAGAAGAGACAGAGAAAATGGAAAAGGAGGAGGAGTAGCCTTGTATGTCAAAAGCAATATTAAAGCTACTGAAATGCAGGGGACATGGGGAAAAGAAGAAGCGCTCTGTATTGCGATGGAAAGAGGGGATGGCACTGTCATCCATACTGCTGTAGTCTACAGACCTCTGACTCAAATTGAAGAGATAGATAACGATTTGATTATAGATATTGTCAAGATAGCCATAAAGGGGGAAACGATCATTTTGGGTGACTTTAATCTACCTGATGTGGATTGGATTACTCCTTCTGCACATCCAGAAAGAAGCAAAAATATTGTAGATGCTCTCCAAGATGCATTACTTAGACAAATGGTCATGGAACCAACCAGGGAAAGCGCAACACTGGATTTAGTGCTCAGCAACGGTGATAGCGTGTCGAATGTCTGCGTGAGTGCCCCTGTGAGCAACAGCGTTCATCACACGGTGTGGTTTGAGATATAAGCCAAGGTACAGGCCAAACATAGCAAGCTTAAAGCCCTAAACTTCAAAAACACTGACTTAAATAAAATGGCTGAGTACCTAAAGGAGGAGATGATGGGGTGGAAGGAGATAAGGGAAGTGGAATTGCTACGGGCTGAACTAAAGGTGGCAACAAAAGGGGCAACACACAAATATGTAAAAAAAGTAAACAAAAACAAGAGAAGGAAACCTATTTGGTTTTCCAAAGAAGTGGCTGCTCAAATAAAGGCAAAAACCACAGCTTTCACAAAATTCAAAAGCGTGCAAACAGAAGAACACAGAAATGAATACAGGATCAAACTCAAAGAGTCAAAAGAGAAATAAGGATAGCAAAATCAAAGGCAGATGAAAAAATGGCTAAAGATGTGAAGGGTGGAGACAAAACTTTCTTCAGGTATATTCGGGAAAGGAAGAAGATCAGAGTTGGAATTGCAGGACTCAGAAGTGCTGGGAAAGGACTTGTGGAAAGTGTCATAGAAAAAGCGAAATTGCTAAACAAATACTTCTGCTCTGTTTTTACTAAAGAAAATCCTGGAGATGGACCAGCTGTGACTCCCAAATATAAAAATGGGACTGTAGTAGATACCACACCATTCACAGAAGATGAGGTGTTGGAACAACTTGCTAAACTGAAAGTGGACAAGGCCATGGGACCGGATGGGATACATCCCAGGATACTGAAAGAGCTCAGAGAGGTTCTTGCAGGGCCGTTAAAGGATGTATTCAACAGATCCTTGGAAACAGGAGAGGTTCCTTAGGACTGGAGAATGACTGATGTCGTACCTCTACACAAAAGTGGTGACAGGGAAGACGTGTCAAACTACAGACCCGTGAGTCTTACCTCGGTGGCGGGAAAAGTAATGGAGGCGCTCCTGAAAGAGCGAATAGTGGACTTTCTCAAAACCAACAGGTTGCATGATCTGAGGCAACATGGTTTTACCAAAAGACGATCTTGCCAAACAAATCTGATTGAGTTCTTTGACTGGGTGACCAGAGAACTAGATCAGGGGCATGCGATGAATGTCATCTACCTGGATTTCAGCAAAGCTTTTAATACTGTTCCTCATAGAAGGCTTGTCAAACTCAGTAGCTTGGGGATGGGTACCAAGACGGTAAACTGGATTAGAAATTGGTTGACTGACAGACGACAGAAGGTGATGGTACATGGAGCTCACTCAGATGAAAGGAAGGTGATTAGCGGGGTGCCCTAGGGTTCGGTCCTGGGCCTGGCACTGTTGAATGTATTTGTGAGTGATATTGCTGAAGGACTGAATGGAAAAGTCTGTCTTTTTGCAGATGACACAAAAATTTGCAACAGCGTGGACTCCCCCGAGGGAGTGGATAACATGAGGAAAGATCTACAAAAGCTGGAAGAATGGTCTAATGCTTGGCAATTACGATTTAATGCGAAAAAGTGCAGTGTCATGCACTTAGGTAGGAGAAATCCAAGGGAAATATACACAATAGGGGGCGAGAGGTTGGTGTGCATGGTTTGTATGTACACCTTAGATTAATATGTACACCTTAGAGGAAATGCGGGATAGAGATCATATGATTGAGATGTTTAAATACCTCCGTGGCATAAATGTTCAGGGAGAGAGCCTCTTTCAATTGAAAGCAAGTTCTGCTACGAGGGGACATGGGATGAGGGTGGAGGGAGATAGATTCAGGAGTGATATGCGGAAATATTTCTTTACGGAAAGAGTAGTGGATCCGTGGAATAGTCTCCCAGTGGAGGTGGTAGAGATGAGGACAGTAACTGAATTCAAAAAAGCATGGGACAAAACAGAGGATCTCTAAAGGTAAAAAGGGGACTGTTGTAGTTGTTATGGAAGGAAAGACTAGATAGGCCATGTGGTCTTTTTCTGTCGTTATGTTTCTTTGTTTCTGTGGTTCAGGAGAAAGACCTTGGTGTGATTATCTCTGATGATCTCAAGGTGGCAAAGCAGTGAGACAAGGCGGTGGCAAAAGCCAGGAGGATTTTGGGCTGCATACAGAGAGGGATTACCAGCAGAAAGGAAGAGGCACTTATGCCACTGTATAGGCCACTGGTGAGGCCTCACCTGGAATACTGTGTTCAGTTTTGGAGACCATATCTTGCAAAAGATGTAAAAAGACTGGAAACTGTTCAGAGGAAGGCAACCAAAATGATTTGGAGCCTGCGTAAGAAACCTTATGAGAACACTTTGGAGGAGGGGAGGGATAGGGGAGATATGATTCAGACTTTTAAATACTTAAAGAGGAACGATGAACAAACAAACCTCTTCCAAAGATGGGGAAGCTGCAAAACTAGAGGGCATAACATGAAGCTGCAAGGTGGAAAATTGAAAGGCAATGTCAGGAAATATTTTTTCACTAAAAGGGTGGTGGATGCTTGGAATGCTCTCCCGATGGAAGTGGTGGGGGCAAACACAGTGATGGAATTCAAAACAGCATGGGACAAGCACAGCGGATCCCTTTACAACAACAGGATAAAAACAAAATAAACTGAACCAACTAACTTCTCAACAAATTGCTGGGCAGACTGGATGGACCATGCTGGTCTTTATCTGCCGTCATTTACTATGCTACTTTTCTTTTTTTTTTTTTTTTTAAATTCTTTATTTTCGTTTTATAACAACAAAGGAAAAGGAAGACATACAGCTAAAAGACAGATACATAAAGTGTAATACATACACCAAAGTAACCCCTGCCACCCCCCTCCCCCCTGCTTCTTCTCTAGAGAACTAATCATTCCCGAAGCGGGCGTGTACTTACATTATTGTGTTACAAAACCTAACGGTGATCTGAAACATGATGAGTGCACATTATACAGGCATGTCGGAACAATGAGCAGATTGTACATAATCATTGAGCATCTGCCATTTAGACAAGCGAGAGTGAGTTTGGGCATGGGGAATAGCTCTCCGAGGTATCTGCTCATATTTACTATATAAGCAGACGAGGTTCCACCATTCATTGACAGTAAGTCGAGAGCTATCCTTCCAATTCCTCGTGATTAAGCATATGGCTATACCCAGCATGAAATCAAGGAGAAAGCGACCCTTCTTAGGAAGAGAGGGGACCTCCGCCACAGAGCGGAGTCCCACGATCTTCCAAGAGAGAGGTTCGTGAAGGTGTAAGATAAATTGAATACAACCCCAAACCCGCCCCCAATAAGCCTGTAGTTGAGGACATTCATAAATAACATGAGCGAAGGTTCCCACAGCAGTATGGCAAGACAAGACCAACACTGGTCCCCAGCAGTTGTGTTCCATTTGGCTATTTTTTCTGGGGTATAAAAGCATCTGTGTGCAAAAAAGAAGAGAGTTTGGGTAACAGAGGCAGACCGGGAAACCCGCACTACTTTGCTCCAGAAAACGCTCCATTGCACAGGGGTTAAAGTGGTTTGCAGTTCGCGCTCCCAGGCTTGTTGGGCTCTAAAAGTGGCCGTGTCTGTACCCTGACATAATATTTTATAAAAGTTAGAGGCTACCCCATGTGTACTACTAATAGAGTGAACTATCTCTAATAGCCCGTCCTCAGTAGGGGCAGAGGGCGGCATGATTTGAGCACTTTTGAGGCAGTGTTGAAGCTGCATCAATTGAAAGTAGTGTTTCGCTGGTAACGCAAATTCCCTTTGTAAATCAGAAAAGGTTTTCCAACGAGCTGCAGAGAAAAGCTGTTGGGGTGTCCAGATCCCCCTTGAATACCAGGGTTTCCATGCTATCGTTCTATTTAGGACTTGAATTCTGGGGTTATTCCATAGCGGGAGTCCGTCCTGAGGACATACGTTCGGACCCAGTGATAGAATGAGAGTGTTAAAGGCCGCAAGAGTATCGACAATCATTGGTGGATGGCGGGTGTCTACTTGATAGGACATACCGGGGAGATGGGTCAACGGAATTGGGCTACTAAGCTCCTCTTCTATGTCAAGCCAAACTGGTCTGCTGTCTGTTGAGGCATCTAGCCATCGGGCACCTTGCTTAAGTAGGAAGGCTTGATGATATCTAAGAAAATCAGGAAATCTGGTACCCCCTATTTCCTTTGCAGACTGTAGTTTTTGTTTAGCTATCCTTGGTGGCTTGCCCTGCCAGAGATAACGGACGAGAAGGCCCTCAATATCTTTATAAGTATGTAGCGGGAGTAAGCATGGCAGCATTTCTAAAATGTAGTTCACTTTGGGGACTATCATCATTTTCACAGTTTCCAGGCGGCCCCACCATGTAAGAGATAAGGGAGACCAACGATTTGTGAGCTCACGGACTTTGGAGACTACCTCTTTGGCATTAAAACTGATAGTGTCTTCTAAAGGAGAACAGTAATGGACCCCGAGATACTTCACCATGCGGGATTGCCAAAGGAAGGGAAAGGCCTGCATGTCAGCCTCATGTACCCAGCGGTTCAGTGGGAATGCTACAGATTTGGTCCAGTTAATTTTATAGCCCGATAATTGTGAGTATCCGTCAATCAGATCCAAGACAGCTGGAACCGAATCAAGGGATACGAAAAGCATAAGGTCATCTGCATATGCAGAGAGTTTAATCTCCCTATGATTGAAGGGGACACCTCGAATACGTGCGGACTGTCTAATAAGGAGGGCTAGGGGTTCAAGAGCTAGATCAAAGAGCATTGGTGATAGGGGGCAACCTTGACGCGTGCCTCTTTGGAGATTAAATGGCTGAGACTTGATGGCATTTACACAAATACTGGCGACGGGTTGAGTATACATGACTTGGAGATATCGGAGGAAGCCCTCCCCAAAGCCATACCATCGGAGAACTGCAAATAAGAAGGGCCATTCTAGGCGATCAAAGGCTTTTTTGGCATCTAGGGAAAGACCCACCCATGGATGATCTAGATTGGCAGCACTGGATAGCACATGGCACAAGGTCCGAGCATTGTCAGCAGTGGATCGGCCGGGTATAAAACCGCATTGGTCGGGGTGGATTAGGGTGGCCATCCTGTCAGATAGCCGGGTGGCCAAGATCGTTGCGAAGATCTTATAATCGGCATTTAGTAGGGAGATTGGACGGTAGTTGGCGGTTAGCAGCGGGTCTCTGCCTTCTTTCTCAAATACTACCACATTAGCTGCAGAAAAGGATCCCAAAGAGGATGTATCTACCGCAAGGGCAGTAAAATAGAGTGTTAAATAGGGAACTAAATCTGCACTGAACGTTCTGTAGAATTCGGTCGGGAGACCATCGGGCCCTGCGGCACGGCCCGAGGCTGTTCGTTTTAGGGCAGATTGGATCTCTGAAGTAGAGAAGGGTTCATCCATCGCATCCCTATCATCTTCAGAGAGGGTCGGCCGCTGAATGCCAAAAAGCAATCGCTCGAATGTCTCTGACGAGAACTCACATTCAGATTGATATAGGCGGGTATAGAAATCCCGAAAGAGTTCTACAATGTCGGAGTCTGTGGTCAATATGCCCCCTCCCTGTGGGGCTCGAAGGGCCGCTACGCGTTTGGCTTCTTTTTGACCTTTCAAGGCATTGGCTAAGAGTCGACCGGCTCGGTTATTTTCACGATAATATGTCCCTCGTTGAAGCTCAATACTCTTAGAAGCTGCAGTTGAGAGGATTGAATTATATTGAAAACGGAGACGCTGTAATCGAAGTAATACACATGGATCAGTACGTGAAGTTAGAACTCGTTCGCCTGCTTTTATTTGTTGGTCTAGTATGAGTAGCTGCTGTTTGCGTTGTTTCCGCAGGCGGATTTGATAGCTAGTGATCGTTGCTCGAATGGCCGCTTTGAAGCCCTCCCACCAAGCCCAATTCGCAGTATCCTGGGGTAGATTAAAATGGAAGTAATCCTGTATGGCTGCTCGAATTTCTAACTGGAACTCTGGCTGAGTTAACAGGGCTCTATCAAAGAACCAGGCTCCCGAATTCCCTTGGGGTGCAGTAGTGTGTAATTGAAAGGAAATAGCAGCATGATCTGAAATATGTTGGGAGTGAATCTTTGCAGTGTCCACCTGAGGAACTAACAGTTTTGATATTAGAAAGAAGTCTATGCGAGACTGGGATTTGTGAGGGGAAGAGAAGAAGGTGAAGTCAAGCTCATTGGGGTGTAGTAACCTCCATAGATCAACTAAAGCAAGATCTTTGATCAAAGAGGTAAGCGTGGTGTGACTCTTGGGGGGACCACTTGTCCTAGGCGGCAGTTTGTCAATCAGGGGATCAAGGACTAAATTGAAATCCCCCCCAATTATCAATGAAGTATTAGCAGAGGCCTGCGCAACCTGAGCAATGGTAGCAAAAAAGGCAGGGTCATCAACATTAGGAGCGTAAAGGCATATACATGTAACTTCAAGGCTACCTATCTTGAGGTGAACTCTGGACCATCTACCTTCTGTATCTGAGCTAGTCGCAATAATAGTAGCATGCAAAGATTTCCTAACCAGTATGGCAACCCCACATTTCTTAGAAACGGCTGGGGAATAGGCGGCCACCATGTAAGGTTTAATATTGAGTTTAAGAGTTTCCTTCGAATTTAAATGCGTTTCTTGGAGAAAAATCAGATCCGCAGCTTCCTGACTTAGGTAGCTTAGGATTTTCTTCCGTTTTATCGGATTATTGATTCCTTTTACGTTCAATGAGAAAATCTTACATGGTGCCATCAATCGGTAATAGACATTTTAGGTAAGGGCGCTTGAAAACATACAACATAATCAGAATCTGTGCAACAATGACATAATCACCGAGTATGCTGGCTAATACACCCCATATTGAAAAGTATGTACCAAAGTATCTTAGAGAAGAAGCAAAACCCCCAATGAATATGGCGACCATATGTCTGCGGGAGGAGGCCCTAGAGAGGAAATAGAAAGACATGAAAAAAAAGAAAAGAAACACCAGAGTCCATAATTAACACTGTCTCTGATACTCATCGAGGCTACTGTGGGTAGATGGAGTCGGGTCACAGATATCATCAAAAGTAAGGCAAACAGACTGCCCTCGCCTGACTCTTTGCTGGGCTGCGGCAGATCCAGTATGGCAGGTACAGCGGATATGAGAATGCTTGTAGGAATATTCTGGAAGTCAGCGCATCAAGTCGGCTTCTTTGGAATCCAAAAACTCCGCTAGTAGATCAGGGTCCTCAAATGTTCTTGTCTGATTGTGAAGCGTGACTCGGAGCTTGGCCGGGTACATCAGGCCATAGCGTGCTTGTAGTTGTTGAAGCCTCAGCCGGAATTCCAGAAAGCGCTTTCGGCGGTCGACCGTGGGTTTAGCCAAGTCAGGATAGAAGGAGATCTTGTGGCTCTCAAACTCCATATGGCCCTTTGCCCGAGAGGCACTGAGAATTTGCTCCACGTGTTGATATCTCAAAAGTCGAAAAATGATAGGCCGCGGGGTCTTCCTGTTGAGCGTTATGCTTGTGGGTACACGATGAGCGCGATCGATCTCCAAATCTTTGGTAAAGGTGATTTGGAGCAGGGAAGGGAGGATTTTGCATAAAAACTCTTTCATGTCTCCCGATTCCGCTCCCTCCGGTATGCCCACGAGTCGTATGTTGTTGCGGCGCGCTCTATTATTGCCATCTTCCACTTCTTTCTGCAAGGCCCGTACCTGACGTTCAACTTTGTCGAGTTTGGACAACCGGGCCGCATGGGAGTCCAATATGCTCTCCATTTTGTCCTGACGCGAAGAGAGCCCCTCTAGCTTGCCCTGCAGCACACCAAGATCTTCCCGCAGCGCTCGGAGTGCTTCACCATTTGACTGCACGAGGTCCTTGACCCCTCTAATCTCTGCGAGGATTTCCTGCTGCATTTCGGGGCCCTCGCGCAAGGCCAGCCCCTTCTGCGGGGACGGGGGTTCAGTTTTGGAACGTTTGCCGTGGGAAGCCGCTGGAGATCCAAATTCCAGGCGCGTGGGTTTGGTCCCCGCCATCTCACCAATGTGCCCCGGCAAGATCAGAGTAGAAGTTCCAAGTATGTACGGTGTTAATTCAGGATTCTGAGTAGGCCTCTCGGGAGCCTCAGCATTATGCGACCATCCCGCTGGACATCAGGCTCCGCCCCTCGCTACTTTTCTTCAAGCATGGAAAACATTTGGTCTGGACTTCCAAGATAGTATTTTTAAAAAATTCCCATGCTTGATATACATCTTTAACTTTTGCAGCTGCTCCTTTTAGTTTTTTTTTTTAACTATTTTCTTCAGTTTATCATAGTCTCCATTTTGAAAGTTAAAAGGTAGTACTGTGGATTTCCTTGCCATCCTGCTTCCATTTATTAAATCAAATGTGATCATGCTATGATCACTATTGCCACGTGGCCCCACCACCCTTATCTCTTACACCAAATTCGGTGTTCCACTAAGAACTAAGTCCAAAATAGCTTTCCCTCTTGTCAGTTCATGAATCAGCTCTGAATCACTGCTCACAGGCTCCTGCCTCTGTGCTACCATCTTTCAAAATGGTGGTGCGTGATCCTACAACAATGCATCCCAGGATGTACCATGTAGGATCAGTCTGCCAGATAAGGCAAAAATGTCCTTATTTGGCAGACTGTTGGCCCCCTCATGATACATCCTGAGATCCACAGCACGAGGGTTAGCAGATCCCCATATTAACCCTTTTCTCAAGTCACTTCATTGGCTCACTATCCATTTACGCATCCAGTTCAAGCTTCTCCTGCTGACCCATAAATGCATCCACTCTGCAGCTCCTCACTACCTTTTTTCTCTTATCTCTCCTTACACACCCCCTCGGGAACTCTGCTCTTCTGGCAAACTGCTTTTATCTGTGCCCTTCTCTTCTATTGCTAGCTCCAAACCTTGCTCCTTTCACCTTGCTCTCCTTATGTCTGGAACAAACTACCTGAGTCTGTATGCCAGGCACCTTCTCTGACCCTTTTCAAGTCCAGGCTGAAAACTCACCTCTTCGCTGCTGCTTTTGGATCTTGACTCACCTAATTTCCTTTTTTCTTTACCTTTCCCCCTTGTTTTATCTGTGTCTACACCTTCTGTGCTGTCTGTCTTGACTAGATTGTAAGCTCTAATGAGCAGGGACTGACTCTTACATGTCTGTGCAGCGCTGCGTACGACTTGTAGTGCTATACAAATGCTCAGTAGTAGTAGCAATAGTAGCAGATTGATTGACCCTGTGTTGTCCATTCCAGGATGCAGCACAGGGGTCAGTTTGCCAAATAAGGCAATGCTTACCTTATTTGTCAGATAAACCTCACATGCTGTATTGCACAGGATCAGGTGGCGTCAGGCAGGAGAGTGTGCAGCACGCTTGCCTTCCATCATATTGAAGGTACTGGGAGGTTGTAGGAGAGGGTTCACGACTGCAGCACAGGGTTAGGGAGCTGGAGTGGGGTCCTGCTTGGCCGGGAGGTGGGGGGTAAGGGCCACTGGGGCCACCAATGTTTCAGCGTGGATCAGGGATGGAGGTGACACTGCAGCAACTGAGTCCACCAATGATTTTGAGGGGATCAGAGAGGTAAGATGGTTTTGGAGTGGGTTGATGTGGGATGGGAGTCTGGGCCTCATGGAGTCATCTGAGGTGAAGGGTGCAGGGTGAAGGGTGCAGGGTGAAAGGTGCAGGGTGCAGGGTGAAGGGTGCAGCGTGAAGGGTGAAGGGTGCAGGGTGAAGGGTGCATTTTCAAAGTGATTAACCCAGTTAGCAGACCTAACAACCATTTTAATCATGGCAAGTGGCACTAACAGGCTGCCACTGAATGCCCAGATGCTAGCTGGGAATTCTGGGGGCAGATTTGAGGTAGCACCAGGGGATATCCGACCAGTGGCGAGATTCAGCAAAATGTTAGGCAGCGGGGGACATGTTTTGGATAAGCTGTGCTAGTGATGTGGAGGAGAGCCCATTGATGGTCTTAAAAGTCAGCAGTAGGGTTTTGAAAGCGAGTCTGCCATGTATAGGGAGCCAGTGGAGGTGCTTCAGGATGGGCGTAACATGATCGCTCCTAGAAGCCCCGTGTAGAACTCTCGCCGCGGCATTCATCGCGAGTTGGAGCGGGTTCAGGGTGGATTGTGGGCGCCCTTGTAGGATTGCATTAGCATAATCAAAGTGCGGTATAATCAATGCTTGATAGATTGTCCGGAAGTGGTCCGGCTGTAGTAGGAAGCGTAAGTGCCTGAGTGTTCGTATTTTGTGGTAAATTGCTTTTGGTATGTTGATTATGTGCACCTTCATGTCCAGTCGTTGGTCTAATGTGACTCCAAGGTATCGGATTGTGGATTTGGTTTGTAGCTCTGCTTCCTTAACCTTTAAGTGGGGTGGAGGGGTGAAGTTCTCTAGAGGCTAGAGTAGCAGACTTGGAAAACATAAGAAAGACAGAGAGGTACATAGACGAGACCTACAAGGATATACTCCTGAAGTCCCACCTCCAGTCTGGCAGCATCCCTGTTGCCATGGAGGAGAGAGGTCACGTGACAGGAGAGCATCACCCTGGTGTGGAAGGAAGTGATCCTGTAACTAGGACCTGTCCTCCAGGTGATGTAGAACCCTCTTGCACCGAGGACGTTTCTCCAGGGCCATGTGCCCATGAGGGAAGGGTTAGGACAGCCGTTATAGTTGGTGATTCGATCATTAGGCATATAGATAGCTGGGTGGCTGGTGGACGTGAGGATCGCCTGGTAACATGCCTGCCTGGTGCGAAGGTAGCGGACCTCACGCGCCACCTAGATAAGGTCATAGATAGTGCTGGGGAGGAGTCTGCTGTCTTGGTACATGTCGGTACCAATGACATAGGAAAATGTGGTAGGGAGGTTCTGGAAGCTAAATTTAGGCTTTTAGGTAGGAAGTTGAAATCCAGAACTTCCAGGGTAGCGTTCTCCGAAATGCTTCCCGTTCCACGTGCAGGACCCAAAAGGCAGGCAGAGCTCCGGAGTCTCAATGCGTGGATGAGACAATGGTGCAGAGATGAGAGGTTTGGATTTGTTAGGAACTGGGGTACATTCTGGGGAAAGGAGGGGCTCTTCCGAAGGGATGGGCTTCACCTTAATCGGGATGGAACCAGGCTGCTGGCATTAACCTTTAAAAAGGAGATAGAGCAGCTTTTAAACTAGATAATAGGGGAAAGCTGATAGTCGCCCAAGAGCAGATGGTTCGGAAGAACGTATCCTTGAAGGATACTACCAAAAGCAGAGAGGTTCCAAAAACGAGTAAAGTAGCCCTAATGCCCTCAAGTATGGAGCAGACAGAGCTTAAAGATCCCAAATTACCCATGTCTACCAATAGCCAAATTAATATGAATAAAATACAGTGTCTAAAATGCTTGTATGCAAATGCTAGAAGTCTAAAAAATAAGATGGGAGAGTTAGAATATATAGCACTAAATGAGAGGTTAGATGTGATTGGAATATCAGAGACATGGTGGAAGGAGGACAACCAGTGGGACACTGTGATACCTGGGTACAAACTATATCGTAATGATAGAGCTGATCAAATTGGTGATGGGGTTGCGCTCTATGTTAGAGAGGGCATTGAGTCAGAAAGGATTAAAGTTTTGCAGGAAACAAAATTTGCTGTAGAATCTCTATGGATAGAAATTCCATGTAAAAAGGGGAAGGCGATGGCAGTGGGGGTGTACTATCGACCGCCTGGCCAGAATGAACAAATGGATGATGAAATGCTCAAAGAAATCAAGGAAGCTAACAAAAGTTACAGCGCGGTAATAATAATGGGCGATTTCAATTACTCCGGTATCGACTGGGTCAGTATCACGGCAGTACATGCTAGGGAGATAAAGTTTCTAGATGACATAAATGACTGCTTCTTGGAGCAGCTGGTCCATGAACCGACGAGAGGGGAAGCCATATTAGACCTAGTCCTTAGTGGAACACCAGATCTAGTGCAAGAGATAAGGGTGTTGGGGCCACTTGGCAATAGTGATCATAGCATGATCGCCTTTCATTTAATTAGTGGAGGAGGGATAGTAAGGAAATCCACAGTACTACCTTTTAACTTTCAAAAGGGAGACTATGATAAAATGCGGAAAATAGTTAAGAAAAAACTAAAAGGAGCAGTTGCAAAGGTTAAAGACTTACATCAAGCTTGGAAGCCCAGACCAGCTGTATTCCATGCTTTAAGAAAAATGGAAGGAAGTCCAAAAAACTGCCAGCATGTTTTAAAGGTGAGGTCAGAGAGGCTGTTGCCAAGAAAGCATCTTTCAGGAAATGGAAAAAAGAGCCAAACGATGAAACCTGGAAACAGCATAAGCACTGGCAGGTCAAATGCAAGGCATTGATAAAGAAGGCAAAGAGAGAATTTGAGAAGAAGCTTGCTGCGGAATCAAAAACGCGAAATAAAGATTTTTTTCAAGTACATTCGTAGCAAAAAACCTGTGAGAGAGTCAGTTGGACCATTAGATGATAGAGGAGTTAAAGGGGCACTAAGAGGCGACAAGGCGATAGCGGAGAGAGACTGAATGAAATCTTTGCTTCGGTCTTTACTGAGGAAGATGTAGGGATGTTCCCCATGACTGAAGTGGTATTTAAAGGTGTGGAAGAATTGAAGGAAATATCGATACACCGGGAAGATGTATTACAACTATTAGATAAACTGAAGAGTAGCAAATCACCTGGGCCGGATGGTATACATCCAAGGGTGTTGAAAGAACTGAAATATGTGATTGCAGACCTGCTATTAGTAATCTGTGAACTATCATTAAAATCATCTCTAATACCTGAAGATTGGTGGATCGCCAATGTAACACCAAATTTTAAAAAGGGTTCGAGGGGTGATCCAGGAAACTACAGACCGGTGAGCCTCACGTCAGTACCGGGAAAAATGGTAGAAACCATCATAAAGAATAAAACTACTCAGGATGTAGATAGTCATGGCCTAATGGGAGACAGCCAACATGGCTTTAGATAAGGAAGATTTTGTCTTACTAATCTGTTATGTTTTTTTGAAAGTGTGAATAAACAGGTGGACAAAGGTGAGTCGGTTGATATAGTGTATCTGGACTTTCAGAAAGCCTTTGACAAGGTCCCTCATCAGAGACTTTTGGCAAAACTAAAGAGTCTTGGGATAGGAGGCAGTGTACTACTGTGGATCAGGAACTGGTTAAAAGATAGAAAGCAGAGGGTTGGGCTAAATGGCCAATTATCCCAATGGAGAAAGGTGAATAGTGGTGTACCCCAGGGATCTGTGCTGGGTCCGCTGCTTTTTGACATATTCATAAATGACCTGGAAAGTGGAATAACGAGTGAGGTTATGAAATTTGCAGATGACACAAAACTATTTAAAGTTGTTAAAACCCAAGAGGATTGTGGAAAATTGCAAGAGGATCTTGATAAATTGGAAGACTGGTCATCAAAATGGCAGATGAAATTTAATGTGGACAAGTGCAAAGTTATGCCCTTAGGGAAGAACAACCCAAACTATGGTTACACGATGCAAGGTTCCACATTAGGAACCACCACCCAGGAAAAAGATTTAGGCGTCATTGTGGATAACATGTTAAAACCCTCGGCCCAGTGTGCAGCGGCAGCCAAGAGAGCAAATAGAATGCTAGGTATCATAAGGAAAGGAATGGAAAATAAAACAAAAGATATTATAATGCCTCTATACCGTTCCATGGTGAGACCGCACCTTGAATATTGTGTGCAATTCTGGTCGCCGTATCTTAAAAAGGATATAGCGTTATTAGAAAAGGTTCAGAGAAGAGCCACCAAAATGGTAAAGGGGATGGAAGGATACTCCTATGAAGAAAGGCTAAAAAGGTTAGGGCTCTTTAACCTGGAAAAGAGACGGCTGAGGGGAGATATGATAGAAGTCTATAAATTAATGAACGGAGTGGAACGGGTAAAAGTAGATCGACTGTTTACGTTATCAGAATATAGGAAGACTAGGGGACATGCAATGAAGCTACAGTGTAAACTATTTAAGACTAATAAAAGAAAATATTTTTTCACTCAACGTGTAATCAAACTCTGGAATTTGTTACCGGAGGATGTAGTAAAGGCTGTTAGTGTAGCTGGGTTTAAAAAAGGTTTGGACAAGTTCCTGGAGGAAAGGTCCATAAACCATTATTAAGAAGGGACCCAGGATATCAATGCTTGACCTAGTAGAAGCATTGCAGAACCTGTGTCTTTTGGGGAAACTGCTAGGTATGTATGACCTAGATTGGCCACTGTTGGAAACAGGATACTGGGCTTGATGGACCTTGCTCTGACCCAGTATGGCATATCTTAAGTTCTTAAGTTTTGGTTCCTCATAATGAAAAGGACCTCTGTTTTCTTGTGCTGTATTTGGAGGTTTTGAGATTCGAGCCAGATGGATACTGTGTCAAAGCAATCTGTCAGTGGGGAGAGGTCCAGCTGCTCTGTTGAGAATGGCATGTAGAGCAGTACATCATCTGCATATATCAAGCAGTTGACATTGAATGATCGGATGAGGTTATAGATGGGCTGCCATGTATATGTTGAACACAGGGCGGAGAGGGAGGCTCCTTGTGGCACACCTTGCCTCTGGTGGAAAGGTTTTGATGTTGAGGCCCCGGATCGTACGTGCTGCCATCTGTCAGACAAGTATGACTTGCACCATTCTAGTGCTGTGTCACGGATACCCTTCTCCTTGAGGAGTCCCAGGAGAAGCTTGTGACTTACTGAGTCAAAAGCAGCAGCTATATCCATGAAGATGAGGACAAACCCTTGACGGATGTTATCAATTCCAGCAATTAGGTTACTATAGAGGGTGGTGAGGCGTGTTCTGACACCATGGGACTCTCTAAATCTGTGTTGGCAGGGGTCCAGCGGAGCGGCGGTTTCGATGTGCTCTTGTATTTGTCTTTGGACTTCTTTTTCAATTATCTTGGCCAGAAGTGGTATACTGGATATAGGTCTGTACGAGTCCACCTTCTGGGGGTCGAGCTTGTTGTTTTTCAGCAGAGGCCTGATGGACGTATGTTTGAGGCATTGGGGAATGAGCCTGTTGCGAAGGTTAGGTCCATGAGCCTGGCTATGAACGGGCTGAAATCGCAGCGTAGCTCTTTTATCCTCAAGGCGGGGCAGGGGTCAGTTTGTGCCGTAGTGGTGTTGATCGCAGCGATAGTGTCTTCGATGTACTTCTTGGGTGGAGTGGAGAAGACAGGGGAGTTAGGTAGGTTTGTTCATGTACGGTGGTGGGTGCTGAGGGCTTATTGGTCTGGCATAGGTATGATTGCAGGTAGTTCGCAAATTCTTGAGGGTGGATCTCGCTTGGTTGATCAGGGGCTGGCTCCTTTGTTAGGTTCTTGACTAGATTAAACAAGTCATGCGGTTTGTTTAGTGATCGTTTTAGGGTGTCCGTGTGGAATTGTCTGATTTTCTCTGTTATTGCTTCACGGTGTTTTATCAGGGGAAGGTTATATGCCCTCTGATCTTCTGCGGAGTGAGATCGACGCCAGCGTCTTTCCAGCTTCCTTAGGAGAGTGAGTGATGATCGCAGATCAGTGGAGTACCAGGCTGCGGTGGCTCGTTTCCTTGGAGGTTTGTTAGATGGTGGACATTGGGCAATGGCACTGAGGTTATTATTCCAGTTGGAGACCAAAACATCGAGGTTGGGTGCTGTCGAGGTGAGGAGTGGGCGGGTTTTACTCAGAAGAAAGGCTTTGTCGAATGGTCGGAACCTTCGAGGTGGTACCCTGGTGGTGCTGCTCTGACTTCTGGCATTCTTCTGGCGGTTGTTGGGTAAGGGTATTTGGAATATGATTAGTTTGTGGTCCGACCAGGGTACTGCAGTAATGGACAGCATGGTGACATGGGTTGAGTCAAATGTTGTCTGTGGGGCGAATACCAGGTCTAATATGTTTCCTTTCACTTGGGTAGGTTCTCTGACTAGTTGCTTGTATCCTAGTTCCTCCAGGGCTTCAAGGAAGGCTGACGCATGAGTATCTTGCAGGGCTGGCAGATTGAAGTCGTCTAGTACCCAGTTTGATATGCAAGGGCTCCGGACATTGGAGGCGAGATCAATTATTGTTGCGAGGTCATCAGGGGAGGTTGATGGGGCTCTGTAGAGAAGGTTGATGGAGCAGTGCTTGTTTGCTATAGTGATTATATCGAGGTGTGTATATCAGGTGGAAATGGAGGTCTGTCTTGGTGAGGACGAGTACTCCTCCCCCTCTTTTGTTGTCTCTATGGCAGGTGTGTATTGAGAAATTGGTGGGTAGGACTTGGTTGAGGAGGACATTGTCATCACTGGATAGCCATGTCTCTGTGATCAGGAGTATGTCGAGGTCATGGAGTGATATCAAGTCTGAGATAACTGCAAGAATTTCCCTCCTTCCCTTGCAATATTTTATCAGAAATTTATCTACCCAAATTTATTTATTCCAATCTCCTCTGTGTCTGTCCCAACTGCACATCTTCATTGCTACCTACTGAGATGTTTCATTGTCTTGTGTCGATATGTGACTATCATATTTCTGATATATGAATGTTTTAATGTGTTCAGTACGGACACATAATTAAATTTCCCTATTTCTAAGTTTACCTCACTGTTCTAATTATGTGTTTCGCTGACATTTGGTCATTTTATTAATGTTATACTGTTACACCCATGTAAGATGCCTACTACCAGCCTCACCTGCTGTACTCATCGTAAAGTGATTTACTAAATCTTAATAAATAAAAGAAACAATGAATATGCAACAGATCTCTTATATGGCAAGACAGGATAAATCAGGCCAGAAATTTGGTGTCCACATAGAAAAAAGAAATCCATCCGAAAAGCATCTCGTGTATGGCCACTAGATGGCAGACGTTTACTGGTGAAATAAGTCCTCGTACTACCGAGTTATGCAAACAACTCTCTGTAGAGAAAGTTTTAATTACAAAACAACATTTTAAGCATGTATTATCTGGTTGATAAAATCCAGAAAGAAAACTCTCCATAGCTAATGCTCTCTGATCCCAGACTGTGATTCAGGAAAGACTGGACATAAGTTATTTTACACAGTATTAATTCCCTGCTTGATTTCAAGGGTTTGGTTAGAAGGTCTAATATTTAACTAGTGAGTAGCTCAATGGTCAGGTTTTCTCTTATATTTAATTCATGAATACGCTGCTATGATTTCCAGTGACAGGACCAGGAATTACCATTTTCATGTAGCTGTAGTTAATGTGCAGTTTATTTAATGGTGCCTAAAAACAGTCCCCGGGAGTTGACATTGACTCGATGGCACACAACAACCACCTAACTACCTCAACATATCTGTTTCATTTGTCCTGGCTATATTTTTCCCTTTGTTGGTCTTATAGGGGACAGTATCAGAACTGATAACGGACTAAAATGCGCGGAATCCAATATTCCACGACTTTAACCAGTTAACACCATGGACTATCCCCACAGACTGCACGAAAAATGCATGGTTAAAACCAGGATGGTCTGTGGGTGGATTGGGGGCGATGCTGATCACTATCCGGTTGGGGGTGATATTGAGCTGCTAACGCGTTAGTTAGGTCATCTGAATTGCCTGTTCTTTCACTATCTGGTTAATGGCTGAATATCACCATTAACCAGATTGTGGTGCTGTTGCTCTGCAAACTCAGATAAGTTCTGGTGTCAGTATCTGGGTTTAAATGCAGAGGCAGTGGCTAGTTGCTTTAAATAGCCTAGTCCCCACCACTGCTGAATTTCAGCCCCCCTCTATTTTGCATTAGGCAGAAAATCTGTTAATACCTAAAGGTTTGAAAAGATTTAGGGAGCATTTTGCACATCCCTTGCACATTGTGCAGGTTCATGGGCACCTTGTACTCACAGGTCTACAAACCAGTTTTTTAAATTTCACCTTTTAAAAATATGGCAATGAGCTGGTGCTAACACACATAATTATTTACATTTTTTATAAATATAATATATATTTTTTTATTTTTATTTTTTATTTTATTTTTTATAATTATATAATTATATAATTATTTATAATTAATTATAGCACACACAATTATTAATTATTATAATTAGTGGGTAGAAGTATGTGGGGTTAAACATGCAGGAGGATTCTATAGTGAAACCCTAGGATGTTTCTCCTCTGTGCTATCCTAACATCAGTCCTGTTCCTTTGACTTTATCCATGGTGAAGGGAGGGAAAATGCATTTAAAAAGTGCCCTTTTCTGCAGGGGTGGCCCCAGGGTGATGCAAGGCCCTCTGTACTCATTGCATCACCCTGTTGAGAGATCTGCAATTGTAAGTATACTTCTGGAAATTTTTCTGAATCTTGTTGAAAAAGGAGGTTTTTTAGATTAAAGCTGATTAATCTGTGAATCCAGTGTATTTGTTAAATCAGTCAGGGCCTAGTATCAGCAAATAGCTTTTAGTTAAATTAAAAACTCAACAGGTAGCTTTCAGTTTAAGTTTAAAACCCAGCAGAGAGCTTTTAGTTTAAATTTAATACTCAGTCAGGGCCTAGTAGCAGCAAAGAGCTTTCAGTTTAAATTTAAAACACAGCAGAGAGGTTTCTGGTTAAATTTAGAACACAAGATTCCCTCATTCCAAGCAAGAGCTATGTGAATCACCCAGGAAATTGGTCACAGATTGCCTTAGAAGCACAGGACAGGGTACTGTGTAGCAGCCAGTTTTTAATAAGTCTTCTTTTTCGGACCAATGTATTCTTGAAGGTTACTAGCAAAAGACTGAAGTTAGGGCAAATTAGTAGAGAGCTTCTAATAAAGAGAAAAGTAGCCCAAATGCCCTTGAGTTCAGAGCAGACAGAGCTTAAAGATTCCAAATTACCCCTGCCTACCAATAGCCAGATTAATATGAATAAAATGCAGCCTCTAAAATGCTTGTATACAAATGCTAGAAGTCTAAAAAATAAGATGGGAGAGTTAGAATATACAGCACTAAATGAGAGGTTAGATATGATTGGAATCTCTGAGACATGGTGAAAGGAGGACAACCAGTGGGACACTGTGATACCTGGGTAAAAACTATTTTATAATGATAGAGAAGATCAAACTGGTGGAGCGGTTGAGTTCTATGTTAGAGAGGGCATTGAGTCAGAAAGGATTAAAGTTTTGCAGGAAACAAAATTCATTGTAGAATCTCTATGGATTGAAATTTGAGTAAAAAGGGGAAGGGGAAGGCGATGGAAGTGTGGGTGTACTATTGACTGCCTGGCCAGAATGAACAAATGGATGATGAAATGTTCTAAGAAATCAGGGAAACTAACAAAAGTTACAACACAGTAATAATAATGGGTAATTTCAATTACTCTAGTATCGACTGGGTCAGTGTCACGGCAGGACATGTTAGGGAGAAAAAGTTTCTAGATGAAATAAATGACTGCTTCTTGGAGCAGTTGGTTGATGAACCGACCAGAGGGGAAGCCATTTTGAACCAAGTCCTTAGTGGAACACAAGATCTGGTGCAAGAGATAAGGGTGTTGGGGCCACTTGGCAATAGTGATCATAGCACGATCGCGTTTGATTTAATTAATGGAGTAGGGGTGGTAAGGAAATCCACAGTATAACCTTTTAACTTTCAAAAGGGAGACTATGATAAAATGAGGCAAATAGTTAAGAAAAAACTAAAAGGAGCAGTTGCAAAGGTTAAGAATTTATATCAAGCTTGGGTTTTGTTTAAAAATACTATCTTGGAAGCCCATATAAGCTGTATTCCACGCTTTAAGAAAAGTGGAAGGAAGTCCAAAAAAACCTGCCAGCATGGTTTAAAGGTGAGGTCAGAGAGGTGGTTGTTGCCAAAAAAGCATCTTTCAGGAAATGGATAAAGTAGGCAAATGACAAAAACTGGAAACAGCACAAGTACTGGCAAGTTAAATGCAAGGCATTTATAAGGCAGGCAAAGAGAGAATTTGAGAAGAAGCTTGCCGCAGCAGCCAAAACACATAATAAAGACTTTTTCAAGTACATTTGTAGCAAAAAACCCGTGAGAGAGTCAGTAGGACCATTAGATGATAAAGGGGTAAAAGGAGAACTAAGAGGGAAAAAGCCATAGCGAAGAGACTGAATGAATTCTTTGCTTCTGTCTTTACTGAGGAAGATGTAGGGATGTTACCCATGACTGAAGTGGTATTTAAAGGAGATACTGCAGAAGAAATGAATGAAAAATCGATACATCGGGAAGATATATTACAACTATTTGATAAACTGAAGAGTAGCAAATCACCTGGACGGGATGGTATACATCCAAGGGTGTTGAAAGAACTGAAATATGAGATAGCAGATCTGCTATTAGTAATCTTGAACTATCATTAAAATCATCTGTAATACCTGAAGATTGGAGGATGGCCAACGTAACGCCAATTTTTAAAAGGGTTCCAGGAGTAACATAGTAACATTTTGAAGGACTCCTTCTATCCAAGCAAGGACTGTTAATCACCCAGGAAGTTGGTCACAGCTTACCTCAGCAGCACAGGCATAAATAGCTCAACCAGAGCTCTGTGATCCTCAGTCTAGAAGGACTAGAAAAGGGGACCGTTACTTCTGGAGAGAGATCTGCAATTGTGAGTATACACTACTGGGAATTTTCTGAGAGGAATTCTTTCTATTAAAGCTAATTAATCTGTGAACCCACTATTTTTTGTTAAATCAGTCAGGGCCTAGTAGCAGCAGTTTAAGTTTAAATTTAAAACACAGAAGAGAATTTTCTGGTTACATTTCACACCCAGCAGAGAGCTTATAGTTTAAATTTAATAGTCACTCAGGACCTAGTATCAGCAAAGTACTTTTAGTTTAAATTTAGAACACAGAAGAGAGCTTTCTGGTTAAATTTTGAACCCAGCAGAGAGCTTGTAGTTTAAATTTCATAATAAGTTGGAGCCTAGCAGCAGCAAAGAGCTATAATTTAAATCAAATCAGAATATTGCTTACCTCAGCAGCACAGGACAGGGTACTGTGTAGCAGCCCTCTTTTAATAAGTGTTATTTCCCTCCCTCCCTCCCCAACACCCACCCACCCACCACTGGGATAATCGTAGCTTTATAGGTACTTACACATCTTAAAAGACAGGAGGTGCTCTCAGGTGAAGCTCATTACCCAAATCAGTCATACACTAAGAACCTGAGATTAATTAAGCTTCAGGTGAACAAGGTATATTAAACGTATTAGGTACAGTTTTATTAGTATAAATATCCATAGCAACCCTTAGTAAGTAAAGAACTTAAAGATCTAAACACAAACTTAAAACTAAGATGCAGACAGCAGTCCAGCAGTGAGATAGGGGCTTTCCAGTCTTTTGCATTGAGTGTCATATGTATGATTTTCTCCCAGTTGGTTAGAGGTCTTACGTGTGCACTAGGTGTAAGGAGCTCTTTGCTCTCAGGGAACGAGTCCGTTCACTAGAGGCTAGAGTAGCAGACTTGGAAAACATAAGAAAGACAGAGAGGTACATAGACGAGACCTACAGGGATATAGTCCTGAAGTCCCACCTCCAGTCTGGCAGCATCCCTGTTGCCATGGAGGAGAGAGGTCACGTGACAGGAGAGCATCGCCCTGGTGTGGCAGGAAGTGATCCTGTAACTAGGACCTGTCCTCCAGGTGATGGAAAACCCTCTCGCACCGAGGAGGTTTCTCCAGGGCCATGTGCCCATGAGGGGAGGGTTAGGACAGCCGTTATAGTTGGCGATTCGATCATTAGGCTTGTAGATAGCTGGCTGGCTGGTGGACATGAGGATCACCTTGTAACATGCCTGTCTGGTGCGAAGGTAGCGGATCTCACGTGCCACCTAGATAAGGTCTTAGATAGTGCTTGGGAGGGGTCTGCTGTCTTGGTATATGTCTGTACCAGTGACATAGGAAAATGTGGTAGGGAGGTTCTGGAGGCTAAATTTAGGCTTTTAGGTAGGAAGTTGAAATCCAGAACTTCCAGGGTAGCATTCTCCGAAATGCTTCCCATTCCACGCGCAGCACCCCAAACACAGGGAGAGCTCTGGAGTCTCAATGCGTGGATGAGACAGTGGTGCCGAGATGAGGGTTTTGGATTTGTTAGGAACTGGGGAACATTCTGGGGAAAGGAGGGGCTCTTACGAAGGTATGGGCTTCACCTTAACCGGGATGGAACCAGGCTGCTGGCATTAACCTTTAAAAAGCAGATAGAGCAGCTTTTAAACTAGATAATAGGGGAAAGCTGACAGTTGCCCAAGAGCGGATGGGTCGGAAGAATGATTCCTTGAAGGATACTACCAAAAGCAGAGAGGTTCCAAAAACGAGTAAAGTAGCCCTAATGCCCTCAAGTATGGAGCAGACAGAGCTTAAAGATCCTAAATTACCCATGTCTACCAATAGCCAAATTAATATGAATAAAATACAGTCTCTAAAATGCTTGTATACAAATGCTAGAAGTCTAAAAAAATAAGATGGGAGAGTTAGAATATATAGCACTAAATGAGAGGTTAGATATAATTGGAATATCAGAGACATGGTGGAAGGAGGACAACGTGATGCCTGGGTACAAACTATATCGTAATGATAGAGCTGATCAAATTGGTGGAGGGGTTGCGCTCTATGTTAGAGAGGGCATTGAGTCACAAAGGATTAAGGTTTTGCAGGAAACAAAATTTGCTGTAGAATCTTTATGGATTGAAATTCCATTTAAAAAGGGGAAGGCAATGGCAGTGGGGGTGTACTATCGACCGCCTGGCCAGAATGAACAAATGGATGATGAAATGCTCAGAGAAATCAAGGAAGCTAACAAAAGTTACAGCGCAGTAATAATAATGGGTGATTTCAATTACCCCGGTATTGACTGGGTCAGTGTCACGGCAGGACATGCTAGGGAGATAAAGTTCCTAGATGAAATTAATGACCGCTTCTTGGAGCAGCTGATTCATGAACTGAACAGAGGGGAAGGCATATTAGACCTAGTCCTTAGTGGAACACCAGAACTAGTGCAAGAGATAAGGGTGTTGGGGCCACTTGGTAGTAGTGATCATAGTATGATCGCCTTTGATTTAATTAGTGGAGGAGGGATAGTAAGGAAATCCACAGTACTACCTTTTAACTTTTGAAAGGGAGACTATGATAAAATGAGGAAAATAGTTAAGAAAAAACTAAAAGGAGCAGTTGCAAAGGTTAAAGACCTACCTCAAGCTTGGGTGTTGAAAAATACTATCTTGGAAGACCAGATCAACTGTATTCCATGCTTTAAGAAAAGTGGAAGGAAGTCCAAAAAACTGCCAGCATGGTTTAAAGGTGAGGTCAGAGAGGCTGTTGTTGCCAAAAAAGCATCTTTCAGGAAATGGAAAAAAGAGCCAAATGACAAAACCTGGAAACAGCACAAGCACTGGCAAGTCAAATGCAAAGCATTGATAAGGCAGGCAAAGGGAGAATTTGAGAAGAAGCTTGCTGCGGAAGCAAAAACTTGAACTAAAGACTTTTTCAAGTACATTAGAAGCAAAAAACCTGTGAGAGAGTCATTTGGTCCATTAGATGATAGAGGGGTTAAAGGGGCACTAAGAGGCGACAAGGCGATAGCGGAGAGACTGAATGAATTCTTTGCTTCGGTCTTTACTGAGGAAGATGTAGGGATGTTACCCATGACTGAAGTGGTATTTAAAGGTGCGGAAGAATTGAAGAAAATATCGATACATCGGGAAGATGTTTTACAACTTTTAGATAAAATGAAGAGTAGCAAATTACCTGGGCCGGATGGTATACATCCAAGGGTGTTGAAAGAACTGAAATATGAGATTGCAGACCTGCTATTAGTGATCTGTGAACTATCATTAAAATCATCTGTAATACCTGAAGCTTGGAGGATCGCCAATGTAACACCAATTTTTAAAATGGGTTCCTGGGGTGATCCGGGAAACTACAGACCGGTGAGCCTGATGTCAGTACTGGGAAAAATGGTAGAAACCATCATAAAGAATAAAATTACTCAGCATGTAGTCATGGCCTAATGGGAGACAGCCAACATGGCTTTAGACAAGGAAGATCTTGTCTTACTAATCTGTTTTGTTTTTTTGAAGGTGTGAATAAACAGGTGGACAAAGGTGAGTCGGTTGATATAGTGTATCTGGACTTTCAGAAAGCCTTTGACAAGGTCCCTCATCAGAGACTTTTGGCAAAACTTAAGAGTCATGGGATAGGAGGCAATGTACTACTGTGGATCAGGAACTGGTTAAAAGATAGAAAGCAGAGGGTAGGGCTAAATGGCCAATTTTCCCAATGGAGAAAGGTGAATAGTGGTGTACCCCAGGGATCTGTGCTGGGTCCGCTGCTTTTGGACATATTCATAAATGACCTGGAAAGTGGAATAACGAGTGAGGTTATGAAATTTGCAGATGACACAAAACTATTTAAAGTTGTTAAAACCCAAGAGGATTGTGGAAAATTGCAAGAGGATCTTGATAAATTGGAAGTCTGGTCATCAAAATGGCAGATGAAATTTAATGTGGACAAGTGCAAAGTTATGCACCTAGGGAAGAACAACCCAAACTATGGTTACACGATGCAAGGTTCCACATTAGGAACCACCACCCAGGAAAAAGATTTAGGCATTATTGTGGATAACATGTTAAAACCCTTGGCCCAGTGTGCAGCGGAGGCCAAGAGAGCAAATAGAATGCTAGGTATGATAAGGAAAGGAATGGAAAATAAAATAAAAGATATTATCATGCCTCTATATCGTTCCATGGTGAGACCGCACCTTGAATACTGTGTGCAATTCTGATCGCCATATCTTAAATAGGATATAGCGTTATTAGAAAAGGTTCAGAGAAAAGCCACAAAAATGGTAAAGGGGATGGAAGGATACTCCTATGAAGAAAGTCTAAAAAAGGTTAGGGCTCTTTAACCTGGAAAAGAGACGGCTGAGGGGAGATATGATAGAAGTCTATAAATTAATGAACGGAGTGGAACGGGTAAACCTAGATCAATTGTTTACGTTATCAGAATATAGAAAGACTAGAGGACATGCAACGAAGCTACGGGGTAAACTATTTAAGACTAATAAAAGAAAATATTTTTTCACTCAACGTGTAATCAAACTCTGGAATTTTTTACCGGAGAATGTAGTAAAGGCTGTTAGTGTAGCTGGGTTTAAAAAAAGGTTTGGACAAGTTCCTGGAGGAAAGGTCCATAAACCATTATTAAGAAGGGACCCAGGTTATCAATGCTTGACCCAGTGCAAGCATTGTGGAACCTGTGTCTTTTGGGGAAACTGCTAGGTACGTATGACCTAGATTGGCCACTGTTGGAAACAGGATAATGGGCTTGATGGAACTTGGTCTGACCCAGTATGGCATATCTTATGTTCTTATGTAACATAGTAAATGACGGCAGATAAATACCAGTATGGTTCATCTAGTCTGCCCAGTAAGATGGCAGGAGTAAGATGGCAGGAGTAGGTGCACCCCTCCTGCCACTCTGTGCAGGCCACCCCCCCTGTCTTTGTTTAGGGGTGAAACCCACCGCTCCATGTAGGACACCCCTATTTTTTGAGAATTTAGATGGTTCGGTTTATTTTGATTTTATTTTGCTGCTGTAAAGGGATCCACTGTGTCTGTCCCATGCCATTTTGAATTCCGTCCCTGTGTTTGCCCCCACCACTTCCATCGGGTGGACATTCCAAGCATCCACCACCTTTTAATTGAAAAAGTATTTCCTGACATTTCCTTTCAATTTACCACCTTGCAGCTTCATGTTATGCCCTCTAGTTTTACTGCTTCCCCGTCTTTGGAAGAGGTTTGTTTGTTCATTATTTCTCTTTAAGTATTTAAAGGTCTGAATCATATCTCCCCTATCCCTCCTCTCCTCCAAGGTATACTTATTTAGGTCTTCAAGTCTCTTCTGATAAGGCTTCTGACGCAGGCTCCAAATCATTTTGGTCGCTTTCCTCTTAACATTTTCCATTCTTTTTAACATCCTTTGCAAGGTATGGTCTTCAAAACTGAACACAGTATTCCAAGTGAGGCCTCACCAGTGACTTATACAGTACCTCTTCCTTTCTGCTGTTAATTCCTCTTCGTATGCAGCCCTACATCCTCCTGGCTTTTGCCACCGCCTTGATCCGGGAAACTTCAGACCGGTGAGCCTGATGTCAGTACCGGGGAAAAATGGTAGAAACCATCATAAACTGGGCTTTGTGTGGTAGCCAGGTTAACTGTTCATTTTAAATTAAATCTCTCTCCCCAGACGCTGCTGTGTGTTTAAACTTTTTTCCTGCCCTAGCCTGCTTGAGTGAATCCTCCCCTCCCCCCCCCCCTTGCTGAGGTATTGTGTAGCCTTCTTCCTGTTTTCTCCACGTGTGCATAGTCTGTTTTTAGTTTGCTTCTCTCTGATCAGAGAGGAGCAGTGCTTTTTACAGTGCTCTGCTAGAAAAGTGGATTTTGCCTCCTGAGACACCTTGCTGTGAGTTCTAGCTGTTTATTTAACTATTTATTGTTTGTCTTAGTGGTGTGCTAGTTCAGCTTTCTCAGCTGTAATTTACCTTGCCTCTCTCAACTAACTGGGCTTTTTGTAGTACCCCCCTCCCTCCTGCCCCCCTCCCCCCTGCTGAGGGTTCAGGACAGGGTACCTTGTAACTGCCCTCTTTAATAGGACTTATCTCCCTACCTCCCTCCCCAGCACCCACCCACCCCTGGGGTAATTGTAGTTTTATAGGTACTTGCACATCTTAGAGGAAAAGGGCTGCTCTCAGGTGCAGCTCGTTATCCAAATCAGTCACACACGGAGGACCTGAGATTAATTAATTAATTAAGCTTTAGGTACACAAGGTGTATTAGGGGTATTAGATACACTTTTATTGGTATAAGCATCTACACCAATCCTTCTTATATACAGAATTTAAAAGATCTAAACACAAGCTTTAAGCTAAGATGCAGACAGAAGTCCAGCAACGAGATGGGGGTTCTCCGGTCTTTTGCATTGAGTGTCACATGTATGATTTTCTCCCAGCTGGTGAGAGGTCTTACGTATGCACTAAGTGCAAAGAACTCTTTGCTCTCAGGGAACGAGTCCGTTCTCTAGAGGCTAGAGTAGCAGACCTGGAAGACATAAGAAAGACAGAGAAGTACATGGACGAGACCTACAGGGATATAGTCCTGAAGTCCCACCTCCAGTCTGGCAGCATCCCTGTTGCCATGGAGGAGAGAGGTCACGTGACAGGAGAGCATCACCCTGGTGTGGCAGGAAGTGATCCTGTAACTAGGACCTGTCCTCCAGGTGATGTAAAACCCTCTCGCACCGAGGGCGTTTCTCCAGGGCCATGTGCCCATGAGGGGAGGGTCAGGACAGCTGTTATAGTCGGTGATTCAATCATCAGGAATGTAGATAGCTGGGTGGCTGGTGGACGTGAGGATCGCCTGGTAACATGCCTGCCTGGTGCGAAGGTAGCGGACCTCACGCACCGCCTAGATAGGATCGTAGATAGTGCTGGGGAGGAGTCTGCTGTCTTGGTACATGTTGGTAACAATGACATAGGAAAATGTGGTAGGGAAGTTCTGGAGGCTAAATTTAAGCTTTTAGGTAGGAAGTTGAAATCCAGAACTTCCAGGATAGCGTTCTCCGAAATGCTTCCTGTTCCACGTGCAGGACCCAAAAGACAGGCAGAGCTCCGGAGTCTCAATGCGTGGATGAGACAATGGTGCAAGGATGAGGGTTTTGGATTTGTTAGGAACTGGGGAACATTCTGGGGAAAGGGGGGGCTCTTCCGAAGGGATGGGCTTCACCTTAATCAGGATGGGACCAGACTGCTGGCATTAACCTTTAAAAAAGAGATAGAGAAGCTTTTAAACTAGAAAATAGGGGAAAGCCGACAGTCACCCAGGAGCGCATGGTTCGGACAAAGGTATCCTTGAAGGATACTACCAAAAGCAGTGAGGTTCCAAAAGGGAGTATAGTAGCCCAAATGCCCTTGAGTAAGGAGCAGACAGAGCATAAAGATTCCAAATTACCCCTGCTTACCAATAGCCAGATTAATATGAATAAAATACAGTCTCTAAAATGCTTGTATGCCAATGCTAGAAGTCTAAACAATAAGATGGGAGAGTTAGAATATATAGCACTAAATGAGAGGTTAGATATGATTGCACTCTCAGAGACATGGTGGAAGGAGGATAACCAGTGGGACACTGTGATACCTGGATACAAACTATATCGTAATGATAGAGCTGATCAAATTGGTGGAGGGGTTGCGCTCTATGTTAGAGAGGGCATTGAGTCAGAAAGGATTAAAGTTTTGCAGGGAACAAAATTTGCTGTAGAATCTCTATGGATTGAAATTCCATTTATGAAGGGGAAGGTGATGGCAGTGGGAGTATACTATCGACCGCCTGGCCAGAATGAACAAATGGATGATGAAATGCTCAAAGAAATCAAGGAAGCTAACAAAAGTCACAACAGAGTAGTAATAATGGGTGATTTCAATTACCCCGGTATCGACTGGGTCAGTGTCATGGCAGGACAAGCTAAAGAGATAAAGTTTCTAGATGGAATAAATGACTGCTTCTTGGAGCAGCTGGTTCATGAACCGACCAGAGGGGAAGCCATACTGGACCTAATCCTTAGTGGAACGCCAGATCTGGTGCAAGAAATAAGGGTGTTGGGACCACTTGGCAATAGTGATCATAGTATGATCATGTTTGATTTAATTAGTGGAGGACAGATAGTAAAGGAATCCACAGTATTACCTTTTAACTTTCAAAAGGGAGACTATGATAGAATGAGGAATATAGTTAGGAAAAAACTAAAAGGAGCGGTTCCAAAGGTTAAAGACTTACAGCAAGCTTGGGTGTTACTTAAAAATACTATCCTCGAAGCCCAGACCAGCTGTATTCCACGCATTAAGAAGAGTGGAAGAAAGTCCAAAAAACTGCCAGCATGGTTTAAAGGTGAGGTCAGAGAGGCTGTTGCTGCCAAAAAAGCAACCTTAAGGAAATGGAAAAAAGAGCCAAATGATGAAAACTGGAAACAGCACAAGCACTGGCAAGTTAAATGCAAAGCATTGATAAGGCAGGCAAAGCGGGAATTTGAGAGGAAACTTGCTACGGAAGCAAAAACACGAAATAAAGACTTTTTCAAGTACATTCGTAGCAAAAGGCCTGTGAGAGAGTCAATTGGACCATTAGATGATAGAGGGGTAAAAGGGGCAGTAAGAGGAGACAAGGCTATAGCGGAGAGACTGAATGAATTCTTTGCTTCGGTCTTTACTGAGGAAGATGTAGGGATGTTACCCAAGACTGAAGTGGTATTTAAAGGTGATACTGCAGAGGAATTGAGAGAAATATCGCTACACCGGGAAGATATATTACAACTATTTGATAAACTGAATAGTAGCAAATCACCTGGACCGGATGGTATACATCCCAGAGTGTTGAAAGAACTGAAATATGAGATTGCAGACCTGCTATTGGTAATCTGTGAACTTTCATTAAAATCATCTGTAATACCTGAAGATTGGAGGGTCGCCAACGTAACACCAATTTTTAAAAAGGGTTCCAGGGGTGACCCGGGAAATTACAGACCGGTGAGCCTGACGTCAGTACCAGGGAAAATGGTAGAAACCATCATAAAGAACAAAATTACACAGCATGTAGATAGTCATGGCCTAATGGGAGACAGCCAACATGGCTTTAGACAAGGAAGATCTTGTCTTACTAATCTGATATGTTTCTTTGAAGGTGTGCATAAACAGGTAGACAAAGGTGAGTCGGTTGATATAGTGTATCTGGACTTCCAGAAAGCTTTTGACAAGGTCCCCCATCAGAGACTTTTGGCGAAGCTAAAAAGTCATGGGATAGGAGGCAGTGTACTATTGTGGATCGGGAACTGGTTAAAAGATAGAAAGCAGAGGGTAGGACTAAATGGCCAATTTTCCCAATGGAGCAAGGTGAATATTGGAGTACCCCAGGGATACATACTGGGTCCGCTGCTTTTTGACATATTCATAAATGACCTAGAAAAGGGAATAACGAGTGAGATTATCAAATTTGCAGATAAGACAATACTTTTTAAAGTTGTTAAAACTCATGACGATTGTGGAAAATTGCAAGGGGATCTTGATAAATTGGAAGACTGGGCATCCGAATGGCAGATGAAATTTAATGTGGACAAGTACAAAGTTATGCACCTAAGAGAGAACAACCCAAACTATGTTTCCACGATGCAAGGTTCCACATTGGGAACCACCACCCAGGAAAAAGATTTAGGCATCATGGATAACATGTTAAAACCCTCGGCCCAGTGTGCAGCAGCGGCCAAGAGAAAAAATAGAATGCTAGGTATCATAAGGAAAGGAATGGAAAATAAAACAAAATATATTATAATGCCTCTATATCATTCCATGGTGCGACCGCACCTTGAATATTGTGTGCAATTCTGGTCACCGTATCTTATAAAGGATATAGTGTTTTTAGAAAATGTTCAGAGAAGAGCCACCAAAATGGTAAAAGGGGATGGAAGGATACCCCTATGAAGAGAGGCTAAAATGTTTGGGGCTCTTTAACCTTGAAAAGAGACGGCTGAGGGGAAATATGATAGAGGTCTATAAATTAATGAACAGAATGGTACGTGTAAACGTAAATCAATTGTTTACATCAACACAATATAGAAAGACTAGAGGACATGCAATGAAGCTACAGGGTAAACTATTTAAGACTAATAAGAGAAAATATTTTTTCACTCAACGTATAATCAAACTCTGGAATTTGTTACCGGAGGATGTAGTAAAAGCTGTTAGTGTAGCTGGGTTTAAAAAAGGTTTGGACAAGTTCCTGAATGAAAGGTCCATAAAACCATTATTAAAAGGAACCCAGGATATCACTGCTTGACCCAATACAAGCATTGAGGAACCTGTGTCTTTTGGGGAGATTGCTAGGTACTGTGATGAGGAAGATTCATTCTCTGCCCTAAAAACACAGGATTCAGTGAATTCTAGCCTAGAAGCTGACAGGAAGACAAGCCATGTGAGCAGTAGTTGTCAGGGGCAACATAAACAAACCCAGCCACGGGGTTTGCAAACACGCCCAGCTGAAAAACATTCCCCAGTTCCTAATAGCTTGCACCTGGATAGAGGGAGGGCTATTAGCCACTATAAGAGTCACGCAGGAAATAGAGCTTCAGTTTCAGGTTCGGGTTCAGTTCCAGTTCCAGGTTCTTACCCTGGAGGAGATTCACCGTTATCTTCTTACCCAGGAGGAGTTTCAGCTTCAGAGTCTGACCCAGGAGGTGATTCAGATTCAGAACCAGGAAGAGTTCAGGAACCAGGAAGAGTTCAACCCAGAAGCTACCCAGAATACCTCAGGAGAAATCAGCTAGGAGCAGTGAGGTCAGAGAGCAGCTGTGAGTGTTCTGCTGAAGTAAAGCCGTTTGAAACTCAGAGGCAACGTTCTAGCTGGAGTGAATGGAAGCATAAGAAACCCAAACAGTATGTATCTGAAAGCTGTAACCTTGAGAGTGATTCTGGCAGAGAGCTAAGAGAGTATACTGACAGTAGAAATACCTACAGGGTTAATACTGAGAAGCCTCGTGTGAGAAATCCTAGGTGGGGGCAGGGCTGTATCACCCAGTCGAGGGATTTATCTGGAGAGCTGAAGAGAGAGCAGTTAAAAGTCCCTGAAAGAGAAAGGTATGCCATTGAAGATATTTGCATGACAGAGGAAGAGGTGTTAGAAGTTCCTAAACCTCAAAGAAAGCCACGCAGAGCTAAACCTTGTGCTGATAAGAGAGAGGAATACTTTTACTCGGTGCCAAAGCCTGAAGCTAGAGCCAACAAATATCCCAAAGGTAGAAACACCTATAAGAAGTTGGATTCTAGAAACCCTGAATGGTGGCTTCCTTCTCTCCCAGACACAGAGAAGTACAGCAGCAGCTATTCCAGCCCTAGAGGGAGCTGGCCAGATAGGCTCTGTGAAGAGACGCTGCAAGGTAACTTGCAGACATGTTGTAGCCAGGAAAACTCAGGTCTTTCTGAGAACCTGCATGAACCCATGATCACTGATAGCCTCAGTGAATGCTCATTTGGAGACCCGATGGACTGTACATTAACATTCTCTGATAGAATAACCTCTCTTTGTTAGATAGAGGCTGTATAGTGCTGGAAGCTAACACTATAAGTGAAGAGTGCCTGTTTGTACAGAGAGGAGCTGTGTGCTGAGTTTTCATATGCTTTACAATTACCTTTACTTTAAGAAGCAAGAAGAAGCTTTTCTGTTTCCTTTATATTATACCAGAAAGTATGGTTTATGTGTCCTAAGTTTGCTGTGTTATACATCTGGAGAATCCGACCCCGGGAGGGGAAATACATCCTAATTTACCTTATCATTCGTGTCTACAACTACTTTATTTTCATTAACCACCATCAGACCCAGACCTGCTAGCCCTAGGTGGCAGCCTGCCCACCTGGTGGTGACAGTACTTATGACCTAGATTGGCCACTGTTGGAAACAGGATACTGGGCTTGATGGACCTTGGTCTGACACAGTATGGCATATCTTATGTTCTTATGATGGAACTAGACTGCTGGCATTAACCTTTAACCCTGGAATTACCGAGAGTTTTTGCACACACTGAATACCGTTGGGGTCATAAATGACCCCACAACGAATTTTAATTGTTAACCATGAAAAATTTAAACTAAACAGACAAAATACTATTTCAAATTAATTATTTATTATATGAAGGTTAGATGTTTTGAAATTTAATGCTTTATCATAAAATTACATGAAGAAGAGTTCCCATGAAAGCAGTTTTTGCATACACTTGATGAACACAGTAAAGTACTACAGTCATTTGCATGAGACACAGACAATTTCTGAATGTTCTTTGCAAAGATTGCGCTTGCAGGAGGTGCAGACTATGTTGCTTTTCTAGTCTTTTTCCCTGGAACAGCAGTGACACCTTGCCCTTTTCTTTGGGATCCCGACATTGCAAACAGCATCAGTGGCTTCTTCAATGCTGGAAGAAGTCTCGCTGCAATTACTCTGAAGCAGCTGCTTTCCTAATTCCAAGAGGAATAGACGACGTCTGTGCTTTGACTTGGACTGCCATTCTGGATTTAGTGACATCCAGATAATGAAGGCGTTCAAAGCACTTATGTCCAACATGTTGTAGAAGATTGTCACTGGCCAGCGTCTTGTCATTCGTTTTATGGTATACGTGCGCAACATTTGATCTGCCGTATCTATTCCACCTTTACTAGAATTATAGTCCAAGATCATGCGTGGTTTTTTTGTCTGGACGTGTGTTATCTGCTTCTTCTTGATCATGGAAACTGCTCAGAAGAACAACCACTTTTCCTTTCTTCGGGCAATAGGAAACCAGAGTGGCGTCATCGCGAAAGGCAAACAGTGAAGTGAATAACTCTCGGCCCTTTGCTGTTACAAATTCTGTAGGTAATTCTTTTCTGTTCTTTCAAATTGTCCCCAAAAGTGTCATTTATTTTTCTAGCAATTTCCGTGACAGGTCTAAACTGCAGAAGAAATTGTCAACAGTAACATTTCTGCCAGATCGCGTCAATCCTTCAGTGAGTTGCAGCACAACCCTTTCACCCTGATTCTGTTCCCTGTTTTGTCCGAGTTCCCTTCCTGTATATACTTGAAGATGCAGAACATATGACGTTGCACTGTCACGCAACATCCATAGCTTTATGCCATATTTCCCAGGTTTGCTGGGAATATATTGTCTGAATGGAACACGGCCACAAAATCTAAGCAGTTGCTCATCCACGGTAACATTTTCACCAGGAACAAAGGCGTCACTTAAGAGTTGCTTCCCCAGTATCAAAAACATGTCTGATTGGAGCAAGCTTATCCACGCCTCGTTGTTCATGTCTGTTGGTTGCATCATCAAATCTGAGAGCACAAGAAATTTGCTGAAAACGTTTACGGGCCATATTTTTGCCGAAAACAGAACGACCATCTTCAAGGTTCCACAACTGAACTATGGATTCATTTTGTGACTTGTACACGCCTGAGAGGATTAGAAGTACAAGAAAACGTTGACATTCTTCGTCTGTCAAATCTTTCCAGGTGTCGTCATAAATGTGTCTTCCTTGTTTGCTCATCCACATCATGATTCATTCAATAAGTTCTTCCTCATGGACACGTGGAATGCTGCGAGAGGGCCATCAAGATTTCGTACAGCATACCTTGTAGGACCTTGTTGTACGGGCATGACATTAGCTCTGGCGTATCTTCCAGCAGCTTGCTTTATAGGTTTCCTGTTCCATGATGTGGCATCCTTAGATACATAGACTTCAATCACTGTTCCCTCTAAGCTGTGCACGTGTGCGCGCGCACACACCTCGCCGAGCGAGCGCACATACTTTACAACAGAGCGCACAAAAATTACAGCTCTGATTCTGATAGAAAACAACACAGATTTCTTAAAATTTAAAAGTTATGATTGCAATTACTAGGAATTTCCCGCTTTCTTTAGTAATCGTCTATTTTCATTTAATTTGATTAAAATCAATGTGGTGTACATACTGTATTCTGACGTGTAGTCAAATTTTAAAGTATATAACTCCGAGTGTCGTTATGTGGCGCACAAAAAATTAACCTTCCTTCAAAAGCTGCACACAGCTGATATTTTATGCACACACAGCCTACAGAAAATTAGAGGGAACACTGGCTTCAATGGCAACATTTGTGCTTATAGTTGATGAACTCTTAGCTCCTCTACGACTACAACCAAGATTCCTCACAGATGATACTGACACCGAGGACTCCTGCCTTCTTCCCCGTCCAGCACAGCCTCGACCTTTGCCTCGACCTGTAACTTGACTCTTTGCTGCGGGCGATGTTACCGGCTCGACATCAGTCTCACATTCACTTGGCAACCAACTGCTGTCGCCATCTGAATCATGACTGTCATCATCAGATTTATCGCCCAAACTTGGCTGATATGCTTCTTCGCTTGCTGAATATGCTGCATCATCAGACGACTCAGAGCCGTCACTGTCAGCATCTCGTTGCAATATTTCTCTTACTTGGGCAGCTGAATACTTTCGTTTTGACATCATAAACAATAACCTAAAATAAATAAACAAAGATAAAGTTGAATAAAACGCAAAGCAGTTTTACTATAGGTGTACAATAATCGTGATGAACGAGCTGAAAGCCTTTAGATTTCATCAGAAATAATGAGAGAACGTATGATATCAATTACAGAAAATGTGTAATTTTCATAAAATAAGAGTACAAAAAGTAAATGATACATAATTAATGATAAATACCTTTTGTCAGATCAAAAAATTCACAATACTGCAAATTGTATCACGATCCAAACCGGACATAAGCAACTGGGGTCAAAAATGACCCCACTGGTACTCTGTGCTGCAATTCATCACTAGCTTCACCTAGTGGATGAAAATTATTCCTCTCATGGCACAATATAAAGAGAATATTGACATGTGAAAAGTCATAAAAAGATTGCATTCTTGAACAACTAGTTTCCAAGATACGCGTTGTGAAACTTGCAATGGGGTCACTTTTGACCCCATCAGTACTCCCAGGGTTAAAAAGGAGATAGAGCAGCTTTTAAACTAGATAATGGGGGAAAGTTGACGGTCACCCAAGAGTGCATGATTCAGAATGATGTATCTTTTACAGGGAAGTTAGGGCATCCAGATAGAGAAGTTCCATTAAAGGCAAAAGTAGCCTCAGTGTCTTTAAGTAGAAAGCAGAGTTGAAAGATTCCAAATTACTGCTGTCAACTGATAACCAGACTGTTAACATGAACAAAAAATGATCACTGAAATGGCTGTACAAAAATTCTAGAAGTCTAAAAAATAAGATGGGAGAATTAGAATATATAGAGGGAGGAATGGCTCAGTGGGTGGGACAGGTTACCTCAGGCCAGAAGGCCAGGGGTTCAATTCCCACATGGGGACAAGCAACCTCAGGCCAGAGGGACTGGGGTCTCTAGTCCCATGGCCACTCCTTTTGGCCTTGGGCAAGCCACTTAACCCTCCATTGCCTCAGGTACACTTAGATTGTGATCCCTTCAGGGACAAGGGAATAAAAAGTACCTGTTAGTATACATGTAAAACCGCACTGATTCTAAAGAGCGCGGTATAAAAAAAATAAATAAATAAATAAATAGCAGTGAATGAAAGGTTTGATATAATTGGCATGTCAGAGACCTGGTAGAAGGAGGACAGCCAATGTGACACCGTGATACCTGGGTACAAATTATTTCACAATGATAGAGTAGATCAAATCGGTGGAGGGGTTGCACTATATGTTAGAGAGGGCATTGAGTCAAACAGGATAAAACTTTTGCAGTAAATAAAATTCATTGTAGAATCTCTATGGCTAGAAGTTCTAAGTAAAAAGGAGAAGGTGACGTCAGTGGGGGTGTACCACCGACAACCTGGCACAAATAAACAGATGGATAATGAAATGCTAAGAGAAATTTGGAAAGCTAACAAAAGTTACAACACAATAATGTGTGATTTCAATTACCCTAGTATCAACTAGGTCAATGTCACCGCAGGATATGCTAGGGAGATAACATTTCTAGATGAAATGAATGACTGCTTCGTGGATGGGAAGATATTTTAGACCTAGTCCTTTAGTGGAACACAGGATCTGGTGTAATGGTGTTGGGGCCACTTGTCAATCACATTTGATATAATAAGTAGAGGAAGGACAGCAAGGAAATCCACATCGTTAGCATTCAGCTTTCAAAAGGGAGACTATGATAAAATGAGGAAAATGGTTAAGAAAAAACTGAAAGTAGCAGCTTCCAAAGTTAAAGGTTTACATCAAGCATGGGTATTGTTTAAAAATACTATCTTGGAAGCCCAGACCAGATGTATTCCATACTTTGAGAAAGGTGTAAGGATGGCAAAACAATTGCCAGCATAGTTTAAAGATGAGGTCAGGGACGCTGTTATAGCCAAAAAAACATGGTTTATAAAATGGATAAAAGAGCCAAATGATAAAAACAGTAAACATAAGCACTGGCAAAGTAGATGAAATTTATTGTGTCACCACCAGAGGGTGATCACTGGCTTCTGATGCACAGTAATCCTAAATAGATTACTGTGCATCAGAATGTGGAGGAGTGGCCTAGTGGTTGGGGCAAGGTACTTCAGGCCGGAAGGTTGGTGGTTCAAATCCCACTAGAGGACAGCAACCTTGGGCTGAAAGGACTGGGGTTTCTAGTCCCACAGGTGCTCCTTGTGGTCTTGGGCAAGCCACTTAACCCTCCATAGCCCATGTTCCCTGTAAAATAGTTATCTCCAAGTTATAATGCTCTGTTCAATGTAATTTCAGTTTGTTCAATGTAAACTGCCTTGATATCATGAAAGGCAGTATATAAAAAATGTTAAATAAATAAATAAATAAATACATACAAAATATGTTGGTAGGCTGGCCTCATTTCCAACCGTCTCTGTGCTGTCCAACAAAAGCTCAGTTCTGTAATTAATTAATCAAATATACCAAGCATGATTATTTGCAGTCCTCTACAGGGGTTTTACAGTTGTGGTCAACATTATTGGCATCCATGCAGTTCAACCCCTTAATGTCGAACATCTCCTAAAAAAAAGTGACCAGGGAAATGGCTTTGAACTATATATGCACACATATTTAACACATAAAAGAATAAAATAAAAGAAGACCAACTAAAAAAAAGGAAATAATATTAAAACTGGGACATTGCCAGAAGTTGATTCCTGGCTCCCTTATAAACAATAAAAATCAGTTTGAACAGAAGAACCACATTCTCATTGCAGTAATATTAGATGCACCTGCGATCAATTGTCAGTACTCGCATAACATGAATCAACCAATGAATGATGGCTCTACTGTTTAAAATGGCCACATTCACTCCCTGTTCCATTTTCACAATGGTGAAGATAAGAGAGCTGCTTGAGACCATCACGAAAAGCCATTATCACCAAACATCAAAGGGACCGATTCCAAAGACCTTGGAATTCCTGTGTATACTGTTCGCAACGCTATTAAGACGTTTTCTGCTCATGGAACTCTCAAGAACATAAAAACATAGAAACATAATGGCAGAAAAAGACTACCTGGCCTATCTAGTCTGCCCTTCCATATCAACTACAATAGTCCCCTTTTTACCTTTAGAGATCCTCTGTGTCTGTTCCATGGCTTTTTTGAACTCAGATACTGCCCTCATCTCGTTTACCTCCACTGGCAAACTATTCCATGCATCTTCTATTCTTTCCATAAAGAAATATTTCCTCATATTACTCCTAGGTCTATCCCCTTTCACTTTCATCCTATGTCCCCTCATAGCAGAGCTTGCCTTCAATTGAAAGAGACTCTCCTATACATTTATGCTATGGAGGTATTTAAATGTCTCTATCATATCTCATATGCTTCATAACGAAGACCACTAAACTATTTAGTAGCCACCCTCTGCATCAACTCCAACCTGCTTATATCCTTTTGAAGGTGCGGTCTCCAGAATTGCACACAATATTCCAAATGTGGCCGTATCACATTTGGAGTATTGTATGAAATTCTGGAGACCCCACCAGGATGTGTTGGAAAGAGGAAAATTAATCCAAGAAGTCTTTGAAGGTTAGAGAATTTTTGGAAAAACAACACATGCAACATTCAAAGAGCTTAAGGCTGACCTGGAGCAATCTGGAGTCGTGGTTTCAACCTGCATGATACACTGTGCACTAAGACTTCATGAGCGAAGGCCAAGGAGGACCCCACTGCTCAAAGACAGACATAAAAAGGCACACCTGATCTTTGCCCAAACCCAGCATGAGAAACCACAATCCTTTTGTGAAAATATTCTGTGGACAGATGAAACTTGGGCTCTTTAGCTATGCAGATCTGTGATACATTTACAGGCAAAGAAATGAAACTTATAAGGAAAAACACACCCTTCCTACAGTTAAATATGGGGGAGGTTTCATAACGTGGGGCTGTTTTGCTGCCTCGGGAATTGTATGCTTTGAACTTATTAAAGGAATCATGAAGTCAGAGGACTACCAAGGTATTTTGGAGTGAAATGTGCTACCCAGTGTCAGAAAGTTATATCTGGGTTGAAGGTCATGGGTCATCCAGCAGGACAATGGCCCAAAAGAGACATCCAAAAATACAAAACAATGATTAAAAAGGAAAAATGGATTGTTTCAAACTGGTTAGCAATGAATCGTGATCTCAAGTCCCATCGAGAACCTTTGGAAAGTGCTCAAATCTACCATTGGTAAATGGAATCAAGGAAACATTCATGAGATGGAACAAATTTAATTTAATTTTAATTAGCAGGTTTTTATATACCGCAACTTCCATAGATCAGCTGCGGTTTACAATGAACAAGCAAGGCTGTTTTACAAGGAACGGCAGTAAACATCATGCTGTTTTTACATATAACAGTGTTAACAGTAATAACAATTTCGGTAATAACAATAATGGGTTCAATCTATCAGAACAGGTTGATAGTTGAGAACTATATACATCAAACATGTTTAGAACTGAATACAGTTTTAAATAGAATCTCTGGTTATTTTACAAGGTATTAGTACACATTCCAGGTCGAGGGTCAATTATCATTGCTGGTGCGGCTATCCCTTTTCATGTTGTGTTGGTGAGTTTGATACGGAAGCATAATGTGTTGAGAAAAGGTATGTTTTGAGTTTTTTCCTAAACTCTATGATTTGGGGTAATGATCTTAGTTCAGCTGGGGTGTTGTTCCACAGTATGGGGGCGGCATGGGAGAAAGCTTTCTTTGATTTTTTGGCTCTTATAAATTCTTTTGGTGTTATTAACTTATTTAATTGGTCTCGTCTTTGTAGGTTATGACTGGATTCCTTGGTGATTAGGTTATTTACAGTACAGGGTGCCGTATTATTTAGGGCTTTGTATGTGGTTAACAGGGTTTTGTACTGTATGCGGCATTGGATTGGGAGCCAGTGTAGGGATTCTAAGATAGGCGTAATATGTTGGAAGGGAAACTGTTTTTATGATGGTCTTGGCTGCTGCATTTTGTGCTAGTTGTAGTTTTTTTAAGTTTTGATTTGTTACGCCTAATAAGGTTAGGTTTGCAAAGTCAAAGTGGGGGGTTATGATAGCTTGTATTATGCGTTGAAAATCCTGGAGATGCAATAGGGGGCGGAGTTGCTTTAATATTTTAAGTTTGAAATAAACTTTCTTTGTTATATTTCTTATCTGTGAGTCCATACTAAGGTGTTTGTCCAGTATTACTCCTAGGTACCGTATTTCAGTTTTTATTTTGATATCATTGTTTTGCAGTGAGATATGTGGTGGAGGGGTGAATGAAGTGTTTTTGGTTACTATTAGGGCTTCCGTTTTTGCGTGGTTAATATATAAGTTATTTTTGTTTAGCCAATTGTTTATTTCGCTGAGGCAAGTATTGATAATTAATGTAGGGATGTTTGGTATAGTGAAAGGTACATACAACATTATATCGTCTGCGTAAATGTGATATAATACATTGTGTTTTTTGAATATTTGGCAAATGTGTTTTATGTATATATTAAATAGAAGCGCTGACAGGGCAGAGCCTTGGGGGAGTCCTAGTTCCTGATTGTATGTTTTTGATGTAAGGTCACCGATGCGGACCGTTTGGGTTCTGTTGCTTAAGTATGAGGAAAACCATTTTAGAACAGTGGATTTTATTCCTATTTGTTGCAATTTACTTATCATCGTTGTATGGTGAACACTGTCAAAAGCAGCAGATATGTCAATGAAAATGAGTAGGAATGCCTGTTTTGAGCTATCAATGCCTCTTACGAGCGTATCAATTAGGACTGTTAGCAGTGTCTCCACCCCATGTCGAGGGCGGAACCCATACTGCTGATTGTCAAGGGGGGCTGAGCTGTCGATGTATTCCTGTGTCTGGATTTGAACTGCTTTTTCGATCAATTTAGCCAGAAATGGAATACTTGATATGGGTCTGTAGGACTTAGGTGATGATTTATCAAGAGTGGAGTTTTTTAAGATAGGTCGGATTTGAGCATGCTTTAGTGATGGGGGTAAGTACCCATTTTTTAGTGAAAGATTTATTATGGGGAGTATGAATTGGGATAGTATAGATATTGAGTTTTTTAGCCAATTCACTGGGCATGGGTCCAGGAGTGAGGTTGTGGTATTAATATTTGTTATAATGTTCTTGAGTGAGACAGTAGTTAGGGGTTGGAAGTCCGTCCATTCGTCAGTATGTTGGATTTGAGGTGGTTGTTTAGGACTTGGTAACTGGGGGTTGGACGTGATTTTATTCATGTAATAGTTTGCCATTTCCTGTGGTGAGATTTCTACAGTGTCGTTGCTGGAGTTGTGGTTGGTGTTTGTTAGTTTTTGGGCTATTGAGAATAGTTCCCTAGGTTTATTTATTGCATTGTTTATTATAGAGGTATGGTAGTTTTTCTTGGCATTGTTAGTTGCTTGTTTGTATGAATTAAGGAGAGTGAAGTATGAGTCCTTATTAATGGTGTTTTATTTTTTCTCCATTTGCATTCAGCTTTCCTTAGTTTTCTTTTTAGTAGGTGTAATGTGTTATTATACCAATGAGCTTGTGCAGCTTTAGTACGAGTGTTTTTCTTGGTCACCTGTTTATTAGCAGCTGCATTGTGAATGATTTCGTGCCAGTTTGTTACTGCCGTGTCGAGGTCCTGCGGAGTGTTAGATAGTTTGGGGATTATTAGGTCTAGGAATTCTTCTTCATTATATCTTTTAAATCTGTGGGGTAGTGTGGATGTTTGTGTTCGTCTTACTGTCGTGTTGTTTATTGTGATATTGAAGTTAATGAGGTGATGGTCTGACCAAGGGGTTGGGGTGCATTTGAGGGAGTTGGGGTTATAGATTTTGTGAAGGACATCTGGCAGCAGGACCAGGTCAAGTATATTACCTTTCCTGTGTGTGCTGTTGGTTATTATTTGGTGAAAATCCATGTCTGTGGTGGCATCGAGAAAGAGAGAGGCATTCGATGCTGCTAAGGAGGGGAGGTTAAAATCACCGAGCATTAGTATAGGGTTCTGTTCAGTGGAGGAGCTTAGGTAATCGATTAAAGGGTCAAGTCCTTCTGCTGATTGGTCTGGGGGTCTATATATCAGACAGATTGTTATTGAGCCAATTTTCATAATGATTGTATCGATGTTTGTGGGTATTTTGGATTGTAATTTTTTTGCTTTGAGTTCTTTTTGGACATTATTAGCACTCCACCGCCTTTTTTGTGGGTTCTATGGGTGTAAAAGGTGTCATAGTTATTATTGTTTAGTTGGTTTATGTAGACGTTATCAGATTCTGTTAGCCATGTCTCAGTTACACATAAAACGTCTGGGGTGTTGTTTTCTAGTATATCTGTGAAAATGGGTAGCTTATTCTTCATTGATCTGGCGTTAATTAGGGTTATAGATAAGTAATCAGTACTTATACATGGGTTAAGGTTTTTAGTCTGAGTGTGTGCTGTGTATTTTATATGGATTAGTCTACTGTGGTTCACCTTGGGATGGTGTTCTTGGTAAGGTTGCCATTCTGAGGGGCTGTTTCTTATTGGGCTGTGTATGATTGGTATGTTTTTGAAGTTATTGTTATTTAGGCTGTTGGCAATGATAGTAAGTATAGAGATAGTGAGGCAAATTATTGATAATCTAGTTTTGGAGAAGCTAATTAATGGCATTTTGGCTTGAGTGGTGAGGGATAGTGTGCTGTCAATTGTGGGTATAGGGTGAGGTAGTGTATTAGGAGGTATTGTTAGTAGTGAAAAGGGTTTTACTGAAAACGGTAGCCCAGTTGGGATGGGCTGGCAGTAGTAATAGTATGTGTGAATGAAACTGGTCGCAGAGACTGATTGTGAAGCTGAGGAGGTAATATGAAAATAATGTAACAGTAGAGTTGTGTTCAACAGTATTAGGTATAGTATATCCAGTACTGGCTACTGACAACAGTATTAGGTATAGTATATCTAGTATTGGCTACTGATAACAGTAATTAAATATTGTTTATCTATTACTGGTTACTGACAACAGTATTAGGTATAGTATATCTAGTACTGGCTACTGACAACAGTATAGTATATCTAGTACTGGCTACTGACAACAGTAATTATATGGGGGTCAATGATAACATTGGATAATAAAATAAAGATTGGTACCATCTACAGTCGTGGATTGTGTTATAACTACTTACAACTGTAATTATTGTAACTAACAACAGCTACTGACAACAGTAGTAGGATGAAAAGCTACTTGCACCTGTAGTTAGGTATAATTATCGGTACTGACAACAGTATCAGCTTAAATAACAGTACTAACAATAGTAGCGATACCGGCATTGGCAACAGTTAAGGATTGAGGTAATACTGCTATCAACAGTAATGGTGTATCAAATCAGATTAGTCTGTGGCAGTGTCGGTTAAGTAGCGTTTGTCGAAGGTATACTTGCTGTGATTAGGAATCCTTAGAGATGTGGTATGCGAGCTCGACCTAGAGGGAGCTCAGCTGTTCTTGTACGTAGGTGTTTGAGCGATGTGACTTTCTTCGTTGATTCTTTAGCAATCTGGGAGATTTTCGGTGCCTTAGCCTAAGGGCCGTGCCAAAGGGCCCTCTGGCGAGGCCCTCAGGCGCGGGCCCGCAAGGCGCGGGTGCGCCTGACGGCGCGAACTTTTCAAGTCCCTTGCTCGCCCCCGATTGGACGCTACGATGCCGGTGCTTTTCCAGCTACCGGAGGCTCTATCCCCCGACTGGGGAGAGCTGCTGATGGTAGCAGGGATGAAGAGGACCACGCGCCCGACGGCGCGAACTTTTAAAGTCCCTTGCTCGCCCCCGATTGGACGCTACGATGCCGGTGCTTTTCCAGCTACCGGAGGCTCTATCCCCCGACTGGGGAGAGCTGCTGATGGTAGCAGGGATGAAGAGGACCACGCGCCCGACGGCGCGAACTTTTAAAGTCCCTTGCTCGCCCCCGATTGGACGCTACGATGCCGGTGCTTTTCCAGCTACCGGAGGCTCTATCCCCCGACTGGGGAGAGCTGCTGATGGTAGCAGGGATGAAGAGGACCACGCGCCCGACGGCGCGAACTTTTAAAGTCCCTTGCTCGCCCCCGATTGGACGCTACGATGCCGGTGCTTTTCCAGCTACCGGAGGCTCTATCCCCCGACTGGGGAGAGCTGCTGATGGTAGCAGGGATGAAGAGGACCACGCGCCCGACGGCGCGAACTTTTAAAGTCCCTTGCTCGCCCCCGATTGGACGCTACGATGCCGGTGCTTTTCCAGCTACCGGAGGCTCTATCCCCCGACTGGGGAGAGCTGCTGATGGTAGCAGGGATGAAGAGGACCACGCGCCCGACGGCGCGAACTTTTAAAGTCCCTTGCTCGCCCCCGATTGGACGCTACGATGCCGGTGCTTTTCCAGCTACCGGAGGCTCTATCCCCCGACTGGGGAGAGCTGCTGATGGTAGCAGGGATGAAGAGGACCACGCGCCCGACGGCGCGAACTTTTAAAGTCCCTTGCTCGCCCCCGATTGGACGCTACGATGCCGGTGCTTTTCCAGCTACCGGAGGCTCTATCCCCCGACTGGGGAGAGCTGCTGATGGTAGCAGGGATGAAGAGGACCACGCGCCCGACGGCGCGAACTTTTAAAGTCCCTTGCTCGCCCCCGGTTGGACGCTACGATGCCGGTGCTTGTCCAGCTACCGGTGGCTCTATCCCCGACTGGGGAGAGCTGCTGATGGTAGCAGGGATGAAGAGGACCACGCGCCCGACGGCGCGAACTTTTAAAGTCCCTTGCTCGCCCCCGATTGGACGCTACGATGCCGGTGCTTTTCCAGCTACCGGAGGCTCTATCCCCCGACTGGGGAGAGCTGCTGATGGTAGCAGGGATGAAGAGTGGGAGAAATCACAGTTGAAGAGTGGAAGAAAAAATCACAGTTGAAGAGTGGGAGAAACTACCAGCAGACAGATGTACAAAACTTATAGATGGCAACAAGAAACATTTGGAGGATTTCATCACTGCCAAGGGTTGTGCAGCCAAATATTAGTGAAGGGTACCATTAATCCCCTCCAGGTCATTTTTTGTTATGTTTTTCAAAAGTTACTATATCTAAATTGCACAAACATATTTTTTGTTGTATATCTTTGAATATTCTGTTAAAATATTATGACGGCATACAGTTTGAATATTTCCATTTATTTCTCAACACAATATACCTAAAATGTAAGGGTGCCAATAATGTTGACAAGAATTGTAAGTGCCTAGCATGGCCGGGGTATCAATGTTCCATTATCAAGATGTCTGCTCCAAGCAGCACAGTTCCAGGAGTTAGCTCTCTCTGTTTATAGAGCCAGAAAAGCAGCATATAAAGCAACAAAAATATCTCCACGGCATAAATGAACAAGAGGAGAGCCTCTTTCAAAAGCTCTGCAGTGAGAGGACATAGGATGATGGTGACAGCGGATAGACTCAGGAATAATATGCAGATATATTTCTTTATGGAAAGAGTGATAGATGCATGGATTCGTTTCCCAGTGAAGGTAACAGAGACTAGGACAGTATCTGAATTCAAGAAAGCATGGGACAAACACAGAAGATCTCTAAAGGAAAATAAGGGACTATAGAAGTTGCTATGGAAGGGCAGACTGGACAGACCATATAGTCTTTATGTGCCATCATGTTTGTATGTGATATACATATAAAGCCCTGAATATTGTTGCTTTACCTATTCCCATTGCAGTTGCTGTGCAAGATTGGCACTGTGGTTAGAACACTGTGTTTAAACACACTAGAAGGCCGGTTCAACTCCCACAGGTTGTTTATCCAGCCATTGCTGTGCAGAGTGGTGTGGAGGTGTGGCCTACTGGTGCAATGTCTCTATAAGCTGGGGATAGAGATTCGATTCCTACTTGTTCTTTTTGCGACTGTATGCTACTCAGATAATTTTCATGCCTTTAAAAGTCAGGGCTCAACATGTGACTGGCAGACACACAGCCTTATGTGTTCAGTTTTGGAGACCGTATCTCACAAAGGATATAAAAAAGCTGGAAGCGGTTCAGAGGAAGGTGACCAAAATGATTTAGAGCCTGCATCAGAAGACTTATGAGAAAAAGACTTGAAGACTTAAATATGTACACTCTAGCGGAGAGGAGGGACCGAGGAGATATGATTTAGACCTTAATGGACAAACAAACCTCTTCCACAGACGGGGAAGCTGTAAAAGTAGAGGGCATAACATGAAGCTGCAAGGGGATAAACTGAAAGGCAACGTCAGGAAATACTTTTTTCACTGAAGGGTGGTGGATGCTTGGAATGCCCTCCCGATGAAAGTGGTGGGGCAAACAGAATTCAAAATGGCATGGGACAGACACAAAGGATCCCTTTATAGCAACAGGATAACATCAAAATAAGCATAACTATCTCTTATATCTGAACAAATAGGGATGACCTACATGGAGCGGCAAATGCACCTACTCTTGCCGCCTTGCTGGGCAGACTAGATGGACCATAGTGGTCTTTATCTGCCATTATATACTATGTTATGATGTTACCTGTGAAGGCCAATTCCGATTGGGGCACATCTGGCCCATTTGGATGTCCAAAATCTGTACGGACCAGATTTGCACCCGATTCTGATCCTGCGGGGGCTATACGGATGGAAAGGGAAGGACATGCCCCAATTCTGGCCCGCTGTATGTCCTGGATCCTGCCTGGCTAGCCCAGCCTGGGCCCCTGCATGGAGCCACAGTGCCATGACAGTCCATTTCCATGGCACTGCAGCTCCATTCAGGAGCCCCCATTGTTTGCACCGCAATAAATGTTCCGTTCCCTGCCGCTTGACCCCCGATCGGGCCTTTTGAGGCCGGGATCGGGCTGCAGAGAACCCTATGCCCTGCTCACCTGCATCCTGGGTCCCGGCTGGCTTGGTCACCGAAATCGGGGGGACTCATTCCACCTCCGAGATGGAATAAGTCCCCCCATCTAGATCGCTAACCCCAGACATAGAGGGCTGACACCGAAATCGGCCCTGTACGTCTGGGGTCAGGGTCCCGCCTACTCCCCGCCCTCGCTCCTCCTCCGGCCCACCCCCATCCAAAGCTTCCCACACATCTCTGCAGTATGTGCGGGGTGCTCCTTGTTTGGAATCGACACCCTGGGATTTAGTAGAGATGCATGTCCAACCTGGATGGATATCCCCACTAAACGCGATTCGGAATGATCCCCATAGCATATGTTTGGCTCAGACAATCCAAGTTATAAACCTGGTTTTACTGGGCACAATTTTCAACGCCTGCAGCTACGCAAAACCAGTGACTAGCTACTGGCACTGAAGAGGGAGTCCGCGTTTTCAGTGCTGAGGCCATATCCGGCAAGGCAAGAGACCTTGGGGGGCATTTTCAAAGGTATTTACACAGTTTTCAGACCTGCAAATCATGTAAATGCCACTGCTACATGCCCCGATGCTAAGTGGTTAGCACTGGGGCAGAGAAGAGGCGGCATTTTTACTAACCAGGCAGCCACGATATTGAGGTGCTGCCCCGTTAGCAATGCAAAGCGAAAATCAGGTGCAGGTAACCCTGCCCTAATTTTCTCTGCATTAGCTAACCAGGCAATGGCTCAATATCCTGGGGAGCATGGATGTGCAGTGCCGGGGCTCCCCTTTGTCTGCTCCCTCCCGTTGGCAATTTTGCTGCTGAAAACAAATGGAATGAGGGTAGGACTCGTTCTGTGCCTGGATCATTTCATTTAAAGGCACATGAACTGAAAATGTACTAATGCCTTCATCTGTCCCATTTTACATTTCCCTGAAAATGAACGCGTATCTCTGTAAACTCCCTTGGGTTCATATGTATGAATTAAGATTATGTAAAAGTGTACCATTTAATCATAGTTCTCAGGTTACTTCACCTCTGTTCCTTAGCTCCTATGCTTAGAGATTTAGAGAATATTCAAAAATGCTCATTACTTATGTAATTCGAAACAAAATCCGATTCTGTAAACACTTATTTACAGTTTGCATAGCGTGATGCAAAGTGCACTTTAGGATCAAACCTCTTAGGATCGTCTTTCAATCTCTTATTAAGTTTCCAGTGAAACACATTTGATGGCTTCTTCTCAACAACCACTGGGTTGGCAGAGTTCAGTATAGGGGTGAGTTTCTGCTCAAATCTTTTTTAAAGTAGTGTGAGAATTCTTGGCAATAACTAGGCATTTCCTTTCCTAGCTTGGAAAACTGATTATTTTACCTCATAGCATTTTATTAAAATGTGGACTTTTTCTCTACTGGAAAAAGTATAGTTCTGGTAAACAGGAGATTGAAAATCATTTTTGTATCAACATATTAAGTTCTCACAGGAGGCCCCTTCTTCAAATGTTGAACTGTTAGTACACGGCTGACTGTCAGTTAGGCAACCTTTAGAGTCTAGATGGGAAACTTTATTGAAACCCATAGATCTATAGCACCTTCAAGAAAACATAAATGATTAACTCAAAGGATGCTACAAATTCAGATATGACATTGCCAAAATCTGGTTCAGTTGAATTGGTGATGAGTCAAATTTCATCCAGGTAAAGAAGAAAAAAAGATAAACCAGGTTTCAAAACAGGACAGGCCTCAAAAGACAGGACCTGATATTGAAGAGATTTATGCTCTTAACGTCAAAAGTTATGCTCATAAATTGGCCTCTTTGAAAATTTACTATGGCTGAGTGCCTAGATTGTTTTCTTAAAATTTCAATAAACTCCTAACTTTAGGAGCAGAAAAAGTGGGTAGCAAATGGGGCGAATTTAAGGAAGGAAAGAGAAAAAATGGAAGAGCTTACTGATTTCCAGTACTGGGCACTTAAGTTAGATTTATAAATCTAGGCAAATGAATGTCAGGTCTAAATTTAGGAGCATAGGGCTCGATATTCAGGAATGGCAGCTAGTGCTACCACTGCTGAACTTTAGACCCAAATACTCAATGCCGGAGCCATATCCGACCACCGACACTGAATATCCGGGGCAGCTGGAATGCGATGATGCTGTGAATTCAGCCAGTGCCCAGTTAGCTTCTGCGGCAAACGTTAGGCCAGCCTTTAAAGTTCCTAACTTTCGCCACCGCCCTGTTATCACTGGTTACTGACCCTGCACCACTCTCAGAGCCAACTAGCACCGGGGCAGCGGCACTCACGGATATTTAGCGGCACAAACCATGTCAGTGGGATTAATGCAGTTAGCGGGTCTGCTAACAGTGCTAATTGCTTTGAATATCCCCTATGCATTTTAAGTGCCTAAATTAAGATGAATTTTCAGCTGAAAACTTAGGGCCCTATATTCAAAGGCATTTACATGGTTTGCAGACTTGCTGCTAAGTGGGATATTCAGCTGAATATCCACAGATGTCGTCGCTGCATGCCCTCATGGTAACCGCTTAGCATTGGGCATTCTGGAGGGGGCGGCATCTGGCCATAACTGGGCAGCATCAATATTGAATTGCTGTCTGGTTATGGCTACATGGTGAAAATAAGATACAGCAAAGGCTGGCCTTACTTTCGCCGTGGAAACAAAGTGGGCAGCAGCTGAATATCATGCTGCCTAGTTAGCGTCTTGCCAATCCAGGCAACCCACATATTCAATGCCAGGGAAAAATATTGTATATCTAGGTTTAAAGTTTATTGGTGGCAGCTAGCCATGTTAGATCAGCTAGCTGCCGCCACTGAATATCGGGCTCTTAGGCTTCTAAATGGGGCTGAAAATGGGGCACAAATTTAGGAGCTTAGCTTAGGAGCCTAACATTAAACACTCAATTTTTTTTTGAATATCGAACCTATAACGTTTTTCTCCTTTTCATACATTTTGGGATAAATTCCAAGGATCTCTTCTGGCAAGGAGGTGAAAGGAAGACCAGAGATCATTCCACCAGGAATAAGCTGGCATTGACCCATTTCCTCTATGGCAGAAAAAGGAACAGAGGTTATAAGGAGCAAAGAGAGAGTTGATGGAAGCACAAACTAATAGTACAGAAAACCATGGAGTGGCTCGTCCCTGAGACAGTGGTGAAATCTTTAAAATGGTTGAGTTCTGAGGGGATTATAGCATAGCAGGGTGCCCCAGTGGTACCCTATGTCGATAGGATTGTAATGAGAGGTGCTTGGCCAGTATTTTACCTTGACCTAGAGTGCTGCCAGAAGACTTGTTTTGATGGGCTGGCTAAGTAGGAATGAGTGCTGCTGAGAAGTCAGTATCACACCTCTTCCCAAACAAAGCCAGCTTAAAGAGGACTTAATAGATCTGATTCAGTAGATTAGGGCTTGGTTGTTCAAGCTCCCCCTAATCATCCTACAGGAAGGGGGGCTAACACCTTGGAGCTTGATCTAGAGGCTGACCAGTTTTAAGGGTGTCACTGGCATGAATTAGTGGGGGCTCGAGGGTGAGTATTAGGGCTTGCCCAGTCTAGTGTCAGTATAGGCTGCAGGTATGGCCAGATCTGCAATGGCTGGCCAGGTAGCAGAGTACACCATTAGAGCCTTCATGAGAATAGGGTCTGACTCGTAAGCATGGGAGAAGGGAATTGATTGTGGTCTTGTAATTTCCAGTTTTAATATGATCTATTTATGAATAAAGATGCAGACTTGTAGTGCCATAATGTATATTTTTCTTATGAATGTCCATGTTAGTGTGGCAGGTGAAGGCCTGTGATCCACAGTGTCTGACATAAGCAGACAGGCCCAACTAGCTTGACCTGTAAATGAAGTCTGTGGAGAGGCTAAAAGCAATTGCACATCCCCCAACATGCTGCTATTGTAGAATTAGAACTCAGTAAAAGTATTGAATTAACTTAGACAAGCAGAATTGAAATTTGGAAAAATACAGAAAAATATGTTTGAAAGCCACTGATAAGAAAATACAGCTGTAAGGGATTTAATTAAAACTGCTGACAGAAAGGTTACAGAACCCTGCTTCCCTACACGTACTAACTAGCCCAATGGCCTTGGAAGAAGGAAAGTAACAAGTTGGTAAACTGGCCATTGTAATTGGGACTAGAAGGGGGGTAAGCAGGTGCTGAGCCCACTCCAAGTACATAATTGGATAATCATATCAGTACCGGGACCAATAGAAGGGGTACGGGAGGTACGGGAGGTTACTGGGACCAATGAAATGTTTTTCTATACCTAGAATGGAGAAAAAGTCTATAAAAGTTGTTGTTTTGCCAGAGAACATTGCTCAGCCATTTTGAATTTGATTCTGCTTGAGTCTTGTGCACAAATAAATGATTTGGACCTTCTGAACAGACTCCTGGTATCATTGGTTTGTCTGCGCTCTGCTGCTACATATTCTTGGTGCGTTGGCCGGGAAGGTGTGGTATTAGAGGGTATATAGGGCAATATACCACGACTTTCCGCCTCTACAGGTTTGGTCCTGCCGGGATTGCGCCCTTCCGACGGGGGCTCGCTCCCTGGCGCCACCGGTCCCTTGTATCGGAGGGAGCTAGTCGGACCTCGGCGGGTGCCGGGCCCGGCTGGAGCCAACACCTCGAACCCGAGTGAGGGGAGTCCGAGGTCCAACTCATGCGCTTGCTTGGGAACTTTGAGGACCGGATCCGGTGAGTAGAGTTTTGATTTTAGCATGTTTCTAGACAGATAAGAAAGAGCAGTACTGCCAATCTAGCATGAACTTAGCATGAACTTCGCATGAACTTGGCATGAATATAGCACTCGCATGAAAGAGAGCTTGATCACCTCTCAAAGACGGGCCGACTACCCCTGCGTAAGTAAAGCAGGGCGAAACCCCCGTCTTCTAGCATTTGGAACTCGCATGAGACTAGTCAGAATAGATAGCAATGAATGCATTCTGGGATACGTTGCTAGCATGATTGTGTGAATGGAGTGTGAATGAGAGGTCTGGCAGCACGGACCAAGCGAAGGCGGACCCCTGAGTAACGCAGTTCCTGACCGGGCGACCGCGTTCAGGTCGTAAAAAGGGGGAAGCGATTGTCATCTTGTCTTGTTATTTGTTTCCCTTATACGTTTCTAGGGCCGTGAGGACCTCTTACCCACGGTCCGCCCTCCTTTTCCCTTTTGTCTGTTGTTGCGCGCACACATCGAAATGGGAGGGGCGGGGTCTACTAGGAACACTCCATTAGAATGTATGATCGCACATTTTAAAGAAGGATATTCCGGAGATTATGGTATTAAAATGACTGCAGCCCGTTTACAGATTTTGTGTACTAGGGAGTGGCCCGATCTAGACCCTACCTGGCCCCGAGAGGGAACCTTTAATGTAGGAATTATTCAGTTAGTTCACCATAGAGTGCGAATAGCGCACCCCGATCAGTACCCCTATATAGATTCCTGGTTAAGTATTTGTGAAGATCCGCCCCCTTGGGCAAAGCGCTGTTATGAAGAGCAGTGCAGAATAATGTTAGCAAAGACAGATTATAGTCAGAAAATAGAACAGCCTAGAAAGAAAGGGAAAGGTGAGAAATCCAGGAAGAAACCCATCCTGGTAGATCCTGATTCCCCAGAAATGATTACCCGACAGCCCCAAACCCAGCGCCCAGTGAGAGTAGCCCCACGTCCTGCCCCAGAGCCCCGGAGACAGCGGGAACGGGACCCAACCCCTGAGCCATCACCCGAAGAGCAGGTAGATGAGCTCCCTTTAATTGAAGAAGATGATTCTACCGAGACAGAAAAAGGAGAGTCAGATACAGAAACAGAGAAGGAAGAAACTGAAAATTTCCCGAGTGATACTGACAGTGTAAAAGCGGCTGCCAGTGTTAGCTCGCCAGTAAAAAGTAAATCTAAAGTAAAGCACGTAGAGAAGAAGAAAATAACCCCTGACAGGAAAGTTACGAAAATATCTCTCAGATCCCAAAAGACATCTACTGCCAAGATGATGCCTTTACGGCAAGTCCCGGGAATACCCGTAAGAAATGAAGATAATGAGGTGGTGGCGGGACCCCTAAGCTATGTGTATGTCCCCTTCTCTACCACTGATTTGTTAAATTGGAGGACACATTATGCCTCCTATACCAATAAACCCCAAGAGCTTACAGAATTAGTGAATACTATTATGGAAACTCACCAACCAACATGGGCAGATTGCCGCCAGCTTCTGTCCACCTTATTTACTACAGAGGAGCGGACACGAATTAGGAAAGCAGCTATAGACTGGCTGGCAGATAACCCTGTAGCTCCAGGAGAAAGGGGGGAGGAAAGAATAGATAATCGGGAAGCGGCCCAGAGAGAATTCCCGAATGAAGACCCCCGATGGGATCCAAATACAGAAAGAGGATCCAGAGCCCTAGCCCGTTTTCGCCAAGGCTTTATACAAGGCCTGAAAAGGGGGGGCCAGAAAGCTATGAACCTTTCCAAAGTTACTGAAGTTACCCAAGGTATAGATGAGAGCCCAGCAGTGTTTTATGAAAGATTAACTGAAGCATATAGAATGTATACTCCCTATGATCCCGATGCACCAGGAAGTTTATGCATGGTGAATTCTGCTTTTGTAAATCAGTCTCAACCAGACATTAGACGTAAATTACAGAAATTAGAAGGGTTTGCGGGCATGAATGCAACTCAGTTATTGGAAGTCGCTCATAAAGTGTATGTGAATCGTGATAATGAAAGGCAGAGAGAATGTGATCGAAAGATGAAGAAGAAAGCTGATTTTTTGGCTGCGGCCATAGTTGAACAGAAAAGGGGAGGTATCCCTAGTCGACGGAGCAGAGGAAGGGGGCGGGGCCGAGGCGGAAGCCAGCCCCAGCTAGGCATAAACCAATGTGCCTACTGCAGGGAGGAAGGACATTGGAGAGATGCATGCCCGCAACTCGAAGACGCCCACCAAGATGACGAAAACAATCATCAATGGAGAGAAGAAAGACGAGGCCGTCCCCAAAGCCGCAGAGGAGCCAATCGAGAACAATACCAGCGAGAAAGAGGAGAAGCCGTACAAGCATTGGCTACGACAGCCCATGATGAAGATGACGTGGATTAGGACAGACCGGGCTCCGAATTTGCTTTAGGTCTCCAGGAGCCTATGGTCGGAATACAAATAGGAGACCAAGTTATGAACTTTATGGTTGATACTGGAGCAGAACATTCAGTAGTAGACAAAAAGATAGCCCCATTTTCTACAAAAGCAGTCACCATTGTAGGAGCAACTGGTGCCAAAGCTACAAAACCTTTTCTTCAGAATCGCATATGCAGTCTAGGAGGACAACAAATAACTCATCAATTCCTTTACATGCCTGAATGTCCAGTGCCACTACTGGGACGAGATATGCTAGCCAAGCTACAAGCCCAAATATCCTTTACTGAAAGAGGAGAAATGCAAATGACAGTAAATTCTCAAGCCAAGCCAGCAGGAATAATGCTGCTTACAGTTCCCCGAGAGGAAGAATGGAGATATTACAGTGATGAATCTGCCCAAGACACCTATTTTGAACAAACTTTGAAAAGCATTGATGCGCCACCTGGAGTATGGGCAGAAGGCAGTCCTCCAGGCCTAGCCAAACATATAGCTCCAATAATTGTAACTCTCAAGCCTAGTGCTACACCAGTACATGTCAAACAGTACCCTCTCCCAAGAGCTGCTATTGAAGGCATCCACCGCCACTTGCAAAGATTACTAGACCATGGCCTACTAAAAGTATGTCAATCCCCATGGAACACTCCACTCTTGCCAGTGAAAAAGCCTGGAACAGATGACTACCGCCCAGTGCAAGATCTAAGAAGAGTGAATGAAGCAGTTGAGACTATACATCCAGTTGTACCCAATCCTTACACTCTTCTAGGACTGATACCTGCTGAAGGCTACCCACTTTACTGTTCTGGATTTAAAAGATGCATTCTTTTGCATAAGATTAGCCCCCATAAGTCAGATATTATTTGAATTTGAATGGCAGGACCCTATCTCTGGAAGAGGGGGCCAGCTTACTTGGACACGATTACCCCAAGGATTCAAGAATTCGCCTACCATCTTTAGCGCTGCACTAAATCAAGACCTTTCAAGCTATCCAGTGGCCCCGGGGAAGAGAGTACTTCTCCAATACGTGAACGATCTGCTGATAGCTGCTGTATCAGAAAATGAGTGTATACAAGCCACCAAAGACCTCTTGCAGCTACTAGATGAAGCTGGATACAAAGTTTCCAGAGCAAAAGCACAACTATGCCAAAAAGAAGTAAAATACTTGGGCTTTCGCATAACCAAAGGAAGCCAAAAGTTAGGCAGAGAAAGAAAAGAAGCAGTATGCAGAAATTCCAACCCCAACTACCAGAAAGCAAGTCAGAGCCTTTCTGGGAGCAGCAGGATACTGCCGAATCTGGATTCCCAACTTTGCTCAAATCGCCAAACCACTGTATGAAGCCACAAAAGGAGAAGAAAAGTCGCCACTGGAGTGGGGACCTGAGCAGGATACAGCCTTCAAGACGTTAAAGGAAGAATTGATGTCATCACCAGCACTTGGACTACCAGATGTTCACAAGCCTTTCCACTTGTTTGTACATGAAGCACAAGGAAATGCCTTAGGCATGTTGACTCAGAAATTGGGAAATTGGGAGCGACCTGTAGCATACCTATCGAAACAATTGGACACTGTGGCCAAAGGATGGCCACCTTGCCTGAGAGCAGTTGCAGCTACAGCATTGTTAGTGAGTGAAGCAGATAAGCTCACACTAGGACAGACTCTACGAGTCACTGTGCCACATGCAGTCCTTGCCCTTATGGAACAGAAAGCAAATCATTGGCTCACCAATTCCCGAATGTTGAAATATCAGAGCATGTTATGTGAAAACCCACAAATACAACTGGAAGTGAGCCATGCCTTGAATCCAGCCACATTGATACCTGTTAGTGAAGAACTCCCAGAACATGACTGTATAGAAGTCATGGACACTGTATTCTCAAGCCGACCTGACCTGACAGATGTGCCCATAGACAATCCTGACCAAATTTATTACGTTGATGGAAGCAGTCTCATCATCAATGGACGACGCTGCGCCGGATATGCAGTAGTCACTCAACATGAAGTTGTTGAGTCATCAGCTCTAGCCTCAGGCACATCAGCCCAGAAAGCAGAATTAATAGCACTTACTCGAGCACTACTGCTAGGTGCAAAACTTGTGTTAAATGTATATACAGACTCTAAGTATGCCTTCACTACCCTACATGCTCATGGAGCTCTCTATAAAGAACGAGGGCTCATCACGTCCGGAGGAAAATCAGTCAAGTATGGCCCAGAGATACTGATGTTACTTGATGCAGTATGGGCCCCAACTCGTGTAGCTGTCATGCATTGCAGAGGAAACCAAGCAGGAAAAGGAGAAGTTGCTTGAGGAAATAGGTTTGCAGATGCCTCAGCACGACAAGCAGCTATGACAGGACAAATTTCGCCACAAGCCATGCCGATGCAGGCAGCATTGTTTCCAGTACCCTTGAACTTATGGACACCACGATATACCACCAAAGAATTAGATTACTACTGTAATAAGGAAGATGGAGTACTGAAAGATGGGTGGATTGAGCTGCCACCAGCAGAGGGCAGTCAACCCCCAGGACAAATAGTAATTCCCGAATTGTTAGGTCCAGCCTTTGTCAAAGCCTTCCACGAAGCCATCCACTATGGAAAAAGTGCTATGGAGAAAGCACTCAGACCACATTTCTGCATTACCATGTTAGCAGCCCTATCAGCTTCAGTGGCACGCCAGTGTCTAATTTGTGCCAAAAATAATGCCAAGCAAGGTCCCACACCTCCACCCCGAGTTCAGTCAGGAGGTGTAACCCCCATGCACCACCTGCAAATTGATTTTACTGAAATGCCAAAAGCCAATGGATATCACTACCTATTAGTATTAGTTTGTACTTTCTCTGGGTGGGTAGAAGCCTTCCCAACCAGAACTGAGAAAGCTCGAGAAGTCACCAAAGTTTTATTGAGAGAGATTGTCCCTAGATTTGGAATTCCAGCAGTAATAGGGTCAGACAATGGGCCCTCATTTGTTTCTCAGATTACTCAGCAGTTAGCAAAAGCCTTACAGATACAATGGAAGCTTCACACTGCATACAGACCCCAGAGTTCAGGGAAAGTTGAGCGAATGAATCGTACCTTAAAAGCCCAAATGTCTAAGCTTTGTCAGGAGACACGCCTGAAGTGGCCCCAAGTACTCCCGTTAGCTTTACTCAGAATACGCTCAGCTCCTGTGAAGTCAACAGGATTTTCCCCTTTTGAAGTTCTGTATGGTAAACCCCCACCAATAGTGCAGGGAATTAAAGGAAGTCTAGCCCAAATTGGTTCAGAAATAACCAGGCAAGAACTCCTAGCTCTTAGTTTTGTTCTGCAGACTCTCCATGCGTGGATCCAAGACCAGTTGCCTATCAACTTGACGGAACCCTTGCATCCCTACCAGCCTGGTACCTCGGTGTGGATCAAAGATTGGAAGAAGACACCGCTGGAACCCCATTGGAAGGGACCATACACCGTCATCCTGTCTACCCCAACTGCAGTAAAGGTAGCAGAAATCGATTCCTGGATCCACCACAGCAGAGTCAAGCCCGCAGCTGATCCAGAACCTGAGCAGTGGACAGCAGAGCAGCATCCTGACGCACCTTTGCGAGTTACACTGAGACGGCAACCAGCAGCTTAGACACTTTATCACAGTGCCCTGCAGTAGCCAAGTCTTTCGAAGAGGATTGCTGTTTTCCATACAGCAAGAGTTTGTTTCAACGAACCTCATGTGTGTGATTTTACACACTACTTTGATGCTACATTGATTAACAATATTTAGAACCAACTAAGTTGATAAGTTGGTTAATGTGTGATGAACAACTTGAGGATCTTCAATCAACACTCAGCACCCGTTGAATTGCTTCATTAGCAAACGGGACGAAGAAAAGAACGTCATGGTCAAGATCTGCAAGCTGAGGATTCAGAAGAACTCCAATCAACATGTATCTTTATCTTTGCTTTGCCCTGGTTGCCTGTTTTGGAGGCTTTGAACTGACTCATGCCTTGCCTCCATGCACTGCTTGCATTACTTCTACTCGGACTGGACTGAAAGTAACTCAGACTTTGATTTATCACTCTTACTATTCCTGCACTGGTAAAGTGACTCGGTGTATTTATAACACCACTGAACTGAATGTTTGTACCAAGGGTAAATCTAAAGTATGCTTTAATCCGCATCAGAATCCATCCTATTACACCTTGGAAATGAGATGGAAAGATGCAAATGGACCTTTGATCAATGCCACACGCCCACTCATAGATCCTAGTAAATATGCTATTTTGTATTTTGATGCTTGTGAAGTAATCAACAGAGATAGTCGTTCTAAGTGTGGTAATTGGGAAAAAACATACACATGGAATGACAAATATATGTGTCCAGAAGGGACCACTGGATGGGGAGCATGCACAGGAAAGGAAGTCTCAGCCGATGTATATAGTACAGCCCCAGAGTCAGATTACTTCTGCCCAAGATGGGAATGTGTCTTTTATGCCACCTGGATTGGAATGGTAGATAATACCAAAGATAATCGAATGGCTGCATTGTGGAGACCATATGTCAAAGATATAGACAAATGCAAGAAAAATGCTTGCAATCCCTTAGAGCTTGTTGTTCTAAGACCTGAAAATTGGAAACAAGGATTCCGATTTGGTCTACGAATTGCGGGATCTGGATCAGATCCAGGAACCATAATATATATATAAAATTAAATACCCAAGCCCATAAATCATCTAAGTACCATATCCACGACACATTCTATGAAGCCATGCATGTAAATAAGTTTGAAATTCCCCATCCCTCTCAGAACTTATTTTTAGAATTAGCTGGAGCAGTAGTATCCAGTCTAAAAATCTCAGATTGTTACTTTTGTGGGGGGACACAAATGGGTGACCAGTGGCCATGGAAGCCCAAGAATTGAATTATTCTATGACTTACAATCAAACTGAACTACATAAGACTACCAGCGAATGGGTGTTAGCGCACTCAATAGTTGGACGTCTTTGCTATGCACGAACTGGACCCCAGTTCAAGCAACAGGTAGGACAGCTGGTCTGTCTTAGCCAGAAGTTCTATAATGACACCACCAAAAAGACGTCTTGGTGGTCAGGAATTAAAGAACCTGAACCCCCTAACCCATTAGCCAGATTCCCTGAGCTTTCTCATTTATGGACTAATCTTGCCAAGCCTCATGCCTGGCAAGCCCCACCTGGCCTATACTGGATCTGTGGAAACCGAGCATATGCCCGACTCCCTACACACTGGGGAGGGGCGTGTGTCTTAGGGACCATCAGACCTTCTTTCTTTCTTCTAAACACGGAACATGGGGAACAATTAGGATACCCAGTGTACACAACTAATCACAAACACAAAAGAGCACTAAAAAGGACATAGCGTTATTAGAAAAAGTACACAGAAGAGCCACCAAATTGGTGAAGGGGATGGAAGGCTACTCCTATGAAGAGAGGCTAAAAAGGTTAGGGCTCTTTAACCTGGAAAAGAGACGGCTTAGGGGAGATATGATAGAGGTCTATAAATTAATGAATGGAGTGGAACGGATAGACGTGGATCAATTGTTTACGCTATCAGAATATAGAAAGACTAGGGGACATGTAATGAAGCTACAGGGTGAACTATTTAAGACAAATAAGAGAAAATATTTTTTCACTCAACGTGTAATCAAACTCTGGAATCTGTTACCGGAGGATGTAGTAAGGGCTGTTAGTATAGCTGGGTTTAAAAAAAGGTTTGGACAAGTTCCTGGAGGAAAGGTCCATAAACCACTATTAAAAAGGGACCCAGGATATCAATGCTTGACCCAGTACAAGCATTGTGGAACCTGTGTCTTTTGGGGATATTGCTAGGTACGTAGGACCTAGATTGGCTACTGTTGGAAACAGGATACTGGGCTTGATGGACCTCGGTCTGACCCAGTATGGCATGTCTTATGTTCTTATGTTCTTATGACAGAAGAGAGCACCCCTCCAGATAGGCAAGTGGGAGAAGTGGGAGGGTGATGATTGGCCACCAGAGAGAATCATTGAATATTATGGGCCTGCCACCTGGAATGATGATGGTATGTGAGGATATCGAACCCCAGTTTATATGATTAATCGTATTATCCGCTTACAAGCAGTAGTTGAGATAATAACCAATGAAACTAGCCAAGCTCTTACACTTTTAGCTAGACAGAGTACCCAAATGCGCACTGCTATATATCAAAACCGCTTAGCACTTGATTATTTGTTGGCAGCTGAAGGAGGAGTATGTGATAAGCTGAATTTAACTAATTGTTGTTTGAAAATAGATGACAAAAGGTCAAGTGGTTGAAGAAATTGCTGAAACTATGCGAAAGCAAGCTTATGTGCCAGTACAAACTTGGCATTCACTAAAGTTTCCTAACTGGTTTGCTAATCTTTTCTCATGGCTAGGAGGACTTAAAACTTTCCTTATACTAGTACTAATAATCATTGCTGTCATTTTACTGTTACCATGTATAATCCCATGTTGTATGCGCTCTATTCATAGTGCTATTGAAAGTACAGTTGAGCGGAAGACCGCAACTAAGATTATGGCCTTATACCAACCAAAACCTCCTGCATATAGTCGGAATCCTCTGACCATGATATAACCGTTTTAAGTGATTTAATTCTCACACCTTATTAAGTAATAGGGTGAGATTAATCAAAGGGGGGAATGTGGCAGGTGAAGGCCTGTGATCCACAGTGTCTGACATAAGCAGACAGGCCCAACTAGCTTGACCTGTAAATGAAGTCTGTGGAGAGGCTAAAAGCAATTGCACATCCCCCAACATGCTGCTATTGTAGAATTAGAACTCAGTAAAAGTATTGAATTAACTTAGACAAGCAGAATTGAAATTTGGAAAAATACAGAAAAATATGTTTGAAAGCCACTGATAAGAAAATACAGCTGTAAGGGATTTAATTAAAACTGCTGACAGAAAGGTTACAGAGCCCTGCTTCCCTACACGTACTAACTAGCCCAATGGCCTTGGAAGTAGGAAAGTAACAAGTTGGTAAACTGGCCATTGTAATTGGGACTAGAAGGGGGGTAAGCAGGTGCTGAGCCCACTCCAAGTACATAATTGGATAATCATATCAGTACCGGGACCAATAGAAGGAGTACGGGAGGTACGGGAGGTTACCGGGACCAATGAAATCTTTTTCTATACCTAGAATGGAGCAAAAGTCTATAAAAGTTGTTGTTTTGCCAGAGAACATTGCTCAGCCATTTTGAATTTGATTCTGCTTGAGTCTTGTGCACAAATAAATGATTTGGACCTTCTGAACAGACTCCTGGTATCATTGGTTTGTCTGCGCTCTGCTGCTACATTAGGATAATAAATTCTTCCCAAATCAGAACAGGAAAGGTGCGAAAATCAACCTTTTTTTTTTTCAGCAGATTTGGGGAAAATCATAATTTCTTATTAAACTAAAACTACAGGGGCCGATATTCAATGGAAGTAGTTAGTGTGACTAAAGCTGTTTTATTTTAGCCTGGATAATCAATGCCGTGATCAAACCTGCCCACCGGCATTGAATATCCTGTCTGCCTAGGTAGCGGCAACATTCAGTCACTGCCCAGTTAGCTAAACTGGCTAAAGTTAAGCCAGCCTTTTTTTTTGACCCTAACTTTAGCCAATCTTGTTAACTAGACAATAGCTAATTTTTTCCGCTGACCCTCCGCCCAGTGTGCAGCAGCGGCCAAGAAAGCACATAGAATGCTCGGAATCCTAAGGAAAGGAATGGAGAATAAAACAAAGGATGACATCATAATGCCTCTGTATCATTCCATGGTGCGACCGCACCTTGAATAATGTGTGCAATTCTGGTCACTGTATCTTAAAAAGGATACAACAAAATTAGAAAAGGTACAAAGAAGGGGGGGGCGGAGCCTGATGTCCAGCGGGATGGTTGCATAGCGTGGAGGCTCCAGAGAGGCTTGTCAGGAATCCTGATTAAAATCAGCAATAAACTACTGAATCATCTTTTCAAGACTGCCACGGTGGACCCGGATGATGGCGGGGCCCAAACCAGTTCGTTTGGAATATTCGAACCCGATGAGCAATCATGGCAAACGCTCGAAAATGGAACCTCTCTCCCCCCAGAAAATGGCCGCTGCTCGTGAAGGGCCCGAGGGACTACAAGAGATACTTGCCGAGATTCGAGGGGTGAAAGACCTCGTACAAACCAACAGTGAGTCACTACGGGCCGTACGTGAAGACCTAGCCATGCTGCAAAGCAAGTTCAAAGGGATTTTCCTGCGGCAAGATAAAATGGAGGGAATTCTCGACTCACATAGCACTCGCTTAGCAAAGCTGGACAAAGTTGAGCGGCAGCTACGTGCGCTTCAGCGAGAGGTGGAGGAAGGAAATAATCGGGCCCGCCGAAATAATGTGAGGATCGTCGGTATCCCCGAGGGAGCAGAGGGTACTGATATGAAGGCCTTTTTGTGCAAGGTACTCCCCTCGATATTGAAAATTACTTTTGAGAGGGATCTTGAAATAGATCGGGCGCATCGAGTTCCCACAAGCCTGGCACTCAACCGCAAGGCTCTGAGGCCCATTATTTTTCGGCTCCTTTGCTACCAACATGTGGAGCAGATTTTGATGGCGGCGCGCGTGAGAGGTCCCACAGAATTCGAGAGCCACAGGATATCTTTCTACCCGGACCTGGCCAAGCCTACGGTGGAGCGGAGAAAGCGCTTTCTGGAATTTCGGCCACGTCTACAGCAATTGCAAGCTCGCTATGGTCTTATGTATCCAGCTAAGCTGCGGGTAATGTTGCACAACCAGACGAGAACATTTGATGATCCAGAAGCCCTGGCAACGTACCTGGAAGCTGAAGAGGCAGACCAGATGCGCTGAGGTACACAGGGGCAGAACATAATATGACTACGCTTTATGCGCTTTGGTAATGTTTGCTATCAGCATTCTCAACTGCAGTCAGGATAACGGTAGCCCAAAGATTGTCATGTCTGTCTTGAACCGGGCTGATTGTATAAAACTGTATGTCATTAATGGGCCGCCGTGCTTTGGGTGGCAGCGCAGAATCTTGCGGTTGGAAGGAAGGTCCTCTGGCCTACCCTGCTGGCACAAGCTCACCATAGTCTGTTGGGGTATTGTTTCTCCTCTAGGGCACACTGGGGCAATGTTCCCTCTAATTTTCTGTAGGCTGTATGCGTATAAAATATCAGCTGTGCAGGTTTTGAAGGAAGGTTCAATTTTTGTGTGCCACATATCGACACTCAGAGTTATATACTTTAAAATTTGACTACACGTCAGAATACAGTATGTACACCACATTGATTGCACTAGAAAATATTGTAGAACTTGTGAAAACCATAAATACACAACAAATTTTCAATTTTAAGAACGTCTGTGTTGTTTTCTATCAGAATCAGAACCGTAATTTTTGTGCGCTCTGTTGTAAAGTATGTGCGCTCACTTGGCGAGGTGTGTGCGCGCACACACGCGCACAGCTTAGAGGGAACAGTGCACTGGGGATCAACTGACAAGAATGGATGCATGGTCTACTATACAATTTTTGTGCAGTGTTTATGTGTTACAGGGATTTCTTGCTGCCCAGCTCTATAAATGGTATTTAGAATCTGTACAGTTTACTTACTCTGAATGTTAAATTCTATGTAAATAGCCCTATGTAAAGTTTTATCATTAAATGTTAAGGGGATAAATAACCCGATCAAAAGAAAAAAAATCCTTAGCTATCTGCGGCACGAAAAAGCTGATCTGGTGTTATTACAAGAAACCCACTTAAACAAGAAGGAAACCCTGAAACTTAATATTAAACCTTACATGGTGGCCGCCTATTCTCCAGCCATCTCAAAAAAATGTGGGGTAGCTATTTTGATAAGAAAATCCTTGAATGCTACTATCATGGATACATGCTCTGATGTGGGGGGCAGGTGGTCAAGAGTGTTGCTTAGGCTTGGGAACCTAGAAGTGACTTTTATATGTCTTTATGCTCCCAATGTTGACAACCCTGCATTCTTTGCAACCATAGCTCAGGAAGCCCAAGCTGCTGCCCGAACTCCCCTGATCATAGGGGGTGACTTTAATCAGGTAAATGACCCCTTGATTGATAGGCAGCCTCCCAGGACCTCTGGCCCGCTCAAAGGCCACCTCATGTTAGCCTCTATGATTAAAGAGCTAGCCTTAGTGGATATTTGGAGGCTGTTGCATCCTTCTGAGCTCGAGTTTACATTTTTCTCACCTCCTCACCAATCTCAGTCGAGAATAGATTTTTTCCTCGTATCCAAAACGCTAGTCTGTAGTGTGGAGGAGGTGTTGATTCACCCTCTACACATATCAGACCATGCTGCCATTTCCTTTATACTGCGAGATGGTCAATCAGGAGAGAAATTGGGGGTATGTTTTTTTGATAGAACTTTACTAGACAATCAGGAATTTCGGGCAGAGGTTCGGCTAGCCATTCACGACTACTTCCAATTTAACTTACCTCAAGCCACTGCGGGGTGGGCCTGGTGGGAAGGCTTTAAAGCCGCCATAAGAGCGGTTATCACCAGCTTTCAAATCCGGCTGGGGAGACAATGAAAGCAACAGCTAGTAATATTGGAACAACAAATCAAAGCAGGGGAGCGGGTACTAACTAATAGAACGGACCCATGCATTCTGCTACGTTTACAACGGCTACGATTCCAGTACAATTCGATCCTATCTACAGCAGCCTCGCAGAGTATTAAGGCACAACGGGGGACTTATTATCGGGAAAGCAACAGAGCCAGGAAACTACTCGCCAATGCCCTTAAGGGCAAAAGGGAGGCCAAAAGGGTAGCGGCTCTCCAGGACCCGCAGGGGCAAGGGACGATAACGAAAGATACAGAGATTGTGGAACTCTTTCGTGTCTTTTATGCCCAGTTGTATCAGTCGGAGAGCGCTTTCGCACAAGAAAGCTTCGAGCAATTGACCTTTGGAATACAGCGGCCGACACTATCTGCCGAAGATAGAGAGGATATGGATAGATCCTTTTCTGACGATGAGATTCAACACGCGATTATGCGTGTGGCTGCCGGGAGGGCCGCGGGTCCAGACAGCCTTCCGCCTGAATTTTATAAAACTTTCATTAAAGACTTAGTCCCTCAATTACGCCAGTATTATACCGCCCTGGTTGCGGCCAATCCCCGAGTCGGAGCCTTTTCAGCGGCGAACGTAGTGGTGTTTGAAAAAGATGGGAGGGATCCAATGTTAACAGCTAACTACCGCCCCATATCTCTCCTATATGTGGACTATAAGATTTTTGCAACAGTATTAGCCACTCGATTATCAGAGAAAATGTCCATGTTGATCCATCCAGACCAGTGCGGCTTTATAGTTGGCAGATCTACAGCTGATAACGCTAGAACTTTGTGTCATGTGCTGGCGGGCTCAGCAAACTTAGAGCAACCTTTAGTAGGCCTTTCCCTCGACGCTGAAAAAGCTTTTGATCGCCTAGAATGGCCCTATTTATTTGCGACTCTTAAATGGTTTGGCTTCGGCGCTGGTTTTCTTCGACACTTAGAAGTAATGTATGCTCAACCCACTGCTAGTGTCTGTGTCAATGCCATTAAATCCCGTCAGTTTAGTCTCCAACGTGGAACGCGCCAGGGGTGTCCACTATCTCCCATGCTATTTAATCTAGCGCTTGAACCATTAGCCCTTATTATTCGGCAATGTGTGGACATTCGGGGGGTGCAAATTGTCAACCGGGAGATCAAACTGTCGGCATACGCAGACGATTTGATGCTATTCGTCTCACCGACCTCGGTTCCAACGGTACTAGAAAAGATTGACTGTTATTCACGGCTTTCCGGCTACAAAATCAACTGGATGAAGTCTGTTGCTTTCCCACTTAACCATTGGTTCACAGGGAGGACATGAAAGCTTTTCCTTTTGTTTGGCAACCCCTTATGGTGAAGTATTTAGGAGTCCATTATTGTTACCCTTTGGAAGATACAATTCGATTTAATGCTAAGGAAGTAGTGTCTAAAGTGCGAGAATTAACCAATAGATGGTCCCCCCCTTGCAATATCATAGTGGGGACGTGTTGAGACTGTGAAAATGATGATTGTTCCTAAAGTGAACTATATACTAGAAATGATACCGTGTTTATTACCCCCACAGACTTATCAAGCGATAGAGGGTATCCTCAGTTGGTTCTTATGGCAAAACAAAACACCTAGATTAGCAAGACAAAAGTTGAAATTCGATAAAGGACTGGGGGGGGGGGGTTAGATTCCCAGACTTTCTATCGTACCATAGAGCTTTCCTGTTGAAGCAGGGTTCACGCTGGCTAGAGACCTCTGTTGATAATCGGCCAGTTTGGCTGGAAATAGAGGAGGAACTCACCGCCCCGATACCGTTGCCTAACCTGCCTGGTATGCATCTCACGCAGGGTGCTCGATGCCCGCGTATGATCATTGACACCCTTGTGGCGTTTAATGCCCTCCTTCAAGCTAATGGTCAGAGAGCATGTCCCCCATGCCGGCTCCCGCTATGGCATAATCCCCTTTTTAAAATTCAAAAGCAAATGGTTGCCTGGAGCCAATGGTCTTCCCGAGGTGTGTGGATGGCTAGCCAACTGTTTACAGAAAATCGATGGAAAGACTTCAGTGAGTTACAAAGAGAGTTTGGCCTCCCATCTAGGCTTTATTTTCAATGGCTGCAGCTTCCCAGTATAGGGCAGAGGTTTTAACCTGTGACTCATTAAATTACTCATACTCCTCCCACTCTGCACTAAGTATTTCCGAAATTCTTCATTCTTCCACAAGTGTCTCGGGAAAGACCATCTACGGTCGGGTTGGCCCCTCCCTCGCTAATTCATTTTCACCATTTCATGAACCAATATTATAATGGGACCAATTTCAACATTAATAACTCTCCCAAAACTATATTTAGAAACCAGTATGTAGTCAGTTCTAGACCATGTCTGATGTGCTCTAGACAGATGTGTGTAATCCTTCTCACTCTCATGCAGAATCCTCCATGCATCCACTACTCCCCCCATTTTACACAAATATCCCACTCCTTTATGGCTCCACTCCCCTCGTCCCTTCGAGCCCGTCTTATCCATCTCTGGGTCATGTGGGCAATTAAAGTCTCCCGCTAATACTATAGGTATCTTAGGTGTTCATAATATTTTCTGGAGAATGCATTTGAAAAACTTATGGTCATATACATTCGGGGCGTACACGTTTCCTAACAACATTTCTTCCTCACATATCCGTACATGCAGAAATATATACCGACCCTGCTGATCTACCTCCTTGGTAAGTATCTCCACAGGGGTGCCTCTTTTTATCAATATCGCTACTCCCCTTTTGCGACCCCCCCGACGACGCCCCATGTACTTGTCCTACCCAATCGCGTTTTAACTTCCCATGCTCCTTTTCACTCACGTGGGTTTCTTGCAGGAAAGCCACCTGAACTCCCCCCCTCTTCAATGCTTGCAATATTTTGGTACGTTTAATAGGTGTACTTACTCCCCCTACATGCCAAGTAATCATGTGCAGATCACGATCTATTATCTTCATTTATTTTGAGCCTTCTCCCAGTCTTCAATATTTGCATTTGGCTCACCCAAGGTTGCCCAGCCCCATTCCCAGGTCTTCTAGTATCCAGTTCTCTCATATTCAGCCTCTGCACACATAAGATTTTCATATCTACCCAGCAACAAGCAGGCCATGTTACAGTCACTCCCCGCCCTCCTCCCGCTATCCCCTCCCCACCTCATGCACACAAGTTATCTACTCCCCCCTTCCCCCTGCCCTCCCTATTCTCCCGCTCCCCCCCAAAAAGTCTCATCTTCTATTTCCAAGCCCTCACTGCTGAGATATTGTCCCAATTGGACGCTGCAGGGCTGCCTCGATTCCACCGATCTAGCTCCCTGATTCATCTCCACGCCATTCCATGGCTTCTCTCGCCTTAGTCACACAAACATCATATTATCTCTCTCTCACTCAGCAATCAAACAATTTGTCTGTAAAGTTTCTTCAGCAAAGTTTCCATCCGTCTTTTAAGATTTGCCACCATCTAAGTCCTTATCCTCTGTTTATTTATTTATTTTTTTACATTCTCTTATATACCGCGCTATTCTGCATCAGTGCGGTTTACATTGAACAAACTGAAATTACATTGAACAGGGCATTATAACTTGGAGATAACTATTTTTACAGGGAACATGGGCTATGGTGGGTTAAGTGGCTTGCCCAAGACCACAAGGAGCACCTGTGGGACTAGAAACCCCAGTCCTTCTGGCCCAAGGTTGCTGTCCTCTAGTGGGATTTGAACCCCCAACCTTCCGGCCTGAAGTACCTTGCCCCAACCACTAGGCCACTCCTCCACTCCATTTACAACATTTCTCCTTGTTTACTCTATCTCTGTCTTTCTTTGTGGGTAACATCCACCTCTGTTTCAAGCCTTTCAAGTTGACATCTCTCCTTCATTCTTATCCAAATCAGCCATGAACCTTTTTGCCGCTGCCAATGTATCAAGTGTATGGTTCTGGCCTTGATTACTGACTCTAAGGACTGCCGGATAAGCTAGCATGATGCGCAGCTTCCTTTTGAAAAGTGAGGCACAGATGGGGGCGAATTCTTTTCTTTTCACCGTCACTGCTGCCGAATCGTCCTGGAATAGCAAGATCCAGTAGTTCTCTAAAACTAGATCTCCTTTTTTACAATGTGCCTGGAGCAACTGCATCTTGTGCTGAAAGTTGAGGATGTGTGCGATTATCACTCTTGGGCTTTGTCTGGTCTCCATCTTAGCTCCAAGACTTGCATTATGTTCACTCTACTTGCATTATGCCCACCAAGTTTTCCATGCCCAGTTCTTTTGGCAACCAGATTTCAATTACAGACATCAACATCTGATCCGTCATGGTCTCCGGGATCCCTACTAGCCTTAGATTGTTCCGTCTTGACCTATTTTCTAAGTCATTAACTTTAGCTAGTAGGGTCTCTATTTGTGCCTGTTGTGCTGTATTTTCCCTTGCCTGGCGCCCTTCCTCATCCTCAATGGCAGCCACGCGGTGTTCCAGCTAATCCACTCTTCGTCCTACTTCCATCAGCGAGTCCCCGACCTCTTCCAGCTTCTTCAGTATTTGGTCAAATTTGGGGTCTAAAAGCTTTACTGCCTCTTTTGCCACCTCCTCTGTCGAGGAATCCGCACTCTCTGCTCCGGGCGACGCAGGCTGAGACACCGCTGGGGCTGTGGCTCCGGCCTTGTTTACTCTATCTCAGTCTTTCTTTGTGGGTAAGGGCATTCTGCTACAATTACTACCTTCAATTGTAGTCCACTCGCTTCTACACTGTTTTTCCACTTTATTCTGCTTCCTTAGTACGGCAGCGATGAATTATAAGGATTAATTCGTGAGGCTGTCCCGGAGTGAGCAGAGAAGCATCCTCACTCACTCATGCGTCACGTGGACCTCAGGCATTTTGTTTTATTGTCTGGATTTTGTTTGTGGTGATGTTTTTATGTATTTTAGTTTATGATTTTTTTATATTTTTATTGTAAACCACCTAGATAATTGGTGTGGTATATAAAAGTTTTAAATAAATAAATACTTAATAATTGTCGTCCCCCCACACACACATTATGAAGAGGCCTGGAAGCACGATGGTTAGGTAAAAGGAAAGCAATTCTTTTGTTTCTATGAACTCTCAGACTTCTCTCATTCCTTGGAATGGACTGAAAATGCAAGAATGTGACGGAGAAGGAAAACAGCTGTTTGAACCAAGAAACAAGATGTGCTTGAAAACTGTTTATGCTGGTAAAGTGAGAAGAGAATTTTCTTACTGGGATTAACAAATGAGAATTTTAATCAATCAATAGCTGAGATATTGGTTTAATCCAAGGGATTAGAGCCCTTTTGAGTCAGTGCTGGGTGGTGCAGAAAAAGGGGAGTAATCGCTGGCTTCCTCATTCATAGAGACAGCTGTTTGCTCAGATTGGTAATATACATATGGTTTTGGAAGAGTTTGTAAGCAGGTCATGTCCTTTGTAAACTCTACAATTCACCTGCTTTATTTCTTTATTGATTGAGAGGTCAACTTGTTAAGCACCTGGAACAACTTATGGACAGGTGGCATATAGAAAAAGAAATCATATATACAGAATTAAATCCTGAAAATTCATGGAAGTCAGGTAGTTGGTATCTTCATACTTTTATTTATTTATTTACTATTTCTAAAAATTCAAATTGCACATTATTTCCAGAAACCACCCAGAGAGAGTTCCAATAAAATACATTGATAACTCTGTACTCCTACTGGAATTCTGCATACAAGAATACAATATTTTGTGCTTTTCTGATCTTTTTTGTATTATATTTTAAATTAAGTACCATTCAAAAGCAGTATTTATTTTGACAAAGAAAGCATGCAGAATTGTGTATAATTTAGACCTTTTGATACAGAAATTTTAATTTTGTTTGCACAAATCCAGCAGGAGTAAACATAAAACAACAAAGTCTGTGATATCGGAGTAGGTTATTGCACTGAACCGGCTTTCTATAAAGAATGGTCATCAATCTATTCTCTTGTTTATATATCAATAAATCCAAAAATTCAATTTGAACATAATGATGTTTTACAGTAAATTGAATATTAGTTTTGACCGTATTGATCCATTCACAAACATGTTGTAATTCCAATAATGTTATAAAGAAAATAATTTTTGGTGAGCACCAATTCAAGCAGTTGCATCAGAAGGGATTTAGATAGTCTAGATAGTGTTCTGTAATCACCAAAATAGCTTCTTTCTGATTGATGTGGTGTATAAAGACACCACATCCATTGTTACTAGAATTGAAGAAGATAAATCTAATGCAAGTGAATTAAGCAAGGTTATAAAATGAGTAGAATCCCGAATAAAAGAACGTACCTGTGAACCAGCTCACTGTAAAAAATGGTAAGTAAACTTGGATAAAGGTTCCAAAATAGAATACCAGCAAGAGACAATTGATCGCTCAGGATGCAAATACTTGAATTGGTGCTCACCAAAAATTATTTTCTTTATGACACCCAGTTTCATTTTTATGAGGGGAAATAATTGCTACAGTGGTCCAACGATTGCCACATCATATATGGCTATGTTCAAGTCTCAATTTGTTTTTAATTCTCCTTTGTTTGCTTATATACCTTTTTGGGTAAGATTTCTTGATGATGATTTTTCCATTTGGCAGGGTCCATTATTGGAATTACAGCATTTTTGTGAATGGATCAATCAAAGCGGTCACAGTACAATACAATACAAGGTTAAACAGCGGTAAATGAAACATACACCACTCTTCATAAAATCAGAGTGGTAATAAAAGGGATTACATAACACAGGGAGTACATTACATTACATACATAGAATAACTATACAGAATAAGTTACAACATGTGTTACAGTATATTACATACCATCTGCAAGGGGTGAAAACAGACCCAGCCACCGCACCTCGCCCAAAGGTCAAGCCAAACCATAACAGTATGAGACCACAACAACCCAAACCAAAGGAACTTCAGAAACAGACGCCACGGACCAACGCCTAAGGGCCACGCCAAAGGGCCCTCAGGCGTGGGCCCGCCTGTCGGCGGTTTCACAGTAAAGGAGCTGCTGCTCCCCTCCCACAGCCCCGATTGGGCTGGAGGCAGGCAGTTGATCTCGCCCCTCTCGGGAGTCCGGCGGTGGAGTTCTTCTCGCCGTCGGCGGTTTCACAGTAAAGGAGCTGCTGCTCCCCTCCCACAGCCCCGATTGGGCCGGAGGCAGGCAGTTGATCCACCTTGGCATGTCAGGGATCCTCTTTGCCTCACAATTCCATGCATTGGTCCAGGTCACATATGCTAAGGGGCCGATGAAATGCATAAGACCCGCCAAGATGACTGAGCTGGGGAGAGTAGAGGAAGCAGGGGCAGCTGGACTACATCTGTGTGGAGGCTGTGCCCCCCCCCCCCTTTAAAAGACGAGGCCCGCTAGACAGCCAACAGCCTTGCTGGACTGCTGCATTTGAGAGCGTGCATCAAGAGGATCTGTGGCTGCCAATCTCTTATGAGGAAGCTGACCGGGAGTACCGTGGCCAACACTGGACAGCTTAAACATTTAAATGCAAGTGAGCCTAAGTGGCTGGGGAAAAGGGAAAGATGAGCGTGAAGGGGGTGAGTGATCTGGATTCATGGGGTTTGCATGTTGGACACTATTGTACTAGAATAGGCAGTGGGGAGGGGGTTGAAGCGGGACAGCATGGTCACAGCTAGAGGGATGCACAGCGAAGGAGCTGAGCGGGGAGGGTTGAAGGGGGAAGGGAGGGTTAAGCAGAGGGGGGGGGGGGGGACAGGGATATGTGTGATGGCAGTCTGCTGGGATGTGCTATGCGCCTGTAGGAGAAAAGGCAATACACTGCACAGAGCTCACATAAGGTGCTTAGGCATTGGATAGCTCAAAGCTGGTCATTTTAACTCTTGATGCAGCAGGCATCCACTCGCCAATAAAAAGGACAAAGATACTAAACTACCTCTGTAAGGAGTGCGCAGACATGATCTGGGGATTGGATAGAACAGAGAATAAGAGTTCTGGCCTTTCGAATCACAACCCCATACAGATAGAGGTTAGGATACACCATGGTAGGGGGGGGGGATAAGGGAGGCAGACCATGGTGCATGAACCCCACATTGTATAGAGATTGCTAGTTTCACACCCATTTGCAAAGAGCGTGGGAGCAGTACTAGGAGATCAATGTCTCAGATGAGGTAGATAAATGTACCCTGTGGGAGGCGGCCAAGGCAACTATATGAGGGAAAATTATTGCCTATGTGGCCCGCTAGAAAAAGCGCGAGGACAAGCAGATTTTAGAACTCTCCAGGCAGCTTTATTGCTTCTGAAGGCAGCACATATAGACACTTGGGGATGCGGAAAGAGAGAAATATCTAGACACACAAAAGGCGCTCAATGTACTGTTACATCAGAGAGCAGAGGGAGACATTCTCATGTATAAGTGCCAACTACACACATGGGGCAACAAATCTGGGAAACCTTTAGCAAAGCTAGTGAGCCCGGCAAAACAGAAAGAATTAATTATCTTGCTTCAGGACCCCACTGGGGGGGAGCACTCCTCCACTACAGGCATCCTATAAAAGTTTCACACATATTTTAGGGCCTTATATGGGGAGGGAACATGAGATGCGAACCAACGAGCAGCTTTTTCAAAAGACTTGTCCCTCCCGGAATTGGAGGAGGTAGAGAGGCAAGCACTCAATGCCCCCTTCACAACTGAGGAGGTGTCCGTGGCTGTGTGTACACTAAAGTTGGCAAAGGCACCAGGCCCAGACGGCTTAAGTACAGAATTTTACAAATGCCTAGGGGACAAAATGGTAGTGACATTTCTTGCACAATGCCATGAGACCCTAGTATAGGGCGACCTGGGAGAGAGATGGAACTTGGCCATGGTGGTGGTACTACTTAAGCTAGGGAGGGACCCTATCCTTGTGGGATCTTAGTGCCCCATCTTGCTGCTCAACCAAGATGTGAAGCTAATAGCAGTGATGATGGCTCACCGTCTGGCTAATTACCTGCCTAAATTGATACATCCAGACCAGGTGAGATTCGTCCCGGGGTGCTACGTGACTACCAATATTTTAAAGACCTTGACAGCATTATATTATGCAAAGGCACCCACAGAAGATGCAGTAATCATTAGTCTAGATGAGGAAAAGATGTTTGACAATGTCTCCTGGGATTATATGTTCTGGGTGGTGGAAAGGTTTGGGATGCATAGGTCCTTTTTGGAGTGGGTTCGTGTATTATACCAGGGCCTGCAAATACAAATTCTAGCAAATGACTGCTATCTGAATCATTTCCCCTTTGGCAGGGCACATGACAGGGGTGCCCACTATCTCCCCTACTCTTTATATTGACCCTCGAGCTGCTAGCCCAATGAATAAGGCAGACAATGCAGTGGGAGGGGATCCAAATAGGGAAGGAACAGGCTAAGATCAACCTTTATACTGACGACATGCCACTCTTTAAAACACATGAACAAAGACATTGGGAAGGTCATGGAGGCTATTGTTCAGTCTGGATCATTCTCAGAATAAACTGGGGGAAGTCAGAGGTTATGCCTGCGGCATGGCAATGTGCATGCTGGAGTAGGACAGATTTCCCGCTCATATGGGGGGGGGGGGCAACTATCTGAAATATCTGAGTATTTATATACATCCGGATCCCAGTAGGGTGTAACAGAAAAACATCAGCGACAAACTGGATAATGTGCGTGGGCTGTGCGAATGCTGGAGGGAGTTGCCCTTATCACTCCTAGGTCGCATAGCCTTCGTGAAGATGGTTATGTTCCCGCGAATACTATATAGCATGCAGATGCTCCCCTTGTGAGTGTTGGAGAGAGAGAGGAGCGTCTTTATTACAACATTCTCCCCACTTTTCTTTGGAGGGGGAAAGGTGCAAGGTTCAGTTACCATTCTCTAACACGAGATAGAGGGCAGGGGGTACGCCTGCCTAGTATATGGCTGTAAAACATAGCCACCCTAATGCGTTGGGTTCGTGGGCTGCAGAGTATGATGGGAGATATGCACTGCCCAGCCTATTAGACGTAGGATGCATGCCTTATAATTGCCTAAGCCTGTTGCAATGCACATAGACAGGATGCAACCGAGATGTGGGTAGCAATCAGTTTCTAGGGGCCCTGCGGAAAGTGTGGCAATGGTGGAATTGTAAACTTGGGAGGGCATAGGGAAGGTCCCCCTTTCGCTGGATAGTGGGGAGCCTGGTATTCTCTCAGGCTTGGATGGGGTGTTCTGAGACTGGGAATGGAGAGGGTGTCATTGCCTCGGACAACTGTTGGAGCTGGGGGTGGGGGATTTCCATCCTTTGGAGAAATGCAGAGCAAATGGCAACTGCCATGGGTGCATTTCTTGGCATATTGCAATGCCGCCATTATGCCACAGGGGCAAGGTCTTCCAGGATTTACGGCCCTAGATAGAGCCTTTCTAGCCACACCAAGGAAATATAATAAAATATCACACTGGTACTGCCTGGCACCACTGCAGAAGTTAATGGAGGCATGGGCAAGGGAGGTGGGCGAGCCTCTCGAGGAGGATGATCTACAGGGAGTTTTTGGGAATATACCACAACTTACAAGAGACGCCACCTTGCAGGAGACATAAATCAAACTTCTACATAGAGCATATATCACACAGGTCAGGGGAGGTGGGGTGCAGATGAAACTGTGGGACTCCCTCACCTGTTTATGTTGTAAGATAAGCCTGGGCACCCAGCTCCACACATTTTTAGAATATCCCAAGCTAAAAGAGTAGTGGACTAACATTTTAGGGCACATCAATAGAGTGCTGGGATGTGCAGTCGAATGGACCTATACTACTCTTCTATTAGGGAGGGAGGTGCCCCTGCGGGATAAAGGAGTGGGGCCCTTGGATAGCAAATTCATACAGGTGGCCCTCATGCTAGCACAGAGGGAGATATTGGTAAAATGGATAGATCTGCTGGCACCAGACCTTGGGATATGGAGAGCAAAAATGCAGGAGATGGGTGAGTGGATAGCACGAGACTGCAAAGAGAGATACTGAATAGCACAGAAAACCAATGCCCAGATGTGGGCTATTGTATGCAAGAGTTTTCCCTCTGCGAGTGAGTGGAGTGGGGAGTGCTCCAGGAGGAGGGGGGAGGGAAGAGGAGGGGTATAGATAAGGGGCTTCAGGAGGGAGGTGAAGAAAAGGAAAAGGGACTGGAGCACACTGATGACTAGACAGGAGCCTTTTGCCCATCTGAGGCCACTGTCCTCTCTATAGAAAGTTATAGGAGACTTGGTGAAGTCAAGACATGAGGGGAAGCCACAGGCGGCATAGCACTGTGTAAGGGGGCTGCTGAAGGTGGTAGTATCACAATGCCACTGTGGATATGTATCTGCTTGATGGTTCAATTGATGTATTTCAATATACTTGTGTGTGGTTTTATATTACTGGATATTCTTGGTTCCAACAATAAAAAATATCTAAAAAAAAAAAAAAAAGTAAAGGCTTGAGCATGAAATCAAGCAACTCCCAAAACAATAAGGGGGTCATTCCAAGCCACAAATAGCGGGGATATACGCCCTGCCTGACGTACATCCCCACCATTCATCCTCCTGCTGATCATGCACAAAGGCTCCCCATACGAATAGCGGAGTTGTATGGGGGGGAGCATTTGTGTGGGATTGGCAGGGGGCAGGCGGAAGGTGGAGTGAAGGCGGGTTAGCACCCAGGATGTACAGGGCTGATTCTTAGGTCGGCCCTGTATATCTGGGGTATGCCAGTTAGATGGGGGACTTATTCCACCTCAGAGGTGGAATACGTCCCCTTGGACACAGCATTTTGGTGGCAGCTGGTGGAGACAGGAGAGGTAGGGGTGCAACCAGACCCTGGCCATGGGAGGCCAGATCGAAGGTCCAGCTGTGGGGAAAGGAATATTTCAGCGGCGGCCGGCATTCGTGGCTCCTGAATGGAGCTGCAGTGCCATTCAGGAGCCTGACTGAGCTAGTTGGGTTGTGGATGGGTGTGCGGCCGCATGATCAGAATCAGGTCTGTCTTTGCAAGGTCTAATTCTGCCTGGCCATACAGGGGCTGCATGGCCTGAATTGAATAGGCATTATTAGGATTGTACCACAGTTCTACACAATTAGAACAGTCATCGACAACACATGTGGGTTTCATTTGACTCACTAGATTATTTACCACTGAAAAATTGTGCAAACATTTCCGCACAACACTAACTATGGATTTAGACTCAATATGAAGCAAATACTTAAAGCTGAAAATTAGTGCAGCAGGCCTAGACAATGAGGTCACCATCCTGGACTTAACCTACTCTTTCTTACTAGATTCCAGTTTGTCCTTATACTGTTTGTAGATAGTCACATTATATAAGCATGAGACAATAGAGCGGTGCTTGCACCAAAAACGCTCCACTTGTCCAATTCCTGTTTAAACTCACATAACACATTTGAAGACCAAGGTGCAGAAAAGGATGTCACAGTAGTATTTCTAAGATGAAAAATCACAGAACCTCTAATGATTTCAGTATTCCAAACAGCGAGCATTGAGTCCAAGATTGACCCATCTGGTGTTGTGTCAATATTAGGCCAACGTGCTCTAACAGCTTCCATATTAAGAACCATTTGAGGTTTCCTGTTTACCTTGGATGTCTTAGCATGGGGTTTTAGCACGTTAACACTGTAAAGATACTTGATTTGTGATAAGGACATGGATAGTCTCAAGCAGCTAAGGGAGAAGAAACAGTTGTCTCTCTCTACACCCCTCCTCAGGAACTCCACTCTTCTGGTGGATCGCTTCTGTCTTAGCCCTATTTTTCCACTGCCAACACCTTGCTGCTCCTTATGCCTGGAGCAAACTACTGAGCTTCATCTCTGTCCCTTTTCATATCCACACTGAAAACTCACCTCTTTGAGGCTGCATTTGGATCCTCATCAGCTAAGTTTTGTATGTGTTTCCCTACCTTATACCTAGATGTATCTTTGTCCTCAGCTGTTGTATTGTCTGTCTTAACTATACTGTAACCTCTGATGAGCAGGGACCATCTTTTACATGTGCCTGTACAGTGCTGCGTACCTCTTGAAACACTATACAAATGATCAGTAGTAGTAGTAGAAGCACATGCAGTAGAGAAAAAAACTAGATCAAGAACATGACCACTACTATGTGTTGGAAAGTCAACATACTGCCTATACTGCAAGGATTCCATGGAGAGATGGAAAGTATTTACCACCGTCGACAGTTTTCTAATGGGACAGAGATGGGCATCCTCAGTCACTGTAGTTTTACCTATCCAGTCTTTTGCATTAAGTGTCATAGTAACATAGTATATAACGGCAGATAAAGAATATTATGGTCCATCTAGTCTTCCCATCAAGGTAGCAAGAGTAGGTGCACCTGCCATTCCATGCAGGTTACCCCTCCCATGCCTTTGTTTAGGGGTGTACCCACCGCTCTGTGCAGGTCACCCCTATTTGTTGAGTTAGCAGAGACAGTTAATAGCGATCATAGCATGATCACATTTGATTTAATAAACCGGAGGGAGGACAGCAAGGAAATCCACAGTACTACCTTTTAACTTTCAAAAGGAAGACTATGGTAAAATGAGTAAAATAGTTAAGAAAACAACTAAAAGGAGCAGCTGAAAGGTTAATAATTTACATCAAGCTTGGGCATTGTTTAAAAATACTGTTTTGGAAGCCCAGACCAGCTGTATTCCACACCTTAAGAAAGGTGGAAGGAAGGCCAAAAAACTGCCAGCATGGTTTATAGGTGAGGTCAGAGAGGCTGTTGTAGCCAAAAAAGCATCTTTCAGGAAATGGAAAAAGGAGCCAAATGACAAAAATGGGAAACAACATACAGTAAGCACTGGCAGATTAGATGCAAAGCACTGATAAGGCAGGCAAAGAGAGTTTGAAAAAAAAGCTAGCCATGGAAGCAAAAACCCACAATAAGAACTTTTTCAAGTACATCTGTAGCAAAAAACTTATGAAAGAGTCAGTTGGACCATTGTATGATGGAGGGGTAAAAGGGAAGTTAAGGGAGTCCAAGGCCATAGCAGAGAGACAGAATGAATTCTTTGCTTTGGTCTTTACTGAAGATGATCTAGGAGAGTTACCTGTATCAGAAGCAATGAAACAAATTTTGATAAACCAGGAAGATGTATTTCAACTAGTTCATAAACTAAAGAGTAGCAAATCACTTAAACCATATGGTATACATCCTAGAGTGCTGAAAGACCTGAATTAAGAGAATGTAGACCTACTGGGGCTCATTCCGTCAGAGATATACAGCCCCTCTGCACGTCTAGCCCCGTGGGATCAGAATTGCGAACAGGCCTGTATATGCAAGCCGGGACTGCGATTCAGCGCGGCCTGCACGACCTGTCCCCAACTAACTCAGTCAGGGCGCTACAATGGAGCCAATGCCTTTAGGACCTGATTTTGTACCATGGGAGCAAGATGCTCCCGTGGGTGCAGTATCAGACCCGGAGATGGCCCGGCATGCCCCTGCAGTCAGTCAAGGGACGTCCTCACCACCTCCCAGACAGCCCACCACATTGCTGTTCCCTTTTACCCTGCTGCCCAACCCCCGACGGGGCCAGCCAGGGTCCTGATCAGGCTGCGTGGATTCATCATGCCAACCACTGATCCTGCCAGGGGGCTGGCTGGCTGATCCGGGGAGATGGTCAGTGCTTATTCCATCTCTGAGGTGGAATAATCTGGTTGCTGCTGATGCCCCCAGGACGTACAGGGCTGTGACCAGAATCGGCCCTGTACATCTGGGTGTCCCACCCATGCTCCTCCCACTCTTCGCCCCATGCCTCCCCCATTCCCCACAGCATGTACAGAGGCTCTGTGGATGCAGGGGGGACGGGAAGCAGAATAGAACAAAGGTAGACACCTTAAAGAATCAGGGCAATAGTATACAGGGTGGCCCAAAAAAGTGAGAACATCTCGTAGCATATAAGTTATTTATAAATTCAAAAGACAGATGTAAATGACTGACAAATAAAAAAAAAATAGATGGCGACTGGAAATTGTCGAAATAAAGACATTATATAGCTAAGAAAGGTAAATAAGTAAACTATTTAAGCTTTTAATTTACGAGATGTTCTCACTTTTTTTGGGCCACCCTGTATATGCATTTTCAGAAAGCTTTTGACAAGGTCCCTCATGAGAGCTAAATGGCCAGTTTTCTCAATAGAGAAAGGTGAATAGTGGAGTACCCCAGGGATCTGTGCTGGGCCTGCTGCTTTTTAACATATTTAGAAATGACCTGGAAATGGGAATAATGAGTGAAGTGATCATATTTGCAGGTGACACAAGAGGATTGCGAAAAATGGCAAGAGAACCTTGATAAATTGGAAGAATGGATATCAAAATGGCAGATAGAATTTAATGTGGACAATTTCAAAGTTATGCACCTATGAAAGAACAACCCAAACTACGGTTACACGATGCAAGTTTTCATATTAGGAACCACCACCCAGGAAAAGGATTTAAGAGTCATCGTATTTAATACATTGAAATCCTCCGTCCAGTGTGCAGCAGCGGTCAAGAAAGCAAATAGAATGTTAGGTATCATAAGGAAAGGAATGGAGAATAAAACCACGGATATTATTGCCTTTGTATCATTCCAATACAATTTAATATTAAGCCAACTTAACATTGCTAGACCAACTGTTTCAACTTCAAGCACAACCTTAAGCGCACCAGGCGGTTGTCTGCTCAAGCCACACCTAGAACAAAAGCATATGGATATCAGCATTCCATTCATAGACACCAATTACAAATAGTATTCAACACTTAACTTTAATTTTTTTATTTTTTTATTTATGCAATTTTCAAAACATAACAAGAAAGGTACAACACCACTTCTTGAAGAAATAGAAAGGCAAACAGAAATCATCCCAATAAACCGGGATACTGTATAAGAAATCATCATTAACATAAAAAGAAAATCGCCTATTCTCTCTAGCCCTCAATAAGGGGGTTCCATTAGTATATTAACCTAATACAAGAAGAAAATTGACATACAATCTAAACTTGAAGCCTAAATCTATGAGCCTGAGGGCCTCTCCTGACCTTTAGCATTGATGAAAGCCAACAACTGGGAGGGCTCAAAAAAAACATAAGAAAAAGTTTGGAATTTCACCAAACACTTGCATGGGTGTTTAAGAAAAAACAGCCCCCCCAGTTGCAATACCCCTGACCTGAGCAACAAAAACTCTCTACATCGCTTCTGCGTTTCTCTAGATAAATCAGGATATATACGAATTGAGAATCCACGGAACAGAAGATTCCGTTTTTGAAAAAACAATTTAAGTAACCATTCCTTATCAGACAGCAAGGCAAAAGTGATAAGCAGAGTAGATGAAACCTGTGACTCTAAACCAGAATTTTCTAAAATATCTGTAATATTCAATACATCCCCCTGATTCTGGCTCTCCCCCAACTCTCTCCGAGCCGAAGCCCGCTTAGCAATAGGCAAGTAATAAATTTTTACCAAGGGGGGAACCAACTCAGGGGAAACCCCCAAAGTCTCGACAAGATATTTCACAAACATGTCTCTAGGGGAAATAGAAGAAACTCTAGGAAAATTAATAATTCTCAGGTTATTCACTCGAGACAAGTTATCCAAATGCTCAGTTTTTAACTGCAAAGATATAATACTTTTCCTGTGTCCATCCGAGAGTTCCTCCAAACTTTCAACCTTACTGGAGACAGCTGTATGTTCCGTTTGAAGCATAGAAACTTTTCCTTCTAGTTCAGTCAAACAAACTGCAGATGTAGCTACCTTATTAGCTAAAGAAGAAACTTGTGGAAGTAGTGCCTCACCGAGGGAAACTATCGCGTTCCATATGGATTCCAGTGTAAATTTTATGGCTTCTGCAACACAAAGACCTCCCCGGAGCCAGGAAGGGGTACAAACGGCTCCATCAACGCCGCAGGTCAGTCACCCCTCAAGGAGAGAGGTTGCTGCTCCAACCGCGTCTCTCCAAGCGCCTCTGAAGGGGATTTCCAAGATGGCCGCGGCTGCAGTCTGTGCTGTCGGGTGCGTTTTTTGAATGGGGAGGAAGCGTAAGGGGAAAACGGGGGCGTTGCCCTCCCAGCCCATCGGTACCTCTACGCCGAATTTGCCTTTAATTTCGGGTCCCTTGGATCCTTTCCTTGTTCGCACCCCTCGGGACTTGGAGCGAGCGGGAGGAGCTGTGCGGCTTGCAGGTTTGTCGGAGTCGGAGTGCCCGGCGTCTGCGTCGCTTTCATCTGTCTCCCCCGTATTGAGCCCTGCGCCTCTGTCAAATCGCACTCAGCCCTTAAGGTTGTGCTTGAAGTTGAACAGTTGGTCTAGCCACATTGAGTCGTCTTAATATTAAATTGTATTGTATGAATTAAAGATATTGTCTACTTTGTGAATAGGACTAGAGAAGCTAAGCTTAGCTACTCGGTGGTTTGGAATTTGATAATAAAGATTATATGGAAGAGTTTTTAGGTCATTGATGGTATCAAAGAACATTCCCCTGTTGGTGGGTAACCACCTTTTAGAGGGATAAAGTTGATGTCTGAGATCTTTTCTCCTCTATTTTAAATTATATCTACTGAATTTGTAAGGCTTAAGTTCTTAGAAGGAATGGATGATCATATTGTCCAGAGTGTTTGTGTTGAGTGTAATTCTGGTCACCATATCCTAAAAAGGATATAGCAGAATTAGAAAAGGTACAGAGAAGAGCCACAAAAAAGGTAAAGGAGATAGAAGGACACCCTTATGAAAAAAGGCTTAAAAGGTTAGGTCTCTTCAACTTGGAAAAAGAGACGGCTGAGGGGAGATATGATAGAGATCTATAAATTAATGAATGGCATAGAACGGATAAACGTAGATCGTGGTTTACTCCATTAAAAAGTAACATAGCAACATAGGGCCCGATTTTCATTTAGATGTGCTATGTGCTGTGTCGGTGCATAGCCTGCTCACCGACCCCCTTAACCAGCGACAGACGTGAAAATCTGGGTTTGATTGGACACACCGGCAGGTGCCAAGGCTAAGTGGGTAGCAGCGATTTTTGATGCTACCCAGTTAGCCCCAGCACATCAAAGATAGGCGACAAAAAAACTTGCCTAAATTTGTTGCCAAGAGCTAACAGGGCAACATCGAAAATTGCTACTACCCACTTACCCTTTCCTCCACCCCTGCTCCTCCCCTGAACTCTCCCAACACGCATCTGGGCACTTTAGGGACTTAACTGGGATTTTCCAAAGGTACTTCCGTGTAGTTACCTTTCGAAAATCCTGGTTAAAGCATCTACATGGGTAACATGGGTAGTTATCGATGTACAATGCCTTCAACAATCGGGCCCATAGTATATTATGGCAGATAAAGACCAGTACGGTCCATCTAGTCTGCCCAGCAAGGTGGCAAGAGCAGGTGCACCTCCCACTCTGTGCAGATTACTTCTCCCCATGTATATGTTTAGGGGTATACCCACCGATCCATGTAGGTCACTCCTATTTGTTGAGATATAAGAGATATTTATGTTTATTTTGATTTTATCCTGTTGCTATTAAGGGATCTACTGTGTCTGTCCCATGCCATTTTGAATTCTGTCACTGTATTTGTCCCCACCACTTCCATCGGGAGGGCATTCCAAGCATCCACCACCCTTTTCAGTGAAAAAGTATTTCCTGACATTGCCTTTCAGTTTACCCCCTTGCAACTTCACGTTATGCCCTCTAGTTTTACAGCTTCCCCGTTTTTGGAAGAGGTTTGTTTGTTCATTAATGCTCCTTAAATATTTAAAGGTCTGAATCATATCTTCCCTATTCCTCCTCTCCTCCAGAGTCTACATATTTACAGTAGGTCTTCAAGTCTCTTCTTATATGTCTTCTGATGCAGGCTCCAAATCATTTTGGTCGCCTTCCTCTGAACAGTTTCATCTTTTTATGTCCTTTAAGAGATATGGTCTCCAAAACTAAACACAATATTCCAAGTGAGGACTCACTGCAACTTGTACAGTGGCATTAGTACCTCTTCCTTTCTGCTGGTAATTCCTCTCTGCATGCAACCCAGCATCCTTCTGGCTTTTGCCACCACCTTTTCACACTGTTTCACCACCTTGAGATCCTCAGAAACAATAACTCAGAGGTCCTTCTCCTGGTCCATGCACACCAACCTCTTACCCCTTATTGCATAAAATTCCCTTGGATTTCTGCTTCCCAAGTACATGACACTGGGAGACCATTCCACTTATCTACCACTCTTTCCATAAAGAAATATTTCCGCATATTACTTCTGAGTCTATCCCCTTTCAACTTCATCCTATGAGAAGAGCTTGCTTTCATTCGGAAGTGACACTCGTCCTGTGCATTTATGCCATGGAGGTATTTAAACATCTCTATCATATCTCCCCTATCCCGTCTTTCCTCTAAAGTATACATATTAAAATCCTTAAGTGTCCTCATGCTTCATAATGAAGACCACTAACCATTTTAGTAACCATCCTCTGCATCGACTCCAACCTGCTTATATCCTTTTGAAGCTGTGCTCTCCAGAATTGCACACAATACTCCAAATGAGGTTGCACCAGATACAGAGGCACTATCACCTCCTTTTTTCTACTGATCATTCCTCTCCCTATACACCCAAGCATCCTTCTGGCTCTTGCAGTCACCTTTTCTACCTGTTTATCTACTTTAAGATCATCAGACACAATTATGCCCAGGTCTCGCTTTTCTTTCGTGGACAGAAGTACCTCACCCCCTATGGATCCTTTGGATTTTTGCAGCCTAACTGCATGACCCTGCATGTTTTAGCATTAAATTTTAGCTGCCAAATTCTAGACCATTATTTAAGCTTTGCTAGATACCTCTTTATGCTATCTACTCCTTCCTGGGCGTCTACTCTATTGCCCGACAGCCCTTCTGCAATATCACTAATAAAGATGCTCTGGTCACACCTCTCCTCAAAAAGCCCTCATTAGACCCTGCCTGTCCTTCCAGCTATCGACCTATCTCTCTACTCCCCTTTGCTTCAAAACTGCTTGAACAAGCGGCTCACCACCGCTGTTGACTTTCTTTCCCCTCAAGCCCTTCTGGATCCACTGTAGTCTGGCTTTCATCCTCTACATTCCAGAGAAACAGCTCTTGACAAAGTTTCCAAGACTTGTTCCTCACCAAATCTAAGGGCCTTTATTCAATCCTCATCTTTCTTGACCTTTCTCTGCCTTTGACACTGTTGATCACCACTTCTCCTTGATATCCTGTCCTCACTTGGGTTTAGTGGCTCTGTTCTGTCTGGTTTTCTTCTTATCTCTCCCTCCACACTTTTAGTGTATGTTCTGGTGGATCCTCCTCTACTGCCATCCTGTTTCAGTTGGTGTACCTCAGCAACTCAGCAGAACCTTTGCCCCGATTGGGCCAAGGATCCCCTGCTGGCTTTGGGAAGGGGTCCCCCCACCCAATCCAGGTCATGGCGTTCCAGCCATGGGTCAGGAGGTGGGGAAATGGGGGGCCAGAGCCACGGATGTCGGGGGTACCTGTGGGGAGGAAGGGGCAGGCGGAAGGGGCATGCCGAGCCGTCCTCAGGCCCGATTCTGGCTACCGCAGGAACATTGTGTTCCCGAGGACCAGAATCGAGTTCACACAGCCCTGTCTTCATCGGGGATGTCTGGATGGCCAGGATGTTCCCCTCCATGAATTGGGCTCATAAAGAAGAACAGCACAAATTATACTTACATGATGCAAGGTTCCACATTAGGAATCGCCATCCAGGAAAAAGATTTAGGCATCATCATGGATAATACTTAGAAACCCTCCACCCAGTGTGCAGATAGAATGCTGGGAATCATAAGGAAATTAATGGAGAACAAAACAAAGGATGACATCATAATGCCTCTGTATTACTGCATGGTGGAACCGCACCTTGAAAATTGTGTGAAATTCTATTGGTCGCCATATCTTAAAAAGTATATAGCAGAATTAGAAACGGTACAGAGAAGAGTGACCAAAATGCTAAAAGGGATGGAAGGATACCCCTATTAGGAAAGGCTTAAAAGGTTAGGGTTCTTCAACTTGGAAAAGAGACAGCTGAGAGGAAATATGATAGAGGTCTATAAAATAATGATTGGAGTGGAGTGGGAAAATGTAGGTTGGTTATTTACTCTTTCAAGAAGTAGAAAGACTGGGGAACATGCAAAGAAGCAAAATGTAGCATATTTCTGACCAATCGGAGAAAATACTCTACTTGTAATCAAACTATGGAATTCGTTGCCAAAGGATATAGTAAGAGCTGGTGTAGCTGAGTTTAAAAGAGGCTTGGACAAGGTCCTGGAGGAAAAGTACATCAACTATTATTAAAGTGGACGGGGGAAATCCACTGCTTACCCCTGGTATAAGCAACATGTCATCTGTCTACATTTTGGGAACCTGGCAGGTACTTGTGACCTGGATTGGCCACTGTTGGAAACAGGATACTGGGCTTGATGGACCCTTGGTCTGAGCCAGTATGGTCTGAGCCAGTATTTATGTACTTATGCAGATCCAGAAAAATAAGGATCTCTGATGAATCTTTATCTTTATTGGCAAAAATGATATACCGCAATTTTCAAGTATGTATCAGGGCGGTGTAGAACATAAAATGTAGCTGCAGTGGGAATCAAAAAGGAACTCCGTTGTGGCAAAGTCAACCATTTTGAGCATGGGGGAGGTGAACAGCATAAGGAATTCACCTTAGTGAATGCCAAAGGGTGGTGCCAAAGGACTGGAGAGAGGCTCATGTGGTGCCTTTACACAAAAGCGGAAGTAAGGATGTGGTTGAAAACTACAGGCCGGTTAGTTTAACTTCGGTGGTGAGTAAATTATTGGAAATGCTGCTGAAAGAGAAAATAGTGAGGTTTCTGGAGTCCAGCGGATTACAGGACCCGAGGCAGCATGGATTCACCAGAGGCAGGTCTTGTCAGACAAATCTGATTGATTTCTTTGACTGGGTGACCAGGGAGTTGGACCGAGGGAGAGCTCTAGATGTGGTGTATTTAGATTTCAGTAAAGCCTTTGACACTGTTCCTCACAGGCGACTTATAAACAAACTGAGCACCCTAAGGATGGACCCTAAAGTTACTGCTTGGGTTAGAAATTGGTTGGGTGGGAGGCGACAAAGAGTACAAGTAAATGGAGCTCACTCTGAGGAGAAGGATGTTACCAGTGGTGTGCCCCAGGGATCTGTCCTTGGTCCGATTCTTTTTAATATCTTTGTTAGTGATATAGCGGAAGGGCTGTCGGGTAAGGTTTGCCTCTTTGCAGATGATACCAAAATCTGCAATAGAGTAGACACCCAGGAAGGTGTAGATAACATGAGGAGGGATCTAGCTAAGCTTGAAGAATGGTCTAGAATTTGGCAGCTGGGATTTAATGTTAAAAAATGTAAGGTCATGCATTTAGGCTGCAGCAATCCAAGGGAGCAATACAGTATAGGAGGTGAAGTACTTTTGTCCACTAAAGAAGAGCGGGACCTAGGCGTGGTTGTGTCTGATGATCTTAAAGTAGCTAAACAGGTAGAAAAGGCGACGGCAAAAGCTAGAAGGATGCTTGGGTGCATACGGAGAGGAATGGCTAGCAGAAAAAAGGAGGTGATAATGCCTCTGTATAAGTCTTTGGTGCGACCTCATTTGGAGTATGGTGTGCAATTCTGGAGACCGCACCTTCAAAAGGATGTGAACAGGATGGAGTCGGTGCAGAGGGTTGCTACTAAAATGATTAATGGGCTTCATTATAAAGCATATGAGGACAGACTTAAGGATCTTAATATGTACACCTTAGAGGAAAGGCGGGATAGAGGTGATATGATTGAGATGTTTAAATACCTCCGTGGCATAAATGTTCAGGGAGAGAGCCTCTTTCAATTGAAAGCAAGTTCTGCTACGAGGGGACATGGGATGAGGGTGAAGGGAGATAGATTCAGGAGTGATATGTGGAAATATTTCTTTACAGAAAGAGTAGTGGATCCATGGAATAGTCTCCCAGTGGAGGTGGTACAGATGAGGACAGTAACTGAATTCAAAAAAGCATGGGACCAACACAGAGGATCTCTAAAGGTAAAAAGTGGACTGTTGTAGTTGTTGTTATGGAAGGACAGACTAGATAGGCCATGTGGTCTTTTTCTGTCATCATGTTTCTATGTAATCACAGGGCCTCTGTTAGGTGTGCAGGGTCAAAAGGCCAGAGCCACAGTTCAAAGGCAGAAAAAACCCAGCTGGAAGAAGTTCCAGGAAATGCTTGACAGTGTAAGAGGGATAGATTGCAAGCACGAGGACAAAAACCCTCACTCTAACAACTGCACTGATTATTCTGATGTCAGAAGGCAGGGGGATTACTAACACCTGGGAGAGAAAGAGGTGGGGTTGGATCCCAGTGAGTATAAACCTTGGTTAAATTATGGAGAGAGTAGCTGGAGCAGTGGAAGGAGGAGTGATTGGAGAAGGAGCAGAGGAAGCAGCAGAGGACAAACTTCAGAGCAGCAAGGACGATGGAATTCTTGAGAAGCCAGAGCAGGTGCTAACTTCTGGAGACAGGCTGAGCTACCCATTGCTGAGAAAGGTGATTCCCCTGAATCACGTTTGCAACAAAAGTGGGAGCCTGGAAGGAGAGAAGCTTTCAGACCACCAGAGAGGTTGTCAGCAGGGCACGCTGATCAAGTGAGTGATTCAGAGCCTATGCAATTGGGAGAACCAGTGTCAGATCTAGGGACAGAAGAAGATATGTTGATGGATTGTTCTTTATGCCAAGCTCTAGACGTGAAGGGTTGAAAAGAGCCAGCCTGAAAAGAACTGTTCCTCTTGCTGAAGTAACCTCAGAGCTAAGCAGTGAGAAAGTAAATTCCTGTGTGTTTTGAAAGGAGGAATTTACTGCAGCATAAGCTAGTGAAGTAAGGCTGTGATGCAAGCTTCTGTGTCAGCTGTGTTGAAACACTACAATGGAGAGAAAGTTAATTGGCTGCTATAAGAGTTTGTGCTTTGCTCCTGTCTTATATGAAAAAGCCTGCTATAAGAGTTTGTGCTTTGCTCCTGTCTTATATGAAAAAGCCTGCTATAAGAGTTTGTGCTTTGCTCCTGTTTATAAGAAAAGCCTGCTATAAGAGTCTTGAGGACACTTTGAATGCTTATGTCATAACCTAAGTTTGGTTCTTCACCTGAAAGTACAGCCTAGAGAGAATTATGGCTGAGTGAAGATTAATTTGCCATAGAAGAAGTAAAGTTTGTTTTTCTATTGCTCTGATGGACAAAGGACAATAAGAAAAGTGGCATCTTGTTATATGTGAAAAGGCTAAGCTTCTGCCGTGAAGAGGACTTTTAAAGCCAATGTTGAGTTCTGTTTGTTTTGCCACCAACTTGCTGAACCTTAAGCAAAAATCCTATAATTTAAAATTCTGTAAATGGTACCAGGAACCTGATCTGTTCTATTGTGTTCAAAATAAATTCTTTTTTCTGTCATAAGCCTTATTCTTGGTTTAACACGACTACAATCCTTCTACTTAAAGCATAAATATAACAGCTGATAGAAGAAGGTTCTCAACCACCACGCTCTCAACAACTAGAAGACTAGTGGTTTTGGCGTTGTGCTTGTGACACCGTCCAATCACACAGGGGGGAGAGAAGATGGGGAGACAGGCAACCAGAGAATTAGGTGCTGGCGGGGGGGGGGGGGGGGGGGGTGGAGGACAAAGGCAAGCTGGAATAAGTGAGTTTAAAGCACTTGAATTTGGAGAAGGATAGTTCCAGTCTGAATCTGAATCTGAGGGAAGGGTGTTCCAAAGAGCAGGTCCTTTATAGCAAGAGGATGAAATCAAAGGAAACTTAAATATCTTTTATACTTCAATAAATAGAGGGGGGCTGACTGTACAGAGCAGCAGGTACAACCCTAAACACAGGCATAGAGAGGGGTGATCTGCACCTCACTGGGCAGGCTAGATGGACCATACTGTTCTTTATCTGCCATCATATACTATGGTACTATGTTATGTTATGTTATTTCTGAACAGGTAAAGCTTGAATATTCAGATGTATTCCTGCTATTTGTGTCAGCCAACCTGTTAGCCTGTAACATTTGTCTCCACAGCTCTAATCCAGCTCCTGTTTTGAAAGGGTAAATGTGAACACTGCAATTTTTAGAGGGCAAGACGTATGTAGCTAAACCTCTACCAACATGGGACAATGTAAGTTGTAAGTAGAAGTGTTGTATTCTCTCTGAGAACAGTCTTAAGAGGCACTGAAATGCCTGTCTTTGCTCTCTGAACATCTGCCTGCTGTTTGTGAGTAACCAACGAGTATAAAAACATTCAGAAGACATGAGGAACGCCTTACTGAAGTAATTATGCACATTAGTAACAGGAGTGGAGCTCTGCCAAGTCAAGTAGATGTTTTCCAGAAAATCAGAAACATTAGGGTGACTAATGCATCCTTTTTAGTAACAGAAAAGTTTATAGAAAGCCGATGAAGCGATAGGTCTAAAGACAGCTGTCTCACAGTAACGGACAGAGGCATTTCTATTGCATTAGCTAGAACTCTACAAACAGAAAACCAAGCCAGGTTTGGTTATTTTTATCCACTTACCATTTAAAAGTCTTCTCTGTACTAAAGCAAAGAGAAATATCAACCCATAATGTCTGCAGTTATTACTCAATGCTTGCTTAATTAGAATTATACTCACAAACACACATACTCAAATTCATTCATCCATCATTTTGCTCCAGTTCGACATTTAATAATGGAAATTCTGATAAAATATTGAAATCCTGATCATGATGGAGAGGCCACACTGTTCTTCTTAATGAAGTGCAAGGGATGGTTTAAATTTGATATGTCCAGATAGAATTTATGGGGTTAACTAACCCCTGCAACTAGCAATGAACGCCGCCACCTGCATCCTGCACGGCGCCTCCAGAAGAGACCACATAACCCCAATCCTGAAACACCTCCACTGGCTGCCGATCCACAGCAGGCTCACCTTCAAAGTATTACTGCTGACTTTCAAGGTCATCAACAAACAATCCTCCACCTCCCTCACTTGTAGTCCCCAGCGCAATAACAAAAGGCTCCCTGGAAGCAAAGAGCAGAGCCTTTGTATTTGCGCACCTACACTCTGGAATGCCCTCCCAACCACCATCTGAGCTATTACCAACCTCGCCCAATTCAGGAAGGCACTAAAGCACCATCTTTTCCTCCTACATTACTCCCAGGCCAGCGAAACATCACAACCCAGCATACCCTCCACCCACCACAATGACACCTCCAGCACACTTATGTCATGCTGATGCAACCACATCCAGAAATACTACTGCACAAACCTGTAAATAGTTATCTAAAATATATATATTTCAGAGCGTGTCATGACTCCATAAACGTTCCTGTGGCATACCTGTGGCACAATAGCTCTATTGTATATAGTTACCCCTGTTGAAATCCAAGTTATAATACCTGTTCTCTGTAATGCACCTTGCATGTTCCACCGCATTGTACAAACTGATATTTACCTGTAAACCGCACTGATTTTAAAGAGCGCGGTATAGAATTAATGTAAATAAATAAAATTAAAAAATGACGGACTTCTCTTTCCCCACTGCATGGACTGCCTGACAGAATACAGGAAGTCCTCTGTGCAGTCCAGGTGGAAAGTCCGTGGCTATTAACAAATCTGTGGTGTGCTTAGCCCCTGTATTTTCAGAGAAAGATTCTGCAGGGTGTTTCCTTTTGCAACTGCACCTGAAGCTCTGGAGGACCCCAAAGATTTCAAATTTGCCCTGTCTCCTACTAGCATAGTGGTTAGAATGATAGGTTGAAACATAGGAATTCAATTCCCACTGCTGCCCCTTGTTACTTTAGGAAAGTCACTTCATTCTTCATTGCCTCCAGTACGCTTAGGCTGTCAGCACTCTGCAGATAGGGATCGACCTCGCCTTAAGCTGCCAATGAAATGGGGTGAGTAAGTCCAAGGTACCGAAAGATACTGTGTACTGTATGAGAATTTCCAACACACATTTTAAACACAACATTCTTTTTAGATTTCTAATATTTAGATTTTCAATAACAACTATATTAATAGAGAGGATAATTTTCAAACCATTTTACAAATGCAGACAGTGATGTACAGGGATGATGTTAGACATGCAAGAGCCCAGGGCAGAAACTGCTGAGGGGGCCCCAAAGCCCACCTGCTGGCTATATCTATTTCAGCTTGAGGTTGGCATGGGACCCTTGTGGTATGGGAGCTCAGGGCAATAGCCTTGTTTGCCACCCCCTAACGCTGGCCCTGATGATTCATGAATGCAGCAAGTAGTTTAAACTTTGCCTTCAACACAACTAGAATTGCTGCCTTATTGTGCACTGTTCTTTCTTTAGGGATGTATTAAAAGTGATAAAGCTGAGTGCAAGTTTTGGCCTGTGTTCATCATTTTATGCCTAAATCAGGTGTGAATGTATGCTGGTATTTATTTATTTAGCTAGGCTTATATACTGTTTTCCTACCAGTCAAAGTGGTATACACATTCAAGTACTTTATGGATATTTTTCCCTTGTCCCCAAAGGGCTCTTAGCCTTGTACCTGGAGGGTAAAGTGGCTTGCCCAATATCGCAAGGAGCACCTGTGTGACTAGAAACCCCAGTCCTTCAAACCCAAGGTTGCTGTCCTCTAGTGGTAGTCAAACCCCCAGACCTTGTGCCCAAGGTAACTTGCCCCAACCACTAGGCCACGCATCCCTCCATTGTAAACATCCTAAATTTCAAATGAAAGTACATGCATACCTCAGCTTTGAAAAAACAGTCAAAGTCCAAGGATAAACAGTATCCGTAGACTTTGACCCGCACTGCACAATTGAACGTGAAGCTAGATTAATTACACAGTACTGTTTAAAGATCATTTAGACAGATTTGTATGCCACCTTTTCCTTCAATCAAGGTGGTCACGTCACATAACAGTTGGAGGGTTACATTTAACATTAGGGTACATGTACACAATTAGACAATACAGTTACTTAACAGCATTTAGACGGTACAGTTACTTTACAGCATTTATTTATTTATTTAGCTGTATTTATATTCCGCTTTTCACCGGGTCAAAGCGGTCAATTGGGGGATACATTTAACACGAGGGGATATGACACACATTCGTTAATACTTACAGGGAACATGGGCAATGGAGGGTTAAGTGGCTTGCCCAAGACCACAAGGAGTGCCTATAGGACTAGAAATCCCAGTCCCTCCGGCCTGAGATTGCTGTCTCCAGGTGGGACTTGAACCCCCGGCCCTCCGGCCTGAAGTACCTTGTACCTAGACAGTACAATTGAGGTAACATTTAACATGAAAGTATTTAATCACTTGGTGTGATAGACTTGTGTGTGTGGGTGTGTGCTTAGTTGGCGGAGGTAGTAGTATTTCTGCTTGGGTAGGGGATGTTGCCTGAATGCTCATATGTTTCTATAAATAACCATGTTTTGAGGTCTTTGTGGAAGTCTGTGAGGTCATCTAATGCCCTCAGACTCAATGGGAGGGAGTTCCATAGTGTGGATACCAGTAGTGAAGGTGCTCTTTTTAAAGTTGTTTGTTTGGTTTTGTGATAGCCTGCAGGTGTGCCGATCATGTTGTCATTATTACGTCTTCTTGGTCTATTGCTGATGTCCCTTGTTATAATGTTTTGGCGTATGTCTGCTGAGAGATGGTGGATGGTTTTGAAGATGATCATGATTGTTTTGTATTTAGCTCTTACCACCATTGGGAGCCAGTGTAGTTGTTGTAGGACGGGAGTGATGTCCTCGGTCCTTGGTGTGTCTGTAACGATGCGTGCTGTGGTGTTTTGTACCATCTGTAGTGGGTGTAGTGTCTGTTGAGGAAGGCCTTGATATAGAGAATTTCCATAATCAAGCAATGGTGTGATGAGTGCTTGGCACACTGTGCGGAAGTGGTCTTGACGGAGCATTGGTTTGATTTGATGGATTGTTTTCAATCGATGATATGCCTTGTTTGCGGTTTTGGTGATGTGGGACTTTAAGTTCAACGACCCGATACCGACACCGCAAGCAAGGACTAGAGACACTCAACAATACTCAAGGAAAATCTACATAAGCATAAAGATTGAGCTCCCTCGAGGTTGAGCTCGCTCCCATCTTCCTCCAGACAACCCGCTGATACAGCAAGTATACCACAGCTATATGTTCAGTTGTTGTTTGAATCTGCCAACACACCTAGTCATCCCGTTTCTTCTCTTATGGCTTATTAAGTGATTACTTATTATTTTAGAAACTAGCACTCTGGAGCTCTTCTAAAACTGAACTGTTAAAATCTAATTAAAGTATCCATTCATCCTTGCTACAATTAATAGTATCTATAACCCTTTACCTGCTACATGCTTCTCTGATGCATTGATGCCAGTAACTTTCACACACGTATACTATTTGTCACTAATATATGCTTAATTACATACTGTTGTCAGTATTCATTAATTCTGTTCTTTCTTATATACTGTTGTCAGTATACAATAATAATTTCATTTCTTGATTTAACAATACTGTTGTCAGTAACTAACTTCTTTATTCCATATACTTGATTCCATATACTGTTTGTCAGTAGCTAATTAATACTACTTGATTCCATATACTGTTGTCAGTAGCTAATTAATACTACTTGATTCCATATACTTTTGTCAGTAGCTAATTAATACTACTTGATTCCATATACTGTTGTCAGTAGCTAATTAATACTACTTGATTCCATATACTTTTGTCAGTAGCTAATTAATACTACTTGATTCCATATACTTTTGTCAGTAGCTAATTAATACTACTTGATTCAATATACTGTTGTCAGTAGCTAATTAATACTACTTGATTCAATATACTGTTGTCAGTAGCTAATTAATACTACTTGATTCCATTTACTGTTACCAGTACCTAACTACTTTAATCCTATTGTTGTTAGTAACTCGCATTTTTACAGTCAGTAACCTGCATTTTTTACAGTCATCGGAAATTCCAACATGAATTATAAAAAAATGCTACTTTTTACCTTGAATATCACCTTATACATCGCCAGCCTACTATTCTCTCTATACCCCCTCCCTGCTAACGCCTTCACCCCACCATTGAACCTCCCAATGTTATCTCACATTCATGTTATCCCTCATCGTCAGAGACATAACACTCATCAACTATGCTTAGGAAATTCTAAGATAAATCACCACAGACTGATTCAGATAAAGACATCTTCTAAAACCGACCACATAAATGCAGGCAATGCTTTCACACACATATCCCTCATCCTCATCAACGCTAGGTCAGCTAGAAATAAAACACCTATCATTACAGATCTAATTAATACAGAAAACCCAGACCTACTATGCATTACTGAGACATGGTTAACAGAATCTGACTCAGTCTTGTTAAATCAATTAAAAGTTCAAGGATACTCCATCTTCGCCTGCAATAGAAAACATACAAGAGGAGGAGGTGTTCTTATATTAGCTAAATCTAATCTCGGGTTATCCTCTACTATATGTGAAAACCCTGATGACACAAATATACTCAAAATTGAAAATAAGGACATAGCAATCTGCTTGATATACAGACCTCCGACCGCAAGTAATCAAAACGTTGACTCCATACTAGAATTGGCTTGCAACTCTACAATAAGGAAACCTCTCATCATGCTAGGTGATTTCAATCTGCCATCTCTCTCTAACAATCAAGAAACAGCTTTCTTAGAAGCGATGGAAGAAATGGGCTTCAAGCAAACAGTTAACCAACCAACTCACACCAAAGGAAACACTCTCGACCTAATATTCATTCCTATCCATTACACAACCTCAGCTCATTATGTCTCACCTTCCACATCTCAAGTCCCATGGTCTGACCACTATCTGATTAGGTTCTCTTTCCACCTCCCACAATACACCAAAGCACCCCTTGTCAATCTACATCAAGGTCAAAGATTTCGACCATTCAATAGAGAAGAGTTTCTTGAATCAGTACTCCCTAGATTGGATCCTCATATCTATAACCTTGATGACGCAATATCCAGCTGGAATACCATTATTAGATCTGCATCAGAACCATATTCAACAAAGATTTACCATAAAATGAGAAAGAATGAAAAATGGTATACTATTGAACTTGCAATTCTGAAGAAAGGTCTTAGAAAAATGGAATCTACTTGGAGAAGGAAAAAAACTCACGAACTCAGAATACAATATTTCTCACTACTCAAAGATTACAAGGATGCGATTAATAAGGCTAAAAAACAATATCACTCTAAAACTTTATCTAAAGCTATTAATCGCCCTAGAGAACTATTTGAGATTGTCAAATCGTTAACCAAATCCCCATCCAACAATTCTCACAAAATTTGTATTAACCCGCAATTACTTGCTGATCATTTTGCAAATAAACTCAAACTAAACAGCCATTTCACCCCACCTAGCCTAACTCTTTCAGATAATAACCACCTGGAATGGAAAACCTTCCACCCTATTACCAACAAACTACTACTTCAGACAATCTCCAACCTAAATACAACAACCTCTCTTCTTGATCCCTGTCCAGTGACTTGGATAAAATCAACAAAAACAGAACTTGCCTCAGACTTACTAAACATAGTCAACCAATCTCTTCAACAAGGACGTATAGCAGATGTCCTCAAAAGGTCAGCAATTCGACCGCTGTTAAAAAACAAAACTCTAGACGACCATGACCCAACTTCATATCGTCCCATTGCAAGTATTCCATTTCTTGCTAAGATTATTGAAAAGATTGTGCAAACACAACTGCAAGATTATATGGACTCATCAGCTCCATTAGATGATCATCAATATGGATTTCGCCCTTATCATGGTGTAGAAACACTCCTAACAGCACTATTTGATACAATCATCAGAGGTATCGATAATGCCAAGCGAGCCTTTATTCTCATATTCATTGATATTTCCTCTGCCTTTGACACTGTAAACCATAACACGCTCATTTCAAGACTCTCTCAAATAGGCATCAAAGATAAAACCCTTGAATGGTTCATATCCTATTTTACTAACCGGACCCAATATGTGCAAATAGATCGAAATGCCTCATCCCCATTTCCACAAGAACAGGGCATCCCTCAAGGCTCTGCCCTTTCGACACTTTTGTTTAATCTCTATCTTCAACCCATCTGTTCCATATTTAAACGCTTCAAAATCAACTACCACATCTACGCGGACGACATCATGTTATACTCGCCATTTGATGTGTCAAACCCGGATTATAGTAACATATGTCGTTGCCTCTCTGAAGCTGAACTGTGGCTGAAATCAAGGAATATGAATATTAATTTTAAAAAAACAGAAGTTCTATTTATAACAAGAAACACAAGCTTCACTCCCCCACTTGAAATCAAGATTGGAAAAAACTCTCTCCCAGTCAAAGATGAGATCAAATACTTGGGAGTCACTCTGGATAAAACCCTCAGCCTCACCAAACATATAAAACAATCTGTAAGAACAATATATTTCAAATTGAGGACAATCCAACAACTTAGACCATTGATAGATAACACTGATTTCAGAACCATAGTACAAACACTTATTACACCACATTTAGACTACTGTAATGGTATTCTTCAAGGGACCTCTAAGAAAAATATTCACACTCTTCAATTAGCCCAAAATGTCACTGCAAGGATTATCTACAAAGCGAAAATTTCAGATCATATATCTCCGATCCTCTACGCTCTCCATTGGCTACCCGTCTCATGCAGAATCATCTACAAGTCCTTAGTCAATACGTTTAAGATCTTTAATAATATAGCACCATCTTTCTTATCTACGCTGATCACCATCCCACATGATAATAGATCGAGACGAAGAATAAACCTTCACACGATACAAGTTCCTGATTCTATTCGAAAAACAAGTCAGAAGACAAGTAACACAGCTTTCTCATACTTCGCCCCTACGCTATGGAACAACCTCCCGATTGAAATCAGAGAAATCAAAGATCTTCAATTATTTAGAAAAAATCTAAAAACCCATCTATTTACTCTGCACTACAATAACCTCCACATTGAAGATAATCCTAACACAGAAAAAAACACCGTTCATCAATCACTTACTGACCCTACTTAGACAAAGCATAAACCTTTCCCACACATTCACATTGCTCACCTAGATTAAGCTTACCCTTAGAAAGCAATTTGCTTGTCGCTAATGTGAATAACTGTAATTTAATGTAAATATTTGACTTTACTGTTGATATACTGTTGGTACTATGTTTTGAAACATTATCTAATTAATACCCAGTTCAAATGTTCCTACCCCTCCTGTTATCTCATTGTATTTTTAAGTTACACTTAATAGTTGAATGTTCTTTGTTCTAAATCTGTTCTATGTAAAATAGTTCTTTGTTCTAAATCTGTTCTATGTAAAATAATAGTGCTCTATTATTAATGTTTGTTACCTGTAAACCGCCACTGATCTCTGGAAGTGGCGGTATAGAAAAGATGTATAAATAAAATAAATAAAATAAGGCTCTGTCTAGTGTGATGCCCAGATACTTAACTTCTTCTTTGATTACTATATGTTTATCTAGGATGTTGATGGTTTGTGAAGGTATGAAGGTGGGGTTCCTGGTGACGAACATTGCCTCAGTTTTAACGTAGTTGACTGTTAAGTTGTTGGCTCTGAGACAGTCATTCATGTTTTCAAGGCATTTTGTTATTGTTGTGATGTTTAGTGCTAGTAGATTGATTAGAGTGTACACCATGATGTCGTCAGCATAAATGTGATAGTGTAGTTTGTGGTGCTTGATGATGTTGCATATGGGCTGTATGTAGATGTTGAAGAGCATTGATGATAGGGCTGAGCCTTGAGGTATTCCCTGTGTGACGGGGAATTGTAGTGATTTCTTTTGGTCGCATTTGACTTGTTGCATTCACCCTTCTAAGTATGATGTAAACCACTTCAGGGTATTCTTGCATAGTCCTATCTGTTGTATGCGTTGCAATAGCTTAGTGTGTAACACAGTGTCAAAGGCCGCCGAGATGTCCATGAACACTAGCAGTTAGCCGTTTTTTATGTTGTCTATGCCTCTTAGGAGATTGTCAAAGAGGGAGGTGAGTAGTGTTTCCATGCCATGTTGGGGCTTAAATCCATGCTGATGTATGTCAGGTGGGGCGTTGATATCTATATGGTCCTGAAGTTGCTTTTGCACTGCCTTTTCCACGATTTTAGCAAGGAATGGCAGGCTGGAGATGGGACAATATGATTTTGGTTTGGATGGGCTCAGATCATACTTTGATTCTTTGAATTTATCACAAGACTTTCACATTTTGTTTCATTCAAATGTATATTGAACCGATCTTATAGGGTTGTGTTTACTAAAGTGCACAAATGGTTGGCGCAGAGTTTACTGTGTGCTAGGTGCACTGAGGTAACCATTACTGCATACTGCAGTAGAATGAGTTGGGATGGAGATTGGGTGGTTTAGCAATGTAGTGCATACACTGCAGATAGTGTGGGCATCTCTAGTGTGTGTTAACTGGCAATGTTTCATGGTTGGCATAGGGTTTGCTGTATGCTAGGTACACTGAGGTAACGATTACTGCATGCTGCAGTAAAACTCCCATGCTATAAGCTTAGAATGAGTTGGGATGGAGATTGGGCAATTTAGGGATGTAGTGTACTCACTGCAGATAACGTGGGAATCTTTAGTGTGTCCTAACTGGCAATCATGCAGTTAGTGTGGGTATACTTGCTGCCACCTCAATGGGCGACAGTAAGCGCACCCACATTAATCGTGACTAAGGCTTAGCAGGGGGGCAGAACCAAACCCTTGCTAAGTGCATGGAGAAATGCCAGATGTGCCCCCATCAGCACTGATCCAGCCCTGTCCTCATGCTAAAAAATGGGCCTCAATGTGCACTACGTTAGTATGGCCAATAAACTATAGTTAGTGTACCAGAGGACAGTCACTTTAATAAGCTTGCTAAAATACATTATGTAGCCTACTTACTAAGAAACATAGAAACATGATGGCAGAAAAAGACACATGGCCTATCTAGTCTGTCCTTCCATAGCAACCACTACAACAGTCTCCTTTTTTCCTTAAGAGATCCTCTGTGTTTGTCCCATGCTTTTTTTAATTCAGATACTGTTCTCATCTCTACCACCTCCACCAGGAGACTTCCACAGATTTACCATTCTTTCCATAAAGAAATATTTCAGTATATCACTCCTGAATCTATCCCCTTTTACCCTCCTCCTATGTCCCCTCATAGCAAAGCCTGCTTTCAATCGAAAGAGGCTCTCCTCCTGTGCATTAATGCCATGGAGTTATTTAAACATCTCAATCATATCACCTCTATCCCGCCTTTCCTCTAAGGTGTGCATATTAAGATCCTTAAGTCTGTCCTCATATGCTTTATAACAAAGACCACTAAACATTTTAGTAGCCACCCTCTGCACCAACTCCAACCTGTTTATATCCTTTTGAAGGTGCGGTCTCCAGAATTGCACACAATACTCTAAATGAGGTCACACCAAAGACTTGTACAGAGGCACTATCATCCTCCTTTCTGCTGCTGGCCATTCCTCTCCCTATGCACCCAATCATCCTTCTAGCTTTTGCCATTGCCTTTTCTATCTGTTTAGCTACTTTAAGGTCATAAGACACAATCACACCTATGTCCCGCTCTTCTTTTGTGGACAGAAGTACTTCACCCCTTATACTAAATTATTCCCTTGGATTGCTGCAGCCCAAATTATGACCTTGCATTTTTTAACATTAAATCTCAGCTGCGAAATTCTAGACCATTCTTCAAGCTTAGCTAGAACCCTCATCATCTGCAAAGAGGCAAACCTTACCCGACATCCCTTCCGCAATATCACTAACAAAAATGTTAAAAGAATTGGACCAAGAACACATCCCTGGGGCACACCACTGGTAACCTCCTTCTCCTCAGAGTGAGCTCCATTTACCAGTACCCTTTGCCGCCTCCCATTAAACCAATTTCTACCCCAAGCAGTAACTTTAGGATCCATCCCTAAGGTGCTCAGTTTGTTTATAAATTGCCTGTGCAGAATGATGTCAAAGACTTTGCTGAGATCTAAATACACCACGTCTAGGGCTCTCCCTTAGTCCAACTCCCTGGTCACCCAGTCAAAGAAATCAATCATATTTGTCTGACAAGACCAGCCTCTGGTGAATCTATGCTGTCTCAGATCCGGTAATCCATTGGACTCCAGAAATCTCACTATTTTCTCTTTCAGCATCATTTTTGATTGCATCCTGGAAGCACAATCCTGGCTCGCCTAAAGCAACCTCCAAATTAATTTAAAAAAACCTGAAATTATGATCACAACAAGAAATCCAGATTTTACCCCCCCCCCCCCCTTGCGAATTCAACATAGAAAACACCACGATCCCGGTAAAACAGGAGGTGAAATACTTGGGCATCATCCTGGAAAATTCCCTCAGTATGTCAGCTCATATAAAACAAACAGCTAGGACCATATTTTTCAAACTAAGATCCATCCAGAACCTCAGACCTCTCCTTGAACCCAGCAATTTCCAAACTGTGGTCCAGGCACTAATAACTTCCCATTGGGACTATTGCAACATCTTACTACAGGGCCTCCCCAAAAAAAACATCAACACCTTACAACTTGCCCAAAATGTGACAGTCAGAAATATTTCAAGAACTCACCTAACAGATCATATCACACTTGTGCTTAAAAATCTACATTGACTTCCGACAACAAGTAGAGTAAAATATAAAACAAAAATTACCACTTTCAAACTAATTAATGACATCTCTTCCTCCTTCCATAAATCTAGAATCTAACCGCAAACAGACTCTAGGAACAGAAGAAGGTGTAACCAAAACATACTTGAAATACCTTCCTCAGTCCATAAAACAAAATAAACAACCAGCAACAGGGCCTTTACTTACACAGCAGCGACATTTTGGAACTCATTACCAGACCCCATCAGGTCAATCAAAGACCTGCAGACCTTTCAAAAAGAGCTAAAGACTGCTTTTTGCCAAATATTTTAAAAACATTGACTGAGGCAATATTATGTTTATGTTTATTCAGTTTGATAGACCGCCCTTCATAACATCAAGGCGGTGTACAATTGTCAACAAAAAAATCAAAAATACAGCAGGCTAGAGGCTGGAAAGGAAAGGAACTACAATATGGGACAGGAAAGCTTAGATAGCAGACAGACAGAACAGGAGGAGGAAACAGCCTAACAAACATAAAATTCACGTAACAGGAGGTGGAAGGTCAAAGGCAGAGGAGAAGAGATGGGTTTTGAGGAGTGATTTAAATTTGCTGTAATTTCTTTCTAATCAGAGGGAGGTAGGAAGGGAGTTCCACAGGGCAGGTCCAAGAAAAAAAGAAAGCCAAGCGACGTGTGGACTGCAGGTGAGCACGGGCTGGGGAGGGGAGATGAAGACGGTTTATGTGGGCTGAGCATAGCTGGCGGGTGGGGGTGTGGAACTGGAGAAGTTCTGCCAAGTACTGTGGGGTCTGGGTGTAGATAACCTGATGGACAATGGTGAGAATCTTGTAAGGTATGCGATGTTCCAGAGGAAGCCAGTGGAGCCGATGCCCATCCGCAACCCACAAGTTCAAGTATATGTTAACAATTGCCGTTTAATCTCATGATCCAGAAACTTTATTTAGACAGTTTTTGTATACTGCCTTATCCTTCAATCAAGGCGGTCATAACACAATTGGGGGATACATTTAACACGCGGGGATATGAGACACATACACTAATACTTACAGGGAACATGGGCAGTGGAGGGTTAAGTGGCTTGCCCAAGACCACAAGGAGCATCTGTGAGACTAGAAACCCCAGTCCTTCCGGCCCAAGGTTGCTGTCCTCTAGTGGGATTTGAACCCCCGACCTTCCGGCCTAAAGTACCTTGCCCCAACCACTAGGCTACTCCTCCCTCACTTTGTACATAGTTTATTGTATTTATACTTATGTTTCATGTTCTCATGTAACTGTAAATAGTTAAACCATTTCAGTTTGTAAAACTGTTCTATGTAACTGGTTTGTTTAAATGTAAACTGCCCCTGATCTCTAGAAGGGGCAGAATAGAAAACCTGTATAAATAAATAGATAAATTTCCAATGATTTACTCACTACTGAGGTTAGACCAACCGACCTGTAGTTTTCAAACACATTCTTACTTCCACTTTTGTGTAAAGAGACCACATGTGCCTCTCTCCAATCCTCTGGCACCGCACCACACTCCAAAGAGGCATTGAAAAGGTCTGACAGTGAAACTGCTAGAACGGCGCAAGTTCCCTCGTAGTCTAGGGTGTATTCCATCTGGTCCCATCGCTTTGTCTACTTTAAGTTTAGCTAGTTCCTAACTAACACAGTCTTCTGAAAATCGTTCAAGATGCCCCTCACTTCTGTTCCTGTTTGTGGGTGTTTTTTGAGGTCCTGTTCCTGGTTCTTCATCTGTAAACACAGAACAGAAATATTTGTTAAGCTATTCCGCTTTATCCTCATCAGCTTCTGCATATTCCTCCCTTTACCCTTGAGTCTGACAATACCACTTTTGCCCTTCTTCTTCTCACTAACATATCTGAAAAATGTCTTATCGCCTCCATTTTATTGCATTGCCTATTTCCTCCTCTTTTTGAATCTTTGCTTTCCTGATTACTTTTCTAGCTTCTCTAAGTTTTTCCAAGTATAGATGCCTGTCTTCCTCTCTCTGTGATCTCCTGTATTTCATGAAGGCCTCCCTCTTATTCTTCACCTTTTCGGCTACTTCTTTTGAAAACCATAGCAATCTCCTTTTCCTTTTACCTTTATTTACCATTTTTACAAAAAGATTGGTTGCCCTTAAAATATACCCTTTCAGTTTTGCCCGCTGTTTTTCTTCATCCCCCAGCTTTCCCATCCCGCTAACGACTCCTTGAGGTATTGGCCCATCTTGACAAAGTTAGTTTTCCTGAAGTCTAAGACCTTCGCTTTTGAATAGATTTTATCAGCTGTAGTCCTAATACTGAACGACACCATCTGGTGATCACTGGATGCGAGATGATCTCCCACTTATAACATCAAAAATACTTTCACCACTGGTAAGCAGCAAGTCCAGTATGGCCCCTTCACGTGTGGGTTCTGTTACCAGTTGCCTGAAGAGTTCTCCCTGTAGAGAATCCAGGATCTCCTTACTTCTAGATGATACTACAGCAGGGATGTGCCAATCGACATCCGGCATATTGAAATTCCCTATCACTAGAACTTCCCTTTTCCTGGCAATGTTGAGTATGTCTTCTATTAAATCTCCATCCACCTCTTCTCCCTGTGAAGGAGGTCTGTATATCACACCAGTTCAAATAGATTTCACTTTCCTTCTTTCTAATTTAACCCACAGTGCCTCATCTCACCCTTTTAAGCCCTATATTTGCAAAGCTTTAATATTAATTTTTTTACATATAGTTCCACTCCTCCTCCCCTTCTTCCTACCCTGTCCTTTCTGAATAAAGTATAATCTGGTATAGTTACATCCCAGTCATGGTTGTCCATGAACTATGTTTCTGTTACTGCCATTAAATCCAAGTCAGCCTCTTCCATTAAAGCCTCAACATCTGGGATCTTATTTCCCATGCTAAGGGCATTTATACACACTGCTTTCCATATTTTGCCCCTTTTACCCATTTTCATAAAGGTATTTAATGTTTCACTTACCTGGGGTTTTTTAGTTATCTGGGAGCTTTCTTCACCCATCCCCAACAAATCTAGTTTAAAGCCTTTTCAGTAGGTTAGCCAGTCTGCTACTGAAGACATGTTGATACTTCTTGGATAGATGGACACCATCTCTGCTCTGCAACCCTTGGAACAGCATCCCATGGTCCAGGAAATCAAAACACTCTCGATGACACCATTGACACAGCCATGAATTTATTTCCAGGATGCGAGTTTCTCTGCCTTGGGCTTTACCCTCAACAGGGAGTATTGAAGAGAACACCACCTGTGCACCAATCTGCCTCACCCTCTGTCACTTTTGATATGTTCAGAGGGATAACTGGCAGTATCATTTGTGCTGACATGGATGAGCAACATCAGGTAATAGTCAGTGGGCTTAATGAGTCTCAGCAAACTCTGTAACATCTCAGATTTTGGCACCTTGCAAACAAAATACCTCTCTAAACCTCAAGTCTGGTCAATGTACCCCACTCAGAAGAGAGTCACCAACCATCTCTACCCTTCGCCTCCTTGTGTTATTGTTTCTGAAACTTTGGGGTGCTCAAGCTCTGGTTCTTCCCTTTCCTGGGATACTTTCACCTCCTCCACTTCCAGGGCTGCTTAATGGTTCTTCAATTCAAGGGCTGATGGAGCAGGATTGGTGTTTCTGCAGGCCCTGGTGACTCATGTCCAACCTTCGCCTTTGTGTAGGCTCCCATCTTCGCCTCTGCTGGGGAGCTTGGATATTTCAAGAAGCATCTCATCAATGTACTTCTCAGTGTCTTGAATGCTCCTCAGCCTCACCACCTCTTCTCTGAGCTCCTCCACTTGTTTCCTAAGAGCTTCAGTATGCAGGCATGCACATGGAACTGGCCCTTCAACTGGCATTTGGATCTCTGTTTGGACAGAGGCAGAAGCTGTAATGGGGGCAACAGCTTTAGCAGTACGATTTTTACCAGCCATTTTTCAGTTGGTGGAGCTTAGGTACCTATTGAAGCAAAAGAGAGAGAGACCTACCAAAGTACCAGTCACTTTCCCAGCTATCCTTTCAGAGAAAAAAAAAACAATTAACTTCTTTTAAGTATGTTCTAAATGTACTATTCCAAATCTCTGTGTGTAGCTAACTGGGGAGGTGCCCTTTAAAGTAAGTCACACACCCTTACCTTTGCTTGAAAAGCAGAGTCTCTGTTAGAAATGTCCTAATGTGCAAGGCTCTGAAGCCTTTTATGCAACCCTCATCTGCTTTCATTTCTTTCACAGGCTAATCAGGCCCACTAACGCCTGATGAGGTGTCAGTAGCTTCAAAAAGCTGAGAAAGATACTGAAAGCAGAGTTTCTAAATCTACACCACTAAAGAAAATATTTCACCTTTTGAACTAAGACACCAAAAAGAATGTAACTTTTATTTAAAAAATGTAGCAAACACCCTTTTAAGAGCTCTCATGCAGAGAACTAGTAATTAATAGCCACACACCCTTACCTTTGCTTGAAATGCAGAGCCTCTGTTAGGAATACCTCAGTGTGCAAGGCTCGGAAGCCCTTTATGCAACCCTCATCTGCTCTCAGTTCTTTTATAGGGTAATCAGATCCACTAACTCCTGATGAGCTGTCAGTGGCTTCAAAAATCTGAAAAAGATACTGAAAGCAGAGTTTCTAAATCTATACCACTATAGAAAATATTTCCCTATTGCATCTAGGCACCAAGAACTATGTAACTTTGTTTTAAAAATGGACCAAAACCCCTTTTAAGAGCTCTCAGGCAGAGAACTAGTAATTAATAGCCACACACCCTTACCTTTGCTTGAAATGCAGAGCCTCTGTTAGGAATGCCTAAGGTGCACTAAGGTCTTGAATCTAACTGAAAAATTAAGGCCATTAAGTGCAAAATCTCTGTGATAACTGTTAGGAGCATTTCTTGAATTTTGGGAGAGGAGCCGTGCTGCTAACATGGGGCAAAGTTTGCCACTGTGCATTAAGAGCAAAGCTGATAACATAGAATGTGATTCACTGTTCCTTCCTCTTGAGATGGATTTAACTTGAACAGTCACTCCCCATTTTCAAAAGGTTGGTTGTTCCAGCAAGCCTTTTCGCAGTCCTCCGCTTCCTAACTGGTCTCCTCCGGGTAGTCACCTATTCTGTTTCTTTCCTGCAATTCCCCTTTCCCCACTCATGCCCTCCTTCTTACCTTCTCTTCCTTCCCTTTCAGTGCTCTGCTGCTTTCCTTTTATAATGTAAACTGCTGCGATAGCCTTATTTTTATTTATTTATTTTATTTATCTATTTCTTCTATACCGCCCCTTCCAGAGATCAGGGGCGGTTTACATGGAACAATTGTATACATTCGTATAACATTACATAGAACAAGAACTTTTTAACTTTTTACATATAACTTTTTAACTTTTTACATAAAACAGAACAGTAAGTTGTTAAAACTATTTACAGGGTGTATGCTTTTGTATACTACTGGATTTACAGGGGAATGTCAGCGAGCTGACATTGTTATTTATAGATGTTATTTACAAAAATGTTAGGATATATGATTTATTATTCAAGTTTGTGTGTGTGAGTGTGGGTGTATGTGTGTGTGGGTGTGGGTGTGGGTGTGTGTGTGTGTGTGGGTGTGTGTGTGTGTGATGGAATTTATTTCCATTTTTTCGTGGGTTGTTTGGGGTGTCTTTGGGGCTGTTTGAAGAAGGGGTTGTGTGTGTTAATTGTGTGTCTGCAGGTTTTTTTGTTTGTGTGCCTGTGGACGCTGTGTGGCTGGACTTGGTGGGTAGGGGATTTCAAAATGCTCAGAGAATAGGTATGTCTTGAGTTCTTTCCTGAATTGGGAGAGGTCTTTTATGATTCGGATGTCTATTGGGAGGTCATTCCAGAGTGTGGGAGCGGTGAATGAGAAGGCTCTGGCACTGGTGGATTTTTTAGTCTTCGTGAATGTTTTTGGCAGCTCTAGTGAGAGGGTTGCATTTAGTCTGCGGGCTCTTGAATCATTTGGGGCGTGGAGGAGTGTAGATAGATGGGAGGGGGCAATATCGTTTAGTAGTTTGAAGGTTGTTAGTAGTATTTTGTATTTGATTCGGTTATTTATGGGGAGCCAGTGTAGTTCTAGCAGTATAGGGGTTACATGGTCTGCTAGGTGGGCTTTAGTGACTACTTTTGCACAAATGTTTTGTGCTCTTTGTAATAGGTAGATATTCTTTTGTGGGAGGCCGGTTAGGAGACTATTACAATAGTCAAAGTGAGGGGTTATGAGTGCATTTACGACTGATCTAAAGTCTTGCGTGTCAAGAAGGAGCCTTAAGTGTTGAATAGTTTTAAGTTTGTAGAATATAGTTTTTACCGTCTGCTTTATGTGTGGTAGCATGGTGAGTGTGTGATCGATTATAACGCCTAGGTATTTTACCTCTGTTTTAACAGGTATCATTGTGTTATTGATGGAGATAGTTGTTGGGTAGGTGTCTTTAGCTATAGGTGCTCTTGATACAAACATTGCCTCAGTTTTTTTGAGATTGATGCTGAGGAAGTTGGTTTCCATCCAGGATGAGGTTTCCGCCATGCATTCGGATAGCCTTGACATTTGGCAGTATATCAAGTGCTGCAAATAAATAAATAGATAAAAAACTGTTCTGTGTTAGCAATTAATGTTAACTACAAGGCATAGTCATGGACCGTTTGCTGCCCATTCCACAAGCCCTAATGACGATTTTTATGTTAGCTGTTTCATAGGACTGTGCACACTGGCAATTAACACAGGGCTGGATATTCAAAGGCATTTACACGGTTTACAGACCTATGAACCGTGTAAATGCTGCTTAGAGGGTATCCCTGAATAAAGATACTACATGCCATGATGCTAACCGTGTAGTATTGGGGGGCATTATGGGTGTTCCAGGGCCGAGACCATTGCTAACCGGGCAACAGCAATATTGAACCACTGCCTGGTTAGAGACCTGTGGGCAGAGATAGACCTGGCAAAAGCTGACCTATCTTTACTCGTAGGAGCTAACCATGGTGGTGCCACAGAATGTACCACTAAGTGGCATTTACATGGTTCACAGGCCTTTGAATATCAAGCCCAATATTTATATACTGCTTTCCAAAGCTGCATCAAAGCAGTGTATGGTAACAGCAAAAATAAACCAAGGCTGATAACATGAAAATACAATAAAACAAAAATGAAAGAAAAAACAAAAAACGATCATTCATCCATATCTATTATCAGATACAAGCCAACGGGATCATTCAAGATGGAAATAAATAAACTTTCAGGACTGCATATCAGCAATGGCATCTGGAAATTCGGTACTGAATATTCAGATACTGTGGTCAGCAGGGGCGGCCCATGGGGGAGTGCGGGGCCATGTGCAGAGACTCATTGCAGGGCCTCATTTGCATAAGGGATCCATTTGCATAAATATTTATATAATATGAACATGCACTAACTTTTATTAAACATGCCTCTTAATGAGTGTATGGATAAAGAAAGACTACCAGATTTCTACATTACTATACTCCAGTGCCAACCGCCAGGCACATTAGGAAGTGCTACAAACAGTGCCCATTTAGAACCCATAGCAAACCCGCCGTATCCTGACAGCATTACCAGGACTCACAAAGCACCAAACTCTACCTATCAAAAGGCAACACTGCAAATATAAAGCCAATACATCTCAGAGAATACCAATACAGCTCCTACTGGGGAAAGAGAACAAGTGACAATGTCAAACAGAAACTACATGAACAGAATACCTCAGCTCGGTTACACATGCAGAACATAGACCATCACCAAACACAGAACAAGGAATCACAATTTAGAAATAGGAAGACAGTAATTAAACTGGGAACCCCAAAAGCCAAACTTGAAATGTAAATAACCACTAGAGAAATAAAACTATAAATTAATTTTCTCTTGTACTAAACACAAATGCAAAGACGTTAGCAATACACATTTCCCAGAGCTGACATATTCCAGTTAATAAATTCAAAATAAAAAAGTATTTGTCTACCTTTTGTTGTTTGGCATTTTATTTTTCAGTTGCAATTGCTCCTTTCACTTTCTTCTGGGGGGTTTTTGTGTCTTTTGCTAACTCTCTATTTTCTGCTGTCTTTGTCCTTTCTTCTCTCTTCTAGTTTTTTTCCATTCTTTCTCTACATCTGCTTTAACATACTAATCTTTCTCCTTTAGCTCTTTCCTCCATGTCTTTCTTTATTCCTTTTTCATCCACTCAAATTTCACCCTTCTATCCTCAATCCCCACTTACACTCCCAATACCCAGCCAAGTCTAGATTTTTCTTCCCTCCCACACAAAATATTTTTCCCCTCTCCATTTGGGGGATTCCTTCTAGTAGCTCATTGAATGATGTGAAATAACTATGACGGTATTTATAGCAACAGTTTTGTGAAAGAGCCATCTGCTAAGACTCATCTGGAAGAGACAAAGGAAAAGCAGTGAAGAGTTTTATTACTTTCTGACTAGCATCTTCCAAATCCAGAGAAAACAACCTTTCACTCTGGAAAACCTATTGTCTTCAATGCTGAACATTTTACCCTGCTCTTTTTCTTGAACGATCATCACAAAAGTCAAAATAACTAATAATGAATGTATTTACTTAATCTCATAATAGATTTCCTTCATTTATCATGTGGAGGTGGTACCAGAAGTAATTTCTTGATAATCCATCATGCAACCCAAGAAAGAAGTCTGTGAACCTAGCATTCCTAGCATGTGCAGAAAAGCATTAACCCCTATCTGAACATTGGCATGTAATAACGGACCCACTAATCAGACAGTCTCAAGGGAACTGATCACTGGAGTGGCCGTGCTTAGCAGACTGCTGATGGTGACCTGGTGTTTCCAGTAATTATTAAACATCTGGAACATTTCCACTCTTGGTCCAAGCCCCACTGAACAGTAAATCTGTCAAAGTATGGGTCAGTATCTGTTCTCACTGGATCCTTCTGGAATGTTCTCCGTGTTGCATTTTCTAAAATAGACAATGATGAATTGTAACACTTGTGTGCCTGACATATCAGCACTTTAAAATATGGATTATTGAAGAAAAATATTTTCTTCTTGCCTTTTTTCTATCTAAGGAAACTTTTGATTTACAAATAGAACACTGCTTTTTCAGCTTATGAATCCAGTGAAAATCAGAGTATAAGAGCAAATGAATTCTAAATAGCTGTGGGTTTCTGAAATTCGTCATTCTGTAACAATAGTTCCCAAGCAGTGTGTAGGACAATTTGGTGTGTCACTGAGAACTGGGAGGTGTGTTACCAGACCTTTGACAGACTGCAGCCCTTTCTTTCCCTCGCTAACCATGTGCGCCTGCAGGACAGGGAAAGTACAAAGCAAGGAGCCAAGAACTTAAATTCCCTATAACTGCTCCCTAAATATGCTTCCCCCTGTCCCCAGCCCAAACCTCTGTTTTATCTACAGTATAATAAAATGATATAGTTGGGCTCTTGTTTTGTTCAGTCTCAGACTGTAGCGTTCAGTGTGCCATGCACATGAATACTCTCTGTCGAGAACACTCTTCTGCTGTATAGAAATCAATATTCAGCAGCACAGCTGCTGTCTAAAAGTTAAGAGGATGACTTTCGATAGCTCGTCCAGGTGACGAAACACAAGTATCGGTCTGCCCATATAATGACAGGCAGTGGTGGGTGGAGCCGAGGTCGGCAGCCTGAAATGCAACCCTAATTCTTTGTGCCCTGTAGTCTGCATTGCTCGCACAGGGCTAGGTATGATGCTGGATATTATTGAGAGTCACTTGAAAAAGGTTTGCCTTTTTGCAGATGATACCAAAATCTGCAGTAGGGTAGACATCCTAGAAGCTATTGATAACATGAGGAGGGATCTAACAAAGCTTAAAGAATGGTTTAGAATTTGCCAGCTAATATTTAATGCTAAAAATTCAAGGTCAAGCATTTGGGCTGCAGAAACTCAAGGGAGAGTGATACAGTATAGAGCAGGGGTGGGTAAACCTTTTGACTCGAGGGCCGCAATGGGTTCATATATTGGACCCGGGGGCCGGACCAAGAGTAGATGGACGGTGTGTATGTGTGAATTAATATAAAATTTGGGATTCTGCAATAAAGATCTATAAATAAAAATAGGAGTTAAAACAGAAATTACTAAACACAACAGAAGAAGAATAAAAATTAAAATAAGAAAGTGCAAATAATAGCGTGCAACTGAAGAAGCAGCAGCAGATACCATCACGGACACTAGTCAGAAGGCCTCAGGAGATTACCATATGTTTCACCCTATAAGACGCATCTGCCCATAGGCCGCTTGTTATGTTGCTAGCGCTTTCTTCTCTTCTAGCTGCCGGGCGCCACATGGATCGCTCCTCACTAGCAGGCGCGCGGAAAGGCACTTGACGTCATCTGACGTGACGTCAACTCCCTGCCTGCGCCTGCACGTACGGCTCAATCCGTACTCCGCCCACGGCCCCGCCCCCACACTAGCTGCTGGCCGGCCCAGCCACTACCATGCCGTCCATACAGGCTTATGAATGCTGGGAGGGGCCGGATTAAAAGGTCCGCCGGGCCGTATATGGCCCGCAGTTTGCCCACTCCTGGTATAGAGGGTGAAGTATTTTAATAAATGAAAAAAGAGCAGGACCTGGGATGATTTGTTGGATGATCTGGAGTTGGCTAAACAGGTGACAGCAAAAGCCAGAAGGATGCTTGGGTGCAAAGGGAGAGGAATGGCCAGCTGGAAAAGAAGGCAGTAGTGCCTTTGTACAAGTCTCTAGTGAGACCTGATTTGGAGTATTGTGCACCTTCAGAAGGACCTAAATGAGATGTATGTTTACTAAAATGGTCAGTGGTCTTCATTAAAGCATATGAGGATAAACGTAAAGAGCCAGATATTGAATTGGGCAGGACTGAGCGCCATAGCTGTGTAGAGTTGCTGTGCCGACCCCTTAACCCCAGATTTTCACTTCAACTCCCCCCCCCCCTTGCTGCCTGCTGTTGTTCTGCTGCCGCTGCCACTTTTTGTTTTCTCAGTGGTGGCAGCACCGGGAGCAGACCTGACTTCAATTTTTTTTTTAAAAGCATGCAGGTCTTTCCGACTCCGCGCTTGTACGCAGGTCTGGTCCCTCCCTCCCTTCTCTGATGTAAGCCCATGTCAGAAAAGGGAGGGACCAGGCCAGCCATTCAAGCATGGAGTTGCAAAGACACGCATTTAAATGGCTGGTCTGGTCCCCGCCTCATCTGACGCGAACCTACATCAAAGCAAGGAAGGACCATATCTGCATACAAGAGAGGAGGAAAGACCCACGTGGTTTTTAATTTGAAGTTAGGTCTGTTCCATTGCTGCCAGGGATGCTGAGGAGACCAAAAGAGGCAACAGCAGGGCAAGGGCAGGCAGCTGGCTGAATGGAGGTATGGGTGTGATGGGGGGGGGGGGGGACACCAGATGTGCATGTTGCACAGGACACAATTATATCTTGGTACGGCCCTGATAATATTACTTGGAAAAATATTAAAATTACCAGACCAAGGACCAATCCCTGTGGCCCTCCACTGTTAATGTCCTTATTCTCAGAATAAATTCCGCTTGCACCTACCTATTGTCCCCTCCCACTCAACCAGTTTCTAACCCAGTCAGTCACTTTAGGGCCCATCCGAGAATGCTCAATTTATTTCTAAGTCACCAATGTGGAATGGTGTCAAAGGCCTTGCTGAAATATAAGTATGCCACATCAAGCACTCTCCCAAATCCAATTCTCTGGTTACCCAGTCACTGAAAGCAATAAGATTTGTATGACAAGACCTAACTTTAGTAAAGCGCCTGTAATCCTTTGAATTCCAGAAACCAAACTAGCCTCAACTTTACCAGCATTTCCATTAGTTTACTTGCCACAGAGATCAGGGAAATGGGCCTATAGTTCTCATCTTCTTCCTTATTTGCACTTCTATGGACAAGAACCACATCTGCTCATCTCAAGGACTCCATGACCACTCTTGACTCCAGTGAAGCATTGGAAAGGTCAGACAGAGGAATCATCAGCACGTTCTTAGGCTTCTTCAATAGCACTGGATGTATTCTGTCTGTCCCATCTCTGTAGTTTGGCTAGCTTCTCACGAACACAGTCTTCTGAAAATTGTTCAAGGTTTACCTTTCTATTTATGTTTGCTTTCTGAGATCCCAGTCCTTCATCTGTGAACATAGAACAGAAATATGTGTTAAGAAAATCCAATTTATCCTCATCAGCCTCTACATATTCCTCCCCTTCACCCTTGAGCCTCACAGTGCCAACTTTGTACTTCTTTCTGTTAAAAGTAAAACTGAAAAAGGTCTCGTTCCCATATATCCTTTCTTCCATTTGCATCTTTGCTTTCCTGACTACTTTACCAGGTCCCCTTTTCCTCTTTTTGCTCTCTTGTATAATTCATGAAGGCTAATCTCTTTTTTTCTTACCTTTTCAGCTACTTCTTTTGAAAACCATAGCAGCCTCCATTTTCTCTTATTTACTTTCCTAACAAAAAAGGTTTATTGCCCTTAAAATATCTCCTTTCAGTTTTGCCATCTCTTGTTCTACTTCCCCCAGGTAATGTCTCCTTGAGGTATTCCCCACCTAAAAAGTTAGTTTCCTGTAGTCCAGGACCCTTGGTTTTGAATAAATCATCTCTACCTGTATCCTAATATTGAAGCTCACCATCCAGTGATAACTGCAGATCAGATGCCATGAAAGAGGAAGTGCTACTGATAGGTCATGTCAATATGCCAGATATTGATTGGCACATCCCTGCTGCGGTGTCATCTAGAAGCAAGGAGGATCCTGAATTCTCTACAGGGAGAACTATTCAGGCAACTGGTAACAGAACTCACACGTGATGGGACTATACTGGACTTAGTATGTACCAATGGGGAAAGTATTTCTGATGTTACAGTGGGATATCAGCTTGCATCCAGTGATCACCAGATGGTATGCTGCAGAATTAGGACTAGGGCCAATTAAATCCATTCAAAAGCAAGGGTCTTAGACTTCAGGAAAACTAACTTTGTCAGGATGGGCCAATACCTCAAATAGTCGGTAGTTGGATGGGAACAGCTGGGGGATGTAGAAAAACAGTGGGCAAAACCGAAAAGGGATACTTGAAGGGCAATAAACCTTTTTTGTTAGAAAGGTAAATAAATGTAAAAGGAAAATGTAAAAGGAAAAGAAGTAGCTGAAAAGGAGAAGAAAAAGAGGGAGGCCTTCATGAAATGCAAGAGATCACAGGGAGAGGAAAACAGGCATCTATATTTGGAAAAACTTAGAGAAGCTAGCAAAGGAGTCAGGAAAGCAAAGGTACAAAAAGAAGAAGAAATAGCCAATTCATATTTTTTAGATATGTTCTTGAGAGGAGGAAGGGCAAAAGTGGTATGGTCAGACTCAGGGGTGCAGGGGAAGAATATGCAGAAACTGATGAGGATAAAGCAGAATTGCTTAACAAATATTCCTATTCTGTGTTCACAGATGAAGGACCAGGAAGAGGACCTCCGAAAACTCTGACAAACAGGAACAGAAGTGACGTGGATCTCGAACGATTTTCAGAAACCTGTGTCTGTGAGGAACTAGCTAAACTAAAAATAGAAAAAACAATGGGTCCAGATGGGATACATCCAAGAATACTGAGGGAACTTGGGGACATTCTAGTGGCTCCATTGTCTGACCTTTTCAATGCCTCTTTAGAGTCGGGAGTGGTGCCAGAGGACTGGAGAAAGGCACATGTGGTCCCTTTACACAAAAGCAGACGTAAGGATAACATTGAGAGCTACAGGCCGGTCTAACCTCTGTGGTTAGGAAATTATTGGAAAGGCTAATAAAAGAGAGAATAGTAAGTTTTCTGGAGTCCAATGGATTGCAGAATCTGAGGTAGCTTGGATTCACCTGAGGCACGTCTTGTCACACAAATCTGATTGATTTCTTTGACTGGGTGACCAGGGAGTTGGACCAAGGGAAAGCCCTAGATGTGGTGTATTTAGACTTCAGTAAAGCCTTTGACACCGTTCCACACAGGCGACTCATAAACAAGCAGAGCACCCTAGGGATGGACCCTAAAGTTACTGATTGGGTTAGAAGTTGGTTGAGTGGGAGGCGACAATGGGTACAGGGAAATGGAGCCCACTCTGAAGAGGAGGATACCAGTGGCATGCTACAGGGATCTGTCCTTAGTCCGATTCTTTTTAACATCTTTGTTAGTGATATTGCAGAAGAGCTGTTTGGTAAGGTTTGCTTGTTTGTGGATGATAGCAAAATCTGCAATAGTGTTGACACGCAGGAAGGAGTAGATAACATGAGAGGGATCTAGCAATGCTTGGAAAATGGTCTAGAATTTGGCAGCTGAAATTTAATGCTAAAAAATTCAAGGTCATGCATTTGGCTGTAAACATCCAAAGGAGCTATAGAATGAAGGAGGTGAGGTACTTCTGTCCACGAAAGGAGAGCGGGACCTAGGTGTAATTGTGTCAGATGATCTTAAAGTAGCTAAACAAGTAGAAAAGGCAACTGCAAAAGCCAGAAGGATACTTGGGTGTATAGGGAGAGGAATGGCCAGCAGAAAAAAGGAGGTGATAATGTCTCTGCATAAGTCTCTGGTGCAATCTCATTTGGAATAATGTGTACAGTTCTGGAGACTGCACCTTCAAAAGGATATAAGCAGGTTGGAGTTGGTGCAGAGGGTGGCTACTAAAATGGTTAATAGTCTTAGGGGTATGTTTACTAAACTGTCTTAATTTTACTGGCGTTAGTTGCAGTCTTACTGTGACGAATGCCATATAAGGTAGTGGGCATTCCAGTCTTAAGGTAGCATTTTGGGTTATCGTGTGATAAAGTCAATTATCATTTGACAGAGGGAGCTGTGGCATGTTAACGTGTGCTAGCCTTAATTAGGCACGCTGACCAACAAACACAGCAGCAGAGGTATAGCACAATGGTTAATATATTGACTGCTGATACAGTGGTCATGAGTTTGATCCCTCAGTGGGCTCAGTTAAAAGATTGTCTGAGGCAAGCCCTTTTCCTGCTTGTAACAGTCAGACACATCCCAACAATTTGCACTGCCAGCCAAAACAGCCTCACCCCAGTGCTTCAACCTAATGCACCTTTTATGGCGCACCATAAGACACATTATAAAGCACCACGTCATCCAAGGCAGGTCATAATGTGCCCCAGAGAGTGGCAGGAAAGGTTGGCACCCTCCAAGGCAGCATATAAGGCGCCCCATAAGTTGGCGAAACCTAAGGTGCTGCGAAAGATGCCCCAGGGATGCCAAGGTGACACAGGAGATGGTGCCCCAAAGTCACAAGCATGAAATGTATGGCTCAAACACAGATGTAACCATAACACTGCACAGAGCACCAAGGAAAGGCAATGAACAAGTGATGGAAGGAAGCAGATGATGGAGCTCATGGACCAGCCAAATCTGTGTGCAACCCATGTGGCAGCAGGTAAAGTGGACAAACATATTGGGGGCAGCTGTACCGATGTACAGGGTGATGGTAATGTAGAGTACAACAATGACAGTGTGTGGCAGAGGATGGGGATACGTGTCCACCAGAGGAGGTAGAGGTGGCAGGATAAGTGCAATGACAGGAGGACAGAGGAGAGCAGTGCCATGCAGAGCAGACACAGGAGAGGCAAGCATGAAGAGCCACAATGCAGAAAAGTGTGCCAGTACAGGACATGGGGTAGCAGCCTGCACATTAGGGCAGGACGCCACACAGCTGGCACACACACACATAGACGGACAGAAGGATGGATGGCAACAGTGATGAGGGTATAATGTGGCGGTAGTTGTGTAGGACAGCTATAAAAAAAGGGGAACAGAGAGGAATTAAACCCATGACCTCTGCTACTGAAGTCATTGCATTAACCATTGTGCTACATCACTATGGGAGTTATCATACCAATGGCTGGCTACAGAAAGAGTGCACGTCACCATAAAACTGTCTGCTGTGGCTACCAGGATAGGATAGAACAAACAGTACCCATAATGCAATTCACATGCAGAACAGCAGTCTACATCTGCTCACCAGATGGGGTATGCACCTCTACAGCACGTCAGCTTGGTAGGGGGGAATGACCGTGCATGTTACTGGCACAAAGTACCCACAGGCCATGCCAATGTGCGTGTTCTGTGCTCACCCTGAGGGTGAGGTGGAGTGGCCAGCACCAGGTCCGCAGTACCCGGATTGATTGAGGTGGGCTGTGCTGCAGGTCTCCATCAGTGCCAGTGTGTGACAGGTATTTGTTGCGGACACCTTTAGGAGGTCTCTGTGTCCATTTGTAATTGCCGGTCATGTCTGGCCCTTGTGGACCATGATGCACACAACATAGTGCATATCCACTGTGCTTGCTATGGTCACCTGTTTAGGGAGCAGGGGTGTGTCAGGGCTCACATGGCGACAATGTACTTAGCAAACTCCCTCTCTGGGTCAGGGTGGGGGACATGATCTGCCCCCAACAGACCCGCACTCTCACCCTTTGTAACGGGGGCAGTGGAGGTACATGAAGACAGGTCTTAATATTTATACTTTAGAGGACAGGCAGGATGGGGCAATATGAGAAAGACATTTAAATATCTCCTTGGCATAAATGTACAGGAGCGTCTCTTTCAATTGAAGGCAAGCTCTGCTATTAGGGGACATACAGTAGCATGAGAGTGAAACGGGATAGGCTCAGGAATAATATGCAGAAGTATTTCTTTACGGAAAGAGTGGTAGATGCGTGGAATAATCTCCCTGTGGAGGTGGTGGATAGGAGACAGTATCTGAATTCAAAAAAAGCATGGAACAAACCCAGAGGATCTCTAAATGTAAAAAGAGGATTATTTTAGTTGATATGGAAGGGCAGACTGGTTAGACCTTGTGGTCTTTTTCTGCTGTCATGTTTCTATATTTCTATATATGATCACCCACTATAATGTCAGAAATACTCTTCCCATTTGTAAGTACCCAGTTCAGTAGCTCCCCCTCCCATTTGGGTTCCGTTACTAATTGTTGGAACAGTTCTCCCTATAGAGAATATAGGCACTCCCTACTTCTAGATAATATCACATCTGGGATAACCCAATCAATATCTAGAAAATTGAAATTGCCTACCAATACAACTTCCCTTTTTATAGCAATACTGTTAATTTCTTCAATTAAATCTTTATTTCTTCAGCCTGTAAAGGAATTCTGTAAATCACATCTGTGGAAGCCGATGTTCCATTCCATCTTTCCAGACTACCCCACATACCTTCTTCTTACCTCGTAAGCCCTGCAACTCCTCTTTTATTTATTTATTTTTGCATATAGCACCACTTCTTCCTACCCAGTTTTTCCTGAATAGATTATAGCAAGCTCTATTATGGGGGGACACAGGATGAACGTGAAAGGAGATAGACTCCGGAGTAATATGTGGAAATATTTCTTTATGGAACGAGCAATTGATGTGTGGAATAATCTCCCAATGGAGGTAGTATAGATGAGGACAATATCTGAATTCAAGAAAGCATGGGGACACACACACAAGATCTGTAAAGGAAAAAAAGGGACTTTTGTAATTGGTATTGAAGGGCAGACTAGATAGGCCATGTGGTCTTTTTCTGCTGGTATGTTTCTATTCTATTCTGTTGTATCCTGTCATGAATAAGGTGTGTGTTTGAGCATGTTTCTAGGGAAGCTAAGACTCTTGAAGAATCAAAAGTTTAAAACTTAGCGCTACTACTGTGTTATGAGAGCTTTACCGGTCAAGATGGGAATTTATTGAACATAAAAGACAAAAAAATACTGCGGGCAGAGTTGTCAGATAAGGAGAAGGTAGAACCTGTGTGCCTGAGCTAGCTTCTCTGATTGTCATTAGTTCATGCTATACCACCATCTACACACTGACCAGATGCAGTTACATTTTTCATATTCAGCAACAGAACCATGCCACCACTTTAATAAAATTCAGATATTCAGAGGCGGAATATATCCATTTTCTGCCGCTGAATATCTGGACTCACCAGACAGTAGTGCCATTATCTGGTTAGTCTCCAAACCCCAAAATATGTGAGCACAGACCATTGAGCTAAACCACAATAACAGGACCGAGAGCACAATAAAACATTTTTTCAAAAAAAGAATTTTTTTTGTCAGACTCTGTTTAGAAGGGTCATAGCTGCTGGAAAAATAAAGCTTCCTTTTGATATTTTAAGACAATAACAATCATCACAAAATGTGTAAACACCACCAAGTGCAACAAAAATTACTTAAAGGAAAAGTCAAACTTAACTTTTGCAGCAGTATTAATAATCAATGCCCGTTCCTCCAAGGCTTAAAAAGTACCGACTATACGGGCTGTGCAGATCCGAGCAGTTAGGAGGCAAACTCATCCAATTCAAGTGACATAGAACTGGGTTTCGAGCTCCTGTTATTTTCTTGAACTTTGCCTCCGGCTCTGCAGATCGGGGGTTGTAAACTCTAACGATCGCAAGTGATCATTCACAAAATCAATCATCTGAGGAATGAAATTGAGCAAGGCTCTTTAAAAAGCGTGAGGGAAAATGTCACACACCAACAACAAATGGAAACACAGCTATGCAACTAAAGGAGGTTTCACCAGTCAATCTCCATATTCAAACCAAGAGGGTTGTCAGTCTTCAATTTATAAATCCAAGACTGCTCCAAAAATTGCAGTCTGGATTTACGATCTCCTCCTCATGGTTTGGGAGGAACAAAATCAATCACTCGCCATTTAAGCTCTTCAAAACTGTGATGTTTCTACATACAATGGGCAACAATTGGTGCACTAGAAATTTTGTTCTGCAATCGTGATCTATCTTCACCCAAATGCCGTCTGATCATGTGTATAGTCCTACCAATTTCAATGCACATGGACATACCAACATGAAAACCACCAAAGAAGTCAAACAAGAAGTGTGCCAATGCGCAAAGTAAGATGTTCCTATAGTGAATCAGTCTAAGATGCCCCAATCAGCACTATGGTGCAAAAAGTGCATGGGGTGCTTGAAAAAATGGTCAAATGGTAAAGCCGTTTAGACCACGTAGTCTCTAATGTTTCTACCATGGGTATATGCTATGGTCCACCTGAAAACATTTATGAAGTGCTAGAACATGCCAGTGTTTACACAATATTGTTGTAACTCTTGGTGCATTAACCATAAAAGGTAATATCCCAACAATGCAGTCCTGAGTCAGATTCCTAATAGAAGTAAGGTCAGTCTGTTATAATAATCATTCTCTATGAGAGTATCTAGCTCTCTTATACACAGTTCTGATAATATTGAGGGGATATCCTCATGCAGACAAGCATTGTGAATGCTCACCCGCATGTTTCTGAAATTCATGTAAAGTAGTACAAATCCGCCTCAAACGAAAAAATTGGCCATTCGGTAATCTCCGTCTCAGAGGACCCAGATGGTGACTGTGATATTTGAGTAAATTATTATGTTGGAGAAGAGAGTAGTCACCAATTTATTGTCTAGTTTATATACTTCTATGGTCTCCGCACCTTTGGTGGACCATTATCTTCAACATCACCATTTATTTGATCAGTTATTATGGAAGGTGAATGATTTTGTGTCTTGTTGTAATTCAGACACTGTACATCATCTAAAAAGCGCACCCAAAAAGGTATACAGAGCTGTAAATGAATTTAGACTCAAAACTTGCCATGTACAATGTGGCTATGAGGGGGCTTCTGTGGCTCCCATCGCTATCCCAAAGGTTTACCAGCTATCCCAAAAGTTTACCAGTTTAATACCAGCTCCAATAAATGCAACAGAAAAGACTTTGGTACTCTAGATGGAAGATCTATTGGATAATCATTAATCACTGAAAGAGCATCTCTCTAATCAATACTAGTATACAGGGAGACAACATCCATAGCAACTAATATCAAAGAATTACATTCAACAGCCACTGAGTCCAGCATTGTGATAAAATAGAAACATAGAAACATGATGACAGAAAAAGACCACATGGCCTATCCAGTCTGTCCTTCCATAACAACCACTACAACAGTCCACTTTTGACCTTTAGAGATCCTCTGTGTTGGTCCCATGCTTTTTTGAATTCAGTTACTGTCCTCATCTCTACCACCTCCCCTGGGAGACTATTCCATGGATCCACTACTCTTTCCATAAAGAAATATTTCCGCATATCACTCCTGAATCTTTCTCCCTTCACCCTCATCTCATGTGCCCTCGTAGCAGAACTTGCTTTCAATTGAAAGAGGCTCTCTCCCTGAACATTTATGCCACGGAGGTATTTAAACATCTCAATCATATCACCTCTATCCCGCCTTTCCTCTAAGGTGTACATATTAAGATCCTTAAGTCTGTCCTCATAGCTTTATAATGAAGCCCATTAATCATTTTAGTAGCAACCCTCTGCACTGACTCCATCCTGTTCACATCCTTTTGAAGGTGCGGTCTCCAGAATTGCACACCATACTCCAAATGAGGTCGCACCAAAGACTTATACAGAGGCATTATCACCTCCTTTTTTCTGCTAGCCATTCCTCTCCGTATGCACCCAAGCATCCTTCTAGCTTTTGCCGTCGTCTTTTCTACCTGTTTAGCTACTTTAAGATCATCAGACACAACCACGCCTAGGTCCCGCTCTTCTTTAGTGGACAAAAGTACTTCACCTCCTATACTGGGATGAATATTGGGATGAATCACCAATGTAGGAATGAACTTGAGTAACTGCACTCTGGAGGAAATGATTGCAGGAGCCAGACTGAGGTAGCCGGGCATGTGGCCATGCATGCGGGCGACTGGAACCGGGGCCTGGCACGCATGCAAGGGCCTGAGCCCTGACTTGCATGCCCAGGCTTGAGCCCTGACTCAGCCCCTGCAGACACATTTATCCCTCCACAGAGGCAGACCGGGGGCGCACCTCTGGGTGTCCCAATCCCAATTGTATGCACTGGGGGCTGGACGGGTGGTTCATATGTGCCCCATGTGTGTCAGATCCCCCGGGCCCTGGACCTGTAATGGCCACCTGCCACAGTTGCATGTACTGAGCAAACCCTGCCTGCCACCTTACCACACACACCTAGCCCTCCCCACCAACCCAAACACCCCAGCGGGGCAGGCCGATCTCATGCGAAGTGTGACTGCAGGAAGTTCAGGCATGTTGCCACATCCCTCCGGTATGCTGCACCATATGCCTGCTGTGAAGCCATGTCGTCATCATCCTTGTCCTCTGGTGCTTCCTCTGCCACATCAGGCTCTGCCTGCCTCCTGCGAAAGGCATAATTGTGCAGCATGCAGTAGGCCAGGAACATCCTGCACACCTTGGGAGGCTCATAGAGCTGGTTGCCACCAGACCAGTTCAGGCATCGGAAATGGCTCTTCAACAGACTGAACATCGCTCGATGATGGCGTGTGTCTGCCTGTGTGCCCGGTTATACCACTGCTCCTCCAGCAGGAGTGATCTGACGAATGGGGTTATCAGCCAGTGGCAAAGTAGGTAGCATCTGTCACCTGCAGGGTTGGGGGGAGGATACAAACAGGGTCAGTTGATCCTCCAACTGGCAGGGATGGTCGCCCAGATGTGACAGCCACCCCTGCTATCCGCCCCGCTGCCTGTCGAGGACGGTGGACCTGGGGCTGGTCCTGTGGATGCCTTGGGCTCCACAGGGAGGGTATCAGGTGCTACCACTGCATGCACCAGCTCTGACCCTCCCCCCCCCACCCCCCGTGCAGGTCCTGTATGTTGGTTTTGGCCTTCAGGGCACCTGTGTGTCATGTGTAGGAACTAGTATGTATCTGTGGGCTGGGATGGCCACTATTGGCACCAGGGGGCCCACTTGTGTGTGCCCCCCCCCATGCAGGCATGTGGTGGTGGTGGTGCAACCAGTGCCCCTGGCCATTGGTGTGTGCCCCACACCCACGCATGTCTCCATGGTGGCTATGGCTGGCTAGCATGCATATGGCAGCCCATTCCCCTGTGCTGCATGGTGACCCACAGGCATCTTTGCGGCCCTCTGTGCTGTCTCAACTTACCCAGCAGCCAGCCACCGGTGATGGTGCCACTCTCGAAGGTCTCATTTATCCCGGACTGGGCCAGGATGTAAGCATCATGGCATGCCCCAGGGAAGTGTGCCACGACATTGGTGATCAGCATGTTGGCATTGAATATCGAATTCATTACAAGATACTTACCCTAGTGCACCAAGTCATTCATACTCATATGCCACAGTACCTAGCTGATCTACTCCAATTTCATATCCCCACCCGCAGCTTCTGTTCCCTTCACATAAACCGCCTTCACCTCCCCCCCATCACGTGCACATCTACAATCCACTCATCACTCTGCCTTTTTCTTCCTTGGCTCTGCCCTCTGGAATTCTTTACCCACACCACTCTGTCTGGAACAGAATTATTCAACTTTTAAATCCTTACTGAAAACTCATCTATTCACCTCTGCATACAATCTCTCAGACACACACTACTGACCTGGCTTATTTATGTTTGTTAATTTTCTCCTCTATGTCTTGTCCATGTCTCTTATTGCCTCCTCTTTCCTGTCCTAATTGTAGTTCTTTTTTCCTTTCTCTGGCTTTGAGCCAATTCTGAGTGTAATGTATGATTGTGAAACGCCCTGATGTAATAAAGGGCAGTATATCAAAATCAATAAACATTGCAGACAACCTGCATATTCAGCAACATGGTCCTGGTGCCCCAGAAATCATGTCTGCCCACTGACTTGACCAGCCTTTCTCCTACATTAAATACTTTTATGGAAATGGGTAACAGGGGTAACATATGGAGAGCAGTGTGTATAAATGCCCTTAGCATGGGAAATAAGATCCCTGATGTTGAAGCTTTGGTGGGAGTGGCTGACTTGGATTTAGTGGCAGTTACAGAAACATGGTTCACAGAAAACCATGATTGGGATGTAACTATACCTGGCTATACTTTATTCAGAAAGGACAGGGGAGGAAGAATGGGAGGAGGAGTGGCACTATATGTAAAAACTACTATTAAAGCTTTGGAATTACAGAGCTTAAAAGGGAGAGAGGAAGCATTGTGGGTTAAACTAGAAAGAGGGAAAGAGAAATCTATTTGCATTGGTGTGATATACAGACTTATTTATTTATTTATTTTTATTTTATTTATTTATATTCTCTTATATACCGCGCTATTCTGCATCAGTGCGGTTTACATTGAACAAACTGAAATTACATTGAACAGGGCATTATAACTTGGAGATAACTATTTTACAGGAAACATGGGCTATGGAGGGTTAAGTGGCTTGCCCAAGACCACAAGGAGTACCTGTGGGACTAGAAACCCCAGTCCTTCCGGCCCAAGGTTGCTGTCCTCTAGTGGAAGAGGAAGAGGTGGACAGAGAGTTAATTGAAGACATACGCAGCATTGCTAGGAAAGGGGAAGTGCTACTGATAGGAGATTTCAATATGCCAGATGTTGATTGGCACATTCCTGCTGCAGTATCATCTAGAAGTAAGGAGATCCTGGATTCTCTACAGGGAGAACTGTTCAGGCAATTGGTAACAGACCCCACACGTGAAGGGGCCATACTGGACTTGGTGCTTACCAATGGTGAAAGTGTTTCTGATGTTGTAGTGGGATATCATTTTGCATCCAGTGATCACCAGATGGTGTGGTTCAGTATTGGGACTAGGGCTGTTAGAATCCATTCAAAGGTGAGGATATTAGACTTTAGGAAGGCTAACTTTGCGAAGATGGGCTAATACCTCAGGGAGTCGTTAGTGGGATGGGAACAGCTGGGGGATGTAGAAAAACAGTGGGCAAAACTGAAAGGGGATATTTTAAGGGCAACCAACCTTTTTGTTAAAATGGTAAATAAAGGAAAAAGGAAAAGGAGACCGCTATGGTTTTTGAAAGAAGTAGCTGAAAAAGTGAAGAAAAAGAGGGAGGCCTTCATGAAATACGAGATAACAGAGAGAGGAAGACAGGCATCTGTATTTGGAAAAACTTAGAGAAGCTAGCAAAGTAGTCAAGAAGGCAAAGATTCAAAAGGAGAAGGAAATAGCCAATGCAATAAAATGGGGGGATAAGACATTTTTCAGATATATTAGTGAGAAGAGGAAGGGCAAAAGTGGTATTGTCAGACGCAAGAGTGCAGGGGAGGAATATGTAGAAGCTGATAAGGATAAAGCGGAATTGCTTAACAAATATTTTTGTTCTGTGTTCACAGATGAAGAACCAGGAGCAGGACCTCAGAAAACACCCACAAATAGGAACAGAAGTGAGGGACATCTTGAACAATTTTCAGAAGACTGTGTTTGTGAGAAACCAGCTCAACTTAAAGTAGACAAAGAGATGGGACCGGATGGGATACACCCTAGAATACTGAGGGAACTTGGGGACGTTCTAGCAGCTCCACTGACTGACCTTTTCAATGCCTCGTTGGAGTCGGGAGTGGTGCCAAAGGACTGGAGAGAGGCTCATGTGGTGCCTTTACACAAAAGCGGAAGTAAGGATGTGGTTGAAAACTACAGGCCAGTTAGTTTAACTTCGGTGGTGAGTAAATTATTGGAAATGCTTCTGAAAGAGAAAATAGTGAGGTTTCTGGAGTCCAGCGGATTACAGGATCCGAGGCAGCATGGATTCACCATAGGCAGGTCTTGTCAGACAAATCTGATTGATTTCTTTCACTGGGTGACTAGGGAGTTGGACCAAGGGAGAACCCTAGATGTGGTGTATTTAGATTTCAGTAATGCCTTTGACACTGTTCTTCACAGGCGACTTATAAACAAACTGAGCACCCTAGGGATGGACCCTAAAGTTACTGCTTGGGTTAGAAATTGGTTGGGTGGGAGGCGACAAAGAGTACAAGTAAATGGAGCTCACTCTAAGGAGAAGGATGTTACCAGTGGTGTGCCCCAGGGATCTGTCCTTGGTCCGATTCTTTTTAACATCTTTGTTAGTGATATAGTGGAAGGGCTGTCGGGTAAGGTTTTCCTCTTTGCGGATGATACCAAAATCTGCAATAGAGTAGACACACAGGAAGGTGTAGATAACATGAGGAGGGATCTAGCTAAGCTTGAAGAATGGTCTAGAATTTTTCAGCTGGGATTTAATGTTAAAAAATGTAAGGTCGTGCATTTGGGCTGCAGCAATCCAAGGGAGCAATATAGTATAGGGGGTGAAGTACTTTTGTCCATTAAAGAAGAGTGGGACCTAGGCGTGGTTGTGTCTGATGATCTTAAAGTAGATAAACAGGTAGAAAAGGCGACGACAAAAGCTGAAAGGATGCTTGGGTGCATACGGAGAGGAATGGCTAGCAGAAAAAAGGAGGTGATAATGCCTCTCTATAAGTCTTTGGTGCAACCTCATTTGGAGTATAGTGTGCAGTTCTGGAGACTGCACCTTCAAAAGGATGTGAACAGGATGGAGTCGGTGCAGAGGTTGGCTACTAAAATGATTAGTGGTCTTCATTATAAAGCATATGAGGACAGACTGAAGGATCTTAATATGTACACCTTAGAGGAAAGGCAGGATAGACGTGATATGATTGAGATGTTTAAATACCTCCATAACAAAACATTGTGATGGCGTTCATTGAAACATGAAGGGAAAAACTTTAAAGCTAAGTATACTTGCAACTTCCTCCGTTTATATAATGTTCTACTATTAAAAAAACTGTAGCTAAGTATACTATATTCTTTATTTTCTTCTGTTTGTTCAATGGTGTTCTACTATCCACCAATGGTGCTCCCAATCAAAAAAAATTTTCTTTTATTTTCTTAATTTTCTTTTTCTTATTTATACTATAATGAGAACCACTGGTGCTTATATTTAAATAGTGTCAGGAGGTCTCAAATTCTGTATTACTTCTACTCCTTTGGGCTCGACTCCCATTTCTGAAATGAGTATAGAAATCACTTCAATGACCTCCACAATGATGGACTCTCTTATATCAGAGGTTACCAAAACACACAAAATGTCTCAATCTTCTATGGTAACTTCTATCAATATTTGTATGATCCCGACGCTCTCCCCCAGCGCCAGTAGCGTTTCTCCTGTTCGGGTTCTTCAGGGGATCATGAACCAAAAAGAAGCTGCCCACGTCCGAAACTTCAATGTATCTTCTTCTCTTAACTTGTGTAATCAAACTGGTTCTCATTATAGTATAAATAAGAAAAAGAAAATTAAGAAAATAAAAGAAATTTTTTTTTGATTAGGAGCACCATTGGTGGATAGTAGAACACCATTGAACAAACAGAAGAAAATAAAGAATATAGTATACTTAGCTACAGTTTTTTTAATAGTAGAACATTATATAAACGGAGGAAGATGCAAGTATACTTAGCTTTAAAGTTTTTCCCTTCATGTTTCAATGAACGCCATCACACTGTTTTGTTAGGAAGCTACGCGTTCAGGAAAAGAGACCAAATTATTTTACGTAAATACCTCCATGGCATAAATGTTCAGGGAGAGAGCCTCTTTCAATTGAGGGGACATGGGATGAGGGTGAAGGGAGATAGATTCAGGAGTGATATGCGGAAATATTTCTTTACGGAAAGAGTAGTGGATCCGTTGAATAGTCTCTCAGTGGAGGTGGTAGAGATGAGGACAGTAATTGAATTCAAAAAAGAATGGGACAAACACAGAGGATCTCTAAAGGTAAAAAGGGGACTGTTGTAGTTGTTGATATGGAAGTTGTCTTTTTCTGTCATCATATTTCTATGTTTCTATGTTTACATTGGACCACAGCACCATGGCACTATGTTGCCATGGTGCCATGGCTACATGCAGGGGTGGTGCTCCATGGCGGACCCCAGCCACCTGCTGTCCATGTGCCCTGCCCCCACCTGGACCTGTGGGGCCCAGATTCATGCAGGGGTGACTCCCCTGCACACCCTCACCTGCCCATCCTGTCCCTGGCCATCTACCATCCAGGGGGACCTAGTCCACCTCCATGGTGGGATACATCCCCCCTGTGCAGATCACCGACCTAGATGCACAGGGCTGCCCTGTATGTCCATGGTCCTCACGGCATACCTATCGCACACCTGCACACCCGTGGACCACGCACACCCACACACAACCTGTGCTCCCCACACATGCAGCTGCACCTGAAGGGGGCTCCATTTTACCATTGCCAGCCACACACATTGTGTATCTAGCCATCATGTTTGACCCACTATTCTCTGAACAGGGTAGGTCCCTTGGCCTCTACATCAGGTACCCAGAGGTGGTGGCTGTGTGGGCCATATCCCAGGGAGATGGTGGTGGGGTGGACAGGTCACCCTGCAGGGTGGCATGGGACAGACAGCTGCCCAACCAAGGGGGTCAGTGGAACCATGGTGGGTGGGCCTGCTGGCCATATGGCCTTTTGCTGCCCCATGATGCAGTGTCCTTTCTGTGGGGCAGCATGTGTGGGGCAGTGGCACTATTGGCCTACATCCCACATTCCCATTAGCTCTATGTTGCCTATGTCACCCGCCCCCCCCCCCCCCTCTCACCATCCCCCTGCAGTGTACCCTTCGGTTTCTCCCCTCTCCTGCACCCATCACCTCATAGATCCCTGTTTACATTTACACAAGGTGACCTCACTGTCATCCTGGGGGACACTGTCACACCATGTTGCCATGGCTCTGGCAGATATTTACATCAGGCACACATAGCACCTACCTGTGTATGGTCACTGGGTAGTTGACTCTGAAAAGTTTCATCTACAGGTCAAGATATTGCCTCAGTAATGTCCTGCACCATCGCCAATGGACTGTTGAAAGGCCAAAGGCCTAGTCGTGGATTCACTTTATACCTGCCGGGCATGTCTAGGCATTGCTGCATATAGGTACGTAGACGTCCTGTGCATGTCTGTACATCTACATGTGAATATACACACAAATATGGCCCATATTTTGTGTGCCAGTATGTCCATGCCACTTCACATCTTCTCATCAGGACATACATCATGTCTGCAGTCACGCCCTCATGGTTTAGATGTCATCCCGGGCTGCTGTGCTGTTTTGGACATGCTCCTGGGCAGCTATATCTGTGTTTTGGGGTTTCCCTGTGTGTCTGTGCATTTGGCAATGCCCCAGGGTCTCACCATGGAAACACAACTTCAACAATGGCAAACTGACTCTCCTGAACTGACCCTTCTCATAGAGGCAGTACCTGGTGTCTTTGCTGCCCTGATGAGCACAGAGGAGTGTAAGCTGAGTGCCTATGAGCATCACCAGCAGTGGCTGGCCATCTGTTGCTGACTTAATGCCATACAACACAACAACTATGAGACTGAGGACCTGAAGCGGAAGTAGCGACAGGCGTGCCGGAACACGTGTACAAAGGCACACAGTAAGGTTCAGATGATCAGGGGCCACAGCTGACTGATCTGGAGAGGTGGGTCCTGGCAATGGTTGACTCTGCTACATTGGAGGGCGTCAGTGACCTGGACACCACAAGGTTGGCAGGGGACAGTGGTACGTGCATGATCTATCATCTGCCTCCTATATGGCCTCTCTCTGCGCCCTGCATCTCTGGTTTTGGGCCACCTCTTTATCTCCCACTGTACCTTTCATATGTCCCACCTCAGGGTGTTTGTTGGCCACTCATGACCATGTCACACTTTCACCTTTCCCTCTGCTACCTCTGTGGGGGGCTCTGTGATTGCAGTCTGCATTGTGGTGTATGTCTCGGTCTCTGCTGTGCCCACACATCTGCACTGCTGTGTCTCTGGGTCCTTCTCCCTACACCTCTGCATGTGTGTGTGTGTGTGTGTGTGTGTGGACACTGGCTGCAAGCATCTGTAATGATTTGCTTGGTCTCGCTTCTCCCGACAGGTACCGATGTCATTGTGGGTCCCAGCACTGCTCCCTTGCCAGTCATGCCATCAGCCGCTCTATCACTGCCCCATTCACCTTTGCAGGCTGCAGCCTCTGTGGCACCAGCAGAGGCAGATGGATCACATCGTAGCTTTATAGGTGCTTAAATGTCTTAAATGAAAGGAGGTGCCATATTCACTCAGGCATACATTAAGGACCTGAGATTAATTAAGCTTCAGGTGAACAAAGTACATTAAAATTATAGGTATAGTTTTATTAGTATAAGTATTCCTAGCAACCCTTAGTAAGTAAAGAACTTAACACTAGAAGCCCCAAAGTGCGTCAATTGACGTAAATGCATCTTCAAAGTTGTATACCAGCGCCACTGCTAGAACCATGTCAGTCATGTTCCATGACTTTGTTAGCAAGGTCAAGATGTTCAAATATGTGCATCGAAAATTAATGACAGATGCACCACCTAGCGGGAAAATGAATTTATACCTAGGTATAAATTCATGTTCCCACTAGGTAGCGCATCTCAATCACTGTTTACAGTTTTACTCCGACATTACAAATAATAAACACACGATGACATCATGTAATGATATCACATAGTGCACGTATTTAACAAATAAGTAACTTCACATTAATTCACATCTGCATTTCATGCTAAATGCAGTCGTCGTGATAATGCGTCAATTGACGCACTTTGGGGTTTCTAGGTAAAATTTATTTTGGGGCTTCTAGTGTTAAATACCTAAACACAACTGTAAAACTAAGATGCAGACAGCAGTCCAGCAGTGAAATGGGGGTTTTCTAGTCTTTTGCATCGAGTATCACATGTATGATTTTTCTCCCAGTTGGTGAGGGGTCTTACATGTGCACTAGGTACAAGGAGCTCTTTGCTCTCAGAGAATGAGTCCAATCTCAGGAGGCTAGAGTAGCAGACTTGGAGAACATAAGGAAGACAGAGAGGTACATAGACGAGACCTATAAGAATATAGTACTGAAGTCCCACATCCAATCTGGCAGTATCCCTGTTGCCATAGAGGAGAAAGGTCACATGACAGGAGAGAATCACCCTGGTATGGCAGGAAATAATCCTGTAGCTAGGAACTGTCCTCCAGGTGATGTAAAACCCTCTCGCACCAAGGTTTCTCCAGGGTTATGTGCCCACGAGGGAAGGGATAGGACAGCCGTTATAGTTGGTGATTCGATCATTAGGCATGCAGATAGCTGGGTGGCTGGTGGACTTGAGGATCACCTGGTAACATACCTGCCTGGTGCGAAGGTAGCGGACCTCATGCGCCATCTAGACAAGGTCTTAGATAGTGCTGGGGAGGAGTCTGCTGTCTTTCGTCATGTCGATACCAATGGAATAGGAAAGTTTGGTAGGGAGGTTCTGAAGGATAAATTTAGGCTTTTAGGTAGGAAGTTGAAATCCAGAACTTGCAGGGTAGCATTCTCTGAATTGCTTCCCATTCCATGCGTAGAACCCAAAAGGCAGGCAGAGCTCCGGAATCTCAATTTGTGGATGAGACAAAGGTGCAAGGATGAGGGTTTTGGTTTTGTTAGGAACTGGGGAACATTCTGGGGAAAGGAGTGGCTCTTCCAAAGGGATGAGCTCCACCTTAACTGGAACAGAACCAGGCTGCTGGCATTAACCTTTGAAAATGAGATAGAGCAGCTTTTAAAGTATATAATAGGCAAAAGCCAACAGTCGCGCAAGAGCATATGGTTTGGAACAATGTAGCCTTGAAGGATACTAGCAAAAGAATGCAGTTAGGGTATATCAGTAGAGAGGTTCTAGTAAAGACAAAAGTAGCCCAAATGCCCTTGAATACAGAGCAGACAGAGCTTAAAGATTCCAAATTACCCGTCTACCAATAGCCAGATTAATATGAATTAAATTCAGTCTCTAATATGCTTGTATGCAAATGCCAGACCTCTAAAAAATAAGATGGGAGAGTTAGAATATATCGGACTAAATGAGAGGTTAGATATGATTGGTATCTCAGAGACATGGTAGAAGGAGGACAACCAATGGGACACTGATACCTGGGTACAAGCTATATCGTAATGATAGGGCAGATCAAATTGGTGGAGGAGTAGCGCTCTATGTTAGCGAGGGCATTGAGTCATAAAGGATTAACATTTTGCAGGAAACAAAATTCACTGTAGAATCTCTATGGATTGAAATTCCATATAAAAAGGGGAAGGGAAAGGTGAAGGCGATGGCAGTGTGGGTGTACTATCGACCGCCTGGCCAGAATGAAAAAATGGATGATGAAATGCTCAAAGAAATCAGGGAAACTAACAAAAATAACAACACAGTAATAATAATAGGTGATTTCAATTAACCCAATATCGACTGGGTCAGTGTCAGGGCAGGACATGCTAGGAAGATAAAGTTTCTAGATGAAATAAGGACTGCTTTTTGGAGCAGCTGGTTCATTAACCGACCAGAGGGGAAGCCATTTTGGACCTAGTCCTTAGTGGAACACAAGATCTGGTGCAAGAGATAAGGGTGTTGGGATCACTTGGCAGTAGTGATCATAGCATGATCTTGCTTGATTTAATAAATGAAGGAAGGACAATAAGAAAATCCACAGTACTACCTTTTAACTTTCAAAAGGGAGACTATGATAAAATGAGGAAAATAGTTAAGAAAAAACTAAAAGGAGCAGTTGCAAAGGTTAAAGACTTACATCATGCTTGGGTGTTGTTTATACTATCTTCAAAGCCTAACCAGCTGTATTCCACGCTTTAAGAAAAGTGAAAGGAAATCCAAAAACTGCCAGCATGGTTTAAAGGTGAAGTCAGAGAGTCTGTTGTTGCCAAAAAAGCATCTGTCCAGAAATGGAAAAAGGAGCCAAATGACGAAAACTGGAAACAACACAAGCTCTGGCAAGTTAGATGCAAAACATTGATAATGCAGGCAAAGAGAGAATTTGAGAAGAAGCTTGCTAAGGAAGCAAAAATACATAATAAAGACTTTTTCAAGTACATTCGTAGCAAAAAACCTGTGGAAGAGTCAGTTGGACCATTAGAAGATAGAGGGGTAAAAGGGGCACCAAGAGGGGACAAGGTCATATAAGAGAGACTGAATGAATCCTTTGCTTTGGTCTTTACTAAGGAAGATGTAGCAATGTTGCCCATGACTGAAATGCTATTTAAAGGCTATGCTGCAGAAGAACTGAAAGAAATATCGATACACTGGGAAGATGTATTACAATTATTTGATAAAGTGAAGAGTAGCAAATAACCTGGAATTGATGGTATACATCCAAGGGTGTTAAAAGAACTCAAATATGAGATTGCAGACCCACTATTAGTAAACTTTGAACTATCATTAAAATCATCTGTAATACCTGAAGATTGGAGGATGGCCAATGTAATGCCATTTTTTAAAAAGGGTTTCAGGGGTGATCTTGGAAACTACAGATTTGTGAGCTTGACATTAGAACCAGGAAAAATGGTAGAAACCATCATAAAGAACAAAATTACTGAACATGTAGATAGTCATCGCTTAATGGGAGACAGCCAAGATGCCTTTAGCCAAGGAAGGTCTTGTCTTACTAATCTGTTTCGTTTTTTGAAGGTGTGAATAAACAATCAGACAAAGGTGAGTCAGTTGATATAGTGTATCTGGACTTTCAGAAAGCCTTTGACAAGGTCCCTCATGAGATACGCTTGGCAAAATTAAAAAGTCATGGGATAGGAGGCAGTGTACTATTGAGGATCAGGAACTGGTTAAAAGACAGAAAGCAGAGGGTAGCGCTAAATGGCCAATTTTCACAATGGAGAAAGTGAATAGTGGAGTACCCCAGGGATCTGTGCTGGGTCCACTGCTTTTTAAGATATTCATATATGACCTGGAAATGGGAATAATGAGTGAGGTTATCAAATTTGCAGATAACACAAAACTATTCAAAGTTGTTAAAACCCATGAGGATTGTGAAAAATTGCAAGAGGATCTTGATAAATTGTAAGACCGGGCATCCAAAGGGCAGATGAACTTTAATGTGGACAAGTGCAAAGTTATGCAACTAGGAAAGAACAACCAAAACTATGGTTACACAATGCAAGGTTCCACATTAGGAAGCACCACCCAAGAAAAAGATTTAAGCATCATCATGGATAACATGTTAAAACCTTCGGCCCAGTGTGCAGCGGTGGCCAAGAGAGCAAATAGAATGCTTGATATCTTAAGGAAAAGAATGGAGAATAAAACAAAGGATATTATAATGCCTCTGTATCGTTCCATGGGGTGACCACACCTTGAATATTGTGTGCAATTCTGGTCGCCATATCATAAAAATGATATAGTGTTATTAGAAAAGGTACAGACAAGAGCCATCAAAATGGTAAAGGGGATGGAAGGATACTGCTATGAGGAGAGGCTAAAAAGGTTAGGGGTCTTCACCCTTGAAAAGAGACGGCTGAGGGGAGAGCCAGAGAGGACAGCCTTCCAGTCTGGAAGTGACAGGCTCCTGCTCCGTCGGCCCCGACATCAGCGGGGGCCTCTTCAAAGGCGGAGCTGTGTGGACGGAGCTTCGGGAGAGCCAGAGAGGACAGCCTTCCAGTCCGGAAGTGACAGGCTCCTGCTCCGGTGGCCCCGACGTCAGCGGGGGCCTCTTCAAAGGCGGAGCAGTGTGGACAGAGCTTCGGGAGAGCCAGAGAGGACCGCCTTCCAGTCCGGAAGTGACAGGCTCCTGCTCCGGCGGCCCCGACGTCAGCGGGGGCCTCTTCAAAGGCTCCCCAAGGTAGGTGCAGCCAGAGGCGCTAGTCGGGGGCAGCGGTCTAAGGGGCTAGATACAAGGGGCGTGTCAGGCCCCTTGGGAGCCCCTTGGAGCACCGCAGGAGACCAGAAGTAGGAGGCATCAGTGAATTTGTATGGTAGTCCTGATGGGAAAGAGAAAAAAGAAAACCACAACAGCGGTTCCTGCAGAAACAACGGTGGGTCCTATGGATAGACATGTTAAGGTAGTGGCGGGTCCTGATGTCTCCTTAGACCCTGACTTTTTAGTTCTGCGCTCGTCTGTTGCGTCCCTGAGCTCCCCGGATCGTTCTCCTCCCTCTCCACCAACTTATACCTCGCCGCCTCCATCCAGTTCTGTGGGCGTGCAGTTTCAGCAGAGTACTCCGGCTGATACCGGCGGAATGTTGAAACCAGTTGCTTGGACATCTCTTCCAGGTGTGGTTAATAAGGTACCTGATCAGGTGACTCTAGCTGATATCTGGAAAGTTGTGACTCGTATTGAACAAACTTTAGTACCCACAGTTAAGCAGTTGTGTAGTTTCTCTGTGGAGGTTACTACTAAGCTGTCTGAGGTGGAAGGGCGGTTGGGGAATATTTATTTTTATTTATTTATTAACATTTTTTATATACCGCACTATTCGTTATCAGTGCGGTTTACATGGAACAAGAAACCTCAGACAAGTTACATTTATCTGGTCATTACAGTTAACAGGAAAATGAACTTGGATAACAGGAGCAACTATTTACAGAACAACTATTTACATAACAGTGTCATAGTGTCTGAAAGGCGTACTGTTAATCTGGTGAAGTAGTGTAATCTGCTGTTGAGACAGGAAAGTTTACATGGTTGGAATGTAGTTATTGATATTTGGGTGTGACAGTGTTTCTTTGTTCCCTGGGAAGTACTGGAGGAAAAGGTGATGTTTCAGGGCCTTCCTGAACTGGCTAGAACATAAGAACATAAGATATGCCATACTGGGTCAGACCAAGGTCCATCAAGCCCAGTATTCTGTTTACAACAGTGGCCAATCTAGGTCATATGTACCTAGCAGTTTCCCCAAGAGACACAAGTTCCACAATGCTTGTACTGGGTCAAGCATTGATATCTTCGGTCACTTCTTAATAATGGTTTATGGACCTTTTCTCCAGGAACTTGTCCAAACCTTTTTTAAACCCAGCTACACTAACAGCTTTTACTACATCCTCCGGTAACAAATTCCAGAGTTTGATTACACGTTGAGTGAAAAAATATTTTCTTTTATTAGTCTTAAATAGTTTACCCTATAGCTTCATTGCATGTCCCCTAGTCTTTTTATATTCTGATAACGTAAACAATCGATTTACGTTTACCCGTTCCACTCCGTTCATTAATTTATAGACTTCTATCATATCTCCCCTCAGCCGTCTCTTTTCCAGGTTAAAGAGCCCTAAACGTTTTAGCCTTTCTTCATAGGAGTATCCTTCCATCCCCTTTACCATTTTGGTGGCTCTTCTCTGAACCTTTTCTAAAATCGCTATATCCTTTTTAAGATACGGCGACCAGAATTGCACACAATATTCAAGGTGCGGTCTCACCATGGAACGATATAGAGGCATTATAATATCTTTTGCTTTATTTTCCATTCCTTTCCTTATCATACCTAGCATTCTATTTGCTCTCTTGGCCGCCGCTGCACACTGGGCAAAGGGTTTTAACATGGTATCCACAATGACGCCTAAATCTTTTTCCTGGGTGGTGGTTCCTAATGTGGAACCTTGCATCGTGTAACCATAGTTTGGGTTGTTCTTCCCTAGGTGCATAACTCTGCACTTGTCCACATTAAATTTCATCTGCCATTTTGATGCCCAGTCTTCCAATTTATCAAGATCCTCTTGCAATTTTTCACAATCCTCTTGGGTTTTAACAACTTTAAATAGTTTTGTGTCATCTGCAAATTTGATCACCTCACTCGTTATTCCACTTTCCAGGTCATTTATGAATATGTCAAAAAGCAGCGGACCCAGCACAGATCCCTGGGGTACACCACTATTCACCTTTCTCCATTGGGAAAATTGGCCATTTAGGCCTACCCTCTGCTTTCTGTCTTTTAACCAGTTCCTGATCCACAATAGTACACTGCCTCCTATCCCATGACTCTTTAGTTTTGCCAAAAGTCTCTGATGAGGGACCTTGTCAAAGGCTTTCTGAAAGTCCAGATACACAATATCAACCGACTCACCTTTGTCCACCTGTTTATTCACTCCTTCAAAAAAACATAACAGATTAGTAAGACAAGATCTTCCTTGTCTAAAGCCATGTTGGCTGTCTCCCATTAGGTTGTGACTATCTACATGCTGAGTAATTTTATTCTTTATGATGGTTTCTACCATTTTTCCTGGTACTGACGTCAGGCTCACCGGTCTGTAGTTTCCGGGATCACCCCTGGAACCCTTTTTAAAAATTGGTGTTACATTGGCGATCCTCCAATCTTCAGGTATTAGAGATGATTTTAATGATAGTTCACAGATTACTGATAGCAGGTCTGCAATCTCATATTTCAGTTCTTTCAACACCCTTGGATGTATACCATCCGGCCCAGGTGATTTGCTACTCTTCAGTTTATCTAATAGTTGTAAGACATCTTCCCGATGTATCGATATTTCCTTCAATTCTTCCGCACCTTTAAATACCACTTCAGTCATGGGTAACATCCCTACATCTTCCTCAGTAAAGACCGAAGCAAAGAATTCATTCAGTCTCTCCGCTATCGCCTTGTCGCCTCTTAGTGTTCCTTTAACCCCTTTATTATCTAATGGACTAACTGACTCTCTCACAGGTTTTTTGCTACGAATGTACTTGAAAAGGTCTTTGTTTTGCGTTTTTGCTTCCGCAGCAAGCTTCTTTTCAAATTCTCTCTTTGCCTGCCTTATCAATGCCTTGCATTTGACTTGCCAGTGCTTGTGCTGTTTCCAGGTTTCGTCGTTTGGCTCTTTTTTCCATTTCCTGAAAGATGCTTTTTTGGCAACAACAGCCTCTCTGACCTCACCTTTAAACCATGCTGGCAGTTTTTTGGACTTCCTTTCACTTTTCTTAAAGCGTGGAATACAGCTGGTCTGGGCTTCCAAGATAGTATTTTTCAACAACACCCAAACTTGATGTATGTCTTTAACCTTTGCAACTGCTCCTTTTAGTTTTTTCTTAACTGTTTTCCTCATTTTATCATAGTCTCCCTTTCGAAAGTTAAAAGGTAGTACTGTGGATTTCCTTACTATCCCTCCTCCACTAATTAAATCAAAGGCAATCATGCTATGATCACTATTGCCAAGTGGCCCCAACACCCTTATCTTTTGCACTAGATCTGGTGTTCCACTAAGGACTAGGTCTAATATGGCTTCCCCTCTGGTTGGTTCATGAACCAGCTGCTCCAAGAAGCAGTCATTTATTTCATCTAGGAACTTTATCTCCCTAGCATGTCCTGACGTGACACTGACCCAGTCGATACCGGGGTAATTGAAATCACCCATTATTATTACTGCGCTGTAACTTTTGTTAGCTTCCTTGATTTCTTTGAGCATTTCATCACCCATTTGGTCATTCTGGCCAGGTGCTCGATAGTACACCCCCACTGCCATTGCCTTCCCCCTTTTATATGGAATTTCAATCCATATAGATTCTAAGATGGCTAAGATCAGAGATGGCCCTAATGTGTGATGGAAGGGTATTCCAAAGTTTTGGGGCACATAGACTGAAGGCTCTGCTCGATGTTGTGGAGTTGTATCTTATGACCTCCTTTGGTACGATTAGCATATTTAGTTCCGTGGTTCTTCTTATTCTGTTGGGTATGATTGGTTGTATCATCTCCGATAATGAAGTGGAGGCGAGACCTTTGTACGCTTTAAAGGCCAGGAGCAGTGTCTTGAAAGTGATTCTCGCTTGAATAGGAAGCCAGTGTAATTGTTTTAGAAGGGGTATTACATGGTCTCTTTTGGATACTCCAAAAAGCACTGTTGCTGCACTGTTCAAGGCGAGTTGAAGAGGATTTAAGGTAGATTGAGGAAGCCCTTGTAGTATGGAGTTTGCATAATCAAAATGGGGAATGATTAGAGCCTGGTAAACAGTACGGAAATCGTCTGGATCAATCAGTTGGCGAAGATGTCTGAGGGAGCGGATCTTGAAGTAAATTGCTCTTACTGTGTTGGATATGTGAGTCTTCATGTCAAGGTTTTGATCAAGAGTCACTCCTAGGTATCGGATATGGGGTTTTACTTGCAGCTTGGCATCTTGAACCTCCAGGCATGTAGGTGGAATGAAGTTCGAGTTCCTTGAGATAAAGAGAACCTCCGTTTTTTTTATGTTGGATTCTGAGATTTTGTGTCAGTAGCCAGTTTGATATGGCGTTGAAACAGTTGGTTAAGGGAGTGAGGTCCATCTTATCTATGCAGATCGGCATGTATAATAACACGTCATCAGCATATATCATACAATTGACATTAAAAGATCTGATGATGTTACATATAGGTTGCATGTATATGTTAAGTAGTAATGATGATAGAGAGGATCCTTGTGGGACCCCTTGTCCTTGAAGAAACGGATCTGATATTGCCCCATCCAATCGCACATGCTGCCATCTACCTGACAAGTATGAGTCACACCATTCGAGTGCTGTTCCACAGAGGCCCTTTTCTTTTAGACGGATAATAAGAAGCTCATGACATACTGAATCGAAGGCTGCCGCAATGTCCAAAAAGATGAGTACGAATCCATGCCGGATGTTGTCAATGCCGGAGTTTAGGTTATTGAGGAGGGTGGTAAGGAGAGTCTCGACACCATGTGATTCTCTGAATCCATGTTGGCATGTATCCGACGGAGCTGCAGAGTCAATGTGGTCTTCTAACTGCCTATAGACCACTTTTTCAATTATTTTTGCAAGCGTAGGTATGCTGGAAATGGGTCTGTATGAGTCTGCTTTTTGTTGATCTAACTTGCAGTTTTTTAGTAAAGGTCTGATGGAGGTCTGTTTGAGAGCAGCAGGGAATGAGCCGGGAATTATCATACCTCTCCATCTTGTGGTGAATAATTAAACTATCTTTAATGCTAGAGGAGCTAACTGCTTTAAGAGTAGAGCACTGGGTTTCACAACTAGATATTTGAGTAGACATGAATATGTCTACTCAAATATGAATATTTAGAATAGCTATTTCTAAATTATACTATTTGTCCGGTCGTGAGCTCTCTACGAGTCCACCAGGGGAGTTTGATGTAGTTCAGGGCCGTGATGGTCTTGACCTTACTCAATTCCTGGAGGATTCTCAAGATAATATTGTTTCTCGTGCTACATTGGTTGTAAGCTTTGTCTCCGACCAGGACAAGATGCTTGTTTTTCAAAGTTACTTTAAAAATATGTTGACCCTATTTTGTGGTGCTAGGGTTCAAATGTTTCCCGATGTGTGTAGGGCTACACAAACTAGGTGGAAGGCTTTTTAGGCTCTGAAACCTAGGGTGGTAGCCCTACCAGCTACATTTTTTCTTAGATATCCCTGTAAATGTCTGGTTACATGTCAGGGTTCTAAATTTGTTTTTTTAGATCCAGCTCAGTTAGGAGGTTTCCTGGATGGTAAAGAAGGGTACGGTAATGCGTTAGGTGAGGGTTAGGGAACTATGTTTAAATGCTGTCTTGTACTTAGAGCTTTGCTCTTATCTTTTCCTTTTATAATTATGTTTGCAATATCTCCCCTTTATTGTGGGCTAAGAGAGTGTGTTTGCTGTTTAGTTATTCAGTAAGAGTTACTTATGTTACAACTTTAGTGTTGTGAGATTTGGATGTAAATGCTCTTAATTTTCTTTATGCTTGCTTTGTAAGTTGTATGAAAATTATAAATATAAAAAAAAAAAAAGAAAAGAGACGGCTGAGGTGAGATATGATAGAGGTCTATAAATTAATGAATGAAGTACAAGGGGTAAATGTAGATCAATTGTTTATGCCATCAAAATATAGAAAGACTAGGGGGCATGAAATGAAGCTATAGGTTAATCTATTCAAGACTAATAAGAAAAAATATGTTTTCACTCAATGTGTAATCAAACTGTGGAATTTGCTACCAGAGGATGTAGTAAAAGCTGTTAGTGTAACTGCGTTTAAAAAAGGTTTGGATAAGTTCCTGGAGGAAAGATCCATAAATCATTATTAAAGTCGAACCAGAATAACCACTGCTTGCCCCAATACAAGCATTGTGGAACCTGGGTGTCTTTTGGGGAAACTTCTAGGTACTTATGACCTAGATTGGCTACTGTTTGGAACAGGATACTGGGCTTGATGGACCTTGGTCTTATCCAGTATGGCATCTCTTATATTCTTATCTTAACATCAACCAGCATTGACTAGCTGGGTTGGGCAGATAGCATGGAAGCTAAGTGGAAAGCAGTGACATTCAGCCACTGCCCAGTTCGTTTCTGCGGTGAAAGTTATATTAGCCTTTAGATGCTGGATAACCGAGCAGTGGCTGAATATCGCTGCTGTCCAGTTATCCCCAGATGCCGCAACTGCTCCACCCCTGGAACTCCCTGATACATCGGAGTGTTAGTGCCATCGAATAGCCCAATCACCGCGATTAGCACGTCTATGAACTGCATTAATCACTTTGAATATCGGGCACTTGAATTTTAAGTTTGGGGATGCTGACCCTTTTTTAAATTTATGTTCTTTGTCTTTTTCGTTTATCCTTCCTACTTTGATTATTCTGTCTGAATTGTAAACAATTTTGAATGATGAAAATCACAAAGATGGTATATAGAAAACTTGTAAATAAATAAATAAATAAATAAAAGGAAGCTCTGGAACAAGGGGTTTTAGGATGAAGGTGAAAGGGGAGAGACTCAGGAATAGTCTGAGAAAATATTTCTTTATGGAAAGGGTGGTAGATGCGTGGAATAGTCTCCCAACAGAAGTGGTGGAGATGAGAACTGTACAAATTCAAGAAAGCATGGAGCAAACACAGAGGATCTCTGAGAGGGAAGGAGGGATTTTAGAACTTAATAGTCCTTTTGGATGGGTAGACTGGGTAGGCTGTATGGTCTTTATCTGGTGTCATTTTCTAAGTTTGTATGTGACCACTGTTGCCATGGAAGAGTTTTAATATCCAATGTGCAAGGCAAAATGGAATACCAAACAGAGGCAACTTGTGTTGTTTAAGTAGGTGGCAAGTTTTGCATTCTGATCCGTGCTGATTTCTTGAAATTTTTCAAGTCCACAGCTAAGAGGAAAAAGTATAAAATGGAAAAGTTACTTACAGTTTATTAATGTGATGTTTTATTGCTCTGCACTTCAAGGTCTGGAGACAATCTGCTCACTGAACAGTCGGCTTAAACCTTCATTTTATGTTAAAATCAAACAGTATATGCATAGAGTAGAGAAGAGTTTTCAAATTATAATTTAGCCATATGGTGAATGGCATTTAAATGTCAAAATGGAAGTTCAAGTAATTTAGGGCATTGACCCTTAACATTTGACCTAAGTGAAGAAATAAAGCTATTTATCTCAGTCCCTCTCGCCCACCTTCCTGAGCAATGGGAGTCAGCTGTGACCCAACTTGAACCCTCAGAGAACAGCCAGAGTTACTAAATCAGACCAGATTTAGTGTAGGGTAATCCTGGTATTCATACTTACAAGACAAAAGTCTCATTTTAACATACCTTAAAATTGATATAGCACTAAAAGGGCTAACTACACTCCGTTTCTCAATGTTTAAGGATTTCTTTTGGCCTGGACCCTTGCTATCATCGGTTCAGGGAGAAGCCCTGTTGGAAACCTTTCTAAATTATTCACTCAGCAGGTTAAACGAACAAGCGTCCATTTTTCCCCTAAGGTGAAATGCTTCTCTCCTGTATATCAAAAGAATGTCAGTCTGACCCCAGGCCACTTCGAAGGTACATTTAGAAACTCATTTACATGTGAGCAGTGAGTATGTGCAACTTCAGAAAAGTCACTATTTATATGTAGCAGCCTGGAGAGTTATATATGTAGGGAAAGGAGGATGGTCTGCTCTAGGTATGTTCTTGACCATCTTTTACAGTATATAGTACAAATGGTTACCCGTCAGTCTTTTTACCTGCTGAAAGTCACATGTAATTGACTAACTAGTCTTTTCGACCTGGTGCCTAGAGGAGTGTGGAATGGCTGAGATATGCTCACCTCCTCCAGGGCTTTGTTAGGAAGGTTTCTTTCTTCAGGATTCATGTGCAGAGACATTTAGAAAATTTGCCACATGGAAATGGCACCATGTTTCCGCTCCATGTAAAATATTGTTAAATATGCATATATGTCCCAATGTGAAGTTGCTCCCTGTCTAGGTACATCTCAGATTATAAGAGCTTTTCTAGAATACTGACCAAGTGAACTTCTGTTACTCAGAAAATCTGATACGCTATGGTTAACACATTAGAAAAGTGAAGTGTTATTCATTTTAGAGTTAGAAGAGAACGCATACAATGTTATTGCAAGTCTAGGTCTTGAGCAGTTGTCAGTGTGAGAAGCAAGTGTCTGTTTTCATACCTGTTCCCAACTTTGCAGGAGAGCATAAGAGAGCACTGCCACACCAGCAATTGTTATAACCAAACAATTTTATTCAGAGGACCCAACTTGGCCAAGTTTTGGCTGTTAGGCCTGCATCAGGGGTCTAAAAATAAAAACAAACATTAAAATCAAAATACAATATACATATAAAGATGACCATTTAGTGTAGAAACCAATAAATAACGAAAGACAATTAACAGCACAGACTATAATATAGTTCTATCCATCCAATTAGGAGAAATGTACTTTGCTTAACCCTACAGAAAGAAAAAAAACTTTTTATAGGTATGGATCTATGATTAGAAATGTATGTACATGAATAGACTACTTTAATTATGCAAAATAATCTAGTGGATAGAAAGCTAGCATAATGTAGTGTCACGCCCCAGCCCTCTGCCTAAGGCTTAGAGGGGTAGGGTTGCCATTAACTTCTCTTATAAAAGGTTGAATAAACTATTTTTCTCCAGTGAAGCATGCTGGAAGTTGTAGTTTTGGCCTTCTAAGATGAAGTGTAGTCATGAAACCGAAAGTAAAGGCAAATGACAAAATTTATTCCCCAAATGCAAACAAAGTCCATGTAGACTGTAACAGGATACTTCTCCATTCGTTCGCTCAAGGTTATTTACAACTTAGGCTGGATGAGCTTCACAGTCATTAATTATATGCAGCTGCTTATCAATATAACGGATAAAGAAAACACAGCTTCTTCATTCAACAAAGTAAAAATATGTTCTTTTTATCTTTGTCTTCATTAAGCATTCAAATGTTCATGCAACAGGTATCTTCCCCTTAAAAGAGCAAGTTCCTACCTTCAGTTCAGGCTAGGTTTCATTACTCTACTTTTCAGGAGACTTTATCTTTTCAGCTATTCTTTAGGAAAGGGACTCAGTGCTAACAGCTTGACATAGAGTACAGTCCATGATTACTTCTGGAGGCAATAAATCCTGCTCAATAGGCTCAACCTGCATTTCCTCTGGCTCCGGTAGTACAGTGCCCTGCTCTGAGCTTTTAACATATGTCTCAGGGTATACTCTCTATGAGGATCCCTGTGTCTCTCTTTAGCACAGTTCCACCCGGTAAGAATAAATTGTACCTGAAGCTGTGGTCACTTCTCCCTAGCTGTGTTCACCAGTCTCCCTCCAGCTTCTTGGAAACAGTCCCTGGTTCACTTCACTGAGTTCCTTCCTGGAGCTCTGCCACGGCTTCCTGTTCCAGGCTTGGCTCCTTTGACTCCTGTGCTGAATCCTGGGATCCCACCTCTGACCTCTCTGAACCTTCTGATCAGGAACTGGGGTTCGAAGCCTTCTCTGCTCTCTCCTTCCATGCTCTCTCCCTCCGGGCTCTCCTCCTCCTCCGGGCTCTCCTCCCTGCTTTCTCTCTAGCTAAGGTTTATATCCCTGCTTCCCAGGCAGTGTCTCTCCCTCTCTGGACAGGTGCTTGCAATTATCTTCCAAGCCTGCAACTGCGTCAGCAGAGCTTGGGTGTGGCAGCCTAAGTTTGGTTTCTCTCTGCTTGCTTTCTTTATGCCAACGCCGAAACCTGTGCACTGCAGGGATGTCACTTTTCTTAAAAGCAAAATCATTAGTTTCTCCTATTTCCATAGGCTCACTATAAGCTTCCTCATCACATACCCCCCTCCCTAAGATATTATGGGCTGGCGGCATTTCCCCCGCACAGTTCGTAATCTTCTATAGGGCATCAGTAGCTTGCTGTAATCTTCCTGCCTTATGTTCCACTTTAGATAGATTGGCTACCGCTGTTCGTTCCCGGCAGGGCCTAAGGACATTTATGTGGTAAACCTGCTGGCGGCCCCTACTATTCTCTACCACGTAGGATACCAGCCCCACTTGTTTGACCACTTTATATGGTCCTTTCCACTGGACCTCAAATTTTGGCGTGGCACCTGCCACCATTACTATGACTTTCTCTCCTAGGGCTATTTGGCGGGGTTTCGTACCTTGATCATAGTGTTTCTTTTGGTGGATCTGGCTGGCCTGTAAGTTTCCCTCAGCCACTTGGGAGGTCCTGTGCAACCGCCCCCTCAAATCTCAAAGAAAATGGGGTACTCCCATAACTTCTATCTCGGGCTCGACCCATTGCTCCCGTAATATATCTAAAATTCCCCGTGGGGCACGTCCGTACATCAATTCATAGGGGGATGCCCCTAAAGATGCCTGTGTCTGCTCTCGGCAGGTGTATAGAACGAAAGGGAGCATAACATCCCACTCGGTCATGTTACCATCAAAGCCTCGCCTTAGCATCTGTTTCAACGTCTGGTTTAATCTTTCTACTAGCCCATTAGACTGGGGGTGATAGGCGGCTGTTTTTACGTGCTTTACCCCAAAAGCGTCACACACCTGGGCCAAGTACTTTGACATAAAATTGGTACCCCGGTCTGTCAGCACCTCCCAGGGAAAACCCACCTCACAAAATAGCTTTATTACCTCTAAGGCTATCATTTTTGCAGAGATGTTACGCAAGGGAATGGCCCACGGGAACCTGGTGGCTTGATCCACTATAACTAAAATATACTGGAAGCCTCGGGGTGTCTTCACCAGAGGTCCCACTATGTCCATTGCGATGTTTCGGATAGGCTCTGATATTACGGGCGTTGAGATCATGGGCACTCCTGGTGGTCGAACAGTGGTGACCCGTTGACAAGAAGGACATGACTTACAAAATTGGGTGGTTTCCTTGAAGACGCCCGACCAGTAGAAGCGGGCAAGGATCTGGTCTAGAGTCCCCTGTACCACTTTGTGACCTCCTACCGGGTGGTCATGGGCAAGCCTCAAGACCAACGTCTTAAAAGTGGGTACCAAGTGTCTGGGGATCAAGACTCTCCCTGTATAGTATTCCCTTATCCAAGAGGAATCTTGGGAGGGCATCCCTCTCAACCTGGGCATATTCAAACGCCCGTGTAAGCACGGGGTCCGCTTGCTGCTCATTGGGAAAGGACGGGAACTTTTCAACCAATTCTGCAGGGACCCAAGGTAACTCTTGTCCAGCTTCCATCTCAGCTCTCCCGCGAGACCTACACTGTCTTTCACAGCGTTTCTCAGCTTTTCCCTTCTTACTCCTATCAGAAGGGGAAGCTACTAGGTCATCATGTGAGGGTAATTCACCTAGGGATTTATCTGGGGGTTCATCCTTTTTGTCTTGGGCCTCTGACTGGGACCATGTAGACACCAGTCCAACTTTTTGACGTAGGCCCTTCTCCAATCCTCTTTTGAACTGGGGCCAATCCCTACCCAACACTAGGTCATGGGGCAGTCTCGGGACTACAGCTACCAGGACTTCCCTCTGTAGCCCTAACCCCTTTATTAACACCTTGTACATGGGATAAAAGGAGGCTGCTCCGTGGATACATCTGATCTGGACCCTTCCCTCTGGTCGGCTCGGGACTGACTCACTCTGGGCTTCTATTGCCCGCGAGAGTCTCCGTGAGATCATACTCTGGTCAGCACCTGAGTCGAGTAGAGCGTTAGTAGCAATGCCCTGAATATCAACATTCAAAAGGAAACCCTCTCTTAGCTGTTTCACATTAGCACCTATCAATGCTGTACGTGCTTTACATTCCTTTTGTATGTGACCTAACTTTCCACATTGAAAACATTTTTTTCTTGCCCACTTGCCCTCCTGCGTAGGCAGATAAGTTTTCATACATTCCACATTTTTCGTTGGTCTCCTTTCTGATTGTTCAAAACTAGCCTCTGCTGCTATTTTCAGAGTGCCCCCTTTTGGTTGACCAGCCAATTCTGCTTCTAAATAACGCTCAGTCAGCAGGGTTGCTTCTCCTGTGGTCTGACAGTTTTGTAATATCAGAAAGGATTGGATTTCTTTAGGAACCGCAGTCATAAACTGCTCTAACACAATTGTATCTATCACCATATCTATGGTTTTACCTTCTGGAGCTAACCATTTTAAAGTTAAGCCTCTGACCCTTTGGCACAAAGCCTTAGGTGTCTCACCGGCTCTTAACCTTGTAGCTCTCAGCATGCGATGGTAGACCATCTGAGTTAAACCTAAGCAATCTCGGATAGCCTTTTTTAGCTCTCCATAATCTGTAGCAAGTGCCGTTGGCATGGCTCTGTAGGCCGCTAATGCCTCTCCTGTGAGAGACATGGCTAGCCGTACAGCCCACTGTTCCATTGGCCACCCTACAGTATGAGCAACTCTCTCAAAGGATTCTAAGAAATCGTCAATATCATCCTCTACTGAAAGTTTTACAAAGGAAAATGTCCCACATGTCTGTGGCCCTACCATACAGGTATTTGGTGTCCCTTCTAGTCCCGATGGGGTTGGCAATGCTCCAGCTGATACTTTCTGGTTAGCGAGCAACGCCTCCATCAAGTCCAGTACCGGCTTCTGTTGTGCCTGCAAAGCGGCTGCTGCCTGTTCTTGTGCCTGGTGTGCCATTTCTTGCTGTTTCTGGAATTGGGACGCCATCCATTGCAGTATGTCCTTTGGATCCATCTCAGCAATTTCTGCAGGAGAAAAGAAAAACAAAACCCACCAAGTGCGGTACCACCAAATCTCTGCTAGTCTCTTTTAGCTGAATGCTTGGAATCTTCCACCCCTTTTACTTGAATCCAGGTTTGACCCACGCCTAAATACTCTTTACCTGAGGTTAGGCATTGACTCTGGCCTTAAAAAGGGAGTGTCTCACTGGCCACCTCCATCGCTCTGGCTGACCCTGCCAGCGATTTTCTACTCTGTAGCTCACAGCACAGCTCAGCAGTTTGGTGTTGAAAAACCTTTAGGGCGAATATCCTGAAGTGTTGTATATCCTGATACAGGCAAGATCCAAACAACTACGCCACTTGTCACGCCCCAGCCCTCTGCCTAAGGCTTAGAGGAGTAGGGTTGCCATTAACTTCTCTTATAAAAGGTTGAATAAACTATTTTTCTCCAGTGAAACATGCTGGGAGTTGTAGTTTTGGCCTTCTAAGATGAGTTATAGTCATGAAACTGAAAGTAAAGGTAAATGACAACATTTATTCCCCAAATGCAAACAAAGTCCATGTAGACTGTAACAGGATACTTCTCCATTCATTCGCTCAAGGTTATTTACAACTTAGGCTGGATGAGCTTCACAGTCATTAATTATATGCAGCTGCTTATCAATATAACGGATAAAGAAAACACGATTCTTCATTCAAAGTAAAAATATCTTCTTTTTACCTTTGTCTTCATTAAGCATTCAAATGTACATGCAACAGGTATCTTCCCCTTAAAAGAGCAAGTTCCTACCTTCAGTTCAGGCTAGGTTTCATTACTCTACTTTCAGGAGACTTTATCTTTTCAGCTATTCTTTAGGAAAGGGACTCAATGCTAACAGCTTAACATAGAGTACAGTCCATGAGTACATCTGGAGGCAATAAATCCTAGTCAATAGGCTCAACCTGCATTTCCTCTGGCTCCAGTAGTGCAGTGCCCTGCTCTGAGCTTTTAACGTATGTATCAGGGTATACTCTCTCTGAGGATCCCTGTGTCTCTCTTGAGCACAGCACCCGGTAGCGATAAATTGTACCTGAAGCTGTGGTCACTTCTCCCTGGCTGTGTTCACCAGTCTCCCTCCAGCTTCTGGGAAACAGTCCCTGGTTCACTTCCCTGAGTTCCTTCCTGGAGCTCTGCCACGGCTTCCTGTTCCAGGCTTAGCTCCTTTGACTCCTGTGCTGAGTCCTGGGCTCCCACCTCTTAACTCTCTGAACCTTCTGATCAGGAACTGGGGTTTGAAGCCTTCTCTGCTCTCTCCTTCCATGCTCTCTCCCTCCAGGCTCTCCTCCTCCGGGCTCTCTTCCCTGCTTTCTCTCTAGCCAAGGTTTATTCCCGGGCAGTGTCTCTCCCTCTCTGGACAGGTGCTTGCAATTATCTTCCAAGCCTGCAACTATGTCAGCAGAGCTTGGGTGTGGCAGCCTAAGTTTGGTTTCTCTCTGCTTGCTTTCTTTATGCCAACGCTGAAACCTGTGCGGCGTCTTTTGCAGCACCGTTGAGGTGCTAGTTTGGCTGCTGTTTGAAATATTTTCCCCTGATGCAGCGAGTTTTCTCGCGAAACGTTCAAGAGCTCAATAGTAACGTCGGGGCAGCGGCCGGTCTTCAACTCCTGTCTCTTGCAGTTTAAAAGCTAAGTTTGTTTGGGGGCTGCTATGGTCGCTTGTTTATTGTTCACTGTCCATTTTGGTGAAAGGTTTTTAATATAGTGGAAGGTGGTGGCAGCGGGTCGTTGATGTTATCGGGCTTCAGTTGAGTGGCAGTATCTGGACTTTTGTCTTGATAACATATGCCATTGCCCATGAAATGCTGAGACCTTGCTGGCCACTTTGGAGTTATTCCGCTATTATATTTGAATTTTTATGTTTTGAAACAATCATTTTTGTGTGGTTTTGCCATTAAGAAACAAATTTTGTTTGAATTGGGGTGAGTTTTTGCATTATATTGATATTTACACTCCACTACCTGCCCTTACGAACGCTGAAACCTGTGCACTGCAGGGATGTCACTTTTCTTAAAAGCAAAATCATTAGTTTCTCCTATTTCCATAGGCTCACTACAAGCTTCCTTATCACAGTAGTCATAAAAGAAAGGCTCTGTGCATTCAAATACATAGAGAGGCACCGCAGGAAGCATGGCGAGGAATGTTTCACCATTTAGGAAGTAGTTGTGATAAAACAGAAAAAGAAAACCATCAACTTAAATGCACAGTCACTATAGAAAGGATAAAAATATGTCCTGTCAGTTGTGAATGCTAAGTTGAAAAGGCCACAAAATTGCCTGCAACAGATAGAAATGAGATGAATGGCTAATATTGAAGGTGAAATCAGCAAAAAAGTAAAGCCAAAAATGGATCATCTACATCATGCGTTGAGTATAGCAGTCCTCTATGGAACATATAAAACTGAATATCATACATCATAAAAGAAAGACATCATGCTTGGCAAGATAGAAGGTCAACGCAAAAGAGGAAGGCCAGCCATGAGATGAATCGATACAATAACAGCAGCTACGAGTACCAGTCTGTCAACAATGAGCCGCCTGACTGAAGACTGAACACAATTTAGGACAACTATCCAGAGGTCGCCATGAGTCGACAACGACTCAACGGCACTTAACAACAACATCATACAGTTGCCAATAGTATGCAAAAAGCTGTATGCCCAAAATGTGTAAATACTTAAAGAAAAATACAAAGATTAAACGGCATACTATTACCAGGTCTCATGCAGTAGCACTTTGTGACCAAAAATGTATTACTATAGTAAACATAACAGGAGCCAATCAATTACATAATCGTAGCCTAAAGAAAAATGTTGAGTATACATCCACATAAAGATAGTTTTTAATTAAGCTTCTGTAAAGAAAGACCTGGTTTCTCAAATACAGACAAGGGAAGCTGGAAACACCCATGGAAACCGGCGGGGGGGGGGGGGGGGGGGGGGGCACAATGCTGGACAACGGAGGGAGGGGGAGGGGAAGCAGAAAGAGAAATGCTGGACAACAGGGGGAAGCAAGAAGACAAATGCTTGACTGGGGGGGAGCAGGACAAATGCTGGACAATGGGGGGAGAGGGAGGGGAAGCAGGAAGACATGCTGGACAACAGGGGGGGGAAGCAGGGAGACAAATTTATTTTATTTATTTAGCAAGATGTATAGACTGCCTTTCACTGGGTCAAAACAGTTTACATATAACAATGGTTTAAGTACATAGAACAAATCAACTTATGTACAATGGACAGGTAACTTATATACATGAGGATTATATACATTGATGGGCTGTATACAGGGTGTATGTGTGTGTGTGGGGGGGGGGGTTGCATTGGAGCTTATTCTGCTTGTCTGGTGTTTGTGCGTTTTACATGTATTTGTAAGGGTTGGTTATACGGGGGGGGGGGGGGATCAAAATGGTAAGTCTTCAGGTGCTTTTGGAAGTTATGGAGGTCTGGTATGTTTCGGTTTGGGTCTGAAAAGGTGTTCCAGATAGACAGAGCATACAGTTCAAAGGATCATGCACATGCTTGCTGGTTGAGTTTTGCTTTTTCATGTGGGATGATGAGAGTATTCTTTGTTGATTGTCTCCTGGGTCTGTTTTGTTGTGGAGTCTGGAGTAGAGTCAGAAGGTGTGAGGTGGCGTGGCAGTGGATTGCCTTGTGGGTGAGGAGGAGAGTCTTGTATTTGAATTGGCTTTCGAGGGGCAGCCAGTGTAGGTACTTCTAGATGGGTGTGATGTGGTCATACTTTGATGCTCCTGTGAGTATGCATGCAGTGGTGTGTAGAGTGGTGCATAGTGGGTGTAAGGTAGACTGTGGTAGGCCTTGTGAGATGGAGTTGCAGTGGTCGAGATGAGGTAGGTTCAGGGCCTGGAGAACGGATCGGAAGTCTGTTGGTTCGAGGAGGGGGCATAGTCTTTGGAGGGTCTTGGCTTTGAAGTAGATTGTGTTGGCAGTCTTGAATATCTATGGAATGAAGGATAGTCATTGATTCAGGATGATGCCGAAGTATTTGATTTGAGTTTTCTCTTTTATTTGTATGTTGTTTATGGTAAGGGAGGTAGGAGGATTGAATGTAAAATATTTTGTGATGAATAAGGCTTCTATTTTTTTGTAGTTGATTGCCAGTTTATTGCTTGTTAGCCATCCTGAGATTTCGTCGAAGCATTGTAGGAGGTTTGTGAAGGTAGGTTGCTTTGTGTTGAATGGGCTGTATATCATGATGTTGTTGGCATAGATATGGAAGTTGATGTTGTGGGATCTGATGATGATGCAGAGTGGTTGTAGATAGGTATTAAAGAGGAGTGATGAAAGTATGAATCCCTGGGTACACCCTGTGTTTGTTGGTAGTGTGAGGATATGGTGTTTCCAATTTTTATTTGTTGGTGTTTGTCAGTCAGATAGGACTGGAACCATTACAGAACAGTGCTCTGGAGGCCGATGGATCATAGACATTGGAGTAGAATGTTGTGACTGATTCTATCAAATGCAGTAGATACACTGAGAAAGAGCATGATGTATCCTTGTTTGGTGTTTTGAATACCTTTCACTATGGTGTTCATGAGGGAGACCATCAGTGTCCCTGCTTCATGGAGGGGTTGGAGTCCATGTTGTTGGGGGTTGAGGAGAGAGCTGTGTCGATGAAATCCTGGAGCTGAAGTTGGACAACTTTCTCTATTACTTTGGTTAAGAAAGGGAGACTTGCTATTGGTCAGTAGGATGCTAAATCAGATGGGTTGAAGTCAAGTTTCTTGAGGGTGGGGCATATGAGGATAGTTTTAGGCAGTTGGGCATATATCCTTGTAAAACTGATCAAGTGATTTTTGCTAATGTGGAGCTGATCAACTAAATGTTATGGTCTATTTTTGTGAGCTTATCATCACTGAAAAACTAAAAATCTATATGTGCTCAAACTACAACTCATGGAATCCAACGTAAAAACGTTATAAGATACTTAGGTACTCAGGTCTCAGCAAAAACTTCGCAGCTTGTAATCAAACCGGAAAACTTCGTGTTCAAGCTTGGCTGCTGTTTACATCAACGACCTGACCTTAGTACCCTTTTCTTTTTTTGTAGAGTAATCAGTTGTTTCTGTGAAATCATGTCTTTCTTAATTAATCTATTATCCTTTTTATGTTTTGTATTTTGTATTTAAATTATTTTTTTGTCAATTTTGAAGAAAATCTATTTTAAAAACGAAATTCCATTCTGAATATCGTGTGCTGTGCTCATCTAGTAGCCTCCTCTCGTATCGTCCTTACTGAATCGTCTTCTTGCAAGTGAGCGGCTAACAACTATTACAGTCTCTAACATGTAAGCACTTATCTCGTTCTTGTGCACTTTCATGCCAGATCCAACTTGCAGAAGTTACTGTTGCTGATGAGGCTGCCGTCCTCTGCGACTGTGGCAATAAATCCCAACGCCGTTCCTCTAAGGTACCCAAGCGTATCTCAATAAAAGGTTCTTCAGGGGAATGTACACCTTCGATGGTAACTGAACTTTACAATCACTCTGATTCTTAATGAAGCGAGAGATTAACTCGTTCTCTTTCCTGCTCGCTATTTGCACCAAAAAACGCCGCGCATCTGGAGCTGATGTCTAGTTTGAGCGCTTTGATCCAGCTTACTGGGCATGGATTGAGGGGGGTAGTTATGTTGAGGGGAGCAATGATGGACTCAATGTTATCTTTGCAGATGTAGTCAAAGGTGGGCCATGTGGAGGAGGAGGGTGTTTTGGGTGAGAGGGAGGGTGGGGATTGGCGTATGGGTGGAGTTGCTTGTAATATTGTCTAGCAGTTGAGGGCTAATGCTGGTGTCAATGGTGCTGGTGGAGGGGGCATTGTGAGCTGTTTGACGATGTTGAATAGTTCTCTAGGGCAGTTTAAAGAACTGTTGAGTAACTTGGCGTGGTATGTGTGCTTAGCATGGTCAGTTGCAGTGTGATCGTTGTTGAGAGGTTTCATGTAGTCAGTTCTATCAGACTTGAGTTCTGAGTTGCGCCATTTTCGCTCGAGTCTTTGGAGCTGAGTTTTTTGTCTTCGGAGGTGGGGGGCTGTACCATGGTGTCTTTAGATTTTTGTGTGTCTTTGTTGGAGTGATGGTGGTGGTTGTAGTTGCAACTTTGCCAATTACGGTGTTCCAGTGGCTATGAGGGAGTCAGGGTCCGTTGTTTCAATGTCCCGCTGAGGACGTCATTGGTAAAGTTGTCTTTGTCAAATTCCTTAAATTGTCTGTTGGATTGAGGGTGATTGGTCTGGTTTGGCATTGTATTGCTGGGTATTGAGAAAGTGATCAGGGTGTAGTCTGACCAAGGTATTGGGTGGGTTTGTATTGAGTGGGGGGTGACTGAGTGTGTTGCAAGGTTGTTGATGAAGATAAGGTTGAGAATATTACCCTTTTGGTGTGTGGATGATCTGGGTGAAGTCCATGGCTGTCATAGCTTCCAGAAATAAGAACATAACAACATAAGATATGCCATACTGGGTCAGACCAAGGTCCATCAAGCCCAGTAACCTATTTCCAACAGTGGCCAATCTAGGTCACAAGTACTTAGCAGTTTCCCTAAAAGACACAGGTTTCACAATGCTTGAATTGGGGAAAACAGTGGATATCCTGGGTCCCCTTTAATAATGGTTTATAGACCTTTCCTCCAGGAACTTGTCCAAACCTATTTTAAACTCAGCTACACTAACAGCTTTTACTACATCCTCCGATAATGAATTCCAGAGTTTGATTACACATTGAATGAAAACATATTTTCTCTAATTAGTCTTAAATAGGTTACCCTGTAGCTTCATTGCATGTCCCCTAGTCTTTCTATATTTTGATGGCGTAAACAATCAATATACATTTACCCGTTCCACTCCGTACATTAACTTATAGACTTCTATCACATTTCCCCTCAGCCGTCTCTTTTCCAGGTTGAAGAGCCCTAACCTTTTTAGCCTTTCTTCATAGGAGTATCCTTCCATCCACTTTATCATTTTGGTGGCTCTTCTCTGAACCTTTTCTAATAACGCTATATCATTTTTAAGATACAACGACCAGAATTGCACACAATATTCAAGGTGCGGTCACACCACGGAATGATACAGAGACATTATAATATCCTTTGTTTTATTTTCCATTCCTTTCTTTATGATACCTAGCATTCTATTTGCTCTCTTGGATGCTGCTGCACACTGGGCAAAGGATATCAACATGTTATCCACGATGATGCATAAATCTTTTCCTGGGTGGTGATTCCTAATGTGAAACCTTGCATCATGTAACCATAATTTGGGTTGTTCTTTCGTAACTATGTAATTTTGCACTTGTCCACACTAAATTTCATCTGCCATTTGAATGCACAGTCTTCCAATTTATCAAGGTCCTCTTGCAAATTTTCACAATCCTCATGGGTTTTAACAACTTTGAATAGTTTTGTGCCATTTGCAAATTTGATTACCTCACTTGTTATTCCCATTTTCAGGTCATACATGAATATGTTAAAAAGCAGCAGGCCCAGCAGAGAACCCTGGAGTACTCCACTATTCACCTTTTTCCATCTGGAAAATTGGCCATTTAGCCCTACCCTCTGCTTTCTATCCTTTAACCAGTTGCTGATCTATCCCATGACTTTTTAATTTCTCCAAAAGTCTCTCATGAGGGACGGTATCAAAGGCTTTCTGAAAATCCAGATATACTATATCAACAGACTCACCTTTGTCTACCTGTTTATTCACACCTTCAAAAAAAACATAACAGATTAGTAAGACAAGACCTTTCTTGGCTAAGGCCATGTTGGCTGTCTCCCATTAAGCCATGACTGTCTACATGTTCAGTAATTTTGTTCTTTATAATGATTTCTACCATTTTTCCCAGTAGGGACGTCAGGCCCATTGGTCTGTAGTTTCCCGGATCATCCCCAGAACCCTTTTTAAAAATTGGTGTTACATTGGCCATCCTCCAATCTTCAGGTATTACTGATGATTTTAATTATATTTCACAGTTTACTAATAGTAGGTCTGCAATCTCATATTTCAGTTCTTTCAACAACCTTGGATGTATACCATCCAGTCCAGGTGATTTGCTACTCTTCAGTTTATCAAATAGTTGTAATACATCTTCCCGGTGTATCAATATTTCTTTCAATTCTTCTGCAGCATCACCTTTAAATACCATTTCAGTCATCCCTACAGCTTCCTCAGTAAAGGCCGAAGCAAAGAATTCATTCAATCTCTCCTCTATGGTCTTGTGCCCTCTTAGTGCCCCTTTTACCCCTCTATCATCTAAAGGTCCAACTAACTCTCTCACAGGTTTTTTTGCTATGAATGTACTTGAAAAAGTCTATTACGCATTTTTGCTTCCACAGCAAGCTTCTTCTCAAATTCTCTCTTTACCTGCCTTATCAATGCCTTGCACCTAACTTGTCAGTGCTTATGTTTCCAGTTTTCGTCATTTGGCTCCTTTTTCTATTTCCTGAAAAATGCTTTTTTGGCAACAACAGCCTCTGTGCCCTCACCTTTAAACCAGTTTATGGACTTCCTTCCACTTTTCTTAAAGCATAGAATACAGCTGGTCTGTGCTTCCAAGATATTATTTTTAAACAACACACATGCTTGATTTAAATCTTTAACCTTTGCAACTGTTCCTTTAAGTTTTTTATTAACTATTTTCCTTATTTTATTATAGTCTCCCTTTTGAAAGTTAAAAGATAGTACTGTGGATTTCCTTAATCTCGTTCCTCCAAGTGGCCCCAGCACCCTTATCTCCTGCACCAGATCTTGTGTTCCACTAAGGACTAGGTTCAAAATGGCTTTCCCTCTGGTCTATTCATGAACAAGCTGCTCCAAGAAGTAGTCATTAATTTCATCTAGAAACTTTATCTCCCTAGCATGTCCTGACGTGACACTGACCCAGTCAATACTGGGGTAATTGAAATCACCCATTATTATTACTGTACTGTAAATTTTGTTAGCTTCCCTGATTTCTTTGAGCATTTCATCATCCTTTCGTTCACCTCCACTGCCATCGCCTTCCCCTTCCATAGAGATTCTACAGTGAATTTTGCTTCCTGCAAAACTTTAATCCTTTGTGACTCAGTACTCTCTCTAACATAGAGTGCAACCACACCACCAATATGATCTGCTCTATTATTACAGTATAGTTTGTACCCAGGTATCACAGTATCCCACTGGTTGTCCTCCTTCTACCATGTCTCTGTGATACCAATCATATCTAACCTCTCATTTAGTCCTATATTCTCAATTCTCCCATCTTATTTGTTAGACTTCTGGTATTTGCATACAAGTATTTTAGAGGCTGGATTTTATTCAAAATAATCTGGCTATCTGTAGGCAGGGGTAATTTGGAGTCTTTAAGCTCTGTCTGCTCTGTACTCAAGGACATTTTTGCTACTTTTGTCTTTATTGGAACCTCTCTGTTTATAAGCCCCAATTTCAATCCTTTGCTAGTATCCTTCAAGGATACATTGTTCCGAACCATGTGCTTCTGGGCGACTGTCGGCTCCCATATTATCTATTTTAAAAGCTGCTCTATCTCATTTTTAAAGTTTAATGCCAGCAGCCTGTTTCCTTCCCAGTTAAAGTGGAGCCCATCCCTTTGGAAAAGCTCCTCCTTTCCCCAGAATGTTCCCCACTTCCTAACAAATCCAAAACCCTCTTCCTTGCACCATCATCTCATCCAATCATTGAGACTCCAGAGCTCTGCCTGCCTTTTGGGTGCTACGCATGGAATGGGAAGCATTTCGGAGAATGCTACCCTGGAAGTTCTGGATTTCAACTTCCTACCTAAAACCCTAAATTTAGCCTCCAGGACCTCCTTACCACACTTTCTTATTTCATTGGTGCCGACATGTACCAAGGCAGTAGACTCTTCCCTGCATTATCTAAGACATTGTCTAGGTGGTGCGTGAAGTCAGCCACCATCTCACAAAGCAGGCATGTTACAGGCGATCTTCATGTCTACCAGCCACCAAGTTATCTACATACCTAATGATCAAATCAGCAACTATAATGGCTGTCCTAACCCTGTCTGGAGCCTGCGTCAGAATCCTTATGAGAAGAGACTTGAAGACCTAAATATGTACACTTTGGAGGAGAGGAGGGATAGGGGAGATATGATTCAGACCTTTAAAAACTTAAAGAGAAATAATGAACAAACAAACCTCTTCCAAAGACAGCGACACTGTAAAACTAGAGGGCATAACATGAAGCTGCAAGGTGGTAAATTGAAAGGCAATGTTAGGAAATACTTTTTCACTGAAAGGGTGTGGATGCTTGGAATACCCTCCCGATGGAAGTGGTGGGGGAAAACATAGTAACGGAATTCAAAATGGCATGGGACAGACACAGTGGATCCCTTTACAGCAACAGGATAAAATCAAAATAAACGGAACCATCTAATTTCTAAACAAATAGGGGTGTCCTACATGGAGCGGTGGGTTCACCCCTAAACAAAGACATGGGAAGGGGTGGCCTGCACAGAGCGGCAGGTGCACCTACTCTTGCCATCTTACTGGGCAGTCTAGATTGACCATGCTGGTCTTTGGGGTTTGTTTAAAAAGCCACGGTAGCGGTTTCCGATGGTTATCGAAGCCGCGGCCCCATTGATTTCAATGGGGCTGCGACTCCGATAACCATCGGAAACCGCTACCGCGGCTTTGTCAACAAGCCCCTTTATCTGCCGTCATTTACTATGTTACTATGTTCCCTTATGGGCACATGGCCCTGGAGAAACCTTCTCAGTGCGAGAGGGTTTTACATCATCTGGAGGACAGGTCCTAGCTACAGGATCACTTCCTGCCACATCAGGGTGATGCTCTCCTGTTATGTGACCTCTTTCTTCCATGTCAACAGGGATGCTGCCAGGCTGGAGGTGGGACTTCAGTTTTAAATCCCTGTAGGTCTCATCTATGTATCTCTCTGTCTTCCTTATGTCTTCCAAGTCCTGTACTCTAGCCTCCAGAGATCGGACTCATTCCCTGAGAGCAAAGACTCCTTGCACCTAGTGCACACTTATGACCCCTCACCAACTGGGAGAAAATCATACATGTGACACAATGCAAAAGACTGGAAAATCCCCATCTCGTTGCTAGACTGCTGTCTGCATCTTAGGTTTAGGGTTGTGTTTAGGTTTTTATCAAAAGGCAACACTGCAAATATTAAACCAATACATTTCAGAGAATAACAATACTTGACCTACTGGGGAAAGAGAACAAGTGGCAATGTCAAATAGGAATTACATAAACAGAATACCTCAGCTCAGTTACACCTGAAAAACACAGACCATCACCAAACAAGGAATCACAATTTAGAAACAGGAAGACAATAATTAAACTGGGAACCCCAAAAGCCAAACTTGGAATGTACAACAACACTGTAGAAATAAAACTATAAATTTATTTCCTCTTGTACTAAACAAAGCGCAGACATCAATGATGCACATTTCCCAGAGCTGACATATTCCAGTTAATAAATTCAAAATAAAGAGATATTTTTCTACCTTTTGTGCACGTCTTTTTCAGTTGCAATTGCTCCAGCCACTTTCTTCTGGTTTCTTTGTGTCTTCTGCTAACTCTCCATCGTCTGCTGTCTATTTGTTCTTTCTTCTCTCTTCTAGTTTTTTCCATTCTCTCTCTACATCTGCTTTAACACACTAATCATTCACCTTTTGCTCTTTCCTCATTCCTTTTTCATCCACTCAAATTTTACCCCTCCATCCTCAATCCCCACTTACTCTCCCAATACCAGGCCAATTGTAGATTTTCCTTCCCTCCCACACAAAATATTTTTCCCCTCTCCATTTCACTCTCCCAGCTCCATCCCATCCTCCCCAAACATCAGCTCCCTTCTAGTTCCAGCCCCACCCAGCATCTGCTCCCTTCTACATGAAAATTTGCATCAGCCCCAGCGAGCTTAACAAACAGAGCCATGAGCAGAGGGAAACTCTCCCTTCGCGGCTCTGAAAGCCACGCCGAAGAGATTGATTGAGGCAGGCTCTGCCGGGCAGCTGGAGGTGGGGGGGGGGGGGGGCCCGCGGGAGACACTTGATCGCGGGAGACACTTCATTCTGCTGCTGCCACGGCGGCAGCAAGTTTCTTTTTTCTTTTAAAGTGACTGATGGGCAGAATGTTGTTTGCGCGGGGCCCCTTGAAACGCGGGGCCCTGTGCAAACAACATTCTTGCTCAATGGACCGGCCGGCCCTAGAAACAATATATCACTAAAAGAATACTGACCCTGTTTTTCCTTTTATGCTAAATTATACTCTGAGTTGCTTTAAATTAAAACTCTTTGCTGATACTAGGCCCTGTCTGATTATTAAATTTAAACCAGAAGCTCTCTGCTGGGTTTTAAATTTAACCAGAAAGCTCTCTGCTGTGTTCTGATTTTAAACTAAAAGCCCTCTGGTGGGTTTTAAATTTAAACCTACAGTCCTCTGCTAGGTTTTAAACTTAAATGAAAGCTACCTGTTGAGTTTTCAATTTAACTGATACCAGGCCCTGACTGATTTAACAAATACACTGGATTCTAATTTACACAGATCAATCAGCTTTAATCTAAAGAAATCCCTTTTCCCCAAGATTTAGAAAGAATTCCCAAAAGTAAATACTTACAATTGTAGATCTCTCTCCAGAAGTAGCAGTCCCTTTTTGCAGTCCTTCAAGGCTGAGGCAGGTTTGGGTTGGAGTGAAGGGAAGTTTAAATCACCCAGGATGAGGTGGTCTTTGGTAGTTTTGGTGTTTTCAAGTACTATTTCTAGTAAGCCAGATAGGTCCGTATTCGATGCAATTGTTGCTCTGTAGATGAGATAGATGGTGACTTGCTAGTTGGTTATGATGAGGGTGTCAGTTGAATCTGTGTTGCTGGTGGACAGGTATTGGAGGTGAAGATGAGACTTGGCCAGGATTACAGGATTAGCACCCCTCCACCTCTGCGGTGAGATCGAGGGCACTGGAAAGGGCTGTCATCATTGGATAGCAGTTGGTTCATTAGGATGACACTAGTGTCTGTTAGCCTTGATTCTGTGATGCAGATGAGGTCTAGGTGGTGGGTTGAGAGGAGATCTTTGATGATTTGAATCTTGTTTCTTACCGATCGCGCATTTATGAGTGCACATTGGAGGGTTAGGGTGGTTGTGGCGAGTGTTGGTGTTGGTTGTGGGTGGTTTGTTCTGATGGATATTGTGATAAGGTAGAGTGAGCTCCATTGTTTTGTGTGGTGGTGGGGGATATATAGAGGTTGGATGATGTGTGTGGTGGCAGGAAGGCAGTGATAGATTGTGTGTGTAATGGGTGCAGGTGAAGGGAGCTGAGGCTATTAGTGTGCAGGTGAGGAGGATATAGCAGGTTCTGTATAGGTGCAGCATAGTTTGATTGAGGGTCCGTGGGTCCTGACTGGTGTTTGTTCTGTATCATCTCTGTTTTTCTGAGCCAGTGTGATAGGCAGGAAGGCAGTGATAGAGAGAATGTATGCAGATGTGTGCTGGCTTCAGATCCAGCATTTTTAGGATTGGTTAAACTTATGTCCCTGAGGTGTTTCAGTGGTCTTGATGGCTGTTTTTTCTTGTCTGTGGTGGTGTTGGTCCACCATAAGTTAATGAATGGAGTGTGGGAGCTGGGGGGGAGGCCTAAGAGCCGTCGCCTAAGGGCTGCGCCAAAGGGCCCCCTGCTGAGGCCCACAGGTGTAGGCATGCCCGATGGTGCTTCTACTTCTGCCGACGCTGATCAGGGTCCTTGAAGTTCCAGCACCTGATCGCACGTCTACTTTTAAAGTTGAGCTGTCTCTGCCCTGATTGGCCTCTGCAGTGGGGAGCGGGAGGGGTTTTCGCTTTCCTGCTCCCTTCTGCTGATGCTGGACAACAGGGGGGGTGAGGAATCATGAAGGCAAATGCTGGACCAGCATTGTCTGTATTTGAAAGAACAGGTCTTTCTTTACAGAAGATTAATGGTTAGAGCCTAATGGTTAGAGCACTGGCTTGGGAAACAAGAACCCAGGGTTCAGTCCCACTAGCGCTCCTTATGGCCTTAAACAAGTCACTTAACTCTCCATTGCCTCAAAAAAATCCAAGTTATCACTGTCCCTGTTTAATGTACTTTACCAAGTTTGAGTTACAATGTAAACCGCTTTGACTGAAATGATATAGCAGTATAAAAAACCTGTTAGATAAAGAAATGCTGGAAGTGGGGCAGGGGAGTTCTGTCACTAGCCACCTATGCCCTCACAGGATACTGGGCTTGATGGACCTTGGTCTGACCCAGTTTGGCATTGCTTATGTTCACATGTTACTCTGAGACAGTCAGTTGTACCATTGGATGATGGAGGAGTAAAAGGGGCGCTAAGTGAAGACAAGGCCATAGCGGAGAAACTGAATGAATTCTTTGCTTCAGTTTTTATAGACAAACATGTAGGGAATTTACCCATGCCTGAAATGGTATATAAAGGTGATGTATCGGAAGAATTGAAAGAAATATTTATTTTTATTTTTTATTTAACAGTTTCTTATATACCGCCCCTTCCAGAGATCAGGGGCGGTTCACATCGAACAAAAATCAATATACTTCTGTATATTTTACATGGAACTTGTGTTAACTATGTACACGTTTAGTTACATTGAACATGTTTTGAACATTAACTAGAATAACACTATTCAAACTATGTACAGGTCATCACAACATAATTGAGTTACCGGTATTATTTACAATAGAGATATAGCCATTTGTTTGTGTAAATATTGATAAACCAGGAAGATATATTACCACTATTTGATAAACTGAAAAGTAACAAATAACCTGGGTCGGATGGTAATACATCCAAAGGTGTTGAAAGAACTGAAATATGAGCTTACATTAAAATCAACTGTAATACCTGAAGAGTGGAGAATGGCCAATGTAACACCAATATTTAAAAAGTATTCCAGGGGTGATCCGGGAAACTACAGACCTGTGAGTCTGACATCAGTACCGGGCAAAATGGTAGAAGTCATTATAAAGAATAAAATTACTGATCATGTATATAGTCATGGTTTAATGGGAGAAAGCCAATATGGATTTAGCCAAGGAAAGTCTTGTGTTACTAATCTGTTATAGTTTTTTGAAGGTGTGAATAAACAGGTAGACAAAGGTGAGCCGGTTGATATAGTGTATCTGGATTTTCAGAAAGCCTTTGACAAGGTCCCTCATGAGAGACTCTTGGAGAAGTTAAAATGTCATGGGATTGGAGGCAGTGTAGTATTGTGGATCAGAAACTGTTTAAAAGATAGAAGGCTGAGAGTAGGGCTAAATGGCGAATTTTCTCAATGGAGAAAAGTAAATAGTGGAGTACCCCAGGGATCTGTGCTGGGCCTGCTGTTTTTAACATATTCATAAATAACCTGGAAATGAGAATAATGAATGAGGTGATCAAATTTGTAGATAACACAAAATCATTCAAAGTTGTTAAAACCCAAGAGGATTGTGAAAAATTGCAAGGGGGCCTTGAAAAATTGGAAGACTGGGCGTCCGAAAGGCAGATGAAATTTAATGTGGACAAGTGCAAAGTTATGCACCTAGGAAAGAACAACCCAAACTTTAGTTACACAATGCAAGATACCACCTTAGAAATCACCACCCAAGAAAAAGATTTAGGCATCATCGTGGACAATACATTGAAACCCTCTGCCCAGTGTGCAATGGTGGCCAAGAAAGCTAGTAGAATGCTAGGAATCATAAGGAAAGGAATGGAGAATAAAACCAATGATATTATAATGCCTCTGTATCGTTCCATGGTTCTACCAGACTTTGAATAGTGTGCGCAATTCTGGTCGCCGTATCTTAAAAAGGATATAGCAGAATTAGAAAAGGTATAGAGAAGAACCACCAAAATGGTAAAGGGGATGGAAGAATACCCATATGAGTAAAGGCTTAAAAGGTTAGGGCTCTTCAACGTGGAAAAGAGAAGGCTGAGGGGAGATATGATAGAAGTGTATAACTTAATGGATGGAGTGGAATGGATTAACGTAGATCAGTTGTTTATGCCATCAAAAAGTAGAAAAAATAGAGGTCACACAATGACCATTTAAGACTAATAACAGAAAATACTTTTTTCACTCAAAGTGTAATCAAACTCTGGAATTCATTATCAGAGGATGTAGTAAAAGCTGTTAGTTTAGCTGGGTTTAAAAAAGGTTTGGATAAGTTCTCAGAGGAAAGGTCCATATACCATTATTAAAGAGGACCCGGGAAATCCACTGCTTACCCCAGGACGAACATTGTGGAAGCCGTGGACTTTGGATACCTGCCTGGTACTTGTGACCTGGACTGGCCACTGTTGGAAACCAGATTCTGGGCTTGATGGATCTTGGTCTGTCCCAGTATGGCATATCTTATGTTCTTATGTATAAGTGCAGAGGTTAGGAAACATGCTGCTAAATATGCAAAGCAGCAGGGGCTTAACAGTAGCCATGCAGCACCTCCCACTTCCACAAAAACAAGAGTGACTTGGCACCCCAACACAGTACTTCCCCCCCTCTGAAAAACAAGAGGCTCAGTGGCCCCTACACAGCCCGTCCCACCCTCTGAAAAATGAGAGGGACTTTGTGACCCCAACACCAGAAGGGTTTGGCAACCCCAAAATAATTCCTGAAACTGTGCACTGGACCTGCAAGGTGTTAATGTAAATATATATTCCGCAAAAAAACAAAGGAAATGCAACATGCTCACTCACACACCAAGGAACTAAAATAAAAAATGAGAACCACAGCGCAGTTTATAGTACCAAATTAGAAAATTATAACTCATTTTATTTTGCTATAAACTGTGTTATGTTCTTGCTTTTTCTGTTTGAATATATATTCTGCCTCCACAGAAACCTCTCCCTTGACAACGGGTGCAGAGCAGAAGTAGGACATTCACACACAAAACTCAATATATTAGAAAAAACTGATTCTGGTCATCTAACTAACAACAACATAAACATTCTCCAGTACCAGGCATATTGGGAACTAATATAAAACCTTACAAAAGTCACCAAAGATCTACAATGCCAAATCAACCATACCATACCAGCATAAACTTTCAAAACTTATATAAGGGGTCTATACAGAAAAAAAACAGCACTATAAATACTACAATGGGCCCTAGAACTTGTTCACCTATTTGAAAAGCTGAACAAGTTAAATTACTACGATACAGATCCCTTCATACAAACTCCATGTTAACAGAACGTCTGTCCTCAGTCACATACTCAGAACACAGACCCTCGCCTTAGTACAGAATAAGTGACCATAATCTAAAGTAAAAGTAAAAATAAACATATATAGATAAAAACTAACCTAAAGAATAAGGGGTATGTTTACTAAACCGTCGTGTAACGTAGCAGCGGTGACGTTATCGCACGATACGTAACGTTATCGCACGATACGTAACGTTATCGCACGATACGTAACGTTATCGCACGATACGTAACGTTATCGCACGATACGTAACGTTATCGCACGATACGTAACGTTATCGCACGATACGTAACGTTATCGCACGATACGTAACGTTATCGCATGATATGTAACGTTATTGCGTGATAACATCACGTATCACGCGATAACGTCGGCAGCGGTGTTAAGGCATACTAACGCTGTGAAATCCGACTCTGAAGGGTGGAGTAAGGCCTCCCAGGGGGGGGTAGATATGGGTCAATGGGCGGAGAGTGGGCGGGGAGAGGCTCCAGGCACACTAATGCTGTGAAATCCAGGTTTGAACACTAACGCCAGTGAAACCCTCGCGTTAGAGGCACATTTGCAGGAGAAAGAGAAACCATTTCAGTCAGCAATGTACAGCAAAGGCAGGGAAACCCATAAAGGTGATAGTAGTGATACATGTGCACGAACCAAAAAGGCAAATAAACATATAAAATGACCAGAACCACATCTGCAATCCCAATAACCAAGCTGGCCAATAGTGATATTAATGATAAACATAAAGCAATACTACTGACAAAACGTAAACAGGAAGATATCATGTTTGGAAGGGTCTATGCTCTGTCCCCCCACAAAGTGAATGATCCCACATTGAAATAGCGGTGATCAGGGTTTTTGTCATTTATATTGGGCAGGATTGTTAGGACGTGCACATGTGCAGCAATAGCAGAGTGGGCACGTAGGAAAGGGCAACTGTACTGATGCTGTAAATGGGATACAGGGTGCTGCAGGCGGCACATGCTGTGGTCCAGCTGGGGCACAGTGCGGACTGGGCAGATACCTAGGTGGCACATAGGAATGCCGAAACTGTAAAGCAGCAAGACAGCAACTGACGAGGGACCAACATGGGCATGAATGTCACAGTAGATATTACCCAGCAGGTACCCCCAAGGGCACATAACATTGGCAGGCGGTGCCGGGGGGAAGCTCGAATGTCCATGTAGACACCCCTACCCGAGAACCCACACCATAGGCAGCTGTCTACCGGCACACTGTATGGCCTGGGACTGCGCACCACCAGCACCACCGGCATAAGGGCATGTCAGCATGGTGGTGGAGGGGTGCTGGTGGTGGAGGGGGCAGTGACATCTGCCCACACCAGACCACAGCAAAGCCCTGTTTAGGTGGGTGCCGTGCACTGCAACAGACAAGGTCTGTCTGATGAACAGTCATGGTATCCCCAGGGAATGATCTGCCCCTGTGGCAACAGTTTGGTGCAGTACACACAGCCAGTGTGTTCAGGGGCAGAAGGTTACAAGTTCAAGATCCAGCTGTGGCTCCTGCCAACCATGTCCCCATATTTTACCCAGTACTAAACCATGGTAATAAAGACGGAATCTTTATTTTATTTATTTTATTTTACTTTATTTATTTAGCTGTATTTATATCCCGCTTTTCACCGGGTCAAAGCGGTCAATTGGGAGATACATTTAACACGAGGGGATATGACACACATACGCTAATACTTACAGGGAACATGGGCAATGGAGGGTTAAGTGGCTTGCCCAAGACCACAAGGAGTACCTATAGGACTAGAAATCTCAGTCCCTCCGGCCTGAGATTGCTGTCCCCAGGAGGGACTTGAACCCCCGGCCCTCCGGCCTGAAGTACCTTGTCCTAACCATTAGGCCACTCCTGAAACGCCTATATTTTACCCTTTAGAGCACAGACACCATAAACATGTGCAATCCCTAGAGCAGAGTTTCCCAAACACCTCTCAGGTTTCATGCTGTCCCTAATAAATATGCCTGTACTGCATTTCTATGCATCACCCCCATTGTATGCAAATGTATTTCATGTATATTCATTAGGGACAGCATGAAAACCTGAACAGTGTTTGGCCCACCAGGAACGGAGTTGAGAACCTCTGCCCTAGAGCAGCGGTCAACAGGGGCAGAAACACCCACACCCACAGGCTCCACTATTCAAAGCCTCACGGAGAGTCAGGCTGTTGGGCCCTGCGCAGAGCAGCATCTCCCAATACTGGCACCTGCATACTTTAGCAATGTCGTCCTAAACTCGGGAACACGTTCCACATATATCAAAAGGTTGCTATAATTAATGTCAGCTAACAAATCCTAAGTTAAACACAATTTGTTGATAGAGATTCATCATAGCAACCTTTCTGATATCTGTGAAGTGTGTTTCAGTTATTGCTTCTGACAGTGTTTACCACCCCGGGGAGTGACCCCAACAGTATGGCATACTATAGTAATGCCCGCACTGTGCCCAGGACTGGTGTGGTGGCCAGGGCTGTCACAAACCTCCATATTTGCACAATGCTGGCATAGGTGTGGGAGTGTATGTATGTCTATCCAGTGTGTTGTGGCTGCCTACACCTTACTGAGCCCACGCTGCTTGCACTGTTTCCAGTGTTAGCCTGCCAATGTGCATAATGAGGAGCAAGGTGCTGTGGGTATGGCCCGGACAGGGTGGTCTGGGCAAGATTTATTTATTTATTTAACAACTTTTATATACCGCGCTATTTGTTATCAGTGCGGTTTACATTTAACAAAAGGTTGCACAGTCAGAAGACTGTACTGTGCTTACATTATAACAGGAGTTTAAACTTGGAGCAACAGGGTAACTATAGACATATGTACAAAAACCAATTGGAACAGGAGTTTAAACTTGGAGTAACAGGGTAACTATAGACATATGTACAAAAACACAATTAGATTAGGTTGGAGTATACAAAAAGGTCTAAGGTAAGCTCGGAAGTACATGTAACAGGGTTATTTAAGTTGAGCATGAAAGATATGTGGGCATTGGTGAGTGGGTGAGCAGAGGTGGGGTGGATGCTTGTGCAAAGTGAAGTAGAAAGATGTGATGTTTGATTGCCTTACGGAACTGAATAAGGTCTTTGATGGTTCTAATTTCTGGTGGAAGCTCGTTCCAACATTTTGGGGTGTAGAAGGCGAAGGTTCTTTTCCTGGTCGTCTGGGTGCACTTGATGGACTCTTTGGGGATGATCAAGGTATAGTTGGTTACTGACCTTCTGATTCGGTTTTTCGGGGTGGGGGTGATAGGTTCGCTGAGTGTCGTAGGGGCTAGGTTATTGATGATCTTGAAGATGATGAGAAAGATTTTGTATGTTAATCTGCAATGAATTGGTAGCCATTGGAGTTTCTTGAGTATCGGGGTGATATGGTCTGATCTTGCTAAACCACAGAGCACACGCGCAGCTGCATTCATAGCGAGCTGTAGTGGGTTAAGGGTGTTCTTGGGGAGTCCATACAGGCAGGGCCGGCCCGTCCATTGAGCAAGAATGTTTTTTGCACAGGGCCCCGCGTTTCAGGGGGCCCCGCGCAAAAAACATTCTTAAGCATCCCAAGTTAAAAAAAAAAAAAACCCAAACCGGCTGCTTCTGCCGCGGCAGCTTCAAGAGCTCTGCCGCGGCAGCTTCAAGAGCTCTGCCGCGGCAGCTTCAAGAGCTCTGCCGCGGGGCCCCCCCCGGCCCGGCAGAGCCGCGGGGCAGCTTCAGCGCTTCACGTCCAAAACGCGGGCTTCTGTCAGAGCCGCGAGAGTTTCTTTTCTCGCGGCTCTCTTAATCCCGCGGGGCTGATGGGATTTCCCATCACCCTCGGCGGGATTAACAGAGCCGCGAGAACAGAAACTCTCGCGGCTCTGAAAGACGCCCGCGTTTTGGACGTGAAGAGCTGAAGATGCACGGAGGCTCTGCCGGGCAGGGGGGGGCCCCGCGGCAGAGCTCTTGAAGCTGCCGCGGCAGAGCTCTTGAAGCTGCCGCGGCAGAAGCAGCCGGTTTGGGGTTTTTTTTTATTTTAATTTGGAATGATAGGGGGGGGGGTGGTTAGGACTGGGAAGGGCTATGGGAGGGGGGGAGGCGAAACTGGAAGTAGGCTGATGGGTGGGGGAGGCTAAACTGGAAGTGGGCTGATGGGGGGGGGTGGTGAGGACTGGTAATGGGCAAGGGGGGTGGGGTGGTTAGGACTGGTAATGGGCCATGGGGGGGAGGCTAAGACTGGAAGTGGGCTGATGGGGGGGGGGGGGTTAGGACTGGTAATGGGCTATGGGGGGGGGGGCTAAGTGGGCTGATGGGGGGGTTAGGACTGGTAATGGGCTATGGGGGGCTAAGTGGGCTGATGGGGGGGTGTGGACTTGTAATGTGCTATGGGGAGGGGGCAAAGCTTGGAAGTGGGAGCGTAGGACTGGAAATCTGAAGATTGTTGGGGTTAGGTCTGGAAAATGACTATGGGGAGGGGGCTAAGGCTGGAAGTGGGGGGGTAGGACTGGAAATGGGCTGATGGGGGGGTTAGGACTGGTAATGGGCTATGGGGGGGCTAAGACTGGAAGTGGGCTGATGGGGGGGGTGTTAGGACTGGTAATGGGCCGGGGGGGGGGTTAGGACTGGTAATGGGCCATGGGGGGGGGGTAAGGACTGGTAATGGGCCAGGGGGGGGTGTTAGGACTGGTAATGGGCCATGGGGGGGGAGGCTAGGACTGGTAATGGGCTGATGGGGGGGGGGAGGGTTAGGACTGGTAATGGGCCATGGGGGGGGAGGCTAAGACTGGAAGTGGGCTGATGGGGGGGGTAGGACTGGTAATTGGCTATGGGGGGGGGCTAAGACTGGAAATAGGCTGATGGGGGGGCTAGGACTGGAAATAGGGTGATGGGGGGGTTAGGACTGGTAATGGGCTATGGGGGGCTAAGACTGGAAATGGGCTGATGGGGGGCTAGGACTGGAAATAGGGTGATGGGGGGGTTAGGACTGGTAATGGGCTATGGGGGGCTAAGACTGGAAATGGGCTGAATGTGGGGTAGGAATGGAAATTGGCTATGTGAGGGGGGCTAATACTGGAAATAGGATTATGGGGGGCTAGGACTGGAAATAGGGTGATGGGGGTTAGGACGTAATGGGCTGATGGGGGGTTAGGACTAGTAATGGGCTATGAGGAGGCTAGGACTGGAAATGGGCTGAGTGGAAGGAGGGCTTGAACTGCAAATAGCTGATGGGGACGGGGGCTTGGAATGGAAATGGGTTGTGAGGGGGAGGGAGCTAGGACTGGAAATGGGTGAGGGGGGGGGCTAGGACAGGAAATGGGCTGATGGGCTAGAATAGGACTGGAAATTGGCTGTTGGGGGTGCTAAGATTGGAAATGGGCTGTGGTGGGGGTTTGGATTGAAATGGACTCATGAAGGGGCTAGAACTGGAAGTAGGCTCATGGGGGGCTTGGATTGGAAATGGGCTGCGTGGCGGGGAGCTCGGATTTGCCATGGGCTGATGGTGGGGCTAGGAAAGGACTCGAACTGGGCTCATGGGGGGCTGGGATTGGAAATGAGCTGATGGAGGGACTTGGATGGGACTGCAAATAGATGGGGGAGCTAGGACTGGAAATGGGCTTATGGGGGGCTAGGACTGGAAATGGGCTGATGCGGGGACTAGAAGGGAGCGGATGCTGGGTGGGACTGGAACTAGAATGGAGCTGATGTTGGGGGAGGATTAGAATGGGATGGAGCTGGGAGAGTGAAATGGAGAGGGAAAAAATATTTTGTGTGGGAGGGAAGACAAATCTACAATTGTCCGGATATTGGGAGAGTAGGTGGGGATTGAGGATGGAGGGGTAAAATTTGAGTGGATGAAATAGGAATGAGGAAAGAGCAAAAAGGAGAAAGATTAGTATGTTAAAGCAGATGTAGAGAGAGAATGGAAAAAAACTAGAAGAGAGAAGAAAAGACAAATGGACAGCAGACGATGAAGAATTAGCGGAAGACACGAAGAAACCAGAAGAAAGTGGCTGGAGCAATTGCAGCTGAAAAAAAATGCACAAAAGGTAGAAAAATATCTCTTTATTTTGAATTTATTAATTGGAATATGTCAGCTCTGGGAAATGTGCATCATTAACGTCTGCGCTTTGTTTAGTACAAGAGCAAATTAATGTATAGTTGTATTTCTACAGTGTTGTACATTCCAAGTTTGGCTTTTGGGATTCCCAGTTTAATTATTGTCTTCCTGTTTCTAAATTGTGATTCCTTGTTTGGTGATGGTCTATGTTCTGCATGTGTAACTGAGCTGAGGTATTCTGTTTATGTAATTCCTATTTGACATTGCCACTTGTTCTCTTTCCCCAGTAGGTCATGTATTGTTGTTCTCTGAAATGTATTGGTTTAATATTTGCAGCGTTTCCTTTTGATAGTTAGGGTATGGTGCTTTATGAGTCCTGGTAGTGCTGTTAGGATACGGCGGGTTTGCTATGGGTTCTAAATGGGCAGTGTTTGTAGTAGTTCCTAATGTGCCTGGCGGTTGGTATTGGATTATAGTAATGTAGAAGTCTTTTAGTCTTTCTTTATTCATACACTCATTAAGAGGCATGTTTACTAAAAGTTCGTGTATGGTAACATTATGCAAATATTTATGCAAATGAGGCCCCTTATGCAAATGAGGCCCCGCACCGAGTCTCCGCACATGGCCCCGCACCCCCCTTGGGCCGCCCCTGCATACAGGGCAACATTTGCGTAATCGAAGTGTGGTAGAATGAGGGCCTGGAAAATGGTCCGGAAGTCATTATGAGGTAACATGGGCCTGAGGTGCCTTAGCTTTCTAATTTTATTGTAGACAGATCTGGTGGTGTTTCGTATGTGCTCCTTAAAGTCAAAATGCTGGTCCAGAGTAATCCTTAGGTAGCGGATGGAGAGCTTACTAGGGAGTTCCGCATCTCTTACCCTTAGGGAGGATGGGGGGGAGAAATCTTTGTTCCTTGATATGAACAGAACTTCAGTCTTCTTGAAGTTTATGCGGAGATTCTAAGATAGTAATCAGTCAGTGATAGCGTTGAAACAATTGATAAAACAAAAGGTGCATCTCCACAGGGTATAGGGCAATGGCTGGGACATTGTAGTGCCGAACACCACCTGCACGGATAGGGTGGCCACAGCATGTCATGCTGGGAAGTCACTCTCACCCTGACTGAGCAGTGGCCATGGCATGGCTAGGTTCCCCCATAATGCTATGCAGTATTTCTCTCAAGTGGTATTTATGTGTTCTTTTTTCTGGGGCCCAATCACTGACATACCTGCTTGGTGTGTGTGCTCACATCCCATTTTTGGGTGCACACAGTTCCTCCAGGAACATGCACTATGTACTAGCTAGCAGACTGTCTGCAGTTAGCATGTGTATGGCTGGAACCCCTTGCAGGGTACAGCGGGTGGAGACTGACTGTGCCCTCTGCTGGTGAATGTCAGATAGTGGTGGGGGGCAGCAGACTTCTCCAGCATTCTGCCTGTCTGCCATTACCTTATGTGATGCGTACAGATCTGCATTGACTGCCCTGTAGGGTGCCTGTTCCCCAGCAGGACTGGGGTTGATGGTTCTCTCTACTGCTCCCATTGCAGAGATGTGCAATGTGGATCTGTTGGTGGAAGGTCCTTTCCCCCCACCCTAAGCCACAGAGGGCGGGTTGGGTGGTGCTACATAATTTGCTTTTGGGTCCAAACACCCCCCTTCACCTATAACATGTGACCATGGCACCCACACAGGATATGCACTATTCTGGGTGCATCATAGTCCACAAGGGCTAGACGTGACTCGGAAATACAGATGGACATAAGTGTATCCTAGGTGCGTCTGCAAGGACTACCTATCACACACTGGCACTGATGGGGACCTGCAGCATAACCTATCTCAGTTAAGCCAGGTCTGCGGACCAGGTGCCGGGTGCCCCACCTCACCCTCAGGGTGAGCACAGGACCCGCACAATGTCACGGTCTGTAGCTACTCTGTGCCAGTAACACACACGGTCAGTTCCCCCTACCAGGCCTAGGTGCTGTGGGGGATGCATACCTACTACTACTACTACCTCTGCTATTTATCACTTCTATAGCACCATGCACACAGCGTTGTAAGCTAACCTACAAGAGGTAGTCAGCATACATGAGACAGTCTCTGCCCGTCAGAGTCATGCTCATCGGAGCTTACAATCTAGTTAGAATAGAATAGTAGATTAGTTAAAACAGTGCAGAGCATCAATTGGTTCATCAATCGGTTCTACGCAAGCATTAAATCGGTTCTACGCAAGGTACGGTGAGGTAAAGTTTGTCTGTAGTTGGTCATGAACGTTGATGGGGGTTGGGGTGAGATGAGGAAAGAGTCAGGATCTGAATGCAACGGTGAAAAGGTGGGTCTTCAGCCTGGACTTGAAGAGGGCCAGGGGGGGTGCCTGGCGCACAGATGCAGGTAGGCTGTTCCAGGCGTGAGGTGCAGCAAGGTGAAAGGAGCGCAGTCGGGAGTTCGCGGTGCGTGTGAAAGGCATTGATAGAAGTGATTTGTTAGCGGAATGCAAATTTCGAGAGGGGATGTAGGGAGAGATAAGAGATGAGAAGTATTGAGGGGTCATAGAGTGAATGCATTTATAGGTCAGCAGGAGAAGCTTGAATTGGATGCAGAGCTGGATAGGGAGCCAGTGAAGTGATCTGATAAGAGGAATAACATGGGCGTGGCGAGGCTGACAGAAGATTAGTCGAGCAGCGTGATTTTGTATAGATTGAAGGGGAAGGAGGTGGCTCACGGGAAGACCAGCAAGGAGTAGGTTGCAGTAATCGAGGCGGGAGGAGATTAAGGAGTAGATAAGCGTTTTGGTAGTGTGTTCACAGAGGAAGGGGTGGATTTTGCCGATGTTGTAGAGAAAGAAGTGGCAGGTCTTAGCTACAAGCTGGATATGCGCGGAGAAGGAGAGAGAGGTGTCGAAGATAACCCCTAGGTTGCGGGCCGAGGGAACAGGAAGGATAGTAGATCCATCCACATGGATTGAGAGAGGCGGAAGTGGGGGGAGGAGTTTATTTATTTATTTATTTAACAGTATTTCTATACCGCCTTCTCCTTCAATCAAGGCGGTCTCCACAGCAAACAATCATAAAAGTGTTCATGTGTTCTCATGCAGTGATGCGTGTTGTGTGTTTGAGGTGATGTGTATTTGATTTAATTTGATCTTTCTACAATGTGCGCTATTATACATTTTGAGCTATTATACATTCTTATATACAAGGGTCAGGGTGTGGGTAGGTCCGTTGTTCTAGCTTGATTAGTATGTCATGTGATGTGTCCATAGTGTTCAATGAATAGAGTTGTCTTCAGCTGTTTGCGAAAGTCTTTGAAGACTGTCGTTAGTCTCAGCTCGTCTGGGAGGGTGTTCCAGATTGTTGGGGCGGCCAGGGAGAGTGCTCGTTCCATGGTCTCCTTGCGGGTCTTGGTGAAGTCTTTTGGGGTGTTTACTCGGTTGGAGGTGCCTCTTCTCCTTGGTCGTGTGCTTGTGTCAGGTTGTATGAGTGTGTGTAGGCTGATGGCTGAGGAGTGTTGTTTGATCTTGAATATGTTTATGATTGTTTTGTATTTGATGCGTGAGCTGATTGGGAGCCAGTGTAGCTCTTTCAGTATGGGTGTGATGTGTTCTTGTCTTGTTGTGCCAGCTATTATGCGGGCCGCTTTGTTTTGTACCAATTGCAGCGGTTTGAGTGTTTGTTTTGTTAGACCCAGGTAGATTGGATTGCAGAAGTCTAATAGTGGGGTTATTAGTGCCTGGCAGACTGTGTGGAAGTGCTCAGGGGCGAGGAGGGGCTTCAATCGTCTGATGAGTCTCATTCTATGGTATGCGCTTTTGGTGGTTCTGCTTATGTGTGATTGGAGGTTCAGCTCCTTGTCCAGGGTCACTCCGAGGTACTTTACTTCTGATTTTATAGGTATGGTTGTGTCTTTTATCTTGATGTCTGGAGGGGGAACAAAGTCCGAGTTTCAAGTGATTATTAGTGCCTCAGTCTTGTTATAGTTTATAGAGAGGTTGTTGTTTTGAAACCAGCTTGTCATTTGTATGAGACAGTTTGTTATTTTGGAGTAGTCCGGGTTGTCAACTGATATAGGTGTGTATATCATGATGTCATCTGCATAGATTGTATATTGTATGTTGTGCTCTTTCATGATGTCACATATTGGCTGGATGTAGATGTTGAATAGGAGTGATGATAAGGCCGATCCTTGTGGTACTCCTTGAAGTACTTTTATGGGACGGGAGGTGTTGTGGCCTGTATCTGTCTGTCGGTGAGGTATGAGTGGAACCATTGCAGGGTGGGACCATGTAACCCGATGTTCTGTAATCTCTTCAGTAGAGTTTTGTGATCCACTGTGTCAAATGCTGATGAGATGTCTATGAAGATCATTATGATTCCTTTTTTAGTGTTGTCTATGAGGCGGAGAATGCTGTCGAAGAGGTATAGCAGAAGTGTTTCCACCCCATGGTTGGGGTGAAAACTGTGTTGGTTGTTGTCCAGTGGAGCGTGGTTGTCGATGTGCTCTTGTAGTTGGTGCTGTACTGTTTTTTCGATTATTTTTGCCAGTAGGGGTATGCTGGAGATTGGTCTGTATGCTGCTGGGTTGTTCTTGTCGAGTGTGGATTTCTTCGGGATAGGTCTTATTGTGGCGAGTTTTAGTTGATTTGGCATGCACCCTTGTGTTAGGGAGCTGTGCACCATTGTTGTGTATAGTGTGGATGAAGCTTGATTTGGTGGCTTTGATCCAAGTCACTGGGCAGGGGTCTGTAGGAGCCGTGCTTGTGTTGATTGCTGTGATGATTTGGGAGAGCTGCTCTGTAGATGGGGTGCTGAATGTGCCCCAAGTTTTCGGGGGTGCGTTATGCTTTGTGGCTGGGCTGGGTCTTATTTGTTCTGCTGAGTGGAATTTTTCTTGGATGTGGTCAGCAAATTTTTGTGGGTCTATTTGCACTTCGTCTTCTGTTTTCTGCTCCTTGGTGAGGGTTTTCACGATTTTGAATAGCTCTCTAGGTTTTTTTTGGAGTTGCGTAGGATGTTTGTGTGGTATTCTCTCTTAGTTTGGTTGATGCGTTCATTGTTTTGTTTTTGCTTTGTTAGGTATAATTCCTGGGTCTCGGGTGACTTGTTCTGTCTCCATCTCCGTTCTAATTTTCTGAGTTCCCTCTTTTCGCTTCGTATGGTTTTTGAGTACCATGGTTTGTGCTGCAATTTGTTGCAGCGACGTTTCCTGAGTCTGTGATCTGTTGCTTTGGCGGCGTTGTAGATGGTGTTGTTTCAGTTGGTGATTTGGGCTTCTAGGTCATCTTTTTCTGTTGCTAGGAGTTGTATCGTGTCCTGTAGGAGCTGGTCCCTGTCAAAGCTCTTGAATCTTCTTTGTGTGGGTGTGTTGTCCAGGCATTTGTCTGGTTTATCTTCTTGTACAATGTTTATTTTAATTATGTGGTGGTCGGACCATGGTACTGGTGTTATGGTGGGTGTTGATATAAGTCCTCTCGTGGTTAGGTAGCTGGGTGTGAAGATGAGGTCTGGTGCTGATCCGTGTCTGTGTGTTGGGGTGTTGATTATTTGGGTGAATTGAAGGGAACTCAACACTTGTAGGAAAGATTCTGCATCTTTGGCGTTGGTGGACCTGAGGTTGAAGTCTCCTAGCAGTAGTGTAGGTTTGTGGTTTGAGTTGATTGCGCAGACTGCTTCGATGGTTGAGGCTAGTTCATTGGGTGGTGCACGGGGCACTCTGTAGGTGAGGCATATGGCCATGTTTTCGTTCTCAATAGTGATGGTGTTACATTGTTGGGTATCTGTGGCACTTCGTGATTTGAATTTTAGGCTGTTCTTTGCAATTATCAGGACTCCTCCTCCTCGCCTGTGCACACGTGGGCAGTTGTATGCCATGTATGTGTCCGGCACCAATTGATTGAGTAATACGTTGTCGGTGGGGCTGAGCCATGTTTCTGTGATGCAAAGTACGTCGGGTTGTTGGTCATCTATGTGGTCTGCTAGGGTGTAAATCTTGTTGCGTATGGATCTGGTGTTTATTAGCTCTATTGCTATTGACCTTGTGGTGATTGTTGTTCCGTGTGCTTCCTTTGAGTTAGCGTGGGTGTTGGACTTGTGCCTGGGTTGTCTCTTTTTCATGGGTGTTCTGTGTGTGGCCTTGTGGAAATACTGTGGGCTTATGTATGTCCATGCTGTTGGTGGTGGCCATGGTGTGTTTGTGTGTGGGTGGTGGAATTGTGTATGTGTTGGAAGGAGTTGTGTGAGGAGGAGGGTGAGGGGGAGAATCATTGTGGTGTGCATGTTGTCTTTGTATGGTCCTGTTGTTTTCACTTACGTTTTGCTGCTTTCCCTCTGGCTGCTTCCTGGTAATTTCTGAGTGCCTTCTGAATGGCTTGTCAGTGGGCCTGCTCCCTCTTTTATTTCCTCTTTTGCTCGCCCTTGTGCCTTTCCTAAGGGCCACACCAAAGGGCCCACTGGCGAGGCCCTCAGGTGCGGACCCGCCAGGCACAGGCATGCCCTGCAGGAACGCCGCTTTTAAGGTGTCCGGGCTGCTGCTGTGTTGCTGCCACTGCCCCGATTGGGCAGGAGCTTCTGAGTGGGAGGATTTCCTGCTCAGGCACTCCACCCTGATCGGGGGAGCTGCGGAGGACTGCTGTGTGGAGGAGGCTGCAGCGGCTCCCTGTATGCAGGGACGCCGCTTTTAAGGTGTCCAGGCTGCTGCTGTGTTGCTCCCACTGCCCCGATTAGGCAGGAGCTTCTGAGCGGGAGGATTTCCTGCTCAGGCGCTCTACCCCGATCGGGGGACCTGCAAAGGACTGCTGTGTGGAGGAGGCTGCAGCGGCTCCCTGTATGCAGGGATGCCGCTTTTAAGGTGTCCAGGCTGCTGCTGTGTTGCTCCCACTGCCCCGATTGGGCAGGAGCTTCTGAGCGGGAGGATTTAGGTAGAAAGACAAGGAGTTCAGTCTTGGTCATATTCAATTTCAGTTGTCGATGAGACATCCAGGCAGTGATGTCCGAAAGACAGGCAGAGATCTTGGATTGGGTTGCTGGAAGAAACATTAGGTGTAGAGAGGTAGATTTGTGAATCATCGACATAGAGATGGTACTAAAAGCCATGGGAGGAGATAAGCGCACCAAGGCCTTGGGCATAAATAGAGAAGAGGAGGGGGCCCAAGACAGATCCCTGGGGTACACCTACATGGAGCGGAGTAGGGGAGGAGGAGGAGCCACCAGAGCATATGCTGAATGAGCGATGGGAGAGGTAGGAGGAGAACCAGGATAGTATGGAGTCCTTGAAGCCAAGCGAGGAGAGGGTAATGAGGAGAAGGTCGTGGTCAACAGTGTCAAAGGCAGCAGAAAGGTCAAGAAGGATGAGGATAGAATAGAGGCCCTTAGATTTAGCCAGGAACAGGTCGTTTGTGATTTTTGTGAGGGCCGTTTCAGTGGAGTGTAGGGGATGGAAGCCGGATTGAAGTGGGTCGAGGAGGGCCTGGGAGGTGAGGAAGTCGAGGCAGCGATGGTGGACTGCTCATTCTAATAGTTTGGATATGAAGGGAAGGAGGGAGATGGGTCGATAGAAGGGCATGTGGGATCAAGTGAGGGTTTCTTGAGGAGGGGTGTGACAAAGCATATTTGAAGTCATCGGGAACAGTTGCAGTGGAGAGTGAGAGGCTGAGGATATGAGTGATGGAGGGGGCAATGGTGAGGGGGATGGAATGCAGGAGATGGGTGGGGATAGAGTCTGATGGACAGGTGGTGGGTTTGGAGGAGGACAGAAGGAGTGCAGTTTCTTCCTCAGCGATCGGAGGGAAGGAGGAGAGGGTGGCAGAGGGAGTATGGGTGGGGGAGGAGAATTGGGAGGAGGGGAGGTAGATGGGGGGTAGGGAATTGGAGGGTAATCTTGTGGATCTTGTCGTGGAAGTAGTCGGCTAGGGTTTGGGCAGAAAGGGAGGGTGGGATCGGGGTTGGGGGACCTTGAGGAGAGAATTGAGGGTATTAAAGAGACGGCGAGGATCAGAGGCAAGAGAGTTGGTCAGATGGATGTAGTAATCTTGTTTGGCAAGTGCTAAGGCTGACTGGAATGAGCCAAGCATGAATTTGAAGTGTAGAAGGTCTTCCAGGGAGCGGGATTTGGACCAAGCTTGTTCGGCAGAACGGGTGCAGATGCGTAGGTAACAGATTGTGGGTGAAAGCCAGGGTTGGGGAGTAGATAGTTTGACAGGACATGGGGTGGGAGGGGCAAGGGTGTCAAGGGCTGAGGATAATGTGGCATTGAATGAGGATAATGCCACGTCAATGGACTTGGAGGATAAAATGGTGGGAAGAGATGGAGAAATGGTGGAGGAGAGAGTCAGGGGATCAATAGTATGAAGGTTTCTAAATAGGACGGAGGAGACAGGACGAGGTTGGGATGGCGGAAGTTGAAGAGTAAATGTTAAGAGGTGATGGTCAGATGAGGGAAGGATTGATTTGTGGAAGTTTGAAGGAGAAGAGTTGGAGAATAGTATTAGGTCAAGGCAGTGGTCGTATAGGTGTGTGGGGGCAGTGGAGCAGGGCTGGAGATCAAACGAGGAGGTAAGAGCGAGGAACTTTGAGGCATGGGGGTTGAAGGGGTTGTCGATGTGAATGTTGAAATCACCAAGAATAAAAGTGGGGGAGGAGGGATCCATAAAGGCAGAAAGCCAGGAGTCGAAGTCGGTGAGGAAGGTTGATTTGGAATTGTCCGGTGGGCGATAAATAACAGTTATTCGGAGGGGAAGTGGTGAGAGGAGGCGAATGGAGTGAACTTTGAAGGAGTCTCTATGGGGTGGCAGAAGGGGTTGGAATTGGCAGGAGGGAGAGAGTAGGAGGCCAACATCACCACTGCGACCAGTAAGTCGGGGTGTATGGGAGAAATGGCAGCCTCCATAGCAGAGAGAGGCAATGGAAGCGGTGTCGTCAGGGGGGAGCCAGGTCTCAGTCAAGGCAAGAAGGTGTAAGGCATTGGAGATGAAAAGGTCATGAATAAAAGCAGTTTTTTTGATGACTGAGCATGCGTTCCATAGGGCACATGAAAATGGGAGAGCGGAAGGGGGAGGAGAGGGATATGGATAAATTTGGATAAGTTACATGTGGATTTCTTATCAGAATAGCGTGGGGGTCTATTTCTAGGGTAATGCCAAGATTTAGAGGGAGCAGGGTGTGTCTAGGTAAGTGTGCGGGAGGGGAAATGAGGGGTCAATTGATGGTAACAGGTAGGTTATGTGAGGGATTATATTTGGGGGTAGGGTTGGGGTTAATATCTATGGATAATTGAGTGTGGGATGAATGGGGGAGGGTGGGAGGAGGGAGGAGTGGGATGTGGATGAGATTAGATGGGGTACATGAGGAACTTTTCTAGTGTGAGAACGAAATCGGGGGGGGGGGGGAGGAGGCAGAGTTGCGATTGATGTTACCAGATGAGAGAAGGAGAAGGAGTATTAGATAGCGAGGTATAGTGGAGATGGTACGGCGGAAGCGAGGGTGGAGTTGCCTTAAAGAGAGGGGGGCTGGTTGAATGCGGGGGATGGTGTGAAGAAGCTCAAGAGCTGGTGCAAGGCTGGGGGGCAGGATGGAGGGAGAAGTGAGGAAGGTAGAGAGGGGGGCTGGTTGAATGCGGGGGATGGTGTGAAGAAGCTCAAGGGCAGGTGCTAGGCTAGGGGGAAGAGTGGGGGGGAAGTGAGGAAGGTGTGGGAAAGGTAGGGGAAGAGGAGGGAAGGTATTGGTAGGAGGGGAGGCAGTTGGGGAGGATAATGAAGAAGAGGACAATGAGATGTGGGGCCATGGTAGTGGGCAGCAAGGTTTGAACAAGCAGTGGGTAGCAAGTTCTGGGCAGACAATGGGTAACACTTGATAGGCAGACAAGCAGGCAGTGGGTAGTGATTCAATGCAAGCAATGGGTAGAAAGCAGAGGATAAGCAGTGGATAGCAGTTCTAGACAACAGTGGGTGATGGTACTATGCAACCATGGTTGGCGACAGTATGCAATTAATGGGTGGCAGTACTATGCAACAATGAATAAGCAATGTATGACAGTTCAGTACAACAGTGGGTAGTAATACTATGCAAACAATGGGTGGCAACAGTATGCAAAACAAAACAATGGGTGGCAAACAATGGGTGACAACAGTATGCAATGGGTGGCAATGCAATGTGTGCCTTTGAGTCGGTCCTGACTCCTGGCGACCCAGAAGCTCCTGGGTTTTCTTGGCAGTGTCACCGGAAGTAGATTACCAGGCCTTTCTTCTGAGGCAATGGAGGCAAAGTTAAGTGACTTGCTCAAGGCCACAAGGAGTGGGAATTGAACCCTGGTTGCTTGGTTACCAAGCCAGTGTTCTAACCACTAGGCTACTCCTCCATGGGTGGCAACAGTATGCAAGACAATGGGTGGTAGTACTATGCAAGCAATGAGTAAGCAATGGATAATGGTTATATGCAGCGATGGGTATGCAGTTCTATGCCCAGCAGTGGGTAGCAGTACAATGTGGGCAATGGGCGCAATGCTAGGCAAGCAGAGGGTAGAGGTACTGTGCAGGCAGTGGGTAGTATTTCAGTGCCAACAATGGGTAGCAGTACAGCGCAGGCAGTGGGTAGCAAGTTCTAGGCGGGCAATGGGAAGGAAGACAAAGGAGAGTCACCTGAGGGCACCAGGGTGGAGCTCATGAGCTGGTTCAGTCCGGAAGCGATTTGTGGAGGAGCGATCAAGCCTGTCTGGCCCCAGCAGCTACGGAGCACCGGAGCTTGCGCCCTGGCGAGGCCCTCAGGCGCGGGCCCGCCTGCCAGTGGAGTCTTTTTCAGATGTTGCCCCGCCTCTCACAGCCCCGATTGGGCTGGAGTCTCTGGCCCCGTTCAGGAGCTCTGTGTTGGTTGTGATGGCTTACACGTGTGTGGGCCCTTCCCGCCGGCGTCATCTTTTTCAGATGTTGCCCCACCTCCCACAGTCCCAATTGGGCTGGAGTCTCTGGCCCCGTTCAGGAGGGCCCTTCCCACGGCAGTGTCTTTTTCAGATGTTGCCCCGCCTCCCACAGCCCCGATTGGGCTGGAGTCTCCGGCTCCATTCAGGAGCTCTGTGTTGGTTGTGCTGGCTGCCACGTGTTTGGGCCCTTCCCGCCGGCGGCGTCTTTTTCAGATGTTGCCTCGCCTCCCACAGCCCCGATTGGGCTGGAGTCTCCGGCCCCGTTCAGGAGCTCTGTGTTGGTTGTGCTGGCTGTCACGTGTGTGGGCCCTTCCCACCGGTGGTGTCTTTTTCAGATGTTGCCCTACCTCCCACAACCCCAATTGGGCTGGAGTCTCCGGCCCTGTTCAGGAGCTCTGTGTTGGTTGTGCTGGCTGCCACGTGTGTGGGCCCTTCCTGCGGCCTGCATCTTTTTCAGATGTTGCCCCACCTCCCACAGCCCCGATTGGGCTGGAATCTCCGGCCCCGTTCAGGAACTCTGTGTTGGTTGTGCTGGCTGCCACGTGTGTGGGCCCACGTGTGTGCGCATGAGCCGGTGTTTTGAAGAATCAGTACTAAATGAGACACGTGGGTCTAGATAAGCAGCGGTGTCTTTGACTGAAGACATATTTTTATCGTTTGGATTGAAGAGTCGGCGATTTGAACATTTTGAATTGAATAAGGCTACATCGGTCAAGATAAGCAGCGGTGGTCCTTGACTGAAGACGCATTTTATTTATTTTTGAAATTGATTGAAGACGTATTTTATCTATTTTTTGGAGTCAAATGAAATTTTAACAGAAGCAACATATACACAGCCATTTAGGCCCCTGAGGAAGGTTTTACGAAATACGGCCTGTGTTGGGCCAGCGGCTGAAGTGGTATATTTAAATAAAATTTATTATTATTTTACGTCCTTTTTGCATTCCACGTTTTTTACTGGGTTGTTTGCCATGTGTGTGGGCCCTTCCCGCCGGCGGCATCTTTTTCAAATGTTGCCCCGCCTCCCACAGCCCCGATTGGGTTGGAGTCTCCGGCCCCGTTCAGGAGCTCTGTGTTGGTTGTGCTGGCTGCCACGTGTGTGGTAGCAGCTATAGAGATGTAGCCTACTGCTTACTTCAGTGACTGTGGAGGCAGAGGTCATGGGCTTGATCCCACAGTGGTGTTATTTAGGAATGCTGTCTGAGGCTTTTCCTTTTCATTTCAATCAGTGCTGCCAGCAGAAATACCCTCACAGTGCTGTAGCCTAAGGTGCCTCATAGGTGTCCTATAGGGCGCCCTGTAAAGCGCCCTATTCAGCGCCCTATAGGGCACATTATAGGGTGCCATGGCAGACAGAGCACTTTATAATGTGACCTATGGGGCGCCTTATAGGGTGCCTTATATGGCACCTTAGGTTATGGCACTGTGAGGGTGTTTTTGCTGGCAGTACTGATTTAAATTAAAAGAAAATGCCTCAGACAGCCTTTTTAGATTACACCACTGCGGGATCGAACCCATTACCTCTGCCTCCACAGTCATTGCAGTAACATTGTTATAGCTTCTAAGCACTGTGCTGGTATGTACTTTGGGTTAACGTGCCACGGCGCCCACTATCGCGCGATACAGATTCTTGCTACCTTAGGACTGGAACGCCCACTCCTTATATGCCATTCTTCACATTATCGCTGCAACTAGCGTTGGTAACATTAAGACGGTTTAGTAAACATACCCCTAAGAAGCCAGACTCCACATGAGTAACAAGACCAGAGAAATAAAAGAGATGCAGTTTCCCATACTGTGTAAAATAGTAAGACAGTGCAAAGTTCAATCACAAAAATTGAAAATAAAATTATTTTTTCTACCTTTGTTGTCTGACCATTTTATTCTCTGATCATGCTGGTCCTGATCTGAGGCTTCTGCTTTCTTCTGTCTTCTCTTATCTCTCTTTCTATGTTCTCTAGTCTATCTGCCATTTCTTGTCTCTTCTTTTGTTTTCTTCACTTCCTTACATCTTGGATATTGATATTTTCCTTTCATCTTTCTTCTATTTCTTTCTTTCTCTCTCTGTCCAGATAAGATAAGATAAGATAAGATAAGATATGCCATACTGGGTCAGACCAAGGTCCATCAAGCCCAGTATCCTGTTTCCAACAGTGGCCAATCTAGGTCATACGTACCTAGCAGTTTCCCCAAAAGACACAGGTTCTGCAATGCTTGTACTAGGTCAAGCATTGATATCCTGGGTCCCTTCTTAATAATGGTTTATGGACCTTTCCTCCAGGAACTTGTCCAAACCTTTTTTAAACCCAGCTACACTAACAGCCTTTACTACATCCTCCGGTAACAAATTCCAGAGTTTGATTACACGTTGAGTGAAAAAATATTTTCTTTTATTAGTCTTAAATAGTTTACCCTGTAGCTTCATTGCATGTCCCCTAGTCTTCCTATATTCTGATAACGTAAACCAAGATTTCATTGCTCTTTACTATCTAATTGTTTCATTAAGATTTCATTAAGTCCACCAAGATTGGTATACATCCAAGGGTGTTGAAAGAACTGAAATATGAGATTGCAGACCTGCTATCAGTAATCTGTGAACTATCATTAAAATCATCTCTAATACCTGAAGATTGGAGGATCGCCAATGTAACACCAATTTTTAAAAAGGGTTCCAGGGGTGATCCGGGAAACTACAGACCGGTGAGCCTGACGTCAGTACCAGGAAAAATGGTAGAAACCATCATAAAGAATAAAATTACTCAGCATGTAGATAGTCACAACCTAATGGGAGACAGCCAACATGGCTTTAGACAAGGAAGATCTTGTCTTACTAATCTGTTATGTTTTCTTGAAGGAGTGAATAAACAGGTGGACAAAGGTGAGTTGGTTGATATTATGTATCTGGACTTTCAGAAAGCCTTTGACAAGGTCCCTCATCAGAGACTTTTGGCAAAACTAAAGAGTCATGGGATAGGAGACAGTGTACTATTGTAGATCAGGAACTGGTTCAAAGATAGAAAGCAGAGGGTAGGGCTAAATGGCCAAGCCAGGGAGAGCAAGAACCAGACGAGCACAGCTAGGAATCAGGTCAGGAAGTAGGCCCATGAGGACCAGAAGAGCTAGGCAACCTCGGGAAGAAAACAGATCAGCATGCAGGTTAGAGTGAGCCAGAAGATCCAGCCAACCTGAAGAAGAAGTGATTTCAGGATGCAGAGCAGAGAGATCCAGAGGAAGCAGGGGCATCAGATCAGAATGCAGGCCAGAGGGATCTGGAGAAAGCAGGGAACCTCAGCCAGAAATGAGGTCAGAATGCACGCTACAGGAAGCAGGAGGAAGCAGGGAAGCATCCCTAGAAATCCAGCCTGAATGTAGACTAGAGGGATCTGGAAAAAGCAAGAAACCTCAGCCAGAAATCAGATCAGGACCTGTACCAGAGGAATCTAGAGGAACCACAGAGCATCATTCAGAAATTAGATCAGAATCCAGCCCAGATGGATCTCGACAACCACAGACTGAACGGATGTGTGAATCTTTCAGAGACGTCCCCGGCACTTCTGTCGAAGAGCAGGTTCACAGCCAACCCAGGCAGAACTTAGGACAAGGACTGGAAATTTGTCAACCAGGGAGAGACACAGAGTGCATGATGAAGGAGGAAGAATGGACTTGGGGCAGCAGGGAAGAGAAAGGATCCCCTCTGCAAGGTCGATCCGTCGATCCGTCCCTCCGTGCAGGCTGTGAGAGGCGCGAAGGGAGTGTGTCTCCCTCGTGTCTCTGTTAAGCCCGCAGGGGCTGATGGGAAATTTCCCATCAGCCCCTGCGGGCTTAACAGAGACGCGAGGGAGACACGCTCCCTTCGCGCCTCTCACAGCCTGCATGGAGGGAGGGAGGGACGGATCGACCTTGCAGAGGGGGCCCCCGCGGGTCAGTCCATGCTGCCGCGGCAGCAGAGGGGGCCCCGCGGCAGCAGCCAGCAGGTTTTTTTTAAAATTTTATTTAAAAACAAAAAAGCTAACTTCCATTTTTGTGGGCCCTTGCCAGCTGTGGGCCCTACGCCATGGCGTACATGGCGTATAGGTAAATCCGGCCCTGCTCCCCAGTGTCAGCCCCTTTCCAGTCCTCACTCTCAGTACCTTCCAATGTCAACTTGCATTCCCATGACTGCCACTGGTGTCCATTCCCTTCCAGTCCTCCTCCTTCCCCACTGACCAGTCCCTTCTAGTACATATACTATGGCAGCCCCTCTCAGATCCACTCCCTTCCAGTTCCATTATCCCATCCCCTCGTATCAGTCCATTTGTAGCCTTAGCCCACAGTTTTCTTCCAGGGCCAGCAGCTCTATCCTCCCCTACCCACAATCAGCCCATTCCCAGTCAAAGCCCCCCAATCAGCTCGCTTCCAGTGCTAGTCGTCCCCCCTCAACCGCATTACCAGTGCTAGCCTCCCCTAATCAGCCCAATACCAGTCCTACCCCCCCCCCATCAGCTCATTACCAGTACTAGCCTCCCCTAATCAGCTCATTTCCAGTGCTAGTCTCTCCTCAACCCCATTACCAGTGCTAGGCTCCCCTAATCAGCCCATTACCAGTCCTACACCCCCATCAGCCCATTACCAGTCCTACACCCCCATCAGCCCATTACCAGTCCTAGCCTGCTCTAATCAGCCCATTTCCAGTCCTAACCTCCCCAGTCAGCTCATTTCCAATGCTAGCCCCCCATCAGTCGCGTACCAGTCCTGCACCCCTATCAGCACATTACCAGTCCCAACCCCCCCCTTGATCAGTCCATTCCCAGTCCTAGCCTTCCCTAATCAACCAATTACAAGTCCTAGCCTCTCCATCTGCCCATTATAATCCTAACCCACACAGTCTCTCCCCTCTGTCCAGCATTTATCCCCCGTCTGTCCAGTATGCCCCCTGTCTCTTCCCTTTGTCCATGTCAGCCCCCCTCCCTCCCTCCATGTCAGCCCCCCTCTGTCCATGTCAGCCCCCTCTCCCTCCATCCATCCATGTCAGCCCCCCTCCCTCCATGTCAGCCCTCCCTGTCCATGTCAGCCCCCTCCCTCCATCCATCCCTCCATGTCAGCCCCCTCTGTCCATGTTAGCCCCCTCCCTCCCTCCCTCCATCCATCCATCCATCCATCCATGTCAGACCCCCCTCCCTCCCTCCATCCCTCCATGTCAGCCCTCCCCTCCCTCCCTCCATCCATGTCTGCCCCCCTCTCTCCATGTCAGCCCCCTCCCTCCCTCCATCCATCCATATCAGCCCCTCTCCCTCCCTTCATGTCAGCCCCCTCTGTCCATATCAGCCCCCCCCTCTGTCCATGTCAGCCCCCCTCCCTCCCTCCAGGTCAGCCCCCCTCCCCATGTCAGCCCCATTGCAGGTTCCCTGCTCCCCTCTCCCCATGTCTGCCTCCTTCTTCTGCAGCCATGGCTCCCTGTCTCTTAGGGAACCACGGCTATGCCTGTAAAACCATTGCGGAGCCTTTCTGTCTCTAAACGGGCTCCATGCAGCAGTGTCCCGCCTACAAAGGAAGTGGTAAACAACTTCCTTTAGAGGCGGGACAATGCTGCACGGAGCCCGTTTAGAGACAGAAAGGCTCCACAACGGTTTTACAGGCACAGCCGCGGTTCCCTAAGAGGCAGGGAGCTGTGGCTGCAGAAGATTGGAGTCTGTGAGTTTGCCACTGCCGAGAAGCAGACTCGGCAGCGGCAGCAACTTGTGTGTTTTTTTTGTTTTTTTTAATGGCGGAGTGAGGCAATCCCCGCTAAATCCTGTGGTGACACCCGTGGGGGTCACGACCCACAGGTTGAGAACTGCTGATCTAAATAATGCATTTGGAAGGCATTCACAATTTTTTTTTAAATTTTTTATTTATGCACTTTTCAACAAATATACAACAATTAATCTTGCTGGAAAAGGGCAACGCACTGGAAATAATACAAGTCAAAAACATCCAATCTGTAGCATAGGAAAGAAAAAAATAAACTCAGCTGCGCCTAACAGTCCCTAACATGAAAGAGAAGAATACACAATTCCAAGAGATTTATAAAGAAGAAAAACAAATCGAATACATGAGAAACAGAGGAAGTTATTACAAAGCTAATTAGCTCACTCTAACAACAAAAAAAGGGCTTGCTTAGGGAGGCTTAACAGTATTAGCATGGACAACCACTGTCTTAGAAGGGATAAAGGTAGACAGCTGGGATTGGTCTAGAAAAACATAGCTAATCCTAGCCGCCTTGACTAGGCATTTACAAAGGAAACAGGAAAGAATAATCCCCCCAGCTGAAGTACACCAGGTTTAAGAATCAAAAACTGTTTTCTCCTCTTTTGTGTAGCCCTGGAAACATTTGGGAAGATCTTAATAGTGGAACCCATAAACTCTTTAACTGAGGATCAAAAATACATTTTTAACAACCAATCTCTGTCAAAGTCTAATGCCAGGGTGACCAACAAAGTAGCAGTCATTCCGGAATCAGACCCCGACTGCTTCAAATAACCAGTTAGATCCAAGCTATCAGAGAAGAGGGCCATAGAAACAGAGAAAAATGACAGAAAAAGACCACATGGCCTATCTAGTCTGTCCTTCCAAAGAAACAACAGTCCCCTTTTTTCCTTTAGAGATCCTCTGTGTTTGTCCCATGCTTTTTTGAATTCAGATACTGTCCTCATCTCTACCACCTCCACTGGGAGACTATTCCATGGATCCACCACTATTTCCGTAAAGAAATATTTCCGCGTATCACTCCTGAATCTATCCCCTTTCATCCTCATCCCATGTCCCCTCAACGCAGTATTTGCTTTCAATCGAAAGAGGCTCTCCCCCCCTGTGCATTTATGCTGGAGAACATAAAACCTGACCCACCCGCTCAGTCTTCTTAACCTTAGAAACAGGCAAATAATAAGCATGAGAAATTGGAAGAATAGATTCTGCAGAAATCTTCAAACATTAATCAAAAATCTCTTAAAGAGTTCCAATGGTGACATATATGGAACCGTGTTGTTGTTGTTAAGTGCCGTCGAGTCGGAGTCGACTCATGGCGACCCTCTGGATAGCTATCCTAAATTGTGATCGGTCTTCAGTCAGGCGGCTCATTCTTGACAGACTGGTATCCGTAGCTGCTGTTATTGTATCGATCCATCTCATTGCTGGCCTTCCTCTTTTGTGTTGACCTTCTATCTTGCCAAGCATGATGTCTTTCTCTAATGATCTCTCTCTTTACATGATGTGTACAAAGTATGAAAGTTGAAGTCTTGTCATCTGAGCTTCTAAAGAAAGCTTAGGTTTGATCTCTTCTGGTACCGACTGGTTTGTTCTTTGGGCAGTCCATGGTATACACAGTATTCGCCACCAGCACCATAATTCAAAGGCATCAATTTTCTTCCTGTCTGTCTTTTTCACTGTCCAGCTTTCACATCCATATAATGTTATTGAAAATACCATGGCTTGAACAAGTCGAATCTTTGTATGGAGAGAGATATCTCTGCTCTTGAGAATCTTATCTAGGTCTTTCATAGACATTCTGCCAAGAGCAATGCATCGTCTGATTTCTTGACGGCTTGTTACTTCTTTATTGATAGTTGATCCAAGTACGTTAAAGTTGTTCACAGATTTCAATTTCTTCTCCTTCAGTGATGAACCTATTGGTTATGCCAGTTGTCATGATCTTTGCCTTCTTTACATTAAGGTGCAGGCCATTTTGAGACTATGTTCTTTGATTGTGAGAAGCAAATGTTTCAGATCATCTTCACTTTCAGCCAGTAATGTGGTATCATCAGCATAGCGAAGGTTGTTGATGAGTCTTCCACCAATCTTCACACCTCTATTGTCTTCATATAATCCTGCTACTCTGATGATTTGTTCTGCATATAAATTAAACAGGTAGGGGGAAAGTATGCAACCTTGTCTTACACCTTTGCTTATTTTAAACCATTCTTTTTCTCCTTGTTCCGTTCGAACTGTTGCTCACTTGGTTTGCAGCTTGTCATGCTGTGAGGGCTTGTGTGCATCAGTGATGCTGAGAGCTAACTATCGGTAGTTTAACTACTGGCAGGGTCTCACAAGATGGACAGGTCTCAGCTGAGGTGCCAGACCAAGACAAACCACCCATCTGGGCAGCAGCAGAATGGAATAGTGTTGAAGGCGGAGGATCACATTTCTGTGACAACGGCAACAACACCAAACTTAAACTGAACGGAGGAAAGGCCCAGCAATCTACTTCTGTATCTTGCCATAAAAACCCAATGGAGAGTTACAACAAAACAAATTGTGCTATAGTGATGGAAGATGAGACCCCCAGGTTGGAAGGCACTCAATTAGCTACTGGGGAAGAGCTGAAGACTTTTCAGAGTAAAGTCAGCATTTATGATGTGGTTGGATCAAAGCCCTCTGGACATCCGACTGCTGTTGTAGCTGCGCATGAAATGAGAGTCAGAAGCTGTAAAAATGTCTTACGCATTGGAACATGGAACATACGAAACATGAACCAAGGGAAGTTGGAGGTGGTCAAGAATGAAATGGATCGTGTACAACTTGATCTTTTGGGTGTCAGCGAACTGAAATGGACTGGCATCGGCCACTTTGCATCAGATGATCACATGGTCTACTATGCTGGAAATGAAAGACAAAGAAGAAATGGTGTTGCATTTATAATAAAGAAGAAACTTGCAAGAACTGTAATGAAATACAATGCAGTCAGTGAACGCTTAATCTCTATTCATCTATGAGGAATGCCTATCAACACAACTATAATTCAAGTATATGCCCCAACAACAGCTGCAGAAGAGAATGAAATTGAAGAGTTAATGAACAAGTACAAGCTGAAATTGACAGAACATGCAAACAGGATATCCTGATAGCCATGGGTGACTGGAACGCAAAAGTTGGCAACAAAGAAGAAGGCAAAGTATTTGGAAAATATGGACTTGGCAACAGAAATAAAGCTGGAGAAAGACTGATAAAATTTTGCAAGACCAACGATTTATTCATCTCAGACACCTTCTTCCAGCAACACAAGCGGCAACTATACACATGGACTTCACCCAATACCCTTCCACTACTCCTGATTGTATTGCTGTGTCACCGCCTTGATTGTATGATAAGGCGGTATAGAAATACCATTAAATAAATAAATAAAATAAATTGTATAAAAATCAAATTGACTTCATCTGTGGAAGTTAACGATGGAAAAGCTCTGTAACATCAACAAAGACAAAACCTGGAGCTGACTGTGGTGCAGATCATCAACTACTAGTATACAAACTCAAGCTAAAGTTGAAAAAGAGAAAACCACTCATGAATGCAGCAAAATATGACCTTGAGAATATACCACTGGAATTTATAGACTGCCTGCAAAATTGATTTGCTGCTTTAGATACAAATGACAGAGCTCCAGAAGAGTTATGGAATGGCATCAAGAAGGTTGTGTTGGAAGAAAGCGAGAAGTCTCTACAAAAGATGAAAAAGCAAAAACGGTCAAAATGGATGATGGAAGAAACTCTGAAAATTGCCCAGAAATGCGGAGAACCTAAAGCCAGAGAAGAAAGAAAGACAATCGCCGAACTCAACAGAGATTTCCAACATGCAGCAAGACAGGACAAGGAAAAGTACTACAATGACGCATGCAAGGAAATAGAAGCAGAAACTATTAGAGGAAGAACAAGATCGGCTTTCCTAAAGCTACGAGAGTTAAAGAAAAAGTTCCAGCCTCGAATTGGAATGTTACAAGATGCTCAAGGTTCTATGTTGAATGATGCTGAGATCAAGAAAAGGTGGCAGGACTATACAGAGATTTATATGATAAAGATCAAGTGGACCAACAGCCATTTCAACCTGTACCTTATGATCGGGAACCATTGGTGATGAAAGAAGAAGTTGAAACAGCATTGAAAGCCTTATCAAAGAACAAAGCACCAGGCATTGATAGCATTCCCATAGAAGTATTACAGTCGCTGCCCAATCGGGGCAGTCCAGGACAGCTTTAAAATCTTCGCGCCATCGGGCGCCAGCCCTTTCAAGCCCCCGCCACCACCAGCAGCTCTCCCCTTCCCGGGGATCGAGCCACCAGAGGCGGGAGGGGCCTGACGTATCGCTGCCCAATCGGGGCAGTCCAGGACAGCTTTAAAATCTTTGTGCCATCGGTCCCGCCCGCGCCTGAGGGCCTCGCCAGAGGGCCCTTTGGCGTGGCCCTTAGGCGGGGACCGAGAGGAGGGGCACCAGAAAACCGCTGCATCCCACCCAGCTCCAGACGGCATACTCCAACAGCAAATCCATCCAGCTACAAACAGCAACGCCGGTCTGTATTCCTGAACCCTACACTACATAAGAAACACTAGTCCGTCTAATCTGCCAAGCTCACATTGGAAAGTACTAAACAACGCAGCCCATTCGATGGACTATTGTTAGGCCAGTTTAATGTACAATGTAACCTGCTAGCATCATAGTTTATTATTGTACCATCTCAGTATTGCAATTTTGCCAATTTAAGATACAATATAATCTGCTAGCTTCATAGTTTATTACTGTATCATCTCAGTATTGCACCATCTCGTTAAATATAGTCAATATCTTAGCATGTAATCTGTACCTGCTCAATTCTGCATCCTCGTATAATAACTCCTCTGTACTGAAGAATCTCATCACTGTACTGTGTCTCATAACTGTACTGTACTACCCCAGGATTACACCTCACTACTTCATAACTACAGGGTCTCACACACAATCCCGAATCCTCAGAATGACCCTCCAGGTCGCTGTCATTCTTAGCTTTTACCTCCTTACTCACTGGCTTGGAACCTCCCAGGCCCTTTACATGCCACATGGCAAGATTCCAGTCCTGAATAGCCATGGAAAAAGATGGAATGGTCCCCCATACTCCAACCCAGGAAGTGACGCTTACACGTGCCACTCCCACCTGATACATGTAGCACTCCAGCTATCCAAGACTCCCATCCAGGAAAAACCTTTGAGATGCCGACCCCTAAAATGTGCCATCATCAACGCGCGTTCCATTCGCAAAAAATGGCCTGTTGTCCTAGACACAATCTCCTCTTATGACCTTGAAATACTTATGATCACGGAAACATGGCTATCATCAGAAGACAACGTCCTCCTCAACCAACTACTACCCCCCAATTTCTCCATACATACGAGACATCGGGAAATCAAAAAAGGAGGAGGGGTGCTTATAATCTCCAAATCAGACCTCAACTTCCACATTTCGGACTCCTCCAGCACAAACAGCCTGGACATCCTCTCCATTGCAAACCAACAATGCTCCCTCAACCTGTTATATAGAACACCATCTACTTCTCCAGATGACCTTCCAACCATTATTGACCTTGCAGCCAACACCCTCACTCCCAATAAACCAAATTGGATAATGGGTGACTTCAATCTCCCATCTTTACCCCAAAGCCATGCAAATGCATTCCTTGATGCAATGGAAGACCTGGGACTCAAACAAATCATCAATGAACCTACACATACAAAGGGGAATTTCTTGACATGGTATTTGTTCCGCAGCCAGTCATGGACCAAAACCACAATCCTCCAATATCAGTCATGGATGTACCCTGGTCTGACCACAAGTTGATCATTATCCAGATACCCATCAACAATGACCAGCTGAACAGAAGCCGATCTACGAACAACACCTCACGAACTGCCACAAGAAGCTTTCGCCCCTTCGACAGGGAACACATCCTTGCCGAAACCCCACCACTCCTCAACAAAACCACGCCGGACCTTGATGAACTAATCTCTCACTGGAACTCCAGCCTGCTTGCCATCTCACAACACCCGAACCCTAAGAATACAGCAAGGACAAAAAGAAGCTCCGCCCCATGGTTCTCCCCTGAGCTGCGATCCTCTCTTTCTCAACTAGGTAGACTTGAACGCCGATGGCGCCGATCGCGCTCAACTGAAGATCAAATCGCATACCGAACCCACCTTGCAATACACCGAGAAACAATCACAACCAAAATGAGACAATATCACACTGACACCCTAAAATTATCTCTGAATAAACCACATGACCTCTTCAACTTGGTCAAATCCCTCTCAAAGGAACCATCTCCCGAACAACACAGTGAGATTCACCCGCAAAAATTCGCTGATTACCTGCAATCCAAGATCGTGCAAACCAACAAGGTTTCAGCAGTCCCATTTCATGAACCTATGGGTATATCCCCACTGAACACATTTTCCACATCATCCACTAAATGTATCGAGGACACCATAGCATCTCTCAACACCTCCACTGCACAGACTGACCCATGTCTGGCTTTTTGGATTAAGGAGCTATGTGTTGTGTTCAGCCCTGTCATCGCGAATATAATGAAGCTCTCCTTCACTACAGGATATTTTCCCACAACACTCAAACAGACTTCCATTAGGCCACTATTGAAAAACCCCAAACTTCACCCCCAAAGAGATGATTCTTACCGGCCAATAGCCAGTATGCCTCTCTTAGCCAAAATAATTGAGAAAGAGGCACAACGGCAAATTCAAGATCACATAGATGCCGCTGCTCCCTTAGACAGCTGCCATCATGGGTTCAGAGAACATCATGGGGTCGAGACACTTCTCACTAGTCTATTCAACGATATCATCGCAGGAATTGACAACATCCGACAAGGTTTTGTGCTCATCTTCCTAGACATCGCCGCGGCCTTCGACTCCGTGAGTCACGAAATTCTCCTCGGAAGACTGAAAGAGAAGGGCGTCTGCAAACAGTGCACTAGGATGGTGTAAATCTTATCTGGATGGTAGATGGCAATATGTGAAGTCTGGATCAGAAGAGTCAAAACATTTTCATCAAAAGCAAGGGGTACCTCAAGGCTCCTCGTTATCCTCCTTACTTTTCAATATTTACATGCAGCCCATCTGCAACATCATAAGATCATTCAAGGTGAAATGTTTGATATATGCAGATAATAATTAAAGGAATTCCGGTACAAAAAAGCACCCCGTGTTAGAAAAACTTTTTTTGTCGGAGAATAGCCTCCCAGTGCTACGTTATGTAGAAAGTTAGCACCGCCGGGATTTCTCCTTTTTATTAATAAAGACCAAAGTACTTAGCTTGGTAAACCAATGCCGTAGCTGCCAAAAACGACTATGTATCGACGAAGCCTTCGTTTTGGGTTCAATATAGAAATTCCCTTATGAACCCTGCATCAGGTATGTCCTTAAGCTGCTGTTGGCAATGTAGAATACTAACACCAAACCGCGTAAGCAGACATTTAAAGAACAGGACGTTTGACGTCAACCAGAAGCGTGAAGCAACCAACCAATACGACGGTTCCACCAAGGAAGGAAACACCCACCAACAGGGAATCCCTTCTGAATGAGGAACCTGATCTCAGCTGAGAATGGTATGCCAGTCAATTTGTTGATTTAACCCCTTTGGAGCCACTGAATCCAAACGATAAATCCACCGTTGTTCCTGATACTGCAGGCGCTGCTCTCGATCCCCTCCCCGAGGGTCAGATGGTACAAAATCCAAAATTCTCCATCGCAATGAAGTAAATGAATGTCCAAATTGTATACAATGCTCTACTATAGGCGCCGAGAGTGACTTTGTTCTTAATCACGACGCATGTTCCGCAAGCCTAACACGAATCGGGCGTTTGGTCCGACCCACATAATACAATGAGCAGGGACAGACCAATAGATAAACTACAAATGAAGTAGTGCAATCTGTATGCCAGGCAGTTGTATACGTTCGAGAGGTGTGGATATCAAGCCAGACAGGGCCAGACAGAGATAGAGCACAGTAGACACAGCCTGCATAGGTATGATGACCCTTATCAATATGAGATATCTGTGGGCGATCCTGAACTTGAGTCGTCCGCACAAGAAGATCACGGAGATTGGTGGATTCCTCTTTAATCAGAAATCCCTCCAGATGGCTTCCCCCGGGAGTCCCTGATGCGGTGTTATCTACCTATCAAGATTTGGTGTTTAAACATTTAGTGGAAGAGGAAACACAGTTACCCCGTGGCTATTCTAATTTTTCTTTTGAACAAACTCAGGCAGTGAAACAACTACGAGAGTCCCCTTTGGTGATAAGGAGGGCTGACAAAGGAGGGGCTACAGTGGTCCTCTCCCAGGAACAATACCAACGTAGTCTGGATGAGCACCTTGGTGATTATCGTAATTATGCGCTCTTATTGGAGGATCCCACTGAAGCTATTAGGAAGCAGATTCGTTCGGTGACTTCCACAGCGTTTTTTAATCATTGGATCACACGACATGAGATGGCCTTTCTTAATAAACAACACCCTAAGGTTCCTATTTTTTATCTGGTGCCGAAAGAACATAAGTCGCTCACGGACCCCCCGGGCCGTCCCATTGTCTCATGTAGAGACTCTCTATTGGAGCCCCTGTCAAAGTTCTGCGATTTATTTTTGCAGCCCGCAGCAGCTGGGATCCGGTCCTTTATTCGGGACACGGGAGATTTCCTGGATCAGTTAAAATGTTGTAGTGAGGTTTCCTCTTACACATATTTAGTTTCATTGGATGTGCAAGCCCTATACACAAATATAGATCAGGGTGAGGCTTTGAGCTGCTTACGTGAGTTCCCATTGGCTCTTCCGGATCGTTTACCTAAACGGTTTCTCCTTGAGTTATTGGCACTGGTGCTACAGAACAACTTTTTTCTTCATCAACACCATTTTTACAAACAAATTCACGGTATAGCTATGGGCGCTACGGTCGCCCCCTCTGTTGCTACATTGTATATGGGGGCTTTTGAGGAACACTACATATATACTGATCCTGATTTCCTTTTGGTCCCGTTCTGGAAGAGATTCCTAGATGATGTTTTTTTCGTGTGGACGGGATCTCGTGAGCGGTTGGAGGCTTTTCTAGAGCGTTTAAATTCTCATCTCCCTAGGATCCAATTCACCGCACAAGTATCTTCCCAACAACTGGATTTTTTGGATGTGACGGTGGCTTTAACATCAGAGGGCTTCACCACCACCCTCTATCGGAAACCCGTCCAGCGCAACACTCTTCTCCGCTATAATAGTTTCCACCCGAAGGCCCTTAAGCAAGGTCTCCCGTATGGGCAGTTCTTGCGGTTAAAAAGGAATTGTTCCTCTTTGGTGGAATTCAAGAAGCACTCCAGGGATCTATCATCTCGATTGTTGGCTCGCGGATACCCAAAGCAGATTATCAATAGGGCTTATCAAAGAGCGCGGTTCACCCATTTGGAGTGGTCTCGTGAACAGCCGTGCACTTCGACTCCAGATTCGGAGTTGAAGATTACAGGGGTTCTTCCATTCACTCGGGGAATCAACATAGTGACGCTGCTTCTTCGGCGTTTCTGGCCAGTGGCACAAGTGCACCCTTGTTTTAGGGATAAAAGTTTACAGATAGCTTATTCCAGGGGAACCAATCTCCGTGATCTTCTTGTGCGGACGACTCAAGTTCAGGATCACCCACAGATATCTCATATTGATAAGGGTCATCATACCTGTGCAGGCTGTGTCTACTGTGCTCTATCTCTGTCTGGCCCTGTCTGGCTTGATATCCACACCTCTCGAACGTATACAACTGCCTGGCATACAGATTGCACTACTTCATTTGTAGTTTATCTATTGGTCTGTCCCTGCTCATTGTATTATGTGGGTCGGACCAAACGCCCGATTCGTGTTAGGCTTGCAGAACATGCGTCGCGATTAAGAACAAAGTCACTCTCGGCACCTATAGTAGAGCATTGTATACAATTTGGACATTCGTTTACTTCACTGCGATGGAGAATTTTGGATTTTGTACCATCTGACCCTCGGGGAGGGGATCGAGAGCAGCGCCTGCAGTATCAGGAACAACGGTGGATTTATCGTTTGGATTCAGTGGCTCCAAAGGGGTTAAATCAACAAATTGACTGGCATACCATTCTCAGCTGAGATCAGGTTCCTCATTCAGAAGGGATTCCCTGTTGGTGGGTGTTTCCTTCCTTGGTGGAACCGTCGTATTGGTTGATTGCTTCACGCTTCTGGTTGACGTCAAACGTCCTGTTCTTTAAATGTCTGCTTACGCGGTTTGGTGTTAGTATTCTACATTGCCAACAGCAGCTTAAGGACATACCTGATGCAGGGTTCATAAGGGAATTTCTATATTGAACCCGAAACGAAGGCTTCGTCGATACATAGTCGTTTTTGGCAGCTACGGCATTGGTTTACCAAGCTAAGTACTTTGGTCTTTATTAATAAAAAGGAGAAATCCCGGCGGTGCTAACTTTCTACATAACGTAGCACTGGGAGGCTATTCTCCGACAAAAAAAGTTTTTCTAACACGGGGTGCTTTTTTGTACCGGAATTCCTTTAATTATTGTTATTTATTTAATTCCGGTTGGGTTTATTCTTTTATTGTTTGATATATGCAGATGACATTCTCTTATACATGCCGTTCTCCACAGCTCACATGGATCTGCTTCAATGTGGTTTCAACGTGGCTCCAATCACAGAACCTACGCATTCAACTTAAAAAAACAGAGGTGCTTTTCATCTCTAGAGACCCCAACTTTACTCCCCCATCCCACATCAGTGTCAAGGAAGCTGACTTACAAACTAAAGAAGCAATAAAATACCTTGGAGTTACGTTGGACCAACGTCTAGATATGAAACACCACATAAGCAACATAGTCAAAGCCGTTTATTTTAAAATCCGTTCACTCAAGCACCTACGCTCCCTGTTGGACCCAGACGATTTCCGGACCATATATCAAGCGCTAATCCTGCCACACTTTGACTTTGCAAATGCCATCTTACAAGGTCTCCCCCAATCCACACTAACCCCCTTAAAGTTGTCCATGAATGCCGCAGCTAGGGTCCTTTACGGAGCATCCAGAAGCGACCACGTGACCCCAATTCTCAAACAGCTTCACTGGCTACCTATCCATGGGAGGATCACCTTCAAAACCCTACTCTTAGCATTCAAGGCAATCAAAGGTATCTCATCCTCCTCACTCACACATCTTATCCACATTGTCCCCCCCAACAGATCCAGAAGAGTAACAGCCGTAAACTTGCTAGTAACCCCAAAGGCATCGACAAAGTGCAACAAGACAACCACAAACAGGGCATTCAGTTTCTATGTCCCCAAATGCTGGAATGCTCTACCCCCTGACATTAGGGCCATCACCAACCTATATCAGTTCAGGAAGGCACTCAAATCCCACCTTTTCCTCCAATACTACCCAACCAGCAACTGAACCTAGATATCCCTCTCAAGAAAGGACCTTACATTCAGTATCTGATTTTTACCTATCCTTGCAGTGTAAATAGCCTATGTATATAGTTAACCCTGTTTTCCAAGTTTGTACTCCTGTTCGATGTAAAACCAGACAGCTTGTTGTTATGGTCGTTGTGTTGTGATGTAAACCGCACTGATACCGAATAGCGCGGTATATAAGAAACTATAATAAATAAATAAATAAATAAAATAAATACAGCTGTTACTGTACTTACAAGGCTCTGCCAAGAAATATGGAAGACAACATCATGGCCAACTGACTGGAAAAGATCCGTGTTTATACCAATACTAAAGAAAGGTGATCCAACTGACTGTGGAAATTATCGCACAATCGCTCTGATCCCACATACCAGCAAGATTCTACTGAAGATTATTCAAAAGAGACTACAACCATACCTGGAACAAGAGCTACCTGAAGTGCAAGCAGGGTTCAGGAAAGGGCGAGGAATGAGAGACATCATTGCAGATGTGAGATGAATCCTTGAAAAGACTAAAGAATACCAAAAGGATATCTATTTGTGCTTTATCGACTATAGCAAGGCTTTTGACTGTGTAAACTATGAGAAACTCTGGGCCACATTAAGAAGCATGGGTATACCAGAACACCTGATTGGCATATGGAACCCTAGTAAAATTTAAAACCCTTAGGTTTCTGCCTCTAGACATATTTTCCAGAGCTTTGGCTTTCCATTGCAAATTTCCAGAGTCACACATAACAGCAGTTACTGAGTCCTGGATATGATCCACCCTCTGCTCCAAAGTAGAAAGTTTCACCGGCAGCTCACCCAAGAGTACTTCATGTACTTCATACTGTCCCAAGTGTAAAGACAACGGGTCTCACCAAAACCCCCCAATGATCCATCACTGGGAGATTATCTCCTACAGTAACCATCTGCTGTACAAGTGAAGTCTGCAAACAATGCACTCTCGGCGGTGGGTCCAACTGACCACTCTCGGCCCCCACCTTTCCAGCAATTCCAGCTCCCAACTCCATACCCCAGTGTTCACTGCCAGGGGAGAGGGACTGCACAATCAATGTAGAGGAACATGCCACACTCTTCAGCGACGCTCCTCTCACTGCAGTCTTCATGATCTCAGACCCGGCTGAGCTGGAGGGAATCGGCATTCTGGGCTCAGAGAAACGTCAGAACCAGGGCTGTGTGGCAGTCCTCCTTCCACTGCTGCATCTGCCAGCAGGTTGCCCGAAGCTTCCACTCCTCCATGCGGGGTCAAGAATGCATTCATTAGCCCGGTTCTCCTTGGGGGCTCTGACCACAGGAGCACCCTCCACTTATGACCAGTGTGAGGTATGAGGGAACGTAGAATAGAGGTAATGGAAAGCCATGCCAAAGCTCCTCAAAGCGTGTCCTCATGCAGTGCCGCCATCTTCCTTCTCAGCATCCACAATTTTTTTACTTCTTTCTAGATTTGCAGAAGAAATACATCAATCCACATCGGGTAGATTACACCCGATTTCACCCGATTACACCCGATTTCATGGCTATCTTTGCAGTATCAATAATCAATTCGCTATCTATTTCTTTGGTTTTGAGTTGAAGGCCTATAGACTACACAAATATGGATGACAGTGCCATCTCCTCTTTCCAACACAATCCATAGCACTTCTTCTTTTCCCCATGTACTCTGCATTTCAGCAGCTTTAATATGCTATTGACATACAGGGCTACTCCTCCTCCTTTTCTAAATAGATTATAGCCAGCTATGGTTATATCCCATTCATGCAACCTGTTAAACCATGTTTCTGCAATGGCCACAGTGTCCAAGTCCATTTCCACCATTAGGGCTTCCAGATCAGGAACTTTGTTGGCTAGGCTTTGAACATTTGTGCTCATTGCTTTCCAGCATTTTTTGCCTGGCTTGCCTTTATTTTGCATGGATTTTGTTTTACATGCCTCTTCCCACTTGTGGGTTAATAATGCAGCTGTTTCCAATGTTATTATGTTTTTGCTGGGTGTGACATCCTGAACTTGTTCTTCTACATCTGTCACCCCTTTTCCTAGTTTAAATCCTTATCCACATAATGCCTGAACTTTTTCCTGCAAAAGAGAGATATAGTCCCTCAACACAGTATAGCCTCTATTTCCCCAGTTGCCTATATATCTAAATCCTTCTTGTTTGCACCAGGTATATTAAAGTTGATTATGTGATGCAGTCTTTCTGCTCCCTTACCAAGAACAGGTAGAACTTCTGATAATGCTATAGTGTTAGCAGTGGGTTTGAGTTTCTCTCCTAGAATCTGGACTTCCCTCTGAACTGTAGAGGCACTGTTTCTAGCCAGGTCATTTGTACCAAAGTGGATGATAACATCAATTTTGGAGTGCTCACTTTTTGCATTAACTATGTCAGCAATTTACTTCATATTCCTGATGGCTGAAGAACCTCGGAGGCATTTGACCATCTTCTCTCCTTTGAACTGTGTTCTCAAGTTGGTGCCACTGATGATGGAATCTCCAAGTAGTAGTGGTTTCCTCTTTTGTGATAGTTTCTTCATATTTATTGCATTATCAATAGACTGGGCATTAACCTTCTCATTTAAGGGTACTTCAGTTTCCACTAATTGGACAGTCTCGTTTTCCAGGGCAGAGAAGGCATTATGCAGGGATATCTCTTGATGGAGAGGGTATCTCCATGTTACAAACCGCAACCTACCAGATCCCCACTGTGATCCATTTGTTCCTGCTTGATTCTTTGTGGGAATGGTGGTGGATTTTTATCAATTTGTTCCCCAGAGGAGGTGTGTTTAATTTCAGCTAATTCTTCCCTTAATAGAATCAATTCTTTATGAATGGTAGATAACTTGAGACATATAGGGCAAGCTCTTAGGCTCCAAATGATTTTTCTTAGAATGAAGGCACCACAACTATTGCATTGAATACATGACATGCTGATTAAGATGATTATAAAACAGTTCTGGGACAAGAATAAAAGGTGGGCGTTGCACCTAATTGGAGGACAGATGTCAATCTATATCAGGGGTGGGCAATTCCGGTCCTGGAGGGCCGCAGACCAGTCAGGTTTTCATGATGTCCCTAATGAATATTCATGAGATCTATTTGCATCCACTGCCTTCCATTGTATGGAAATAGGTCCATGAATATTCATTGGGGACATCATGAAAACCTGACTGGTCTGTGGCCCTCCAGGACCGGAATTGCCCACCCCTGATCTATATAATGACTATATAGGTAACCCTGGGGTGGGTGGGGTGATGGGTAGGGTGAGTGAGATTTTGGGTGTCCCTGGCCAATACACCTTCTATGAACTGAGGGCACACTAGATCTAAGAGAATATAAACAGGTAATAAATAGTCAAGGAAAAATGATATACAGGTAATAAATAGGCAAGGAAAATTGATATCAAAAACAGCCAAAATGGTAAATTTAGAAACGTAGCTTTCTCTTGGGGTTGAGATGGCAGTTACTGGTTCACAACTCCTGCTCACGCAGCAGAGACTGATTGAATTAACTCTCAGGCAGCAGAGGCTTATTGAATTCACCACACCCAGTGAGATGGGCTTATAACAGAGCAATGGAACTTTAAACGTTCAAATAAAATATTATTCTATGTACCAGTCTACTATGCAAAAGACCTTGGAACTTTAAAATGTATACCTTTACTGCAAAATTTAGTAGAAAACCAGGTCTCTGCAAATCTAAAAGCAAATGTGAACTGCAAGTCCTCGTAGACAAATATCAAGAATGTAGTGTCCCAGCCAGTAGACCTTCTATGAACTGAGGGCACACTCAGATCTAAGAGAATATAAACAGGTAATAAATAGGCAAGGAAAATTTATATCCAGGTAATACACATGCATTTCACGAAATAGCAGCACTGGCACGTCTGTATCTCACACTTGTACGTGTCTGTCCCCTTAGTCTGCACATTCCCATCCTGCTCTATATTGTGGTAGGCAGGTTTATTGTTCAGGGAAGAGACTGGGTGATTTTAGACGGCATTAACATGTGTCCACCTTCAGTGCTGCCCCTCCCACAGGATTCCAGATGTTCCAGATTTTATGTAAATGTCCTTTCTAAAATCAGCCTTCATACATTTAAACTTATACACATTTTCAGAATTCATGTATAATTTTAAAGGGTCAGTTATATGTTTAGAAGATGGATCCTCTATATCTCCAGGAACAAGCAGGAATGAGTCTTCACATATGGGTATCGTCGGTACCGACGGAGCCTGCACGGGAACGCTCCCCAGCATCCAAAAGGAAAGCTTTTGGGAGCATCCCACAGCGCCTGCGCGCTGCCTTCCCGCCTTTCCTAACCGCCTCTCTCCAGTTCTTCTTTTCCACGGAGCCAGCAGGTCGTGTTCCTGTCACCGCTGAAGAATTTCTTTATTTTATTTTATTTCTTTGGTCGCGCGTCTGCCTTCTCGACACTGGACCGGTACCGCCGGTCTTTTCTTTCTTTATTCTAAAAAAACCAAACAAACAACTACTGTTTTTTCTCACTTCAGTGCATTTTCTTCTTTGGCCTTAGGCCTAGGAAATTTTTCCTCATGGAAAAGCCCGCCTCTGGGTTTAAAAAATGCACGAAGTGCAGCGGCACTATTTCTGTCACTGACACCCATGAATGGTGTCTAAAATGTTTAGGTCCTGACCACTCCATTGCGGATTGTGAGTCCTGCTCCATGATGTCTAAAAGAGGTCTACAGAATCGAGCAGCTAAGCTCAGTACCCTGTTTCCCTTGGATGCAGCTTCGGTTGCATCGACGTCTTCCAGGGCTTCTTCTTCCTCACATGGATCTCAGGTAACCAAACTTAAATCCAGCCGGTCCTCGAAGGGTAAATCTCCCTCTAAGTATCGAGATGCCTCCGGGCTTGCCCTCAAGGAATCCGCACCGGCAAAATTACCCCGGCGGGAGGCTCCGGCTTCCAAAGCTTTATCTATGGGGTCACAGGTTGACATCGATGGCTCGGCCTCGACCGATCACATGTTGCCATGTTCTGGGGTACCGGTGGTTCCCACTGGTACTGACATCCAGACATTGGATGCATCGATGGATCAGAATATCCTGACCATGCAGTGTGCCATCACGGCATTCATACAAGCTGCGATGCCTGCGGTACCGCAACAAACTCCGTTGCCAGTACCGACTCTGGCACCGGTACCGACATCGGTTCCGGTGCCGGTACCGATTGCATCGACATCCGCTTCGGTGTCGACTGCAGCGGTACACTGTTCTGTGATGCCCATCGGTACCGAATCGGTACCGATCACTCCCGATGTCGATACCACCCGGTACGCATATCGGGCTCTGCAGGAGCATCCAGACAGGCGATACTTCGATTCCTCTGAAGACTGATGAATCAGAGGTCTCTGTCGAAGCATCGGTGATCCATCCTCAGGAGCCCTCTTCTCCAAAAAGGAGAATGTCTCCTCCAGAAGACTTGTCTTTTCAAAACTTCATTAGGAAAGTGGCCAGGGGCCTTTCCATCTCAGTGGCCCCTGAGACAGAGCCTAGAGCCAAAAAATTAGATATTTTAAAATATCCTAAGGCTCCTAAAGAGGCAGCCACTTTACCAATACATGAGATTCTTTATGATCACATGTTGGGCATATGGGAGACTCCTCTCAACACTTCCCCTCATTCTCACAGGTTGGACACCATGTATCGTGTTCCTCCTTGTCCTGGCTTCCATAAGACTCAGCTTCCTCACCACTCCATTGTGGTGGAGTCTGCTATGAAGAAAATAAAGAGTACAAAAAGGCACTCTTCTGCTCCTCCAGGAAGAGAATGCAGAACCTTAGATGCCTTTGGCAGGAGAATTTTCCAGGCCAGTATGCTTGTTGCCAGAATCAACTCCTATAGTCTCTATATGGGGATGTTTCTAAAAGAAGTTGCAGATCACCTGCAAACTTTATCTCCTTTTATTTCAGAAGATAAAAGGGAAGAGTTCCTCACCTGGCTCAAACATGCCCAGGATATTTCCAAGTTTTCCAACCGTGCAGCCTTTGACTCTTTTGAAGGTGCCAGCAGAGCCTCGGCCATTGCCATAGGTGCACGCAGAGTTGCTTGGTTACAAGCTTCTAATTTGGAACCCTGGGTTCAAGATGGACTAGGAAACCTTCCTTGTACAGGTGAAAACCTTTTTGGCAAAGATTGGCAAGCAAAGGCCACCCAAATGGATGCTGAAAATTCTGCTTTAGATAGACTTTCAAAGTCTACTTCTGCTCCTTTTAAGAAAAGGTTGTTCAAAAAGGGTTTTTTTCCCAAAAAAGGGAAATATTATTCTGCTTATGGTCAGCAGTCATCTTCTGCAGGTCATTTTGCTACAAAGAGACAGCAACAACCGAAACAGGCCAAGCCTAAGGCTGCTAGGACTGCTACGGCCCAACAGCCTCAGCCTCCTCAGGGCCTTTGACTTACAACTAGAGAGCTTAGCCTTTCTGGCTCTAGAACATCCAGAGCCTCTCACCATTCCAGGAAGGTTGGCTTACTTTGCTCCCAGATGGGAACAAATCACAGCAGAGCAATGGACCCTCTCCATCATAAGGGAGGGGTACAAGCTTCATTTCTTAAACCTTCCTCCTCACACCATGGTGAGACAGTTCAATTCTCAGACATCTCTCCTCGATCTTCTGGGTCAGGAGATTGCTACCCTTCTTGCCCAAGGGGCAATAGAAGAAGTACCCCTTCTTCAACAGGGCTCAGGGTTCTACTCCTCCTACTTTCTTATCCCAAAGAAAACAGGGGGCTACAGACCCATATTAGATCTCAGAGAATTGAACAAGTTTCGGGGGGCGGAGCCCGATGTCCAGCGGGATGGTCGCATAATGCTGAGGCTCCCGAGAGGCCTACTCAGAATCCTGAATTAACACCGGACAAACTTGAATTTCTGCTCTGATTTTGCCGGGGCACATTGGTGAGATGGCGGGGACCAAAACCCACACGCCTGGAATTTGGCTCTTCAGCGGCTTCTCACGGTAAACGCTCCAAAACTGAACCCCCGTCCCCGCAGAAGGGGCTGGCTTTGCGCGAGGGCCCCGAAATGCAGCAGGAAATCCTCGCAGAAATTAGAGGGTTAAGGACCTCGTGCAGTCAAACGGTGAAGCACTTCGAGCGCTGAGGGAAGATCTTGGTGTACTGCAAGGCAGGCTAGAGGGGCTCTCTTCGCGTCAGGACAAAATGGAGAATATATTAGACTCCCATGCGGTCCGGCTGTCCAAACTCGACAAAGTTGAACATCAGGTGCGGGCTTTGCAGAAAGAAGTGGAAGATGGCAACAATAGAGCGCGCCGCAACAACCTGCGCCTCGTGGGCCTACCGGAGGGAGCGGAATTGGGTGACATGAAGGAGTTTTTAAGTACAATCCTCCCTTCCTTGCTCCAAATCACCTTCACCAAAGAATTGGAGATCGATCGTGCTCATCGTGTACCCACAAACATAACGCTCAACAGGAAGACCCCGCGGCCTATCATCTTTCGACTTTTGAGATATCAACATGTGGAACAAATTCTCAGTGCCTCCCGGGCAAAGGGCCATATGGAGTTTGAGAGCCACAAGGTCTCCTTCTATCCTGACTTGGCTAAACCCACGGTCGACCGTCGAAAGCGCTTTCTGGAATTTCGGCCGAGGCTTCAACAATTACAAGCACGCTATGGTCTGCTGTACCCGGCCAAGCTCCGAGTCACGCTTCACAATCAGACAAGAACATTTGAGGACCCTGAGCTACTAGCGGAGTTTTTGGACTCTAAAGAAGCCGACTTGATGCGCTGATTTCCAGAATATTCCTGCCAGTACTCTCATATCCGCTGTGCCTGCCATATTGGATTTACCGCGGCTCAGCGAAGAGTTTATCGAAGGAGGTCTGTCGCCTTATTTTGAAGATATCTGGGACCCGACTCCATCTACCCATTGTAGCCTCGACGAATATCAGAGACAGTGTTTCTTATGGACTCTGGTGTTTCTTTTCTTTTATTATGTCTTATCTCCTCTCTAGGGCCTCCTCCCGCAGACATCTGGTCGCCATTTTCATTGGGGGTTTGCTTCTTCTCTAAGTTACTTTGGTACATACTTTTCAATATGGTGTATTGGCCAGCATATTTGGTGCTTATGTCATTAGTGTACAGATTCTGATTATGTTGTAAGTTTTCAAGCGCTTTTACCTAAAATGTCTAGTATCGACTGATGGCACCATGTAAGATTTTTTCATTGAACGTACAAGGAATCAATAATCCGATAAAACGGAGGAAATTCCTAAGCTATCTAAATTATGAGGCTGCGGACCTGATTTTCCTCCAAGAAACACATTTCAATTCGAAGGAAACTTTCCACTTCAATACTAAACCTTACATGGTGGCCGCCTACTCCCCAGCTGCTTCTAAGAAATGTGGGGTTGCTATATTTGATAGGAAATCTCTGCATGCTACTATTGTAGCGATTTGCTTAGACACAGCGGGTAGATAGCCCAGCGTTCACCTCAAGATGGGTAACTTTAAAATTACATGTATATGCCTTCATGTTCCTAATTTTGATGACCCTGTCCTGTTGCGATTACTGCTCAGGCTGCGCAGGCCTCTGCTAATTCTTCATTGATAGTGGGGGGGTTTCCATTCAGGTCTTGATCCTCTGATTGACAAATAGTCGTCCAGGATAAGTGGTCCCCCCAAGAGTCATATCGCGCTTACCTCTATGATCAAAGATATTGTTCTAGTCGACCTACGGAGGCTACTACACCCCAATGAGCTAGACTTTACCTTCTTCTCTTCCCTTCACAAATACCAGTTTCGCATAGATTTCTTTCTAATATCATCATTGTTAGCTCCCCAGGTGGACGCTGTAAAGATTCACTCCTCGTATATTTCAGATCATGCTGCTATTCCTTTTCACTACCATACTACTGCACTTCAAGGGAATCCGGGGTCCTGGCTCTTTGATAGAGCCCTATTAACTCAGCCAGAGTTTCGGTTTGAAATTTGAGCAGCCATGTATGACTATTTCCAGACCCTGGTCCTCCAGGGGGATCATGACACCCCAACAGCTCTTTCTGCAGCTCGTTGGAAAACCTTTTCTGATCTATACAGGGGATTTGCGTTCCTAGCGAAACATTATTTTCAATTGATGCAGCTTACATGCTGCCTCAAAAGTGCTCCAATCATGCCGCCCTCAGTCCCTACTAAGGATGGGCTCTTAGAACTAATTTACTCTATTAGTAGTACACATGGAGCAGCCTTTACCTTTTATAACCTATTATGTCAGGGTACAGATACTGTCACTTGTAGAATCCAACCAGCCTGGGCTTGCTAACCGCAAACCACTTTAACCCCTGTGCATTGGAGCGTTTCTGGAGCAACATAATGCGGGTTTCCCGATCTGCTTCAGCTATCCAAACTCAACTCTTGTCCTTTTGCACAAAGATGTTCTCATATTCCAGAAAATAGTCAAATGGAACACAATTGCCAGGGGCCCGTGCAGGTCTCGCTATACTGATGTGGGAACCTTCGTTCATGTTCTTGTAAATGTCCTTAACTACAGATTTACTAGGGGCGGGTCTGGGGTCGTATTTCCTTTATCTTGCACCTTCACGAGCCTCTTTCTCGGACGACTGTGGGACTCCGCTCAGTGGCAGGGGTCCCCTCTCTTCCTAAGAAGGGTCGTTTTCTCCTGATTTTATGCTGGGTATAGCCATGTGTTTGATCATGGGGACTTGGAGGGATAGCTCTCGACTTGCTGTCAATGAATAGTGGAACCTTGTCTGCTTATATAGTAACTATGAGCAGATATCTTGGAGGGCTATTTTCCATACCCAATTTCATTCTTGCTTGTCTAAATGGCAGATGCTCAATGATCATGTACCATCTGCTTATTGCTTCGACATGTCTGTTTAATGTACACTCATCATGTCTCAGATCGCTGTAAAGTTTTGTAACATAATAATGTTTCAGACCGCTGGAAGGTTTTGTAACACAATAATGTCAGTACACGTCCGCTTCGAGAATGTTTTAGTTTCTAGAGAAGAAGCAGGGGGGAGGGGGGTGGTGGGGGTTTGCTTTGGTGTATGTATCACATTACATGTATGTATTTGTCTCTTAGTTGTATGTCTTCCTTTCCTTTGTTGTTGCAAAACGAAAATAAAGAATTAAAAAAAAAGAATTGAACAAGTTTCTATGCAGGGAGAAATTCAAGATGATTTCTCTCGGTACTCTCCTTCCATACCTTCAGAGTCAGGATTGGCTTTGCTCTCTAGACCTCAAGGATGCGTACACCCATGTCCTCATCCATCCAACACACAGAAGGTTCCTTTCGGTTCCTTTATCAAGGGAAGCACTACCAATACAGAGTGCTTCCTTTCGGTCTGGCCTCTGCACCAAGGGTGTTTTACGCACTCTAGGGATATTCGTATTCCCATATCTGGACGATTGGCTCATCCGAGCTCCATCCCAGTCAGAGGCCCAGACTTCTCTAACCTGCACAAGGCGTATCCTTCAGTATCTGGGACTTGTAATAAACTTTCCAAAATCCCATCTCACCCCTACTCAGTCTCTAGAGTTCATAGGGGCCTTGCTGGATACCACAACTGCAAGGGCCTATCTTCCCCAGGTCCGTTGCCTACGCTTGGTGCAGTTAGCCTCACAAATTCAGTTAAAATCCCATTTAACTGCTCGAGAGATATTACAACTCTTAGGCCACATGGCATCCACTGTGCATGTGGTTCCTTACGCTCGCCTTCACATGAGGGCAGCTCAGTGGACTCTGTCCACCCAATGGACCCATGTATCAGGTTGCCTGTCAGACAAAATAGCAACCTCCAGTCGCCTCTTTTGGTCCCTCCAGTGGTGGAAGTCCACTCAAAATCTGTTGCTGGGGTTCCCCTTTCAACAGGTGTTACCCCAAGCAGCCCTTACAACAGATGCCTCTCCAAGAGGTTGGGGAGCTCATCTTCAAGATCTCTCCACTCAAGGCATCTGGTCTTTACAGGAGACATCTCTACATATCAACCTCTTAGAGCGCAGAGCAATTTTTCTAGCTCTCAGAGTCTTCCACACCTTGCTCAGCTACAAGACAGTCCTCATCCACATGGGCAACCAAGTAGCCATGTTCTACGTGAACAAGCAGGGTGGGACTGGCTCTCTGTTGCTTTGCAACGAAGCTCTGAGATTGTGGGCCTTCGCCAGAGAGCATCAAATTCATCTCATGGCAGTGTATCTTCCAGGGGTTCAAAACTCTTGGGCAGACAGACTCAGTCGAGTTCTGCTTCCACACGAATGGTCCCTCCATGGGGATCAGATAGCCAGGATCTTCCGAATTTGGGGAACCCCGGACATAGACCTCTTTGCAAGTCCGTGGAATGCCAAACTTCCCCGGTTCTGTTCCAGGATTCCGTGTCAGGGAGTTCAGGCCAGGGATGCCTTCCTCCTTCATTGGGGGCAAGACTTCCTCTATGCCTTTCCACCCATTCCCCTAATTCTCAAGACACTCTTCAAACTTCAGAGAGACAAGGGGTCTATGATCCTCATAGCACCACATTGGCCACGCCAAGTGTGGTACCCTCTACTTCTGCATCTCTCTCAAGCTCCCTCCCTGGACTTGGGATCTGCTCCAGACCTCCTGTCCCAGGAGGAGGGAACGTTGTGGCACCCAAATCCCCAGTCTCTTCACCTCAGAGCCTGGTTGCTGAAGGCCTAGACCTTCAAGATTCCTATGCTTTCAAATGGAAAAGGTTTACCATTTGGTGTGCAGAGAAGGGTCTTAACCCTCTTGCAATACCTCTGAATTCTTTACTAAAGTATTTGCTGCATTTATCCCATGCAGGCCTTAAAACGAATTCAGTAAGAGTCCATTTGAGTGCTGTTGCAGCATCCCTTAAACCTCTCAATGGACAGCCTATTTCCTCTCATCCTTTTATAGCAAGATTCATGAGAGGCCTTATTTTGACTAAACCTCCCATCAGACCACCTCCAGTGGCATGGGACTTGAATCTGGTTCTTGGCCAGCTTATGCAGCCACCCTTTGAACCCTTAGCCACTACCTCCTTGAAATTCCTTTCCTGGAAGGTTATTTTTATCATTGCAGTCACTTCAGCTCGCCGCATCAGTGAGCTGCAAGCCTTGGTGGCTAATCCTCCTTATACAAGGTTCCATAATGACAAGGTAGTCCTCAGGACTAATCCACACTTTATGCCTAAAGTGGTCTCACCTTTTCATCTGAACCAGGAGGTTTATTTACCTGTCTTTTTTCCAGGACCTCATGCTTCAAGTGCAGAGAGGAATCTTCATACCCTGGATTGTAAAAGAGCTCTTGCTTTTTACTTACAAAGGACACAGCAACATAGAAAGTCCTCTCAACTCTTTGTTGCTTTTGATCCCTCTCATTTAGGACTTCCAGTCTCTAAGAGAACTCTGTACATTTGGATTGCTCAGTGTATTTCTTTCGCCTACCAGAGTAAGAACCTTTCTCTGAAGGACCATGTCACAGCTCACAATGTGAGGGCCATGGCAGCCTCTATGGCTCATCTAAATTCTGTGTCCATTGACCAGATCTGTCGAGCGGCCACCTGGGCCTCGGTTCATACCTTCACAGCCCATTACTGCTTGGACAAGGACTCCCGCCGGGATGCCTTGTTTGGTCAGGCTGTTCTCAAACACCTGTTCCATACCTAACCAACTCCTACCCTCCATCCCTGGATGGATGCCTGAGATTCATGGGTGGAGGTAGAGCCCTTCCCAGGGACTCACAACCTGGGTGATCTCCCAGGCATCTATAGCTGGGGTGTCCCCATACATGAAGACTCATTCCTGCTTGTTCCTGGAGATAGCACAGTTACTTACCTGTAACAGGTGATCTCTGGGAACAGCAGGAATAAGTCTTCACAACCCACCCACCTCCCCTAGGAGTTGTATCTCTCTATCTTTCTTTCCTTTCCTCACTCTCTCTTTGTCTCAGCTTTAAAACTCGAACTGGAGAGAGGCGGTTAGGAAAGGCGGGAAGGCAGCGTGCTGGGAGCGTTCCCGCGCAGGCTCCGTCGGTACCGATGATACCCATATGTGAAGACTTATTCCTGCTGTTCCCAGAGATCACCTGTTACAGGTAAGTAACTGTGCTTTACCTGATGGCACTTTGAAGGATAAGCAGAATGTATCATTTTTTTTGCTATCTTTGTTCTTAAACATGCTCTCTCTTTGGATGTAAAATTTGGCCATTTCTTTTAAAAGTACTTATACGGTTGGGACTGCTGCTTGTGAACAACAGCCTTGAAAATCTAACACATGATCATTTTACTTACATTAGCAGAACTGAAATTCCATCTTTCTCTTTTCCAAATCAATAATTGTTCCCATGTATCCACCTCTACATCACCCCATTGAACAACATTCATTATAAACTAATTATTACAAATATCTTGCCTAGGGGTCAGGTCATTTGGTAAATGCTTCCGATTATAGAACCATGTGTGTTTCATCCAAAAAACAGGTTTATGCTTTTGGTAAGAGACATTTATATGATTTACGATTCATTCTGTATAATTACAGAAATACTAGTTCTGGGCAGTACCATGTACTGTTCATGCCTGTTTTCTAAAGACAGCACTAGCCAATGTCATATTGTAACCTCCAGGGAATCTGAGAATAATCAAACAACTTATTTCATCTCAGAGGACAAAAGTCGTTATTCTATATGACATATGGAAATAATCTATCAAGTGGATTATTAAATTAAATTCAATGAATATAATTTAGCAACTTTGTGACAAAACCAGTCAGGCCAAGGTCTGGCGAGTCTCCATCCTGTCTCTCACAGAACATAAGAACATAAGACATGCCATACCGGGCCAGACCAAGGTCCATCAAGCCCAGTATCCTGTTTCCAACAGTGACCAATCTAGGTCATACGTACCTAGCAGTTTCCCCAAAAGACACAGGTTCCACAATGCTTGTATTGGGTCAAGCAAGCATTGATATCCTGGGTCCTTTTTAATAATGGTTTATGGACCTTTCCTCCAGGAACTTGTCCAAACCTATTTTAAACCCAGCTACACTAACAGCCTTTACTACATCCTCCAGTAACAAATTCCAGAGTTTGATTACACGTTGAGTGAAAAAATATTTTCTCTTATTTGTCTTGAATAGTTTACCCTGTAGCTTCATTGCATGTCCCCTAGTCTTTCTATATTCTGATAACGTAAACAATCGATCTACGTTTACCCGTTCCACTCCATTCATTAATTTATAGACTTCTATCATATCTCCCCTCAGCCGTCTCTTTTCCAGGTTAAAGAGACCCAGCTCTCTGCTGGGTTCTAAATTTAACCAGAAAGCTCTCTCCTGTGTTTTAAATTTAAACTTAAACTGCTGCTACTAGACCCTGACTGATTTGACAAATACACTGGGTTCCCAAATTAATCAGCTGTAATCCAAGGAATTCCCTTCAGAAAAAGTCCCAGAGGTTTATACTCACTATTGCAGATCTCTCTCCAGATGTAGCAGTCCCCTTTTGTAGTCCTTCACAGTGGCCATTCCAGGTTGCAAATACTCAGCAGATCCTAAGACATAGATCTATTTCTCATAACTCATTTCTAGGGATGAGTTGTGACTCTCCCAAATCTACCTGACTAATCATTTTTCATGAACTTGTCCAACCCTCTTTTGAATCCCAACTATGATAGTCCCCTTGACCACATCTTCTAGCAACAGATTCCACAGTTGACTTATGCACTGCTTAAAAAAAATGTATTTCATCAATTTGTTTTCAGTCTGCTGGGTGTTGGTTTCATGGATTGCCCACTCCACTCATGATTTTATAAACTTCTCTTTTTTCTGAGATGAAGAGTCCTAACCTCTTCAGCTTCTCTTCATGAGAGGCTTTCCATCCCTTTTATTATTTGTGCCACCCTTCCCTGAACCTTTCCTAACTGAAGTATAATCCTTTTGAGATGGGATGACAAGAAGAAATATTATCCATCGTAGCTCAATTATTTTCCACCCTTGCTACAGTCTGCAACTACAGTCATCCTACCCTCTTGTAGAAGATCTGGACTCTTCTCCACAAAAATTGAGATTATCCACCATGACTTTCAGATGATTACTCCACTAAAACTGCAGAAAAAGTAGTCCTGTCTCAATGACTGTATCTAATGTTATTGAAAAATCACTTGTTTTACACCCCAAGCAGACAGACTTACATTATAGCCACAGTCAAATTCTTGATCAGAGCAAATATGTAATCATTGTATCACTAGGCCTCACAGCAGCCTTTAATTAAGTTGATCATGCCTTGTCTTACTCAGTATTTGAGATAACTAAACTAATTTCTTCAAAACCGGATGCTCTGTGTCATGACAACCACACCCCATTCTTTAGTTTACATTCTTGGATGTAGGGTACTCCATGGCTCTATCCAGGCCACCATCCTTTTACATATCTTTATTAGTCCACTACCCACATTAATTTAATCCTACAGAATTTAGGATATTAATATGTGGAAAACATCCAGCTTGTTGCCATTTTCAGCCCTTCCACATATGATCTTTCTCTCCTTGAAGCATACCTGAATGTCTAAGCTACCTGGTTGTCTTCGAACAAATTGAAAATTAATCCTCGAAAAATGCAGGCTATGTGAATCACTGGAACAACCTAAATGCCTCTGTTGGCTCCCAGTTTACTTGGTCAGGAAATATCACTTTAGGTATCGCTTTCCATTCTTGACTTTCACTTGGACCCTGAAGTAAATGTTCCCATCCAGAATTCTTCTGTTATTCAGTCATGACATTTTTGTCCTGAAGCAAATTTACAGCATTTAATTTATTCTGGATACTAAAGATCTACAATTTGCTAAGACACACTGACTATTCTAACTCATTGTACAATGATCTTAATGCATCATCCATAAAGATGCTTCAGCTTCTTCTGAACACTGCTACAAGGAAGCTCTACAACAAGAGCAAATTTGACCTACCCCCTGCTCCTCAGAGATGAATATCAAATACCATTTTCCTATAAGTTTACTTTTAAAATCCTGCTGCTAACTTTCAAAGTCCTAACAAAAGAAACCGTGATTACCTAGCAAGTTTACTTTTCCCCTCGATTCCAACTTGATCTTTTTGTTCTGTGCATGAAGGACTAGAAAGGGGGACTGTTACTTCTGGAGAGAAATCTGCAACTGTGAGTATATACTTCTGGTAATTTTCTAAAAAGAATTCTTTGTATTAAAGCTACTTAATCTGTGAACCCACTGTTTTTTGTTGGATCAGTTAGGGCCTAGTAGCAGCAATTAAAGTTTGAATTTAAAACACAGAGGAGAGCTTTCTGGTTACATTTCATACCCAGCAGAGAGCTTGTAGTTTAAATTTAATAGTCACTCAGGGCCAAGTAACAGCAAAGTACTTTTAGTTTAAATTTAACACACAGAAGAGAGCTTTCTGGTTAAATTTAGTACCCAGCAGAGAGCTTGTAGTTTAAATTTCATAAGAAGTTAGAGCCTAGCAGAAGCTAAGAGCTATAATTTAAATCAAATCAGAATATAGCTTACCTCAGCAGCACAGGACAGGGTACTGTGTAGCAGCCCACTTTTAATAAGTGTTATTTCCCTCCCTCCCTCCCCACACCCACCCACCCCTGGGATAATCGTAGCTTTATAGGTACTTACACATCTTAAAAGACAGGAGGTGCTTTCAGGTGAAGCTCATTACCCAAATCAGTCATACACTAAGGACCTGAGATTAATTAAGCTTCAGGTGAACAAGGTATATTAAACGTATTAGGTACAGTTTTATTGGTATAAATACCCATAGCAACCCCTAGTAACTAAGAACTTAAAGATCTAGACACAAACTTAAACTAAGATGCAGACAGCAGTCCAGCAGCGAGATGGGGGCTTTCCAGTCTTTTGCATTGAGTGTCACATGTATGATTTTCTCCCAGTTGGTGAGAGGTCTTATGTGTGCACTAGGTGCAAGGAGCTCTTTGCTCTCAGGGAATGAGTCCGTTCTCTAGAGGATAGAGTAGCAGACTTGGAAAACATAAGAAAGACAGAGAGGAACATAGACGAGACCTACAGGGATATAGTCCTGAAGTCTTACCTCCAGTCTGGCAGCATCCCTGTTGCCATGGAGGAGAGATGTCACGTGACAGGAGAGCATCACCCTGGTGTGGCAGGAAGTGATCCTGTAACTAGGACCTGTCCTCCAGGAAATGTAAAACCCTCTCGCACCAAGGAAGTTTCTCCAGGGCCATGTGCCCATGAGGGAAGGGTTAGGATAGCCGTTATAGTTGGTGATTCGATCATTAGGCATGTAGATAGCTGAGTGGCTGATGGACATGAGGATCGTCTGGTAACATTCCTGCCTGGTGCAAAGGTAGCGGACCTCACGCGCCACCTAGATAAGGTCTTAGATAGTGCTGGGAAGGAGTCTGCTGTCTTGGTACATGTCGGTACCAATGACATAGGAAAATGTGGTAGGGAGGTTCTGGAGGCTAAATTTAGGCTTTTAGGTAGGAAGTTGAAATCCAGAACTTCCAGGGTAGCGTTCTCCGAAATGCTTCCCGTTCCACGTGCAGGACCCAAAAGGCAGGCAGAGCTCCGGAGTCTCAATGCGTGGATGAGACAATGGTGCAGAGATGAGGGGTTTGGATTTGTTAGGAACTGTGGTACATTCTGGGGAAAGGAGGGGCTCTTCCAAAGGGATGGGCTTCACTTTAACCGGGATGGAACCATGCTGCTGGCATTAACCTTTAAAAAGGAGATAGAGCAGCTTTTAAACTAGATAATAGGGGAAAGCCGACAGTCGCCCAAGAGCGGATGGTTCGGAAGAATGTATCCTTGACGGATACTACCAAAAGCAGAGAGGTTCCAAAAAATAGTAAAGAAGCCCAAATGCCCTCGAGTATGGAGCAGACAGAGCTTAAAGATCCCAAATTACCCATGTCTATCAATAGCCAAATTAATATGAATAAAATACAGTCTCTAAAATGCTTGTATGCAAATGCTAGAAGTCTAAAAAATAAGATGGGAGAGTTAGAATATATAGCACTAAATGAAAGGTTAGATATGATTGGAATATCAGAGACATGGTGGAAGGAGGACAACCAGTGGGACACTGTGATACCTGGGTACAAACTATATCATAATGATAGAGCTGATCAAATTGGTGGAGGGGTTGCGCTCTATGTTAGAGAGAGCATTGAGTCAGAAAGGATTAAAGTTATGCAGGAAACAAAATTTGCTGTAGAATCTCTATGGACTGAAATTCCATATAAAAAGGGGAAGGCGATGGCAGTGGTGGTGTACTATCGACCGCCTGGCCAGAATGAACAAATGGATGATGAAATGCTCAAAGAAATGAAGGAAGCTAACAAAAGTTACAGCTCGGTAATAATAATGGGTGATTTCAATTACCCCGTTATCGAATGGGTCAGTGTCACGTCAGGACATGCTAGGGAGATAAAGTTCCTAGATGACATAAATGACTGCTACTTGGAGCAGCTGGTTCATGAACCAACCAAAGGGGAAGCCGTATTAGACCTAGTCCTTAGTGTAAAAACAAGATCTAGTGCAAGAGATAAGGGTGTTGGGGCCACTTGGCAATAGTGATCATAGCATGATCGCCTTTGATTTAATTAGTGGAGGAGGGACAGTAAGGGAATCCACAGTACTACCTTTTAACTTTCGAAAGGTAGACTATGATAAAATGAGGAAAACAGTTAAGAAAAAACTAAAAGTAGCAGTTGCAAAGGTTAAAGACTTACATCAGGCTTGGGTGTTGTTGAAAAATACTATCTTGGAAGCCCAGACCAGCTGTATTCCACGCTTTAAGAAAAGTGGAAGGAAGTCCAAAAAACTGCCAGCATGGTTTAAAGGTGAGGTCAGAGAGGCTGTTGTTGCCAAAAAAGCATCTTTCAGGAAATGGAAAAAAGAGCCAAACGACGAAAACTGGAAACAGCACAAGCACTGACAGGTAAAATGCAAGGCATTGATAAAGAAGGCAAAGGGAAAATTTGAGAAGAAGCATGCTGTGGAAGCAAAAGCGCGAAATAAAGATTTTTTCAAGTAAAATTCTTAGCAAAAAACTTGTGAGAGAGTCGGTTGGACCATTAGATGATAGAGGAGTTAAAGGGGCACTAAGAGGCAACAAGGAGATAGCGGAGAGACTGAATGAATTCTTTGCTTTGGTCTTTACTGAGGAAGATGTAGGGATGTTACCCATGACTGAAGTGCTATTTAAAGCTGCGGAAGAATTGAAGGAAATATCGATACATCGGGAAGATGTATTACAACTATTAGATAAACTGAAGAGTAGCAAATCACCAAGGCTGGACGGTATACATCCAAGGGTGTTGAAAGAACTGAAATATGAGATTGCAGAGCTGCTATTAGTAATCTGTGAAGCATCATTAAAATCATCTCTAATGATCTCTGAAGATTGGAGGATCGCCAATGTAACACCAATTTTTAAAAAGGGTTCCAGGGGTGATCCGGGAAACTACAGAGCGGTGAGCCTCACGTCAGTACCGGGAAAAATGGTAGAAACCATCATAAAGAATAAAATTAGTCAGCATGTAGATAGTCATGGCCTAATGGGAGACAGCCAACATGGCTTTAGACATGGAAGATCTTGTATTACTAATCTGTTACTTTTTTTGAAAGTGTGAATAAACAGGTGGACAAAGGTGAGTCAGTTGATATAGTGTATCTGGACTTTCAGAAAGCCTTTGACAAGGTCCCTCATCAGAGACTTTTGGCAAAACTAAAGAGTCATGGGAAAGGAGGCAGTGTACTACTGTGGATCAAGAACAGGTTAAAAGATAGAAAGCAGAGGGTTGGGCTAAATGGCCAATTTTCCCAATGGAGAAAGGTGAATAGTGGTGCACCCCAGGGATCTGTGCTGGGACCGCTGCTTTTTGACATATTCATAAATGACCTGGGAAGTGGAATAACGACTGAGGTTATCAAATTTGCAGATGACACAAAACTATTTAAAGTTGTTAAAACCCAAGAGGATTGTGGAAAATTAGAAGAGGATCTTGATAAATTGGAAGACTGGGCATCAAAATGGCAGATGAAATTTAATGTGGACAAGTACAAAGTTATGCACCTAGGGAAGAACAACCCAAACTATGGTTACGTGATGCAAGGTTCCACATTAGGAACCACCACCCAAGAAAAAGATTTAGGAGTCATTGTAGATAACATGTTAAAACCCTCGGCCCAGTGTGCAGCGGCAGCCAAGAGAGCAAATAGAATGCTAGGTATCATAAGGAAAGGAATGGAAAACAAAACAAAAGATATTATAATGCCTCTATACTGTTCCATGGTGAGACCACACCTTGAATATTGTGTGCAATTCTGGTCGCCGTATCTTAAAAAGGATATAGCGTTATTAGAAAAGGTTCAGAGAAGAGCCACCAAAATGGTAAAGGGGATGGAAGGATACTCCTATGAAGAAAGGCTAAAAAGGTTAGGGCTCTTTAACCTGGAAAAGAGACAGCTGAGGGGAGATATGATAGAAGTCTATAAATTAATGAACGGAGTGGAACAGGTAAACGTAGATCAATTGTTTACGTTATCAGAATATAGAAAGACTAGGGGACATGCAATGAAGCTACAGGGTAAACTATTTAAGACTAATAAAAGAAAATATTTTTTCACTCAACGTGTAATCAAACTCTGGAATTTGTTACCTGAGGATGTAGTAACGGCTGTTAGTGTAGCTGTGTTTAAAAAAGGTTTGGACAAGTTCCTGGAGGAAAGGTCCATAAACCATTATTAAGAAGGGACCCAGGATATCAATGCTTGACCCAGTACAAGCATTGCGGAACCTGTGTCTTTTGGGGAAACTGCTAGGTACGTACGACCTAGATTGGCCACTGTTGGAAACAGGATACTGGGCTTGATGGACCTTGGTCTGACCGAGTATGGCATATCTTATGTTCTTATGTTCACTAATATCAGTATATAGTTCTTTAGATCGCACTTGGAGCTCCGGTTGGAATATTGGTGTTACATATCTAAAGGTGGCGAAACAGTGTGACAAGGTGGTGGCAAAAGCCAGAAGGATGCTGGGTTGCATACAAAGAGGAATTACCAGCAGAAAGGAAGAGGTACTGTACAAGTCGCTGGTGAGGCCTCACTTGGACTTTTGTGTTCAGTTTTGGAGACTGTATCTCGCTAAGGATATAAAAAGACTGGAAACGGTTCAGATGAAGGCGACCAAAATGATTTGGCGCCTGCGTCAGAAGACTTATGAGAAGAGACTTGAAGACCTAAATATTGTCACGCTTCCCCTGCCTAGGGCCAATGGCTCTATAGCAAGGGTGACCGCAATCTTGTTTCCAAGTGTCTTTCTACTATGTAGCAGCAAGGGTTGCTGGGACTTGTAGTTTTTAAGTTTCACTCTTCAACAAAATGTGTTGTGGCACGAGGATCTTTTGAACAGATAAATTTATTTAGGGGTTTTTCCTTTCACAAGGGTTCAACAGGCTTAGACAAAGCAAAGAATTTCTTTCCAAAATAATAGGAAACAGGAGCAAATGAAAGGTGGAAATAAAGTACAAAAACTGTTTCTTCACAGCAACTTAAACAGCCAAAACAACTTTGTATTCTTCTCCTACAAAGCTTGTTTAACGTAAATCTAAGTGATCAATGTTACACAGAGAACAGTCCATCTCATAGCATTCAGGTGTTTCAGGAATATTGGCTACGTCGATAATCATATCCTCACTCTCTTCATCACAGCTCTGCTTAGGGGAACTCTTGCACTGCAAACCTTGGATAACCTCTTGCAGCTGCTCTAGAATGTTTCCTCTCTCATTAGCTGTGACCTTCTCTAGTATAGGAGATTGGTTATTACGTAAGCTCTTCCCTATGGCTTTTATATCAGCTTCAAACCATTTACTGAAAGTGTTTCTGTTAGGAGTTACTTTTACAGCCGTGCTATCTCGGCACTTATTAGCACTAGCTTTCAATTGTTGCACAATATCTTCAACAAGTCTCTGGCTAGGAAGTAATTCTGACGTACCTTCTTTACTAGCAATGCCTTGTCTGTGCTCAGAGCTTTCTCCCCTTGTGCAGGTAAACTGCTTGACCTTGTCCTCGGGTAGCTTCCACAGAGGCTCTGGTTTTGCTTTAAAGGTATAGGGAATGGACCCTCCAGTATCCCTCTTGCCTGGAGCTGGGTTCCAAGGTTTCCCTGGTTGCTGCCTTCCTGAGTGCCTTCCTTGTTGAAGTGGCTTGGACAATTGCAGAGGCTTTTTTCTGCCTTCTGTTCCAGAGTTCTCTTTTTCTTGGCTGTGTTCCTGCCGGTGTGGCTTCTCCCACTCCTGGCTGTGCCTGATCTCTTTCTTGTTCCTGTGCTTGGACTCCTTCTCCTTCAAGACTGACTCTGAAGCCGGTTTAAAACGGCTTCCTCCTGCAGCCACACCCCTCTGGTTACTCAGGTGCAAATCATTAGAGCTGCCTTCAGCTCTTACGTCATGGCTATGGCTGAGCTCTGTTCTGGCTGAAAGCTTCCTGTTGCCATGGGAACCTGGCTTGCTCTTACTTTTAAAGGTAAAGTGCTCGCTATTTTCCCATTCCATCTGTTCAGGAGTGCTTTCGGTACCACATATTCCCCCCCTTAAGATATTACAGGCTGGGTTGATGACATCCTCACAGCCTGTAATCCGCGATAACGCGTCCGCATTCTGGTGTAATCTTCCTGCTCTGTGTTCAATGTTAAAATCAAACGCTTGCAGTGCCATTTACCAGCGGGTTAGCCTGGGGTTATTGTCCTTCATTTGCCCCAGCCACTTTAACGGAGTGTGATCTGTCATGAGGAGAAACTTCCTACCTGCCAGGTAGAACTTTAACGACTCAATGGCCCACTTGATGGCGAGGCACTCCCGCTCTATTGTAGAATAATTCCTCTCCGCGGGAGACAGCTTCCTACTCAAGAATAACACCGGGTGCTCTATACCATTGTGTTTTTGTGAGAGGACAGCCCCTAGTCCGGTGTCCGAGGCATCAGTTTGCAATATGAATGGCAGGTCAAACTCGACCCCTTTCAGCACTGGGGCGGCGCATAGTTCAGCCTTCAAGCATTCAAGCGCCTTAACTGCCTCTGGAATCCATCGTAGCTGATTGGGCTGGCTCTTCTTTAACATATCTGACAATGGAGCACTTTTCTCCGCAAATTGTGACAGAAAGCGCCTGTAGTAACCTACTAACCCCAAGAAACCTCTGAGCTGTTTCTTATTGGTGGGTTGAGGGAACGTCTTCATGCTTTCGACCTGGTCTATCAAGGGTTTTACGGTGCCATGCCCAACCCGATGTCCCAAGTATTTTAATTCGGGGCTTGCGAACATGCACTTGTTTGGGTTTAATGTTAGGCCTGCATCCCGCATAGCCTGCAATACCGCTCCCAGCCTTGATAGATGCTCTTCCCAATTAGTACTGTGGACGATGACATCATCCATATAGGCTGTCGCATAAGCCTGATGTGGTCTGAGCACCAAATCCACTAGCCTCTGGCAAGTAGCCGCTGCTCTGTGTAGGCCGAAGGGCATACGCTTAAACTGATAGAGGCCTATTGGGGTGCTGAACGCCGTCTTCGGTCGGGATTCCCTGGTTAATGGCACCTGCCAATAGCCTTTGGTCATGATGTTAAATATGTGGCTCTCCCCAGGCGGTCCAGGAGCTCCTCTATGCGTGGCATAGGGTATGCATCGAACTTTGACAGGGCATTGACCTTCCTGAAATCGATACAGAATCGAAGCGTTCCATCGGGCTTAGGGACCAGAACAATAGGGCTGCTCCATGGGCTTTTGGACTCCTCAATTATGTCGAGGTCCAACATCTCCCTCACTTGGTTTATGACCTCCTGCCGCCGAGCCTCCGGCAACCGGTATGGGCGCTGTCGCACTACTTCTCCTGGGGGAGTCACAATCTCGTGAGCGACGAGTTGAGTATGCCCAGGAAGAGGCGTTAGGACATCTGGAAAACTCTGTATCAGCCGTTCCAGCTGTTTCTTTTGAGTCCACGATAACCCTTCTCCCATCCTTAGCTCCGGGGTCTTCTGGCAGTCACTTAGTTGGGGGCCCAAGTCATCTTCTGGCTGTTCCTCTACTATGGCCGCCAATCCTTGGAGGTCTGCTCTACCTGTTGACCCAAACCCTTGGGCTCCTCTGGCTGTACTGGAGACCACATGTACTTCTTCAAGAGGTGGAAACCCGACCCTCTCACATATAATCTGTGCTATGCGATCGCCTATGTGCACTTTGAAATCTTCGGACCCGAAGTTGAAGAGTAATACCTTAACGGTACCTCTATAATCGGGGTCCACGACGCCGGCTCCCACGTCAATAGCATATTTTACAGCCAGGCCGGAACGTGGGGCGATTCATCCATAACACCCAGCCGGTAACTCCAACTGAAGGGCTGTATTTATCAAAGCCTTGCCATGCTTTGGAACAGTCGCCTCTTCCGCACTATATAAGTCGAATCTGGCGGCCTGGGGGGACGCTCTCTTGGGTGGGTGCGCGTCTGGACTCATGCGGCAATACTTTAAAACGAACACAGGCTTCTTGGCTTCCTCTTTTTCTGGCAACTATCGCAAAGACTTTTGCACTTTCCCAAATAGGGGATTCGGAACTGCCATCATTTGACGTGTGTTCTTGCTTAGTAATTCCAGCGGAGGACTTGCAGCTACCAGGCTTTCCTTTTTCTGCAAACTCTGCTGGATACCTCTTTGAAACTGCGGCCAATCCCGGCCTAATACCAATTCCTGTGGCAGGTGGGGAACTATGGCCAGTGGAATCTCCTTTGCTATTCCAAATCCTTTTACTAGGTGTTTGTGAATAGGGTATGAGGATGATGTGCCATGCACACAGCGGATTTTTACAGTGCCACTGGGTAGGTCAGGTACGGCTTTACCGTCGGCTTCTATCTTTTTCCACAGACCACGTGAAAGCATACTCTGATCAGAGCCAGAGTCTAGTAGTGCATTGGCACTTACCCCTTGGACGGTCACGGCTATGAGGAAACCCTCCCTAACCTGTCCTGGGCTAGTGGTCACAAGCGCTACCTTCACTCTACAGTTACGCTGCAAATGGTCACTACTGCCACATTTAAAGCATGCTCTTTTTGCATATCTGTCTTTACATTCAGGTAAACACAATGCAGTTACTTTCATAGCATTTTCCTTCTTTTCTGAGAATGCACTGGTTGCTCTCCTAGAAGCCATGCTTTCCTCCTGAGCGTTCCCCTCTGCTTCCAGGAACCGTTCAGTGAGCATGATCGCTTCCTGTGAGTTTTTACAACCCTGCAAGGTCAGGAAAGTATGGACATTTTCAGGGACAGCATTCATATACTGTTCCAACAATATAGTATCCAATACTGTTTCAAGGCTTTTACCCTCGGGTTCTAACCATTTGTTAAGCAAAGCCTTAAGGCGATAGTGTAGGGCTCTAGGCGTCTCACCAAGCATTAGTTTAGCTTCTCTAAACAAATGGTGGTATACAGAGGACGTAAGACCCACTCTATCCTTAATAGCTTTTTTAACTTCATCATAGTCATTGGCTAAATTTGGTGGTACGGTCTGGTAAGCCGTCAATGCCTCCCCAGTGAGAGACATTGCTAGCCTGACCGCCCATTGGTCTTTAGGCCAATGCATCAGGAGAGCAACTCGCTCGAATGTTTCTAAATAATCGTCCAGATTGTCTCTGTCAGATAATTTTCCAAAGTTCCATGCCTCTTTGGACCAAAGTCCCAAAGCATGAGCTTGGCTCAAGTTTTCAGAAACTGGTGAAGATGAAGCAGGCTCTGGCTCCTTCTTCGTACTTTGGATCCAGGCCTCCAGCATTTGTATGAGCGGCCGCTGCTGCGCTTCCATCCGTGCTGTAGCGTTCTCTAGAGCTTCCATGGCCAGCTCGCGTTGGCGCTCAAACTGGGCTGCCATCCAGGTAAGCACTTCTTTAACTTCCATCGTCATGCTGAAAAGACAAAAGACAAAACGCAACCACCAAGTGCGGTTCCACAAGACAGCAGGCACTACTACCTTTTACCCACTTACTACGCTGATACCCACACAAGTATCCACAGGTAACCCTGCTATGCACAAATTACCTGATACTTGCGGTGTGTCAGGCCTTTGTGTATACGTTGGTCTTTCCAGTATCAGACACGTCTTCTTCTTTGGAATCAGTTTTGCTAGAAGTTTTTTCCTTAGCTTTATTTCTCAGAACTTTTTTTCTTCTTGCCCTTTAAATTCTCTTGCGCATGCGCCTTTGCCTTGATTCGTAGCAACTACGCCAATCTGTCACGCTTCCCCTGCCTAGGGCCAATGGCTCTATAGCAAGGGTGACCGCAATCTTGTTTCCAAGTGTCTTTCTACTATGTAGCAGCAAGGGTTGCTGGGACTTGTAGTTTTTAAGTTTCACTCTTCAACAAAATATGTTGTGGCACGAGGATCTTTTGAACAGATAAATTTATTTAGGGGTTTTTCCTTTCACAAGGGTTCAACAGGCTTAGGCAAAGCAAAGAATTTCTTTCCAAAATAATAGGAAACAGGAGCAAATGAAAGGTGGAAATAAAGTACAAAAACTGTTTCTTCACAGCAACTTAAACAGCCAAAACAACTTTGTATTCTTCTCCTACAAAGCTTGTTTAACATAAATCTAAGTGATCAATGTTACACAGAGAACAGTCCATCTCATAGCATTCAGGTGTTTCAGGAATATTGGCTACGTCGATAATCATATCCTCACTCTCTTCATCACAGCTCTGCTTAGGGGAACTCTTGCACTGCAAACCTTGGATAACCTCTTGCAGCTGCTCTAGAAAGATTCCTCTCTCATTAGCCGTGACCTTCTCTAGTGTAGGAGATTGGTTATTATGTAAGCTCTTCCCTATGGCTTTTATATCAGCTTCAAACCATTTACTGAAAGTGTTTCTGTTAGGAGTTACTTTTACAGCCGTGCTATCTCGGCACTTATTAGCACTAGCTTTCAGTTGTTGCACAATATCTTCAACAAGTCTCTGGCTAGGAAGTAATTCTGACGTACCTTCTTTACTAGCAATGCCTTGTCTGTGCTCAGAGCTTTCTCCCCTTGTGCAGGCAAACTGCTTGACCTTGTCCTCGGGTAGCTTCCACAGAGGCTCTGGTTTTGCTTTAAAGGTATAGGGAATGGACCTTCCAGTATCCCTCTTGCCAGAGCTGGGTTCCAAGGTTTCCCTGGTTGCTGCCTTCCTGAGTGCCTTCCTTGTTGAAGTGGCTTGGACAATTGCAGAGGCTTCTCTCTGCCTTCTGTTCCACAGTTCTCTTTCTCTTGGCTGTGTTCCTGCCGGTGTGGCTTCTCCCCCTCCAGGCTGTGCCTGATCTCTTTCTTGTTCCTGTGCTTGGACTCCTTCTCCTTCAAGACTGACTCTGAAACCGGTTTAAAACGGCTTCCTCCTGCAGCCACACCCCTCTGGTTACTCAGGTGCAAATCAATAGAGCTGCCTTCAGCTCTTACGTCATGGCTATGGCTGAGCTCCGTTCTGGCTGAAAGCTTCCTGTTGCCATGGGAACCTGGTTTGCTCTTACTTTTAAAGGTAAAGTGCTCGCTATTTTCCCATTCCATCTGTTCAGGAGTGCTTTCGGTACCACAATATTTACACTTTAGAGGAGAGAAAGGACAGGGGACATATGATTCAGACCTTTAAATACTTAAAGAGTATTTATGGACAAACAAACCTCTTCCATAGACGGGGAAGTTATAAAACCAAAGGGCATAACTTGATGCTGCAAGGGGGTAAACTGAAAGGCGATGTCACGGAAAGGGTGGTAGATGCTTGGATTGCCCTCCGATGGAAGTGGTGGGGGCAAATACAGTGTCAGAATTCAAAATGGCATGGGACAGACACAAAGGATCCCTTTATAGCGAAAAGATAAAATCAAATAAACATAACTATCTCTTATATCTGAATAAATAGGGGTGACCTACACGGAGCAGTGGGTACACCACTAAACAAAGGCATGGGGAGGGGTGACCTGCATGGAGCGGCTAGTGCACCTACTCTTGCCGCCTTGCTGGGTAGTCTAGATGGACCATACTGATCTTTATCTGCCGTCATTTACTATGTTACTATATCATGGCCAATTTGAATAATACGCTGGAGATAACTAGTAACAGATTGTCAATTTAATGTTTCAGGTCTTTCAGTACTCAAGAGTGAATACCATCTGGTCCTAGTGTTTCTTGCTCTTGACTTTTCGCTATTGCACCTTCTAGTCTTATATTGATGTGCTTTAGTTGCTCTGAATCATCAACAAAGATTGATCCCCAGTGAGGATCTAGACAATGAAATTGCTTAGTTTTTCTATTATTACCTTCTCCTCTCTGAATTCCCATTTTACCCCTTAGTTGTCCAATGGATTGATCAACTTCCTCATGGGCTCTTTTCTTTGAATGCACCTCAGAAGGTTTTTCATATTAATTCATGTCCCTCCAGCAAGCTTTTTTCAAAGCCTCACATCTAACTTGCCACTGCTTATGCTCATCCCTGTTCCCTTTTCTGAAAGATGCTCTTTCGGCTTTCATTACTCTTTAAATCATACCGGCCATCATTTGGCTTTCTTTCAACTTTTTAGATGAGGAAATAAAACCTAGGGTGCTATCTTCCAATACTATTAATACTACTTCTAATCATTTGTATAGTGCTAGAAGGCATACACCTGATTCTGAACCTGCGGGAGCTAGATGGCCCTGTGGTAGCAGAATCGGGGCATGGGGCCTGGACGTCCCAGATGTGCCCCAATTCTGTGCCTCCAGACATCCAGGCACTTCCTCGGCTAGCTCAGCCAAGCTCCTGCATGGAGCCGCGGTGCCGTGGCTTTCTGTTGCCATGATCGCCCGCACAGCTCCAAATTGTGTCTTTCCCCACTGCCTGACCCCAATTGGGCCTTCTGGGGCCAGGAACCCCCTCCCCTTCTCACTTTGTCCCGGGGTCCTGGCATCAATGTACTCTGTCATCGGGGTGACTTATTCCACTTCTGAGGTGGAATAAGTCCCCCGCCCCAGATATATAGGGCTGACATCGGAATCGGCCTGTATGTCTGGGGTCAGGGTCCTGCCTATTCCCCACCCTTGCTCCTCTCCTCTGGCCTGCCCCCTCCCATCCCTCTCCAGAGCTCCCCGCACATCTCTGCAGTACATGTGGGGAGTTCTGTGAGTGGAATCGGCACCCTGGTATTTAGCAGAGCTATACGTCCAACCGGAATATATATCTCTGCTAATCACGAATTGGAATAACCCCCTTAATCAAACTGGGGACTAGAATGTGAGAAGATACACATAAATAGTGGACAACAGAGTAAGGGGCATGAGGATACAAAAGTGGCTTCAGTAGTTTTCTAGCGTACAGTTCATGTGGTAGAGGTTCTTACTAATCGGAGCTTGGTCGTCTTTTTCTGAACAGCTGCCAAAGGAACTAGCAAGTAGATGGAAGTGAATTATTTGGTAAGCAATTTAGTAACTTCCCAAGAATACCCCTGCACACCTCTGACCTCATTATTCATGTCTCCCTTACTCCTCAAACGCCTTGTGACCACCCTGCTATGTCCTTCAACCCCACCAACATTTGTGGAAGAGGTTCTGGAAAATCTATAGAAGCATATTCCTTTCCCATATTTCTTAAAGTGCAGTTAAAAATCTCTCTCTCTCACCGTTAATTTCTTTACTAATTTGAGTGAAATCCTTAATGTTAGGTGATACTCTCCCCTTATTGTTTTAACCATTTCCCTGGCTTCTTGTATTAATTGGTTCTATTTCCCCCACTGACTGTAAAGCATTTTGGGATATATCTGTGAGAAAGATGCATTGCGGTATATTTAATTGGTGTATTACGTTAATAATACTCACTGTGGATTAGATTTCCAGATGCTAGTCTCAGCTGTACAAAATCTTTCTTTGATATTTTTCCTGGCACTGTAAAATATCTGAGAAATGCAGTTTTCTGTCTTATTCACAGCTGTTTTAGTTTAAAGAGAGAAGATTAAAACTTTAAGTGCATAAAGTAATTTAAGAGGAAAACATATCCATTTGTAGAGCTTGAGATAGAATCCAAGCTTCTCTGCCTCCAAAGGGATCAGAGATAATGTAAACTCACCTTTTATTATTAGTTCTTCAGGAGTAAAGCTGAAAGCTTATCTGTTCCAGTGGTATCTAGAGGGATGTGCATTTCTTTTTGGACAAATGGTAAAATAACAATTAAAGATGTTTTCATTTTGTATACTTTTAAACAAACAAATTGACCACAGGGCTGGAATGGCCAAATCTTCATTCAATTACGTTCATTTTTGGCATCATTGCAATACAGCCTATGGGCTGGACACAGCAGAGGTAGAAGCACTAGTCACTTCACTAATAATGATGCAAATTTATAATGAGAGGCTAAACAACTTCATCTCACTTCTCACAAATCTCATGGCTGATTTATTTAAGATATGACATACTGGGTCAGGACAAAAGTCCATCAAGCCCAACAGCGGCCAATGTAGGTCACAAGTATCTATCAAGTTTCCAAAACGTTAATACATTTTATTTCCTTGAATCCTGCTAGACCAGTCCGGGACCCATTCTGAAAGAGTTTTCTTACAGGTTTGGGGGCCCTGCCTTCTTTTCAGTATCAGTGTCTGATGCAGAGTTAATTATGGCAAGAGAGTCAAATACTTGTTCCAAATGTTTGTTTCAGTTTTTGATTAATGTTCATAGTGTGTTTTTTCTGAGTTTTAATTTATTTCAAAAATGTATAGGCTATACCTCCCACACAATAAAAACATTCACAATAAAACATTAAAATAATCAGTTATTAAGCCAAATACCCTTTGTACATCAGTTACATCATCTTGAGAGAACAAATAAACCTTAACAACATATTGACGAAATGATAGTAAATCAGACAAGGCCTTAAATTGTCTGTATCTTTCCATAGTGAGACTGCACCTTGGATATTGTGTACAATTCTGGTTGCCATATCTTAAAAAGGATATAACAGAATTAGCAAAGTTACAGAGAAGAGCGACAAAAAATGGTAAATGGTGTGGAAAGATACAGAGGCATTATAATATCCTTTGTTTTATTTTCCAATCCTTTCCTTGTGATACCTAGCATTCTATTTGCTCTCTTGACCACCGCTGCACACTGGGCTTAGGGTTTTAACATGTTATCCACAATGACGCCTAAATCTTTTTCCTGGGGGTGGTTCCTAATGTGGAACTTTGCATCGTCTAACCATAGTTTGGGTTGTTCTTTCCTAGGTGCATAACTTTGCACTTGTCCACATTAAATTTAATCTGTCATTTTGATGCCCAGTCTTCCAATTTATCAAGATCCTCTTGCAATTTTCCACAATCCTCATGGGTTTTAACATCTTTAAATAGTTTTGTGTGATCTGCAAATTTGATAACCTCACTCGTTATTCCCATTTCCAGGTCATATATGAATTTCTTAAAAAGCAGTGGACCCAGCAAAGATCCCTGGGGTACTCCACTATTCACCTTTCTCCACTGGGAAAATTGGCCATTTAGCCGGGGCAGCTCAAGGCACTCTGCTGCCTGAGGCGAAGAATGAGATGGCGCCCCACCCCCTTAGAGGGGCGGGGCTTTTTCAGAACTCTAATCAGGGACTGAACCAAACCAAAAAGCCAATTAGATTATATGGAGGGAATGCAAGACGTTTGCACACAGGGTCGTACTGAACTGTAATCGCGCCCTGTGCAACTTGCAGCTTGGGCACGCGCCCCCCTCCTCCCCTCCATACCTCCGTCCAGTGCTGCCTGCTCTTTCCCTGCTGCTGCCGCCCTCTGTTTTTTTCATGGCGGCACTAGCAACAGGGAAAGTGCAGGCAGCGCTGGACAGAGGTATGGTGAAGAGAAGGGGGGGCATGCGCCCGATCTAAAAGGCGCCGGCACTTTAAGCAGATCTGTCCCTCCCTGCTCTGACATCGCATCGGAGGAGGGAGGGACCAGACCTGCTTAAAGTGCTGCGAAAAGGCTTGGGGGTGCATTTCGGCTGCCTGCTATTGTCTTGCCAGCGGCGGCAGGGCAACAGCAGACAACCGAAATGCGCCCCCCCCCCCCAGCACAGGGCTAGGTACGGTCCTGTTTGCACACCAAGTAACTAAAAGAGAGCAAGAACCAACAGCACAGTTTATAAAACTAAATTATAACTCATTTTTATTTTGTTGTTATAAACTGCATTATGGTTCTTGCTTTTTCTTTTTCAGCATATATTTTATGTCCACAGTGGGTGCAGAGCAGAACCAGGACATTCACCCAAAGAACTCAATATTTTAAAAAAAAATCTGATTCTGATCATCTCACTAACAACAACCACTATTCTCCAGTACCAGGCATATTGTGAACTAATAAAAAATACTACAACAAAGAACAAACCTTCCATACCATATCAGCACAAACTTCTAAAACTCACATAAGGAGCCCATCCAAAAAAAGCGTCACTGTAAATACTGCACTGGGCCCCGGAACATCCATACACCTATCTGAAAAGCTGAACAAGTCAGTTTACTACAGTACAATATAGATCTTTATGTACAAACTCCATGTTAACAGAACACCTGGCTTCAGACACACACTCACAACATAGACCCTCACCAAGTACAGAATAAGTAACCATATTCTAAAGTAAAAATAAAAATATGTAGACAAAATTTAAACTGAAACCCCAAGACGCCAGAGTCCACATGCAGTGCAACATCAGATAAATCTGCTCACTTCCAGTGCTAGTGCCCCCTCAACTCTATTACCAATGCTAGCCTCCCCTAGTCAGCCCATTACCAGTCCTACGCCCCATCAGCCCATCACCAGTCCTAGCCTCCACCAATCAGCCCCAGTCCTAGCCTCCCCGATCAGCTCATTTTCAATGCTAGCCCCCCTCAGTCCATTACCAGTCCTACCCCTTCCTCAAGCCATTACCAGTCCTACTCCCCATCAGCCCATTACTACTGCTAGCCTCCCCTAATCAGCTCATTTCCAGTGCTAGTCCCCCCTCAGCCCATTACCAGTGCTAGCCTCCCCTAATCAGCCCATTACTAGTCCTATCCCCCATCAGCCCATTACCAGTCCTAGCCTCTTCTAATCAGCCCATTTCCAGTCCTAACCTCCCCAATCAGCTCATTTCCAATGCTAGCCCCCCATCAGTCCACTACCAGTCTTACCACCCCCCATCAGCCCATTACCAGTCCTAGCCTTCCCTAATCAGCTCATTTCCAGTGCTAGTCCCACCTCAGCCCTTTCCCAGTGCTAGCCCTCCTAATCAGCCCATTACCAATCCCAGCCCCCTTCAATCAGTCCATTCCCAGTCCTTGCCTTCCCTAATCAACCCATTACCAGTCCTAGCCCCCCCCCGATCTGCCCATTACCAGTACTAGCCCCCCAACATCCCATTATAATCCTAACCCACACTGTCTCTCCCCTCTGTCCAGTATTTATCCCCTGTCTGTCCAGTATGTCCCCATCTCTCTACCCTTTGTCCAGCATTTGCCCCCTCTCTCTCTCCTTTGTCTAGTACTTGTCCCCTTGTCTCCCCCTTTGTCCAGTATGTCTCCATCTTCCCCTTTGTCCAAAATTTTCCCCGTCTCCCCCTTTGTCCAGTATTTGTCCTCTGTCTCCTCTTTTGTCCCCCATCTCTCACCTTTGTCTCTCCTTGTTCTCCTCCTGTCCCCACTCCCTCCACCTGCACCTCTCATCCGGCGGTGGCGGCAGGGCACTCTGGCTGTTTTAATTTTAGATTTTGCCACCTCTGCCCTGCCTCTGTCTTCCTGCTGCATTTTTTTCCCTCAAGAATGCTTGCAGCAAAAAAAAAAAAAAAAAGCAGCGGGAAGGCAAAGGCAGGGCAGAGGCGGCAAAATCTAAAATTAAAACAACCGGAGTGCCACCGCCGCACAAATCAGCCTGATCGCTTGCAGCAATCAGGCTGATTTGTTTGATGCCAGCAGCAATCCAGTTGTTCCTGCTGGATGAGAGGGAACTCTTGTCAGCTCCCTTCCAGCCTCCTCCTTCCTGTGTCAGCCCCCTCCTTCCCCAATGTGAACCTATTTGCAGACCCCACCTTCCCATCATATCAATTCCCTTCCAGCCCCTTCCTACCCCTGTGTCATCCCCATTGCAGACCCCACCTTCCCTTCATGTCAATTCCCTTCCATCCCCCCTGTCAGCCCAGTTGCAGACCCCACCTTTCCCTTGTCAATTCCCTTCCAGCTCACCCCCTCCCTGCCACGTCAGCCCCTCCTCCCCCTCATGTCAGCCCCTCCTTCCTCCCTCCCTCCCTCTCTCATGTCAGCCCCGTTGCAGATCTCACCTTTCCCTTGTCCCCTGCCCCCTCCGCCCATCTCCCGGAGTCTGCCTGCTACCGCTCCCACCATAGTTCCTGTGCCTCCTTCTTCTGCAAGCCACGGCTCCCTGCCTCTTAGGGAACCGCAGCTGTGCTGGTGAAGCCAGTGCGGAGCCTTCCTGTCTCTCGGAGGGCTCCATTCAGCATTTTCCCGCCCCCAAAGGAAGTGGTAACAACTTCCTTTGGGAGCGCGACAATGTTGCAAAATATGGACAGTCCAGCACCTACGACCCTTACTCGAGCCAAGCGACTTCCGCACAATCTATCAAGCCTTGATAATCCCCCACTTTGATTACGCCAATGCAGTCCTACAAGGACTTCCAAAACACACACTGAACCCACTTCAGCTTGCAATAACTTCAGCTGCCAGAATACTACATGGAGCCACCAGGAGATACCATATAACACCAACCCTGAAACACCTTCATTGGCTGCCGGTCCACTGCAGACTCTCCTTTAAAATTCTACTGCTAACCTTCAAGGCCATCAATGGCCTCACCGCCGCCTCCATCACTGACCTCGTCCTCCCCACTCCCCCAAATAGAGTCAGAAGGTCAGTCGCTGCCAACATACTCAGAATCCCCAGCAAAATTACAAAGTGCTCTCAAGCAACAAGAAACAGAGCCTTCATAGTTATCTCCAAGTTATAATGCCCTGTTCAATGTAATTTCAGTTTGTTCAATGTAAACCGTCTTGATATCATGAAAGGCGGTATATAAGAAATGTAAATAAATAAATAAATTCATGTACTATGCACCCACATGCTGGATGCCCTCCCGCCCACCATCCGGTCCATCACCTACATTGCCCAATTCAAGAAGGCCCTGAAACACCACCTCTTCCTCCAGCACTACTCTTGCAAAGGGGACATGCCACAACCAGCCACACTCAACCACCAAGACAACCTCCCCAACACACCCACTATACAACCAGTCCACTCAACCACCAAGACAACCTCCCCCCCAACACACCGAAAATACACAGACCCAGCCCGGCACAATAGCACTAACAGACACCCTGGTATGCACTTGTAAATAGCCACCTAATTGTGTAAATAGTGGCCAAGCAGCCCCTGTCGCCACCGCCCATCGGTGGCCCGACTGTGTAGCTTGTATAAAGTTACCTAAAAAGAGCTGCCACACTTCCTAGCTGTGCAGTCTGTACAGTTACCCCAGTTAATCCAAGTTGCAAATCCTGTTCATTGTGAGTACAGTACCGGCCCTGCCTGTACAAATTTGTTGTTGACTGTAAACCGAGCTGATTTTAAAAAGCACAGTATAGAAAATACTTTAAATAAATAAATAAATAAATATCAAACGACTCACTTTTGTCTACCTGTTTATTCACACCTTCAAAAAAAATCACAGATTAGTAAAACAAGACATTCCTTGTCTAAAGCCATGTTGGCTGTCTCTCATTAAGCCCTGACTATTTACATGTTCAGTAATTTTGTTCTTTATAATGGTTTCTACCATTTTACCTGGTACTGACGTCAGGCTCACTGGTCTGTAGTTTCGCAGATCACCCCTGGAACCCTTTTTAAAAATTGGTGTTACATTGGCCATCCTCCAATGTTCAGGATTACAGATGATTTTAATGATAATTCATAGATTACTAAGAGCAGGTCTGCAATCTCATATTTCAGTTCATATATCCTTTGTTTTATTATCCATTCCTTTCTTTTGATTTCCAGCATTCTATTTGCTTTTTTGGCCACCATTGCACACTGGGTAGAGGGTTTCAACATATTATCCACGATGATGCCTAAATCCTTTTCCTTGGTGGTGGTTCCTAATGTGGAATCTTGCATCATGTAACCGTAGTTTGGGTTATTCTTCCCTAAGTGGGTCATTCTGTCCCGCGAATAGAGGGGATGGACATTCCATTGGGACATCCATCCCCGCTATTGTTCCCCTAATGGCCCTGTCAATACCCTCCCCGTATATACAGCAGGTTTGTATGGGGAGGCCTAGAAGGGGGCGGGAGGGGGCGTTCTGGAGGTGGAGCGAGGGCATGGCATGGGCGGGCCATGACCCCAGATGTACAGGGTCAATTCAGAGGTTGGCCCTGTACATCTGGGGCCTCGAATTTAGATGGGGGGACTTTTCCACCTTGATGGTGGAATAAGACCCCCCTGGATGGAGGGGAATGGGACCTAGGGATATAGGTGAGGGGACACAGGGGGCTCCCCGCAGCCCCCTGCCAGGGCTTGGAAGGCTGGATTGGAGTCGGGCTGCGGGGAATAGGCATCTTGGTTCGGCAGGCCAGGATCGCGGCTCATGAATTGATGGGACACTATGGCACTGCAGCTCCATTCACAGGACTGGCTGAGTTAGCTGGGTAATTGCTGGGAAGTATGGCCGGACAGAATCAGATCCAGGGACTGCGGGATCAGAATCGGGACTAACTTTGCATGCCTGATTCTGCTCAGCCGTACAGGGGGCTGGACATGCATGAATGGAATTGGCCTCTAAGTGCATAACTTTGCATTGTCCACATTAAATGTCATCTGCCATTTGGGCATCCAGTCTCCCAATGTCTCAAGGTTCTCTTGCAATTTTTTACAATCCTCTTGTGTTTTCACAACTGTGAATCATTTGATATCATCTGAAAATTTGATCACCTCACTCGTTAAGCCCATTTCCAGGTCATTTGTAGATATGGTAAAAAGCAGTGGGCCGAGCACAGATCCCTGGGGTATTACACTATTCATCTTTCTCCATTGAGAAAATTGGCCATTTAGCCCTACCTTCTGTTTTCTTTCAATGAGTTCCTAATTCACAGTAGTACACTGCCTCCTATCCCATGACTTTTTAATTTTGCCAAGGGTCTCTCAAGAGGGACTTTGTCAAAGGCATTCTGAAGATGGCGTGTTTAGATGGGCTAGGAGGCAAATATCTCAATGAGTGTCATTTACGCCGTTTGCAGGTATGAAAAACATACAAATGCCTTTGAATATGTCCCCCCCATCCTTTTTTTTTTTTTTTTAGATTTGTAAAAAAATGTTGAGGTTGTTTGAAGCACCAGAAAAGTTGGCACAATGAGTCCTTCAGTCACTCATGTAAAAGCCCGGGTCGTAACGAGCAGTCAGATGGCACATATGCTTCCCTTGGGGTAGTTATAAATACCAGTCTTTAGTATGTGCCAAGTATGCGCATATTGCAAAAGCGACTCTGGAAATGCACGCATACTTTTCTGCTTCACCTGGAACATGTCTGCAGTGAGATCAAGTGTGCTGCACATCTTTATTTGTAAATAGCAGTTTTCTAAAATAGATCCATATGCACATGGTATTTACATGCAGCATGTACATTTAATACCATGCAAGACTCTGAACATAACCCTTCTATAGGTATGTAGGTACATGTAAGCTTTAGTTACTGTATGCTGATTCACCACTAAATACGCTAGGTACAAAACCGCTTTAAAGACTCACCTTTTCCACCTGGCCTTTGTCCCCCCTATTGCTGTTCCTTTCTGTTTCCGAGTAGCCTTGTTTTTTTTTATAGTACACTGCTTATTACCTCGGCTAAGCGGTATATCAAATTTCCAAATAAAGATAAATGCCAGTTACGCACTGGGGCAGTGAATGGGCCTGTTGGGGATGGAGAGCACAGTGAACATAATGAGCACAGTCAATGTAGCAATTAGCGTAGGTGCAACTATGGCATCTAAATACTGTAGGTACAATTAGGTACATCCGCAGTAATTGCGCCATACATTAGGGTGCACAGTGACGCATCAGCTGTTTGGAACATGCTGGCCATACTCTCTGCAGTTACTATAGAGGCTTTGCACTTAACTCATGTTAATGTTAGTGCTAAATATGTGTTAAGTTCAAACACCTAACACAATTTAGTACAAGGGCTTTTAGTGCTTTTAGTTATAAGCTGAATTAATTTGTAGTTAAAATGAATGAAGAATATTAGACTAGTCAGAAAGATGGCCAGTAGAGTAGGAGAGAGTTGAGTAGTAGAAGACAAGTCATATAAATCTTTCATGAGACATCATCTGGAGGGGGAATATTTTCAGTTCCAGAAGCCACATCTCTAGAGACTCATGAAAGAGAGCTACCAGGATTCAGAAGTTTTAGAAATAGAGGCACTTGAAAATCTATTTGTTTTGGCTGATAACGCCAGGAAGTTGTGTAGAAAATGTCTCATGACTGCTCAGAAGTGAAGAGTAGAGTTTTGGTAACATTAGGTGGAGCAGGAGCTGAATATCTTTTGGCTCAGAACAAATATCACTTTTCCAGCATTAAAAAAATTATATGAGCTGAATTTCAAGAGATATTTGGTTATTTATACAAGACCTGAGTTTAAAATGTAAACTTTCTATCATAATGACTGAGACTTTAGTGCACAGTTGTAGAACAGTGCTGAGCTCTCATAGACATATTTTTTTGTGGTCAACATTATTGGCACCCTTGCATTTTAGGTATGTTGTGTACAATATTTGGAGAAATAATTGAAAATATTCCAACTGTTTGTCATCATACAACAAAAAAAGATGTCTGTGGTAATTTCTGAGAGAAAATAACAAAATATGACCTGGACAGGATCAATGGCATCCTTCACTAATATTTGGTTGCATTTCGATCCTTAACCTCCTCCACCTTTTCTCTATCTTCCGGTGTTCCACAGGGTTCAGTTCTGGCCTCCCTGCTTTTTAACATTTTCTTTGCTCTCCTAGCCATTCTCATCCAACAGCATGGTTCATGGGGTGTCAGACTATTACTATGCGAATGATATCTTATTACTCTTTCATGCTCATCCTTCTTTTCCTGATTGTACCGTCATCAACTCTTGCCTTTCCCAGGTGGCTTCTTGGTTGCGCTCCATTCACATCATGCTCAACCCCTCTATCTGCTATATGGCTTACTGGTTCCTCTTCTACTCCCACTTTGGCCCCCTCACTAGATGGTCCTCTGATCAACTTTGTTCTTTCGCTTTATTTTATTTATTTATTTAGACAGATTTGTATACCACCTTATTCTTCAATGAAAGTGGTCACATTACATTACAATTGGTGGGTTACATTTAACATGTGGGTACTTAACAATATGTAGACAGTACTTAAGTATCTAGATGTTATTCTGGCTAGTGTCTTTTCATGACAGGATCAGTGCAGTGATCAAGTGTTCCTTCACCCTCCGTCAGATTCATTCCCTCCATTCTTATGGAAGTGCAGACTAGATAGACCATGTGGCCTTTTTCTGCCGTCATGTTTCTATGTTTCTATTCCTTTTTGTCCAATTCTTCCATCACAACCTTACTCCTCACTCTTCTCATATTTCGATTAGATTATTCCAATATTATCTACTCCAGTCTACCTCACTATCTGCTAAACCCTTTGCAAACAGTTCAAAATATAGCAATCCGTATTCTTCACTATGCCTTCAAATTTGATGTCTCCCCTCTGCTTATCAAATCTCATTGGCTACCTGTTTCATCTCGATTCCAGTTCAAGCTCCTTGCCCTGGTACACAAAACTCTTCATACTGGTACTCTTGCTTATCACTCTTCACACATTATCCCACAGGCTCCTCCTCATCTTCTTTGCTCTATTCACATGAACAGGCATCATCTTCCCCCACCTTCTCGGCTTTCTACTTTCTTGGTCCTAGCCTTTGGAATTGACTCCATCCTGACATTTGCCTTGAGCTCTCTCTTCCCAAATATAGATCTCTAATTAAAAGCCCTCTTTTCCAGCTTGCCTTTCATGCACCAATTTGGACTTAGGGGTATATTTACTAAACAGTGCTAATGTCGCTGCGGTGACTTTATCGCGCAATAAATGATGTTATCATGTGATAATGGCGCATTACTGTGTGAGAACATCACGTATCGTGCGATAACTTCTCTTCCGGCATTAAGGTGCACAGAGGGTGGAGTAAAGCTCCCCACAGGGTGGAGTAAGGCTCCCCAGGGGCGGAGATAAGGGGTCAATGGGCAGAGAGTGGGTGGGGAGAGGCTCCATGCACACTAACGCCATGCAATGAAGGTCTGAAAATTAGCGCCAGTGAAAACCTTGCGCTAGAGGCACATTTGCAGGGGAGAAAGACCATTTCAGACAGCAATGTGCAGCAAAGGCAGGGAAAACAAGAAAAGTGATAGTAGTGATACATGTGCAGCAACATCATAGTGCCCAAGTATGAGAGGGCACTACAGTGAGGCTGCAAATGAGGTACAGGGGGCTGCAGGCGGGACATGCAATGGGGCAGCTGGGGCACAGGGTGGACTAGGCAGATGCCTAGGAGACACATAGGAATGCAGAAGCGGAAAACCAGCAAGACAGCAACTGACCAAGAGAAAACATGTCCACAAGTGTGTGTCCCACAGTGTCCCAGGGGACAGTGCCCAGAAAGTACCCCAAAGGGTACATAACATTGGCAGGCGGTGCCAGGGGGCAGCATGGATGTCTATGCAGGCACCCCTACCCCATATCACGCACCATAGGCAGCCGCCTACCGGCACACTGGATGGCCTGAGACTGCGCACCTCCAGCACCACCGGCACAAGGGCATGTCAGCATGGTGGCAGAGGGGGCAGTGGCATCTGCCCACAGCAGACCATGGCCAAGCCCCGTTTAGGTGGGTGCCGTGCACTGCAACAGACAACGTCTGTCTGACGAACAGTCATGGTATCCCCAGGGAATATCTACCTCTGTGGCAACAGCTTGGTGCAGTACATACAGCTGGTGTGTTCAAGGGCAGAAAGTCACAGGTTCAAGTCCCAGCTGTTGCTCCTGTAAACCATGTCCCTTTATTTTACCCAGTACTAAACTGTGGTAATAAAGACGGAACCTTTATTGCAGATAAAATAAACATGCCATAAACATCTATATTTTACCCTACAGAGAACAGACACCATAAACATGTGCAATCCCTAGAGCAGAGTTTCCCAACTGCAGTCCTGGAGGGCCAAACACCATTCAGGTTTCATGCTGTCCTTATTAAATATGCCTGTGCTGCATTTGTATGCACCGCCCCCATAGTATGCAAATGTATCTCATGCATATTCATTAGGACAGCATGAAAACCTGAACCATGTTTGGCCCACCAGGACCGGAGTTGGGAAACTCTGCCCTAGAGCAGTGGCCAACAGGAGCACAAACACCCACACCCACAGGCTCCACTATCCAATGGCTCATGGGAAGGCAGGCTGTTGGGCCCTGCGTGGAGCAGCATCTCCCAATACTGGCACCTGCATACCTTAGCAATGCCGTCCTAAACTTGGGAACATGTTCCACATATATCAAAAGGTTGCTATGATTAATGCCAGATAACAAATCCTCTGTTAAACACAATTTGTTGACAGAGATTCATCATAGCAACCTTTCTGATATCTGTGGAGTGTGTTTCAGTTTTTGTTTCTGACAGTGTTTACCACCCCAGGGAGTGACCCCAACAGTATTGTGTACCATAGCAATGCCCGCACTGTGCCCAGGACTGGTGTGGCGGCCAGGGCTGCCAAAACCTCTATATTTGCACAATGCTGAAATAGGTGTGGAAGTGTGTGTATGTCTATCCAGTGTTTTGTGGCTGCCTACACCTTACTTAGCCTACACTGCTTTCACTGTTTCCAGTGTTAGCCTGCCAATGTGCATAATAAGGAGGAAGGTACTGTGGGTATGGCCCAGACAGGGCGGCCTGGGCAGGATGCATCTGCACAGGGCATAGGGCAATGGCTGGGACATTGTAGTGCCTGACCACCACCTGCACGGTCAGGGTGGCCACAGCATGTCACGCTGGGGGAGGGGGGCACTCTCACCCTGACTGAGCAGTGACCATGGCATGGCTACGTTCCCCCATAGTGCTATACAGTATTTCTCTCAAGTGATATCTATGAGTTCCATTTTCTGGGGCCCAATCATTGACATTGACATTGTGATTGTGTGTGTGTGTGTGTGTTTGTTTGTTCACATCCCATTTTTTGGTGCACATGGTTTCTCCAGGAACATGCACTATGTACTAGCTAGCAGACTGTCTGCAGTTAGCATGTGTATGGCTGGAACACCTTGCATGGTGCAGTGGGTGGAGACTGACTGTGCCCTCTGCTGGTGAATGTCAGATAGTGTGGGAGGCAGCAGACTTCTGCAGCATTCTGCCTGTCTGCCATTGCCTCATGTGATGCGTACAGATCTGCACTGACTGCCCTGGAGGGTACCTATTCCCCAGCAGGACTGGGGTTGATGGTCCCTCTACTGTCACCATTGCAGAGATGTAGAATGTGGATCTGTTGGTGGGAAATCCTGTCCCCCACCCTGACCTACAGAGAACAGGTTGGGTGATGCTACATAATCTGCTTTTGGGTCCAACCACCACTCTTCTGTTACAACATATGACCATACCAACCACACAGGATATGCACTATTCTGGGTGTATCATAGTCCACAAGGGCTAGACATGACTGGGAAATACAGATGGACACAGGTGTATCCTAGATGTGTCTGCAAGGACTACCTATCACACACTGGCACTGATAGAGACCTGTAGCATAGCCTATCTCAACCAAGCCAGGGGCTGTGGACCTGGTGCTGGGCGCCCCACCTCACCCTCAGGGTGAGCATAGTAACCGCACAGTGTCACGGTCTATAGCTACTCTGTGCCAGTAACACACACGGTCAGTTCCCCTATCAGGCTGGGGTGCTATAGAGGCGCATACCCCATCTTGTGAGCAGATGTAGGCTGCTGATCTGCATGTGCGGTGCATCATGGGTACGGGTGGGTTTACCCTATCCTGGTAACCACAGCAGACAGTTTGTGTGGTGACCTGCAGTCTTTCTGTAGCCAGCCAGCGGTGTGTTAGAAGCTATAGAGATGTAGCCCACTGGTTACTTCAATGACTGTGAAGGCAGAGGTCATGGGTTTGATCCCACAGTGGTGTTATTTAATAAGGCTGTCTGAGGCTTTTTCTTTTAATTTAAATCAGTGCTGCCAGCAGAAACACCCTCACAGTGCCGTAGCCTAAGGTGCCTCATAAGGCGCCCTATAAGGTGCCTTATAATGAGCCCTATAAGGCGCCATAAAAAGCACCCTACAGGGCACATTATAAGGTGCCTTGGCAGACAGGGCACTTTATAATGTGCCCTATGGAGTGCCTTATAGGGCGCCTTATGCGGCACCTTAGGTTATGGCACTCTGAGAGTGTTTTTGCTGGCAACACTGATTTAAATTAAAAAAGGGAAATGCCTCAGGCAGCACTGATTTAAATTAAAAAAAGGGAAATGCCTCAGACAGCCTTCTTACATAACACCACTGCAGGATCTAACCCATGACCTCTGCCTCCACAGTCATTGCAGTAACCAGTGGGCTACATCTTTATAGCTTCTAATACTGTGCTGGCATGAACGTAGGGTTAACGCACGTTAACACTGCCACGGCGCCCACTATCGCACGATAGCATTTCCTTGCAACCTTACCTCCAGACCGCCCACTACCATATATGGCATTCTTCATATTAATGCTGCAACTAGCGCCGATAACACTAAGGGGTATGTTTACTAAACTGTCTTAATGCTACCGACGCTAGTTGCAGCGTTAATGTGCAGAATGCTATATAAGGTAGTGGGCGGTCTGGAAGTAAGTTTGCAAGGAAACGGTATCATGCGATAGTGGGCGCTGTGACATGTTAATGCACGTTAACCCTAAGTTCATGCCAGCGCAGGGCTACAAGCTATAAAGATGTAGCCCACTGGTTACTGCAATGACTGTGGAGGCAGAGGTCATGGGTTTGATCCTGCAGTGGTGTTATGTAAGAAGGCTGTCTGAGGCATTTTCTTTTTTTTCTTTTTTTTATTTAATTTTCAGTCATTACAACAACCAGAAAAAGCTAAAGAAACATATTGTACACCAACAACGATATACTTATACATAAGAAAACCATACCCATACAGGCAATAAAATATAATTTGTCATGACAATGTCTAGCCCTCATCAAGGGAGTATACCTGCATTAAATGTTAGATATAATATCAAAGAAAAACATGAGAAGGAAAAACAGGCCCGAAGGCCACCAAATTGGGGGGGGGGGGTCAATTAATTTTAAACCTCACCATCCCCAGTTGTGCCCTGCTTATCACTGAGAAATTTTTCCAGATAAGAAATATCAAGGAAAACATATGAAGCATCCTGATAAGTGATTAAACACTTACAGGGGAAGCGTAGGAAAAAAGTAGCACCCATTGCCAAAACACGGGGCTTCAAAGACTATTTTGGTAAAACAGCGTATCCTGAAAGCCTATTTTAAAGCGAAGGCAGCCAGGTTTTGTGGGCAAGCTGTACAAGTTTTCCCAGATGTATCACGTAGCACCCAATTGCGAAGGCGGCATTTTCTTTTTTTAATTTAAATCAGTGCTGCCAGCAAAAACACCCTCACAGTGCCGTAACCAAAGGTGCAGCATAAGGCGTCCTATAAGGCACTCCATAGGGCACATTATATAGTGCCTTGTCTGCCAAGGCACCTTATAATGTGCCCTGTAGGGTGTTTTATAGGGCGCCCTATAGGGCGCCTTATGAGGCACCTTAGGCTATGGCACTGTGAGGGTGTTTTTGCTGGCAGCACTGATTTAAATTAAAAGGAAAAGCCTCAGACAGCCTTATTAAATAACACCACTGTGGGATCAAACCCATGACCTCTGCCTTCGCAGTCATTTTCCCAGAAGGATTGTGGCTTCTCAAGGTGGGTTTGGGCGAAGATCAGACATGACTTTTTATGTCTGTCTTTGGGTAGTGGGGTCCTCCTTGACCTTCACCATGAAGTCCTTCTTTGTTTAGTGCATGGAGTATGGTGCGGGTTGAAACCACCACTCCATATTTCTCCAAGTCAGCCTTAACCTCTTTGGATGTTGTACGTGGTGCTTTTCCAATAGTTCACACTAACCTTCAAAGACTTCTTGGATTCATTTTCCTCTTCTCACCATGTTCTGGGAGGTTCTTGACAGTTCCATGGGCAGAAAACCTCTTAATAACATTGTGAACTGTAGACACAGGAATCCGAAGGTCTTGGAGATGACCTTGTACCCCTTTGAAGTTTGATGTTTGGTGGTAATGGCTTTTCTGACAGTCTCAGGCAGCTCTCTTGTCTTCACCATAATGATAATGGATCAGTGAGTGAATATGATCATTTTTAACATTAGAGCAATCATTCATTGGTTGATTCAAGTCAAGTGAGTACTGACCATTCATCACTGGTGCATCTAATTTTACTGCAGTGGGATTATGGGTCTTCTATTCAAACTGATTTGAATTGTTTATAGGGGTGCCAATAATCATGTCCTGCCAGTATCCAAGTTTTTATACTATTTCCTTTTTTAATTGTTCTTCCTTTATTTGATTCTTTTATGTGCCAGATATGGCTCTGGGACAGAGGGTGAAGCAGTTAGGTGCAGAGGTGGTGTTCTCTTTAATCTTCCCTGTTGAGGGTAAAGGCCAAGGCAGAGAGGCTCGCATCCTGGAGATGAATGCATGGCTGCGTGGATGGTGTCATCGAGAGCGTTTTGGCTTCCTAGACCATGGGATGCTGTTCCAAGGGTTGCAGAGCAGAGATGGCATCCATCTGTCCAAGAAAGGTCAACGCATCTTCGGTAGTAGACTGGCTAATCTACTGAAGAGGGCTTTAAACTAGATTCATTGGGGATAGGTGAAGGAAGCCCCCAGGTAAGTGAAAGTCCCCAGGTAGGTGATACATTAAATACCTTTATGGAAATGGGTAACAGGGGTAACATATGGAAAGCAGTGTGTATAAATGCCCGTAGCATGGGAAATAAGATCCCTGATGTTGAAGCTTTGGTGGGAGTGGCTGACTTGGATTTAGTGGCAGTTACAGAAACATGGTTCACAGAAAACCATGATTGGGATGTAACTATACCTGGCTATACTTTATTCAGAAAGGACAGGGTAGGAAGAAGGGGAGGAGGAGTGGCACTATATGTAAAAACTACTATTAAAGCTTTGGAATTACAGAGTTTAAAAGGGAAAGAGGAGGCATTGTGGGTTAAACTAGAAAGAGGGAAAGAGAAATCTATTTGCATTGGTGTGATATACAGACCTCCCTCACAAGAGGAAGAGATGGACAGAGAGTTAATTGAAGACATACGCAGCATTGCTAGGAAAGGGGAAGTGCTACTGATAGGAGATTTCAATATGCCAGATGTTGATTGGCACATTCCTGCTGCAGTATCATCTAGAAGTAAGGAGATCCTGGATTCTCTACAGGGAGAACTATTCAGGCAATTGGTAACAGACCCCACACGTGAAGGGGCCATACTGGACTTGGTGCTTACCAATGGTGAAAGTGTTTCTGATGTTGTAGTGGGAGATCATTTTGCATCCAGTGATCACCAGATGGTGTGGTTCAGTATTAGGACTAGGGCTGTTAGAATCCATTCCAAGGTGAGGATCTTAGACTTTAGGAAGACTAACTTTGCGAAGATGGGCCAATACCTCAGGGAGTCGTTAGTGGGATGGGAACAACTGGGGGATTTAGAAAAACAGTGGGCAAAACTGAAAGGGGATATTTTAAGGGCAACCAACCTTTTTGTTAAAATGGTAAATAAAGGCAAAAGGAAAAGGAGACCGCTATGGTTTTCTTTTTCCTTTTGCCTTTATTTACCATTTTAACAAAAAGGTTGGTTGCCCTTAAAATATCCCTTTTCAGTTTTGCCCACTGTTTTTCTACATCCCCCAGCTGTTCCCATCCCACTAACGACTCCCTGAGGTATTGGCCCATCTTCGCAAATCCCCAGCACAGCTCCTGCTATCTGGGATACCCAAAAGCAGCTCCAACTCACAACAACTGAGGTTTCCCCAGGGCAAGGCTCGGAGAGCAGTTTCACAGGGGCTCAGTGTCCATACACAGGACCCGGTCCTGGCCCTATGCAGTGGGAGGGCTATAGCCCAGAAAACATCCCTGAGCCCATGGAATGTGCTTTATGTGTGGCTGATAACATAGAGTCTCTCTGTTAAGAAAAGGAGCAAGAAAGAAACTGTATTTTTGTACATTGGAAATGTGATGGACTTTATTTGCTGGAAAGAAGCATAATTATTATTTGTTAAGAATCCTCTGCACCGGTGAAGCAACCGTTCATTTATGTTGTCCTTATTCTATGACATCCTCAAGGGAAAGGGAATAAAAACCAACCTTAATTTTCACTCTGGTCACGACTGCAGTGTACTTATTTCCACAACTTCAGGCTATGCCCAGGTCTAGGCAACCGCCTAAGACCGGCACGGTCTCACAAATGGCGTAGTTCTTGGATACCGGGAAAAGAGGACACCGTACAAAGAGGACGGAGTCACCAGCGCCAGAGGACGCAACCAGGACGGCGGTGAAACACGCCCAGACAATTTCCAGGATCAGGAGCGGTCAAGAACCTTCTCAAGGCCAGAATCACCACCTGACTCAGGTAATAGTATCTGGGTACTGCCAGGGTGGGATTCTGAGGAGGTATCGGAGGGACTGAAAATCCCAGTGTAGTATCATTGAAAAAAAAAAAAAGGGTTCCGCACTTGTTTTTTTTTTTTTCCTCTGATTTATTACAGGCTATCAACATGGAGACTCCAGCGGATATCTTGAAGTGGATGGGGCTCCAGTTCGAGAAGCAATGCGAACTTGCCCAGTAGTGCCAAGAACAAGCCCTGGCCACCATGCAGATGCAGCAAAAGCCGCTGACGGACTTGTTGCAGGTGGTACTACAGGAGCGGCAAGCGGAGGAAAAAACTGAAGGACACTTTTGTGGGGTAGGCCCACAGACATTTATTTATTTATTTAACAGTATTTCTAAACCGCCTTATCTTAATAATCAAAGTGGTATCACAGCAAACCATCAGGTCAAGTGAGTGTGTTATACATGCAGTGGGGGGAAATTGAGTGTGTGTTGTGTTGTGTGCTAGATTGGTATGAGCTATTTACAGAGTGGGCTATATACAGTGGTGCAAAAACAAGTTCCATGCATACATTGGTTAGGCGGGATCATGTGCTGTTGTTCATTCTCTGAAGTTATGTGATGTGTCCATAGTGTTCTATGAACAGTATGGTTTTCAGCTGTTTTCTGAAGTCTTTTAGGTCTGTAGTGGCCCTCAAGTCGTCCGGGAGTTTGTTCCATATTGTTGGAGCGGCCATTGAGAGTGCTCTGTCTGTTGTGTCCTTGCGTGTGTGTTTGTATTCACTTGGGGTGCTGACTCTGTTGTGGGTTTGTTTTCTTCTGGGACGCGTACTGGTGTCTGATTGTATGAGGGTGTGTAGGCTGTTGGCTGATGTATGGTGTTTTATCTTGAATATGTTTATGATAGTTTTGTATTTGATGCGTGCACCGATTGGAAGCCAGTGTAAGTCCTTTAAGGTGGGTGTGATGTGCTCCTGTCTTGCAGTTCCTGACATGTGGAATTTTGTCTTTTGGACAGTGGTCAGGAAAAGACAATTTTCTTGAAGCCTTTGAGCGGGTAGCTCGTGGTGCAGGCTGGCCCGAGCAACAATGGGCGGTCCGCCTAGCTACCTCCCTGACGGGAGAAGCCCTGGCGGCATACAAGGTGATGCCAGCCGCCCAGGCTAATGAATATAATAGTGTAAAAGCAGCCATACGGGATAGGCTGAGAGCTACAAAAATCCATCAAGGTGAAACTCCGAAGGCACTAGGCCAACGGATTCGTAGCCTAGTATGGAAGTGGCTCATGCCAGAAAGGAAGACCATAGAAAGCATTCTAGATATGCTTGTGTTAGAGCAGTTCTTTGAAGCTGTGCCAGCTGAGGTAAGGTCATTCCTCACTCTACAGAATTGCCAGACGACAGCTGCTCTCCTAACGGAAAGATTCATGGAGGCTCAGATAGCCCATGGACCGCAGGGAGGAGCGAGCAACTCGCTTGGCATGACAAGCTTGGGTAGAGTAAAGAAAGACCTGGGATTAAGCATGCCAGCTACAGAAAAATGTAGGAGTAAAGGTATAGCGAATGACTCTCGCATAGTGTGTTTTAAATGTGGGAGGTTGGGTCACAAGGGGTATGAATGCAAAGAGCGCACAGCACTAATGGGTGAAAAAGCACAATACAAGCAAGAAGTCTTCCGCCTGGGGGTGGAGGTACATGGGGTGCAGGCCGAGGCCCTACGTGATTCCGGGGCGGACCAGACTATGATGTCAGAATGGTTCTGGCGACGTTTACAGGCCATCAACCAATCCGCCCCAAATCAACCGGAAGGCGTGGCCAAGATAAAATGCATACATGGGGCGGCTAACCCTTACACCCTGTACAAGCTGTCCATAAAAGGGTTGGGTGTTAGGAAAGAGGTTTTAGTCGCTTTAGTTCCCCGTCTCCCTTTTGACCTAGTGTTAGGCCGAGATTGGCCGCTATTCGAGGAAGGGATAGGCGAAGAAGAGAGCGCTCCTAGCGAGTCCTATGTCCAGCAGGTGACGGGCCAGGGTGAACCCCAGAGGGCAGACAAGCGGGGAAAAGGGGGGGCCCAAGAACAGCTGAAGGACGGAAGAGGAGGAGAAGCCTTAATGACTTTAATCCCTGGGCCTTTGTTTGCAAAGCCCAAGAGGGGAGAGGCAGGTAAAAAAAACCCGGAAAACATTAATGCAGCCAAAAAGGAAGGCTTTGTGTTGAAGTACTGTAAGGCAGTCCCAAACGCCCAAGGGCCACAAAGAGCTAGCGCTGCTGCAGCTGGATATGACCTGTTCAGTGCAGTAGAGGAGGTAGTTCCCAAGAAGGGGAAGGCACTAATAAGTACCGGGCTACAAATCCAGTTGTCAGCAGGCTGCTACGGGAGGATAGCACCCCGGTCTGGGCTCGCGGCCAAATATTTTATTGATGTTGGGGCTGGGGTTATTGACCCCGATTACAGGGGGGTGGTGCAGATTCTACTCTTCAACTTTGGGGAGCAGGATTTTAGGGTCAAGGTAGGGGACAGAGTAGGCCAACTCATATGCGAGCGGGTTGGGTTCCCCGAGATAAAAGAGATGCCATACCTGACCACCACCAGCTGAGGAGGGGGTGGTTTTGGTTCCACGGGTCAGAAGGAGGTTAAGGCTATGGCCGCCCTAGCGGAAGAAAAGGTAGACGAGGACTTAGGACCCCAGGTCCAGGAGTGTAAAGAGAACCCAGCTCCAAGAATGGGGGAAGAGTTGTCACAGCAGCAGCAGCGGGACCAATTAACCCGACTGCTAGCAGGTTTTCGGGATGTCCTCACTCCATTGCCAGGAGAGACAGGGTTAGTAGCCCATGAAATTCACACTCCGCCGGGAGAAATAGTGCGGCAAAGGCCTTATCGCCTGCCGGAGGCCCGTAAGAGGGAAGTAGTAGAACAGGTAAGGGATATGTTAAAAATGGGAGTCATCGAGGAGTCCAAAAGCCCCTGGTGCAGCCCGGTGGTTTTGGTACCAAAACCGGATGGGAGTCTGCGTTTTTGTATAGACTTTCGTCGAGTCAACGCCATCTCCCTCTTCGATGCATACCCCATGCCGAGGATCGAGGAGTTGCTCGACAAGTTAGGGCAGGCACGCTATCTGACCACCCTTGACCTTACGAAGGGGTATTGGCAGATTCCGCTTACCCGTGCCTCTAGGCCAAAAACAGCTTTTAGCACACCCCTCGGCTTATTTCAGTTTAAGCGAATGCCGTTTGGCTTGCATGGAGCAGCGGCGACATGCCAACGCTTGGTTGACCAGGTGCTACGTCCACACCACCAATATGCAATGGCCTATATGGACGACATTGTGATACATAGTGAAAATTGGGCACAGCATCTGCCTAGGGTAGAGGCCGTATTAAAAGCCCTACGACAGGCTGGTCTGACCCTGAATCCGGCCAAATGTTTATTCGCCGGGGCAGAGGTGAAGTATTTAGGGCACATGATCGGGAAGGGTATGGTGCGACCCTTAGGCAGTAAGATAGAAAGTGTCCAGAAGTTCCCCCAGCCAATAACCAAGAAACACCTTCGTAGTTTCCTCGGGTTGGTCGGTTATTACCGCCGGTTCATACCGCGGTTTGCGGACGAAAGTGCGGTCTTAACTGACATGTTGAGAAAAAATGCCCCAAATAATTTGGTCTGGTCAGCAGAAGCAGAGAGGGCATTCCTCCGGTTAAAAGGGAAGCTTTGTCAAGCCCCAGTATTGCGAGGAGTAGACTTCCACAGACCATTTATCCTACAGACGGACGCCTCGGAATCGGGTCTCGGGGCCGTCCTATCACAAGAATTTGAGGGAGTAGAGCACCCCATTCTATATTTAAGTAGGAAACTGTCCAGGGCAGAGATTAATTACGCAACGGTGGAGAAAGAATGCCTGGCGATTCAGTGGGCGGTAGAAGCCCTCTGTTTTTATCTCACGGGTCGCCGATTTATACTTGTGACTGATCATGCACCCCTAAAGTGGCTAGGTACTATGCAGAATCATAATCCGCGGCTCACTCATTGGCATTTGGCCCTGCAGGCATTTAATTTTACCGTGAAACATAGGGCAGGCAAGCTCCACCTTAACGCGGATGCATTGTCGCGTATTCCGTGCTGTACGGACACTTGTCCCTCAGCCTGCAATAGCTTAAGAGGGGGGATATGTCATGAGGTAGACAGCACAGACCCTGAAATATTAAGAGATAATAAGAAAGAAGAGCTTACCTTGCAGTCACATGGGAAGTTGCAGTATTCACAATGCAGAGAGGCAGGGAAAAGGAAAACAAACTTTCCACATGGTTTTAGTGACGCAGTAAGAATTGAGGGTTCCAATCAGGCTCACCTGGACCCAGACTCACGTTCTACGTTAGATGAGCAGAGAGATAAAAACAGGTGGGAAAGCCCACAGAGAGGAGGCGAGCTGGAACTAGGAAGGCGGGAAAGAAGGAAGCTGGAGCCTGGACTAGGGCTGGAGCAGGAGTTTGAGTTTGAGGAGGAAAGCAGAGACCAAAGGAAGTCTGACTGCAGTTCCAGGCAGGCTTAGAGAGAAGGTGAGACCAGAACTCCAATGCAGTTACAGAAAGACACGTTACCTTGGAGAACCAGGGCTGAAGAAAGGCAGGCTGATAAAGCCGGGAGAGCTAAGAAAGACAGTAGCAAAGTCTTCCCAGCCAGAGGGGTCCTCGTACCGAGGCAAACAGCCAAGCCAACAGAGGGCAGAGGTCACATCCAGGGAAGCTCACTGAAGGCAGGAAGTGAGTTTCCTTCAGCTAAGCACAATAACCGGTGTTCCCAAAGAAGAGCAGGCTGCAGGGCAGAGAGAAAGCCTTGGCTAGAAGCAGAAGAGTTTGAAACCATCTTCTCCACAGGAAGAGATAAGTACCCTATCTTTGGTATAGGGAGAGAAGGGGGTCTCCGTGGGAAAAGCCAGGCTTACAACAGGCTAGTGAACTCTTATTGGCCTAAGCCGTGGGAAGAAATCCCCAGCACAGCTCCTGCTATCTGGGATACCCAAAAGCAGCTCCAACTCACAACAACTGAGGTTTCCCCAGGGCAAGGCTCGGAGAGCAGTTTCACAGGGGCTCAGTGTCCATACACAGGACCCGGTCCTGGCCCTATGCAGTGGGAGAGCTATAGCCCAGAAAACATCCCTGAGACCATGGAATGTGCTTTATGTGTGGCTGATAACATAGAGTCTCTCTGTTAAGAAAAGGAGCAAGAAAGAAACTGTATTTTTGTACATTGGAAATCTGATGGACTTTATTTGCTGGAAAGAAGCATAATTATTATTTGTTAAGAATCCTCTGCACCGGTGAAGCAACCGTTCTTTTCTGTTGTCCTTATTCTATGACATCCACAAGGGAAGGGGAATAAAACCCAACCTTAATTTTCACTCTGGTCACGACTGTAGTGTACTTATTTCCACAACTTCAGGCTATGCCCAGGTCTAGGCAACCGCCTAAGACCGGCACGGTCTCACACTATATGTGTGCCATCCAAAGCCATTCCACTGGCCACTATTTTTTTAGGAGATATTGGATATTCAGTTTTAATATACTGGCCTTTGTGGATTTTACAGCATGATTTACAAAATTAAAAATAGAGTAACATTCAAATACAGGAAAAGAACTACAATGTATGATAGAACAGAACACGAAAAGCCAGCATACAGCAGAAGTCATGCAGTCCAGAGACACATACAAACAATCTAATTAGTTGTACTAAATTACATCAACCACACTTACAGCCTACTGGGCAAAGGGGAAAAATGCCTGCTAAAAGAGAGATGTTTCAGGAATGACTTAAATTTCAGTAGAGAAAGTTCTAGGCAGATGTAAGAAGGCAGACAGTTCCACAGGGAAGGGGCGAGCACAAAGAAGGCAGCCCGTCTTGTCGAGTCATAATTATTGAGGGCTGGAGAAGGCATGACAAGCCTGTGATCCTGAAGGGATCACAGGCAGCAGGAAGGAATACAGAGGGAGATAAGGGAGGAAAGATACAGAGAGGCTTTGCCAGGCAGAACTTTATGGGCAAGGGTCAGGAGTTTGCATGAAATCCGCTGAGGGAAAGGAAGCCAATAGTGATTGATTTTCAGGCATGTGAAAGCAGGTGAGCAGCAGCATTTTGACCACAACTGTACACTATTAGTCATTCATGTTCTCAGATGCTCTTCTGGAAAGTTTAAGTAGACATCTCTATAGACATCCAAATCAGGCACCTCCTCATTTCTGAAATTGTGCCTGAACTTGCAGGTGTCTACTTTTTTATTTTCAGATGTTCTGGCTTATATGTCCCAGATTGTACTTGGACGTCCCATTGTAAAGTGTGCCTTTACAGAAATAGAACATATGTCTGCATATGCTTCACAAGTGATTGTGCACTGGCTGGAAATCTGTGCAGAAGATCTAGTAAATGGTCAGAGAGAGGGAGGGATACATTTTGAAAGCTATTTCTGGAGGTAAAACAGCGCATTATTTGGGGAAAGGGGATTTACCCTATATACAGTATATGTCCATTGTGCTATCTCACGTGCGCATTCAGGGATTCTTGAGGCTAAGGTTTGGGCGCATGCACAATGTGTACATTTTCCACCAAAAATCGATCTGTACGAGTCAGCAGATGAAAACGTTTTACAGGTGGTTTTCAAAGTGAAAATACTTGCATACTTTTACTTTAGCAGTTCTAAAATTATCCCATAATATTTTTCCATTTTTCTTCCTCTTATTTTGCTAACAGCACTAATTCCCTCCAGTATCAAGGCATAGCTTTCCGTCTTAGACTGGATTATTTCTCCATTAAATAAACATATGGACCCCCCCCCCCCCCCATACTTTACAGGGTTTTGCATTCTGTATTTAGCTTCTGACTAAGTCATCCATAAGAATAACTTGAAATCTTTAGATAAAATAGTTTATTAACATGGATAAACAAAATTACAAAAATACCATCAAAAAATGATGCAGAATACAAGCAAGTAAGCAAAGGTGTCCCTTTCTGTTTGGCTTTCCATCTACTTCATATAGGATAAAAAATGTTTTTACGGTTTCTGAAGTAGCACATCAGTGTCTGGAAGCTTCCATGAAGGGAATTCACCAATTTCACTGGTATCAACATATTCACATGAATATCATCATTTCACTGTTGTTTTCTTCTCTTAGCCTTCCTGGGGTACAAATTCCCTATTTACCAAGAGGGACTGGGGAGAACTGACCATGTTGCTCTATGGACATCTTCAAAACAGTTCATCCATTGAGGCCCGGCCCAGGAGAAAACAGGTACCAAACAGTTCAAAAATATCATCAAAACAAAATCACATTGTACAATCTGCACAGCAGAGGGTGCCAACAGGAAGAGTTTGCACTGATAAACGTAAAACATGTTCTTTTTCCTGTATGTGTGTATCAAACACAGGGAACTCACAGTTCTTCATATAACACCAAAGAAGTGACACAGCAGTCAGTGTTTTCCTGTAGCTCGACAGAACATCACTTTTACAGTAATAATGACCGAAAGGCTGCAGGCGCTTGACAGATGAGTTTCATGTCAATGTTCGCAGGTTGCAAACAGAACTCTGTCAATCTTTAATAGTCTATATGGTCAGATCCAAAAGTATATGTGTTTAGAGCCATAAACGCAGTCTGAAAATATTTATTTCTCATAGCAGTTTGTATTAAACAATAACTGTACCACAACTAGGTGATAAACAGACAGTAACTTTACATATTCAGTATGAACAAGAGCTAATCTGGAAACGCCGGTGCTGAGCTAGATACTAATACAAGAATTACTCCCCATATGAAAAATACAGTGAAGACATTTAACAATAACATTACAAAACAAGAGAAGGATTGCAACATAACCACAGACTAATTCCCAAAAGATATAAAAACTAAATTTGTACCACATTAAAATATGTTTTGTGATCACTTTTATACTTCTTGAGAAGAAGTATAGGTACTTCTTGAGAAGGGACTTTTCCCAGGCTGTGCCTCTTCAGTATATTAGGCCTGGTCATGTATACACATAGAAAATGATGGCAGAAAGGTACCCTGTTGTCTGCACAGGCTGTCCATTTGTGCCCACCTACTGTGTTACCTGTGCAGACCACAGGGTACCTTTCTGCCATCATTTTCTATGTGTATACATGACCAGGCCTAATGGGCACAGGCTGTCCATTTGTGCCCACCTTTTGCGTTACCCCCTCACTTGGTTTGCAGCTTGTCGTGCTGTGAGGGCTTGTGTGCATCAGTGATGCTGAGAGCTAAACTATCGGTAGTTTAACTACTGGCAGGGTCTCCCAAGATGGACAGGTCTCAGCTGAGATGCCAGAACAAAACAAACCACCCATCTGGGCAGCAGCAGAATGGGATAGTGTTGACGGCGGAGGATCACATTTCTGTGACAACGGCAACAACACCAAACTTAAACTGCACGGAAGAAAGGCCCAGCAATCTACTTCTGTATCTTGCCATGAACACCCAATGGATAGTTACAACAAAACAAATCGTGCTATAGTGCTGGAAGATGAGACCCCCAGGTCGGAAGGCACTCAATTAGCTACTGGGGAAGAGCTGAAGACTTTTCAGAGTAAAGCCAGCATTTATGATGTGGTTGGATCAAAGCTCTCGGGATGTCTGACTGCTGATGTAGCTGCGCATGAAATGAGAGTCAGAAGCTGTAAAGATGTCTTACGCATTGGAACATGGAACGTACGAAGCATGAACCAAGGGAAGTTGGAGGTGGTCAAGAATAAAATGGAACGTGTACAACTTGATTTGTTGGGTGTCAATGAACTGAAATGGACTGGCATCGGGCACTTTGCATCAGATGATCACATGGTCTACTATGCTGGAAATGAAAGACAAAGAAGAAATGGTGTTGCATTTATAATAAAGAAGAAACTAGCAAGAACTGTAATGAAATACAATGCAGTCAGCGAACGCTTAATCTCTATTCATCTATGAGGAATGCCTATCAACACAACTATAATTCAAGTATATGCCCCAACAACAGCTGCAGAAGAGAATGAAATTGAAGAGTTCTATGAACAAGTACAAGCTGAAATTGACAGAACATGCAAACAAGATATCCTGATAGTCATGGGTGACTGGAACGCAAAAGTTGGCAACAAAGAAAAAGGCAAAGTAGTTGGAAAATATGGACTTGGCAACAGAAATGAAGCTGGAGAAAGACTGATAGAATTCTGCAAGAAGAACGATCTATTCATCTCAAACACCTTCTTCCATCAACACAAGCGGCGACTGTACACATGGACCTCACCCAATGGATTGTATAAAAATCAAATTGACTACATCTGTGGAAGTCAACGATGGAAAAATTCTATAACATCAACAAAGACAAAACCTGGAGCTGACTGTGGTACAGATCATCAACTACTAGTTTGCAAACTCAAGCTAAAGTTGAAAAAGAACAAAACACTCATGAATGCAGCAAAATATAACCTTGAGAATATACCACTGAAATTTAAAGACTGCCTGCAAAATCGATTTGCTGCTTTAGATACAAATGACAGAGCTCCAGAAGAGTTATGGAATGACATCAAGGAGGTTGTGTTGTAAGAAAGCGTCAAGTCTACATAAGGTGAAAAAGCAAAAACAGCCAAAATGGATGATGGAAGAAACTCTGAAAATTGCCCAGAAACGCAGAGAAGCTAAAGCCGGAGGAGAAAGAAAGACAATAACAGAACTCAACAGAGATTTACAGTGTGCAGCAAGACAAGACAAGGAAAAGTACTACAACGATGCATGCAAGGAAATAGAAGCAGAAACTATTAGAGGAAGAACAAGATCAGCTTTCCTAAAGCTGCGAGAGTTAAAGAAAAGTTCCAGCCTCGAATTGGAATGTTACAAGATGCTCAAGGTTCTATGTTGAATGATGCTGACAAGATCAAGAAAAGGTGGAAGGAATATACAGAGTTTTTATATGATAAAGATCAAGTGGACCAACAGCCGTTTCAACCTGTACCTTATGATCGGGAACCATTGGTGATGAAAGAAGATGTTGAAGCAGCATTGAAAGCCTTATCAAAGAACAAAGCACCAGGCATTGATAGCATTCCCATAGAAGTATTACAGCAATCTGATGCAGCTGTTACCGTACTTACAAGGCTCTGCCAAGAAATATGGAAGACAACATCATGGCCAACTGACTGGAACAGATCTGTGTTTATACCAATACTAAAGAAAGGTGATTCAACTGACTGTGGAAATTATCGCACAATCGCTCTGATCCCACATGCCAGCAATATTTTACTGAAGATTATTCAAAAGAGACTACAACCATACCTGGAACAAGAACTACCTCAAGTACAAGCAAGGTTCAGGAAAGGGCGAGGAACGAGAGACATCATTGCGGATGTGAGATGGATCCTTGAAAAGACTAAAGAATACCAAAATGATATCTATTTGTGCTTTATCGACTATAGCAAGGCCTTTGACTGTAGTAAACAATGGGAAACTCTAGGCCACATTAAGAAGCAAGGGTATACCAGAACACCTGATCGTACTCTTGCACAATCTGTACATTGATCAAGAAGCAACAGTTCAAACGGAACAAGGAGAAACAGAATGGTTTAAAATAAGCAAAGGTGTAAGACAAGGCTGCATACTTTCCCCCTACCTGTTTAATTTATATGCAGAACAAATCATCAGAGAAACAGGATTGTATGAAGACAACAGAGGTGTGAAGATTGGTGGAAGACTCATCAACAACCTTCGCTATGCTGATGATACCACATTACTGGCTGAAAGTGAAGATGATCTGAAACATTTGCTTCTCACAATCAGAGAACATAGTCTCAAAATGGGCCTGCACCTTAATGTAAAGAATACAAAGATCATGACAACTGGCATAATCAACAGGTTCATCATTGAAGGAGAAGAAATTGAAATCGTGAACAACTTTAACCTACTTGGATCAACTATCAATAAAGAAGCAACAAGCAGTCAAGAAATCAGATGATGCATTGCTCTTGGCAGAATGGCTATGAAAGACCTAGATAAGATTCTCAAGAGCAGAGATGTCTCTCTCCATACAAAGATTCAACTTGTTCAAGCCATGGTATTTTCAATAACATCATATGGATGTGAAAGCTGGACAGTGAAAAAGATAGACAGGAAGAAAATTGATGCCTTTGAATTATGGTGCTGGCGACGAATACTGTGTATACCATGGATTCCCCAAAGAACAAACCAGTTGGTACTAGAGGAGATCAAACCTAAGCTTTCTTTAGAAGCTCAGATGACAAGACTTCGACTTTCATACTTTGGACACATCATGCGAAGAGAGAGATCATTAGAGAAAAACATCATGCTTGGCAAGATAGAAGGTCAATGCAAAAGAGGAAGGCCAGCAATGAGATGGATCGAGACAATAACAGCAGCTACGGGTACCAGTCTGTCAACAATCAGTCGCCTGACTGAAGACCGAACACAATTTAGGATAGCTATCCAAAGGGTCGCCATGAGTCGACTCCGACTCGACGACACTTAACAACAACAACACTGCGTTACCACAGATTTTGTTCATTTGTGGTCTTCTCCCTCCCTTCTGCTGTCGCTTAGGGGTATGTTTACTAAATGGCGCTAACGGCGCAGCTGCGACGTTATCGTGCGATATGTGATGTTATCATGTGATAATGGTGCATTACCGTGCGAGAACATCACGTATCGCGCGATAATGTCTGTGGTGGCGTTAAGGTGCACAGAGGGTGGAGTAAGGCTTCCCAGAGGGTGGAGTAAGGCTCCGCAGGGGCGGAGAGAAGGGGTCAATGGGCGGAGAGTGGGCAGGGAGAGGCTGCATGCACACTAACGCCGTGAAATGAAGCTCTGAAAACTAGCGCCAATGAAAACCTTGCTGTAGGCACATTTGCAGGACAGAGAAACCATTTCAGTCAGCAATGTACAGCAAAGGCAGGGAGATCCTGAAAAGTGATAGTATCGATACATGTACAGCAACCAAAAAGGCACAAACCATAAATAATGACCAGAACCAAAATTGAAATCCAAAACACCGAGCTGGCCAATAGAACAAATAATGCCAAGCGGTAATGAACACAACCTATAAAGAGGAAAAAGGATGAGCTCACTTTTGGAAGGGTCAATTCACAGTCCCTCCACAAAGTGAATGTGCCAACATAGAAATAGTGCTGATGAGGGTTTTCTGTGCTGTGTATGGGATAGCTTGCCTTTGTGGCTTGCACATGTTCAGCAACAGCAGAGTGGGCACGTGGGAAAGGGCACTATGGTGATGGTGTAACTGGGGTGAAGGGGTCTGCATGCGTCACATGCAGTGGGCCAGCTGTGGCACAGTGTGGACTAGGCAGATGCCTACCTGGCACATAGGAATGTAGAAGCGGAAAAGCAGCAAGACAGCAACTGACCAGGGTCCAATATGGCCACGAGTGTGTATCCCAAAGTGTCCCAGTGGACAGTACCCAGCAAGTACTCCAAAGGGCACAGAACATTGGCAGATTGTGCCAGGGGGATGTGCTGATGTCCATGTCAGCACTCCTACCCCATATCATACACCATAGGCAGCCACCTACCAGCACACTAGAAGGCCTGGGACTGGACACCACCAGCACCACCGGCACAAGGGCAGGTGAGCATGGTGGCAGAGGGGTGCTGGTGGTGGAGGGGGCAGTGGCATCTGCCCACAGCAGACCATGGCCAAGCCCCGTTTAGGTGGGTGCCGTGCACTGCAACAGACAAGGTCTGTCTTACGAACAGTCATGGTATCCCCAGGGAATGATCTACCTCTGTGGCAACAGTTTGGTGTAGTACACACAGCCAGTGTGTTCAGGGACAGAAGGTCACAGATTCAAGTCCCAGCTGTGGCTCCTGCAAACCATGTCCCTATATTTTACACACTACTAAACCATGGTAATAAAGACAGAACCATTATTTTGATTAAATAAAAACGCCATAAACGCCTATATTTTACCCTACAGGGCACAGACACCATAAATATGTGCAATCCCTAGAGCAGAGTTTCCCAACTGCAGTCCTGGAGGGCCAAACACCATTCAATTTTCATGCTGTCCCTAATAAATATGCCTTTGCTGTATTTGTATGCACCGCCCCCATTGTATACAAATGTATCTCATGCATATTCATTAGGGACAGCATGAAAACCTGAACCGTGTTTGGCCCACCAGGACCGTAGTTGGGAAACTCAGCCCTAGAGCAGCGGCCAACAGGGGCAAAAACATCCTCATCCACAGGCCCCACTATCCAAAGCCTCATGGAGAGTCAGGCTGTTGGGCCCTGGGTGGGGCAGCATCTCCCAATACTAGCACCTGCATACCTTAGCAATGCCGTCCTAAACTTGGGAATACGTTACACATATATCAAAAGGTTGCTATGATTAATGGCAGATAACAAATCCTAAGTTAAACACAATTTGTTGAGAGAGCTGCATCATAGCAACCTTTCTGATATCTGTGGAGTGTGTTTCAGTTTTGGTTTCTGACAGTGTTTACCACCCCGGGGAGTGACCCCAACAGTATTGCGTACCATAGCCATGCCTGCACTGTGCCCAGGCATAGTGTGGTGGCCAGAGCTGCCAAAAACCTCTATATTTGCACAATGCTGGCATAGGTGTGGGAGTGTGTGTATGTCTATCCAGTGTGTTGTGGCTGCCTACACCTTACTGAGCCCACACTGCTTACACTGTTTCCAGTGTTAGCCTGCCAATGTGCATAATGAGGAGCAAGTTACTGTGGGTATGGCCCGGACAGGGTGGCCTGTGCAGGATGCATCTGCACAGGGCATAGGGCAATGGCTGGGACATTGTAGTGCCTGACCACCACCTGCATGGACAGGGTGGCCACAGCATGTCATGCTTGGAGGTCACTCTCACCCTGACTATGCAGTGACCATGGCATGGTTAGCTTCCCCCATAGTACTATACAGTATTTCTCTCACGTGATATTTATGGGTTCCCTTTTTTGGGGCCTAATCACTGACATACCTGCTTGGTGTGTGTGCTCACATCCCATTTTTGGGTGCACACAGTTCCTCCAGGAACATGCACTATGTACTAGCTAGCAGACTGTCTGCAGTTAGCATGTGCATGACCTGGACATCTTGCATGGCGCAGTGGGTGGAGACTGACTGTTCCCTCTGCTGGTGAATGTCAGATAGTGGTGGGGGGAAGATGAGCTTTTCCAGCATTCTGCCATTGCCTTATGTGATGCGTACAGATCTGCATTGACTGCGCTGTAGGGTGCCTGTTCCCCAGCAGGACTCGGGTTGATGGTCCCCTCTACTACCACCATTGCAGAGATGTAGAATGTGGATCTGTTGGTGGGAGATCCTATCCCCCCACCATCAGCCACAGAGGGCAGGTTGGGTGGTGCTACATAATCTACTTTTGGGTTCCAACACCCCCCTTCAATTATAACATGTGACCATGGCACCCACACAGGATCTGCACTATTCTGGGTGCATCATAGTCCACAAAGGCTAGATATGACTGGAAAATACAGATGGACACAGGTGTATCCTAGGTATGCCTGCAATGACTACCTATCACACACTGGCACTGATGGCGAGCTGCAGCATAGCCTATCTCAGCCAAGCCAGATGCTGCGGACCTGGTGCTGGGCGTCCCACCTCACCCTCAGGGTGAGCACAGGACCCGTACAATGTCACAGTCTGTAGTTACTGTAGTTACACGGTCAGTTCCCCCTACCAGGCCGAGGTGCTGTGGAGGTGCATACCCCATCTCGTGATCAGCTGTAGACTGCTGATCTACATGTGTAGTGCATCATGGGTACGGGTGGGTTTACCCTATCCTGGTAACCACAGCAGACAGTTTGTGTGGTGACCTGCAGTCTTTCTGTGGCCAGCCAGGGGTGTGTTAGTAGCTATAGAGATGTAGCCCACTGGTTACTTCAATGACTGTGGAGGCAGAGGTCATGGGTTTGATCCCACAGTGTTGTTATTTAATAAGGCTGTCTGAGGCTTTTCCTTTTAATTTAAATCAGTGCTGCCAGCAAAATGCACCCTCACAGTGCTGTAACCTTAAGGTGCCTCATAAGGCGCCCAATCGGGTGTCCTATAGGGCACATTAGAAGGTGCCTTGGCGGACAGGGCACTTTATAATGTGCCCTATGGAGTGCCTTATAGGGCGCCTTATGCAGCACCTTATGTTACGGCACTGTGAGGGTGTTTTTGCTGGCAGCACTGATTTAACTTAAAAAAGGAAATGCCTCAGACAGCACTGATTTAGTTTAAAAGGAATTGCCTCAGACAGCCTTCTTAGGTAACACCACTGCAGGATCGAACCCATGACCTCTGCCTCCACAGTCATTGCAGTAACCAGTGGGCTCCATCTTTATAAGCTTCTAGTACTGCGCTGGCATGAACTTAGGGTTAACGTGCCACGGCGCCCACTATCGCGCAATACAGATTCTTGATACCTTGACGCTGGAACGCCTACTCCTTATATGGCATTCTTCACATTATCGCTGCAACTAGCGCTGGTAACATTAAGACGGTTTTGTAAACATACCCCTTAATTCTGTTCTGATTTCTCTGTACAGCAGCTAAAGCATTGTAGAAGACACAATTCCACATTTCCTGGGGACACATAGTTCTTTCTTAGTTATGAAGAGATTATTTTCTCATAGTATTCGTTCATGTTACACAGAAAGATTAAACTCACAGTCTTTAATCTCCAGTTTGCTTATATACATTACCCCTCTGATGGACTAAATAAGGTTATACAAAACAATATTGACAAACGTTATTAGTTCCTTATATTGAAACACATTGTATAAGTAAGGTTAATATGTACTGTTAGGATGATGTACTGCTGTATAAGAAATTCCAAAATCCAGCATGTGCTTCTGAAGCCAAGAAGAAGATATAGATGATCATGGCTTAATGGGAGACAGTCAATATGGCTTTAGCCGAGGAAGGTCTTGTCTTACTAATCTGTTATGTTTTTTTGAAAGTGTGAATAAACAAGTAGACAAAAGTGAGTCGGTTGATAGTGTATCTGGATTTTCAGAAAGCCTTTGACATGGTCCCTCATGAGAGACTCTTGGCGAAATTAAAAAGTTGTGGGATAGGAGACAGTATACTATTGTGGATCAGGAACTGGTTTAAAGATAGACAGCAGAGGGTAGGGCTAAATGGCCAATTTTCCCAATGGAGATAGGTGAATAGTGGAGTACCCCAGGGATCTGTGCTGGGTTCGCTGTTTTTTAATATATTCATAAATGACCTGGAAATGGGAATAATGAGTGAGGTAATCAAATTTCAGAACTGGGCGTCTATGCTATGAGGCATGTTCTTCCCAGCCTGCCATTTTAGATTTGCAGACATGTGTGGCAGGGCAGTGAAAATGAAAAGACTATTAATTAGCATACAAGGTTTTGATGACACAGCGAAAAGAACTATGACAGTGAGAGCAAAAGTCGCTTTTCTCCCTGCAAGTGCTGCTGCCCAGAAATGAGCATTTTTCTGCAACTTATTTGTGGTCAAGAGTAGGCATAAGCATGGACGCATCAGCAGCCAAGGCCAGGCATATGCAGGCCTTTCTGAAATCATGCGGCGACATGCATCTACATAAGAACACCCAGGCCATGCCTCTACTACGCCCCCTTGCGACATGGATGGGATCAGGCTGGGAACGTCTATATACCTTGCTTTCTAAAATGGTCCTGGGGACATCTTTGTGATTTTCCTGTCCGAATGCCAATCATGAACAGATCTTTTAAAATGACCTCCTAAATGCTTGTAGACAAATTAAGAAACAAAGGGCAACCTCTGGAGAGTGTTGTATACTAATGCTGATAGTACGAGAAATGAAGTCCCGAATCTACAGAAGAGTCACGGAGAAGTGGTATGTAGAAAACCATGAGTGGAATATAATTATACTGATCTATAATTTATAATCTTGTAAACCATGTAAATGCCTCTAACTGGGATATTCAAAGGCATTGACATGGTGAGTGCCATTGAATATACCCGATCTTTTCCCTTACATGTCCCAATGCTAAATGCGTCGGCGTTCTGGGGAGGAGCGGAGGTGGCGACAGTCACTAACCGGGAAGTGGCGATATTGCATGCTGCCCATTTAGCAACCTGCGGCTAAAAGATAGGCGAGGCAACAGCTCACCTATCTTTTAGCCACAGCAGCTAACTGGGCAGCATGCAATATTGCAGCTGCCTGGTTATCTACTATATCTGGAAGGCTGTGCAGTAAGTCTGGATATTCAATGCCGGGGCCGCATATGACCCTGGCTTTGAATATCCGGGATTAAGGGTCAGCACACATGGCTATGCGCCGTAGCGGCACATAGCCAGCATGACTCAATATTGGGCCCATAGTTCTGGAATAATTCAAGAAAAACCATCAGTGGAAACCATATCAATTCATGTGATATGTTTCTTTTCCTTTTCCAGGAACGTTTTCCACTTTGCAAATAAAAAGAGCCTTTGTAAATTTCTAGGAAATTTTGATGATCTCACAAGTAATTTTGTTGACTGTTCCTCAGAAATATTTTCAAAAGTCACATTTTTAGCATTATAGGAAATAATAAATATATCCTTCTATGTTATTATAGCTAAAAGAAATAAATCCACACTATGGTATATTAGACAGTAGTAGAAAGTATGAATATAACTTGGGGAAAACTCAAATTCCATAGGAGCTCCAGTGCACATTCACACGACTGCCTGCATCAGTTTCATAAACAGCTGTGAAAAAAGGTCCTACCAAACTACAGTTGCAAACATTATTCTGTCATCTTTAATGATTCCTGCCAACGTAAAAATGTATGAGAGGACTCATTATCTTGAACCATGGCTCAGAAGTCTAGTGTGGCTCGTCTTGAAAAACTGCATATGGGCTTAAATCTGTCGGGCAGAGCTGAACATATGCCCCTTAGAGATTGGAGAACTGAAACATTGGCTTACAGACCTGGAGCTCTTTCTTTCCCACTGCTTCAATGGGACAATTCTGTGCTGCTGATATCAATTAAAGTCAACTAACATACCCTTAGATAAGGTAATGCAGCCACTCCAAACCCAAGAGCTTTTCTTAGTTCGATACATGGATACTGAGAAATTAATGGTAACATTCCCCCCACCCCGCCAAGCCCAAGAAAATAGGCATTTTCAATATTTATAATAAAAGATGGCTTCATTTATACTTCTTTGTTCTGGATTTATCCTCAGCAAATGGTAAGAACAAAGAATTACTATATCAGCAATTAGAGGTATGAAGGACCAGTGTTAAATTAAAACATGGTTCTTTCTTTATCAACAAGATGAACCAGAGAAAAAGCAGCTTAAAATGAATCCTAGAAACAAGTCTGATGTTTTCTGTAAGAAGCATCATCCAGAAAAAGTCGCTTTACATTTCTGTTTATCCATTCAAGTATCTTCAGGAGATCTGTCTCTGGAACGCGTGTAAAGTAACGAAACATCGATAGCGCTAGCGGAAGGACACGTTCTGAGGCTCTTATAAATTACACTTTAATTATTCCAGAGCATCTGAAGTCTTTATGTGCTTTCAACAGTTTGGTGCCTTTGCTCAGCTATAACTTTGGACCTTGTATGTCAGTAAAACCTTATAGATCCACTTTGTGTAATAGGCCACTCTCACAAATATTCCAGGTCGGTTTGGTGCGGCACATCCACGGCCTGGGATGATGACACCTTGTATCAGCTGCACTTTATCTTCTTCACAAATCAAGGGACCACCATAATCCCCCTAAAATAATGAAAAGTCATTCATTAGTTTATGAACCAAGAAGCGTAATACTAGCAAAGAAAAATAATTGATACCATAACCAAACATCAAGTCTGTAAAATTTGTAGGTAGACAAAAATTCTATAGTGGTATGTCAGCAGGGAAGAGAAATCAATATTCCTTGTGTTAGTCCAAATACGCTTTTTTAGAGTAAGAGAAAAATAATAGGGGTGTGTATTCATTGGTGCTTGCAAATCATTTGCATGCAGATATATCGACAAATTAACATGTCTAGAATTGATTTGCACATGAAAAAACATTTTGATGCACATTTAAGATGTATTTGCACAAAACCAAAAACAAATCACATGAAAACTGGGAAAAATTCAGAAAATGTGAACACTAGCTGACCTTTTTGACTGTGCACATCTTTAAAAAATAAAGAACCCAATATTTATAAGAATTTATGTGAGTCGCAAAATGCCTCTGAATATCTTTAGAGACCATCTCAGCAGTATCCAGACCAGGGGCTGCATCGGGGTAAAGACAGTGATATTGAGCATTGCTATCCAGATGACGTAGGAGAGCAAGAAAGCTCTCCTAAGCTCTATCCAATAAGTTATCTGGTGTCATGGTGTAGATCTATCAGAACCTATGGAGATAGGTAAAACTGCAGAGAATGGATCTGACACTGACAGCTCAGAGAAGCACATGGCCCAGAGTTGCTATAGGCAACATACACAAACAAGGTCACAAGGTGAGAGAACACACCCAAGCAGCAAGCAACCTCAAGGTTCATTAGATAATGAGGGGCAGCTGAGAGGAGACGGAGTTCAGGGAGACACTAAGACGCACGCACATAAAACTAACTCACCTGAAGTTAGTAGGAGAATTGGCAGAGCTGAGAGAGCTGAGAGAATTGGCAGCGCGGTTGGAACCAGAATTGAGAGAGCTGAGGGAGTTGATAGAGCTACACGTGGTGGAGCTGGTGGATCCAGGAGAGCCGAGAGAGCTGAGAGATCCAGTTCCAGAGATAGCCACAGAGACTGTTACAGAGAGCAGTATACAGGCAAGCACACACTCAGTGACGTTTTCCACAAAGGAAGCAGTGAAGAAGGTCTGGGAGCCAGGTTTAGGAAAACCAAGGAAGCTAGGCACCCCAGCTGCAGGCACAGAAGAGAAAAGGAGTTCTGGCCTGAGGACGTTTTAGCGTCTGAAGAAAAGCTGAAGGGAAAAGGCAGAAGGAATCCTCCATCCCGGCCAAGCCCTGTTTGCTCAGCTGTACCGAGAAACTCCACTCTAAGGGAGTTAGAAGGTAGGCTGTATGACTATAATATAAGGAAAGCTGAAAGCAGAAGTTTTCCCTGCAGTTGTCAGAGTTCGGGGGGCTCTCAGGGTAGAAACTACAGAGAATATGGTAATCTTCCATGCCACTCTGATACTGAGTAGGAAGGGAACTCTCAGTGCCGTGAGGAGAGACTGCTAGGAAACAGCACTTTGTACAAACCGAGAGAAGGACAGTCTGAAGGGGAATGTGAGGATATGCAGCTTGATATTCAAGGGGAACAACCCTCAGACGATTATATGGATTGTACGCTTGTTAGTGCTGGTCATATTACCTCTTTGGACAAGTTCCTGGAGGAAAGGTCCATAAACAATTATTAAGAAGGGACCCAGGATATCACTGCTTTACCCAGTACAAGCATTGTGGAACTTGTGTCTCTTGGGGAAACTGCTAGGTACATATGACCTAGATTGGCCACTGTTGGAAACAGAATACTGGGCTTGATGGACCTTGGTCTGACCCAGTATGGCATATATTATGTTCTTATGTTCTCTTTAACCTGAAGAGGCTGTTAAGAGCAACTTACCTGTTTTGTGAAAAGGACTGTTTGAGTAACCTTTTGTTTGAAGCTGAAGATAGAAGCAATATTTTGGTTCCTGTTATTTTCTTGCTTTTGTACCAGAAGAATGGTCTTTTGTCTTTTGTTTCCATTGATGTAAAATCCACCCGGAAGGGGAATAAAAGTCCTGTCTAAAGCCTTACCACCCGACTGCAACTCACACTTCTTTGCTAGCTTGGGGAACTACAATACCCAGAGGGCAGTGCAGGACCCTCTACACCACTCCCCGCGCTAAGAAGAGGCCCCAGTGAAATACCCATGCCTTTGCCTCTGAGGACCTTCGCTGGGTGACACTGGATAGCAGCTGAAAATCAGAGACCGAGGCTAAATATCTAGATTTTTTTGCCTATAGCGGCTGGGGTGTAAAAACATGCTGGCCGCTGCGGGCTGAATATTCATCTATGAATATATTATTTTATGAAATTGTATATAATCACTAATTGCCTTAAAATGGTCCACAATACTGTATAAAGAATAACAAAAACAAAGGTTAATTTAAAAAGTTCTTCAATACAATTCATGAAAACAAAGAAAAAGCATCACAAATACGCATCCCCTTCTGCACACTCTTCCCAAATGCCTCAGGAAATGGATATGCATTCAATCATTTAAAAAATCTCAAATAATCCAACTGTATGTGAAGGGTCGGTGCTAAAGAATTCTATAATACTGGAGGAAAACATTGAAATAAATGTTTCCTTGTAATACCCAGTGTAATGAAAGGATAAGTTTTATTTATTTTTATTTATTTATTTAGCTATGCTTTGTCATGAGGCTGGTACTAATAAAGATGCAAAGTTGAAAAGAAACCCTGTTTCTCACAGAGATCTAGATGTGCAATTACCTTAAAGCACAGCTAGAGGGGGCAGGAGTGATCATACAGAAGCTAATGAGGCTAGGAGATCTAACCAGTTGCACCTGGGAATGAGCCCGGGAGATTCAAAGAGAAGATCCCTTTATAAGCAGAAGTTTAATTCTAGCAAAGCAGAGTGGGAGAGAAAAAGCCAAGCAGTAAGGAGCACGGCTGCAGAAAGGGAAGCAACAGAGCAAGGAGCAGAAGGACTTGGAGAAGGGACAAGGAGCACGGCTAAGGAAAGAAGGAGAGACCTGAAGGAAAGAATCCTCCTTCAGCAAGCCCAAGGGAACGGAATTCACAGAGGTGGAGTTCAGAGGGGCCAAGCTACCAGAGCAGCTGTTCAGAGGGAGTCTGCTGGGGAAAGCAGTCAGGCTGGTGAGTGTGCCACTCCCTGCTCAAGCAACGTTCCTGAGTCCAAAGCTGAGAGACGTAACCAGAGAACCAGGTTTGGAGGAAGACCTGCAGTCACTGGAACCTGCTGGACAAGTTTTACCAGGTACTCGAGGAAAATGAGTTTTTAGCAAAGCTACTTTACCACTGAAGCATAGAGCTGAATCCATACCAAGTTTTGCTAAGCTGCCAGGAAGCACAGCACTGCCCAGAAGCTACCGGCAGAAAAACTGTTGCAAAAGAGACATTCTTGGGAGAGAAGGCTCCAGGGAGTCCAGCTACAGAAACTCAAGGTATGAAAGCTTTATTCCTCCTAAAGAATGCTTAACTCCTAGAAGCACTGCTAAAGCAAATACTCACTTTGCAAGAAGAAGAAAGAAACCAGAGTGGTTTCAAGAATTACCAAGAGAACTTAAAACCCAGTCTTATTGGAGGCAGGTCAGTGGAGACAGTCCATGCAAAGCTGTAACTGCCAGGGACAGTATTTACTCCACGGGGGAAAGTAGTGAGGCAGAATCTATGGACGTAGAAGAGAGAAATGCTATTCCCATGCCTCAGGAAGAAGATATGGATGGTGGGTTGTGTACGGCTACTAGCCTAGAGTCTATTGCCACCGTGTAAATAAGAAGAAAACTTGTTTAATTGTTTTGTTTGGAATGAACTGAATTCCTCCATTTTCCTTGGCACTAATTGTGAAGCTACTAACAGCCCACCTGTTTATTACTGGAACCTTTTCAAACAAAGGACATTCTTTGATTTCCACTGTCTTAATTGAACCCTTGCACAGAGGGGAAATAAAAGCCTTGTTTCCCTACACTCTTGGCTGAATTATTATGTGCACACAAGGAGCTGAAAATAGATAAGACCAAACTCCATTTTTGGCCTTACATTACACCGCGCTCCTTGAAAATAAATACATCGTGGAGCATGCCCTTACCGCCCTTGGCCACTAGGGGCTGCCACCACGACATAATGGCGTAGTTGGCAGGATTTGGTTATCAACCTAAGACATACTGGAAAGAAAAGAAAAATTACCAGTACTAAGCTGAGGAAAAAAAAAAAAAAGGAAAACCCAGACCGGAGGAGAAGAAAACCCGGATCGGAGAGGAAAACCCGGACCGGAGGAGAAGAAAACCCGGATCGGAGAGGAAAACGCAGACCGGACTCAAAGGAAATTCGGAAGGGAAGGCGAGGTTGCTGACTACAGTGGCAGAGTGCTACAACGCAGAGCAGCACCATCCTTGCTGAAAGTTGGAGTCAATATTCTGCCAGGTAAACGGTAGAAGGGCATGACTTGATTTGGATACAAGTTAAAGTAAAGGGGAAATTAAAAAGAAAAAGAAACTAGTGTAGGGCTGATTCTGGTACAGCCACACTTGGGTTTTCTTGTTTGTCTTTGTTTCCTAGGAAAACTCTCCGCCATGGATCAGCGAGAGATGTTCAACTGGATGGCTATGCAATTCAGCAAGCAAGGCGAACTGGCTGCGCAGACACAGCAGAATGCAATCCTGGCCATGCAGGAACAGCAGAAGCCAGTCTTGAAGATGCTGGAAACCTGGCTAGACCATCAGAACAAGGCACAGGAAGCAGCCACTGGACATCCAAAGCAGAGCTCAGGACTGGGCAACTGTTCGGTAGGACTAGGGTCCTACGACTCGCTAACTTTGGGGAAGTTAGGGGTAAATGAGGACGTGGATGACTTCCTGGACTCTTTTGAAAGAATAGCTCATTCCGTAGGTTGGCCGGAAGAGCAGTGGTCCATTAGATTGGCAGTTTCCCTCACAGGAGAGGCACTGTCAGCCTATAGGGCAATGCCCGCTTCGTTAGCAAACAATTATGGCGAGGTAATGAAGGCCATCAGGGATCGCCTGGGTCTGACTCCTCTCGTCTATAATCATAAGCTACGTGCGGCACACCTTGAAATAGGTGAAACGCCAAAAACATTAGGTCACAGGCTGAAGAGCTTAGCCGAGAAGTGGCTAAGGCCTAGTGAAAAAAACATTGAAACGCTGATGGATATGATAATCCTTGAGCAGTTCATGACTGCAGTACCTAGTAGTATACAGAGCTTCCTTATCCTTCAGAATTGTCGGACTACTGCGGAGGCTATTGCCTTAACTGAAAGGTATTTAGAGGCCGAATTAGCCACCCAGCGTACTGGGGAAGGTGCAAAGATGGCAGTAGCGACATTCAAGCAGGCATCAGGAAGTCTCTCACAGTTTAAAACGCAAAACACGAAAAATGTTAAGAATATAGAGAAAAGTCACTCTAGGAGATGTTTTGGCTGTGGGAAAATGGGATATGTTATGAGTGAGTGCTGAGTACGTACTGCTCTCATGGGGGAGAACAGAGAAATGTTATCTGAAGGATTTGTACTTGATGTAACTGTACAAGGGGTAGCTGCCAAAGCTCTTCTTGACTCTGGCGTGGACCAGACGATGATTTCGCGCAAGCTCTGGTCTGTTATCAAAGAGCAAGCTGCGTCCTCCCCAGATCAACCAGAGGGCAGAGTCAAGATAAAATGTGTGCATGGCGCTGCCACCTTTTATCCTGTGTATAACTTACTTGTAAGAGGTTTGGGAATAGAGAAGAGAATGATGATAGCTGTAGTGCCCCGATTGCCTAAAGAATTAGTCTTAGGTAGAGACTGGCCACAGTTTGAAAGATGCCTAGAGGAGGGTCTAAACCCCAGAGAAGTTTTCGTCTCTACTCGCACCCAGACGAATGCTTCGGAGGAACCCTCATGTTCAAAGGAAGAAAATTTAGATGACCTTCCATCTCATGAGGATTTAGTAAATACCCCTCCGGATAGGGACAGAAAGACAAAAGCTGAGAAGCGCAAAGAAAGAAAGGGATGCTCTCAAGGCAGAGACGATTTGGAAGCAGGTGAAGAACTACCCTGGATTCCAGCAGAGCTCGTGGAGAAGTTCCCTTGCTTTGCCGGAGAGCAACGAGATGACCCTGCACTAGCACGAGCATTTGAGCACGCTCAAACGAAGAGAAATATTTTCCCAAGGTTTATAAGGGAAGAAGGGCTGCTATACAGGGAAAGTATAGACCCACGGACTAAAGATATCCGCAAACAGCTGGTAGTCCCAAATACGTTTAAAGCTGCAGTGCTGAGGTTAGCCCATGATCACCCAGTGAGCGGTCACAAAGGGGTACAAGGGACCCTTGACCAGATACTGGCCAGGTTCTATTGGCCAGGAGTTTTTAAGGAGGTCTCACGTTTTTGTGAGTCCTGCGCCTCCTGCCAACGGGTGACCTCCATAAGACCACCTGGGGTGCCATTACTGCCGATGCCAGTAATAACCGATCCTATCAGAAGGCTGGCCATGGACATAGTCGGACCCCTCATAAAAATGCCTAGGGGTTTCCAATATATATTGGTCATCATGGACCAGGCAACACGTTTCCCATGGGCGGTGCCCTTGAGGAATATATCAGCGAAGTCCATCGCCATGGAGCTTATAAAGCTATTTTGTGAGGTTGGAGTCCCTCAAGAAGTTTTGACAGACAGAGGCATGAACTTCATGTCCAAATACTTAGCCCAGGTGTGGGACGCCTTTGGCATCAGGCATCTCAAAACCGCCGCATATCACCCCCAATGCAATGGTTTGGTGGAGAGAATGAACCAGACTATCAAGCAGATGCTGCGACGGGCACTGGATGGAGAAATGGCAGAGTGGGACATGATGCTCCCATTTATATTGTACGCCTGCAGAGAAAGAACACAGGTTTCATTAGGCACGTCGCCTTATGAACTGATGTTTGGGAGATCACCCAGAGGAGTTCTGGATATCCTGAGAGAACAATGGGTGGAACCTGTACAAAATGAAGTAGGGATACTGCAATTTTTAAGCAGTTTAAGAAGCCGGTTAAAATGGACCTCACGTTTTGCTGAAGAAAAGCTGAAGGACAGTCAGAAAAAGCAAAAACAGTACTATGACAGAGATACCAAGCCCCGACGTCTAACTGCTGGTGAGAGGGTAATAGTCTTGGTATCAGGCCCCACTCTGAAGTTTGAAGCCCGATGGAAAGGACCTTACATGGTGGTCAAACCACTTGGTCCAACCTCCTATCTAATACGGGACGCAAAGGGACATGAACAGGTGTACCACATAAATGTTCTTCGACTCTGGCACGAAAGGCTGGCTTTGTTTACGTCAGCTCAGAAGAGGTCTAGGATTACGTGCTGTAATAGTGATAAATATTCAGCCTGTAATATTTTAAGAGGGGGGATGTGTCATGAGGCTGGTACTAATAAAGATGCAAAGTTGAAAAGAAACCCTGTTTCTTACAGAGATCTAGATGTGCAATTACCTCAAAGCACAACTAGAGGGGGCAGGAGTGATCATACAGAAGCTAATGAGGCTTGGAGATCTAACCAGTTGCACCTGGGAATGAGCCCGGGAGATTCAAAGAGAAGATCCCTTTATAAGCAGAAGTTTAATTCTAGCAAAGCAGAGTGGGAGAGAAAAAGCCAAGCAGTAAGTAGCATGGCTGCAGAAAGGGAAGCAGCAGAACAAGGAGCAGAAGGACTTGGAGAAGGAACAAGGAGCACGGCTAAGGAAAGAAGGAGAGATCTGAAGGAAGGAATCCTCCTTCAGCAAGCCCAAGGGAACGGAATTCACAGAGGTGGAGTTCAGAGGGGCCAAGCTACCAGAGCAGCTGTTCAGAGGGAGTCTGCTGGGGAAAGCAGTCAGGCTGGTGAGTGTGCCACTCCCTGCTCAAGCAACGTTCCTGAGTCCAAAGCTGAGAGACGTATCCAGAGAACCAGAGAACCAGGTTTGGAGGAAGACCTGCAGTCACTGGAACCTGCTGGACAAGTTTTACCAGGTACTCGAGGAAAAGGAGTTTTTAGCAAAGCTACTTTACCACTGAAGCATAGCGCTGAATCCATACCAGATTTTGCTAAGCTGCCAGGAAGCACAGCACTGCCCAGAAGCTACCGGCAGAAAAACTGTTGCAAAAGAGACGTTCTTGGGAGAGAAGGCTCCAGGGAGTCCAGCTACAGAAACTCAAGGTATGAAAGCTTTATTCCTCCTAAAGAATGCTTAACTCTTAGAAGCACTGCTAAAGCAAATACTCATTTTGTAAGAAGAAGAAAGAAACCAGAGTGGTTTCAAGAATTACCAAGAGAACTTAAAACCCAGTCTTATTGGAGGCAGGTCAGTGGAGACAGTCCATGCAAAGCTGTAACAGCCAGGGACAGTATTTACTCCACGGGGGAAAGTAGTGAGGCAGAATCTATGGACGTAGAAGAGAGAAATGCTATTCCCATGCCTCAGGAAGAAGATATGGATGGTGGGTTGTGTATGGCTACTAGCCTAGAGTCTATTGCCACCGTGTAAATAAGAAGAAAACTTGTTTAATTGTTTTGTTTGGAATGAACTGAATTCCTCCATTTTCCTTGGCACTAATTGTGAAGCTACTAACAGTTAGCCCACCTGTTTATTACTGGAACCTTTTCAAACAAAGGACATTCTTTGATTTCCACTGTCTTAATTGAACCCTTGCACAGAGGGGAAATAAAGCCTTGTTTCCCTACACTCTTGGCTGAATTATTATGTGCACACAAGGAGCTGAAAATAGATAAGACCAAATTCCATTTTTGGCCTTACATTACACCACGCTCCTTGAAAATAAATACATCGTGGAGCATGCCCTTGGCCACTAGGGGCTGCCACCATGACAGCTTATATACCACTTTTCACCAGGTCAAAGGCAGGGAGTTGCGGCTGCAGGAGGAGGCGGCAGTAGAGGTAGCAGGCTGACACAGGGAGAGGGGAGGAGGGGGCAGGGAATTGACAAGGGAAAGGTAAGATCTGCAGCGGGGCTGACATGGGGGGGAGGAGGGAGGGGGCTGGAAGTGAATTGACAAGGGAAAGGTGGGCACTGCAACTGGGCTGATGGGGGGGGCTGGAAGGGAATTGAGGTGAGGGGAGGTGGGGTCTGCAATGGGGATGACTCAGGGGGAGGAGGGGGCTCGAAGGAAATTGACATGACGGGAAGGTGGGGTCTGCAACTTTGTTGACACTGGGGAAGGAGGGGACTAACACTGGGGTAGGAGGAGGCTGGAAGGGAACTGGACAAGGGTTCCCTCTCATCCAGCGGGAACAACCGCAGTGCTGCTGGCGTCGGACAAATCAGTCTGATTGCTGCAAGCGATCAGGCTGATCTGTGCGGCGGCAGCGGCACTCCGGTTTTAATTTAAGATTTTGCCGCTTATGCCCTGCCTCTGCCTTCCCGCTGCTTTTTTTTTTTTTTTTGCTGCAAGCATTCTTGAGGAAAAAAATGCGGCGGGAAGACAGAGGCAGGGCAGAGGCGGCAGAATCTAAAATTAAAACAGCCAGAGTGCCCCCACCACCACCGAATGAGAAATGCAGGTGGAGGGAGTGGGGACAGGAGGAGGACAAGGAGAGACAAAAATGAGAGATGGAGGGACAAAGGGGGAGACAGGGGACATGCTGCACAAAGGAGGAGACAGGGGTACCTGTGCTGGACAAAGGGGGGAGACAGGGGACGAATACTGGACAAAAGAGGAGACGGGGAAAATTCTAGACAAAAGGGAAGACAGAGATATACTGGACAAAAGGGGAGACAAGGGGACAAGTACTAGACAAAGGGGAGAGACAGGCGGGCAAATGCTGGACAAAGGGGAGAAATGGGGACATACTGGACAGACAGGGGATAAATGCTGGACAAAGGGGAGAGACAGTGCGGGTTAGGATTATAATGGGCTGATGGGGGGCTAGCACTGGTAATGGGCAGATTGGGGGGGCTAGCACTGGTAATGGGTTGATTAGGGGGGCTAGCACTTGTAATGGACTGAGGGGGGACTAGCACTGGAAATGAGCTGATTAGGGGAGGCTAGGACTGGTAATGGGCTGATGGGGGGGGGGGTAGGACTGGTAATAGACTGATGAGGGCTAGCATTGGGAATGAGCCGATTGGGTAGGCTAGGACTGGAAATGGGCTGATTAGTGGAGGCTAGGACCTGTAATGGGCTGATTAGGGGAGGCTAGCACTGGTAATGGGGTTGAGGGGGGGACTAGCACTGGAAGTGAGCTGATTGCGGGGCTTCGACTGGGAATGGGCTGATGGTGGGGAGAGGAGGATAGAGCTGTTGACCCTGGAAGAAAATTGGGGGCTAGGGATACAAATGGGCTGATGTGAGGGGATGGGAGAATGGGACTGGAAGGGAGTGGATGCTGAGGGGGGCTGCCATGGTTTTTGGACTAGAAGAGGTAGGACAGTGGGGAAGGAGGGGGACTGGAAGGGAATGGACACATGTGGCAATCATGGGAATGCAAGTTGACATTGGAAGGTACTGGGAGGCAGGACTGGAAAGGGGCTGATACTGTGAAGGGTTTCTGGGACTGAAAATAAGCTGATGAAAAGAAGTGAAGAAAACAAAAGAAGAGAAGAAATGGCAGATGGACCATAGACCACAGAAAGAGAACTAAGAGAAGGCAGGAAAGCAGAAACCTCAGATTGGGCATGATCAGAGAATAAAATGGTCATACAACAAAGGTGAAAAAATAATTTTATTCCATTTTAGTGATTGGACTTTGTGCTAGCTTTATATTTTACACTGTATGGGGGAACTGCATATCTTATTTACCTGATGTTGCACTGCTTGAGGAGTCTGGCTTCTTTGGGTTTCAGTTTCAATTTTGTCTACATATTTTTATTTTTACTTTAGATTGTGGTTACTTATTCTGTATTTGGTGAGGGTTTGTGTTCTGAGTATGTGACTGAGCCCAGGTGTTCTGTTAACATGGAGTTTGTAGAGGCGGAGCCAGCGAGACTCCAATATGGCTGCTTGAGACTTTTCTCCTCCGGACCCCCTCTACCATTTTAATACATCTCTGAGATTTCTCCCCCGAATTGAAGGGTGCACTTTACCTTGGTAACCCTACTCATGGCTGGAAGCAAGCAAACGCGGCTGGAGTTTACTACTCCCCCTACTTCTGGCTCTAAACGATCTAAAACGGACCCGCTCTCGCCCCAGAAGCAGGCCGCCTCGCATGACAAAGTGGAAGGTTTGCAGGAGCTACTTCACGAAGTTCGGGCGGTAAGAGTGCGGGTGGACCTGAATGGAGATACTTTGGCTGAGATGCAGGCTGACATGAAAGAGATGCGGTCGCAAATGCTCACGTTTTCCTCCCGTCTGGACAAGGCCGAAGCGGCAATCACTAAGTGCGAGGAAGGGGCCTTACAAATAGCAAAGTCAACCCGGAAAGTAGAACACCTGGAGAAGTCCATTGAGGACATGAACAATAGGGCGAGACGCAACAATCTCCGTCTCATCGGTCTCCCAGAAGGTCTGGAAGGGTCCGATCCAATTAGATACCTGGAATCATGGCTCCCAGGATTCCTCCAAATTGATTTTGCCCGGCCGCTGGAGATTGAGAGGGCGCACCGCATCCCGTCCTTCACCACTGCGCAAAGCAACAGACCGCGTCCCTTGATATTCTGCCTTTTGCGCCATCAACATGCTGTTCAAATCCTGGCGGCGGTGAGAGGGAAACAACTTCTGCTTCCTGAGAGCCAGAAAAAATTGTTTTTCTTTCCTGACTATAGCAAGCCCACGGTGGAAAAAAGGAAGGCCTTCCTTGCACTCAGACCTCGCTTACAACATCTACAGGCCCGGTACGGGCTGCTGAACCCAGCGAAGTTTAAAGTCACCTTGCACAACGTGACGAAGACCTTCGAGGACCCGTTGGCTCTCAAGCACTATGTGGAGGAGCAAGAAGCCCTAATGATGTACCAGAATTAGCCGGGTGGGGGCCATGTTCTACATTCGCTCGTCTGGAGTGAGGCGAGGTCCACAGAGAGTAGTGGGCTCGCTGCGCCTTCTCCTTGGCTTACCCGAAGGGCGGCTAACGCGGCCTGATCTTAGTCTGTGTGCGGGGCACTTGACACCTGGATCTGCAGGAGGCTATTTTCTGTGCTCCCAGCCTCTCTCGGGGGATTTTGGACCATTATATGTTATTTGTGCAACATGCTCAGAGATGTTCTTTTTCTTTTGTTTTTTCCTATTACTGCCTGCCATCATTGGGTGTGGTAGGGTGATGGGTTCGGAGTCAGCCATATTTTATTAGTCTAGCTGACTTACCTGTTTATTTGGGATTGGGTCTGGGTTTTTTATGTTGGTTCTCTGAGGTTCATGGGGATAAGATGTTATCGTTATCTGTTTATTTGGCTTTTGAGCTCGATGGGGGTTACGTTCTATCTTGATTTAGGATGCAATGGCTAATACTCTCAAATTGTTGTCCCTGAATGCCAAGGGCCTCAGGTCCCCGGCCAAACGACAGAAAATCCTCACTTACTGTGGTAGGCAAAAGGCTGATATTTTTCTTTTGCAGGAAACTCACCTTTCCGCTGCTGAGCTGAGTAAATTGGAAAACAAGCATTTAGCTATTATTGGCTCCTCCCCCGCCCTCCGTAAAAAAAATGGGGTGGTTACCCTAGTCAAGAAATCCTTGGGGGTTAAGGTTCTTAATTCATCCCATGATGGGGACGGCAGATGGGCAGACTCTCTCGTCCAGGTTGGGACTCAGTCTCTTTTAATTTCCAATATCTATGGCCCTAATGCCGATGACCCCCTCTTTTTCCGAGCTCTCTCGGGTAGACTACAGTCAGGCTCAGCCGCCCCTATTACCATCGTGGGTGGGGATTTCAATATTGTGGGGGACTCGCTTCTCGATCGCCTCCCTGGGAGAGTTGACACTTTGTCTAAAGCCCCCTTAGCTCTCCAGGCTCTCTGTGAGGCTTCCGGTCTGGTGGATGTTTGGAGGGTGCTCCATCCTACGGATAGCGACTTTACTTATTTCTCCCCTTCTCATAAGTCGTCCTCGCGCATAGACTTTTTTCTGGTGTCTAAATCCCTGGTCTCCTCGGGCTGTACCGCTGGCATTGAAAGTATTTGCATTTCCGACCACGCTGCGGTCACTTTACAATTCGAACTACAGGGCTTAGACCAACCCTCTCCGGCCTGGTCGTTCAACAGGGCCTGGCTTGCCGAACCCTCTTTCCAGTCAGAAATTCGGGGGGTGATACATTCCTATTTTGCTGACAATAAGGTTGGCGATACCGCGATTTGGGCCTGGTGGGAGGCGTTTAAGGCCTCCCTACGGGCCACAATTACCAGCTATGCGATCAGGGAGCGTAAAAAGAATAAAGCCCACCTATTGGCCCTCGAGCATCAGATTAAGGCGGGAGAAAGATTGTGGACAAGACATTCTGACCCTAGTATTATCCTCAGACTCCAAAGACTCCGATACCAATATAATGAGTTAATATCTTCTGAGGTAGACCGCACACTTTTGCAACAGTCAGCCAGATTTCATATTGAGCGAAATAGAGCGAGTAAGACCCTGGCCACGGCATTGAGAGGGCAGCATGAAAAGAAACGAATTGTGTCCATTTTGGATGACAATTCAGTGCAAATAACAGGGAGTGAGCGTATCCTTGCTGAATTCTCCAAGTATTATGGGCAACTGTACACCTCCGATGTCCCTTCCGATTTGTTTGCTTTCACAGCTTTTATGGGAGACCTCGAGCATCCCTCTGTCTCAGCAAGTCAAGTGAGGAAGCTGGGTAGTGCATTCTCTAGCAAGGAACTGCGGGCCGTCATCAGAGGAATGCCCAGGGGCAAAGCAACTGGTCCTGACGGCATCCCAGCCGATTTTTACCAGGTTTTCTGTGAGGATTTACTTCCATACCTTCTGATTATTATTCAGAGTTAATCAGGGAGCAGGGCACTACTGGGAATTTTTCCGAAGCTACTATTGTGGTTCTGGAGAAACCCGGGAAGGATCCTGAGCTTGTGACCAATTATCGCCCGATTTCCCTGTTAAATTCGGACTACAAAATCTACGCCAGCGTTCTGGCGCAGAGACTCACTAAGGTGATCGGGGATCTTATCCACCCGGATCAATGTGGCTTTGTCCCAGGGAGGGCTACATCTGACAATGCCCGTTTATTGTGTAATTTGCTGGAGCATGCCTCTCTTTGCCCGGAACCTTATATTGGCCTCTCGCTCGACGCGGAGAAAGCGTTTGACAGGCTGGAATGGGCCTTCCTGTTTCAGGTGTTGCAGTGGTTCGGCCTAGGGCCCGAATTTATCCAGATGGTCAAGGTCTTATACGCGAACACCAGTGCTCGCATTTTCGCTAATGGCATTTTATCCAAATCGTTTTCGCTTTTTAGAGGAACGAGACAGGGTTGCCCCCTCTCCCCTCTTTTGTTTAACCTAGCACTGGAGCCGCTGGCGATTGCCTTAAGGCAGCATCAGGACATCGCGGGAGTTAGTGTGGGTGCTCTTCAGGTGAAGATCTCTGCCTATGCTGATGATCTTATGCTCTTTACCCAGCCGGCCGAGGTCCCTGCTATCTTATCGGTTATCGAGCGTTACTCCGCGATCTCCGGATATAAAATTAATTGGTCTAAATCTGTTGCCTTCCCACTGAACAAAGTTTCCAACTCGAACCTAATGGCGGAGTTTCCCTTTCGGTGGACCTCCGGCCAAATCACCTATTTGGGCACACAATACTGTGCCTCCCGTGAAGATACTATCTCTTCCAATTTGATGGCCCTCCTTCTGCTGATTCGTAAACGATCTCTTTCTTGGTCCCCCTTACACCTTTCATGGTGGGGCAGACTGGAGACCATCAAAATGACGCTTACGCCAAAAATAAACTACTTGCTGGGCATGTTACCCTTCACCCTCCCCCTTGGCGCTTATGGGGAACTCGAGCGCTCACTGTTGGCTTTTCTGTGGAATGGGAAACGCCCGAGAATAGCCACTAAGAAGCTCAAGGCATCTAGAGAGGAGGGGGGCGTTTTGTTTCCTGATTTTCGCAGATATCACCAAGCCCTCTTACTAAAGCAAGGGGCTTTGTGGTTAGAGCCTGAGAGATTGGAGCAGAGACCCACTTGGTTGGCAGTTGAGGAACAGTTGGTAGCCCCCTATCCTTTGCGGTTTTTGTTGGGCGCGCAACTACCCAGAGATTCCTCGTCAGGGGGGGTCATCGTAGCCACGCAGGACGCCTTTTTACAGCTCCTCCGGCTCAAGGGTGCCCAAAATGTTTTTTCCATGTCTACCCCCCTGTGGTGGAACCCCTCATTCCGAATCCGTCATCGGACGTTTGCCTGGCTCAAGTGGATGCGTTGCGGCATTTGGGCCCTGGGGCACTTGGCCGATGGTCGGTGCTGGAAGGAGTTTTCCGCTTTACAGAGAGAGTTTGCCTTACCCCGCTCCTGCTTCTTCCAGTGGTTGCAACTTAAACACTGTCTCAATGCTAAGGGGGTGAAGGGTGGAGACCTGCTCCCTGATGGGTTTCCCTATCCCATAATCCGGGAGTCAATAGACCGCAGAGGTGCTATGTCTTTCCTTTACAAATCAATCAGGGAATGTGCTCCCGTAACTAACCTGGGATTACTTAAGACCTGGCAATCGGAATTGGGCAGGGAGATCTCTTCTACCTCTTGGAAGACATTATGGGGCCCCATATCAAGGGTGTCCCGCTCTGCAGCCCTTACCCAGTCTATGTTCTTTTTTTGCATAGGGCATATATTACCCCCATCAAGCTATCTAAATGGGACATCTCGTCGGCTGGCAAATGTTGGTCATGCCAGTTGGCGTTCGGCACGTATAGTCATATGTTTATGGAGTGCCCTCTGCTCCTTGGTTTTTGGCAAAAGGTTTGGGCCCGGATACAGAGAGTTCTTGACTTCTCCCATCCGTTCTCCAGTTCCATAGTGCTGTTACGATCTGAAGAGCCCTCTCTGAGCCTTTCCAAGGAGCAGACGTTCTTATTCAATTTCATGGTGGCCATCGCACTCAAACTCATCCTTACCCATTGGAAGCAATTCCGAGCATTACATTTTGATTGTTGGTGGAACTCGGTATGCTATTATGCTAAGCTAGAAAAATTGTATAGTAAATTGCACTATCCGGGTAAGGTGGCATTAACTGTGCATAGATGGTCTCTGCTGGATCAATATTGTGCTCGTTCTACTGTCTCTTTGAGGTAGGGTACCATCTAATATGCTCCTCAATAGTATGTCTCTGCTCCCTCTAGCAATGCCGACAGTCTGTTGACCCTCTTATTATTTTAGTTTATTTTAGTATATTTAGTTTAGTTTTCTTTCCCCTATTGTTGATTACCTGGTAAAGGCTTCCTATAGTATGCCTCAGAGAACCTTGGGAGGGGGGGGGGGGGAGAGGGGATATGGGATGGGTTTTGATTTAGTTGGTTGTTTTTTTTTTTGTATACCTTGTATACCTGGTTGTAGCCTATATGGCTTTTCATAATTGTAACTTTACAAAACGTTTTGTGATTCTTTGTTTGGTGTTTTGAAAATTTAAATAAATTTCATAAAAAAAAAAAAAACATGGAGTTTGTACATAAAGATCTATACTGTACTGTAGTAATTTGACATGTTCAGCTTTTCAAATAGGTGTATGGATGTTCCAGGACCAACTGTAGTATTTACAGTGACACGCTTTTTGGATGGGCTCCTTATGTCAGTTTAGAAGTTGGTGCTGATATGGTATGGTATGGTATGGTATGGTAGATTTGCTCTATGGATCCTCAGTGACTTTGTTGTAGGGTTTTGTATTAATTCACCATATGCCTGGTACTGGAGAATGTTTGTTGTTGTTAGTGAGATGATCAGAATCATATATTTTTTTTTAAGATATTGAGTTCTGTGGGTGAATGTCCTGGTTCTGCTCTGCACCTACTGTTGAGGAAGGGGGTTCTGTGGATGCAAAATATATGTTGAAAAAGAAAAAGCCATAACGGAGTTTATAACAACAAAATAAAATGAGTTATAATTTAGTGTTATAAACTGTGCTGTGGTTCTCGCTCTCTTTTAGTTTCTTGGTATGCAAACATCTTGCATTTCCTCCATATAATCTAATCAACTTTTTGGTTTGGTTCAGTCCCTGATTGGAGTTTTGAAAAATCCCCGCCCCCCTCTATGGGGCGGTGGGGGGGGGGGGCACCATCTCATCCTTCGCCTCAGGCAGCAGATTGCCTTGAGCCGCCCCTGCCCTGACTCCTCCATATCCAATACAAACTGCTTATTCTCATTTATTGTGCCCTTTTTTCTTCCTTTGCTGCTTACCTTGTCACCCTCATTACCCCATATGTTTTCTCCCAGACTCTCTGCTCTTTCCAAACCTTTCTTCGGTCCCTCCGTCTAGTCATCTCTACGAACTCTTCCATGGCCTGCATTGGCCCTTCTTTCCTGAACTCCCCTTCCTCTCTGCCAAGAATCTTCCTTCCCCAGGCTTAAGAGGGGATTAAGACCTGGCTCTTCCAATGTGCCTTTCCACAAGCCTCCGCTTCCCGATCCGTCACCTTGAGATTCTACCTGTCTTCTCTCTTTTTCCTTTTTTCACCTCTACTTCCCTTAGAATTTCCATTTGTTCATACTGCACACCCACTTTCTTTTGTCTGCTTCTCCCTTCTCTCTCACATTAATTTTTATTGTAAATCACCATGATGAACCTTTGGCCTTTGTGTGGTATCCCAAATGACAGTAATACATATTTAAATAAATTGGTAGAAATGGATTGAACCCCTCAACAATATAGCTTGACAAATTGTCCTACTGTCATTTGGGATACCTTCAAATATGCTCTTACATTTCTGCTTAATGAGTATATTTCATTTTAGATGTATTGCTAATTTCTGTTTTCTATCATCTGCAGACAATTAGGTAGAATTAAAGATATTTAATATTTTAAATTGAGATTTCAAAAACGTTTTACAAAGTAAAAAGAATGAAACATGCAGAAATTATCCTATACAGAAACATAAGGAAATAATAGTGCATGAAAAGGGGGGAGGAGTATTTAGAACTACATATTACCAAAATGCTAAGCTAACTCCATACACACAAAAATAAAACAAAAGTAATAAAGCAAGGAAAAGAAAGGTCCACTACATCACAGTGGGGCAGTATCACTCCTTGTTCTTCACAAACCTTTGCAGTTGGATGGGGTCTAAAAACACACATTGGGCCCCCTGTATCCCAACCAGACATTTACAAGGGAATCGCAAAAAGAAAGTTGCTCCCAAAGCACCATACAGGGTTTTAATTGCAGAAAATGTTTTCGCCTCAGTTGAATAGCTCATGAAATACCAGGAAATGTAATTTTTTACCCATGAAAAGATTCTTGTTTCTTTTGAAAATACACTTTCAAAATAGAACCTTTATGCATGTCAGGAACAAAAGATGCAACTAAAGCAGCCCTAACAGGAATCTCTTCAACAGATGACTCAAAAAACTGGAATAAATCAAAAGATTCTTGAGGGATTTCAAGTGCATCAACAGAAAGCAATTTGTCAGGCACATAATGCGTGTTGACAATAAGCATTGTATCAGCATTTAACAAATTCAAGACCTCCTTAGAAGACTCTTAAACAAAACAGAAAGGGATAATGAGTTTAGGAAAATTAAGAAATCTTAAATTCTTATTCTGCATAGAATTTTCCAGTAGCTCAAGCTACTTATGAAGTAGCAGGCTATCTTCCCAGCAGATTGAACATTTAAGAACATAAGATATGCCCAAGGTCTGTCAAGCCCATCAAGGTCTATCAAGGTCCATCAAGCCCATCAAGGTCCAACAAGTACACCAAGGTCCATCAAGGCCAGTATCCTGTTTCCAACAGTGGCCAAGCTAGGTGATAAGTACCTAGCAGTCTCCACAACAGACACAGGTTCCTCACTGCTTGTATTGGATCAAACAGTGATATCCTGGGTCCCTTTTAATAATAGTTTATGGACCTTTCCTCCAGGAACTTGTCCAAACCTTTTTTAAACCCAGCTACACTAACAGCTTTTACTACATCCTCCAGTAACAAATTCCAGAGTTTGATTACACGTTGAGTGAAAAATTTTTTTCTCTTATTAGTCTTAAATAGGTTACCATGTAGCTTCATTGCATGCCCCCTAGTTTTTTTATATTCTGATGATGTAAACAATTGATCTACGTTTACCCGTTCCACTCCGTTCATTAATTTATAGACTTCTATCATATCTCCCCTCAGCCGTCTCTTTTCCTGGTTGAAGAGCCCTAACCTTTTTAGCCTCTCTTCATAGGAGTATCCTTCCATCCCCTTTACCATTTTGGTGGCTCTTCTCTGTACCTTTTCTAATAACACTATACCCTTTTTAAGATATGGCGACCAGAATTGCACACAATATTCAAGGTGCGGTCTCACCAAGGAACGATATAGAGGCATTATAATATCCTTTGTTTTATTTTCCATTTCTTTCCTTATGATACCTAGCATTCTATTTGCTCTTTTGGCTGCCACTGCACACTGGGCGGAGAGTTTTAACATGTTATCCATGATGACGCCCAAATCTTTTTCCTGAGTGGTGCTTCCCAATGTGGAACCTTGCATCATGTAACCATAGTTTGGGTTGTGCTTTCTTAGGTGCATAACTTTGCACTTGTCCACATTAAAGGGTATGTTTACTAAACAGTGCTAACATAGAAACAGTGTTAGCCTGCCAATGTGCATAATGAGGATCAAGGTATTGTGGGTATGGCCCGGACATGGTGTTCTGGGCAGGATGCATCTGCACAGGGCATAGGGCAATGGCGGACATTGTAGTGCCCGACCACCACCTGCATGGACAGGGTGGCCACAGCATGTCATGCTGGGAGGTCACTCTCACCCTGACTGAGCAGTGATCATGGCATTGCTCAGTTCCCCCATAGTGCTATACAGTGTTTTTCTCATGTGCTATCTATGAGTCCCCTTTTTTGGGGCCCAATCACTGACATACTTGCTTGGTGTGCGTGCTTACATTCCACTTTTGGGGGCGCACACAGTTCCTCCAGGAACATGCACTATGTACTAGCTAGCAGATGGTCTACAGTTAGCATATGTATGGCTGGAACACCTTGCAGGGTGCAGCGGGTAGAGACTGACTGTGCCCTCTTCTGGTGAATGTCAGATTTTGGTTGGGAGTAGCTGAGCTTTTCCAGGCCTACTGCCTGTCTGCCAGTGCCTTATGAAATATGTACAGATCTGCATTGACTGCCCTTGAGGGTGCCTATTCCCCAGCAGGACTGGGGTAGTGGTCCCCTCTACTGCCACTAATGTAGAGTGTAGATCTGTTGCTGGGAGGTCCTGTCCCCCACCCTGACCCAGAGAGGGCAGGTTGGGTGGTGCTACATAATCTGCTTTTGGGTCCACACAACACCCTTCTCCTATAACATGTACCGTGGCAACCACACAGGCTATGCACTATTCTGGGTGCATCATAGTCCACAAAGGCTAGACGTGACTGGGGAAATACAGATGGACACAAGTGTATTATAGGTGTGTCTACAAGAACTACCTGTCACACACTGGCACTGATGGGGACCTGCAGCACAGCCTATCTCATCCAAGCCAAGTGCTGCGGACCTGGTGCTGGGCGCCCCACCTCACTCTCAGGGTGAGCACAGGAACCACAAAATGTCACGGTCTGTAGCTACTCTGTGCTAGTAACACACACGGTCAGTTCCCCCTACCAGGCCGAGGTGCTGGGGAGGTGCATACCCCTTCTTGTGATCAGATGTAGACTGCTGATTTGCATGTGCAGTGCATCATTGGTACGGGTGAGTATACCCTATCCTGGTAACCATAGCAGACAGTTTGTGTGGTGACCTGCAGTCTTTCTGTAGCCAGACAGCGCTGTGTTGGAAGCTCTAGAGCTGTAGCCCACTGGTTACTACAATGACTGTGGAGGCAGAGGTCATGGGTTTAATCCCACAGTGGTGTTCTTTATTAAGTCTCTCTGAGGGGTTTTCTTTTAATTTACATCAGTGCTGCCAGCAAAACCACCCTCACAGTGCCATAACCTTAAGGTGCCTCATAAGGCGCCCTACAGGGCACATTATAAGGTGCCTTGGCGGATAGGACACTTTATAATGTGCCCTAAGGGACGCCTTATGAGGCACCTTAGGTTACGGCACAGTGAGGGTGTTTTTGCTGGCAGCACTGATTCAAATTAGAAGGAAATCCCTCAGACATCCTTATTAAATAACACCTCCGTGAGATTGAACTCAAGACCTCTGCTTCCACAGTCATTGTCATAACCAGTGGGCTACATTTCTATAGCTTCTAGCACAGCGCTGGCATGGACTTAAGATTACCACGCGTTAATGAGCCAAGGCACCCTCTATCGCACGATTCAGATTCTTCCTACCTTGCCGCCGGAACGCCCACTACCTTATATGGCATTCTTCACATTAACGCTGTAACTAGCGCCGGTAACATTAAGATGGTTTAGTAAACATACCCCTAAATTTCATCTGCCATTTGGATGACCAGTCTTCCAATTTATCAAGATCCTCTTGCAATTTTCCACAATCCTCTTGGGTTTTAACAACTTTAAATAGTTTTTTTTGTCATCTGCAAATTTGATAACCTCACTCGTTATTCCCTTTTCTAGGAAATTTATGAATATGTCAAAAAGCAGTTGACCCAGCCCAAATCCCTGGGGTAAGAACACAAGAACATAAGATATGCCATACTAAGTCAGACCAAGGACCATCAAGCCCAGTATCCTGTTTCCAATAGTGGCCAATCTAGGTCATACGTACCTAGCAGTTTCCCCAAAAGACACAGGTTCCACAATGCTTGTATTGGGTCAGGCATTGATATCCTGGATCCCTTCTTAATAATGGTTTATGGACCTTTCCTCAAGGAACTTGTCCAAACCTTTTTTTAAACCCAGCTACACTAACAGTCTTTACTACATCCTCCAGTAACAAATTACAGAGTTTGATTACACGTTGAGTGAAAAAATATTTTCTGTTATTAGTCTTAAATAGGTTAACCTGTAGCTTCATTGCAAGTCCCCTAGTCTTTCTATATTCTGATAACATAAACAATCGATCTATGTTAACCCATTCCACTCCATTCATTAATTTATAGACTTCTATCATATCTCCCCTCAGCCGTCTCTTTCCCAGGTTAAAGAGCCCTAACCTTTTTAGCCTTTCTTCATAGGAGTATCCTTCCATCCCCTTTACCATTTTGGTGGCTCTTCGCTGAACCTTTTCTAATAACACTATATCCTTTTTAAGATACGGCAACCAGAATTGCACACAATATTCAAGGAGCGGTCTCACCATGGAACGATATAGAGGCATTATCTAGCCTCTGCTGATACAGTTACATTGGCTACCCATCCAGGCTAGAATCGTTTTCAAGACCTTGTTACTCACTTTTAAAGCTGTTAACAAGCTCTCCTCTGCATCCTTAACTGCCCTCATCCACACCACATTTCCAAATAGAGCAAGAAGATCCACGGCTATAAACTCTCTAAAAGTCCCGAAAGCACTAACAGATTGCACTACATCTACAGCCAATAGGGCCTTTAGTCTCAGTGCGCCAAGATGCTGGAATGCATTACCCCCAGGTATCCGGGCAATTAAGAGCCTAACACAGTTTAAGAAAGCCCTCAAATTACACCTTTTCAACAAGTACCTCATAGAGCCCAACGACACCCCTTAGAGTCCAACGATACAATTCGCTAAGCAAATATATGGTATCTTAACAACAGGCCACGACAGATACTCTAACCCTTAGTGGTGCATATGTTCTAGGAAACTCCTGTTCATATGACTCTATGTAGCAAGTTTTGTAAATAGTTTATCCCTGTTATCCAAGTTTTTTGCCTGTTATCTGTAAACTCATACGTGTTAACTGTAGTGAGCATTTTTGTTCCATGTAAACCGCGCTGATGCTGAATAGTGCGGTATATAAGAGAATGTAAATAAATAAATAAATTATAATATCCTTTGTTTTATTTTCCATTCCTTTCCTTATGATATCTAGCATTCTATTTGCTCTCTTGGCCGCTGCTGCACACTGGGCCAAGGGTTTTAACATGTTATCCACAGTCTTGAAGAACTACAAAAGGGGACTGTTACTTCTGGAGAGAGATCTGCAATTGTGAGTATATACTTCTGGGAATTTTCTGAAAGGAATTCTTTCTATTAAAGCTAATTAATCTGTGAACCCACTATTTTTGTTAAATCTGTCAGGGCCTAGTAGCAGCAGTTTAAGTTTCAATTTAAAACACAGAAGAGAACTTTCTGGTTACCTTTTATACCCAGCAGAGAGCTTGTAGTTTTAATTTAATAGTCACTCAGGGCCTAGTATCAGCAAAGTACTTTTAATTTAAATTTAAAACACAGAAGAGAGCTTTCTGGTTAAATTTGGAACCCAGCAGAGAGCTGTAGTTTAAATTTAATAGTCACTCAGGGCCTAGTATTAGCAAAGTACTTTTAGTTTAAATTTAAAACACAGAAGAGAGCTTTCTGGTTAAATTTAGAACCCAGCAGAGAGCTTATAGTTTAAATTTCATAATAAGTTAGAGCCTAGCATAGCAAAGAGCTATAGTTTAAATCAAATAAGAATATAGATTAGCACAAAAGGCAAAACAGGGTCAGTACTCTTTGAACAGCAAATAAAGTCTTCTAGAGACCTTTACAAAGAGGCCTTCTACCTAAGGGGCAAGAAACCTGTGAATCTTTTCCAATAGGTGTTAACACTAGGTGGCAGGTCAAAAGGCCATTTTGAAAACTCCTTCTATCCAAGCAAGGACTGTTAATCATCCAGGAAGTTGGTCACAGCTTACCTCAGCAGCACAAGCATAAATTGCTCAACCAGAGCTCTGTGATCCTCAGTCTTGAAGGACTACAAAAGGGAACTGTTACTTCTGGAGAGAGATCTGCAATTGTGAGTTTATACTTCTGGGAATTTTCTGAAAGGAATTCTTTCTATTAAAGCTAATTAATCTGTGAACCCACTATTTTTTGCTAAATCAGTCAGGGCCTAGTAGCAGCAGTTTAAATTTAAATTTAAAACACAGAAAAGAAATTTCTGGTTACATTTCATACCCAGCAGAGAGCTGTAGTTTAAATTTAATAGTCACACAGGGCCTAGCATCAGCAAAGTACTTTTAGTTTAATTTAAAACACAGAAGAGAGCTTTCTGGTTAAATTTAGAACCCAGCAGAGAGCTTGTAGTTTAAATTTAGATAACCCCACCAAAGAAAGTAACTACATGTTACTTCTAGAGCTTTGTCATTACACCTACTTGTAGATATTTTATGTAAATAGTTCACCCATGTTATCCAAGTTTGTACACCTGTTCTCTGTAAAACCGAACAGCCTGTTGCTCTGGTCTTTTTGTTTAATGTAAACCGCGCTGATGTCGAATAGTGCGGTATATAAGAAATTGTAATAAATACAATTTCATAATAAGTTAGAGCCTAGCAGCAGCAAAGAGCTATAATTTAACTCAAATAAGAATATAGCTTACATCAGCAGCAAAGGACAGGGTACTGTGTAGCAGCCCTCTTTTAATAAGTGTTATTTCCCTCCCTCCCTCCCCACACCCACCCACCCCTGGGATAATCGTAGCTTTATAGGTACTTACACATCTTAAAAGACAGGGGGTGTTCTCAGGTGAAGCTCATTACCCAAATCAGTCATACACTAAGGAGCTGAGATTAATTAAGCTTCAGGTGAACAAGGTATATTAAACGTATTAGGTACAGTTTTATTGGTATAAATATCCATAGCAACAATTAGGAAGTAAAGAACTTAAAGATCTAAACAAAAACTAAGAACTAAGATGCAGACAGCAGTCCAGCAGCAAGATGGGGGCTTTCCAGTCTTTTGCATTGAGTGTCACATGTATGATTTTCTCCCAGTTGGTGAGAGGTCTTACGTGTGCACTAGGTGCAAGGAGCTCTTTGCTCTCAGGGAACGGGTCCATTCTCTAGAGGCTAGAGTAGCAGACTTGGAAAACATAAGAAAGACAGAGAGGTACATAGACGAGACCTACAGAGATATAGTCCTCAAGTCCCACCTCCAGTCTGGCAACATCCCTGTTGCCATGGAGGAGAGAGGTCACGTGACATGAGAGCATCACCCTGGTGTGGCAGGAAGTGATCCTGTAACTAGGACATGTCCTCCAGGTGATGTAAAACTCTCTCGCACCGAGGAAGTTTCTCCAGGGCCATGTGCCCATGAGGGAAGGGTTAGGACAGCCATTATAGTTGGTGATTCGATCATTAGGCATGTAGATAGCTGGGTGGCTGGTGGACATGAGGATCACCTGGTAACATGCCTGCCTGGTGCGAAGGTAGCGGACCTCACGCGCCACCTAGATAAGGTCTTAGATAGTGCTGGGGAGGAGTCTGCTGCTTGGTACATGTTGGTACCAATGACATAGGAAAATGTGGTAGGGAGGTTCTGGAGGCTAAATTTAGGCTTTTAGGTAGGAAGTTGAAATCCAGAACTTCCAGGGTAGTGTTCTCCAAAATGCTTCCCATTCCAAGTGCAGGACCCAAAAGGCAGGCAGAGCTCCAGAGTCTCAATGCATGGATGAGACAATGGTGCAGAGATGAGGGTTTTGGATTTGTTAGGAATTGGGAACATTCTGGGGAAAGGAGGAGCTCTTCCGAAGGGATGGGCTTCACCTTAACCGGGATGGAACCAGGCTGCTGGCATTAACCTTTAAAAAGGAGATAGAGCAGCTTTTAAACTAGATAATAGGGGAAAGCCGAAAGTCGCCCAAGAGCAGATGGTTCGGAAGAATGTATCCTTGAAGGATACTACCAAAAGCAGAGAGGTTCCAAAAAAGAGTAAAGTAGCCCAAATGCCCTCGAGTATGGAGCAGACACAGCTTAAAGATCCCAAATTACCCAAGTCTACCAATAGGCAAATTAATATGAATAAAATACAGTCTCTAAAATGCTTGTATGCAAATTCTAGAAGTCTAAAAAATAAAATGGGAGAGTTAGAATATATAGCACTAAATGAGAGGTTAGATATGACTGGAATATCAGAGACATGGTGGAAGGAGGACAACCAGTGGGACACTGTGATACCTGGGTACAAACTGTATTGTAATGATAGAGCTGATCAAATTGGTGGAGGGGTTGCGCTCTATGTTAGAGAGGGCATGGAGTCAGAAAGGATTAAAGTTTTGCAGGAAACTAAATTTGCTGTAGAATCTCTATGGATTGAAATTCCATGTAAAAAGAGGAAGGCGATGGCAGTGGGGGTGTACTATCGACCGCCTGCCAAAAAAGCAACTTTCAGGAAATGGAAAAAAGAGCCAAATGACAAAACCTGGAAACAGCACAAGCACTGGCAAGTCAAATGCAAGGCATTGATAAAGCAGGCAAAGGGAGAATTTGAGAAGAAGCTTGCTGCGGAAGCAAAGACGCAAAATAAAGATTTTTTCAAGTACATTCGTAGCAAAAAACCTGTGAGAGACTCAGTTGGTCTATTAGATGATAGAGGAGTTAAAGAGGCACTAAGAGGCAACAAGGCGGTATCGGAGAGACTGAATGAATTCTTTGCTTCAGTCTTTACTGAGGAAGATGTAGGGATGTTACCCATGACTGAAGTCGTATTTAAAGGTGCGGAAGAATTGAAGGAAATATCGATACATCAGGAAGATGTATTACAACTATTAGATCAACTGAAGAGTAGCAGATCACCTGGGCCGGATGGTATACATCCAAGGGTGTTGAAAAAACTGAAATATGAGATTGCAGACCTGCTATTAGTAATCTGTGAACTATCATTAAAATCATCTCTAATACCTGAAGATTGGAGGATCGCCAATGTAACACCAATTTTTAAAAAGGGTTCCAGGCGTGATCTGGGAAACTACAGACCGGTGAGCCTCACGTCAGTACCAGGAAAAATGGTAGAAACCATCAGAAAGAATAAAATTACTCAGTATGTATATAGTCATGGTCTAATGGGAGACAGCCAACATGGCTTTAGACAAAGAAGATCTTGTCTTACTAATCTGTTATGTTTTTTTGAAAGTGTGAATAAACAGGTGGACAAAGCTGAGTCGGTTGATATAGTGCATCTGGACTTTCAGAAAGCCTTTGACAAGGTCCCAAGTTATGCACCTAGGGAAGAACAACCTAAACTATGGCTACACAATGCAAGGTTCCACATTAGGAACCACCACCCAGGAAAAAGATTTAGGCGTCATTGTGGATAGCATGTTAAAACCCTCGGCCCAGTGTGCAGCGGCAGCCAAGAGAGCAAATAGAATGCTAGGTATCATAAGGAAAGGAATGGAAAATAAAACAATATATATTATAATGCCTCTATATCGTTCCATGGTGAGACCGCACCTTGAATATTGTGTGCAATTCTGATCGCCGTATCTTAAAAAGGATATAGCGTTATTAGAAAAGGTTCAGAGAAGAGCCTCCAAAATGGTAAAGGGGATGGAAGGATACTCCTATGAAGAAAGGCTAAAAAGGTTAGGCCTCTTTAACCTGGAAAAGAGACGGCTGAGGGGAGATATGATAGAAGTCTATAAATTAATGAACGGAGGGGAACGGTTGTTTACGTTATCAGAATATAGAAAGACTAGGGGACATGCAATGAATCTACAGGGTAAACTATTTAAGACTAATAAAAGAAAATATTTTTTCACTCAACGTGTAATCAAACTCTGGAATTTGTTACTGGAGGATATAGTAAAGGCTGTTAGTGTGGCTGGGTTTAATAAAGGTTTGGACAAGTTCCTGGAGGAAAGGTCCATAAAACATTATTAAGAAGGAACCCAGGATATCAATGCTTGACCCAGTACAAGCATTGCGGAACTTGTGTCTTTTGGGGAAACTGCTAGGTACGTATGACCTAGATTGGCCACTGTTGGAAACAGGATACTGGGCTTGATGGACCTTGGTCTGACCCAATATGGCATATCTTATGTAAATCTTTTTCCTGGGTGGTGGTTCCTAATGTGGAACCTTGCATCGTGTAACCATAGTTTGGGTTGTTCTTCCCTAAGTGCATAACTTTGCACTTGTCTACATTAAATTTTGTCTGCCATTTTGATGCCCAGTCTTCCAATTTATCAAGATCCTCTTGCAATTTTCCACAATCCTCTTGGGTTTAAACAACTTTAAATAGTTTTGTGTAATCTGCAAATTTGATAACCTCACTCGTTATTCCCTTTTCCAAGTCATTTATGAATATGTCAAAAAGCAGCGGACCCAGCACAGATCCCTTGGGTACACCACTATTCACCTTTCTCCATTGGGAAAATTGGCCATTTAGCCCTACCCTCTGCTTTCTATCTTTTAACCAGTTCCTGATTCACAATAGTACACTGCCTTCTATCCCTTGACTCTTTAGTTTTGCCAAACGTCTCTGATGAGGGACCTTGTCAAAGGCTTTCTGAAAGTCCAAATACACTATATCAACCGACTCAGCTTTGTCCACCTGATTATTCACTCCTTCAAAAAAACATAACAGATTAGTAAGACAAGATCTTCTTTGTCTAAAGCCATGTTGGCTTTCTCCCATTAAGCCATGACTATCTACATGTTCAGCAATTTTGTTCTTTATGATGGTTTCTACCATTTTTCCCGGTACTGACGTCAGTCTCACCAGTCTGTAGTTTCCTGAATCTCCCCTGGAAACCTTTTTAAAAATTGGTGTTACAGTCACCATCTTCCAATCTTCAGGTATTACAGATGATTTCAATGATAACTCACAGATTACTAATAGCAGGTCTGCAATCTCACATTTTAGTTCTCTCAACTTGGATGTATATCTTCCGGCTCAGGTGATTTGCTACTCTTCAGTTTATCTAATAGTTGTAATACATCTTCCTAATGTATCAATATTTCCTTCAATTCTTCTACACCTTTAAATATCACTTCAGTCGTGGGTAACATCCCTACATCATTCTCAGTAGAAACCGAAGCAAAGAATTCATTCAGTCTTTCTGCTATCGCCTTGTCGCATCTTAGTGCCCCTTTAACCCCTCTATCATCTAATAACAGCACTCCAATCCTCCCAAACAACTGAATATATATAAAATATGATTCTAGCACCACTGTAAATAGCCCACCCTGTATATAGCTCAAACAAATCAAGCACCCAACACATCCCTCACACAACTAAGTTTTATCCTCACTGCATGTACAACACACACACTTTACCTGATTGCTTGCTGTGATACCACCTTGATTATTAAGATAAGGCGGTTTAGAAATACTGTTAAATAAATAAATAAATAAATAAATAAATAATGGACCAACTGAGTCTCCAACAGGTTTTTTGCTAGGAATGTACTTGAAAAAGTCTTTATTACGTGTTGTTGCTTTTGCAGCAAGCTTCTTCTCAAATTCTCCCTTTGCCTGCCTTATCAATGCCTTGAATTTAACTTGTCAGTGCTTGTGCTGTTTCCAGGTTTCATCATTTAGCTCTTTTATCCATTTCCTGAAATATGCTTTTTTGGCAATAGCAGCCTCTCTGACCTCACCTTTAACCCATGCTGGCAGTTTTTTGGACTTTCTTCTACTTTTCTTAAAGCATGGAATACAGCTGGTCTGTGCTTCCAAGATAGTATTTTTCAACAACACCCAAGCTTGATGTAAGTCTTTAACCTTTGCAACTGATCCTTTTAGTTTTTTCTTATCTATTTTCATCATTTTATCATAGTTTCCCTTTCAAAAGTTAAAAGGTAGCACTGTGGATTTCCTTACTATCCCTCCTCCACTAATTAAATCAAATGCGATCATGCTATGATCACTATTGCCAAGTGGCCCCAACAACCTTATCTCTTGCACTAGATCTGGTGTTCCACTAAGGACTAGGTCTAATATTGCTTCCCCTCTGGTCGGTTCATGAACCAGCTGCTCCAAGAAGCAGTCATTTATTTCATCTAGGAACTTTATCTCCCTAGCATGTCCTGCAGTGACACTGACCCAGTCGATACCGTGGTAATTGAAATCACCCATTATTAGTACTGCGCTGTAACTTTTGTTAGGTTCCTTGATTTCTTTGAGCATTTCATCATCCATTTGGTCATTCTGGCCAGGTGGTCGATAGTACACCCCCACTGCCATCGCCTTCCCCTTTTTACATGGAATTTCAATCCATAGAGATTCTACAGCAAATTTTGTTTCCTGCAAAACTTTAATCCTTTCTGACTCAATGCCCTCTCTAACATAGAGCGCAACTCCTCCACCAATTTGATTAGCTCTATCATTACAATATAGTTTGTACCCAGGTATCACAGTGTCACACTGGCTGTCCTCCTTCCACCATGTCTCTGAGATTCCAATCATATCTAACCTCTCATTTAGTGCTGTATATTCTAACTCTCCCATCTTATTTTTTTAGACTTCTAGCATTTGCATACAAGCATTTTAGAGACTGCAGTTTATTCATATTAATTTGGCTATTGACAGGCATGGGTAATTTGGGATCTTTAAGCTCTGTCTGCTCCATACTCGAGGGCATTTGGGCTACTTTACTCTTTTTTTGGAACGTCTATGCTTTTGGTAATATCCTTCAAGGATACATTCTTCCGAACCATCTGCTCTTGGGTGACTGTTGGCTTTCCCCTATTATCTAGGTTAAAAATTGCTTTATCTTCTTTTTAAAGGTTAATGCCAGCAGCCTGGTTCCATCCCGGATAAGGTGAAGCCTATCCCTTCCGAAGAGCCCCTCCTTTCCCCAGAATGTTCCCAGTTCCTAACAAATCCAAAACCCTCATCCTTGCACCATTGTCTCATCCACGCATTGAGACTCTGGAGCTCTGCCTGCCTTTTGGGTCCTGCGCGTGGAACGGGAAGCATTTCGGAGAACGCTACCCTCTTAGTTCTGGATTTCAACTTCCTACCTACAAGCTTAAATTTATCCTCCAGAACCTCCCTACTACATTTTCCTTTTTCCATTGGGAAATTTGGCTATTTAGCCCTAACTCTCTGCTTTCTATCTTTTAAGCAGTTCCTGATCCACAATAGTACACTGCCTCCTATCCCATGACTTTTTAGTTTTGCCAAAAGTCTCTGATGAGGGACCTTGTCAAAGGTTTTCTGAAAGTCCAGATACACTATATCAACTGACTCACCTTTATCTACCTGTTTATTCACACCTTCAAAAAATCATAACAGATTAGTAAGACAAGATCTTCCTTGTCTAAAGACATGTTGGCTGTCTCCCATTAAACCATGACTATCTACATGTTGAGTAATATTGTTCTTTATGAGGTTTTCTACCATTTTTCCTGGTACTGACGTCAGGCTCACCGGTCTGTAGTTGCCCAGATTACCCTGTAACCCTTTTAAAAAATTGGCGTTACATTGGCGATCCTCCAATCTTCAGGTATTACAGATGATTTTAATGATAGTTCACAGATTACTAATAGCAGTTCTGCAATCTCGTATTTCAGTTCTTTCAACACCCTTGGATGTATACCCTCCAGTCCAGGAGATTTGCTACTCTTCAGTTTATCAAATAGTTATAATACATCTTCCCGCTGTATCAATATTTCTTTCAGTTCTTCCACAGTATCACCTTTAAATACCACTTCAGTCATGGGTAACATCCCAACATCTTCCTCAGTAAAGACCAAAGCAAAGAATTTATTCAATCTCTCCACTATGGCCTTGTCCCCTCTTACTGCCCCCTTTACACCTCTATCATCTAATGGTCCAACTGACTATGTCACAGGTTTTTTGCTACAAATGTACTTGAAAAAGTCTTTATTATGTGTTTTTGCTTCCATGGCAAGTTTCTTCTCATATTCTCTCTTTGCCTGCTTTATCAATGCCTTGCATTTAACTTGCCAGTGCTTGTGCTGTTTCCAGTTTTGGCTCTTTTTTCCATTTCCTGAAAGATGCTCTTTTGGCAACAACAGCCTCTCTGACCTTACCTTTAAACCATGCTGGCAGTTTTTTGGACCTTTTTCCACTTTTCTTAAAGCGTGGAATACAGCTGGTCTGGGCTTTGAAGATAGTATTTTTAAACAACACCCAAGCTTGATGTAAGTCTTTAACCTTTGCAACTGCTCCTTTTAGTTTTTCTTAACTATTATCCTCATTTTATCATAGTCTCCCTTTTGAAAGTTAAAAGGTAGTACTGTGGGTTTCCTTGCCATCCCTCCTCCATTAAGTAAATCAAGTGTAATCTGGCTATGATCACTATTGCCAAGTGGCCCCCAACACCCTTATCTCTTGCACCAGATCTGGTGTTCCACTTAGGACTAAGTCTAAAATGGCTTCCCCTCTGGTCAGTTCATGAACCAGCTGCTCCAAGAAGCAGTCATTTATTTCATCTTGAAACTTAATCTCCCTAGCATGACCTTCCGTGACACTGACCCAGTCAATACCGGGGTGATTGAAATCACCCATTACACAGGTACACTAAAACAAATTTTTTTTAAACTGCCTCTAATGTTTCGATTGATTTTTACGTTTTTTTGTGCGCTGAATCCAAATCTGGTAACCAATTTGCTCCATCACGTACAGATTTTTTGCTACATTGGGTTAGCAGTTTGAGGTGAACGTTTCAGATTGAGTGCGATCGAGATAAAAGTTTCTTGGATGAATTCTTTATACTAATTGTTTAGTAGTTATTCAAATAAGAATAAAGAAAATTATAACAAGGCAGCACATAAGAATAGAGTAATGTCAACAAAACACATTGTGATGGTAGCAAAATTGTCTGCACTTAAAACAGCCACATACATGTGCACAAACATTGAGCATATAAGAGCGAGGTTAGACACAAAGCAAAGCAAAGAAATGTGCAAAAAATGTTGTACAGGTATGTATGTAAGAATAGAAAACGCAAACCGCACCATTGCAATACATGAAGGCAAACACCCGATGGTGTGAAAATAAAATTCTAATAAATGAGATCCGACACTGTGGTAATAACTAGCAAATTTTTATTTCAAAGTTTAGTAAAAACACGATATTTGTCAACACAGTTTAGATTTTAAAGTCATTCTTGGATCAATCAATCACCTGGTGGGCCCGTTTCTTCTTCCCCCGAATGCTTCTCTTGGTGCGCTGCTTGGCGTATTTTTCATCTGGGGTTTCCCGCAGCAGCAACCAGCAGAAATCAGCCATCATAGTGGTGTTCCATCTTCCTTGGTACCTTCTCTCTGCGTCCTTGATGTCCTGGTGAAACCTTTCACCTTGTTCTTCACTGTACGCCCCCACGTTTTCGGGAAAGTAGTTCACATGGGAGTGCAAGAAATGGACTTTCAAGCTCATGTTACAGCCTTGTTCTTTGAAGGCATTGAGCATCCTGGCAACAATATCCTTATAGTTCTCATCCCGCCTGTTCCCCAAGAATTTGAGAACAACATCCTTGAAGGAATCCCAGGCTTCTTTTTCCTTCTCAGACATCGTTTCAGTGAATGCTCCATCTGAAATGAGTTTCCTTATATCAGGGCCAACAAACACTCCTTCCTTTAGCTTTGCTTCAGAAAGTCGGGGAAACTTTGAGCAAAGGTACCGAAAGCACTCACCATCTTTTGGAAGGGACTTGATGAATTGCTTAATGAGACCCAACTTAATGTGGAGAGGTGGTAATAGAATTTTATCACGAGGTACCAAGCTCTCCTGAAGAACATTTTTCTCACCGGGTCTCAAATACTCCCGAATTGGCCAGTCTTTTTCCCCCCAGTGTAGGTCGCGGGCCCGGCTATCCCACAAGCAAAGGAAGCAGGGATATTTGGTGAAACCGGATTGCTGCCCTAATAGCATGGATAGAATTTTAAAGTCTCCACAAATCATCCACTTATGCTCATCATAACGAATCTTCTGAAGAATCAGGGCCAAATTCTCGTATTTTTCTTGGAGAATAACAGAGTGAGCAATAGGAACTGAAGCGAATGTGTTGCCATTATGAAGAAGAACACCTTTTATGCTGTCTTTTGACGAATCAATGAACAGCCGCCATTCAGCAGGATCATACTTGAGTTTAAACTTTTCCATCACTCCGTATATATCGTTGCAAAATACCAAATCTTCCTCTTTGCTGAAATACTTCAAAAATTGTGTCTCGTGGTTGCGGTACCAATAAAAAGTTGTTCCTGGTGACAATAGATTTTTCTGTTTAAGCCGAGAACCTAGCAGTTGGGCAGCATCTTTTGGGAGTCCTAAATCCCGGACTAAATCATTCAATTCAGCTTGAGAGAAAAGTTCAGGTTTCGGATCTGGTTCAGTTTCAAACTCGGAAGTACTGGACTCATCGGGAAAAGCCATCTGATGAGTCTCATCATGATCAGAACCGTCCACACAAATATGATCCAAAGATTTTGGTGGTTCAGGCACAGGTACTTCGTTGCTATGAGGCATAGGCCTAATTGCTGAGGGAAGGTTGGGGTAACTTATTACGTTCTTATTTTTTAAGTTGTATCCCTTCACAATGCAAGAGGAAAAATAGCAGTCACTGCTGTGGTCTCTTTGTTCACGCCACATCATAGGTATTCCGAAACGAAATGCTTGTTTTTTACCTTTCATCCATAAGCGTAGATCTTCCTCACATGTCTTGCACACTTTGTGAGGAGCCCACGGTTTGTCTTGATCGCCTAACTTCAAACCGAAATAGGCGAAATATACTTTTTAATAAATGCAGAAATGTTCCTCTGCCGCTTTTTCACGGTATATTCCCCACAAATAAAACAAAAACTGTCCGGAGAGTTGACGCAACCTCTGGCTCTGTGAGCCATCACAAATACACAGCACTGCAAACTACAACTGTGATGAACCACTTCGGAATAAAGCTGGATTACGATTGAGCAAACAAAAGGTAATAATGAACTTGCAAGAAACTGAAATTTGACAGGAACGTTCATGTCGCAACCACCGTGTTTGAGCGAGCGAACGAGGCGAGGCGAACAAGAAAGAACATGCGCCAGCGCGAGTACTGGATTTAGCCCCCCGCCTCCCAATTGTCCTGTTAATGTATAAAATGAATACAAAACACTCTAAAATATCATGAGGGAGTGTTTCTAGTTAGTTAACCATTACAACCTCTATTTTGGGCCAAGAAAATAAACTGCAGTCGGCTAAAAAGAAATTATGTGAACATTCCTTATATGGGTAAGAAATCTAATTTTGCAAGAAAACGTGACGTGATGGAACATTTTGGCTATTTTTCCTGGATTCAGCACCCCAAAATCTATAGGAATCAGTTGCAAAACTGGAGGCAGTTTTTTGGTAGTGTACCTGTGTTATTATTACCGTTCTGTAATTTTTTTTAGCTTCCCTGATTTCTTTGAGTATTTCATCATCCATTTGTTCATTCTGGCCAGGCGGTCGATAGTACACCCACTGCCATCGCCTTCCCCCTTTTACATGGAATTTCAATCCATAGAGATTCTACAGCAAATTTTGTTTCCTGCAATACTTTAATCCTTTCTGACTCAATGCCCTCTCTAACATAGAGCGCAACCCCTCCACCAATTTGATCAGCTCTATCATTACGATATAGTTTGTACCCAGGTATCACAATGTCCCATACTATATCGTAATTTGACATCTGATGTTTCATTCTCTCAATTTTAGTATCAAACCAGGAAAATCTTCTATCCTGTAGCTCAAACTTAACCACCACCTCTTTAAAAAAAGTAGTCATTCAATGTAAAACACCTTTGAAGTTGGTGTTATTTTGAGCAAGCAATTTCCAAATATCTAACAATGAAACTGAATGAGGAGCTACACTAAATCAGGCATAATAAATTCCAAACATTTAGGAAAAAAGTCAGAAGTGTCACCAGAAACCCACTACAAAGGGAGAAACAACACCACCCACATCTAAGGGCAGGACTGACTTCCCATCCCCACTGTTCAGAAGCAGTCCTAGGCGGAGATGAAGGAGTCCTCGCTATAGGGTTCAAACTAAACCCAGAAATGGAGGAAGATGACAGACTGGGAGTACCCACCACAGAGATCCCAGATAGTCACTGAAAGATGTTTATCCATTGGCCCAACAGTCTTTGCTGACGCTAAAGGAGTGGAGTTTACCTTCTGACTTTTGTTTTTCCTGTTATTTGCTCCCTTAGGCATACCTGCATAGATGCCAGAAGTCCAAAAGCTGGCACCAAACTGTCAATGAAGGGGCCCATGGCTGCACGAGTGAACACTAACTTTTAAAGGGATAGTAGAGAGGTGATGATGCAAGCAGTAGAGGTGGAGCTGTCTCACTCCTTCCTTCACCGGGACACTTACTGCAAACACTCGAGGCCCCTTCAGGATTCCAAAGCAGACAAGTCCTCCTCTCCCTGGTATTTAATACACTGATTAGAAGACTGGTAAAGACGGCACCTGATGCAAGACTGCTTGCCAAAGCTTCCCAGCTTCAATCTGCTAGCAGAAATATTCTACAGCTCATCAGAGAATTCATCATCATGCCGGCTCATTTTTTAGAAGGAGAAGAGGCTCCACAGGGGTTTTGAACTGCTAATAGGTCTAAATTTGTCCTTATTTTCTAACTTTGGTTTTCATTTTGCTTATCCCAATGTGTGAAGTCAGTATGTTTTATGGATGAGGAATGCCAATGCTACGGAAAATCAGTATTTACTAGAGATGTGCTTTCATTTAAAATGACAAAGGAACTATCAACAGTATTTCCTGTGTCATTTCATATCATTTTTAATCCAAACACGACATGAAAAAATATGAAATTCTGTTTTTCCCCTATGTGGCAGCTGGTATCAAACTAGTAATCCTTGAGTTATTAATAGGTATCTCATAAGAGAAGTTGTTATCTCTCCAGGGGGGTTGCTTTTAGTCAGCCTGCTCTTAACCATGTCTTCCATTCCAGTTGATGATCTTTCTTGTTTCAATATTGACCCAAAGTTTGTCTGGTCTAGAGCTTTGTTGAAAACCCTTCCTGGATTTTTTGCTTTTTGAATCAATTGACTCTTGCTCTAGAGATTTACTCCAAAGACTTATTTTGCTATATTCTTATATCAGATAATTTTGTGAAATCATGTCTAAGCACACTACCAGAGACATTTACCAAACATAATCTAGATCCTGGTTGTTCAATTAATGATCATCACTAATTACAAAACCAGAAACTGGATTAGGCATTGTAAATGTCTCTGACAGTATACTTAGACAGGGCTTCACAGAATTTCTGGCATAAGAACATAGTAAAGAAAAGTCTTTGGAGTAAGTCTCTAGAACAAGAGTCAATTAATTCACAAGGCAAAAAATCCAGGAAGGGTTTTCCACAAAGTTACAAATCAGACAAGCATTGGGTCAATCAGGAAACGAAGAAGAAGATCATCAGAAAAATGAAATGGTTAAGACCAGGCTGGTTAGATCTAAATGCCTTGGTGATATAATAGTTTTTCCTGCAAGATGCTTACCTTCTAACTCAAAGGTCAGTGGTTGGAGGTCAGCCTGTGACTTAGAAAAATAAGATTTAGGATTTTTTATTCACCTGAAACCTCTAGTAACATTGTAGCTATGCTTTGTGTTTGTTCAACAGCTACAGTCACTTCTTTAATAAACAAAATAACCCTGAAATGAAAATGTATAAAACGAAAATGACAAAATGAAATTTTATTAAAACATCACAAAACAACTTGCAAATGACTCAGAAAACAAAACAAAAGAACATTTTTTGCTTGCACACCTCTAGAATTAACCTCTACCGAACTGATGTGATATACGAGAGCCATATGATAGAGAAAAAGAAAAATATTATATACTATATATATAAGTGTATATATATATAAGGAATTCCAGACATGACTGGCATACGGAAACTCTTTTTTCTGTAAAACAATGTATATGGGAACTAGAACCTGTGAACCAATGAGAGAGACTCTGGAACACCCTCAGAGTGTATGAAGCTAGCAAACATGAAAGGAGGTACTGTGACATGATGGATTGTAGGAGGCCCAAAGCCTTGAATTAAACATTCGTTAGTCTTCTAGAATACCCAGCTGCCTTTATAGTTTTCCTCTGTACAACGGTAATGTGACAGTTTTCTGTTTTTACCTCACAGGTGCCTGCTGGACCCCTTTCACTCTTTGCACAGATTTCAGACTCATTCACAATAATCTTCCCTTTGTGGTTTTCATTGCATTGGTCATTTCCGATGGTAACCAAGTTTGCTACTTGCAGTAAACCATTGTAGCGAGTTGCTGAAAGATGAAGGAGTAGTAATCAGGACAAACACAGCTTTTTAGTTGCGTTTTGATATGCTGTTTCTATACAGAAAATCCCTAGTTTCTGTGGCATTATCAGGTGTTGACAAAGAGTAAAAGGTTAGTTATGTCTTGCCTAGAAGGATTACCTTGCATTTCAGACAATGAGTGCCTTTGAGTCAAAGCTGGCTCCTGGCAGCAGATTAGCAGGCCTTTCTTATTTATTAATTTTATTTATTTACATTCTCTTATATACCGCGCTATTCTGCATCAGTGCGGTTTACATTGAACAAACTGAAATTACATTGAACAGGGCATTATAACTTGGAGATAACTATTTTACAGGGAACATGGGCTATGGGGGGTTAAGTGACTTGCCCAAGACCACAAGGAGCACTTGTGGGACTAGAAACCCCAGTCCTAAGTTCTTCTAAGGCAATGGAGGATTAAGTGACTTGCCCAAGGTCACAAGGAGTGCCAGTGGGAAGTGAACCCTGGTCTCTTGGCTACCCAGCTGATGCTCTAATCTCTAGGCTACTTCTGCACTCCAAGTAAATGATCTAACATCATAGTAATAACAAGCAGCATTTCAACAATAAGCTACTTTAGGTTACACAACACTAACATCAGTTCATATTTTTCATTAAGTCTTAGAAGAACAACGCAACTGTCTTAGGTATCAACAGTTTATCACCCTCAGTTTCCTTCAAATGTGTCTTATGTAATAAACAGTGTAATATACCACACATGCAAACACACACACCACAGGTGAAATTCTGCTTTCTCTATGAACTTAAAATAAAAACGCTTATTTTTCAGGGAGGGGGCACTGAGGCTGATGGCTGAGGTACTCTGTTGTGAGCTCCTAACCTACAGACTATCTGCTAAAAATTCTAAAGACTGTGCTAGTTCCATGTAGGGAAGCAGAAGACCAAGTAGAAGATCTATTTGGTCAAATCTCCTAGACCAATTGATAAATTACTTTTATGGTGCAGGGTCCTAACATCTTGTGGGTTTTGCCAATGACAGGATGATGTCTCCATGAGCGAACTGAATATTACTTTTAGTACTAGAGGCAGATCTCCCCCTCCCCAGTGATGCATTCAACAATCAGGGCTGTATGAGCTCCAGGCAAGACTCAGATGTAGTTGCTAATCTCTGAATCAACTGCAAAGATGGGAAGAGTGAGTGACCGCCTTCTTCAGCTGGAATTATTTTTAATATAGTACCACTGGACATGATGTCTGCGCCCTGGGGCATCATCTTCTACGCCTGTTCCTTGAAGAAGAGCCGGCAGTGATTCCAGTATTTTGCCTAATTCTGTAATGTGCTTCTGCAGATTTACTGATGACATAGTTAAAAAGTTCAGGCATGGGGGAATGGGATGAGGAGCTGAACTCTTTGGGTGGTCAGATCTTAGGCTCACAAATCTCCAATATGACCTAATGTGTTTAAAGATAGTAAAATGGTGTAACCAGAGAACTCTGCTTGGGCAAGAAATCTGCAGGTAACTTGCCTTTCAGTGACTAGCTCTGGGCTTCTACCCTACTCTCAGTACTTCCCTCCTCTCTCAGAATTCCCTCTGGTGACTCCATCTGCCTCTAGGGATGTAGGGAAATGTAGCCCTGTAACAGGAAGGCATCCATCCTGCAGAGTAGCCAAACCCAAAAGAAAGTAGGAAGACAAAAGGCCACTGGAAGGATAGAGAGCTTCATTGTTGTGGATCTGCCCTACACGTGTTTCAGCCAACCGGCTTTCCTCAGGAGACTGTGACCACTATATGTTTTTAGTGGTCTCAGTCCCCTGGGGAAGGTCAGTTGGCCGAAACACATGAAGGGCAGATCTATGCCAATAGAGCACTCTTGCCTTCCAGTGGCTTTTTGTCTTCTTGCTTCCTTTTGGGTTTGGAAAATAAGATTCTTACAGCTCTTATATCTTTTGTCCAGTGGATTTACCCTTCTGTAAGCCTAGGAGTTTCCTTTTTTCTTTGACTGCATTTTAATCACAGGGTACTACTGTATTAAAGTAAAAGGTATTGTTATGCTTGATCACCATTAGGAGGTTGTACAGTAGCCAGTAGGAAACTACACAGTTCAGTAACAAGTTGTCATTGTACATAGCAACAACCAAAAAATGCTAGTTCAGTCACTAGGTTTCACAGTAAGAATTATAACAAATAAAAGGAAATAAACATCTAAATCTCCAGAGATGCCAAGTTACTCAGTTCCAGGAATGAGATTTTAAGCCAATTCTGGTTTTCTGACAGTCTTTTCCTAATGTGTACCCTACTTATGCCATACTCTAGTGCCCAGTTTTGCAAAGTTTTTTCATCTTGATTAGATTGTAAGCTCTGATGAGCAGGGACTGTGTCTTACATCTATATGTACAGCGCTGCGTAGACCTTGTAGTGCTATACAAATGATTATTATTGGTAGTAGTAGCAGTAGTGTTGAAAATCTCAGAGGATCACTCTATTTTCTACCTCGTGGTGCGTAAGATGGCGATCCAGAGGAGGTTTAGGTGTCTGCACACTATGTGGATGTCTCTGCTTTTCTGGAAAGCTCTCAGAACAAAATAGCCTCTAAAGCTATCCCCCACATGAATAACTGATAGAAATGTGTGTGTGTGTGTGGGGGGGGGGGGGGGGGGACATACTCAGCAGCAGTAGCTAGACTATGTAAAATACCTAGGTGCTGCTGCTTTAATTAAACCAGGATCTTCAGAGCCGGAATTTATCCAAATTCCAGCACTGGATATATGGGTTCACTGGACTGCAGCACTGCTTTCAGGTTAGCAGCAATATTCAGCTAGTCAGTTGGGCTAACTAACCAGTTTAGCTATCGCCCTTAACCAAATAGTTACCAGCACTGTCCCTGATCCATCACAGACTGCTTTGTTTTTAAATCGGGCATTTTTATGCAGTCTGTGGTAATATTCAGCAATACAAAGATCGGGCTCAGTGCATTTTAGCCTGTTAGACTTGAACTAGTCCCTTTTGTGATTAATTTATTTGAATATTCCCGGATGCTGCAATGCTGAAGGCTTTCCTCCAGTTACCATTTCGAAGGATTGTTGTTATCACCACTTTCCCATTTATTTGGCAATGGAAAGGATACGTTGGTTTCTTTCATCCTTTCTAATATGGATTATTTCTACTGAAGACAAGTACAAGAAGCTCGTCTTCTCTTAAACCTGTGTATCTAAAGGCCCATTAACTGCACTGCTGCTATTGCATGATTTCTGTTTTCCCTTTCTTTCTGGCCCTTGTCTTTTTCCTTCAGTTTTCAGCTTATTGCAGTCTCTTGTTCTCAATGCTACCTTTGGGGCCTTTTCACTAAAGTGTGGGGAAGTTTTGTACTTCTGTGCGCAACATACAGTAAGTGTAAAGGCTATGGGTTAACTCTTGGGGATGTTTCCATACAATTTAAACTAGGGAAAAGAGGTGATGGATGGAGGAGGACAGGTTCAGGATGTCACTCCCAGCAAAAGCAAAATGACATTGGAAACAGCCTAACTTTTAAACCATACATCAATGGCAAGTGGAAAGGGGCGTGTAGAACAAAATCCATGCAAAACACATACAAGCCAGTCAATGAATGCTGGAAAACAATGAGCACAAATGCTGGAAGTCTAGCCAACAAAGTTCCTGACCTGGAAGCTCTAATGGTAGAATTGGACTTGGTCATTGTGGCCATTACAGAAACATGGTTAACGAGTCGCATGAATGGGATAGAGCTATAGCTGGCTATAATCTATTTAGAAGAGATAGAGAGGGTAGAAAACGAGGAGGAGCAGCCCTATATGTCAAAAACAATATTAAAGCTGCTGAAATGCAGGGGACGTGGGGAAAAGAAGAGGCACTGTGGACTGTGTTGGAAAGAGGAGATGGCACTGTCATCCATACTGGTGTAGTCTACAGGCCTCCAACTCAAAACAAAGAAATGGATAGCGAATTGATTGCTGATATTACAAAGATACCCATGAAGTGGGAAGCGATCATATTGGATGACTTTAATCTACCTGAAGTGGACTGGAGTATTCCTTCTGCAAATCTGGAAAGAAGTAAAAAAAATTGTGGATGCCTTCCAAGATGCATTACTTAGACAAATGGTGATGAAACCGACCAGGGCATGTTTGGTACTGGATTTAGTGCTCACCAACAGAGATAGCATGTCAAATATCTGATAAGAGGAAATATTTCTTTACTGAAAGAGTAGTGGATCCATGGAATAGTCTCCCAGTGGAGGTGGTAGAGATGACAGTAACTGAATTCAAAAAAGCCTGGGACCAACACAGAGGATCTCTAAAGGTAAAAAGTGGACTGTTGTAGTTGTTGTTATGGAAGGGCAGACTAGACAGGCCATGTGGTCTTTTTCTGTCATCATGTTTCTATGTTTCTATCTGGGTGGGTGACCTTGTGAGCAGTAGCGATCATCACATGGTGTGGTTTGAGATAAAGCCAAGGTACAATCCAAACACAGCAAGCTCAAAGTCCTAGACTTCTAAAACACTGACTTCAGTAAAATGTCTAAGTACCTGAAGGAGGAGTTGACAGGGTGGGAGGGGATAAAGGAAGTGGAATTGCAATAGGTTAAATTAAAGGAGGCAATAAAAGGGGTAACACATACATATGTAAGGAAAGTAAATATAAACAAGAGTAAAATAAAACCTATTTGGTTCTCCAAAGAAGTGTCTGTACAAATAAAGGCAAAAAACACAACTTTCACAAAATTCCAGAAGCTCGCAAACAGAGGAACACAGAAAAGAATACAGGATCAAACTAAATGAGACAAAAAGAGAAATAAGGAAAGCAAAATAAAATGCAGAAAAAAAGAGAAATAAGGAAAGCAAAATCAAATGCAGAAAAAAAGAGAAATAAGGAAAGCAAAATCAAATGCAGAAAAAAAGAGGGCTAAAGATGTGAAATGTGGTGACACAACTTTTTTCAGGTATATTCGGGAGAGGAAGAATATGAGAGGTGGAATTGCAGGTGCTGAGAACAGATTTATGGAAAGTGACATTGAAAAAGCAAAAATGCTAAACAAGTACTTCTGCTCTGTTTTTACTGGAGAAAATCCTGGAGAAGGACCACCTGTGATTGACAAATATGCAAATGAGAATGGAGTAGATACCACATAATTCACAGGATACTGAAAGAGAACATAAGAACATAAGATATGCCATACTGGGTCAGACCAAGGTCCATCAAGCCCAGTATCCTGTTTCCAACAGTGGCCAATCTAGGTCATACGTACTTAGCAGTTTCCCCAAGAGACACAGGTTCCACAATGCTTGTACTGGGTCAAGCATTGATATCCTGGGTCCCTTTTTAATAATGGTTTATGGACCTTTCCTCCAGGAACTTGTCCAAACCTTTTTTAAACCCAGCTACACTAACAGCCTTTACTACATCCTCCAGTAACAAATTCCAGAGTTTGATTACACGTTGAGTGAAAAAATATTTTCTCTTATTTGTCTTAAATAGTTTACCCTGTAGCTTCATTGCATGTCCCCTAGTCTTTCTATATTCTGATAAGGTAAACAGTCGATCTACGTTTACCCGTTCCACTCCGCTCATTAATTTATAGACTTCTATCATATCTCCCCTCAGCCGTCTATTTTCCAGGTTAAAGAGCCCTAACCTTTTTAGCCTTTCTTCATAGGAGGATTCTTCCATCCCCTTTACCATTTTGGTGGCTCTTCTCTGAACCTTTTCTAAAATCGCTATATCCTTTTTAAGATACGGCGACCAGAATTGCACACAATATTCAAGGTGCGGTCTCACAATGGAACGATATAGAGGCATTATAATATCTTTTGTTTTATTTTCCATTCCTTTCCTTATCATACCTAGCATTCTATTTGCTCTCTTGGCCGCCACTGCACACTTTGCCGAGGGTTTTAACATGGTATCCACAATGCACTGTTCCCTCTAAACTGTGCGCGTGTGCGCGCGCACACACCTCACCGAGTGAGTGCACATACTTTACAACAGAGCGCACAAAAATTACGGTTCTGATTCTGATAGAAAACAACACAGACGTTCTTAAAATTGAAAAGTTGTTGTGTATTTATAGTTTTCACAAGTTCTACAATATTTTCTAGTGCAATCAATGTGGTGTACATACTGTATTCTGACGTGTAGTCAAATTTTAAAGTATATAACTCCGAGGGTCGTTATGTGGCGCACAAAAATTTAACCTTCCTTCAAAAGCTGCACAGCTGATATTTTATGCGCACACAGCCTACAAAAAATTAGAGGGAACATTGCCACAATGACGCCTACATCTTTTTCCTGGGTGATGGTTCCTAATGTGGAACCTTGCATCATGTAACCATAGTTTGGGTTGTTCTTCCCTAGGTGCATAACCTTGCACTTGTCCACATTAAATTTCATCTGCCATTTTGATGCCCAGTCTTCCAATTTATCAAGATCCTCCTACAATTTTCCACAATCCTCTTGGGTTTTAACAACTTTAAATAGTTTTGTGTCATCTGCAAATTTGATAACCTCACTCGTTATTCCACTTTCCAGGTCATTTATGAATATGTCAAAAAGCAGCGGACCCAGCACAGATCCCTGGGGTACACCACTATTCACCTTTCTCCATTGGGAAAATTGGCCATTTAACCCTACCCTCTGCTTTCTATCTTTTAACCAGTTCCTGATCCACAATAGTACACTGCCTCCTATCCCATGACTCTTTAGTTTTGCCAAAAGTCTCTGATGAGGGACCTTGTCAAAGGCTTTCTGAAAGTCCAGATACACAATATCAACCGACTCACCTTTGTCCACCTGTTTATTCACACCTTTAAAAAAACATAACAGATTAGTAAGACAAGATCTTCCTTGTCTAAAGCCATGTTGGCTGTCTCCCATTAGGCCATGACTATCTACATGCTGAGTATCCACAAGAGCTCAGAGAGGTTCTCGCAGGGTAGTTAAAGGATGTTTTTAATAGACCCTTGGAGACAGGAGAAGTTCCACAGGACTGGAGAAGGGCTGATAGAAACATAGAAATATGATGACAGAAAAAGACCACATGGCCTATCTAGTTTGTCCTTCCATAACAACAACAACAACAGTCCCCTTTTAACCTTTAGAGATCCTCTGTGTTTGTCCCATGCTTTTTTGAATTCAGTTACTGTCCTCATCTCTACCACCTCCACTGGGAAACTATTCCATGGATCCACTACTCTTTCCGTAAAGAAATATTTACGCAAATCACTCCTGAATCTATCTCCCTTCACCCTCATCACATGTCCCCTCAAAGCAGAACTTGCTTTCAATTGAAAGAGGCTCTCTCCCTGAACATTTATGCCACGGAGGTATTTAAACATCTCAATCATATCACCTCTATCCCACCTTTCCTCTAAGGTGTACATATTAAGATCCTTCAGTCTGTCCTCATATGCTTTATAATGAAGACCACTTATCATTTTAGTAGCCACCCTCTGTACCGACTCCATCCTGTTCACATCCTTTTGAAGGTGCGGTCTCCAGAATTGCACACTATACTCCAAATGAGGTCGCACCAAAGACTTATAGAGAGGCATTATCACCTCCTTTTTTCTACTAGCCATTCCTCTCCGTATGCACCCAAGCATCCTTCCATCTTTTGCCGTCGCCTTTTCTACCTGTTTAGCTACTTTAAGATCATCAGACACAACCACGCCTAGGTCCCGCTCTTCTTTAATGGACAAAAGTACTTCACCCCCTATACTATATTGCTCCCTTGGATTGCTGCAGCCCAAATGCATGATCTTACATTTTTTAACATTAAATCCCAGCTGCCAAATTCTAGACCATTCTTCAAGCTTAGCTAGATCCCTCCTCATGTTATCCGTACCTTCCTGGGTGTCTACTCTATTGCAGATTTTTGTATCATCCGCAAAGAGGCAAAACTTACCCGACAGCCCTTCCGCTATATCACTAACAAAGATGTTAAAAAGAATCGGACCAGGGACAGATCCCTGGGGCACACCACTGGTAACGTCCTTCTCCTCAGAGTGAGCTCCATTTGCTTGTACTCTTTGTCGCCTCCCACCCAACCAATTTCTAACCCAAGCAGTAACTTTAGGGTCCATTCCTAGGGTGCTCAGTTTGTTTATAGGTCGCCTGTGAGGAACAGTATCAAAGGCTTTACTGAAATCTAAATACACCACATCTAGAGCTCTCCCTTGGTCCAACTCCCTGGTCACCCAGTCAAAGAAATCAATCAGATTTGTCTGACAAGACCTGCCTCTGGTGAATCCATGCTGCCTCGGATCCTGTAATCCGCTGGACTCCAGAAACCTCACTATTTTCTCTTTCAGCAGCGTTTCCAATAATTTACTCACCACCGAAGTTAAACTAACCGGCCTGTAGTTTTCAACCACATCCTTACTTCCTCTTTTGTGTAAAGGCACCACATGAGCCTCTCTCCAGTCCTTTGGCACCACTCCCGACTCCAAAGATGCATTGAAAAGGTCAGTCAGTGGAGTTGCTAGAACGTCCCCAAGTTCCCTCAGTATTCTAGGGTGTATCCCATCCGGTCCCATTGCTTTGTCTACTTTAAGTTGAGCTAGTTTCTCACGAACACAGTCTTCTGAAAATTGTTCAAGATGTCCCTCGCTTCTGTTCCTATTTGTGGGTGTTTTCTGAGGTCCTGCTCCTGGTTCTTCATCTGTGAACACAGAATAAAAATATTTGTTAAGCAATTCCGCTTTATCCTTATCAGCTTCTACATATTCCTCCCCTGCACCCTTGAGTCTGACAATACCACTTTTGCCCTTCCTCTTCTCACTAATATATCTGAAAAATGTCTTATCCCCCCATTTTATTGCATTGACTATTTCCTCCTCCTTTTGAATCTTTGCCTTCTTGATAACTTTGCTAGCTTCTCTAAGTTTTTCCAAATACAGATGCCTGTCTTCCTCTCTCTGTGATCTCTTGTATTTCTTGAAGGCCTCCCTCTTTTTCTTCACTTTTTCAGCTACTTCTTTCGAAAACCATAGCGGTCTCCTTTTCTTTTTACCTTTATTTACCATTTTAACAAAAAGGTTGGTTGCCCTTAAAATATCCCCTTTCAGTTTTGCCCACTGTTTTTCTACATCCCCCAGCTGTTCCCATCCCACTAACGACTCCCTGAGGTATTGGCCCATATTCGCAAAGTTAGTCTTCCTAAAGTCTAAGATCCTCACCTTTGAATGGATTCTAAGAGCCTTAGTCCTAATACTGAACCACACCATCTGGTGATCACTCGATGCAAAATGATCTCCCACTACAACATCAGAAACACTTTCACCATTGGTAAGCACCAAGTCCAGTATGGCCCCTTCACGTGTGGGGTCTGTTACCAATTGCCTGAATAGTTCTCCTTGTAGAGAATCCAGGATCTCCTTACTTCTAGATGATACTTGTCACCAGTAGTCGGCCCGCAGCCTGGGCGTACGGGTTGGACTGCCTGGGGACCCTTATTGAATGAGTTGAGCAATGCTTTAGGCCACTGCGGCCTTGTCCCCGTCTGTCCAACCCTGGTCACTCTTCCTGGTTCCACCCTGCTTTGCGGTTGCAACGGTCTCAGCTCCTTCAGGTGCAACGCCGTTGGTCTCGCCATCCCTCTCCTGAGTTACATGTCCATTTCAAGCAGCTGTTCAATCTGCCAAACGGGCTCATTATGAGACTGAAATCACTGAAGCGGCAAACTCCTCTCGCCAGCTCTTCAAAATCTTCCACAAACTTTCATCTACCAGTTCTCCTCACACCATGGCTGTGAAGGCCCCGGATCCCCATTCTCTGGCTGCCTTCTTTTCTGATAAAGTTCTTAACCTTCGTGCCTCCTTTTCTACCCCCCCTCCACCTCCTCTCTCGCCACCCACTTCCCCCTGCGACCCAGTTGCTGTTGATCATGTTTCACTGCCATCTTCTCCCATGCCCAATCGGGCCCTTGCCCATACCTGGTCCTCTTTTCATCCGGTTCTCCCTGCTGAACTTCTGTCGACACTATCCACTTCTCGGAAGACCACATGTTCCCTAGACCCCATTCCCTCCCGTTGGTTGTCTGAACCCTCGCTGCAGCTAGTCCCTATTGTCACTACTATCATTAATACAAGTTTTTTCCTCTGGTTTGTTCCCTTCTCCATGGAAATCGGCCGTTGTCCACCCGCTCCTAAAGCAACCTTCCCTTGATCCATCTGTCCTTGCCCACTGGCGTCCTGTCTCGAACCTCCCCTATCTGTCCAAACTCCTGGAACTTTTTGTATTCATTCAGTTGTCTTCCCACATCGAGTCCACAAACACCCTTCATCCTCGGCAAGCCGGCTTTCGACAGGGTCACAGCACTGAGACTGTCCTCTTGGCAGTTCTAAATGAACTACACGTTGCACATGATCGCGGTGATGTTACTCTGTTGGTTTCTCTTGACTTATCTGTGGCTTTTGATCACACTCTTCTTCTTACCCGTCTCGCTGAGGTGGGGTTACATGGTGCAGTTCTTCTTTGGTTTCGCTCCTTCCTCACTGCTCGCTCTTTTTCTGTTACCTTAAATGGTAAGTCATCCAGTTCTCTCCCCCTCACTTGCGGTGTCCCCCAAGGCTCTGTGTTGTCTCCTTTGCTGTTTAATATTTTCCTGGCCCCCTTACTTCTTTTATTACAGCAGTACCCGGTATCCTGTTATGTTTACGCGGATGATATTATTTTGCTCTATCATACCTCTCCACTTTCTCTGGATCTCTCCCCCTTAAACTCTTGCCTCTCTCATGTGGCCTCTTGGTTCTCTCAGCACCTTCTCCGTCTTAATCCTTCTAAGTCCACTGCTATGTGGGTATCACTGAGTGGGTCGTGTCCATCTGCTGCCCCTATGATTGATTCTATTCCCATTCCTCTGGTATCTTCTTTTCGGTATCTCGGGGTGATTCTTGACGCCTCCCTTTCCTTCCATGATCATATTTCTTTCCTCACTAGGCGTTCTTTCGCTATCCTCCGCCTGCTTCGGGCCGTCCGTTCACTTCTTCCTCTCGGTTCCCTGGTTACTCTCGTCCTTGCTCTCATCGTTAGTCGTCTTGATTACTGTAATATCTTTTTGGCCAATCTTCCCAATTATCAACTTCAACGCCTTCAACTCATTCAGAATACAGCTGCCCGTATTATTACTTTCGCCCGTCGCTTCGATCACATTACCCCCATTCTCGTTCGTCTTCATTGGTTGCCCCTCCGTGTTCGGTTTCACTATAAACTCCTTATCCTCACTCATCGTGCAATTTACACTAATAATCCTCTATACCTGGCTGATTTAATTTCTCTTCACACACCCTACCGTCAGCTCCGCTCCCTTCATGCAAATCGTCTGGCTTTACCGTCCCCGTCTCATGCACATCTTGAAAAGACCCGTCACGCTGCATTTTTCTTTCTTGGTCCCTGGCTGTGGAATGCCCTGCCTCCATCCCTTCATTTAGAACCCTCCTACCCTCAGTTTAAAGCCTCACTCAAAACCCATTTGTTTCAGAAAGTGTTTGATCTCCCTCCTGATTTCCCTCCCTGATACTGCCCTAGGTTGCTGTCCTGTCCTAGCTCAGTTTGGTCCTGCTACCCCCCTTGTCTGTCTCTGTTGGTTGTGCTGTTTGTCTTTTGTCTATGTTTGGTTGTTGATTATTGTTTATCGTTTATAAGGTTTTTGTGCTATTCTTTTTCTTTCTTTCCTATTATTTTTGGCGTTCTTTTTCTGTAGTTTGTAGTGCTGCCTTTTATTTTATTTGTACACCGCTTTAATGTCCTGACAAAAGTGGTTTATCAAGTGTAAAATAAAGATAAAGATGCATTGCTTCCTGGGAGTTGTAGTATTTCCCTTTCAATAAGAAGCAGTTGTGATGCGAGTGGTACAGGCAATGACAGGATATTTATTTCCCCTCCCGGGCGGATTTAAACACAAAAGAACTGAGGACAAAAGGCCATACACTCTGGCACAAAATAAGTAAAGAACAAAACAGCTTCTCAACAGAAATCCAAAGTTCCACAGTATTCACAGCATACAGTCACTTTGCACAACATAGGAAAAATCCTGTGCTCTTTAACTGCCAGTTCAAACGGCTTTCATGAATCACCTGGCTCAGCACAGAGAAGTTATATCATCTGTAATCATTAAAGTACAGTCCATTTGGTCATCTGATACTTCCTCCGCATGAGGGTCAATCAGCATTGGCTCATGCTGATTCTCCGGTAGGTAAAGCTTCTGTTTGTTATACAATGTTTTCAAACTTCCACCCTCTATCTGTTCCCGTGGCTTCTCTAACCAGCCCCCTGTGAGATAGGGTTCAGTATTACCACATATATCAGAATAGCAGAGAGGAGAGTCCCTCCCTTCAGGGTTTTCACAAGAGAACTTCTTATAAGTACCTTTATCCTTACAGTATTTAGATATCCTACCTTCTGGCTTTGAGACAGGAGAAAGTCTGTGCACAGCTTGGTCAGCAAGGGGTTTAAACCTTAGCGGTTTTCCTCTTGAGTTGTGGCTTTTCATCCTCTTCTTCTGACATGCAAATATCCTCCACAGAATACCTTTCACTCCCTGGGGCTTGCAAGTGCTTCCCAGATATCTTCTCCGGTAACGTTTCCCTCTGGCTGCCTTCCCAATAGGACACCGGCTTGTGACTCTGTCTACAGGGCTTTTGGGCTCTGCTTCTCCAGTTACTCCTGCGGGTTACCTTCTTTAGTTCTCTATCAGACTCACTCTCAGACTCACAATCCTCTGAGTCCCTCACGTGCTTTCTCTCGTGCTTCCTTCCACTCTGAAATACACGTTGCTTCTGAATCTCAGTCTGCTTCCCAAACTGATGCTTCAGCTGTTCTCTCTCAGTCTGATTCTCCCTCTCAGACTTCAGCTTATTCTGACGCTGTTTCTCACTCTGCGTCTCTCCAAGTTCTCCAAGCTCTCCTAGCTGGGTCTGCTCAAGCTCACATCCTCCAAGCTCTCCAAGACCTCCAAGACCTCTTTCAAACTCTAAGGAGCATTTCTTATACGTCCGGTTTGGAGCTAACTTAGCCCTTCCCCCACTCAGGTGAAAACTATTAGGCTCAGGAGATAGGGATTGTTTGCTAGCTGGGCAGGGCTGCTGCACTCGTGGCTGGGTTTGTTTATGCTGCTCCTGGCAACTGGAAGTCATGTGCTTTGCCTTCCTGTCAGCAACTGACCTACTTCTCTCAGATTCCTCTGTTTGCATGGCAAAGGACGTCTCTTCCCCATTACATACTGCAGCAGGAATGTGCCAATCAACATCTGGCATATTGAAATCTCCTATCAGTAACACTTCCCCTTTCCTAGCAATGCTGCGTATGTCTTCAATTAACTCTCTGTCCACCTCTTCCTCTTGTGAGGGAGGTCTGTATATCACATCAATGCAAATAGATTTCTCTTTCTCTCTTTCCAGTTTAACCCACAATGCCTCCTCTCTCCCTTTTAAGCTCTGTAATTCCAAAGCTTTAATAGTAGTTTTTACATCTAGTGCCACGCCTCCTCCCCTTCTTCCTACCCTGTCCTTTCTGAATAAAGTATAGCCAGGTATAGTTACATCCCAGTCATGGTTTTCTGTGACCCATGTTTCTGTAACTGCCACTAAATCCATGTCAGCCACTCCCACCAAAGCTTCAACATCAGGGATCTTATTTCCCATGCTACGGGCATTTATACACACTGCTTTCCATATGTTACCCCTGTTGCCCATTTCCATAAAGGTATTTAATGTATCACCTACCTGGGGGCTTTCTTCACCCATACCCAAAGAATCTAGTTGAAAGCCCTCTTCAGTAGATTAGCCAGTCTACTACCGAAGATGCGTTGACCTTTCCTGGACAGATGGATGCCATCTATGCTCTGCAACCCTTGGAACAGCATCCCATGGTCTAGGAAACCAAAATGTGGTACCTCTTCACAAAAATGGCAGTAGGGAAGAAGTGACAAACTACAGGCTAGTAAGTCTTACCTCACTGGCGGGAAAGGTAATTGAGGTGCTCCTGAAAGAGCGAATAGTGGACTTCCTTGAAACCAACAGGTTGCATGTTCCAAGGCAACATGGTTTTACCAAAGGAGGATGTTGCCAAACAAATCCGATTGAGTTCTTTGACTAGGTGACCAGAGAACAAGATCAAGGGCATGCGATGGATGTGATCTACCTAGATTTCAGCAAAGCCTTTGATATTGTTCCTCATAGGAGGCTTATCAATAAACACAGCAGCTTGGGGATGGGTCCCAAGTGATAAACTGGATCAGAAATTGGTTGAAAGACAGACAACAGAAGGTGAAAGGAAGGTAATTAGCAGTGTGCCCCACGATTCGGCCCTGGGATCAGTACGTTTCAATGTAATTGTGAGTGATATTGCTGAAGGACTCAGTGGAAATGTCTGCCTTTTTGTAGATGACACCAAAATTTGCAACAGAGAGGGAGTGGAGAACACGAGGAAAGATCTACAAATGCTGGAAATATGGTCTAATACTTGGCATTTAAGATTTAATGTGAAGGCGTGCACTGTCATGCACTTGGGAAGCAGGAATCCAAGGAAATTGTATGCGATAGGGGGCGAGAGGTTAGTGTGCATGAACCAGGAGAAGGGCCTCAGAGTGATTGTTTCTAAGGATCTCAAGGTGGCGAAACAGTGTGACAAGGCAGTGGCAAAAGCCAGAAGGATACTGGGTTGCATACAGAGAGGAATTACTAGCAGAAAGGAAGAGGTAGTAATGCCACTCTATGTGTTGATGGTGAAGCCTCACTTGGAATATTGTTTTCAGTTTTGGAGACCATATCTTGCAAAGGATATAAAAAGACTGGAAACAGTTCAGAGGAAGGTGACCAAATGATTTGGAGCCTGCATTAGAAGTCTTATGAGATTTGAAGACCTAAATATGTACACGCTGGAGGAGAGGAGGGATAGGGGAGACATGATTCAGACCTTTAAATACTTAAAGAGTACTAATGAACAAACAAACTTCTTCCAAAGGGGGGTAAACTGAAATGCAATGTCAAGAAATACTAATGCTTGGAATGCCTTCCCGATGGAAGTGGTGGGGGCAAATACAGTGACAGAATTCTAAATTGCATGAGACACAGTGGATCCCTTTATAGCAACAGGATAAAATTAAAACAAATATAACTATCTCTTATATCTCTACAAATAGGGGTGACCTACATGGAGCGGTAGGTACACCCCTAAACAAAGGCATGGGGAGGGATGACCTGCACAAAGCAGTAGGTATACCTACTCTTGCCGCCTTGCTGGGCAGACTAGATGGACCATACTGGTCTTTATCTGCCATCATATTCTATGTTACTAATTGCCACGCAGAGAAGTAGTGACAGCGCTATTTAGGGGGATGGAAAGAGCACCCACACTTACTGCATACATGAGAGCAAATAGTAAAGATCATGTGTTATCTGCAATGTACAGTCCGCGCCCATTCCCTACCCCAGAGTAAGGTGTCAATTTGCACATGTCAGGCCAGTATGGTCACAGTTGCTGTGCACTAATTCACCTGAAAATTGCTTATTGCACTTTAAGAAACATTCCCTTTTGTCTGATTCTTGTTTTTATTTTTTGTCTTGCAGTTTAATGTGTTTTCTTTGTTATTGCAGACATAAGACTTATTTTAAATATAAACAAAATAATTAAATAAAAGCACTTACTTCCTGTGTATCCCCACCCGTACACATTGCAAGCAGTTTTCTCTGGAATGATGCAACCATAATTTGGTAGTTTAATTGTTCCTACAAAGTTATTCAGTACAGCTGCTCTGTCAAAAGGAAAGAAAGAAAACAAAATTATTCTTTTCTAGCAAGTTTGATGTTTCCCATTACAATAGATATTTTACTTACTAAACTTCAAGAACGAGGAGTTTAAGGTTGGCCTTGTGGTTCAGGAAACTTAGCTTCAGCTGCTGGGTCAGGATTTCTGTTCTCATGGTCAACCAGGGCTGACGATACGGTAGATGGTGTGCTCACCTCCCTTTGGGGAGGGGCTCCAACACAGCCAGGGGACCAGCATGACCGCCGCGGGTCGCTACCCCTCCCCCCCCCTCCCTTTGCCCCCCCCCCTTTTCCTGCCCCGCAATAAGTACCATGAATCCGGACTTGCCACAAAAGATGTCTTTATTTCCAATTTTGTCAACAATAAGTGGAAAGTACAGTATTGAAAAAACTGTTGCCCACAGCATAACTTAACAACCTCAAACATTGTAACATCCAAGATTTATATAACAGCATTAAAACAATATTACATCAAAACATCGTAATTCTTACTTCCCTTATCCTCATCCTTCCCCGAGAGGCACAGCCCCCAATCTTTAAACAGCTCTTCGGCTGCCCGGCAGGGATATTCTGGAACATGGCCGTTCAAGCCACTTCCCCACTGCCGTCGGTCCCAACTAATATGACCGTGGACAAGGGGGGCGTTGCAGCGGGCCCCCCCCCCCGGCCCTTCCGGGCTCCGTTACTCTTCGCAGCAGTGTCTGTATCAACCTCTGCCCAGGGCCCATCAAAGGCATGCGCAGAGGTACGCTGAGAAAGGTGTATGCTCGCCTCTCCGGACGTGAAAGCGTCAGGAGGTCTTCTAGGCACTATTGCTGCTTACCCATCTTTGTACTCTGGGGGACCCGCCAGTTCCCATGTGCCCCACTCCCCCTTCTCATGTCTGGGCTGTGCGCTCTCTCTTAAGGATGGGGTCCCTATCTCTCTCACTATGCCGTGACGATAGCTCTTTGTGAGGGGCGGGTCGGGTGGGTCAATCGCCCGCTCGTGCGCCGCTGGGAGGAGGGAAAGAGGGCGAAACGCGGCGCGCCCGGCTCTTCTATAGCCGGACGCCACGCCGCCCTCCCCCTCCCCCTCCGCCCCCCACCAAGGTTAACCCTTGGCTTGCTGGCCCAGCGGCTGTGTCCGGTCGCGGTAATTCGCGGCCGGAGCTCAGCCAGGGGACCAGCATGACCGCCGCGGGTCGCTACCCCTTCCCCCCCCTCCCTTTGCCCCCCCCTTTTCCTGCCCTGCAATAAGTACCATGAATCCGGACTTGCCAAAAAAGATGTCTTTATTTCCAATTTTGTCAACAATAAGTGGAAAGTACAGTATTGAAAAAACTGTTGGCCACAGCATAACTTAACAACCTCAAACATTGTAACATCCAAGATTTATATAACAGCATTAAAACAATATTACATCAAAACATCGTAATTCTTACTTCCCTTAAACTCATCCTTCCCCGAGAGGCACAGCCCCCAATCTTTCAACAGCTCTTCGGCCGCCCAGCAGGGATATTCTGGAACATGGCCGTTCAAGCCACTTCCCCACTGCCGTCGGTCCCAACTAACATGACCGTGGACAAGGGGGGCATTGCAGCGGGCCCTCCTGGCCCTTCCGGGCTCCGTTACTCTTCGCAGCAGTGTCTGTATCAACCTCTGCCCAGGGCCCGTCAAAGGCATGCGCAGAGGTACGCTGAGAAAGGTGTATGCTCGCCTCTCCGGCCGTGAAAGCGTCAGGAGGTCTTCTAGGCACTATTGCTGCTTACCCATCTTTGTACTCTGGGGGACCCACCAGTTCCCATGTGCCCCACTCCCCCTTCTCATGTCTGGGCTGTGCGCTCTCTCTTAAGGATGGGGTCCCTATCTCTCTGCCAATCCTTCCCGGCTGCGACCCCTCGCTTGCCGGGGAGTTCCCCCTTTTTCTTACCCCACCCTGCTGTGGCCAACCCACATTTTTTGCCACAAACGTTCGATCGTGTCTTGTATGGCACAGAGGTATACATCCATCCCGATCTCTGAGAGGTGTATCCCGTCCGCGCGATACAGTCCGTGGCAGCGCTCTTCTATCAGGTCATGGGCGATGCCGTATCCTCCGATTGAGTGCATGAACTGGGCCATCCATCTATTCACTTTTCTCCTCGTTCTCTCTACTGCGTGGTGGGACCACTCGCCCCTCCATACTCGCCGTGGTATGATGTGGGACCAGACCAGCAATGTTCCTGGAAAGGCACCCGTCAGTGCCAGCATGTCCCTTTGCATCTTCTTGGTGAGCTCGACACTGCGCGTACCCGTCAGGTCATTACCGCCCAGGTGCACCAAAATTGCCCATGGCTGTCCGCCCGCCCTCTTCAACTGTAAGAGGCATGGCATCAGCTGGTCCCACACAATACCACGTCGCCCCAGCCATCTCACTACCAGTTGTTCCTTAGGGAAGCCCAGATTATACCCCTGCGGTCTTTGTCTCATCCTCTTTTCAGCCCAATGAACAAACGAATGGCCGCAGATCCACGCCTCGTAGTGGGGATTGGCACCTGTATGGTGTTATTGTAAACCAACACAGCTCGTCAAGATCACATTTTTGGGTGCAAGAATACAAAGGTACTAGAACAGGAATGCAGCGGTGCGAGAAACAGGTCTAAGTTACATATCTATACACAGCTATTACGATTTCCGTTACATAAACAAACAAGCAAAGAAAAAAACAAAAATTTTTTTTTTCTTAAATTTAATATACCTTATCCTGACCCCCACAGGGGGTGGCTTACGCCCGGCGTCAGACCGGGCGTACATAAAGTTTGTATCTCTCAGAGCGCCATCTCCCGATGGTCATGATCTGCTCCCTCGTCATACCTATGTTGGCCGCCGTGGAAGTGGCCCCAATGAGGAATGAATGGGTGCCGTAAAAGCACGCTTCCAAACCCACTGCTTCAAGTGTCAGCTTCAATACCTTAGCGAACTGGAACCGCGAGAGGGGGGTTCCGTCCGAGTGGACCAGCCAATGCTCAGCCCTTGCAGGGCGTATCTGTTTGTATTCATTGAAGGTTGCTACTGGGCAGGATGGGTCCCCCCGCAGCGAGGCCAGCACTACCCGTGCGCCTTTTGCCTCGGTGTCAGTTTTTGACTTACGTATATGCAGTATGAGTTTCCCATCCTGCATGCTGACGTCGCTCTCCCGGATCCCGCCTTCGGCCGATTCTCGGCTCGCCGAGGCTACCAGTTCGCCTATTCGGAATGCTCCGAAAAATGCCCATGAGAATGCACATCTGAATAGCCGGGTCTCGAAGTTGTTGAAGCATACCTGACCCGTGATTGCTATCAGTCTCTGCAAAATTTCGTGTGTTATTGGGCGTCGCCAGTCTGGTGTGCGGGGCTGTTTCGTCTTCCAGCCCTTCATTACCTTGGCTATAACAAAATCTGCTCGTGGATTGGTCTTACCCATCACCTTCGTGAAAAAGGTGATTGCCGCCAAATGCGATTGTACCATTGACTTCTTGACTCCACAGCTCTTGGAGTGTAGGATCCACTGCAGGATGGATTCCGTCGTGGGACCAACGTTCTTGAGTCCGTTTCCTCTGCAGAATGCTTGAAATTTCCCCCAGGCCGCCAGGTATTTCTGTCTTGTCCGCTCGGATAGGGAGCTCAGAACAAGCTCCCAAATTTCGGTGGACCAAGTTCCCATATCTGTGGCGGTATAGCCGTTTTGTCGGGATCGGCACTGGGCGCGAGCGATCGGAAGAGTGGGATCTTGAAACGAGAGAGAGCATCGGCAATGTTATTATGCTGCCCGGGGATATGTTCAGCCCTGGTATTTATGTTATGCTTTAGGCATATCATCACTATGTGCCTAAGGAGTGCGACGACCCCTGGAGTCTGAGCACGCATCCCGTTCACGGCATACACAACCGCTGTGTTGTCAGTATGAAATATGATTGCCTTGTTTACTAGCTGAGGGGCCCAGATGTATAGGGCCACCGTTATGGGGAATAGCTCCAGGAAGGTAATATCCTTAGTGATACCCTCGGCTCGCCACTCGGGCGGCCACTCCTCTGAGCACCAGGCACCTTGGAAATAGATTCCGAAGCCGCTCCCTCCCGCAGCGTCAGTGAAGAGATCCAGGGACTTGCTCGTCACTGGTATCTCTTGCCAGAATGCTAGGCCATTAAAGGATTGCAAGAAGAGCTCCCACATGCGCAGATCTTCCCGAATGCCTTTTGTGATCCGAATCTTGTGGTGTTTCTTTTTGACTCCCCTCGTAGCCATCGCCATGCGACGGCAGAACACCCGTCCCATTGGCATTATCCTACATGCGAAACATAGCAGATCCAGCAAGGATTGTAGCTGTTCTAATGTTGCCTTCGTCCGCCCCTGGATTTCGCGTAAGGCAGCTCGCAGCCTGTTGATTTTATCATCTGGCAGTCGAGACCGCTGTGCTGCTACATCGAGCTCTATGCCCAAGAATGTGATGGTCCCTGTGGGGCCAGTGGTCTTTTTTCGCCAGGGGGATCCCAAAGCGCTGGGCAATGTGTTCAAATATGCTGAGGATCCTTAGACATCCTTCGTCCCCATCGCCGATGAATAGGAAGTCGTCCAGGTAATGTATGACGGTGCTGTGCCCCGCAATGTCTTCGACGACCCAATGTACAAATGTACTGAACAGCTCGAAGTATGCGCATGATATGGAGCACCCCATGGGCAGACATTTGTCATAGTAATATTCCCCGTTGAGGGAAAAGCCCAGCAGTGCAAAGGAGTATGGGTGAACCGGGAGCAGTCAAAAGGTTGATTCGATATCAGCCTTCGCCAGCTTCGCCCGTCGCCCCAATTTCCGTATGATACCCACGGCCTGATCGATCGTCGAGTATTTCACGGAACATAGGGCTGGGTCGATGTGGTCGTTGACAGAACTCCCCTCTGGGTACGAAAGGTTATGGATTAGTCGAAACTTTCTTGACTCTTTCTTTGGGACTATCCCCAACGGGGACAGTATCAAGTTCGGGAGGGGTACATAAGTGAAAGGGCCAGCCACCCTCCCCAGCTCTATTTCTTGCCGTATTTTGTGCTGTACCACCAATGCGAATTTTTTAACTGACGTTGAGTTACGGATTGCCCGCCCCTGCGACGTGACCGAGGCTGGAATCCGGAATCCGCAAGCAAAGCCGTTCTCGATTTTGAGAGCTTTGTCTTTTAGGGGGTATGCCCTCAGCCAAGGCCTCATGCGGTCAAGCCTGATGGGGGTTGGGGCCAGGCCCATCGTTCCCTCTAGGCAGCATTGGCCGGAATGGCTTGTTATCCCTACCGGCTCGGCATGAGGTGGCGGGGTGGTTCCCCCCACATCCGGAACATGCATGCCTGAACTTACATGGCCGCCAAGTGCAGCTTCCTGTGTTGTATTGCCGGCACACCTTGCGGCCAGCCGGCTGGTAATTCTGCCGCCATTGCGGCGCCTGAAAGGACTGCGAGGTCACTTCCTGCGACAATGGTCTGTTGTGGGACATCTCTTCCAGCCATAGATCAATGATCCTGTGCTGCCAGGTCATAGTTGAGTCCTCTGCCAGGCTCTGTCTGAACTTGACATCGTAGTTGAGCCAGGCCCACCCACCTAGGCGCTTGTGCACTTGGGTTATGGTGTCAAGGTACTTGATAAGGTATTGACTGAGTTCGGGTTCCCGTTCTAAAACGATGCTCATATATATATGAAAGGCAGAGACCCAATTGCTGATAGATTTTACAATCTTGGGTCTTCTCTCCCATCTCCTATCTTTCTCCTTATTCTCACAAGGGTCCCCGTCCTGGTCTCTGATCAGTAAAGAGAAGATGTCAATAAATTCCCTCCGCCAGATCCGCTTTTTTATCTTCCTGGGTACCGCGCTGGCCAGAGAGCTCACTCCGCAGCGCGGGTCCCCACTCACTGATACTGGGCTTGTCAGTGTAGTCGGGACTGCCCTTGCTGTCTCCGCTACCCTGGCCTCCCCGCTCCCCGTTCCCCGCACGGGGTTTTCCCCGCGCTCTGCCCATACCCTTGCTAAGTTTTTTTCTTTATGGGCTTTATTCTTTTTCTTTGTAAATGTTTTCAACATGCTCCGCATCGCGGTTGCTAATAAAGTATCTCCGTCGGAATCAGAGTTAGACTCCTCTGACGAAGAAGACACTACTAAGGTTTCCTTCCCCCCAGTAGACTTACCGGCCGCTGCGCTGGTGCTCGGTATACTGCTGTTGGCGCCTGTCGCGCTGCTGTTGGTGCTTGGCGTGCTGCTGCTGGTGTCGGGTATGCTGCTGCCGGGCATGACCCCGCTGGTGCCGGCCATGCTGTCGCTAACCGCTATTGGGTCTGCAGGTCCTGGGTCAGCCGAACCTGCGTTAGCTGCCTCAAGTCGCTGCTTAAACGCGCTCAGTCCGTGTTGGTTTACCTGGTCGCGTATGAGTCTGAAAAGTTCGTCTAGCTCCTGGCTGGACGTCGATGCCGTGGGGGCGGGAGCTTGCTGCCGTGTCGGGGCCCGTCTGCTGCTTTGCCGCGTATTCTTCTCCGACTGTCCCCTGCTGGGCCCGTCCCCTTTTTTTGCCTTGTCCTGCATTGCCCGTTTTACAGCAATGCGTGTTGTTCTCCTCTGTGTCCCTTGCCTGGACCCTGCTCGCTCTGGGCATGCTTGCGTCCCGCTGTCCTTTCCACCGCTCTGCGCCACTTTCCTCGGCATGGTACCCTGTTGGAGAATGCTATAGGAGAAAGGCAATGGGAAAAACAAAAGGGGGGGTGGACTCATTAAGCTCTTTGCGAGTACCATGCAGTGAGCAGGCCGGAGCATTCATAATGTCTCATTGCCTATCACCTTTTGCATTATCTTCATTGCACATATGCACGGTGATATCTCCAACCTCCATTGCCTCATTCACTTATCCTTCCACCGGCCCATGTCATATTTATTACAGCAAAAGAGAGAGAAAACAAAACATCCCTGCCCAAAAAACAGCCTAGCCATATGTACCTTGGCCACTAGATGGCAGCATTACCTATGCCCTCCAGGCCTCCCAGCATTCCGACAGCCCATATGCAGGAGGGGAGAAAGCAAAAGAAACCCAAAGAAAACAGGCCAGCTATAAAATTCCTGACCACTGGATGGCAGCGTAACCCTGCTCTCCTGTCCCTTCTGTCCCCTTTTTTTTTCAATGTTAATTTTATTTTCAGTACATTTAATTCATTTCTTCTCGGGGTTTTTTTTTTTTTTTTTTGTGTCTCCCGTACCGCTCCCCTCCATTGCAGCTCCAGAATCTATATTTTTTTATTTTATTTTATTTTTTTTGTTGTAACTATACTCTGTAACCTTAATTATCGTCCCCCCCCCCAGCAGACTCAGAGCGAACGTCGCGCACATGGTCAGCATGGCCGGGATCCTCCGCCTTCCACGGCCACTCCATGCACGAAAAGCCCTGCATTACCGCCACGTGCCCTCTCCTGAGGCACCCCCCCCTTCCCCCAGCCCTGCTAATTGCTTGTTCTGGATTTAGAACTCCACCGGGGCCAAGAGCCACGGCGCTGAGCGCCCTCCACTCAATCCCCCTTTCTCCTCCTCTCTGCCCGCATTCAATCGCTGCCCCCCCAGGTAATTTCCCTTACATCTTGTCTTTACTTTGTTACCTGCCCGAACGCCTGAAGGCCAGAGGAAATCGCTGCTCCGGCGCGGCTGTCCGCACTCGCCTGGAGGTCAGAAGCAGGAAATCACTGCTCCGACGTGGCTGGCCGCACTCGCCTGGAGGTCAGAAGGAGGTAGGCCACGAGGAGGTAGCTGCTCCGATGCACACCCGAAGGACCAGGACCGCTGAAAACCGGACCGTTGCTCTGGTCAATCGCCCGCTCGTGCGCCGCTGGGAGGAGGGAAAGAGGGCGAAACGCGGCGCGCCTGGCTCTTCTATAGCCGGACGCCGCGCCGCCCTCCCTCTCCCCCCACCAAGGTTAACCCTTGGCTTGCTGGCCCAGCGGCTGTGTCCGGTCGCGGTAATTCGCGGCCGGAGCTTGTCACACAATGGAAAAACCAATTGACCAGATGTAAGGTCCATTGTAGACACTTCTGGAGATCTCCACAGTGCTGAATTTTGCCATCCCCAAATCAGACTATAAGTATTTGTGTAGTTTGGTAGCACTTGTAGATTTAGCCAGAATGGGACCTTTTGTGCTCTCCTTAAAATGCGGAGTGTAGACTAAAGCTTCCTATTTACCTACATTACTTCTGGTAAGGTTTTATCCACAAGAAAAGGACATACCAACTACCAGACAGAGGCGAAAACATCAATGTTCAACCTCAGTGGAAAATCTTTAACATGTGAGCAATTATAGGCCCTCTCTTTAGGATTATCCTTTGTACCTAAGACTCTTTATGATCCCTTCTCAACTCGAGTATTTCTTTACAAGTTTTTTAGAAAACTTCAGATAACTCTCTTTTTTTCAGATAAAATGAGTAATGATGATTCGGTTCTTTATAGGTCCTCTAATTGGACTCCCCCCGGGTCCAATGGACTCAGTGGTTTCCACCGTCCAACGTTTGGTTATGACAGATCTCAACAAGATGGAACAGTCTTTAACATCACCTGTATATAATATGTCAGTAGTACATAAAAAGCAATTGCGGGCAATGGTGGATGATCCTGATTTAATTATAATTAAATAATTATAATTAAATAATTATTAGAGCAGCTGATAAAGGAGGTGCTATAGTCCTTCAGTTGCCTCATGATTATCATTCGGAGGTCATGATACAGCTTTCTGATAGGCACTATTATCAGCTTTTGAATGGGGATCCTACTCCATCCTTACTTCAGATATTACAGGGTTATGTCATCAGGCATTGGAAAATGGGTGGATAACACGACGTGAATGCCGTTTTCTGATACAAGATAATCCTAGGATTCCCATCTTCTATACAGTGCCTAAAATACATAAATCGCTAGATCGACCCCTGGGGCGTCCGATAGTGTCTTGTTGTAGTTCTGTTCTCGAACCCTTATCTAAATTTTCTGATGTATTTTTACAACCTTTGGCAAGTAAAATTCAGTCCTTTATCCGAGATACATCTCATTTTTTGTCCATTTTAAATTCAATTGAATTACCTGCAACTTCGGTGTCGTTAGTTACACTGGATGTTGTAGCTCTATATTCAAATATTTCTCAAACAGAGGCTTTGGAGGTGATTTCTCATTAAACTCTGGATCTACCACCATGATTGCCACAACAATTAATTATGTCTTTACTACGATTTGTATTGGAGAAAAATTATTTTCTTTATGATGGTTCTTTATATTTACAAATTTTTGGGGTAGCTATGGGGGCTACGGTGGCCCCCTCCATAGCTACCCTATTTATGTCTAGCTTTGAGGATCGTTTTGTTTATCCATCCCTCCTTATTTCTGAGGTGTTATTGTGGAAAAGGTTCCTTGATGACATGTTCCTTTTGTGGAAAGGAAATATTGCCACTTTGGAGAAATTTGTCCAATACTTAAATCAAGTAGATCCTCATATTAAATTCACTTTAAAATATAATTCTCATACTATTAAATTTCTGCATGTCTCAGTTACTTTGTTGGATGGGATTTTGACTACATTCTTATTCAGAAAACCAGTATAACGTAACACACTCCTCCAATACTCTAGTTTTCATCCACCTTCTCTTAAACGGGGACTTCCCTTTGGACAGTTTTTGCATCTGCGAAGAATCTGTTCATCTACTGAAGATTTCAAACAGTATCCATGACAGTTACACCATAGAACATAAGAACATAAGATATGCCATACTGGGTCAGACCAAGGTCCATCAAGCCCAGTATCCTATTTCCAACAGTGGCCAATCTAGGTCATACGTACCTAGCAGTTTCCCCAAAAGATACAGGTTCCACAATGCTTGTACTGGGTCAAGCATTGATATCATGTGTCCCTTCTTAATAATGGTTTATGGACCTTTCCTCCAGGAACTTGTCCAAACCTTTTTAAAACCCAGCCACACTAACAGCCTTTACTACATCCTCCGGTAACAAATTCCAGAGTTTGATTACACGTTGAGTGAAAAAATATTTTCTTTTATTAGTCTTAAATAGTTTACCCTGTAGCTTCATTGCATGTCCCCTAGTCTTTCTATATTCTGATAATGTAAACAATCGATCTACGTTTACCCGTTCCACGCCGTTCATTAATTTATAGACTTCTATCATATCTCCCCTCAGGCGTCTCTTTTCCAGGTTAAAGAGCCCTAACCTTTTTAGCCTTTCTTCATAGGAGTATCCTTCCACCCCCTTTACCATTTTGGTGGCTCTTCTCTGAACCTTTTCTAATAACGCTATATCCTTTTTAAGATACGGCAATCAGAATTGCACACAATATTCAAGGTGCGGTCTCACCATCGAACGATATAGAGGCATTATAATATCTTTTGTTTTATTTTCCATTCCTTTCCTTATGAAACCTAGCATTCTATTTGCTCTCTTGGCCACCGCTGCATACTGGGCCGAGGGTTTTAACATGTTATCCACAATGACACCTAAATCTTTTTCCTGGGTTGTGATTCCTAATGTGGAACCTTGCATCGTGTAACCATAGTTTGGGTTGTTCTTCCATAGGTGCGTAACTTTGCACTTGTCCACATTAAATTTCATCTGCTGTTTTGATGCCCAGTCTTCCAATTTATCAAGATCCTCTTGCAATTTTCCACAATCCTCTTGGGTTTTAACAACTTTAAATAGTTTTGTGTCATCTGCAAATTTGATAACCTCACTCATTATTCCACTTTCCTGGTCGTTTATGAAAATGTCAAAAAGCAGCGGACCCAGCACAGATCCCTTGGGTACCACTATTCACCTTTCTCCATTGGGAAAATTGGCCATTTAGCCCTACCCTCTGCTTTCTATCTTTTAACCAGTTCCTGATTCACAGTAGTACACTGCCTCCTATCCCATGACTCTTTAGTTTTTCCAAAAGTCTCTGATGAGGGACCTTGTCAAAGGCTTTCTGAAAGTCCAGATACACTATATCAACCGACTCACCTTTGTCCACCTGTTTATTCACACCTTCAAAAAAACATAACGGATTAGTAAGACAAGATCTTCCTTGTCTAAAGCCATGTTGGCTGTCTCCCATTAAGCCATGACTATCTACATGCTGAGTAATTTTATTCTTTATGATGGTTTCTACCATTTTTCCCGGTACTGACGTCAGGCTCACTGGTCTGTAGTTTCCTGGATCACCACTAGATTACTAATCTGTGGATATCCTAAATATATCATACATTGGTCTTACAAATGGGCTTTATTTAATCACCGAGAATGGTTACTGACTTCCATTTCACTCCATGATAAATCAGAAGATAAGATTGTGGGAGTTTTTCCTTACAATAACCAATCTCGATTGTTACAGTCAATTTTACACAAACATTGGCATGTTTGCATGCCTGTTTTCGGAAGAGACTATGTATAGCTCATAAACGGGGAAAACCTTAGGGAGTGTTTGGTCATAAGATCATAAGATATGCCATACTGGGTCAGACCAAGGTCCATCAAGCCCAGTATTCTGTTTCCAACAGTGGCCAATCTAGGTCATATGTACTGTGATGGCCAAAATGTTCCCAAGCCCTTAGGAAAGGGAAAAGAGCACACTTTTACCTTAAGGGAGAGAAGCAGCAGGCGGGGATGTGAAACACAAAATGTTTTGAAACAGGAAAAAACTCACCTAGTGAATAGCTGCAGGCCACGCCCTAGCTTAGGAACAAGCTGTAGGGGTAATGAAGACCAGCTGGGGAAGCAGCACGTGATCACTGCTCAGACACGTGCAAAGGGAGTTCCCAGGGGATTACAAAAGGAAAGGAGCAGTAACAGAGAGCAGTTGAGGCAGTTGGGGCAGAAGCAGTTGGAGAGGAGGCAGCACTTGGAACACAGACACAGAGTGGAGAGAGCTGAGTCAGCCAGTTCAGACAGTGGTGAAGAAAGTCTGAAGAGCAGCCTGCTTCCTGAGGCATATTCTGATGCCTATGCTAATGCTGAGGTTGAGAAGCAGCATTACAGGAAGAAGGGAGTTCCCAGGGGAGGAGCTACTGGAGACTCAGAACGGAGCAGGAAGCCTAACGTGCTGGAGGGAGGAAAAAGCTCTCGGGTATCTGAAGAGAGAGGTATTTCCCAGGACAGCCCAGCCTTAGAGGAAACTGCTAGAGTATTCAAAGGAACAAGCCACAAAGCAGGGAAGTTTGCTTTGGAACCTGGAGGCAGGAGATTTCCTTTGGAGAGAGAGATTTGAATGAGGACAGTTTTATTACAAGCCAAAGGCTTGGTAAAAGCCCATCTGATAACAGGAGAACCGTGAGTAACCCTCTGTCTAACAGACAGTTAAACAAGCTGAAAGCATTAAGCCATTCATGGAGAGAGGAAGAATTGCCAGTATGTGCTAAGCAGCCTAGAGACAGAAAAACCTCTAGGTGGAAGGAAATTCTTAAGCTTTTAGAAAGTGTAGAGCCGGGTATTACCAGGAGGAGTTTTAATCTTGATGTACCAGAGCCAGACACTGAAGATATGGAAATAGGAAGTTATCCTTCTGAGTGTGAATGCCCAATGGAATGTGCTATATGTTACAAGACAAGTGTTTGAGCCTTGGAAAGGGGAGAGCTCAAACAGCTGCCTGACAGTTAAAAGGTGTAAACAGGCTGGACTGTGTTTTAAAAGCCTTGTTACCTTTTAGAAATGTTCCTGGAATAAAACCAGAAAGTGCTTGCATGTGAATAAGTTTTAGCAAGGCAAACTAGCCCTGGTGTTAAAGAGGCTAGGAGAAGTAAGGAAGCCTTTGTTCATGAAGTCTGGAAGCAATTGAAGTTAATTGTATCAGGAGAAGAAATCCTTGTTTACTTTCTTGTTTTGCGTTGAGCTTTACACAAGCTCTATTTTTGGAGAAGCAGTGAAAATCAATAAATTTCCTGTGTAGCCTTAAAGCCTCTCGGACTTTCATTTCTACATGAAAACCCACAACTACACAATAAAGAGGTGACGCGCCCTATTAGGCGACCGCCTAGGGTGGCCATTAGGGGGCGAGGACATCACAGTACCTAGCAGTTGCCCCAAAAAAGTCCAGGGAGTACCTGATCAAGTTGGTCATTTCACTTGTGGGCGATGTTCCTACTGTTCAGGTGTCCTGGTAGGGGATACTTGGACCGACCCCCATACTCACCGAGTTGTGTTATCAAAGTCTCGAACAACCTGTGATACCACTTTTGTAGTTTATTTGTTGATTTGTCCTTGTGGCCTAAATTATATTGGCTGCACTATTCGCCTGGTTAAAATACGGCTGATGGAACATGCTTCCCGTATACGGAGGAAGGTGTTATCAGCTCCTTTGGTACAGCATGTGCTTTCTTTTGATCATGTTTTTGACCAGTTTACTTGGCGCGTCCTGGAATGGATTCCTCCTTCTACTACGCGAGGCAACAGAACATTCCGATTGCAATATGCGGACCAGCGCTGGATTCATAGGCTAGATACGGTCATTTGAAATTCTAATGTAATGTAGCAAATCTTCTCTACTATTCATTAAAAATCCGGGTCACCGGCTTTTTCGGTTTATCTTCGAGGACTCTTGTTCTTTTCTCAGTGCTCTTATGATTACTTTTACTATCTTCTCCTGCCTCGGTGACCATCCGGTGAACTATTCTTATATTTATTTATTTATTTATTTATTTAACAGTATTTCTAAACCGCCTTATCTTAATAATCAAGGTGGTATCACAGCAAGCAATCAGGTAAAGTGTGTGTGTTGTACATGCAGTGAGGATAAAACTTAGTTGTGTGAGGGATGTGTTGGGTGCTTGATTTGTTTGAGCTATATACAGGGTGGGCTATTTACAGTGGTGCTAGAATCATATTTTATATATATTCAGTTGTTTGGGAGGATTGGAGTGCTGTTATCCATTCTCTTAGGTTATGTGATGTGACCATAGTGCTCTATGAACAGCATGGTTTTCAGTTGTTTTCTGAAGTCTTTGAGGTCTGGAGTTGCCCTTAGATCGTCCGGTAGATTGTTCCATATTGTTGGAGCAGCCATGGAGAGAGCTCTGTCTGTTGTGTCCTTGCGTGTGTGCTTGTACTCATTTGGGGTGCTGACTCGGTTGCGTGTTTGACTTCTTCTGGGACGTGCGCTGGTTTCCGGTTGTATGAGCAGGTGGAGGCTGTTGGCTGATGTGTGTTCTTTTATCTTAAATAGGTTTATGATAGTCTTGTATCTGATGCGAGCAATGATTGGGAGCCAGTGTAAGTCCTTTAGTGTAGGTGTGATGTGCTCCTGCCTTGCGGCTCCGGATATGATTCGAGCTGCAGTGTTTTGTGCCAGCTGTAGTGGTTTGAGAGCTTGTTTTGGTAGTCCGAGGTATATCGGATTGCAGAAGTCCAGTATTGGGGTTATCAGTGCTTGACAGACTGTACGGAAGTGTTCTGGAGCGAGGAGTGGTTTCAGTCTCCTGATGATTCGCATCCTGTAATATGCTTTTTGGATTGTTTTGTCTATGTGTGGTTTGAGGTTGAGTTTACTGTCCAGAGTAACCCCAAGGTATCTCACCTCCGATCTTATCGGTATCGTGGTGCTTTGTATCTTTATGTTTGGTGGGTGTGTGAAGCTTTGGTTTCGAGTGATGATTAAAGCTTCAGTCTTGTTGTAGTTTATAGCTAGATTGTTGTTTTGGCACCACTTCGCCATTTGGGTAAGGCAGTCTGCTATCTTAGAGAAGTCCGGGTTTTCGATTGATATCGGGGAGTATACCATTATATCGTCTGCGTATATTGTGTATTGGATGTTGTTCTCTTTCATAATGTTGCATATTGGTTGGATGTAGATGTTAAAAAGGAGTGCTGAGAGTGCGGATCCTTGTGGTACTCCTTTTGGACGTTTATGGGCCGGGAGGTGTCCTGTCCCACCTTGACCTGTAGCTGTCTTTCTGTTAGGTACGAGTGGAACCATTTTAGAGTGGTACCGTGTATACCAGTGTTCTTCAGTCTCTCCAGGAGTATATTGTGATCAACTGTGTCGAACGCTGAGGAGATGTCGATGAAGATCATTATAATTCCATTCCTGATGTCGTCAATTATTCTTATGATGCTGTCGAAGAGGTAGATCAGGAGAGTTTCGACTCCATGGTTGGGACGAAATCCGTGTTGGTTGTCGTCGAGAGTTCCGTGTTCGTCAATGTGTTCCTGAAGTTGTAGTTGAACCGTCTTTTCGATTATTTTTGCGAGGAAGGGTATGCTGGAGATTGGTCGGTATGCTGCTGGGTCCTTTTTGTCGAGAGAAGTTTTCTTTGTGATTGGTCTTACTGAGGCAAGCTTTAATTGCTGTGGCATGAGTCCTTGAGTGAGTGAGTTGTGTACCATTTTATGAATGTTTGGTATGAGGCTTGCTTTGGTGGCTTTGACCCATGACACTGGGCAAGGGTCTGTAGGAGCAGTGCTTGTGTTGATTGTGGAGATGATGTCTGATATCTGCTCTTTTGAGGGTGAGTGGAATGTGCCCCAGGTTTTGGGGTGGACGTTCGTTCTGTTGGTTCTACTGGGTGTTGAGCGCTCTGTGGAGTGAAATTTGTCTTTGATGTGGTCGGCGAATATCTGTGGATCCACTTGTATTTCTCTTTCTGCTGCTTGCTCTTTTGTCAGGGTTTTTACTATTTCGAAAAGTTCTCTGGGTTTGTTGATGGAAGAATTTATCAGGTTTGTGTGGAATTCTCTCTTTGATTGGTTGATGTGTTCATTGTATTGTTTTTGCTTTGTTAGGTAAAGATGTTGGTCGGAAGTAGTTTTGTTTTTTCTCCATCTCCGTTCAATTTTCCTGAGCTCCCTCTTTTCCTGTCGTATTTTTGCTGAGTACCATGGTTTGTTTTGTCTCTTGTTGTGGTGTTGTTTCTTGGTCCTGTCAGCGGATGGTTTGGCGGCGTTAGCTAGGACATTGTTCCAGTTGGAAACTTGTTCCTCCAGGTCCTCTGAGTCAATGTTCAAGTGTTGTATTGTGTCCTGGATGAATTCGTCCTTGTCAAAGGACTTGAATCGTCTTTGTGTGTGTGGGAAGTTCGCTCTTTCACTTGTCCAGTCTTCTTGTGATTGCAGATTTGTCTCGATTAAGTAATGGTCAGACCATGGTACTGGGGTGATGGTGGGTGTAGAGATTAGGTCTCTTGAAGTTAGGTAGTTTGATGCGAAGATGAGGTCTGGGGATGATCCTAGTCTGTGTGTTGGTGCATTGACTATCTGTGTGAATTGAAGTGATGACATTGCCTGAAGGAAGGCCTCTGCATCTTTTGTATTGGCGGACTTGAGGTTGAAGTCTCCGATTAGTAGTGCTGGTTTGTTGTTTGACGTTATGGCACAGGCTTCTTCGAGTATGAAGGCTAGTTCGTCGGGTGGAGCACGGGGTGCTCTGTAGGTTAGGCAGATTGCAATATTCTTGTTCTTGATGCTAATTGTGTTACACTGCTTTGTATCTGTGAGATTCAGTGTCTTGAACTTGAGTTCTGTTTTTGCTATTATTAGGACTCCTCCTCCACGCTTGTGGATGCGTGGGCAGTTGTATGCTGAGTAGTTGTTCGGTACTAGTTGGTTGAGTAGTACACTGTCGGTAGGGTTGAGCCATGTCTCTGTGATGCATATTATGTCTGGCTGTCGCTCTTCAATGTGGTCTACCAGAGTGTGTATCTTGTTGCAGATGGATCTGGCGTTTATGAGCTCAATTGATGTTTTCTTTGTGGAAGAGGTTGTTGCGACTTGTGCTTCCTTAGGGCCGGTGTTGGGGTTTGATTTGTGTCTGTTTTGTCTCTTTGTTTGGGAGGTTGCGAGTGTCTCTTTGTGTGTGTTGTGGACCGAGATATGGCAGTGCAGTTGGTGGGTACCATGGTGTGTTTGTTTGGGGGTAGTGGGGGTGTGTAGTTGGTGGGAGGAGTTGTGTGACTAGTAGGTATAGTGGGAGGAAGTATGTGGTGTGCATGTTGATAGCTTGTGATGTTCTGATAGGGCGACGCCTGTGTCCTTAGGTTTTCGTCTGTTGTTTGCTTTTTTGAGGAGAGCTGTACTTGTTGCAGGGGCTTGTCCTGGGGATGTGAAGTTGTATCTGTTGCGGTGCGGGAGCCTGTCCCGTGGAGGGAGCCTGTCCCTTGGATGTGAAGCTGTATCTGTTGCGGTGCGGGAGCCTGTCCCGTGGAGGGAGCCTGTCCCTTGGATGTGGAGCTGGATCTGATGCGGTGCGGGAGCCTGTCCCGTGGAGGGAGCCTGTCCCGTGGATGTGGAGCTGGATCTGTGGCGGACGCCTTGGTGCGGGAGCCTGTCCCGTGGAGGGAGCCTGTCCCGTGTGTGTGGAGCTGGATCTGTGTTGGTCGCCTTGGTGCGGGGGCCTGTCCCGTGGATGTGGAGCTGGGTCTGTCGCGGTGCGGGAGCCTGTCCCGTGGAGGGAGCCTGTCCCGTGGAGGGAGCCTGTCCCGTGGATGTGGAGCTGGATCTGTGGCGGTCGTCTTGGTGCGGGGGCCTGTCCCGTGGATGTGACGCTGGATCTGTCGCGGTGCGGGAGCCTGTCCCGTGGAGGGAGCCTGTCCCGTGGAGGTGGAGCCGGATCTGTGGTGGTCGCCCTGTTGCGGGGGTCTGTCCCGTGGATGTGGAGCTGGGTTTGTCGCGGTGCGGGAGCCTGTCCCGTGGAGGGAGCCTGTTTCATGTGTGTGCAGCTGGATCTGTTGATGAACTCTTGGTCTGACCCACTATGGTACATCCCAAGTCCCTATGTTCTTATCTAGCTAAAGATGACATTGCTCTAACATAGCATCAGTACTGGCATATCTCTGGGTTTAAGGTATCAATCTGGACAAACATGGTAATACCAAATATGGCCTATAAACGATGGTAGTTAACAACACTGGCATATCCCTGGGTTTACAGTATCGATCTGGACAAACATGGTAATACCTAATATGGCCTGTAAACGCTGGAAGCTAACAACAGTATCCAGAGGGAACTAGTCACTAGAGTGCCCAACACTGATCTTGGATTCTAGTCCCAAACATGAATTTCTACCCTTTAAATTAGTATTTTTATGAGAGGCAGGAGGATAATCCTAGCTGTAGAGAGTGGTGCTGCTGCAATCAGATGATTTAAACAGAACTATACATTCAATTATTGTTAGGAGTGCAGTTAATTCATATAAGTAATGAAGCAGTGTTGATAGTTTAAAAATCACTCAAATGAGTGTGACTTACGTGCCCCAGAGTTTCAGCTCTTTAGGCAGTTCGGCGTCTTCGGAGTTGGTATTCTGCGTTTCCACTGTGAGTTGGTGGATTGTCAGTTCCTTGATTGTACGCGAGCTCGACCCCGAGGGAGCTCAGCTGTACCAAGAGGGAGGTGTAGTCTCAGCGTCGTTTTTTCTGTTATGTTTCTGTGACGATCTTGGGGGTGCCTTTGCCTAAGGGCCGTGCCAAAGGGCCCTCTTGCGCGGCCCTCAGGCGCGGGCCCATGTCTCCATTCCTTTTTCTTTTTTCAATCGAAAAGACGCCGCAATTGAAAAAAGAAAAAGGAATGGAGACGTGGGCAGCAACAGTATGTATATGAAGAAGAATCTCCTGAAGAAAGTTTTACGCTGAAACGCTATTGGCGCCGTATTTGAGCATCGGAATCTTTTTCTTCTACTTTTGTTGAGAACCTTGAAGGGATCTTTTTCTTCTACTTTTGTTGAGAACCTTGAAAATCATCATTTTTTAATAAATTAAAGAAAAATAAAGGAATAAATGCAAATATAAGAATAGTTCACCGGATGGTCACCGAGGCAGGAGAAGATAGTAAAAGTAATCATAAGAGTACTGAGAAAAGAACAAGAGTCCTCGAAGATAAACCGAAAAAGCCGGTGACCCGGATTTTTAATGAATAGTAGAGAAGATTTGCTACATTACATTAGAATTTCAATTGAACGTGTTATTCAATAATAAAGTGTCAGACAAACGTTCAGAGAGAAACCATAACCACATGACTTAGATACGGTCATGCCAAATGGATTAAACTTAGAACGTGATTGGCATAGCCTGTTGTGACTTTCCTTTTGGAGGCGTCAGCTAATTATGCTTTCGACCCCTATTGGATGAGCAGTGAGCGGAAGATTGGCCTTTCACGTCAGTTGCCATTTTTAAAGAGGCTTCCTTCTAATTTGTATCACAGTGTTCTGTGATGTAGCGAGGACAAATGTTTTGCCTGACGCAGGGTCTTGCATGTTTTCGACCCGAAAAACAGGACTGTGTCGATGGATGATTACCCTTGTTATGCAGTTAAGTATTGGATTTTTAGATATACTTTAAGTTTTGAAATTTACATTTTACAACTCACAAATTTCCTGCTCGACTACATGATTCTTTGAATAAAATGGACAAATCTGCTTTTTACTGGAGCGTTTTTCTGGCTCTTGGGTAAGCGGAGCTTAATCCGATAAAAAAATGTTGTTTAAAATAATTCTATTAATCATTTAGGAAGCATCTCTTTTGAATTCACTATTTTCATTGTTTGGATACTTTTGGAGCTTGGTGGATTTTTTGGCTCAGGGGAATTTTTTCTTGTGGATGAGGTTTAGCTGGGGGCAGATCAGTTTTGGTAGGGTTTTATCATTGGAAAGAGAGGGAGGGAATTTGGTATGAATAGATTTTTTTCTTGCTTTTAATAGTCCATCTGACTTGTTGTAAACTGCACTGCACTACAACAGCATTTTTTTAAAAAAGGTTCCAGGGGTGATCTGGGAAACTACAGACCTGTAAGTCTGACATCAGTATCAGGCAAAATGATAGAAACCATTATAAAGAATGAAATTACTGAACATGGCTTAATGGAAGAATGCCAAAATGGATTTAGACAAGGAAAGTCTTGTCTTACTAATCTGTTATATCTTTTTGAAGATGTAAATAAATACCTTTTGAAGGTGTGAGCCGGCCGATAGTGTATCTGGATTTTCAGAAAGCAATTGGCCAAATTAAAAAGCCATGGGATTGGAGGCAGTTTACAATTGTTGATCAGGAACTGTTTAAAAGACAGAAAGCAGAGAGTAGGGCTAAATGCTACCCCACCTGAACACGGAAGAAGAGGATCTAGACAAGCAAATCAAAAAATGGAACAGCATCATCACTGCTGCTGCCAAAGCCACCAAATACAGACCCAAGAAAGCTCGCCGCACCAAAACACACCACACATCCTAGTACTCAAAAACCATACGGAATGAGAAGAGGTAACTCAGGAAGTTAGAACGGCGATGGAGACACACCAAGTCGCCCAACAATCAGGAACTATACTTAACAAAACAAAAAGAATACAACAAACTCATCAACCAAACGAAGAAAGAATATCACACCAACATCATACTCAAATCAAACAACAAACCAAGAGAGCTCTTCGAAATCGTGAAAACTCTCACCAAGGAACAGAAAACCGAGAGCGAATAGACCCACAAGCATTCGCAGACCATATCCAAGAAAAATTCCATTCAGCTACACAACGAAAAACAGACACAAGCACCAAACCAGCCACCCCCTCAAGAAAAACTTGGGACAAATTCAGCAACCCATCCAGAGAGCAGCTCTCACACATCATCACTGCACTCAACACAAGCATGGCCCCAACAGACCCATGCCCAGTTACATGGATTAAGGCGACAAAGTCAAACTTCATCCACACCATACACAACATGGTGAACAGTTCACTAACCCAAGGAATCATGCCTGACCAGCTAAAACTCGCCACAATAAGACCAATCCCGAAGACATCACCACTCGACAAGAACAACCCAGCAGCCTACAGACCTATCTCAAGCATCCCTCTACTGGCAAAGATTATTGAGAAAGTGGTACAACATCAGCTACAGGAACACATCGACAACCATGCACAACTGGACCTCAACCAACACGGTTTTTGCCCCAACCACGGAATCAAAACACTCCTGCTATACCTATTTAACGACATACTATACCTCATAGACAACAGAAATAAAGGAATACTCATGATCTTCATTGACATTTCATCAGCATTCGACACAGTGGACCACGGAACCCTACTAGGAAGACTACAGAACATCGGATTACATGGAGCCACACTGAGGTGGTTCCACTCCTACTTAACGGACAGACAGATACAGGTCAAGATCGGTCCCAACACATCCCGACCCATAAAGGTCATGCAAGGCATAGCTCAAGGATCCGCCCTATCAGCACTATTATTTAACCTTTACATCCAGCCAATATGCAGCATCATAAAAGAACACGGGATAAAATACACAATCTATGCGGACGACATAATGATATACACACCACTCACCCTCAACAACCCAGACTACACCAAGATAACAGAATGTCTCATGCACATGAACAGCTGGTTTCAACACAACTTGAACATAAACTACAGCAAGACCGAGGCTCTAATCATCACACAAATCTCCGACTTCATCCCTCCTCGTAACATCAAGATAGACAACACAACCATACCCATACAACCAGAAGTGAAATACCTCAGAGTGACCCTGGATAAAGAACTGAACCTTCAGTCCCACATCAGCAGAACCACCAAAAATGCATACCACAGGATGAGACTAGTCCGACACCTCAAACCCCTCCTCTCTCAGGAACACTTCCGCACAGTCTGTCAGGCACTAATAACCCCAATCCTAGACTTCTGCAACCCAATATATCTTGGCCTAACAAAACAGACACTCAGGCCACTGCAACTGGCCCAAAACAGAGCAGCTCGCATAATAACTGGCACCACAAGACAAGAACACATCACACCTACACTAAAAGTTCTCCACTGGCTACCAATCAGCTCCCACATCAGATACAAGACAATCATAAACATATTCAAAATCAAGCAACAGTCGTCAGCTGTCAGCCTACACCCACTCATACAACCTGACAGCAGCACAAGACTGAGGAGGAGAGGCACATCCAACTGTGTCAACACACCTAAAGACATCAACAAGGTACAAAAGGACACCAAAAAACGAGCCTTATCAAAGGCGGCACCAACAATCTGGAACATCTTCCCTGAGGAACTACGTTCAACAACAGACATTGAGGACTTTAGGAAACTGTTAAAGACGACCCTCTTCATAGAGCACTACGGTGACGTCACTTAAACGGTGCAACAGACAATACCCCAACTCAACACCCCACCATAGCGACATGATTTAGTATTAAAGTAAAGTCCTGATGTACATAGTATTGTAAATAGCGCATGTTGTAAATAGCTCACCAAGAATCAATGTCCATCTACACACACACACACACTCACTGCTCAATGCATGCACACACTAGACACTGTATCTTGTTGATAGTTTGCTGTGTAGTCTGCCTTGATTGTAGGAAAAGGCGGTATAGAAATCCGTTTAATTAAATAAATAAATAAATAAATAAATGTGTAATTTTCCCAATGGTGAATAGTGGAGTACTCCAGGGATCTGTGCTGCACCCGCTGCTTTTTAACATATTCATAAATGACCAAGAAATGGAAATACTTGAAGACTGGATGATGGCCAATGTAACACATATTTTTAAAAAGGGTTCCAGGGTAGATCCAGGAAACTACAGCCAGTGAGCCTGACATCAGTACAGAGAAAAATGGTAGAAACTATTATAAAGAACATAATTACTGAACATGTAGATAGTCATGACTTAATGGGAGACAGCCAATATGGCTTTAGCCAAGGAAGGTCTTGTCTTACTAATCTGTTTTGTTTTTTTGAAGGTGCAAATAAACAGGTAGACAAAGGTGAGTCGGTTGATATAGTGTATCTGGATTTTCAAGGTCCCTCATGAGAGACACTTGGTGAAATTAAAAATCCATGGGATAGGAGGCAGGGTACTATTGTGGATCAGGAAATGGTTAAAAGACAGAAAGCCGAGGGTAGGGCCAAATGGCCAATTTTCCCAATGGAGAAAGGTGAATAGTGGAGTACCCCAGGGATCTGTGCTGGGTCTGACCTGGAAATGGGAATAACGAGTGAAGTAATCAAATTTGCAGATGACACAAAATTATTCAAAGTTGTTAAAACCCATGAGGATTGTGAAAAATTGCAAGAGGACCTTGATAAATTGGAGGACTGGGCATTCAAATGGCAGATGAAATTTAACGTGGACAAGTGCAAAGTTATGCACCTAGGAAAGAACAACCCAAACTATGGTTACACGATGCAAGGTTCCAAATTAGGAACCACCACCCAGGAAAAAGTTTAAGGTGTCTTCGTGGATAACATGTTGAAACCCTCCTCCCAGTGTGCAGAGATAGCCAAGAGAGCAAATAGAATGTTAGGTATCATAAGAAAAGGAATGGAAGATATTATAATGCCTCTGTATTGTTCCATGATGCTACCACACCTTGAATATTGTGTGCAATTCTTGTCGCCATATCTTGAAAAAAATATAGCATTATTAGAAAAGGTACAGAGAAGAGCCACCAAAATGGTAAAGGGGATGGAAGGATACCCCTATGAAGAGAGGCTATAAAGGTTAGGGCTCTTCAACCTGGAAAAGAGACAGCTGAGGGGAGATATGATAGAGGTCTATAAGTTAATGAATGGAGTGGAACGGGTAAAAGTAGATTGATTGTTTACACCATCAAAATATAGAAAGACTAGGGGCCATGCAATGAAGCTACAGAATAACCTATTTAAGACTAATAAGAGAAAATATTTTTTCACTCAATGGCAATCAAACTCTGGAATTTGTTATCCAATCCCTTGCCCACTCCTCCTCCTTCTCCCACTCTGCTCTCTTTTCAGTGTGTCCCCCCTCTTTCCCACAGATGGTCCTCCTTCGAGCCCATTTCTGCCTCCACCCTCTCCAAGATCTTTCACTCCGTTCGCAAAACCTCATATCCCTCTGACCCCATTCCCTCCCATTGGCTACTAGATCCCTCTCTGGCTCTTTCCCCTTATCTTCTCTCCATCATCAACAATAGCCTATCCACTGGTATCTTCCCCACCCCTTGGAAGCACGCTATCATCCGCCCTGTCCTGAAAAAGAGCTCCCTTGACCCATCCTCCCCCTCTAACTGGCGTCCCATTTCTAACCTTCCTTTCTCTTCTAAGCTTCTTGAAAAACTTGTCTTCTCCCAGCTGTCCTCACATCTCGAAGCTTCACTTACCCTGCACCCTCTCCAATCTGGTTTTCGCCCCGGCTATAGCACTGAAACTGTTCTTCTCTCCCTCCTTAATGAGCTTCACTCTGCCCACAACCGCGGTCTCTTCACTATTGCTGTCTCACTTGATCTCTCTGCTGCATTTGACCTTGTTGATCACCACACTCTCCTTTCATGCCTACTCGATGCAGGTCTTTCTGGCACCGTCCTCCGTTGGTTTCAGTCCTTTCTCTCGGGTCGCTCCTTTTGTGTGTCCTCTGGTCCCCTCTCCTAACCATCCACTCCCCTTCCCTGTGGTGTCCCACAGGGGTCTGTTCTTGTCCCCCTCTTGTTCAATGTCTTTCTCGCCCCTCTCGCTCTCTTAGTACAACAACAGGGTATATCTGCACATTACTACGCCGATGATATTTTCCTACTCTATCACACAAACTCTGCTTCCCCTGACATTACACCTCTCAACAACTGTCTCTCCACCGTGGCTTTATGGCTCTCTTCTAACTTCTTGCATGTCAACCTCACCAAGACCTCAGCAATATGGTTCACTGCTGGCAGTCCTACTCCGTCTCTTCTCCCTGTGCTTTCCTCTTCTCCTGTCCCTCTTGTCTCTTCCCTACAATACCTAGGCGTTACCCTCGATTCCTCCTTATCCTTCAAACCCCATATTTCTTCTGTCGTCCAACGTTGCTTCTCTACTCTGCGCCAACTTCGTTCTGTTCGTCCTTTCCTCTCTTTTTCGTCCATGACCACCCTTCTCCTGTCACTCGTTGTCACCCGTCTCGATTATTGCAATGCTTCCCTGGCCGGTCTTCCCCAGTCCCAATTACAACGCCTTCAGAGAGTCCATCACACTGCAGCTCGCATTCTCACCTGCTCTTCCCGCTTTGATCATGTCACTCCTCTTCTCATACGATTGCACTGGCTTCCTGTCCCCTTCCGTATTCAATATAAGGTCCTCATTTTCGTTCACAAATCTATCCACTCAGGTACCCCTCTCTATCTCGCAGATCAGATCCATCTCCACACTCCCCACCGTTCACTCCGCTCTATTCACGCTAACCGTTTGCTCCTATGTTTATGTTTATGTTTATGTTTATTCACTTGATTGACTGCCCTTCATTGGTAGGCAGAGCGGTTTACAAAAATATTTCTTCATTACAGTAGGCACAAGGCCGGAAAAGGAAAAGAAAGTTACAACTCAGTAAAAGTAGAGAAGCAAGGACAGGAGAGGAGGGTCAATAGAGGAAAAGGAGAGGCTAGGAGGGAGAGAGGTTGAAGGCAAGGGAGAAGAGGTGAGTTTTCAAGGCATGCTTGAAGGTAGGATGGTGGGGTTCCAGACGGAGAGTAGAGGGGAGGGAGTTCCAGAGGGCCGGGCCTATAAAGAAGAAGGCAGAGGAGCGGGTGGATTGGAGATGAGCATGTGAGGGAGGGGGGGAAGAGTGAGGCGGTTGAGGTGAAAGGAACGAGGAGTGTGCCGGGGGGTGTGAAAGTGGATGAGGTCGGCAAGGTACTGTGGTGTGGTGGTGTGAAGAACTTTGTGGACGAGCGTGAGAAGCTTGAATTGGATCCGGAAGGAAACGGGAAGCCAGTGGAGATGGAGGAGGAGGAGTGTGACATGGTCCCTGTGGGAGGCAGAAGAAGCGAGATGGGCGGTGGTGTTTTGGATGCGTTGTAGATGAGAGAGGTGGAGCTTAGATAGGCCAGAGAGAATGGAGTTAGCGAAATCGATCCGGGAGATGACAAGGGCTAGGAGCAGGGTGGCAAGAGCGGAGGGAGAGAGGAAGGGGCGAACAGCGCGGATCTGTCTGAGATAAAAAAAAGGAGGATTTAGACACGTGAGAGACATGGGCAGAGAAGGAAAGATCCGAGTCGAAAACAACCCCAAGATATCGAAAGGTGGAGACCAAAGAGATGGGAGTGGCAGGAAACGATGGGGCAATAGACGGGGGCTGGTGGCCATGGGGGAACCAGATAGCTGTGGTTTTTGAGGGGTTAAGATGCAAGCAGTTATGGGTCATCCAGTCAGAGATAGTGGCAAGGCAGGAGTTGAGGGGAGTGAGATCAGGACAGGCTGGGGACGTATGGTAAAGAAGGAGGATGTCGTCAGCATAGTAAAAGGCTGAGATACCAGATTGTTGGATAAGAAGTGTGAGAGGAGTCAGAAAGAGATTGAAGAGGAGGGGAGCCAGCACAGAACCCTGGGGGACCCCACAGGGGATGGGAAAGGAATCAGAGGAGGGGTGAGAGGGGGAGGGGGACAGGACAGCACCTGATCGGGAGGAAAGGAAGGAGTGGAACCACCGAAGAACAGTGCTACAGAGGCCGGCATCATGCAACCGGGAGAGAAGAAGGGAGTGATCTACAAGGTCGAAAGCAGCGGAAAGATCAAGGGCCACCACCACCGAGATTTCACCATGGTCGTGGTCAACATGCAGGGCGTTGGTGAAGGCAAGAAGAATAGTCTCAACACTGTGCCCAGGACGGAAACCGGACTGACGGGGGTGAAGGAAGTTGGTGGAGTCGAGGTGATGGGATAGTTGGGCAAAGACAACCTTCTCAAGAAGTTTAGACAGAAAGGGAAGGTCGGAGACTGGGCGGTAGTTGTTGGGGTCAAGAGGGTCAAGAGAGGGTTTCTTGAGCAGGGGGCGAATGAGAGCGTGCTTCCGGGGGGAGGGAAAAGTTCCAGTGGATAGACTGTTGTTCATGATGGTTTGGATGTAGGGGAGGAAGGACTGAGAGGGCGTCAATAACCAGGAGGGAGGGACAGGGTCAAGGGAGCAGAAGGTTTTGTTGGACGCAGATATAAGGTGATGAAGCTCAGCGGTGGTGGTCAGGGAAAAGGAGGACCATGTGTGGGACAGTTGGGAAACAGGGGGAGGGGAGGCAATTGGGGGGGGAGAGGGAATGGGCGGAGGATGAGAGGGCAGTGAAGCTCGTAAGGTGGAGACTTTGTTGCTGAAGGCAGAGGCGAGAAGAGAAGGGGCGGGGATAGGATGGGAAGGTGCAGAGGGGGCGGAGGGGTGTAGGGAGGTAAGAAATTTGAGGGTAGAGTAAAGATGGCGGGTCTGGTTGGGGGCATTAGCGATGGCGTTAGAGAAAAAGGAAGACTTGGCAAGATGGATCTGGGAACGATAGTGGGAGTGTTGGGCCTTGAAAAGGGATAAGGTAACCGGAGAGGGCTCACCTTGAATCCACCCGCTCCTCTGCCTTTTACTTCCTTGGGCCCCATCTCTTGAATTCGCTTCCCCCGGACCTCCGCCTGGAACCTTCCCTGAAACCCTTTAAGACCCATTTAAAGATCTACCTCTTTTGTCTCGCTTTCTATCTTTCCCCACCTCCCTCCCCTCTCCCCCGCCTCCACTGACTTCTTTGTAGTCATTATTCCTGTTACCTCACCTCTCTCTTTAGCTCTCTCCTTTTCTCCTAATCTTTCCTGTCATATATTTGGCGTTCTTTTCTTTCTTCCCTGCAGCTGTTTTGCACATTGTACACCGCTCTGACGCAATTTGCCTGAGCGGTATATTAAGTCACAAATAAAGATAAAGATAAAGATAAACTAAAAGCTGTTAGTGTAGCTGGGTTTAAAAAAGGTTTGGACAAATTCCTGGAGGAAAGGTCCATAAACCATCATTAAAGGGGACCCGGGATATCCACTACTTGCCCCAATACAAGCATTGTGAAACCTGTGTCTTTTAGGGAAACTACTAGGTACTTGTGACCTAGATTGGCCACTGTTGGAAACAGGTTACTTGGCTTGATGAAGCTTGGTCTGACCCAGTATGGCATATCTTATGTTCTTAATGAATGAGAAACACAAAGGAGATCAGTTGAGTTAAGATCCGAAAGCTGCAGCGAGAAGGTGAGTTTTCAGCCTGGATTTGAAAAGGGCCAGAGAAGACGCCTGACATACAGACTCAGGTAGTTTGTTCCAGGCATAAGGAGTGGGAAGGTGAAAAGAGCGAAGTCTGGAGTTAGCAATAGAAGAGAAGGGTACCGATAGACGCAATTTGCCAAAACTGCGGAGTTTCCAGGGAAGGGTGTGGGGAGGTATAATAGAGGAAAGGTAGTGAGAAGCTGCAGAATGAATGCACTTATAGGTCAGCAGGAGAAGTTTGAACTGGATGCGGAAATGGATAGGGAGCCAATGAAGTGACTTGAAAAGAGGGGTAATATAAGCATGATGAGTCTGGCAGAAGATTAGCCGCAGAAGATTGTTGAACAAATTGAAGGGGAGGGAGATGATTCAGTGGGAGACCAACAAGCAGTAGGCTACAATAGTCAAGATGGGAAGTGATTAAGGAGTGGATAAGTGTCTTAGTTGTGTGTTCAGAAAGGAATGGGCGGATTTTGTTGATGTTATAGAGAAAGAAATGGCAGATCCTAGCAATCAGGTGGAAGTATGTGGAGAAGGAGTCAAAGACTACCCCGAGGAAACAGGGAGGAGTATTTATTTATTTATTTAACTGTATTTATATCCCACTTTTCACCGGGTCAAAGTGGTTTAACAGAAAAAGGGGGAGGGGCAGTAATCAATATTTGGGTAGGGGGCTGTTACCGGGAGGCCAACATTAATGATCTAAACCGATATTAAGGACATAAACAATGGACATTAGTCTCTTAGGGGGGAGATCTGTGAGTATGTTAAAGGGTCAGGGAGGGAGTCAGTGGTGGATGTTTGTTTCTGGTCCGAGGTATTCTTGGAACAGGGTGGTTTTTAGTTGTTTTCTGAATGTTGAAGGATCTCCGTTGTTTCTGATTTGGCTTTGTAGGGAGTTCCAAAGGGATGGCGCGTATAGTTTGAAGGCTCTGTTGCAGGTCCGTTGATTGTATTTAGTTCGTTCATGGAGGATAGTGAGGGTGTTGCTGGTGGTTTGTCTGGTTGTTCTTTTGTGGGTGGGTTGGGGCAGTAAAGTTTGGAGCTGGGAGGTCTGCGTTTGATAGAGGGCTCTGTGAATAAGTAGGGCTGATTTGTATTTGATTCTTGCTTTGAGAGGGAGTATGTGCAGTTCTCTCAGGACTGGGGTGATACGATCTTGTTTTTTTGCTTTCTGGATAATTCTTGCTGTGGTATTTCAGGCAGTTCATAGTGGGTTGGTGTGGGTGGCAGGTAGTCCTTGATAGATTATGTTGCAGTAGTCCAGGTGGGGGAGCGTCATAGCTTTCATGACTGTCCTGAAGTCTTGTGGATCGAGGAGAGGCCTGAAGCATTGTACTGTTTTTGCTTTGTGGAACATTATTCCGGTAGTCTTTTTGATCTGTTGCTTGAGTGTGAGCACTTGGTCTATGATGATTCTTAAGTATTTTATGTGTGGTTGTATTTGCATTTGTGTGGTTCCTAAGTTGAGGTGTGGTGGTGGTATAAAGTTTGGATCCTTGGTTACTATGAGGGCTTCTGTTTTTTTTAGGTTGATGGATAGGTTGCTCTTTTGAAGGCAGCAGTCTGTTAGTTGATTGTTTGTCGGATTGGTGGTTGTGATCAGTCCATAGAGCATTATGTCATCTGCATAGATGTGGTAGTTAATGTTATGGGCGCGTATGATTGAGCAGAGTAAAAATAACCATCTACAAAGACCTCATCACAGTCCTAAGCGGAAGGAAGACACTCAACCACTCAACCTGCAACAGAACATTCTCTCATTATGCACCACATTTATGGAACACCCTCCCTGAGAACATGAGAGCCACAAAGAACCTTCTGGACTCATTAATGACCTCAACGATATGGACATACCTAACACCTGATGTCTCCTCTCCCCAATAAGTACCCATTTAGATGGAATACTTAGATAACACCCCCCCTGCTCTAAGTTCTGTTTCCGTCATTAGATTGTTCCCTCCAAGTTGTCTGATCTTGTTCAATTTAATATTGAGTTGTAATGTGAACTGCCTTGAATCTGAGATAAAGCAGTCTATAAAACCCATCAGTACAGAGCGTGGCTACTAAAATGTTTAGTGGTCTTCGTTATAAGCATATGAGGACAGACTTAAAGATCTTAATATGTATACTTTAGAGGAAAGGTGGGATAGAGATGATATGATTTAGATGTTTAAATACCTCCATGGCATAAATGCACAGGAGGAGAGCCTCTTTCGATGGAAAACAAGCTCTACTACAAGGGGAGATGGGATGAGAGTGAAAGGGGATGGACGCAGGAGTAATATGTGGAAATATTTCTTTACGGAAAGAGTGATGGATCTGTGGAATAGTCTCCCAGTGGAGGTGGTAAAGATGAGGACAGTATGGGCCCGATTCTGATCCCAACATCTATCTCCTTTGTACATCCGGCTGAACCGGATGTACAAAGTAGATCGCAATTCTGATACCACAGGGCACGTCTAGCCCCACGGGATCAGAATCACAAACAGGCCTGTATGTGCATTTGTATGCAAATGCTAGAAGTCTAAAAAATAAGATGGGAGAGTTAGAATATATAGCACTAAATGAAAGGTTAGATATTATTGGAATATCAGAGACATGGTGGAAGGAGGACAACCAGTGGGACACTGTGATACCTGGGTACAAACTATATCGTAATGATAGAGCTGATCAAATTGGTGGAGGGGTTGCTCTCTATGTTAGAGAGGGCATTGAGTCAGAAAGGATTAAAGTTTTGCAGGAAACACAATCTGCTGTAAAATCTATATGGATTGAAATTCCATGTAAAAGGGGGAAGGCGATGGCAGTGGGGGTGTACTATCGACCACCTGGCCAGAATGACCAAATGGATGATGAAATGTTCAAAGAAATCAAGGAAGCTAACAAAAGTTACAGCGCAGTAATAATAATGGGTGATTTCAACTACCCCGGTACCGACTGGGTCAGTGTCACGTCAGGACATGCTAGGGAGATAAAGTTCCTAGATGAAATAAATGACTGCTTCTTGGAGCAGCTGGTTCATGAACCGACCAGAGGGGAAGCCATATTAGACCTAGTCCTTAGTGGAACACCAGATCTAGTGCAAGAGATAAGGTTGTTGGGGCCACTTGGCAATAGTGATCATAGCATGATTGCCTTTGATTTAATTAGTGGAGGAGGGATAGTAAGGAAATCCACAGTACTACCTTTTAACTTTCAAAAGGGAGACTATGATAAAATGAGGAAAACAGTTAAGAAAAAACTAAAAGGAGCAGTTGCAAAGGTTAAAGACGTACATCAGGCTTGGCTGTTGTTGAAAAATACTATCTTGGAAGCCCAGACCAGCTATATTCCACGCTTTAAGAAAAGTGGAAGGAAGACCAAAAAACTCCCAGCATGGTTTAAAGGTGAGGTCAGAGAGGCTGTTGTTGCCAAAAAAGCATCTTTCAGGAAATGGAAAAAAAAGCCAAACAACGAAACCTGGAAACAGCACAAGCACTGGCAAGTCAAATGCAAGGCATTGATAAGGCAGGCAAAGGGAGAATTTGAGAAGAAGCTTGCTGCGGAAGCAAAAACGCGAAGTAAAGACCTTTTCAAGTACATTCATAGCAAAAAAACCTGTGAGAGAGTCAGTTGGTCCATTAGATGATAAAGGGGTTAAAGGAGCACTAAGAGGCGACAAGGCGATAGCGGAGAGACTGAATGAATTCTTTGCTTCGGTCTTTACTGAGGAAGATGTAGGGATATTACCCATGACTGAAGTGGTATTTAAAGGTGCGGAAGAATTGAAGGAAATATTGATACATCGGGAAGATGTATTACAACTATTAGATAAACTGAAGAGTAGCAAATCACCTGGGCCGGATGGTATACATCCAAGGGTGTTGAAAGAACTGAAATATGAGATTGCAGACCTGCTATTAGTAATCTGTGAACTATCATTAAAATCATCTCTAATACCTGAAGATTGGAGGATCGCCAATGTAACACCAATTTTTAAAAAGGGTTCCAGGGGTGATCCAGGAAACTACAGACCGGTGAGCCTGACGTCAGTACCGGGAAAAATGGTAGAAACCATCATAAAGAATAAAATTACTCAGCATGTAGATAGTCATGACCTAATGGGAGACAGCCAACATGGCTTTAGACAAGGAAGATCTTGTCTTACTAATCTGTTATGTTTTTTTGAAGGAGTGAATATTCAGGTGGACAAAGGTGAGTCGGTTGATATTGTGTATCTGGACTTTCAGAAAGCCTTTGACAAGGTCCACTCATGAGAGACTTTTGGCAAAAGTAAAGAGTCATGAGATAGGAGGCAGTGTACTATTGTGGATCAGGAACTGGTTAAAAGATAGAAAGCAGAGGGTAGGACTAAATGGCCAATTTTCCCAATGAAGAAAGTTGAATAGTGGTGTACCCCAGGGATCTGTGCTGGGTCCGCTGCTTTTTGACATATTCATAAAAGACCTGGAAAGTGGAATAACGAGTGAGGTTATCAAATTTGCAGATGACACAAAACTATTTAAAGTTGTTAAAACCCAAGAGGATTGTGGAAAATTGCAAGAGGATCTTGATAAATTGGAAGACTGGGCATCAAAATGGCAGATGAAATTTAATGTGGACAAGTGCAAGGTTATGCACCTAGGGAAGAACAACCCAAACTATGGTTACACAATGCAAGGTTCCACATTAGGAACCACCACCCAGGAAAAAGATTTAGGTGTCATTGTGGATACCATGTTAAAACCCTTGGCCCAGTGTGCAGCGGCGGCCAAGAGAGCAAATAGAATGCTAGGTATGATAAGGAAAGGAATGGAAAATAAAACAAAAGATATTATAATGCCTCTATATCGTTCCATGGTGAGACCGCACCTTGAATATTGTGTGCAGTTCTGGTCGCTGTATCTTAAAAAGGATATAGTGATTTTAGAAAAGGTTCAGAGAAGAGCCACCAAAATGGTAAAGGGGATGGAAGGATACTCCTATGAAGAAAGGCTAAAAAGGTTAGGGCTCTTTAACCTGGAAAAGAGACGGCTGAGGGGAGATATGATAGAAGTCTATAAATTAATGAACGGAGAGGAACGGGTAAACGTAGATCGATTGTTTACCTTATCAGAATATAGAAAGACTAGGGGACATGCAATGAAGCTACAGGGTAAACTATTTAAGACTAATAAAAGAAAATATTTTTTCACTCAACGTGTAATCAAACTCTGGAATTTGTTACCGGAGGATGTAGTAAAGGCTGTTAGTGTAGCTGGGTTTAAAAAAGGTTTGGACAAGTTCCTGGAGGAAAGGTCCATAAACCATTATGGAGTGGAGTGGAGTGGAGGAGTAGCCTAGTGGTTGGGGCAAGGTACTTCGGGCCGGAAGGTCGGGGGGTCAAATCCCACTGGAGGACAGCAACCTTGGGCCGGAAGGACTGGGGTTTCTAGTCCCACAGGTGCTCCTTGTGGTCTTGGGCAAGCCACTTAACCCTCCATAGCCCATGTTCCCTGTAAAATAGTTCTCTGTGTGCTGTGCTTTCCTGTCTAATCAATGTGTTTATACCTCAAAAATTTCCTGTCATGATTTGACAATTTCCAATCTGTAATCAAACCGCTGCTGATCGCTGGAAGTAGCGGTATACAAATGTATACTAAATAAATAAAATAAATAAATTATTAAGAAGTGACCGAAGATATCAATGCTTGACCCAGTACAAGCATTGTGGAACCTGTGTCCCTTGGGGAAACTGCTAGGTACATATGACCTAGATTGGCCACTGTTGGAAACAGAATACTGGGGTTGATGGACCTTGGTCTGACCCAGTATGGCATATCTTATGTTCTTATGGGACTGCGATTCATTCCCGGCCTGTACGTACAGCCATAGCCCAGCTAACTCAGCCAGAGCTTTTAAATGGAGCTGCGGCGCCATGGTGTTCTGTTGCCATGGCACCACGGCTCCATTTAAAAGCCGCGATGCCGGCCGCTGCTAGAAAAGTTACTTCCCCGCAGCCAGAGCCCCCTGATCCGACCTCCTAAGGCCAGGGTCGAGCTGCGGGGTATTAGCTTTGCCCCTCCCAGCCCATTCCCCGAGTCTGCCAAAAAGAAACATCCAGGGAATTGGTCCACAACTGGCGGGGAAGTTAGTTGGGGCACGCAAAAAATCACGGGACAAATACAGAAGATCTCTAAAGGATAAAAGGGGACTGTTGTAGTGGTTGATATGGAAAGGCAGACTAGATAGGCCATGTGGTCTTTTTCTGCCGTAATGTTTCTATGTTCTATGTTTCTATTCACAGCCATGAGAATTTACCTTTTTAGCATAATGCCAGTTTTATAGGATCTGTCTGTCCATCTGTATTGCATGTGCAAACCCTTGAAGTAGTTCCGTGAAACTACCACTGGGAGGGAGTTATCCCACATTTTTTTGAACTAGAGAGCTTCTAGGGCAAGGAGGAGTGGGGATTGCTCCTGCCTCCGTCCTCCACTGGAGCCCTAGTGTCTCGGAATAGCTGTAGGTCTATAGGGATGGAGGCAGTTTTCTTTTAGCTGTTGGGGCTGTAATGGAAAGGAGAAACATGCTAACCATAGTCAGGGCTAGATTACAGGCATGACCACATTAGCATATTATTTACCGCAGGTGGGGCCTATTTACTAATTACTTTCTAATTTGTTTACTTTTTCACTACTGACTGTGATTTTTTCTGGTAGAGCACACTGAGGCATCAGCACCTCCCAATAAAAGAGAAGAGTAGAATTCATAATCATGCTATCATGATATGCAATAACTGGGAAAGAATGATGCATACAAACTGCATACTAAATATATCTAAATAGTGAAGCAAATAACAACTTAGGGGAGTGCTTACCAAACTGCGTAAGCAGTTAACATGCATTTTAGTGCAAGCTAGCAGCATGGGACGTGCTTCTCATGGGCCCACTCTTCACAACCTGGCTTCTGATGATCCATTCACATTCCTCCCACTACTATCTGTGGCCCTTTCACACTCAGCACAATTCTTGCACAATGAAAAACAAATAACCAAACCAAAATTTCAGAAATAAACTTAATACCACAGCATCCTCAACTCCCACTCCCAGAAGCAAAGCAGCTGATGCCCCTCTGTCGCTCTGCTCCACCCTCCTTACAAAGTAGAGAATAATGTAAAGAACAGCTGTCCTGATACAACAGGCAGGAGGGCAAAAAGGGTAAATGCTAAGACAGGGTATTTTACTACACGACATCACAAGCATACCTCTTCATTAACACAGCAATACCCCCATTTCCTTTGAATTATGGTGCTGGCGGCAAATACTGTGTATACCATGGACTGCCCGAAGAACAAACCAGTTGGTACTAGAGGAGATCAAACCTAAGCTTTCTTTAGAAGCTCAGATGACAAGACTTCGACTTTCATACTTTGGACACATCATGCGAAGAGAGAGATCATTAGAGAAAGACATCATGCTTGGCAAGATAGAAGGTCAACGCAAAAGAGGAAGGCCAGCAATGAGATGGATCGATACAATAACAGCAGCTACGGATACCAGTCTGTCAACAATGAGCCGCCTGACTGAAGACCGAACACAATTTAGGATAGCTATCCAGAGGGTCGCCATGAGTCGACTCCGACTTGACGGCACTTAACAACAACAACCCCCATTTCACTCAGAACTTTAGCATGGCTGATTTCCCATTATTGCAAGGTAAATTTTGCCATTAACACATGTTAATGGCAAAACTTTACCGCATGCATGTTTTTTAGTCTTGATTTTTAATGGTAAAAGTACATTTGTCCATTGTAGTCTGCTCAGTGCCTGAAGCTGTTCATATTCAATAATCATTTTCACTTGTACCTTGTAAGTTTAAGTAGAACCAGATTGGATCCTTTTGGACCAAACACCAACTGGGAGATATTCATAACTTGTTTATTTTTCTCTTCTTTACCAAAAATATTGTGGACCCCCAACCAAGCTTCATAGTTCCTCAAATCTTCATCTCTGTACAGATAAATTAAAAGACATTTTTCTTTATTGTTAGCTGTATTTTTATTGACTATTAACACTATGTACCATGATTTGCATCATAAATTAAAAACAGACAGCAAAAAGAGACCATCTGGCCAACCCAGTCTGACCATTTATTCTGTTCACATGGCTAAGGATAAATCCCAGATGTGACAACCTTCGTCTTCCTCCTTAGTATTCCAACATCTTGAATAGAAGAGCTTATATGATTCCCAGATAGTTCCCTCCACCACCCCACCTTTCCTCTGCCTAACCACAAAGCTCTGGAATCATCTTAATAGCCCATAACACTAGCATGACTCTTGTCTGCTCTCTTCAGAACCTGCAGCTTGTCAAACTTACCCATTTCCTCATTTGATCCTGTCATATCTACCCGCCAATCCTGCTTATGCGCGTCTGCATTTCCACTAGAATTTCTAGTTATTACAGAACATACAGCCTGTCAGACAGACCTACAGGAAATCTGGACACGGAGACGTTTTGGTGCAAGGACTTCTAACATGTCATAGAGTATTCACCGGCTTCCCAAACATTCTGGAAACTTCCATACCCATTAGTGAATGCTAAAATACCATTGCATTAGAAGAATCCAAGTTATCAAAGTCCCTGTTTAATGTACATTACCAAGTTTAAGTTACGATGTAAACCACTTTGATTGAAATGATAAAGCAGTATAAAAATCTGTTAAATAAATAAAAATAAATAAATGTTGCTGGATCATATTTTGGTCTCTTTCCATTTTTAGCAACCAAGGATACTCCATGCTTACCACGTTGCCTCTTAAACTTCATTATTGTTTTAGCTACTACCACCCACATTACAAGGACATTTCCATGCTTCCATCATCCTTTCTCTGAACAACTTCTCACCTCTGATCATAATACCTTGTTCTAAAACCCAGGTTTCTTTCTTGTGCATTATTAATACCATTAAGGTATTTGAATGTCCACATCTCTATCACATCTCTCCTCTCTCCGAGCTTTTTAATTTACTTGTTTAAGGAAAGGAATGGATTTTATTAATGAGAGCCGTTCCTCCTTGGCTTTTTTCCACCTGAGATGGGATTTACCAGGGCTGGGCCCCCTAGCTGAATCTTACCCCTTCCGCCTCCCTCGTGCACTCGCCATTGCTATACCTCCCCGAGACGTCCAGCAGTGGCAATGGTACCGAGGCGCCGGAGTTACCTTCAGCTTCAACAGTGCGGTGCTCTTATGCTCCCCCCCCCTTCAATTCCACTTCCAGTTTGCATGGGGGCGGAAGCTGCTTTAGCCATCCTGAAAAAGGAAGTGGAATTGGAAGGGGGCAGAGAACAACAGCACCACAGCACCAGAGACGAAGGTAACTCCAGCGCCTATGTGCCATTTCTGGGACAGCAGTGGCAATCGGCACCCACAGAAGGCTGGAGCTCTAGGTAACTGCCTAGATCACCTAATGGTAGCGATGGCCCTGGATTTACCTGCTCTGGATCTGCATCTCCCATTTGTTTTAGAATGGAAATAAATGACTAATTTAATTGCATGAGAAGGTCAATTGTATATTTGCAATGACACATGATGTTTCTAGTTTTCTAAAGTTCAATGAGGATGGTCTAAAACTCTGCATATGTGGTTTGTGCCTAACACACATACTACTGAGTATGTTAAAAGTCATTTTAGAGCTAAATATACCTGTCTACTACTACTATCGCTGCTACTACTACTACTACTACTACTACTAGTATGTATCGTTTGTATAACACTATGAGGCATATGCAACACTGTACATACACATGTAAGAGACAGTCCCTGCTCTAGAGAGCTTACAATCTAATCAAGACAGTCAACACAACAACTGAGGACTAGAGGAATGATAAAGATACACATAGGTGGGGAGCAGGAAAATAAGGGGATCCTTGAAGAGACTGGTTTTTAGTCTGGTTTTGAATAGGGCCAGAGATGGAGCCTGACTTACTGACTCAGGTAGTTTGTTCCAGGCATAAGGAGCAGCAATATGGGATAAATGAAGTCTGGAGTTGGCAGTGGCAGAGAAGGGCACCGATAAAAGGGATCTGCCAGAGGAGCGGAGTTCTCGAGGATGGGGGTAGGGTGAGATAAGAGGATGGTCGTGAGGAGCCGCAGAATGAATGCACTTGTAGGTCAGTAGAAGTTTGAACTGGATGTGGAAACGGATAGGGAGCCGGCAAAATGACTTTAGAAGAGGGGTTACAAGAGCTTATCGACACTGCAGCTGAGTTTTGAACAGATCGAAGGGGAGAGAGATAAATCATGGGGGGGGGGGGGAGACCATTGAGGAGCATGTTGCGATAGTCAAAGGGGATAAAGATCTTACTAGAGTGCACAGAAAGGAAGAGGTGAATTTTATTAACAGAGAGAAAAATAAATCTTTCCACCTGTGCAAGTTGAGCATAGTGCTGCAATCTATAATTCTAACTCGTATCCCATCCTCCCTGCCCTTTACCCACCTATCTAGTTTGTTACTTTCCTTTTATAGATTGTGGGCTTTTTTGAGGGGGGCAGTTTTATACTATTAGATAATATGGTCTCTCTTCAAACCTCATCTGTTACTCCACCCTTGACTCTAAAGCATATCTCTGACCTAATGGTTATAGCAGGGATTCCTAGTGAACTTGGGCAAATCACTAACATGAGGCACTCAAAGGCTCATCCTTGTTTCACCCATCTCCAATGAATACTCTGTATAAAACTCTCAAACTATGAGGCAAAACTTAATGGTTACAACTTTATTCCAACTTTCTAACAGTATACAGACATAGCATCTCCCAGATCGGTATCTTACCAATATTGGCATTTAAGCCCCTCCCTTTACCCCAAACTCCATAGCCACACTTGCCCACCCAGCTAGTTGGTGGTGATCTAGTTGAGGTCTTAGTGAACTCTATGGCATTCTCACCCCCTTCTTTCCAACTCCACTCTGCCTTTCCCTCTCCTTCACATGCCTAATACCCCATACTCTAACTGATTCTGGGAGTAAACTGACCCATTTGACTCTACTAGCTGAAATCAAACCCCTCCCCAACCACCCTATCAATCCCAGACAGGGTGGGTGGGATGGGAGATCACACTTCCTGCTACCCACTACCTCACCCCAGACCATAACCACCAAAACATTGACCTCACTCAGTCACTCCTGCCGTCATTGTTCCTTCCCACCTTAGCCAATCTCTTGCTGCCTCTCTGCCTCTCTCTCTTGCTTGTCCACCCTCCCAATGTCCGGCCCAGCTTGCATTGATCCCACTCCACCCCCCTTCAGTGTGACTCGGTCATGTTATGGTGCCCTTCTCTTAAAATTGGGATGGGGCACTTTACTTAACCCTCCATTGCCTCAGATAGATACTTATAGGCCAAAGCAGGAAGCTAGCGTGGACTTTATGAGCCCATAACATCACGTTTAAGCACATTTTTACAATCCTTTACGTACAAGATGTAGACATAAATCGGGAAAAGCCCTCAATGCCATCAAAACACTGTCGGGGGCCGGTGTCCTGACAAAAAGTAATTACCTGGGGCCCAATTCTTGCCTTCTCCGGCCGTGTCTAACTTTCCCGCCGGTTGTGCAGGGAAGTTAGATGGGGGCGGAGAAGGGGCGGCTCGGAGGGGGCAGAGTTTGGGCAGTCACTGGCCCTGGATGTACAGGGCCAATTCTAATCTTGGCCCTGTATGCCCAGGGCCGGTGACATGTGGACTCTTTTTTTTGTACTGCCAGGGCACAGATGGGGCAGGGGGAGCTGGAGGACATTCCCTGCAGCCTGACCCTGGCCTTAGGAGGCCAGATCGGGGGTTGGGCTATGGGGAATAAACACTTTTATCTGTTGGCCGGCATCGCAGCTTTTAAATGGAGCTGGGGTGCCATGGAAACCAGATTCCATGGCACCGCGGCTCCATTTAAAAGCCCTGACTGAGTTAGTCGGGCAGGTCATGTACATGCAGGCCAGACTGAATCGCAGTCCCGGCCTGCATGTAAAGGACTGATCACGATTCTGATCCTGTGGGGCTAGATGTGCCCCGCGGGATCAGAATTGCGATCCCCTCTGTGATCCCCTCTATGTCCGCAACCCCCAACCCCAAGTAAAAGTAAAATTTAAATTACCTGCTAGTCTTGCAGACCCTTGAACCCCCCACCTCCAACACAAAGTAATATTAAAATTACCTGGTAGTCTAGCGGCCCCTTGAACCCACCACCCCCCAACCCCAAGTAAAGGTACAATTAAAATTACCTGGTGGTCTAGGGACCCCTAAATCCAAACCCCCCATACCTTAAATTAGATGGGAGTGCTGCCTATGTGCTCCCGCTTTGGTCTGCAATATTGTAAAATGGCGCACCTGGCCCCTTGTGGTGCATCCTAGCATGTACCGGGTGGAGTTAGACTGTCATATAAGGCATAGTCTGCCTTATATTTCATTTCATTTCAGTTTCATTTTATTTTCACTTGATATACCGCCCTTTATAACATCAAAGCAGTTCACACTGAAGAGTAATGTCTTAGAGTAGGCTCAAGGCCAGAAAAAGGATGAGAAATACAATGGTAACAGGAAAGTAAGGCAGCGGGCAGGCAGAAAGGACATAGAGCAGAGAAACACAAACAGAGATATAACCAGGTCACATATATCAGTTAGGGTCTGGAGGATTGTAGGCAGTTAGGGTCAGGAAGATTGTAGGCAGTTGCAAAGAAGTGTGTTTTTAGTGCAGTTTTAAATTTTGAGTAGTTTTGTTCTAGGTGGAGAGGTGTGGGCAGAGAATTCCAGGGGGCGTGTCCAAGGAAAAAGAAAGCTGCGTGACGAGTGGATTGCAAGTGGGCACGTGATGGGGGGGGGGAGAGATGAAGACGGTTGATGTGCAATGATCGGAGGTTACGTGTAGGAATGTAGAAATGGAGGAGATCGGTTAAGTATTGCGCAATGTGAGTGTTAGTGACCTGATGCACTAGAGTAAGGATCTTGTAACCTATACGGTATTCAATGGGGAGCCAATGTAAGTGAAAGAGTAGAGGAGTGACATGGTCTCTGCGTGATGAGTGGGTTAGTATCCTGGCTGTGGTATTCTGAATAAGTTGCAATCTATGAAGCTGAGTGTGGGTGATACCTGCGAGGGCTAAGTTGCAAAAGTCGAGGCGGGATATGACGGTAGACAGAGTGAGGGTGGTCAGAGCAGAGGGAGAGAGGAATGGCCAGATGGCTCGTATCTGGCAGAGAAAAAAGTATGATTTTTGAGCGAGGTGAGAGATGTGGTCTCTAAGGGTTAAGTTGGAGTCAAGGATCACCCCCAGATAACGAAAAGAAGTCTGACCTCATCATGGACACATCATGCGAAGAAAGAGATCATTGGAGAAAGGCATAATGCTTGGCAAGGTAGAAGGTCACCGTAAAAGAGGAAGGCCGGCAATGAGATGGATCGATATAATAACAGCAGCTATGGATAGCACTCTATCAACAATGAGCCATTTGACTGAAGACCGAACAAAGTTTAGGTCAACTATCCAGAGGGTTGCCAGGAATTGACACAGACTCGATGGCACTTAACAACAGACCACCAGGTAATTTTAATTGTACTTTACTTGGAGGTGGGGGTTCAAGTGGCCGCTAGACTACCAGCTAATTTCAATTTTACTTGAGGTTGGAGGGTGGAGGGTTAAGGGGCTGCTAGACTAACCAGGTGAGTTTAATTTTACTTTGGGTTGGGGGGGTGTTTCAAGGGGCTGCTAGACTACTGGGTAACTTTAGTTTTACTTGGGGTTGGGAGATGGAGGGTTCAACACCTCCCTCACTACAAGTCAACAATACAGAACTGAAGGCCAAACCCACAATCCGCTATCTAGGCATCATTCTTGACCAGCGGCTAGACATGTCAGCACATGTCAAAAACACCACAAAAGCAATATATCATAAGATCCGAACACTACGTCATCTCCGCCCACTACTTGACTTCTCTGACTACCGATCAATCTTCCAAGCCTTAGTTATCCCACATCTCGACTTTGCTAACATCATCTTACATGGACTCCCACAGTCGACTCTAAGCCCGCTCCGACTTGCCATGAACTCAGCTGCGAGGGTGACTTTCAAGGTCAGACCACATAACGCCAGTCCTGAAGAACCTACACTGGCTTCCACTGCAGGCTAGAATACATTACAAGACTCTAGTCCTGACATTCAAAGCCCTCAAGAACCAGCCCCCCACACCCATCAGTAAACTTCTCCACAACACACCAGTCAACAGAATCAGGAGATCTACATTGATGAATACACTTGATGGGCGGTACATCGTTAGTGATAACGCGCGCTGTAACGCGCCGCGCAGCAACGATCGTTACAGGGCGCGTTACTGCGCGTTAAGCGTAAGAAGGTGCACAGACACCCAAATACAGAAACAGAGCTGTAGCACAATGGTTACTACACAGACCGATGGTACAAGGGTCATGGGTTCGATTCCCCAGTGTGCCTAATGAATAAGGCTGGCTGAGGCGTCATGTGTAACCCTTTGAAAGCCTACTATAATATTTTAATCTGCAGCCGGGTTAATGTTTGCATATGTCAAGAAAATTGTACCCGTCTTATTCAATATGTTCCAATAGTGACGTTCCCTCTGCCATGGTCATGTATTATATACCATTTGATAGGAATATTTAGGCAGATGTTTGGATCCCGAAAGTTTTGGGCTTGGCCTGGAAAGGGTTAAGTATTGGGCTGTGAGGAAGTTGAGTTGTACGTTAATAGTGCTGCCAGCAAACACACCCTCACAGTGGCGTAACCTAAGGTGCCACATAAGGCACCCTAGAAGGCACTCCATAGGGCACATTATAAAGTGCGCTGTCTGCCAAGGCACCCTATAATATCCCCTATAGGACACCATATAAGGCACCTTATAAGACGCTTTATAGGGCACTGTATAAGGTGCCCTATAGGGCACCGTATGAGGCGCCCTATAGGGCACCTTATGAGCCACCCTGAGGGTGGTTGTGCTGGCAGCACTAATATACAATAAAAATAGACAATGCCTAAGACAGCCCTATCGATGAACCCCACTGTGGGTTGTGAACCCATGACCTCTGGCTCCATGGGCAGTGAAGTAACCAGTGGGCTAGAGCTGCTAATAAACACCCGACTGGCTACAGGAGGACTGCACGGCACCACACCCACATTCTGCTGTGGTTACCAGGGAGATTACATACCCCCACCCAACCCACCCTCTGGGGCTCAGGGTGGGGGACAGGATCTCCCGCCAACATACCCATTTTCTACCCCCCTGCAATGGTGGCAGTAGAGGGGACCATCACCCCAGTCCTGCTAGGGATCAAACACCCTACAGGGCAGGCAATGCAGAGCAGAACACATCCATAATGCAATAGCAGACAGACAGCAGGTCTGGAAATGCTCAGCTGCCCCCACCATTATCTGACATTCTACAGCAGCAAGCCTCCAGCCGCTGCACCCTGCACTGTGTTCCAACAAGACACATACTAGCTGCAGACAGTCCACCAGCTAGTCCATAGTGCATGGTCCTGGAGGAGATGCATGTACCCAGAACGGGGATATCAGCATACACACCAAGCAGATAAGTCAGTGATTGGGCCCCAAAAGGAAACCCATAAATATCACATAAAAAAATACTATATAGCACTATGGGGGAACCTAGCCATGCCATGGTCACTGCTCAGTCAGGGTGAGAGTGACCTCCCAGCAGGACATGCTATGGCCACCCTGTCCGTGCAGGTGGTACCGGACACTACAATGTCCGGCCATTGCCCTATGCCCTGTGCAGATGCGGCCAGGCCAGGCCACCCTATCCAGGCTATTCCCACAGTACCTTGCTCCTCATTATGCACATTGGCAGGCCAATACTGGCAACAGTGCTAGCAGCAGGGCCGGATTTACCTATACGCCCACAGCTGACAAGGGCCCACAAAAATAGCCTTTTTAAAATTAAATTAAAAAAAAAAACGCTGGCTGCCGCCGCGACAGCATGGACTGTTCCCGCAGGGCCCCCTCTGCTGCCGCGGCAGCATGGATTGTCCCGCGGGGCTCCCCATGCCCGGCTGAATCCCCTCCCTGCCTCCCTCCCTGCCGGCTTTGAGAGGCGCGAAGGGAGAGTGTCTCCCTCGCGTCTCTGTTAAGCCCGCAGGGGCTGATGGGAAATTAACAGAGACGCGAGGGAGACACTCTTCCTTCGCGCCTCTCAAAGCCGGCAGGGAGAGAGGGGATTCAGCCGGGCATAGGGAGCCCCGCGGGACAATCCATGCTGCCGCAGCAGCAGAGGGGGCCCCGCGGGAAGAGTCCATGCTGCCGCGGCGGCAGCCAGCGTTTTTTTTTTAAATTTAATTTTACTTTAGGCCGATGGTGGGGGGGGGGGTAGGACTGGTAATGGGCTATTGGGGGGGCTGGGACTGGAAATGGGCTGGGGGATTAAGGCTGGGGGGAGGGGGTAGGACTGGTGTTTGGCCCTCCAGGACTGCATTTGGGAGGCTCTGCTTCAGGTAATGTGCATGTTTATGGTGCCTGTGCCCTGTAGGGTAAAATGTAGGAGTTTTGGGCATGTTTACATCATCTGCACGAAAGGTTCTGTCTGTATTAGCACGTTATAGTAGTGGGTAATATATGAGGACTGGGTTGGCAGAAACCACATCTGGGACTTGAACCTGTGACCTTCTGAATACACTGGTTTTGTGCACTGCACCACCATGTTATCACAGAGATGGTGCATTCCCTGGTGATACCATGACTGTTGGTCAGACAGGGCCTGTCTGTTGCAGTGCATGGCACCCACCTACACAGGGCTAGGCCATGGTCTGCTCTGGGCAGCTGCCACTGCCCCCTCCACCACCAGTATCCCTCAGCCACCATGCTGACATGCCCTTCTGCTGGTGGAGCTGATGGTGCGCAGTCTCAGGCCATCCAGTGTGCAGGTAGGCGGCTACCTATGGTGCGGGTTCTGGGGTAGGGGTGCCTGCATAGACGTCCACGCTCTCCCCCAGCCCCGCCTGCCAATGTTCCGTGCCCTTGGGGGTAGCTGTTGGGTACTATCCCCTGTGACACTTTGGGAAACCCACTCGTGCCCATGTTGGACCTTCAGCAGTTGCTGTCTGGCTGCTCTGCTGTTTCAGCATTCGTATGGGCCACCTAGGCATCACCCTATTCCGCACTGTGGCCCAGCTCCACCACAGTCCGCCTGCCGCCCTCTGTATCCCCTTCTCTGGCATCTGTCAAGTTGCTGTTCCGACATGCCCACCCTGATGTTGCGGTACATGTGCACCTGTCCGATGGTGGGGAAAACCCTGAGCAGCGCTATGTCACTGTGGGCTCATTCACCTTGTATGGGGACGGCGTATAGACCCTTCCACGATTTATAACTGTTCTATGGGGCTTACTCGGGGGGGGGGGGAGGGGTTGATGTTTCTCATTGATACCACTATTGCCCAGCTTGGTTATTGTTTTTTTCCAGTTTGTTGGGGTAATTTTCAGTGTTTCTGTGTCCTTTTGTTCTGTGCACATGTATCACACTTATCACTGTTTTTTGGCTTCCCTGCCTGGGCTGTACATTGCTGACACTGAAATGGTTTCTCTCCCCTGTAATGTGCCTTTAACGGTAGGTTTTCATTCGCGTTGGAATTCAGCCCTGAAATGCAGCGCGTTAGTGTGAGGGGAGCCTCTCCCCGCCCACTCTCCACCCATTGACCCCTTCTCTCCACCCTCTCTCCACCTTCTGCGGTGTTTTACCGCGCCGCGGAGCATTACGCTCATTAGCGCGTCATAACGCGTGTTATGATGCACTATTATAACGCACGTTATTCACGATTACCGCAGTTTAGTAAACATACCCCTTGAAGTCCCTAAGTTGTTGATAAAATGTATAAAGACAACAGCCAGTAGAGCCTTCTCCATTTTCGCACCTATGGCCTGGAATGCCCTCCCAGCTGAAATCCGAGCCATCTCTAACCTAGCGTTATTCAGAAAAGCTCTCAAGCACCACCTGTTCATACAACATTACCCTGATACCAATTCAGGAAAGCACACAGCCATCACCTTGCCTTTCTACCTAGCCCGCCCCATAGATCAGCCTCCCGTAGAGAATGGTTAATCATCTTTTCCCCTACCTTCTCTCCCTGATCCATGAGCGTATGCCTCTGTTTAAAGATCCTTATATGTCCTTCATAAGAGTATTCCTAATTTGTATATGGTTCCCCCGGTTTCTTCCATGTTTACTACCCCTGTTCAGTGTAAACTCAATGTGACCTGTTACATTGTAGTATGTTCTGTTTTAACTGTAAACCGCACTGATTATAATAGCGAGGTATATAAGAAATATAAATAAATAAATAATAAATAAGGGGCCGCTAGACCACCTGGTAACTTTAGTTTTGCTTGGGGTTGGCGCGTGGGGGGGGTTCAAAAGGCCATTAGACTACCAGGTAATTTTAATTTTACTTTGAGTTGCGGGGTTCAAGAGGCTGCTAGATTACCAGGTAACTTTAATTTTACTTGAGGTTGGGGGGTTCAAGGAGCCTCTAGACTATCGGGTAACTTTAATTTTACTTGGGGCTGGGGAGTGGAGGATTCAAGGGGCCGCTGGACTACCAGATAAATTTAATTTTACTTTGGGTTGGGGGGTTCAAGAGGCCGCTAGACTACCGGGTAACTTTAATTTTATTTCGGGTTGGGGGATGGAGAGTTCAAGAGGCTACTAGACTACCAGGTAATTTTAATTTTACTTGGGGTTGGGAGGTGGGGGGGGGGGGGGTTCAAGGGGTTTCTAGACTACCAGGTGATTTTTATTTTACTTTGAGTTGGGGGGGGGGGTTCAAGGGGTCTCTAGACTACCAGGTAATTTTAATTTTACTTGGGGTTGGGGGGTGGGGGGTTTAAGGGGCCACTAGACCACCAGGTAATAATTGTTTGTCGGAGCACCAGCCACCGGCAGTGTTTTTATGGCATTGGGGGCTTTTCCCGATGCCATGATCGTCCCCGGTGCCATCAAAATTCTGTCAGGGGGAACAGGTCATGGGGGAACTGGCTGCTGGGCCACCAGATTACTTTTTGTTAGGTATGGCCCCTGACAGTATTTTGATGGCATCACGGGCTTTTCCCAATGCCGCGATAATTTCCGATGCCATCAAAATACTCTTATGCAAATTAGCCACATGGTGCCCAGAGAGCAAGACAAACTAGCACAGGATTCTTGTGTGCTCTCCCAGTTTAACGTTGCGGTGGCTCATTTGCACGCACATGGTTAACGCGGGGGTCATTTGCATACCCTATCCTTCATCACACGTTAAAATGTGTACATTGTCAGGAACGTAAAAAAATTGCTTCAGTGTGGATCTAGCATCGGCTTCCTGCATCGGCCTCTTAGATTGTAAGCTCACTAAGAACTGGAAAATACCTTCTGTACTTGAGATAACTCGTCTGGAATTCGGAGAAAGGTGAACGTTAATTCCAATTCCCTTACTTATCTGTTTGTCTTCCATCCTTGCTGAGCCTGTGAAAAAGAGTCAGTGCTCCTTGCTGCAGGACTAAATAAAACTTTGCAGGCAGCTTCTGGCAAAGGCTGGACTGAAATTCATTAGAACATAAGAAATGCCATACTGGATCATACCAAGGTCCATCATGTCTAGTATTCTGTTTCCAACAGTGGACAATCCAGGTCACAAGTACCTGACAGGTTCCCAAAAAGCTATACAGATTCCACAATGCTCGTCCTAGGGTAAGCAGTGGATTTTCCAGGTCCTCTATAATAATGGTTCTTTCCTCCAGGAACTTGTCCAAACCTTTTTTAAACACAGCTTCACTAACAGCTTTTACTACAACCTCGGGTAACTAATTCCAGAGTTTGATTAGGTGTTAGTCTTAAATGGGTTACCTTGTAGCTTCATTACATGTCCTCTAGTCTTTCTCCTTTTTGATGGTGTAAACAACCGATCTATGTTAACCAGTTCCACTCCACTCATTTATTAGACTTCTATCATATCTCCCCTCAACCTTCTTTTTTCCAAGTTGAAGAGCCCTAATCTTTTTAGCCTCTCCTCATAGGAGTATTCTTCCATCCCCTTTACCATTCTGTGTATCTTTTCTAATAACGCTATATCCTTTTTAAGATACGGCGACCAGAATTGCACACAATATTCAAGGCGCGGTTGCACCATGGAACAATACAGAGGCGTTATAATATCCTTTGTTTTATTCTCCATTGCTTTATTATGATACCTAGCATTCTATTTGTTCTCTTGGCTGCCGCTGCACACTGGGCCAAGGGTTTTAACATGTTATCCACGATGATGTCTGAATCTTTTTCCTGGTTGGTGGTTCCTAATGTGGAACATTGCATCGTGTAACCATAGTTTGCGTTTTTCTTTCCTAGGTACATAACTTTGCACTTGTCCACATTAAATTTCATCTGCCAGGGATTCTCAACCCAGTCCTAAGGGGACACCTAGCCAGGCATGTTTTCAGGATAGCCACAATAAATATGCTGGAGAAAGATTTGCATACAATGGAGGAAGTGTATGCAAATCTCTCTTATGCATATTCATTGTGGTTATCCTGAAAAGCTGACTGATTAGGTGTGTCTGGAGGACTTGGTTGAGAAATGCTGATCTGTGCAATGGAAACGAACAGGAAGCTTCTTAATTCACTCTGCCCAGGCTGGTGGTGACTCTGTGAACTTCCATTAAGGACAGAGGACAGAGACAGAAGTAGGGTGTATGTCTGGAGACGCTGATCTCCATCAGCTACAGAAAGGGTCCACAACAAAGTCCTAGGGCTGATTGCTGAGTCGAGGAACAAGAACACAGAAGAGGGACAGAAAGAAAGGGTATTCAGCTGCCAAACAGACCTAAATCAAGCCTGAGGATTTGCACCTACTCCAGAGCTGTTCTACAGAGTACCCAAGAGAAAGGAGAAAGCCAAAGGCAACCTGCATAGAGCAGGGAATAAAGCCCCTTCCTTTCCGGACGGTACGCTGTTTAGCACAAATTTACAAGAATCCTCTGCAACCCAAAGATAGGTGATTCTAGCTTCGCTTAAAGTGTGCATGAACCTGGAGGCTGAGAAGCTAAGAGCCAGCCTCCACTTGTGGTTACCAAGAGCTGATCAGTTCAGCTGTTTTGGCTGCCTGCTGAGGTGTGGTTGTGTCTGATGATCTTAAAGTAGCTAAACAGGTAGAAAAGGCGACGGCAAAAGCTAGAAGGATGTTTGGGTGCATACGGAGAGGAATGGCTAGCAGAAAAAAGGAGGTGATAATGCCTCTGTATAAGTCTTTGGTGCGACCTCATTTGGAGTATGGTGTGCAATTCTGGAGACCGCACCTTCAAAAGGATGTGAACAGGATGGAGTCGGTGCAGAGTGTGGCTACTAAAATGATTAGTGGGCTTCATTATAAAGCATATGAGGACAGACTTAAGGATCTTAATATGTACACCTTAGAGGAAAGGCGGGATAGAGGTGATATGATTGAGATGTTTAAATACCTCTGTGGCATAAATGTTCAGGGAGAGAGCCTCTTTCAATTGAAAGCAAGTTCTGCTACGAGGGGACATGGGATGAGGGTGAAGGGAGATAGATTCAGGAGTGATATGCGGAAATATTTCTTTACGGAAAGAGTAGTGGATCCATGGAATAGTCTCCCAGTGGAGGTGGTAGAAATGAGGACAGTAACTGAATTCAAAAAAGCATGGGACCAACACAGAGGATCTCTAAAAGTAAAAAGTGGATTGTTGTAGTTGTTGATATGGAAGGACAGACTAGATAGGCCATGTGGTCTTTTTCTGTCATCATGTTTCTATGTTTCTTTTTGTGAAGTATTTTAGCTACTAGACTTGAGACTATGTTTAGCTATACTTGGATTGCCTGGCCAGGATTCTATTTATTTGATGTCTGATATATAAGTTGCTATATATATTTTTCTTCTGTGAATAATATTCTAGGCTGATTTGTTTAAAGTGGTTAACCAGTAAATACTCTTAAAACTGTATTCACTGTTAAGCACTAGTCCCAAAGACATGAAAGATATCGATACACCCCTCAAAACAGGAAATCCTGTATCTCCCAAAATATGATTAATGCAATTTACAAATGTCCAAATCCACAATTCCCTCTTTTAGCTTGTGTTAAGGGGAGGAAAAAGACCTCAGAGACTATTAGCCAAAAAAGCTTATCACGTGTCTCACGTCATTGGTCATAAAAAACTCCCAATCAGATTATCCAAATCTTAAACCCTTTTAAGTTTTTTTTATTTATTTATTTATTTAATTATTTATTGCACTCTTTTAATTTCTAAGTCTTTATCAAGAATATCTTGAATAAAATATATGTGCTATAAAACCCCCAACAGGGGATACGGCCCCTGCCTCTAATTAAATACTGTCTGCTCCGCTTAGTCATTTTCTGACCCTGTTTATACTCGTCAGCAGATAAAAAGACAATTAGATAGTGGTGTGCAGGGAAAAAGTATTCAGTATCTGAATTCAAAAAAGCATGGGACAAACACAGAGGATCTCTAAAGGAAAAAAGGGGGCTGTTGTAGTTGTCGATATGGAAGGACAGACTAGATAGGCAATTGTGGTCTTTTTCTGTCATCATTTTTCTATCTTTCTATGTTTCTGAATTCAGATTTTGGACTTTTAAAGACATTTTTCCAGTGTGTTTCAAATATTTAATTCATGTAAAATTCGATCAACATGCGTACACATTTTGTGACAGGCATAAATCGACTACACATTCTAATTTGGAGATTTTATCCATGTTAAGCCAATTTAGTGCCTATTTTTTATTCTTATAAAATCTTTCAAACTGAAAGCAGAAACCAAGTACAGACTCCTGTAATTAGGCCCATTTTCTGCTCGGATGCAGTGCCACAGAACTTAGCTGTTCTCCAACCCTCACCTTGGTTTTGGCCATTAGCCATCCTCTGTATTTAGCCTTCCTTTCTGAATCAGTTACTGCCTTGTCTCCATTATGTCCACTGGGAAGCCCATTTTCTGATGATGATTTCAAGACCACCCCTCACGATTCATTTTTAAGGAACAAGCACTCCAGATTTAACACATCTTGTTTCTGTGCAGACATGTTTTCAATTCATTATCGAAGGGTCTCTGTTTCTAGCATGATACAGGCTGCTTCTACAGATTCTGTCCAGTAGCCTGAACAGGAGACCCTCCTGCTGGCTTTAAGATGCAAATGGGTGCTGCTGATTGAGCGCCCTTCTGCAAAAAGGGAAATGAGGAAAACAGACAAAGGAAAACAAAAGAACCATACCGAGAAGGGAAGCACTGACTAGCTGTTAGAATCCAATTCTCCTTTATTAGCGAGCCTCCGCATTTATGCTTATTCCTGTAATAAAAAACCCAAAGGTTAGACGTCTCATAAATTATCTTCGATCTATTCAAATCACTACTAGTGTTCTAGCAGCAGAAGTAATTTAACATATCGGGTGCTAAACCAGTGAAGTAGAACAATTTAAGCAGTGATTTAGAAGGAGCAGGTTCAAGGTTGACACCTGTCTCAGCTCTTTTGGGAATGAGAGAAGACAAGAAGCTGTTCACGTGTGGAGAGCTCTGTAAGATAAGTCTCGTATTTGCACCCCCCACACACACATTTTCCAGATTTGTTTAAGCCTTGCAATTTTTAGTGAGACTTTGCAGCACCAGAAAATATTGAATGCAAAAGAGACTGCAGTGTGCCCAAAAGATTTTAAAAATGGTATTCTGCGCCATTCAGATCAAGAGTTCAAAACTGATCTCAATTGCTGCCAATACGCCTGATTTTCAGGATTTCCACATACACTTAGCCCAAAACTGGGTTCGTTTGCATATTTTGATTATTCTGAAAAATAGACTTGTCTATGACTTTTGAAGACTGAAGTTTAGAGCCCTGGTTTAGAAGATCTCCTGCCCCATTGATTTGATTTTCAACCTTTGAGTTCAGGCTTTACCCAGAGCACAATGAAGCCTCTAACGAAGCAGTGAGAGATTTCAGACTATTTGTGACTTTTGGTAAATTCTCTACAAGAGCACAGCTGATCCCCTCAGGATAGCGCTTGAGAGTCAGCAGCACTGCTAATCTCTGATGAATAAAAGACCTTAAATACTAATATTCAGCTGCGTTTCAATTTTTAACGGTTACTAAATCAGCAAAATCTGGATTTATAGCAAATTATCAAGGTAGCAACAGTAATTCAAATCCCCAAACTATTTAAAGTGATAGAGCCCGATATTCAAAGGGAGTAAGACAGTTCATGCCGCTGAATATTCAGGGGGGCCGTCACTGTGCACCCTAATGCTATCTGGTTAGCATTGAGGTGTTCCAGGGAGAGGGCGAAGGTGGTACCTAGAGATACCAGACAATGGCAATCCTGAGCCACTGCCCAGTGGCAAAAATCAGACGGAGTAAGTTCGCTGCTGAAGCTAATTGGGCAGTAGCTGAATATTGTCGCTTCCTGGTTTAATTCCCAGAAATCTGGGCAAGCCAGATATTCAATGCCGGGGCCCAGATACGGCCCCAGCATTGACTATTTGGGTCTAATGATCAGCGATGATAGTGGCTAACCGCTTTAGTAGTGGTAGCCAACACCACTGAATAACTGGACCATAACGTTGAAAAGAATTGCTCTGCTAGTGTTTGTAAAATGTGAGGAATGCAACTTATTCACTTTCACTGTAAACCGCTCTGACTTCCAGGTAAAGTGTTATAAAAAAAACTATTAAATACATAAATAAATAAATAACTTAAATATTATGCATCTTTATTCTTTCATTCTATGCTTGAGGGAAGACCATTTTTTCAAACAGTCCTATGTTTGCTTCCTTTGAAAAATAACGCTAAATTGGAAGCACTTTAACAAGAGATTAACTCTACATAGCTTTGCAAATTCAGTTCAAACAGATAGCAGTACTGGACAGACACCAGGGTAATTTAGGAATTTTCTTAGCTGCAGATCAAAGACAAAATGATATCATACAGGCCTGTTTTTATTTCCTGTGGGTCTAGGTCTCAAGCAAAGGGCTGAACTATTCTGATCTTGATACACATGTTCAACCTTCTCCTACACTCGATACCAAGACAAGAAAATCAAGAGAAATGAATGAATAAGCACACAATTCTTCAATCCAGCTTACTACTGTCTAGCCTTTCAATGCTTTTCAGAGTCGGGGGTGGTCCCAGAGGACTGGAGAAAGGCACATGTGGTCCCTTTACACAAAAGCAGAACTAAAGATGAGGTTGAGAACTACAGGCCAGTTAGTCTGATCTCTGTGGTGAGTAAATTAATGGAAATGCTGCTAAAACAGAGGACAGTGAGGTTTCTAGAGTCCAATAGATTGCAGGATCCAAGGCAGCATGGATTTACTATGAGCAGGTCTTGTCAGAAAATTTAATTGATTTGACGGGGCGACCAAAGAGTTGGTCTGAGGGGGAGCCCTAGATGTGGTGCACTTAGATTTCAATAAAGTTTGACACCATTCTGCACAGATAACTTATAAATGCATGGCTGCGTGGATGGTGTCATCGAGAGCGTTTTGGTTTCCTAGACCATGGGATGCTGTTCCAAGGGTTTCAGAACAGAGATGGCATCCATCTGTCCAAGAAAGGTCAACGCGTCTTCGGTAGTAGACTGGCTAATCTACTGAAGAGGGCTTTCAACTAGATTCGTTGGGTATGGGTGAAGAAAGCCCCCAGGTAAGTGAAAGCCCCCAGGTAGGTGATACATTAAATACCTTTGTGGAAATGGGTAACAGGGGTAACATATGGAAAGCAGTGTGTATAAATGCCCGTAGCATGGGAAATAAGATCCCTGATGTTGAAGCTTTGGTGGGAGTGGCTGACTTGGATTTAGTGGCGGTTACAGAAACATGGATCACAGAAAACCATGATTGGGATGTAACTATACCTGGCTATACTTTATTCAGAAAGGACAGGGTAGGAAGAAGGGGAGGAGGAGTGGCACTATATGTAAAAACTACTATTAAAGCTTTGGAATTACAGAGTTTAAAAGGGAGAGAGGAAGCATTGTGGGTTAAACTAGAAAGAGGGAAAGAGAAATCTATTTGCATTGGTGTGATATACAGACCTCCCTCACAAGAGGAAGAGATGGACAGAGAGTTAATTGAAGATATACTGTCACGCTTCCCCTGCCTACGGCCGATGGCTCTATAGCAAGGGTGACGCAATCTTGTTTCCAAGTGTCTTTTTACTATGTAGCAGCAAGGGTTGCTGGGACTTGTAGTTTTTAAGTTTCACTCTTCAACAAAATGTGTTGTGGCACAAGGGTCTGTTTGAACAGATAAATTTATTTAGGGGGTTTTCCTTTCACAAGTGTTCAACAGGCTTAGGCAAAGCAAAGAATTTCTTTCCAAAATAATAGGAAACAGGAGCAAATGAAAAGTAGAAATAAAGTACAAAAACTGTTTCTTCACAGCAACTTAAACAGCCAAACAACTTTGTATTCTTCTTCTATAAAGCTTGTTTACTGTAAATCTAAGTGATCAATGTTACACAGAGAACAGTCCATCTCAACATTCAGGTGTTTCAGGAATATTGGCTACGTCGATAATCATATCCTCACTCTCTTCATCACAGCTCTGCTTAGGGGAACTCTTGCACTGCAAACCTTGGATAACCTCTTGCAGCTGCTCTAGAAAGTTTCCTCTCTCATTAGCCGTGACCTTCTCTAGTGCAGGAGATTGGTTATTACGTAAGCTCTTCCCTATGGCTTTTATATCAGCTTCAAACCATTTACTGAAAGTGTTTCTGTTAGGAGTTACTTTTACAGCCGTGCTATCTCGGCACTTATTAGCACTAGCTTTCAATTGTTGCACAATATCTTCAACAAGTCTCTGGCTAGGAAGTAATTCTGATGTACCTTCTTTACTAGCAATGCCTTGTCTGTGCTCAGAGCTTTCTCCCCTCGTGCAGGCAAACTGCTTGACCTTGTCCTCGGGTAGCTTCCACAGAGGCTCTGGCTCTGCTTTAAAGGTACAGGGAATGGACCCTCCAGTATCCCTCTTGCCTGGAGCTGGGTTCCAAGGTTTCCATGGTTGCTGCCTTCCTGAGTGCATTCCTTGTTGAAGTGGCTTGGACAATTGCAGAGGCTTCTCTCTGCCTTCTGTTCTACAGCTCTCTTTCTCTTGGCTGTGTTACTGCCGGTGTCTGTTCTCATGTCCGTGTCTGTTCTCCTTCCTGTTCCTGTGCTTGTCCTGTAAGACTGAATCTGAAGCCGGTTTAAAATGGCTTCCTCCTGCAGCCACACCCCTCTGGTTGCTCAGGTGCAAATCATTAGAGCTGCCTTCAGCTCTTACGTCATGGCTCTGGATGAGCTCCGTTCTGGCTGAAAGCTTCCTGTTGCCATGGGAACCTGGCTTACTCTCATTTTTAAAGGTAAAGTGCTCGCTATTTTCCCATTCCATCTGTTCAGGAGTGCTTTCGGTACCACAATACGCAGCATTGCTAGGAAAGGGGAAGTGCTACTGACAGGAGATTTCAATATGCCAGATGTTGATTGGCACATTCCTGCTGCAGTATCATCTAGAAGTAAGGAGATCCTGGATTCTCTACAGGGAGAACTATTCAGGCAATTGGTAACAGACCCCACACGTGAAGGGACCATACTGGACTTGGTGCTTACCAATGGTGAAAGTGTTTCTGATGTTGTAGTGGGAGATCATTTTGCATCCAGTGATCACCAGATGGTGTGGTTCAGTATTAGGACTAGGGCTGTTAGAATCCATTCAAAGGTGAGGATCTTAGACTTTAGGAAGACTAACTTTGTGAAGATGGGCCAATACCTCAGGGAGTCGTTAATGGGATGGGAACAGCTGGGGGGATGTAGAAAAACAGTGGGAAAAACTGAAAGGGGATATTTTAAGGGCAACCAACCTTTTTGTTAAAATGGTAAATAAAGATAAAAGGAAAAGGAGACCGCTATGGGTTTCGAAAGAAGTAGTTGAAAAAGTGAAGAAAAAGAGGGAGGCCTTCATGAAATACAAGAGATCACAGAGAGAGGAAGACAGGCATCTGTATTTGGAAAAACTTAGAGAAGCTAGCAAAGTAGTCAAGAAGGTAAAGATTCAGAAGGAGGAGGAAATAGCCAATGCAATAAAATGGGGGGGGGGGGGGAATAAGACATTTTTCAGATATATTAGTGAGAAGAGGAATGGCAAAAGTGGTATTGTCAGACTCAAGGGTGCAGGGGAGGAATATGTAGAAGCTGATAAGGATAAAGCAGAATTGCTTAACAAATATTTTTGTTCTGTGTTCACAAATGAAGAACCAGGAGCAGGACCTCAGAAAATACCCACAAATAGGAAAAGAAGCGAGGGACATCTTGAACAATTTTCAGAAGACTGTGTTCGTGAGAAACTAGCTCAACTTAAAGTAGACAAAGTGATGGGACCGGATGGGATACACCCTAGAATACTGAGGAAACTTGGGGACGTTCTAGCAACTCCACTGACTGACCTTTTCAATGCCTCGTTGGAGTCGGGAGTGGTGCCAAAGGACTGGAGAGAGGCTCATGTGGTGCCTTTACACAAAAGTGGAAGTAAGGATGTGGTTGATAACTACAGGCTGGTTAGTTTAACTTTGGTGGTGAGTAAATTATTGGAACCGCTGCTAAAAGAGAAAATAGTGAGGTTTCTGGAGTCCAGCGGATTACAGGATCCGAGGCAGCATGGATTCACCAGAGGCAGGTCTTGTCAGACAATCTGATTGATTTCTTTGACTGGGTGACCAGGTAGTTGGACCGAGGGAGAGCTCTAGATGTGGTGTATTTAGATTTCAGTAAAACCTTTGACACTGTTCCTCACAGGCGACTTATAAACAAACTGAGCACGCTAGGGATGGACCCTAAAGTTACTGCTTGGGTTAGAAATTGGTTGGGTGGGAGGCGACAAAGAGTACAAGTAAATGGAGCTCACTCTGAGGAGAAGGATGTTACCAGTGGTGTGCCCCAGGGATCTGTCCTTGGTCTGATTCTTTTTAACATCTTTGTTAGTGATATAGCAGAAGGGCTGTCGGGTAAGGTTTGCCTCTTTGCGGATGATACCAAAATCTGCAATAGAGTAGACACCCAGGAAGGTGTAGATAACATGAGGAGGGATCTAGCTAAGCTTGAAGAATGGTCTAGAATTTGGCAGCTGGGATTTAATGTAAAAAAATGTAAGGTCATGCATTTGGGCTGCAGCAATCCAAGGGAGCAATACAGTATAGGAGGTGAAGTATTTTTGTCCACTAAAGAAGAGTGGGACCTAGGCGTGGTTGTGTCCGATGATCTTAAATGTGTAGATCTTTATCTTTCTTTATCTTTTTTGAAGCATTTTATATACCACTCACACCACAGGGGCACCAGAGTGGTTCACAATAACAAAAACAAGGCCGCTAAAAAAAGGAAAGGAACGCCATAAAAAGAGAAAGTAAGAGATAGGGCAGTACAGGGAAAGAATAAAGCAAAACAAAAAAACTGAGCAAAATAATGCATTGGAGCAGAGGGTTGGGAGACAGCACATTCAGCGAGGTGGGGGAGGTAGGATAGCAGGAGGGGGGTGGAAGATGAAAGGCAGAGGAGAATAGATGGGTCTTCAGCATGGTCTTGAAGGTTTTGTAGGAGGGTTCATAACATGAGGAGGGATCTAGCTAAGCTTGAAGAATGGTCTAGAATTTGGCAGCTGGGATTTAATGTTAAAAAATGTAAGGTCATGCATTTGGGCTGCAGCAATCCAAGGGAGCAATATAGTATAGGGGGTGAAATACTTTTGTCCACTAAAGAAGAGCGGGACCTAGGCGTGGTTGTGTCTGATGTTCTTAAAGTAACTAAACAGGTAGAAAAGGTGACGGCAAAAGCTAAAAGTATGCTTGGGTGCATACGGAGAAGAATTGCTAGCAGAAAAAAGGAGATGATAATGCCTCTGTATAAGTCTTTGGTGCGACCTCATTTGGAGTATAGTGTGCAATTCTGGAGACCGCACCTTCAAAAGAATGTGAACAGGATGGAGTCGGTGCAGAGGGTGGCTACTAAAATGATTAGTTGTCTTCATTATAAATCATATGAGGACAGACTGAAGGATCTTAATATGTACACCTTAGAGGAAAGGCGGGATAGAGGTGATATGATTGAGATGTTTAAATACCTCCGTGGCATAAATGTTCAGGGAGAGAGCCTCTTTCAATTGAAAGCAAGTTCTGCTACGAGGGGACATGGGATGAGGGTGAAGGGAGATAGATTCAGGAGTGATATGCGGAAATATTTCTTTACGGAAAGAGTAGTGGATCCATGGAATAGTCTCCCAGTGGAGGTGGTAGAGATGAGTACAGTAGCTGAATTCAAAAAGCATGGGACAAACACAGAGGATCTCTAAAGGTAAAAAGGGGACTGTTGTAGTTGTTGATATGGAAGGACAGACTAAATAGGCCATGTGGTCTTTTTCTGTCATCATATTTCTATATTTCTAAATAATTTGAGCATCCTAGCATTAGACCCTAAAATGACCGATTGGGTTAGAAATTAATTGAGTGGAAGGCAATAAAGGTACTTGTAAATGGAGCTCACTCTAAAGAGAATGGTGTGACCAGCGGTGTGCTGCAGAGATCTGTCCTTGGTCCAATTCTTTTTAACATCTTTGTTAGTGATATAGCGGAAGGGCTGTCGGGTAAGGATTGCTTCTTTGAGGATAATGTCAAAATATGCAATAGAGTAGACACCCTAGAAGGATTAGATAACATGAGGAGGGATATAGCTAAACGAAGAATTGTCAGGAATTTGGCAGCTGAGATTTAATCCTAAAAAGTGCAGGGTCATGCATTTGGGCTGCAAAAATCCAAGGGAGCGGCGCAGTATAGGTGGTGACGTGCGTCTGTCCACAAAAGAAGAGCGGGACCTGGGGGTGATTGTTTCTGATGATCTTAAGATCACTGGCAAAACTGGAGATTCAGCGCTGGAGATCGGATAAGCTCTGGCACTGATTTCCCAGTTTCATTTTTGGTTGTGGCAGTCAGACACCATGGTCGGAATATTTATCCCATGAACTGTGAATATTGACCCTTTTGTTTTTGTAATGTGGCTTTTTCATACACATCAGCTGTCCACTGAAAGGCTTCACACAGATAATTGTGTGAATAAATTTTATGCAGTAGTCAAGAAATAAGTGATAGGAATATGTAAGTCGAAATATTCATTACTTTTAGGACTCATAATGAAGCGTAGAGGGCATCTTGCTTTGTAGATGTATATTCAAGCATCTGGAAATATAATTCATTTAAATAAAGCCTTAAAGATATTTTTTGCATAAGCACAAATGGATTTACAATACATACTCTGGCACATAGGGGCATGCATGTTTCTCTAATGAAGTCCTGGCTTGCACAGGTCACCAATAATGAGGGGGAACGTGTGCCACTGACATATTTTGTAAGTGCAACCACGTCACTCCTGAGCTAAGAATATATTTTAACCAAAAGCTGAAAGATAGGATTATTCTTGCTGTAATGTTACGGTTACCTTTGTCTCAGACTAACCATCCAGCCTTCGCTGGTTTGTGTTGCAATTCCGTTCACAACTCGGAGATGCTTTGACGACGCACAAGAATGGGCAGAATCTGAAAAGAGGTCCAAACATCACATTACAATTGGTCTGTGGAATTTCAAAACCTACTGACAACAGAAGGTTACTGTATCTCAATGTTAATTGAGATTCATTAATTGAACTGTAAACACATATAAACATTTATGGTAAGAAGAAAATTCTCATTTTTTAGGTCAGTTTGAAAAATTTCACCTCTGAAGAGAAGAGGTGGCGCTGGGGATGGGACTAGGGTGGGTTGGGATTAGAGTGCAGTAATTCTGTCAATTTCATTTTGAAATCCTTACACCTGCTTTTCACTATATTGCCACAGGTAGTTTTAGGTCTGAAAAGAATACAAGGTAAAGACTCCCATCAGCATCGGCCCCTCAGCTCATTTCCAAAGGGAAAATCCATGAACAGTTTCTCTTTGAAAATCAACTTGCAGATCTATGGCTTCAAAGTACCAGCAGATCTTCATACCTCATGAGCACTGTTCCCTCTAAGCTGTGCACGTGTGCACACGCAGACAGCTCACCGAGCGAGCGCACAAAAATTACGGCTCTGATTCTGATAGAAAACAACACAGATGTCTGAAAATTTAAAAGTTATGATTGTAATTACTAGAAATTTCCTGCTTCATTAAGTAATCGTCTATTTTCATTTAATTTGATTAAAATCAATGTGGTGTACATACTGTATTCTGACGTGTAGTCAAATTTTAAAGTATATAACTCCGAGTGTCATTATGTGGCGCACAAAAATTTAACCTTCCTTCAAAAGCTGCACACAGCTGATATTTTATGCGCACACAGCCTACAGAAAATTAGAGGGAACATTGCTCATGAGCAACTGAAAGATTGCCCTGTTTACCAGGGTTAAACATGAAGGGGCACTTTCCAAACAGCCTACCTAGGTACAAAGCACATGAGCTCTTTATATTGGCAGATAGAGATGCACATGCCAAATTTTGGGATGGGTTTATTAGTTTATTTCATTTTTTTTGGTTGTTCCTGTGTGTTAAAATATTTAAACTGCACTGTTTCTGATTAGCTTGGATTAAACTCATTTAGGGGCCATGTTTACTAACCACGCTATCAGGTAGCAGAAGATTCAGTGCACATCAAATGCACTGTGGTAAACATTAGCACATGCCAAAAATGTGGTCATGATAAAAATCCCATGCTACCTGAATAGCACAGGTCCGGGCTGAAATTGTGCCGTTCATGGGTACCACATGCACATCACGCTTAGGGTTATGTTTACTAAGGGCGTTAAGGTAACAGGCATTAACATCAGTGATAAGGGGTGTTACATGCCAAAAGGGCGCTGGGCAGGTAGGAGACATTCTGGCGGAAAGGGTGCAATAGGCCATTTAACATCGGGCATGAAGGTGTCAGGCATGCACCTTAACGTCCGAAAACAGCTGTAACCCTAACACTGGCTATAGGAGCACCAAGGAAAGTCAATGTAAAGGTGATGGATGGAAGGACAGGTGGGAGCGTATGGACCTACCATACTCGTGGGCACCCTAATTGGCAGCCAGTAAAGTGGATGAGCAAGTGGGAGGCAGCTGTACCAATGCACAGTGGGGTGCCAATGTAAAATGATGCAATGTCAGTGCATGGTATAGGATGGGGAAGACGTGTCTTCCAGCGGAGCCAGAAGTGGCAGGATGTGTGCAGCAATAGGAAGGAAGATGATGTTGCTAACAAGGATGAAGACATAGTCCGCCTCACCCAAAAAAAATTAGGGAAGAGAAGCATGCTGCATATCTCCTTAATTATTGCATGGCTAAGGTGATACCAAGGGGTCTCAGAATGTACAAGGCCCCGGGGATGCATTTAGATGATAAAACATTTATCAGTACTTGGAATGCTATATTGAATAAATGTTCACTGGACCTAATGATCCTCTTGATATGTACATCTAAGCAGAAGACTGATTTGGCTCACCTCTCTGTTGGATAATTCACTGTTGAAATAAATTGCCATCCCCAACGTATTTGTACTGTGAGTGAAAATGTGTACCAGTGCCACTTGGAAGGCCTGATATCAGACATGTAGGACTCAAACCTGTCCCAGCCACACAGCTACCATACAACAGCTCAGACAAATGTACAGATAGCAACTGCACAGGTGTCATCCAAACGGGGCAAATGGGGCATGTACGGGCATGAGGTGGTACCTGCAGGTGGCCATCTGAGGGGTAGGATGTGTCCACATGTATTGCAGAGATGTAATGGAACCAAAGCTGTACAGTAATAGTTATGATGTTATACATGACTCATGTTGCCCAAGTAGGTTACAGCTGTATGCATGTAACTGCCTGTTAGTATATCGCTGTAGCAGTGCAGTCACACCGGGGTGCATCTTACTGTCAATTGGTAATGTCTGATGATAAACAGGGACTGTAAGGACCTGCAGTCAGCTGAACCATTGGTGGGTTAAGTGATCAGCTCAAGGTCACAAGGAGGTGTTGTCTGTCCATGAAGGTTGTGGCAGACATAAAATACGACAGAAATGTCACATAAGGAGTGGTAGTGGCCTCAAAGCAGGGACCTGCCATCTGCAGGGTGAACGTGTCAGACCCCCTGCAATGGGCTGCAGCAGAGTCAATAAAGCCATGCTCTCAGAAGATGATAATGGGGAAGAGCATGTTTGATGACCAAAAGTGTGGCCATTATGCATAACAAAATAGAAGGATGAGTGTCTGCAAGTCACAGCAGTGCCTGGACTGTTACAGGCGGGGAAATGACCTGAGTAACACAAAGGCGCAAAATGAACAAGTTGGAATCAAACCCCTGTCCCCTGCTTATGGGGACATTGCACTAACCATTATGCTACACCTCCCCATATCTCAAACCTGCAATGTCTGGAGTCAAAGAGCCTGCAGGTCTCTGCCTAACCTGTCTGCTGTGTGTGCCGATATAGGTTAACCCCTCCAGCACCCATGATGCACTGCACACACAGAACAGCAGTCTGCAGCTGACCACCAAATGGAGAATGGACTGATTCACCACATCAGCTCAGTACGATGCACTGACAGTGTGTGCTTCAGTCACATAACAGCTACAAACCACTGAGTTTTCCAGCCATGCATACCAACTGAGGACAGTCCCCTGGTCAGCACACATTGCATGTGCACAGAGCAACCATGTGAACCCAGGCTCGGGATAAAAGGCATGGACACACAGCATTTTATTCAGTGATTGGGCCCCCCAGGACAGGAAGCGAACCCACATCACTGGAGCCAGACACTATCTTGCACTATGTGGATACATAGCTGTGCCATGGTCACTGCTCAGTCAGAGTGAGAGTGCCCTCCCAGCATGTCATGCTGTGGCTACCCAGGCCATGCATGTGGCAGATGGGCACTATGATGTCTCATCCATTCACTCTACCTCCCATGCAGATCCATCCTGGCTATCTTCCATGTTTCAGGCCATACCCACAATACTATGCTCCTCATCCTGCACATTTGCAGACTAACACTGGGAACAGCTTAGGCAATGCGAGGCTCAGTGAGGTGTAGAAAGTCACAAAAAATGGAAAAACATACATACACACACACACATACTCATATCACTGCGCTGTGTAAAAGTGGGGATGGTTGGCATTTCTGCCTCCCACTTGGGTCTCAATATCAACTCAAGCATTGTTAACGTGTGCTCATTGTGCAGGGGCTAGTAGCACACTCTAATGTTAATGCCTGCACAATATGCCTGACTCTTCATCCAGCTGTGGATAGTCGAGCCTGTCTGTGTGGCTGATGGGTGTTTGTATCCTTGCTGGCCAATTCATTAGGGATTGCACAAGCTGGTGTTCTACCTGTACTGTAGGCTAAAGTTTAGCCACAGGGACATGCAATGCATGATCCCCAGCCAGGACTTGAACCAGTGACCCTCAATTCATATACACACCAACTGTGTGCATTGAGCCACAGTGCTACCACATAGTTACAACAATCCCTGGGGTTGACATGCTTTCCATCAGAAATACCTTGACATGTTGTAATACACATGGTGCACAGGACCAGGACATGGCTTTGGTCTGCTTTCGGCGGGTGCCACTTCCCCCTCTGCCAACACCACCACACCATGTTGACATGCTCGTGTGCTGTCAGTGTTGGTGGCGCACAGTCCCAGCCCATCCAACATGTGGGTTGCCAGGTGCCTAGGGTGCAAAATCTGGATGGTAGTGGCAGAGGCATACATGAATGGCCACACAGTCCCCCCCTCCAACTATCTACCTCTGCAGGGACCATATCACCGCCTGCCAATGATATGTCTCGGGGGAAGATGACAGACACTGCTGTGGTAGTCCCCTGGGCACCTGCATGTTGCAGCTACATGGAGGGCTACAGCTGCTGGCACTATCGGCCTCTTCCCCCACAGCTGGGTTCAGCAGCAGTAGGGAGGGCAGCCGGAATCTCTGCCTGGGTGCCAGGATCCTTGGACCGCCCCATATGGCACATCTCTTTTCCACAGCAGTAGCATGTCTGTGTGCTGCCACAGTCACTGTGGGATCATGATGGACCTCACAGACAGTAATGCAGATGGCAGGGTACCCCTATGAGGAGAGGCTAAAGAGGTTGGGGCTCTTCAACCTGCAGAAGAGATGGCTGAGGGGAGATATGATAGAGGTCTATAAATTAATGACTGGAGTGGAACGGATAAACGTAGATCGATTGTTTATACCAACAAAATGTAGAAAGAATAGGGGACATGCAATGAGGCTACAATATAGCCCATTAGGACTACTAAGGGAAAATATTTTTTCAGTCAACATGTAATCAAATTCTGGAATTTGTTGCCTGAGGATGTAGTAAAATCTGTTAGTGTAGCTGGGTTTAAAAAAGGTTTGGAGAGGTTCCTGGAAAAAGGTCGATAAATCATTATTAAAGAGGACCTGGAATATCCACTGTTTTCCCCAATAAAAGCATTGTGGATCTTGTGTGTCTTTTGAGGAAACTGCTGGGTACTTGTGACCTAGATTGGCCACTGTTGGACATAGGATACTGGGCATGATGGACCTTGGTCTGACACAGTCTGGCATATCTTATAATCTTATGTTCTTATGTACCACCTGAGCAGCTGCCTGGTCTGACCTATGCACCAGCAACCCCCACTGCATGACCCACGTGCCACCTCCTTTGTCCCATTTGCACCATCAACATTGTGCCCTTTCATACTTGGGCACTATGCTGTTGCTGATAATGGACCATTACTATCACTATCTTGGGCTTCCCTGCCTGTGCATCACATTGCAGACATTAAAATAGGTTCTCTTCTCAAAATACACCCTTTCAGTGAGGTTTTACTTTGCATTAGGGTCCCCAGCATTAAAGGGCTTTAACACACATTAGCGCAACAGGCATTAAGAGAACACCCATTGTTAATGCCTTCTCTCCACCCCGTTAATATCCACTCTCCGCCTACAGTGCCCTTTATGCTGCTGGAACCTTTAACACCCATTAAAGCAGCTTTTTTTGCTGCGTTAAAGGTGCAAGGGTGCCGATAACGGGTATTAATGGCACATTGGCTCCCTTAACGCCCTTTAGTAAATATACCCCTTAGTGCCGGCGACTTTGACGCGTGCTCACAGGCAATGTTGCACTTCGTGTGGACACACTTACTGCCACCTCAGTGAGTGGCATTAAGTCGACACACATTCAGCACATCAAACAACATAGCCGAGTGCCTCGAACACATGAACACCTGGCTCGCCAACAATAACCTCAAGGTAAACTTTGATTAGACTGAAGCAACGTTCATTTCCAGGAGCACCACATTCAACCCACCCCAAGAACTCAACATACTATACAGGACAATTACAACAAAGGACGAAGTAAAATATCTCGGTGTCACCATAGACAAGAACCTGAATCTCCAATCCCACATAAACAAGACTGAGGCAAAAGCAAATCACTGATTAAAGATCATCAGACGACTCAAGCCAATCCTCAGCCAGGAACATTTCTGCACCGTTTGCCAGGCAGTCATCACCCCCATACTGGACTATGGAAATTCATTATATCAGGGGTTACCCAAACACTCTATACACCCACTTCAATTGGTTCAAAACACTGCAGCACACATAATCACAGGCACAGCTAAATACAAGCACATAACACCAGTACTCCGACAGCTACACTGGCTACCAATAAGGGCAAGGGCAAAATTCAAGGGAACGCTAATCATTTTCAAGACCTTACACCACTGCTCAGCAGAAATTTTACAGACCACAATAACCAAAGACACAAGCAGTAGACCCAGGCGAACCCAAGGCAGCAATAGACCACGCACCCCAGCCGGATACCACAAAATGAAGCAAGCAACTTCCAGAAGAGCCATATCACTCTCAGCACCGGACCTATGGAACTCTCTCCCTGAGGAACTAAGAGCACAAAAAGACCTCAAGGACTTCTGCAAATCCCTCGAAACCCACCTGTTCATGGACTCATTTGAAGAAGTACCATAACTCCCAATATACACAGCCTTGCCGATACAGCCACCGAACACCAAAGACTCAGTCCTGGGACTCAACCCCCAGAAATATATGTATGTCTTGGCATCCCTCTGTTGAATGTAGATCCCTGTTATGTCCCTAACCACCTTGATTGAAGGATAAGGCGGTATACAAAACTGGCTAAATAAATAAATGGGTGTGGCACAAAATCCCTGCTAGCTACATGGTGAAATGCCAGGCATGTCTCCATTTTTTAGTGTGGATCCAGAGCTCATTTTTTGGTTGGAACATGCAGTAGGCCCATGCATTTTAGTAAACATTCTTCTTAGTGTATGAAATTTGCATACATAATACAGTTAGAAGCCACTGAAAATATACTATTTGCAAACTGCACATGTTAAAACAGAAAAAAATGAAGCAAAATAACATGGCATAAGAGTTACCGTCGATCTTCCTTATGTCATCTGAAATGCTAGCAGACTTTACACCTGATTGTCTAAAGGAAAGCAGCGCACTTGCATTTCATTTAACAATTCTAGATGCATACAAAACACTCTGACCTTTGCTCTAGAGGCTCTGTATGCACAAAAAGTCTATTATTTTTGGTTGTTGATTTGTAGTGTTTTGAATGCAAAATGGCACAAAAGAAAACAAACATTATGATTGAAAATTGAGAGCACGTGGCTTCTTTGCACCTCTTTTTTTTTTTTTTTTTTACCTGTAGGCAGATTTTGACCAGAAATGCAATTTCTAATTGGTCCATTTCTCCTCAAATAGGTTTCAAAGTGAGTGGAGTACTGCACTAGACATTCACCCCCACTCGGGATGACGTCATTTACACGCTCCGTGAAGAAGACAAAAAGCCACAGTCCTGAAACTTCTCAGAGGGGCATGTTTGGATTGAAAACCTGCACAGATGCCCATGTGTTCACATCATGCCAATGGCGCATCCATTCCCTTGCCATTGGCATGATGTGAACTCAGGGCACTGTGGTAAGCCAACACACTACTGCAACTAATGTTACCCACAGATGCCACGGCATTAGCTGCGCCCATGCTAAAGGCACCCATCATGCCACCCACTAACTGCAATGTGCTGTTGATGCCCCAACACATCTTGTCTGCACCCAATCACGGGCTAACCTACTAGCATGAGATTTTTCAGTGAATGGTGGCATGCTAGCGGTAAGTGACGTTTAGTAAACACGTCTTTTGTACTCAACATGGCTGCAAAATACCTGCATCATTTGTCTTTATATGTTAACAGGCGCAAAGCACATGTAATCAGTAGGCAGTATGTTTACTAAAATGCACTAAGTTAGCATGCAATTGAGGCCACAAATCTGTATATATCGATCCCCCTGCTCTTACCACATTGCATTTGCGCAGCATCGCACTAACCAGCATGCAGGTGCAGTTAATGCACCCATGTTAGTGCCATGGATTATCCTGGTTAGCATGAATATTAGACCCTTAGCACTTTTGAAAACTCCTTCAAACCTTATGCAGAAAGGTGAAAGATAAACCAGTGCTGGAGAATTAATACCAGTCAATAGAGGCATTTCTCAATGGATGTATTTGAAGAACGGGACCGACAGACATTTGCAAAGCCAAAGTGTGAGGGATATGTATTCATGAGCATGCAGCTGGTTCATTTATGTGTCTAACAATTTAAAGTGCAGGCAAATTGCTTATACATGTATATATGTTCAAATTAACGTGTACAATCAATTGTGCACATTTTTAAGTTATTTTGCTTATAAAATGTATGCTTAAAAAATGTATCAATCAAACAAATGCTTGTAAATCATGAAAAATTCAATAAAACATTTTTTGGCCAGACACCCCTCCCCCCAAGAGTAATAGAATTCAGTAGCAAGAGTTGACCTGGTTCGAGCAGCGACATCAAGGTTAGGATCACACTGCGGCTTCTTCTCATCTTGGCAAATCACTTAAGCCCCCATTGCCTCCATCGCATGCCGCTGGTTGTGAGCACAGGAACAAGACAATCCCTAAGGTCCGCGAGCTACTGCTGAGGAGTTAAATCCCTCAGCTACTGCTGAGAAGGAGTTAATTCCCTCTCACTCCCTTGCATATGGAGGTGGCTATTGTCAGTCTCCCCACATAGCTTCTAGGCCTGTAGTTTGTACTCTTAGAAAAGCAAACCAGTTTCAAAGGAAAACTCCCTGGGAACTCTCATAAGATTTATAAACTGCCTTTGCAGTAAAACTAAGCAAGATAGCACCTAATAAAATATCTATCATAGGACAAAACCAAGACAAAACATGACTTAAAATAAAACATGAAATCTGCATAAAATGAGCCACGGGTCCAAATATACCTGCAGGGTTTAGAGCCTGGAAATTATCAATGATAAATTTTAAAAAAGTCCATGTATTAGATGTTGGGATAGCTCTGATTTCCAGGTACCATGCGAGGATTGGAGGCATCCTAGGCGTTCTCTCAGTCCTGCCACACCCCCACCCCCATTACCACTGCTGCAGCCCCCCTTTGACGCAGATTTACAATTTATGCCTGGAGGACTGGTGCTGTATGTGGCTGCCTACTTTGCCTAATGATAATGCCGACCTTCCTTGTCCAGCTCCCAGCACCATCCCTTAGGATTTTAAAGGAAATTTTTTTCATAGGCAAATGCACCACCTTTTAGAATTTCCCCCATATAGAATATGCTACGTCCACACACTGCAGTGGAGATTGTGTAGCACAACTTCCCAAACCTGCTCTGAAGACCTCACAGCAAGTCTGGTTTTCAGGATATCCACAATGAATATGAATGCAATAGATCTGCAGGCAATTTATATCATGCATATTCATTGTGGCTGTTCTGATGTAGCTATTTTTCTATAATGAAAGTTCATTAATTCACTCACCATCTAAATTGGCCACAGGAGGTGTTGTGTCATCTTCACCTGAACAAGTTTCAATTTACAAAAAAAAGAAAATAAGTAAGCAAAGATTAAATGAAAATCCCCACAATGCTTCATATCCAAAGATTTGACACAACTGTTTATAAATGTATTGTAAGATGTTATTTTTTAACATACACAATCACTTTAATTTACGTATTTAGTCCATTTAAGCTCAGAGCACTACAAAACAACATAACATAGAATCAGTGAAGCCTAAAAAGCCGATAAGAACTTCACATAGTCCATAGCTGTCTGTGTGCTAATCCACAGTGGGTGAGCTGAAGCTTGTCTGTGTGCATATGTTCAACCAATCCCAGATTATGTTAGCATGCATGTGCTAGAATTAGGCTAAATGTACATGCAGATGAAGGAAGGTAACATGCTTTTTAGATGTTAACCGGGACACAGAGAGATTACGGTTTGCTCACCTCCAAATGCTGTTTAAAGCACACTCATTAAGTAAATCAGAGCAGCAGTTAACTTAGTTCAGACACTATTTTAAGGGTTCAGCTAACAGCCTATTTTAGAAAATACATGGAGGTCAGAACTGAGACATTGTGGTGACAATTTAACCGCTTTGACCCGGTGAAAAGCGGGATATAAATATAGCTAAATAAATAAATAAACATTCACAATCCCAGCAGTATTTTAGAAAAGACTCTGCTAAACATGGAACCTTTTCTAACATATTGAGTACAGATGTGAAGGGCTGCATGTCTATATGCCGATATGTGGAGCTGGGGTGTGTGGCATCTTACAAACCTACACATCAGAAAAAACGACAACGAGCATTCTACACCTTCTACTTGTGACGACACATGTGGACAATGTATTTCAGACCTTAAATGTGTACCTTGCCAATTATGCTGCAAACTATCCATAATTCAAAGGCATCAATTTTCTTCCTGTCTTTTTTTTTCACTTTCCAACTTTTGCATCCACGTTATTGAAAATACCATGGCTCGGACAAGTTGAGAATATTGTCTAGGTCCTTCATAGCCATTCTGCCAAGAGCAATGCATCATCTGATTTCTTGACTGCCTGTTGTTTCTTTATTGATTATTGACCCAAGCTGGTTAAAATTGTCTACTACTTCTATTTCTTCTCCATCAGAGGATGGAATGACTGATTTTGCCAGTGGTCAGGATCTTTGTCTTCTTCATGTTAAGAAACATGCCCATTTTAAGACTATATTCCTTGATCTTGATAAGTAGATGTTAAAGATTGCCTTCACTTTCAGCCAGTATCATGGTATGGTCAGCATAGTGAAGGATGTTGATGAGTCTTCCATCGATCTTCAGACCTTGGTTGCCCTCTGATGATCTGCTCTGCATATAAAGTATGGGGAAAGTATTCAGCCTTGCCATACACCTCTCCTTGTTCTGTTTGAACTGTTGCTTCTGATTAATGTAAAGGTTGTGCATGAGAAATATCAGCTGTCCTGATATACCCATGAGGCCCGATATTCATTTGGACAGCCTATTACAGCAAGTGGATGAAACTGTTACTATACTTACAAGGCTCTTCCAGGAAATTTGGAAGACAAATTCATGGCCAACTGACTGGAAAAGATCTGTGTTATACCAATAATGAAGAATAGTGACCAGACTGACTGTGGAAATTATCGCACAATTGCTCTGATCCCACATGCCAGCAAGATTCTACTCAAGATCATTCAGCAGAGACTACAACCACACCAGGAATGAAAACTGTCTGACGTGCAAGCAGGGTTTAGGAAAGGGTGAGGAATGAGAGACATCATCACGGATATGAAATGGATCCTTGAAAAGACAAAAGAATACCAAAAGGATATACATATGTGTTTTATTGACTACAGCAAGGCTTTTGACTATGAAAACCATGAGAAAATCTGGGCCACATTAAGAAGCATGAGTATACCAGAACACCTGAAAGTTCTCTTGCTCAACTTTTACAATGATCAAGCAGCAACAGTTCGAACGGAACTAGGAGAATCAGAATGGTTTAAAATCAGCAAAGGTGTATGACACCAGAACTTCCAGGGTAGCATTCTCCGAAATGCTTCCCATTCCACGCGCAGGACCCAAAAGGCAGGCAGAGCTCCGGAGTCTCAATGCGTGGATGAGACAATGGTGCAGAGATGAGGATTTTGGATTTGTTAGGAAATGGGGAACATTCTGGTGGAAGTAGGGGCTCTTCCGAAGGGATGGGCTTCACCTTAACCGGGATGGAACCAGGCAGCTGGCATTAACCTTTAAAAAGGAGATAGAGCCGCTTTTAAACTAGATAATAGGGGAAAGCCGACAGTGGCCCAAGAGCGCATGGTTCGGAAGAATGTATCCTTGAAGGATACTACCAAAAGCAGAAAAGTTCCAAAAAACAGTAAAGTAGCCCAAATGCCCTCGAGTATGGAGCAGACAGAGCTTAAAGATTCCAAATTACCCATGTCCACCAATAGCCAGATTAATACGAATAAAATACAGTCTCTAAAATGCTTGCATGCAAATGCTAGAAGTCTAAAAATAAGATGGAAGAGTTAGAATATATAGCACTAAATGATAACCGTGGTATCCGGATGCCCTACTCGGCATGGGTCCACCCCCCCCCCTTTCATCACCCCGCCCCCCCCCAACCATTGGAGGGAGGAGTAGCCTAGTGGTTGGGGCAAGGTACTTCAGGCCGGAAGGTCAGAGGTTCAAATCCCACTAGAGGACAGCAACCTTGGGCCGGAAGGACTGGGGTTTCTAGTCCCACAGATGCTCCTTGTGGTCTTGGGCAAGCCACTAAACCCTCCATTGCCCATGTTCCCTGTAAGTATTAGTGTATGTGTCTCATATCCCCGCGTGTTAAATGTATCCCCCAATTGTGTTGTGACCGCTTTGATTGAAGGATAAGGCGGTATACAAAACTGTCTAAATAAATAAATTGACAAAGCACACGGACGTCGAGTATTGGTGTTAAAGCATGGTCGCAGCTTTTATTAACAGTAAGAACACCTGCCCAACATGGGCCAATTCAGTAATGCAAACCATAACAGAGAAGAGACCCCCCCCCATCCACCCGTCATCTGGATGATGCCCCCCACCAGCCGTATAGCAAAGTGGAGCACCATCCAACCCACCCCCCCCCCCCCCAGTTACCCCTTCAGGCCCGCCTCGCCATTTTAGCAAAGGCCGGCTGAAGGGGTTGCCTAATTCCGGGTAGAGACCCCAACCGGGACGTCTCCCCCAACCCGCATAGCCGTGCCGCTCACATGAAAGCGGCCTCCAGCTGAAATGAGCCGCCGGGTCAACGAGCACCAGCTCGCCACCCCGCCACCGGCGCTAGGTAGCACGCTATCCTAGCACCGCCCCCCAAATGAAAGCTGCGACCAACACCACGACTCTAGCGCCTCCTGCCAGTCGTTCAAAAGAAGGTCCTGCCCCACCGGGGCAAGATGAACCCCGTCAAGCCTGTACAAACCAGCACAGGTGACGTCCGCCCAAGGGTGCCGAACCTGGAGCCCACCCGTCTGCTGGACCCAGCGCCCAATCTGCCTGTTAATCTTGCACAGACCCCTCGACCAACGCCGCTGGGTCCAGCAAGCAGGGCGAGGTATAACATCCGACCAAACAATGGCCACCCCAGGGAGGACCCCTCGCAACAGGGCAATGTCTCCCTGAATGATCCCGATGAGTTGCCGGCAAGCCCAACCGGCAATGTCATTGCCACCCAGATGCAAGAGCAGCCCGACCGGCCGCTGGCACCATCCAAGCTCCGTTCAAACACAGTCCAGGAGCTGGTCCCAGTGCATGCCGTGGCGGCCCATCCAGCACAGCCGCACACCGGCGCCGGCGAGACCCAGGTGAGGACCCAGCGGCCGAACCGCCGCGCGCCGCTCCGCCCAGTAGACAAATGAGTGCCCGATGATCCACCAGTCGCCGGAAGCCGCGCCATCTGAAAGCAGAAAGAACGGACTACCACGAGCACGCAACCCTGCAATAGGAAACAAAGGATTAGTGCCCCCAGCCCCCCCACCCCCTGTTTTCCACCCACACCGTGGGCAGTCCTCCGCCTCGGCAGAACCCCAACGCTACTCCGCACCGCCACCAACCGGCGGGCGAATGTACCCGGCGTAAGCAGCTGATCGCCAACGGCCAATGCGCCGAATCACCAGCGGGGCTAACCCCGCAGCCGCCGCGCTGGTAGCCGCTCCAATCCGGAACGAGTGCGAAGCATAACCCCGCTCGTCACAACCCAAAGCCCGCAGGGCCAAGCGTAGCACAGCTGTGAACTGAAACTGCGTCACCGGCTTGCCGTCCGCATGAATGAAAAACTGGCTGCAAGCAACCGGGCGCTGTCGCGCGTACGCTCTAAGAGCCTGAACGGGACAGGACAACAATGGCGGGATGGCGCTCAGCAGGACCCAGCCCCCTTTACCAGACTGGTCGGTCTTAGAACGTGGAAGGAAAATGCGAACACGCGCAAGATCCACCCGAACATGCCCCACAGCCAGCCCCCCAAAAGCCCCACGCCGCGCCGACCGAGGAACCAACTCGGACACCCGGAAGGCGCCGAAAAAAGCCGTGGTAAACAAGGCGTGAAACAGCACCGCCTCAAAGCCCGAGGCGGCCACCCGCGGCAAAACCTCACAGAGCTGCAACAGGAGCTCATGGGAAACCGGGCGCCGCCAGTCTGGTGGCCCCGGCTGCACGCGGGCCCAACCGGCAAGCAACCGCCCAACTAAAAAGGAGACCCGCGGATTCCCACAACCAGCAGCCTTGCAAAAAAAGGAGAAGCCCGCGAGCGCCCCAGTGACAGCCGACCGTGCCCATCCCACCTTCCTCGCCCACAGCACAAAACGACCAACCATGTCATCGGGCACCACCCCACCAGCCCACCCATGCGCACGCAAAAAAGCACTCACCTGAGAGTAACCCCTGCGATACGTTGTCCAGGTACTGCGAGCCACGGACGCCGCCAACAGAACCATCAGGTCGGGGTCCCAATCGTCCAGAGATGCTCCGGGACCCGTGAGGGCAGCTCGTCCGCCCCGGGAGCCAGCCGCCGAAACTGTTCCCACTGAAAACGTGATAAAGCGTCAGCGATTGAATTCTGAGAACCCGGCACGTGCCGTGCCCGAGCGGTGACATTTAGACGCAAGCAGGCCAACACAAACACTCTCATTAAGGCAGCCACCCTGGGGCATCGGGGAGCATGACGATTAAGAACCTCAACAACCGCCGCATTGTCGCACCAGAAGACGACCCGCCGATCATGTAACCGGTCAAGCCATACCCAAAAGGAAACCACGATCGGGAAGAGCTCCAAGAAGGTGATATTCCGCGTCAAGCCGGAGCACACCCAGGCCGCAGGCCAAGGCTCCGCACACCAGGCACCGTGACAAAAGGCCCCGAAACCGGAACTACCCGCCGCGTCAGTAAACAACTGAAGGTCAAGATTCGATAACTCAGGCCACTGAAGGACAGAGCTGCCATCGAAGCCAGCCAGGAACGAGTCCCAAACCCGCAGATCCTCCCGCATCCCCGATGACACCCGAATCCGGTGATGCGGCAGCCGCACCCCCGCCATCGCCAAAGAGAGGCGCCTCGTAAAGGGGCGCCCCATGGGAAGGACGCGGCAAGCGAAGTTGAGATGCCCAACCAACGACTGCAAGACGCGAAGGGAAGTCTTCGCAGTGGCGCAGACCGAGGCCACCAGCTCACGGAGGCGACACACCTTCGACGCCGGCAAGCGGACTACCATAGCCACCATGTCAATCTCGATGCCGAGAAAGGTGAGGCAAGTAACCGGTCCCACTGTTTTGTCAGCAGCGACGGGAATGCCGAAGGAGGCAGCCACACGCAGGAAGGTGCTCAAAAGAGCGGGACAAGTCGGGGCCCGCTCGGGCCCGACAAACAGAAAATCATCGAGGTAGTGTACGATGCTGGAGACTCCCGACTGCCGCTCCACCACCCAATGCAAAAAGGTACTGAAGGCCTCAAAGTAGGCACAGGAGATTGCACAGCCCATGGGCATACACATGTCGAAGTAGTACTGCGCCTCGAAGCGAAAGCCAAGCAACGGGAAAGCTGAGGGATGAACCGGCAACAAGCGGAACGCCGATTCAATATCCACTTTCGCCAGAAGGGCCCCCGGGCCGCACCGGCGGACCAGGGAAACGGCGGCATCAAAAGAAGAGTAACGCACCGTACAGAGCTCGCGAGGTATATGGTCGTTGACCGAGTCGCCCGGAGGGCAGGAGAGGTTGTGTATCAACCGGAACTTGCCCGGCTCCTTCTTGGGGACCACACCCAACGGCGAGACTGTGAACGGGGAAAAGGGGGGGTCAGAGAAGGGGCCCGCCACACGGCCCAGGGCACACTCCTCAGAGATCTTGCGCCGCACAAAATCCCCGTGGAGCCGCACCAAGGCGGCTTTGCGAGATCCACCCGGAGCGGAGGACCCCCGGACAGGGATGTGAAAGCCCCGCGTGAACCCCCCCAAAATCAATCCTGCCGCCCTACCCCGACGGGAACGCCCGTACTCGAGGAGCCACGGTCGCATCGCCGCCACGCGCACCGGGGTAACCGCCAGGACACGCAGCGCCTCACTTCCCCCCCGCAGGGGACCCTGCGACCCCCTTCCTACTGCACTTCGCAGCCGCGTGCGCGCCGCCGCACAAGGAGCAAGTATGCTTAAACTTGCAGTCCGGGAAGGGGCAAGACGCCTTGTTGAAGCACCAACACACGTCCCCCCCGCCGACCGCCGCCTTTTGCTGTGGCAAAGGAGAGCCGGAGGCACGAAAGGACTGGCCCCCCGGCGACAGCGGAGACGAGCCCGCCTTGGGCCCCCCCGCACCAGTTCCAACGCCCCGGCCCCTCGCGGACATCTGGGTCAACCACAGGTTGATGTCCTTGGCCCCCCAATGCAAGAGACTATTTTCCTCCATCTGGTCCCGGAACTCCTCGTCGTAATTCAACCAGGCCCACCCCTCGTGGGCCTGGGACGCCGCGAGAATATTGTCGGCGTAGGCCAACAACGCCCCATATTGGTCCGGGAAGTAACGGCCCCAGACACTCGCCAAACGCAGAAAAGCGCGAGTCCAATTGAGTGTGTTGCGAGAGATCTTATGCACCCGACCTGCCTTCTCATCGTCCTTGCACTTTTTCCTGCTCTCCCCGGAGCGCTTCCGGCCGTCGAGTAGGCGGAAGATGTCGATATATCTACGACGCTTGATCCGCCGGCGCAACTTCCGCGGAACCGACTCCCAAAGCTCGGCGCAGCGAATGACGGAGGTCCCGCCTGGGACCCCACCATCCGCCACCCCCGGAACAGAGCTACGCGATGAGGCCGAGGATGACGATGAGCGACGAGCCCGCTTGCGCTTCCCTTTTCCCTTGCCCCCCCCCACAGCACCCGGAACGGAGTCGAGAAACCCGCCCTCAGCCCCGACAGTGTACTCACCACTCCCCCCGGAGGAGGGGACCGGAGCGCCCCCAGTGGGCACAGCAGACAACTGCTGACGCCGTGGAACCCGAAGGGCCCGCTCCCACCAGCCTGTCGGAAGCAGCCATGGCAGTGGCAGGCGTCGAACTCCTCGTAACCTGCGGAGATAAAGAAGAAAGACCAGCAGCCGGGGCCCCAGGGGTACTGAGAACTGCGGAGGGCCCAACCCCCCAGGTGCGCACCGAAGGCCCCAACCCCCCAGCCTCCCACGCCACGGCCCCCCCATCCCCTCCCCGAGCATCCCCAAACCACCCCCCCCAGCTACCCCCCCAGGGCCCCACACCCCCCCACGGAACCGCCCCGTACGCCCAAGGGGCCGAGGGAAACCCAGGAGGAGGAGGGGAAACGAGGGAAGGGGGGGAAGGCCCCACCCCAAAACAGGAATGGGGTGGGGCAGAAAGCCACCCACCCCCCGTCCCAGGAGGCGGGTTGGGCACCAGCGCCCGCGGGGACCCCGGCCCGGAGACGGCCGGGCAGCCCTGCTCTTGCATCCCACCAAGCAACACCAAATTGGAGTCCCCACCCGAAATACCCTCAGGAGGAGCCGGAGCACCCACAGAGGCGCCCTCAGCCGGAGGCACGGGCACGAGGCGCCCCCCAGAAGCCCTGCCCCCCCGGGGCCCGCCTACTCTGTTGCGCCCTCGCCCTTGCCGGGCCCCAGCTCGGGGACTGGCAGCCGAGGCAGCCGGGCGCACCCCCCTACCACGGCCCGCGGGAGCAGACCCGCGCCGCACTGCCCCACGCCCACGAACACCGCCCCGCGGCCCCTTGGCCGCGCCACGCGCTGGAACCTGTCTGGCCATGCCCCCCCCCGCAGGGCCAAGGAGCTGCCAGCAGCCTAGGGGCCTGGCCTGGCTGACTCTGCCTGTGCCTGTGGTCTGTAAATTATTATTAGCTCCACTTATTTTCTGGTTGTTTTTTTTTTTTTTTTTTTGTATTGTGGTGCTGGGCTCAAGGAAAAAATGAGCGAGGGGGGGAGAAGGGCCCGCCTACGCAAACCCCGAGCGCAGGCCCGCTAAAACCAATTCCCCGGCGGCAGCAGCCTGCACCGCTAAGCCGCACAGAGAGAGGGAACCGAGCTCCCACGTGCTCCCCCGCGGTCGCGCACACGGCACGGAGAAGACGGGGCCAGACCGCAGCGCGGGCCGACGTCGGCGTCCTGTATGGGGAACCCCCGAAAGCCCGGTGGACAGCAAGGCACCCTGAGGCCTAGGCGCAAAGGAAACCGACAAACCTTTTTGGCCGCGAGCAAGGAGGAAAAGGGGAGAATTGCCGGCCGGCGTTCCCTCCTTGCTCGCGCTGACTCCGCCCCGCGATCGCCGAGCAGCCAATCGTTGGGCTCCCACAGGAACGCGTGGGGTCCGCAGGGCGCATGCCTGGCTGCGCCTCACCGCCCCCCCAAGAAGCGGCCTGCCTCGTGGCCGGGCCCCGGGAACCCGGTTACCAGGCAGCCGCGGGACCGGGGCCCGGCGGCTAAGCCGGTATGAGGTTAGATATGATTGGACTATCAGAGACACGGTGGAAGGAGGGCAACCAGTGGGACACTGTGATACCTGGGTACAAACTATATCATAATGATAAAGCTGATCAAATTGGTGGAGAGGTTGCGCTCTATGTTAGAGAGGGCATTGAGTCACAAAGGATTAAAGTTTTCCAGGAAACAAAATTTGCTGTAGAATCTCTATGGATTGAAATTCCATGTAAAAAGGGGAAGGTGATGGCAGTGGGGGTGTACTATAGACCGCCTGGCCTGAATGAACAAATGGATGATGAAATGCTCAAAGAAATCAAGGAAGCTAACAAAAGTCACAGAGCAGTAACAATAATGGGTGATTTTAATTACACCGGTATCGACTGGGTCAGTGTCACGGCAGGACATGCTAGGGAGATAAAGTTCCTAGATGAAATAAATGACTGCTTCTTGGAGCAGCTGGTTCATAAACCGACCAGAGGGGAAGCCATATTAGACCTAGTCCTTAGTGGAACACTAGATCTAGTGCAAGAGATAAGGGTGTTGGGGCCACTTGGCAATAGTGATCATAGCATGATCACATTTGATTTAATTAGTGGAGGAGGGATAGTAAGGAAATCTACAGTACTACCTTTTAACTTTCGAAAGGGAGACTATGATAAAATGAGGAAAAAAGTTAAGAAAAAACTAAAAGGAGCGGTTACAAAGGTTAAAGACTTATATCATGCTTGGGTGTTGTTGAAAAATACTATCTTGGAAGTCCAGACCAGCTGTATTCCACGCTTTAAGAAAAGTGGAAGGAAGTCCAAAAAACTGCCAACATGTTTTAAAGGTGAGATCAGAGAGGCTGTTGTTGCCAAAAAGGCATCTTTTAGGAAATGGAAGAAGAGCCAAATGATGAAACCTGGAAACAGCACAAGCACTGGCAAGTGAAAGGCAAGGCATTGATAAGGCAGTCAAAGATAGAATTTGAGAAGAAGCTTGCTGCGGAAGCAAAAACGTGAAATAAAGACTTTTTCAAGTACATTCATAGCAAAAAACCTGTGAGAGAGTCAGTTGGTCCATTAGATGATAGAGGGGTCAAAGGGGCACTAAGAGGTGAGAAGGCGATAGCGGAGAGACTGAATGAATTCTTTGCTTTGGTCTTTAGTGAGGAAGATGTAGGGATGTTACCCATGACTGAAGTGGTGTTTAAAGGTGCGGAAGAATTGAAGGCAATATCGATACATCAGGAAGATGTATTAAAACTATTAGATTTATTTACTGTATTTATATCCCGCTTTTCACTGGGTCAAAGCGGTAAATTGAGGGATACATTTAACACGAGGGGATATGAGACACATACACTAATACTTACAGGGAACATGGGCAGTGGAGGGTTAAGTGGCTTGCCCAAGACCACAAGGAGTGCCTATAGGACTAGAAATCCTAGTCCCTCCGCCCTGAAATTACTGTCCCCAGGTGGGACTTGAACCCCCGGCCCTCTGGCCTGAAGTACCTTGTCCTAACCACTAGACCACTCCTCCCTCCCTTCAGATAAACTGAAGAGGAGCAAATCACCTGGGTCATAAGAACATAAGAACATAAGATATGCCATACTGGGTCAGACCAAGGTCCATCAAGCCCAGTATTCTGTTTCCAACAGTGGCCAATCTAGGTCATACGTACCTAGCAGTTTCCCCAAGGGACACAGGTTCCACAATGCTTGTATTGGTTCAAGCATTGATATCCTGGGTCCCTTCTTAATAATGGTTTATGGACCTTTCCTCCAGGAACTTGTCCAAACCTTTTTTAAACCCAGCTACACTAACAGCCTTTACTACATCCTCCGGTAACAAATTCCAGAGTTTGATTACACGTTGAGTGAAAAAATATTTTCTTTTATTAGTCTTAAATAGTTTACCCTGTAGCTTCATTGCATGTCCCCTAGTCTTTCTATATTCTGATAAGGTAAACAATCGATCTACGTTTACCCGTTCCACTCCGTTCATTAATTTATAGACTTCTATCATATCTCCCCTCAGCCGTCTCTTTTCCAGGTTAAAGAGCCCCAACCTTTTTAGCCTTTCTTCATAGGAGTAGCCTTCCATCCCCTTTACCATTTTGGTGGCTCTTCTCTGAACCTTTTCTAAAATTGCTATATCCTTTTTAAGATATGGCGACCAGAATTGCACACAATATTCAAGGTGCGGTCTCACCATGGAACGATATAGAGGCATTATAATATCTTTTGTTTTATTTTCCATTCCTTTCCTTATCATACCTAGCATTCTATTTGCTCTCTTGGCCGCCGCTGCACACTGGGCCGAGGGTTTTAACATGGTATCCACAAGGACGCCTAAATCTTTTTCTTGGGTGGTGGTTCCTAATGTGGAACCTTGCATCGTGTAACCATAGTTTGGGTTGTTCTTCCCTAGGTGCATAACCTTGCACTTCTCCACATTAAATTTCATCTGCCATTTTGATGCCCAGTCTTCCAATTTATCAAGATCCTCTTGCAATTTTCCACAATCCTCCTGGGTTTTAACAACTTTAAATAGTTTTGTGTCATCAGCAAATTTGATAACCTCACTCGTTATTCCACTTTCCAGGTCATTTATGAATATGTCAAAAAGCAGCGGACCCAGCACAGATCCCTGGGGTACACCACTATTCACCTTTCTCCATTGGGAAAATTGGCCATTTAGCCCTACCCTCTGCTTTCTATCTTTTAACCAGTTCCTGATCCACAGTAGTACACTGCCTCCTATCCCATGACTCTTTAGTTTTGCCAAAAGTCTCTCATGAGGGACCTTGTCAAAGGCTTTCTGAAAGTCCAGATACACAATATCAACCGACTCACCTTTGTCCACCTGTTTATTCACTCCTTCAAAAAAACATAACAGATTAGTAAGACAAGATCTTCCTTGTCTAAAGCCATGTTGGCTGTCTCCCATTAGGTCATGACTATCTATATGCTGAGTAATTTTATTCTTTATGATGGTTTCTACCATTTTTCCCGGTACTGATGTCAGGCTCACCGGTCTGTAGTTTCCCGGATCACCCAAGGGTGTTGTTCCATCACCCAAGGGTGTTGAAAGAACTGAAATATGAGATTTCAGACCTGCTATTAGTAATCTGTGAATTTTCATTAAAATCATCTATAATACCTGAAGATTGGAGTATCGCCAATGTAACGCCAATTTTTAAAAAGGGTTCCAGGGGGTGATCTGGGAAACTACAGACCAGTGAGCCTGATGTCAGTACCGGGAAAAATGGTAGAAACCATCAAAAAGAACAAAATTACTCAGCATATAGATAGTCATGGCCTAATAGGAGACAGCCAACATGGCTTTGGACAAGGAAGATCTTGTCTTACTAATCCATTATGTTTTATTGAATGTGTGAATAAACAGGTGGACAAAGGTGAGTCGGTTGATATAGTGTATCTGGACTTTCAGAAAGCCTTTGACAAGGTCCCTCATCAGAGACTTGGCAAAACTAAAGAGTCATGGGATAGGAGTCAATGTACTATTGTGGACAGGAACTGGTTAAAAGATAGAAAGCAGAGGATAGGGCTAAATGACCAATTTTCCCAATGGAGAAAGGTGAATAGTGGTGTACCCCAGGGATCAGTGCTGGGTCCGCTGCTTTTTGACATATTCATAAATGATCTGGAAAGGGGAATAACGAGTGAGGTTATCAAATTTGCAGATGACACAGAACTATTTAAAGTTGTTAAAACCCAAGAGGATTGTGGAAAATTGCAAGAGGATCTTGATAAATTGGAAGACTGGGCATCGAAGGCAGATGAAATTTAATGTGGAGAGGTGCAAAGTTATGCACCTAGGGAAGAACATCCCAAACTATGGTTACACGATGCAAGGTTCCATATTAGGAACCACCACCCAGGAAAAAGATTTAGGCGTCATTGTGGATAACATGTTAAAACCATCGGCTCAGTGTGCAGCGGTGGCCAAGAGAGCAAATAGAATGCTAGTTATCATAAGGAAAGGAATGGAAAATAAAACAAAAGATATTATAATGCCTCTATATTAACTTCATCTTACTTGAATCAACAATCAATAAAGAAAGGACGAGTAGTCAAGAAATCTGATGGCGTATTGTTCTTGGTAGAATGGCTTTGAAGGATCTTGACAAGATTCTCAAGAGCAGCGATATCTCTCTCCATACAAAGATTTGACTTGTCGAGGCCATGGTATTTTCAATAACATCATATGGATGGGAAAGTTGGACAGTAGGTCTCTCTCTCTTTTGCTTTAACAGGTACCTAAGCTCCACCAACAGAACAATGGCTGGGAAAAATCATTTAGCCAAAGCTATTGCCCCTGTTACAGCTTCAGCCTCTGTCTGGACAGAGGTCCTAATGCTGGTTGAAGGACTGGTTCCATGTGCAGGATACCTGCATGCTGAAACTCTCAGGAAACAGATAGAGGAACACAGAGAAGAGGTGGCGAGGCTGAGGAGCATTCAAGACAGTAAGAAATTCAATGATGAGATGCTTCTTGAAACATCCAAGCTCTCCAGCAGAGGAGAAGATGGAAGCCTACAGAATGACAAAGGTTGGACAAGAGTCACCAGGGCCTGTAGAATCACCAATCCAACTTTGGTGTGACCTCATTTGGAGTATAGTGTGCAATTCTGGAGACCGCACCTTCAAAAGGATGTGAACAGGATGGAGTCGGTGCAGAGGGCCGCTACTAAAATGATTAGTGGTTTTCATTATAAAGCATATGAGGGCAGACTGAAGTATCTTAATATGTACACCTTAGAGGAAAGAGGCGGGATAGAGGTGATATGATTGAGATGTTTAAATACCTCCGTGGCATAAATGTTCAGGGAAAGAGCCTCTTTCAATTGAAAGCAAGTTCTGCTACGAGGGGACATGGGATGAGGGTGAAGGGAGATAGATTCAGGAGTGATATGCGGAAATATTTCTTTACGGAAAGAGTAGTGGATCCATGGAATAGTCTCACAGTGGAGGTGGTAGAGATGAGGACAGTAACTGAATTCAAAAAAGCATGGGACAAACACAGAGGATCTCTAAAGGTAAAAAGGGGACTGTTGTAGTTGTTGATATGGAAGGACAGACTAGATAGGCCATATGGTCTTTTTCTGTCATCATATTTCTATGTTTCTATGTAATTCCTCCAGCCCTTGAATTGAAGAACCATTATGCAGCCCTGGAATGGAAGAGGTGAAAACATCCCTGGAAAGGGAATAATCAGAGTTTGAGCACCCCAAAGTTGCAGAGTCAGAGGAAGCGAAGGGTAGTAGTGGTTGGTGATTCTCTTCTGAGGGGTACTGAAGCTTCCATCTGCCAACCAGACTTGATGTCCAGAGAGGTATGCTGTCTGCCAGGTGCCAAAATCCGAGCTGTTATGGAGAGTTTGCCAAGAATCATCAAGTCCTCTGACTATTACCCAATGTTGCTCATCCATGTCAGCACAAATGATACTGCCAGGTATCCCTCTGAGTGTATCAAAAGTGACTTCATGTGTCTGGGACAGAGGGTGAAGCAGATAGGGGCACAGGTGGTGTTCTCTTCAATCCTCCCTGTTGAGGGTAAAGGCCAAGGCAGAGAAGCTCGCATCCTGAAGATGAATGCATGGCTGCGTGGATGGGGTCATCAAGATAATTTTGGTTTCCTGGTCCATGGGATGCTATTCCAAGTTTTGCAGAGCAGAGATGGCATCCATCTGTCCAAGAAGGGTTGACATGTCTTCAGTAGCAGACTGGCTAACCTACTTAAGAGGGCTTTAAACTAGATTCATTGGGGATGGGTAAAGAAAGCCCCCAGGTAAGTGAGCCATTAAATACCTTTACAGAAATGGGTAAAAGGGGCAACATATGGAAAGCAGTGGGTATAAATGCCCGCTGCATGGGAAATAAGATCCCAGATGTTGTGTCTTTAATGGGAGAGGATGACTTGGATTTATTTATTTATTTATTTACAGTCTCTTATATACTGCACTATTCAGCATCAGCGCGGTTTACATGGAACAAAAATGCTCAGTACAGTTAACACGTATGAGTTTACAGATAACAGGGCAAAAAACTTGGATAACAGGGGTAAACTATTTACTATTACTAACTATTTAGTGACAGTAAATAGTAAATATAAATATTTGTATTTATATAAATAAATATTTATATAAATATAAATAGTAAACTATTTACTATTTACTAACTATTTAGTGGCAGTAACAGAGACATGGTTCACAGACAACCATGACTGAGATGTAACTATACCAGACTATACTTTATTCAGAAAGGACACAGTAGGAAGAAGGGAAGGAGAAATGGTACTATATGTAAAAAAATAATATTAAAGCTATGGGAATACAGGCATAAAAGGGAGAGGGGAGGCACTGTGGGTTAAATTAGAAAGAGGGAAGGAGACATCTATCTGCATTGGCATGATATAGAAGACGTGGACAGAGAGTTAATTGAAGATATATACAGCATTGCCAGGAAAGGGGAAGTGCTACTGATAGGGAAGAGGTGGACAGAGAGTTAATTGAAGATATATACAGCATTGCCAGGAAAGGGGAAGTGCTACTGATAGGGAATTTCAATATGCTAGATGTTGATTAGCACATTCCTGCTGCAGTAACATCTAAAAGTAAGGAGAACCTATATTCTGTACAGGGAGAACTATTCAGGCAACTGGTAACAGAATCCACACGTGGAGGGGCCACACTGGTGGTTATCAATGGAGAAAGTGTTTCTGATGTTATATTGAGAGATCATTTTGCATCCAATGATCACCAGATGGTGTGGTTCAATATTAGGACTAAGTCTGATAAAATCCATTCAAAAGCGAGGATCTTAGACTTTAGTAAAAGTAACCTTGCCAAGATGGGCCAATACCTCAGAGAGTCGTTAGCAGGATGGGAACAGCTGGGGGATGTAGAAAAACAGTGGGCAAAACTGAAAGGGGATATTTTAAGGGCAACCAACCTTTTTGTTAAAATGGTAAATAAAGGTAAGAGGAAAAGGAGAGCGCAATGTTTTTGAAAGAAGTAGCTGAAAATGTGACGAGGGAGATCTTCATGAAATACAAGAGATCACAGAGAGAGGAAGATAGTCATCTATATTTGGAAAAACATAGAGAAGCTAGCAAAGTAGTCAGGAAAGCAAAGATTCAAAAAGAGGAGGAAACAAAATCTGCTGTAGAATCTATATGGATTGAAATTCCATATAAAAGGGGGAAGGCGATGGCAGTGGGGGTGTACTATCGAGCACTTGGCCAGAATGACCAAATGGATGATGAAATGCTCAAAGAAATCAAGGAAGCTAACAAAGGTTACAGCGCAGAAATAATAATGGGTGATTTCAATTACTCCGGTATCGACTGGGTCAGTGTCACATCAGGACATGCTAGGGAGATAAAGTTCCTAGATGAAATAAATGACTGCTTCTTGGAGCAGCTGGTTCATGAACCGACCAGAGGGGAAGCCATATTAGACCTAGTCCTTAGTGGAAGAGATAAGGGTGTTGGGGCCACTTGGCAATAGTGATCATAGCATGATCGCCTTTGATTTAATTAGTGGAGGAGGGATAGTAAGGAAATCCACAGTACTACCTTTTAACTTTCGAAAGGGAGACTATGATAAAATGAGGAAAACAGTTAAGAAAAAACTAAAAGGAGCAGTTGCGAAGGTTAAAAACGTACATCAAGCTTGGGTGTTGTTGAAAAATACTATCTTGAAAGCCCAGACCAGCTTTATTCCACGCTTTAAGAAAAGTGGAAGGAAGTCCAAAAAACTTCCAGCATGGTTTAAAGGTGAGGTCAGAGAAGCTGTTGTGCCAAAAAAGCATCTTTCAGGAAATGGAAAAAAGAGCCAAACGACGAAACCTGGAAACAGCACAAGCACTGGCAAGTCAAATGCAAGGCATTGATAAGGCAGGCAAAGAGAGAATTTGAGAAGAAGCTTGCTGCGGAAGCAAAAATGCGAAATAAAGACCTTTTCAAGTACAATCGTAGGAAAAAACCTGTGAGAGAGTCAGTTGGTCCATTAGATGATAAAGGGGTTAAAGGAGCACTAAGAGGCGACAAGGCGATAGCAGAGAGACTGAATGAATTCTTTGCTTCGGTCTTTACTGAGGAAGATGTAGGGATGTTACCCATGACTGAAGTGGTATTTAAAGATGCGGAAGAATTGAAGGAAATATCGATACATCGAGAAGATGTCTTACAACTATTAGATAAACTGAAGAGCAGCAAATCACCTGGGCCGGATGGTATACATCCAAGAGTGTTGAAAGAACTGAAATATGAGATTGCAGACCTGCTATCAGTAATCTGTGAACTATCATTAAAATCATCTCTAATACCTGAAGATTGGAGGATCGCCAATGTAACACCAATTTTTAAAAAGGGTTCCAGGGGTGATCCGGGAAACTACAGACCGGTGAGAATGACGTCAGTACCGGGAAAAATGGTAGAAACCATCATAAAGAATAAAATTACTCACCATGTAGATAGTCACAACCTAATGGGAGACAGCCAACATGGCTTTAGACAAGGAAGATCTTGTCTTACTAATCTGTTATGTTTTTTTGAAGGAGGGAATAAACAGGTGGACAAAGGTGAGTCAGTTGATATTGTGTATCTGGACTTTCAGAAAGCTTTTGACAAGGTCCCTCATCAGAGACCTTTGGCAAAACTAAAGAGTCATGGGATAGGAGGCAGTGTACTATTGTGGATCAGGAACTGGTTAAAAGATAGAAAGCAGAGGGTATGGCTAAATGGTCAATTTTCCCAATGGAGAAAGGCGAATAGTGGTGTACCCCAGGGATCTGTGCTGGGTCCGCTGCTTTTTGACATATTCATAAATGACCTGGAAAATGGAACAACGAGTGAGGTTATCAAATTTGCAGATGACACAAAACTATTTAAAGTTGTTAAAACCCAAGAGGATTGTGAAAAATTGCAAGAGGATCTTGATAAATTGGAAGACTGGGCATCACAATGGCAGATGAAATTTAATGTGGACAAGTGCAAGGTTATGCACCTAGGGAAGAACAACCCAAACTATGGTTACACAATGCAAGGTTCCACATTAGGAACCACCACCCAGGAAAAAGATTTAGGGGTCATTGTGGATACCATGTTAAAACCCTCGGCCCAGTGTGCAGCGGCGGCCAAGAGAGCAAATAGAATGCTAGGTATGATAAGGAAAGGAATGGAAAATAAAACAAAAGATATTATAATGCCTCTATATCATTCCATGGTGAGACCGCACCTTGAATATTGTGTGCAATTCTGGTCGCCGTATCTTAAAAAGGATATAGCGATTTTAGAAAAGGTACAGAGAAGAGCCACCAAAATGGTAAAGGGGATGGAAGGATACTCCTATGAAGAAAGGCTAAAAAGATTAGGGCTCTTTAACCTGGAAAAGAGACGGCTGAGGGGAGATATGATAGAAGTCTATAAATTAATGAACGGAGTGGAACAGGTAAACGTAGATCGATTGTTTACCTTATCAGAATATAGAAAGACTAGGGGACATGCAATGAAGCTACAGGGTAAACTATTTAAGACTAATAAAAGTGTAGCTGGGTTTAAAAAAGGTTTGGACAAGTTCCTGGAGGAAAGGTCCATAAACCAATATTAAGAACTGACCGAAGATATCAATGCTTGACCCAGTACAAGCATTGTGGAACTTGTGTCTCTTGGGGAAACTGCTAGGTACATATGACCTAGATTGGCCACTGTTGGAAACAGAATACTGGGCTTGATGGACCTTGGTCTGACCCAGTATGGCATATCTTATGTTCTTATGTTCTTAGTCAATGCAATAAAATGGGGGGATACAACATTTTTCAGATATGTTAGTGAGAAGCGGAAGGACAAAAGTGGTATTGTCTGACTCAAGGGTGAAGGGGAGGAATGTGTAGAAGCTGATGAGGATAAAGCAGAATTGCTTAACAAATATTTCTGTTCTGTGCTCACAGATGAAAAACCAGGAGCAGGACCTCAGAAAACACCCACAAACAGGAACAGAAGCGAGGGGCATCTTGAACAATTTTCAAAAGACTAAAAAAGATTGTGAGATACTAGCTAAACTTAAAGAAGACAAAGTGATGCGACTGGATGGGATACACCCTAGAATACTGAGGGAACTTGGGGATGTTCTAGCAGTTCCACTAACAGACCTTTTCAATGCCTCATTGGAGTCAGGAGTGGTGCCAGAGGACTGGAGAGAGGCACATGTGGCCCCTTTATACAAAAGCGGAAGTAAGCATGTGGTTGAAAACTACAGGCCGGTTAGTTTAACTTCAGTGGTGAGTAAATTATTGGAAGGGCTGCTGAAAGAGAAAATAGTGAGGAGCAGCAAGGATTCATGAGAGGCATGTCTTGTCAGACAAATCTGATTGATTTCTTTGATTGGGTGACCAGGGAGTTGGGCCGAGTGCGAGCCCTAGATGTGGTGTATTTATATTTCGGTAAAGCCTTTGACACCGATCTGTAAAGATGACTTATAAACAAACTGAGCACCCTAGGGATGGACCCTAAAGTTACTGCTTGGGTTAAAAATTGTTTGAGTGGGAGGTGACAAATGGTACAGATAAATGGAGCTCACTCTGAGGAGAAGGAGGTTACCAGTGGTGTGCCCCAGGGATCTGTCCTTGGTGTGATTCTTTTTAACAGATTAACATATTGCAGAAGGGCTGCTGGGTAAAGTTTGCCTCTTTGCGGATGATACCAAAATCGGCAAGAGTAGACACCAAGAAGGTGTAGATAACACGAGGGGGGATCTAGCTAAGCTTGAAGAATGGTCTAGAATTTGGCCGCTGAGATTTAATGTTAAAAAATGCAAGGTCATGCATTTGGGCTGCAGCAATCCAAAGGAGCGGTATAGTATAGGGGATTAAGTACTTCTGTCCACAAAAGAAGAGCAGGACCTAGGCGTGATTGTATCTGATGATCCTAAAGTAGCTAAACATGAAGAAAAGCTAGAAGGATGCTTGGGTGCATAGGGAGAGGAATGGCTAGCAGAAAAAAGGAGGTGATAGTGCCTCTGTATAAGTCTTTGGTGCAACCTCATTTGGAGTATAGTGTGCAATTCTGGAGACCGCACCTTCAAAAGGATATAAACAGGTTGGAGTCGGTACAGCAGATGCCTACTAAAATGGTTAGTGGTCTTTATTATAAAGCATATGAGGACAGACTTAAGGATCTTAGTATGTATACTTTAGAGGAAAGGCGGTATACAGGTAATATGATTGAGATGTTTAAATACCTCTGAGGCATAAATGCACAGGAAGAGAGCCTCTTTCGATTGAAAACAAGCTTTGTTAGAGGGGACATAGGGATGAGGGTGAAATGGGTTAGAATCAGGAGTGATAATATGCGGAAATATTTCTTTACGGAAAGAGTAGTGGATCCGTGGAATAGCCTCCCAGTGGAGGTGGTAGAGATGAGGACAGTAACTGAATTCAAAGAAGCATGGGACCAACACAGAGGATCTCTAAAGGGAAAAAGGGGACTGTTGTAGTTGTTGATATGGAAGGGCAGACTAGATAGGCCATGTGGTCTTTTCCTGCCGTCATGTTTCTATGTAAAATAATGAGCAGAGTAGAAAGAATAAATGTGAAGCAGTTGAATATTTCTTCAAACATAATAACGAATAGGGGACATGCAGTGAAGCTGAAAATATTTTTTCACTCAATGTGTAATTAAGCTCTGGAATTTGTTGCCTGAGGATGTAGTAAAAGCTATTAGTGTAACTGGATTCATAAAAGATTTGGACAAGTTCCTGGAGGAAAACTATGTAAACCTTTCCTTACTCTGGGATAAGTAGCATGGAATGTGTATATCTTTCAGGATCCTTCCAGATACTTGTAACCTGGATTAGCCACTTCTGGAAAGAGAATACTGTGCTTGATGGACCATTGGTCTGACTCAGTATGGTAAATATTATGTTCTTACATTCTTAACATTTTGTAAAAATACATTGTATAAGAAAAATGAATTTCCCAAAACATGAGTAAAATTGTGTGTATGTGTGTTAGCTGCGTGAATGCTCATATACGTACAACTTGTAGAGATTTTTCTCATAGAAAAAAATTATGTTTCCATAAAAACAGTATGTGTGCAGCTAGTTTTCCTAGGGCTAATTTTTAAAAGAAATTACCAAAGTACTATTTGCTAGTATAGGAAGTTATACAATTACCTACTTACTTTTGAAAACCCCTGAAGCTCTACAATAGATTTAAACAAGACATGAAGAAAGTGGAGTACTTACATCGCGATACAGCACAGTAGTCCCAGGGGATGATCGGATTGTCCGTGTAGCACCATGGGCCATGGACATCATTATCAGGATTTCGGCAGTAATTTTCCTCCAGGCTGCTTTGATCCGGTTCCCTGAATGTTAGTCTACAGGAACATGAAACAATATATTTATTATAATCTTTTATTTCATTTCTATTTTAGAACAATTACTCATAGGTCATAATGCCATTAGCAAGCTCCTAGAGAAATGTCAGCTGAAGAACCTCTTGACCGCCGAGTCCACAGTATTACCTTGGTCCATTCTGGGCATCTGATTTCTTTACATTTATTACTTCTCTCTGTTTTGGTCATAGTCAAATGGCAATTCTTCCAATTTTTCTCAGTTTTTGGTTTTACAATCTTTGCACTTAAGAAGTGTTTCCAGTTAATGAACTCACTGACAACCAGGTACAGTGCTGCTGGGCACTGAGGTGGGGTGGGGTTAAGATTAATTACATGTTCTACATCAACAAATACATATTTTTTCCCCTGATACAAAACGTGACATTTACATGGAAATTTTAAATAAAAAGACGCCCGTAAAGCAAGAACACACGGGCGCATGTCCAGGAAGGACTTACGTCACCTCTGAGTTTCTCTAGAGGCATCTGGAAATATTTGTATGGTTTGTCCATATGTATTTGTTGATGTAGAACAGTTAACTATATTTCTGAATGGTAAGACCTAATGGCTCTCTCTTTGGTGTTTTTTATTTTTTATTTTTTTCCTTTGTTAGATTCACTGATATGTGAAATAGAGTTTGACTTATATTCCAGGAATCATTCAAGTTTTGAGTGTTGTATTATTTAGGCATCTCCTTGATGAGTATCAGGATGCATTTCAATGTTTTTCTTTTGCTATGCTGTATTGATCATGGCTTTTTCTTATTGTGCTGTTTTTTCTGTAATGTTAAGAAAAATTTAATTTAAAAAAAAGATTAATTATAAGCAGGGCAATAAAAGCAACAGGAGCTAATTTTAGGGGCCCTTTCAACTATAGCCCATTAAGCTGTTGCACAACATTTAGCGTGAAAACTACTACAAAAAGCCGGTAGCTTACCTACCACCTAAACGAGCACAAGCGGCATCGGCAGAAGAAAAAAGAGGGAACCCGTGCGGTCTAGAGACGACTACCCCATCCCTTCCCCCTTGAAAGATGCACTTACTTTAATTTTTCACATTACGTACTATAAAAAGTCCCAAGATATAGTTTATTTGACATTGCCAGGTCATATCTGTTGGTTCCTTTCAGGGCCGGCCCGTCCATTCTGCAAGAATGTTGTTTGCACAGGGCCCCGCGTTTCAGGGGGCCCCACGCAAACAACATTATGCATCTGCCAGTAAATTTAAAAAAAAAAAAAAAACTTGCTGCTGCTGCCGCTGCCGCCGTGGCAGCGGCAGAATCGAGTGTCCCACAGGGCCCCCCTGCCCGGTAGAGTCCTCCATGCGGCCTCAGCTCCCTAAGTGACGGCTTTCAGCGCCGTGAAGGGAGAGAGCTTCTCCCTCGTGGCTCTGTTAAGCCACTGGTGCTGATGGGAAACAGGATTTCCTGTTTCCCATCAGCCCCACGGACTTAAACAGAGCCGCAAGAAAGGGAAACATTCCCTTCGCGGCTCTGAAAAGCCTGCGCTGCAGCAGCAAGTTGTTTTTTTTTAAATCTACCTGGGCTATTGGGGGGGGAGCTGATGGGGGGCTAGGACTGATAATGGGCTGTGGGGGGCTAGGACTGATAATGGGCTGTGGGGGGCTAGGACTGGAAATGAGCTGATGGGGGGCTAGGACTTGAAGTGGGCTGATGGGGGGGCTAGGACTGGTAATTGGCTATGGGGGGCTAGGACTGGAAATTGGGTGATGGGGTTAGGACTGGAAGTGGGCTGATGGGGGGTTAGGACTGGTAATGGGCTATGGGGGGCTAGGACTGGAAATGGGCTGATGGGGGGACTAGGACTGGAAATGGGCTGATGGGGGGGCTAGGACTGGTGATGGGCTATGGGAGGGCTAGAACTGGAAATTGGGTGATGGGGGTAAGGACTAGAAGTCAGCTGATGGGGTTAGGACTGGCAATGGGCTATAGGGGGCTAGGACTGGAAATGGGCTATGGGGGGGCTAGGACTGGAAATGGGCTGATGGGGGGCTAGGACTGGTGATGGGCTATGGGGGGCTAGGACTGGTGATGTGCTATGGGAGGGCTAGAACTGGAAATTGGGTGATGGGGGTAAGGACTGGAAGTCAGCTGATGGGGGTTAGGACTGGCAATGGGCTATAGGGGGCTAGGACTTGAAATGGGCTATGGGGGGCTAGGACTGGAAATGGGCTGATGCGGGGCTAGGACTGGTAATGGGCTATGGGGGGTTTAGGACTGGAAGTGGGCTGATGGGGGGTTAGGACTGGAAGTGGGCTGATGGGGAGGCTGGGTTTGGTAATGGACTATGGGGGGCTAGGACTGGTAATGGGTTATGGGGGGCTAGGACTGGAAATGGGGTGATGGGGGGCTAGGACTGGAAATGGGGTGATGGGGGGCTAGGACTGGTAATAGGCTATGGGGGGGGCTAGGACTGGAAATGGGCTGATGGAGTGGCTAGGGTAGGACTGGAAATGGACTGCTGGGGGGTGCTAAGATTGGAAATGGGCTGTGGTGGGGGCTTGGATTGAAATGGACTCATGGAGGGGCTAGAACTGGAAGTAGGCTCATGGGGGGCTTGGATTGGAAATGGGCTGAGTGGAGGGGAGCTAGGATTTGACACCGGCTGATGGTGGGGCTAGGAAAGGACTAGAAATGGGCTGATGGTGGGGCTAGGAAAGGACTAGAAATGGGCTGATGGGGGGGCTAGGATTAGAAATGAGGTGATGGAGGGACTCGGATAGGACTGGAAATGGATGGGAGAGCTAGGACTGCAAATGGGCTGATGGTGTGGCTAGGATAGGATTGGAAATGGGCTGATGGGGAGCTAGGACTGGAAATGGGCTGATGCGGGGACTAGAAGGTAGCAGATGCTGGGTGGGGCTGGAACTAGAAGGGAGCTGATGTTGGGAGAGGATTATAATGGGATGGGGCTGGGAGAGTGAAATGGAGAGGGGAAAATATTTTGTGTGGGAGGGAAGACAAATCTACAATTGGCCGGGTATTGAGAGAGTAAGTGGGGATTGAGGATGGAGAGGTAATATTTGAGTGGATGAAATAGGAATGAGGAAAGAGCAAAAGGAGAAAGATTAGTATGTTAAAGCAGATGTAGAGAGAGAATGGAAAAAAACTAGAAGAGAGAAGAAAGGACAAATGGACAGCAGACAATGGAGAGTTAGCAGAAGACACAAAGAAACCAGAAGAAAGTGGCTGGAGCAATTGCAACTGAAAATAAATGCACAAAAGGTAGAAAAATATCTCTTTATTTTGAATTTATTAACTGGAATATGTCAGCTCTGGGAAATGTGGATCATTAACGTCTGCGCTTTGTTTAGTACAAGAGGAAATTAATTTATAGTTTTATTTCTACAGTGTTGTTGTACATTCCAAGTTTGGCTTTTGGGGTTCCCAGTTTAATTATTGTCTTCCTGTTTCTAAATTGGGATTCCTTGTTTGGTGATGGTCTATGTTCTGAATGTGTAACTGAGCTGAGGTATTCTGTTTATGTAATTCCTATTTGACATTGCCACTTGTTCTCTTTCCCCAGTAGGTCATGTATTGTTATTCTCTGAAATGTATTGGTTTAATATTTGCCATGTTGCCTTTTGATAGGTAGAGTATGGTGCTTTGTGAGTCCTGGTAGTGCTATTATGTGGGAGGAGTGGTCTAATGGTTAGGACAAGGTACTTCAGGCCAGAGGGCTGGGGGTTCAAGTCCCACCTGGGGACAGCAAGCTCAGTTTGGAGGGACTGGGATTTCTAGTCCTATAGGCACTCCTTGTGGTCTTGGGAAAGCCACTTAACCCTCCATTGCCCATGTTCCCTGTAAGTATTAGCATATGTGTGTCATATCCCCTCATGTTAAATGTATCCCCCAATTGATCGCTTTGACCCGGTAAAAAGCGGGATATAAATACAGCTAAATAAATAAATATGATACGGCGGGTTTGCTATGGGTTCTAAATGTATCCAACCCAAACTTGATTCCCCTACCAATCTATCACCCAATGCAGTGTCCCAACTTAATAAAAGCCCTTCAGTGGGGGCGGAGCCTGATGTCCAGCGGGATGGTCGCATAACGCTGAGGCTCCCGAGAGGCCTACTCAGAATCCTGAATTAACACCGGACATTTTTGGATTTCTGCTCTGATCTTACCGGGTCACATTGGTGAGATGGCGGGGACCAAACCTACGCGCCTGGAATTTGGATCTCCAGCGGCTACTCACGGCAAACGCTCCAAAACTGAACCCCCGTCCCCGCAGAAGGGGCTGGCTCTATGCGAGGGCCCCGAAATGCAGCAGGAGATCCTAGCAGAGATCAGAGGGGTTAAAGACCTCGTGCAGTCAAACGGGGAAGCACTCCGAGCGCTGCGGGAAGACCTTGGTGTATTGCAAGGCAGGCTAGAGGGGCTCTCCTCGCGTCAGGACAAAATGGAGAGCATATTAGACTCCCATGCGGTCCGGCTGTCCAAACTCGACAAAGTAGAACGTCAGGTGCGGGCCTTGCAGAAAGAAGTGGAAGATGGCAATAATAGAGCGCGCCGCAACAACCTACGACTAGTGGGCATACCGGAGGGAGCGGAATCGGGAGACATGAAGGAGTTTCTATATAAAATCCTCCCTTCTCTGCTCCAAATCACCTTTACCAAAGAATTGGAGATCGATCGCGCTCATCGTGTACCCACCAACATAGCGCTCAACAGGAAGACCCCGCGGCCTATCATCTTTCGACTTTTGAGATATCAACAAGTGGAGCAAATTCTCAGCGCCTCCCGGGCAAAGGGCTATATGGAGTTTGAGAGCCATAAGATCTCCTTCTATCCTGACTTGGCTAAACCCACGGTTGATCGCCGAAAGCGCTTTCTGGAATTCCGGCCGAGGCTTCAACAATTACAAGCACGCTATGGCCTGATGTACCCGGCCAAGCTCCGAGTCACGCTACACAATCAGACAAGAACATTTGAGGACCCTGATCTACTAGCGGAGTTTTTGGATGCTAAAGAGGCCGACTTGATGCGCTGATTTCCAGAGTGTTCCTACCAGCGTTCTCATATCCGCTGTACCCGCCACTTTGGATTTGCCACGGTTCAGCAAAGAGTCTGGCGAGGGCGGTTTGTTGTCTTATTTTGATGATATTTGTGACCCGACTCCATCTACCCAGAGTAGCTTCGATGAATATCAGAGACAGTGTTAATTATGGACTCTGGTGTTTCTTTCTTATTTTAATGTCTTGATCATCCTCTCTTGGGCCTCCTCCCGCAGACATATGGTCGCCATATTCATTGGGGGTTTTGCTTCTTCTCTAAGTTACTTTGATACAAGCTTTTCAATATGGGGTGTATTGGCCAGCATACTTGGTGATTATGTCATTGCTGTACAGATTCTGTTTCTGCTGTATGTTTTCCAGCGCCCTTACCTAAAATGTCTCTTACTGATTGATGGCACCATGTAAGATTTTATCATTGAACGTAAAAGGCATCAATAATCCGATAAAACGGAAGAAAATCCTGAGCTATCTAAGTCATGAAGCTGCGGACCTGATTTTCCTCCAAGAAACGCATTTAAATTCGAACAAAACTCTTAAACTCAATGTTAAACCTTACATGGTGGCCGCCTATTCCCCAGCCGTTTCTAAGACATGTGGGGTTGCCATACTGGTTAGGAAATCTCTGCATGCTACTATCATTGTGACTAGCTCAGATACAGCTGGCAGATGGTCCAGGGCTCACCTCAAGATAGGTAACCTGGAAGTTACATGTTTATGCCTTTATGCTCCTAATGTTGATGACCCTGCCTTTTTTGCTACCATTGCTCAGGTTGCGCAGGCCTCTGCTAATACTTCATTGATAATCGGGGGGGATTTCAATTTAGTTCTTGATCCCTTGATTGACAAACAGCCGCCTAGGATGAGTGGTCCCCCCAAGAGTCACACTACGCTTACCTCTATGATCAAAGATCTTGCTTTAGTCGATCTATGGAGGTTACTACTACACCCCAATGAGCTTGACTTTACCTTCTTCTCTTCCCCTCATAAATCCCAGTCTCGCATAGATTTCTTTCTCATATCCAAACTGTTAGTTTCACAGGTAGACACTGCAAAGATTCACTCCCAACATATCTCAGATCACGCTGCTATTTCTTTTCAATTACACACCACTGCGCCCCAGGGGAATTCGGGGGCCTGGTTCTTTGATAGAGCTCTATTAACTCAACCAGAGTTCCAGTTAGAAATTCGAGCAGCCATACAGGACTACTTTCACTTTAATCTACCCCAGGACACTGCAAATTGGGCTTGGTGGGAGGGTTTTAAAGCGGCCATTCGGGCAAAGATCACTAGTTATCAAATTCGCCTGCGGAAACAGCGTAAACAGCAGCTCCTTATACTAGACCAACAAATCAAAGCAGGCGAACGAATTCTAACTTCACGTAATGACCCATGCATCTTAGTTCACTTACAGCGTCTCCGTTTTCAATATAATGCAATCCTCTCAACTGCAGCTTCTCAGAGTATTGCACTTCAGCAAGGGACGTACTACCGTGAAAGCAACCGAGCCGGTCGACTTTTAGCCAACGCCTTGAAAGGTCAAAAAGAAGCCAAACGCGTAGCGGCCCTTCGCGCCCCACAGGGAGGGGACATACTGACCACAGACTCCGATATCGTAGAACTTTTTCGGGATTTCTATACCCGTCTATATCAATCTGAATGTGAGTTCTCATCCGAGACCTTCGAGCGCTTGTTTTCTGGTATTCAGCGGCCGACCCTTTCTGAAGCTGATAGGGATGCGCTGGATGACCCCTTCTCTACTTCAGAGATCCATTCTGCCCTAAAACGAACAGCCTCGGGTCGAGCCGCTGGGCCTGATGGTCTCCCGACAGAATTCTACAGAACGTTCAGTGCAGATTTAGTTCCCTACTTAAAACTTTACTTTACTGCCCTTGCGGTAGATACATCCTCTTTGGGATCCTTTTCTGCAGCTAATGTGGTAGTTTTTGAGAAAGAAGGCAGAGACCCGCTGCTAACCGCCAACTACCGTCCAATCTCCCTACTTAATGCCGATTATAAGATCTTCGCAACGATCTTGGCCACCCGGCTATCTGATAGGATGGCCACCTTAGTCCATCCCGACCAATGTGGTTTTATACCCGGCCGCTCCACCGCTGACAATGCTCGGACCTTGTGCCATGTGCTATTCAGTGCTGCCCATTTAGACCACCCTTGGGTGGGTCTTTCTCTAGATGCTGAAAAAGCCTTTGATCGTTTGGAATGGCCCTTCTTATTTGCAGTTCTCCGATGGTATGGCTTTGGGGAGGGCTTCCTCCGATACCTCCAAGTCATGTATTCTCAACCCGTTGCCAGTATTTGTGTAAATGCCATTAAGTCTCGGCCTTTTAATCTTCAAAGAGGCACGCGTCAAGGTTGCCCCCTATCACCAATGCTCTTTGATCTAGCTCTTGAACCCCTCGCCCTCCTCATTAGACAGTCCGCACGTATTCGAGGTGTCCCTTTCAGTCACAGAGAGATTAAACTCTCTGCATATGCAGATGACCTTATGCTCTTTGTATCCCTTGATTCGGTCCCGGCTGTCTTGGACCTGATTGACGGATACTCGCAATTATCGGGCTATAAAATAAACTGGACCAAATCCGTAGCATTTCCACTGAACCGCTGGGTACATGAGGCTGACATGCAGGCCTTTCCTTTCCTTTGGCAATCCCGCATGGTGAAATATCTTGGCGTCCACTACTGTTCTCCTTTAGAAGACACTATTAGTTTTAATGCCAAGGAGGTAGTCTCCAAAGTCCGTGAGCTCACAAATCGGTGGTCTCCCTTATCCCTTACCTGGTGGGGCCGCCTAGAAACCGTCAAAATGATGATAGTCCCCAAAGTGAACTATATTTTAGAAATGCTGCCCTGTTTTCCTCCCGCTACATACCTACAAAGACATAGAGGGCCTTCTCGTCCGTTATCTCTGGCAGGGAAAACCACCAAGAGTAGCTAAACAAAAACTGCAGTCTGTGAAGGAACTAGGGGGTACCCGCTTCCCTGATTTTCTTAGATATCATCAAGCCTTCCTACTTAAACAAGGTGCCCGATGGCTAGCTGCCTCAACAGACAACAGACCAGTTTGGCTTGACATTGAAGAGGAGCTAAGTAGTCCAATTCCGTTGACCCATCTCCCCGGCATGTCCCATCAAGCAGACACACGCCATCCCCCAATGATTGTCGATACTCTTGCGGCCTTTAACACTCTCATTCGGTCACTGGGTCCCACTGTTTGTCCTCTAGACAGACTCCCGCTGTGGAATAACCCCAGAATTCAAGTCCTAAATAAAACGATCGCATGGAAACCCTGGTACTCTAGGGGGATCTGGACACCCCAACAACTCTTCTCTGCAGCTCGTTGGAAGACTTTTTCTGATTTACAAAAGGAATTTGCGTTGCCAGCGAAACATTACTTTCAATTGATGCAGCTCCAACACTGCCTCAAAAGTGCTCAAATCCTGCCGCCCTCTGCCTCTACTGAGGACGGGCTATTAGAACTAATTCACTCTCTTAGTAGTACGCATGGGGTAGCCTCTAACTTCTATAAATTATTATGTCAGGGTACCGATACTGCTACCTGTAGAGCTCAACAAGCCTGGGAACGCGAACTGCACACCACTTTAACCCCTACGCAATGGAGCGTTTTCTGGAGCAAAGTGGTGCGGGTTTCCAGATCTGCCTCTGTAACCCAAACTCTCTTCTTTTTTGCACACAGATGCTTTTATACTCCAGAAAGAATAGCTAAATGGAACACAACTGCTAGGGACCAGTGTTGGTCTTGCCATACTGCTGTGGGAACCCTCGCTCATGTTCTTTATGAATGTCCTCAACTGCAGGTTTACTGGGGGCGGGTCTGGGGTCGTATTCAATCTATCTTACACCTCCACGAGCCTCTTTCTTGGAAGATTGTGGGACTCCGCTCAGTGGCGGAGGTCCCCTCTCTTCCTAAGAGGGGTCGCTTTCTCCTTGATTTCATGCTGGGCATAGCCATATGTTTAATCACGAGGAATTGGAAGGATAGCTCTCGAATTACTGCCAATGAATGGTGGAACCTCGTCTGCTTATATAGCAAATATGAGCAGATATCTCGGAGAGCTATTCCCCATATCCAAACTCACTTTCGCCTGTCTAAATGGCAGATGCTCAATGATTATGTACACTCTGCTCATTGCTCAGACATGTCTGCTTAATGTATACTTATCATGTTTCAGATCACCGTTCGGTTTTGTACCATAATAATGTCAGTACACGCCCGTTTTCGGGAATGATTAGTTTCTAGAGAAGAAGCAGGGGGGAGGGGGGTGGTAGGGGTTTACTTTGGTGTATGTATCACATTTTATGTATGTATTTGTCTTTTAAGCTGTATGTCTTCCTTTCCTTTGTTGTTATAAAACGTAAATAAAGCATTAAAAAAAAAAATAAAAGCCCTTCAGTGACTCCTTGATATAATAGCAATTCATATCTAATTTTTGCCGGATCGTTCACCATGAAAAGAAACTTTTCCTTTCTCGAAGTGAACCCTCCATTTTAATCAATTTTCAATATGGCCTAATGATGGCCTAAAAGACCGACGAAACAGCACTTGCTGCCGTCAGTAACAACTAGAAATGTCCATATCCTCTCAGGTCAACAGGCTGAAAAAAGACAGCCTTACAACATATCAGTCCTTCTCAAACGAATTGATAAAGCAATCCATAGAGACAAGCACTTAGCTGGACGGATATGTAAAGGAGATGCCTCCTGGTTAATCAGCTCTACCGCCAAACGCTCTTCAGCTAAAATCTTCAAAGGAACCAGGCAGTCGCAAGATGAAAAAGAAGCACCTCCCAAGACAAGAGCCGAGGTTCACGCGACACTAATAGTGTTTGAAGCTGCACATCCACTTCGCAGCTCTTCTTCAGGCATTATTGTAGGATGGGTTCTAAATGGGCAGTGTTTGTAATAGTTCCTAATGTGCCTGGCGGTTGGCACTGGATTATAGTAATGTAGAAATCTTTCTTTAGCCATACACTCATTCAGAAGCATGTTTACTAAAAATTAGTGTATGGTAACATTATGCAAATATTTACATGGTATGGTAACATTATGCAAATATTTACACAAATGAGGCCCCATATGCAAATGAGGCCCCGCACCCAGTCTCCGCACATGGCCCCACACCCCCCTTGGCCGCCCCTGGTTCCTTTATTGCATTTCAGTCCTTCTGGGCTGGGGACCCTTAATCCCATTGCACTGAGGCTGCTCACATGACTTCAATTGATCCTTGTCTGATCTCTAATACTTTAATATTTTATATTTTATACTTTATAGACTTATAGTCTGCTTGAGATAAGTCTTGCCTGCCCACTGTTTTCAATAACTGTTATTTCCTCTGCTAAGTTTCCCTCTCTGATAATCTCAGTGTCTTTTAAGACTTTTACTTATCTGTATCTTATTCTATTTATTCTACTTTATTTCTTTTATTTAACCTTTATTCCCTTACTACCTATTATCCCTCTCCTTCTTCTAACTTTACTTGCCCTCTCTGCCCTTTTTTATGGCTCTGCATCATTCTCTGCTCCTTTTTCTGATCCTCCCTAACCTTCTCTCTTGTCCACTCTTTGGTCACCTCCCCTCTTCTTGACTACTGCAACCTCTTCCTTGCTGGTCTCCATCAGTGTCATCTCTCTCCTCTTCAGTCTATCCAGAACTCTGCTATGTGGCTAATCTTCCGCCAGCTTGAAGCATTCATATAACCCCTCTTCTAAAATCACTTCACTGGCTCCCTTTCAGTTTCCATTTCCAATTGAAACTTCTCCTTCTAACATATAAATGCATTCACTCTACTTCCTCTCGTTACCTTTTCCTCTCTTCTCTCTCCCTACACTCCTCCTCTGGTTTCTTCTCTCTATGTCCTTTTCTTCTTCTACAAACTCCAGACTTTAATCTTTTCACCTTGCTGCTCCTAATGCATGGAACAAACTCCCTCTATCTTACATCAAGTCTCTTCTCTCTTCTTTGAGGCCGTATTTGGATCCTAATCCTTTGTCCTCCTTGTGTCTCCTCCTCTATTTGAATCCCCCCTTGTTTCTCTTGTATTGTTCTGTCTGTCTTGATTAGATTGTAAGCTCTATGAGCAGGGACTGTCTTCTTTATATGTTTGTACAGGGCTGCATACAACTCAAAGCACTTTATAAATGATTAATAGTAAGAGTAGTAGTAAAAGCTAATGTTCATTAACTGCAAAGACTCCACAGTAACTGCTTGGGATGAGTACAGTGTGCTCTCAGCAGTTACAACCATGGACATGAACCCTAACATGCAGGACAATTGTGTAGGTGCCCCTAATGCCACCCATAGAGGTATCACAAGTTGTACCTGTGCCAAAATGGATGACTGAAGAAACTAAAGCCAGAGGAGAAAGAGATGTAATCTCAGAACTTGCCAATGTGCTGCAAGATGAGACAAGGAGAACTATTACAATGACGCATGCCAGGAAATAGTGTCAAAAACTATTAGAGGAAGAACAAGAGTGGTTTTCCTAAAGCTATGAGAGTTAAAGAAAAAATTCCAGCCTCAAATTTGAATGTTAAAAGATACCCAAGGATCTATGTTGAATGGTGCTGAGAAGATCACAAAAAGGTGGAAGAATACACAAAGGGCCAGATTCTGTCCCACGAATAGCGGAGATGGACATCCACGTCCATCCCTGCTATTCGCACCCTCCCTGCCAGCATTTAACCTTCCCGCCAGTTATATGGGGAGGATAGATGGGGGCAGGGAAGGGGAGGATTGGGGGCAGAGGTAGGGCAGGCGGTGGGCGGTCACTGGCTCTGGACATATAGGGACAATTCTAATGTTCAATATCTTTTTTCTGCGGGCCCGGGGTGTGGATGGGGCAGGGGGGCCTGAGGACATTCCTTGCAACCTGACCCTGGCCTTAGGAGGCCAGATTGGGGGTCGGGCTATAGGCTGCGGGGAAAACCTTTGTTCAGCCAGCGGCCAGGATCTCGGCTTTACAATGGAGCCATGGTGCCATGGCTCCACTGTAAAGCCCTGACTGAGTTAGTTGGACTTTCCCTGTATGTGCCAGCTGGGCTCACTTGTAGTCCCGGCCTGCACATACAGGGCTGTTTGCGATTCTGGTCCCGTGGGGCTAGACGTGCCCCGCGGGATCAGAATCGCCACCCTCTCTGTATGCCCAGTTCAAACGGGAGGTACAGAGGGGCTGTACATCTGGGATGGAATGAGCCTGAAAGTCATTATTCCATAAAGATCAAGTGCAGCAACAGCTGTTTTAACCTATATCTTATGATCAGGAACCATTGCTGATGAAAGAAGTCAAAGCAGCTTTAAAAGTATTATCACAGAACGAAGCACCAGGCATTGATGGCATTCCTATTGAAACATTACAGCAGTCAGATTTTTTTTAAATTTAATATCAGTATTTAGCTCACATATTTCCATTGGTAGTTCAAGGTGAGTTATATTAAGGTACATAGGTATGCAGTTGTTACAAGCTTTTTACATTTTTTTGTAAGAACTCTCTAAGGAGGGTCATTTTCAGTCTTAGTCATTATTTGGAAATGATAAAGTGCTATATAAACCTGTTAAATACATGTACAAATCATATAGATGTCTCCAGAACAATTTTACAAATGGCTTTTTAAAGATGTCACCAGTGTGAACATAAGAACATAAGATATGCCATACTGGGTCAGACCAAGGTCCTCAAGCCCAGTATCCTGTTTCCAACAGTGGCCAGCCTAGGTCACAGATGTCGTAGAAGCAAAAATGCACAATAAAAACTTTTTCACGAACATCCGTTGCAAAAAACCTGTGAGTGAGTCAGTTGGACCATTTGATGATAGAGTTGAGGGAGAACAAGGCCATAGCGGAGAGACTGTGGGGTAGATTCTGTGCCACGTTTATTTATTTATTTAATTGGTTCTAATATACTGTTTTTCTACCAGTCAAAAAAGTTTACATTGAACAATGGGGCATGCAGGTTACATCAAACTTATTGAACGTAGAATAGGGTATAACAGGGGGATTGAAGGAGCATGCAGGATCGTTATAACATTAGAACTTATTATACAATGAACAAGGTGTTAATAAATAACTTGTTATACAAATGATAAGGCATAAATGGTAATACTTCAAGTAGGGCAGAACAAGATGTCAGATGACTGATTAGGGAGGGGGGGTGGATAGGGAGATAATCTGCGAGAGTGGCCAGTGTTCCTGCTGGGATTCAGTTGGAGGGGATGTGCTGTAGTGCTTTTCAAAGAGGTATGTCTTGAGGTGTCTCTTGAAGACTTGGTGTGATTGGATGCTCCATAGTGTAGGAGGTAGAGTGTTGCAGAGGATGGGAGCATAAAGTTCGAAGGCTCTCATTCAGGCACATTGTTTACTCTTATGTACTTGAGGTGGCAGATGAAGAAGACTGAGCATGCCTTGTCTGCATGGTCTATTGGAGTTTGGACATCTGATGAGCGTTTGAAGGTGCTCGGATGTGGTGTTAAGTGCCTTATGGACAATAGTGAGAACTTTGTGTTTGATTCTTGATGCTATGGGAAGCCAATGGAAGGATTTCAATACGGGAGTGATGTGGGTATGTCTGGAGGCTCCAGTGATGGTGCATGCTGCTGTATTCTGAGCTAGCTGTAGTGGAGCAGTGGTAATTTTGGGAAGTCCTTGATGAATGGAGTTGCAAAAATCAAGTAGGGGGGTAATGGAAGCCTGGCAAACTGCGCAGAAGCTCTCACAGGAGAGGAGGGGCATATGTTGCAGAGGGTTCTGAGCTTGAAGTAGATTTTCTTAGTGGTGTTCTTTATATGTGGTTGGAAGTTCAGTTGGTGATCCAGAATGACACTGAGGTATTTAACTTGTGACTTCACCTGTAGTTCTGTGTCTTCAATTTTGATGGAGAGGGGTGGTATGAAATTGGGGTCCTTGTTTATATGGAGGATCTCAGTCTTGCTGAAGTAAACTGCAAGGTTGTGGTGGAATAAGTCCCCCTGTACATCAGTGTGGTGTCCATCAGTGTGGTGGAATAAGTCCCGCTGGACATCAGGGAGAGTGACACCAGGGGGAGGAAAGATGAGGGGGTGCTGGGGATTCCCTGCACCCCAAACCTAGCCATTGAAGGTCCAATTGCGGGTCAGGCTGCGGGGAAAGAAGAGTCGGGCAGGCAACCAGTGATCGCAGCTCCAGCATGGAGTCATGGTGTCATGGCAATGGGATGCCAAGCCACTCCTGCTCCATGCAGGAGCCTGACTGATTTAGCCAGATAGTGTGTCAGACATCCAGGAGCCCAGAATCAGGGCTGGGCCTGAACATCCAGGCTGGTTGCACCTGACTCTGATCCCATGGGGACTTATAGCCCCCACGGAATCAGAATCGGGTACAACTCCTGGCCGTCCCAATTCTGAACACCGGGGCAGGTCAGGCATGTACACCATGGAATTGGCCTCTAAATGAATTCTTTGTTTTGGTATTTACTGAAGAAGATGCAGTGAAGGTACCCATGATTGAAATTGTATTTTAAGGTTATGTATTAGAAGAATTTAAACAAATATCACTAAACCAAGAAGATGTATAACAGCTAGATAAATCACCTGTATCGGACACTATATATCCCAGGTGCTGAAAGAACTGAACTATGAGATTACAGACTTACATAAGAACATAAGAACATAAGATATGCCATACTGGGTCAGACCAAGGTCCATCAAGCCCAGTATTCTGTTTCCAACAGTGGCCAATCTAGGTCATATGTACCTAGCAGTTTCCCCAAGAGACACAAGTTCCACAACGCTTGTACTGGGTCAAGCATTGATATCTTCGGTCACTTCTTAATAATGGTTTATGGACCTTTCCTCCAGGAACTTGTCCAAACCTTTTTTAAACCCAGCTACACTAACAGCCTTTACTACATCCTCCGGTAAAAAATTCCAGAGCTTGATTACACGTTGAGTGAAAAAATATTTTCTTTTATTAGTCTTAAATAGTTTACCTTGTAGCTTCATTGCATGTCCCCTAGTCTTTCTATATTCTGATAAGGTAAACAATCGATCTACGTTTACCCGTTCCACTCCGTTCATTAATTTATAGACTTCTATCATATCTCCCCTCAGCCGTCTCTTTTCCAGGTTAAAGAGCCCTAACCTTTTTAGCCTTTCTTCATAGGAGTATCCTTCCATCCCCTTTACAATTTTGGTGGCTCTTCTCTGTACATTTTCTAAAATCGCTATATCCTTTTTAAGATACGGCGACCAGAATTGCACACAATATTCAAGGTGCGGTCTCACCATGGAGCGATTACTATTAGTAATCTGTGAACTATCATTAAAATCATCTGTAGTACCTGAAGACTGGATAATTGGCAATGTACCCACAGCCAATGTACCCAAAACCAAAGCCCTGCACATTAGCACAACCAGACTCCCTGGTATGCACATGTGAACAGTCACTGCTCAGCTTGTATATAGCTAGTTTAGCCTGTATATAGTTACCTACGGAGTGGCCATGCTACTGTAAAGCCTGTACAAAGTTACTCCCTGTTAGCCCAAGTTGCATAACCTGTTCTTTGTAAGTACAGTGCTGGTGTGCCTGCACTGTACAAATTTGCTGTTGACTGTAAACCAAGCTGATTTTAAAGACCGCGGTATAGAAAAGACTTTAATACTAGAAGCCCCAAAAGGAATTTTACCTAGAAACCCCAAAGAGCGTCAATTGACGCATTATCACGATGACTGCGTTTAGCATGAAATGCAGATGTGAATTAATGTGAAGCTACTTATTTGTTAAATACGTGCAGCATGTGACACCATTACATGATGTCATCGTGTGTTTACTGTTTACTGTTTGTAATGTCGGAGTAAAACTGTAAATATGAAGAACAAACCTTCAAAAATGTGATGACACTCCAAAGGCACAAGAAAAAAGTCAAAACATATGTAATGCCTGTGTATCCGTTTAGCAACCAAACACTACTCAAAGTAACAAAATAACATTTCAGTCAAACAAACAGTTTATCTGTCGGGATCCGCCGACCTGAGATGGGGAGAGGAAAAACATCCCTCTCTACGTCGGCAGAAGCCTTTTTTTATTTTTTCAAAACAAAAGGAATAGTAGTGAGAATCACTTATCTGATGGTGAACCAAAAGGGCAGCAAAATAGCAAAGCAGCGACATGCATGTTTCGAGCCCAAAAAGGGCCCTGTATCAAGCGCCCTTCAAAGTAAAACTGTAAACTGTGATTGAGATGCACCACCTAGTGGTAACATGAATTTATACCTAGAAGCCCCAAAGTACTTTAGGGCTTCTAGATATAAATTCATTTTCCCGCTAGGTGGTGCATCTGTCATTAATTTTCAATGCACATATTTAAACATGTTGACCTTGCTAAGAAAGTCATGGAACATGACTGACATGGTTCTAGCAGTGGCGTTGGTATACAGCTTCGAAGATGCATTTGTGTCAATTGACGCACTTTGGGGCTTCTAGTGTTAAATAAAAATAATAAATACATAAATGTAATGCCAATTTTTAAAAAGGGTTCCAGGGATTATCTAGGAAAATAAGACTATTGAGCCTGATATCAGTACCGGACAACATTTTAGAAACTATTATAAAGAATAAAACTACTGAACATGTAGATAATCATGGTTTAATGGAAGAAAGCCAACATGGATTTAGCCTAGGAAGATCTTGTCTTTTTAATCTGTTATATTTTTTTGAAAGTGTGAATAAACAAGTAGATAAAAGTGAGCCGGTTGATATAGTGTCATCTAGAAGCAAGGAGATCCTGGATCCTTTACAGGAAGAAGTATTCAGGTAACTGGTAACAGAATCCACACATGAAGGAGCCATACTAGACTTGGTGCTTACGAATGGTGAAAGTGTTTCTGATGTTATAGTGGGATATCATTTCATATCCATTGATCACCAGATGGTATGGTTCAGTATAAGGACTAAGGCTGATAAAATCCATTCAAAAGCAAGGGTCTTAGACTTTAGGAATACTAACTTTGCCAAGATGGGCCAATACCTCAAGGAGTCATTAATGGGCTGGGAACAGCTGGGGAATGTAGAAAAATAGTGGGCAAAACTCAGAGGCAATATTTTAAGGGCAACCAAACTTTTTGTTAAAATGTTAAATAAAAGAAAAAGAAAAAGAAGGCCGCTATGGTTCTCAAAAGAGATAGCTGAAAAGGAGAAGAAAAAGAGGGAGGCCTTCATGAAATACAAAAGATCAGAGAGAGGAAGGCATGCATATTTGGGAAAATTTAGAGAGGCTGGCAAAGTAATCAGGAAAGCAAAATTACAAAAAAGAAAAAGAAATAGCCAATGCAATAAAATGTGGGGATAAGACATTTTTCAGATATGTTAGTGAGAAGAGGAAGGGCAAAAGTTGTATTATCAGACTCAAGGGTGAAGGGGGAGGAATGTGCTGATGAGGATAAAGTGGAATTGCTTAACAAATATTTCTATTCTGTGTTCACAGATGAAGGACCAGGAACAGGACCTCAGACAACATCCACAAACAGGAACAAAAGCGAGGGGCATCTCAAACGATTTTCAGAGGACTGTATTTGTGAGGAACTAGCTAAACTAAAAGTGGACAAAGTGATGGGACCAGATGGGATACATCTAAAAATACTGAAGGAACTTGGGGACATTCTAGCAGCTCCACTGACTGATCTTTTCAATGTCTCTTTGGAATCAGGGGTGGTGCCAGAGGATAGAGAAGAGCCGCCAAAATGGTAAAGGGGATGGAAAGATACCCCTATGAAGAGAGACTAAAAAGGTAAGGGTTCTTCAACCTGGAAAAGAGACAGCTGAGGGGAGATATGATAGAGGTCTATTTATTTATTTATTTAGTAAACATTTGTATACCGCCGCTTCCTACGATCAGCCGCGGTTACTTTACAGAATCATCATGTATCGTACAATACAATGAATTTTTAGAGTACAATTTTGATTTTGGCAACGATTTGCATATCACACGAAATAGAGACTAGATACTTTTCATAATTTTAAATAAACATTCGATTCAAGGGTACGAGGGTGGGGGATACAATATACATATATACATGATTACCTATCGGTCGTCAAATGCTTCATTTGTTCCAAGTGTCATTAGAAGATAACTGGTTGTGGTAAGGTGCTGCAATTAGGTTGGGTTGTAGAATGTCTGAAATAAATGCGTTTTGAGGTTCCTTCTGAATTCAATAAGGCTATTTGTCATTCGGAGCTCAGGAGGGAGCTGGTTCCAGTGGATCGGTGCTACATAGGTGAATGCTCTGTTGCTCGTTTCTGTTTTAACAGATCTCATGCTGGTAGGGACACAGAGCGTGTTAAGATGTATGGTTCTTCTGTTCCTGTTGTGTGTTTGCTTAGTGATTAGGTTGTCAAGGTATGAGGGAGCAATATTGTGTATGAGTTTAAACGTTGTTATGAGTATTTTGTAGATGATGCGGGCGGCTACTATACATTAATGAATGCGGGCGGCTACTATACATTAATGAATGGAGCGGAATGGGTAAACGTAGATGAGTTTCTTACTCCATCAGAAAGTAGGAAGATTAGGGGACATGTAATGAATCTATTCTACAAGGTAACCCATTTAAGACTTATAAGAGAAAATATTTTTTCATTCAATGTGTAATCACACTGTGGAATTCATTATGAGAGGATGTGGTAACAGCTGTTAGTGTAGCTGGGTTTATAAAAGATTTGGACAAGTTCCTGGAGTAAAAGTCCATGAACCATTATTAAGTAAGATCAGGTAAATCTACCGCTTACCACAGGATAAGCATCATGGTATCTGTGTACCTTTTGGGAACCTGCTAGGTACTTGTAACCTGGATTGGTCACTGTTGGAAACAGGATACTGGACTTGATGGTCCTTGGTCTGACCCAGTATTTATTTATTTTATTTTATTTATTAACAATTCTTATATACCGCACTATTAGACATCAGCGCGGTTTACATTGAACAGAAAACATCCGACAGTTTACACGTGTCTGGTCGTTACATTTAACAGGAAGCATAACTTGGCGAAATAGGGGAAACTAAATACAATGCAGGGTTATCTGATAAAGGATATCCTGGTTAACTATATACAACAGTGGTACAATAGTATATGGAACAACTTGCTATTTACATTGTGAAGTTGGTCTGTTGCGGGGTCTATCTGTTTGACCACTTCTGCTATTCACCTGGGGGTTATGTTCGGAGCTGCCATTGAGATATTTAAGGAAGAGGAAATGCTTTAAAGCCTTTCTGAACTGACTTAGATTAGGTATTGCTCTGATTTGTGCTGGTAAGGTGTTCCATAGAGATGGGGCGCAGAATTGGAAGGCTCTGTTGGCTGTTGATCTAGTGCATCTTGTGGTGTCATTTGGGATAACTAGTGTGTTTAATTCTGCTGTTCTTCGTGGCCTGTTTGGTGCAAGTGGTTGTATGAGGTTGGAGAGAGAGGAAGAGGTGAGCCCCTTAGCCGCTTTGAATGTTAGCAGTAAGATCTTGAAACTGATCCTTGCCTGAATGGGGAGCCAGTGTAGCTGTTTTAGAAGGGGTGTTACGTGATCTCTCCTGGATGCCCCGAGGAGTACCCTCGCTGCACTATTCATGGCTAATTGCAGGGGGTTCAGGGTGGCCCGGGGGAGTCCTTGTAGTATGGCATTTCTTATGTTCTTATGCCATTGCCTTCCCCTTTATACATGGGATTTCAATCCATAGAGGTTCTACAGTGTATTTTGTTTCCTGCAAAACATTTATCCTGTGGGCTCAATGCCTTCTCTCAATTGTATAACATGGTAAATTTTATGTTAATTTTCCACCAGTTGTGATTCTTCAGTAGTCTATGACATTTTTTGCCCTTGTAACCTTTTGTACATAAGGAAAACAATTTGACCATTTTGAACTAGGCTACTAGAATATAAAAGTAGATTCAATTATAGTGTCTTGGAGGCCTCTCTGGTGAAGCATTGCACATTTGTTGGTCATGTGTTTTCTGAATTGCATTGTTTCTGCATTGATCAGCTTTCTATTTTTCTATGGGTGTACTGGGGATCAATGATTAATACACTGTAAGCAGCGGTGGATTTTTCGTTTGGATATGGTAGAGCCAAATAGGTTAAACTCTGCTATTGATTGGGCTGCTTCTTATTTTTATCAGTTGTGTGGGGTGGTGAGTGAGTTTTATTTTTGTTGGATTGTTCTGAAACCTCATAAGAACATAAGACATGCCATACTGGTTCAGACCGAGGTCCATCAAGCCCAGTATCCTGTTTCCAACAGTGGCCAATCTAGGTTATACGTACCTAGCAATATCCCCAAAAGACACAGGTTCCACAATGCTTGTACTGGGTCAAGCATTGATATCCTGGGTCCCTTTTTAATAGTGGTTTATGGACCTTTCCTCCAGGAACTTGTCCAAACCTTTTTTAAACCCAGCTATACTAACAGCCCTTTCACAACCACAGTTTTATGTGGTTGTGAAAGTGCATGGTGGCTTTGATTGATTTCTGTGTTTTAGTATGATTAACCTTTTTGTTGTGTGGCTGTAGTGTTGGTTAGAAAGTGATTGGTTTTGGTTATGATTGCGCTTTGACAGATACATCCCCTGCTGAGAGGATGTTGAATGACATGGCTTGGAGTGTAGGTTGAATTGTGTGGGTGTGGCGTTTTTTTCTGCCGGGTTTAAAAATCCATTATGTATATGCTGTTGAAGTTGTCTGCTTTTATTGTTGACCATAGTGACCAGCATTTTGGATTTTATGGAGTGAGTAGTTGGTTTTTGCAAATATGGCATGCTGGTTGTTGTATTGGTTGGTTTAAGTGGGGTTTTCATTTACAGGATGTGCCTATTAGTTTGTGATGTTTTCTCATGTTACTCTCTTAGTTATTTTTGTGGAGTAATAGAAGGGACTTTTTAATAATTTTTGGGTAGTAATGTTGTTTTTTGTTTTGTCTGTTAGGTAAATCCATGGCAAGTGGCTTTGTCTCTTCAATGTTGGGGTTTTAGCTATGCCCTGAAGAAACTTAGGTGAGAATGAAAAACGGCAGCAAGTTTTGCATTGGTGATATTATAACCTGTTTGAAGATGTACTATGTTGCTACAAAGATATACTATGTTGCTATCAGAATTGGAAGTAGTTTCAAGTTCATACATTGCCACTTGAATTGGTGTTACAGCTTTACCTAAGTGGATGTACTTGTTTGGAGATGATTTCATTGTTGGATTTTTGTCAAAGCTTTTTCCTTGAATATTTTTGGAGTGTGTGCTTCCATGTTGTGGATTATCTATCATAGAGCAGAACCCCTCCACCAATTTGATCTACCCCATCTTTGTGATATAGTTTGTACCCATGAATCATGGTATCCCATTGGATGTCCTTCTTCCACCAGGTCTCTGAGATGCCAGTCATATCCAACCTTTTATTTAGTGCTATATATTCTAGCTCTCCCATCTTATTTTTTAAACTCCTAGCATTTGCATACAAGCATTTTAGTGGCTGTGTTTTATTTATATTTATAATCTGGTTCCCTCACTTGGTTTGCAGCTTGTTGTGTTGTGAGGGCTTGTGTGCATCAGTGATGCTGAGAGCTAAGCTATCAGTAGCTTAGCTACTGGCAGGGTCTCCCAAGATAGACAGTCTCAGCTGAGATGCCAGACTAAAAAAAAACACCCATCTGGGCAGCAGTAGAATGGGGTGGTGTTGTAAGCGGAGGATCATATTTCTGTAACAAATGCAACAACACTGGAATTAACTGCGCAGAAGAAAGGCTTGGCAAATCTACTTCTGTATTTTGCCTCGAAAACCCAATAGATGGTCAAAAAACAAATTGCACTATAGTGCTGGAAGATGAGACTCCCAGGTTGGAAGGCACTCAAATGGTTACTGGGGATGAACTGAAGACTTCTCAGAGTAAAGCCAGCATTTATGATGTAGTTGGATCTGCTGATGTAGCTGTGCATGAAAAGAGAATCAGAAGTTACAAAGATATCTTATATATTGGGATATGGAACATATAAAGCATAAACCAAGGGAAGTTGTAGGTGGTCAGGAATGAAATAGAACATGTACAACTTGATCTATTGGGTGTCAGTGAACTGAAAAGGACTTGCTTAGGAACTTTGCATCTGATGATCATATGGATTACTATGCTGGAAATGAAAGACAAAGAAGAAATGGTGTGGCATTTATATTTAAGAAGAAACTTGCAAGAACTGTAATGAAATACAATGCAGTCAGTGAACACTTAATTTCTATTCATCTACGAGAAAAGCCCATCAACACAACTATAATTCAGGTATATGCCCAACAACAGCTGCAGAAGAAGAAGACATTGATGAGTTCTATGAACAAGGACAAGCTGAAATTGACAGAACATGCAAACAGGATATCCTGATAGCCATGGGTGACTGGAACACAAAGGTTGGTAACAAAGAAGAAGGCAAAGTGGTTGGAAAATATGGACTTGGCAACAGAAATGAAGCTGGAGAAAGACTGATAGAATTCTGCAAGACCAATGATCTATTCATCTCAAACACCTTCTTCCAGCAACACAAGTGCTGACTGTACACGTGGACTCCACCCAAAGGATTGTACAGAAAACAAATTGACTGCGTCTGTTGAAGACAAGAATGGAAAAGCTTGATAACATCAGCAAAGACAAAACCTGGAGCTGACTGTGGTATAGATCATCAACTACTACTATGCAAACTCAAGCTAAAGTTGAAAAAGAACAAGCCATTCATGAATGTAGCAAAATATGACCTTGAGAATATACCACTGGAATTTAAAGACTGCCTGAGAAATCAATTTGCTGCTTTAGATACAAATGAGAGTTATAGAAGAGTTATGGGATGACAAGAAGATTGTATTGGAAGAAAGCAAGAAGTCTCTACAAAAAATGAAAAAGCAAAAATGGCCAAAATGGATGATTGAAGAAACTGAAAATTGTCCAGAAACACAGAGAAGCTAAAGCCAGAGGAGAAAGAGAGGCAATCGCAGAACTCAACACAGATTTCCAACATGCAGCAAGACAAGACAAGGAGAAATACTACAATGACGCATGCAAGGAAATAGAATCAGAAGTTATTAAAGGAAGAATAAGATCAGCTTTTCTAAAGCTATGAGAGTTAAAGAAAAAATTCCAGCCTCAATTTGGAATGTTACAGGATGCTTAAGAATCCATGTTGAATGATGCTGAGAAGATCAAGAAAAGGTAGAAAGAATATACAGAGTCATTATACCATAAAGATCAAGTGGACCAACAGCTGTTTCAGCCTATACCTTATGATCAGGACCCATTGGTGATGAAAGAAGGCGAAGCAGCATTGAAAGCCTTATCAAAGAACAAAGCACTGGGCATTGATGGCATTCCCATTGACTTATTACAGCAATCAGATGAAGCTGTTACCATACTTACAAGCCTCTGCCAGGAAATTTGGAAGACAAATTCATGGCCAACTGACTTGAAAAGATCTGTGTTTATACCAATACAGAGGAAAGGTGACTCGACTGACTGTGGAAATTATCACACAATCACTCTGATGCCACATGCCAGAAAGATTCTACTCAAGATCATTCAGCAGAGACTACAACCATACCTGGAACAAGAACTGCCTGAAGTGCAAGCAGGGTTCAGGAAAGGGACAGGAACAAGAGGTATTAACGCAGATGTGAGATGGATGCTTGTAAAGACAAAAGAATACCAAGGGGATATCTGTTTTATTGACTACAGCAATAGTCTTAAAATAGGTCTACACCTTAATGTTAAGAAGACAAAGATCCTGACAACTGGCAAAATTAATAAGTTCATCGTTGATGGAGAAGTAATTGAAATAGTTGACAACTTTAACATACTTGGATCAACTATCAATAAAGAAGCAACAAGCAGTCAAGAAATCCGATGACACATTGCTTTTGGCAGAATGGCTATAAAGGACCTAAGCAAGATTCTCAAGAGCAGAGATGTCTCTCTTCATATAAAGATTTGACATGGCATTTTCAATAACATCATATGGATGTGAAAGTTGGACCAGTGAAAAAGATAGACAGGAAGAAAATTGATGCCTTTGAATTATGGTCCTGGCGATGAATACCATGTATACCATGGACTGCCCGAAGACACAAACCAGTCAGTACTAGAGGAGATCAAACCTAAGCTTTCCTTAGAAGCTCAGATGACAAGATTTCAACTTTCATACTTCGGACACATCATGTGAAGAGAGAGAACATTAGAGGAAGTCATCATGTTGGCAAAGTAGAAGGTTAATGCAAAAAAGGAAGGCAAGCAATGAGATGGATCAATACAGTAACAGCAGCTATGGCTGCCAGTCTGTCAACAATGAGCTGCCTGACTGATGATAGAACACAATTTAGGACAACAATCCAGAGGGTCGCCATGAGTTGACACCGACTTGATGGCACTTAACAACAACAACATAATCTGGTTATCAGTTGACAGGGGTAATGTGGAATCTTTCAGCTCTGTCTGCTCTGTACTTAAAGGAATCTAGGTTACATTTATCTTTATTTGAACCTCCCTAACTTCCCTCTTTTGTTAGTATCCAAACCATGCCCTCTTGGGAGACTGTTGGCTTTCCTCTATTATCTAGTTTAAAAACTGCTCTGTTCCTTTTTAAGAGTTAAGGAGAGCAGCCTGGTTCCACCCCAGTTAAGGTGAAGCCCATCCTTTTGGAACCCCCCCCCCTTTCCCCAGAAAGTTGCCCAGTTTCTAGCAAATCTAAAAACCTCTTCTTTGCACCATTGTCCCTTCCATGCATTGAGATTCTGGAGCTTTGCCTGTCTTTTGGGTCCTTCACGTGAAATGCTATGTCTGAGTAGGCAGGGGTGTTGTGAAGGCATGTCCGGAGTAGTGCAATGGACTTAGATGTCCCCATTCAGTGTCTGCAGGTACATACACGTTTAGACCTGCTCCAGACATGAATAGGTATCAGGAAAGTACTTGTTTTGGCCTTAAGGCATCCAGAGCATGTAGAGAAGATGGAGAATTAAGTGACTAGCCTAAGATCACAAATGCCCACACTAGGATTTTAACTCTGGCTACCCTGTACCTAACCCACCACTCTAACCATTATGCTATTAGACATCCCTGTTCTGAAATGTTATTCTGGGCATCTGCATACATGTCCATATCATGCACATCCACATTTGTGGAATGATGTCTGCTTTTTTTAAAGATATTCTGGCTTTGATATCCCAGATTGCACTTGGACATCTTTTGTAAATTGTGCCTTTAAGTGTCTATTTAGGGGAAGAGAGTTCCTTGGGATCGCTGCTGTTTCTAGTTAATTCCAATCTACCCAAAGATGAAACTGTGCATATTAGCTTGGGAGGACAATAAGTGTCTATGAGGATGATAAAGGATCAGAAAAGGAAAGACATAATGTGGATAAGCAGAATAGTAGGTGTGATGGTCAGAATCAAGGTATTAAAGTTATGGTGGAATGTTCACACTTCACTTTAGCTGGCGCGTTCCAAGAGGGCTACTCTAGAAAAGGTCACCTCGGTGTGAAGGGCAAGAAGGCAATTATTTGCAGGCTAATTTATGAAGACACAGCAGTGCCAAGTGGAATTAGCGTAGAAGCATTCCCACATGAAAATTTTATTTATGTTTATTAGCATTTTAACTGTATATACCACCTTTATATATATATATATCTTCTGTCAGGCCTTTGATCTTCCTCCCCTTGCTGATGGTGCCTCATCCCCTAGTCGTACCCCCCATCCCCCTTGATCCCCACATGTTGCTCCTCCCTCTCCCTTTCCCCTCCTGTCTGTCTCTCCAGGGCTCCTCTGTCTTCTATCTGTCTTGCTGTCCCTCTCTGTCCTATTGTTTTTGGCGTTCCTTTCTCTCTTTTTTTTCCAGTAGCTGTTGTTTTGTTATTGTACACCGCCCTGATGCTTCGGCCTGGGCGGTTTATCAAGTGCCCAAATAAAGATAAAGATAAAGATATATATCTATCTATATATATATATCGGCAAAGCAGTGTATGTCAGAAATCTGGAAAGGAACTCCTTATAAAATAATATGAGAGGAGAAAAAAAAGATGAGAAAGAAAGAAAATCCAATACTGATGCCCTAGTTTCTCTCCGACCACAAAGGTCTGATGGAACAGGAGGGTTTTGAGTTGAGAATAGAAAGAAACAAAAGAGGATTTTAAACAGACTAATCTGTACAGAACATTCAGAGCAGTTTACAACTACCAATGGCAGCAGGTAGAAAAGGCAACGGCAAAAGCTAGAAGGATGCTTGGGTGCATACGGAGAGGAATGGCTAGCAGAAAAAAGGAGGTGATAATGCCTCTGTATAAGTCTTTGGTGCGACCTCATTTGGAGTATGGTGTGCAATTCTGGAGACCGCACCTTCAAAAGGATGTGAACAGGATGGAGTTGGTGCAGAGGGTGGCTACTAAAATGATTAGTGGTCTTCATTATAAAGCATATGAGGATCTTAATATGTACACCTTGGAGGAGAGGCGGGATAGAGGTGATACGATTTAGATGTTTAAATACCTCCGTGGCATAAATGTTCAGGGGGAGAGCCTCTTTCAATTGAAAGCAAGTTCTGCTACGAGGGGATATGGGATGAGGGTGAAGGGGGATAGATTCAGGAGTAATATGCGGAAATATTTCTTTATGGAAAGAGTGGTGGATCCATGGAATAGTCTTCCAGTGGAGGTGGTAGAGATGAGGACAGTAACTGAATTCAAAAAAGCATGGAACAAACACAGAAGATCTCTAAAGGAAAAAAGGGGACTGTTGTAGTTGTTGATATGGAAGGACAGACTAGATAGGCCATGTGGTCTTTTTCTGTCAGCATGTTTCTATGTTTCTAACATGTACAAATAATGATTTCAGAAAACTGCTAGTCACACATGGTGATCCACAACAGACAGAGATTGCAAGAGGGAGTAGTTAGGGCATAGAGAGGGTGTGCTTAGGACAGGCCTAAAAATGTATTTATAGTCCCCATTTTACATATTACCCCTCTTCTCAAGTCACTTCATTGGCTCCCTATCCGTTTCCGCAACCAGTTCAAAAGTCTCCTGCTGACCTATAAGTGCATTCACTCTGTAGCTCCTCACTACATTTCCTCTCTTATCTCTCCCTACATCCCTCCTCGGAAACTCCACTCTTCTGGCAAATTGCTTCTATTACTAACTCCAGACTTTGCTACTTTCACCTTGCTGCTCCTCATGCCTGGAGCAAACTACCTAAGTCTGTGCATCAGGCTTCATCTCTGGACCTTTTCAAATCCAGGCTGAAAACCCCCTTCTTCGCTGCTGATTTCAGATCTTGACTCACCTGATCTCCCTTGTGTTTCCTTTGTGTTTCCTTACCATATCCTTGTCTACAGCTACTGTGTCTTTTACATGTCTCTGTGCAGCACTGCATATGACTTATAGCACTATACAAATGTTCAGTACTAGTAGTAATATAAGGGGAATATATTAAAAATCCTAGACATTGGCATTTGTATCTGTCTTCAGGCAGGCATGTGTCTTCTTGAAGGGGCAGGTATAAAGGCTGAGGTCATCTCCCTACCCCCTTCCCCCAGTCACCTTTCCCGGCATGAGAACCTTACAATCAACTCCCGGCATGACTACTGCCTCAATCACTCCCTAATCACCCACCAGCATGGGATCCCTCTCATCACTCCCTGACATCCAATCCTCTGCCTGACTCCCTCCCTGGCATCAAGACCCCTTTAATGGCCTCTGGCAGACATCCCCAACACTCCAATCCCATCCTATCCCTGGCTCTTACCAGGAGCCCTGGTATCTATTGGGAGCAGAAGTGATCGCCCAGCTCTAGTTTCCTAACTAGTGCAGTGACCGCTAGCAATAATGTCATGGTACATGTATTATGACTAGGGGTCAAGCTACCAAATAAGGACATCGGTAGTATCTCTGTATTGCTAGGGATCATGGGGGTCTTTTGAAGCCAGAGTTGCAATAAGTAGGAGTAGCTGGGGGATTACTCCTGCTCCCACTAGATACCAGGGACTCCAGTCATGAAATCACAGGGGGAGGGGGCGTCTATGAGGGGGCCTGTTGTGAAGAGGGGTCAGGTGATTGGCTTGATGTTGGGGGTGGGGTTGGGGAATAGATAGATTGATGGATGCCAGGGGTCAGGGAGTTGGGCTTAATGCTGTGGGGAGCATCGTAGGTGAACTAATTTTGGTGGGGGGTGTTGAGAGTGAAGGGGATTGATGCTGTTGAGAGCAGCTGCTACTTGTATATTTGGGGATAACTTGTATGTTTTTCTCCATGTGCAGTTCGACATGGTGAGACATTGACAGATACATCCTTACTTGTATTTTGCAAGAAGCTCCATGTTTGAAAGAGCCTTTGAAAAATACAGTGGGAACATTCCACGTCCTGACCCGAACATCTTAATTCCCCTCTGCATAATCTATTTAAAATTGGCTTTCTATATGAAGTGTCAATATAAAATACCAGCAGAGAACCTGTTGAAATCATAGGTGAAATAAACCTGTATACTATTACAGGTGCGCATACTCTGCTCTAGAATATGCCTAAAGTACGGGTGTTCTTGTCACTATACCTACTTTTGCACGCATAACCCCAGGATAAATTTATTAAAGCTCTGAAGTGTATAAAAAGGCCATTAAGGGAAATGGGGGTAATTTTATAAAGAGGTTCTCATGCATAAAGTGATTTAAATATAGCAGTCTCCCAAATTGTATTGCAGCAAAGAAGCAAAACACATTCAATGAAAACTAGATCACATAAGTAGCTAAATCACGTCCTTTCAGTCCAGTGAAGAACAACAGCTTTCACATGCGCATATCTTCTACCCACAGTCTTAGCTATACTCTAGGTACCTTTTCAAATCTTCCATATTCTTATTCCACATTGTACACGTCTGTTTGAATCTTGTGGTGGCCAAGATTCCCTTGTAGCTGTTGCCATTCCCATGATAGCAGTCTAGGAACAAATACAAAAAGGACAAAGGGAATAATTATACCAAGGATCTTGGTAATGAATGTTTGTGTACATGGTTAATACTGTGAGCCAGCAAGAGGAACCGAGATAATGTCAGCTGGATATTCGGTGGAACTGTCAAGAGAAGATTCTGACTCGAAGGCACACATTGCATATGCATCATGCTGCACTGAACATCAGTGCTGAGTACCTCGGGGCCCGATATTCTTCTGGGCAGGCTATGTGCGACTACAGTGCACAGCCATACCCACTGACCCTTAATCCCAAATATTCAATGCTGGAGTCATATACAGCCCCAGCACTGAATATCTGGGGATTGCCACACATGCTGGAAGCCGCATTATGTAACCGAGCCGCAGTGATATTGCATGCTGCCCGGTTAGCTCCTGCACCGAAAGATAGGCACTTGTTTCCACCTCCTCTGAAATGCCCCCAACATGCCCCAATGATAACCGGATAGCTTTGGGGCATGTAGGGGAGTTAGAAGGGGACATACAATGACATTAACCATGTAAGTGGCATTGAATAACTCAATTTAAGGCATTTACATAGTTTACTGGGCTGTAAACTGTGCAAATGTCTTATGAATATTGAGCCCTTTCTTTCTCATCTTTTTTTTCTCCTCTCATATTATTTTATAAGGAGTTCCTTTCCAGATTTCTGATTTTAATTGACATACACTGCTTTGCCTATCTATCTATCTATCTATCTATATCTATATCTATATATCTATCTATATCTATATCTATCTATATATATATATCTATATATCTATCTATATCTATATATATATATATAAAGGTGGTATATACAGTAAAATGCTAATAAACATAAATAAACTTTCCATGTGGGAATGCTTCTAAGTTAATTCCACTTGGCACCGCTGTGTCTTCATAAATTAGCCTGCAAATAATTGCCTTCTTGCCCTTCACACCGAGATGACCTTTTCTAGAGTAGCCCTCTTGGAAAGCGCCAGCTAAAGTGAAGTGTGAACATTCCACCATAACTTTAATACCTTGATTCTGACCATCACACCTACTATTCTGCTTATCCACATTACGTCTTTCCTTTTCTGATCCTTTATCATCCTCATAGACACTTATTGTCCTCCCAAGCTAATATGCACAGTTTCATCTTTGGGTAGATTGGAATTAACTAGAAACAGCAGCGATCCCGTGGAACACTCTTACCCTAGATAGACACTTAAAGGCACAATTTACGAACACCCCAGGAATATCTCCAGCCCCTCACCCATTTTTATGTAACTGAAGTTTGTGTGCACAATGGCCCCATTGAGAAGGGATGGGGACAAATTTCAAATCTGAAAATTTGTCTGGTAACTCTCAGGGCTCTGTTTACTAAATCGCGTTAGGCTTTTGCAGCTAACATGTCAAAAAAGTGCAAATTGTACCATATTAGCTGCAAAAGCCATATGGTATCTGTTGCAGGCTTTCACTGCATTTCCTCAGCAAATACCACATTGAAATTACAAATAATGTGGCCCAGCAGCACCAAGAATGCAACTAAAACCATTGACTGAGACAATGTTAGTTGCACTCTCACTATGCAAAGCTTTGATGGTTACTGTGTGCTGCTGTCGTCTGTGGTAACCGCATGCTCCAGACATGCCACTTTCCAGCCCTATCCCGCTCACTCCAGCAGTTAGTATAGAATCTGCAGATCATTGTGTTACTTTCATTACCTCTATGCTACCTATGAATGCGGCCAGATAGGTCATGCACTCTGCATCCTTAACATTGCACGTTACTACTACTACCATTACTGATCATTTGTAGAGCACTACAAGGTATACATAGTACCGTACAGAGACATGCAAGAGACAGTCACTGCTCACAAGAGCTTATATTCTAGTCAAGACAGACAACACAACTAGGGACTAGGATATATTTAGGGGAATGGTAAGGAGACATATAGGAGGCAAACAGGAAGCATAAGAACATAAGATATTGAGTCAGACCAAGGTCCATCAAACCCAGTATTGGAGTGGAGGAGTGGCCTAGTGGTTGGGGCAAGGCACTTCAGGCCAGAAGGTCAGGGGTTAAAATCCCACTAGAGGACAGCAACCTTGGGCTGGAAGGACTGGGGTTTCTAGTCCCACAGGTGCTCCTTGTGGTCTTGGGCAAGCCACTTAACCCTCCATAGCCCATATTCCCTGTAAATAGTTATCTCCAAGTTATAATGCCCTGTTCAATGTAATTTCAGTTTGTTCAATGTAAACTGCACTGATGCAGAATAGCGCAGTATATAAGAGAATATAAACAAATATCCTGTTTCCAACAGTGGCCAATCTAGGTCATATGTACCTAGCAGTTTTCCCAAGAGACACAGGTTCCACAATGCTTGTACAGGGTCAAACATTGATATCCTGGGTCCCTTCTTAATAATGGTTTATGAACCTTTCCTCCAGGAACTTGTCCAAACCTTTTTTAAACCTATCTACACTAACAGCCTTTACTACATCCTCCGGTAACAAATTCCAGAGTTTGATTACACGTTGAGTGAAAAAATATTTTATTTTATTAGTCTTAAATAGTTTATCCTGTAGCTTCATTGCATGTCCCCTAGTCTTTCTATATTCTGATAACGGAAACAATCAAACTACGTTTACCCGTTCCACTCCGTTCATTAATTTATAGACTTCTATCATATCTCCCCTCAGCCGTCTCTTTTCCAGGTTAAAGAGCCCTAACCTTTTTAGCCTTTCTTCATAGGAGTATCCTTCCATCCCCTTTACCATTTTGGTGGCTCTTCTCTGAACCTTTTCTAATAACGCTTTATCCTTTTTAAGATACGGCGACCAGAATTGCACACAATATTCAAGGTGCGGTCTCACCATGGAACGATATAGAGGCATTATAATATCTTTTGTTTTATTTTCCATTCCTTTCCTTATGACACGTAACATTCTATTTGCTCTCTTGGCCGCCACTGCACACTGGGCCGAGGGTTTTAACATGTTATCCACAATGACGCCTAAAGTAGGGACATTTGTTTATTAAACATCTCCCTATATGAATTGACCAATTCTTTTGAATCTCAACCTCCATGACAGTTTTTCAGAGGTCAAAGGCATCATCTCATGACTCTGAGGGAAGAGTTCATGAAAGATTGACAGAAAACCTGGCGACATCATGAAGAAACGCAAAAGGTACTTGAAGAGGGATATTTTCATACATCCGCAACCGGGGCAGTTTTACAAAGCAAATGCTGCACAGAATCTACCTGGTGCCTCAAGGTTTCTTTAGCCCACATAATTTGCAGGTCCAATACAACGCAATGCTGTCCTAGCCTCACCCTTGGCATTAGGGGGAAGACTTCTTATGCTAAGATCAGCACATGTGCTTGACCTCACACAAAGGGCGATGTTGACAGGTAAAGATCCATTTACTGGTGGAAATCCTATTGATTTTTACTCTGATGGGTTCCAGTGCTGTGTATTTTTAGTTATGCTATGGGATATATGGTTTAGAAACATGCAAGTAGTCAAAAGGGAGTCCGAGATATTAATTTCTGATCAGCCATGAGAATAATGCAAATCCTTCTCTCTTTATCTTTATTTATATCTTTATATACCGCACACGCCGCAGACACCAGTGCGGTTTACAATAAGCATAAAACAGAGGTCTCTGAATGCACAATGCTGAGGCATGCGAATTCCGATTATTAGACTCAAAGCCTAAGGTAGTACTATTACTACTAATCTTTTGCATAGTGCTACAAGGCGTACGCAACACTGCACATATACAGTACTGTAACATAAACACTCGAAAATAATAAGGCACATCAGCTGATTAGTGATTTTGCAGTAACAATCGCTTGGTCTATTTATTAACACGTGGTAAGGTTTTGCACTAGCTGCCCTGGGTCTTCCCAGCAGTTCCTTACTCAGTTAATGAAGTATAAAATGTGCCAGTGCATGGCAGATAATACATTTACAATGAGCTCAGTGAATGTGCAATAACTGCAATGCAATGTGTACCTTCAAGTCAATGCTGACTCCTGGCAACCTACTACCACTTCTACTGAACATTTGTATAGCGCTGCACAGACGCATGTAAGAGATAGTTCCCTGCTCATCGAAGCTTACAATCTAATAGAGACAGACAACACAGCAGCTGTAGACATGGGATACATCTAGGGGGAATGCTAAGGAAACACAAAGGGTGAGTCAAGATTCGAAAGCGGCAGTGAAGAGGTGAGTTTTCAGCCTGGATTTGAAAAAAGTCAGAGAAGGCGCTTGATGTACAGGCTCAGGTAGTTTGTTCCAGGCATAAGGAGCAGCAAAGTGAAAGGAGTAAAGTCTGGAGTTGGCAATAGAAGAAAAGGGCGCAGGTAGAAGCGATTTGCCACAAGAACAGAGTTCCACTGCATGATCCCTTCCACGTTATTGTGTTCTAATTGCCACATCAACCACTGAATTGCTAAGGTGCTGCATTAACTGTTCTTGTACATTAATTTTCATGTTAAGAGCTAATTCAGGCTACTCAGTTTATTCATGATAGAGGGACCCAAGATGACAGCAGCACCTGGAAGCTCAGTGGGCACTTCTATTTTCCTCTTGCTTAAATGGAGGTCTTTCCCTCTGAGCCAGCAGGACCAATGGATACATCAACTGTATTCAATGTTCTGGGAACCACTAGGATCAGATTACTTATTTGACAATCTGACCCCTGGAGTTGGTACCACAAGACTACCACTGGGATCATCTGGCACCACTTTGAAAAGGTGCTGCCTGGTCAGGAGACAGCTGGGCCCCACTTGAGCCATGGGATAACAAAGGATTTGGGGAGAGGGGGAAGTTTGAAGTAATGCAGGAAGGAGCAGGGTTTCGGAAGGAGCAGGGTTTTGTTGGGAGGGGGACTTTAAAACATTTAAGCCCTGCAATAGGGCTGGGAGGTCAGTTTGGGTTGGGTTCATTGGGTCACCAGGGTATTGAAGTACCACCTGTAAGGGGTTTTTGGAAGGACATACGATTTGAGAAGAGATCCCTTCAATTTTTTAGCATTGCCATACAAAAAGACATGTTTTTTTGTTTAATTGCCACATATTGCCACATCCCGGAACACGCAAAGGCAATGTGTGTACATTTACATGTGAAATTTAGCTAATGACGTAAATGAGCCAAGCTAATTTTCACAGAAATGGGCACTAACCTGTGAACATTTTGTGGGTCAATACATAAGCCCCAAAGTAGGATATTTTCTGTTTGCTGCCGCCTATCTAATCTTCTGATAGTGGCTGGGTTAATGCTCATGTCCTCTAAGATATCACCTTACATATAGTAGAAGGGAATCCAATACATAGTAAACAAGTAATATAAAGGATGGACTTAAAAGAGCTTGGATCGTCTTTCAGTTTTACTGACCAGGTAAGAAAACACCAAGATGTAGTAATGTTAGCACATGATATTAGCAACTAGGTCCTGTTGAATAATGGTGAATTAGCACTAGTTAACATTAGTGCAGCTTAATTATCCCCCTAAGAAGCTAATTTTAGAACTTGCCACTAAAAACTGATGATTTTAGAAAAGGTAAAGCACACATCTATTTCTGCCTGCTCCAGATGTGTGTGTGCAAAGTTCTATGTGTGCCATACTCTTGCCAGCTCCGCCCTTGCTAATGCCTACTCTATACCAGAGGCATGGAGACCAAAAGCTCATTTCCTTTAGTCACCCATGTCATTTTTGGATTTGTTGTATTGTTTTGCATTTCTTTTTTTAATTTCAGGGGAATGTCATCGACCCCATATACTATTGTTGATAAATAGTGCTTGCTATCAATCAAAAATATGCCCTTTTTATCAATAGGCGCTGTGTTCAATAATAAAGAAATAGCGCACACTACTGGGCAGCAGAGAATGCTTGCACTACTGCTCAAAGTGTGTACTATTGACAGCATGGTAAGAATGACATTTTCATTGTTTTCCAGTCATTTTTGGTTAAGATTGCCATGAAACAATATGAGAAATTATTGTTGATATTTCCCATGTTGTTTCAAATGTGTGCCCATTGTTACTTTATAGGAAGGTGCACAGCCAAAGTAAAGTTTGGTTCATTTGTGCATTTCATGACATTTTCTGCTTTTCATGTGCTTTTGTTGTGTTCTTCCAAACCATATATGTACGCAATAAATTTTTGCATGCACCTAAAATATTTAGGCGCCCAAATGAAGCAAATGTGTGCTGACACTTACTACTTTATACCCATATCAAAATATCTGACATAAACTTTCACACATGTATGTGGGGCATAACATACTTAGTGGATATAAAATCAGGTTTGACATATTAAAAGCCTTTCTAAAACAATCCTCTCAATTGCTTTTGATGCTTATTATACCACCTATTTCCAAAGTTATCAAAGTGTCTAGACATGCCACTATTGTCCAGTCTAATGGCTATATAAAAACTACTGTTCTTTGCACCTTATCAGGTCAGCTTTGAGAGCTGCTTTCATTAGGCAATTTCTTCACTCTGACCAAGGGATAATCTGGAGCAGGACTTAGTTACAGTCTACTGATCCCTTACCTTCTGCAGTGAAGACATCACACATAGGTATTTGGGAACAGTACCCAATCCGAATACTAGGGTCAGTAGTGAAACACCAGGGTGACTCTGCTCCATCTGGATTTCGACAGTAATTTTCAGTCAAATCCCTGTAAAAATAAGTATTGGTTACAATCAATTTTGGAATAACTTTGGACTGATATTTAGAATTATGGTATTGAAATGTATCTTTTTTTTTTCATGTGGCATTTTCAGGCACTAGGCATGTGCAAGCTAAAAAAAACCCTGTTTCATCCTCATCTGTACGTTGAAACCCTCTGCCCAGTGTGCAGTGGCAGCCAAGAAAGCAAAGAGAATGCTGGGAATCACAAGGGAAGGAATGGAGAATAAAACAAAGGATATTATAATGCCTCTGTTTCATTACATGGTGAGACCACTCCTTGAATATTGTGTGCAATTCTGGTTACCATGTCTTAAAAAGGATATAGCAGAATCAGATAAGGTACAGAGAAGAGCCACCAAAATGGTAAAGGGGATGGAAAAATACCCCTGTGAGGAAAGGCTTAAAAGATTAGGACTCTTCAACTTGGGAAAAAGATGGCTGAGGGGAGATATGAAAAATGTCTATAAATTAATGAATAGAGTGGAACAGGTATAAGTAGATCGGTTGTTTACTCCATCAAAAAGTAAGAAGACTAGGGGACATGCAATGAAACTACAATGTAACCCATTTAAGACTTTGTTTGCAGCTTGTCGTGCAGTGAGGGCTTGTGTGCAGCAGTGATGCTGAGAAAGACTGATAGAATTCTGCAAGACCAGTGATCTATTCATCTCAAACACTTCTTCCAGCAACACAAGCACCGACTGTACACATGGACCTCACTCAATCGATTGTACAGAAATCAAATTGACTACATCTGTGGAAGGCAATGATGGAAAAGCTCGATAACATCAACAAGGACAAAACCTGGAACTGACTGTGGTACAGATCGCCTAGTATGCAAACTCAAGCTAAAGTTGAAAAAGAGCAAGCCATTCATGAATGTAGCAAAACATGACCTTGAAAATATACCACTAGAATTTAAAGACTGCCTGAGAAATCAATTGCTGTTTCAGGTACAAATGACAGAGTTACAGAAGAGTTATGGGATGAAATCAAGAAGGCTGTATTGAAAGAAACGATAAATCTCTACATAAGGTGAAAAAGCAAAAATGGCCAAAATGGATGACTGAAGAAACTCTGAAAATTGTCCAGAAACTCAGAGGAGCTAAAGTCAGAGGAGAAATAGAGACAATCACAGAACTCAAAAGAGATTTCCAACATGCAGCAAGACAAGACAAGGAGAAGTACTACAATGAGACATGCAAGGAAATAGAATCAGAAGCTATTAGAGGAAGAACATGATCGGCTTTTCTAAAGCTATGAGAGTTAAAGAAAAAGTTCCAGCCTCGAACTGGAATGCTACAAGATGCTCAAGGATCCATGTTGAATGATGCTGAGAAAATCAAGAAAAGGTGGAAAAATTAGAAATTATACCATAAAGATTAAGTGGACCAACAGTCGTTTCAACCTATACCTTATTGGTGATGAAAGAAGTCACCGAAGCAGCATTGAAAGCTTTATCAAAGAACAAAGCACCGGGCACTGATGGCATTCCCATTGAGTTATTACATCAATCAGATGAAGCTGTTGCCATACTTACAAGACTCTACCAGGAAATTTTGGAGACAACATCATGGCCAACAGACTGGAAAAGATCTGTGTTTATGCCAATACTGAAGAAAGGTTACCCAACTGACTGTGGAAATTATCGCACAATCGCTCTGATCCCATATGCCAGCAAGATTCTACTCAAGATCATTCAGCAGAGACTACAACCATAGCTGGAACGAGAACTGCTTGAAGTGCAAGCAAGGTTCAGAAAATGGAGAGGAACAAGAGACATTATCGCGGATGAGAGATGGGTCCTTGAAAAGACAAAAGAATACCAAAAGGATATCTATATGTGTTTTATTGACTACAGCAAGGCTTTTGACTATGTAAACCATGAGAAATTGTGGGCCACATTAAGAAGCATGGGTATACCAGAACGCCTGATCGTTCTCTTGCACAACCTTTACACTGATCAAGAAGCAAGAGTTTGAATGGAACTAGGAGAAACAGAATGGTTTAAAATCAGCAAAGGTGTTATGAGAAGGCTGCATATTTCCCCCCTACCTCTTTAATTTATATGCAGAACAAATTATCAGAGAAGCAGGAAGAGGTGTGAAGATTGGTGGAAGACTCATCAACAATCTGCGCTCAGGAGCGGCCCAAGGGGGGTGCGAGGCCATGTGCGGAGACTCAGTGCGGGGCCTCATTTGCATAATGGGCCTTATTTGCATAAATATTTGCATAATGTTACCATACACTAACTTTTAGTAAACATGTCTCTTAATGAGTGTATGGATAAAGAAAGACTAAAAGATTTCTACATTACTATAATCCAGTGCCAACCGCCAGGCACATTAGGAACTACTACAAACGCTGCCCATTTAGAACCCATAGCAAACCCGCCGTATCCTGACAGCATTACCAGGACTCACAAAGCACCATACCCTACCTATCAAAAGGCAACACTGCAAATATTAAACCAATACATTTCAGAGAATACTGGGGAAAGAGAACAAGTGGCAATGTCAAATAGGAATTACATAAACAGAATACATCAGCTCAGTTACACATGCAGAACATAGACCATCACCAAACAAGGAATCACAATTTAGAAACAGGAAGGCAATAATTAAACTGGGAACCCCAAAAGCCAAACTTGGAAGTACAACAACACTGTAGAAATAAAACTATAAATTAATTTCCTCTTGTACCAAACAAAGCACAGACGTTAATGATGCACATTTCCTAGAGGTTTCATATTCCAGTTAATAAATTCAAAATAAAGAGATATTTCTACCTTTTGTGCATTTTTTTTCAGTTGCAATTGCTCCAGCCACTTTCTTCTGGTTTCTTCATGTTTTCTGCTAACTGTCCATCGTCTGCTGTCCATTTGTTCTTTCTTCTCTCTTCTAGTTTTTTTTTCCATTCTCTCTCTCTACATCTGCTTTAACATACTAATCTTTCTCCTTTTGCTCTTTCCTCATTCCTATTTCATCCACACAAATTTTACCCCTCCATCCTCAATCCCCACTTACTCTCCCAATACCAGGCCAATTGTAGATTTTTCATCCCTCCCACACAAAATATTTTTCCCCTCTCCATTTTACTCTCCCAGCCCCATCCCATTCTAATCCTCCCCCAACATCAGCTCCCTTCTAGTTCCAGTCTCACCCAGCATCCATTCCCTTCTAGTCTCTGCATCAGCCCATTTCCAGTCCTAGCCCACCATCAACCCATTTCCAGTCCTAGCTCCCCCATCCATTTTCAGTCTGAGTCCCTTCATCAGCTCATTTCAAATCCTAGCCCCCCATCAGCCCATTTCTAGTCATTTCCTAGCCCCATCATCAGCCCATGTCAAATCATAGCTCCCCTCCACTCAGTCCAATTCCAGTCCAAGCCCCCCCCCCCCAATGAGCCTACTTTCAGTTCTAGCCCCTCCATGAGTCCATTTCAATTCAAGCCCCCACCACAGCCCATTTCCAATCTTAGCTCCCCCCAACAGCCCATTTCCAGTCCTATCCTAGCTGCTCCATCAGCCCATTTTCAGTCCTAGCTCCCTTCCCTCACAGCCCATTTCCATTCCAAGCTCCCTCCCCATCAGCTATTTGCAGTTCAAGCCTCCCCTTCCACTCAGCTCATTTCCAGTCATAGCAACCACCCAACCCATTACCAGTCCTAGCCCCCCCATCACCCCATTTTCAGTTTAAGCCCCCCCTATAACCCATTACCAGTCCTACCCCCCCCATCAGCCCACTTCCAGTCTTAACCCCATCAGCCCATTGCCAGTCCTAAACCCCCCCCATCAGCCCACCTCAAGTCCTAACCCCACCCCCCAGCCCATTAGCAGTCCTAACCCACACCCAGCCCCAGCCCCAGCCCATTAGCTGTCCTAACAACCCCCCCCCCCCCAGCCCATTAGCGGTCCTAACAACCCCCCCAGCCCATTAGCTGTCCTAACAACCCCCCCCAGCCCATTAGCGGTCCTTACATCCCACCCTCAGCCCATGGAGTCGTAAAAACCCCCCACAGCCCAGCCCAGCCCATTAGCAGTCCTAACACCCCCCCCCAGCTCAGCCCATTAGCAGTCCTAACAACCCCCAGCCCAGCCCAGCCCAGCAGCAGTCCTAACAACCCCCCCAGCCCATTAGCAGTCCTAACAACCCCCCTCCAGCCCAGCAGCAGTCCTAACAACCCCCCCCCAGCACATTAGCAGTCCTAACAACCCCCCCCAGCCCAGCCCAGCCCAGCCCATTAGCAGTCCTAACAACCCCCCCAGCCCATTAGCAGTCCTAACAACCCAGCCCAGCCCATTAGCAGTCCTAACAACCCCCCCCAGCCCAGCCCAGCCCATTAGCAGTCCTAACACCCCCCCCCCCCCGCCCCGCCCAGCCCAGCCCATTAGCAGTCCTAACAACTCCCCCCCCAGCCCAGCCCAGGGAAAATTAAATAAAAAGAAAACCTGTCTGCTGCCGCGGTCGGGGCCGCCGCGGCAGAATCGAGCGTGCCGTGGGGCCCCCCTGTGCACGGCAGAGCCTGCCCTCCCCTGTAGCAGCTGTCTCTTTGGAGCTGAAGTCAGACGCGCCGGCTTGCAGAGCAGAGCGCGAGAGAAGAAGAGTTTCTCCCTCGCTGCTCTGTTAAGCCCGCGGGGGCTGATGGGATCTTCCCATCAGCCCCCGCGGGCTTAACAGAGCAGCGAGGGAGTAACTCCTCCCTCGCGCTCTGCAAGCCGGCGCGTCTGACTTCAGCTCCAAAGAGAGAGCTGCTACAGGGGAGGGCAGGCTCTGCCGTGCACAGGGGGGCCCCGCGGCATGCTCGATTCTGCCGCGTCGGCCCCGACCGCGGCAGCAGACAGGTTTTTGTTTTTTTTTTTCAATTTTACTTTTCGAAAAGAATGTTTTTTGCGCGGGGCCCCCTGAAACGCGGGGCCCTGTGCAAAAAACATTCTCGCTCAATGGACGGGCCGGCCCTGTCTGCGCTATGCTGATGATACCACATTACTGGCTGAAAGTGAAGACTATTTGAAACATTTGCTTCTCAAGATCTATGAATATAGTCTTAAAATGTGCACCTTAATGTTAAGAGGACAAAGATCCTGACAACTGGCAAAATGAATAAGTTCATCATTGATGGAGAAGAAATTGAAATAGTTGACAACTTTAACCTACTTGGATCAACTATCAATAAAGAAGCAACAAGCAGTCAAGAAATCCAACGATGCATTGCTCTTGGCAGAATGGCTATGAAGGACCTAGACAACATTCTCAAGAGCAGAGATGTCTCTCTCCATACAAAGATTCAACTTGTTCAAGCCAAGGCATTTTCAATGGCATCATATGGATGTGGAAGGTGGACAGCGAAAAAGATAAGACAGGAAGAAAATTGATGCCTTTGAACTATGGTGCTGGCAACAAATACTGTGTATACCATGGACTGCCCGAAGAACAAACCAGTTAGTACTAGAGGAGATCAAACCTAGGCTTTCTTTAGAAGCTCAGATGACAAGATTTTGACTTTCATACTTGGGACACATCATGCGAAGAGAGAGAACATTAGAGAAAGACATCATGCTTAGCAAGGTAGAAGGTCAACACAAAAGAGTAAGGCCAGCAATGAGATGGATCAATACAATAACAGTAGCTACGGGTGACAGTCTGTCAACAATGACTAACTAAAGAACAAACACAATTTAGGACAATTATCCAGAGGGTCGCCATGAGTTGACACTGACTTGACGGCAGTTAACAACAACAGGAGAAAATATTTTTTCACTCAACCTATAATCAAACTCTGAAATTCATTATCAGAGGATGTGGTAAAAACTGTTAGTGTAGTTGGGTTTAAAAGAGGTTTGGATGAGATCTCAGAGGAAAAGTCCATAAACTATTATTAAGGAGGAGCAGGGAAATATACTGCTTACCCCAGGATAAGCATTGTGCTGATCTGTGTACCTTTTGGGAACCTACCAGATACTTGTGACCTGGATTGGCCACTATTAGAAACAGGATACTGGGCTTGATTGATCTTGGTCTGAACCAGTATGGCATTTCTTATGTTCTTATATTCTTATATTTTTTATATGTGGGGAAAAGAAGAAACACTGTGGATTGTGTGGTAAAGAAGAGATGGCACTATCATTCATATTGGTATATTCTACAGGCCTCCAACTCAAACTGAAAAAAAACAGAGACTTGATTATTGATACTGCAAAGGTGGCCATGAAGGAGGATGTGATCATATTGGGTGACTTTAATCTATCCAATGTGGATTGGAGTATTCCTTATGCAAATCTGGAAAGAAATAAAGAGATTGTGGATGCCTTCCAAGGAAGCATTGCTTAGACAAATAGTGATGGAACCGACCAGGGAAAGTTCAATGCTGGATTCAGTACTCACCAATGGAGATAGCGTGTTGAATGTCCGGGTGGGTTCTCACATGAGCAGCGACGATCATTACACAGTGTGGTTTGAGATAAAATCAAAGGCATAATCCATTCACAGCAAACTCAAAGTCCTAGACTTCAATAAAGCTGACTTCAGCAAAATGGCCAAGTGCCTGAAAGAGGAGTTGGCAGGGTGGGAGGAGGGAAGGAAAGTGGAATTGCAGTGGGTTAAACTAAAGGAGGCAATAAAAGAGGCAACAGATACATATGTAAAGGAAGCAAATAAAAACAAGAGGAAAAGGAAATCTATATGGTTCTCCAAAGAAGTGGCTGCACAAATAAAGGCAAAAAACACAGCTTTCACAAAATTTGGAACTTCACAAAGGAACACATAAAAGAATACAAGATACAATTAAAAGAGACAAGAAGAGAAATAAGGATAGAAAAATCAAAGGCAGAAGAAAAGATGGCTAAAGATCCGAAGCGTGGAGACAAAATGTTTTCAGGTATTTTCTGGAGAAGAGGAAGATCAGAGATGGAATTGCAGGACTCAAAAGTGCTGACGATGGATTCATGGAAAGTGATATTGGAAAAGCTAAAATGCTAAACAAATATTCTATTCTGATTTTATTAAAGAAAATCCTGGAGAAAGACCACCTGTGATTGACAAAACTACAAATGGGAATGAAGCAGATACTATACCATTTACAGAAGATGATGTGTTTGAACAGCTTGCAAAACTGAAGGTGGACAAGGCCACGGGACCGGATGTGATACATCCAAGGAAGATTCGTACAGGACCTTTAAAGGATGTTTTTAATAGATCCTTTGAGACAGGAAAAGTTCCATAGGACTGGAGAAGAGCCATTGTGGTAGCTCTTCACAAAAGTGGTAATAGGAAAGAAGTGACAAACTACAGGCCAGTAAGCCTTACCTTGGTGGTGGAAAAAATAATGGAGTCACTCCTGAAAGAGAGAATAGTGGACTTTCTCAAAACCAATAGGTTGCATGATCCAAGATAACATGGTTTTACCAAAGAATGATTATGCCAAACAAATCTGATTGAGTTCTTTGACTGGGTGACCAGAGAACTAAATCAAAGGCATGTGATGGATGTGATCTACCTAAATTTGAGCAAAGCCTTTGATACTGTTCCTCACAGGAGGCTTATCAATAAACTGAACAGCCTGGAGATGGGTCCCATAAATTGTTTGATTGAAAGATGACAGAAGGTGATTGTAAATGGAACTCGCTTGGACGAAAGGAAGGTGAATAATGGTGTGCCTCAGAGATCGGTCCTGATACTGAATAACAAAGTGAGTGATACTGCTGAAGGACTGAATAGAAAAGTGTCTTTTTGCAGATGACCAGAAAGTTTGCAACAGAGTGGACTCCCCTGAGGGAGTGGATAACATGAGGAAAGATCTACAAAAGCTGGAAGAATGATCTAATGCTTGGCAGTTAAGATTTAATGTGAAGTAGTGCAGTGTCATGCATTTGGGAAGCAGAAATCCAAAGGAACTGTATGTGATAGGGGTTGAGAGGTTGGTGTGCACTGACTAGGAGAAGAACCTTGGAGTGATTGTTTCTGAGTATCTCAAGGTGGGAAGACAGTGGCAAAAGCCAGAAGGATTCCGGGTTGCATACAGAGAGGAATTACCAGCAGAAAGGAGGAGGTATTAATGCCACTGTTCAAGGAGGCGTCACTTGGAGTATTGTGTTCAGTTTTGGAAACCATATCTCACAAAGGATATAAAAAGACTTTAAATGGTTCAGAGGAAGGTGACCAAAATGATTTGGAGTCTGCACCAGAAGATGTTTGAGAAGAGACTTGAAGACTTAAATTTGTGTATGCTAGAGGAGAGGAGGGACAGGGGAGATAAGATACAGACCTTCAAATCATAAAGGGTATTAATGAACAAACCTTTTTCAAAGATGGGGTAGCTGTAAAACTCAAGGGCATAACATGAATCTGCAAGGGAGTAAACTGAAAGGCAAAGTCAGGAAATACGTTTTCACTGAAAGGGTGGTGGATGCTTGGAATGCCCTCCCGATGGAAGTGGTGGGGGCAAATACAGAGACAGAATTCAAAATGGCATGGGACACACAGTAGATTCCTTTATAGCAACAGGATAAAATCAAAACTCAATCCATGCCATGATACTCACCTCTGCTCCAACTGTAAATAGTCTCATTTGCTACCACTTGTACATAGTTCTGACTGTTAGAATTTTAGAATGTTAAAATTTGTTCTATGTAATAATGTTGTTCATTGTACACTGACGCTGATCTCAGGAAGGAGCAGTATAAAAGTAAGGATAAATAAATTTAAAAAAAAACGTAACTATTTCTTATATCTCAGCAAATAGGGGTGATCTTCACAGAGAGGTGGGGACACTCCTAAACAAAGGCATAGGAAGGGGTTACCCTCATGGAGCGGGAGGTGCACCTACTCTTGCCACTTTGCTGGGCAGACTAGATGGACCATACTGGTCTTTATCTAGCATCATATACAGCTATGTATTGCTTAAAATCCACAATGCGTTCTATGATTTGGACGTTTTACAAACACCATACTATATACTGTACTTAGCAAAGTTGTATGGGATTCTGTGTTACTAAATAGCGATACTGTACACATATAGTACTGTATTTCAGCTAGCATAATGTGCTGCATGCGGGAAGCTGTTGCTTTCACTATGTCCAGTTACATCCGCTATGACCCGTTCTCCGATGGGGATTTCTGAACTCTATTATAACCTTATGGGACTTGTGATGAGGAGAATATGGCTGAGCCCATGGAATTGGGAGAAAATCAGACATTTTCCTTTAAAGAAAGAGACAGGCAAGGAATCAGTAGCTCTCAAAGTGCAGGCAAGGAAAAAAAACACGCAGCGACTGAGGACAGGACACACCCAAGCTCTGCTAATCTAAGGGCAAGCTTGGAAACTAATGGGAGACACCTGGGGGAAGGGCGGTGCATGGTAGTTCACAGACACTCTAATAAACCCAGGGAAACAGAAGGAGGTCAGTCTCAGACTCAGCTTGAGAAGGGCAGCACCATGGGAAGAGAGTCTCAGTCTCAGACTCAGCTTGAGAGGGGCAGCACTACGAGAGGGCAGCACACGAAGCAACACCCTGGAAAGGGAGAGACAGGGAAGCAGCACGCTGGAGAGTTCAGTGGTGAGAGAAGCACCAGAGAAAGGCCCAGAGAGTTCACTGTGGAGGAGAACGGTGGAGACTTCCGGGGGATTCTCAGAGGTGAAAGCCCTAGTCAGAAAGAAAGCCAGGATTGGAAGGAAACTGCAATTGGTTTTAAAACTAGGAGAGCTGTGCCAAAGAGAAGTGCTGACAAGGGTCAGGCTGCAGTGACAACTGTTCCTGAACTAGCTAAAGAGCTGCAACGTCCAAAAAGGTGCGTGAATAAAAAGGTAGCCAAAAGTGCCGTGAGCCAGTTAGAGGCATTGTGTCATTTGATGCAAGGAAAGAATCTCCATGTTCCTGATGGAAACCCTGTGCATAGGGAAAAGCCTCAGTGGAGAAAGGTTCTGGAACTTTTAGAGAATATTAAGCCTGAAGTTTTTCATGCTGGCTTAAAGCCAGGTTTACCGGACACAGGTCCTGAGGAAATGCAGATAGACTATTATAAATCTGATGAGGAGTCTGAAGATTCAGTAATGGATTGTTCTCTGTGCCAGAAGGCAGAATAAAAAGTTCTTGGATAAAAGAAGGGAAAAGCCTATAACCTGAATGTCCTAGAAGGCAGTGTGAAAACAGGGAGAAATGTGTTTAGCCAGGAATGCTAAAGAACCCTGTTGCTAACGAAAGGATATTTCTTTTGGGTTTGAAGAAAAGAGAAACCTTGCTTGATTGCTGAATGGTTTGAAAACAGCGACACATGTTAAAAAGCTACATAAAGCAGTTTCATTGTTTGGCTTGGTATAAATGCCTATGGATTATTGTTTGGGAGAAAGAATCCTGTTTGTTTTGCATTGAGCTTTAATGCTCTTTAGAAAAAGAAATAAATTCCTGTGTTTGCCGTGTAAACCCTCGGTCTTCACACTACTTGTTCTTTCTAAACAACACAACTACAAATCCCAGCAGCCCCAGCGCTGGATGAGAAAAAAAACTCTTTAATTAAAGGACTAACAAGTGCAGCCCTAGGCTTATAGGCTGTTGCCTGAATTGGGCCAGGGGCCCCCACAGACTACAGACATACATGCGGGCGGATGTTGCCCAAACGACGTTATGTGGCACATAGCTGTACTATGTTACTTTGTCATAAGAACTAATGACAATAGTATGCAGGGTTATAGGTTATGATGGAAAGAAGAAAAGGCAATAAAACATCAAATGAGAAACTGAGAGTCAGGCCATATCATTGGGGGAAAGTAAAATTTTCAAGTGCTAAAGGCAGAAAGATTTTGCTGTCACTTCGAGTTAGCAGCCAAAATTCACTGGCAGTGACTGCCAAGCTTTCACGTTAACATTTGAGGGTGATCCCTACATTTTTCTATTCAGTCATAGCACAGAAAATTTCTTTAGCACATTTTAATTGACTGATACAGAAAATGATACTGTTAGCTTTGCCTATTCAGGTGGCGTTAACTGTGCTGCATTATCTGATGCAGCAACTGTCTCCATTTAACTGTAAGGTGCATCCTGCCTATTGCCTGACCCCTTCTGTATCAGGAAGTTTACCCAGAAAGTAGAGTTTGCAAATTGCTGCACCACCAGCTATCATGGCTTAGCAAGCAGGCCCCGTCTGCACATGTCAGCAAAGGGTGAATCCTCTGCCTTGCCTGCAGTGAGGAAAGCACATCACACAGTGCTGCCAGGTGCAGAGAATGAGGGACATTGCAGACTCTTCAGCTGCATTTCTTCATTTTTTCTACTTTCACTCGCTGGCCTAGATCAGACCTTTACATTTTCTTTGTGAGTGACTTACATTCACCCTGCCAGCATGTTTCCTTGCATGTAGAGGAGCTACAGACATGCCGAACCCTGCTCTGTACTTCAGCTGTTTTCTCACCTTTGACTGTATGCTAATACCCTTGAATCCTTCTCATTCAACTGGATACAACATTTTATGAATATTCTTTGTCCCGCCTCTCCTGGAGATTACACGCTGCCAATAGCATCCTCCTTGTAATAGCCCGATCTTGCCAGTTCCATTCGGTGTCCCTCTCTCCCCTATGGAGGTGTTCTTCAGGTGCCCTTAAAGCAGCAGTCATTCTTAACTTGCCCACAGCCTGACCTAGCCAGACCACCGAATCTAAATGGCACTACAATCACAGTAATATATCGCTCAACAGATCATCTACACTGAGGCCAAACCCCCTGGAGTGACTGCATTCATAACCTCAATGGTCTCAAATCATAATCAAACTTAGTGAAATAAACATGGCAAGCTTACAAGCATTATTACACTTCCTGTTAGCGATCGCATTACTATGCTCCCTTATAATCCAAATTTAATGCCTCACTCCAAGCTCTGGCCACATCTCAATTATCCAAGGACATGGTGACATACAAATAAAATGCCCACCCTTCAGACTGACAAGGAGAGCCCACTGTACCCTTGTGCACAACCACCCTGTGAATCAATCACACCAGAGCAGGAAGCCTCTTCCTCAAACAAACCACTTCTCCTAAAAGGAATACTCATCCATGCTTGTTTGGCCAGAAATAGTATCCAGATCCTTAACAATTACCTAACAGACTCCCACCTGACTTTATGTGCATAACAGAAAACTGGTTTGTGGATACAGACTCCTTTTTCATAAATCAACTCCAAACATTGAAATATTTAACTGTCCCTTGGTGGGTTGTAAGGGTGGTGGAGTATCCATTCTTGCAAAAAGCAATTTACAATTCAACCTCATTTCTACAACCAGCACAGAAGGCCTGGACATAATCACAATTTCAAATAAATACAGTAGACATCCCTATGTCTCACCTACAGATTCCCCATGGCAAGTAACAATGAGCTACCTACGCTCCTGGAAGTGGTGTGCTCGTACCTAAACTCCAATTGTCTGTTTACATTCATGGGTGACTTGAACCTATCATCGATACCACAGAAGACAATGAAGGTCTTTCTTGATGCCATGGAGCATCAACTATACACAAATCATCCACCACCTGACATATATTAAGGGAAATATCTTGGCTCTGATCTTTATCCCATCCAACCTTCTCAATGGGTCCACACTACCAGACTCCCTTCTGGAACAAATCCCTTGGTCAGATCACTGCACATCACATTCCATCTTCCTTCCAAAGCAATCCCTGCTACCAAAAACCACTTGTTGATCTTAAAGTAGCTAAACAGGTAGAAAAGATGACAGCAAAAGCTAGAAGGATACTTGGGTGCATAGGGACAGGAATGGCCAGCAAAAGAAAGGAGGTGATAGTGCCTCTGTATAAGTCTTTAGTGTGACCTCATTTGGAGTATTGTGTGCAATTCTGGAGACCACACCTTCAAAATGATATAAACAGGCTGGAATCAGTACAGAGGGTGGCTACTAAAATGGTTAGTGGTCTTCATTATAAAGCATATGAGGACAGACTTAAGGATCTTAATATGCATACCTTAGAGGAAAGGCGGGATAGAGGTGATATGATTGAGATGTTTAAATACCTCAATGGCATAAATGCACAGGAGGAAAGCCTCTTTCAATTGAAAGCAAGCTCTGCCACGAGGGGATATGGGATGAGGGTGAAAGGGGATAGATTTATGAAAAGAGTGGTGGATCTGTGGAATAGTCTCCCAATGGAGGTGGTAGAGATGATGACAGTATCTGAATTCAAAGAAGCATGGGACAAACACAGAGCATCTCTAAAGGAAAAAAAAGGGGACTGTTGAGGTGGTTGATATGGAAGGACAGACTAGACAGGCCATGTGGTATTTTTCTGTCGTCATGTTTCTATGTTTCTAAAATGACACACTGTCGCTTTAAACACTTTGACGAGATTTCCTTTTTAGACAATGTCATCCCTGGGCTAACCACAAACTCCAACGACCTTGACTACATTATTGATAACTGGCAGGATGTTTTAAACAAAATGCTACTACACCTCTCTCCAAACCAATAGGCCCCTGCCACTGTCCTTATAATACATGGTATACCCCAGAACTCAAAGAGCTGAAGCATGAACTCAGAAGGCATGAACGCAAACGGAGTCACACACCAGAGGACAAATTCAAGGAAAGATACTTGTCTACTGGATTACTGGATTACAATTACTGGATTAAAGCCAACAAAGCCAAGAAAGCATACCACACAAACTTAATCTTGAAATCACTCAAACCCAGGAAGCTGTTTGACAAAAGAAAATATTCAAACATCTCCAATTACCACACCTAGTCCATATGAACTTGCTAACTATTTCCAATCAAAATCACTTATTTCTTCCCTTTGGTTGCCTGCATCTTCCAACGATATCCCTACCAACACTTTCTCATCCAGCCCCCCTTCACTCCTTTAGCCAGTTACCCCAGAAAACCTTGAGAACTTCATCACGGTCTCAATACAACTACATCCCTATTAGACCCTTGCCCAGTATGCTGGGTCAAAATATCAAGAACTGAGTTAGCCCCCATCCTATCCAAGATGGCAAATCTCTCACTCACCCAAGGATACATCCCTACCAGCCTAAAGACTGCATCATTATGCCCACTTCTAAAGAATCCCAAGCTAGAACCAAGTGCCCTAAACTCAGGCCAAAATCGAGCAAAAATAGTGGAAAAGGCTGTGCTACACCTGATGCTGCACCACGATATTAACTCCAATGCACCACTTGACATTCAACAACATGGATTCCGACCTGGACATGGTATAGAAACTTTATTAAATTCACTCATGAAAGCCCTAAACAAAGCTTTGTCCTGATTTTCCTGGATGTAGCCACTGTATTCGACACAATCTGTCACAAAATCCTCTTACAGCGCCTAGAGTGCATCAGAGTTCAAAACACAGCTTTAAACTGTTTTTGCTCATCCCTACAGTATCTGGTTGTCTGCAGTTCATTCAATGTGGTGCTAACATTTCCAAACTTTACTTGCAAAAACAAAGAGTTCCCTAAGGATCTGCCTTATCTGCACTGTTATTCAATATCTATCCAACATCATCCGAGCTTATAATGTCCTCTATCATTTATATACAGATGGCATTGTGATCTATGCACCATTCTGCACTTCATGAACTCTGCAATAATAAACTGCTTCAATGCAGTCACCCAAATGGCTGTCCAAACAATGTCACACCATTAATTATAGAACAACTGAGGTGCTCTTTATAACCAGAGATCAATCTTTCTCCCCACCTGCATTGCTAAAAGTGAATAATGCAGATTTAGTTGTAAGATCAGAAGTGCACTGTCTTGGTGTCATCATTGATCAATGCCTCACACTACACTCACATATCAGTAAAGTAACACAAACCATCTTCAATAAAATAAGGATTCTTCAGCACCTTAGGTCACTCCTCTAAACAAATTACTTTAGAACTGTATTCCAAGCATTGATATTCCCTCATTTCGATTTTTGCAATGCCATCCTTCAAGGAATTCCAAAAAGCTCCCTATACCCACTACAGCTTGCCCAACATACAGCTGCTCGAATACTCATGGGTGCATGCAGATCCAGCCATTACTGCAGTAGTCTGCCGCCCCTTCTTTTTTCTTCATAGTATACATGCCGTTCATTCTTTCCTTTCTCCCTCTTCATTAACCACTCATTTACTCTCTTTGGTGATTACCAGGTTGGATTATTGTAATGTTATTTATCTTGGTCTCCCTCAGTCTCAGGTACGTAGATTACAACTTATACAAAATACAAAAGTACTCATTCTCTCATACTTACTGATTACACCTACCATCACCTACTCAGGCCAAATTAATCACCACTCATTCATCTGCATTTTATTTTCTGGTACCTGCCTTTGGAATTCACTCCCCACTGAAATTCGGTTGGCATCTTCATTTCCCTACTTCAAATCCCTTCTGAAAACACATTTGTTTAATACTGCTTATGACTTGCCTACTTAATTTGGTTGAGTTGTTTGTCTTGTATGTCTCTCTTTTGTTCTTATCTTTCACCTGGTTTGAATGACTCTTTACTTTCTTGGTTTTACTGGAGTTCTTTTCTATTTTATTATGTTTATTTTAGACATTATTGTACACCGCCCTGCTGAGACCCTTTGAAGAGCGGTCTATCAAATAATAAATCATAAACATAAAGCATATATTACCCCAATACTAAAGGAACTTCACTGGCTACTTATTCATTGCTGCGTTAAATACAAAATACTCATAACGACCTTTAAAATCTATTACAAATCAACCTCCCTGTACTTGCAACAGCTTCTACAAAAAACACCAGAAAACAGGCTCAGAAGATCAGCTAATATGTTTATACTTCCTCAAGAGTTGACAAAGAGGAACCAGACTACATGTGTTAGATCCTTCTCTCTATATGCACCGGAGCCTCTAGAAGGTTATCCCACAACATATCAGAACAACCTCAGACATCATGACATTCCGCAAACTATTAAAACCTCTCTCTTTACAGATCACTTCAAAGGTATAACCTGAATCCATCGATGCACCTCAACAATCACCTCCAGGACAACCTCTATCCTTCCTATTTATTAGACTCTCTTCAATTGCCATCACCATGAGATCCTACCACTCACTGCTTCCCCCCCCCCCCCACAACAACGTGCCATCAATTTTTGATTATGCTAATATGAGTCACCCCCTTCCCCTTTGCAATGCCTATTGTATTTGTTAATATCCCTACCTCTATTGCAAGGTTACAGTGTTTTACTGTAATTGTCATGATGTAAACTGTATTGTTCTAGTTATGTTCCATGTAAACCACCTTGACCTTTGGAAATATTGTATATAAACCTGTTAAATAAATAAAATAAATATAAACTGCTGCATTGATCTTAGTGATCAAAATAATTGTCCTTCTGCCTCGTCACAAGTCAAGACCGAAGCTGCACTTACAAAAGAAAAGCATCAATTAAGGTTCTTAAGGATGTGATTTACGATTGTCTGTCATGAACACCGAATAGGAGAAAAGCAATGATGAATCACACCCTTAAAAGATATTTGAATCAGACGCCTTAGTGCAAGCAGGTAAAGAGTGAACAGCTACTACTCACTTGCATTTGTAGTTCTCAGGAGTGAAGTTGTGCTGGTGGGGATACTGGGAGTCCCAGTGCTGGCACTGGATTCCACCATATATGCTGTTCACTGTGCCTCGGTAGCCTTCTCCTTGGCCTCTGATGCACTCTGTTGTAATGTCCGTAGTGTTCACAATGCTGTGTGCTGATGGAGATTCCAAAAAGAGAAGATGCCTTTACAAGTCTGCTGTCTTAGAAACGGACTTTGATTGAATTAACCGCCTTTTCCAAACAGGATTTAGCTCACACAGTTCTGCTGCTGGCTTATGCAAGTTGCATTTAGATATCTATTTTTATTTATTTATTAAACATTTTTATTCTGTAATATCCAAAATCTAGGCAGATTACAGAATTACATACATTATAATAAAAACAAAGATATAATAAATACAAATAAAATTAAAAAATCATATTAACCTAGAGTCTGATTCAGGTAGGGACATGTCCGGGCCGTCCAGATTGCCCCAAACATGATGGACCCATTTGGACCCGATTCTGGACTGCGGGAACAAAACACTCCTGTGGTAACCAGAACTGGGCCTAAGGACAGCCTGGGTTATCCCTGCTGCCTACGGGGACGTCCTCTCAGCAGGTGCCCCTGACTCTTGTGGCTTCGGCCCCCCTTTTTCCCACTGCCCAACCCACAGCTGGCCTGCCATGGCCTGGATCAGGTGGCGGGGACTCCCCTGCACTTGGCCCCGGCCCCAGGGAAGATCCACAGGCCCAGTCGCCAATTTTGTGCTGCTTATTCCACCTTTGAGGCAGAATAAGCAGCACAACCCCATGGGCCCAGCAGGTTTACAGGACCGTGACCTGAATCAGCCCTGCATGTCCTGCCAGGCTGGCATGCCCCCGCTCTGCCTACCCTGATGCTCAGGATGTATGGGGGGAGCTGGAGGGGTAATTGGGCCCGGACGGCTTGTGGGGCTGCACGTCTTGCTGCGACATGCAACCCTGCAGCCCGCATCCGCGAATTGGGGCCATAATCTAAACACACAATAAAACAATACTTGTGACTTGCCTAATGCCACAGGGGGCATTAGAGTGCTTTGAAGCAGAACCATGACTTGGATCCGAACCTGCTGCTAGAACCCCACGGCCACTCCTGCACTCCTAACCCGGGCTCAAGGCCAGTTACATTCAGCTACATAAGTTATTTCTTCGCCCAGCTACCGCTTATCATTTGTATAGTGCTACAAGGCATATGCAAGTAAGACACAGCCCCTGCTCATCAGAGCTTACAATCAAGACAGACAACAGCCGGGGTCTAGGGCAAAGGTACAGATATGTGATCAGTAGGAGAATAAGAGGATCAGCCTGAATCGATGGAAGGCGACGTACTTTGTCCAAGAACAACGAAGAGGCCAGATCTGAACCTTTGTTTTCCTGTTTCTCATCCTCCACCCAATCCCAAATCAAATCACAATAATTTTTCAAGTTCATTTTACTTCCAATCTGTGAATTTTAACTTTATAAAATCAATATTTGGATTGATACTTGGGAGATGTTTACTAAGCTGCACTGTTAACGCGGCAGATAACGCAGTGATTTTCTGTGCTATTAGCAGAAAGCAAACGATTTGCGTGAGTGATCAGGATTAGGCTGGAGAGTGGGCATGTCTGCAATGCGTGGTTACTGCGGGCCTCAGAAGAGCTTGGCAACTGGCAGATTTGCAGACAGTGCAGGTACAAATAACTCCACATTCATGGGTTGTGTTAGCTGCATCCAGGCTGCTGTCGGCCCACACTATCTGCACTGATGAGGAAAGGCTTGGCAGGCCCCAAGCAGATAACGCACAGCTTTGGCTGCTAATGGGGCTATTTGCACAAAGAAAGGCACGTTATCTGCAAAAGCTTAAAGCGGCACCTTGGAGTGATTATGAAACAAAAGATATTTTAGGCTTAAGCTAAATGGGCTACTAGTGCATCAGATTACAAAGGTCCTCTTTTATATATATACTGCTACTACTAATCATTTGTATAACGCTGCACGTGTACCTCATGCTTTATATATAGATGTAAGACACAGTCCCTGCTCATCAGGGCTTACAATCTAATCAAGACAAAACATGTTGAGGCCAATTCTGTAGGTGCACGTCCGGGCCACCCAGACGTTCAGAAATCTGGACAGCCCACAGAGGCATTTGATTCTGCTCCCATGGAGGCTAGACGGCCCCATGGGAACAGAATTACGGCATAGGGGCTGGACGTCCAGGACGTGCCCCGAATCAGGCACAACGGACATCCAGAGCTCTGCCCTGCTAGCTCAGCCTGGCTCCTGCATGTAGCCGTGGTGCCCTGGCGTCCCATTGCCATGGCACCGCCGCTGCATGACAGAGCCCTTTTCACCGGCACTCAGTCAAAGCCTTGTTCCACACTGCCTGACCCCTGATCGGGCCTTCTGCGGCTGGGATTGGGCTGCAGGGAGCCCCCTGCCCCTCCTCACCTCCTCTCCCAGTCCATTCCTCAGCCACCGCCAACCTCGGGGGAACTTATTCCTCCTCTGAGGTAGAATACGTTCCCTGTCCAAACTGCAATCGCGGACATACAGGGCCGACACTGGAACCAGCACTGTACATCTGCAGTCCCTGACCCACCTCCAGCCTGCCTTCAAGCCTCCCTAGGCCTGTCCCCTCCCGCCCTCGTACTGAGCTCCCCACACATCTCTGCTGTATGTGCAGGGAGCTCATTTGCTGGAATAGCACCAGGGCATTTAGCAGAGGGTATGTGTCTGCCCTGGACATACATCCCCATTAAGCGGGGGTCATAATGACCCCCATAGTGAAACAAGGTACTAGAGTATGGTAAGATACACATAAGTAGTGGACAAGAGAGTGAGGAGCAGCAGGATCGAAAAGCAGCTTCAAAGAGGTGGGTTTAGCCTGGATTTGAATAGGGCTAGAGAAGGAGCCTGATGCACAGACTCGGGTAGTTTGTTCCAGGCATATGGAGCAGCGAGATGAAATGAACGAAGTCTGGAGTTGGCATTGGCAGTTAAAAGGGAGCAGGGTTCCCGAGGAGGGGTGTAGAGTGAGATAAGAGAGTAAAGGTAGCAAGAAGCTGCAGAATAAATTAGAGAATTATAAAAAGGATGTGTTTCGTGATGGACTCTGTTAAGGGATTTTCAGCAATGATCCATTTTAGAGGACCAATGGGCATGTTTACTAGATGTTACTGCACATTAAGTGCCTTCACAGAAGCACTTACATGAGCAGTAACATCCATTACCACACAATAAGATTTTGGAACCTGCCCCCACATTCTCTTAAGACATCAAATAACAGTTTTCCTTGTGTGATCCTTCAGTTGTTCGTGATAAATGCTCATCTTACTAGCTTCACTGTAGCCTTCAGAGGATGTTTAACAGTGCTAAATGTTCTCTTAGAAATGTTTTGATGTTTGAATATTCATGTTTCCTTGCATTGTTTCTTGAATTTATTAATCTTCATAAATGCATGATTATTCTTTAAATGTTAGAAATATTTAAAAGTGCTAATGCAATTACTTCACAAAACCATCAGTAAGATAGGAACATAAGATGCCATATTGGGTCAGACCAAAGTTCATCAAGCCCATCATCCTGTTTCCAACAGTGGCCAATCCAGGTCACAAGTACCTGCCAGGTTCTCAAAAAGGTAAATAGATTCCACATTGCTTATCTAAGCAGTGGATTTCCCTCATTCTCTTTCATGATGATTTATGCAATTTTCCTCCAGAACTTGTCCAAACCTTTTAAAATCCAGCTACACTAACAGCTTTTACTACATCTTCTTGTAACGAATTCCAGAGTTTGATTAGGTGTTGAGTGAAAAAATATGTTCTCCTATTAGTCTTAAATGGCCTACATTGTAGTTTCATTGAATGTCCCCCTAATCTTTCTACTTCTGAAGGAGTAAAAAAATAATCTATGTTTACCCATTCCACTCCATTCATTAACTTAGTACATAGTATATGACGGCAGTTAAAGATCATCATGGTACATCTAGTCTGCCCAGCAAGGTGACAAGAGTAGGTGCACCTGCCGCTCCATGCAGGTCACCCCTATTTGTTGAGATAGCAGAGACGGTTAAGGTTATTTTGATTGTATCCTGTTGCTATAAAGGGACTATACCAGTATAGATGACAGTGCCATCTCCTCTTTTCAACATAATCCAAAGTGCTTCTTCCTTTCCCCACATCCCCTGCATTTCAGCAGCTTTAATATTGCTTTTGACATATAGGGCTACTCCTCCTCCTTTTCTGCCTTCTCTAGCTCTCCTAAATAAATTATAGACTGCTACGGCTATATCACATTCAGGTGATTTGTTAAACCGTGTTTCCATTTTCACCATTAGGGCTTCCAGGTCAGAAACTTTGTAGGCTAGGCTACGAGCATTTGGGCTCATTGTTTTCCAGTACTTGTTGACTGGCTTGCCTGTATTTTGCATGGATTTTGTTCTACATGCCTCTTTCCACTTACCATTGATATGTGGGTTAATAGTGTGGCTGTTTCCAATGTTAGTATGTTTTTGATGGAAGTGACTTCCTGAACTTGTTCTTCTCCATTCGTCACCCCCTTTCTCTAGTTTAAATGCCTGTCCACATAATGCCTGAATTTTTCACTTAAGATCCTGTTCCCTGTGACAGAGAGATGTAGTCCATCAACATAGTATAGCCTCTTGTTGTTCCTCCATTTTCCCAGTTGCCAATATATCTAAAATCCTTCTTGTTTGCACCAGGTTTGGAGCCATGCATTAAAATTAATTATGTGATGCAGCCTTTCTGCCCCCTTACCAAGAACAGGTAGAAGTTCTGAGAATGCTATAGCGTTAAGAATGGGTTTGAGTTTCTCTCCCAGAATCTGGAAGTCCCATTGAACTGTAGAGGAACTGTTTCTATCCAGGTCATTTTTACCCAATTGGATGATAACATCAATTTTGGAGTGCTCACTTTCTGCATTAACTATGCCAACAATTTGGTTTGTATAACTGCTGGCAGAAGAACCTGGGAGGCATCTGACTATCTTCTCTTTTTTGAACTGTATTCCCAAGTTGGTGCCTCTGATGATGGAATCTCCAAGTAGTAGTAGTTTCCCATTTTCTGATTTCTTCTTCATATTTGGTGCATTATCAATAGATTAGGCATTGACCTTCTCATTTAAGGGCACTTCATTTTCCACTAATTGGGCATTCTCATTTTCCAGGGCAGAGAAGGCATCATACAACGATATCTGTTGATGGAGAGGGTGTCTCCATGTTACAGGTCGCAAGGGGTTATTTCCCTTCTGGACCCTCTGGATAAAGACACTAGCTCAAGACTTATCATCAACACTCTGCAAAATAATAAACTTATCCCTCTCACAAGGAATCATGCCATGTCCACTGAAAATCTCTTCCATAAGACCACTATTGAAGAACAACACATCTGACCCAACTTCTCCTGCCTCATATCGCTCCATATCCAGCATCCTGCTCCTATCCAAATTAATTGAAAAGATAGTCCAACATCAGCTACAAGACCATGTGACGCTACCTTCCCACTTGACCCTCAACAATATGGATTCCAAGAGCTTCATGGGGTGGAAACTTTATTAACATCCCTACTGAACATGGTGCTCAAAGAAATTGAAGACATCAAGAAAGGCTTTTTCATAGACATAACATCTGCCTTCGATTCCATAATTCACTCCATACTTCTGGACTGGCTAAGCAAAATAGGAGTGACACACCATTGTCATGGATTCTTTCCTATCTATCTGATAGAATATCCCAAGTCAAGATAAAATGCAACACTTCAAGACCGTTCCCATTAAAACAAGGTCTTCTCCAAGGCTCAGCACTCTCTGCTCTCCTCTTCAACATTTACATATAGCCAGTATGCAAAATATTACACAAACACAACATACACTACCACCTATATGCAGACAACCTAATGACCTAATAACAAACTGAGCACCCTAGTGATGGACCCTAAAATTACTGCTTGGGTTAGAAATTGGTTGGGTGGGAGGCGACAAAGAGTACAGGTAAATGGAGCTCACTCTGAGGAGAAGGATGTTACCAGTGGTGTGCCCCAGAGATCTGTCCTTGGTCCAATTCTTTTTAACATCATTGTTATTGATTTAGCGGAAGGGTTGTCGGGTAAGGTTTGCCTCTTTGTGGATGATACCAAAATCTGCAATAGAGTAGACACCCAGGAAGTTGTAGATAACATGAGGAGGGATCTAGCTAAGCTTGAAGAATGGTCTAGAATTTGGCAGCTGGGATTTAATGTTAAAAAATGTAAGGTCATGCATTTGGGCTGCAGCAATCCATGGGAGCAATATAGTATAGGGGGTGAAGTACTTTTGTCCACTAAAGAAGAGCGGGACCTAGGTGTGGTTGTGTCTGATGATCTTAAAGTAGCTAAACAGGTAGAAAAGGCGACGGCAAAAGCTAGAAGGATGCTGGGGTGCATACGGAGAGGAATGGCTAGCAGAGGAAAGGAGGTGATAGTGCCTCTGTATAAGTCTTTTGTGCGACCTCATTTGGAGTATGGTGTGCAATTCTGGAGACCGCACCTTCAGAAGGATGTGAACAGGATGGAATCAGTGCAGAGGGTGGCTACTAAAATGGTTAGTGGTCTTCATTGAAAGCATATGAGGACAGACTTAAGGATCTTAATATGTACACCTTAGAGGAAAGGCAGGATAGAGGTGATATGATTGAGATATTTAAATACCTCCATGGCATAAATGCATAGGGGGAGAGCCTCTTTTGATTTAAAGCAAGTTCTGCTATGAGGGGACATGGGATGAGGGTGATGGGAGATAGATTCAGGAGTGATATGTGGAAATATTTCTTTATGGAAAGAGTGGTGGATCCGTGGAATAGTCTCCCATTGGAGGTGGTAGAGATGAGGACAGTATCTGAATTCAAAAAAGCATGGGACAAACACAGAGGATCTCTAAAGGAAAAAAGGGTACTGTTGTAGTTGTTGATATGGAAGGACATACTAGATAGGCCATGTGGTCTTTTTCTGTCGTCATTTTTCTGTTTCTATATACTCCACTCTGGACATAAGGAACCCCAACTCCTCCGCCATCTCATCCTGCATGACAGCAGTCACAGAATGGTTAAAACAACCCAATCTGGAAATCAGCTACAATAAATCTGAAGCCCTCATAATCATGAGAGACTTCACATTTAGCCCCCCCCCCCCCAGATAACCTACAAATAGGAAACAGATCAATCCTGAAGAGCGATGTAAAATACTTAGGCATATACCTTGATCAGAGACTCCATTTCCAATCTCACATCAGCAAAACAAATTCCAAAGTCTACTACAAAATGAAAATTCTGCGAAACCTTTGACCTCTACTCGAACAGAACCACTTCCACTCCCTATGTCAGGCTCTAATCACACTGCAGCTCAATTATTGCAATCTAATTCTACACAGCCTGCCCAAATATGCAACCCAAGCCTTACAACTGGCTCAAAACACAGCAGCTCAATTAATTGCAGGAACTAATAAACAAGCTCATATCACCCCCATACTTGAATCCCTCCATTAGATCACAAATAAAATATAAGGCAATAATGATGGCATTCAAAATATTACACAATCAATCTGCTGGCTGTCTAAAATATTTAATCAGAATAGTCCCAGACACCAGATCAAGGAGGACACAGCACCAAAACTCCCTTGCAACCACCGCAATATCTACATGCACCTCCCAGAATGCACTCCTGCATAGAGTGTTCGAACTCTACATCCCATCACTATGGAACTCTCTTCCACACCACCTGAGAGCAACCACAGATGTTACAGACTTCAGAAAATTCTTAAAAACCCATCTATTTACTGAACACTTCAATACCATTGAAGTCAAGTAACTGTATTGATTAATACAACAGGTAGCCCAATGGACAAATCATCAAGCCTCTGTAAAGAGTTCAAATACCCCTGTAAATAGTTAAAATGTTATATGTAAACACTGCTGTTAATTGCTATTGTAAATAGTTCTGATTAAACATTCCATGTAAACAAAGTTATGTTAATTGTAAACTGCTTTGTGAATTTGAAAAGCAGTATATAAAAACAAATAAATATATAAAATAAAATAAACCTATCAGGGCCCACTGTGATCCATTTGTTCCTAGGCTGCTTGATTTGTGGGAGTGGTGGTGGATTTTTTTCAATTTGTACCCTAGAGGTGGTGTCTTTAATTGCAGCTAATTCTTCCGTTAGCAGAATCAATTCTTTATGCATAGCAGATAACTTGAGACATGTAGGGCAAGCTCTTAGATGCCAAATGATTCTTCTTAAAATGAAGGCACTGCAGCTATTGCATTGAATATATGACATGCTAATTAAGACTGTGCTAGACAAGGCAAAAAGGGGAAAAGGTGGATGTTACACCTAATTGGAGGACAGATGTTAATCTATATGATGACTATATAGGCAATGCAAGTCTGGGGGGATGGGAATGCAAGTCTGTGTGGGATGAGGTGAAGGGTGGGCGGGAATTTAAGTGCCCCTGGCCAGTAGACCTTATATGACTGAGGACACACTCAGATGTCTGATTTAAAGGCTATGCAAGAATGTAGGCAAGCTAAATATTCCTAAACTTATAGTCAAAATTTAGGATGTTTGCTACTAGACTGTACATCAAGGTGGCTATGAACAGATAGAAATGGGATTATCACATCCTCTCTCAGCCATTTCCAAGACGAAGAGCCCTGACCTTTTTAGCCTTTCCTCATAGGGGTATCCTTCCATCCCCTTTACCATTTTGGTGGATCTTCTCTGTACCTTTTCTAACTCTGCTACAGTATATCCTTTTTAAGATATGGCAACCAGAATAGCACACAATAGTCAAAGTGTGGGAGTATCATGGAACGATACGGAGGCATTATAATATCCTTTGTTTTATTCTCTATTACTTTCCTTATGATTCCTAGCATTCTATTTGCTTTGTTGGCCGCAATGCACAGTGGGCAGAGGGTTTCAATGTATTATTCATGATGACACCTAAATCCTTTTCCTGGGTAGTGGTTCTTAATGTGGTACTTTGCATCATGTAACTGTAGTTTGTTTTTTTCGTCCTTAAGTAAATATATTTGCACTTGTCCACATTAAATACCATCTATCATTGGATGTCCAGTTTTCCAATTTATTAAGGTCCTCTTGCAATTTTTCACAATCCTCTTGTGTTTTCATTACTTTGAATAATTTTGTTCCATCTGCAAATTTGATCACCTCACTCATTATTCCCATTTCCAGGTCATTTATAAATATTTTAAAAAGTAGTGGGCTGCTTTCTGAAAATCCAGAAACACTGTATCAACCGGCTAACCTTTATCTACCTGTTTATTCACACCTTCAAAACAAATATAACATATTTGATTGACAAGACCTTCCTTGGCTAAATCAATGTTGGCTTTCTCCCATTAAACCATGACTATATATATGATCAGTAATTTTATTCTTTATAATGGTCGCTACCATTTTGCCTGGTACTGACATCAGGCTCACCAGTCTGTAATTTCTCGGATCATCCCTGGAAACCGTTTTAAAAATCAGTTTTGACATTCTGATAAACTAGCCCATCTTTATTTTTAGGCAATACTGATTTACAGTAGGAAGAGGATTTGAACTTTTCAGATTCAGTGCTTAAGTACAGCACTGTTGAATTCTTCAACGGAGGACACAGCAAAATGTTTTGTAATGCTGAGGGTACTTCTGCACAGATGGGTCGCGATAACATTAGCATTCATCATTAAGTGGGAACTTGCTCTTCTGAGGACATCGCTCTTTTCCTAAGGATTTATTTATGTAAACATCCTTCTCATTCTGGCATCCATATTCGGTACAATTATCCAATGTTTATATTTACTCGGGGGTCAGACTATATACTGTTTCTTACACATGTTTAAACATGTTAATATGAACCACTCAGAGATTTTATTTTAACATTTGTTATGAAGGCACCTGAGAGGCACTGTCAAGATGGGAAACAGAGAAGAAAAGGACCAGGCAATTTCTCACAAAAGAAGGCAGGAAAAACAAGTCTACGTGGGCTATCAAAAACATTGAGTTCTTAGAGGCACATTTATTAAAGAGTAGCACAAGAGTTAGTGTGCAGTTTTAGCACTGCACTAAAACGTAGGGTAGGGTAGAGCCCCATGCAAAAAAACCCATGTTAACTTGGAGGCATGCATTGGGGTAGCAATTAGGAAGAATGGGGGCAGTCCTAGCACCAGAATTTGTGGTCTGCCGCTCCCTGGCCTCAGCTCACATGGCATGGGTGCAATTATCACAACCTCATTGGGTGGCATCAACTGCACTCATGGTGGGTTCACAGTAACTGCAGGGGGACAGATGTACATGCCCCTCTGCAGTTATCCTGAATCCCAGCACTGGTAACATGGCCCACATTTGCATTACCAGTAAGGGACTCACAGTAGTAAACATGCCCCTTTATATGTGTTTGAATTTCACCTGCCAACTTTTACATGCATATTGGGACATGTATATTAAACCAGGCTGTTAACATGGGGTGGCATGTTAAAAGTTAGCACAGGGCCCCATGCTAACAGATTAGTGTGCAATTGGGCAGAGACTGGTAAATTGGGGGAAGAACATGGACAGTAATGATGCATTACGCTTATGTGCACCCATTTCAATTACCCTGGTATAGACTGGGTCAGTGTCACAGCAGGACATGCTAGAGAGATAAAGTTTCTAGATGAAATAAAGGACTGCTCTTGGAGCAGCTGGTTCATGAACCAACCAGAGGGGAAGCCATTTTGGACCTAGTCCTTAATGGAACACAAGATATGGGGCAAGCGATAAGGGTGTTGGAGCAACTTGGCAATAGTGATCATAGCATGATCGCATTTGATTTAATTAGTGGAGGAGGGATGGTAAGGAAATCCACAGTACTACCTTTTAACTTTCAAAAGGGAGACTATGATAAAATGAGGACAATATTTAAGAAAAAACTAAAAGAAGCAGTTGCAAAGGTTAAAGATGTACATCAAGCTTGGGTGTTTAAAAATACTATCTTGGAAGCCCAGACCAGCTGTATTCCACACTTTAAGAAAAGTAGAAGGAAGTCCATTATGAGCATGCCCTAATTGAAGATGTTGCCATTTATGCAGGTGCACTTGACGTCACCTCAGTGGATGGTATTAAATGCAGTCGCAAGATGAATTGTGAATATCATGTGGTAGGAACATGCCAACAGCAGGTAACAGATGGACATGCTGGCTGGGCATGGTCCTAGATGCTAGCTGAGTTGCATGCTATTGGCAGGTTCTTTAGCAAACATGCCCTATTTTAAGAAAGGCTAAACTAAAAGTGGTTTAAATTGGCCTCATAGAGCTACAATGAATACGAATTAAGCACATTTTTCCATTTTCTTACTTGAATATTTTTAATTAATTTAATATTGTTCTCTGTCCTTTTTATATTTTTATTTACCTACAGAGTAAATTTTGCATATTCTTGTAATTTAACATGTGTATTCTTTTTTTTGTGTACATCTGGGACTGTATAAAATGAATTTTATATTGTTTATACTTTTCCATTATTTATAACTTTTTTTCTTGGGTGGACCACACTGTTTCTGGTAGAGTGCTGATTTGCTACAGAGAGGATCTGCTCGAAGCTCTTTGCATTTCTACGTCTTCTTGTTCCTCGCTTCCTTCCCTTCCAGCATGAAAGGATCATGTGTGGTACACGATGCCGTGCACGTGCTTATCCTCACTGTGGAAATGAACAAGGCTGCACTAGACTAGGATTATTGCCCGATACCAATTAACATTCTGTTTATTCAGTCCTAGCTACCTAGTAAAAGTGTCTATCTGCTAGTCATTCTTTATATTACATCTATATCACCTATAAGAATGAACCAGTCCCCCATTACCGCTTCATTCATTCATCTATCAAACTAGAGACATCCACTCTATTTCCACATGGAAAAAGAGCACCTAGAGTGAAAACCCCAAATTGTTTCTTAGAATTTAGTTGGCTCACTCTGATTCCTCTAAGCCAACAATTTTCAATAAGTTTAATAATACACTAGCATAATTCTGAAAATTAAGGTTTAAATTTTAAACAGTGGTCTACTTTCAGATCTCTAATAGTTTTGTATAAAATCTGCTGTGATGTTCTTAATCTATCCATTGTAATTACGCATTTTATTGAATACATGGATTTTATGAGAAATTTATAATTAAAGAAGATGATAACTCATATGTAATATATAATGAGATATTTTATATCTCTTATGTGTAAGTTGAATTCCAGAAAACCAACATTCTAAAGGAAACACAGGGCTAAATCAGTGCACTGAGCACTCAGAACACCTTTAACGTGCACCAAATAAAGCAACACCACCATGTGATAAACTCAAAAATAAGGCAAAAAAGTATATTTATGACACAACTACTGTTCCGTGTTTCTCAGTGAAATAGTTCCATATATTAGCAGCAGAAAACTTTGAATTTGCAGCCCCTGTTGCAGGCAGAATATCTCCTAAAACATCATGGCACCAGCAGTGAGAGGTGTTTGGCATCTTGGCACAGTGGATTATTGTGGCTGACCGCATGATTTTGGGACACCACTTTATGAAGCCATCTGGCAAAGTCCATGAGTTAAGTATTTCCATCTTTGGAGCTGTGTTTTTTAAATAGAACTTTTGAACTCGATTGAATCTAACTAACTAAATTTGCTACAAGGCACGCGTTTAGTCACTGAGAAACACGGAACAGTGGTTGTGCAGTAGATATACCTTTTTGCCTTATTTTTGAGTTTATCACTTGATGGTGTTGGTTTATTTGAAGGTGTGGAAAATGTTGAAGGTATTCTGGGGTTCATTGAGTGCTCAGTGCACTGATTTAGCCTGTGTTGCCTTTAGAACGTTGCTTGATTCCCCCACCTCTTATAATAGTTTACATATTAAAGCAGTGTGAAAGCGGTGTTTATTTTTGGCTCTGCTGTAGTGTGTGTTGACCATGGCAGTGCAGCCTGATCCTCCCAGTGTAATCCCCTTCAATGTGATCCTGCCCTGGCCCACTAGACACTAGGGAAATCCCAGGGAGGAGTCTGGGGATTAGGGGGGTCATGGGAGGGTAAGGTCTGTATTGTGGGGATGTTTTTTGGGGCGGCATCTGTCTTTGGGTAGATGTTCTGCCTTGGCTAATGCTTTCCACAGGGGGTGCTGATTAGGGGAAAGGGTACAGGTTGGGAGATTCTTAATTTTTTGTTACTGCTGAATGGATTGCTGTAGGGGGGATGACATCGGGGAGGGATTAGTCATACTGCTGTGTGACAGAAGTTCATTTCATTCAACACATAATCAAACTATGGAATTTGTTGACGGAGACTGCAGTAAAATCTATAAGTATAGCTAAGTTTAAAAAAGGTTTGGGCAAGTTCCCGGAGGAAAAGTCTATAAACCATTATATTAAAGTGGACTGGGGAAAATTCACCGCTTACCACTGGGAGAAGCAACATGGAATCTGTGTACCCTTTTGGGAACCTGACAGGTACTTGTGGTCTGTATTGTCCACTGTTGGAAACAGGATACAGGGCTTGATGGACCTTTAATCTGACCCAGTAGAGCATCTCTTATGTTCTTATTTTCTTAAAGTGCAACCTGCACCAGGACTCACCTTTTTATACAGTCCCAGATGCCTCAGCAGGTAGTGCTGGTGCCCCTTGCTAACATGGGCCCTTGAGGTAAGCGCCTGCCCTGTGCAGTAAATTAAGGGCCGATGCAAGGAATGCCTCCTGCAATTACTGCACAGGCTCCTCAGTTTTCCTATCACTATTCTCCTAAGGGGACTGGAAAATAGACCTGTATTGCCTTGAAATGAGTAGGCTAGGAGTAGATTGTAGATGGCCATGGGTGCAGTCTGGAGGTCGCCTTATTAAAATAAGTTGGAAATTGCAATCTGCATATCTTTCTTCTGAAACAGATATTCATGGGCATGTAATTTGCACTCTAAGGTGTTTATAATGTTGGGTTTGTATGTCACAAAGTATAAAAGTAGCATATGATTATAGCAAGGTGACTCAGTGACCAGCTTTTTGATTTGACCAGTCACACTGTATGTTGCCTCTGTTTTTAAAAACATTTCTAATTATGTAAGACTGTTAGAGTGAAAAGGGTAAATGTAGATTGATTGTTTACATCATCAACATATAGAAAGACTAGGGGACATGCAATGAAGCTACAGTGCAACCTATTTAAGACTAATAAAAGAAAATATTTTTTCACTCAACATGTAATTAAACTTTGGACTTCGTTACCGGAGGATGTAGTGAAGGCTGTTAGTGTAGTTGAGTTTAAAAAAGGTTTGGACAAGTTCCGTAGGAAAGGTCCATAAACCATTATTAAAAAAGGATCCAGGATATTACTGCAATACAAGCGTTGCGGAACCTGTGTCTTTTGGGGAAACTGCTAGGTACATATGAACCAGATTGGCCACTGTTGGAAACAGGATACCGGTCTTGATGGACCTTGGTCTGACCCAGTATGGCATATCTGGAGTGGAGGAATGGCCTAGTGGTGGAGTGAAGGAGTGGCCTAGTGGTGGAGTGGAGGAGTGGCCTAGTGGTTGGGGCAAGGTACTTCAGGTCGGAAGGTCAGGGGTTCAAATCCCACTAGAGGACAGTAACCTTGGGCCGGAAGGACTGGGGTTTCTAGTCCCACAGTTGCTCCTTGTGGCCTTGGGCAAGCCACTTAACCCTCCATAGCCCATGTTCCCTGTAAAATCGTTATCTCCAAGTTATAATGCCCTGTTCAATGTAATTTCAGTTTGTTCAATGTAAACCGCACTGATGCAGAATAGCGCGGTATATAAGAGAATGTAATAATAATAAATATCTTATGTTCTTATGTTCATTGATGGCTCTGAAGAATAGCTGAGGGCTGCAGAGGAGCAGATTCTATCCTTTCAGTGCCCCAAATGGCAAACAAATGAAAGGATATTTGAACAAGATCCACCATGGAGTCACTGTAAGCAGCAGCCAGTGACAGTGTGGCTATCTTGGAGACCAAGATTATTTCTGGGTCTCTTATACAAAATATTATATCAAGGTTCTACTTTAATGAAAAGAAAACCCCACAGATAAAATATGAACAAAAACATCTTAATATTATCCAGCTACCTAAAGTACAATTAGTTCACAAAGGCACAGCCGGGATATCTAATAGCACATTATCATTCCTTTCTGCAATATGATGGAATATTTTCCCTTTGAGATTCTGTGAGGGGAAAGAAAACCTTTAATGTCACTTCAGCTCACCACAGGGTTTAATGGTGCAGAACTCCCAAGGGGTATCAGGGTCCAGAGTGTAACACCAGGGCTTTGCCTTGCCATCAGGATTGCGGCAGTAATTATCTTCCAGACCCTTGTCAGGGTATCTGCAGACCACAGAGAGTAAAGTGTCATCACTCACAAGCAGGCAACCCCCTGTCAAAGAGACCAATTAAGTATGGACCGTACAAAGTCAACATGTTACGCTCATTAAGGAAACTGGCTCTCACAGGAACTAAACCCTAGCACTCATTACCAGCTATGGCTGCTTTCTTTCAACATTCTGCTTTCATTTCTGGACACTAAAATGTTTGATCCTATGTGCTGCTTGGCAGAGCTAATTAAAACTACTTTTAATTTCATTATCAATACACAGCTGTTGTCAGGAGAAACACTGATAAGGATTTATTGCAATGCCATAGAAAAATAACATTTTCATTTACTGTTAAAATGGCCTAATAAGATTTGATAAAAATGATGATAATGTTTAGGGACATTTTAACCCTGCTTTTCCTAATTTATACGAAAGAACTAAATCTACAACAATGCGACTTTGGTCTACAAAGGACATTTTGCTACCTGAATTATAGAGTCACATTTTCCCCCTTTTCAGAGGTTTGGATCCATGAGATTAAAAGAGCAAAGGGCCCTGGTAAGCAGTTACTGTTGGAAGAGTTACCATGTGGGTTTGGCACTTACCACATGCTAATTCCCCAAGAAGCTGCAGATGGTGGAAAGGGCTGGAGACTAGGTGGGTTTAGGGATGTGGACGGTGCTTGGAGTCAGTGCGTGGCAGATCACTGATGGAGAGGGAGTGCAGCTATATTTATCAGAGGAGGCACCGGCACTATCATCATACTGCACCCGCTAGAGGAAAAAGATAGCAAATCCCCTCTAAGCAGCGTTACCTCCTCACCCTCCATCGCTAGTAGCATCATCTCTCTTCCTCCCCCCACTCCCCAAAGAGGCTCCCACCCCCTCCTGCTCACGTGGTCCCCCCCCCAGGATGTATCCTGATGATGTAGTGGCACATTTTGGATAGCTGTTTAGATGACCAAAATGTCCGAAATTCTGTGGGAGGGGCAGTAGAGAAGTGGACACATGCAAATGCTTTCCAAAATCAACCTGTCCTCACCCCAAAAGATGAACATCTCCAAAACGAGGATGTGACAGACGCAAGCAGGGAGATGGCCAATTTTAGAAACATGCAATAGAGAAACACTGAGGTGGTGAGACCCGGCAACCTAGATGGGTCAGCACCAGCGCATGGATGTGTCACCACATGCACTTAGATGCTGGCCAGTTTGTAAACGGAGACCTGTAATGGCACAACAATAAACAAAGAAATTGCCATATTTATCTCCTATTCTTCTTTGAGGGGGATAAAATTATGGGGAGATTGAGAGGGCATCCCTCTTATCGCTATTATTGAAGGCATTCACTGGCAGGTTTAAACGTGCAGCGCCATTGTGAAATCAGAGATGCCCCTGGTTCTTTCTTGGCCCACCATGGACATGCCCATGCAACATTGACATGATCAGGGCAGACACATGTAAATTCAGTGGAGGTGATCTGCATATGTAAATCATGAATAGTGTCAGGAAAGGAGTGATCCCCACATACTCCTGCCCTATTGCCATTCTGGTTTCATAATGGTAACTCTGGTCCCTAGCAGTAGTCTTGTAGTATTACCTTAGGGTTCAAGCTTCCAAATAAGGGAAAAAACCTTAGATAGAGATATCACCATGACACTGTTGCGAGGGGTCAGAGCTGCTATTTTGAACTATACTACCAGGAAAACCCTGGTCAATGCTAGAGGGAGGGGGTGGGGGAAGGTTCAATGCCTCTTGGGGGGAGTAGGGGTGATGCTGCTACTGATCGGGGCGAGGGAAGGTCAGGATACTGATGCTGATGGGGGACATGACGCTCGTAGTCTCGAGAACTTTCTGAATGGGGCTGTAGCAAGTGCAGGGCAGATGCTTCCAACAGTTACCGCAAAGGTTTTATGCCTGGCACATAGTAAGTGCAGGAAATGACTGCAGTAAAAGACTCCCTAAATTTGTCCTTCTATTGTCTGGCTATAGAAGAATACGTGACCTCTGACTTCACTGGCTGAAGAGGTCAAGAACCTGTTCTGCAGGTCAGAAACACATCTAGGAAAAGTAAAATGTGTGTCAATTTTTTCATCTTCCTTTTATAACAGCAGAGGTGCCCCTACAGGGATTTCCTTCGATTTGTGAACTGAAGTTCTCTTAAGATGTATGGAGGTGGCTTACTAGAAACAACAAGGGAAATTTCTAAAGGCATTTCCATGCACAGAGCAGGTTTTATGCCCAGCACGTGTGTGTGTACCTGTATAGTCAGGTATGTGTATGCAAGTGTCTGTGGGAAGGGGGGATGTTCCTGGGGGCAGAATTAGAGTGAAGTCTGTCTGCGATTCCATCGATGCAGCTACACTCAGATTCTGCATAAGACGCATGTCTGTGTGCTTGTCTTCACTCTCTCAAGCATGAAGTTGCTACCGATGACTGCTGCTCATGTTTGGGAAGGGGGGGGGGAGGTACTTTAGGTAGTAATTTCACAGTCCCCACAAGATTGCCCTGTTTATTAAAGGTTTTCTCCCATTTTATGTCTATGGAAAAATGCTTAGCTACCTGAATGCAATTCACATTGGCCTTCTGAGAAAGGCATGAGCTGAATCAAATTGCCCCCTCTTATTATATGATATTTTACGAAGGCAACATAGGCACCAGTGAAAGTTATGAAAGCCTCGCTATCATCAGTAGTCCTCACTGCACTGTAGGGTGCAACTGCTCCTCAGAATTGGTCCATCGATGTTTCAGCATCTTTTGTTCTTGTCAGGGGCTTAATTCAAAAGTCCCTCCAGGAACTATGCCAATAAACAAAAGACACCATCAGGAGCTCCAGGGGGAACTTTGAATTAAACCGCTGGCGAAAGCAAAAGCTGCAGAAACATCAACGTCAAGCTGGGCTAATTTTGAGGTGCAGTTGTGCCCTACAGTGCCGTGAGGACTACTGATGCCAGAAAGGCTTTCATAGCATCAAAGCATTGACTGTTCGATGTGCATCGAGAAGATTTGGACTTCGAGGGCCCAATATACAAAGGATTTCTGCCCCTAACATTTAGAATTACAGGATGCTTCTAAATTGGCCTCTTTGAAAATTTGCTAGGGCTGAGTTCCCAAATATTTTCTTAAAATGTCACTAAACTCCTAAATTTAGGAGCATAAAAAGTAGGTGGCAATGGAGGTGGATTTAAGACACGGAAAAGAAGATAGGAGCGTAGCATTGCTTTTCAGATCATCTAGTGTTTCTGAAGGTTTGTAAAAGATGCACAGTAATGCTGCTGACGGTTCTAGTGTTTTAAGTCTTGCACAGGAACTGTGACAAAACAAAACAAGGAGAGACAGCAGAAAGCAATTGCCTGGGAGACAAGTGATAAAAAAGCTTAAACTAATATTGCTTTTTGCCATCCTTGTTTGACGTCTCCTTAAGGTTATTTTTATAGATGATTTGTGACCCCTTAAAACCATTGAACAGATGCTAAAATGAAAACCTGAAATGAAACCAACAAAAGCAGATCAAATGAAACAGAATGAAAAACCCAAAATAAAATGGAAAATAAAATTCCATCTGAAATTCTTCCTAATTTGCTCGCTTTAACTTCTTTAACTAATAAGCAGAATGGGAAAAAAAGCCTTGGTAAGACAGGCCCTTTGTGTCATCTGGAAATGTGATCTGTTCTCGTTGTTGCCCTTTCCAGATCATTAATGAATGCTTTAAACCCTAGCTGGTCCCAAGACACCTATAAATGAGCCCCTTTAAGGAATGTAGCTGTCACATTAATCTTGGATCTGGGGGCTAAGAGCACCTGCACTTTTTAGGATGTAGGTAATTAGGGTCACCAATGACTCCATGTCTCCGGGGAGAGGCTCAGAATATTCTGGTTTTCCATTGTCAACATGGCCTTGTAGTTGGTCTTTCTCAAGAAACTGGATCACAAGTACTTTTATGCAAAAAGACAAAAAGCAGGAATGAAGACATGAACCAATGTGTTAATCCTATTGCTAATACATATAATGTAACCCTCCTTCCCATAGCTGTGCAGTGAAAATTAACAACTCATCTTGGAGATGGTTGTGGCTCTGTCCTGTTAAATGATAGGGCTCTCTGGTATCTTGTGGTCAGCCATGACCTTGCGCAGGCTGACTGAAATTCTGCCTGTCTAACATATGGGTTAATATTGACACTACGCTGGTCAGTGGTTTTATTTAAATCCTGGTCATGGCAGTTACCTAATATCTGGATGTTCAGCACCAGAGACTGCAGTAAGCACCAGTACTTTGCAGATAGCAGTGATATTTCACTATCCAGGGCTTATCCTGATAACTATTTGCCCTTTTGCATATTGGCCCAATCATTTCTGCTACAATAATTGCCTTAGCAATAGAATTTCACCTATTATCTGCTGCCCTTTGACTGAAAAAACAATCATTCTACATCTTCCAAAATAAAACAATAAGCTTAGTAAATTGTGTATAGGTGCTGCTATTGCCTTCAAAGAGTGATCTGGGAAGAACTCGGGAGACTGACCCTTCTGGTTCAGCAGCGTCAGACTCCCAGAGGATAGTTTCTGTTAGTGATGGATTGAAACTAGCAGCTTTCCAAGCTAATTACCACACTGATGCTTTTGGTGCCTCTGCAATTAGTTTTAAACAACCTTCAAGTCTTCTACCTTTCTGGCTGGAATTTGTGCTTCTGAGGTCTCTGAAGGTCCCAACGTTGGCACTCCTTCCCCAATTCAGTATAATCCATCGGACCTCTGTAACTTTCTCCATTGCAGGTCATACATTCCACTAAAAATGGACAAGATATCATAACTGTAGGTGAGCCACAATATTTGAATGGCAATTTTCACACTAACTATTTTTTTTAAAGTATGTAGGTTGCCTTTTACCTGTGATTTGTGCACCATTTTCAAAGTATATATGTGCATAAGTTTGAATATTTCTTAACAAAAGAGCATCTACAAGGATTTGCACCTGTTTTTTTAGAGGTGCCTTTTCCAACCAAAGCAATTCACATCCTTTGAAAATCTCAAACTACACACATGCACTTAGAACAGGGGTTCTCAACCCATTCCTCAGGACACACCTAGCCAGTCAGGTTTTTAGGATAACCTCAATGAATGTACAAGAAAGAGATTTGTATGCACTGCCTCCATTGTATGCAGACCTCTCTCATGCATATTTAGTGTGGTTTTCTTGAAAGTCTGACTGGCTAGGTGTGTCCTGAGGACTGGGTTGAGAAGAATGCATAACAAACCATATTTTTATGATTGTCCTAAAAGAAAGACAGCCACAGTTCATTCCAGTCTCAGGCAGAATCAAGTACAATATAATTAATCCGAAAACTGAAATGCTCTGTGTTGCTTGACTGCTAGTCTTTTGTAGAAAAGTTCAAACTAGTTAAATGGACCCTGCAGTGACAACCTAAAGGGCAATCACCCCTTATTTATTTATTTAACATTTCTTCTATACCGCGCTATTATAATCAGTGCGGTGTACATAGAACAAAAACATACTACAATGTATACAGGCAACATTGAGTTTACAGTGAAACAGGATATTAAACATGGAGAAAACCGGGAAAACTATTTACAAGCTTGAACCCTACTGATAGTACTGCGAGACTACTACTAGGAGTCATGGCCACCATTGTGAACCCTGGTGACTCTGAGGCAGGAGCAGAGGTTGCTGCTTCTGCCCCACTCCACTAGACATTAGGAAAACCCTGGCTGAGTCCCAAGAAATTAGGGGTGGGAGGATCTGGGTGGGGGGAACCTGATCTTGGGGGATATTCACTGTCTGGGTGAGTCTTGATGGGGGCATTGATTGGAGATTAGATAAGGGGTGGGTCGAGAAACAGAATGGGGGGATTTGGTCAAGGGATGAGGTGGGGTAATCACAACCACAGTTATAGCCGTGGAATTTTGTTTAGAGGTCATGGGCAGTAGTGCTAGCTGTCATTGATGACAATGCCCAGTCTCCACCAGGACCATGCCCCGATTCCACCCCATAACACAGCATGCACTTAGAGCAGGAATTAAGGCACACTAACTATCATGCCAGACTGGTAACAGTTACCATAGGCACTTTAGAGGCAATAAATAATACTAAAACTGTTTTCAGGTATATTTGAAGCATAGTGCCTTTTAGAGAGTCTGTTGCATCTCTGGATGACAGAGGAGGTAAATGGATGCTATGGTAATAGTGGAAAAAGTATATAATTTATTTGCCTCAGTCTCTACTGTGGAGGATGTTGGGGTCAGAAGCATGCCAGAAACCTTACATAAGAAGATAAGAACATAAAAAGAGATGCCATACTGGGTTAGACCAAAGGTCCATCAAGCCCAGTATCCTGTTCCCAACAGCCGTCAATTCAGGTCACAAGTACCTGTCAGGTTCCCAAAATGTACACAGATTCCATGCTGCTTAATCCAGGGGAAGCAGTGGATTTCCTCAGTCCACTTTAATAATAGTTTATGGACTTTTCCTCCAGGAACGTGCCCAAATTGCTCTTAAACCCATCTACACTAACAGCTTTTACTACACCCTCTGATAACTAATTCCAGAGTTTGATTATGCCTTGAGTAAAACAATATTTTCTCTGATTAGTGTTTAAAGGTGCTATATTGTAGTTTCATTGTATGCCCCCCCCCCCAGTCTTTCTAATTTTGAAGGAGTAAACATCCGATCTATGTTTACCCATTCCACTCCATTCATTATTTTGTAGATATTTATCATATCTCCCTTCAGTCATCTCTTTTCCAAGCTGAAGAGCCCTTGAGTTGCTCTTCACTATACCTTTTATAATTCCTCTATATCCTTTTTAAGATAGCCATCAGAATTGAACACAATATTCAATGTACATTGCACCACTGGGCAAAACAGAGGCTTTATTCTCCATTCCTTTCTTTATGATTCCTAGCATTCTATTTGATTTGATTCTTTTTAACATCTTTGTTAGTGATATTGCGGAAGAGCTGTCGGGTAAGGTTTGCCTCTTTGAGAATGATACCAAAATCTGCAATAGAGTAGACACCCAGGAAGGTGTAGATAACATGAGGAGGGATCTAGCTAAGCTTGAAGAATGGTCTAGAACTTGGCAGCTGATATTTAATGTTAAAAATGCAAAGTCATGCATTTGGGCTGCAGCAATCCAAGGGAGCGATATAGTATAGGAGGTGAAGTACTTCTGTCCACAAAAGAAGGGTGGGACCTAGGTGTGATTGTGTCTGATGATCTTAAAGTAGCTAAACAGGTAGAAAAGGTGACAGCAAAAGCTAGAAGGATGCTTGGGTGCATAGGGAGAGGAATGGCTAGCAGAAGAAAGGAGGTGATAATGCCTCTTTATAAGTCTTTGATGTGACCTCATTTGGAGTATTGTGTGCAATTCTGGAGACTGCACCTTCAAAAAGATATAAACAGGTTGGAGTCAGTACAGGGGGTGGCTACCAAAATGGTTAGTGGTCTTCATTATGAAGCATATGAGGACAGACTTAAGGATCTTAATATGTATATGATGTCCCCACAGGTGGAAGGGGCACATCAAGCTGTCCATAGGCCCTATTCTGGCACCCACAGAACATTTGGTTCCAGAGGTGCAGAATAGGGTCTTAACAACCCTGTCTTCAGCGGGGCCATCTGGGCAGCCTGGATGTGCCTTTTCTCAAACAAAACGCTAACAATCTGTCTCCTCTACCGCCCACCCTCTGCAAGCACCGACGAGTTGGCCACAATCCTTGACCAAGCATGCAACAACAACATCCAGCAGAAACAATTCTGGATACTTGGGGACTTCAATCTTCCCTCCCTCCATGCTAAACACTCTACGGCATTCCTGGACGCGATGACCACAATGGGATATCACCACATCGTTCAAACCTCCATCCACTCCAGAGGCAACACCCTGGACCTCATCTTTGCCCCAAAACGTCACAACACCTCGGACGATCAGTACTCTCCTCAAGTACACCCAGTGCCATGGTATGACCACAAGGCCATCCTCTTTCACATCCCAGATGATAACAGGGAACAGCAATCCGCCGCTCCAAGTGCACCTGTGCCCCGCCGTTTCAAGCATTTTGACAAAGAAACCTTCCTCATTGACACACTATATCTCCTCAACCCTGACACTAACAACCTGGACAATCTACTTGACAATCGGAACAACCACCTTTCCAAAGCTGCACTCCTCCCACCATCCACAAAAACCTGCCCACAAAAATCACACAGCATTATGGTTCACCGCCGACCTGCGTGAATCATTAGTGCAACTCAGGAAGCTCGAACGCCGATGGCGACCCTCCAAACTGACCAGTGACAAAGTGGCCTACCTGAACAAGCTACAACAGCATTGGAAGATGATCAATGACAAAAGAAAGGAGCATCACACCAATACCCTCATGCGCTCTCTAAATAAACCTCGCAAGCATTTCAATCTAGTTGGAGCGTTTATTGGTTGTTTTGTAGATCAACCTAGTTAAATCACTCACAAAGGATCCATCTACAAAACAACCAATAAATGTTCCAGCTCCAGACAAATTTGCCACCTACTTCCAAAGCAAAACCACATCTTCAATAACCAACCCAGCGAAACTCGAACTGCCCACTACCCACCATAGCCCCACCGGCTCTCCCTCACCAACACTGGAATCCTTCTATCCATACCCTCCTGATCAAATAGAAAGAGTCATCACCGGGATTAACACCATGACCTCCCAAATGGACCCGTGTCCACCCTTCTGGATCAAACAATCAAAAACCTATCTCAGCCCAATCATAGCCATAATCGCTAACACATCACTAGCTGAAGGCACCCTTCCGCCCTCTTTGAAAACAGCAGCTATCAGACCTCTGATCAAGAATAACAAACTGGGCCCATCAGATATCAAATCCTATAGACCCATCTCTAGCCTCCCCTTCCTAACCAAAATCATAGAAAAGATCATATACCAACAGACCCAGGACCACATTGACTCTCACACACCGCTAGACCAGCAACAACATGGATTTCGACAGCAGCATGGTGTTGAAACCCTCCTCACAACCCTTCTTGACAGACTCCATATAGGCCTCGACAAGAAAAAACAAGGCTTCATCCTTATATTTATTTATTTACAGTTCTTATATCCCGCGCTTTTTGGTACCAGCGCGGTTTACAGTCAACAAAATTTTTGCATTGGAACAATCCTTTGCTTACATTATAACAGGGTCAGTAACTTGGAGATAACAGGGGAAACTATATACAAATTATATACAAACAGAATTTTATCTGTGGCTAATTTACAGTTCAGGTTACATTTATTTATTTATTTAACAGTATTTCTAAACCGCCTTATCTTAATAATCAAGGTGGTATCACAGCAAGCAATCAGGTAAAGTGTGTGTGTTGTACATGCAGTGAGGATAAAACTTAGTTGTGTGAGGGATGTGTTGGGTGCTTGATTTGTTTGAGCTATATACAGGGTGGGCTATTTACAGTGGTGCTAGAATCATATTTTATATATATTCAGTTGTTTGGGAGGATTGGAGTGCTGTTATCCATTCTCTTAGGTTATGTGATGTGACCATAGTGCTCTATGAACAGCATGGTTTTCAGTTGTTTTCTGAAGTCTTTGAGGTCTGGAGTTGCCCTTAGATCGTCGGGATTGGGATCGTGAATTTGGGTATGCAGAGAGTTTGGTTCGTGTTCTGACAGGACTATGTTGTTGGAATGTCTGAGGCTGTGTGAGTGATTTGAGAGATGGTGGGAGGGGGTATAGTGTTAGGGCCTAAAAGGTGAAGACAGAATAGGTAGTGTTTAAGGGTCTTCCTAAATTGAGAGAGGTCTTTTATTGATCGGATATGTGGAGGTAGATTGTTCCAGCAGGTTGGTGAGAATAAGGTGAAGGCCCTGTCTCTGGTTGCTTGGTTACATTTAGTGTACTCTTTTGGTACAATGAGGGTATTAGCGGCTGCGGATCTTCTCAGCCTGTTTGTGGGGGTGTTGATAAGAAGTGAGGAGAGGGAGGGTGGGGCTATTTGATTGATCACTTTAAAGGACAGTAATAGCGCTTTGTAAGTTATCCTGGCTTGTAGGGGTAGCCAGTGAAGATCTGTTAGTATGGGGGTGATGTGGTCTCTTCTGGATGTACAGCAGAGTATGCGGGCTGCTGAGTTTATTGCCAATTGAAGTGGGTTGAGGGTGCTCTTGGGTAGACCATGCAGGATGAAGTTAGTGTAGTCAAAATGTGGTGTTACAAGGGATTGGAAGATTGGACATCACCTCAGCGTTTGACACTGTAAACCACAACCTTTTACTCACCCAACTCTATCAAAAAGGTGTGAGAAGCTTAGCCTTAGACTGGTTCAAATCCTACTTATCCAATTGACAACAACCAAATAGACGACCAGGCATTCAGACCCTTCCAACAAACGCAAGGGGTCCCCCAAGGATCATCCCTCTCATCCCTACTCTTCAACATCTACATACAGCCAATCTGTAACATCATCCAATCATTCAACATTCTATACTACATCTACGCAGACGACGTCTTACTATACACTTTGTTCATCACTGACAACCCAGACTACACATCCATAGTTGAGTGCTTCAACACAGTCTCAGACTGGCTCATGATATGCAACCTGAAGGTCAACACCAATAAGACAGAGGTCTTATTCATATCAAAGGACCCCACATTTACACCACCGCCTTCTCTCAAAGTGAAAGATTTTGACCTTATAACCAAGCAAGAGGTTCGCTATCTGGGAGTAACAATCGACCAACGCCTATCATGGGAGATCCACACTCAAAATATCACTAAATCTGTATACCATAAACTAAAAACCCTCCAACACCTACGTCCTCTCCTCGAAACCTCGGACTTCCGCTCGGTGGCCCAAGCTCTCATCCTCCCTCATCTAGACTATTCCAACATCATCCTTCATGGTATGCCGAAGCACACCCTGCAGCCACTACAGCTTGCCATGAACACAGCTGCCCGTACAAACTTAGCTGCATCCAGATACGACCACATTACTCCCATCCTAATTCATCTCCACTGGCTCCCCATAGCAAGTCGCCTGGCCTACAAAGCAAATGTTACTCACTTTCAAGGCCAGGAATGCAATGTCAGCGACCTCATGCTCAGAACTGATACAAAGAATGCCGGAGACTAGGTCCAGGAGAATGTGCTCGGTAAACTCCCTTGCAACCCCCTCAACAGTAAGGACCTGTACTCAATCAACCAAGAACCAAGCTTTCTCCCTATTTGCACCAACACAGTGGAATTCCCTACCTGCAACGATACGTGCGATCCCAGATCCCACAACCTTTAGGAAGGCTTTGAAGACTCACCTCTTTCAACTTACGTACGATCACCCACCCTAGATCATTCATACAAATGAAAACTGCCAACGGCACATGACCGTAGGCATGTGCCATCAAATAAGACTGTAACCCCTTACCACCCTGTTCCACCCTGTCTCACCCCTGTTCTACCCATGTCTGCCCTGTTCTACCCATGTCTGTACCCGCCAGGGTTGTCCTAATTTAGATTGTGAGCTCGTAAGAGCAGGGACTGTCTTGTTTGCTCATATGTAAACCGCACTGATTTTAAATAGCACAGTATATAAAACCAAATAAATAGACAAATAAATAAATTTTGAAATGGGCTCCACATCAACCGGCTCATCTTTATCTACCTGTTTATTCACACCTTTAAAAAAAGACTAACAGATTAATAAGACAAGATCTTCCTTGGCTAAATCCATGTTGGCTTTCTCCCATTAAACCATGGATTTCTACATGTTCAATAATTTTATTCTATATAATGGTTTCTAACATTTTGCCCGGTACTGACATCAGGCTCACCGGTTTGTAATTTCCTGGATCACCCCTGGAACCCTTTTTAAAAATTGGCATTACATTTGCCATTCTCTAATATTGTAATGATAGTACACAGATTACTAATAGAAGGTCTGCATTCTCATATTTCAGTTCTTTCAGCACCCTCAGATGTATACCTTCCAGTCCAGATGATTTGCTACTCTTTAGTTTATCATGTAGTTTTAATACATCTTCCCGGTTTAGCAAAATTTGTTTTGATTTTTTTTATTCATCACCTTTAAATACTGTCAGGCATGGGTAACATCCCTACATCTTCTTCCGTAAAGACTGAAGCAAAGAATTTCTAGCATTTGCTTTCCTCCAAAGGACTCAATGACCATCATAGGAGTTTACACTAAAACAAATATTAAATACACTGATAAAGCAGGGAAAGAAGGAAAGAGAAAGTGAACAAGTGAGGGAGAGAAAAAGGCAGGTCATGCCCTAGGGAGCGTAAGGCAGGGTGGGCATAAAGAATATATCAGCTGGGGAAAGAGTCAAGAAACACACACTTACAAAGCAATGTCTTAAGGGCTTTCTTAAACTTAAAGAAGGAGAGTCCCTGACACAGGGCAAGAGGGAGAGGGTTCTGGAGGTAGAGGCCAAGGTAGGAAAAGGAGCAGTGTCTGGAAACTTCTAGGCAGAGGACCAAAGGAGGAAGAACAACCAACAGGGACACCTGAGAGGAACAACAGATGACTTCCATAGGACAAAACACACTATTCGTATATTGTAATCATGGTGTTTACACATGGGGAGAGTGTTTCTGATATTGTAGCAGGTGATGATCTGGAGTACATTAATCACCAAATGGTGAGCCACAATATTAGGACAAGAGTGGACTGGCTCAGTGAAATTGACTCTGTCCTCATTAACCAGCTATGCCCTCCTTCATATACCATCCACAAATGTAACAGATCATCCTGTAGAGGAGGAGGAGTCAGTATCATTGCAAGAAATAGCTTAGAACTCAGCACTATAGGCTCTAACTCCACATCTAGCATGGATACCCTAAATGTTTTCCAATGCATCCCTCTCTTTGTACTTGGTATTCAGGGCTCCCCATGATGATTCTGATGACTTATCCACATTATTAGAATCATCTTGCTCCCCACCAAATCTCCATCACCTCATCATCATCCTTGGCGACCTGAATTTATCCTCGTCCCCCCATAAACAGTCCTCTGCCTTCATAGAAGCAATGGAAGCCTTACACGTCACTCAAATACTTACAGTATCTCTCCAACCCATAACAAAGGTAATATTCTGAATATGATTTTCTTACTTCAAACCCTCACAGCAGATAAGAACCTTATATCCCACTCAATACTCCCAGTACCCTGCTCAGACCATGCGGCCATCTTCTTCAATACCCTACAAGTAAACCACAGAAGAAACTCCCCAATAACACCTCCAACAAATCAAAGATTTAGACAGTTTGATAATGAGTCCTTCCTCAATTCAGTCACCCCCCAACTAGAGTGCCTTAAACAAGAAAATGCCGACCTAGACTCCCAGATAGAATGATGGAACAAAATCATGGCAATAGCAGCTCAAGCACCACCTAAGAAAATATCAAACAAACATTCTAACAGAGTCCCATGGTTCTTTACATCCCTCTTATCTCTGAAGCAGAAACTGTGCCATCTCAAATGCAACTGGAGACGCTTGAGAGACCCTATCAGCCATGCTACCTGCATGGAAAAACACTGTTTATACTGCGAAGAGACTTTAAGGAGGAAGAGAGAAAACCATGTTCGATGTGAACCGCCCCTGATCTCTGGAAGGGGCGGTATATAAGAAACTGTTAAATAAATAAATAAAATAAAAATGATAATATCATCTCACGTTTATTAAACAAACCCAGAGATCTCTTTACCATAGCAAAATCTCTCCTGAACGAACCAACTAAACAACAGCCTCAAGACAGAATCTCCCCACAGGATATAGCTGACCACCTCTGCGTGAAATACCAGGCAACCTCACCCAATACCCCTCAAGAACTTATCCTAAACAATAATATCATCTCCAGTACCACATGGTCCGCATTCATTCTCCCATCTCTAGAAAACATTGAGACTACAATAATGAATCTCAATACATCTACTTCAGCCCTGGACCCTTGCCCTGTTGCCTGGATCAAGAGCATGAGCAAACCTCAGCCCCTTCCTACAGACCATAATACATGCATACTTATCTCAGGGAAAAATGTTCACCTCCTTGAAGAGAAGCTCAATTCATCCCATATTAAAAGGAACCAATCTAGACTGCAAATCACCAAAAGTCCATTTCAAGTATCCCACTCATAGCAAAAATAATAGAGAAGCTGATACACAACCAACTCCAAGATTTCATTGATGTCCATGCCTCTCTTGATCCCTATCAACATGGGTTTAAACCAAACTGTGGAGAAGAAACCCTGCTCGACTCAGTACTAACTTACACGCAAAACACCAACTAAGACTGTCTATTAATGTTTCTTCACCCACTAACCCTCAGTAGTAATGCAATTTCCCACAGTAAAGTATGTTATAATTGAAAAGAATGGGGAAGCGAACCTCAGAACCCTCCAACACCTCCCACAGTTCACACAAAGTGAGCTCAGGTGTGCAAATGAGGTTAAATACATCAATGGTTCGCTAATCCACCATGCTTGTCAAATTCACAGAAGTAATACCCAAAAAACACTGATATCTTCAAAATACTCAACACATGGAATCAAAAGCATCAGCTTCACAAACTATCACAATATAGCACAAACATGCATCAAAATATCACAATGTAATCAAACATGTATAGTGCTCAAAAATCAGAGTCTTGGTGAGTAGAACTCCTGGGGACAAATATGGAAGGAGAGAAGGGGCCCTAAGACTCAGCACTGACAATTACTGATTGATAGTGGGATGGCAGCAGAGAAGGATACACTAGCATATACAATAAAAGTGCGATAGGAAAGATAATAAGAAAACCAAGACAGAAAAGAGTCCTGAAATATAAGTGAGGACATAGTCTCAAGGAGAATGTGGTGGTGGCAAAAGCAGTGGTAGGTCCAAGAAAGATGAGGATTGAATTAAACCCCTTGGATTTTGCCATAATCAGGTCACTGGAAATTTTGGCAAGGGCCAATTCTGTAGAATGTAGGGAGCAAAAGTGGGTTGGACTAGACAAAGAATGGCTTGAGATAAAAGAAACTTAAAACAGCGACAGTGAACAACATGATCGAGTAGCCTGAATACGAAGGGGAGAGATGGGACAATAGTTGGAAGGGTAGGTAGGATCCAGGTAAAGTTTTTTGAGAACTGGTATGATCAGAGCATGTCTGAAGGCAGCAGGACCAGCTGCAGTAGAAAGTGAGATTATGACAGAAGGAACGGATGACAGCAGAGAAGATAAAACTGAGTAGCTGGGTAGAAATGGGATTAGAGGAACAGGTAGTGAGTTTGAAGAAAGGAAGATGATACACAGTTTCCTCTTCTATGATTTTAGAATAGGAATATAGGGTGACGGGATAAAAGAAAGGATGTGGGACAGAAGGGCCAGTTGGGGAGATTGGAGCTGGAGGAGACCTAGTAGAGAACTCAAAATTAACCTTGTAAATCTTGTCCAAGAAGTAATCAGCCATAATCTGGATAAAGAGTGAAGGGGGTGTGGCTTGAATTTGTAGGTACTTTGAGGGAAAAGTTGAGGATGGCAAAGAGATGGCATGGGTTGGAGGTGAAGGACATAGTATTCTTGTTTGGCAAGTGCAATAGGACTGGAAGGAGGTTAGCATGAAGGTAAAATGCATAAAATTATCATGGGAAAAGGATTTTACCCAGAGCCACTCTGAAGAGCAGGCACTAGAACATAGACAGCAAATTCTAAAGGTGAGTCACGGTTGTGGTTGTTTGGTAAGTCAATCTGCTTTTGGATCCTGACGCGCTTCCCCTCTTATTCTTCTGTCTAACACCCACGTGTGTTTTCATCATTTCCCTTAAAGAATTATCCTAGTTCTCTATCTGTTCTGATGCCTGTCTTATATAGATTGTAAGCTCTGTTGAGTATGGACTTTTTCTTACTTGTATGTGTACAGCGCTGCGTATGACTAGTAATGCTATACAAATGATAACTTGACCAACAATAGACCACCGGCCAAGAAGAACCAACAAGAGCATGATCCTTACATCCAGTGATTACTCTAAATCCAAACAAACCACATTCAATAGAGCATTTTCATTTCACGCACCAGCCTTGTGGAACTCCCTCCTGGATGATATCAGAATGCTGCCTGGCATTAAGGACTTCATGAAAAAGTTTAACACTTTGCTTTACAAAGAACATTTTGGAAACATAACATAGTGCATCATAAAATGCCCCTCACCCACTGATCTTGACAAAGATTTTGACAAAGACTCAAGACCTCTCCAATATAGGACCACGACCCTCCACTTCTTCTCAACTTATACATAAGTTCTTCTGAGATTAAGTTACCCTGCATGCCACCCCCTCCCTAGTTAAATGTTACAATGTAAACAGTACTGAGTTGTAATATAAACTGCTTTGACTTAAGGAGAAGGCAGTGTATAAAACCTATTAAATAAATAAATAAATAAATAAAAGAAATAGGTCTTCTCTCCAGAGATGGCCTAGGGGTATCTGCTGCTCTAGGTGAACCTCAGTCCTGCACTCCCCTTGGGGTGGTCTAGGTCCTACTTCTTATACTTTAGCACTTCCCTTCTCTATTCTACCTCCATAGTCCAACATCTCTCTCCCCCTTCCAAGGTGTTCAGCTTCTCCTCTTCCCTCCCTCTCAACAAGGTGTCCAATCAACTCTTCCCTTCCCTACCGTCACACTACCCCAAACATCCAGTATCTTCCCTTCCCTTTTTCCTCACCGTAGTCGAAGGCAATTGGCAGACCTCTGGGGGTGGCACCACAGGCCCTCCACATACTTCAAGACAGCATCAGGCAAGCTGCTGTTGTCGCTGCTGTAGACCTTAAAGCACCCATAAGCCTGCATGACCTCATGGTCTGCTGCCCCTACCCTCCTGACAGGAACTTGGTATTAGATGGGACAGGAGTCCAGGCTATGAATACAGCCATGAGTGTTTCAAGGCCTGTCGCAATGCTGACAGTGGTTTGCTCTGTCGCTGTCTTGAGGTAGAAGTGCTCGGCACCACCCCTTGAGGTCTATTGACCTAGGTAGAAGTCTAATCCACCTAGTGGACAGACCAGCCCTGCCTCTATCTTCCTTTCAGACACTGTGGGTGTCTCAGAAAATGAAACAATTTTACTGACAAGTCAGGGGGCGTAAACATTTTAAAAATGAATATTAGCCTATTATAGAAAATATTGATATTTGTAAAAAGACAGAACCTGCCACTACGACATGTCACAGCACTTGAAGGCTTTAAAGTAACTTAAATACTTAGAAAGGACACTTTTACGTAGCACATTCTCAGCCACTCTGACACATGATCTGTGAATATATCATGTGAATTTATTCATCTTCATTCTGATTCACATCTATATCAGACTGTATTTGGATTATTGTGACTGTTCACAGCTTTAAGTACTAAAGCACAGTGCAGAACTCTGAATATTTCAAAAATAAGCACGGGTCTGTAACTGCTCATACCTGAACTTGGTTGGAAGCATCTGGACCAGGTAGGTTTTGAGATGGATGAGAACGATGAAAGTCTTGGATTCATCAGAGCTAATTCATGCCCTATGCTCTTTCCTCATTTCAGTAAAAGCAAAAATCTTTCCAAAATCGGAAGCTGAATAACTGATCAGACTTCTTATCTTTATTTTTTTTCAGCATGGGGAATTTAGAAGAATAGTCCATTAGATAAAAAAGAAGCATCATCAAATTTGACTTTGAGATCTAAACTAAAGTTATTTTTGATTATGCGTGCATTGTACTTCAAAACTTAATTCTATCTGAAAGGGCCAAAAGCATGTTGGACTGACAGCCAGATGGACATCAAGAATTGTACATATGGTAGACTACTTTTGAACTCCTCCCCCTCCCCCATCTATCGCCACATCTCATTCTCTCACGTCCAAACCCTCCCTTTGCTCCCCTCTATACCAGGGATTCTCAATCCAGTCCTCCGAACACACCCAGTCAGTCAGGTTTTCAGGGTATCCACACCAAGTATGTATGAGATAGATTTGTATGTATTGCCTCCAGCATATGCAAATCTCTCTGATGCATATTTATTTTGGTTATACGGTAAACCTGTCTGGGCTCAGAACTACTGTTCTATACCCACTTCTGAACCCTTCCCTCACATCCTTCAGTTACTACCATTTGAAAACTGTTCCTCATTGGTGTAGTTTACCTTCTTACTTTTGGCATGGGGGCAAAGCATAAGGAAGTCATACTGACAGTTGGGGCAGTGGGACCTGTTTATTATTACTGCCTGCAACATTTGGGGGTGCTTCCCATGCCCTCCCCCAAATTACACCTATGTCCTTCCTTTGCTTCCTTCCATTTCCACAGACAGTTGTGAATCCTTCCATTTCTTCAGTTTCCACCCACTATCCAATCTATCCTTCTTTGCTAACATCACAGAGAAAAAGATCTTAACCGAACTTGTGTATGACATCCCAAACAATTAGACTTTGTCAATGCTGGTATCAATTACCAATCAGATGTGTCTTAATCTAGAATGTACAAGGGTTGTTCTAGCTCTAAGTGCTGTTTTCGATCTAGTAGACCACAAGTTGTTGACTGTGCCACTGATAGATCTTTATTCTGGATATGGATTATAATTACTTACTTTTTCCAAATCTGAGTCAAAGTCAGCTACATTTAGATACACAAGTTATTTCACTTCTACATAGGCTCACAACATAAGTCATACCTGAGGCAATGGAAGGTGAAGTAACCAGCCCAAGCATATTCATGGAGGAAGCAAAATATGAATACTTGCTTCCCAGGTTCACAATCCACTTCTCTAACTCTAAGGAGCTCATTTACTAAAGGTTTTAATGTGCATTAAGTGCCCACAGTCCTTTTATTTTATGGGCGCAGTTGCACTTAACGTACATTGACATTCATTAACATTAATTATTCTTTAGTAAATATGATCCCTAAGCTATTCTGATGAAGGTCGTACCATATTAAGTCCATTCACGTCCTTTGTGGATAATTAAGTCTTTGGGATGAACTGAAATGTGAATGCTTCTACCCTAAAACATTGGCAGACAGCCTTCGAAAGGGTTCCACCTTCACCCCTATGTTGTTTATTTTTTAGTTTTCCTTTAGCCTCTAGTGTTTGAAGATTTGGAGTTAGTTGCTTCTTCTGTGTAAATGATATAAAATTGGTGGCATTTCCTAATTCCTCCTTTACTTCCGGTTGCCTCAATGCAGTAGCTGAGTGGCTTTTTTAACCCCCCAAAATGTAAAGTTGATTCACTAGAGGAAAATCAATTTATTTTACGATTGATTGCAGGCATTCTTATTGCATCAAAGGATGTGGTATCTACAAGTGGGATTCCATTTGACACCCACTAGAATTTTGATTCTCAATTTTTGAAACTAGTCCAGAGTTTGTACTTTACATTAAACTGGACCTGCTCGTTTGAGCTTTTTTGGAGACAAAGGAACATTATCTCCTCAGTCATGCTTTGGTCTCGCGTTACCTCGTCAACTGTAATGTCCTGGTTATTTTGTCTGTAATGACAAATCTTTTCAATTTCTGAAGTAACTAAGCCCAGCAACTTTGAACACCTTATCCTTAGATGATTCTGGAAAAGTACCTTCTGCGCAGAGAGGAATATCGCAGACATCATGACGAACCTCTGGACTGGTGGTGAAACACCAAGGACCTCCTTCTTCCCCTCGTGGATTACGACAGTAATTTTCCCTCAGATCTTTACCTCGATAGCTCGAAGGCAAAAAGCTAGTTTTAAAATGACAATCATTACAACATAAGAGCATCCAAGTTGTGAAAAGAAATGTACAAAATCAGTGTTCACTCTTAATTCTGCTTTTGTTTCTAGTTCGATAAATACTTTGAATGGAGGAGAGAAAAGGAGATGTGATAGCCATATTTATATACCTCAGTAATATACATAGAGCCTGATTCTGACATGGACATCCTGGCCCTCTGTGCGCCTGGTTAGAACTGGATGCATAGAGTTAGCTGGGATTCTGATCCCGCAGGGCACGTCTAGACCCTTGGGATCAGAATCACATCCAGGCCTGTACGTGCAGGCTAGGACCCCGATTCAGGTCAGCCTGCAAGTATAGGACCTGCCTGGATAGCTTAGTAGGCCTTTGAATGGAGCCATGGCGCCATGGCTTCCGGTTGCCATGGCACCACGGCTCCATTCAAAAGCCGCAATATCCGGCTGCCGGACTCCAAACTACATTTTCCACAGCCCAACCCCCAATCTAGCCTCCCAAGGCCAGGATTAGGCTGTGGAGAATCTCCTCTGCCCCCTCCCTCCACTTTCCAGCCCCGGGCCTGCCGTCCTCCACCGACACGGGGAACTTATTCCACCTCAGAGGTGGAATAAGTTCCCCATTCAAGCTGCCGGCCCTGGACATACAGGACCGACATTGGAAACGGCCCTGAATGTCCGGGGCCAACGACCACCCACTGCCCATCCTAATGCCATCCCCAATCCACCTCTTTCCTGCCCCATCTAACTTCCCAGAACAATGAGTGGGGAAGTCAGTCGGGGTCGGAAGGGGGTCCGAATAGTGGGAATGGACGTCCCCGCTATTCGTGCCTTGGAATAACCCCAATAATGCACAAGAGGTTTACCAATTTTAGCATGAAGAACATTCTAGATCAATAGTTCATGAACCTGTCCCGAGGGAGCCCCAGCCAGTCAGGTTTTCAGGATATCCATAAGGAATATTCACAAGATATATTCTCATGCATACATCTTTCTCTCATGCATACTGTTTGTAAATTTCCTGAAAGCCCAACTGGTTGGAGTCCTCAGGACAAGCTTGGGAACCACTGCTGTAGATTCAAGAGTCTAGAATAAAAGATTTTGTTATAAGAGGGTAAGAGTTTAGATTTAAGAGCAATGTCAGGAAAGTTTTTCACACAAAGGGTGGTGGATGAATAAAGTAGCCTCCCTTTGAAGTGAGGGAGACAAAATGGTAATGAAATGCAAGGAAGCTTGGGATAAACCCAGAGAGGGCCATGTTCAGTGGCACAGACAGTGCTAGAAAAGTGGCTGGCCATTGCTGCTTTAAATCAAGCCAGATATTCATTACCAGGCCATGTGTGGCAGAGATCGCACCTTTGCAATTCATTCAGTGACGATATTCAGCCACTCACTGGATTGAAGAATCACCTAAAATTAGGCAGCCTTTCATCTCTCCAAACTTCAAGCATGTTATCTAACCGGTTAGCGGCTGAATATCGCCCCAGAATGCCCCGTCACAGACCCTTTGGCGATGGGGTGTTTGACGGAATATTCACTGGCACTAACCAGAATATCCTGATAAATGGGATTTATGTGGTTTGCATGTTTGCAGATTGCATAACTCCCTTTGAATATGCCCCCAGAGGAACCAGAGCTGTGAAGAACGGAAGGGAAAATCAAATATAAGAGAATGTAAATAAATAAAGTTCGACTAGGACATGGCACCGAGTGAAACTGAGCAGAAAAAATGTACATTATTAATATATATTGGGTGTCATATTCTACAATCAGTTCATATGGCAACAATATTCAGAGCTACAGCCACTACATAAAAACTAGTGGTTGATTTATCTGTTTGTCTGTATTCCCAGTGCGCAGCTGAATATGCGATTCTAAGCTTAAAAAGAAAGCTAGGACTGATATTAGTGTGGTGCACGGGTGTGCAGGCAAAGAAAATTCATTTCTTTTTCTGACTTTGATTTTGTTGCATTTTTTCATCATGTCCCGTCCTTTGTTAATAGTGTGCTGACTTACTCACACCGGAGATCTGGATGCGCGTCTAGAAGAGCTGGAGCGCTGTGACACTTTCCTTTAGGAGTTCTTTTCTGTTATTTTCCTCCCTTATAATGTCTGTCGTGAAGCTCTTCTATTCCTGGTCTACACCTTCCAGGGGGTTCCCGTAGGCTTTCTTCCGTTATATTATGCTGGAAAGTTGAGACATTTCTCGCAATAGAGCTCATAACACTACATAGACTGCAGTTGCCTTATGTGCTGATCAATGTTTTTAGGAGGTTTTGCATCAGCCTTCTGCTGAACTTTACACATTCTAGCATAATGTCTGCTTCCAGGTCAGAGTTATACATAGTTCTTCTGGACTTATAGTTTATTGTATTTGATATACAGACAGAGTAGTTTACAAACTTTTTTAAAATTCAATAAGAGCAAAAAAAGAACTCCATAGTTTTACAGGAAAGTACCTATACTTTCCTTTTCTGTCTCATTTTTTTGGCGTTCCTTTCTTTGTTTTTGCACTGTCAACCTTTTATTGTACACCGCTTTATGTCTCCACGAAAAGCGGTTTATCAAATTTTTAATAAAGATAAAGATAAAGATAAGTTAATATGCAATTTTGACATAGCGAACTGAGCCTGCTAGCTCACCCCCACTTATTTATTTATTTATTTGGCTGGGCTTTTCACAGTGGTCAAAGCAGTTTACGTGGAACATTGAACATTACAAACAACATTTATATGAAACAATCAACTTTATACAATGATTAAAACAGAAATGGTTGATACAAATTTGGGCACAGTTAAGTTGCCTTTAACTATTTACATAATGCTCTTGGGGGTCCAAATTGTAGGGTGAAGAGGTAGATCTTGAGGATCTTGTAGAAGGTGGGGAGATCTGTGGTGCTTCTTATGGGGTCCACTGCTGTGAATAGATGGGTAAAGCAAGATTTTAAATGTCTTGTAGTTGACTTCTAACTGGACCAGGGGTGGCAGACTATCCCAGAATGTGGAGGCAACAGAGAAGAATGCAGATTTGTGGGTGGCTCTAGTTTGGCTCTAGCAGGGGATGGGATAACCAAACTGTTACCATGTAAGGAACGTTAACAATGGGGGGGGGGGGGGAAATAAAGTGATATGTGATCTGAGAGGTATATGGGGGCTTCATTATGGATGCTCTTATAGGTTAGGGCTAGAGTAAGGATTTTATAATGTATATTTATTTTATTTATTTATTTAGACAGTTTTTGTATACTGCCTTATCCTTCAATCAAAGCGGTCACAACACAATTGGGGATATATTTAACACATGGGGATATGAGACACATACACTAATATTTACAAGGAACATGGGCTATGGAGGGTTAAGTGGCTTGCCCAAGACCATAAGGAGCATCTGTGGGACTAGAAACCCCAGTCCTTCCGGCCCAAGGTTGCTGTCCTATAGTGGGATTTGAACCCCCGACCTTCCAGCCTGAAGTACCTTGCCCCAACCACTAGGCTACTCCTCCCTCTGGGATAGGACCAACAGCCAATGGTGCTCAATAAAAAGGAGGGTCATATGGTCAAACCTCTTAGCATGTACAAAGACCTGTAAAGATGTGTTTTGTACTTTATTTATTTTATTTATTTAACAGGTTTTATATACTGCTTTATCATTTCAATCAAAGCGGTTTACATCGTAACTTAAACTTGGTAATGTACATTAAACAGGGACATTGATAACTTGGAGACTGGGAGACTGACTGGGAGATCCAATACTGACTGGGAGACCAGTATAAATAACATTGCAATAGTCTAATTGAGCTATCACTATACCGAAAATAACTGATGCTTGTCTAACCGGATTAAGAAAAGGACGAGAGCTCAGAAATGGCAAACACTGCAAAGACAGACCTAGACAAATGGGAAAGCTGTATAGAGCAAGACATGTCAGAATCTATAACAATGCCTTGATTCTAAAATGAATTCTTAAGTGAGAGAGGGGGATTTTTAAGGACTGAGGTCTTCAAAGTTGGGGTATCTATGCTTTAATGTACTCTTCCTTTGCTGGGATCTCATGCACTGAGTATTTTTGGATCAGATTGCATAGTTGCTTCTGCATTTATTAATCGGCTCCCTTTGTACTGTGTCCGGCTTTTTCATAGTCTGTACAGTAGCTATACGCTGAACTATTTTACTGATGCAGACTCTCAGGTCCTCTCTTTAGCAAGCAGATACAAAGTTACACTGAGAGGGGGAAGCCCTTTGATATTTTTCTTGTAATAGCTGAAGTTTGCAACAGGACAGCTGGATCTAAGGCAGAAACTACTTAGAGAAAGACTTTTACCAGCATGCGCTGCCAGGCTTTTCTGAAGAAAGGCCTTTCACGACTTTTATAGGTCTCTTAAAAGTGGATGCCTCCTCTTAGGAAATGTTCTTCCAGTGCCTTCCACTTGCTTTTTCACTGCTCCATTCCTACAGGGTCATCTTTTCATTATCATTGTTTTCACTGTACATTTCCCTACTGTTTATTCCAGTGTAATACTATTTATTAATTTATGTAGACATATTTATATACCGCTTTTCACTGGGTCAAAGTGGTTACAACAAACAAGGGGGGATACAATGAACAGATACAAGGGGGGAGGGGGATACCATCACCTGGGAGGGGGGTATAGCATATTTACAATGTTATCATGGTATGGAGGCATAGCATTTACATTCTTTGACATTACTGTCCTTCTCTTCAGTCACATTTGCATTTCAGTACTATTTACATTTCAGACTCTCTCCGTTATCTCAGCCTGTTTTGTGTAGTTTTGTTCTGTGTTGTCCCAATATGCTCCCTGAAGAGGAGAGTTTTTATCTGCTTTCTAAATGCAGAGAGATCCTTGTTGCGGATTAGGTTTGGGAGGGAGTTCCAGAGTGAGGGTGCATAAAGGTTGAATGCACGGTTACAGCTTTGAAGAGTAAATTTTGTTCTGTCATGAGAAACAACAAGAGTATTGTCGAGGTTTGTCGTGTAGGCCTTCCAGAGTTCATCCGGGATAGCAGGGTTTGCTGTTGGTGGATTGCTTTACGTATGAGGATCAGTACTTTATATTTTATGCGTGCTTCTAGGGGAAGGATGTGCAGATCTCTTAGGACAGGGGTTATGTGCTCGTGTTTCTTTGCTCTCTGTATGATCCGTGCTGTGGTGTTAAGTCCGTAGTGGATTGCTAAATCAGTTCAACATTCAAGGAGAAGACTCGGTCTTTTAATTTCTGTTTATTACATGTAAGTGAACAAAGAACTTACTGTGTAAAGTTGAAATCAAGAACACTGATTCTGCTTCAATGCAAACATAACTGCTTCAGTTCTACAATTGCTGACTCGGGCAACATGGGTAATGAATTAACTGACCTCTGGATGTTGAAAGACTGAAGACGTCTGTGACTGCATGATGAACCACTGGTGCAAAATGTTGCAAAATCCAGAGGGTAGAAAGGGAGGATGAGGTTGTGGGGTGCTGCTTTTTCAGCTCAAGTTTCAGATATTTGCAGTGGAGGTAGGAGCTGAAGGATATCCAAAAGGGCTAGGGGGCTCCGGAATTGATTGATAGGGTAAAAGGTTATACCTTGGGTTAAAGCATGAAGCCAGGCAGGTCTCAAGGAGACTAGAGGAAATGGGTCACATGCAACATTTAACCATGGGAGCAAAGATTACATGACCCTAGTGGGAAGCAGCTTGTTTTAGCTGGCTGGCTGTCAGCACAGTGCACATACAAGTTGTGGGGGTAAAACATGAAGTTCAAAATTCTTGTAGTTGCCCAGAGCTCTCTGTTCTGGATCACCTGAATATTTGTCTGATGCTTTCATCCAGAATGAATTTTGGTTGACGGCAGCGACTATTCCTCTTTTCTAATTGCCTTTAGTTTTAGTTTTTACTATCCTTTAGGTGCTTCTTCATTGATACCCTTCTTCTTTCTCTTTCCATCTTCTCCTCTTCCTCTGTTATTTTTCTTTAATTTTCTGAATGATATTTTACTTGTTTTTATATTGGAAACTACTCCAATGTTCACCCACGAAGTGTGGCACAGAAAACTATTACAATAAACATGTTACTTCAAATGTGAACTTTTTACATATGACTCCCGTTTATTTATTCAGAATTAATGAGTCACTCAGTGGCTCAGGCTTGAAGTCATTTAGCCACTGGTGCCATTCAAACACCTCACCAAGCAATGCACAAATAAATCAGTCATAACTGTAAACAGGCAAAGGACATTGCAGAATCTACAGTGTCAAACATTCACTGATGTTTACCAGACTTATTCAGAGAAAGAGACTGATGTAGTAAGCTGCACGGAAATTTACAAAAGTGAACGCGCTCTTAGTTTTTGTATGTGCAGTTTTATGATTGGTCATCATATGATCACAATTCCAGTGACCTTTAGGAATTAACCAGACAAGTTTTCACTTTTAATTGCCTGGCTAAAAGGTAACTGGTTAAAAGGAGGAGGAGGAGGAGGAATTTTGAGGCGTGAGGAGGGCGTAAATATCTTTTAACTGAAAAGTGCCGATATTCAGTTCCATCAGTTTCAAAGGCACATTTTAGAATGGGACATCCAAGTGCAATCTGGAATATCAAAGCCAGATTGTTTAAAAAAAAAAGCAGGAACGTGCATATTGAAGCACGATTTCAGAAATGTGGACTTCCCTAGTATGGATATCTATAGAGATGTCTGCATAAAAGTCCTCAGAATAGCATCTCAGTGTCTGATAGCATAATGGTTAAAGTAGTGAGTTAAGAAGAAGGTAGCCGGGATTCATATCCCAGTGTGGGTCTTTGTGATCTTAGACTAGTCACTTAATTCTCCGTCGCCTCCATATCCTTTGGATGTTTTAAGGCCACAACACACAAGACTCTAAAGCCAATATCAAAGCCTCGAAAATGATACTTCATAAAATTAAATAAGAGACTTCATCAAATTTAACATATTGCAACATTCAAACAATACCCAACGAGTGACAGCCTCAGCAAAGACTCACTGATAAAACAAAATCAGGAGTACATATAACATCAATGGCTATCACTCGTTCATTATATCTATCTGGATTCACAGAACAGTATTCCAAGCTGTAATCTCGATAAACATTCAAACCACACTTATATCATCAAGTCCGTGAATCAAGATGAAATTGAATGCCCCGACGCCTTCTCAAGACATCTTACGTGAGCGTTTCGCTACCGCTGTATCAAGGGGGTTCAATTCTAAAAATATAAAAGACAAAAGCTTTACACAGATGCCGCAATTCAAAGAAAAGACTCACCTATCAACACTGAACCGAAAGCAGACTTACCCGGAGTGCTGGCTGTTGCTGGCTAGAGTTTCTATTATTTTCCGGGTAAGTCTGCTTTCAGCTCAGTGTTGATAGGTGAGTCTTTTCTTTGAATTGCGGCATCTGTGTAAAGCTTTTGTCTTTTATATTTTTAGAATTGAACCCCCTTGATACAGCGGTAGCGAAACGCTCACGTAAGATGTCTTGAGAAGGCGTCGGGGCATTCAATTTCATCTTGATTCACGGACTTGATGATATAAGTGTGGTTTGAATGTTTATCGAGATTACAGCTTGGAATACTGTTCTGTGAATCCAGATAGATATAATGAACGAGTGATAGCCATTGATGTTATATGTACTCCTGATTTTGTTTTATCAGTGAGTCTTTGCTGAGGCTGTCACTCGTTGGCTATTGTTTGAATGTTGCAATATGTTAAATTTGATGAAGTCTCTTATTTAATTTTATTAAGGCCACAACAAGCATGTTCCTAATGCCAGTTTGTGCCTAAGAGCAGCTTTAAACATGGACATGCCTGTAGCCAACCTCGATGTTTCTGAAATTGATTGCACCTCCACCATGACCCTTGCCAAATCGGATGTCTCTGAACCAGAGTCATCTCTAAATATCATTTGTAAAATGGTTCCGGAGACATCTCAGTCATGATTTTGGATATCGAAATCACAATGACTTTTAAAATACCCCCTAAGTCTGATCTGAAAAATCCTTTGCTAAAAATCAACCAAATGTCTTTATCTGGTTAATGTTAACACCAATTTTTCCCAGACTTAACTGGTTAAGTGGTTTTAACCAGGTATTCCATAGTTGACTATGAATCCAATGAGGCTAATTTTCAAAAACATTTCCATGGTTAAAACAATTCTTAAACTGCAGAAATGGGCTTTTATTAAATTTCCCATGGTTTCATGTGGACATCTAAGCTGCAAGGGGAAAACATTCCTTGGCATTGGGGGTTGCAGCAAGGTTCCATTAGCATGTGGACTTTCAGTCACATAATATATCAATGAAAATGATCAGGTGTGGATGTGCATGGACCGATTTCCTGAGAGAGTTTTTAAAGGGGAAGTGTGCATCTGAATTTTACTTTGAAATTTCTACAGTCCATGGAATAAAAAGTGCAGGCATGCTCTCCACCAATGAGGGCCGTTATAAATGGACCCCTATGGAAGTCATTCCAGAAATGGAATTAGGGTTTGTACGTGTGCCAGGGACATTCATTTGCCAAAAACGTCTGTGAAATCAGAAATCAGAGGTGTGGGAAACTTGTAAGCTAACGAGGCAGCAGTAACTATTCTGAAAGACATATTAAGAAGAGCAATAGTGATTATTCTGGCCATGCTGACTTTTGCTGTTTGTGCTAAAGGAGCTAATATAGGGGACCCTAACAATTCCTGTGTCTGGAAAAATGGGACTGTGGATGTAGGAAGAGTATGTGAGTGAGCATGGAAAGGATTATTGTTTTGAGTGAGAAACAGAGATCATATTTTTAGGCCTTGGACTCCATGGTATTATGTATACCAACTGTTATTTATAGGTTCAGGACATCTTTTTGGCACCAGTAGGATTTTTGTAACTGAAAGTGAGAGCGTGTGTGTGTGTGCATGTGTGATTTGAGGGTTGCATGGGAGGATCTGGTGTGCTGATCAGCAATTCAGGACCTGGACCATACAGATGACCGCAGTGTCACCAGGTGCCAATGTGATAAGGCAGAAAAAAATCACGAAAGGTTCTCTATAGCTAAATGTCAAAACATATCCCTTTCAATAATAAGAGACTCTTGGAACAATCTGGAGAATGTTGGAACAACGTCAGTCATGTTTCCCATGAGCCCAAAACATGCCCAAAAGCACCATCATCAGTCTCTAGAAATACACACATTTATAGAGACCGATGATGGTGCTTTTGGGCATGTATTAGTGCTGTTTACACTGTTGAATGCTCTTATTCTGAGGGTCTTTTATTATTGAAAGGAATATTTATTTATTTATTTAACATGTTTTATATACCGTCTTTCTACAAATCAAAACGGTTTACATACAACAATAAAAGGCAGTATATTTCAACTGTTTACAAGGAACGAATAACTGGGTACAGAATAAAACATGAAAAACAAAATTATATTATACAATTAATTACAGTTTTGACATTTAGCTATAGAGAACCTTTTGTGATTTTTTTCTGGAATAAGTTTCATAAGGTGCTCTAATAAGATCATATATTGTTGGCAGTGTGATAGGGCAACCATACATCCACTGTGCGAGGCACTGGGAGACATGACTGATGTGCCAACCTTCTCCAGATTGTTCCATGAGTTCTACATCCTTACCCAGTCCAGGATCTATAACAGCTGCAAGAGTGGTGATATATCTGGAGGCTGGCTACTTGGTGTGATGGCACAGGGATCTCCCCTTCCATGTTCACAGAGGCCTGACTATGGGAGCAGTGCCATATAGCAGACTGTGGGAGGGCAGGTGATGTTGCCCCACAGATAGCAGATGCATACAGACCAACATAAGCCAGGACAGAGCGTGGACATTCTATGGGACAGGTGTAGCCACATGTAGGGAGCTGCTGTGTGAAATGCCAGTACTGATATATGTGGGAAATAGATGCCATAGCCGGACAGCCATAGTCAATGGAAGAGCAGTGTTATGTCACTCAGCAATACAATGCATCCTTTGTGGAATTGCAAAGTTGAATGAGGTTTTTGTGAGATTGGTAAGGGTCCATACTTAGCCTTGTAAAGACTGTTTTTATAGATGACCAATGAAAGAATAACTAAGGATGTTACTGCCATGAATGTTTTGGTGGAAGGTATGTCATGAAATCCCTATTGCTTTCTACTTGCTATTATTATATCTTTGCGTGCACTGAGATCACCTTGCACTGTTCTGAGCATGCAACAGACTAGTGTATCTAGTCTAGTTTGCATCAACATTTATGTATCATCAGTATTTATGTGTAGTTTGCATCAGCACAACACTGTCAGTGATAGGAGCAGTTTAGGAGATGGACTTTTTAACAAAGGAGGCGTGCCATCAGAGATGTCCATAGGTATATGGCGGAAACCACGCAGCAAGATTCATCACACTTTTGACCATGGGAATATCACTCTTGCTCACTCTCTTGACCTATCCTCAGCTTTCGACCTCATAGATCACAATCTTCTTTTAACACATCTGCATGATATTATTTATTTATTTAACAAGTTTTCTATACTGCCTTATCTTGTATCCAAAGTGGTTTACAATGAACAGGTAAAATAAAACTTTTACATAGAACAAGGGAGTTAAACTAGGATGTTAACAGGGTCAACAAATGGAAATTACACTAACCTGGTAATTGTAGTTCCTGGAGGGTCCAGTTTAGTCCTCCACAATCGGGTAGTGCCCCTCCTCCTGCAGCCGGGAGACTGGACCAATCAAATCTTCTGTAGTATATATACAGCCGGAGCTCCCAGAAGTCCCCAGTGTACTAGTAACAAAGCATACTTAACGAAGCAACACATTAGATTAATATACAAAATGACCTAATTAAAGAACAATTTGTTCCCCCCCAAGGAATATCCAACCCCCTCCCCAAACGAGGAAGTCAGAATACTGCATTGCGCCGGCACCGACGCCTCAGGAATCAAAACCCGCTCCCCACCAGAAGTTCAGGAGCTGCCTGAACCCCCGAGACAGGGAAGAGCCTCTGCAAAAAACACGGCTGCCACAGAGGGACCGAACGGCAAGAGGAACCGTCTTAATATCAACCGTTCGGAAAGGCGTGCCGCACCACATTAGCAGATAGTCGGGAGGGAAGGAGGACTAAACTGGACCCTCCAGGAACTACAATTACCAGGTTAGTGTAATTTCCATTTCCTGTTCGGTAATCCAGTTTAGTCCTCCACAATCGGGATGTAACAGAGCAGTTAAGACCGGGCGGGACCTTGCCATCCGGCGCGCAGAACCGCCGAACCAAAACAGGAATCCCGAGCCGCTGACACATCTAAGCGATAGTGTCTACTGAAAGCATGCAGAGACGACCAAGTGGCCGCCCTACAGATATCCGCCGGCGGAACCAGGCTATGCTCCGCCCAAGAGGTCGCCTGAGCCCTAGTGGAATGAGCCCTCAGATCCTCCGGAATAGACCGCTGTTGCAACAGATACGCAGATGCGATCGCCTCTTTGAGCCATCTAGCAATGGAGGCCTTAGCCGCCGCTTCCCCTTTACGCGCACCCCCGAAGAGCACGAAAAGCCGGTCAGATTTCCGAAAAGACTCGGTAACCTTTAAATAACGATGGAGCGTACGACCCACATCGAGCCGGAGAAGACCTTTGTCCGTTGACCCGACAGATTGCGAAGAAAGCACTGGAAGAAACACTGCCTGATTCAAGTGAAAGGGAGACACCACCTTTGGCAGAAAGGAAGGAACCGGACGGAGAATGATCCGATCCGCGGAAAAGGACAAGAAAGGCTCTCGACAGGACAATGCCTGCAGATCCGAAATGCGCCGTGCCGAACAGATGGCTACAAGAAAAACCGCCTTCAGCGTGAGATCTTTCAGAGACGCCCTGCGCAGGGGCTCAAAAGGTTCACGAACCAGGGCCCTCAGAACTAAATTCAAGTCCCAAGGAGGAACGAAAACTCTGCGGGAGGGCCGCAAATGAAAAACAGCCGTAAGGAATCGGCGTACATCCGGATGAGCCCCGAGCAGACGACCCAAAACCTTGCCGCGATAACACGAGATAGCCGCCAACTGGACTTTTAGGGAACTAGCCGCAAGGCCCTTATCGAAACCATCCTGAAGAAAACTTAAAACGACGGGCACGGAAACCGTCGCCGCCCGGACTCCCTGCCGGGAGCACCAGTCTTCAAAAATCCTCCAAATCCGAACGTAAGTAAGAGAAGTGGACGTTTTCCTCGCCCGCAGAAGGGTAGAAATCACCGCGGGGGAGTAGCCCTTCCTTTTCAGCCGAGCCCTCTCAATGGCCAAACCGTAAGCGAGAATCGATCCACTTGGGGCATCCGCAAGGGACCCTGAAGAAGAAGATCCGGTAGTGCGGGCAGGAGCCAAGGAACGCCGTCGCTCAACCGGACCAGATCGGCATACCAGGGCCTCCGGGGCCAATCCGGGGCCACCAGTAACACGCGACCCCGGTGGCTCTCGATACGTTGTACGACCCGGCCGATCAGAGCCCACGGAGGAAAGACATAAAGAAGGCCGGACGTTGGCCACGGCTGAATGAGACCGTCGAGCCCCTCGGACATGCGCTCCCTTCGCCTGCTGAAGCAGCGCCCTGTCTTGGCTGATTGAAAGGTCGCCATGAGATCCATGATGGGTGGACCCCACCGCCGGACGATTTGTGCGTAAACCTGTGGGTTTAGCTCCCATTCTCCGGGGTCCACCCGCACTCTGCTGAGAAAATCGGCCTGGACATTGTCTACGCCCGCAATGTGAGCCGCCGAGATTGCTGGAAGGCGAGTTTGCACCCAGTTGAACAAGGCCGCCGCTTCCGCCTCCAGGGCCACGCTGCCGGTACCCCCTTGGCGATTGATGTAAGCTACCGTGGACGCATTGTCCGACAGGACTCTCACCGGCCGTCCGAGAACCAGGGGCTCCAGGTCCACCAGGGCTAGTCGGACTGCCCGCAATTCGAGACGGTTGATCGACCAAGAGGCCTCCAGGGGAGACCATTCCCCCTGAGCAAAGCGGGACTCGCAGTGAGCCCCCCAGCCGGTTAAGCTCGCATCCGTCGTGAACGGAACCCACAGAGGAGGCTCCAAGGGAATCCCTCGCGACAGGTTCTCGGCGGAGAGCCACCACCGGAGGGATCGGCGAACCGTCTTTGGGCAAGGCAATCTCTTGTTCAGCGAGTCGAACTGGTTGGACCAATGTCGTAGAAGAGCACTCTGCAGCGGACGCATGTGGAAGCGCGCCCAAGGCACCACCTCCAAGGTCTCCGCCATCGTGCCGAGGAGCCGCAGGTACCACCACGCCGACGGAGCTGGCATCCCCCGGAAGAGACGGACCAGAGCCCGCAACGCCAGCACGCGCCGCTCCGGAAGGCACACCAAGCCCCTTGCTGTGTCGAAGCGGACTCCCAGATACTCGAGATCCTGTGACGGAGACAGACAACTCTTGCATTCGTTCACCACCCATCCGAGGGACCGAAGGAGATCCACCACCCTGCTCGTGACTTGCACACACTCCCGACTGGACTTCGCTCGAATCAACCAGTCGTCGAGATAAGGATGGACCAGGATGCCCTCCTTGCGCAACGCCGCCGCGACTACAACCATTACCTTTGTGAAGGTGCGGGGAGCCGTGGCGAGTCCGAACGGCATGGCCCGGAATTGAAAATGGCCCCACAGGAGCGCAAAGCGAAGAAACCGTTGATGGGAGGGCCGGATGGGAATGTGTAAATAGGCCTCTGTAAGATCAAGGGATGTCAAAAATTCCCCTTGACGCACCGCTACGATGACTGACCGCAGGGTCTCCATGCGAAAGTGCGGTACTCTGAGAGCGCGATTCACGCCTTTTTGATCCAAGATCGGACGAAGGGAACCACCCTTTTTGGGAACCACAAAATAGATGGAGTAGCGACCTGCGCCTCTTTCCAAGGGCGGGACCGGAACCACGGCCCCCAGAGAGAGAAGCCGATCCAGGGTCACGCGGATGTCCCGCGCCTTTTGAGCTCCCTTGCTGGGAGACAGAACAAACGAATCCGGAAGTGGGTGCGCAAACTCTAGGGCATAACCTTCTTCTATAATCTGCAGCACCCACCGATCTGACGTAATTTGGGCCCAAGAAGGAAGAAAGTCGCGCAAACGACCCCCGATGACCGGGTCTTCCTCTAGAGCCTGCCTCGTTTCATTGTGGCTTGCGATTAAAGGAAGAGGCCGAGGAAGAGGCGGCTCCGGAGAAGCCTCTTCCCGCTCCTCTGAAACCACGAAACCCTTGATGACGGGTTCCAAAACGACCGCGCTGCGAAGTCCACAGCCGGGAAGAACGAAATCTGCGCGCATCCCGAAACTGGCCGCGCGCTGAGGTGGATGACCTATTAAGCTTAGGCTTATCCTCTGGAAGCCGACCACCCTTAGACTCACCGAGATCCTTCACCAACTTATCCAGAGCCTCACCAAATAACAACCTGCCCTTAAAGTAGTTTACTGAGGCGAGACTTGGAAGAATCGTCGGCCGCCCAATTGCGCAACCAGATGGACCGTCGTGCCGCTACCATGGAGGCCATGCTATTAGCTAGGGAGCGTATTAAATCATAACACAGATCCGCCAAGTAGGCCGATCCCGACTCCACGCGGGTAACGTCCAACAGCCCCTGTTGGTCCATACCGGACCCCGAGCGCAGGTGCTGCGACCATCGCAAACAAGCTCGAGCTACCCACGCCCCACATATAGAAGCTTGTAACGATAAGGCGTTGGTCTCGAAGGCTTGCTTCAACAAAATATCAAACTTTTTGTCCTGAACATCCCTCAGGGCCGCGGCCCCTTCAACCGGGATGGTGGTTTTCTTAGTCACCGCCGAAACGGCAGCATCCACCCGTGGAGACTTAAACAAGTCCCTGTCCTTGTCGGCAAGGGGGTAAAGACGATTCATGGTCCGAATCCCTTTCAAAGCGGATTCCGGTTGCTCCCATTCCGCATGGATCATCTGCTCGACTACTCGGTGCACAGGAAAAACTACCTGGGCATCCCTGACCGCCTGAATGAGAGGATCCTCGAGACCCTCCTCCTCCAGCGGCCGCACCGCAGAGAGGTTAAGTGCTTGGAGAGACTCCGTGACCAAAGGTACCAGCTCGTCCCTTCGAAACACCCGAATGATGCGAGCCTGATCTTCCGGTTCTGGAAGCTCTCCGTCTTCTAACTCCTCCGCCTCAATATCCGGATCCCCCTCAGCCTCGGAATCCGGGAGGCAAAGGGCGTCCTGATCCTGGTCCCCCAACCTGGGCCGCTTGACAGCGGGTTGGGAAGACCGCTGAACCCCCCCGCGGATGCTGGGGGGAGAGAGGCGGGCCAAGCCTCCGGCAAATGACCAGACCGGCTTAGGCGGAAGGCCTGATGCATGAGAAGAACAAAATCCGGGGAAAAGTCTATAGGCGACGCTACCATAGCCGCCTGCTGGAGCTCAGGGACCGACGTATTAGACGCCGGGCCCAGACCAGAAGGAAGGATGCTCGGTGAAGGGACACTGTCCCCCGAAAGAGAAGGGTCCCCGGGCACATGCTGTTCCTTAATTTCAATAGGCAGCTCCAGCTCTGAAGAAACTGCAGCACAGCTCTTACAGATTCCAGAGTCAGTCATTGTACCTCTGCGGGAGCCACAAATTACACACTGAGGTTTGGCAGCCATGCCAAGGCCACCTGCTCTCAGGGAAAAATAAGGCAACAGGAACAGGGAAGCCCACACCAAGGGGACTAACCTTATTCAATTCAGCACAGTATTAAATTTAAAACCCTTTTTTTTTTTTTTTTTACAGTAAACAAAATACTCCCCAGAATCCTAGGGGTGCCCTGAGCAAAATCGCCAGCAAAAGAAACCCCAAAAACACCAGGGGAACCCGTGCGCAAGTGTTAAAAAGTGCCCTTAAAAAGCACACTTTAGAAATCCAAAATGGCCGCCGCACTTTTTCACCCGCGGTAAAAAACGGCGCGAAAATACAAAGGTACCCAAATAATATGGAAAAGAAAGAAAACGACCCTCTAATACAGGGCAAGCGAAAAAAAAGCAGGAAAAAGTGCAATTTGGAAGCCAGGGGAGCCGACAGAGGCTCTGCCCAAGCAAAGAACAGAGAGCTGAAAGATTAAAACAAGGAAAATTCCTACCAGCTCTGGGAACAGCAAGGAACTCAGCCCACTTCTCCAAGTGACAGACAATGTTGCAGCCGGTATGGCTCTTCCCCGAACAGCCTTGGGGAGAGCTCAACCCAGGCTTCAGAGATTCCCAGGCAGGAAGGCAGGAGCCCAAGGCAGGTCTGGCTTCCTCCAGAAAGTCCCCTGTGTCTTTTTTTTTTTTTTTTAAAGATACAGCTACCTAGCAAAAGAAATAGAACATAAAGGACCAGAAATAAACCCCAAAAGAACTAACTAACTAACTAGTGTTGCTCCTTCAAGTGTCACTTAGCGTGCCCAGCAGGGGCACAGAAGTCCTCCAGCTGCAGGGAGACTGGACACACTGGGGACTTCTGGGAGCTCCGGCTGTATATATACTACAGAAGATTTGATTGGTCCAGTCTCCCGGCTGCAGGAGGAGGGGCACTACCCGATTGTGGAGGACTAAACTGGATTACCGAACAGGAAATGATATTATTTGATTTACATGGTAAATTTACATCACACTCTGAGCACTATATTATTATAGTATATTTGGGGAGAGGAGCATGTGGTATAGGAATCAGTATAGAGAAGCCTGAAGGGGGCTAGGACAGGCAGAAAAGGGGGGGGGGACATGTGTATATGTTCTTACTGAGGTGGGTGTGTGGCCTAGGGTGATATCAGGTGTCCAGTCCATAGTGTTCCAAAAAGAGGGAGTCCCATAGGTCATTGATAATTCTTACGTTCTCAGGAAGTGAGTTGCAGAGTGATGGGACATATATTGAAAAGGCTCTATAACAAGTTGCTTGTTTTGCTTTTGTTTTGACCTTGGGAATTAGCAATAGGTTTCTATTGGATTTCCGTTTGGTTCTATTTTCTGGATCTTTACTAATGAGTGATTGAAGGATGGTTGGTGATAATTGATGAATGATTTTAAAAATACTGAGTAACGCTTTGTATTTGGTCCTGATAATTATGGGTAACCAGTGAAGTTGTTTCAGGATTGGAGTTATGTGGCTACTTCTTGTTGCACCAATTTTTTTTCGGGCAGCCATATTCTGTACTAATTGAAGAGGATAGATGGTCTTCATCGGTAGGCCCTGGTAAATGACATTACAATAGTCCAGGATGGGCATTATGATAGCTTGGCAGACTGTGTGGAAGTTACTGGTGTTGAGTTGGGGTTTGAGTTTTTGTATTACTCTTAATTTATGATAGGCTGCTTTTGTTGTTTTGTTTATATGTGCTTGGAAGTTCAGGTTCTGGTCTAGGCATATCGCTAAATACTTGACTTCTGTTTTTACTGCTATATCATTGTGGAATATTTGCAATGTTTTCGGTGGGACGAAACAATCTCCATGGTGCTGTTTTCAACTGGTTTAGCTCTTTCCTTTCCCAGCATTGTTCAAGGTCACCATGGGTAGTGTCTCCTCTTCTTCTTTTCCTCTCTCTTGCGGTGTCCCCCAACTTTCAGTTCTGGACCCTCTCCTTTCTAACATTTTTTTTTGCACCACTGACTCTTCTAATTCAGCAACTCAGCATCTGTACTTACTTTTACGCCAATGATATTCTACTGCTTCTTCATACCGACCCTTTCTGTCCTGATGTATCACCTATGAATGCCTGCCTTTCTGGCGTGGCTGCATGGTTAAGTGCTAATCACCTCAAACTTAACCCTTCAAAAACATCTGCAATCTGGCTCTCCAGCCCACTGGCCCCCTCCCTCTGTCTCTCTGATTCTCAAAGGCTCCTATATCTCCCTTACTCCTTTGTTTCACTACCTTGGTGTCATTCTAGATTGTTCATTCTCTTTCCATGCACATATTAGTCTAATTGTCCAACACTCCTTTTTATCCATTCGTCATAACAGAGCTGTTCGGTCTTTCTTCTCCACCTCTGCCTTAACCACTCTGGTTATCTCTCTTGCTCTTTCTCATCTTGACTATTGTAACTCTGTCCTGGCTGGTCTTCCCCTATATGAACTCATTCATCACACTGCTGTTAGACTGATATTTCGCACATCCCACTTTGGTCATGTAACGCCCCTCCTGTACCATTTACTCTGGCTCACAATTTCCTTCCGCATACAATTCAAAATCCTTACCCAGGTTTAAAAAACTCTCCATACTGGCACTCCAACATATCTTTCCTCTGCCACCATACCAGATACTCCCCATCGCTCCTTTTGGTCACTTCATATGAATCGTCTTTTTCTTCCTTCTCCTTCTCAGGCACATCTACAATCCACCCATCACTCTGTCTTCTACGTTCTGGGCCACTTCTTATGGAACCACTTCCCCCCATCCCTCCGTCTCGAGCCCTCATATACAAAACTCAAAGCAATGCTCAAACTCTTCTGTTCTGCAGAGCTTTTGACCTTTCATCCGATCTCTCCTAATCCCTTCTGCATTCAGCTCCAGACATTCCCATATCCACTTCTTCCCATGTATCTTCTTTGTTTGCCCACCTCATGTTTCCAGTATCTTGTCTCTTCTATGTTACTTTCCTATTTGAATTTTTGGCGTTCCTTTATTACTTTTGCTTAATTTATTTATTATTTTATGTACACTGCTCTGCTGTCTCCACTAAGGGCGGCATAGCAAGTTTTAATAAATGAAAATGAAATGAAAATACAGTTCACAGTGAGTGCAGGGATGTCCAAAGCATTCGTTGTGTATACTCGTGTCTCGTTATAACAGTCAGGCCCATATTTCTCCATAGCGGTTTGCTTGTGCGGCGTGGAAATGCCTATGTCCCCGATTGCAGATCTGCATGCGCGTCTATACCCGCAGTGAGTAATTAGGGTGAAATCAGGCCCATTTTTGATTTGGATGTTTTTGAGGGCCGGATGTGTATGTTATGGGATTGGCCTCCACATGTCGCTGGAAGTCAATGCTTAACTATATCTCCCTTTTTGCAGCACTTTTCACATATTAATTTTGCTGTGCTCTTCATAGCTATGGAGCTGCTTTGCATAATTTTGCATTGCATTCACTCAGGATTCATTTTGCCTGAAAAATTGCTCTTTTCAATAACACTCAATTTACACATGCTAACATTGCAAATAGTGACCATATCCCATTCAGCTGAAGCTAAGAGCGATTTTAGCACACATATTCATTCCCCTTTGCACATTTTGATGCAGGTTTGCATGTTGACTCCAAAATTAGTTTAAGTATTTTTCTGATTTTACGTCAATACTACAACATCGATTTCATTCCCTAGTATATGATATTGATAACAAATACCATTTTCATCTACTCTTGAAAGCCTTTTCCCTGCTATTATCTCATTAATGTTTCATATTCATTCCAGTGCTCTTAGCAGATGCCTCTTTCATTCCTTAAATAACCTCTGCCAAGCATCACTCTGGACAGACACTGACCAGGGAGAACTAGGGCCCAAGAAAGCATTCACTTCCCTCCCATCATCCTCAAAAATACCTCTGTCCTGCATAACATAGGTATTTAAAACAAACATTTTGCCTTTACTATGTTTCCAAATTCCAGGATGCTCTGCACATGGCAACAGTGGGGAAAAAGCACGAGGACTAGCACGTGCCCAGCTGCTGCTCAGGTCTGAACTGTAGAACAAAGAACACTTTTGCTCTAGTAGCCACAGAAAGCAGATTTCCTTTCCATATGTCACCTTCTGAAAGCCAGATGTTGCAAAAGAGGAATTCCCCTCTTACACATTAATAGGCCCCAAATGTTTCCTTCCAATAGTCACACTTCTCTCAAGACCCTGGAATTGATGTCATCATTTCTGATGATCTTATGAAATACAATTGCATGCAGTGAACTCATTTCAAGTGACTTTTTAAATTTATGATGCTTACACTGGGGAATCTAAAAAAATCATGATAATATGATGATGAGATGAGTGACTGATCTAGTAGCAGTCTCTACTTATTACAGCTGGGCCGGATGCTAAATGTCATGGATAAATAACATCTTAAAACATTGCAAGGATGATGCCTCACCATGCACATATGGTTCAAAATGCACAAATATTTTGCTTAAACTCGCTAGTATGAAATCATGTGATAATGAAAATGAAATATAATTTATAGATACCTAGACCATGATGGCAGATACAGACCAAGTCAGCTATGTTTACTTTATTTAGCTCATGCCTTTCCAGTAGAAGTAAGGCAAGTTATATTCAGGTACTGTAGGGATTTCCCTGTCCTCAGAGGCATTACAATCTAAGTTTGCACCTAAGGCAATGGAAGGTTAAGTGTCTTGTCCAAGGTCACAAGGAGATTCCTACCCTGGTCTTTTTAGTCACCAGGTTACTACTCTAACCACTAGGCTACTCCTCCACTCTAAGGCAGGTTACATTCAAACAATTAATTGTGATATACACTGCCATGTAAAAATCCTCACACCCTTATACATTTTTCACTTCCTGCTTCTTAATAAATGCAATTCAAAATGCAAAAAGTTGAAACATGATTCACTGATCTACACAACATATTCTGCACTTTCAACATTTATTTTATTTTATTTATCTAAATGTATGTTCTGCTTGATATTTGCTACTTAATCTGATTTCAGACAAATATATTAAAATGCTAATGCAACAAATCAATATCAGCTCAAACAAGCAGCAATTCAACAAAAAATATCATAAAACAAACAATAAAACAAGAACAACTACGTACAATTAAAATAAAAAAGAAAAAGAAAATAGAATCCAAGTTGAATAAAATTAAAAAATACTGGAAGTTAGCACATTGTATTCACTAACCCAAGTAAGTACTCAGGGCCCGATATTCACTTGGGCAAGCTATGCGCCGCAACAGCACATAATCGTGCCCAGTGATCCTTAACCCTGGCTATTCAATGTCAGGGCCCAGCATTGAATATTCAGAGATTGCCACAAATGCCGGAAGCCGCAGTCGCTAACTAGGCAGCAGTGATATGCTGCCTGATTAGCTCCTGTGTCTAAAAGATAGGCAAGGTTTTTCTTGCCTATCTTTTAGATGCAGGTTGCTGCTGGTGTCTGGTCAAGATGGACATGTAAGAGCGGTGCTCCGGAGGGCAATAGACAAGAATCCTGATTTCTGCAATATTTAATCAAATAGTTCCTACCTACTTGGATACCATTCGACCCCGGCTATGTCGGGCTCCAAACAAACGCAGCTGGATTTCCAAGTATCTCAAAATGCTAGCGTAAAGAGATCCAAGATGGAAACTCTCTCACCTTACAAGATGGCAGTCACCCGAGATGGTCCTGAGACCTCGCAGGAGATCTTGGCTGAGATTTGGGTGGTCAAAGAGTTGGTCAAAGCTAATGGAGAATCGCTATGTGTAATGCAGGAAGATATCAACGCTTTGAGAGCCTCTTTGGAGTCAAATACGGCTCCTTTGGAGAAGGTAGAGAAGGTGGTGGCATCACATGGGGAGAGGCTCGAGGCCGTTGAGGAGCAGGCCAAGTTCATACGTTCACTGCAAAGAGAGGTGGAAGACGGTGATAATCACCCTCAGCGGAACAACATAAGAATCTTAGGAGTTCCTGAGGGAGCAGAAGATCATGATATGATATCATTTCTGCAGGCCATGATTCCAGGTGTATTAAGGTTGCATTTCAATATGCCGTTCGAGATCGAGTGTGCCCAGAGAGTGCCTACTCAGTCCGTGGTCACGGGCAGGCGTCCATGCCCAATTATCTTGAATGTCCTATGTTTTCAGCAAGTATTGCAAATAATGGGAGCAGCCGAACACTTTCAGACTTGGAATATCAAGGGCATAAACTCCTGTTCTTCCCTGACTTCACAAAGGCAACAGTGGATCAGAGGAGGAGTCTTTTGGTGTTGCGTCCATACTTGGTTCAACTGAAGGCCCATTTTGGACTGCTATATCCTGTCCGCATGAAAGTCACGCTGCACAACCAGACCAAATCTTTTGATGATCCCGGAAATCTATGTGCATTTCTGGAGGATAAGGAGTCGGCAGTGATGCGGTGAAGGTTATATTACATCTCTTACTTGCTACAGTTTGATGGCGCTTGCTATCATGGGCATTTAACCGGTCTGAGATCGTGTGAAGGAGACCTATTCACACAGAAGCGATATCTAAGCATGTAATAGTGTTATGTACTGGGACATTTAGTCTGTCTCTTTTGAAGGACATTGTCTTTATTCTTGGTGGGGGAAGTGGGCAAGATGTCTAATTTTGAGAGTTACAGAAATGTGGAAGTGTTGGATCAATGAGCCCTCCGTGTCTGACTTGTCCTAGTGGGCTCATCCATTAAATTTTGTGTGTTATATAGCCCCCCCTGGGTTTGGGTGATTTGGGGAAATGTTTTAGTAGAATTAGGTGTGTTATTGCATTTGATCAAATAATGGGGCCTTTTTTCCCCATTTCTTTGGGCTATAGATGCAGCCATACTTTAAAGGCGCTTAAAAAATTGTTCTACAGTGTAAAACTAAATGCTACATATTGATCTGTTTCTGTAACATAGGATTGTTAATTTGGAGCTATATTGTCAACATGCTTTCTTTAAGATTGTGTAACTGAATGTTAAGGGCATTAATAATCTTTACTAAGAGGAATGTTTTCTTCTGAATGGTAGGAAAGAAAGTGCTGGCATCTTATTGGTGTGGGAGACATATTTGAATGTAAGAGAGTTGTCATAGTCAGAGATCCAAACCCTATTCTAAGGGTTTTCAGCTGCCCATCATAAGATTAATGGGGTGGCCATATTAGTGTGGAAAGCTGTATCCCCCATGGTTTTAAAATCCACATGCTGTCTCTTCCTAGCTTCCAAGAGACTTTGTTCTAGAATCAGTGAATCTACTATCCATGCGGCTCACAGCTATGTTTATGCTTTGATCTCATTTACCCTATTTGACTAAATGAGCTCTAATTATATATAGTAATGTGGTCATCGGTCTGTTTCTTGGTGGGGTCATCTTGAAAATATAGATATGTCTATCACTCCTAAAGTGAATTATGTAATAGGAATACTACCAGTCTTCCTTGCAAGGAAAGTACAGTGCCAAAGTGATAGAACTCTAGTTCAATGTTTATGGAAAATTAACCGCCTAGATTTGTTCTTTGGAAGATAGGGTCTTATTACGAGGAAGGGGGGGATGTGTCTTCCTAATTCTTTGGCCTAATACTATGGCATTTGCCAAAGCAAGGTTTACGATGGGTGGAGGGGGCCATAGGCATGCGTTCAATATGCAGTTGAGATTAAGGGTCAGTTTCAGCGAGGAGATGTCGGCACTTTGAGACAGGTGGTGTAGGACTGTCCTAACATTCAGTCTTATTGGTTTATTAATATGGAACCACATTAGGGTTGCATTGGGATTCAGGGCCACTGTTTCCTGATTTGGGGTTGTTTTTCAATCAGCAATTGGCAGCCTGTCCATATAAAGGGATTGTCTGTCTGAATTAGTTCCATGTTGGGAGTGGCCCTATACCGTTATTTCTAACTGGAAACATACAATAGATCTTGGTTGAGGCCTATGGTGGTACACTTGTGCCTATGCTACTCATAGGTGCAAATACCATGGTGAGGCAGTTTCTTTTGCATCTTCCTTTTCTTAAGTTAAGGGGTCATCAGACAAACCTCCTTATTTTCTCTGTAGTGGAGTGCTGCTCTTCTATAGCCCTTGCAGACCTAGCAGGCTTGCAGTTGTTTTATGTTTCTTTCATATGGCCCCTGATGATCGCATGATGATGGGAGGGACAGGGTGGGGTGGGCTGTGTTCAGCCTTTGATTATCTCATGTTCCAGAGAAGGATTGTATATTTTATTTACTGTAATTTGGTTTTCTCTTTTGTTTGTATTTTGTTGGAAAATATAAATAAAGAAATTAAAAAAAAATAAAATAAAATAAAAGATAGGCAAGGTTTTTCTTGCCTATCTTTTAGGTGCAGGTTGCTAACTGGGCAGCATGCAATATCACGGTTGCCTGGTTATCGATTGTCTCCGCCTCTGCTCCTCTCTGAATGTCCCTGGTATGCCCCGATGCTCAACGGTTAGCATCAGGGCTTGTAAGAGCCATAATTTCAGCCCTTATGCACCCCAATGAATATCCCTCTCAGGGGCAGTTACACAGTTAACAGGGCTATAAACTGTGTAACTGCCCTTCAAATATCGGGCCCTCGGTGTTTATCTTTATCTTTATCTTTATTCACATTTGATAAACCGCTATTTGTAAAACAATTAAGCGGTGTACAATAAAAAGTATGGATTTAACACTGCAACTCAGGAAAAGGAACGCCAATAATAGATAGGAAAGAAGGAGGCAGGACAGAGTAGTAACAACGCATTATTTCCAAATCATAAGACAGACATAGCCTGGCTAGGCTACACAGATAGACGAACTAGGGCAGACAGGTGACAGCCTATAACGGAACAAAGACAAAGACAGGGTAGTCAGGGGGGGGGGGCTTCGGGGGGAAGGTCGTATGCTTTCTGAAATAGATGAGTTTTAAGTAACGACTTAAACTGAGGATAGGATGGTTCTAACCGAAGAGGAGTTGGTAACATGTTCCACAAGAGAGGTCCGAAGAAGAAAAAAGCAGAATGGCGAGTTTGTTCTAGGTGGGCCTGGGATGGTGAAGGAAGAGATAGGCGGTTGGCATGGATTGAACGAAGTTGACGGTGAGGGAAGTGTAAGGAAATGCAGTCCGCTAAGTAGAGAGGATTCCCAGTATGAATGGCACGATGGATCAAGATCAGAAATTTGTAATGGAAACGAAAACGAAGGGGCAGCCAATGTAGGCGAATGAGGTTGGGAGTGATATGGTGATATGGTCAAACCGTCTAGAGAATGTGACTAGGCGTGCTGCTGTATTTTGAATCCGCTGTAATCTTTGAAGCTGATATTTGGGGAGGTTGGCCAGGAAAACATTACAATAATCCAGCCTACTGATAACCAATGCAAGAACGAGGGTGAAAACAACAAGGTCCTTAGCTGTTTCCAGAATGACAAATAATTACACCCTTTTCTCAATGAGCTATGGAAAGAATTCCACAGATCCAATTCGGCAACAGAAAAGGCAATGTGCCAAGTAGTAGACAGCTTAGTTAACTCACAGGGGGCATTCATAACAACTTAGTACCAGCGGATCTCAAAATTCTTGTTTGAGGCTGCAAAAAAAAGTATCATTTAAATATCTAGGGTGCTCATTTAATGTTCAAAAAACTAGACTGTAGATCTTAAAAATAACTCACTATGCAACTGGCAAAGAATGCAAGCTGACAACACCAGAGGTTTCCTCACCCAAGGTCCACATTCACAAATATGTATAGGACTGTCAGCAAATAGTTGGTAATGCTCTTGAAAAAGAAGCAGATAGATTCCAAAAAACGAACCTTGGAGTAATAGAATCAACATATAACTAAAGCATGCAACACAGAGTGAAAATTCATTGGAGACATGTGGAGCCTGATTCAGAAAAGGGCATGTCCAAGCTGTCCAGACGGCCCCAAGCAGGACGGGCCCATTAGGACCCAATTCTGTAATGCGGGAACCAAACATTCCCATGGTATACAGAATCTGGCCCGAGGACAGCCTGGCGTGCCCCTGCATGCCTGCGGTGACGTCCTCCCCACAGGATCCCCTATCATCTGCGGCACCGACCCTCTTCTTCCCCGCCGCCCGACCCATGACTAGGCAGCCAGGGCCTTGATTGGGCAGTGAAGACCTATCTGCACCCGGCCCTGGTGGGGAGGGGAGGTTCTGGCCCCGATTGCCCGGTTTATTTTTATTTAGCTATGCTTATATAATGCTTTTTCACAGGGTCAAAGCAGTTTAGAGAACAGAACATCAGTTACATACAGCAAATAACATCTTGGATAGCAAGTAGCACAGTTACATGGAACAAATAACACAGATTATATAATATATATAACAGAAAACTATTTGCAATTATTGAACTATTTACAATAGGAGAGATATACACAGGTGATATATTCTTTAACTATTTACAAGTGCAAATTCTGTCTTGTTAGTGACATTTTGGAAGGGGTGTTAGGTGGTGGGTCCAAAATGTTCAGAGAATTAGGAGAAATTTCACTTACCGTTAATTTCCTTTCCTGGAATACTGCTAGACCAGTCCAGACAAACAGGTTGTGTCCCCCTGCTAGCAGATCTTGGAGACAGAGAATTCTACCAGAGCTCTGATAGGCTGGACTCTGGTGATATGGTCCTACCTCTAGGGGTCTCCCTCAGTATTGTCTGTAAAGTGAACCCAAACATGTAACGCAACTAAACCATAAGACCACACATAGTGGACGTTTAATTCAACTATGTACAAGGGAGCTGAAAGTATCCCCAGAACTGAAGGCTGCTAAGACCGATAACGCAGCCATCGGGCCCTCATGGTGAGGCATACTGACAAGGAAGGAACAGAGGCCAGCGGCTTCACCGCACTAGCAGCACCGTAACTGACAGCAGGGTGGGTCCTGGACTGGTCTAGCAGTATTCCAGGAAAGGAAATTAACGGTAAGTGAAATTTCTCCTTCCAGTTCATACTGCTAGACCAGTCCAGACAAACGGGCAGTACCCAAGCTACCTGCTTTCAAGGGGGGGTCAATGCCAACGACAGCACTGCAGCTCCAAACTGACCCTCCTGCCGAGCGTGTGAACGTCCAATCTATACTGACGGACAAACGTGGACAACGATGACCAAGTCACCGCCCGGCAAATGTCGAGAGGGGCTACTTGAGATCGCTCGGCCCAAGACGAAGCCTGAGCCCGAGTGGAGTGAGCTCGGAGCCCTGCTGGAACCTGCTTGCCTTGCAGTATATAAGCTGCCTCAATAGCTCCTCATAACCATCTAGAAATGGTGGATTTGGAGGCTGTGGACCTCCGTCGAGGGTCCGCAAACAGGACAAAAAAGATGATCAGTCTTACGGAAGGCGTTCGTGATCTTAAGATACCGATAAAGCACTCTCTGCAGGTCCACAGCACGCGATTGACGAAGGTGACCAGAACACTGCTCTCTTTCAAAGGTAGGCAAGAAAAGAGGCTGGTTGACATGAAACGGGGTAAGCACCATAGGTAAAAAGGATGGAACAGTTCGAAGAGAAACTCCCGCCGAAGAAAACGACAAGAGAGAGCCTGAAGTTCGGAAATCCAACGTGCCGAGGTTATGGCCACTAGGAAAACCGTCTTTAGCGTTAAATCCTTAAGGGAACATGCCTTCAGGGGCTCAAAGGGAGGAGCAACAAGGGCACGGAGAATGAGAGCGAGATCCCAAGAAGGAACTAAAGGACGTATCGGAGGCCGTAATGTCTGAACCCCTTTAAGAAACGCAAAACGTCCACATGCGAGGCGAGAGAACGCCCGGCTATCGGCCCTCAAAAACAAGTTAGTGTGGCAACCTGCACGCGCAAGGTCCTGAGCGCCAGACCCTTATCTAGACCGGCCTGCAGAAAGGAAAGAATATCCGGGATGTTGCAACGCCAGGGCGAGATGTGACGTAGCGAACACCAAGTGTCAAAGAGACGCCACACACAAGCGTAAGCCAGCGACGTCTAAGACCGCCGTGCCTTAAGCATTGTCGCCACCACACTCGACGAATATCCCTTCTGAAATAACCTGCGGCGTTCAAGAGCCAGGCCATAAGCGAGTAAGGAGCCGGTTTTCCCATTTCCACCGGCCCTTGGAGCAGGAGCCCTGGGAACGCCCCCAGGTGTAGAGGAGACGGCCGAGACAGCCGGACGAGATGCGCATACCACGGTCTGTGAGGCCAATCCGGTGCTAGCAGGATCACCGGGCTGCGATGCTCCCTGACTCTTTGGAGAATCTTGCCGATCATGGACCAGGGAGGAAAGACATACAGAAAGAGATGGGTTGGCCACGCTTGAGATGGAGCATCTGTCCCGTGCGACCCGTTGTCTCTCCAAGGCTGAAGTAGATCGGTGTCTTGGTATTCTGCGCCGTAGCCATGAGATCCATTGCCGGTAGACCCCATCGTCGAACAATGGACTGAAAGGATTCTGACACCAGAGCCCACTCCACTGGATCCAGAGCATGTCGGCTGAGGAAATTGGCTTTTACATTGTCTACACCGCGATGTGTTGCGCCGAGATCGCCTGCAGATGCCTCTCCACCCACGGAAGGAGAAGACCCATTACTTTCGATACACCTGGACATTTTTTGCCCCCTTGGCGGTTGAGGTATGCCACTATCGTAGCGTTGTCGGACAGAATTCGAACCGCCTGAAGCCGCAGAAGAGGCTAAATCTTTCGCAAGGCTAAGCGCACCGCTCGCGTCTCAAGGCGATTGATGGACCAAATCCCCTACGTTGAGTGCGGGCCGCAATGCGCTCCCCAACCGGAGAGACTGGCGTCTGTCGTTACCAACACCCAGCGCGGAGTCTCCAAGGGAACCCCTCGAAGGAGACGAGACTGCGGAGCCGGAGCCACCAACGGAGGCAAAGTCTCACCGCCGGTAATAGAGGCAACCGAACTGGATAATCCTCTGGACATCATGCTCGAGGCAAGACCTGTGCTAGGAGACTGCGAACTTGAGAAGTTAACTTGAGGAATCGAGGCATTGACAAAAAGACATGACCTAAGGCTGTATCAAATCAAGCCCCCCAAAAAAATTCGATCTCCTGGGCAGCTGAAGACAACTCTTGTCGTGGTTGATTACCCAGCCGAGGCTTTCGAGAAAGGCAACTACCGCCGAGACTGTGCTGCAAGCCTCGGGGACAGAGTCTGTGCGAATGAGCCAGACGTCCAGATAAGGATGAACTCTGATGCCGCGGCTGCGTAAGGCCGCAGCTACTACCACCATTACCTTGCAGAAGGTTTGAGGCATCGAAGCTAGACCGAAGGGCATCGCACGAAATTGGAAACGTTGACTGAGTACCGCGAATCGAACGAATCGCTGATGCCCCTCTCGAATGGGAATGTGAAAGAATGCTTCTGCGAGATTGAGGGAAGCTAGAATTCCCCCTTGCTTACCGCTTGAATAACGGATCGCAGAGTCTCCATTCGAAAGTGTGGTACCCGCAGACTGCGATTGACACCTTTGAGATCCAAGGTAGGATGAAAGGAGCCGACTTTTTTTTTTTGGAACCACGAAATAGAAAGCGTAACGGCCTAGTCCTCTGTCCAACGGTGGAACTGGATGAATTGCAGCTAAACGCTGGAGTCTTTGAATGAATCAACATCCACTGCCCATTGACACAGCCAGAGCCATCTCCGAGCTACTGTCACCGGTCCTACGGAGCGAGCTGACAGCCGCAAGAGATCAGAGAAGGCCTCTGCCAGGAATGCAGCGATGGATTCTAAACGAGCCAACTCGGGATCACCTGGAAGCTGCAGAATCCATCGAAGGGAGGCCCATGCTGCTAGACCTGCGCACACCCCTGCTTGAAGGGAAAGAGCGGACAACGAAAAACCCGTCTTTAGCAGACTCTCAACTTTTTTTTGTTGTTGTTTTTTTTTGGGGTCTTGCTGGTCGCGGAGTGCCGCTCCGCCCTCAACCGGAATTGTGGCATGCTTGGTGACCCCGGTCACTAATGCATCAACTTTCGGGTATGTCAGCCAACGGTCCAAGTCAGAAGGAGACCAAGGGTATAACTGACCAATACCACGTGCCGTAAGTAGAGAGGAATCTGGAGAGACCCACTCTCGAGATACCATATGCTGTAACTCGGCTGGAAAGGAAAAAGCTTTGGAAGGCTTACGAATGCCCTGTAAAATGGGATCTGGCTGCAACAGGGTTTGAGAACTCTGAGGAGCAGGTGTGTCGACTAGGCGTAGCGACTCCATCACCTGTGTGATTAGGGCCGGTAACTTCCCTTTCTGAAAAAGTCTGATATCTTGAGAGCCCTCGTGAACTGTCAGCGAAGAATCAGACGGAGAATATTCCCCATCTTCTTTCTCCAATGAGTCAGGGCTCACCTCCGATGATTTAATGTCTTCTGGAATATCCGTAGTGTCTCGCAAGCCACATGCAACGTTCCTAGAAGGACGTACTGCTTTAAGGTCTGAGGACTTTCGGGACAGCTTGCGAGACCCCACTATATCCTTGTGTGCTACTGGGCGGGTGCTGAAGGTATACCAACAGACTCAGAACGCCACAGGTGCCATGCCTGGCGGAAGAGCGTCAGGAGCTCACTGTCAGCCAAGGCTGCCGTGGCGTCCAGCGGCTGTGGAAGCAAAATGGGAGCTGACTGAATCTTTTCTGCAGGAAGATCCTGCTGCAGGGGCTCTAAGGAGGGAGGAGTTAAGGTGCTGATGTCCCCAGCTGGCAGCGCAGAGGGAATGGAGGAAGAAGATTCTCCTGGATGCAGCATGCAGGTGGAACACAAGCAATCTATTAACTGCTTTTTCTTATTATTACATATAATACAGCTGTGCAGAGAAACAGGCATTGCAGAGGCTTAAACCCTTTTTTTTGTAAACAAAAATCAAGGCAGGCTTAGGGAAACAGAAGCCCCTTCAAAGAAAAGGGATTTTGAAACTCCCTGTGCCTTCACAGCATGTTTAAATGTTTTGAAATGGCTGCCCAGAGCTGTTCCCTCCAAAAAACACCACTGAAGAGAAATCCCTCCTGATTTTCAAAATGGTTGCTGGCACAGAAAAACTGCAAAATAAAAGTTCCCTAAGCTCTAAAAACCTTAAAAATGCAGCGAAATCACTGGGGAAGAGGCAAGGAGTGCTGCTAGCAACTTAAAAATTCAAATCCTAACGAACCCTGAATCACCAGAAACAGAGGGGAGAAGGAAACTGTCAGTTTTAGGGAGGCCTTCGTCCAGCTAACAAGCCCTCATGGCCAGAAGCTGGGGATTCTTCCTGTCAGCGAGCTCTACTGTGTCAGAAACAGGAGCTCATCTGCAAACACCCTGGTGAACAGTGAAACTATACTGGCAGCAACAGGCAAGTGGAAATGGTCTGGAACTTGGCAGCTGGGATTTAATGTTAAAAAATGTAAGGTCATGCATTTGGGCTGCAGCAATCCAAGGGAGCAATACAGTATAGGAGGTGAAGTACTTTTGCCCACTAAAGAAGAGCGGGACCTAGGCGTGGTTGTGTCTGATGATCTTAAAGTAGCTAAACAGGTAGAAAAGGCGACGGCAAAAGCTAGAAGGATGCTTGGGTGCATACGGAGAGGAATGGCTAGCAGAAAAAAGGAGGTGATAATGCCTCTGTATAAGTCTTTGGTGCGACCTCATTTGGAGTATGGTGTGCAATTCTGGAGACCGCACCTTAAAAAGGATGTGAACAGGATGGAGTCGGTGCAGAGGGTTGCTACTAAAATGATTAATGGGCTTCATTATAAAGCATATGAGGACAGACTTAAGGATCTTAATATGTACACCTTAGAGGAAAGGCGGGATAGAGGTGATATGATTCAGATGTTTAAATACCTCTGTGGCATAAATGTTCAGGGAGAGAGCCTCTTTCAATTGAAAGCAAGTTCTGCTATGAGGGGACATGAGATGAGGGTGAAGGGAGATAGATTCAGGAGTGATATGCGGAAATATTTCTTTACAGAAAGAGTAGTAGATCCATGGAATAGTCTCCCATTGGTAGAGATGAGGACAGTAACTGGATTCAAAAAAGCATGGGACCAACACAGAGGATCTCTAAAGGTAAAAAGTGGACTGTTGTAGTTGTTGTTATGGAAGGACAGACTAGATAGGCCATGTGGTCTTTTTCTGTCATCATGTTTCTATGTTTCTATGAAATATCAATCCCCAAAGGGATTCTAAATAATTTTAAAGATTTTGAGGGAAAAACAACAAAAGCAACCAGATCTGCTGGAGACAGAGAAATACTGAGGGAGACCCCTAGGGGTAGGACCATATCACCAGAGTACAGCCTATCAGAGCTCTGGTAGAATTCTCTGTCTCCAAGATCTGCTGGCAGGGGGACACAACCCGTTTGTCTGGACTGGTCTAGCAGTATGAACTGGAATAAGGTTTTCAGGTGTTTGCGAAAGGAGGGGAGGTTGGTGATATTCCTTATTGTGTCTGGCAGAGAGTTCCAAAGGGGCGGTGCATAGAGTTCAAAAGCTCTGCAGCAACTTTGTTGGTTGAGTTTTAGAACACAAGAACATAAGATATGCCATACTGGGTCAGACCAAGGTCCATCAAGCCCAGTATCCTGTTTCCAACAGTGGCCAATCTAGGTCATACGTACCTAGCAGTTTCCCTCAAAGACACAGGTTCCGCAGTGCTTGTACTGGGTCAAGCAGTGATATCCTGGGTCCCTTCTTAATAATGGTTTATGGTTTCCTCCAGGAACTTGTCCAAACCTTTTTAAAACCCAGCTACACTAGTAACCTTTACTACATCCTCCGGTAACAAATTCCAGAGTTTGATTACATGTTGAGTGAAAAAATATGTTCTTTTATTAGTCTTAAATAGTTTACCCTGTAGCTTCATTGCATGTCCCCTAGTCTTTCTTTTTTTTTGAAACTTTTATTTTCATTTTGCAACAAACAAAAGAAACAACACACCAAAGGAAACAATACAATTATACAATAAAGAAAAATAAACCCACTACCCCCCACCCCCACGCTTCTTCTCTAGCTGATTATGTCAGCATGTGAGCGCTTCAAAACAAACGTGATTGTACAGCAAAACAATCAAAAGAGTATCTGCGATACAGAATAATCATGAGACAAAGATATATATAAATTTAGACAGTCAGATGAGAGCATTGAGCAGAATGTACATAGTCATTGAGCATCTTCCATTTAGACCGATGATGAGGAGTCTGAATGGGGGAAGCAAACATACGAGGTATTTGTTCATATTTACTGTAGAGACAGACATGATTCCACCATTCATTGGGGCTCAACTGGGAGCTATTTTTCCAGTATTTCGTAATTAGGGAAATAGCAATACCTAGCATAAAGTCCAAAAGGAAGTAAGCCGTTTTTGGAAGAGAGGGGATCCCCGCTGCTGAGCGAAGTCCCACTATCCTCCAAGAAAGGGGCTCTTGAAAGTGCAAAATAGACTGGATACGGCCCCAGACCCGACTCCAGTAATACTGTAGTGCGGGACATTCATACATAACATGAGGTAGTGAACCAATGGCCGCATGACATGTCCAACAATTATTGCCCTGAGCAGTGTTCCATTTGGCTAATCTGTCAGGAGTGTAAAAACACCGGTGGGCTAGAAAGAAGAGTGTCTGAGTGAGTGAGGCGGATCGGGAGACCCGTGTCACTCTACTCCAGACAAGGCTCCATTGCTCCGGGGTCAAAGTCACATGCAGTTCTCTCTCCCATGCTTTCTGCGCTATAGGGGTATCCCTAGTTATAGCATTGCATAAGGTTTTGTAAAAATTGGATGCTACACCCGGTGAACTACCGATAGATCGGATAGTCTCCAACCAACCTTGTGTAGGGGAGGCCGATGGCGGGAGCACCTTAGCACTCCTAAGGCAATGCTGAAGTTGCACCAACTGAAAGTAGTGTTTCGCTGGGAGACCAAATTCAATTTGCAATTCACTAAAAGTTTTCCAGCGACCTTCATGGAACAATTGGCTAGGAATCCAAATGCCCCTAGTGTACCAGGGGCTCCACGCCATCGGTTTATTTTGTATTCTAAATCGAGTGTTATACCAAAGTGGGAGTTTGTCTAACGGACAGAGTCGGGAGTCTAGAGATTGCATGAGATTAGTATAGGCACCTAAGGTGTCTAAAAGCATTGGTGGGAAGTGAGAGTCTGATGGAAGAGTCATACCAGGGAGAAAAGTAAGAGGAATCGGTTTGCAAAGGTCCTCTTCTATGTCTAGCCACACAGGCCTACTCGGTACTGGATCTTCCAGCCAACGAGCACCTTGTTTGAGAAGAAAAGATTGATGATACTTCAGGAAATCAGGGAATCTGACACCCCCATATTCCTTATCTGCTTGCAGCTTATGTTTCGCTATCCTAGGTGTCTTATTTTGCCACAAGTATCTAGTCAGAAGGCCCTCAATATCTTTATATATACGTCGAGGGAAGAGACAGGGCACCATTTCTAAGACATAATTCACTTTCGGAACAATCATCATTTTTATGGTTTCTAATCGGCCCCACCAGGTAAGCGTTAAAGGAGTCCAGCGGTGAGTAAGCGCCCGGACTTTAGAGGTTAAATCTTTGGCATTGAAGGAGATAGTGTCTTCCAAAGGAGAACAATAGTGAACCCCAAGGTATTTGACCATGCGAGGTTGCCATAAAAAGGGGAAGGGTTGCATATCTGCCTGATGAAGCAAAGGATTTAATGGAAAGGCTACCGACTTGGTCCAATTTATCTTATAACCGGACAGTTGTGAGTATTTACCAATTTGCTCTAAGACAGCCGGTACTGAGTCTATAGAGACAAAGAGCATAAGATCATCAGCATACGCTGAAATTTTGATATCCCTATGGGTGAAGGGGACTCCATGAATCTCCTCCGATTGCCGGATTAGTAGAGCCAAGGGTTCGAGTGCAAGGTCGAAGAGGAGTGGAGACAGTGGGCATCCCTGGCGAGTGCCGCGTTGAAGGGGAAAAGGTTGAGACTTTAAAAGCATTTGTACATATACTGGCTGTAGGCTGAGCGTACATGGTGCGAAGACAACGGAGAAAACCTTCCCCGAATCCATACCAGCGGAGGACTGCAAACAGGAAGGGCCACTCTAAGCGATCGAAGGCCTTCTCAGCATCAAGTGAGAGGCCAACAAATGGGCGATCAAGATTAACTGCGGTAGTCAATACATGGCATAGAGTCCGAGCATTGTCAGCGGTCGATCTACCAGGAATGAAACCGCATTGATCTGGGTGTATTAAGGTAGGCATCCTATCCGAGAGTCGGGTAGAGAGAATGGTGGCAAAGATTTTATAGTCCGCGTTTAGGAGGGAAATTGGACGATAATTAGCTGTTAGTTGCGGGTCTCTCCCCTCTTTCTCAAAAACTACTACATTTGCCATTGAAAAGGACCCAGAAGGAGAACCCTCCTCGGCCAGAGCAGAAAAATAAATTTTCAAAACTGGAGCTAAATCAGCGTGAAAGGTTTTGTAGAATTCAGCGGGGAGACCGTCTGGGCCTGCGGCTCGACCTGAGGCACATTTCTTGATAGCAGAATGAATTTCTGAGACAGTAAATGGTGTGTCTAAGGCCACTCTATCTTCGTCAGATAGGGTCGGTCTTTGTACTCCTGAAAGCAAGCGTTCAAATACATCTGGCTCAAAATCACATTCAGATTGATAAAGCCGAGTATAAAAGTCACGAAAGAGTTCTAAGATTTCGGTATCTTTAGTGACCAAGCCCCCCCCTGACGGATTGCGGAGGGCGGTAACACGCTTGGCTTCTTTTCGACCTTTTAGGGCATTTGCTAATAATTTGCCGGCACGATTATTTTCCCGATAATAAAGCCCTTGTTGTGATTCAATATTTTTAACAGCAGCAGTGTGCAAAAGCTGATTGTATTGAAAACGCAAGCGTTGTAAACGGAGTAAAATACATGGGTCAGTACGGGACGTGAGGAGACGCTCCCCAGCTTGTATCTGCTGCTCTAGAGTCAGTAAAAGCTGCTTTCTTTGCTTCCCCTGCCGAATTTGATAGCTAGTTATAGTAGCACGGATAGATGCTTTAAAACCCTCCCACCAAGCCCAGCCCGCTGTATCATGGGGTGAGTTAAAATGAAAATAATCTTGGATAGCGGCCTTTATATCGATCTGAAAATCTTTTTGACCCAGTAGGGATCTATCAAAAAACCAAGCTCGGGGAGAATCGTCCCGCGCAGTGACACGTAATGATAAAGATATGGCAGCATGATCTGAGATATGGAGAGGATGAGTCCTAGTCGTGTCTACTTGAGAAATCAGTGCTTTGGAAATGAGAAAGAAATCTATTCTAGATTGGGAGTGATGGGGGGCAGAAAAGAAAGTGAACTCTAAGTCGGAGGGGTGAAGCAGCCTCCATATATCTACCAGCGCAAGATCTTGCATCAGAGCTGTGAGGGTAGCAAGACTCTTGGGTGGACTACTCGTTCTTGGCGGCTGTCTATCTATCAGAGGGTCTAACACTTGATTAAAGTCACCACCAAGTATTAATGGAGTATTGGCAGAGGCCTGTGCCAACTGCGCAATACTTGCATAGTAAGCAGGGTTGTCCACATTCGGGGCATAAATGCAAATACATGTGAATTCACTATCTCCGACCTTAAGATGTACTCGGGCCCATCTACCCTCCTTGTCAGCGCTAGAATCAATTACAGTAGCTTGCAAAGATTTCTTAACCAGGATGGCAACCCCGCACCGTTTAGAAACGGCGGGAGAATAGGCAGCCACCATGTAAGGCTTAACATTGAGTTTCAGTGTTTCAGCAGAGTTTAAGTGCGTTTCCTGAAGAAACGCTAAATCAGCATGCTCATGGCTAAGATAGCTAAGGATTTTCTTTCTTTTGATTGGACTATTAATGCCCTTTACGTTGAGTGATAAAATTTTACATAAAGCCATTCAGACAAGTTAAAAATTCTGAGCATGATAGCGCACCTGATTTCACAATGTCCCTCATATTGACTGTATCAAGCTGTACATATGGCATAAAAGAAACTAAGCTTAGATAACATAATGAAGCGCCCCACATTGAAAAAGAAAAACCGCAGCGCGGTAGAGAAGAAGCAAAACCCCAAAAATTACTGGCGACCATGTGTCTGCGGGGAGAAGCCCCAGAGAAGGCCAAAATTGAAAAAACACATAACCTGTAGGATTGTGCGTGCTCCGAATCCGACCGAGGCACACATCATGGAGGGAGAGGAGACCACAAAACAAGAGTCATAGAAAGAAAGAAAGAAAGTCCAGGAAGTCTCTGTGCTTGACTATGACCGCCGCATCGGGCCCTTCAAAATGGCGGACAGAGCCGGCGAATAAAAGTCCACGTCGTTGGATTAGCGCATCTGCTCGGCCTCTTTGGAGTCTAAAAATGTTGATAGTAGATCAGGATCTTCGAATGTCCTGGTTTGGTTGTGGAGAGTCACTCGGAGTTTCGCGGGATACAACAGGCCAAAGCGAGCCTGTAGCTGTTGAAGTCGAGGGCGGAAAGCAAGGAGTTTCTTCCGTCGGTCAACGGTAGGCTTTGCCAAGTCAGGGAAGAAGGAGACTTTGTGACCTTCAAATTCCAAATGATGGTTCGCCCGGGCAGCATTTAAAATTTGTTCCACTTGTTGATATCGTAGCAAGCGAAAGATAATAGGCCGGGGGGGTCGTTCGGTTGAGCGCCATGTGGGTAGGAGCACACGGTTGTGCGCGATCGATTTCCAATTCTTTATGAAAGGTGATCTTCAGCAAGGAGGGAAGAATTTTGAGCAGGAATTCTCTCATATCACCCGCTTCCGCCCCCTCCGGTATTCCAATGAGCCTCACATTGTTGCGACGGGCTCGATTATTGCTATCTTCTAACTCCTTTTGCAGATTCTGTATCTGGCGCTCGGCCTTGTCCAGTGCGCCCAAGCGCACCGCGTGCGAATCGAGGACCCCCGCCATATTGTCCTGCCGTAATGAGAGACTTTCAAGTCGGTCCTGGAGCACTCCAAAGTCTTCTCGCAGGGCTCTAAGCGCTTCTCCATTGGACTGCACCAATTCCTTCACGCCGCGTAGTTCCTCCAAAATCTCCAGGTGCATTTCGGGGTTTTCACGAAATGGAACCATCTTCTGTGGGGAGGACACCTCTGTTTTGGAGCGTTTTCCGTGAGAAGAAGAAGGAGACCCGAAGTCCAGGCGCGCTGGTTTATGGGCCGCCATCCCCCCCGAGGTACCCCGGCCAACCCGGAGCGAAATAGTAAGTTTGTATAGGTATTAAGTCAGGATTCTAAGTAGGCCTCTCGGGAGCTTCAGCGCGAAGAGTCTTACCCGCTGGACATCAGGCTCCGCCCCCCCGTCCCCTAGTCTTTCTATATTCTGATAATGTAAACAATCGATCTATGTTTACCCGTTCCACTCTGTTCATTAATTTATAGACTTCTATCATATCTCCCCTCAGCCGTCTCTTTTCCAGGTTAAAGAGCCCTAACCTTTTTAGCCTTTCTTCATAGGAATTGCAGTATGATAAGTTTGTTGATTGTAGCAGCTCTTTGTGGTCTGTTTGTATTGAATTTCTGTAGGGGAGATTGGAGGTGTGTGACTGGTTTGGAGAGTAGTGCTGTGTGTGTAAGGAATAAGGATTTATATTTGATTCTGCTGGGGAGGGGTTGCTAGTGGAGCTGTTTTAGGATGGGGTGATGTGGTCATGTTTATCAGGTCCTTGGATTGTACGTGCAGCAGTGTGTAGAGCAGTTTGAAGGGGGAAGAAGGTGGTTTGAGTGAGGCCCTAGTAAATACTGTTGCAAGAGTCTGCATGAGGGAGAGTGAGGGCTTGAAGTGCTGATTGGAAGTCTGCTGGTTTGAGGAGGGGACGGAGTCATTGCAGGGTCTTCTTTTTGAAATATATTGTTCTGGCTGTTCTTGTTACTTGAGCTTTGAATGAGAGCTGTTGGTGAAGGGTGATCCCAAGGTATTTCAGCTCTGGTTTAATAATTATCTGAATCTCATTTAGTGTTATTGTGGTTGGAGGGGTGAATGAGGAGTCCCTTGTAAGGAACAGAGCTTCAGTCTTGCTGTAGTTGATTGATAGGTTATTTGCTGTAAGCCAGTGGGAGACATCCGTGAAGCAGTCTTGAATTTGTTTGTATGTTGGTTGTTTTATGTGAAGTGGACACTATAGCATGATGTCATCAGCATATAAGTGGAAGTGGAAGTTGTGTTTTTTAATTATCGAGCAGAGAGGTTGGAGATATAAGTTGAAGAAGGGTGCAGATAGTGTGGAGCTTGGGGTACCCCTTGTGTTTGTTGGTATTATTTATTTATTTATTTATTTACTTAAAAGCTTTTCTATACCGCACTCTTTACAATCAGTGCGGTTTACAATTAACATTTCCTTGTACAATGCAGGAAGGGCCTGCATTGTACTTACATTGAACAGGTTTTATCTGTTGTCATTTCTCAGAGAGGTAGGACTGAGACCATTTGAAAATGGTATCTTGGATTCCATATGATTGTAGTCGCTGTAGGAGTGTGCTGTGGTCGACTGTATCAAACGCTACAGAGATATCCAGAAATATCAGGAGGTAGGCTTGTGAGCGGTATTGTATTCCTTGGGCCAATGTGTTGATGAGACAGGTCATCAGGGTTTCTGCTCCATACAGTGGGCAGAAACCATGCTGTTGTGGATCAAGTAAGCAGTTTTCATCAATGTGGTCGTTAAGATGGAGTTGTACAGTTTTCTCGATGACTGGCTAGGAAGGAGAGGCTGGCGATGGGTCGGTATGATACGGGGTCTGTAGGATCAAGGTTTGGTTTCTTTAAGTGGGGCAGGTAGAAGATAGCTTGAGACAATTTGGCATTATTTCTTGTTGTAGTGTTTCATTTGTTATTTTGGTGAGGATTAGGCCGATTTCATTCTTTGCAGCCTTAATCCAGTTGACTGGGCATGAGTCAAGTGGTGAGGTGGAAGTGTTAAGTGTTGTTAGAATTCTCTTGATCTCTTCGCTAGTGATTGTACAAAAGGTGGACCAGCAAGTGGTGTTAGTTAGAGTAGTAATAAGATGGGAGGAGGTGAGGTTCTTGGGGTGGGGGGGGAGTGAAGCTGTTTGTATTGTGCTGCTAGTTGTTGAGGCTGTCGGCAGGTGTTGGGTTGTGGTTGGTGGGTGCTTTTGTGAGGCGCCTGACTGTCAAATAGTTCACATGGGTGATTGACAGAGGTATTGATGCTCTTTATTTATTTATGTATTTATTTAACAAGTTTTATATACTGCCTTTCTTACATTCAAAGCGGTTTACATATAACATAGTATACATTTATTTAGCAATGCTTATATACAGCTTTTCACCGGGTCAAAAACGGTGTTCATTCAGGTACATTATATATTTCCTTTGTCCCCAAAGAACTCATAATCTAGTAACGTTTAGGGTTTTACAATGAACAGGATATTGAACTTGGATTAAGGGGGGATAATGTGCATAGTGATATTTAGCGCTTTACATTGAGCAGGATGCTAAAGGGAAATAATGTACATCAAGTCAGATTTGAGAGATGAGAGAACAAGAAAGGAGGAGGGGGATGTAGTGTCAGGTAGGGGAGAAGAGAGTGAAATGGGAGTGTGTAATAGGGTAATGTTGAGGAGAGGTGGGCTGTTATCCTCCAAAGGTAACAGAGGCAGAGGCAGGGGTGGGAGGGGGGAGAGTAGAGTGGGGGTGTAGAATGGCTGGTTCTGATTATACATGCAGTGGATCTTTGATGCTTATACATGGGAATGGAACTTAAATGACAGAGTTATGTAATAGTCTGAGAGTTGTTCTTGAGTTGGTCATGGTGCTCCTGAAAAAGGAAGGTTTTCAAAGCTTTTCTAAAGTCCATTAGATCTTTGATGTCTCTAATGTTCCCTGGGAGTGCATTCCAGATTGTGGGAACGTATATTGAGAATGCCCTTTTACAAGTTGCTTGTTTAGCTTTGGTTTTTGATTGAGAGGGTGAGAAGTTGGTTCTGTTGAGCTGTTCTTCTTGCTCTTAATTCTGGGTCCTTGGAGATGAGGGGTTCAAGAGAGCCTAGGTATGGACCTTGGATGATATTAAAGATAATGAGTAATGCTATAAATTTGGCACGCGTAGCAATTGGCAGCAAGTGTAGTTGCTTCAGGGTTGGTGAGATGTATACATTTATCACCATTCCTGTGATAATCCAAGTAGTCGTGTTCTGTAGTAGTTGCAGTGGGTACATGGATTGTTTCAGAAGTCCTTGGTATAACACATTTTAATAGTCTAGCATCGGCATGATTATGGCCTGACACACTGTGCGAAAGTGGTTTTGGTCTAGTAGTGGCTTGAGCTTTCGTATGATGTTTAGCTTGAAATAAGCCATTTTTGTAGTCATGCTAATGCGCTTGTTGAAAGACAGGCTATAGTCCAGTTGTACACTGAGGTATTTGACATGTTCCTTAACTTGAATGTTATTGTTTAGTGTTTTTAAAGACTTTGGTGGAATAAAGACAGTGTTCTGGGTTACAAAGAGTGTATCTAATTTTTTTATAGTTTATGTTAAGGTTTTGTTTATGGAGAATATCATCCATTGCTTTTAGATATGCCATTAGGTTTGTGAAATCAGGTTGGCCTTCTTCAAACAGGGCGTAGACCATGATGTCATCAGCGTAGATTCTAAATTGTACTTTGAAGCGATTGATAATGTTACATAATGGCTGTATGTAGATATTAAAGAGGGTGGGGTAGAGAGCTGAACCTTGTGGGATGCCTTGTGTTTGGATCTATTATGTCTGAGATGCCCTGGTTGGATTTTACTTTTAGCTTTCTTTCAGATAGGTAAGAAGTGAACCACTGGATGGTGGTACCACGGAGGCCTATTTCTTGTAGCCACCTCAACATGCTATTGTGATTAATTGAGTCAGAGGCTGCAGTAATATAGATAAAGATGAGAAGAAAGCCTCTTTTTATGTTGTCCAATCCTAGCAGTATGTTGTCCATGATCGAAGTAAAAAATGTTTCTACACTATGTTGTGGCTTGAAGACATGTTGATTTTGGTCCAGCGGTGAGTGAGAATCAATGTGGTCTTGTAGCTAGCATTGTATCACTTTCTCAATCATTTTTGACAGAAAAGGGAGGCTTCAGATTGATCAGAAGGAGTTGGGGTCATTGGGTCAGTGTTTGTGGTTCTTTTTGGTATTGGTCTGACTCTTACGTGTTTGAGACTGGTAGGGACTTGCCCTTGGATGAGTGATAGCCATGTGATGTTAAGTAAAGTGGGACTGAGGTGCTTGATCATGGTCTTGATGCATGAGACAGGGCAGGGGTCTTCGGGTGATGTGGTGGTGCTTTTGGCCAATATTATGTTCTCTAAGTGATCAAGCAATGGTACGCGGAAGGAGCTCCATATTTCTGGGGATGGTGTTGTGGATGATAGTTGTGATGTGGAAGGTGCTGCTGCTCTCGAGTAAGATGTAAATTTAAGCTTTAGAAAGTCTGCCATCAGTTGTGAGTTGATCGAGCTGCTTTTGTTAGAAGGGGTTGGGTCTTTGATAAGTGAGCACACTATTTTGAACAGTTCTCTAGGCTTGTTGAGAGATCCCATTATAAGGTTGGTGTGGTATGGCTTCTTAGATGTGTTAATTTGGTGCTGGTAATATTTAAGTATTGTGCTATAGTTATTTAGATATTCTTGGTTCTTGGAATGCTTCCATTTTCACTCTAGTCTCCTCAAGGCCCTTTCATATCATTGATTTCTGTGGAAAACCACGGTGGTGAGTGATTCCTGTTGTCCAATCGATCTTTAGATGTCACAGCAGCAGCTTTGTGGAGTGTATTGTTACAGATGATTATGTCATCTAAATCTGTCAGGCTGTTGTCCAGTTGTGGTAGTACTTGTTGGGCAAAGGTCTCGTTACTAAAGCTCTTGGATCTTCTTTGTTTCTTTGGCTGGTATTCCTTGGTGTGGAGGATGGAAGGTAGCCTCAGATTAAAGTTTATTAGGAAGTGATCTGATCATGGGACTGATGTGATAGTTGGGAGGCAGTTGTCTTGTTGGTCAAGTAGATTGTTGGGAATGTATATAAGATCGAGTGTGGCTCCTTTCATGTGTGTTGGCATGGTTATTATTTGGGTGAACTGTAAATTATCCATAGCTGTAGTGAATGTGTTAGCATCAAGGCTTGGTAACGAAGGCATGTTAAAGTCTCCCAGAAGTAGGAGGGGTTTACATGCTGACTTGACACTACCCACTTCTTTAAGGATAGGCAAAAGGTCTTCATCTTTGGGGCAGAGTGCACAGTAACAGTGCCTGTTACAAATCATTATTGACTTAAGGTCTTCTTTGTTCCATGTGCCACATGTGTTAAACATTAGATGCTTTTTTGCTATTATTTATTTTTTTAACAATTTTTATATACTGCTTTATCATAAAATCAAAGCAGTTTACATTATAACATACAATTACAGATAACTTATTATGGAACTCAGGGAGGGGTAACATGCAGGGGACGCTCTGAAGCATAACTTATTCACAATGGAACATATATACAAACAGTGCGTATATATTATGAGCACTCCATCTCCTCTTTTATCAGCTCTTGGGCAGGTTGTAGATGGAATATGGCTATGTTGTGATTTGATTAGAAATTGGTCGTGTGGGAAGCGACAAAGAGTACAGGTAAATGGAGCTCACTCTGAGGAGAAGGATGTTACCAGTGGTGTGCCCCAGGGATCTGTCCTTGGTCCGATTCTTTATAACATCTTTGTTAGTGATATAGCGGAAGGGCTGTCGGGTAAGGTTTGCCTCTTTGTGGATGATACCAAAATCTGCAATAGAGTAGACACCCAGGAAGGTATAGATAACATGAGGAGGGATCTAGCTAAGCTTGAAGAATGGTCTAGAATTTGGCAGCTGGAATTTAATGTTAAAAAATGTAAGGTCATGCATTTGGGCTGCAGCAATCCAAGGGAGCAATATAGTATAGGGGGTGAAGTACTTTTGCCCACTAAAGAAGAGCGGGACCTAGGCATGGTTGTGTGTGATGATGTTAAAGTAGCTAAACAGGTAGAAAAGGCGATGGCAAAAGCTAGAAGGATGCTTGGGTGCATATGGAGAGGAATGGCTAGCAGAAAAAAGGAGGTGATAGTGGCTCTGTATAAGTCTTTGGTGCGATCTCATTTGGAGTATAGTGTGCAATTCTGGAGACCGCATCTTCTAAAGGATATAGACAGGATGGGGTCAGTACAGAGGGTGGCTACTAAAATGGTTAGTGGTCTTCATTATAAAGCATATAAGGACAGACTTAAGGATCTTAATATGTACACCTTAGAGGAAAGGCGGGTTAGAGGTGATATGATTTATATGTTTAAATACCTCAATGGCATAAATGTACAGGGGGAGAGCCTCTTTCAATTGAAAGCAAGTTCTGCTACGAGGGGACATGGGATGAGGGTGAAGGTGGATAGATTCATCTCTCTCCTCTTCATTCTGTTCAACACTCTGCTGCGCGACTAATCTTCCGCCAGCCTCGTCATGCCCATATTACTGCTCTTCTCAAGTCACTTCATTGGCTCCCTATCCGTTTCCGCATCCAGTTCAAACTTCTCCTGCTGACCTATAAATGCATTCACTCTGCGATTCCTCTCTACCTTTCTTCTCTTATCTCTCCTTACAACCCCTCTCGGGAACTCCGCTATTCTAGCAAACTGCTTCTATCTGTGCCCTTCTCTTCTACTGCTAACTCCAGACTTCGCTCCTTTCACCTTGCTGCGCCTTACGCCTTGAACAAACTACCTGTGTCTATACGCCAGGCACCTTCTCTAAACCTCTTCAAATACAGGCTGAAAACTCACCTCTTCGCTGCTGCTTTTGGATCTTGACCCACCTGATCTCCTTTTTCTTTCCCCTTGCTTCATCCCTGCCTACACCTTCTATGTTTGTCTTGACTAGATTGTAAGCTCTGATGAGCAGGGATTGTCTCTCATATCTCTGTGCAGCACTGTGTATGACTTGTAGTGCTATATAAAAGCTCAGTAGTAGTAGTAGTAGATTCAGGAGTGATATGCGGAAATATTTCTTTACAGAAAGAGTTGTGGATCCGTGGTATATTCTCCCAGTGCAGGTGGTAGAGATGAGGACAGTATCTGAATTCAAAAAAGCATGGGACAAACACAGAGGATCTCTAAAGGAAAAAAGGGGACTGTTGTAGTTGTTGATATGGAAGGACAGACTAGATAGGCCATGTGGTCTTTTTCTGTCATCATATTTCTATGTTTCTATGATAGTCCTTCTTGGCTTTATCTGTGGTTGCGTGGTAATTCTGTAGTGCTAGGTAATTGTTTTGGTCTTCAGTCTCTCACTATTTCTGCTCTAGCTGTCTTAGTTTGTTTTTTAGTTGACATAGAGTATGGGAGTAACATGGAGTTTTATAGATGTGCTGTTTTTGGGGTAGATTGTGTTGAATGGTGGTAGTCTAGGTGCATCTCCAAGTACTGTCTGAGTTATTGGGGACTTTAGGGGTAGTGAGAAGGTGATGAGGTTGTGGTCGGTCCATGGCATTGGGTGGGTTGGTAATGATTGGGAGGCTAAAGATTAGGTCAAGAATATTGTCTTTGTTGTGTGTTGGTGATATTACATATGTTGGGTGAGGTCCATCGATTCCATGGCTGAGAGGTAGGTGTCTGCTATATTGATAGGTAGGGAAGGGAGGTTGAAGTCTCCCGCGATGAGAAGGTCCTTCTTGGTTTTGGAGTTTTCTATGATATTACTGTATCTATTATGCCGGATGGGTCATTGGAGGTTAGGATTGGAGTTTAAATACTGACCCTATAATGCCTTCTACTCCTAACTAAACACAACTGCTAATAAACTCTTATATGAGGAACATATTGGTGATTTCATATTTGGGGAACCCAATTTCATCTCCAAACAACCAGGATAACTGCCTCATCTGTTTAGAAACATAGAAATATGATGACAGAAAAAGACCACATGGCTTTTCTAATCTGCCCCTCCGTATCAACCACTACAATAGTCCTCTTTGTTCCTTTTTAGCTCACTCCTTTCTCAGGAGTTCAAGGCGAATTACATTCAGGTACAGCAGATATTTTCCTGTCACCAGAGGGCTTACAGTCTAAGTTTGTACCTGAGACAATGGAGGGTTAAATAACTTGCCCAATATCATAAGGTGTGGTAGTGGGATTTGAACTTGGCTCCTCTACATCTGAGCTTGCTGCTCTACTATGCCTGCACTCCCTCTATAAAGAATTTTAGGCAAAACAGAATGGTTATTCCATAATACTTCAGTATTCTGAATGTTCAAAATCAACAGCTCACCCAACACTACAAACAGCTACAACCGCAACCAAACAGCATCATCCCCCCCCCCCCCCCCACCGGAGTCAACCACACAGACACATGGGGCTCCTTCAACCAAATTACTGGAAGACAAATAGAAAACACAATGACAGCTCTAAACACAATGACCTCCCCTCTGGATCCCTGCCCAACATCATGGATAAAAGCAACCAAAAAAGAACTCAGCAGAGTAATCACCAAATTCACACAAGCAATGCTTCAACAAGGCACCATACCTCCTAAAAAAACCTTCTCCATATGCCCAACACCGAAAAACCCCCAACCCTGGACACCTCAGACCCAGCTTCATACAGATCCATTGAAAGCCTGCCCTTCGCAGCAAAAGTCATTGAGAAAACAGTGCAAGACCATATCAACAGACACAATCTCCTAGACCCCCAGCAACATGGCTTTCAACCACAGCACAGAGTGGAAACATTATTAACCACCTTAATAAACACATTAACGCAAGGAATTCAATGAACCAATCAAGGCTTCCTGTTAATCTTCCTTGACATTTCATCAGCCTTCGACATTGTAAGCCACCAAATACTGTTACAATGCCTTCACACAATTGGAATTCAGGGAACTGTCCACAAATGGTTCATATCCTACCTCACCAATAGATACCAAAAGATAAGGATTGGAAACAACTCTTCTATCCCATACAAGCAAACACAAGAAGTCCCACAAGGATCCACCTTCTCTGCTATGCTGTTCAACCTTTACCTACAGCTACTCTGCACAATCATAAGAACCTGACACAGTTTAGGAAAGCTCTCAAATGCCACCTCTTCAACAAGTACCTTATAGAACCCAATGGCGCCACCTAGAGCCCAATAACACCCACTGATACCAGTCCCAGTTAAATCTACGGTATATCAACATCTCACCAAGTTTGATATTCATTCCGATAGTGGGCTGGTGTTTTCCTATGAAACTTCTGTGTATATGATTCCATGTAGTATGTTTTGTAAATAGTTACCCCGGTTATCCAAGTTATTTATTCCCTGTTACCTGTAAACTCATACGTGTTAAATGTACTGAGCATTTTGTTCCATGTGAACCGCGCTGATGATGAAAAGTGCGGTATATAAGAGAATGTAAATAAATAAATAAATAAACCCACAACTTAAACCTCTATGTCTACGCCGATGACATTATTATATATGGACCAACTGACACAGACCAACCCATGCCAGCAGTCCACCAAGAATGCTTCAGCGAAGTAACAAACTGGCTAAATGACAACAACCTACAAAAAAACAACTACAAGACCGAGGCCCTCTACATAACAAGAAACACAGCTTTCATCCCCCCCCCCCCCATGATAACACCACAATCAAAACCAAAACCGAGATTAAATACCTCGGGATCACCCTCGACCAACACTTAACTTTCAAAGCGCAAATAAACAACATCACCCGAACAGTCTACTTCAAAGCAGACACTCTAACACCTCCGACCACTCCTCGAACCGAATGACTTCCATACAGTAGTACAAGCATCAATAATATCCTACTTGGACTACTGCAATGCCATCTTCCAAGTACAATCCATACTCCTACCTCTCTAGACAGCTCTCCACTTGATGGCCAGAATCCTACAAGCAGCAAAGAAAAAAGAACACCATCACCCCAATATTCAAACTGCTTCACGGGCTCCCCCTGCAGAGCCGCATAACATACAAAACCATCATGCTAACTCATAAAGCAATTCACTCAGACCCCTACACACACCTCCGCACACTTATTCAGCCCTCCCAACCATACAGATCTAGATGAACCTCGACAATGAATACCCTCATCATCCCCTACATCAGAACCAAATCAAACCAGCAGGCAAGCAATTGTATGCACCCTCCATTTGGAACAGACTACCGGACAAGCTCAGGAACATCACGGACCTCAAGACATTCCACAAACAATTAAAGACACACCTATTTACCGAACACTTCAACACAATCAAATCCCCCCCCCCCCAAGAAGATCAATGCACAATCACCTACCACAAACCTGTATATAGTTAAGAGCCAAAAGTTCTTTGATTGCATTCTGTACATAGTTTGATGCCATTGTTTCAATGTAAGTTACTTTTGTTCCATGTAAACCACCTTGACCCAGAAAAAGGCAGCATATAAATTCAGTTAGCTAAATAAATAAATAAATCCTTTTTTGCAATGATTTAAACACTAAACATGTTTTCAAATCCTTAACAGGTAAAATCATAGTAACATAGTAAATGATGGCAGATAAAGACCAGCATGGTCCATCCAGTCTGCCCAGCAATACAGCAAGAGTAGGTGCACCTGACGCTCTGTGCAGGTCACCCCTCCCCATGTCTTTGTTTAGGGGTGGACCCACCACTCCATGTAGGACACCCTTATTTGTTGAGAAGTTAGATAGTTCCGTTTATTTTGTTTTTATCCTGTTGCTGTAAAGGGATCCGCTGTGCTTGTCCCATGCTGTTTTGAATTCCGTCACCGTGTTTGCCCCCACCACTTCCATCGGGAGAGCATTCCAAGCATCCACCACCCTTTCAATGAAAAAATATTTCCTGACATTGCCTTTCAGTTTTCCACCTTGCAGCTTCATGTTATGCCCTCTAGTTTTACAGCTTCCCCGTCTTTGGAAGAGGTTTGTTTGTTCATCGTTCCTCTTTAAGTATTTAAAGGTCTGAATCATATCTCCCCTATCCCTCCTCTCCTCCAAAGTGTACATATTTAGGTCTTCAAGTCTCTTCTCATAAGGTTTCTTACGCAGGCTCCAAATCATTTTGGTCGCCATCCTCTGAACACTTTCCAGTCTTTTTACATCTTTTGCAAGCTATGGTCTCCAAAACTGAACACAGTATTCCAGGTGAGGCCTTACCAGTGACCTGTACAGTGGCATTAGTACCTCTTCCTTTCTGCTGGTAATCCCTCTTTGTATGCAGCCCAACATCCTCCTGGATTTTGCCACCGCCTTGTCGCACTGTTTTGCCACCTTGAGATCATCAGAGATAATCACACCAAGGTCTTTTTCCTGAACCATGCACACCAACCTCTCGCCCCCTATCGCGTACATTTCCCTTGGATTTCTGCTACCTAAGTGCATGACACTGCACTTTTTCGCATTAAATCGTAATTGCCAAGCATTAGACCATTCTTCCAGCTTTTGTAGATCTTTGCTCATGTTATCCACTCCCTCGGGGGAGTCCACTCTGTTGCAAATTTTTGTGTCATCTGCAAAAAGACAGACTTTTCCATTCAGTCCTTCAGCAATATCACTCACAAATACATTGAACAGTGCCGGGCCCAGGACCGAACCCTGGGGCACCCCGCTAATCACCTTCCCCTCATCCGAGTGAGCTCCATGTACCATCTCCCTCTGTCTGTCAGTCAACCAATTTCTAATCCAGTTTACTATCTTGGTACCCATCCCCAAGCTACTGAGTTTATTGACAAGCCTCCTATGAGGAACAGTATCAAAGGCTTTGCTGAAATCCAGGTAGATGACATCCATCGCATGCCCCTGATCTAGTTCCTTGGTCACCCAGTCAAAGAACTCAATCAGATTAGCTTGGCGAGACCATCCTTCAGTAAAACCATGTTGCCTCGGATCTTGAAACCTGTTGGTTTTCAGAAAGTTCACTATTCGCTCTTTCAGGAGCATCTCCAATACTTTTCCTGCCACCGAGGTAAGGCTCACAGGTAGTTTGACACTTCTTCCCTGTCACCACTTTTGTGTAGAGATACGACATCAGCCATTTTCCAGTCCTGAGGAACCCCTCCTGTTTCCAAGGATCTGTTGAATACATCCTTTAACAGCCCTGATAGAACTTCTCTGAGCTCTTTCAGTATCCTGGGATGTATCCCATCCAGTCCCATGGCTTTGCCCACTTTCAGTTTAGCAAGTTGTTCCAACACCTCATCTTCTGTGAATAGTGTGGTATCTACTTCGTTCCCATTTTTATATTTGGGAGTCCCAGCTGGTCCATCTCCAGGATTTTCTTTAGTAAAAACAGAGCAGAAGTATTTGTTTAGCAATTTCGCTTTTTCTATGTCACTTTCCATGAGTCTTTTCCCAGCACTTCTGAGTCCTGCAATTCTTCCTTTCCCGAATATACCTGAAGAAAGTTTTGTCACCACCCTTAACATCTTTAGCCATCTTTTCCTCTGCCTTTGATTTTGCTATCCTTATTTCTCTTTTTGACTCTGAGTTTGATCCTGTATTCATTTCTGTGTTCTGTTTGCAAGCTTTTGAATTTTGTGAAAGCTGTGTTTTTTGCCTTTATTTGAGCAGACACTTCTTTGGAAAACCAAATAGGTTTCCTTCTCCTCTTGTTTTTGTTTACTTTTTTAACATATTTGTCCGTTGCCCCTTTTATTGCCACCTTTGGTTTATCCCATTGCAATTCCACTTCCTTTATCTCCTTCCACCCTGACATCTCCTCCTTTAGGTACTCGGCCATTTTATTGAAGTCAGTGTTTTTGAAGTTTAGGACTTTGAGCTTGCTATGTTTGGCCTGTACCCTGGCTTTTATCTCAAACCACACTGTGTAATGATCGCTGTTGCTCGAAGGGGTACTCATGCAAACATTTGACACGCTATCACCGTTGGTGAGCACTAAATCCAGCGTTGAGCTTTCCCTGGTTGGTTCCATGACCATTTGTCTAAGTGATGCATTCTTGAGAGCATCTACAATTTTTTTGCTTCTTTCCAGATATGCAGAAGGAGTAATCCAAGCCACATCAGTTAGATTAAAGTCACCCAAAATGATTACTTCCCCCTTTGTGGCTGTCTAGGCAATATCTTTAATCAAATCGTTATCTATCTCTATCATCTACATAAATCCTAAAATCATAACCATTAGAATAAAGCAGGTAAGCAAATGACAGAAAACACATTTTACAAGGCTTCACTGATATCACTGAACCAGACTGGAAATGACACAAATCAGATTTACCTCCTTCTATACTAACATCCGCATCCTTTCACATAAGAGTGATTGGAAACACAGTAGCACTGGATCCCAAAGTCTGCAAACAATCAAACCAGGCCATGATGCTTGCTGTTTGACACAGATGAAAAGTTCAAGAAAATCATTTAGATTTGTCTCTATCTAAACTAAGGAATCCGAGAATCTTTATACTGTGACCTCATCAAAAGCCACCTTGATATTTATCAAGAATCTGCTTATCTTTAAGAGATTCCAGTAACTGAGGTATGACACATTTTTCAATAATCTTACCCCAAGTAGGGAGAGCAGATACTGGCCAATAACTAACACAAACAGAGGCATCTAAGCTTGACTTTTTCAGCAAAGGACGAATTACCTATCTTAAGACTGTGGAGATGAATTCACAGTTGTTACCAAAAGCAATGTCAGTTTCTTCTGCTGCAATAAAAGCCAAAGAGGGTAATTCCATATAAGCATTTTGATGTGTCCATGCCCCTGTTATAAAATTACTCCTTGTGTATGATTACGCACAATGATAAGAACGCACACACTTGTTTGACTTTGGGATACTCATGTTCTGATGTGGGCTTTGGATGGAGCACATTTTTGTGGTACTTTTTAAGTTATGCATTAATCTGTATAGTATATGCACATATATTTCCATCTGCTTTTGAGCTGGTATAAATGCTTGCAAGTTCATTTTAACCATGTTTTCTGCAGGATTTCTGCTTGTATTTTATAAAGACATAGAGATGCCTGTGTGTCTTTATAAATATGGCTACAAACTGTGCCTTTGTAATCTAGACAATCTTTTATACAATTATCCTCACAATGGAAAATGGAAAAGAATCAAGTGCATTGAAGGTAACTTTCAGACCTGAAACTCCCCAAGACACTTCTCCCTCCTTTACGGTTCTAAACTCTTCCCAAGAAGTACCCACCATGGGCAAATCCACAGATATTTCTAAAATGGAGACAACATCCAGAGTTTTCTTTAACCTGGAAACCTCACAAAAAAAGTGAGCCATTCAGCAAGCCATGCCAAGCCAACGTTTATAGCTAGACATAACTGGTTTCAAGATCATCCGTCTTACAAACATCAAGAGCTCTTTGGATGCATTAACGTGTCCTGTCACACAGATTTACTTTCTTTAGGAATGCACAGAGAAGAACTCCTACACACCAGCTGATACTTGCTTCACTACTCAGACACGTCTGCCAAAATCTTTCCACCTTCCTAGTCATGGCTGAGAGGTAAATGCCTTTCTATGTATAGAAGCTGCCTCCTCTAAGGTAGTTGTCAAAGAACAGTTCCAACTATCAACTAAAGCATCAAGATCCAGTTGAACAACAGTCCAAAGTCCTTTGGACTCTAATTGAAAAAGCATGAAGAGTGATTTCTGGGATTTCAAATGCACTTGCTGCACCGATAACTTGCATCTTACCCTGAATCGTCGAAGCAGCTGGTTCACCAAATGTCTCTGGACTGGAATCTGCTTCAATAGACGCAAAGTGCTGCACCAGCACTGTTACAGCTTCAGAAAGAGTTGGGAATTCCATGGGCATCGGAAATTCCATAGCCCACCCCATCCTGTTGCTTTAGAAGTGGTGTTGGCTCTGTCTAGGCCCTCAGGCAAAACCAGCTCTCCACTAACAGCTCTAGCAGTGAGAGATTCACTGTACGTCTGCCCAGATAACTCCTGCAAGCGAGTGAGAATCTGGGTCTATGGCTTGGGGCAGTTTTGCTGCTGCTTCCGCCTTCTTTTTTGGAGCCATCAAGAAAAGAATACAAAGGAAAGGTTACAGCATCCTCGGGACCTCTAGCAGAGTGCTGACATACTCCACCCTCCCAGAGCTTCCTCTCAACACTTTCCATCTCTTTTCCCATGAGTGCACATCTCTACCATATTTGGGATTAAGCAAAAACTATCAAATTTACTTGTACTTAAACCATAAAAAAAACCTTGTGAAACAGTGGTAGGATAATGCACAGTCCTATACATAGAGAAACAAATGCAATTTTAGTTAATACATTTCAGAGTGATTACTGATAGATTAGGTAACTTTGGAGAATGAGAATAGTTGCAGCTGTGACTCACTGTTGAATTGCTGTGCCTTAGTGAGCAATTTGTTTCCCTCTGGCCTGAGGTCTCTGGTGTGTCCTGAACTTAAAAAATGATGTTCGATCCTGTCTGTCAGTCAAATGATAGACCAATTTCTAATCTCCCATTAGTGGGTAAATGAAAAGATGGTAGCACAGGTGCTGGATTTTTTTGAAAGGGAAGAAGTAGCAAATGCTTAGTTCTGAACCCAGAGTAACCTCAATATGTGATGTATCTGCCCACCAGGGAGTCTGAGGTAAAGTAATTTCCTTCCAGAGTATTATTTACAGCTCTGTTCAGCAGTGCACAGCCACAACTGGTGTGCTCCTACGAAGCGTGTGTTGCTCCTTTGGGATCTCCTGTGGCAGTCTCTAAGAGCAACTTTAAGAGTACCACCAGCTTTATGCCTGTGCCCTTCTTTGGTCCTAGCCGTTGATTTTTATTTTTTTAATTTAGTTTAGTACTGCTTGGTACTTGTGCCATTTCTGTTCTTTGTGGACACAGACTGCCTCATCCATCCATCCCTTCCTTGCATAGTAGATTGCAGATATCTAATATTCCACACACAGTTCTTCAGGAGGAACAAACATAATTTTTTTCCATGAGCAATAAAGGTTCACTCCTGTAGTTAGCTCCAGGTGGGTGTATTAAATATTTGCTCTTTGAAGAATCAAGCTCCCCTGATTTATTATGTAATCTCCAATCTCATTTGGATATTATCATGGCTACTGAATTATGGCTGAAAGATGGTGATTCGTATTATCTGGTGCAATCTTGCCCAGATACCTACCAGTTCTTTTCAAGTCATTGTTCATTTAAGTGAGGCAGGAGTGTGGCACTATATGCATCCAACGAACGCCAAGGTAAAAAACGTAATCACCAAGAGGGTCATTTTTGAAGCTCTATTCATGATTTCCATGTCTGGAAATGCACATTGAGATGCTGAAATCACATGGGCATTCCCTGATCCATTTTAGAAAGCCCAGAATATACATATGTCCGGTGCAATCATGACCAAGATGCATGGGGGCATAGCAGGGGTGTACCTGGGGCAGGGTGAAAATGATACACATGCGCAAACAGTTTTGGACCAGCACTGTGTGTCTCAATTTGCACTCAGCAGCATCCATGACTGTACCTGCTCCAGAGTGCAAAGAAAAGTCTGAAAAGTGCTTGTTTTAGCAAACCAACAACTGAAAGGTGAAGAGGAAAATGCCCCCTTACTCCCCTGTTGTTTTTCACTTCTTCCAAAGAACACATTTCTCCTGGTTCCCGTGGGCGATATGCATGGACACATTCTAAAATCTAAAATGTTTGACCCATTACTCTACACATTCATATTTTGCCTCTTATGGGGCAGACACGTGTATCTTTCAGGTGAAAACAGACCGATTTTACAAAGCACTTATGTGTGTCCACCTTCGCTGCTGCCCCCTCACTAAATTTTTGATGCTCTGACTTGGTTGCCCTGAATTTCTCCTACACGGCTTTCTAAAATGTGCCTTCACACCACTCCGTTTTCCGAAGCTCTTTTTGTTCAGTTGGACTGCACTGTGCCTCTCCTCATTCCTCACCAATTTCTCTAGTTTCTTTAGAAGAATTAAGCTTTTTCATAGCAGGGTTTAGTTTATTTCAGGAGACTTCTTACTTTTGGGGGACTTCAATATACACAGTGAAATCCCAGCACTGGAAGCTTCTGGTTCTCTTATGGCTGGTCACTGTTTGAGGAGCATCAATGTTTTGGAAAAAAAAACCTGCACCGTGGTCCAATGATTATCCTGTTACATTTCACTTAAAGGTTTCCTTCCCTCCATTCAGTGTCTATTACCAGTTAAATCTTGTAGGACCTTGGCAGCTTAGAGAGAAATGCTTTGTTTTTTCCCCCCCAAAATTGTTTTCCTCTCTCAGACAACTGTTCCGACTTCATTCTGGGACATTACCTTTTGTGAGGCTCTTGATCATCCAGCACCCTTAAAGCAGATTGAAGAAGTGGGATGATCAAGAGCCACTTGGAAATGGGAAATAAGATCTCTGAAGTTGAAGCTTTGGTGGGAGTGGCTGACTTAGATTTAGTGGCAGTTACAGAAACATGGTTCACAGAAAACCATGACTGGGATGTTACTATACCTGGCTATACTTTATTCAGAAAGGACAGGGTAGGAAGAAGAGGAGGAGGAGTAGCACTATATGTAAAAACTACTATTAAAGCTTTGGAATTACAGAGCTTAAAAGGGAGAGAGGAGGCATTGTGGGTTAAACTAGAAAGAGGGAAAGAGAAATCTATTTGCATTGGTGTGATATACAGACCTCCCTCACAAGAGGAAGAGGTGGACAGAGAGTTAACTGAAGACATACGCAGCATTGCTAGGAAAGGGGAAGTGCTACTGCTAGGAGATTTCAATATGCCAGATGTTGTTTGGCGCATTCCTGCTGCAGTATCATCTAGGAGTAAGGAGATCCTGGATTCTCTACAGGGAGAACTATTCAGGCAATTGGTAACAGACCCCACACGTGAAGGGGCCATACTGGACTTGGTGCTTACCAATGGTGAAAGTGTTTCTGATGTTGTAGTGGGAGATCATTTTGCATCCAGTGATCACCAGATGGTGTGGTTCAGTATTAGGACTAGGGCTGTTAGAATCCATTCCAAGGTGAAGATCTTAGACTTTAGGAAGACTAACTTTGCGAAGATGGGCCAATGCCTCAGGGAGTCGTTAGTGGGATGGGAACAGCTGGGGGATGTAGAACAACAGTGGGCAAAACTGAAAGGGGGTATTTTAAAGGCAACCAACCTTTTTGTTAAAATTGTAAATAAAGGCAAAAGGAACAGGAGACCGCTATGGTTTTCGAAGGAAGTAGCTGAAAAAGTGAAGAAAAAGAGGGAGGCCTTCATGAAATACAAGAGATCACAGAGAGAGGAAGACAGGCATCTGTATTTGGAAAAACTTAGAGAAGCTAGCAAAGTAGTCAAGAAGGCAAAGATTCAAAAGGAGGAGGAAATAGCCAATGCAATAAAATGGGGGGATAAGACATTTTTCAGATATATTAGTGAGAAGAGGAAGGGCAAAAGTGGTATTGTCAGACTCAAGGGTACAGGGGGGGAATATGTAGAAGCTGATAAGGATAAAGCGGAATTGCTTAACAAATATTTTTGTTCTGTGTCCACAGATGAAGAACCAGGAGCAGGATCTCAGAAAACACCCACAAATAAGAACAGAAGCGAGGGACATCTTGAACAATTTTCAGAAGACTCTGTTCGTGAGAAACTAGCTCAACTCAAAGTAGACAAAGCGATGGGACCGGATGGGATACACCCTAGAATACTGAGGGAACTTGGGGACGTTCTAGCAACTCCACTGACTGACCTTTTCAATGCCTCGTTGGAGTCGGGAGTGGAGCCAAAAGACTGGAGAGAGGCTCATGTGGTGCCTTTACACAAAAGCGGAAGTAAGGATGTGGTTGAAAACTACAGGCCGGTTAGTTTAACTTCAGTGGTGAGTAAATTAATGGAAATGCTGTTGAAAGAGAAAATAGTGAGGTTTCTGGAGTCCAGCGGATTACAGGATCCGAGGCAGCATGGATTCACCAGAGGCAGGTCTTGTCAGACAAAATCTGATTGATTTCTTTGACTGGGTGACCAGGGAGTTGGACCGAGGGAGAGCTCTAGATGTGGTGTATTTAGATTTCAGTAAAGCCTTTGACACTGTTCCTCACAGGCGACTTATAAACAAACTGAGCACCCTAGGGATGGACCCTAAAGTTTACTGCTTGGGTTAGAAATTGGTTGGGTGGGAGGCGACAAAGAGTACAAGTAAATGGAGCTCACTCTGAGGAGAAGGATGTTACCAGTGGTGTGCCCCAGGGATCTGTCCTTGGTCCGATTCTTTTTAACATCTTTGTTAGTGATATAGCGGAAGGGCTGTCGGGTAAGGTTTGCCTCTTTGCAGATGATACCAAAATCTGCAATAAAGTAGACACTCAGGAAGGTGTAGATAACATGAGGAGGGATCTAGCTAAGCTTGAAGAATGGTCTAGAATTTGGCAGCTGGGATTTAATGTTAAAAAATGTAAGGTCATGCATTTGGGCTGCAGCAATCCAAGGGAGCAATACAGCATAGGAGGTGAAGTACTTTTGTCCACTAAAGAAGAGCGGGACCTAGGCGTAGTTGTGTCCGATGATATTAAAGTAGCTAAACAGGTAGAAAAGGTGACGGCAAAAGCTAGAAGGATGCTTGGGTGCATACGGAGAGGAATGGCTAGCAGAAAAAAGGAGGTGATAATGCCTCTGTATAAGTCTTTGGTGCGACCTCATTTGGAGTATGGTGTGCAATTCTGGAGACCGCACCTTCAAAAGGATGTGAACAGGATGGAGTCGGTGCAGAGGGTTGCTACTAAGATGATTAGTGGTCTTCATTATAAAGCATATGAGGACAGTCTTAAGGATCTTAATATGTACACCTTAGAGGAAAGGCGGGATAGAGGTGATATGATTGAGATGTTTAAATACCTCCGTGGCATAAATGTTCAGGGAGAGAGCCTCTTTCAATTGAAAGCAAGTTCTGCGACGAGGGGACATGGGATGAGGGTGAAGGGAGATAGATTCAGGAGTGATATGCGGAAATATTTCTTTACGGAAAGAGTAGTGGATCCGTGGAATAGTCTCCCATTGGAGGTGGTAGAGATGAGGACAGTAACTGAATTCAAAAAAGCATGGGACCAACACAGAGGATCTCTAAAGGTAAAAAGTGGACTGTTGTAGTTGTTGTTATGGAAGGACAGACTAGATGGGCCTTGTGTTCTTTTTCTGTCATCATGTTTCTATGTTTCTATGTTTCTAAGTGCTGGGACCAAACCCCATGAACTTAACCAAGCAGAACCTTCCTGGAGAAAGGACACAAATCTGACCAAACACCTGTTGTAGGACACTTCAAGCGAAGTAACAAACACTTTAGGAAAATAAAAAGATACTATGGGATGAATATTCAGTAGCAGCGATCAAATGCATGTAAAGAACGTGGCCGCAGCCACCTTAACTGAACCAGATGTTCAGCGCCAGAAATTATCTGCTGTCCAGCTCTGAATATCCACTTTCATGGTTGCTATTAGGTCGGGGGCAATATTTGACTGGTAACTGAATAGCGAAAATCGGATAAAGTTAGAACCGGCATTCACCAGTTGCGCTCTCTGAATATCGCTGCTGATTAGTAGTGACCTGGACCCACAGACTGTGTACACTGATTGTCACATGCTGCCTGTGACAACATTCAATGGCACTATCCAGATATTGCCATGGGTTAGTTGGTTAGCTGCTAACCAACTAAACTGCTTTGAATATGCCCTCCAAGCATTATTTCTAAACTCATCCACTTAACTAAATATTACTCTCACCAATTTATTTCAAGTTCTATGTACATTTTGCACCAAAAATGATCAAAGAATTACTGTCTCAGAAATCACTACAGATGAATTTAGGTCCCTACATTGTAGATAAATTTTTAAAAACGTACCAACATTTGCGAATGAATAATGGCGGTAACAGCAAAAAACCCACTGAGAGGGATAATCAGTGGCACTAACTGGACAGTCCTAAGGAATATCCCCTCTAAATGCCACAGCACCTCTTTGAGACGGCTTTTGGATCCTAATCTGCTCAGCCTCCCCATCATCTCCTATGTGTTTCCTTATCATGCCCCTCAACATACCATAGTCCCCAGTTGTTGTGTTGTCTGTCTTGACTAGACTTAAGCTCTGATGAACAGGGACTGTCTGTACAATGTTGTACAAATGATAAGCAGTACTAGTAGCAGTAGTAATAGTATATGGATGGGGCAAGAGTACTCCCAACAGTTATCCAGTGATTCAGTCCGCTAAACAGATAAGCACCCATGTAAAGTTAGGTCATGTCAAAAACTGTCCTAACTTTATGTGGATCAGTTATCCAGAGACTAACTAAATACTCAGCATGACTTCTTATATGAACAGCGATGTGCAATCTATTAAGTTAAGCACCAATGCCAGTTTCATCACTCTGCAAGTTGAGAATTTAGCTCCTCTTATTTAAGTGAAGGAATAGCCTAATGTCCAGGCAATCCTGGTTCTCTTCTTATCACACTTTCAGAGTTTGTTCTGGTGGATCCTCTTCTACTGCTATCCTGTTCTCAGTTGGTGTACCTCAAGGATTTGTCTTGGGTCCGCTCCCTTTCTCTCTCTCTATCCAGTCCCTCGGTGTGCTCATCTCTTCCCATGGTTTTCAGTATCATCTTTATGCTGATGACTCCCAGATCTACCTATCTACATGTGAAATCTCTTCGGCAGTCCAGGCCCAAATCTCCGCCAGCCTATCTGACATTGAAACCTGCATGTCTCACTGCCATTTGAAATTGAACACGGCCAAAACCGAGCCTCTTATTTTTCCTCCTAAACTTGCCTTCCCCCTTTTTCCTTTCTCAGTCTCTGTGGATAACACTCTACTACTCCCTGTTTGCCCGGCTCGTAACCTCGGGATCATCTTTGACTCCTCCCTCTCCTCCACACACAGGGGGAGGAGTGGCCTAGTGGTTGGGGCAAGGTACCTCAGGCCAGAAGTTTGGGGGTTCAAATCCCACTAGAGGACAGCAACCTTGGGCCGGAAGGACTGGGGTTTCTAGTCCCACAGGTGCTCCTTGTGATCTTGGGCAAGCCACTTAACCCTCCATAGCCCATGTTCCCTGTAAAATAGTTATCTCCAAGTTATAATACCCTGTTCAATGTAATTTCAGTTTGTTCAATGTAAACCACCCTGATATCATGAAAGGCGGTATATAAGAAATGCTAAATAAATAAATAAATAACATCCAACTAATAGCTAAAACCTGCCATTGCTTTCTCTATAACATCAGCAAAATTTGGCCCTTCCTTTCTGAACAAATCCTTAGTCACCTCTTTTCTAGACTATTGCAACCTCCTTCTTGCTGGTCTCCCTCTGAATCATCTTGTTCCCCTTCTATCTGTTCAAAACTCAGCTGTGCAGCTAATCTTTCACCAGCCTCAATATGTTCATATAAATCCTCTTCTCAAGTTGCCTCATTGGCTCCCTATTTGTTTCCATATCAAATTCGCATTTCTCCTACTGACCTATAAGTGCACTCACTCTACTACTCCTCACTACCTTTCCTCTCTTCTCTCTCCTTACACCTCTCCTCAGAAACTCCGCTCTTCTGGCAGATCCCTTCTATCAATGCCCTTCTCTTCTACTGCCAACTCCAGACTTTGATCCTTTCACCGTGCTGCTCCTTTTGCTTGGAACAAACTACCCGAGTCCGTGCATCAGACGTCATCTCTGGCCCTTTTCAAGTCCTGGCTAAAACATCACCTTTTCAAGGCTGCTTTTGGATCCTGATCCGCTTGGTCTCCTATGTGTTTCCTTGCCATTCCTCTAGCTGTGCCCTTGTCCTCAGATGTTGTGCTGTCTGTCTTGACTAGATTGTAAGCTCTGATGATCAGGGACCATCTCTTAACATGTCTCTGTACAGTGCTGTGTATGCCTTGTAATGCTATACAAATGATCAGTAATAGTAATAGTAGAGCATTGGCTTGGTAACTAAGAGACTGGGATTCAGTTCCCACTAACACTCCTTGTGGTCTTGGGCAAGTCACTTAACCCTCCATTGCCTTGGAAGAAAGGCCTGATATCTTAGATTTTTACTTTTTTACTTTTTTTGTCGGACGTTTTTGCCATGAGAGATCTCTCCCTCTTGAAGCGTAACTTCCCTTTTATTCACTTTGGTGGTAACCTAACCACTGTATAAAATATTGTGAGGTAATCGCATTCTACCTAATGCTACTTCACAATCACATCTCCATATAAAATTCACCCTGCAGATCTCAACGGACACAGCACTGCGTTTAGAGCCGCACACTTCTTTTCGGCTCTGCTTCAACGCTTAAAATCTGCTAGCACATTTACTCATCTGATTCTTGTGACCAGCCAAAGAGGTATTTAGTTTCCCGCCTTTCCTCCGAGCTTCTCTTCTTCTTTCAGCTCCTTTAATCAAGGCTATGGTGATATATATCCCTCTTATAGACTGGGCTTCTCCATTAATGCAGTCATACTTGCTGATCAAACTCAAAGGAACAGCGAGCTGATTTTGTAGACAAACACCCCTCCCCTATTCTGACATCATATCAAACTCATCCAATCAAGCTCTAAATTCAGCCCCTTTGGTTCTAAAGAGCCAATCCGAAAAATCCAATTTTATTCTAACCACTGAAGACGCTGTTCTCTATTTCCCCCTCTCGGATTCGCCGTGGCATAATCAATTATTTGCCAGTGAAAATCAGAAAATGAATGGTTAAACTCTATGCAGTGTTGAACTAGAGGAGCTGAATTTACTCTATTTTTTATCCGCGAAGCATGTTCTTGCAGACGAAGTTTAACCTTTCGTATTGTCCGTCCAACATATAACTTCATACAGGGACAAACTAAAATATAAACTACATGAGTAGTGGAGCAGGTGGTAAACCATTTAGATATCTGTTTTAACGCAGAATTGGGAATATGCCATTCAGGAACCTCAATTGTACGATAACAAAGATCACAAGACGAACCTTTTGAGCAGACATAATGACCTTTCAAACCATCTTCCGATGTTTGTTCTGGTCCCATCTGTGCCCTAGTGATCAAATTCCCTATATTTGGGCCTCTGGTGTAAGCTATCCGTAAGGGCTTCTGAAAACAGGGGTGGAGGGCTAGAATATGCCAATGTTTATTGAGAATAGATCTAATCTTGGAAATATTTGAGATATAGGGTAAAATGCCCGTTATTGAATCAGGGTCATCTTGTTTGGCTCTAGGTATTCTCAGCCATTCTCTATGGGTATAGCATGCTCTAGTGTAGGCTTGCTTCACTATGGAACAAGGATAACCTCTATGTAATAACCGATGTTTCAAATCTTGAGCATGATGTTCAAATTCTTGAATGGAGCTACAAATGCAACGTAAGTGCAGAAACTGACCATAGGGTAAACCCCGCTTTAAGGCTGGAGGATGGAAACTTGAATAATCCAAAAGGGTATTTCTTTGAACTTTTTTTCTGTAGAGTGTTGAACCTAAGCGGGATCCCTGTTTAAAAATTGTGACATCTAAAAACTCTAATTCTTGTGAGTGAAAATGTAAGGTGAATTTTAGGTTGGTCTTCTGATCATTCAGCCAATCTATAAAAATATGTAAAGCTTCTTCTGTATCATTCCAAAGGAAAAAGATATCGTCAAGAAATGTTCAAATGTTGTCATTGGTCTCGACGAAGAATTTCTTCCATTTTGAGGGAGACTTTTTTTTATCAGATACATGGAATTGCAATGGAGGCCACTGTTGCCCCATCGATTGCCACACTCTATTTGGCAGATTTTGAGATGCAAATAGTATTCCCCTCTGAGTGGTATTCTAAGATAGGATTATGGTCCAGATTTCTTGACGATATCTTTTTCCTTTGGAATGATACATATCACCATAGCCTTGATTATTTATTTATTTATTTATTTATTTATTTATTTAGTATACACTTGTATACCGCTACTTCCAGCGATCAGCAGCGGTTTGATTACAGATTGGAAATTGTCAAATCATGACAGGAAATTTTTGAGGTATAAACACATTGATTAGACAGGAAAGCACAGCACACAGAGAACTATTTTACAGGGAACATGGGCTATGGAGGGTTAAGTGGCTTGCCCAAGACCACAAGGAGCACCTGTGGGACTAGAAACCCCAGTCCTTCCGGCCCAAGGTTGCTGTCCTCTAGTGGGATTTGAACCCCCGACCTTCCGGCCCGAAGTACCTTGCCCCAACCACTAGGCCACTCCTCCACTCCTCCACTCAAGAGGGAGATTAAAGGAGCTGAAAGAAGAAGAGAAGCTCGGAGGAAAGGCGAGAAACTAAATACCTCTTTGGCTGGTCACAAGAATCAGATGAGTAAATGTGCTAGCAGATTTTAAGCGTTGAAGCAGAGCCGAAAAGAAGTGTGCGGCTCTAAACGCAGTGCTGTGTCCGTTGAGATCTGCAGGGTGAATTTTATATGGAGATGTGATTGTGAAGTAGCATTAGGTAGAATGCGATTACCTCACAATATTTTATACAGTGGTTAGGTTACCACCAAAGTGAATAAAAGGGAAGTTACGCTTCAAGAGGGAGAGATCTCTCATGGCAAAAACTTCCGACAAAAAAAGTAAAAAAGTAAAAATCTAAGATATCAGTCACTTAAGGTTTCACTCAATAGGTAGGGTGTGATTAGTGATTAGAGTGAAGGGTTGTAGTTGTTAGTGTTTGGAAGAAAGGCCTGGCAATTTACTTCCAGTCACACTGCCAAGAAATCCCAGGAGCTTCTGGGTCACCAGGAGTCAACATTGACTCAAAGGCACATATTGCTCTTTGCATTTAAGGTATTCAAGGCCAAGAATGCTCCAAGGATCTTGGAGGAGCACTGAGACAAATGTGGATTCCTAGTAACCATATTCAATAAAGGTCCAATTTTCGAAGGCAATTACACAGGTAACAGCCCATGGTACCCATGTAAATGTCTTCAACGGGATTTTCCAAAGGCACCTACAGGGGTAGTTCCTTTGGAAAATCCCGGTTAAGTCCCTAATGCACCCAGATGCTATCTGCTTAACATCGGTGCATGTTTGGGGTGTTCCAGGGTGGAGCGGAGGAGGAGAATAGCACTAAGCGGGTAGCAGCTATTTTCGATGCTGCCCGCTTAGCGCTCTGTGCCTTAAAGATAGGCAAAGTTTTTCCTTGCCTATCTGAGGCATTAGGGCTAAATGGACAGCATTGAAAATCACTGCTACCCGCTTAGCCTCTACGGCTGCCAGCCTGTGTGGTATTATTTTATTATTTATTTATTTACATTCTCTTATATACCACGCTATTCTGCATCAGTGCGGTTTACATTGAACAAACTGAAATTACATTGAACAGGGCATTATATCTTGGAGATAACTATTTTACAGGAAACATGGGCTATGGAGGGTTAAGTGGCTTGCCCAAGACCACAAGGAGCACCTGTGGGACTAGAAACCCCAGTCCTTCCGGCCCAAGGTTGCTGTCCTCTAGTGGGATTTGAACCCCCGACCTTCCGGCCTGAAGTACCTTGCCCCAACCACTAGGCCACTCCTCCACTAGGAGGACCTGTATTTTCATTTCCAACGCCGCGGAAGTGGAAATCCAGGTTAAGGGGTCGGTGGGCAGGGCTAAGCGTCTATGGCACTTCAAAATCTGGCCCTAAAAATTTTCTCCATAGACACTGAATGGAATAAGAATGTTTTTCCGACATCTAACTTCTTACCAAAGATTAGGGAAGGAAGTAATATTGCAGAGTAAAGACTCTGTTTTCTCCGACACCAGCTGTTGCTGCAGTTTGTAGCCAAAAAAGAGGTTTACAGCAACTCTAGAAACTAATGAAGAAGGAACATGATGGTTTCCTACTGAACTGGGAATAAATATTACAAAACACAGCATTGACCCTGAAAGGAATAAAAAGGTCTCTAGGAGGCAATATAGAAAGCATACTGTCTAATATTAAACTTTTCTGAATTGTTGACAAATGAAGTAGATGCATCTTGCGTTCTCCCCCCTCTGCTCACCTGTGTTCATGTGGTATCATAGCGTTCCATGCTTGGCACGGCAGACCTCTTTTGGTAACAGATATAGTTCCCTTGTAATTTCCCCCGTTACCATGGATACAGTCTCTAATAAAGTCTGTTAGAAATAAAATAGTATCATCAAACTTTCTGCACATGAAAATTGGATGATGACAAATGGTACATCAGGACCAATTGACCAAACCAGCCACTCTGAGTTTTCCTATCTATACTGTTCGAACTATGGAAATATCCTAGAAGTCAACAATACGAGAAGCTTCACTGCCTGCACTTCATCTCTCCTTATTCCACTCAGCTTTGTTCTCTTCCTTCCTTGATGCTCTACAGATACCCAAATGTACCAACATCCAAAGTATTCCCCCTCTTCTCAACTCTGTTGTCACCCCTGCCCCCTATAATTACTTTTGGCTTCTGCCGCCTGCTCTGGTAGGCTATTCCAAGTCTTCAGCGCCATCTCACAAATGATGCATTTTATCATATTTCCTCTCATAGCAGGCCTAGCTGAATGACAGCATGTTCATCAAAATGCGGAAATGCACTGCGTATGAAGCCCTGATAAAGAGCTAACAATGGAGGCTTAGCTGTCATGTTTTCATGTAGATACTGTGGGTTCTGTGTCCCCACCTTGCTAAGCACTTTGCCACCATTACTGCAGGTGCGCTTAATGCCGCCCATGCTAAGTACCACATTGATGATTAGCGTGTGTCAACTGCAATGCACACACGCTGTCCCTAAACTGCCAGTAACTGCAATGCACACACGCTGTCCCTAAACTGCCAGTAACTGCAATGCACACACTCTGTCCCTAAACTGCCAGTAACTGCAATGCACACACGCTGTCCCTAAACTGCCAGTAACTGCAATGCACACACTCTGTCCCTAAACTGCCAGTAACTGCAATGCACACACTCTGTCCCTAAACTGCCAGTAACTGCAATGCACACACGCTGTCCCTAAACTGCCAGTAACTGCAATGCACACACTCTGTCCCTAAACTGCCAGTAACTGCAATGCACACACGCTGTCCCTAAACTGCCAGTAACTGCAATGCACACACTCTGTCCCTAAACTGCCAGTAACTGCAATGCACACACGCTGTCCCTAAACTGCCAGTAACTGCAATGCACACACTCTGTCCCTAAACTGCCAGTAACTGCAATGCACACACTCTGTCCCTAAACTGCCAGTAACTGCAATGCACACACGCTGTCCCTAAACTGCCAGTAACTGCAATGCACACACGCTGTCCGTAAACTGCCAGTAACTGCAATGCACACACTCTGTCCCTAAACTGCCAGTAACTGCAATGCACACACGCTGTCCCTAAACTGCCAGTAACTGGTTAGCACAGGATTCTTAGCACTGTTAAAGGTTAGCACAGTGCATTTGATGCACACTAAACCCCAAACTATTACTGTGCTTTAGAAAACACGAGTCTAAGTCTATATTAAGTTCCATTTACCTATTATTTTCAGTTCTCAGTCTCACATTCATAAGCTGCACCAGCTGAAACAATTCCTTTAGGCATCTACTCATCAAGTTTAATGCAACACACTTGGTTCTTCGAATTAAATGATCTTCATAATTATCAGAGCACACCGATTTATATTTACCTTTCTTCTCATAAAGATCAAAGGCATGATCCCGTTTCTTTCGTACTCCAGCTGACACACTGCTGAAGGACAACCAGTGGCAACGTTTGGTGCTTTTATCAAAAGCAAAGGCTCTGTACAAAACAAAGACATGGAAAATGTCATTACAATCCTTGTATAAACTATGATATGACACAGTATTCCAGGCGCATTTCAGGAATATTACAAGGGCGTTATTCTAAAAATGTAAAAACAAAAATCCTGAGAGATGAAGAAAAACAATCTAGGAAGAAATACAGATGAATGCAGTCTGGGTGTGACTCTCCCTTTAGCAGAAGAATGGCTGCGCCTTATTGATGGGACCAATATTAAGAAGCACCTGATGACACTTCATCACACTCCCCCTGTTTCCTCAGCTCGCAACCTTGGGGATCATCTTGACTCTACTCTCTCTTTCTCTGGGCACATCCAATAGACAGCTAAAACCTGTCACTTCTTTCTCTATAACATCAGCAAAATTTGTCCCTTCCTTTCTACTCACACTGCTAAGACCCTTATCCACTCACTAGTCACCTCCCACCTTGACTATTGTAACCTGTTTCTCGCTGATCTCTCCCAGAATCATCTCTACCCCCTTCAGTCTGTTCAAAACTCAGTTGCACAACTAATCTTCTGACAGTGTTGCTATGTTCATGTAACCTCTATTATCAAGTCACTTCACTGGCTCCCTATCCATTTCCATATCCAGTTTAAACTTCTACTGACCTACAAGTGCATTCATTCTGTAACTTCTCACTACCTTTCCTCTCTTATCTCACCCTATACCCCTCCTCCTCTGCAATGCTGTCCTCTGGCAGATCCCTTTTATCTGAGCCCTTCTTTGCTACTGCCAACTCCAGGCTTTGCTCATTCCATCTCACTGCTCCATATGTCTGGCACAAACTACCTGAGTCTGTGCATCAGGCTCCTTCTCTAGGCCTATTTAAATCTAGGCTAAAAACCCACCCCTTTGAAACCACTTTTGGATCCAGATACTCCTCACTTTCTTGTCCACTATTTATGTGTATCTTACCATACTCTAGTCCCCAGTTTCACTATATATTTTGTCCTGATAAGATTGCAAGCTCTGATGAACAGCGACTGTGGCTTACATCTATAAGTATAGTCCTGCGTCCGCCTTGTAGTGCTGTAAATGATTAGTAGTAGTAATAGCTCTCATGCACAACTTTTACATTAATCAAGGAGCAACACCTCAAACAGAACAAGGAGAAACATAAAAGTTTAAAATTAGCAAAAGTATACAAGTGATTAGTGGTGTGTCCCAGGGTTTGGTCCTGGAATCCATATTGTTCAATGTATTTGTGAGTGATATTGCTGAAGGACTGAATGGAAAAGTGTCTTTTTGCAGATGAAATGGAAATTTGCAACAGAGTGGACTCCCCTGAGGGAGTGGATAACATGAGGAAAGATCTACAGAAGCTGGGAGAATGATCTAATGCTTGGCAGTTAAGATTTAATATGAAGAAGTGCAGTGTCATGCACTTGGGAAGCAGAAATCCAAGGGAACTGTACACAATAGGGGGCAAGAGGTTGGTGTGCACGGATCGGGAGAAGGCCTCGGTGTGACTGTTTCTGAGGATCTCAAGCTGGCGAAACAGTGTGACAAGGCAGTGGCAAAAGAGAAGGATGTTGGGTTGCATACAGAGAGGAATTACCAGCAGAAAGGAAGAGGTACTAATGCAACTGTACAAGACGCTGATGAGGCCTCACTTGGAAGATTGTGTTCAGTTTTGGAGACCGTATCTCGCAAAGGATATAAAAGACTGGAAATGGTTCAGAGGAAGGTGACCAAAATAATTTGGAGTCTGAATCAGAAGATGTATGAGAAGAGACTTGAAGACCTAAATATGTACACTCTGGAGGACAGAAGGGACAGAGGAGATATGATTCAGACCTTTAAATACTTAAAGAGTATTAATGACAAAGACCAGTGTGGTCCCTCTAGTCTGCCCAGCAAGGCGGCACAAGTAGGTGCACCTGCCGCTCTGTGCAGATCACCCCTCCCCATGCCTTTGTTTAAGGGTGTACCCACCGCTCTGTGTAGGTCACCCCTATTTGTTCAGATAGAAGAGATAGTTATGCTTATTTTGATTTTATCCTGTGGTTATAAAGGGATCCACTGTGTCTGTCTCATGCCATTTTGAATTCTGTCACTGTTTGCGGCCAACTACTCCTATCGGGAGAGCATTCCAAGCATCCACCACCCTTTCAGTGAAAAAGTATTTCCTGACATTGCCTTTCAGTTTACCCACTTGCAACTTCATGCTATGTCCTCTAGTTTTACAGTTTCCCCGTCTTTGGAAGAGGTTTGTTTCTTCATATAGTAACATAGTAACATAGTAAATGACAGCAGATAAAGACCAGTATGGTCCATCTAGTCTGCCCAGTAACATGGCAGGAGTAGGTGCACCTGCCACTCTGTGCAGGCCACCCCTCCCCATGTCTTTGTTTAGGGGTGAACCCACCGCTCCATGTAGGACACCCCTATTTGTTGAGAACTTTCACCCCTGTCCCTCCTCTCCTCCAGAGTGTACATATTTAGATCTTCAAGTCTCTTCTCATACGTCTTCTGACACAGGTTGCAAATCATTTTTGGTCACCTTCCTCTGAACCGTTTCCAGTCTTTTTATATCCTTTGTGAGATATGGTCCTCAAAACTGAACACAATATTCCAAGTGAGGCCTCACCAGCAACTTGTACAGTGGCATTAGTACCTCTTCCTTTCTGCTGGTAATTCCTCTCTGTTTGCAACCCAGCATCCTTCTCTTTTGCCACTGCCTTTTCACACTGTTTTGCCACCTTGAGATCCTCAGAAACAGTCACACCGAGGTCTTTCTCCTGGTCCGTGCACACCAACCTCTCGCCCTCCTATCGCATACAATTCCCTTGGATTTCTGCTTACAAAGTGCACGATACTGCACTTCTTCACATTACATCTTAACTGCGAAGTATTAGACCATTCTTCCAGCTTTTGTAGATCTTTCCTCATGTTATCCAGTCCCTCAGGGGAGTCTGCTCTGTTGCAAATTTTCATGTCATCTGCAAAAAGACACTTTTCCATTCAGTCTGTGATAAGGAAGCTTATCAGGACCTAGAAGAGAGGGGTAAAAAGAAAGAATTTACCTTAATAAAGGGACCCATTTTAAAAGGTCCAGGACTTAAAACTCCATTTTCTCCTAGAAAGCCAGTAATTCCTGGCTACAATGAGGAACAGAGTGCCCCTAGTGGTGGAAAGGATAGGGAATACAAGCCCAGGGTAAGAAACCCTTACATCACTGCATTCCGTAATCACACAGCTGCCACGAGGGAGTTTGATCTTTCTCACCTGAGAGGGGAGAAGGTGGAGCAGGAGCCCGAGGGGTTCAGGTTTAGCTCAGTTAGGTCAGAGAGACCAGGAGGTGAGAGTCCAGCAGGAGGAAGATGAAGAGGGACAAGCAGGACACATGGAGAGGAATTGGAAGGACTCCTGAGACCCGAGAGTGCGGTAACTGCTAACCAGAGGGAAAGAGAGAGCAGAAGTTTTGCCTACTCAAGGAATGGAGCAGTGAGAGCCAGAAGCACTAATTGGAGAACAGGATGTGCTAGATGGTGGTAAGAGCATGTAAGAAGCGAAGCTATTACAGGCTTGGATCAAGGTATGAGTCCCAGGAGCTTAGCTAATAAGGAACAATACGTATTTGCCAGAGACAGCCTTAATCATAGTAGAAGGCAGTCAAGTAAGCTATCTGAATCTGAGCTAGAGAGTGAACCAATGGAATTGGGAGTGTCAGATTTACCTTGTGAGGAAGAGGTCTCATACATGGACTGCTCTGCATGCCAGTCTGCCAGTTAAGAATGGTAAAGGGGGAATGTCTACCGTACGAGAAGAGAAGCCTCCAGGGTCCAAAGCCTTGAGAGCTGTGTTTGCTTGTTTAAAGTTCTAAGCTCAGGAAAAGTGTTACGCAGTGAAAAGCTGAAGCTTCCTGATTGTCTTTTGAGAAACAGCTGTGAGCAGTGCAGAGCTCCTTTGATGCTATTTTCAACTGAAGGAAGTAAGAAATGCTTTTGGTTTGTCTAACTGCTAAGAAAACCTGGAAAAGAGTTTTATTGCTAGTATGAATTAGACTATCTGAATGAAGTGCTGAAGTTAAGCATACAAGATAGCCAGGGATTTGCTCTGGACTGGTCAAGAAAAGAAACCTGGTTTAAAAGTTTCTTTCTGTTTGTTTTGATCTTCATGGCAAGCTCTGCTGAAGGCAGGTGTTGCTAATTAAGGCTGAGGAAAGCTGTTTTGTTTCAGTTCAAGTTATCCTGTTATAAGTTGCAAGAATTCCTGGATGAAAATATTTTTTAAAAGGTGGATCTGTGAACCTAGTGTGTCTTATGCGTATTTTGTGCTAATGAATAAATTGCACTCACTCAAACCCAACTACAAAGAAGGTGTTTTTTTTTCATCTGAGCCCAAGTGATATCTAACTGAACTACCTTTCCCAGAATGCATCCAGTTAGGAAAAGGCCAGAAGTTGAAGCACCACAGTGACAAAAACAAATCCACGCCCCCCATACCAAGGTAAGGGGCTAAGGGCGTGACAAGTCCCACAAAAATATCACTCAGAAATATATTGAACAGTACCGGTCCCAGGAATGAACAAATACATTGATCAGTACCGGTCCCAGGAATGAACACTGCTTATCACCTTCCTTTCATCCGAGTGAGTTCCGTTTACCATCACTTTCTGTCATCTGTCAGTCAACCAAATTTGATCCATTTCACCACTTTGGGACCCATCCACAATCTGTTTAGATTATTGATAAGCCTCCTATGAGGAACAGTATCAAAAGCTTTGTTGAAATATAGGCAGATCACATCCATCGCATGCCCTTGATCTAGTTCTCTGGTCTCCCAGTCAAAGACCTCAATCAGATTTGCTTGGCAAGATCACCCTTTGGTAAAACCATGTTGCCTCAGATCATGCAACCTGTTGATTTTGAGAAAGTCCACTATTCGCTCTTTCAGGAGCACCTCCATTACTTTTCCCGCCATCGAGGTAAGGCTTACTGGCCTGTTTGTCAGTTCTTCCCTATTACCACTTTTGTGAAGAGGTACCATATCAGCCCTTCTCCAGTCCGGTGGAACTTCTCCTGTCTCCAAGGATCTATTAAAATCATCCTTTAACACCCTTGCAAGAACCTCTCTGAGCTCTTTCAGTATCCTGGGATGTATCCCATCTGGTCCCATGACTGTCCACTTTCAGTTTTACAAGCTGTTCAAACACATCTTCTGTGAATGGTGTGGTATCTACTCCATTCCCATTTGTATATTTGTCTATGACAGGTGGTCCTTCTCCATTTTTCTTTAGTAAAAACAGAAGTATTTTTTTAGCATTTTTCACTTTTTCAATGTCACTTTACACAAATCTATTCCCAGCACTTTTGAGTCCTGCAATTCCACCTCTGATCTTCCTCCTCTCCCGAACATACCTGAAAAATGTTTTGTCACCACTCTTCAAATCTTTAGCCAATTTTTTCTTCTCCCTTTGATTTTGTTATCCTTATTTATCTTTTTGTCTTTTTTAGCTTTATCCTGTATTCTGTTTGAGAACTTCTGAATTTTGTGAAAGCTGTTTTTTGCCTTTATTTGTCACTTCTTTGTAGAACCAAATAGGTTTCCTTTTCCTCTTGTTTTTATTTACTTTCCTTACATATGTATATTTTTCCCCTTTTATTGCCTTTAGTTTAGCCCACTGCAATTCCACTTCCCTTATCCCTCCCACCCTGCCAACGCCTCCTTCAGGCATTTGGCCATTTTCCTGAAGTCAGTGTTTTTGAAGTCTAGGACTTTGAACTTGCTGTGATTGGACTCTGCCTTGGCTTTTATCTCAAACCACACCGTGTGATGATCACTGCTGCTCCCATGGGAACCCACCCGAATATTCAACACACTATCTCCATTGATAAGTACTAAATCCAGCATTGAGCTTTCCCTGGTTGGTTCCATCACCATTTGTCTAAGTAATAGATCTTGGAAGGCATCCACAGTTTTTTTACTTCTTTCCAGATTCGCAGAAGGAATATTCCAATCCACTTCGAGTACATTAAAGTCACCCAATATGATCACTTCCCCCTTCATGGCTATCTTTGAAATATCAATAATCAATTCACTATCCATTTCTTCGGTTTGAGTTGGAGGCCTGTAGACTACACCAGTATGGAAGACAATGCCATCTCCTCTTTCCAACACAAACTACAGTGTTTCTTCTTTTCCCCACGTTCCCTGCATTTCAGCAGCTTTAATATTGCTTTTGAGATATAGGGCTACTCCTCCTCTTTTTCTGCCCTCTCTATTTCTTCTAAATCAATTATAGCCAGCTATATCCCATTCATGTGACTCGTTAACCCATGTTTCGGTAAAGGCCACAATCAAAGTCCATTTCCAACATTAGGGCATCCAGGTCAGCAACTTCGTTCACTAGACTTCGAGCATTTGTGTTCATTGCTTCCCAGCATTCATTGACTGGCTTGCCTGTATTTTGCATGGATTTTGTTTTACATGCCTCTTCCCACTTGGCATTGATATGTGGGTTAACAGTGTAGCTGTTTCCAATGTTATTATGTTTTTGCTGGGACTGATGTCCTGAACTTGTTCTTTTCCATCCATCACCCGCTTTTCCTAGTTTAAATGCCTCTCCACATAGTGCCTAAAGTTTTCACTTAGGATCCTTTTCCCTGCAACAGAGAGATATAGTCCATCAACACAGTATAGCCTCTTGTTGTTCCATCTATTTCCCCAGTCACCTACAGTATATATCTAAATCCTTTTTGGTCGCCCCAGGTTTGGAGCCATGTATTAAAGTTGATTAGATTGTGAGCCCTTCGGGGACAAGAGAATAAAAAATATCTGTTAGTATATACATATATGTAAACCGCTCTGATGCATAAGTAAAGGCCGGTATATCAAGTGCCTAAACCCTAACCATAAGTATAAACATTATGCAATGCAGTCTTTCTGCCCCTTCACCAAAAACAGGTAGAGCTTCTGAGAATGCTATAGTGTTAGCAATGTGTTTGAGTTTCTCTCCCAGAATATGGAAGTCCCTTTGAACTGTAGAGACACTGTTTCTAGCCAGATCATTTGTACCCAAGTGGATGATAACATCAATTTTGGAGTGCTCACTTTCTACACTAAGTATGCCAGCAATTTACTTCATATTCCTGCTGGCTGAAGAACCTGGGAGGCATTTGACCATCTTCTGTCCTTTGAACTGTGTTCCCAAGTTGATGTCACTGATGATGGAATCTCCAAGTAGAAATAGCTTCCCGTTTTGTGATTTTTATTTCATATTTAGTACATTATATGTAGATTGGGCATTAACCTTCTCGTTTAAGGGCACTTCATTTTCCACTAATGGGGCACTCAAATTTCCCAAGGCAGAGAGGGCATTATGCAGGGATATCTCTTGATGTATAAGGTGTCTCTGTGTTACAGGTCACAACCTACCAGAGCCCACAATGATCTATTTGTTCCTGGGCTGCTTGATTCTTTGTGAGAGTGGTGGAGGATTTTTTTCAATTTGTACCCTAGAGGAGGTGTGTTTAATTGCAGCTAATAACTAGCCTATAATCTATTCAGGAAGAAATAAAGGAAGAGAAGCACTTAATGTAAAAAATAATATTAAAGTCGCAGAACTGCAGGGCTTACAAGGGAAGGAGGCAGCATTAAGGGTAAGTCTGGAAAGAGGGATGGAAAATCTATGGTATTAGTAGGTTTCAATTTGTCAGATTTTGATCGGGATACCTCTGTTGCAGTGTTGTCTAGAAGTAGAGAGATCCTGGATTCTCTAAGGAAGAACTGTTCTGGCAACTGGTAATTTATCCCATATGGGAAGAAGCAATACTGGATTTGGTGCTTACAAATGAGGAGAGAATTTCTGATATTGTAATGGGTCATCATCTGGCATGCAGTGATCACTGGATGATGAGCTTCAATATTAAGACCTGGGTGAAGAGGGTCCTAGATGGGGAATCCTCCAAGAGTCATTATTTATTTATTTTTATTTATTTATTTACATTTCTTTTATATTTATATTAGCTAGATGAGAACATCCGGGGGAAGTAGAACAACCATGGGCAAAAGTGAAAGTAGATATTTTAAGTGCAGTGAACTTTTTTGTTAGGAAAGTAAATAAAAGTAAGGTAAAGGAGGTTGTTACGGATTTTAAAAGTAGCTGAAAGGGTAAGGAAAAAGAAGTTAACTTTCATAAACTATAAGACTGCAGAAAGAGGAAAACAAACAACAATATCTGGAGAAGCTAAGGGAAGCTGAAAAAGTAGTCAGGAAAGTCAAGATGCTAATGAAAAAAAATAGCCCTTAAAGTAAAATATACAGGGACAAGACTTTTTTAGGTGTGTTATTGTCAAGAGGATTGGAGGAATAGCCTAGTTTGATTCCCACTGGTACGCCTTGGGTATTTACTTGGAAGAAGAACTGGCAATCTACTTCCAATCACACCATGCCAAGAAAACCTAGAGGCCACTGATTTGCAGGAGTCAGCGTTGACTCAATGGTACATGTAGAGGACAATTAAGAACAATGCATGCCTTGGCCGTCTGAACGGCCAGAATCCGGATGTGGCCAAGATGTACCCAACTCCAGAACTGCAGAAGTTGGATGCACCTGTGATTGCAGAATCTGGCACATAGTGAGTAAATTATTGGAAGCGCTGCTGAAAGAGACCATGGTGAGGTTCCTGAAGTCCAGCGGATTACAGGATCTGAGGCAGCATGGATTCACCAGAGGCAGGTCTTGTCAGACAAATCTGATTGATTTCTTTGACTGGATGACCAGGGAGTTGGACCAAAGGAGACCCCTAGATGTGGTGTATTTAGATTTCAGTAAATCCTTTGACACCGTTCCTCACTGGCAATTTATAAACAAACTGAGCACCCTAGGGATGGACCCTAAAGTCACTGCCTGGATTAGAAATTTGTTGAGTGGAAGGCAACAAAGGGTACAGGTAAATGGAGCTCATTCTGAGGAGGAGGAGATTATCAGTGGTGTGTGCCCCAGGGATCTGTCCTTGGTCTGATTTTTTTAACATCTTTGTTAGTGATATAGTGGAAGGGCTGTCGGGTAAGCTTTGCCTCTTTGTGGACGATACCAAAATCTGCAATAGAATAGACACCCTGGACAGTGTAGATAACATGAGGAAGGATATAGCTAAGCTTAAAAAATGGTCTAGAATTTGACAGCTGGGATTTAATGTTAAAAAATGTAAGGTCATGCATTTGGGCTGCAGCAATCCAAGGGAGCAATATAGTATAGGGGGTGAAGTACTTTTGTCCACTAAAGAAGAGCGGGACCTAGGCGTGGTTGTGTCTGATGATCTTAAAGTAGCTAAACAGGTAGAAAAGGTGATGGTAAAAGCTAGAAGGATGCTTGGGTTCATAGAGAACAGAATGGTCAGCAGAAGAAAGGGGATAATAGTGTCTCTATATAAGTATTTGGTGTGACCTCATTTGGAGTATTGTGTGCAATTCTGGAGACTGCACCTTCAAAAGGATATAAACAGGCTGGGGTCAGTACAGAGGGTGGCTACTAAAATGGTCAGTGGTCTTCATTATAAAGCATATGAGGACAGACTTAAGGATCTTCATATGTTTACCTTAGAGGAAAAGTGGGATAGAGGTGATATGATTGAGACATTTAAATATCTCCATGGAATAAATGCACAGGAGGAGAGCCTCTTTCAATTGAAAGCAAGCTGTGTTATGAGAGGACATGGGATGAAAGTGAAAGGGGATAGATTCAGGAGTGATATGCGGAAATATTTCTTTACGGAAAGAGTAGTGGATCCATGTAATAGTCTCCCAGTGGAGGTGGTGGAGATGAGGACAGTATCTGAATTCAAAGAAGCATGGGATGAACACAGAGGATCTCTAAAGGAAAAAAGGGGACTGTTGTAGTGGTTGATATAGAAGGACAGACTAGATAGGCCATGTGGTCTTTTTCTGCCGTCATGTTTCTATGTTTAGACGGGATGGCATGCACCGTATTCTGTGGTGCAAGACGTCGAAAGCACTATCAATTCCCTTCACAGCCTGCACCGGTTGGAGTCCCGTCCCATCGCTATTGCACAGACATGTTCAGCCGGCTGACAGAAATAGCCGCACAGGCACCAACAGAATGCTATCTTCCCACTAGAGAGGGCCCACAAGGGCATGCCATGCCAGCAGGCTCCATCCAGGCATGGTGCCTTGGTGAGTGTGGGGGGGGGGGGCTGCAGACCACCATTGGTGATGTGGCCTACACTTTTTCCACCCTCGAGGTGGAATAGGCAGGCTGTCCATCTTGCTGCTGGTGGATGTACAGAAGCTCTACCTGAATAGCCTCTGTATGTCCTGCCGCTTTGCCCCGCCTCCTCTCTGCCCCACCCGCGCAGTCCAGCGCTTCCCATACAAACACTGTGTATGTACGGGGAGCGCTGTACACAGAATAGCATTCCAGGGTTAGAAGGGGGTTGGACGTCCAACCCATCTATTCGTAGGTCAGAATGACTCCCATTGTACAGTATTTACACTGTCAAGAGGAAATACAAATGTGGCATTGTGAGACTCAAGAGTGAAGGGAAAGAATACATAGAAGCTGATGAGGATAAAATGGAATTATCTAACAAATATTTCTGTTCTGTGTTCACAGATGAAGGGCTGAGAATGGGACCTGAGAAAAAAGTCCCATTCTCGATGGAATGCTTTAATGGCATATCACATTGGCTCAATTCCACCAACCTTACAATAAACCTATAAAAGACAGAAGTCTTCATGATCTCCAGGAATAAATAATTCTCACCACCACTACAGCAGTAACAACTTAATGAGGCGTCGCTAAAGATTAAGAAGGAAATCAAATACCCGGGAATCCTACTGGATCAAAATCTCAACCTGATAAAACACATTAACATGAGAACAGGAACAATTTACAATAAAGCATGGATGATGCAAACCTATGACCTTTCATTCCGCTCCATGTTACAAGCAATGGTCTGACCCCACTCAGGGTCTTCCCAAATAAGCCTCAAGCCCCTTACAAATGGCACAGAACACTGTTGCACATACCATCATGAAGGTAGCCAGGTCAGAACATACAATACCCATCCTACATCAGCTACATTGGCTGCCGGTCACACAGAGAACCAAATAGAAAACAGTAATGACCACTTTCCAAACAATAAAGAATATAGCACCAATATACCTCAACTCATTACTACATATGCGCTGGGAGACAAGACAAAGAAGAGAATGTTTATGTTTATGTTTATGTTTATTAAAACTTTATATACCGCCCAATACAAAATAGCATCTGGGCGGTTTACAATACATAAAAGCATTTAAAAGGAAGGCTGCGGAAAAAGAAACAGAAAAGAACGCCATAAAATCAAAGAACAGGGATAGAAACAGATAGCAGTCAGGGGATACAGAAGGCAGACATGGAGGGAAGGAAGGGAGCACATAGACAAAACAAAGAAGCTCAGGAAAGAGGAATTAGGAACTAACATAAGTTTACTAAGTAGGAGAAGAGGGTGGGGCTGGAAGGTGGAGGTTGAGGCAGACATGAAGGGAGGGGGGAGACATTGACAACACACAAGGTGCAGGAAGGAGGGTTTAAGGATTTGACATGATTAGTCCTATGATGAAGAAGAGGACGGGACTGGAGGAGGGAGGTTAAAAGCAGAACAGAAACTGTGAGTTTTCAACTTGGCTTTAAAGGATTGATAGGAGGTCTCTAAACGTAGGGAGTGGGGGAGTGAATTCCAAAGCCTTGGACCGAGAAAGAAGAAAGCAGAAGATCGAGTTAGTTCTAAGTGTGCTTGAGAGGGAGGGGGAAGAAACATACGATTAGCGTGGATGGAACGTAGGGAGCGGTGAGGAGTATGAAGACGAACTTGATCAGCAAGATACAAGGGGACACCTGAGTGGATCACCCTGTGAACAAAGATAAGAACTTTAAATTGGACACGAAAAGGAACAGGAAGCCAGTGATAGTGTATTAACAAGGGAGTGACGTGACGTGATCAAAACGAGAAGCGTGAGAAAGAATACGAACAGCAGCGTTTTGGACCCGTTGAAGACGACAAATTTGTGATTGGGGAAGCCCAGCAAGACAGACATTACAATAGTCAAGACGCGACATAACAAGGGAGATAAGCAGGGTGGCCAAAGAGGAAGGGGTAAGGAAGGGGCGTACAGTACGAAGTTGTCTTAAAGTAAAGAAAGAGCGCTTAACCACAGAAGAAATATGTTCTTTAAAGGACAGGGAGGAATCCAGAGTTACACCCAAATACCGCATAGAAGAAACAGTGGGTATAGGCGCAGAGGAAAATGTTGGGGAGAGGTTGGGTGGGGAAGAACCAAAGGTGAACCAGATAGCTGAAGTTTTTGCGAGGTTAATGTGCAGGAAGTTGGTCGAAAGCCAGGAGGCAACGGAAGAGAGACAGGAGTTAAAGGCAGTGATGTCAGGTGCAGCAGAGTCAGTGTGAAAGAGGAGAAAGATGTCGTCAGCGTAGAAGTGGGCAGAGACACCGTGCTGTTGAATAAGAAGAGCAAGGGGAGCCAGAAACACATTAAAGAGAAGGGGAGCAAGAACAGAACCTTGGGGAACACCACATGAAAGGGGGGTTGAAGGTGAAGACCCAGAACCAGTGTGAACCGAGAAGGAACGATTAGACAGGAAGGAGTGAAACCAACGGAGGACCCGGCCAGAGAGGCCGGCATCTTGAAGACGAGATAGGAGAGTGCGATGATCAACCAAGTCGAAAGCGGCGGAGAGGTCTAGTGAAACAGCAAGAGAGAGTAAACCACGGTCATGAGCAATGTGCAGATCGTTGAGGAGGGAAAGAAGAACAGATTCTGTGCTGTGACCTGGGCGAAAACCGGATTGACGGGGGTGAAGAGTGAAAGAAACCTCAAGGTGAGAAGAGAGTTGAAAGAAGACTAGTTTTTCCAAAAGTTTAGAGAGAAAAGGGAGGTTGGAGATGGGGCGCCAGCTGGAGGGAGAGGAAGGATCAAGGGAGCTGTTCTTCAGAATAGGACGGACAGAGGCGTGCTTCCAAGGGGAAGGAAAAGTGCCAGAAGAAAGACTAGAGTTAAACAGTGAAAGGATAAAGGGAGACAGAGCAAGAGAGGGTTCAAGTAGCCAAGAATGTATGCAAAACTCACTAACAACCCCTAAGAAATTCAAGAAAACCAATCACCCAACAGCCAACAGAATATTCACCTTCTACTCTCCAGTCCTCTAGAACACACTTCCAGACAGTCTAAGAGGAAGGGACTCCCAACCGATCTATTTACTGAATATTACCAAAACCGAGTTGAAAACCTGAACCTGTACCCCACATGAGACCTGAATCACCCACAACTGAGTACCTTCTTCCACTTAATCCACATTAGAGATGAATCCTCCATACTGATGTACTGCATTCTACTGCAATAACCCATAACACAATGGAAATAAGTTTGGCATAATCTTTCTGTATTCTAAATGCCTGCATGAAATGTTCCAAATATTACATTTTGAAGACGTTTACTGTAATAGTTAATAAAGTTCCTTGAAAACCACCTTGATTCCATGGATAAAGCAGTATAGAAAACCTAGAAATAAAAAAAAAAAAAAAAAATAAGTTATAGTTCTGATTACCGTTCATTGTACCAGTTTTATTATTGAGCTGTTCTATGTATTTCTTATTGTTTGATGTAAACCGCCACTGATCTTGGGAAGTGGCGGTATATAAAAGACTTACAAATAAATAAATAAAAAATAAAAAAACACAAGTAGGAATAGAAATGACGTGAAACAAACTATTTTCAGAAGAATATTCGTGAGAAGCTAGCAAAACTAAAAGTGGAAAAAACAATGGGGCTGTACAGGATTCACTGGAGGGTATTTAAGGAATTTAGGGAGGTACTAGTGGCTCCACTGTCTGACCTTTTCAATGCTTCTTTAGAGTCGGGAGAGATCCAAAAATACTGAAGATGGGTGAATGTGGCTCCTGTCCGCATATGCAGAAGTAAGGAAGACATTGGAAACTACATACCAGTTAATCTGACCTCTGTGGTAAGTGAATTAATGGAATCATTGCTAAAGTAGAGGATGACGCATTTTCTGGAATACAAGAGATTATAGGATGTGAGGCAAAAGTAGTTCCGCTTCATAATATGACACATGTGGAGGTACATTCTAATGTGAGCGTCCAGATCCCTGTACATCCAATCTAGTCTTGAAGGAATAGAAAAGAGGACTGTTACTTCTGGAGAGAGATCTGCAATTGTGAATAGATACTTCCGGGAATTTTCTGAAAGGAATTCTTTGTATTAAAGCTAATTAATCTGTGAACCCACTATTTTTTGTTAAATCAGTCAGGGCCTAGTAGCAGCAGTTTACGTTTAAATGTAAAACACAGAGGAGAACTTTCTGGTTACATTTCATACCCAGCAGAGAGCTTGTAGTTTAAATTTAATAGTCACTCAGGGCCTAGTAACAGCAAAGTACTTTTAGTTTAAATTTAAACACAGAAGAGAGCTTTCTGGTTACATTTGGAACCCAGCAGAGAGCTTGTAGTCTAAATTTAATAGTCACTCAGGGCCTAGCATCAGCAAAGTTCTTTTAGCTTAAATTTAAAACACAGAAAAGAGCTTTCTGGTTTAATTTAGAAACCAGCAGAGAGCTTGTAGTTTAAATTTCATAAGAAGTTAGAGCCTAGCAGCAGCTAAGAGCTATAATTTAAATCAAATCAGAATATAGCTTACCTCAGCAGCACAAGACAGGGTACTGTGTAGCAGCCCTCTTTTAATAAGTGTTATTTCCCTCCCTCCTTCCCCACACCCACCCACCCCTGGGATAATCGTAGCTTTAAAGGTACTTACACATCTTAAAAGACAGGAGGTGCTCTCAGGTGAAGCTCATTACCCAAATCAGTCATACACTAAGGACCTGAGATTAGTTAAGCTTCAGGTGAACAAGGTATATTACACGTATTAGGTACAGTTTTATTAGTATAAATATCCTAGCAACCCTTAGTAAGTAAAGAACTTAGATCTAAACACAAACTTAAAACGAAGATGCAGACAGCAGTCCAGCAGTAGGATGGGGGCTTTCCAGTATTTTGCATTGAGTGTCACATGTATGATTTTCTCCCAGTTGGTGCAAGGAGCTCTTTGTTCTCCGGGAACGAGTCCGTTCTCTAGAGGCTAAAGTAGCAGACTTAGAAAGCATAAGACAGACAGAGAGGTACATAGACGAGACCTACAGGGATATAGTCCTGAAGTCCCACCTCCAGTCTGGCAGTATCCCTGTTGCCATGGAGGAGAGAGGTCACGTGACATGAGAGCATCACCCTGGTGTGGCAGGAAGTGATCCTGTAACTAGGACCTGTCCTCCAGGTGATGTAAAACCCTCTCGCACCGAGGAAGTTTCTCCAGGGCCATGTGCCCATGAGGGAAGGGTTAGGACAGCTGTTATAGTTGGTGATTCGATCATTAGGCATGTAGATAGCTGGGTGGCTGGTGGACGTGAGGATCACCTGGTAACATGCCTGCGCCACCTAGATAAGGTCTTAGATAGTGCTGGGGAGGAGTCTGCTGTCTTGGTACATGTCGGTACCAATGACATAGGAAAATGTGGTAGGGAAGTTCTGGAGGCTAAATTTAGGCTTTTAGGTAGGAAGTTGAAATCCAGAACTTCCATGGTAGCATTCTCTGAAATGCTTTCTGTTCCACGCGCAGGACCCAAAAGGCAGGCAGAGCTCCGGAGTCTCAATGCGTGGATGAGACAATGGTGCAGAGATGAGGGTTTTGGATTTGTTAGGAACTGGGGAACATTCTGGGGAAAGGAGGGGCTCTTCCGAAGGGATGGGCTTCACCTTAACCGGGACGGAACCAGGCTGCTGGCATTAACCTTTAAAAAGGAGATAGAGCAGCTTTTAAACTAGATATTAGGGGAAAGCCGACAGTCGCCCAAGAGCAGATGGTTCGGAAGAATGTATCTTTGAAGGATACTACCAAAAGCAGAGAGGTTCCAAAAAAGAGTAAAGTAGCCCAAATGCCCTCGAGTATGGAGCAGACAGAGCTTAAAGATCCCAAATTACCCATGTCTAACAACAGCCAAATTAATATGAATAAAATACATTCTCTAAAATGCTTGTATGCAAATGCTAGAAGTCTAAAAAATAAGATGGGAGAGTTAGAATATATAGCACTAAATGAAAGGTTAGATATGATTGGAATATCAGAGACATGGTGGAAGGACGACAACCAGTGCAACACTGTGATACCTGGGTACAAAATATATCGTAATGATAGAGCTGATCAAATTGGTGGAGGGGTTGCTCTCTATGTTAGAGAGGGCATTGAGTCAGAAAGGATTAAAGTTTTTCAGGAAACAAAATCTGCTGTAGAATCTATATGGATTGAAATTCCATGTAAAAGAGGGAAGGCAATGGCAGTGGGGGTGTACTATCGAGCACCTGGCCAGAATGACCAAATGGATGATGAAATGCTCAAAGAAATCAAGGAAGCTAACAAAAGTTACAGTGCAGTAATAATAATGGGTGATTTCAAATACCCCGGTATCGACTGGGTCAGTGTCACGTCAGGACATGCTAGGGAGATAAAGTTCCTAGATGAAATAAATGGCTGCTTCTTGGAGCAGCTGGATCATGAACCGACCAGAGGGGAAGCCATATTAGACCTAATCCTTAGTGGAAAACCAGATCTAGTGCAAGAGATAAGGTTGTTGGGGCCACTTGGCAATAGTGATCATAGCATGATCGCCTTTGATTTAATTAGTGGAGGAGGGATAGTAGGGAAATCCACAGTACTACCTTTTAACTTTCGAAAGGGAGACTATGATAAAATGAGGAAAATAGTTAAGAAAAAACTAAAAGGAGCAGTTGCAAAGGTTAAAGACTTACATCAAGCTTGGGTGTTGTTGAAAAATACTATCTTGGAAGCCCAGACCAGCTGTATTCCACGCTTTAAGAAAAGTGGAAGGAAGTCCAAAAAACTGCCAGCATGGTTTAAAGGTGAGGTCAGAGAGGCTGTTGTTGCCAAAAAAGCATCTTTCAGGAAATGGAAAAAAGAGCCAAACGACAAAACCTGGAAACAGCACAAGCACTGGGAAGTCAAATGCAAGGCATTGATAAGGCAGGCAAAGTGAGAATTTGAGAAAAAGCTTGCTGCAGAAGCAAAAATGCAAAATAAAGACTTTTTCAAGTACATTCCTAGCAAAAAACCTGTGAGAGATTCAGTTGGTGTTAAAGGGGCACTAAGAGGCGACAAGGCGATAGCGGAGAGACTGAATGAATTCTTTGCTTCGGTCTTTACTGAGGAAGATGTAGGGATGTTACCCATGACTGAAGTGGTATTTAAAGGTGTGGAAGAATTGAAGGAACTATCGATACATCGGGAAGATGTATTACAACCATTAGATAAAGTGAAGAGTAGCAAATCACCTGGGCCGGATGGTATACATCCAATAGTGTTGAAAGAACTTAAATATGAGATTGCAGACCTGCTATTAGTAATCTGTGAACTATCATTAAAATCATCTCTAATACCTGAAGATTGGAGGATCGCCAATGTAACACCAATTTTTAAAAAGGGTTCTAGGGGTGATCCGGGAAACTACAGACCGGTGAGCCTGACGTCAGTACCAGGAAAAATGGTAGAAACTATCATAAAGAATAAAATTACTCAGCATGTAGATAGTCATGGCCTAATGGAAGACAGGCAACATGGCTTTGGACAAGGAAGATCTTATCTTACTAATCTGTTATGAGTCGGTTGATATAGTGTATCTGGACTTTCAGAAAGCCTTTGACAAGGTCCCTCATCAGAAACCTTTGGCAAAACTAAAGAGTCATGGGATAGGAGGCAGTGTACTATTGTGGATCAGGAACTGGTTAAAAGATAGAAAGCAGAGGGTAGGGCTAAATGGCCAATTTTCCCAATGGAGAAAGGTGAATAGTGGTATACCCCAGGGATCTGTGCTGGGTCTGCTGCTTATTGACATATTCATAAATGACCTGGAAATTGGAATAACGAGTGAGGTTATCAAATTTGCAGATGACACAAAACTATTTAAAGTTGTTAAAACCCAAGAGGATTGTGGAAAATTGCAAGAGGATCTTGATAAATTGGAACACTGGGCATCAAAATGGCAGATGAAATTTAATGTGGACAAGTGCAAAGTTATGCACCTAGGGAAGAACAACCCAAACTATGGTTACACGATGCAAGATTCCACATTAGGAACCACCACCCAGGAAAAAGATTTAGGCGTCATTGTGAAGACCATGTTAAAACCCTTGGCCCAGTGTGCAGCGGCGGCCAAGAGAGCAAATAGAGTGCTAGGTATCGTAAGGAAAGGAATGGAAAATAAAGCAAAAAATATTATAATGCCTCTATATCGTTCCATGGTGAGACCGCACCTTGAATATTGTGTGCAATTCTGGTCGCCGTATCTTAAAAAGGATATAGCGATTTTAGAAAAGGTTCAGAGAAGAGCCACCAAAATGGTAAAGGGGATGGAAGTATACTCCTATGAAGAAAGGTTAAAACGGTTAGGGCTCTTTAACCTGGAAAAGAGACGGCTAAGGGGAGATATGATAGAAGTCTATAAATTAATGAACGGAGTGGAACGGGTAAACTTAGATCGATTGTTTACATTTTCAGAATATAGAAAGACTAGGGGACATGTAATGAAGCTACAGGGTAAACTTTTTAAGTCTAATAAAAGAAAATATTTTTTCACTGAACGTGTAATCAAACTCTGGAATTTTTTACCGGAGGATGTAGTAAAGGCTGTTAGTGTAGCTGGGTTTAAAAAAGGTTTAGACAAGTTCCTGGAGGAAAGGTCCATAAACCATTATTAAGAAGGGACCCAGGATATCAATGCTTGACCCAGTACAAGCATTGTGGAACCTGTGTCTTTGAGGGAAACTGCTAGGTACGTATGACCTAGATTGGCCACTGTTGGAAACAGGATACTGGGCTTGATGGACCTTGTTCTGACCCAGTATGGCATATCTTATGTTCTTATGGAATCAGGACGCCCAGAGTCAGGCCCGATTCTGATTTGACGGGGGCTAGATGTCCCCCACAGGAGCAGAATCAGGTCTAGGGCCTGTACATGCACAGCCACCTGCCCGGCTACCTCAGTCAGGCTCCTGAATGGAGCCATGGTGCCATAGCGACCCTTTGCCATGGCACCACATCTCCATTCAGGAGCCACAATCCCTGGCCACTGACCACAATCTTCTTTCCCTGAAGCCCGACCCCTGATCTAGCTTTCAACCCTGCACCCCCTCATCTTTCCAATGTTGTGCTCTCAGGTGGAATAAGTCCCCCATCCAGTTTGCCAGCCCTGGACATACAGGACCAACCTCAGAATTGGCCCTGTATGTCCGGGGTTGTGAACCGCCCATGCCCTGCCCTCGCTCCACTCCAGAATGCCCCCTCCCGCCCTCAACTAAGTCTCCCTGTACAAATGCCTTGTTCGTACAGTGAGGCTTTTGATGGGGATGGCAGGGGGCGAATAGCGGGGATGGAATACAGTAGACCCCTTAGCATTTTAGTGCTCTCAGTGGAGATATTTGTCACAAGACTTTGGATTTGACCCCTGACAAAGGCTGATAAAGCCAAAAATTGGCTGAGTCAGGTACTACAATAAAGACTTTCAGTTCCAACCCATGGTCTGTCTCTGCTCTTTTTGGATTGAGTTTTGCATGTGGAAGTTGATACCTTTAACTCATCTTTTTTTCTTCTAGCTTTTTACTGCAACAGGTTTGACAGGGAGAAGAGCTTGGGAATTTCTATAGAGCAACAAAAATCCATAAACAAGCAATTTTTAAAAGATAAAGGTTAACTAAGGACAGAAAATAATTCAACTTTTTATTTTATGCACCTATAGCAGACAGACAAAATGAGATTAAGCAGCAATAAACTTTTAAAAAAATAAGCACACTTATGTCCTTGTTTATGTTTATTGATGAATTTGCTTCACAGCCTTAGATCAAAGAAATCCCATCTCCCTTTTTGTATCCAAACTACTGGAATGTGTGGCTCATCGCTGCTGTCTTGAGTTTCTCTCCTCTAGATCCATTACAATCTGGCATTTATCCTCTATATTCTACTCAGACGTTACTTGCCAAAGTTTCCAGTGACCTCTTCTTGGCCAAATCCAAGTGCCTTTATTCAGTCCTCATCCTTCTTAATTTATCGGCTGCTTCGACACTGTGGATCAGTGCCTTCTCCTCGATATCCTCTTATCTCGCTCATCACACTTTCAGTGTACGCTCTGGTGGACCTTTCTCCACTGCTAGTCCCCTTTCAATAGGTGGATCTCAGGGATCTGTTTTGGGACTTTTTATCATCTCACTCTATACATATTCCCTTGGTGCTTTGATCTCCATCCTTTATTTATTTAGTTAGTTATTTAGCTCAGGCCTTTGCAGTAGTAGTTTAAGGCAAATTACAGTCAAGTACAGTGGGCATTTCTCTGTTCCTGGAGGGCTTGCAGTCTAAGTTTGTACCTGAGCAATGGAGGGTTAAGTGACTTGCCCAAGGCCACAGGAAGTGTCAGTGGGATTGAAACCCTGGTATTTCTGCTGATGACTCTCAGATTTACCTCTCTGGACCTGAAATCTCTTTGGAAATCTAGACCCGTATCTCAGCCTGCTTATCTGACATTACTTCCTGGATGTCCCACTGCCACCTGAAACTGAAGATGGCTAAGATGTAGGTCATTATCTTTTCCACTAAACCCACTTCACCACTTCCTCTTTTATTTCGGTGGATAACACTATCTTCCTCCCTGTTTCCTTAGCTCAAAACCTTGGGGTCATCTTTGACTCTATTCTTTCTTTCTCCCTACATCCAATACATAGCTAAAACCTGTCACTTCTTTCTCTATAATATCAGCAAAATTTGTACCTTCCTTTATGAATGCACTATGAAGATCCCTATCCATTCTCTGTTCACCTCTCATTTAGACTATTGTAACCTGCTCCTTGCTGGTCTCCACTAAACCATCTCATTCAGAGTCCAGCTGCAAGGTTAATCCTACACCAGAGTCACTATCTTCACATAACTCCTTCCCTCAAGCCTCTATCTGTTTCCACATCCCGTTCAAACTTCTGCTGACTTACAAGTGCATTCACTCTGCTGCTCCTCATTACCTGTCCCCCTCTTATCTCTCCCTACATTCCTCTTCAGGAACTTCCCTCTTCAAGCAAATCCCTTCTCTCTGTGCTTTTCACTTCCACTGAGAACTCCAGACTGTGCTCTTTCCACCTTGGTGCATCGTATATCTGGAATAGACTACCTGAGTGGGTGCGTCAGGCTCCTACTCAAATCCAGGCTAAAACCCCACCTCTTCGAGGCTGCTTTATTCTCCTGTCTATCACCCAAGTATGTGAAGACCATCTCGAGTCCCCTCTATGTTTCTGTCTTGCATAGATTATAAGCTCTATTGAGCAAGGACTGTCTCTCATGTACAGTGTACAGTGCTGCGTATGTGCTTGTTGGTCTACAAAAATGATAAGTAGTAGTAGTAATATTGGTATCAAGGTGGTTTATGAATACTATTAAATTAAAAAGATTAAGAAGGAACTCCATTTCTTGATAGGAGAGATGGCGCAGAAGTAGTGGAAAGGATAACCTAAAGCCGCATTTGCAAAGTTCATTGTTGCAGAATATGAAAGCCCGGGTGAAGAGTTGGGCCTTTAACCCCACCCTGAATTTCTTAGGTGATGTTCGGTACAGAGTTCAAGAGTAGTTTGAACCTTGAGTCTCTCTGTCTCCCATCCTGTCTCCACCAGGCGCTTTCTCCCCCTATACCTACTCATCCAACTCTTTGTATTTTTCTCTGTCCCTCCTTCTCTCTGCACTGCAGCTTCCATCGTCCTTCATGTCTTTTTACGCATGAAGAATGTGGCTACTGGTGGCACCATGAGGCCCTTAGACATGTCTTCACATAGAAAACTGACAAACTACTCATCAGAAGTGGGCAAGGACTGAATCCCATGAAGAACATTATGTATATAGAAACATAGAAACACGACGGCAGAAAAAGACCACATGAGCTATCTAGTCTTCCCTTCCATATCAACCACTACAACATTCCCCTTTTTTCCTTAGGAGATCCTCTGTGTTTGCCCCATGCTTTTTTGGATTCAGATAATATCCTCATCTCTACCACCTCCACTGGGAGACTATTCCATGGATCTACCACTCTTTCCATAAACAAATATTTTTGCATATTACTCCTGAGTCTATCCCCCTTTCACTCTCATCCTATGTCCCTTCGTAGCAGAGTTTGCTTTCAACAGAAAGAGGCTCTCTTCCTGTGCATTTATGACATGGAGGTATTTAAACATCACTATCATATCTCTATAATTACACACAATAGCCCAAATGAGATGGCACCAAAGACTTATACAGAGGCACTATCACCTTTGGAAAGAAAGGGATAGGGGAATTGGAATTATGAATCCCTTTTCTCAGAAGTTCAAGGTGAATGACATTCAGGTAGAGTCCTGTCCCTGGAGGGCTTACAATCTACGTCTGATACGTGGAGCCATGGAGGGTTAAGTGACTTACCCAAGATCACAAGGAGCAGGAGTAGGATTTGAACTGCACTGCTCTAATCTTTAGGATAGTCCTTCACTATGCAGCATTTGGGAACATCTGCAAAACTAAGCTTGATTTCAGATTGCTACCATAGGTGCTGAATCAGAGAGGACCACTTAGAAATTAGGCTCTAAATGTTTGTGTTTGTCTTGCACAGATCTCAGCAGGAGGTTTCACTGGTTTCTCCACTAGACCTTTACGCATAACATTTCCATCCATGTTAGGCAGTGTCGGTGAAATCTAAGGCAAGATTTCCCTGCAACATGAATGAATACATAACCAGCTTAGTTCAGCTACCACAGCTCAAGATTACCCTGCAGAGGACTTGCTCAGTCTGTGCATACATTTCCTTTCTTACTGTGTAATTAGACCCATAAACTTTACACCCGCTTTAGATGCAGAAGAAACACCCTCTCCTCTTCTACCAGACAGTGGTTCTGCAGGTTCTGGGGCCATGGTTAGCCTGGCTGATATTTTTGGTGCTGAGGTGGGACTTTATACATCGTGGGATGCAATTGACCCCAATTTTAACTTTGCCACATTCAGCGGCTCCCAGCCTTCCACGACTAAATTTGGTCCTGCTTTTACCTTTTCTGCATACAACAGCTATCCTTCTACCTGGGCTGTGTTTGAACCCTCTTTTAACTTTGCAGCGAATCCTTTTCATGGGGCAAGACTTCCTTGTTTGCTTTTCCAGGGGCGAGGACGGGCGGCTGCTAAATGAGCACAGATAACAACTAAGCAGCAACCCAGGATTTGCTCACCAAATACTATGTGCTACATCCTGTTTTGACAGGTGATATCTGGCAGCTATCCAAAACAGTTGCAGGATGGTGACCAGGCACAAGATCACCACTGACATGTAAGTAGCATTTATTTATTTACATTCTCTTATATACCACATCAGTGCGGTTTACATTGAACAAACTGAAATTACATTGAACAGGGCATTATAACTTGGAGATAACTATTTTACAGGGAACATGGGCTATGGAGGGTTAAGTGGCTTGCCCAAGACCACAAGGAGCACCTGTGGGACTAGAAACCCCAGTCCTTCCGGCCCAAGGTTGCTGTCCTCTAGTGGGATTTGAACCCCCGACCTTCCGGCCTGAAGTACCTTGCCCCAACCACTAGGCCACTCCTCCTCCACTAGGCCACTCCTCCACTCCATTTATGTTTTCAGTTTGCCTGTCCATCTATTCATTTGTCAGACAAGAAGCCACAGCAGGCAGGCCGAAAAAATGAAAAAGGGAGCAATGAAGCCCCTATGTTTCTATATTTATTTGTTGTCATCTACTACATTAATATGAGAGGAGAAAGAAATCTGGAGGGGAGAGTGTTTGAGGAGAACTGATGGAAGGGAGAGGGCAGAGATGAAATGGAGAAAAGGAAAAGAGTTTTATAGTTAAAGTTTACCAAGTAGACACTGTTCCTTTCTTTATTGTACAAAGTTGCTTGTTCAATGTAAATGTTGTTTGCTTTGTTTGAAGTTCGATGTAAACCACTTTGATCTCTGTGAAAAACGGTATATAAATCCAGCCAAAAAAAATAACATAAAATAAATAAAGTAGTTAGCAGAACGCAGAGGACACTGGTAAATGGAGTCCACGCTGGGGACGGCGACCATCTCATAAGCTACCTCGCAGTCTGTGCTGCTACCAGTTCTCTTCAAATATCTGTCGACATTTCATAGTGACTTTAGGGGAACCACAGGCCACTGGGAGGTGTGAAAAAAGCTGGAAAAATGATTAAAACACTGCAGCACTTGAGGTTAGTTTTGGGAAAGATTCTCTGCTATTCTGTGAGAAGCTGAAGGCAACACTCTTGAGATATTTTGTGAGAAGTCTTTCTGTACCTGTTAATGTGAGTGTGAAGCTGTAATCGCAGGATTCTGAAGATAAGTGGAATTTAAGTGCATTAAATGAAATGAAAGGTGACACAGTTTCTGCTTCATAGAAACATTAGAGAATGTGGTAAATGGTGATTGTGAGGGCTAAGTGGTTACCCAGTTTTCCTCGCTGCAGGTAGGGATTTGCATTTTTTTATTTTTCAGTTTTGTACTATTTCATCTGAAAGCACATTTTAGATATTACATAGAGCTTGGAATTGAGACGTGGTGAACAAGGCTTCTAAAATGACCCTTTCTGTGTACAACAAATACTGTACACATTCACTTAACATAATGTGCACTAGCAAGGAACAGCCTGCGTGACAGTGTGTATACATGTGCTATTTCATTTAGAGGTTTATAGAAACATAGACAAATGATGACAGAAAAAGACCACATGGCCTATCTAGTCTGTCCTTCCATATCAACAAATACAACAGTCCCCTTTTTACCTTTAGAGATCCTCTGTGTTCGTCCCATGCTTTTTTGAAATCAGACTTGTCCCCTTCAAATATTAAAAGTTACTGTGTAACATGAAAGAATAGTTAGAAACTTAAGATGACATTTGGGGGTCCCAGAGCACTGTGCTACAATATTCCCGTTTTTCTCTGTCCCTTCTTAGATTACCAAGCCGGGTCCCTGAATGTATTCAGCAGTTTTTTCTTTTCTTTTTATATTTTTCATGAAATTCACAAGGCTTCACAAAAAAAGATCAAACAATGTACTGAATAATTGCAATTATCACCTGAAAATGGAAATAGATTAGGAATTTTTCCTGACATTTTGAATAATGATCAATTTAGCAGCAGGGAAAATGTTTCTTTAGCTCTGAAACCCAATAAAATTGAATCATCTGAAACATTTTTAAATGTTATCTATTTCAGGCCCGATATTCATTTGCAACAAAGTTAAAGTTTGCCACTGAACTTTAACGCTGGATATTCAATGCCGGGGTCATATGCAGCCCGGCATTAAATATCTGGGGTCGCCGCACAGCCAACGATTCTGCAGACGTTAACGGGCAACTGCAATATTGCCTTTGAATATCAGATCCTATGATTTTATCCTGTTGTTAACCGCTTACATAGTTTAAATTAAATGCAGTAGGTCAAACTCAATAAGCCAGTAACACAGTGGATGATAGTATAGACCAATGTGGCCCATGCAGTCTGCACAGTAAAGTAGTTAGGCTTGTAACTGCTGTGCAGTAGTATACACTTAGGGATATGTTTACTAAACCAGGCTAACGGTTAACCCGGGCTATCTGCCACTAGGTCCCATATTATTCAATGGGACCTAGTTGCAGATAGCCCGGGTTAACCGTTAGCCCCATTTAGTAAACATGCCCCTTAGTATTTTTAATTGGACTGTTAATAATCCTCCCAGTTTAGTTATATGTCCTCAGTGCCCCCCTCCCCACTCCCAAATTCTACCTGTTTCCAATCTCAGCCAACAGTCAAAGAGGGACCATCGTCCGTTCAGGTCATAGTGAAGAGGTAGAGTTTGCAGCTGAGTCATAACGATTTTTAGCCCACTATAAAACACAATTCAGTTTCTCTCTAGCTTAGTATACAAAGAATTAAAGCCCCATTTCGCACCCTTCCCATGCCCTGTTCAATATTCTTCCCTTACAACAGAAGCCAAAATGTTCTATGTCACTTGGATGGTGAATTTATGTAGTCAAGGTGATTTTCCCGTAGAATGCCCTCGTAACTCATTGCTGAGCTGATCCTTTCAACTCAAGGTTCTTTGTGCCTTCCCTTTTCTGTCACTAGAGTCTTACTTGCATAAGAAGGTAAATCTTTTATTCCTGCTGCATCTCCGGGCGCAGTGCTCGGTGCTGTTCAACACTTTGCTTTTTATCTCCAGCGATTTGTCTGTTCTAATTAGAGTGATCTCTGGTGTCTTTTTGTAGTCATGAAGTGCGTTTCTCCTTTTTCCTTTGCCCTCTGTGGGAAATGAAACAACATTGTCTCTGTTTAATATGTTGAGTCCTTCTCACATTAAAATTCAGTAAATAGAAAGAAGAGAAGAAGAGCAAATGTTAGAGTGGAGAAGGAAGTCATAAGTGATATATACAGTCATTGGATATCGTCATGGGCTTTCGCTGCCGAGTCTCTTGTCGGCAGGATGAGGGGTCATTACAGAAGACTGCAGACAGGTCTAATACCAGGGGACACAAAAATAAGCATTTACACATGATTCATTTCCTGTAATTTCCTTTCTTATAATAATGACAAGGCAAAAACATTCAGAAGTAAATTTCTAAATTATTATGAGTGATCACCATTACAACATTACTGAATCACCGACTCCTTGGAAATATCCAATGCGGAACCATACACAGACACTGTCTGCTGGCATTACCACTGTGGAAGAAAGGTTGTAACTTTATTGGACAATCCCAACCTATGCAAACTTGGAATAGGTACAGAGAAGTACAACCTTCCACTGGCCTTGGGCAAGTCACTTAGCCCTCCATTGCCTCAGAAAAATCCAAGTTATCAATGTCCCTCTTTAATGTACATTACCAAGTTTAGGTTACAATGTAAACCGCTTTGACTTAGCAGGGACGTTCCGGGGAGGAGAGGAGGCGGTTGATAACTGGGTGGCAGTGATACTGCATACTGCCCGTTTAGTGACCTGGGCTTAAAATATAGGCGAGGCAAAAGTAATATCACTGCTGCCTGATTATTGACTGTGGCTGAGATGCAATGTGGCAATCCCAGATATTCAATGCCAGGACCGCAAATGACCCTGGCGTTGAATATCCGGGGTTAGAGGTCAGCGGGAAGGGCTATGTGTCAAAGGGGCGCATAGCCCTCCTAACTCAGTATCGGGCCCGTGGTAACCAAGCCAGTGTTGCAAGCACTAGGCTACTCCTCCATTAGCTGACAACCCCTTGCTGCAGCAATTCCTCACACAATTTTGAACCCATCCAAAAGACCACATTTCATATAAATAGTCTTTTATTCTATTTTCATTGTTAACTTAATACCTGATTATCTTAGAAATGTGTGCAAACACATCAAAGTCTTCCTAAATGCATGTTCAGTCTGCCAAGAATTTTATTAAAACATTCTGTTATAAGACTGTTTCTCAAAAGCAGATTTTATTTCATATACAATGTGGAATAAAGCTGTAGACCTGAACAGTCAAACAATATGTTGCCTACAGCTAGGAGAGCTGGGCTCTGGTAATTAAAATATTTGCTTTAAGACTCTGTTTCTGTCACTGTGACTGGCACTATAGAGTAATCAGAAAATAATTCCGGTGTCACCCCTCCCCCCCAGGTGGTTCAGAAGCCAAGAATATGTTGCCAAAGCATCCCCCCAAAGACATAGCTGCATGCTTTTTTTTTTTAATTCAATCAAATTACAAAACAAATCAAATAAATCAGAATAAGCTAATACCACTGCAGGAAAAATTAAACCAAAATCCAGTAAAATTATTCTCTGAATAAGTCCACAAAGGAGGCATCAAATAATGTGTAGAAGTAAATAATGAATAAGTTAAGTCAAGCTAATTTGTCATAGTTCCAAGTTATACTTCTTCTGCATCATCTGCTCTTTATGATCTAAAACTGCTGATCAGCTTTGAAGAAAGTGCACGCATTAGAAACATACGAAATTATTTACTTACATGGATAACTTAAAGCACCAGTGCAACAGCTCGAGATGTTTATGATGCCACCTACAAACTTTTAATCCTTTCAGGCAAAAAACAATTTAAAAAGCCAATTGTGACTGTATTCCAAGAACAACATTACCAAAAGAGTAGATTTCACTAACCTCTGAAAGCGAATCTGCAGATAATTCAGAACAACACTAGGTGGTCTTTTACAAAAGGGCACTAAGGTGTGGCACCTAATGGGCTAATAGCTCCAAAACCATGGCACATTAGGTGCAGCGCCACTGAGTTAACTGACAGGGGCTTGGCAAGCTTGTTCCCGGCAATTCAGTGTGGAGCCCTTTGTCCTAATGAGGCACTTATGGCGTTAGGTGAGCCTGTGCTAATTGCAAGGGTCACAGCTGTGGCGTTTATCTTTCGTTACTGTGCAGTGATCAACATGTCCACTTGCTGTGCCAACCCACCCCCTTACCACCCCAAAATACACCATTCACAATGCGGAAATCAACACTCGCTAATTGTGCAGTAATTACAAAGTCCACTCGCTGCCCCAACCCACCCCCTTGCCATCCCAAAATACACCATTCACAATGCAGAAATCAACACTCGCTAATTGTGCAGTAATTACAAAGTCCACTTGCTGCCCCAACCCACCCCCTTGCCATCCCAAAAACACACCATTCACAGTTAGTGCAGAAATCAGCCCTCGCTAATTGTGAAGTGATTGCCATATCCACTCGCTGCCCCATCCCACCCCCTTACCACCCCCAAACACACCATTCACAGTTAATGCCGAAATCAATCCTTGCTATTTGTGCAGTGATTACAATGTTCTCTCACAGCCCCAATCCACCCCTTACCACCCCAACCACACCATTCACAGTTAGTGTGGAAATCAGCCCTTGCTAACTGTGCAGTGATCATCATATCCACTCTCTTCCCCAACTCATCCCCTTACCACCCCCAAGCACACCATTCATATTTAGTGCGGAAATCAATCCTTGCTAATTGTGTAGTGCTCTCCATATCCACTCGCTATGCCAACCTACCCCCTTACCACTGCAAAGCACACCATTCACAGTGCAGAAATCAGCCCTTGCTAATTGTGCATTGATCGCCATGTCTATTCGCTGCCCCAATTGCCCCCTTACCACACCCAAACACGCCATTCACAGTTAGTGCAGAAATCAGCCTTCGCTAACCATGCATTGATTACAATGTCCACTCACGGCCCCAATCCGACCCCCCTACCACCCCCAAACACACCATTCACAGTTAGTGCAGAAATCAGCCTTCACTAACCATGCATTGATTACAATGTTCACTCACAGCCCCAATCCGCCCCCCTTACCACCCCCAAACACAACATTCACAGGCTATATTCTGTTCATATGTAATTAGTCAGTGTTTAGTTTTCTTTGTAAATAATTACCCTGGTTACCCAAGTTTTTTGTTCCTGTTCTATGTAAAAATAATACGGATAATATGTATCTTATCTGATGTTTCATTGTTCTATGTAAACCGCGCTGACTGTAAATAGTGCGGTATATAAAAGTTGTTAAATAAATAAATAAATAAATAGTGAGGAAATCAGCCCTTGCTAATGGTGCAGTGACCGCCATGTCCACTCCCGGCTCTAATCCAACCCCTTACCACCCCAAAATACATCTTTCACAGTTAGTGCAGAACTCAGCCCTTGCTAATTGTGGAGTGATTGCCCTGTCCACTCCCACCCCCTTACCACCCCCAAACATACCATTCACAGTTAGTGCAGAAATCAGCCCTCGCTAACCATGCAGTGATCGCCATATCCACTTGCTGCCCAATCCCATCGCCTTACCACGCCCAAAAAGGTCATTCACATTTAGTGCGGAAATCAGCCCTTGCTGACTGTGCAATGATCGCCATGTCCACTCACAGCCCCAATCCACCTCCTTACTACTCCCAAACACACCATTCACAGTTACTACAAAAATCAGCCCTTGCTAATTGTGGAGTGATTGCCATGTCCACTCACAGCCCCAGTCCACCCGTTTACCATCCCCAAACACAGTATTCGCAGTTAGCGCAGAAATCAGCATTTGCTAACAGTGCAGTGATGACAATGTCTACTCACAGCCCCAATCCATCACCTTACCACCCCCACACACATCATTCACAGTTAGTGTGGAAATCAGCCCTCGCTAACTGTGCAGTGATAGCCATGTCCACTCGCTGCCCCAAACCACCCCCTTACCACCCCCGAACACACCATTCCCGGTTAGTGCTGAAATCAGCCCTCGCTGTCATGGTCCTGCCCTAGCTGACAATGCATGTCCCAGCATGCCTTCCAGATGTGCCGGAAGATGCATTGACAACTGGAGCCTTTTAGTAAAAGGTTTGGAATTTGGTGTTCACTTCCCCTCTTCATAACAGACATGAAAAGATGGGAGTAAGGACGACTCTGGAACTTCCAAATCTTCTCGAAGTTTAAGCCTGAAGTATTATAAAGCATAGGGAGATTCCTATATTATGATGCTTAGAAAACATTTCCATATTTTCTAGTTTATGAAACAAAATTCTCTCTTGAGAAGAGTTGCCAAAGTCTCTCTGATTTGTTTAACATCTTCCTAACAACAGTCACTCTTTGGGTCCAGCTTTCCACTTTTTGCTCACATTTTTGCAATCTTTTTTCGAACTGCACCACAACATCATGTTACAGTTCCAATTTAATAACAACTAATTTTTCTAGGCCATAGAACTGCAGATATATTTTGATCTTGAGGCATCAAATCAAATCAAACTATTAATTTTTGTAGAATTATCCTTAAATACTGTATTTTCCATATTTTGAAGGTTCCCTGAGTTTAAGTTCACATTAGAATCTTCTGGTTGAAAAGCAGGCTTACATCAAATCACTTGTAAAGATGCCCCTTCCAAATGTTCAGAAATCCATGCTGACATAGCTTCCTTCATCACTGTCATGGGACAGCAGTTCCTGTTTGGGCAACCAAAACCTTCTTTTTTTGTGTCTTTTGTGTAGAAATACCCCCCTGGCTCTGTAACTTAGGCCTCCTCCCCTCTCTCTACTCTGTTGTCCCCCCTATCATTTTATTTTTTTACTATTGATTTTGCTATTGTTATCCACCTAGATGCCATTTCGCCATAGCGGTATATCAACTAAACTAAACCAACTGTAATTGTAAACTTGTTGCCACCACTTTAATGGAGACCAGATATTTAATATCAAACATGTCCAATTTCTGCCGCTGAATATCCGGGCTGGATAAATACTGGAGATGCTAACTGGTTAGTGCCAATAAGCAGCTGCCAACTGGATAGCACAACGCAGTTAAGGTTGGGACAGCCATTCACCTGTCCTAGTTTTTGTCGATAGCAGCTGTCACTACGCCTTGGCTGTCCACAGACCATCCCAGTTCATGTCTGTTCAGCACTCTGTGGGAATATTGAGTGGCACTAAGCTGAATATCACTGTCACTGTGTTTTAGCCCATCTGCTAATCTGCTGAAGCATTTTCAAAAATGCCCTCAAATATATTGAGATCAAAAGATGTGCCCAAGTATCTTTAGGAGCTTGATTTTAAAACTTGCTCCTCCCCCACCCCCCTCGATTCCTCCAAAATAAAGGGTACACTATTTCTGATCCACTCATTGGTCAGATAAAAGCCTCTTCAGCCTCTGAACACTCCTGCTCTTTACTGGACACGATCCAGCTTCGGGGGTAGAAGCGGGAGATGAAAGCCCCTCCCGCTCCCCCCTCCAAGGCAGGATCATGCCACAGACCAGCTTTAAAAGGAAGCACCCCTCCAGACGTGCTAGTGCCTGGTGGGCCCACGCCTGAGGGCCTCACCAGAGGGTCTTTGGTGTGGCCCTTAAGCGAGGTGCTTAGGCACAAATAAGCACTCATTAAATTGACATTCCCCAGGTAAAATGAACCTCCTATCCACCTAAGCCAGCTGTTCAGAGATCGTTGTGGTGTGGGGTTCTTCCTCCCTTTTCTGAGCTGTGATACACAGAGAGAGGATATCCAATCAAAGCTACAAACACGTGATCTTCAAGCTACAAATGAGTGATTTTCAAGAATGCCAGGCTCATCCCCAAATGATTCCAGGACAAAGTAATTGCCTTTAAATTCCAGTGAGCTCTGGGGGGAATCCCTCTTTCAAGCCGGCACTGGGGCAGCAGCAGCAGCCCTGAGGGAGAGGAAGCCTGTATCTACTATCTACCAACAGTGGTTTGATCCAGCATCAAGGTGAGCAAAAGCCCTATGATCCTCTGGATTCCTCTCCCCCAAAGACTTCCCTGAGCAGCACGTGCTCCCTAGCTCCGCGTCCCAGATCAGCTAGCATCATCGGGGGAGAGCTTTAAATTCCAGCAAGCTATGGACGCACCTGTGCCTGAGGGCCTCACCAGAGGGCCCTTTGGTGTGGCCTTTAGGTGGGGAACTTAGGTGGAAATGCTGCTGACATTATCCTCATCTCCCGTGACAGCACCCTCTTTAAAACAAAAACTGCACATAAGAGAAGATTCCAATTAGGATTACTCCACAAAGCTCAATGGTAACACTTTGTTGTTCATTTTCTGTATAACCTTTGCTGTATCATTCACTCTGTAACTCATGGCAATTTAAAGGAATAGTGAAGACATCTATTATCCCAGCTCATTAAGCTGCCTCGAGCCCCGACCCACCAACTTAAACTAAACCCTCTTACTGCATGCATCCTAATCTAATACATCAAACACTACATTACCACACAGCCCTCAATCGTTGCTAAGCCATCCATCCCACTACAAAGGAACCTAAAACGGTATTCATAATCACTCTCCTCCTCCTCCTCCCTTCACAGATAACAAAAGCTCTTCTGTACAAACAAGAAACACACAATTACAATCCCATCCCAATCATACACAACCTCATCAGATATGATACACATCCTCAACCAACACTCTATAATCATAACCATAAATCATACCAAAGTAACTACCAACACAGAAATAGACTAATACAAATCCGAACCTCCCAGGTAAATACTACCCAAGAAACCCTTAAACCCCCACCCCACTAATGTGTATCTTCAGCAATGTAAGATCAGTATGAAATAAAATATCACTAATCAATGACCTAATTAAAGATGCCAATCCAAACATCCTTTGCAACACTGAAACATGGCTGCCACCAGCTGACAGTATATTATTAAACCAATTACAATGCTACGGATAAATCTATTCAACTGCTACCATGACTCCAAAACAGGTGGGGGAATTCTTATCCTGAGTAAAATAGAAATTAAACTTACCCTCTCTATCTCCACCAACCTAGATGGAATGGATGTTCTTAAAGTAGAAAACAGATACATATCCATTTGTCTCATTTACAGAGCCCCCTCACATGATAACAACAACCTGACTCCAATCCTAGAAGCAGCTTGCTCGGCAACACTCAACAAACCACTTGTACTACTTGGAAACCTAAATCTCCCATCCCTCAATCCCTCCCACGCTTCTAACTTCCTACATGCAATGTCAGAAATGGGATTCCAACAAATCATACACTCCCCAACGCACACAAGAGGAAACCTACTCAACCTAATCTCCCTACCAACCCCCATTACAAATAACTGCATGTCTATGCTCCCCATAATAAATGAAGTACCCTAGTCTGATCACCACCTGGTCACATTATACTTACCCATACTGTGATGAAGCTGAAGCCATTGAAGCTATAGACTTAGGAAAAAACACTGTTTATTATAAAGCAACTGACTCACAGAGGGTGCAGTTACCTAAACGTGCAGCTAGAGGGAGCAGGCATGAGGCTGCAGAAGCTAAGCTGACACACCCAGGTTTTGAGAATGCAGGAGCTAATCAGGTACACCTGAGTAGAGAGCCAGGAAGCTCAGTGGAGAAACGGCTTTATAAACAGTGCTCAGAAGGAAGAAAGCAGAGAGGATCTTGAGTTCAGAGAGGAACTGGGAGAGGATCTCGAGTTCAGAGAGGAACTGGGAGAGGATCTCGAGTTCAGAAAGGAACTGAGAGAGGACTACGAGCTGAGAGAGGAGCTGAGAGAGGACCTCAAGCTCAGAGAGGATCATAAGTTTGGAGAGGAACACAAGTTCAGAGAGGAACTGAGAGGGGACCTGAGAGAGGAACCTCACATACTGAAAGGCAGAGAAGCTTGGAGTACTTACAAGGAAGAGCTAAGTTCCAGGGAGGACAAGCCCGTTCCAGAAAGCTCCAGGAGCCAGTCTTCAGGGAAGACGGTGATAGAAGGAGACTGCCGGGTAGAGCAAATACCAGCAGAGCATGTCTCAAAGATCCAAGGTACAGTTATATTTCCTTTCCAAGATGTGAGCCAGCTCCTAGAAAAGCTTATAACCCAGAGAACCGTACTGATAGGAAACAAAGCTGGGAAGGGCTTGTGAAACCTTTACAGAGAGACGTAGTAAAAAGCCATAACAGTTATTTGCCAAACAAAGACCAGCAAGGCTGGGGAATATTGGAGAGATCTATTGAACTACAATCTGCCTTATCCTGGGAAACTCAGGACTATTTGACAACACGGCTGAACAGGAATCTATGCAAATAGAGGTGATAGAGCCAGAGCCGTTGCAGTTAGAGCACCCGATGGACTGCTCGCTCTGTGTTTCCAAGAGTCTAGAGTCTCTCACAGAATTGTAAATGGCAGGACATGCTTTAACATATCTTTTTGTTTTTGCTAAGCTGAAAGAAGAAGTTTCGTATTTGTTTTTCCTCTTGGTGTTGAAAACCTGTTTGAATGCAAAGAACTGTGAAGCGCCTGTAACAGTTACTGACTTTGTATATATTTTGGCATAAATCCTGAATTAAGGTACATTCTGTTTTGTCTTCCTGGAGAACCTTTGCGCAACAAAGGGAATAAAAACCATTTAAGTTTAACCCTGCACAAGGCTCACAACTATTTCTTTATGAAGTGAGACTACAAAGACCATGATGCACCTGGTCTAGAAACGTTTTTCCTTCTTCAACCAACAATAAATGTCCGCCCTCTCCTTTCTGCACACTGCCACTAGGAGGGGCTGTGACATAATGGTGTAGTTTTTGGGATAATTGCTGGGAAGCAAAAAGAAGAAACTGCCAAGTTCAAAGGAAAAGAAGCACTGAATGGAAGACAGAAGTGTTGTCACCAGTACTGCTGGAGGACGTTGGACACATCATTTGCTCAAGGCATGAGTCAACACCTGAAGCAGGTAACATGTAATTGGGCATAACCCGTGGTGGATTCAGGTGTGGGTATTGAGAAAAAAAAAAAAGGAAAGAAAAAAAGGGGGACTGACAAAAGAGTGCCAGTGCCACACTTGGGTTTTTTTCTCTCTCTCTACATTTCTCTCTAGGAAGTGGTCACCGTGGACCCAAAGGAGATCCTACAGTGGATGGTGGTACAATTTGACAAGCAGCGAGAGATGACTTGCCAAGCGCAGCAACAAGCGGTGTCGGCCATGCAGGCGCAACAAAAGCCCGTGTTGGAGATGATGGAGGCTTGCTTAGCTCTAACAGAAGACAGCACAAGCAGCAGCTCCTTCTCTTCAAGGACTAAATGCTATAGCCAGCAACAGTGGGGTAGGACCGTGGTCTTATGAGACACTGACTTTGGGAAAGTTGTCACCTAGCGATGATATTGACGACTTTTTGGAATCCTTTGATAGGATAGCGCATACCATAGGATGGCCAAAAGAGCAATGGACTATACGCCTGGCAACCTCACTCACAGGAGAGGCGTTGTCGGCATATAAAGCTATGCCCGCAGCCCTAGCGAATGATTATGCAGAAGTAAAAAAGGCTGTAAGGGACCGCCTTGGCTTAACTCCTTTGGTGTACAACCGGATGCTAAGAGCTACCCAACTTAAAGCGGGAGAAACTCCAAAAGCTTTAGGTCAAAGGCTTAAGAGCCTGGTGATAAAGTGGTTGAGGCCCGAGAGTAAGAGCATTGACACCATAGTTGATGTTATTGTATTAGAGCAATTCATGACTGCTGTGCCCAAGAAGGTGCAGACCTTCCTGATACTGTAGAACTGCCGTACCACTGAAGAAGCAATCCTATTAACAGAAAGGTATTTTGAAGCACAATTGGCTACTTGCAAAAGTGGTGAAGCTTCAAAGATGGCAGTAGAGGCTATGATGCAGTCATCAGAAAGGATGTCAAGGTATAAACCAGGAGGTTTGGAAACTGGTAGGCCTATGCCAGGAAATCACTCTGAGAAAAAGAGATGTTTTCTTTGTGGGAACATAGGGCATCTAAAGAGTGAATGTAAATCGCATCTGCACTTATAAGTGAAAATACAAAAATGTTGCGAGAAGGATTTTTGTTAGAGGTCAAAGTGCAAGGTATATCTGCGAATGCTCTTCTCGATTCTGGTGCAGACCAGAGCATGATCTCTAAAAAGCTCTGGCACACAATTGAAGATCAAGCTGAGTCCGCACCGAATCGAGCAGAAGGAAAAGTAAAAATTAAATGCATTCACGGTGCTTCTTCTTTCTATCCTGTATACAACTTGATAGTAAAAGGTTTAGGGATAGAAAAGGACATGCTACTAGCTGTAGTTCCAAAATTGCCTCATGATTTGGTGCTAGGTAGGGACTGGCCCCAATTTAGAAAGGGGTTGGAAAAGGGTCTATCTTCCCAGGAAGCCCTCGTATCCACACGCACCCAATCTAAAGCTCCAGGCAAGATCTCCGAACCCCAGGATGAAATGCTAGCTGAGTTGCCCTCACACGAAGACCCAATATCTGCCCCACCTGAAGGGAATAGGAAGCCTAAGGCAGAAAAACGCAGGGAGAGGAGATGCCGCTCTCAAGGGAGAGCTGAGTTAGAGGCCGGGCAGGGATTGCCCTGGGTTCCATCGGAGTTGGTAGAGAGGTTTCCATCTTTCGCCAAAGAACAGAAAGCTGACCCCGCACTCGCTAGGGCATTCGAGTATGCCCAGGTGGGAAAGGATACCTTCCCCAGGTTCATTTTGGATAAAGAGGTGCTGTACAGGGAAAGTGTAGATCCTCAGACTGGATCTGTCCGTAAGCAACTAGTAGTGCCCGCTGCTTTTAAGTCCCTGGTTTTGAGGTTAACTCATGATCACCCCGTAGGAGGTCACAAAGGGATACAGGGGACCCTAGACCAAATACTATCGTGGTTTTACTGGCCAGGAGTCTTCAAAGAGACCTCGCAATTTTGCGAGTCATGTTCCTCCTGCCAGAGAGTAACCTCTGTCCGACCACCCGAAGTGCCCTTGTTTCCGATTCCGGTTATATCGGAACCCATTAGAAGAATAGCTATCGATATAGTGGGACCTTTATTGAAGACACCTAGAGGTTTTCAATATATACTGGTCATGGTGGACCAAGCCACAAGATTTCCGTGGGCTATTCCCTTAAGGAATATATCGGCCAAGACTATAGCTTCGGAAATAGTAAAACTATTCTGTGAAATAGGGTTTCCACAGGAGGTACTAACCGATAGGGGCAGTAACTTTATGTCAAAGTATTTGGCCCAGGTGTGGGATGCCTTTGGCATACGACACGTTTAAGACAGCTGCCTATCATCCTCAATGCAATGGCTTAGTAGAGAGACTAAACCAAACTATAAAGCAAATGTTAAGGCGTGCTTAGACGGTGAGATGGCCGAATGGGATACCATGCTCCCATTTATACTATATGCTTGCCGAGAATGGACACAAGTTTCTTTGGGGACTTCGCCCTATGAGCTAATGTATGGACGTACCCCACGGGGGATTTTGGATATACTCTGCGAACAATGGGTAGAACCTGTTCAAAAGGAGATAGGAGAACCCCAGTTTTTGCGAGACTTGAGGAGTCGTCTACAGAGAACCTCCCATTTCACAGAGGAGACATTAAAGATTAGTCAAGGGAGACAGAAAAGATATTATGATAGGGATACAAAACCCCGCCAGCTATCAGTAGGTGAGAAGGTGATAGTAATGGTAACAGGGGCTACCCCAAAATTTGAAACCCGATGGAGGGGACCATATACAGTGGTTAAACAGATTGGTCCAGTGTCATATATGGTAGAGAATAAGAATAGTCGTCAGCAAGTCTACCACATTAATGTCCTCAGACCATGGCATGAGCGGACGGCCCTAGTTACCTTAGCTGGAGTAGTGCCGAGGAAACAGAGATTGTATAGGGTCGAGCCCAGAGCAAGGAAGAGGTATCACAATGCAGAGGCCAGGTCACAGATTATGTGCTATGCAGGCGATGCAAGGCCAGCCCGTAATATCTTAAGAGGGGGGATATGTGATGAAGCTGAAGCCATTGAAGCTATAGACTTAGGAAAAAAACACTGTTTATTATAAAGCAACTGACTCGCAGAGGGTGCAGTTACCTAAAAGTGCAGCTAGAGGGAGCAGGCATGAGGCTGCAGAAGCTAAGCTGACACACCCAGGTTTTGAGAATGCAGGAGCTAATCAGGTACACCTGAGTAGAGAGCCAGGAAGCTCAGTAGAGAAACGGCTTTATAAACAGTGCTCAGAAGGAAGAAAGAAGAGAGGATCTTGAGTTCAGAGAGAAACTGGGAGACGATCTCGAGTTCAGAGAGGAACTGGGAGAGGATCTCAAGTTCAGAAAGGAACTGAGAGAGGACTATGAGCTGAGAGAGGAGCTGAGAGAGGAGCTGAGAGAGGACCACAAGTTTGGAGAGGAACACAAGTTCAGAGAGGAACTGAGAGGGGACCTGAGAGAGGAACCTCACATACTGAAAGGCAGAGAAGCTTGGAGTACTTACAAGGAAGAGCTAAGTTCCAGGGAGGACAAGCCCGTTCCAGAAAGCTCCAGGAGCCAGTCTTCAGGGAAGACGGTGATAGAAGGAGACTGTCGGGTAGAGCAAATACCAGCAGAGCATGTCTCAAAGATCCAAGGTACAGTTATATTTCCTTTCCAAGATGTGAGCCAGCTCCTAGAAATGCTTATAACCCAGAGAACCGTACTGATAGGAAACAAAGCTGGGAAGGGCTTGTGAAACCTTTACAGAGAGGCATAGTAAAAAGCCATAACAGTTATTTGCCAAAACAAGACCAGCAAGGCTGGGGAATATTAGAGAGATCTATTGAACTACAACCTGCCTTATCCTGAGAATGCTCAGGACTATTTGACAACACGGCTGAACAGGAACCTATGCAAATAGAGGTGATAGATCCAGAGCCGTTGCAGTTAGAGCACCCGATGGACTGCTCGCTCTGTGTTTCCAAGAGTCTAGAGTCTCTCACAGAATTGTAACCGGCAGGACATGCTTTAACATATCTTTTTGCTTTTGCTAAGCTGAAAGAAGAAGTTTTGTATTTGTTTTTCCTCTTGGTTTTGAAAACCTGTTTGAATGCAAAGAACTGTGAAGCACCTGTAACAGTTACTGACTTTGTATATATTTTGGCATAAACCCTGAAGTAAGGTACATTCTGTTTTTGTCTTCCTGGAGAACCTTTGTGCAACAAAGGGAATAAAAACCATTTAAGTTTAACCCTGCACAAGGCTCACAACTATTTCTTTATGAAGTGGGACTACAAAGACCATGATGCAACTAGTCTAGAATAGTTTTTCCTTCTTCAACCAACAATAAGTGTCCGCCCTCTCCTTTCTGCTCGCTGCCACTAGGAGGGGCTGTGACAATACATATGACCTTTATATCTATATCAACCACAGAACCACAACAAAGGAAATTTGCCCACTTCAATAAAGAATCGTTCTTAAATAAAGCTCTGCCACAACTTACAACCAATTCCAATGACATTAACAACTCTATAATTACATGGAACAACTTCATACAAAATGCTTCTACTCCCCCCATTAGACCCACCAGGCAAACAACAAAAAGATTGGAAAAATGGTTCACCCATTAGCTTACTAAACTAAAAAGACAACTAAGAAAGCAAGAAAAAAAAAAACGGAGACTCACCAAAACACAAGAAAACAAAACACTCTACCTCAACCTACTTACAACTTACAAAAATGCCATTAATAATGCGAAAAACAAATACCACACTAAGATAATAAACTATTCCTTAAACCGTCCCAGAGAACTATTCGCAATTGTCAGATCACTTACAAGAACTGGTCAGGCTGAATCAGAAATGGGTAATATCCACCCGCAAACTCTTTCCAAACATTTTGCAGAACTACTAAGAAATAAAAACCCCAACCGTATCCTCCTCCAAACTGAACAACCAACAAATATCAACAATTGACAGAAGTTTTACCTAATTGACCAAAAACACTTACTACACATAATTTCTAAAATAAACGCCACAACCTCCCCCCTCGATCCATGCCCGGTTTCATGGATCAAATCCACAAAGACCAAATTAGCACCTTATCTCTTAAACATAGTCAACCAATCCCTCTCACAAGGTAGTATGCCTACTGATCTGAAATGCACATCCATTCACCCTATTCTAAAGAATAAGTCACTAGATACAAAATATCCGAATGCATACAGACCCTTAGCCAGTATCCCGTTTATTACGAAAATAATTGAAAAAGTAATCCAAATACAACTTCAGGATTTAATCGATCTAAATACCCCCCTAGATACATACCAATTTGGATTTCACCCTTTCCACGGTGTGGAAACCCTGTTGATATCCCTAATGGGCAATCTTATCAGAGGCACAGACAACCTTAATCGAGCATTTATCCTCCTTTTTATTGATATCTCATCAGCGTTTGACAACCTTACCACACCACCCTAATTACAAGACTGTCACAGATTGGATTAGGAGGCACAATCCTACATTGGTTCATATCATACCTCTCAAACCATAAACGACGTGTCCAAGTAGGCCAGGAAACATCAGATACATTCCCCCAAGACCAAGGGATACTGCAAGGATCAGCACTTTCAGCTTTACTTTTCAGTCTATACCTACAGCCAATTACTAACATTTTCAAAAAATACAGCATCGAATATTACATTTACACAGCTGACATTATGTTGCCCCTCCCAATAGACATAAACAACATTAACTGCAACATACTCTCAGAATGCATCAAAGAAACTCAATCCTGGTTGATCACCAGCAATCTGAATATAAACCTCAAAAAAATGAAGCCTTATATTTTTCAAGGAATCAAAATTTCACCCCTCCCCCCCAAAAAAAACCTCAATCACAATTAATGACGTGACTCTCCTAGTTGAGCAGGAGGTAAAATACCTTCCTATAATATTAGATGAATCCCTCAGCATGATACCCCATCTAAAACAAACAGTTAGAACCGTCTACTTCAAGCTAAAATCTATCCAACACCTAAGGCCTCCATTTCATACCCAAGATTTCAGGTCAGTAGTCCACGCTCTCATTATACCCTATGCAGACTACTGTAATAGCCTGTTACAGGGCCTACCAGAAAAAACCCTTAACAATCCTCCAAAGAGCGGAAAACGTAACAGCAAGAATAGTTTACAAGGCCCAACTGACTGAACATATAACCACGATCTTATACGACCTTCATTGGCTCCCAGTAGGGAGCCAAATAAAATACAAGCTGCTGATAACAACATTCAAACTGATCAACAACATAGCTCCATCATACCTATCTGCTCTCATACAAACCCAACCAGACTCCAGATCCCGTAGACAAAATGCAAAACACTCACTGGCAACACCAACCTCTGTACGCAAGATAAAACAGTCCACCAGCTCCAGAGCCTTCTCCTACACTGCTCCTAGTCTCTGGAACTCACTGCCATTATCAATCCGTGAGACCAAAGGCCTACAGTTATTCAGAAAGGAAATCATACCTCTCTACTGAACACTACAGTAACACCAATGATAAGCCAACCTCACAAACACCTAACTCACCACACCTTATGATCACCACCCAACTCCCTGTACCCCCCCAATCAATAACCCCTATTCATACCTAAACTCACAGAAATACACACAAACAATAAACTGTAAATAGTTACTAGTCGTCAGTTCAGACATCTATGTATATAAAGCATTCTCTTCATGTTAAATGTACCTATGGCTCTATGTAAATAGTTTATTGTGTTAAATATAAACCGCCCCTGATTTCTGGAAGGAGCGATATAGAAGAACCAAATAATAAATAAAATAAATAAAATTTATCCAGTGAACAAGAGATGGTGTTTTCGATGTTTGAAGGGAAGCTTCAGTTTAGCCAGATCACACTGAATATTATGCTGGACATACACAGCTCTGTACAATGGTGACAAGTCATTCCTGCCCCAAAGAACTTGCAAGCTAAGTGGGGACCTGAGGCTTGGGTTTAGGGAATTGAAGAAGATACAAGCTATTTAAAACTAAAATCCTGCAGCCGATACCTCAAGATAGCCTTGATATTGTTTACATCATATCTGTTTCTGGAGCTGGTCTGAATTGTCCTACAGGAGCGGGCGGGGGGGGGGGGAATAGTAGTAGGGTTTTTTTGTTCTCGTTTTAGTTGAACCTGGTTGATGTAACCTATGTTTTGTATGTTAAAATGAAAATAAACTTGTTAAAAAAAATCCTGACACTTAAGGAAGATATTCAAACATTTGAAAATATCATTGCGTTGTACACATAAGCAGTGCTGGTATTCAGCCAGTTTGTACCAGTTTGGCGGATCCTGTCTCTAGAATTTTTAAAGTTCACTAAACCACTTAGCAACACCCAGCAGGACTTTTAAATTTAAAGGAGCCTCAGGTGCATTCAAGACCATGGCCATACTCGCTGCTTCCTGCCTGTCGTGCCTGTGCAGTTTGCCTTCTGTCGAGGTGGAGGGGGGAGGAGGTCTGCTTCCAGAGCACAAGAGTGAGCTGTTCTGGCCACTGGAGAAACTGGAAGTACCCTGCTCTGTATCCATGATGGAAGACAATACAAGGCAACCAAGCAGTAGGCGACGGGGTCATCACACTCACACCGGTTCCCGTGTCATGTCTGAGACATGTCCCCAGCAAAGAAGAAGCCGGAGTTCCAAATTCAGGAGATCCTGCAGCAACTACCAAAACTCCTGGGCTAGTACCAATGCACATATTGCTTCAAAGGTCTTTGTTAGGTATCTTGTCCTCTCTTATCTCTCCCTACACCCCTCCTCGGGAACTCAGCTCTTCTGGCAAATCCCTTCTATATCTGCCTTTCTCTTCTATTGCCAGCTCCAGACTTTGCTCCTTTCACCTTGCCGCTCCTTATGTCTGGAACAAACTACCTGAGTCTGTATGTCAGGCGCCTTCTCTGACCCTTTTCAAATCCAGGCCAAAAACTCACCTCTTCGCTGCCGCTTTCAGATCTTAACTCACCTAATGTCCTTTGTGTTTCCTTGGGTCCACAAAAAAAACAGCACTAGCCACTCAACCGAGCAGGAGCAAAGAAAAGAAGCGGCAGATGCACACCCAATAAACTTAAAAACTTTATTAAACCAAAGGGGTGGCCAAAACCCAACACAGGTCGTGTTTCGTAATCACTTCATCAGGGGCTATCCAGGCACACTAAAAAACAAATTATATAAATTAATAAAATCAAACTTAAAAACAAAAAACATATGAGAATAGTGGGTTAAAAAAATTAAAATAAAAATGAAAATAGTGAAAATAAAATTATAAACATTAATATAATAAAAGCATAAAGGCCAAAATGGACTATATCAATGAACAGATATCTTAAGAACCTTAATAAAAATCATAAAGACCATATATAATCTAGACGTATCTAACATATTCGATTGACCAACCGCTCCATAAATAAAATAACACATAAAATTCATTTATATACACATATAATTGAATATGAAAATATGTATAATATAAATAAATAAATAATTAAAAATATGAACACTAATTGGAATACAAAAAATAATAAAATAACTAAAACATTTATAATTATAAAATACATTATACAAAATTGCACAATAAAATATAAAACACAACTATAGGCCATTGCGAAACAAGAAGGGATGAGGAGACTAAAAGAGTAGGACCGATCCAAAACTAATTGTGTAAATGCTGATTAAATCACATACTATAAAGATGGATATTACCTGTGGGTGTGAAGTACAAAGACTCCACCAGGTTCGATAGAAAAACTGGCAGATACTAATATCAGAATAGCTTCTAGAAAAAATAAAAATAAAAATAAACCCATGACCCATATGCCACATTGGAAAATAATGGAAGTTATGTTAGTTATTTAAAACATTATCTTGCATTGCAAAGGTAATAACAGATAAAATTATAAGTATGTATTACAAAAAACCATGGCTATTGCCCCCATAAAAATATAAATTATGTATCTTTATTTTAAAATCTAAACGTGCTAACCCTCATTAAAATTCATAATCATGAATATAACCAGTACTAAACCCATACTCTAATTGAGTAAATTAAAATCATCTTTGTGAAGGACTCAATGAACATTAATTTAACTATATTTCCAAAAAACTGTAGATGTTACTCTCATAAAAATGTATAAATAAATAAATATAAAAAAATATAAAAAATATATTTTAATACTATACCTATTAAAAAACTCATGAGCAAAACATGGTCAAAAAAAGGGGGGTGGAAGGGCTCAATGAACATAATATAATTACATTGTTATATTTCTATAGTTATAAAACAGTAGGGGCTATAAATCTTGCCCTTATAGAATAAATATATTCTTTAATTTTAAAAGGTAAATGTTATACTCATAAAAATATAAATATATTACTTTATTTTTAAATATAAAACTTTTTTAAAAAGCTATACTCATTAAGGTGACCATGAGCATGAACATGACCTATGAAAGAACAAAATAGGCTCAATAAACGTAATATAATTGTATAGTTATATTATTTTAAAATATTAAAGGCTATAAATATTGCCCTTATAAAAATAAATAAATAGATTCTTCTATTTTAAAATATAGAAGGTTTTGGATGCTATCCCCACTAAGAACTAATGAGCATAACCATAACCAATCATAAATGATACAACAATTGAATGAATGAGAATCATCATAATAAAAGGCATAGTATATAGAATATATGAACAGGAGAGGGTGGGTTATCTAAAAAAATGTAGAAATCTTATATAAAATAAACAGAACAAACTCCCATCGGTTGTTGAAACTAATAAAAACGCATTGAACACCTAAAAACATAATGGAACCTTATAAAAATCAAAAAAGAAGAATCAGAAGATATTCAAAAGCAATTCAAATAGAATTATAGACTCATTAAAATCTTTCTTGCCTTTATAACATCCAGTGGACTCCTTGCGCCACGTTATCCACTCAGAGTTTCAGACGCATTAACCGGAAAACCTTAAAAGTGACACAAATATATTAATACAAAGTCGAAAATACCGGGTGCAAGGAAAGTCCAAATAAACGCTGAACCAAGAGGCACGTTTTAGTGTATTCAAAATCAAAAAACAAAAAATGATCAGTGCCCGATGGAATGAATGCTAACCTAACTATTAAAAGGCTATATTAAAATAAACCGAACTGCCATAAAAAATAGATTTATGCTTAAAAATGAGGCGTTTAAACAATCGTGTAAAGGAAACTCAAAGAGCATTTCGTATAAAAAACAAGAAGCTATTGAGTAAACAATTACCACCAACCAGGGAGGGGGGGGGGGGAAGAAGAAAAACACCAATTCTGACGATAACCTTAAAAGGGGTTTTATGGTGGACAAAGGACTTCCTTTAAACATCGAGGATTTTAAAAACTTCATTAAAAATACTACAAACCATGATGGTGAATTTCATACATGATTGTAGAAATCTAACAAATACCAAACCTGCTACTTTTCAACACTAAAAGAGTAACAAACCAAAGAACCATCTGTAGCAAGCCGTTTGAAGTTTTTCAAAGAGTTGGAGAACGCCGACACATGCGCATTAAAAAGGAACCTGAACCGGAAGTATGACGATAAAGAGCTTTAAAAAAATGAATGGAAAACATCAACTACAAACACTGATCCTTCACTAAATTTAAAACCCACAGATAAAATCCTAGTGACATGCACTAGCTAAAAGATTTTATATAACAATGTATGGTGCAACCAAATAAGTTAACCTTTAATTGTCTGAGGCAGGGAAGGAAGGGGAAGAGGGGGGGGAAAAGGGAAGGGGGGGGAGGGGAGGGGGGAGAGAGAGGGGGAAAGAGGGAGGAAGAGAGAGGGGGAGGGGGGGAGGGGGGGAGGGGGGAGGGGGGGAGGGAAGGGGAAGGGGGAAGGGAAGAAGGAGGGGGAGGGGGGAGGGGAGGGGGGAGGGAAGGGAAGAAGGAGGGGGAGGGGGGATAGAGAGGAAGGAGGGGAGGGGGTAGGGGGGATAGTGTGTAGGGAGGGGAGAAGGGGATGGGGGGGGAGGGGGGGAGAGGAAGGAAAGGGGGAGGGGGAGGAGGGAGAGGGGGGGAGGAGGGAGAAGGGGAGGGGGAGGGGGGAAGGGGGAGGGGAAAGGGGAGAAGGGGGGGAAGGAGGGGGAGGAAAAAAAGGGGGGGGAGGAGGAGGGGGGGAAGGGGGGGAGGGGGGAAGGGGGGAAGGAGGATGTGCAAAGGGTACAGCTAAACCTGCGAATCTCAAGACAACAATAAAGACTCCTAAAGGAACACGGATAAATCTTTTTCTAAATTTAAACCCCGAGGGGTGAACGTATCCAACAAAAAAATGTATCTCTGTTCGAGCCTTAATAATGTCTTCTCATTGTCCCCACCCCGCCAATTGGGTATGACCTTCTTGATCACAAAAAAACTTAAATCAGAGAGAGAGTGATTCTTCTCAAGCCAATGCTGGACAAGTGGTTTATCTTCTAACTTTCTTCTGATGCTACTCTTGTGCTCAACGATCCTGACACGTATTGTACGTTTAGTCTTACCAACGTATAGCATCTTGCATGGACATATAATAACATATATGACATTTGTAGTGTCACAATTGGAGTGATCATGTATGTAATGTTTTTTCTGGGTGGTGGGATGTGTAAAGAACTTTCGAACCGGAAGGGAATGTGTACAAACAGAGCAGTGCCCACACTGATATTGACCTTTATAACTTGAAAGGGGTTTTCTCTCCGTAAGAGCCGAAGAAACAAGAAGATCCCGGAGATTAGCACTTCTTCTATGTGCGACCATTAAATCTAATTTTTCAAAACCTGGAATGGCTTGTATCAAGTGCCATTCTTTTTTGAGAATATCTATAATCTTGTGAGAAACCAAGGAATAATTCAAGGGACAGACCATTTTATCCTGGCCTTTTTTCTTACCATGTGGTCTAAGTAAATCTGCCCTTGACGAATCTCTCGCTCTAACATAGGCTTTATTAATAGCACAAAGAGGATAGTTACGTTCTTGAAATCGCTCTCGCAAAGCTACAGACTGATTCTCAAATTCTTCGTTCAAGGTACAGATCCTCCTAACTCGTAGGAATTGTCCTACCGGTAAATTATTTTTAAAAGCAGGATTATGAAAACTTGAATGATGAAGAAGGGTATTGCGGTCGGTCGGTTTTCTATACAACGTTGTAACAAAACCTGACCCCTCTCTCTTAATCAATAAATCCAAATAAGAAATCTTAGTCACATCAAAGGTAACCTGAAACCGTAAATTAATTTAAGTCCGAGCGCGGAGTCGCGAAGGACGCCGGTAACCGGGCGGTAGGCCCGGTCCCGGTCCGTCCTCCGGCTCGAAGAAGGAAGAGGGGGTGGGGGGGAGGGATGAGGAAGGAGCGTGGAGGCTGCTGACGCCGGCAGCAACGTTTGAATGGATTGGCTCCGCAGATGGGGAGAGCGGAGCCAATCAGAGCTGCCGGCGTTAGACGAGGATTTTTAAAGAAGGAGCCACTGATGCTCCCCCCCTTTTCGTCGGCAGCGATTCCGGAGACGGTAAGCCTTCGGGTGTCGACGTCTTAGGGAGAGTACCGGGCAAATAACAATCGGGCAGCGTGGGAAGCGGGGTGCACGCTGGTTGGGACAGCCGGGTACGTTTATGGGGCCTGTGTGGTGTTCGGGGGGGGTGTTGGTGCGGGCTTGGTGCGCTCTACGGCGTTTTTTGCTGCGGCGGTCTGGTCAGCTGAGGGCTCAATTTGAAGGGGGCTAAAGGGGTCTTCGGGGCAGAAACTTAAAAAAAAAAAAAAACAACAACAAAGAAACAAAATAATAAAGATCAATAAGAGTTTTTGCTGGGGGGGCTGGTCCTCATTGTTGAATGGCACGTGGAGTGAGGGCTGGGGCAGCTGGCCCTGATAGGGCGGCGCAGGCAAAGGGTACTCAAGCGGGTAATAGGGCTGGGGCTCCAGGGAGGGGGGGTAGCGGGGGGGCCGGGGTCAGCGAGGCACGGCCAGTCGGCGGCTGCCTCGGGCAAAGGCACCTCCGCGTGGTCGGGGAGAAGGGTTGTCATTGGTGCGGGGAAGAGGGGCTGTGGGACCCAGAGCGAAGCGGCAAGCTAGGTGGGGACAGTCTCAAAGGGGAGGTGAGGGAGCTGATCCTGGGCCTTCGCCCGGGGTTGTAAATGAACTTGGATCTGCTAGGGATGGGGAGGAATTAGTGGGGGGGGGGCATGAGCAGGAGCAAGGGTGTTTAACGCGGGGAGGATGGGGTTATGGGTCTATGGGAGTTGGACCTATGGTCGGGCCAGCGGGTGCACAGCCCATAAATCCTAGCGACAGGGCGTACTGGGAGAGTGTGCAACGGGGCCATGGTGCCTATGGGGCATGGAGTGGTCCCTCTCCATGGGGACACTGGTTAGGGGGTGGGCAAGGTTCTTCCAGAGCTGAATGGTTGGATGCATGGCAGCCGGGGTGGTCTTCGCCTGTTCCCCCTCCCCCTCTTTTTTTTTTCCTATTATGTCTCCACAGGGTCCACCGCCATTATCAGGGAGGACCGACAGTGGACTGCGGCGAGTAGAACGAGTGAATTCGACTTTGATACGGCAGCGGGAGATGCCCAGTGAAGGTGCGGTTCGAGAGGCTGGCGGACAGGAGCAGGATGCGGGGCTCAGTGCCGTGGATGTGGGCCCTGATGAGGTGGTGGCGTCGGTGACTGGTGTTGCAGGTGAGTTACAGGTGGATTCGGGTGAGCGGAGTAGAGGGAGTGGTAAAAAGGGTGCAAAAAGGACAGCAAAACGGAAACATTCCTGTAGAAGGCGTCACAGGGACAGTTCTTCGTCGGCTTCGTCCTCGGATTCGTCTTCTTCGGTGACGTCATCGGAAGATAGCATGTGTCGGCAGGGGAAGGGTGACACAACGGTCTCAGGGAGGAGTACAGAGGGTGGTTTGCCTTCGGCAGTGGTAATTTCAGAGTTATGGGAGGGAGTGCCACGGAAGTTGCGACAAAAAATTAAAAAGCGGCGTTATATAGATATTTTCCGGTTGCTAGAAGGTCGCAAACGATCGGGCGAAAGTAGGAAAAAACGTAAGGAGGATGAAAAGGCGGGGCGTATTAAGAAAGTTTCGAGAAATGTGGTCAATTGGACACGGGCTTTTTTGCGTTTGACTAGTGTTTGGGGACAACATTACCCGGGACAATACGAGAGGCTTTTATCCTACGCGGATTCAATCTTGGAGGCGTCGCAGACGCATGAAGGATGGTCATGGTTAAACTATGACGAGAAATTTAGAGACAAGATGGAAGGGAATAGACTTGTGTCTTGGGGTATGCAGGACATCAATTTGTGGTTGACCCAGATGTCGGCCAGGAGTGGTGTCGGAGGAGGGGTAAAAGGGGCAGTCGTCAGCGGGGGGGGGACGGGTCGGTCCTTTCGTGGGGGGGGAGCGAGTTTCGTACAGCAGCGTACAGGGGGCAATGGGGCAGGTGACCTTTGCTGGAGGTTCAACAAGACCTCGTGCCCTTTCCCAGATTGCAAATTCCGGCACGTCTGTTCCCTTTGCGGGGGAGCGCATCCAGCCGTTAAATGTGTCAAAAAAGGGAGCTCCCTGCCCCCTACTTCTGGCACAAAGTAATGCAAGGTTTGGCCTCGCCCCTACGCCTGTTAGAGTGTCAGTATTGAATGCATGGTTGGGCCAGTACCCTCGACAAACCGATAGAGAGGCTTTATATTTTGGTTTTAATTATGGTTTTGTAATCCCGGTATGTGGGCAAGTGGGGGGGTCGGTGGGGCGGAATTCAGTGTCTGTGAAGCGATTCGCCTCGGTGGTGAAAGAAAAGTTGGCGGCGGAATTGTCGCTTGGTAGGGTAGCGGGCCCATTTGTCAGTCAGCCATTCGAAGGAATGGTGATTCTCCATTGGGTATCATACCAAAGAAGGAGCCGGGGAAATTCCGCCTGATACATAACTTGTCCAGCCCCATAGGAGCTTCGGTCAATGACTGTATTCCGCGGGAATTATGTTCCGTGCGATATGCGTCTTTTGACAAGGCAGTGAACCTAGTACGATCCGCCGGGCGTGGGGCACAGATGGCAAAGGTAGATATTGAGTCGGCGTTCCGGCTACTTCCAGTGCACCCGGCGTCGTTTTACTTGTTGGGTTTTTGCTTTGAAGATGGTATATATTTTGATAAATGCATGCCCATGGGCTGTGCCATCTCGTGTTCATACTTCGAGAAGTTTAGTACTTTTCTACAGTGGGCACTTGAACGTAAAGTTGGTATAGCGCAGGTGGTGCATTACTTGGATGATTTCTTATTTGTGGGATCGGAACACTCTGAGGAATGTCGTGTATTGCTGGATGGTTTTGTGGATTTGTCCAAGGAATTGGGAGAAGTACCGTTGGCAAAAGAAAAGACGGAAGGTCCTACTACGCGGATTACTTTTTTGGGGGTGGAGCTTGATTCAGACTTCATGGTGGCACGGCTTCCACAGGAAAAAATTTGCGGATTGCGGGTGTTGGTGGCCAATGTGCTGGCATCATCGTCCTTGACACTGAAGGAGGTGCAAGCTTTGTTAGGCTCGTTAAATTTTGCTTGTCGGGTGATACCGATGGGCCGGGTATTTTTGAGGCGTTTGGCGGCAGTTACCGCGGGGGTGCGTAGGCCTCATCATCATCTGAGAGTCTCGAAGTCAATTAAGGCGGATTTGCGGATTTGGCAGGTCTTTTTGGAAGAATTTAATGGGACCACAGTTTTACTGGAACCGGAGCTCAGTAGTGCGGATTTGCAATTGTATACTGACGCGGCGGGGGGCATAGGTTTGGGCATTTACTTCGCTGGGGCTTGGTGTGCGGAGCGTTGGCCGCAATCCTGGTGCGAGTCGCAGCTTACCAGTAACATAACTTTTTTGGAACTGTTTCCCATCTTAGTTGCCTTGGAATTGTGGCCTGATAGATTTGCTAACAAAAAGGTTTTGTGGTGGTGTGACAATGAGTCAGTAGTCCAGGTAGTGAACCATTATTCACCGCACTGTCTTTTGGTGGCTAACTTGATGAGGGAAGTGATTTTAGCTTGTTTGCGGTTAAATGTGTACTTGAGAGCTCAACATATTCCGGGGTATGCTAATTCCATCGCTGATTCTCTTTCTCGTTTCAAGTTCGAGCAATTCCGTCGATTGGCACCACAAGCAGATGCAGAAGGAAGTGCGGTCCCTTGGAAGTTATGGAGTCTTGGCCATCCGGAATGAAAGACTTGTTGCGGTGTTCTGTAGCAGCTGGCACCTGGGCGGCGTATCGGCGAGGATGTCAGAAGGTGGTGGAATTTTTGGAGCGATCGGGTTGGTGGTCTGGGCCGGTTTCACCTCAGTTGCTGGGGCAATATGTGGTATGGGCAAAAGAGAATGGAGTGACTCGCTCGGCAGTGCGCAGTCATTTGGCAGGCTTCGAGTACTTTGCGAAGGCAGTGGGTTGGGATTTCCCGTCAGGGGGTGCCTTGGCCCGTCGGCTCTTGCAAGGATGGGGTCGGGCAGTGCCTGTACATTTAGATGCTCGGCGTCCCATCACGCATGATTTACTAGAAAAGATATGCAAGTCCTTGGCGGTGGTGGCCTCGTCGCAGTATGAGGTGACGCTTTTTCGAGCAGTTTTTACTTTAGCATTTTTTGGGGCTTTTCGCATGGGTGAGCTGGTGGCGCGATCGTCCAGGGCAGGAGATGTGGGGATTCTGCAGCGTCAGCATGTTTGCTTTGAAAAAGGGCGGTTGAGAATTTTGTTAGCAAAATCTAAGACTGATCCCCAAGGCAAAGGTTTGTGGGTATGGCTGAGTGGGATTCCAGGGTTTCACACTTGTCCGGTGAGCGCAATGAGTGCTTTCTTACGGGTCCGCCCATTGCGGGTTGGGGGGTTGTTTCTGCATGCGGATGGGCGGCTGCTTACACGTTTTCAGGTGGTAGCAGTTCTGCGGTTGGCATTGAAGGCTGTAGGGGAGCCCCCCGAACATTATGCAGCTCATTCTTTTCGTATTGGCGCGGCCTCCAGCGCTGCTGCGGCAGGCTTGTCCCAGCAGGACATTCAGAGTATTGGGAGGTGGCGTTCTCAGGCTTTCCGGGGTTATGTTCGTTTATAAAAAAAAAAAAAAAATAACAAAACAAAATATGGATTAACTCTTGTTTTCTTTTGCAGTTGCAGGAAGGAGTGTCCAGAGCGGTTGGATGATCGGGCACTCTTTCATGTACTGGGCCGGCCGGCGAGCGGCTGAGCGGCCATTGGGGACTAATCTGGGGCTGGATCATGCTCAAGTGTCGCTGCTATGGCTGGGTGAGAGAGGGTTGAGGTGGTCTCAGCTCCTGCCTTTGCTCCGGCACCATGAGCGAGTGAGGGGCAAGCCACGGCTGCTGCTGTTGCATTTAGGTGGCAACGACCTAGTTACCTGGACTTGTAAGCAATTCATACGACTTGTTATCAAAGACTTAACTATGTTACTGCATATGTTCCCAGGAATTCAGTTAATTTGGTCGGACATCATTCCAAGGCCTGTTTGTGCGGCCCAGCGGCGTTGGTCGCGGGGTCTTACAAAAATAAATCGTCAAATAGGACGGTGGTTAATGGGACAAGGTGGGATTCAAGTTCTTCACCCGTGGGTGGAAGTGACTTGTACGGGGTTGTACAGGATTGATGGTGTTCATTTGTCACCTGTGGGTTTAGATTTACTGTTGAATGATTGGCAAGAGGCCTTGGAAGATGTTTTACACGGGGATGCCAACTGGTCGCAGCAGGGCACAGGGGGGGCGGCACAAGGGCATTAAAATGCCAGTGCCGGTGGCGGGATCCCGGAGGTTTCCGGGGCCCGGAGCCGTTTGGTCATACTTGGGCGGGGGCGGGGTGCCCCGACCCGGATAAGCCCTGCTGGCCTTTGCTAGTCATATGGCGAGGTCGGGGAAAGGGCGGTAGGTAATTGGCCGGTGGTCGGACACGGCCGGAGCGGATGCGACCCCACTTTGCTAATTATGGCTGGGGGGGTATCACTCCGCTGGTGGGAGATTGTTTATAGAACTGTTTGATATTGTAAAGTTAATTGTTTGAATTATAATAAAGCTGCGACCGGTTGGTACTTCCAATAAGAAAATTGTGTCTGTGGAATTTGTAAGACTGGGAAAAGGGTGTGGGAGGGGTTGAGAAAAATGAAGGAGGTGGGGGGTGAGTAAGGACGGGCATAGGGCACCGGATGCAACCTGCCATGGTTAATTTAAGTCCGAGCGCGGAGTCGCGAAGGACGCCGGTAACCGGGCGGTAGGCCCGGTCCCGGTCCGTCCTCCGGCTCGAAGAAGGAAGAGGGGGGGGGGGAGGGATGAGGAAGGAGCGTGGAGGCTGCTGACGCCGGCAGCAACGTTTGAATGGATTGGCTCCGCAGATGGGGAGAGCGGAGCCAATCAGAGCTGCCGGCGTTAGACGAGGATTTTTAAAGAAGGAGCCACTGATGCTCCCCCCCCTTTTCGTCGGCAGCGATTCCGGAGACGGTAAGCCTTCCCGCCCTCCCTCCCTCCAATTTTGGTATGTAAGGGGTGGTGTTTTTTGGGGTGTCGCAGTGGGGTGGGGTTGACAAGGCGGGATCCCGGAGGTTTCCGGGGCCCGGAGCCGTTTGGTCATACTTGGGCGGGGGCGGGGTGCCCCGACCCGGATAAGCCCTGCTGGCCTTTGCTAGTCATATGGCGAGGTCGGGGAAAGGGCGGTAGGTAATTGGCCGGTGGTCGGACACGGCCGGAGCGGATGCGACCCCACTTTGCTAATTATGGCTGGGGGGGTATCACTCCGCTGGTGGGAGATTGTTTATAGAACTGTTTGATATTGTAAAGTTAATTGTTTGAATTATAATAAAGCTGCGACCGGTTGGTACTTCCAATAAGAAAATTGTGTCTGTGGAATTTGTAAGACTGGGAAAAGGGTGTGGGAGGGGTTGAGAAAAATGAAGGAGGTGGGGGGTGAGTAAGGACGGGCATAGGGCACCGGATGCAACCTGCCACGGTTACTGTCTAGGCTATTGATCCATACATTAAATTCCTCTAATAACTCAACTGAGTCTTCCCATATAATAAAGATGTCGTCGATGTATCTAATCCATAACCGGACATTATCTTTATATAAGAAATCTTTCAAAAAAAGTTCTTCAAAATTATGTACATAAAGATTTGCCACATCTGGCGCAAAAGATGACCCCATGGCTACACCCTTAATCTGTTGGTAAACCAACCCTCTAAAACAAAAAAAATTTTTGCAGAGAGCAATTTCAGCTAAGCCAAATAAAAAAGCAGTTGGAATGCGCTGATGAGTCTCCCTATTCAAAAAACACTGTTCAACAATACGTAAGGCTTCTTCCTGTGACAACGATTCTACGTCCAACGTAACCATAATTGTATCAGGGCCCAAATCGTGAAAGCCAGAAAGAATTTCAATTACATGAGCTGAGTCTCTAACGTATGAGCTCATTTTCAACACAAAGGGTCTAAGGATAACATCCAAAAACTTCGAAATAGGTTCTAATAAAGACCCTATAGCCGAAACTATGGGTCTGCCGGGAGGATTTTCCAGAGACTTGTGAATCTTAGGTATTACATATATGGTAGGCATAATGGGATCCTTGACGGTGAGAAAATCTCTTTCTTTTTTCGTCAAATGTCCGGTTTCATAGGCAATTGAAACTAGATTGTCTATACTGGCCTTAAGGGCATTTGTCGGATCTCCATTTAATCTAAAGTAGAATGCTTTATCATGAAGTTGTCTATCTATTTCTGCAATATATTTTTCCTTGTCAAGGACAACGACAGCACCCCCTTTATCAGCAGGTTTGATGATAATTTTAGAGTTAGTTTGTAATGATCTTATAGCCTTTCTTTCATCTACGGTTAAATTATTAAATGGTAAATGGATATTAATTTTTAATTCATGTATCTGTTTAAGAACGAGTTTTTCAAATGACTCTATTAAGGGATCCGTTTTCGGGGGAGGTACCCAAGTAGAAGCCTTACTGATAATAGATAGATCACCTGTCGGGGTCCTAGGTTCTTTAAAAAAGTCTCGTATTCTAATTCTACGGAAAAATTTGTATAAATCAATCTCTGTTTTGAAAGGATCAAAATCATGCACAGGTATAAAGGATAAACCCTTAGCAAGAACTGATATCTCTGCGGTGGTCAGATTATAATTTGAAATATTAATAACATTATTGTGATCTAATACCGCCTCTCGTGTGACTCGTCTCTCATCCATCCCCCCCTCCCGCGGCCCCGACCGCGTCCTCTGCCTCTCATTGGAAATTGGTTGTACTGTCTCTGGTCGTGATTCGACCAGGAGTTCTGAAAAAACTGGGGCTGCTGTTGATATTGGTGGGTCTTGGAAGAACTTCGTCCGCCCCCCTTCCACAGGCTGTCCATACTTAAAAAATCATTTTTCTTCTTACTTTGCTGCTTCTCCAGTGTCTTATTATCTTTCTGTGTATGTGAAGTAGAAGCTGAGCCTTCGAAACATTCAGCAGACTCACTTCTAATTCGTTTCTTTTTATGTTCAATAGTTGAAGGATCTGGTGTAGATTCTTCATTAATGCTATCATGACGGTCAAAAAAGGCAGACCTTCTCTTGACCCAGATTCTCTCACTATCCAATTTCTTAGACCAATGATATACATAGCCTACTCTGTAGTCCTCCTCATCCCTTACAAATTTCTCCCTTTTCTTATCTTTAATTTCTTTTTTAAAATGTATCATATTATCATTGTATTCCATATGCATCCTATCAAAATTTTTATCCATTTTCTTTAACTCTTTCAACTTCTCATCAAACTCAATCTTATATAGCTCAGATTTTTTATGAGCTGTTGAAATCAATAAAATCATCAGATCAAGTGAACATTTGTTTAAAATGGCATTCCAACAGGAAACAAAACCTTGTTCATTTTGATATAGTCCTGGGGCCTTATTAACCCGGAGGCCACGGGGAATAATTTTGGATCTACAGCACTCAAGGAGATAGGTGGAATGCATTTCCTCTTTGATCATCTGTTTAGTCAGTCTTACTGTATCATCCCATTTCATATAAACATCATCTTCTTCCTCGTCAACTGGATCCGTATTTGAATCCGGGTTAATGAACTTGTCCAATGCATCGTCTCCAAAGCTGAGAATGTCTTTCCATGGTGTGAACATGCTGTCAAACAACACAGGGTCCACAAAAAAAACAGCACTAGCCACTCAACCGAGCAGTACAGTTAATGTTAATATTTCTATAAATTCCCCATTTACTGTTTGCAACATCTAATTAATTAGTTTGTTTGAGAAATCATTTCCATTTTTGTTTTACCTGGTGGTGCGCCTACCCTCTTTGAACTCTTACTAGCGCAAAATGCCTGCTATCTTTTCTCTTGAGTTTCCTGTGAGTCGTCCTTTCATTGGACATTATGGATTTAACTTTATTTTAATATTATACCAGAGTAATACATTTTTATGGTAAAGGACTTATTTTATTGGCAGTACATGTTCACTTTTGCATGTCTTCACAAACATCATACGAGGTGTGACAAAAAAGAAGAGAGACTTTGGCAGCCACACCCACAATTCCATGCCAATTAGCTAACCGCTTATGCCACTGTGTTGTGCAACATCTCACCACTATTCTGCTATAATATTTTTCTCTCTCTCACTCTGTTTTTCTTTTTCAGGTCTTTTTGTAGCACACTGCTCCATCACTTTGTCACGCAACTGGAGGTGGCAGAAATATGGAGCAAAGAATCAACTTGAAATTTCTGGTTAAGTTGGAGGAGGGTCCAACTGAGTGTCTCCAACTTCTCCAAAAGACTTATGGAGAAGATGCAATGTTAAGGCTGTGAGTCTTCCAGTAACAGAAATGCTTCAAGACTGGCCGTGAGGAGGTAGAGGATGACCGCAAGTCAGGACAGCTTTCCACAACAAAGACGGCTGAGAACATTGATAGAGTGAACCAGCTGGTGTGGAGTGATCGCAGATTGACGATGTGGATGATAGCTGAGGAGCTCAGCCTGAACAGGAAGTCAGTGCGGACCATCTTGGTGCAGGAGCTGGGGATGCGCCAAGATGGTGCCCAAGCTTTTATCAGACGACCAAAAGGAGCACCGGGTCAATGTTTGTTGAGACTTGCTAGAGAAGATCGGAAAAGATCCTGAGTTCGTTGGCTGAGTCATCACAGGAGATGAGACTTGGATCTTCCAGTATGACCTGAAAGCAAGAGACAAAGCCTGCAGTGGAAGACTCGACTGTCACCCAGACCCTGTAGTGGTAGTAGTAGTCGTAAGGTTGCAAGCTGAGGAAAAAGGGAGGAGTGTAGTGTTATCTACAGAAACAGAGAAGGGAGGAAGAGGGGAGGTGGGTTTAGGGTGAAAGATAAGGAGCTATGTTTGGCCATGCTCAGTTTCGGATGGTAGTGAGACATCCAGGCAGCAATGCTGGATAACCAAGCAGAGATCGAGGCCTGGATTCCTGGAGAGATTTCAGGCACAGAAAGATAGATCTGAGAGTTATCAGCATAAAAATTGTACTGAAAACCATGGGAGGAAATAAGTGAACCAAGGGACTGTGTGTAGAGAGAGAAAAGGAGTAGTAGTTAGTGAGCTTTTCAACATGCATTAACCACTTTTTGGGGCCAAGACAACCATGATGGGGCAGGGTCTGGAGTATGTAGTGGTAGAAAAAGGGCATTGTGGCTAGTGTGTGTGTTAGTAGTGCCTACTAATCACCAATGTTGCAGTTGGTGCACCATCTCAATAGGTGGCTTTAAGTGCCCCTGCAGCATTGCCAAAGGCCAGAATGAATGCTAAGGGGTTAGCCTGTGTGGTACACCACAGAAAGACAGAGCCCTGAGGTACACCAAGTGAAAGCGGGATGGCACTAGAGGAGGATCCACCAGAACATACACTAAAAGAATGATGGGAGAGATAAGAAGAAAAACAGGACAGGACAGAGCCCCTAAATCCAGGTTAGGACGGGGCATTGAGGAGAAGGTGGTGATCAAGTGTCAAAGGCAGCAGAAAGGTCAAGAATGATCAGAATTGAGTAGAGGCCTTTGGATTTGTGATGAACAAGTTGCTGGAGACTTTTGTCAAGAGCCATTTCTATGGACTATAAAGAATGAAAGCCAGATTGCAGTGGGTCCAGAAGGGCTTGAGAGGAAAGAAAGAAAGTCTGGACTCCGGTAACATGCTTCTTTCTACAAACTATTCAATACCGCATACTTGTACCTGCCTGATATCGATGTTTTGGCACATGCCTGCATCTGGGGCATATAAATTTCTGCACAACCTGGAGACTGCTGGCGTCTCACCACTGACTGCTCGGGACCGTGTTTATTAAAAACGTACCAGCCACCATGTGAAGTAATTTCCCTTCACACTTACTCAAGACCTGATATTTACTAAAACATTGTCCACTCCGTTTCTACATTCATTCTATGGGCTTCCACTGTGTTCAATTTGCTGATGACGTCATAATTTTAAATAAATATCTCCACCTCAGTGCACAATTGCCATGTGGGAAATGGCAAAAGCAACAGCACAGCATGCCACAGGGGAACAGGGAGCTTCTAGTTTGGTGCTGATGCAGTCAGAGGAACTATTCTGCGGTATTACTGGATACTTCACTGGTCAGTAGGTGCTGCTAAGTGGATAAGTACTTCTGAATATCTGTGCCATTGTTACTGAAAAGCCGTCACTCTTCAGTCCCTGAATATCAGATGATTTATATACAATGCAGGCCTGCTGACATATGTGCTTCATGCAGTAACTATAAACACGTCTTGACGTCTGTTTACTAACGCGTGCTAAGGTTTGCAGTGGTCACTCAGTAATAGTCAGAATCAGCTTCAGAACCTCTACATAAACTGTTTGGGGTGTCAAAGCATTTCAGGAAGCGCTGTTAGAGTTAATAGAGAGAGAGTCTGCTTTGCCTGTAGAGCAGGCAGTAACAGCTCTGCCTCATCAGTTAATGTGCACTGTTTCCACATAATTATAAGGTGCCATCCCCTCCCATTCCTGTCTCCAAAGTGATCTTTTCTGCAGTACATGTTTAACACTACAACTAGTGGTCCAGGTGTAAATTTACTGCGCTCTTAACATGCACTGAAAGTTCTGCAAAGCCCTAATTCATACAGCTTCAGAGGCATTAGATTACTGAATGTCTTTGGAAACACTGGATTGGATACTTCTCTCTACATTCACTGTTCAGCATATTCAGAGGAGCAGTAGCATCGTGCAATAAATCGGCCTCTGTGACTGCCACATCACTGCTTCGGCGCTTGTTTGCTGGCAGAACTTACGCACTTGGCATGTCGAGCCTGGCTTAGATTTCATACTTTCCCTGTAATTTTTAGATTGATGCATGACCCTCCTATAATCCCACCTCACGATTTACAGAACTGAATATATTTGGCTGGCACGGATGCAATTTCTGGCTCACAATCTTTTAGATCAGCTGAAGAGACAGATTTTGGCTTTATGCCCAATGTGCCGTGATGGCAATGTTTGTAAATCAGGTAGACTCTCTGGACTCCTGGGTATATACCTGCTTTGTATGTAGATCGTGAAACACAAGTGAGACACCGAGGGGCCTTTTTACTAAAATGCACCGTCGTGTGGCACCTAATACTCCAATAGTCTCAAAAACATGGCGTGTTGTGTGCAACACCACTGCTGTTAACTGTTGGGGGGCATCGATTAACATGCTGCACTGTGTCCTAATCCAGACAAATTTTAGCGCAGGTGTACTTATCTCCACCTAACAAGGTGGCAGTAATTGCACTAATTGTGCCCACACTAATTGAAGGATTTTACCTGCCCACTATCTGCCCCAAGCTGCCCACTTACCACCCCAACCTGCCATGCACAGTTAGCATGGAAATCAGCCTGTGCTAATTTTGCTGATGCTGTGCTAAGTTACCATGAGCCACAGTGTGTGATTAGCATCTGCTGAAACTCACATTAACTGCTTAGCACTCTTTACTAAAAGACCCTTAGAAAGAATGAAAGTTTATAAAGCAGTGTTTTATGTGCATAGAGTCTTATGGCTGCATAGCGAATGAAGGGACCTTTTTACTGAAGAGCAGTATGCAGTAGCTAGTGAGCTTTTCAGCATGCATTAACCACTTCTTGGGGCAAGACAACCATGATGGGGCAGGGTCTGAACTATGTAGTGACAGAAAAAGGGCCCAGGCTACACATTGTGACTAGTGTGTGTGTCAGTAGTGCCTAATAATCACCAATGTTGCAGTTGGTGCACCATCTCAATAGGTGACTTTAAGTGCCCCTGTGGCAATTGCCAAAGGCTGGAATGAATGCTAAGGGGCTAGCTTGTGTGGCAACTGTTGGGCACATGCTGGCCCCATTCCCAATAATTACTGTGGTGTGAAGGCATCTGGCACAGGTTAGGGGCAAGGAAATACAAGACTTTACTGAAAGGGCCCTAATTTAGTCTTATGAACAATTACAGTGAGATTATCAAAGTCTGGAAATCTTTATAGTATCTCAATGTGAATTTGTGGAGCTGCAGCTAGGTGCCTGTTTTTGGCTTACTTTATAAGGATACAAAGGTGCCTATGGGGCCTTTTACTAAAGCGCACTAAGCAGTTAGTCCGTGAATTAGTGTGCATTAACAGGTACCCGAGACCGAGCCGCTTAGCTCATGTAAATTGCAAGCTAATAGTTTAACACAAAATGGGGTGGGGCCTGGGTGGGCTGCGGCTGAAATTATTTTATTTATTTATCTGCATTTATATCCCGCTTTTCACTGGGTCAAAGCGGTTGGGGGATACATTTAACACGAGGGGATATGAGACACATACACTAATACTTACAGCGAACATGGGCAATGGAGGGTTAAGTGGCTTGCCCAAGACCACAAGGAGCACCTGTGGGACTAGAAACCCCAGTCCTTCCGGCCCAAGGTTGCTGTCCTCTAGTGGGATTTGAACCACCGACCTTCAAGCCTGTAGTACCTTGCCCCAACCACTAGGCCACTCATCCTTCTCTTTAGATGTGGACTGGGCACTGATGTTAGCACGCAGTAATAATCCCTTGGTAATTGCCACCAGAAGAGGAGGCGATAAGCATACTCGCGCTAATTGAGAAATAATTTATCTCGCAGTGAATGACTTTTCCACATGGTAAGTGCCGGAGATATGGTGAGCACAGGTCCGGCAGTTACCACACCGATTTTGCAATTACCATCTGTTGGGTTTTACTCCTAACACGCAGTAACTGCAAAAACATCTTGCACATTAGCAAATGGGCCCCTATGTGTCTTTATAAAATACTAGCTGAAATCCCAAGGAAATGGTGCCTAGACTGTAGGTGCACATAGTCTGTTAGCCTGTACTTTACCCGCAGATATGCAGATACTCTACCCAAACTTTCCCCCTCAGCATGCCCACCCTAACTCACCCTAGGTGTACTTGTAGGAGTGAAGAAGTTCAGAAAAGCCCTTTTATGTGCCTTTTACGTGTGCTTTCGCAGCTAAAAATGTTTAGAAAATTAGCCTCATCAAGGACAATCTTGAATCTCCTGCTTGGCTCCATGGTAAATGTGATAATTAATGAGGGACTTTTCCTTTTAAAATCATCCAAAAGCTTTGTGTGTACCATGCACACACAGACGTTTATCCTGCTGGAGTGGAACTCTGTGTGCACATTGCAAAATACAAATCTACTCTTGCTGTTTTACTTCCCTGACTTAACACCCCCCCCCCCCCACCTCTCTTTTTAAAACAGCTAAATGTATACACTGAGTTTTAGCTCTTCTGAGGGGGATAATTATTGCTCTGAACTTTCTATTCTATTCTTGTCTTATCTAATGTTATTGAATTGTTATTAATCTTCTATTTTATCTTAATTTTTGAAATGTAAATTACTTTGATAAACATACTTAAAAGGGGTCTAAGAAATGCTCTAAATAAACATATAATCCAGCCAATCTGAGAATTGTTGTTAGTGAATCAAAATAATATTCAGCTATGTTTGTATAAATATTTTTAGGCTCTAATAGTGCAAACATAAATATATAATTATACAATACAGAAGCACATTTCCTATTAAGATGAAATCTTTGTGCACCTAACTTTCAGAAGCAGACATGATACATTTTAGCAGGCAGGTTCTGTGTGCTATTTTTAATGACGTTTGAGAGCTCTTATGAAGAGACTCAGAAAACATGAGAAGATTTATGGTTCAGAAAACTCGAACCACAAACTAACCAGACAGAAATGATTGGAGAATTTAGTGAACTGAGCAATTCTACAGAAAGGCTTTCAATCACTGCAGATCTCTTCAGTACCTTCCCGAAATATGGAAACATCTCTAATGTCATTTACAGAAATCCATTTAGTGGTATCTAAAGGAAATCCCATATTTCTCTTTCCGAAGCACCAAGTTTTGGATACACATTATCACTGCATGGAACTCCATTCCCAAAAATGGATTAAATTATAATCCTGTAATTTTTTTAACCAATTTCATAATAAAAGAGCATAAAAAGAACTAGAGGAACACTTGACTGATTTTCTCACAGTGTTGACCCTCTAGAAAAATACAAGCTGCTAAATCTTCGCCCTTTATGCCATTGATACATTTGCTATTAGACTACCAGATCCAGTGCTTGACGTGTTTATAATCTCACTGCCATCTGTCAGCCTGCAGCAAGCTTTGATGACGACCCCGAATAGCAAGGAGTGATGCTACAGCCTGTGAGATCACACATCAATGTGTGAGTTTCTAATAGAGTCAGGAACAAGCATTATAGCACATCAGCTCTAGAAGGGAAAATCCCATAACTAGGGCGGCGCTGAGTGGGCTCCCCACTCAGAACTCACCCACCACATTCTCGTCCAGAAGAAAGCTAGTGTCTATAAAAATATCTCCATTTCTTGTAACATGTAACAGATATTTCAATTTTTATAAAAATTCCTAATTATTTGATTATGCTGTAACTTAGAAAAGAAACGGCATTGAACTTTGCTTGTATTACCAAGAGCCCATCGTCTGCTGAAGGCTGGTGCTGAAGGAACCCTCCCGCACAGTTGCCCAGAGCTGGGGCACTTTGCATTTTATCTTGAAATGGCAACAGACGTGCTAATGCAGTCATAGGCTCCAGAAGACTGTGACTGTCTTTACTCCAGTTACAGCCATTTAGCATAGTATAAAAGTGCTTCAAATCAGAAAAGGTACAAATCCAAGAAGCTATTAAAAGGCACCTTCAGCTTGCTGGACAATGGAAAAGAGAACTGACCTGCCAAAGCGGCGAGAAGGAGCGGCAGCAGGAGCTTGGCTGTCCACATGTTGTGATGCTGGTGACAGGAACACAGCGGCAGGCTGCAAAGCTGCTTTTATTGTAATGACCCAACTTTTGTTGTGTGATTAACTGGAAAATCTTTGTGAACTATAGATCTCCCTCTTACGGTAAAAATTTGTGTTTAAACAACATCCTCTAACCCTCCCCCTCCCATCTGCTAAACACCATAAAACAGAGTGCCTTATCCCACTTTTCCTAAACTGAGAAGGAAAAGCTAGACTGGCCCTGAGCCAGCCGTACTTAAAACAGCTCCTGCAGGCTCGCTCGCTCTCTCTCTCTCTGTAGCAAGGTCAGAGCATTACTGGACGGTGTGCCGCTTCCTTGTTCCATCCCAGCCCCTTAAAGCTCTACTACGCAAACTAGGAGGAGAAAGACATGAAGCAAATTAAACAAAACGCAGTGTTATGTAACATTATCCACTGTAGTAATTGGCCACAGGCATGTTAGTGAGATTCAGTCATTCTAAGATTTTGATCTTTTAGATTTTTGTTGTGAATTCCATGTCTCCTTTGCTTTCAGTCTCTGAAGATAAATGTCTCGGGGTCCTAATGGCCCTCAAGGCTAATTTAGGAGAATTGATTGAATGAGAGAGTACCTTAATGGAAGGAGGCTAACCAGAGATCTCATCACCCAGCTCTTTGAGAATTTGAAGCCTCTGGTACAGCCACACACACAACTTGTCCACTGAGGTGAAAGTGCTGAACTTTCTGTGTTAATTGCCAGAGGTTGGTTGGAGACACTGTTGGCTATTTTCCGGCTACTATGTTTGCCCACCTGTTTATCCTTAGTGACCTGCCGGCCAACCCTTTTCCTCCATCTTTCCTCTGCTTCTGCCGTCCATCCTTCAGGAAGCCCCTGCTGAGCTTAACTGCCCTTGCACAACAAACTATTCATGCCCACGCTCTATTCACCCATAGTGCGCACTAATTATAACAGATGAAAAATGGTGACATTTCTGTTTTTTGCTTCCATTTTGACCAAAAATGGCATGAAAGAACATAAGAAATGCTGTTGACATGCACATCTATAATGGTCACATGACGGTGTGCTACAGAGGCATCAGGCTATTCTTTGTTTTATTCTCATAGTCTATCTGCTTCTTTCGCTGCTGCCGCACACCGGGCTAAGGCTCCTCTTCAGCACATACCTCATTTTTCACTACAACTTCAAGATGCTGCAAGCTTTTCTGATCACTCTGATCACACGAGCATAAAAACAGTGGAGGGCACATCCTTGGAATCTATGGAACGTGTGAGGGTTAGTGGTAGAAAAGGAATTCCATATATGTGTACTGGCCATGACTGAATCTTGCTGGTAATCTTCTGTGTGTGCATGAATGCTGGGCTTTTGCCCATTGATTAGTATGAAGTTAGAGTGAAGAAAAGTAAACGAAACAGGCAAGTGTTTTTTTGTTTCTTTTTGCTTATTACGTACATACTGAAGTCATGGCCTGTGCCAGTCACCGTGCTCCTCACCATCGGATCCTCTAGGAGACTGAGGCAATTAGAGCACCATTGCATGTTGGAAAGCAGATAATGCATTATGTACACTGGAGCTAGGCCATCTTCAAATCCCTTATTATGAAAATTATTTTCAAAAGCTTTTCTAGAGTAAAGCGGTTCTTTCCATATAGAAATTGCCTACCTAATACTTAAGTATATTGATAAGCATAAATGTACCCTGTGGTTAAACAGCCATTACTAGGGGTGGGCTTTTCACTTACACACATATTCTTGAAATTTCAAACATATTTGTGAATTTTTACATGGACGATTTCTGCTCGCCAAATAGCAGGTATAAATGTAATTGCGTAGCTTTCCTAGGGCAATTGTTTAAAAGAGAAGTGTACACATCAGAGGTGTGCAGGCAAAAACATTTAATTTTGTTTTATTTCCTGTGCCATTCACAGTTTGTTTTGTTTTATTTTGTTTGATTTTATGAAATGTTAATTTTGTGTCGTTTTATTTTTAAAAATCTTTATTTTAGGGAAATTGTGTTAATTAACAAGGTAGCTGTGTTGAAAACATAGCTGAAAGGTTACTAGAGGTTTCAGGTAAATATAAACTCAACTGTTTGTTGTTGTTTTTTCTCACATTCAGAGGCTCAATCCAATCCATTGACCTTTGGATTAGAAGGCAGGCATCTTGCATAAAAGTCATCACATAACCATGGGGGAAGGACTCAACAGCCTGCTGTTAACTCATGTATTGCAGAAGATCTTCTTTCCTGTTTCCTTATTGGCCTGTCTGCAACTCTATTGAAAATGTTAACTGGATTTTTTTTTGCTTTGTGAATCTATTGACTCCACAGCAACACATATCAAAGGAGGAACACTAGATCTGGTTCTTCTTCCTGATACACTCTTCAAGCTAGTCAATTCAAATTCCATTGAATGCACAGAGACGCCTTGGTCTGATCATTATATCATCAAAATAAATCTAACATATCCTACCGCTAGCGACAAAAACTACATAAGAAGTGGCCCTACTTCAAAATTCAAAAAATTTAATGAAACAGAATTCCTTGATTCAACAATCCCCCACTTCTTATCATCCACATCAGATTTGGATGATGCTGTTAACAACTGGAATGAAACCATCAACAATGCAGCTAAAAATAATCACCCAAATAAAAAGACTATACACACCAAAACAAATAGTACACCATGGTTTAACAACACACTAAGACAAATGAAAAGAGAACTAAGAAAACTTGAAATGAAATGGCGGAAATCTAAGTTGTCTATACACAAAGAAATATACAATAACCATCTCACAAAATATAAGGAAACAATAGACAGCACAAAGAAAAACTATTACGCAGCAACCTTAGCAAAATCATATAATAGACCTAGAGAGCTATTTTCCATTGTCAGAAATCTAACCAATAATGCTCAAACCTCTAGCAACGAAATCACTGACATCTCAGTACAAACCCTAGCTAATCACTATCAAAACAAATCAAAAAAACCTACTATGTCCTTAGAAACTATTAACATTTCTTACCAGTCTGTAGATGAATGGTCAGACTTTTACCCCATTTCAAAAGTGTCATTAAAAACTATCATCTCTGGACTAAATACCACAACTTCGTATTTAGATCCATGCCCAGTATCATGGATAAAAAACACACTGCCAACACTACTATCCTATATTCTTCCAATAGTCAACCTCTCACTAACCCAAGGATACCTTCCACCCTCGCTCAAACATGCGCAAATATGCCCAATCCTAAAGAATTGCAAATTAGATAAAACATCTCCAGTATCATACAGGCCCATCTCTAGCATACCATTTTTGGCCAAAATAATTGAAAAGGTAGTGCAATTACAGACACAGGAATATATAGACTCATCTTACCCACTTGACGAACAACAATATGGATTCCGGCCCCGCCACGGAGTCGAAACACTTCTAACAGTATTAATCGATACACTCCTAAAAGGAATTGACAATCATAAACAGGCATTCATCCTCCTTTTAATCGACATATCAGCAGCTTTTGATAGTGTGCATCACTCAATAATGCTCAACAACCTAAGCCAGATAGGCATAAACTCCACCGTACATAAATGGTTCACCTCATACTTAAATAACAGAACGCAAAATGTAAGAATAGGTAATCAAACCTCCAATACATACAAACAAGAAATAGGTTTACCACAAGGTTCAGCATTATCAGCCCTACTTTTCAATATTTACATAAAACCGGTCTGCAATATCTTTAAAAAATTTGGAGTACAATATCACCTGTATGCGGACGATATTATGATGTACATACCATTTACAATCCCTAACCTACCGATACAACTCCTATCAGACTGCTATAACGAAATCACAATTTGGCTAAAAACTCAAAACCTCCATATAAACCATGCTGAAACCGAAGTCCTAATCGTAACAAAAAACCAATCATTTATCCCTCCAACCCACATAACACTACAAAACCAAGAACTTAAAATAAAAAACGAAATAAGATATCTAGGTGTCATTTTAGATACACACCTTACAATGGAAACCCACATCAGAAATACCATAAAGAAAATCTACTTCAAACTTAAAATCCTCAAACAACTACGCCCCCTCGTATTTATCCAAGATTTTATTAATATAACACAGGCTACCATAACCCCCCACTTCGATTTCGCCAACCTAATACTTATGGGCATTTCAAAACAGAACATCAAAAGAATTCAACTAGCGCAAAATGCAACAGCTAGAATTATATTAAAAATAAACTCACTCCAACATATAACACCGATACTAGCATCCCTTCACTGGTTACCAATACAAAGCAGAATAATGTACAAAACAATAATAACTGCATTCAAAGCCTTAAACGACATGGCTCCGAAGACATTATGTAACCTAATATGCAAAGAACCACCTAAGCTTACTCACAGAAAAGGACAATTAAATAAACTAAAGATTCCAAAAGAATTCATAAAAACTCACAAATTAACAAACAATAGAGCCTTTTCACACATAGCTCCAACCATCTGGAATTCACTACCAGAGGACCTACGATCACTGACAGAGATCACGGAATTCCGGAAAAAATTGAAAACGTATCTATTCACTAAACACTATAATACCATGGAAAACCCTCCACTCGACTTAGATAAAGGCTAAAACCGGAACCTGCCCACATCAAGTATATACTCCCTACTATAACGGACAACACACATAGCTCAAACGAAATGATGCTCCAGTCTATTATGCCCTAACACCTCCACATGTATATAGTTGCATCTGTTATGTACTGCCATACGTTGTACAGACATTACATTTTGTTTAGATAAATTGTTACTCACACTGGTTTAGTTGAAATATTCTGCTTAGTTATTACTCTCTGCTTTGTTTAAGTTAAGATGTTCTATGTAAAAAGTTAAGATGTTCTATGTAAAACAAACTTCGCTTTGTTAACTGTTGTTAATTGTACACCGCAACTGATCGCTGGAAGATGCGGTATATAAATGAGTGTAAAATAAATAAATAAATAAATTTATTCCAAAGATTTGTCTTTTGCCATGGTCTTGTGCCTGAAATTCTGTGAAGTGATATCTAAGTATACTGTCAGAAACATTTACCAAGCCCAATCCAGATCCTGTTTGATCATTACTAATTGGACAACTAGGATCTAGATTAGGCTTGATAAATGTCTCTGATAGAGTACTTAGACATGGTTTCACAGAATTTCTGGCACAACATGGCAAAAGAAAAATCTTTGGAGTAAATCTTTAAAGGAGATGTCATTAGATTCAGAAGGCAAAAAAAATATGGCTAGTATGTTCCATAGAACTCCAGACCAGATAAACTTTGGCATACTCAGGAAACAGGAAGGAAGATCATCAGCATGTTTAAGAATAGGACGGGTAGAACCAGCCTCCATGAAGATATGACGGCTCTTCTGCAAGATGCCTGCCTTCCGACCTCAATGTTACTGGTTTGAGGCCAGCCTAAGATAACATTGGAGGGGAAATTCATTTTCAATTTTTCACTGTCCTTTTAAGACTGAAAACAGGGACACACTGTTGATATTTACCAAGTAATTTCAAAGAAATGTGCCTTCACTTTGAAAATCCAGTAAAGTTTGTGCAGAGAAAAGCCGCACATGCTTTTTACTCACACACAAAGTGAAAATACAAAGTCCTAATGACAGAGTTTACATTTTCACACAACCGTCCATCATGCTCCCTCCAAACCATAATACACAAGACCCCAGAAAACATTCTAAGGAGGTACAACACACAGAACACTTTCACTATCCTAGTCACTAAGGCTAAAAGTAACCAATTGGCGTGTTCCTGAGAATTCTCATTATATGCACCAAGAGGTCATTTAAAAATTCTTAGGGGTATGTTTACTAAACCGTGGTAAAGGAGCAAGTGTGCCGTTAGTGCATGCTAACTGCACATCTGCGCCCTTAGCACGTCCAAAAAGCCACTTTAGCATATGCTAACGGTACCTGTGGGTGTAGAGAAGGCATATATGAGGCAGAGAGTGGGGGTCAATGGGCAGAAACAAGGCTTGCTCCCTTAACGCAGGCACCTTAAAATCAGGAATTCAAAACCTCACAGAAAGGGTGTTTTGTGTGACGAGAGAGCTTATTTAATGTCTGAAATGTGATGCACAGACAAGGGAGACCAAGTGAGTGATAGTAGTGCTCCATTACCAGCAACAGAATAGTGCCCAAGTATGAAAGGACACTATGTTGATGGTGCAAATGGGGGCAAAGGAGGTGGCACATGGGTCATGCAGTGGAGGCTGCTGGTGCACAGGGGGACCAGGCAGCTGCCTAGATGGCACATAGGAACATAAGACTACAAAATATGCCAAACTGTGTTAGACCAAGGTCCATCATGCCCAGTATCCTGTGTACAACAGTGGCCAATCTTGGTCACAAGTACCATAGCAGTTTCCCCAAAAGACACTGTGATGCAGCAGACCAGCAGGGCATAGAAGAAAATGTTTTAAACTTGAAAAAAGATGTGTACAAGCTGCAGTATTTGCAGGAGCCTGATAGGGGGAGCAAGAGGGACCTCTGGAAGACTGAGGATCCACGCCCTACAGGGTGTAACCTAAAACCAGCCAGCCTCCAATCCAGGAAGACAGGAACTCCTTTTAAAGGAAGTCAGGAAGACTGGAGGGAGAATAGGAGGAGCAGGGAGAACAGGAGGAGCAGGGAGTACAGGAGGAGCAGGAGGAGAAGTAGGAGCAGTGAGAGCTCTGGAAGAAGTGCTGTGCCGAGCAGAAGTGACTGGACAGGCAGAAGTAGCCTTAAAGCCAGAAGCAGCAGAGAAGGCCGCAGAGAAGCTGCAGAACCTTCAGAAGCCGAAGGAGCGGCAGGAGCTGCAGAAGCTACAGACACTGCTGGAGTGCCGGAAAGAGGTACAAGCCAAAGGAACCTGAATGGACAGAGACTACAAAAGGGTCCAAGAGATTCAGGTATGCAGAAGCTGCATTGTGATTGCTGTGGGCAGAACCCAAGCCATATTGCTGGAGCAAGGCAGAATCTCCCTAGGAGTAGGCCACAAGCCCCATCCTCAGGAAAGAAGCAAGAGTTACAAGGTAAACCATATTGTATTGGAAACAGCCTATGGAAAGGGCAAGAGACAGAAGCTCCCTGTACATGTCCCACTGCTCAAAAGAAAAGGTATGAAAAGTTTTTATTGAATAAGAAACTTTTAAGTAAGCCAGGTTTGCAGGAAGTGCATGTAAACCCTTGGAAGAAAGAAAGAGATTCACACTGTAAAAATGCTCATGGCCGACGCCCCACGCTAAACTCCAAACACTGGGAGGTCATACAGCATTTGGATAAGAAACCTGACTATAGCTTGCTGGGAACTATTGACTATATCTCAGATACTGTGCAGGAGGAACCGATGCAAGTGGAAGAGGTAGAATCCCTGTCAGAGGAAGACATGGATTGCAGCTATTGCATCACGGGAAGCGTAGAATGCTTGTGTAACCAGTGAGCACAAAAACCGGTGTAAATAGGAATGCCTGCCTTTGTAACCTTTCTGTGAAAAGAACAGTTTTTGTTTTGAATCTGAGTTGTGATTTTTGTAACCTGATGTAAGGAGATTTCTGTTGGTGTTTGAAGCCGATCCTTTGAACCTTTGTGCAAACCAGGGAAAATAAAGCCTTATTTTTCCCTACCCTCGATGACCTTTTGTTCTCTGGGTATTTTTGGTAATACAGGATGCTACCGGGGCTATACAACCTTGGGCCCTAGAAAGAGAAACATACCAAACCCAACTTTACTTTTATTTATGCCCGACCTGCCTTGACCACCATTAACCACCAGGGCAGCGTTGTGACAACACACAGGATCCCCAATAACTGTAATGGGGCAAGCAGTGCATAGCCCGGATCCTCTTTAGCAATAGTTTATGGACAGTTACCCAGGAACCCGTCCAAACATTTTTAAACCCAGCTACACTGACAGCTTTTACCACATCCTCTCGTAATGGATTGCAGGGATTGATTACGCATCGACTGAAAAAAAACATTTTCACCTAGAGGACCCAAATGGGTTACACTGCAGCCGCATTGCAGGTCACCTACGTAGTCTGTCCACAGTCTGATGGCATAAGAAAGCGACCTACGTTTACCTGTTCCACCCCAGTCAATAATCTATAGACCTCTATCATATCTCCCTTCAGCTGTCTCTTCCCCAGGTTGATGAGCCCCAACCTTTTTAGCATCTCCACAAAGGGGTATTCTGCCATCCGCAGTACCATCTGTGATGGTTGTCATGATCCCACAGTGACAGTGGCAGCACACAGTTCTGCTACTGCTGCGGAAAGGCAATGTGCCACATGCAGCAGTCCAAGGGTCCTGGCACCCCAGGCAGAGATCCAGGCTGCCCCCTCCCCACTGTTGCAGAACCCATCTGTGGGGGAAGAGGCTTATAGTGCCATATGCCAGATGCTGTAGCCCCCCAGGCAGCTGCAACAAGCAGGTGCTCAGGGGACTACCACAGCAGCGGCTGTCATCCTCCTCCTGAGACAAATCATTGGCAGGGGGTGATGGGGTACCTGCATAGGCAGATGGTTGGGGAGGGGGCTGTGTCCATGTATATCTCTGCCCCCCCATCTGGACCATGCACCCTAGGCACCCACCAACCCACATGTTGGATGGGCTGGGGCTTCACACGGGTATGTCAACATGGTGTGGGGGTATTTGCGGAGGAGGCAGCAGCACCCGCCTGCTGCAGACCAAAGCCATGCCCTGGTCCTGTGCACAGTGTGCATTGCAACATGTGCCAAGATCTGTCTGATGCGAAGTATGTCAGGCCCAGGGAGTGTTGTAACCATAAGGCAGCACTGTGGCTCAATGCACACAGTTAGTGTGCATTTGAGTGGAAGGTCACAGGTTCAGGTCTTGACTGTGGATTGTGCATTGCATGTCCCTGTGGCTGAATAGTTATAGCATCAACATGTGCAACCCCCAATGGATTGGCCAACAAGGGTACAAATACCCATCAGCCACACAGACAGGCTCCACTATCCAGAGCTGCAAGGAGAGCCAGGCTGATAAAACAAGCACACTGAGCGGGTGTTAACATCAGAGCATGCTACTAGCTCCTGTACAAGGAGCACACATTAACAATGCTTGAGCTGATATCAGGACCAAGGTGGCAGGCAGGCGTGCCAACCACCCTCTTTTTTGCACAGCGCATCATTATGATTGTGTGTGTGTGTGTGTATGTCTATCAATTTAGTCGTGTGTTTCTACACCTCACTGAGCCTCACAGTGCCTAAGCTGTTTCCAGCCTTAGTCTACAAATGTGCATTATGAGGAGCAAAGTATTGAGGGTATGGGCTGAAATAGGGCAGATTGGCCAGGATGGGTCTGCATTGGAGGTAGAGTGAATGGATGAGATGTCATAGTGCCCATCTACCACATGCATGGCCTGGGTGGCCACAGCATGTCATGCTGGGAGGGCACTATCACTCTGACCGAGCAGTGACCCATGGAATGGCTATGTATCCACATAGTGCTATATAGTGTCTGGTTCTATTGATGTGGGTCCACCTCTTGTCCTGGGGACCCAATCACTGAACCAACTGCTGGGTGTCCATGCCATATATCCCAAGTCTGGATGCACATGGTCGCTCTGTGCACATGCAATGTGTACTGACCAGCAGACTGTCCTCAGTTGGTATGTGCATGGCTGGAAAACCCACTGGTGGACAGCAGGTGCAGTCTGACTGTGCTTGCTGTAGGTGAATGATAGACCTAGGTGGTTGGGACGTGAGGTGCTCAATGCTTATGCCCAGTGGTACTGGTAGGGCCAGCAGAACCCTAGCAACAACCCTGTGCAAGTCAAGACACCCACTCCCCGCCCCCGATAGCTGGTCACCATGACATCAGCATTGCAACACTGGGTATTGACATGCATTGTTCCAGGTGGGTCTCTGTCCAAGAGGGCCAGAGTTAGATGTGACTGGTGCATGCTGCAGAACACAAGGTGGCCAACATATCACACTGCAGACAATACCTGCCACATACTGGTGAAGGGGATCTGCAGCATGGTGGCACAGACCATCTCTTGCACTGCAGGTACTGGGGACCTGGTACTGGGCACCCATCCTCACCATGAGGGTGACCACAGAAACTGCTAAGTAGCACGGTCTGCAGCTGCTCTGTGCTTGTATCACACACTGTCAGTGCATCTTACTGAGTTGAGGTGATGGATGTGCATTCTCCATTCGGTGATCAGCTGTAGAATGCTGTTCTGCATGTGCACTGCATCATGGGTACTGGTGGGGCTACCCTATGCTGATGCACACAGCAGACATTTTAGGCAGTGATCTGCAATCTCTTTTTATACAGCCATTGCTGTACAGAGAGGGGTGGAGGTGTAGCCTACTGGTTAGTGCAAGGTCTCTGTATGCAGGGAGCAGGGGTTTGATATCTACTTGTTCTTTTTGTGACTGTGCTACTCAGATCATTTTCATGCCTGTAGCAGTCAGGGCTCTGCAGATTGGTGCTGCCAGTCCATATCACCCTCTCCTCAGCTGCTATCTGTCCTTCAGCCCATCTATCTGCCTCTGTCGGCTATGTACAATCCTGTCTTCTTGTGTAGGCTGCAAATCCATGACCTACACTGGTATTCTTTTCTGCATTACGGCTGTTCGTGCTCATCTCTCCTGTGCCTGATCTGTACATAACCACTACTACTCTGTCCTCCTGTCACTGCAAACATCCTGCCACTTCCGCTGGGGGACACATCTTCCCCATCCTATGCCACACACTGACATTGCAGCATTTTGCAATGGCACCACCCTGTGCATCGGTATAGCTGCCTCCCACATGCTCATCCACTTTACTGGCTACAACATAGGGTGCCCACCGATATGGCAGGTCCATCAACTCCCACCTGTCCTTCCTTCCATCACCTTTACATTGACATTCCTTGGTCCTCTATCCAGTGTTTGGGTTATAGCCGTTTTCCTGCCTTAAAGTGAATTCTACCTTAGGGCACCTTGTCTCTCTTTGGCCCAGAGCATCCTTATGCTGGCACGGCCCCTACCCACTCACTGCCTTATATGACTTCAGGCACCTTAACGCTGTCCTTACCGCCAGTGACTTTATTGTAGTTTAGTAAACATACCCCTTCGTCATGATTTGGACGTCTGAAGACATGCACCTGAACATCCAAAGCACAGATACCTCTCAAGAGCGATTTTATAAATGGCTTTTAAAGATGCCACCAGTGTGGGGACTTCCAAATAAGCAGGGGGTGTGGTGAAGGTATGTCTGGGGGTGATGCAATGGACTTACACATCTCTGTTCCATCTCAGAAACATCAGGAATGACTACAGGCATTAATAGGCATCGGGACAGTGCTAGCTTCGGTCTTAAAACATCTGGAGAATGTATAGAAGATAGCAAGTTAAGCTGCTAGCCTAATACAGTATCACAAAGGCCCACACTGGGATTTGAACCCTGCTCCTAACTCCCTACTTTAACCATTATGCTATTTGATGTCCTTGTTCTGAAATGCTATTCTGGGGATGTTTATGTAGATATCTCCACATCTGTCCATATTGGGCAGTTCCACGTTTGTGAAATTATGCCTTAACTTGCATATGTTTTATTTTGGGGGGGGGGGGGGTGTCAAAAGTTTTGGCTTTGACATCCCAGATTGCACTTGGATGTCCTTTGTGAAATGTACCTTCAAGCCTCTGGAATGAGCCCAGACAGGATAAGATCCTGCAGTGATCTCAGTAGCTTCTGAAAGAAGCTAAGGACTCACCTATTCCAAGAATGATTTGGAAATATAGCATAGACCGCTCATAAAATGACAAGTGACAAGTGAACTGACAGGCAAACCACTAGTTAAGTGTTATAAGTTCCCGTTAACGTTACGCCGGCATCACTAAGTTATAATTCTACATAGCTCTGTGTTCAAAAACTTAGTTATAGTAATATGTAAACTTCTTGTTATCGTTCTGTGTAAATTGCTCTGACTCCAAGATAGAGCGGTATATAAAAATGAATAGATAAATAAAATAAATAAATACAAACATTACCACCAGATGCCTAATGTAGGTCAATTTGTTGCTAGTTAGTTCAATTGTGTTTAACCAGTAAATAACCTTTTTCTGGCCTTTCTAAAGCCTTGTTCACTGTGGACTCTCTTCCTAGCTCAAACAGGATGAATCAGCCCATATAAGGAAACATGCGATCACTAAACCAGCTTTTAAGAGTATGAAAAATGTAATTCCCGAAGTCCATAGGGGGTTTGGAGAGAAGCTGCAAAGGGTAGTTTATAGACAGCTACATCGGTAGCCTCAGCTTCAGGTATTTCTGCCAGTTTTTATTCTGTGTGCAGAGAAGGATTCCAAGGATTCATGTGAAGTCTGTTCCAGAAGCCTTTAGGACACTGGGAGAGTATAAGTTCCCCCTAATTTAAAGGAAATTGGAAAAGATTTTGTTTTTCCAATGCCATTAAGAGTCTGCTTGGAAACATAATGTAGTGTTTGTTCTCCAGGGCTCATAAAAGAATCAGATACGCACCATCCATTTTAAGATTTGGACTATAGCATGTCCCTGAGATACGTAGTACTCAGTATAGGGTATTACATTTCAAAATATTTGCAGTAACAGAAAGACTGAATTAACAAATATCTTCAGGTTTTGATAACAGTGCTAATTTAACATATACCCACTTTAAATATTTTCTAATGAATAGAAATGAATTCACTATCCGGTAGGGATAAGCTGTCTCTTTAAACCACATGAAAACATCAGGAATATTTATTTTATCCCATTCTCTCATTACCCATCTGGAACGATGCAAAAACCAACAAAATATCACGCCCAGCACATGCAAAAACCTTCTACTGCCTGCTACATGCAGAACACTTCCGCACTGTTTGTCAAGCAGTTATCACCCCCATCCTGGACTACTGTAACTCCCTCCTCCAAGGCCTTCCATCTCAAATCACCCAAACACGTCAACTAGCTCAGAACACTGCTGCCCGCTTCATCACAGGATCAGCCAAGCACGAGCACAACTCCTCTCCTACTTCAGCTACACTGGATACCGATCACCTCACGAGCCAAGTACAAAACAGCACTAACCATTTTCAAGTTCAGAAACAATGTCAGCTGTATCTCTACAGACACTGCTATGCTCAGAACCAAACCAGAGACCCAAGAGACAAAACATCAGAGAGACTATCCCAACTCCCAGCTCATATATTAAAGCTAATATGACTACAATGAATAGGGCGTTCTCACTAGCCACACCTGCCATCTGGAACTTGCTGCCAGAGAAAATAAGGACAACCAAGGACATCAACGACTTCAGGAAACATCTAAAAACATTCCTGTTCTCTGAACACTTCAGAGAGGACACTAAGTACACCACTCTCATGACACATGCATATACAAAACTACACCTATAAACATCATTTGTAGATAAGTTATGCCCCCATGCATTTCCTGCATTTACTTCCAACCTATGTTTATTACATAAGTTCTCTGCAATTGTTCTGTTCTTGAGTTATACTGTAAACCGCTTTGATTCTAAAGATAAGGCGGTATAAAAAAACGTGTTAAATAAAATAAATAACAAATTATAGAGGCGCTGCAAATATAGAAAACATATCCAATGAAATACATAAATGGGAACATAAAATAATGTTGAACTGAACTCAGCTGCATGGCGACTCTTCCACCAGCGTTACTATGCTCATGTCACCCTTCTTCTTGAGTCACTCTGTTGGCTCCTTATCCGTTTTCACATTCAGTTCAAATGTCTACTACTGACCTATAAGTTCACTCACTCTGCTATTCCTCTCCTCTCTCTCCCTACACCTCTCCTTGGGAACTCACTCTTCTGGCAGATCTCTTCTATCTATGCCTTTCTTTCTCACTGCCAAATCCAGACTTTGATCTTTCTACCTCATTGTTCCTTATGCCATGAATAAACTACCTGAGTTGGTATGTCAGGCTCCATCTGTGGCTCTGTTCAAATCCAGGCTAAAAACTCACTTCTGTGATACAGCATTGGATCGTGATTCCCCTAGTCTCCTGTTCACCTCCTGTGTTGCCCCTAGATATATCCTAGTCCTTAGTTGTATTGTCTGTCTTGACTGTTGTGTTGTCTGTCTTGATTAGACTGTAGCTCTTAAAAGCAGTGATTGTCTCTTACATGTCTCTGTACAGTGTCGCATACACCTTGTAGCACTATACAAATGATCAGTACCAGTAGGAGTAGTAAAACAGTAGCACTACCATGCCAAGGTAATTCCGGCATATCAGTGGCAGTGCTCACAACATAAGAAGCGTTCACTTTTAAAATCTAAGGACCCGATATTCTGCGCGGGCAGCTAGCGCAATTACAGTGGCTAGTGCCAGCGCTGAACATTAAACGTGGATTTTCAATGCCAGTGTCATATTAAGAAGCATAAACGACCTTTCCACCTTCAGAAAGCAACTTGAGGCGTACTTATTCTCAGAGTATTCAGGAAATAAGAGAAACGATACAAATGTTGACCCAACATAACCTGCAACTCCAAATTGCCTCCTACACTGGACATTTTCACTCTTACCGCAACAGAATTAGTACATCCAAGATTTGCTAATTATTTCAATTCATCCATGATTTTTTAATATCCAAGATAGATATTTATTCAGTAACATAACTATCATACACCTGCAGTTTGTTGTTTGGTGTGTAATACAAGGCCGCTTTTACTTTTATCTTGGTTACCTCTCAGTTACCCTTCTTTATTCACATCGTTACATGAGATTGAAGGGTGTTACCTGTATTATTACTCACCTTTTTATCTTGTAGCATATGTTACTTATAAAACTGTTTTTATTCCCTGTAAACCACTTTGATTAATTAATAAGGTGGTATAAAAACAAATACATAAATATATGGCCCAGGTATTGAATATCCGGGGTTGCCACACAGCCGCAGACGCCACACAAGCTAACCCGCATCGACGATATTGCACCACTGCCCGATTAGCTCCCATGGATAAAGACAGGCCAGCTTTTGCTGTGTCTATCTTTACCTGTGGGTCGCTAACCAGGCAGCAGTACAATCTTGCTGCTGCTCGGTTAACGACAATTGCATCTCCCCTCTGCCCCACAACGCCCACGATACTTCCTGATGCTACATGATTAGCATTGGGGCACATAGCAGCATTACTCGGGGATGTTCATGTTAGTGCCACTAAATATCCCTCTAAGCAGCATTTACAGATTTGCAGGTCTGTCACACAAATGACTGAAACATGGATAACATATTTGTATATTGGGCCCTAGGTCCTTATAGACATATGGATCAATGGTGGCATTTTCTTTAAAAAGCCACTATACACAGCACCAGTGTCCAGAGAGTGGCTGGGGTTGACTGCAACCGTTTTTTTGAGTTTCAATGTAAACCGCCTTGATTAAATGAGAAGGCGGTATAGAAAAATTGTTCAATAAATAAATGCTAAACCGAGCCGTATTTCACAAATTACGGATACTACAACCTCTACGAAACATTATTGAGCAGCCTGATTTCAGAACAATAGTCCAAGCACTCATCACACCTCACTTGGACTACTGCAACAGCATTCTCCAAGGACTACCCAGAAAACCCCTCAACATACTACAAATGGTAGCCGCTGGATAGGCTACTACTGCCACACTAGTTGCATCATTAGCATGGTAGTAGGGAACGTGTGGCCAAAGGATATGCACACAGCGCACTCCTTCGCAACATGTGCCCGGCAAAGGAAAGCCACAAACACATTATGAGGGCAGCAGTAGGCTAAGGAACCACTTGCCACAGGAAAGTAGCAATGGCCAGATCAGAATAGAGAGAGATGACGAGCAAAAGGGACAAGTGGCTGCATAGCTCAGAGCATTGGGGCCAAGTACAAAAGGGCTGGGCATGCAAATCAGAAAACCAAAATATGTAGCGCATCTTTGCTGCATCCCTAACTGTGGGAGATAGGGTGCAAATGTGGCATCTGAAGATACAGGGGGCCTTGTATGGGATCAGCCAGGGTGTCCTCAATGGTTACCCAAGGGGAGCAACAGGTACCTCCACAATAGATAGAGAACTAACCAAGCAGGTACACAAGGACTGGCGACAATTCTATAGGTGAAGAATCTTTTTTATTATGCCCCAACGCGTTTCGGCTAAAGAGCCTTCTTCAGGGGGTCTTTAAAAAGAGCTCACCTTGAATCTGTCACGTACTACACTAAAAACGTTCAATGTGCACTGCACTTACTTTGAGTAAGAACAGTGCAGTGGGCATTGAACGTTTTTAGTGTACTATGTGACAGATTCAAGGTGTGCTCTTTTTAAAGACCCCCTGAAGAATGCTCTTTAGCCGAAATGCATTGGGGCATAATAAAAAAGATTCTTCACCTATAGAATTGTCGCCAGTCCTTGTGTACCTGCTTGGTTAGTTCTCAGGGTGTCCTCAATGTCCATCATGGGGAAAGGGTATATGGAGCCTCATCACCCTGAGGCATACGGGGTGCCTATTAAGAACATAAGAACATAAGATATGCCATACTGGGTCAGACCAAGGTCCATCAAGCCCAGTATCCTGTTTCCAACAGTGGCCAATCAAGGTCATACGTACCTAGCAGTTTCCCAAAAAGACACAGGTTCCGCAATGCTTGTACTGGGTCAAACATTGATATCCTGGGTCCCTTCTTAATAATGGTTTATGGACTTTTCCTCCAGGAACTTGTCCAAACCTTTTTAAAACCCAGCTACACTAACAGCCTTTACTACATCCTCTGGTAACAAATTCCAGAGTTTGATTACACGTTGAGTGAAAAAATATTTTCTTTTATTAGTCTTAAATAGTTTACCCTGTAGCTTCATTGCATGTCCCCTAGTCTTTCTATATTCTGATAACGTAAACAATCGATCTACGTTTACCCGTTCCACTCCGTTCATTAATTTATAGACTTCTATCATATCTCCCCTCAGCCGTCTCTTTTCCAGGTTAAAGAGCCCTAACCTTTTTAGCCTTTCTCCATAGGAGTATCCTTCCATCCCCTTTACCATTTTGGTGTCTCTTCTCTGAACCTTTTCTAATAACTCTATATCCTTTTTAAGATACGGCGACCAGAACTGCACACAATATTCAAGATGCGGTCTCACCATGGAACGATATGGAGGCATTATAATATTAATTTGTTTTATTTTCCATTCCTTTCCTTATGATACCTAGCATTCTATTTGCTCTCTTGGCCGCCGCTGCACACTGGGCCGAGGGTTTTAACATGTTATCCACAATGACGCCTAAATCTTTTTCCTGGGTGGTGGTTCCTAATGTGGAACCTTGCATTGTATAACCATAGTTTGGGTTGTTCTTCCCTAGGTGCATAACTTTGCACTTGTCTACATTAAATTTCATCTACCATTTTGATGCCCAGTCTTCTAATTTATCAAGATCCTCTTGCAATTTTCCACAATCCTCTTGGGTTTTAACAACTTTAAATAGTTTTGTGTCATCTGCAAATTTGATAACCTCACTCGTTATTCCACTTTCCAGGTCATTTATGAATATGTCAAAAAGCAGCGGACCCAGCACAGATCCCTGGGGTACACCACTATTCACCTTTCTCCATTGGGAAAATTGGCCATTTAGCCCAACCCTCTGCTTTCTATCCTTTAACCAGTTCTTGATCCACAGTAGTACACTGCCTCCTATCTCAGGACTCTTTAGTTTTGCCAAAAGTCTCTGATGAGGGACCTTGTCAAAGGCTTTCTGAAAGTCCAGATACACTATATCAACCGACTCACCTTTGTCCACCTGTTTATTCACACTTTCAAAAAAACATAACAGATTAGTAAGACAAGATCTTCCTTATCTAAAGCCATGTTGGCTGTCTCTCATTAGGCCATGACTATCTACATGCTGAATAATTTTATTCTTTATGATGGTTTCTACCATTTTTCCCAGTACTGACGTGAGGCTCAGCGGTCTGTAGTTTCCTGGATCACCCCTGGAACCCTTTTAAAAAATTGGTGTCACATTGGTGATCCTCCAATCTTCAGGTATTAGAGATGATTTTAATGATAGTTCACAGATTACTAATAGCAGGTCTGCAATCTCATATTTCAGTTCTTTCAACACCCTTGGATGTATACCATCCAGCCCAGGTGATTTGCTACTCTTCAGTTTATCTAATAGTTGTAATACATCTTCCCGATGTATCAATATTTCCTTCAATTCTTCTGCACCTTTAAATACCACTTCAGTCATGGGTAACATCCCTACATCTTCCTCAGTAAAGACCGAAGCAAAGAATTCATTCAGTCTCTCCACTATCGCCTTGTCGCCTCTTAGTGCCCCTTTAACTCCTCTATCATCTAATGGACCAACTGACTCTCTCACAGGTTTTTTTTGCTACAAATGTACTTGAAAAAATCTTTATTTTGCGTTTTGCTTCCACAGCAAGCTTCTTCTCAAATTCTCCCTTTGCCTCCTTTATCCATGCCTTGTATTTGACTTGCCAGTGCTTGTGCTGTTTCCAGGTTTCGTCGTTTGGCTCTTTTTTCCATTTCCTGAAAGATGCTTTTTTGGCAACAACAGCCCCTCTGACCTCACCTTTAAACCATGCTGGCAGTTTTTTGGACTTCCTTCCACTTTTCTTAAAGCGTGGAATACAGCTGGTCTGGGCTGCCAAGATAGTATTTTTCAACAACACCCAAGCTTGATGTAAGTCTTTAACCTTTGCAACTGCTCCTTTTAGTTTTTTCTTAACTATTTTCCTCATTTTATCATAGTCTCCCTTTCGAAAGTTAAAAGGCAGTACTGTGGATTTCCATACTATCCCTTCTCCACTAATTAAATCAAAGGCGATCATGCTATGATCACTATTGCCAAGTGGCCCCAACACCCTTATCTCTTGCACTAGATCTGGTGTTCCACTAAGAACTAGGTCTAATATGGCTTCTTCTCTGGCCGGTTCATGAACCAGCTGCTCCAAGAAGCAGTCATTTATGTCATCTAGGAACTTTATCTCCTTAGCAACCTTATCACCTAGACTGCACGGAACACAGTAGAAGGCCTCTGGTGGGTGGGTGTTTGTCCTCTCATATCACTTCTCTGATATGGCTCAGGCAGAACCATAGCCAATATGGAGTGTGCCTTCCTTGTAGGAGGAGGGGATGTCAGAGCTGGGGGATCTAGGGGCCATGCACAATCAGCACCTCTACCACAGTGGGTTCATAGGGTCAAGAAGAACCCCCCCCCCCACCAAATAAAATACCCACCCTGTGGACTGAATTTAGAAGTTAGGGGGATGCAAGGTCATCTACCCACAGAGGTCCCCCATGTTCCCTCTTAACTGGAGGAAATCTGGAAAAACACCACCCAAACAACCCTCAGGCTAAGTACCCCAGCTGTCATGGAACCAAAGGTCCACCAGACCATTCCTCAGTCCTGAGCAAGGGGCCAAGGAGGGGACACTGATCAGTGAGTTCCAACACTGGAAGCCCATGTTCAATGCTAGAAGTATTAAGTTGGGGCAAGTTACCTCAGGATGGAAGGTCGTGGTTCAAATCCCACTAGAGGACAGCAACCTTGGGCCGGAAGAACTGGGGTTTCTAGTCCCACAGGTACTCCTTGTGGTCTTGGGCAAGCCACTTAACCCTCCACTGCCCATGTTCCCTGTAAGTATTAGCGTATGTGTCTCGTATCCCCTCGTGTTAAATGTATCCCCCAATTGTGTTGTGACCACTTTGATTGAAGGATAAGGTGGTATACAAAATTGTATAAATAAATAAATAAAATAAACAAAGTAGCTGCTCAGAGCTGGTAGACTTCAGCCATATCCTCTCTTGTCGAGAATGAGGAGCCAACTGTTATATGCCAACCTATGTAGGCTATGCAAGGATCGAACATCACCTTTTGATACTACAATGTGATATCAAACTACGGTTACACAATGCAAGGTTCTACATTAGGAATCGCCACCGAGGAAGAGGATCTGGGCATCATTGTGGATAATATATTGAAAACCTCTAGCTAGTGTGCAGTCGTGGCCAAGAAGGCAAATAGAATGCTAGGAATCATAAGGAAAGGAATTGAGACTAAAACAATGGATATTATAATGCCTCTATATCATTCCATGGTGCGACTGCACCTTGAATACTGTGCGCATTTCTGGTCACTATATCTTAAAAAGGACATAGCAGAATCAGCAAAGGTACAGAGAAGAGTGACTGAACTGGTAAAGGGAATGGAAAGATATCCCTATGAGGAACGGCTTAAAAAGTTAGGGCTCTTCAGTTTGGTAAAGAGACAGCTGAGGGAGAATATGATAGAGGACTATAACACAATGAATGGAGTGGAACGAATAAACGTTGATCGGTTGTTTACTCCTTCAAAAAGTAGGAAGACTAGGCGACACTCAATGAAGCTACAATGTATCATATTTACGACTAATTGGAAAAAATAGTTTTTCATTCAACACGTTATCAAACTATGGAATTCCCTACAAGAGGATGTAGTAAAAACTATTAGTGTAGCTGGGTTTAAAAGACATTTTTATGAGTTCCTGGAGGAAAAATCTGTAAGCTATTATTAAAGTGTACCAGGGAAATTCACTGCTTACCACTGGGACAGCAATATGGAATCTATATACCTTTTGGGAACCTGACAAGTACAGTACTTGTGACTTGGATTGGTCACTGTTGGAAACAGGATACTGGACTTGATGGACCCTTGGCCTGACTCAATATGGCCTATTTTATGTTTTTAGCTATTCGTTACATATGCAGACATCAACAGCATTTTGTCAGGACAGCTGTTGATGTGACTTTGGATGTTTGCTCGTTGTCCCGTTGTTTACGTTATCAGAATATAGAAAGACTAGGGGACATGCAATGAAGCTACAGGGTAAACTATTTAAGACTAATAAAGGAAAATATTTTTTCACTCAACGTGTAATCAAACTCTGGAATTTGTTACCGGAGGATGTAGTAAAGGCTGTTAGTGTAGCTGGGTTTAAAAAAGGTTTGGACAAGTTCCTGGAGGAAAGGTCCATAAACCATTATTAAGAAGGGACCCAGGATATCAATGCTTGACCCAGTACAAGCATTGCGGAAACTGCTAAGTATGTACGACCTAGATTGGCCACTGTTGGAAACAGGATACTGGGCTTGATGGACCTTGGTCTGACCCAGTATGGCATATCTTATGTTCTTATGTCCCAGTAAGGTCAACCCTGAGCTACAGGCCCGGGTTTAGGAGCTGCTGTGGTGCCCTGCCATGGCAGCTGCACCATGCAGACCATCCTCCCCTGTGGCCTAGGCAGGTGCCTAGCTATTCTGCTGTCTTTCCTGTTTGCCTTTCTATCTACCAGTGTAGTTGCTTTGTTTCTACCCTTCCTATTTCCTAACACTTGAATACAAACTGTGCGATTGTGATGCTCTAACAATGTGCAGGGCCAATCCAACTACTAGGCAAACTAGGTGGCCGTCTAGGCCAGCAGCTTCTGGGGGTCAGTCAAAAGCAGTGCATTCAAAACTAAACAATAGATTCTGACAGCCAGAATGTGTAAGGCTTAAAGTTTGCTTAGGGCACCAAAACCTTGGACCAAACTCTGGAGCCAGCCCTGGCAATGCTGATGCAACTACCACCTGGTCCGAGGCAGATGTTACTTGCACCCATGCTAGTAGTGTGTTTGTGGGGAGAGAGAGTAGTTTGGATGAACCTACAATGCACACATGGATTCCCTTTTTCATATGATTCACGAAACGCAGTATATAAGCACAAATAAATAACTAAATAAATATAGGTAAGCTCATCCCTCTGTCTCCCCAGATGCACAAGCCAAGCCCCACTTTCCAGGAATCGCCAATCACCCTCTCCCTCAAGGGCCCCCGCAACAGAAAAATAAATTCCTCAACCCCTTCAAACAACCATAACCCCCCTAGAGTCCCCTCTGGCAAGTTGCCCTGTTTTCACTCCCGAGGTTACCGCTAGGGGTCATTAGCAGCATTTTAGATCTGACTACATGTTGAACAGGAGTGAGTGAGCATTACTCCTGTTCTTACTGTCTACAATGACTTCCTGCAAGCCTGGGGTTGGGAATTAGGGTTGAGAAGGGGGTGGTCTGCCAGGGCAGCCACCAAGGGGATTATAATTGTTTGAGGGAGTTGGATAGAAGGCTTCTGTTGCAGGAAGGCTCTTGTGGGAGAGGGTGTCAGAGTTGCTTGGAGAGGGGTTTGGCTTACATGCATCTAGTGGGATTGGGGATATAGGCTACTTTAGGAGAGGGATTGGGGAACCTAAATTAAAATGCAATCTATTCACCCTGAAAGGTTAAAAACACACTCTTTTTCTTATATTTTATTCTGGACAATTATTTATAAAGTGTTGATTAAATATTGTACTACTATAAGGTATAGATTAAATATTGCACTACTTATACCAATAAACCTTTACTTTGGACAGTTGTTTACAAAATCTCTATTGAATATTGCACTATTTATGCCAAAAACCATAATTTATTATAATCATCACAATTAATATGCAAACAAATAATAGTCAATAATACATTAAAATCACATCATTCTATGAAATGTAATAATTATACATATTTATTACAAACCCACTCATACATCCATGCATGTGCACAATTTTATCAATGTAAAATAATTTCACAAGAATATCAATATCCCATTATACAAAATACAAATATCAAAAAACACTGAAAATCCTAAACCCTGCATTTACCCTATCATACTCATAATGGCTATAACAATGAAGAACATGACTCACTACACCCACTTGCAATGACAATACAGCCTCCTCAAAAATTACAGTGTCGCTGTTGACAAAACCCTTTACCAACACAAACACTATATAACAAAAAAACGTTCCTCCTACTTCAGTTTATATGCATTGCAATGTCCAAACGTATTTGAAAACAGCTCCTCTATCTTTCCACTCAGAGCAATATCGTCAAAGCTGTCACCAGGTGCAGGCACCAAATCACTAAAGAGCTGAAGCTGTAATCAACTCTTACACTATATTGTTAGGTTGCACTTTAAAATCTCTCAATTGTCATTTACTTCATGTGCCATACATTGTATCACCCAAACCTTTCCCGGGGCTCATTCTTCATCATGTAAAAAGCTGTACTTCTTGTAGGTAAATCCAAAGAGCAGCATCTCTGAATCTTCCAGGGACTTAACTTTGAATCCTTGTTAGAAACTCAAAGAGCTCCCTTCTTTCTTCAAAAAAGACACACTTTGGATCTTATTTGGAAATCCAAAGGGCTGCACCTCTAAATCCCACTTTGGGACTTCGTTAGAAATTCAAGGAGCTGCACTTCTAAATCCCAAGCATGGACCATAGTTTTGCTATTCCGGCTTCTTCAGAGAACTAAAAAAATCAAATTCAAATTACACTCCATCCCCATAATAGCACAATAAAAAATTATAACCCCATAAACAAATGTTTACTGACCATCAAATCCTCCAAACAGGGTCACCATATGCAACTCACTTCACCTCAAGAAAAACGCCAACGCATGCGCACTCCACTAAATACTTTAAAAATCCTTCCTCATTCAATAGAACCGAAGGGGCACGTCTGGGTTGTCCGGACGTCCCCAAGCAAGACGAGCCCATTAGGAACTGATTCTGGACTACGGGGACAAAATGTCCTCCCCACAGGTGCCCCTTGCTCAAGCGACTAGGACCCCCCTCTTCCCCGCTGTCTGACCCATGGCTGGCCCACCCCCACTCTGCCCAGATCCTGCCTCTCCCACCGGCTCTCCCTGTCCTGCGGCTCTAGCCATGTGGGGAGAGCAGGAGGGGGAATAGAGTGCAGACAGCTTGTGGGACTGCACGTCCCGCAATCCGTGAATCAGAATCAGGCCCATAGGGGGTTATTCCATAAACTGAATAGGGTATTTGCACGTGCATGGGAGATGTGTATTTCCCAAAAACGTCTACGCCCATATTCCAAAACATGGCTCCCGTGCACGTCCATGATGCAAAGATGGGGAGCTCAGAATGTGCCTGGGAGGGGCGGAATGGGGGCGTGGTTTGCTGCGGAGATGTATATAGCATATTCAGGAAAGGCCTGTGTACGTTTTAGGTGTTCCTTTTGGGCATGCCTGTTATTCCTGCTGGAGACATGGAATAAGGCCAGTACTTAGAAATTATTCTGCTGTGTTTGTATAGAGCTTGTGCTGCAAACTGGAGTGACTGTAGTCTGTAAAACACAGCAAGATGAATTTCTAATGAACAGAAATGAGGGGTGAGGGAATCTTGTAAGCTAAAGGGGCATTAATAACTACCCTTAAAGACATTTTTTAGAAGAGCAATTGTGATTATTCTCGCTATGCTGACATTTGTTGTTTGTGCTAAAGGAGCTAATCTGGGGGATCCTAACAATTCCTGTGTTATATAAAATGAGAATGTAGATGTAAGATTTGTATGTGAGTGAGTCTGCAACAGGATCTTGTCTGGGTGCTAAAGGGGGATCATATTTGTAGGTCTGGGACTCCATGCTATCATGGTATACCAGCTTTTAGTTATAGGTGCTGAGCATCTTTTTCCCTGAATTATGTCTTTTGTGACTGCAAGTAAGAGTGTGTGTGGTTTGAGGGTTGCACGGGAGGATCCAGTGTGCTGAACTGCAAGTCAGGGAGGGCATGAAGGCCTGTCCATATAACTAACTCTCTTGACTCTGACCATCTCTTTACTGCTCTAACTCTCTCTTCAAGGTGCCTCCACCTCCGACCCCTACCTCCCTTCCTGTCCAAACCCTGGCTATTTCCATGACAAAATCTACATCATCACCCTCCAATTCCCTACAAAGTCAGCTATTTCCCCTCCTTCCCTCTTCACTACCAACTTTCCACCTCTACCTCTGCCACCATTTCTTCCTTTTCTATGATCTCTGACTTCTTTCCTCCCCCATACTCACTACCTAACATAGTAACATAGCATATGACAGCAGATAAAGACCAGTATGGTCCATCTAGTCTGCCCAGCAAGGCAGCAAGAATAGGTGCATCTGCAGCTCTGTGCAAGTCACCCCTCCCCATGCTTTTGTTTAGGTGTACCCACCGATCCTTGTAGATCATCCTTATTTATTGAGATATAAGAGAGAGTTATGTTTATTTCAGTTTTATCCTGTTGCTATACAGGGATACACTGTGTCTGTCCCATGCCATTTTGAATTCTGTCACTGTATTTGCTCCCATTACTTCCATCGGGAGGGCATTCCAAGCATCCACCACCTTTTCAGTGAAGAAGTATTTCCTGACATTGCCTTTCAGTTTACCCCCTTGCAGATTCATGTTATGTCCTCTAGTTTTACAGTTTCCCCATCTTTGGAAGAGGTTTGTTTGTTCATTAATATTCTTTATGTATTTAAAGGTCTGAATCATATCTCTCCTGTCCCTCCTCTCCTTCAGAGTGTGCATATTTAGGTCTTCAAGTCCCTTCTCTTACATCTTCTGATGCAGGCTCTAAATCATTTTGGTCGCCTTTCTCTGAATCGTTTCCAGTTTTTTTTATATTTGCGAGATACGGTCTCCAAAATTGAACACAATATTCCAAGTGAGACCTCACCAGCGACTTGTACAGTGGCATTAGCATCTCTTCCTCTCTGCTGGTAATTCCTCTCTGTATGCAACTCAGCATCCTTCTGGCTTTTGTCACCACCTTGTCACACTGTTTCGCCACCTTGAGATCATCAGAAACAATCACTCCGAGGTCCTTCTCCTGGTCCATGAACACCAACCTCTTTCCCCCTATTGCATATAATTCCCTTGGATTTCTGCATCCCAAGTGCACGACACTGCACTTCTTCATATTAAATATTAACTGCCAAGCATTAGACCGTTCTTCCAGCTTTTGCAGATCTTTCTTCATGCTATCCACTCCCTCAGGGAAGTCCACTCTGATGCAAATTTTCATGTCATCTGCAAAAAGACAGACTTTTCCATTCAGTCCTTCAGCAATATCATTCACAAATACAGTACCGGTCCCAGGACCGAATCCTGGGGAACACCGCTATTCACCTTCCTTTCATCTGAGTGCGTTCCGTTTACTATCACATTCTGTCGTTTGTCAGTCAACCAATTTCTGATCCAGTTCTAATCGGCTTGCAAAAATCTGATAATTCCACGCTCCTCAAACTTCGAATACTCTGCGATTACACACGCCGTGTTTGTTTGCTTCCCGAAAACTACTCATAATTTGAGTGTTTAAAAAATACAACGCTACAGACTCTCCTACTACGAGTACAAGTAGCCCTGCATATGACGGCACTATCGGGCATGCGGAGCCGGTATGATTGCCACCTGTACCTTTAATATCGGACACCCCTGGTATATTTTTAGATTCATGATTTATTATAATAATATATTTTCTGTATTCACTTGCCTTTATGATTTCATCACTTTTCACACAGACTATAAGCATTACCTTTTGTTTATTGTTGTATATGAATTGCATTTTCATTTTATTTTTTACTGATTGTTTCACTTGGAAAACAATTTTAATCCTGTGATTTATTGTTGGTATGCATTTTCCCCTTCCCTTCTTCCATTATCCATGCAATCAATATATATATTTTTATTTGTCTGTTCATTACCTTAGATTGGGAAGAGTGGTATTGTTCCACCGTTCTGGACGGGCACTACGCCTAGTATTTTACCCTCCTGGTAATGTATTTCAATTTTGGTTCTTTTATACATATTTTTTATACTTTTTTATTTGTCCTGTTTTAAACATAGTGTTTGGCCGTGGTCCTTGCCCTCCTAGTGGGCTTGATGGGCCTTGGTCTGACCCAGTATGGCATATCTTATGTTCTTATGGAGCCAATGAAGTGACTTGAAAAGAGGGGTTATTAGTTTTAAATGGGTTACACTGCAGTTTCATTGTATGTCCCCTAGTCTTTCTATTGTTTGATGGTGTAAACAACCGATCTACGTTTATCCGTTCCACTCCATTCATTCATTTATAGACTTCTATCATATCTCCCCTTAGCTGTCTCTCTTTCAAGTTGAAGAGCCCCAGCCTTTTAAGCCACTCCTCATAGAGGTATCTTTCTGTTTCTTTTACCATTTTTGTTTCTCTTCTTTGTACCTTTTCTAATTCCACTATATCCTTTTTAAGATATGGCGACCAGGTTTGCGCACAATATTCAAGGTGCAGTCACACCATGGAACAATACAGAGGCATTATAATATCCTTTGTTTTATTCTCCATTCCTTTTATGATATCTAGCATTCTATTTAATCTCTTGGCCACCGCTGCACACTGAGCAGAGGGTTTTAACATATTATCCATGATGACGCCGCAGATTAGAGAGTGTGTATGGCCCGAACGTTTTAATCCTAAAAGAAGTCAGCATCTAGTGTAACAAGTTTAAAGATGGCTGAACGGAGTTGAATGATGATCCGGAAAAGAAAAGAGGCAGACCAAGGACCTCACACACGGATGACAACTGCGCAATTGTCGAACGTCTGATTAGGGTGGATCATCGCATTAAAGTTTGTGCAATTGCTGAAATGACTGGCATTCCTAAGAGTTCTGTTCATGAAATCATATGCAATCTCAACTTCTGCGAGATCAGGAGGAATTGCAAGACACCGTTATGGACTACTTCAAGCAACTTGACATGCAACTATACCATGAAGGTATGTTCAAACTAGTGTCACGCTGGGATAAATGTCTCAATGTTTACAGCGATTATGTGGAGAAGTAAAAAAAAGTATGGAGTTTTTGGTGGAATGTATTGAATAATTTCTTTAAATACAAATGTTAGTGTAATTTTGGCCTGTACCTTTAATATCGGACACCCCTCGTATATATATATATATATATATATATATACACATTTATACATATTTTATGCTTTATTTGTTTTTTTGTGATATGACTATTATTATTTTTTATATATTCTAACTGTGTGTGTATGTGTCTGTTTTTAGACCCCTTGTAAAATTGGGTCTTCAATAAAGTTTTCCTGTTTTAAACATAGTGTTGCCCTCCGCTGTTTTTTCAATTCACTCCCTTGAGGAAGGCCTCCTTCTCCTGTTTCTATCAAGCCCTGTATCCTGTTTCCAACAGTGGCCAATCTAGGTGATATGTACCTAGCAGTCTCCCCAGAAGACACAAGTTTTTCAATGCTTGTATTGGGTCAAGCAGTAATACCCTTTTAATAATGGTTTATGGACCTTTCCTCCAGGAACTTCTCCAAACCTTTTTTAAACCCAGCTACACTAACAGCTTTTACTAATCCTCCGGTAACAAATTCCAGAGTTTGATTACACTTTAAGTGAAAAAATAATTTCTCTTATTAGTCTTAAATAGTTTACCCTGTAGCTTCATTGCATGTCCCCTAGTCTTTCTATATTCTGATAATGTAAACAATCTATCTACGTTTACCCGTTCCACTCTGTTCATCAATTTATAGACTTCTATCATATCTCCCCTCAGCCGTCTCTTTTCTAGGTTGAAGAGCCCTAACCTTTTTAGCCTTTCTCCATAGGAGTATCCTTCCATCCCCTTTACCATTTTGGTGGCTTTTCTCTGAACCTTTTCTAATAACGCTATATCCTTTTTAAGATACAGCGACCAGAATTGCACACAATATTGAAGGTGCGGTCTCACCATGGAATGATATAGAGGCATTATATGTTTTATTTTCCTTTCCTTTCCTTATGATAACTAGCATTCTATTTGCTCTCTTGGCCGCCACTGCACACTGGGTGGAGGGTTTTAATGTTATCCACGATGATGCCTAATCTTTTTCCTGGGTGGTGGTTCCTAATGTGGAACCTTGCATCGTATAACCATAGTTTGGGTTTTTCTTTCCTAGGTGCATAACCTTGCACTTGTCCACATTAAATTTCATCTGCCATTTGAATGCCCAGTCTTCCAATTTATCAAGATGCATATATCCCTATTTGTTTCCACATCTAGTTCAAACGTCTTCTGCTGACCTATAAGTGCCTTCATTCTGCAGCTCCTCACTACCTTTCTTCTCTTATCTCTCCCTACACCGCCTCTCAGAAACTCTGCTCTTCTGGCAAATCACTTCTATCTGTGCCCTTCTCTTCTATTACTAACTCCAGACTTTGCTCCTTTCACCTTGCTGCACCTTATGTCTGGAACAAACTACCTTCTCTGACCTTTTTCAAATCCAGGTTAAAAACTCACCTCTTTGCTGCTGCTTTCAGATCTTGACTTACCTGATCTCCTTTGTGTTTCCTTATCATCCCCCTAGATGTGTCTCATGTCTACAGCTACTGTGTTTTCTGTCTTGACTAGACTGTAAGCTTTGATCAGCAGGGACCTTCTTTTACATGGGTTTGTGCAGTGCTGTGTATGTCTTGTAGCACTATACAAATGCTCAGTAGTAGGAGGAGAAAATATTTTTTACTCAACGCGTAATCAAACTCTGGAATTCATTGCTGGAGGACGTAGTAAAGGCTGTTAGTGTAGCTGGATTTCAAAAAGGTTTGGACAAGCTCCTGGAGGAAAGGTCCATAAACCATTATTATAGAGGACCCGGGAAATGCACTGCTTGCCCCAGGACGTGGATTGTGGAACCTGTGTGCCTCTTTGGGAACCTGCTGGGTACTTGGGGCCTAGACTGGCCACTCTTTGAAGAGGAGACTGGGCTTGTTGGACCTTGGTCTTCTTCTTATGCTGTGTATCTCAATGTGATGTTCCATTTCCATCCTAGAAGAGCTAAGTTAAATGGGACGTCATATGTTTAAATTAATTCACCTTACAATCTGCCAGTTAGATTTGTCTTTCTTGTTTGATCTGATTAACAGCAAGTGGCTTTTTGGAAAGAAGCGAGATCATGGTAAACACTTTCTTAGCAGAGGGAGACGTTTCAGCTTTTGTTAAACAAGTACTGAAAAAGCAGCAGTTGGATGCATAATAAAGGAAAATGTCAGACCAGTTTTAAAGCTACTGTACTTGAATGAAATCATAGACCATGCACTTCATTTCCTACATCATTTCATGCTGTTTTATCTCCTTGGATTCCTGGTTTCTCTCTTTTGCAATGCTGTAGTACTCTTTTGTTTGGTCTTAGGGCTCAGTCCTTATCACCATTGGAAGGGCTGCAGAATGTGGTGATGGGATTGTTGACTGGAGCCTGACTGCACAATCACATATCTCCCCTTTAGCAAGCTTTGAAATTTCTACCCTTTTACTCTTTAAATATCAGATTCAGTTTAGGGTAATGATTTTCATCTAACGTTTTGAGATTGGGACTTGTTCTTGCTTTGATGGTATCTTGGGAGGTTTACTCATGTGCACAGGATTCATACTTTTGATTATATTTTGCCAATTGCAGGGCCGCTATTTGGAGCAAATTGCCTTCTGACTTAGGATTAATAGAAGATTTATTACAGTTTCTGAAGAAATTGAAAGCATGTTATATCAGGCTAGCCTTTGAAGCAAGAAGGTCTGTAAGGTAATGTTTTATAATTATATTGCAGATAGCGAATTTTTATTGTTTTGATCTGTTGTATTGTTTTGTATATGCTGTTTGCTATTATCGTGAATATTTTCGGGGTCATTCTGAGCCGTGAATATTTGGCCCCCTCTGCATCCCTGGCTAACCTCCCCATACGAACAAGGTGTTTGTACTGGGAAGCTAGACGGGGGAGGGAAGGGGATGGGAATGCGGCAGAGTTAGGGTGGGCAGTCCACGGCTCCAGACATACAGGGCCGATTCTGAGGTGGAATAAGTTCCCCAGAAGGCGGGGGACAGTGGTCTGGGCAGCGGAAGGGCTCAGAGGGGGTGCAGGTAATTCCCTGCAGCCCAAATCTGGCCTTGGGAGGCCAGATCGGGGGTCAGGCTGTGAGAAATTGCAGAACAGGTCAGCGGCCAGGGATTGCGGCTCCTGAATGGAGCCGCAGTGCCATGGCAACTGGACGCCATGGTGCTGAGGTTCCATTCAAGAGCCTTGACTGAGGTAGCCGTGTAGAGGCCTGCACATGCAAGCCGGCCAGAATCTGGTCCCAGCCTGCATATACAGGCCTAGTCATGATTCTTATCCCACGGGGCTAGACGTGCTCCACAGGACCAGAATCGCATCTGCCCCTGTGCGTCCAATTCCGTTTGGGTGCACAGGGCATGAACATCCTGTACAGAATGCAGCCCATTGTGTTTTAATGTGTTATGTTAGTATTTTATCATTTCCTATGTTTTCTGTAAACTACAGAGGATGAATACATTTCATGGGATACAAGATTTACTAAATAAATAAACATACAAGATGGGAAACCCCCCTGAAATTTCATCTCGTCCTTTCTGTCATTAGAAGCACGCACTATTACTCATTAGTGTGCACTATTTCCCCCCACAATGCATACTACTGCTTTTTAGTGCTCTTATTCAATGATAATTTATTTATTTATTCTTTTTTATATCTCACATTTTTTGATTCAAAGTGGTTTGCATTTAACTAGAACTTGGTTATATGGTTATATCAAATTTTTGAATGCTGGTATTGTGCATACATAAGAAACTCAAACTTGAATATTTAACAATTTGCAAGGTGCGTTGGGGAGTACTAGAGTGAATCAACTTGGGAGGGTAGGTTGGGGAACGTGTTGCTTCAGAAACTGTGCTGGGTGTCTTTTGTGGTCTGTTATAAGGTTTATGGTGTTCCTGGAACGAGTGTGTGTTTTCAGCTCTATGCAGAAGGTGGTGAGTTCGGTGCAGGCGTGTATTCTGTCTGGGCGTGTGTTCCAGAGGCTCGGTGCACACCGCGAGAATGCTCTAGAACAGGTTGAATGGTTGCTTCTGGTCCTCATAGCAGGGATGGTGAAAGTGTTTTGGGACTAAATCTTGTGGTCTTGTTTGGGATGACTTGTATATGATGGTTTGGAGGTAGCTTGCTGAGAGGTTATGTAAAATTTTAAACATCATTGTTTAAAATGTATGCTTATTAACATTTCCCCCAAAACAAAGGGCCCTGTTCACTAAAAGACTTTTCCCATTTTGTATCTATGGAAAATGCTTAATAAACAGGGCTCAATTTTTAAAACCATACAAAACAAAATGAAAAATCCCACAAACAACAAGGTAAATGAACCAGAATGAACATTTTTGGTTTGCACACCCCTATTCATATGAAGCTTTAGGAGTATTGAGATGAAATTGGCTTTGATAGCTCTTGCCTAGTCTTTTGTGAGCGACAGACTCGGATAGTGAGACTAGACTTGCTTAAGTATTTAGCGCTGTTTTACTGTCTGTGTTTGAGACCGTTTCATTTGCTTTATTGTGCCTGCATTTGGTTCTGAAGCCTATCGGCAGCTTTCTGTGTAGCAACCAGGCGCGTAAGAGGCCTACCACATGGTCTGGCACGTGAGTTGACGTTTAGCATGTTCAGAGAGCAGAACTCTAGCAGGGCATGAAAACAGACTAAAGGCTGCTAGATGGTGCATAAACAACATTAACAAAATTTGTCCCTTCCTTTCTGAACACACTACTAAAACACTTATCCACTCTTTAGTCACTTCTTGCCTCGACTATTGAAACCTCCTCCTTGCTGGTCTCCCTCTGAGTCATCTTTCTCCCCTTCAATCTGTTCAAAGCTCTGCTACATAGCTAATCTTCTGCCAGCCCCAATATACTCATATAACCCCTCTTCTCAAATCACTTCATTGGCTTCCTTTCCATTTCCATATCCAATACAAACTTCTACTTCTGACCTATAAGTGCATTCATTCTACTGCATCTCACTACCTTTCCTCTCTCCTCTTTCCCTACCCCCTCCCTGTGAACTCCGCTCTTCCTCTGGCTTGCTCCTCTCTATGCCCTTCTCATCAACAGCCAATTCCAGACTTCCATCCTTTCACCTTGCTGCTCCTTATGCCTGGAACAAGCTACCTGTATCTTTACATCAGGTTTCATCTCTTCCCCCTTCTCAAATCCATGCTAAAGGCTCACTTCTTTCAGGCTGCTTTTGAATCTTAATCCTTTGTTTGCTGTCTGTCTCCTTTCCCTTTCCTACTATACCCTTGTTCTCATCTATTGTACTGTCTGTCTTGACTAGATTGTAAGCTCTGACGAGCAGAAACTATATTTTATATGTGTTTGTGCAGCGCTATGTATGCTTTGTAGTGCTATATAAATGATTAATAGTAGTAGCAGTAGTATTTGACACTGTAAATCAAAATTTGTTCTTGCAGTATTTAACAGACCTTAGTATAAAGAGAAAAACATCCTTCTCTTCCTAATTAAGATTGCATGGCCACATTAGGGCCTGAGATCTGATTCATGAGGTGTATCACAGAGTTCTGTCATTATGCCTCCGTGAGATAGCACTACGTCCTTTGGGATAGATTATCACATTTGATGATGGTATCGAGTTGACGATTAACAAACTGATAATTCTTTGCATTCTCATAGCATCAAAGCTTTCTTTGAACAAAAAATTATCCAAATTCAGGACCCATTACATCAGCAGAAAATTACACTAGGAACAACTTTTCTGAATGTTTCTATTTCTCCTAAGATAGATCTCCTCAGACCTCAACAAACTGGTAAAGGACTCAGTGAAGGACTCCTCAAAATTGTCATTAAATTAGAATGAATTTTTTTATCCTCTTTCCTATAAAGCGATTTACTACTACTACTACTGAGCATTTATATAGCGCTACAAGTCATACGCAGCGCTGCACAGACATGTAAGAGACAGTCCCTGCTCATCAGAGCTTACAATCTAGTCAAGACAAACACAGAAGGTGTAGGCAGGGACATAGTAAGGGGAAAGAAAAAGGAGATCAGGTGGGCCAAGATCCAAAAGCAGCAGCAAGAGGTGAGTTTTCAGCCTGGATTTGAAGAGAGTTAGAGAAGGCGCCTGGCGTACAGACACAGGTAGTTTGTTCCAGGCGTAAGGCGCAGCAAGGTGAAAGGAGCGAGGTCTGGAGTTAGCAGATTTTTAACCTGAGAATTTCTTTAAAACCCCGTGGGTGTTACTCAGGCCCATGCCTAGGAGTTTAGGCATCACATAAATTCTTCTATCTCTGCAGTCAGGAATTTTTCCATTTAGATTGAAAGTTCCCTTTCTTCAGTCAGTTTTGAAAACAACAAATTTAGGTGTCTTGGATGTGGGAGAGTGAGTTAGATTTGTTTTTTTTGGTATGAGGCTTGCTATGAATTTGTTCATGTATTTGTGTGTTTTATTATTGTGTACATCGCGCTGTGCGGTTCTGCGGTTCTCCAATTCTGTAATCTGTAAGTGTAATAATTAAACAAATAAATAAGACTGATGAATAAATAAAAAAAATTCCCTTACGGGAAAATGCAATTGAAACAATACAGAGAATCATTGCTCTCCGGATAGCAATAGTGGATGGTTAAAAGTGAATAAATTGAAGCTTAATTCCAGCAAGTCTTGGGTTCTCTTGGTGGAAAGTAACCCTGGGAAACATCATTCAGTTTGTGTGGGATTAGGACCCTTTTCCCTGGGAGATCGCTCACACTACAGTGACATCTACGCAAGCTCCTCCTTTCTTTCGGATGAAAGGCCGATTTTGAAGCACAATTTAGTAAACCCATATGCTGACTACTATATTGCACTACTTATGAAATCTGCAGAATGCAGTGGCTAGATTTGGATCAAATCTCTTTCACAGATCGTATCTTACCAGTTTTCTGAGACCTCAAATACCTTCAACAGGATTTGATTCTTTATGAACCCTGATGCTCTCTCTGATTGTCACAGGAGATGTTTTTAGTTGTCCAATAGTTACGCAAGGAGAACTCATAGTGAGAACTCATAGATAACAGCAAGTCCATGTAATATAACTCCTCCGAACGTTAGGTTAGAGACCAGTTTTGTTGTGAAGCTGTATAATTGGGTGTCATAGATTTTATTGCATATACTGTTTTGTATATTTTTGTAATATTGTTCAGCACTTTAGGATTATTGTGAAAGGCAGTTTATAAAGGTACTAAAATGAAATTGAGCTATGTTACTTGGTACTATTTTGATGAAATCATTATGGAGGGTTCCCTTTTCACCTCAGCTCAATTAGCTATCTCTGGTTTCTCTCTGACATTAAATGCCTCTTCTCCTGGTATTATCTCAGCTATGCGATTCCCGTCAGTGATTAATGATTTGCTGTCATGCTGTCTTAACATTCAAATGCATTTCCCAAGGGTTTCACTTTCCTGCTGCAGCAATTACAGCCCTCAGAAGTATTCATAGCACAGGCATAGTAACACCCTACTTTGTTTGTAATAATACTTAAAAGTTAAAATGAACTTTGTATTTCTGTTCCTGATTTGTATTGGTAGCGATCTGGCACTTTCCTTCCCCGACCTAAGGTAATGTTACTGCTGCGTGCTTCATGTCCAAATGGGATTTAAATGTCTTCTTAATCTTTAAGGATTTTCAGGGGGCAATTATTTTATTTATTTATGTGCACTTATATACCATCTTTCTGGAATCGAAGGAATTAGACTATAACAACAACAACAAAGGAAAAGGGGAAAATCTGGCAAAAACCAAATGTCGCAATGACAAGCAGGAAGGTCCAAGGAAAAACATTCCAGAAATTTATTATTTTTGAGATTAATAGAAGTTGTCATACTTTACAGTGAGAAAGTCAGGCTGTCTGTTCTCCCTTATTCTTTTCCATATAGTCATACATTTAAAAAAAGCAAACTTTAGGTATAAAAAAGTAAAAAGTGCAAAGTGTCAATAAATCCAACTTTATAAATCAGCTTTCAATTTATTTAGCAATTAGTGTTTGGCTCACATCTTTCCAGTAGTAGTTAAAGGTGAGTTGCATTCAGGTACTGGAGGTATTTCCCGTTCCCCAGAGGGTAATACAGGGTTAAGTGGCTTGCCCAGGGCCACAAGGAGTGTCAGTGGGATTCAAATGCTAGTCTTCCCAGATCCAAGCTGCTGCCCTAACCACGAGGCTTCTCCTCCACTCCGAGACAAACAGACAGAGGGTCTTTACAGTGCAACAGCGAGCGTTCTTCTTCTTCTTTCATCCCTAGCTGGCATTTGGAAAGAAGGCCGTCCTCTCAGCGAATACGCTGCTATAGATGCCACTGGATTCTCTGTGTTGCTTGTAATACGCTTCCAAAGTTGGCGATCAGTGGCAACATTTCTGGCCTCATTGATGGTCAGTCGTTGGTTCCTTTGGTCTTCCTCGATGTGTCCGAGCCACGTTTTCTTTGGTGCTGCACATTGAACCCTCCAGTGGACAGGTCGCTCGCACCAGAGGAGTTTGTATGACAGCTGACTGGTGTTCATTCTGCAAATGTGGCCAAACCAGTGCAGTCTGTGTTTCTGAAATTGTTCTTCAACTGAGGACTGATTGTTGCACCTTGTCCAAATTGTTTCGTTTTGATGGCAATCATGAATAAAGACACCCAAAATCTCTCTCAGGCATCGCATTTGAAAGACTTCAAGTTTGTTCAAGTCAGATTTGAGTCCATGTTTCCAATCCATACAGGAGAATTGGCAGGATCAGTATTTGCAAGAGGCAAATTTTGGTCTTGGAGGAGATACTGGCTTTCTTCCAGAGGCATCATTTGAGTGAGGTGAATGCTACTGTTGCCTGGCCAATCCTGCTGCGGACTTTAGTGGTGGATGCCAGCTTCATCTCCTGCACCAGTGATCGCAGGTATTTGAATTCTTGGACCTGCTCAATTTGAATTCCATTGACATGCGTTAACAGGAGCATAGAACACATCTGCTAGTTTATCCCATTAGAAACGTCTCCTGATCTTCAGCTCAGCAACTAGATGATTTCCCCACTAGGTGAGAGAAGTTACATAAAGGTGGCCAGAAGAGTGCAAAAACCCTGGTAACTATACAGCCCAATCAAGGCATGAAAATTTTCCACAAGGACAAGGCCAAGGCCATATTAGTTCTATCGATCCTGTTTATACACAGAATCACTTTTAGCAGATGAAGGTGAAGGAATAAATGTGCTGGGCTCCTTCTCTAGCCCTATTCAAAGACAGGCTCTTTGAAGCCACTTTTGGATCCTGATGCTTTTCACTCTCTTGTCCACTACTGATGTTATCTTACCATACTCTAGTCCTCAGTTTTGCTATGGGGGTCATTCAGTACAGTGAATAGTGGAGATGGACATCTGGATTGAACATCTATCCCTTTTATTTAGTCCCCTGCAGACCCCGGCTAATGCCTCCCCATATGAACAGCGCGTTTGTATGGGGAGGCTTCGACGGGGACAGGGGTGGGAAGAGGAGTTTCTGAGGTGGACTGAGGGGTGGAGCATGGGCAGTCTGCGACCCCGGACATATGGGGCTGATTACGAGGTCGACCCTGTACGTCCGGGGCCTTGAACATAGATGGGGGACTTATTCCATCACAGATGTGGAATAAGTCCCCCTGGACATCGGGGGATCCTGTTGCCGAGCCGAGATAAAATGGTAGGGGGGTTGAGTAAGTTCCCCACAGTCAGTTCCTGGCCATGTGAGGCCGGATTGAGAGTCCAGCTGCAGGAAATGAAGAAAATCTGTGGTGGCCGGCATTTGCAGCTCCATTGAGAAGCCTGACTGAGGTAGCCAGGGATCTGCTGGGCATGCAAGCTGATTAGAATCAGGGCCTGGCCTGCACGTTCAGATCCCGCAGGCACATCTAGCCCCCATGGGATCAGAATTGGGTCTACCTCTGGGTGTCCTACTTCTGGTTGGCCATACAAGGGGCTGGATGTGCCTCCACATGTTTTGCTTTGATTAGATTGTAAGCTCTGATGGGCAGGGACTGTGTCTTACATCTATATGTACAGTGCTGCGTACGCCTTGTATAACTGTACCAATGATAGGTAGTAATGACAGAATTATAAAAGTTACACTTTTTTGCATGCAATAAGGTGATGCTTCCTTAATTGGGGAATAACTTGGAGGGATGTTTATTAAAGACTGGTAAGCATTTATAGCTGTTTTAACCTGTGGTAACTGTTAATGTGGACCCACACTAATTAAAGGCTACCCTATAGTAAAACCTTTGTGGCATGTGCTTACTGCAGCTTAGGGTGAGATGGTGATGGGTTCTGGATAGAGATCAGGCATAGCTGGAAATGACAACTATCACTCAGTAAGTTGCCAAGCAGCAGCTGCACTTAATGTCATCTTAGAAACCCTCACTGAATAAAAGTACCCCCCCCCCCCCAACCACCAGGACTCATCTGGAGGTATCCCTGGTTATCTCCCTCCATTCCTTCCCTGGAGTTACCAAGGTTAATAATGGCAGTATGACCCCTAGCTGTAGTCTCATAGTATTACCACTAGGGTTCAATCTTCCATATAAGGAATAATTGACTTTATAAGGCAAATTGATGCTGAGTAGTAGTAGTAGTAGTAGTAGTAGTAGTAATACCATAACCCTATCTCTTAGGAGTCATAGCTTCTGCATTCAACCCCTTTGGCTCCGGGGCAGGAGAAGAGGAGAACTGAAGATCAGGGAAGTTCAGAGGTGGGGGGAAGGTTGAGTTATGTTGTTTGAGGGTACTTCTGTTCAGGGGGCTCCTGTTGGGGTGATCTTGATGGGCTTATCTTTGGTGGGCTTACTTTGGGGGTACTGTCTGGGGATGTGGGTGCTAATCAGAGAGAGCAGATCTGGACAGGTATCTGAGCAGGGCAGGGAGTGTTTGTTGGGGGAATTAGATCGGGGGTTTGGGTAGTGGCACTGCAGCAGCAGCATCATTTTATTTTGTGCTGGGACCTCAGCAGATCTGCCGAGTCATGTAGCTGGGATTTGGTGGTAAGTGTTTCCCCACAAAGTCAGCTACTTCCCCTCTTCCCTCTCTTCACTCCTAACTTTCCCCCTCTACCTCTGCTACCCTCTCTTCCTTTCCTGTTATCTCTGAAGAGGAAAATGCACACCTTCTTTCTTCCTTCAAACTCACCACCTGCTCCTCTGATCCTATCCCCAACCATCTCCTAAGCCCCATCTCCTCCACTGTTGTCCCTTCCATCTCTCATATTCTCAACCTATCGCTCTCTACTGCAACTGTCCCTGCTGCCTTCAAGCATGCTGTAGTAACACCTCTCCTCAAGAAACCCTCACTTCATCCCACCTGTCCTTCTAATTATCGACCCATCTCCCTCCTCCCCTTCATTTCTAAACTACTTGAACGTGCGGTTCATCACCGCTGCCTTGATTTCCTCTCCACTCATGCCCTCCTGGATCCTTTAAAATCTGGTTTTTGTCCTCTACATTCTACTGAAATGGCTCTTGCCAAAGTCTCCAGTGACTTGTTCCTGGCTAAATCCAAGGGCCTTTATTCAGTCCTCATCCTCTTGAACTCTCTGCTGCTTTCGACACTGTTGACCACAACCTTCTCCTCGATACCCTGTCCTCACTTGGTTTTAAGGGCTCTGTACGATCTTGGTTCTCCTCCTATCTCTCCCATCGCTCTTTCAGTGTTAGTTCTGGTGGATCCTCCTCTGCTGCTATCCCGCTCTCAGTTGGTGTACCCCAATGATCTGTCTTGGGTTCGCTCCTTTTCTCTCTATATACCCAGGCCCTTGGTGCGCTCATCTCTTCCCATGGCTTTCAGTACCATCTTTATGCCGATGATTGCCTGCCTTTCTGACATTGCTGCTTGGATGTCTCACGGCCGCTTGAAATTGAACTTTGCCAAAACTGAGCTTCTTATCTTTCCCCCTAAAACCTCCTCTCCTCTTCCTTCCTTCTCAGTCTCTGTGGATAACTCTCTACTCCTTCCTGTTTCCTCGGCTCGCAACCTTGGGGTTGTCTTTGACTCCTCTCTCTCTTTCTCCATACACATCCATCTGATAGCTAAGACCTGCCATTTCTTTCTCTATAACATCAACAAAATCCACCCTTTCCTTTCTGAACACACTACTAAGACACTTATCCACTCCTTAATCACCTCTCGTCTTGACTACTGCAACCTACTCCTTGCCGGTCTCCCTTTGAATCATCTCTCTCCCCTTCAATCTGTTCAGCACTCTGCTGCGCAGCAGTGGCACTGACCAGAAGCAAAGCCCCCCAAAGGTATGTTGATAGCATTCAGGGGACTGCGGCATCAGCAGCTGTCCCCGATGCCATCAACATATCTTTGGAAGCTTTGCCGACCGCAAGTGCTGCTGCCGCTGGGACAGAGCCCGTAGGTACCAGTTTGGCAAACAAGGGTAATGCCACAAACCAGCTGCTTCCTGCTGTGGGCCAAACTGGTTCCTACCTGGCTCTGAATCCCACCACTACTGGCAGGAACTAGAAATATTATATTTATTTTTATTTATTTATTTATTTAGACAGATTTGTATACCACCTTATCTTACAATCAAAGTGGTTACATCACAGTTGGAGGGTTACATCACAATTGAAGGGTTACATTTAACAAGTGGGGATTTTACAACATTTAACATGAGGGTGTTTAACAACACTTAGACATCACAGGTGGGGATACATTTAGCATTTGGTATGAGGGTACTTAACAACATTATATAATGAATTCTTAGGTCTAGTTGGGATGACTGGGTATTGAGTTGTTGAGGGTATTTACACCGTTCAGGTAGGGACTGTTGTCTGTTCATAAGTTTCTGTAAAGAGCAGAGTTTTAAGGTCTTAGTGGAATTCCATAATGTCTTGTATTGCCCTCAGGCTCGTTGGGAGGGAGTTCCATATTGTGGCTGCCAGCAGTGATGTAGCTCTTCTTGAAGTATGCTGTTTAGTTTTGTTGTATCCTACTGGTATGCCAATCATGTTGTCATTATTGGTTCTTCTTGGTCTATTAATGATATCCCTTGTTATGATATCTTGGAGTACATCAGCCGAGAGATGGTGGTTGATTTTGAAGATGCTCTGGCCACCATTGGTAGCCAGTGTAGTTGCTACAAGATGGGGGTGATGTGCTCAGATCTTGGGGTGTCTGTAATGATGCGTGCTGCAGTGTTTTGCACCATTTGGCGTGGGTGTAAGGTCTGATGGGGGAGGCCTTGATATAACGAGTTGCCATAATCAAGCAGATGTGTGATGAGTGCTTGGCACACTGTGCGGAAGTGGTCCTGGCGGAGTAATGGTTTGATCTTTCTTATGGTTTTCAATCATTGATAGGCCTTGTTTGAAGTTTTAGTGATATGAGATTTCAGGTTCAGAGCTCTGTCCATTGTAATGCCCAGGTACTTAACTTCATCTTTGACTACTATGAGTTTGTTTAGAATGCTGATTAGTCTGTGGTGGAGTGAAGGTAGGGTTCCTGGTGACGAGCATTGCTTCAGTTTTCTCATAGTTGACCGTTAGGTTATTGGCTGTGAGTCAGGTATTCATGTCTTCAAGGCATTTAGTTATTGTTATGGTGTTCAGTGCTAGCAGGTTGATGGGAGCATACACCATGATGTCATCGGCATAGATGTGATAGTGTAGTTTGTGTTTTTTGATGATATTGCATATGGGTTGTACATAAGAACATAAGAACATAAGATATGCCATACTGGGTCAGACCAAGGTCCATCAAGCCCAGTATTCTGTTTCCAACAGTGGCCAATCTAGGTCATACGTACCTAGCAGTTTCCCCAAGGGACACAGGTTCCACAATGCTTGTATTGGTTCAAGCATTGATATCCTGGGTCCCTTCTTAATAATGGTTTATGGACCTTTCCTCCAGGAACTTGTCCAAACCTTTTTTAAACCCAGCTACACTAACAGCCTTTACTACATCCTCCGGTAACAAATTCCAGAGTTTGATTACACGTTGAGTGAAAAAATATTTTCTTTTATTAGTCTTAAATAGTTTACCCTGTAGCTTCATTGCATGTCCCCTAGTCTTTCTATATTCTGATAAGGTAAACAATCGATCTACGTTTACCCGTTCCACTCCGTTCATTAATTTATAGACTTCTATCATATCTCCCCTCAGCCGTCTCTTTTCCAGGTTAAAGAGCCCCAACCTTTTTAGCCTTTCTTCATAGGAGTAGCCTTCCATCCCCTTTACCATTTTGGTGGCTCTTCTCTGAACCTTTTCTAAAATTGCTATATCCTTTTTAAGATATGGCGACCAGAATTGCACACAATATTCAAGGTGCGGTCTCACCATGGAACGATATAGAGGCATTATAATATCTTTTGTTTTATTTTCCATTCCTTTCCTTATCATACCTAGCATTCTATTTGCTCTCTTGGCCGCCGCTGCACACTGGGCCGAGGGTTTTAACATGGTATCCACAAGGACGCCTAAATCTTTTTCTTGGGTGGTGGTTCCTAATGTGGAACCTTGCATCGTGTAACCATAGTTTGGGTTGTTCTTCCCTAGGTGCATAACCTTGCACTTCTCCACATTAAATTTCATCTGCCATTTTGATGCCCAGTCTTCCAATTTATCAAGATCCTCTTGCAATTTTCCACAATCCTCCTGGGTTTTAACAACTTTAAATAGTTTTGTGTCATCAGCAAATTTGATAACCTCACTCGTTATTCCACTTTCCAGGTCATTTATGAATATGTCAAAAAGCAGCGGACCCAGCACAGATCCCTGGGGTACACCACTATTCACCTTTCTCCATTGGGAAAATTGGCCATTTAGCCCTACCCTCTGCTTTCTATCTTTTAACCAGTTCCTGATCCACAGTAGTACACTGCCTCCTATCCCATGACTCTTTAGTTTTGCCAAAAGTCTCTCATGAGGGACCTTGTCAAAGGCTTTCTGAAAGTCCAGATACACAATATCAACCGACTCACCTTTGTCCACCTGTTTATTCACTCCTTCAAAAAAACATAACAGATTAGTAAGACAAGATCTTCCTTGTCTAAAGCCATGTTGGCTGTCTCCCATTAGGTCATGACTATCTATATGCTGAGTAATTTTATTCTTTATGATGGTTTCTACCATTTTTCCCGGTACTGATGTCAGGCTCACCGGTCTGTAGTTTCCCGGATCACCCCTCGAACCCTTTTTAAAAATTGGTGTTACATTGGCGATCCTCCAATCCTCAGGTATTAGAGATGATTTTAATGATAGTTCACAGATTACTGATAGCAGGTCTGCAATCTCAAATTTCAGTTCTTTCAACACCCTTGGATGTATACCATCCGGCCCAGGTGATTTGCTACTCTTCAGTTTATCTAATAGTTGTAGGACATCTTCCCGATGTATCGATATTTCCTTCAATTCTTCCACACCTTTAAATACCACTTCAGTCGTGGGTAACATCCCTACATCTTCCTCAGTAAAGACCGAAGCAAAGAATTCATTCAGTCTCTCCGCTATCGCCTTGTCGCCTCTTAGTGCTCCTTTAACCCCTTTATCATCTAATGGACCAACTGACTCTCTCACGGGTTTTTTGCTACGAATGTACTTGAAAAGGTCTTTATTTCGCGTTTTTGCTTCCGCAGCAAGCTTCTTCTCAAATTCTCTCTTTGCCTGCCTTATCAATGCCTTGCATTTGACTTGCCAGTGCTTGTGCTGTTTCCAGGTTTCATCATTTGGCTCTTTTTTCCATTTCTTGAAAGATGCTTTTTTGGCAACAACAGCCTCTCTGACCTCAGCTTTAAACCATGCTGGCAATTTTTTGGACTTCCTTCCACTTTTCTTAAAGCGTGGAATACAGCTGGTCTGGGCTTCCAAGATAGTATTTTTCAACAACACCCAAGCTTGATGTACGTCTTTAACCTTTGCAACTGCTCCTTTTAGTTTTTTCTTAACTGTTTTCCTCATTCTATCATAGTCTCCCTTTCGAAAGTTAAAGGGTAGTACTGTGGATTTCCTTACTATCCCTCCTCCACTAATTAAATCAAAGGCGATCATGCTATGATCACTATTGCCAAGTGGCCCCAACACCCTTATCTCTTGCACTACATCTGGTGTTCCACTAAGGACTAGGTCTAATATTGCTTCCCCTCTGGTCGGTTCATGAACCAGCTGCTCCAAGAAGCAGTCATTTATTTCATCTAGGAACTTTATCTCCCTAGCATGTCCTGTTGTGACACTGACCCAGTCGATGCCGGGGTAATTGAAATCACCCATTATTATTACTGCACTGTAACTTTTGCTAGCTTCCTTGATTGTATGTATATATTAAAGAGCATTGATGACAGGACGGAACCTTGTGGTATTCCTTGCGTGACGGGGAATTTTAATGATTTCTTTTGAGCGCTTTTGACTTGTTTCGTTCGATCTTTCAAGTAGGAGTTGAACCATTTCATGGTATTTTTGTGTAATCCTATCTGTTGTAGGTGCTGCAGTAATCTGGGGTGGGCTGTGTCGAAAGCTGCTGAGATGTCCATAAAAACTAGTAGGAATCCATTCTTTATGTTATCTATACCTCTTAGGAGGTTGTCAAAGAGGGAAGTGAGTAGCATTTCTACACCATGCTGGGGCTTAAAACCATGCCGATGGATTTCCAGTGGGGCATTCTTGTCAATATGGTCCTGAAGCTTCCTTTGCACTACAAATTTAAAACCAGAACTGGCAAAAAAATCTCACTCCTGGAACGAGGTAACTTGGCAACTCTGGGTATTTAACAATGGCAGTAAAGAGAGGTGTGCTGGGCTAAAAAGTTAGGAAGCTTGAGGAGAGGGTTTGTTGGTAATGCAGCAGCTGAGCTGAAGGAAAATAAGGGCTTTGTTTTTCATTGAGATGATAGTGTGAACCTGGGAGGACTGGCTATAAGTTCTGGTGTAGAGCAGCCTACTGAGGGTAATTAGGTGAGATGTAGAACTGTTGCTGTGGAGCTGCAGTTGTTGTAATAAAGGGGTCTCCAGCAGGCTCTATTCAACCCAGTTATACACAAGTTCTGAGCTGGAACATTCTGTTGTGTCTTGGGTCTGAGAATTACATGTACCCATTTAGAGAGAAGGTTGCACAAAGTATTGCAAAGAGGACATTCCTGGATTAGGAATGGGAAGACATTAATGGGGAAAGATCCCAAACACCTGAAGTTGTTTATTGCAATGTACCAGGAAGGTTCTGCAATGCTGATGAGAGTGAATCGGTGGTAATTCAGATGCTGATAGTAGCAGCATGGCTTATGTACTGTAAATTCTGATGTTTTGAGTTACCCTTTAATCCTGTGTTTAGTGGTCTTTGAAATAAAAGCCTGAGTTTGAAGTTAAAAGGCAGCTCTGAGTGTGAAATTATTGTTAAAAGGAACCAGGGGTTACAGGGGAAAAAGAGGGAAATACCCTGGCAGTAGCCCAAATACTGACTCTACAGCGCCACCTGTCTGTAACACCAGAGTTTGATTATGCACTAAGTGAAAACATATTTTCTCTTATTAGTCTTAAATGGGTTACACTGTAACTTTATTGCAAGTCCTCTAGTCCTTCTATATTTTGATGGCATAAACAATCAATCTACATTTACCCGTTCCACTACATTCGTTCATTTATATACCTCTATCAAATCTCCCCTCAGCCGGCTCTTTTCCAGGTTGAAGAGCCCTAACCTTTTTAGCCTCTTTTCATAGGAGTATCCTTCCATCCCCTTTACCATTTTGGTGGCTCTTCTCTGTACATTTTCTAATCCCCCTATATCCTTTTTAAGATACGGCAACCAGAAGTGCACACAATATTCAAGATGCGGTCGCACAATGGAACGATACAGAGGCATTATAATATCCTTTGTTTTATTCTCCATTCCTTTCCTTATGATTCCTAGCATTTTATTTGCCTTCTGGGCCACTGCCACACACTAGGTGAAGGGTTTCAACATGTTATCCACGATGATGCCTAAATCTTTTCCTAGGTGGTGGCTCCTATTGTGGAACCTTGCATCGTGAAACTAGTTCGGGTTGCTCTTTCCTAGATGCATAACTTTGCACTTGTCCACATTAAATTTCATTGCCATTTGAACATCCAGTCTTCCAATTTATCAAGGTCCTCTTGCAATTTTTCACAATCCTCTTCAGTTTTAACAACGTTGAATAATTTTGTGTCATCTGCAAATTTGACTACCTCACTCGTTATTCCCATTTCCAGGTCATTTATGAATATGTTAAAAAGCAGCGGACCCAGCAGAAATCCTTGGGGTACTCCACTATTCACCTTTCTCCATTTAAAAAAATTGGCCATTTAGCCCTACCCTCTTGCTTTCTATCTTTTAACCAGTTCCTGATCCACAATAGTACACTGCCTCCTATCCCATTACTTTTTGAATTCGCCAATAGTCTCTCATGAGGGAACTTGTCAAAGGCTTTCTGAAAATCCAGATACACTATATCAACCAACTCACCTTTGTCTACCTGTTTATTCACACACAAAATAAACATAACAGATTAGTAAGGCAAGACCTTCCTTGGCTAAAACCATGTTGGCTGTCTCCCTTTAAGCCATGACTACCTACTGTGACGCAGCGCCAGGCGCGGAGGCCATGGAGACCGATACTGACCCCCTGGTAGAGTCCAGTATTGCAGGGAAAAGAAGAAATTCCCACTCTCAGCATAGCCTTCAGGCAGCCAATCAGCTCACCTCAGAGGAGGAGAGAAGCGGAGCTATGGATTGGGCACGCCCTAGGAGGAGGCGGGCATCCCAGAGTAAGGGATCCTTCTTAAACAGAGAGAGGGAACACACAGAGGAGAGGAGCAGAAGGACTAGAACGAATGGAGGAACAGGACCAAGCCAGAGGCTGTCACGAAGGAATGAAGGAGTAAGCACTGCTAGTGGATTGAGGAGAGAGTTTGCTTTAAATCCACAGGAGAGAAAGCAAGAGGTATTGGGAAGGCAGGAAGTTCCACAGGCTGCAGAACCCTTTGACCTGGCTACATAAGCTGTGCCCAGCTGCAACAGAAGGGAAGCTAATCCAACACGAGGAGAAAAGCACACGTTGTTGAAAAGCAGTTTTTATCCCTGGAGAGAAAAGCATGCTGGCAAGACAGTTCCTGAGCAGTCTCATTTGAAGGTACCTGCTATTTTTAATCCTTCTGATAAGTGTTATATGCCAGGAAGAGAGACTCCTGTTTATAGTGGAGAGGATAGTTTCAGGGGATATAAAGGAAGTTTGTTTTACCCTGGAAAACTCTCCATGCAAGCCAAGTTTTACTCAGCCAGTAATACCTGTTCTTAACAAACAAGCTGAGGAAAGAAATACAGCCCAGCTGTTTACAAAGAGACCAGGTTATCCTGATGTAGAAAGTCTTACTTTTGAAGCCTTCCTTAGAAATAGAGCTGCTGCAAACGAACGTGAGATTCCACCATTCATTAACAGAGAGAAGTGGGGGAAGGGAATCTCTACCTCGGGCATAGACTGTCTGAATAGGGAAAGCCGTGTTTGCTCACCAGATGCAGATAATCAGCTGTTTAAACAAGGAGAAGCTTTACCGTTGAGTCCTGCTAGGATACAAGCAGAACAACTCTTAAGTGACCTTAGACAACTCTTGAATGAAAGAGTCATTTCACAACAAGCTATTCTTCAAGCAGTGAATAATCCTGAAGGCAAGAGTATTCCCCAAGCCCAAGTTCCCTTGATTGACATCAATCAACCGATGGATTGCTCTGTAGGATTAATAGAGAGAACCGACGAGACAAAAGCTTGAATGATTATACCTGACTTTTATTCTGGTTATGCTAATCCAGAATTGCTAAAAAAAAAGTACCTGACAAGAAGTATTGTTTAGTGCAATTGAAAGGAAAGCATATCCTAACATTGAATGTATGCGGGACTGTGATTTAATTGCTAAAGAGAGCAAATACACTTCTTATCTGAGCACCTGTATATATTGCACGGAGAAAACACATGAAGCAATGTGTTTTTCCATATGAGAAGTTTTGTTGAAGCACAATATTGTAAGCCTCTGTTTGCATGATTCCTGATTTACTGATCTTCTGTTCCTGTCTCTCTCATGGAGCGGGGAAATAAAAATCCTTGAAGACAAATAAATTTTCTTGTCACCGCATATTCATTTGGCCCCCACAACTACACAAGGCCTATCCCTCCTTAGCTCACAAGGTTGGGGAGTGGGTGAAGGTATGACACTACATGTTCAGTAATTTTGTTCTTTATAATGGTTTCTACCATTTTTCCCACTACCTTCGTCAGGCTCACTGGCTTCTAGTTTCCTGGATCACCCCTGGAACCCTTTTTAAAAATTGGAGTTACATTGGCCAATCTTAACAGTAGCGGAAGAAGCATTGGCGGCTAGCGGGCTGGACACCGGTGAAAAGCATCTCGTTCTTTCTCCAGCTGCTTCATCTAATCCATTTGTGTTCTCCCTTCCTTGGCAGAATGAGTTTACCCTGGAGATTATCTGGGAGGCTATTGCTTCACTCTCCAATGCTGTGATCAGGCCGACACTAGTCTTCTCCAATGGGTTCCAGAAGAATTCAATTCAGATTAATGATACTGCGAGTACTTTGGACATTGTTAAACTGTCGCTTGAAGATCATGGAAGCCAACTGGCATGGCTGTCCAAAAAAATGTTTCGTTGATTAAAGATAATGAGACCTTTTGATTTAATTTGGAGGTGTTGGAGAATACTGCACATGCAACAAACCTTAGGGCTTTGAATGTCCCTAAGGCTAGAGGGGTTTCTGCCCTGGATATGTTTAAACGATATATGTTGGAAGTGCTAAAAGTGACATCAGATCTTGTCACCCCTCTAAGGTGTACTACTTTCCCTTGGGGAAAAGAGAGCCAGCGGCTTCAAGTAGGGATTCTAAATTGGATATAATAAATGTTTCCGATCTTCTGGACTCCTCTGATGTGGACATTTACCAATCAGCTACATTGCTAGCATCTTGTGTTCTTGCCATGGATAAGGAGGGACTGTGGTTATCCTATTTCAGTGTTTCCTGATATAGCTAGGGAGACGCAGAAAAAGAGGAAGCAATTTTTGCTTCATAAAACTGGAGTTCTGCAACTGGGGGAACATTTCATTTGCATTTTCCATGTAAATGTTTGGTCATGTATAATTTGAATAGATTTGTTTTCTTCCAACTGAGGGACCTAGTTGCTTTTTTAAGTGCCTTGCTGTGTGATGTGTCCCTCAGTATAGGTTAATGCCCTGGTCCACTCAGCGGCTATATTGATTTTTTGTTTTAGGGAATTCCTCTTATCCTTAAGTATTTCAGCTCCCCCTGTATCTCCTATGTGGACTATAATAACCTCTCTTTTGAGAGCTTCTTTTCTGCACAGGACTTATGTCTTCAGTTTAATAATGAAATTTCAATAAATATTAAATAGCAAAAAAAAAAGATTTACAAAGTAGGAAGTTTTATTGAGAGTTGAAGTGGAGGAAATGCTGGGGGGTAGTTTGTTGGTGAAGAGATGGGAGGAGATTTCGATGTTTTGTTTTCTTCAATTTCATAGATGTAATTCATGTGAAAAGCTGCTATGAATTTTGAAGTAGATCCTTTCATCACTAATGCAGGTTATAAAAAATGAATTCACATCAGGGGAGGGGCATTCCTAATACATGTTATAATCAACTTCATAAGCTAAGCACGGATTTACATTTTTAGGGTATTATTGAGTGGAGGAGTGGCCTAGTGGTTGTGGCAAGGTACTTCAGGCCGGAAGGTCGGGGGTTCAAATCCCACTAGAGGACAGCAACCTTGGGCCGGAAGGACTGGGGTTTCTAGTCCCACAGGTGCTCCTTGTGGTCTTGGGCAAGCCACTTAACCCTCCATAGCCCATGTTCCCTGTAAAATAGTTCTCTGTGTGCTGTGCTTTCCTGTCTAATCAATGTGTTTATACCTCAAAACTTTCCTGTCATGATTTGACAATTTCCAATCTGTAATCAAACCGCTGCTGATCGCTGGAAGTAGCGGTATACAAATGTATACTAAATAAATAAATTATATTACACATTGAATGTGAAGGATGCAATGTAATTTTTTTGCACATGAAAATTATAAAGAACATACTCAATATGGACTGATGATTAAAAATGAAGAACTTAACAAGGCTGGAGTACAAGCCATTCTGAATCTTGTATGAAATATGATGGTCCATTAATATATTTAACTATTTCAATTAGAAATGAAAACTAATGGAATAAAATCAAGTGTGTGCTGAATGGATTATGCTGATTGCATTTGGATTTGTGAATTTTATTACCAGTTACAGTTGGGATCATTTTTGAGATTATTTCTAAAGGCAGCAGGGGGGGGGAGTCTATGAATCTCTATAAAATCAGTCTCCCAGCGGCGCATTGGCCTCTCTCACAAAGTGCAGGTGGGTGTATGGACCCTATGTCCCAGCTCTGCCCCTATCCTCCTGAAGGCCCACAAGCCTAGCCAGCTATGCAATTTCTTTAGAGCCATTTTGCATATGTAAATGGGGCCAGACATTGGCAGTTATATGCAGATCCCGAGAGTGGGAGAGAGTAGGGTTGTGCCAGACATCTCAAGGAATGCAGAAGCAGAAGAGGACTGTTCTTTCAGACAGTGCACACAGATAACCCTAGAGCAAGCAGGAACAGGCTCTTTGGCTTTTTTGGTGCAGTTAAAATTTGGCATCCTAGGTGATTGTCTGCGTCACCTATACCTGAATCCAAGCCTGCAGAAAATGATTTAGAAATTTTCTCTGATTCCTATAAAGACCAATTTTCAAATGTTGCAGCTATACAGACATTCTTAATTGATGTATTTTCCACAAATTTCAAAAGAAAAGCTACCTGCCTTGTTTCTTTTATAAAATACGGAACAGCAAGGCACTCACATTAAATCTGTTCAAGCGCCTTACACCTGGTATTTGTAAAGGTATCAAGAAGAGAACAGAGTAACATGCACTCATAAATCAAATAGACACAAGCTGTTTCCCTCCTCTGACCTAAACACTCCCCTAGGAACATCTTTCTTTACTGAGATTGCAAGTATCTGTGCTTTGTAAGCCGTGTGTATATTTAACATCATTCAAGGTGACTAATTTTTATTCAGGCCATTTTACCAAAGGAAATACCTATTTATCCAGGCAATTGTCTTTGAAATTTGCAGTCATAAGGTCAATTGGCTAAGCACAAGAATTACCTTCTTCTAATAGCTAAGATGTCACGTTGACAGTGCAGAGCAGTTATTGTGGAAAGGGAATGGAATGGGAGGGGGCTTACCCTTACAGTTGGTGACTGCTAACGTGACAGATGAGTTTCCCATCAGAAGTTAAATTTCTGGGAACCTCACACAGTGGCAGTGATATATTGATGGAGCTGTGAGCCCCTGCCCCATTCCTTTGGGGTGGGGGTCTCATGTGCCTCCTGGGTCTTTCGGCCTTAGGAGACCCCACACCCATCATGACCTTCTGGCCCCCAGGCTTATCCCATGTCCAGGTCTGGCAGGGGGAACAAGCAATTCATACATGTTGTGGTTACCACGAGGGTTTGGAAAGTATCATCTTTCAGACTAGTGTTGCCAGGGCAGGAGAGAGTGGGCTTAGTGTTTCTGCATCTTCCAGAATCTCATTGTTGGGGTAAGTCTGAGGGTGGAGACCACATTCGGTTTTAAGAGAGGTAAGGCTTAGAGAGGGAGGAACATTTTTTTTCATTTGTAGCTGAAATACAATCTAGGGAGGACATCCCCCCCCCACCCCCCACATACAGGAGGGAGCTTCTAACAAGAGCCCAGTTTCCCCTTCAAGAATAAAACACTACACAAAGGATTCTGGCATCTTTTTTTTCTGAAAATAACTATCGCTCACTGAGTTGTAGGATTTTTTTAAATGAAAAAAGGCCCATGAAATCGTTTCCACGTGTCCATTTCTGCATCTCACTGCATTAATGAGCTACTTTGCCTGAATTTGCATTGCAACAGCTCATGAATGGGCTCTTTGGAGAAACGTTTGCATGCAGTGAAGTATGTGTAAAGGTTTATTACAAGTACGGTCACTTTAATTATATTTTTGTTAGAACATAACATAAGAACATAAGAAATGCAATATCGCTTCAGACCAAAGTTGATCAAGTCCAGTATTCTGTTTCCAACAGTGGCCAATCCAGGTCTCAAGTACCTGGCAGGTTCCCAAAAATATACACGGATTCCACAATGATTTTTCCTGGTTACGCAATGGATTTCCTAGGACCTCCTTAATAATGGTTTTTGGACCTTTCTTCCAGGAACTTGTCCAGACTTTGTTTTAAACCCAGCTTTTACTAGGTCCTCATGTAACGAATACCAGTGTGAGTGAAAAAATATGTTCTCTTATTAGTCTTAAATGGGTTAGATTGTAGCTTCATTGCATGACGTCCCATGTTTTATCCAAGTTCTCTGACCTTGTTCTCTGTAAAACCTAACAGTTTGTTGTTATGGTATGTTGTTATATTGTGAACCGCGCTGATTCTGAATAGAGCGGTATATAAGAGCCTGTAATAAATAAAATAAATAAATAAATAAAATGTCCCCTAGTCTTTCTACTTTTTGATGGCATAAACAACCAATATATGTTTACCTATTCTACTCCATTCATTAATTTATAGACCTCTATCATATCTCCCCTCAGTCATCTTTTTCTCATAGGTGTACCCTTCCATCCCCTTTACCATTTTGGTAACTCTTCTCTGTATCTTTTATAATTCTGCTATATCCTTTTTAAGATACAGTGACCAGAATTGCACAAAATATTCAAGGTGCGGTCAATGCCTCTTTGGAGTCGGGCGTGCTGCCAGGGGACTGAAGAGAGGCTCATGTGATCCCTTTACACAAAAGCGGAATTAAGGATGTGGTTGAAAGCTACAGGGTGGTTAGTCTAACCCCTGTGGCGAGTAGATTATAGGAAACGCTGCTGAAAGAGAAAATAGTGAGGTTTCTGGAGTCTGACGGATTACAGGATCCGAGGCAGCATGGATTCACCAGAGGCAGGTCTTATCAGACAAATCTGATTGATTTCTTTAACTGGGTGACTAGGAAGTTGGACTGAGGGAGAGCCCTAGATGTGGTGTATTTAGATTTCAGTAAAGCCTTTGACACCGTTCTGCACAGGGGACTTATAAACAAACTGAGCACCCTAGGGGTGGACCCTAAAGTTACTGCTTGGGTTAGAAATTGGTTGAGTGGGAGGCGGCAAAGGGTACAGGTAAATGGAGCTCAGTCTGAGGAGAAGAAAAGTTACCAGTGGTGTGCCCCAGGGATCTGTCCTTGGTCCGATTATTTTAAACATTTTTGTTAGTGATATTATGGAAGGGCTGTTGGGTAAGGTTTGCCTCTTTGCGGATGATACCAAAATCTGCAATCGAGAACACACCCAGGAAGATGTAGATAACATGAGAAGGGATCTAGCTAAGCTTGAAGAATGGTCTAGAATTTGGCAGCTGGGATTTAATGTTAAAAAATGCAAGGACATGTATTTGGGCTACAGCAATCCAAGAGAGCAATATAGTATAGGGGGTGAAGTACTTCTGTCCACAAAAGAAGAGCAGGATGTAGATGTGATTGTGACTGATGATCTTAAAGTAACTAAACAGGTAGAAAAGGTGATGCCTGGTTACATCGGGGGGGGGGACTAAATATGTATTTTCAGAGGTATCAACTTTGGAAACTTTTCTTAGTAATCATTGTTCACAGGGATAATGCAGTTTTCTTGACTATGTCTGTTAGCATGTTAGAAATAATTTGTGGTGTTTAAAAAAAGGTTTGGACAAGTTCCTGGAGGAAAGGTCCATAAACCATTATTAAGAAGGGACTCAGGATATCAATGCTTGACCCAATACAAGCATTATGGAACCTGTGTCTTTTGGGGAAACTGCTAGGTGTGTATGACCTAGATTGGCCACAGTTGGAAGCAGGATACTGGGCTTGATGGACCTTGGTCTGACCCAGTATGGCATATCTTATGTTCTTATGTTTAGTATTTTAGGACATCAGCTCCTCTCCCAGGATAATATTTGTATCATTTTGCTTTTGTATTGCTTGAATTTAGCTGTTATTTGGAATCACCCCATGATGTGGACTGTTTGAGTTTCTCTTCTTTTTCTTAAATATGTATTGTATTGTTTTTGGGGATACAGAAACTTCGCCCCCCCCCCCACACACACACATTTTGCCCCCGAGGAAACTTCGCCCCTGGGAAATCTTTCCCCCCACATTTTGCCCCCGGGAAATTTTGCCCCTGCACATTTCGCCCCCGGGAAATTTTGCCCCCGAAGTTCTAATACATTTGACATTGTGCAGTTATTATTGTTTATCTCGTTACTGATGATCAGCCAATCATAAATGATGGTGGGGAAAGTTTTGCAGCCTATTGGTTGCCAAGATCGTCGGATGTGTATATAAGAGTGAAGCGAATATCTGCAGATATATATATTGACTGCAGATATTCGCTTCACCCTTATATACACGTCCGACGATCACGAATTTGCATGCTGGGTACGAATGATCCCTGCCTTGGCATCTGTCCCTCCCGAAAACGTGGTTGATGCCTTTGAAGAATTAACAGAGAGCCCTGATTTTCCTGCTGAGGCGATGCCTATTGCCAATTATTTTGAAGATACGTACATCGGAAGAAGGCAGCGTCATTGTCGTCAAATGCCTCCATTTCCTACACATTTCTGGAACGTATACCAAAGAACTCTGGACAGTCGGCACAGAACAAACAATGATATTGAAGGGTGGCATCGTAGCTTCCAAGAAACCTGTGGCACGCTCTACCCCAATATATACCGTTTTATCCAGTGCTTGAAAAGGCAGCAAGGTTTGCATGACTACGAAATTGCTCAACTGGTTGCAGGAAACCAAAACAATACGAGAAACAAAATATATCTGTCAATTTCTGTTAGAGTTCAATGTATTGTTCAAGATTTTGACAACAGGAACATGATTGTTTACTTACGAGGCATTTCGTATAATTTTGAATTTTAAACAGTAATTTTCTTTCAGTGGTGGATCCAGTATTTGCGCAACGTACAAACAAAGTTTGTGCAAAAATTGAAAAACATGAAAAATTAGCCAACATCCTTCAGTTAGCGCCTTCGCAAATGAAGGTTGTTCCAAAATATGAACTATGGCAATATTCTGAAAACAGTTTGTCTACTTCAGGGGTGAAATTTCCTGGGGCGAAATGTGTGGGGACGAATTTGCCCGGGGGCGAGGTTTCCTGGGGGGCGAAATGTGGGGGGCGAAGTTTCCCATAAACGTTTTTGGAAGGAAAAAAAAATAAAAGGCGATGGTGAAAGCTAGAAGGATGCTTCGGTGCATAGGGAGAGGAATGGCCAGCAGAAGAAAGGAGGTGATAGTGCCTCTATATAAGTCTTTGGTGCGACCTCATTTGAAGTATTGTGTGTAATTCTAGAGACCACACTTTCAAAAGGATATAAACAGGTTGGAATCGGTGCAGAGGGTGGCTATGGAATGGTTAGTGGTCTTTGTTATAAAGCATAGGAGGACAGACTTAAGAATCTTAATATGTATAATTTAGAGCAGAGGTTCCCAACTCCAGTCATGGAGGGCCAAACATCATTCAGGTTTTCAGGCTGTCCCTAATAAATATGCATGAGGTGCATTTGCATTCACTGCCCCCATTGTATTCAAATGTATCTCATGCATATTCATTAGGGACCGCCTGAAAACCTGAATGGTGTTTGGCCCTCCATGATTGGAGTTGGGAACCTCTGCTTTAGAGGAAAGGCAGGATAGAGGTGATATGACTGACATGTTTAAATACCTCCGTGGCACAAATGTACAGGAGAAGAGCCTCTTTCGATTGAAAGCAAGCTCTGCTATGAGGGGACATGGGATGAGTGTGAAAGGGGATAGATTCAGGAGTAATATTAGGTAATATTTCTTTACGGAAAGAGTGGTAGATGCATTGAATAGTCTTCCAGTGGAGGTGGTAGAGATGAGGACAGTGTCTGAATTCAAAAAAGCATCGGACAAACACAGAGGCTCTCTAAAGGAAAAAAGGGGACTGTTGTAGTGGTTGAGTATAGAAGGGCAGACTAGATAGGCCATGTGATCTTTTTCTGCCAACATATTTCTATGTTTATATGTTCATTCATCTCACCGCTCTCTCAGGTTGATTCACCTGAATCGTATGTCCCTTCCCTCCCCATCACAAGCCCACCTTGAATCCACCCGCTCTTCCGCATTTTTCTTCCTGGGTCCCTGACTCTGGAACTCGCTCCCCCCGCTCTCCGCTTAGAACCCTCCTATAAATCTTTTAAGACCAAGCTGAAGACCCACCTTTTCTGCACCACCTTTAATCTCCCTCCTCCCTCTGCTCCCCTATCTCCTCCACTCCGCTGAATGTATTTATCCTTTGTCGCTGCGCACCTTATTCTGTTCTCGTCCTGCCGCTCTACTCTATCATCTCGCTCTATCCTTTCTCTTCATTTTTTTGGCGTTCCTTTTCCTTTCTAGCAGCCTAAGTATTTTTGTTATTGTATACCGCTCTGGTGCCTTTGGTAAAGAGCGGTGTATTAAATGAGCAAATAAAGATAAAAGATAAAGATACAGAGACATTATAATATCCCTGGTTTATTCTCCATTCCTTTCCTTATGAGTCCTAGCATTCTATTTGCTTTATCGGATGCCACTGCACATTGGACGGAGGGTTTCAATGTATTTTCTGCAATGATGCGTAAATATTTTTCCTGGGTGGTGGTTCCTAATGTGGAACTTTGCATCTTGTAACTGTAGTTTGGGTTGTTCTTTCCTAGGTGCCTAACTCTGCACTTGTTCATATTAAATTTCATCTACCATTTGTATATCCAGTCTTTCAATTTATCAAGGTCCTTTTGCAATTTTTCACATTCCTCTTGTGTTTTAATAATTTGAATAATTTTGTGTCATCTGCAAATTTGATCACCTCACTCGTTATTCCCATTTCCGGGTTATTTATGAATATGTTAACAAGCAGCGGGTCCAATACAGATCCTTGAGATACTCTACTATTCACCTTTCTCCACGGAGAAAATTGTCCATTTAGCCCTACACTCTGCTTTCTATCTTTTAACTAGTTCCTGTTCCACAATACTACACTGCCTCCTATCCCATTACTTTTTATTTCGTCAAGAATTTCTCATGAGGAAACTTGTCAAAGGCTTTCTGAAAATCCAGATACATTATATCGACCGGCTCACCTTTATCTTATCGTTTATTCACACTTTCAAAAAAATGTAACAGATTACTTAGATAAGACTTTCCTTGGCCAAAGCCATGTAGGCTTTCTCCCATTAAACCATGACCATCTATATGTTAGGTAATTTTGGGCCCGATATTGAACAAGGCAGCGATGCAGGCACTACCCAGCTAAAGATACCCGCTCAGTAAAAGAGCCCGAATCGTCAGTCAGGCACCGCCTACATGGGCAAGCTTTGAAAAAAAGAGCCAAAGCAAGCATAGCAGCAGGCATATAAATGCCATAAACGGGCAAGCAGAAGAAGGTGATCTTGAAATAACCGCTTAATAACAGCACACCTCAAATACCCAGGCATATGAACGCATATGGTACATACTGGCAAACCCATGTAGCAAACTACTGTAGTACCCATGTAATGGTGAGCACAGAAGCCCTCCTCTGGGTGGGCTGATAGACAGCAGCAGCAGTATGGCATCTAGGAGGACAGCCAGTTTCACTCCTGAAGAGGCAGAGACCCTAGCATGAGCAATACTGCAGCACGAGGGTGTGCTCTACCCAAGTGGGGGCCGGATGCCCAACCTGAGGCTGTCCACGGCCATCTGGAGGGGTATCCAGCTGCATCTGAGCATATGAGTAGCCACAAAGGGGCAAGAAGCATGGTGGTGGGTGGGGATGGGTAGCAGGCCATGGTGAACACACTGACAGAGGCACAGATGTGCCTCTGCACATGCTGACTATGATGTGGGGACAGGTCACAAGCTGGAGGCACCAACATGAACTGGACAGGAGACAGCTAAGGCTAGTACCACAGAGAGCACTGCCAATCCTTGTTGGTCCAATCAGTAGCCCTGCCCTGACACAGCATGTGGGTAAGCTTGAGCTCCCCCTGGTGTGGGATGACACTAACTGCAACCTTCAAAGAAAAACCCACACCACAGGGAGACAGCAGTGGAGGCATGGCCCTGTGCAGGGAGGACTGTGAGATGGTTGTGCATCTACAGTGGGCACTTTCACCAGACACCACACATTGTGTATGTGCAGCAGCCACAGTACATCACAGGCAGAACAGACAAAAAGGTGGTGACATGGTGATGTCACTGGCCAGAGCAGATGCACAATGGACGCCATTCACGATCGAAGGCTCCCCGTGTTGTACAGAGCTGAACAAAGCATGCAAGTATGTGGTCTGTGTAGTGCCAGATGGGCAGTGCACTGCCGTATGCACACAGGCCAGTCCAAGCACTGTCACCAACTACGTACCATCCCACCCAGGCCAGATAGTGGTGCCACAGGTGGGAGTACAGAAAGGGATGGGAGGTGACGACATTGGCAGGGCATGGGAGCCAGAGTTCCAACAGACGAGGATGTGGGGCTCAACTGGGGATGGAGGAGGGTGCATGGAGCATGTGCACTAGGCCAGGGGGATGAGGTGGGTGCGTAATCTGGGGAATATGCTGGAGGTGTCCCAGTAGATATGCCACACAAGGAATACACAGGCACATGGACCTGCATGCCGGGTGGCCAGTCCACCACACACGAACAGGATCTGTGAATGTACTATTGGTGACATGGAAACATACAACTCATCCAATATAGCCCCTAACCTCTCTTTCACAATGACTATGGGGTCCAATGCACCCTGGAGGCCCTAAAGTGCTGCTTCCAAACTATGCAGCGCCAGCATGCCAGCCTCATGCTGAGCCTCCGACAGCAGTTGGCAGCAGACACAGCTCAGTAAGACACACAGCAGACTCCAGTAGCCACAGTGGACACCAGTCATTGCAAATTGTGCAGCACAGGCAGACCAGCTGATGGGGGACTGCCCATCATGTAGTATTGAGAGTCAATGGCCAGTAAACCCCATATATAGTTCCTAGATGACTAATGTTAAGGCTAAGAGTCTCTCCTTTCCAATTATATACAATTTGAATATTGCACATTGGGGAGACCAGCTAGGACTGAGTTGCAGAAGTCGACGCGAGACATGACGAGTGACAGGAGAAGGCTAGTGAGGGCCTGTGTAGAAAGAAAAGGTCTGATAGCACGGATTTGACGTAGGTAAAAGAAAGGTCTTAGAGATGTGGGCAACATGTTCGCGAAAGGTCAGAGCAGGATCAAAGAGGACACCCATGTAACAAAGGGAGGAGACGATGGGAACGGGTGAACCAGAGAAGGAAGGGGAAAGCGTTGGTGGGGAAGAAACATGAGAAAACCAAATAGCAAGAGTTTTTGTGAGATTGAGGTGAAGACAGTGGGTAGTGAGCCAGTCAGCGATGGCAGAGAGACAAGAGTTCAGAGGAGAAAGATCGAGGGAAAGGGGGGAGGTGTGATAGAGGAGGACCAAGCCATCAGCATAGTAGAAGGCAGATATCCCGTATTGTTGGACTAATAGGGCAAGAGGCGTGAGAAAAATGTTGAAGAGAAGAGGGGCCAGGACTGAACCCTGAGGGACACCACAGAGGAGAGGAGTGGGTTTGGAAGCAGACGAGGAGGAAGAGGTGGGGAGAACAGAGAAGGACCTGGAGGAAAGAAAAGAATGAAACCAGTGAAGGACTGTGCTACAAAGACCAGCATCACGCAATCGAGCCAGGAGAAGAGAGTGATCAACAAGATCGAAGGCAGCTGAGAGATCAAGAGAGACCGCCACTGAAAGATCACCACGATCGTGGGCAATGTGAATTTCATTAAGAAAGCCCAACAGAACCATTTTAACGCTGTGACCAGGTCGGAAGCCAGATTGGCAGGGGTGGAGAAAATGGGTGGAGTCAAGGTAGGAGGACAGTTGGGAGAAAACAGCCTTTTTGAGGATTTCAGATAGAAAAGGGAGATTAGAGACAGGTCGGTAGTGTGCGGGAACTAAGGGATTGAGGGAAGGTTTTTTCAAGATAGGGCGGACTAGTGCGTGTTTCCAAGGCTGGGGAAAGACACCTGAAGTGAGGCTAGAATTGATCATGGTGAGAGCTGGAGGAAGAAGGGCTAGGGAGGAAGTAAGCAGCCAGGAGGATGGAATTGGATCAAGAGCGCAGAATGTTTTCTTAGAAGAGGAGATTATTGCGAGAAGCTCGGAGGAGGTGAGTGGATGAAAAGAATGCCAAACATGAGACAGTTGAGGGGTAGGAGGAGGGGAACAGGGAGGAGGGGAAGAGATGGGAGGAGGGCAGTGGGGAGGGACAGCCTGAGGTCAGATATTTTAGTGCTGAAGTAAGTTGCTAACTGAGAGGGGGAGGGGGCGGGGGGAGGAGGAATTGTATGAGACTGGAGGGAAGTGAGCGAGTGGAGAACAGAATAAAGGTGACACGTCTGATTCGGTGCAGAAGAGATTGCAGTGGAAAAGTAGGCCTGTTTGGCCTTATGGACTTGGATTCTGTAATGAGAATGCTCAGACTGAAAATGAGAGAGGGTAATGGGAGAAGGGGTTTTGCGCCACTGGCGTTCAGCACGGCGGAGCTGCGCCCGAAGAAGAAGAAGACCGGAGTGGAACCAGGGCTGTGAGGGATGGCGAGAGAGAGATCGGGGACGAAGAGGGGCGACATGATCTAAGGGAAGAGAACCAAGTGTAAGCTTGGGAGGAGGGAGAGAGGAGGGGGAAATCAGAGGGGAGCAGAACCGGTGCGGGAGGAAATTGTTGAGAGGTCTCAAAAGATATATGACGAGTGTAGGAGATAGAAGTAGGGGGAGGGGGAGCATCGCGAAGAGAGAGGGGGAGGGCCGATGAAACGGAGGGGGTAGGAAGACATTGAAAGGTAATACAGTAGTGGTCGGTCCAGGGTAAGGGAAAAGCATGAAGGGACTGTAGAAAATAAGATGGAGCTGAGGGAGTGAGAAGGAGATCAAGAGTGTACCCAGCGGAGTGGGTTGGGAAGGAAATAAGCTGGAGAAGAGACAGGTCATGAAGAAGGGTGTTAAAGGAATGGTCTCTGGCAGGAGGATTAAGGTGCAGATTGAAGTCCCAGCGATAAATAATTGAGGTAAGGCCAATGAAAGATCAGTGATAGAGGAGAGGAGTGAGTCCCAGAGGTTGGGACGAAGAGCTGGAGGGACATATATAAGAAGCAGATGCATAGGAGGGGTGAAGTGGAGTTTTCAGAGCAAGGCTTCAGGATAACGCAATAAGGGGGAGGCAATAGACGTGAAGGGAATAGAAGAGTGGAGGATGGCGACCACGCCACTGCCCGTGCGGCCAATGCGGGGAACAGAAACACCACTGAAATCAGGAGGCAGGCAACGAGCTAGGAGCGCATCTTCGCCGTCTTTCAGCCAGGTCTCGGTTAACAGAAGGACATCGAGAGATTCGTGGGAGATAAGATACGAAATAAGCAGTGTTTTGGTGTGAAGGGAGCGGCAATTAAGGAGACCAAAATGGAAAGAAGCAGGGCAGAAAGGAGGGGGAGGGGAGGAAAGGTGAGAGTGGGCAGGAGACGGTCGAGACTGACAGGGGAGGAGATTTGCGAGGGAACGATAAGAGGAACTATGACAACGGTGCTGCTGTGGAGGAAAGGCAGGATGGATCTCCCAGAGTACAGGGATAACAGACATAAGGGTGGGAAGACTGCAGGTGGCAGTGAACAAGAGTGTGGCGTTCAGAGGCAAGAACAGACTCGCCAGAGGAGGGGAGAGCCATGTAGCGGAAATCAGCAAGGGTTGGAGGGGAAGAAAGAGGTGCTGAATCTGAAGCACAGAGATCGCTGAGAGAGTAAGTAAGAGGGCGCTGCAGGAGCCGCCCCAAGGAGCGCACCTAAGGAGCACGCCGTGCTCCTTAGGTGGGCTCCTTCGGTGCGCGCCTCCGTTGCACGCCGCGGTGATGAGCACCACCGGCACATGGTTAAATAGCTGGGGCTACCTCTGAAAGCGCGACCGCGCACCTGCGGTCGCGTTACTTCCGGGGAAGGCAGGAACAGCAAGGAGAGCAGCAGTTGGGCAAGTTGGTATAGCCTCTGAAAGCGCGACCGCGCACCCGCGGTCGTGTTACTTCTGGGGAAGGCGGGAACAGCAAGGAGAGCAGCAGTTGGGCAAGTTGGTATAGCCTCTGAAAGCGTGATCGCGCACCCGCGGTCGTGTTACTTCCGGGGAAGGCGGGAACAGCAAGGAGAGCAGCAGTTGGGCAAGTTGGTATAGCAGTATGCAGTTACAAGGCAGGTGAACAGTAGGTTTATCATTTCTTCTGCGGCATACCTTTAAATACCATTTCAACCAGGGGCAACTTCCCTGCATCATCTTCAGTAAAGACTGAAACAAAGAGTTCATTCAGTCTCTCCGCTATAGCCTTGTCCCTTCTTAGTGCCCCTTTTACCCCTCTATCATCCAATGGTCCAACTGACTCTTTCACAGTTTTTTTGCTATGAATGTACTTGAAAAAGATTTTATTATATGTTTTTGTTACCAGCTCTATCCCCTATTGGCAGCACCTGGTGTGGGTTAAGTTAGACTTAGTACCTTTTTGGAAACCTTCCAGGTACTTGTGACCAGAATTGGCTACTGTTGGAAACAGGATAGTGGGCTTGATGGACCTTGGTCTGACCCAGTATGGCATATCGTATGTTCTTATGTTCTTACTGTATGTTTTTAGTGTCTAATGAAGATTCATAGTGGTATGTGTACTAAAGTACATTAGCTGTTAATGCAGCAATAATGTGGGAAGAGTGCACCATGGGAACCGCTAACATGGACCAAATGCATCTAGTGCAGGGACGTTTTTTTGCACTATCTGCATGCCAGGCATTAGTAGTGTGCATGGCTGGGGTGTGGGCATGTCTGCAATGAGCGGTTACTGTGAGCAGCAGCAGCGTGTGGTAACCTCATATTTTAGAACAACTAATGTCACCTCAGTGGTGTGATCTTCTGGGGAAAAGCTGTACATACTCCCAACAGATAAAGTGTGCTTTTGCAGCTAACATGGTGATATTTGCACTAATATGCTGCGTTAGGTCCAAAAGGCTTACGCACTTTAGAAATCATGCCACCTAGTGAAGACAAGGATGAACAACAGCTCTGAAAACAAATTCATAAGAACATCATAAAAGTTTTCTTACAGTTGTCCAAAAACTGGTACCAAAACTTACAGAGACATCGCCTTCTTACCAGAACCAATTTGACCATCAGAAATCTGAACTAAGGAATTTTTTCTTACAAAGAAAAGTATTATAACAAAAGCATCAGTCTTTTAATTTATTATAAAATATTCACATACAGCCATCTTCAGAGTCAAACTGAAAAGAGGAAAATGTGGGAGGAAGGTTCTGGAAGCTTTTATGTAAAAACTTCCAGGTTATCATTCTCAGAAATGTTTCCATTCCTCATGCAGGACCCAAGAGACAGGCAGAGCTCTAGAGCCTCAATGTGTAGATGAGATGATGGTGCAAGGGAAAGGGTTTGGGATTTGTTAGAAAATGGGACAACATTCTTAGGAAGGGCGGGTAGGGGGAAGACTTTTCTGAAAGCATGGGCTCCACCTGAATCAGGGTGAAACCAGGCTGCTGGCATTAACCTTTAAAAAGATGAAGCAGCTTTTAAACTAGAGAATACACTCAAACCCAAAGTATTCCCCAAGGATCCACTCTCTCAGCTCTCATCCAACATCTACATGCAACCCCTCTGCAACATCATCCAATCACACAACGTCAGCTATCACATCTACGCAGACATCATGCTCTACATATCATTTAACCTGAACAAATCATCCTACCATGGGCTCCAACAATGCTTCTCAGACCTCTCTCAATGGCTATCTGTAAAGCAACTATCCCTGAACCTCAAGAAAACTGAATCCCTTTTTCAGCACCAAAAGTGAATCATTCACCCCTCCTGCTACCATCACTTTAAACAACACAGTCAAACCGAAAGTAAAATACCTGAGTATCACCCTCGACAGTCATCTCACCATGCAGACTCAAATAACAAAATGCAATAAGATCAATCTTCTATAAAACCATATCCTCCAGCACCTCTGTTATCTCCTTGCCCCATCTGACTTCTGCTCAGCTCTACAGGCTCTCACTATACCACATGCCGACTACTACAACTCAATTTATTATGGACTCACGAAATCAATGCTCCTTCTTCCACAAACAGCCCTCCACACAACAGCCCAGACTATCCAAGGTACCTCCAGACATAATTACATCACCCCCATCCTCAAACACCTTCACTGGCTCCCACTCCACAGCAGAACACTTTACAAAAGCATTACTAATGATACATGAGACCCTCAACCACCAGTTATCTCCCCACCTCCAATCCCTCATCATTCCACTACACATGTACAGACCTCGCAGATCCTCTACTATGAACACTTTGACAACCCCCAGAGCAAGAATAAAAAGTATTCAACAAGCCTGCACCAGATCCTTTGAACTATATGCTCCCTCATGCTGGAACTCCCTCCCTGACCAGTGACCCCATAAGAAACACCACAGACCTCCCCACTTTCCGTGAGCTCCTCAAGACCCAATCTCTTCACCCTACACTTTCAACTGACCTCTTCCTAATACCCACCTTTTCCTTACCATTTCCCCTAGCTGTATCCCATGTCTACAGCTACTGTGCTGTCTGTCTCTATTAGACTGTAAGATCCGATATGCAGGGACCGTCTTTTACATGTGTCTGTGCAGCGCTGTGTACGCCTTGTAGCGCTATACAAATGTTCAGTAGTAGTAGTAGTAGTCAGTTGTACCCACCTCTCTCTACATCTCTCCCCCCCCAACAAAGAGCATTATATAAATAGTTAAAGGCAACTCAAACTTCCTAAATTTGTAACAACAATTTCTGTTTTAACCATTATTGTATAAAGTTGATCATTCAACGTAAACATTGTTTGAAATGTTCAAGGTTCTATGTAAACCGCTTTGACCTCTGTGAAAAGTGGTATAGAAGCCCAGCCAAATAAGTAAAATCATGTAAACCACTCTGACTCATAGATTTAGCGGTATATAAACACAGTTAAATAAACTAACTTCATTTCTTCACCTGTAAATGTATCACTGGTCTTCATTACCAAAGAGCTCAAGTTTGTTTTCATATGTCCACAGAGCATTCTCCCAGAAGGGTTGTGTTTTCTCAAGGTGAGTTTGGGCAAAGATCAGGCGTGCCTTTTTATGACTGTCTTTGAGCAGTGGAGTTGCCCTTGGCCTTCCTCCATGAAGTCCTTCTTTGTTTAGTGTGTAGCATATGGTGTGGGTTAAAACTACCTCTCCAGATTGCTCAAGATCAGCCTTAAGCTCTTTAGATGTTGTATGTGGTGTTTTTCCAACAGTTTACACTAACCTTCGAGGACTTCTTGGTTTAATTTTCCCCTTCCAACCATGTCCTGGGAGGTCTTGACAGTTCCATGAGCAGAAAACATCTTAATAACATTCATTCTGAACTGTAGACATAGGATTCCCAAGAAGATGGTCTTGTACTCCTTTGAAGTCTGATGTTTGGTGACAATAGCTTTTCTGATGGTCTTAGACAGCTCTCTTGTCTTCACCATTGTAAAAATGGAATGGAGTGAATGTGGCCATTTTGTTTAATTAACAGGTTTTTCATTTTAGTCAAAGCAGTTTACATTGTAACTTACACTTGGTAATGTTCATTAAACAGCGGCATTGAAACTTGGATTCTTCTGAGGGTTAAGTGACTTGCCCAAGGCCACAAGGAGCACTAGTAGGAATTGAAACCTGGTCTCTTAGTTCCCAAGCCAGTGTTCTAACCATAAGGCTACTCCTCCACTCCACTTTAGAGCCATCATTCAAGTTATGTGAGTACTGACAACTGATCACAAGTGCATCTAATTTTACTGCAATGGGAATGTGGTTCTTCTATTCAAATTGATTGTTCATAAGGGTGCCAATAGTCATTTCCTGGCAATATCCCAGATTTTGTTATTGCTTACTATTTCCTTTTTTAATTGGTCTTGTTTTACTTGATTCTGCGTATATAGTCCAAAGTCATTTCACTGACCACTTTTTTTTTACGATATTGGATATTAAGGGGTTGAATTACAAGGGTGCCAATAATGTTGGACACAACTATGTTCACATAAAAGACAGTCCCTGCTCACAGAGTTTTCAATCTATTCAAGACAGACAAATGGAACAAACAAGTGGTAGGGTAGTTCTTGAGGAAAATTATTAAGACATATCGGTATTAAAAAGGAGAACAAGGGGGTCAGCATCCAAAGCAGCTTCAAAGAGTTGAATTTTTAGCCTGGCTTTGCATAGGAAGAAAAAACACACAGCAGGGGTAATTAGGAATCCCACAGTTGTAGATAGAGATTCTTTAGGACCGACACAGGCATGATTTGGTGAAAATTGCCTGTGTCAGGGTCACTTTTACTGCAAGAGGTTATAGCAATATACTACTCTTACAAATAGGTGTTTAAAAGCCTCTTCCAACCCCATGCTAAAGGAAGTGAAATTGGAAGGGGCGGAAGCAGGAAAAGCACCACAGCACAGGAGCTAAAGGTAACTCCAGTGCTTCGGTGCCATTTTAAAAGCAGTTGCCACTGCACATCCTTTTGAGGGTGGCAGTAGTGGCAATGGGCAGTCCCAGAGGCCCAACACTCTAGGCGACTGCCTGGTTCACCTAATGATAGCATCGGCCCTGATTCTAGCACACAGCAGAGCAAGATGAAACAAATAGAGTCTACAGTTAGCAGTAGAAGAGATGGGTAAAGATAAGGATGATTTATCTGATGAGCAGAGTTCCAGAGGAGGATTTTAGGGAGAGATATGAGAGGAGAGGTAATTAGAAGCTGCAGAGTGCGTGCACTTGTAGGTCAGAAGTTTGAACTCTATGTGAAAATGGTTAGGGAGCCAGTGAAGTGACTTGAGAAAACGAGTTGTGTGAGCATAGCACGCTGATGGAAAGTTAGCCGTACAGCTGAGTTTTGAATGTATTGAAGGGGGGGGGGGGGGGGAGAGAGATGATTCAGTGGGAGACCAGTGAGGAGCAGATTGCAATAGTCTAGGCAAGAGGCGATATGAGAGTGCTTGATGAGTACTATGGCAGAATGGAAGGAGATAAGCAAAATGTGAAATGTATGAAGTCAGTGTAGGCACAGGAATATAGCCAAAGGTACTCAGCAGAGCAGGCAGAAGAAAGTAGGTATTGAATTTTGGGGGTCAGCAAACGTTGAGGTACGGTATACCTCACAGGATGTGGAATGGGAGTAGAGAGTGCATCCAAAACAGACCAGATGACATAGTGGATGAGAAAGCAATAGAGATGAAGGGTTAATAGCCTGAAGATTCCACAGTGTGTTGGTGGAGATTGGATGAGACTGTGGTGGGATGTGGTTAAGAGTGAAAGTCAACAGATGATTTGTCAGATAGGGAAAGAATGGAGGTAGAGGAGAAACTTGAAGATGAGCAGTTGGAGAAAAAGACAAGGTCAAGGCAGGAGCAACCCAAGAGGGGTGCGGGGCCATGTGCGGAGACTCGGTGTGGGGCCTCATTTGCATAAGGGGCCTCATTTGCATACTTATTTGCATAATGTTACCATACACTAACTTTTAGTAAACATGCCTCTTAATGAGTGTATGGATAAAGAAAGACTAAAAGATTTATACATTACTGTAATCCAGTGCCAACCGCCAGGCACATTAGGAACTACTACAAACGCTGCCCATTTAGAACCCATAGCAAACCCGCCGTATCGTAACAGCACTACCAGGACTCACAAAGCACCATACCCTACCTATCAAAAGGCAACACTGCAAATATTAAACCAATACATTTCAGAGAACAACAATACATGACCTACTGGGGAAAGAGAACAAGTGACAATGTCAAATAGGAATTACATAAACAGAATACCTCAGCTCAGTTACACATGCAGAACATAGACCATCACCAAACAAGGAATCACAATTTAGAAACAGGAAGACAATAATTAAACTGGGAAACCCAAAAGCCAAACTTGGAATGTACAACAACACTGTAGAAATAAAACTATACATTAATTTCCTCTTGTACTAAACAAAGTGCAGACGTTAATGTAAATAAATAAATAAATAAATAAAATAAAATAAATAATGATGCACATTTCCCAGAGCTGACATATTCCAGTTAATAAATTCAAAATAAAGAGATATCTTTCTACCTTTTGTGCATTTTTTTTCAGTTGCAATTGCTCCAGCCACTTTCTTCTGGTTTCTTCGTGTCTTCTGTTAACTCTCCATCATCTGCTGTCCATTTGTCCTTTCTTCTCTCCTAGTTTTTTTCCATTCTCTCTCTACATCTGCTTTAACATACTAATCTTTCTCCTTTTGCGCTTTCCTCATTCCTATTTCATCCACTCAAATTTTACCCCTCCATCCTCAATCCCCACTTACTCTCCCAATACCCGGCCAATTGTAGATTTTTCTTCCCGCCCACACAAAATATTTTTCCCCACTCCATTTCACTCTCCCAGCCCCATCCCATTCTAATCCTTCCCCAACATCAGCTCCCTTCTAGTTCCGGCCCCACCCAGCATCCGCTCCCTTCTAGTCCCCGCATCAGCCCATTTCCAGTCCTAGCCCCCCATCAGCCCATTTCCAGTCCTAGCTCCCCCATCAATTTCCAGTCCTATCCGAATCCCTCCATCAGCTCATTTCCAATCCCAGCCCCCCATCAGCCCCTGTCAAATCCTAGCTGCCCTCCACTCAGCCCATTTCCATTCCAAGCCCCGGTCCCCATCAGTTATTTGCAGTTCAAGCCTGCCCTTCCACTCAGCCCATTTCTAGTCCTAGCAACCCCCCCAACCCATTACCAGTCCTAGCCCTCCCATAGCCCATTACCAGTCCTAAGCCCCCCATCAGCCCACTTCCAGTCCTAACCCCCCATCACCCAGTTTTCAGTCTTAGTCCCCCCGTAGCCCATTACCAGTCCTAACCCCCCATCAGCCCAGTTCCAGTCCTAACCCCATCAGCCCATTTCCAGTCTTAGCCCCCCCCATAACCCATTACCAGTCCTAACCCCTCCATCAGCCCACAGCCCATTACCAGTCCTAAACCCATCAGCCCACCTCAAGTCCTAACCCCTCCATCGCCCCATTTTCATTCTTAGCCCCCCTCATAGCCCATTACCAGTCCTAACCCCCCCCCAACAGCCCACTTCCAGTCCTAACCCCCCATCACCCCATTTTCAGTCTTAGCCCCCCCCCCCCACAGCCCATTACCAGTCCTAACCCCCTCCCCCCCATCAGCCCAGGGAAAATTTAAAATAAAAAAAAGCTGGCTGCTGCCGCCGTGGCAGCGGCAGAATCGAGTGTCCTGCGGCCCCCCTCCCTGCCCGGTAGAGCCCTCCCTCCCTGCATCAGTCCTTCTCCGTGCCAGCTTTCAGAGGCACGAAGGGAGAGTTTCTCCCTCGCGGCTCTTTTAAACCCGCCATGGGAAACAAGCATTTCCTGTTTCCCATCAGCCCACCATGAAAGGGGAACTCTCCCTTCGCGGCTCTGAAAGCCGACGTGGAGATGGACTGATGCAGAGAGGGAGGGAGGGTTCTGCCGTGTTGGGGGGGGGGGCGCGGGATACTCGATTCTGCTGCTGCCACGGTGGCGGCGGCAGCAGGCAGCTTTTTTTTAAAAAATTTACTTTTAATGCAGAATGTTGTTCGCATGGGGCCTCCTGAAACACGGGGCCCTGTGCAAAAAACATTCTCGCTCAATGGATGGGCCGGCCCTGGGTCAAGGCAGTGACCATACTGGTGAATAGGTGTGGCAAAACACAGATGGAGCTTGAAAGAGGAAGTAAAGGCAAGGAGTTGTGAGGCTCGATAGTCAGAGGAGTCATAAACCTGCATGCTAAAATTCCAAAGAATGAGGGAAGGGGAAACAGCTTGAGCAAAAAAGAAAGTCAGGAGTCAAGATCAGTGAAAAGGAAGAGGCAGGTTTGTCAGGGAGTTGACAAATGACAGCTACCTGGAGAGGTAGTGGAATAAATAGGTGGATATAGTGGACTTCAAGTGAAGAAAAGCAGTAAGACTGAAGTGGAAGGAGAAAATAGTAGCCCAACAGCACTAGCATAGCCAATGGGGTGAGATGTATGGGAGAAAATGTAACCTCAATGACAGAGGGCAATAACCGTAACAGAGTCTTCAGGGAGAAGCCAAATGTCAGAGCATTAGAGATTACGGGTTGTGTCTGTCTTCTTGGAGGCACATGAGAAAGGGTGAACAGATGGGGGAAGGATATGATTAAGACTAAGCTTTTAGGTTTTGTGGTTGGATCTGTACAGGACTGTGAGAGATGCCTAGAAGGGCAGAGAGAGTGGAGAGAAAGAAATTATTAAAGCTCAAGAGTAGATTATAGAGTAGAGGTCAAAATTGCTGAAGAAGTGAGGAAAGTAGGGAATGGGTGATTTGGACATAGTGGTTGAAGTTGTTTGAGTGAAGGGAACAAGACTGGGGCGAGTTAGTATATCAAGAGAAGAAAGCAATATGAATTCATGGGAACAGATGTGAAAGAGAAGCTTCACATTTCAGCCAGTTTCCTAATGGCAACATAGGTGCCTATGAGCCTGATTCACACAGGGACACATCTGAGCTGTCCAGACAGCCCCTAGCTAGACGGGCCTGTTTGGACCTGATTCTAGACTGCGGGAACAAAACAGCCCAGCATGCCCCTGACGCCTGTGGAGATGTCCCCCCCACAGGCGCCCCTCTTCCCCACCACCTGACCCATGGCTGACCTGCCAGGACCTGAATTGGACAGTGGGGACCACCCCTGCACATGCCCCTGGCGGAGGATCTCTGGGCCGATCACTGGGTCAGTGCTGCTTATTCCACCTTTGCCCTAGCAGGACGAACAGGACAGTGACCTGAATTGGCCCTGTATGTCCTGCCGGGCTGGCCCACCCCAGTTCTGCCCCTTCCCACCCCCCACTGGCTCTCTCCATCTTGCTGCTCAGGATGTACGGGGAGAGCCAGAGGGGAAAATCGGACCTGGATGACTTGCGTCCCAGAATCAGGCCCTATTTGCTTTGGATTTAATAAGCTCCCAGAACTAGGTCCAAGCACATGGAAAAGGGGTAAATGTGTACATATCACAGCTCTGCCCCGCTCCATCCAAATGATGCCCCATTACCCCTCCATGCAGTGTTTGCAGCTGTACATGTGATCCTGTAGGTGTGCACGCACATGTATTTCTGCAAATCTCCATGAATTTTATAAAAGAGCTTGGCCTTATGTGCAGAAAAGCACCTTGATTGTTATAGCCGAGAGCAAAAGAAAATCTAAAGCTTGCATTGAATACTGCATGTGACCTCACTAGACAGAATGTGACTGATAACATGTGACTTCCTTTGTCATTATACTACTTTATATGTCCCTTTTTGTTATAATTTACATGAATTTATTTTAACTTGCTATAAGAATAATTATAATTTTTCGAGAGTGGTCTATTATTAAAGTTATTTTTCAGACTAAATAATGACATAATATAAATATTACAGAGAAGCTTTTTACTGGGTCAAGGGAACTCCCTTTAAAATGAATTTAGAATATCCAAGAGAGGTTAAACACTGGAAGGAGGAGACAGACAGACATATTCACAGATGTAATGAATCCAAATGTTAATGAGCATTTATCATCAAATTTCACAGGGAAACTCAAGAAATTTCTGGCTATCTTTCAGCTGAAAATCATTCAAAGAGGCCCAGAAGGGTCATTTTTATTAATGTCTGAATTTCAATCTGAACAGTTTATATGGGTCAGACTAGAATGTGATGGTTTCTGTTCAAATTGTAATTCATTGTGCACAAGAATGATTTAAGGATTTTAAAGGTCACTCTCTCCAGATGTTCAAATATTAGTGAGTATCCAACTAAGTCCATGTAATAGACATAAAATGAAGTGTATTAACTTTTAACGATTGTAGATCAAGGTTCATTGACACAAAACCCTGCAGACTTCTAACATTTTGTTCAAATTATCAGTTCTATTGCCTTATGCAATCTGCATTTTGTTGAGGTATCTGACTTTTTAGCACTAAAGAATACATTTTGTTTATCTGAATCTACACCAACAATCAGCAGATCTCTAACAATACTCTCCGACAGGATCTAGAAAAATCCTAATGCAATATGTGCCTTCTTCAGTCCATGCTGACTCCTGGCGACCCAAATAAAGTGTAAATCAAGCCAAGTGAGGGATGTGAAAGGAAATAGGAATCTTTAATAACATTTCCTATGTTGTGCAATCCATTTTTAAAGTGAAAGAAAACTAAATTTTGTTTCATTTAAAAAACATTAGGCTAAATGTCCCAACCACAAAATAACCTCCCACAATCCTCCTCAGCATTCCTAGTGCAGCCGTTTCTCTTCATGGGCCAAGAGAAATCATTTTCTTGTACAATAGAAATTAAAAATGTTGCAAACCTCAATGTGGTGGTGCCACTGGAAATAGCTGTACCGATGGGACAAGAACAACTCGTGGCTGAAGAGAAATCAGCATAACAAGAGGAGCTAAAAGGATTAAGGGTGGGCCCAGGAAGGATTTGGTAAAATGGGGTTGGTTTTCTTGTGGAAGTTGGCCTAATTTTTAAAGGGAAATGAACCAATATCATTTTTCCCATGAGGACCTGCCTTTTTTTAATCTTATTTTGTATTTTTTATATTTATTTTCATTGTATTTTAATTTCAAATATATACAAATAAAACAGGAAGAAATGGAAAAAATAAAACAGGATCTTACAAGAGAGGTCACAGCAAGAATGGTCTTGGGGAACTTGGGGATTGGGTGACAGCAATCATCTGGGATTAAATAAGAGCAGCACCATTGGTTTTCTCCATTAACAATAAAAATTGTATGTAAACTAGAAACTATTTCTCATGCATATGCACTCACATAAAGAGAATGGGGTTATTCTGTTTCCACATGTCACAGTTTTAGTACTTTAATGTTGCCTTAACGCTCTACTATAGGACTGCAACAAATTGTCTCACCTGGTAACGTGATAACAGACATGAAAGAAACACCTCGTGAAGTGGTTCACGTGCGCTCTGCATGTGTGCCTGCAAGTCAAGGATATGCAAACTCAGATTTACTTTGCTGGAAACCTCATCACTTTCTAATCAAATCACGAGGGATGACCTTTAAATGCTTCTCTTCATGTTAAATTTCTAATATGTGCATTTCAAGCTGTTATCAGCAGATTCTGCTTTTTAACCAAGGTGCTCCTTTCCATACGCTGCAGAATATTTTTTCACGGCCCATTTATTAATTTTGCAACAATGCATACCTTTTTATTGCCTGTAACCATACGCTGTGTTTCTCTGACCTAATATATATTTCATGAAGCTAAACAACTACCCATGTGGGACTACAGTATCCATCTGAGAATCAGTCGGTTTCATTAAACATGGTGAGCTTAAGATTTAAGACATCAACATTACCCACTCTATTAATATCCATGTAACAAGTTTTTCAACGGTGGATTTTCTCAGGAGCCTTACGCAAAGACCTAATGCATGTTTACTTTCTGAGGAGGTAAAAAGGAGCACGATGTTGGTCTCCTCACTGATTAGTTCTGATTTTAAGCTTATGCTTATTCAATTTGATCCTTTTTCTGCTTTCACCGATGAGATGCTGTTGAGCACCAATGACATTGAATGTACTTGTCAAGGCAAATTTTAGACACTGCATGTAGATTGTGATTGAGCCATCTAGCTAAAGCTACACTTGCGCGTTCAACTTACCTATAATGTACCTATAAAGGGATAGCTGAAATAAGCACTTTTTAAAAAATCATATGTACCAGAGGAAGCAATTGTAAATCCTAACGTGGACAATCTTGGTCATACATGGGCATTCCCTGTATGAAAAGGGAATACACATATAGATTTTTAAACCTGCCAGACCAGATTCAATGCAGGCCCTCTTGCAATTTCCCTGTATTAGTGACAGCTCTGTTTCAGTGTAAATGCCATTTCCATGCATAAATGCCAGGTTTTCCATGTGGAAATCACAAATAAGTCTTCTAAATTAGCCCCAATTTTTATTATCCTTTGATCAGTTCCTCTATTTCTATGCAGTGTTCTTCCTTCAACTGGACATTTTTGCAAATCTCACTAATATTTTATTTCTTAAAGGTCTGTTAACACTGGAAATCAAGGTCTTCCTTCAGTCCACAGAAGAGTTTTTGAACATTGCCCTATCCATGTGCCTTCCCCTGCTGAGGGATAAGAGGGTAATTCAACCTTTGATTACTATACTAAGAAAGGCAACAATGGCCTCAATTAGTGCCAGACCTTGCTGGTGATTTAAGGATGTGACCAAGTTACCTATTGAGAACCTGACTAAAACAACAACTCATTAGGCATTCTCCTCAAAATGGCTGTCAGATGATGACGATTTTCATTCATTATTGACCTGAACCATCACTGAGGGGAAAGGAAACCTCTGCCAAGCGACTGAACCATTCCGTCTCCATTTTTCATGGCTTTAAATATTCTGTGAACAAAATGTATGAACCTTCTATTATGGGCAAGAATATGACTTTGTTCCCTCTCTCCAGCTTTAAAAAAAATTGCACATAAGAACATAAGATCTGCCGTACTGGGTCAGACCAAGGTCCATGAAGTCCAGTATCCTGTTTCCAACAGTGGCCAATCCAGGTCTATATCATTTTTAAGATACGGCACATTCTTCAGTTAATACCATTTCCAAAGGTTAAAAATTGCCTCACTTGCTCAATGGAGGGATGGAGTATATGGCTAAGGTATACTATTTTTATATTTTTATTTAGGGCATGTTTATTAAATCACGCTAAGTAGTTAGCATGGGTTGTATCACATGATAACTGTTATTGCTAAAGGTTACTGCTCAGTAACTACAGCCATGCAGTAGAAAATCCATGCCCACTGCTTGACGCAGGTTGGGGTGGGATTGGAGCAGGTTATAGGCGGAAAAAAGGCATAGACAGTGGTGACAGCAAGCACACATATTGTCATAACTCTGGCTAGCACAGGTGCACTTACTGCCACTGACACACTTCTCCAATTACAAAACACAGTGGTGCCAATCCCCAATACCATTATAATATCCTTCCGCCTCACTCACAGCCTCGCTACAGAACAGTACCCCCATCCTCCCATCTGATATTTCCCCATCACAATGCCTCCTGGATCCAATCCTCCCCAACAAAGCTCACTGATCGCAACCATTCATATAGCCAATGGCCTAATCCTCCTTCTATCCCAACCTTCATCTGCACTTACCCAAGCAAACCCTGTTTATCTAGTGGATGGAACAGAACTGATCTTCCTCCATTTCTGCTTCATTGTTGCCTGGGTCAGATGTGGATAGATGTGATTCCTAGCAGTAATCTTGTAGTGGTTGTGATCTGGGGAATTAAGGTAAGGAGTACTGTGGGAGGGATCAGATCGGGGGAGGATTGTGATCAGAAGTGTGAGGGTATTGGGGCCATGATCTGGGATGGCTGGGAGGGTATTATGATGGCACTGGGGACTGGCACTGTTGTGCTTTATTAGGGCACAAAATAATAGGTCTCAAAAGGGAATCAATGTGTTCAAGAGTACAGATTCATTATGAAAATTACAAAATAAGACACAGTATTAGAGAGAGGACACTGCTGAAAAGGGTTACGTTATGGCTGTCTGAATTTATGTCAGTAAACCACTGGAGTAAATGAAACTAAAGAAGCAGTACTTAAGCAGTACTGATCGTTGTTGAAAGATTGCCCACCCACCCCACCAAAAAGGGGTGGTTCATCTGTGCAAGAGCGATTTGGAACTTGAAGGGAGTGTTGCTGTTTTTTGTGATATAGAGTAAATGAAAGGAACAGATTGAAAGTGGGTCTTTAACATCAGAGGAATAAGTGAAAGAGATGAATTGAATCTTGAATATCTTGAAGTTAATAGGAAAGGTTTTGATATAATTGTTCATACTTCCAAAACTAAGTCTAACAAAAAAAATAATTTAGAAAGAAATAATATGCTCTATGGGGGGAGGGGTAGTATATTATTTTTATTTTAGTAGCACTAATAAAGTTGTCACAAAAGTGGTAGGAGCCCATCAGCAATCACCCCACTGAAGATGACTGGATTCCTGTACACATTTAGGCCCCTGGATCACTCATAGTAATTATACCATATTCTAGAATTAGTGTTTGGGGTCTGGATGCCATATGGATTTAGAGTTAAGGAGAAATTGGAATGTAGGACTTTGTATGTCCTTCACTGAATACTGGTATAAGGGATCCCACCAATCCCACATGCTTTCTGTGTAGGACCATTCCATTTCTAGCCTATCCAGGGCCGGATTTACCTTGAGTGAGGCCCTACGCCAACAAAAATTGTGGGCCCCCAGCAGGGGCGGCCCAAGGGGGGTGTGGGCCTCATTTGCATAAGGGGCCTCATTTGCATAAATATTTGCATAATGTTACCATATACTAACTTTTAGTAAACATGCCTCTTCATGAGTGTATGGATAAAGAAAGACTAAAAGATTTCTACATTACTATAATCCAGTGCCAACTGCCAGACACATTAGGAACTACTACAAACACTGCCCATTTAGAACCCATAGCAAACCCGCCGTATCCTAACAGCACTACCAGGACTCACAAAGCACCATACTCTACCAATCAAAAGGCAACACTGCAAATATTAAACCAATACATTTCAGAGAACAACAATACATGACCTACTGGGGAAAGAGAACAAGTGGCAATGTCAAATAGGAATTATATAAACAGAACACCTCAGCTCAGTTACACATGCAGAACATAGACCATCACTAAACAAGTAATCACATTTTAGAAACAGGAAGACAATAATTAAACTGGGAATCCCAAAAGCCAAACTTGGAATGTACAACACTGTAGAAATAAAACTACACATTAATTTGCTCTTGTACTAAACAAAGCGCAGACGTTAATGATGCACATTTACCAGAGCTGACATATTCCAATTAATAAATTCAAAATAAAGAGATATTTTTCTACCTTTTGTGCATTTTTTTCAGCTGCAATTGCTCCAGCCACTTTCTTCTGGTTTCTTCGTGTCTTCTGCTAACTCTCCATCGTCTGCTGTCCATTTGTCCTTTCTTCTCTCTTCTAGTTTTTTTCCATTCTCTCTCTACATCTGCTTTAACATACTAATCTTTCTCCTTTTGCGCTTTCCTCATTCCTATTTCATCCACTCAAATTTTACCCCTCCATCCTCAATCCCCACTTACTCTCCCAATACCCGGCCAATTGTAGATTTTTTATCCCTCCCACACAAAATATTTTTCCCTTCTCCATTTTACTCTTCCAGCCCCATCCCATTCTAATCCTCCCCCAACATCAGCTCCCTTCTAGTTCCAGCCTCACCCAGCATCCATTCCCTTCTAGTCCCTGCATCAGCCCATTTCCAGTCCTAGCCACCCATCAGCCCATTTCCAGTCCTAGCAACCCCCCAACCCAATACCAGTCCTAGCCCCCCATCAACCCACTTACAGTCCTAACCCCCCATCACCCCATTTTCAGTTTAAGCCCCCCCTATAACCCATTACCAGTCCTAACCCCCCATCAGCCCACTTCCAGTCCTAACCCCATCAACCCATTTCCAGTCAGCCCCCCATAGCCCATTGCCAGTCCTAACCCCCCCATCAGCCCACAGCCCATTACCAGTCCTAACCCCATCAGCCCACCTCCAGTCTTAACCCCCCCAGCCCATTTCCAGTCCTAGCCCCCCCATAGCCCATTACTAGACAGCCTCCATCAGCCCACAGCCCATTACCAGTCTTAACCCCCCCAAAGCCCATTACCAGTTCTAAACCCCCCCAACAGCCCATTATCAGTCCTAACCCCATCAGCCCACCTCCAGTTTTAACCCCCCCCAGCCCATTTCCAGTCCTAGCCCCCCCATAGCCCTTTACCAGACAGCCCCCATCAGCCCACAGCCCATTACCAGTCTTAACCCCCCCCCAAAGCCCATTACCAGTTCTAACCCCCCCCAACAGCCCACAGCCCATTACCAGTCATAACCCCCCCCCCCCCAAAGCCCATTACCAGTTCTAACCCCCCCAACAGCCCACAGCCCATTACCAGTCCTAACCTCATCAGCCCACCTCCAGCCTTAATCCCCCAACCCATTTCGAGTCCCAGCCCCCCCCCAATAGCCCATTACCAGTCCTACCCTCCCCCTCCCCCGGCCTAAAGTAAAATTTGATATAAAAAAAAAACCTGCTGGCTGCCGCCGCGGGGCCCCCTCTGCTGCCGCGGCAGCATGGACTGACCCGCGGGGGCCCCCTCTGCAAGCTCGATCCCTCCGTGCCTCCCTCCGTGCAGGCTGTGAGAGGCGCAAAGGAAGACTGTCTCCCTCGCGTCTCTGTTAAGCCCGCAGGGGCTGATGGGAAATGTCCCATCAGCCCCTGCGGGCTTAACAGAGACGCGAAGGAGACAGTCTGCCTTCGCGTCTCTCACAGCCTGCACGGGAGGGAGGGAGGGATCGATCGAGCTTGCTGAGGGGGCCCCCGCGGGTCAGTCCATGCTGCCGCGGCAGCCGAGGGGGCCCCGCGGCGGCAGCCAGCAGGTTTTTTTTTAAATTTTATTTAAAAAAAAAAGCCTAAGTTGTTCCTTTTTTGTGGGCCCTTCCCAGCTGTGGGCCCTACGCCATGGCGTACATGGCGTATACGTAAATCCGGCCCTGCTTCTATCTGTAACATCCCTCTCTTGGGAGAGCTTCTTTGGTTCTGGGTTCTGCAGTGTGGCTGTTGGTTTCAGTTTGTTGTGTGCACAGGCTCATCTTTGTGCCTTTTTTATTTTAATTGTCTGTGCATGGCATCAGCCCTTGATTCTTGTTTTATGTATGTGTGAAGATTTGAAAGCCTGTCAGAAGTTTCACTCACCCCTCTATCAGAATGTAAAGCAAGAAAAAGAGAATGAAGAAGCTAGCATAGTCTACATCCTGACCCCTTATTCTCCTGCCGTTCCCCTTGAATTACCCCAGTCCCCAGTTGTTGTGTGCTCTATCTTGATTGGATTGTAAGCTCTCATGAGCAGGGACTGTCTCTTACCTGCACATGTGCAGTGCTGCGTACGCTGTTTAGCACTATACAAATAATAGTAATAGTTGTAGTAAGCCTAATCCAAATCAGAGCAAAGGAGCTGGCTTGCTATCTGTGTCAAAACAAAGGAGATTGCTGTAATGGAGAAGACTGGGCTGCTGAAAGAGGCACAGTGGATTTGTTTGGGAACAAATCACAGGAAGAGTTAGAGGAAAAGGATCCCAATGAATAGGGAGAAAAGTCACTAAAATCTGCTATGCAAACAAGCTCTAACCCTGGATCCTTCTGCAGCGGCAGAGATGATAAATACTTAAATTGAGATAACAGACACAAATATTTCTAAGGGACACTAACTGTGTCCCCAACGATGATATAATTTCTGTATATAACTTCACTGACTATTTCTGTTTGAATTGGGCATTTTGGTTTCCATAAGGGAATTGAAGCACTCATGTGTCAAAGGCCCTCCCTTCCCCCCATGGAGAACCTGCTCCCTGGTGGAAGGGGGAGAGCCTGGGAGAAAAAACTGCTCCGTGACCTGCTCTGCAGGGCAAACCTGACACCCTCAGGCAAGGGGTAATTACACTTAGAGCCCGTCAATGGATGTCAGAAATTACCACATTCAGACTGCTAATGATAATGAACTATCACCTTTACTAGTCAGTGAAAAAGAACCAAGAAACCACATGAAAAATTGTACCGCATGTAGTCTGTAATACAGATTGAGCAGTATGTCACAAAAAACACATAAGGGATTCAGGGCTTTATACTGCATAAACATCTGTGCCACTTAACCAAGGACTGCTGGGAATTCTCCTTTTGCCACCAAGTGGAGAGAAAAACTCAAAGGATTTTGCGGGTCAGTGGCTGACTTGTAAGAGAAATTCAAGCTGAAATATGCTCAAATAGTTGGGGAGAGGGGCAAGTGATGGCTTTTCTATCTTTCCATTTGTCTTGCCCTCTCTCTGTTCCCTCAGGTTAACTGTTGGTGTAAAGCATGGTCACCAGGCAAGCGATATAGGCAGGGGTGGCTCTATAATGAGGCCAAGTGAGGCGGTAGCCTCAGGCGACAACTTTTTGGGGGTGGCAAAATTGCTCCCAAAAAGACCGCCTCACTCAGCATTCAAAATAAAAAAACAAAACAAAACACAATGGTGTAAGAATCAGCTGCCGCTGCCGCTGCCGCTCCAGCGGCGGCGGTGGTGGAGGCAAAATGAGGAGCCCTGCGGCCGCCCGCCCCCTGCCTTCGAAGAGCCTGCTGGTTTCCCCTCTTCGCTGGCTCTGCTTTGCAGAGCAGCGGTGAAGGGACAGTGTTTCCCTTTACCGCGCGGCTCTGTTAAAGCTGAGCTCGTGGTGCTGATGGGAAACAGGAAATTTCCCATCAGCACCGTGGGCTCAGCTTTAACAGAGCCACGCAAAAGGGAAACACTGTCCATTCACCGTGGCTCTGCAAAGTGGAGCCGGTGAAGAGGGGAAACCAGCAGGCTCTCCGATGGGGTGGACGGCCGCGGGGCTCCTCATTCTGCCTCTGTTGCTGCCAGAGGTTTATTATTTTTTCAATTTCCCTGCATTGCAGGGGGAGGGGTCTAGGACTGAAACTGGGCTGATGGGGGGAGGGGTAGGACATGAACTGGGCTGATTGGGGGGGTTAGAACTGGAAATGGGCTGATTGGGGGTTAGGACTGGTAATGGGCTATGGGGGGGTTAGAACTGGAATTGGGCTGATAGGGGGGTAGTACTGGAAATGGGCTGATCAGGAGGGGGGCTAGGCCTGGTAATGGGCTATGGGGGTTTAGAACTAGAAATGGGCTAATGGGGGGGGGTAGGACTGGTAATGGGCTATGGGGGGGTTAAAACTGGAAATGGGCTGATGGGGGAATAGTACTGGAAATGGGCTGAACAGGAGAGGGGGCTAGGACTGGTAATGGGCTATGGGGGGTTAGAACTGGAAATGGGCTGATGGGGGCTGTGATGTAGCAGACTCTTATGAGGCAATGGAAACTGATAGTGATCCGGTGGAGAGAGCCGGTACTGCAGGGGAATGCAGGATTTTCTCTGATGAAAGGAAAAAATGCAGGGCTAATCAGGAACCACTCCTCACTTCAAGGCAGGTGAAAAGCCAAGTCCCTGATTGGGCACGCCCAAGCAGGAGGCGGGCAGTGCAGCACTCAGCCAGCTTGTTAAAAAACCCAGAAACAGTTAGGGAAGCATCGTGACAAGCAAGGAGTTTGGGAAGAAGGACACAAGCACCTGGACGAGGATAGGTCAGATGACCAGGAACAGGAACCAAGAGAGAGAGAACCACTAAGCAGCTGTGATCCAAGAAGGAGCAGACAGAAGCTGGGAGACTCAGGGGCAGAGAAAGATTTCTGGAAGCAGAAGAATTCTAAGGCACTGAGAGACCCAAGGCTGCAGCTCAGGAGTTTAAAGGACCCAGAAGAACCTTGGAATAGGAGGCAAAGGGATAAGGATTTACCCTGGAAGAAGCCCAAGCACAAGGTATCTGGTGGGTGTGGCACGGCTAGCAAGCTTAACAGTGGAAAGCCAGAAAGAGTGAATTTTAATTGTGAAAAACAGGATAAAGGCAGAAAGTTTGATAATAACTGGTTAAGCCAAGAAAAGCCTGACTGTTTTCCTTTTAACACTCTGAGAGAATCTCTAAACACAGCTGAAGCGTTTTACCCTGCACTGCCATGTGGAGATAGGTGGGGGAAGGGAAATGCTTGCATGCTGAAATGTTGTCCAAGTAAAAGCACTGATAATGGCCTAGAGATAAGTAATATAAACAAGCATTTACCTGAAGGAGGATTTGCTCAGCCTAGCTCAGAAAATACACAGGCTGAATTACTTCTCACCGAATTCAGAGAGTTCCTTAAAAGCAGAGCAGTTTCTACTCAGAACATAGCAAAGCCATTGATCAGCTGGCAAGAAGAAATGCCTTTAATTTCTTTGCCATCGACAGAACAGGAAGTCCCGATGGATTGCTCTACTTGTATGATTCCAAAGGACATTTAACTGATTTGCTTGCCAGTGTTGTATATAATAAAATAGCAAAGTTACCTCACTGTTTGCTGTGATAAAAGGACTTATCCGAAGAGAATAAGTGGAAGCATATTCTGTGCCATTCAGGAGCAGTGCTGATATCAGAGTTTCTGTTACCTTAATGAAAAGGAGATCACATGACAGGGGAATGTGATCAGTAATGGACATTCAGTCAAGCAGTGAAAAAAGCCTTGTTTAAGTTCAGTTTCTCAACCCTGTTTTGTACCATATTATTTCATTTACGTCTGCTGCATTTGAACTGCGTAAGCGGGAAATAAACCTCATAAAAAAGAAATATTCTTTGCCTTGCCTTATCACTTGAGCACCAACACAAGTACAACATTAACCCTCAAGGGCATTCAAGGCCAGCCCCTCCCTTAACCCTCAAGGACCAGGGAGTGGGTGGGTGGCAGGGCTTAGGACTGGAAATGGGCTGATCGGAGGGGGCTAGGACTGGTAATGGGCTATCGGGGGAGGGCTAGGGCTGGAAATGGACTGATGGGGTTTAGAACTTGAAATGGGCTGATGGGGGGGGGTTAGGACTGGTAATGGTCTATGGGGGGGAGATTACGACAGGAAATGGGCTGATTGGGGTGCTAGGACTGGAGTGGGCTGATAAAGGGAATAGGACTAGAAATGGGCTGGGACAGGTAATGGGCTAATAGGTTTATTTATTTTATTTTATTTATTTAAAAGCTTTTATATACCGCACTCTTTAAAATCAGTGCGGTTAACAATCAACAATTCTTGTACAAGGCAGGGCAGACCTGCCTTGTGCTTACATTGAACAGGAACTGTAACTTGGAATTGTAACTGGGGTAACTATATACATGTTAGACCATTGCATGTTGAGGTGAGGGGAGGAGAGTGCTGCTGGCCCTGGAAGAAACTAGGGGCTAAGGCTACAAATGGGCTGATGTGGGGGGATGGTAGAATAGGACTGGAAGGGAGCGGATACTGAGAGGATCTGCCAGGGGAAGGATGGGGCAGGAAGGGAAGTAGGGGGCTGGAAAGGAGCTGACACCTGGGATGTACTGAAGGGGGACTGGAAGGGAGCTGACACTTGGGGATGGGAGTGGTAGGTGGCTGGGTAATAGGGAGGAGGCTGGAAGGGAGCTGACATGCGAATGGCACTGGAAGGGAGATGGACAGAGGGTAGGGTGGCTGGAAGGGAGCTGACTGGGGCGTGGCAGAGAGTGGATGTGAGCTGATACCTGGGATGGTATTTGGACTAGAAGGGGCTGGACAGTAGGAAAGGAGGGAGACTGGAAGGGAATGGACACCAGTGGCAGTCATGGGAATTCAAGGTGGTTGACATTGGAAGGTACTGGGAAGAGAGGACTGGAAAGGGGACTGATACTGGGGAGGGTTACTGGAACTGGAAATGGGCTGATGAGGAAATGGACTGATGGAAGGAAGTGAAGAAAATAAAAGAAGAGATAAGAAATGGCAGATGGACCATGGACCATAGACCACAGAAAGAGAGCTAAGAGAAGACAGGAAAGCAGAAGCCTCAGATCAGGACCAGTATGATCAGAGAGTTTGTATGTAAAGATCTATACTATACTGTAGTAATTTGACTTGTTCAGCTTTTCAAATAGGTATATGGATGTTCCAGGGCCCACTGTAGTATTTACAGTGATGCTTTTTCTGGATGGGCTCCTTATGTGACTTTTGGAAGTTTGTGCTGGTATGGTATGGTAGGTTTGCTCTTTGTTTTAGGGTTTTTTTATTAGTTCACAATATGCCTGGTACTGGAGAATAGTGGTGGTTGTTGTTGTTAGTGAGATGATCAGAATCAGATTTTTTTTTTTTTTAAATATTGAGTTCTGAGAATGAATGTCCTGGTTCTGCTCTGCACCTACTGTGGATGCAAAATATATGTTGAAAAAGAAAAAGCGAGAACCATAACGCAGTTTATAACAAAATAAAAATGAGTTATAATTTAGTTTTATAAACTGTGCTATTGATTCTTGCTGTCTTTTAGTTCCTTGGTGTGCACAGGGCACAAAGGCTTGGGGGGCGCATTTCGTCTCTCTGCTGTTGCCCTGCTGCCGCTGGCAGGACAATAGCAGGCAGTTAAAATGCACCCAAAGCCTTTTCGCAGCACTTTAAGCAGGTCTGGTCCCTCCCTTCTCCGACATGATGTCAGAGCAGGGAGGGAAAGATCTGCTTAGAGTGCCGGCGCCTTTCAGATCTGGCGCATGCCCCCCTCCTCCTCCCTACTCTTTCCCTGCTGCTGGCGCTGCCGTGAAAAAAACAGAGGGTGGCAGCAGCAGGGAAAGAGCAGGCAGCACTTGACGGAGGTATGAAGGGAGAGGGGAAGGTGTGCATCTGAGCTGCAAGTCGCACAGGGCACGTTTGCAGCTCGATATGGCCTTGTGTGAAAACATCTTGCATTTCCTCCATATAATCGAATCGGCTTTTTGGTTTGGTTCAGTCTATTTATTTATTTATTTATTTATTTAGCGTACATTTGTATACAGCTACTTCCAGCGATCAGTAGCGGATTGGATTACATATTGGAAACTGACAAATCAGGACAGAAAAATTTGTAGTATATACAAGGTGATTTGAAAGGTAAGCACAACACACAGTAATTGTTTACATAGTCACAGTTTTACATATATACATTTTTGGTTCTTTGGGTGGCACTGTTTGGGCCACGTGGACTAAATCAAGTTGTACTGGATCTGAAATAGGTGGGTCTTGAGTTTTTTTCTAAAGTCCGTTAGGTCTTTGCTAGCACATAGCTCCGGCGGCAGTTGGTTCCAGAGTGTCGGTGCTGTGTAAGAGTATGCTCTGTTACTAGTACCGGATTTGACAGATCTTATATCTACCTGTACGCAGAGGGTGTTTGAGTTGGTGGTTCTTCTGCTTCTGTTGGGTGGTTGTGTGCAGATTAGGTTGGAGAGGAAGGATGGCGCAATGTTATGCATGAGTTTGAAAGTGGTTATTAGTGTTTTATATTTTATACGAGCTGTAATGGGGAGCCAGTGTAGCTCCATCAAAACAGGTGTGATGTGTTCAGCAAATCTTTTCTTCATAATGATTCTAGCCACCACATTCTGCGCCATTTGTAGTATGTTTAGGGTTTTCTTTGGTAGGCCCTGTAGAATGGCGTTGCAGTAGTTGAGATGTGGCATGATGAGTGCTTGTGCCACAGACCTGAAATCATGAGGCTCAATAATGCTCCGTAGAGGTTGCAGGACTCTTAGTTTGTGGAAGATGGCCCTGTTTGTTATGCGGAGGTGTTTTTCCATCTTTAGGTCGCTATCGAACGTTACCCCCAGATATTTTATTTCTTTCTTTGTTTGGTAGGTATTGTTGCATAGGGTGATCGTTGCAGGGGGTTGAAATTTGGTTTTCTGGAGATGTACATCACCTCTGTTTATTTATGGTTGATCGCCATGTTGTTTTGTTGTAACCAGGTTTGCATTTCGATTAGGCATTCTTCTAGTTGGGTGTAATTTGGGTTGTCTGTGTCAAGTTGTGTGTACAGCATGATATCGTCTGCATAGATGTGGTAGTTGATTTTGTGCTTTTGGAAGGTTTTGCAAATTGGTTGCATATATACGTTGAAAAGGAGTGAGGAGAGAGCAGAGCCTTGAGGTATGCCTTGGGTTTGTGGGAAGGCCTCTGCTTTTTCGTCGTTGAACTGTACCTGTTGCATTCTGTTTGGATTTCTGATTGGATTTCTTAAAAAGCCCCGCCCCCTCTAAGGTGGTGGTGGTGGGGGGGGGGGGGCACCATCTCATTCTTCGCCTCAGGCAGCAGACTGCCTTGAGCCGCCCCTGGATGTAGGGTGCTTCTCTTCCAGGCTACAGTCTCTGAGTAGGTAAAGAACACAGTTGCAGGACTCAGCAGGCCACGTTCTAGGTCTGTGAGGCAAGACACTTCCTTCACTTTGCATTCACAGACAATGCTGTCTGTACTCTGTTCTTCTTCTTTCCAAATCCATAGTCTGGAAAATGTTTGCAAAAGGTCTGACTGCCTCCTCTAAGCTGATATTTATTTTTTATGTTATTTTCCCAAAATGGATATAAATTAGGGATGTGCATTCATTTGAAATGACATGGGAAATATCAGTGAAATTTCCTATTTCATTTCATATCATTTTAATCAAAAAACAGAAAAAAAATGTTTTATACTACGTTTTGTTGGCCTCAAAATACTTCTACTAATCATTTGTACAGCACTACAGGGCATACTCATCACTGTACAGAGACATGTATGAGACCCGGCTCGTAAGAGCTTACAATCTAGTTAAGACAGGCAACACAACAACTGGGGACTAGGATATGTCCAGTGGAATGGTAAGGAAAGACAACATTGCAAAACAGGAGACTAAGTGGATTAGGATTCAAAAGCAGCCTCGAAGAGGTTAGTTTTTAGCCTGGATTTGAAAAGGGCCAGAGATGGAACCTGAAATACTGACTCAGGTAGTTTGTTCCAGGCATAAGGAGCAGCAAGGTGGAAGGATGTGGAAAAGGACACAGATAAAAGGGATCTGCCAGAAGAATGGAGTTCCCAAGGAGGGATGTAGGGCGAGATAAGAGAGGAAGGATAGTGAGGAGCAGCAGAATGAATGAACTGATAGGTCAGTAGAAGTTTTGACCGGATATAGAAATGGCTAGGGAGCCAATGAAGCAACTTGAGACAAGGGGTTACATGAGCATAGTAAGACTGGTGGAAGATGAGCTGCGCATCTGAATTGTGAAGCTGCTAACATTGGGATTGGAAGGCAGGTATTGTGCAGAAGAGCCATCAGGCTTCAATAGGAGCTGGTTCTAGCCAATCTGCTCTTGACTCCATTGATGATCTTCCTTCCAGTTTCCTGATTGTTCCAAAGTTTGCCTGCTCTGCATCTTTATGGAAAATGCTAAATGGATTTTTTGCCTTGTGAACGTATTTAATCCTGCTGTAGAGATTTACTCCCAAGATTTTAAATTGTGCAAGAAATTCTGTGAAACCATGTGTAAGCAGGAGAGGAAGTGACATCACAAGCAAGAATGGCTGCAAAGACTCGCGGCTGGGTGGCCCAAAGCTGTAATCCCTGATAAAAAGCAGTAGCTGGGAAACAAGGATGGCAGATCGCGCACAGATGCTACCAGAAATGATGGCAGGGAAAATGTCTGTGGTGGATCTGAAAACAGCAGCGGCAGGTACAGCAATGGGGAGTCCAAGATGGTGGCGGCTGCTGCGAGCCCAACAGAACAATGGCAGGAAAGCCACGGAACCAAGTCGGGAGCTCAATGTGACCTAAAGATGCTCAGTGACGAGATGAGAGAGTGGTTCTCAACTATACATCAAGACCTAAGTGGATTACAAAACAAAGTACAGACCTGGCTTATTGAAACTAAAGGAGATATATCAGAGTTGGGTCAGAAGGACGGCTGGAAAGCTATGCAGCAGGACAACATGGCTCTGCAGAGTTCTGCAGGAGCTTACCCTTAGAGCTGAAGACCTGGTGAGCGAATTTATGCTTGAGGGGATTCACTGAAACAGGAATCTATGGACTATAGAACCCTCACAGTAGCATGAGCAGCATACCTGGATGAGGGAGCCCTGTGCTTTGAGGTGAAGAGAGCACATCAGGCTCTGGGGCCCATAGAGATATCAGTCCTTGGGACATGGTAGCATGTATGCATGAGTATGCATCCAAAGAAGCATCTTATCTGCTTCCAGGAAGCTTGGCAAGATAAAGTGGGAAGACCATGAGGTGGAGGTCTTCGGAGACTTATCTACCATAACTATACAGAAAAGGAGAGCATATCAGGTGGTGATAAAATGCCTCCGAAAGGGGCGGATTTGGTAAAGATGACTTTTCCCAGTGGGCTTACAGTTTACTATATCTGAAACTACTACTTGTGCAAAGACTGTGCAGATGTCAGTTAAAGCTATGCAACAGGCTGGATGGAGCAATTTACTGAACTTTGGGGAGGTGGTACGGCCAGACTGGCATAAGGACACTACTACTGGGGTAAGGATGGACCTCAGTGGCCAGTGATGAGAAAAGACACTGCAGGTAGAAGAAAGTGGCAGGAGGAGATGGCCAGTGCTGATTGAACTCTTTGTGGACTTTTGGTTTTTGGATACATAGTTTAAGAGGATATGTGGGTAGTGTGTAAGGATGTGAACTATAGGATTGGGGAATGGGCAGTGGAAAGTGGTCTGTTATTGATGTTCCTGGGCTTGCAATGTATATAGGGATGGATAAGAAGAAAATTAAATTGACTGGGGGATTGTACAGTATGGATTCAGTTATATGAGAGGCTGGGCAGTGATGTCATGCCTCTAGAGCTGGAGATGACTGGAGGATGGGGTGTGGGGAGGAGGGGAGGGAGTGTGGGGTGGGGGAGGAGGGGGGAACAGCGGTTGGGATGGCAGAGGGCAGGGTGAGGAGAGGGGGTGGGGAAGAGGGGGCAACTAGTGACCTGATGGGGGTGCTTTTCTAAGAATTTGTGGGACAATGGGGTAATTTTAAGTAACCCCTCTGACTGTATGAGGCCTTAACATTCCTACTAAGCTCCAACAACTATGTAAAGAGTTGATGCGCCTTCGAAGTGATGTAGGTTTCTGAACTGGCTTCACATTGAGAAAGAGGCATACCTGTATCTTCTCATCTGAATTGGTTAAGATTTTGTATATTAAAGTCTTTTTTTTTAGGAGGAGGAGGCCCAGTTCTGTGGGTAGCGTCTAAACATTTTTCCAGATGTTACTTGAAGTACTCAACTGCCCTGGAAGCAATTCTTGGAACTGAAACTTCAGGTTTATCCCTGGGTGCAACATCCTATCTTCATTTCCCCTGTACGTTTTTTTACCACCTTATAGGGGGATACATTTGTTTTCCAAGATGTTTCCCCATCTGGAGAAATTTCTTTTAGATAGTTCTTTGGAGGTGAATGAAGGTTAAATGCTATAAGCCTCAATATAGCTATATGCTGATTTTTTTTTATTGTTTTTGCTTTAATTTGTGTGGATTCAGGTTTATTTGATGTGGGCTTCTCCATAGGCAATATTTTGCTTTCTTTTGAGTGTTTTCCTATATTGTATGGTATTTTCTTTGCTTATTGCAACCTAAAAATCATATAAATAAAAAAATTGTAAAAAAAAAAAGAAGTGATGTAGGTTTCATTCAAGAACCCCACAGATACCAGCAGAGGAATGGAGGCTCTCTCATTCCAAATATCCACATAAATATTTTGCATCAAATAGGTTGGAACAAAAAAAAGAGGGGGGGGGGGTAATTTTACTGTCTGTCAAAATTCAGCATCAAGTTCTAGAGATTTAGAAAGATAAAGGGGGCAAATACTTAAGTTGAAAATTAGATGTGGGGGGTCATTTGGACACGGGTAAGTTATATGCACCAAATATGGATCAGGCCTCCTTTTATCAAGATATTTTGAGGCCCCTGGTAGAATTTGCTAAAGGTTATGAGGGGGGAGGGATTTTAATTTAGTTTTAGACCCCACCCAAACAGATCTTGGGGAGGGGAGAAGGGATCGAATCTGACCAGGAGGAAACTGAAGACTTAGTAGATGTGTGGCGTGAGCTGCATGGTTGTAGGAGGGAATACTCCTTTTATTCCTCGGTACATGATTCTCTCTCATGCATTAATACGCTTTGGATAGACAAGTCCTTGGCAATGCGGGCCTTGGAGAGTGGGGTTGGAGGGCGTACCCAGTCAGACCATGCGCCTGTCTGGGGAGTCTTTAAGGGGGGGATGGGGGCAAGTAGGTCAGTGGTGGAGGATCAGGGAGTATTTGGAGGTGAATGATAACGGTCATTATGCACCAGGGCTGCTGCAGGAAGGTTTGAAAGCAGTGCTGAGAGATAGGCTCATTGCAATTGGGACGTAGAAAAAGAAACAGCAGACTCAGCAATATGATGTATTGCGGAGTACACTAGTGGATATGGAAGGGAAGCAGAAAAAGGGTAAGTTAGATAAGGATGGGAAGCGAAAGTTGAAGGTGGCTAGGAGTGCTCCAACTTTCCCAATCACATAAAGACTTTTGCCATGCACTCAAGAATCTTTTTTATTTGTGATCCAACAAAGGCACCAGCTTTGACCTTTGCCTCAGACAGTTTAGGAAGAAGCCTTAAAGAGAGTAGTGGCCTAGTGGTTGTGAGCCCTTCAGGGACAAAGGAAAAATATATCTATACAGTACCTGAATGTACACCACTTTGACTGGTAGAAAAGCGGTATATAAGTCTAGTTAAATAAATAAACATTTGAAGGCTGTTGACTCTTTCTCTGGAGCTGTGACATATTGTTTCATAAGGCCCAATTTGATATGCATTGGTGGTGTCAGCACTTCTGTGGTTCCACCAGTGGTTCCCACTCTCGTTCTTTGACTTCAGCTCGCTGTGGCCAGTCCCACCTGTGGTAGTATGCTGCAGTGTTCCTGCTGACCCAAAGACAAAGATATCACGGAAACTTGGTAAAACCGCTTTGGAGACACATCAGAAATGTCACCATTTTAAAGTCGCCGATAACCTCCCAGCCATACTTGGCATACTTTAAGGTTTCTAGCAAGGTCTTGACATTGCTGTAATCTTTTTTGAGGCTCACTGAGTGAGCTAGGGGGAGAGACGTGTACTTGTTCCTGTTATATATCAGCACGGCTTTGAGGCTCCTTGAAGAGCTGTCAATGAACAGGTGCCACTCCTTCAGGTTACTGATAGTGTTGAACAGACCAGTCACATTGTGGCAAAAGCAGAGCCCAACTTGTATGTGTATGTGTATATATATATACACAGGGTGGCCCAAAAAAACATCTCGTAAATTAATAGCTTAAATAGTTTACTTATTTACCTTTTTTAGCTATATAACGTCTTTATTTCGACAATTTCTGGTCACCATCTTTTTTTTTTTTAATTCGTCAATCGTTTATATCTGTCCTTTTGAATTTTTAAACAACTTATATGCTACGAGATGTTTTCACTTTTGGTTCAGGTAGTACCAGTATATACAGTATATATATAATTATAATGATAAAATTAATTTGAATTAATGATGTTCTTGCTAAATATTTCATACATTATGTAAATATTTAGTAACAATAAAGATTCTATAACATAAAATGTCACAGTCTAAGGCAGCATCAATTTTCCATCTTACTTTCCCGAGTTTTTTTGCAGTACTCTCAAGTGAAATGAGGATCCCAGGATTTGTCCTGATCCCCAGCAGGCAGGCAAAAATATTCCTTGTAAGCGTTATACATCTTGTCAGATGCTTCCACAGAGTACTTTTTCACTCTTGTCTTGATAAAATCACCACAGACACAGCAAAATGTGTCTGCTGGATGCTTAAGGCCTCTTGATGCCATGTCAGTCCACTTAAGAAGCTAGAATGAAAATAAACTGGTGAGCTTAAGACACGTGTTGTTTGCTTGCTCCTAGGTTTCCAGTTGGTAAGGAGGCTGCTGAACGACTGTGCTCACTCCGTGCAAATCCATTGTTTATATAGACGTGAGGTGGAAGTGACGTTATAACGATCACCAAAAGGCTTTTATTAAAAGTTCTCAAAAGTTATACAAAGTTCCAAAAGTTTTGCAAAGTTTTGGAAAGCTCTAGAAAGTTCTAGAATTTTCCAAAAGATACTCCAATTTTATTTTGCACTAAATCTATCTAGAATGTCTGCAAAATAGGTAATTTTCCAAAATATCATTCTCCTGGTCTCAAAAGCAATGTTTGTGGGCCATAGTTGCCATTTCCTATGGTTTTGAGATATAAGATATGATAAAATAACATTTATTACCCAGAAACAAGAAAAAAGTAAAAATTTGTTACACAGAAAGAGGATCTGAGTTAGGCTTGATCAGGCTGTATGTTCTAAGTGGTGACTTTCTGATAGAGCACCATGGCCTGATGGGCATGAAAACTGAGGGAGGGGACTTGCAATTCATGAGGGTCCTGACATTTGCCTTTTACCGCATCCCAAAATGTTGCTCCCTAGATCTTAGCCTGTCTATACATGCCACTGTAGTTTTCCTTTCCTGAAGGCTCTAATGATATCGTTAGTCAGGTGTATATTGGAACACACAAACAAAAAATGCAATCGCTCTCTGTGGTCAAAAGAAAAGTCACCAGTGAGTTTCTTTATACAACCCTGAGACTTAACAGTACCAGTTCTTGGCTGTCTATAAACTGTTACTAGTTGAATATCTAATGGCCGAGGTGTCACAGCCTGTGGAGAGACCCAACCCTGAAAGGAAACCTCAGACTGTAGCTCCTAAATCTTATGAGCACCCAGCGAGAGCATCCAGAGGCCAGCCCTGTAAGATGCTCTTTAACATAGGCTGACACCCTTCTGCAATCCTCCTTACCCTCTTCATTGAGGCAAATATCATAGCACACAACATGTCGATTCTTAAATGCTGTCTTTTGTAAAATAAAGCAGATATTAAAACTTAGTTTTCATTAAATAGTCACATAAACTCAAATAGGGAAGGTCAGAGCAGGAAAACAAATCAGAAATTGAGTTATGAGGATGTGGTATTTTAATTCAAACCTCAGCTGAACAGTTAGGAGAAGAAAGAAAAAACTCTCTTGTAATCTTTGCTTGGTAACTTAGGTGAAGTTCTCGTCTCCCTGGCTAATCAGAGTCCTTAGTTGATGTACTTGGAGTTGGTGCAAACTTAAAGTGAGTAAGATAATCTCTTCTGATTTTCATTCAGTGATTCATTTTACTGATAGCAATCAACTCAGTTGCAGTGAGGGTAGCTCCTAAATACCTGTCACCCACCTCTGGTGCAGCTCTGAAAAGAGCACTAGAAAAATTGCCCTTAATACAGTTCAGACAATTATTATTGCACTCCTGAAACCTGTTTTTCTGCTCCCCATGGTAACACTTGCTACTGGGAGTCATGAGGATCCTCTGCATGGGACAGACACCTGGAAAAATCATTCCGTTTCCCCCCACCGGAAGCACCTATTTACCTTCTGCAAGAGGGAAATGGACAGCTCACTCTCTTCCTCCAAAGCAAGGCTGTATGGATCTGTTCTTCAGTGTCCCTCTATCTCCGGAAATCTCTCCTTTTAACCAGGGAAAGAGGCAAAAGCTTCACTTTCAAGAAAGAGCAACATCCAAAGACCAACCCATTTTCCCGGTTGCTTTTTTTCCTAGAACAGAAGTCAGTCCACATGCAACCGCTAACAAGAAAATCACAGTTCACGGGGGCTGTCCTAAGAGCCTTTCTCTGATTGGCTCAACTTTGCACAACTACTTTCCAGGACAATTCATTCATTTCCCTTCTTTCCCTTTTCTTACAGAGGACAGAAAGGGAGCAAACACTCTTGTCTAGCCTAAGTCCTTGTGCCGCTTCCTAAGGACACCACATTGAAGGTTTCAGTGGATGCATAAGCTGCCTCGTAGTCCCTTTTGGGGAAGCTTTCTGATTCTAGGGTGGCTCCTAGGGTCAGGCCACATTTAGGGAAATTTATATATTTATGTGTAGGGCTGCCAGACGTCCTGATTTTAGCTGAATTGTACCGATTTTTGGAAGCTTGTCCCAGTTTGAAAAATGTCCTGATTTTGTCCTGAATTCTGGCGTTTTGTCCTGACTTGTCCCGAATTTCTGTAAAACTTTGACAGATGATTAAGATGAACATTATAATACAAATTAAGTTATTTTTATTTGCTTAAGGGGTCATTCCATACAGGATATCCAGGCCACTGTTTGCCTAATTGGAAACAGACGGACAGAGGCAGACACGATTCTGATCTCACGGGGCACATCTAGCCCTCATGGGATCAGATTCGCATCTAGGCCTGTACATGCAGGACAGGACCCAATTCCCATCGGCCTACATGTACAGCCTCTGCCTGGCTAACTCAGTGTCAAGGCTCCTGAATGGAGCCATGGCACCATGTCTTCCAGTTGCCATGACATTGTGGCTCCATTCAGGAACCGTGATCCCCGGCCACCGACTGCTTTCACCTTTCCCCACATCCCGACCCCCAATCTTACCTCCCATGGCCAGGATCGGGCTGCAGGGACTCTCCTGCACCCACCTCACATTTTGTTCCAGGCCGGGACTCCCATCCCCCAACATCTAGGGGGATTTATTTATTTAGACAGATTTGTATACCATCTTATCCTACAATCAAAGTGGTTACATCACATCACAATTGGAGTTACATTTAACATGTGGGTGGTTTTACAACATTTAACATGAGGGTATTTAACAACATTAAGATATCACAATTGGAGGGTTACATTTAGCATGAGGGTACTTTCGTAGGTCTAGTTGGGTTGATTGGGTATTGAGTTTGCGTGGGTAGTTACGTTGCAATACCGCTCAGGTGGGGACTGTTGTCTATCTGCTGATAGGTTTCTGTAAAGAGCAGTGTTTTAAGGGCCTTGCAGTTGTCTGTGATGTCTTCTAATGCCCTTAGGCTCGTTGGGAGGGAGTTCCATAGTGTGGATGCCAGTAGTGATGGAGTTCTTCTTGACGTATTTTATTTAGTCTTGTGGTATCCCGTAGGTGTGCTGATCACGTTGTCATTATTGTTCCTTCTTGGTCTATTACTGATGTTCCTTGTTATGATTTCTTGTGGTGCATCTGCCAAGAGATGGTGGATGATTTTGAAGATAATCAAGATTATTTTAAATTTTGCTCTTGCCGCCATTGGGGGCCAGTGTAGTTGCTGTAAGATGAGGGTGATGTGTTCTGATCTTGGAGTGTTGGTTATGATTCATGCTGTAGTGTTTTGCACCATTTGGAATGTGTGTAGGGTCTGCTGGGGGAGGCCTTGATATAACGAATTTCCGTAATCAAGCATAACATAAGAACATAAGAACATAAGATATGCCATACTGGGTCAGAACAAGGTCCATCAAGCCCAGTATTCTGTTTCCAACAGTGGCCAATCTAGGTCATATGTACCTAGCAGTTTCCCCAAGAGACACAAGTTCCACAATGCTTGTACTGGGTCAAGCATTGATATCTTCGGTCACTTCTTAATAATGATTTATGGACCTTTCCTCCAGGAACTTGGCCAAACCTTTTTTAAACCCAGCTACACTAACAGCCTTTACTACATCCTCCGGTAACAAATTCCATAGTTTGATTACACGCTGAGTGAAAAAATATTTTCTTTTATTAGTCTTAAATAGTTTACCCTGTAGCTTCATTGCATGTCCCCTAGTCTTTCTATATTCTGATAACATAAACAATCGATCTACGTTTACCCGTTCCACTCCGTTCATTAATTTATAGACTTCTATCATATCTTCCCTCAGCCGTCTCTTTTCCAGGTTAAAGAGCCCTAACCCTTTTAGCCTTTCTTCATAGGAGTATCCTTCCATCCCCTTTACCATTTTGGTGGCTCTTCTCTGAACCTTTTCTAAAATCGCTATATCCTTTTTAAGATACAACGACCAGAATTGCACACAATATTCAAGGTGCGGTCTCACCATGGAACGATATAGAGGCATTATAATATCTTTTGTTTTATTTTCCATTCCTTTCCTTATCATACCTAGCATTCTATTTGCTCTCTTGGCCGCCGCTGCACACTGGGCTGAGGGTTTTAACATGGTATCCACAATGACGCCTAAATCTTTTTCCTGGGTGGTGGTTCCTAATGTTGAACCTTGCATCGTGTAACCATAGTTTGGGTTGTTCTTCCCTAGGTGCATAACCTTGCACTTGTCCACATTAAATTTCATCTGCCATTTTGATGCCCAGTCTTCCAATTTATCAAGATCCTCTTGCAATTTTTCACAATCCTCTTGGGTTTTAACAATTTTAAATAGTTTTGTGTCATCTGCAAATTTGATAACCTCACTCGTTATTCCACTTTCCAGGTCATTTATGAATATGTCAAAAAGCAGCGGACCCAGCACAAATCCCTGGGGTACACCACTATTCACCTTTCTCCATTGGGAAAATTGGCCATTTAGCCCTACCCTCTGCTTTCTATCTTTTAACCAGTTCCTGATCCACAATAGTACACTACCTCCTATCCCATGACTCTTTAGTTTTGCCAAAAGTCTCTGATGAGGGACCTTGTCAAAGGCTTTCTGAAAGTCCAGATACACAATATCAGCCGACTCACCTTTGTCCACCTGTTTATTCACTCCTTCAAAAAAACATAACAGATTATTAAGACAAGATCTTCCTTGTCTAAAGCCATGTTGGCTGTCTCCCATTAGGTTGTGACTATCTACATGCTGAGTAATTTTATTCTTTATGATGGTTTCTACCATTTTTCCCGGTACTGACGTCAGGCTCACCGGTCTGTAGTTTCCCGGATCACCCCTGGAACCCTTTTTAAAAATTGGTGTTACATTGGCGATCCTCCAATCTTCAGGTATTAGAGATGATTTTAATGATAGTTCACAGATTACTGACAGCAGGTCTGCAATCTCATATTTCAGTTCTTTCAACACCCTTGGATGTATACCATCCGGCCCAGGTGATTTGCTACTCTTCAGTTTATCTAATAGTTCTAAGACATCTTCCCGATGTATCGATATTTCCTTCAATTCTTCAGCACCTTTAAATACCACTTCAGTCATGGCTAACATCCCTACATCTTCCTCAGTAAAGACCGAAGCAAAGAATTCATTCAGTCTCTCCGCTATCGCCTTGTCGCCTCTTAGTGCTCCTTTAACCCCTTTATCATCTAATGGACCAACTGACTCTCTCACAGATTTTTGCTACGAATGTACTTGAAAAGGTCTTTATTTCGCGTTTTTGCTTCCGCAGCAAGCTTCTTCTCAATTTCTCTCTTTGCCTGCCTTATTAATGCCTTGCATTTGACTTGCCAGTGCTTTTGCTGTTTCCAGGTTTCGTCGTTTGGCTCTTTTTTCCATTTCCTGAAAGATGCTTTTTTGGCAACAACAGCCTCTCTGACCTCACCTTTAAACCATGCTGGCAGTTTTTTGGACTTCCTTCCACTTTTCTTAAAGTGTGGAATACAGCTGGTCTGGGCTTCCAAGATAGTATTTTTCAACAACAGCCAAGCTTGATGTACGTCTTTAACCTTTGCAACTGCTCCTTTTAGTTTTTTCTTAACTGTTTTCCTCATTTTATCATAGTCTCCCTTTCGAAAGTTAAAAGGTAGTACTGTGGATTTCCTTACTATCCCTCCTCCACTAATTAAATCAAAGGCGATCATGCTATGATCACTATTGCCAAGTGGCCCCAACACCCTTATCTCTTGCACTAGATCTGGTGTTCCACTAAGGACTAGGTCTAATATGGCTTCCCCTCTGGTCGGTTCATGAACCAGCAGCTCGAAGATGCAGTCATTTATTTCATCTAGGAACTTTATCTCCCTAGCATGTCCTGACGTGACACTGACCCAGTCGATACCGGGGTAATTGAAATCACCCATTATTATTACTGCGCTGTAACTTTTGTTAGCTTCCTTGATTTCTTTTAGCATTTCATCATCCATTTGGTCATTCTGGCCAGGTGCTCGATAGTACACCCCCACTGCCATTGCCTTCCCCCTTTTATATGCGATTTCAATCCATATAGATTCTACAGCAGATTTTGTTTCCTGAAAAACTTTAATCCTTTCTGAGTCAATGCCCTCTCTAACATAGAGCCCAACCCCTCCACCAATTTGATCAGCTCTATCATTACGATATAGTTTGTACCCAGGTACCACAGTGTCCCACTGGTTGTCCTCCTTCGACCATGTCTCTGATATTCCAATCATATCTAACCTTTCATTTAGTGCTATATATTCTAACTCTCCCATCTTATCTTTAGACTTCTAGCATTTGCATACAAGCATTTTAGAGAATGTATTTTATTCATGTTAATTTGGCTATTGTTAGACATGGGTAAATTGGGATCTTTAAGCTCTGTCTGCTCCATACTTGAGGGCATTTGGGCTACTTTACTCTTTTGTGGAACCTCTCTGCTTTTGGTAGTATCCTTCAAGGATACATTCTTTCCAACCATCCGCTCTTGGGCGACTGTCGGCTTTCCCCTAATATCTAGTTTAAAAGCTGCTCTATCTCCTTTTAAAAGGTTAATGCCAGCAGCCTGGTTCCATCCCGGTTAAGGTGAAGCCCATCCCTTCAGAAGAGCCCCTCCTTTCCCCAGAATGTTCCCCAGTTCCTAACAAATCCAAAACCCTCATCTCTGCAGAGGTGTGATGAGTGCTTGGCACACTGTGCGGAAGTGGTCCTGGTGGAGTAGTGGTTTGATCTTTCTTATGGTACTCAAACGTTGATAGGCCTTGTTTTTATTCTACCTCCAAGGTGGAATAAGTCCCCCATCCAGTCTGCCGGCCCCAGACATACAGAACTGAAGTCAGAACCGTCCCTGTACGTCCAGGGCCGCAGACTGCCCTCTGCCCACCCTAACTCCGCCTCCACACTGCCTCGTCCCACTCCCATCTAAGCCTCCCCATACAAACCTCTTGTTCATATGGGGAGGTTAGTCAGGAGTGGCAAGGGGGATGAATAGTGAGACAGAATAGATCCCTTATTGTATATAAAATGGAGAAATGAAACATTAATTATACGTTTTTCTTTTTTAACGTGTGAGTTTTGCCCAAAAACTTTCCTTTTGGCATTTGTTTGAAAAAGGGGAAAAGTTTTTGGATTTTTTTCCCAAAAGTGGAGGAGTGGTCTAGTGGTTGGGGCAAGGTACTTCAGGCCAGAAGGTCAGGGGTTCAAATCCCACTAGAGGACAGCAACCTTGGGCCGGAAGGACTGGGGTTTCTAGTCCCACAGGTGCTCCTTGTGGTCTTGGGCAAGCCACTTAACCCTCCATAGCCCATGTTCCCTGTAAAATAGTTATCTCCAAGTTATAATGCCCTGTTCAATGTAATTTCAGTTTGTTCAATGTAAACCGCACTAATGCAGAATAGCGCGGTATATAAGAGAATGTAAATAAATAAAGTTTGGTTTCCATTGTACATTCAAACTATAGCGAATTTAAGACTTATGTAAAGAGGGGGAAAATATAAACATTTTCCGGAAGCGCGAAGTCTTGATCATAGTTTATCATTTGTTACATTTTTTAAATTTTTGTCATCATAGTAATGCTACTAATATAAATTAATTTGCATTTATGTATAATGCCACTAGTGAAATGAGCATTTTCATTGTGCAAGAAGCAATGGACGGATGATCGAAAATCGATTGGATATTAAAATGTAAAATGCTTGCTTAAAGTTATAATAAACTATTCATTATCTTGTGGTGATATGTACAAAAAGATTTTGGCTGATGAAAATCTGCTAAATCAAATATCGTCGAGCAGTAAATACATGTAAATAATGTTTTATTCTGTTTGATGTCTAATAAAACATTTTTTTTTTAAAAGTGTTATTTTTTGAAAAAATGTCCTGATTTTGGACCAAAGGTATCTGGCATAAAATGAAGTGTAGCATTTAAATCTGGCTTTACTCAATATTATGGGGTTGTCTGTCCCTACCTGATGAAAAAAGGATTTTTCATGAATTCTAGTCACATATTTATTGCTAGTTCAATGAAAACATTTCACCTATCACTTGTCTTTCGATCTTTAGTTCCACATTCCCACGTGAACTAATGCATTAGCCACAATTCTTTGTCCATAAGGAATATCCAGACAAAGCCAGCACATTCGGGAACAATTTTCTTGAACCCTTTTGGCTGCAAGGTATGTTCAGCACGTTTGTGTGCTCACAGCTAGTTTTCAAACAGAAACTGATAACACACATTCTCTTTGAATATTAGCTGCAAGGTTGAAGGAAGAGTGAGTGGGAATAAAAGAGTGTGTATATTTGAAAATGCAAAAGTATGTGCACTGCTTCTTATACCAACTTATGCATGTCCTATAGATTTGTTTACTCAGCCTTCTAAATGCAAGCCCATGAGGTTATGTTCCGGGACAGATTATTTTCCCTACCTGCATTCACGTGAATTAGTAGATAGGCTGCAGCGCACTGATAATAATGAAGCTTGTGTTAACTGATGTTAATGTACATTGGTAAAACTAGCTGTAAGCTGTATCTATAGCAAAGAAGAATAAAGTCTATCAGTGGGAGCGGTGGGATCTGAGCCTGCTGCTTTAACTACTAGGCTACTCCCCCATTCCTATGACAGGCAAATTTACTGAGATAAATCACAGTTTAATCAGGTAGCTGAAAATTGCCCTGCTTTGTCTGCATCTCCTCTGATGCTGCAGGCTGGTGAAAAGCACCAATGAAATGTGTACCGATAACCTGGAGACTGTATATTCAAATGTTCCTAGTCAGAATCTAATTATTTGATCATATCAGCATCTAGTTAAATCTTTACTGCTTCTTTCTGTTTCTAGATGATCTGAACTGGTGACACAGTGTCCTTATTCACACCTTAAAGACCCTTCTGAAGAATCTGTGGTGCCAAGTCTTTAGGAGGGGGTTCAGCTCAGAGGGTGATGCTCTGGGGGTCCAAGAGGTTGGAAAGGGATAAGCTCAGTGCATAGGTCTACTACTGGTGGGGGAACTATTGGGATTCCGGTGTTTATGGATGAATGATAATACAATAGGGGGATGAGGAGTTATTTAGGGCTCAGTGGAAGGTTTTACCAGTGGGTCTGTCCAATCAGGGTCCGCCCCAGAGTTGGCACTCTAGGCAAACCTTAAACATTATGCCCCCACCCGGGCTGTCACCCTATTATTTATTTTTGAACGCCACACTCCTTGCTGCCCCCCAGAGGTTCTCACTCTAGGTGAGTGCCTAGTTTGCTTAATGGTTGGGCTGGCCCTGGTTCCAGTAGCAATCTAACTTTTACTGGGCCCACAATTCCATGGGATCAGGAACTAAATTAGAATGACAATGAGGCTGCACTAAGTTTTGTTTTGGGACCAGGATTCTATGGGTCTCAATTACTAACATTTTAGAATAAGACGGTATAGAAATACTGTTAAATAAATAAATAAATAAATAACATGTACTAAGTTTTTCCATTTACCAGATGCTAATTGACAAAATTAACTAAGTGTAAAAACTCTGCATTAACTTTGCAGCTTTCCCAGTTTTTGCTGGACAGTTTAACTCAGAGAAATGTCCACGAGCATGCATCAGTGGGATGGATTTCGGAACATGTCTTGAGATGACAGTAATGACCTCTGGTCTCTGCTCATTTCACATCCCCTTCTGAATTAGCTGCTTAGCATACAAATACCACACACTAACTGCTAAAGGTGCTAGGTTAACTGCAACTTAGTAAATAGGTCCCTAAGTAAATAAGGTAGTGACACATGCTTGAGGTGAGCATTAAAAGGTAACACGTTTCTATTACAAAATGTTGACTTTGGTTGTGGTTGGACTTTTAATATTGAATGCTGATTTGCATCTCATTAAAACCCCTTTATAAAGTATTCTAAGCAAGATTACCATTCCATTTTATTTTCATGGCTTAAGAAGTCTCATTTCTCTTTAATTCCATTCCATCTCTTTTCACTTTATTTTTAATTCTTAACATTAGCTGTGTTAGCAGGGTTTGGTGAAGGTTGTTAATAATGAGATTTACTTGAGTCCATTAGTTGCTAACAGAATAGCATCTTAGAAATTTCTGGATTGTTTTATGCCCTCTATAAGAACCTGTTGACTAAAGTGCAGTGAGGTTTTGCAGTTACCACGTGTTAGTTACAAAATTTAACATGCAGTAACTGCAAAGTGTGTGAAGTAAGTGCTGGGGGCCACACTTCTTCGACACAATACAGACATTTATAACACATTAAATATATTGCTGAAAGCGTATTTGCATTTTCGTTTGCATTATCGGCAATGCACTAAGAGGTTGCTGCTGCTGAAAAGAACCCCCACCGCAGGCACCCCAACAAAACCCCTCAACAGCCCATAACATTTAAAAATTCTTCCTTCTCTTTGCCCCGTCTCGTTATTAACTCAAACGTTTTGCTAGATTCTTTTTTCTTTTCCTTTCTCTCTGGATTTCTCTGCTGGGCTATCTGCGAACCAAATCCTCTTATCCTAAATTAAAAAGGGGTCTGAAAAGATTTTATTTCAGCAAGGTTTACGGGGTGGAATTTCCCCCATTGCTGCTTTGTTCCTGCTGTTATTTCACTGCAGCACCATTAGTTTTGTCTATGTCCCGTCTTATCTGCTCCAGCGCCTACGTTACTTGTGCAGCCTTTGAAGGCTTAAGAAAGTCTGTAAAGCAAAACCATAAATAAACTAAACTAAGCTAAACATTCCCCGATACTCTCAGAGACATGGTGGAAGGAGAACAACAAGTGGGACACTGTGATACCTGGGTACAAACTATATTGTAATGATAGAGCTGATCAAATTGGTGGAGAAGTTGCGCTCTATATTAGATAGGGCATTGAGTCACAAAGTATTAAAGTTTTGCAGAAAACAAAATTCACTGTAGAATCTCTATGGATTGAAATTCCATGTAAAAAGGGGAAGGGGAAGGCAGTGGGGTTGTACTATCGACCACCTGGCCAGAGTGAACAAATGGATGATGAAATGCTCAAAGAAATCAGGGAAGCTAATAAAAGTTACAGCGCAGTAATAATAATGGGTGGTTTGAATTACTCCGGTATCGACTGGGTCAGAGTCACAGCAGGACATGCTAGGGAGAAAAGGTTCCTAGATGAAATAAATGACTGCTTCTTGGAGAAGCTGGTTCATGAACCAACAAGAGGGGAAGCCATCTTGAGCCAAGTCCTTAGTGGATCACAAGATATGGTGCAAGAGATAAGGGTGTTGGGGTCACTTGACAATAGTGATCATAGTATGATCACATTTGATTTAATAAATGAAGGAAGGATGGCAAGGAAATCCACAGTCCTAACTTTTAACTTTCAAAAGGGAGGCTATGATAAAATGAAGAACATAATTAAGATAAAACTAAAAGGAGCAATTGCAAAGTTAAAGATTTACAACAAGCATGGATATTATTTAAAAATATTATCTTAGAAGCCTAGCCCAGACCAAGCTTTAAAAAAGTGGAAAGAAGTCAAAAAAACTGCCAGCATGGTTTAAAGGTGAGGTCACAGAGGTTAATGTTGCCAAAAAGCATCTTTCAGGAAATGGAAAAAGGAGCTAAATGACGAAAACTGGAAACATCATAAGCACTAGCAAGTTAGATGCAAGGCATTGATAAGGCAGGCAAAGAAACTTTGAAAAAAAGCTTGCTGTGGAAGTAAAAATACATAATAAAAACTTTTTCAAGGATATTCATAGCAAAAAACCTGTGAGAGTCTCAGTTGGACCATTGGATGATAGAGGAGTAAAAGGGAAAAGGCCATAGCAGAGACACTGAATGAATTCTTTGCTTCGGTCTTTACTGAAGATGATGTAGGGAGCTTACCCATGCCTGAAATGGTATTTAAAGCTGATGCAACAGAAGAATTGAAAGAAATATTTATAAACCAGATAGGCAGGAAGAAAATTGATGCCTTTGAATTATGGTGCTGGCGGCGAATACCGAGTATACCATGGACTGCCCGAAGAACAAACCAGTCTGTACTAGAGGAGATCAAACCTGAGCTTTCCTTAGAAGCTAAGATGACAAGACTTCGACTTTCATAATTTGGACACATCATGAGGAGAGAGAGATCATTAGAGAAAGACATCATGCTTGGCAAGCTGGAAGGTCAACGTAAAAGAGGAAGGCCAGCAATGAGATGGATCAATACAATAACAGCAGCTACGGGTACCAGTCTGTCAACAATGAGCCGCCTGATTGAAGATCGAATGCAATTTAGGATAGCTATCCAGAGGGTCGCCATGAGTCGACTCCGACTCGACGGCACTTAACAACAACAACATTTATAAACCGGTAAGATGAATTACAACTATTTGATAAACTGAAGAGTGGCAAATCACTTAGGCTGGATGGTATACAACCAAGGGTGTTGAAAGAACTGAATTATGAGATTGCAGATCTACTAGTACTAATCTCTGAACTATCATTAAAATCAGGACTGCAGGATCGTCAATGTAACTCCAATTTTTAAAAGGTTTCCAGGTGTGATCCAGGAAACTATAGACCGGTGAGATTGATGTCAGTACTGGGAGAAATAGTACAAACCATTATTAAAAACAATTTCTAAACATGTAGATAGTTATGGTTTAATGGGAGACAGCCAACATGGCTTCAGAGAAGGAAGATCTTGTTTTACTAATCTGTCATATTTTTTTGAAGGTGTAAATAATCAGGTAGACAAAGGTGGGTCAGTCAATGTAGTGAATCTAGATTTTCAGAAAGCCTTTGACAAGGTCCCTCATGAGAGACTCTTGGCAAAGTTAAAAAGTCATGGGATAGGAGGCAGTGTACTATTGTGGATCAGGAACTGGTTAAAAGATAGAAAGCAGAGGGTAGGGCTACAGGGTCAATTTTCCCAATGTAGAAAGGTGAATAGTGGAGTACCCAGGGATCTGTGCTGAGTCCGCTTTTTTTTTAAACATATTTGTAAATGACCTGGAAAAGGGAATAATGAGTGAGGTAATCAAATTTGCAGATGACACAGAACTATTCAAAGTTGTTAAAACCCATAAGGATTGTGAAAAATTGCAAGAGGATCTTGATAAATTGGAAGACTCGGCATCCAAATAGCAGATGAAATTTAATGTAAGGATACCCCTATGAGGAGAGGCTTAAAAGGTTAGAAATTTTCAACCTGGAAAAGAGACAGCTTAGGGGAATTATGATAGAGGTCTATAAATTAATGAATGGAGTCGAACAGGTAAAGGTAGATCGATTGTTTACACCATCAAAATGTAAAAAGACTAGGGGACATGCAATGAAGTTACAGTATAAACCGTATAAGACTAGTCAAACTCTGGAATTCTTTACCGGAGGATGTAGTAAAAGCTGTTAGTGTAGATGAGTTTAAGAAAGGTTTGGACAAGTTCCTGGAGGAAAGGTCCATAAATCACTATTAAAGGGGACCTGGGAAATCCACTGCTTGTCCCAATACAAGCATTGTGGAATCTATATAGCTTCTTGGTAACCTGCCAAGTACTTGTAACCGGGATTGGCCACTGTTGGAAACAGGATTCTGGGCTTGATGGACTTTGGTCTGACCAAGTATGGCATAACTTATGTTCTTATGATATTATCAAGAATGCCCCTGACTTCCCCCCAAATCACCTAGAAAGTCCTCCAACCCGCTGGATCCTCTGATACCTTTAAGCAAACTTGAAACCCTGACACCTACCCCCTGGCTCTTACTGTGGATCTCTGGTAGCTAGTGGGGACAGATTTGAATGATGTATTTATATTTATTTAGACTGATTATATATTTATTTGAAAGTAATTATATCCGTTGCTATCAAAAAATCTAAGTGGTTACAATTAGAACCCACATAATTTAAAATAATAGAGAAATGAACAAAATTGTTAACCGTGGCAGGCCGCATCCGGTGCCCTAAGCCCCTCCTTACTCACCCCCACCTCCCTCAGCCTTCTCACCCCCTCCCCCACCCTTTTCCCCACCTTTACAAATTTCACAGACAAGATTTTCTTATTGGAAGTACCAACCGGTCGCAGCTTTATTATATTTCAAACAATTAACTTTACAATATCAAACAGTTCTGTAAACAATCTCCCCCCAGCGGAATGATACCCCCCCAGCCATAATTAGCAAAGTGGGGTCGCATCCGCTCCGGCCGTGTCCGACCACCGGCCAATTTCCTACCGCCCTTTCCCCGACCTCGCCATATGACTAGCAAAGGCCAGCAGGGCTTATCCGGGTCGGGGGCACCCCGCCCCCGCCCAAGTATGGCCAAACGGCTCCGGGCCCCGGAAACCTCCGGGATCCCGCCTTGACAACACCACCCCAACTGCGACACCCCGAAAAAACCACCCCACATACAAAATTGAAGGGAGGGAGGGCGGGGAGCCTTTCCGTCTCCAAAACCGCCGCCGGAGAAAAAGGGGGGGGCATAAAACGCTCCTACCCTATAAGCCTTCTAACGCCGGCAGCTCTGATTGGCTCCGCTCTCTCCATCTGCGGAGCCAATCCCTTTAAAATATGCTGCCGGCGTCATCATCCTCCGCGCTCTCTCTCCCTCTTTCCTCCCCCCCCCCCCTTTCCTTTCTGCAGAAGCCGGAAGGAGGGCCGGGACCGGGCCGACCGCCCGGTTACCGGCGTCCTTCGCGACTCCGCGCTCGGACTTGAATTAACCGTGGCAGGCCGCATCCGGTGCCCTAAGCCCCTCCTTACTCACCCCCACCTCCCTCAGCCTTCTCACCCCCTCCCCCACCCTTTTCCCCACCTTTACAAATTTCACAGACAAGATTTTCTTATTGGAAGTACCAACCGGTCGCAGCTTTATTATATTTCAAACAACACAGGTACACTAAAAAAAATTTTTTTTAAACTGCCTCTAATGTTTCGATTGATTTTTACGTTTTTTGGTGCGCTGAATCCAAATCTGGTAACCAATTTGCTCCATCACGTACAGATTTTTTGCTACATTGGGTTAGCAGTTTGAGGTGAATGTTTCAGATTGAGTGCCATCGAGATAAGTTTCTTGGATGAATTCTTTATACTAATTGTTTAGTAGTTATTCAAATAAGAATAAAGAAAATTGTAACAAGGCAGCACATAAGAATAGAGTAATGTCAACAAAACACACTGTGATGGTAGCAAAATTGTCTGCACTTAAAACAGCCACATACATGTGCACAAACATTGAGCATATAACAGCGAAGTTAGACACAAAGCAAAGCAAAGAAATGTGCAAAAAATGTTGTACAGGTATGTATGTAAGAATAGAAAACGCAAACCGCACCATTGCAATACATGAAGACAAACACCCGATGGTGTGAAAATAAAATTCTAATAAATGAGATCCGACACTGTGGTAATAACTAGCAAATTTTTATTTCAAAGTTTAGTAAAAACACAATATTTGTCAACACAGTTTAGATTTTAAAGTCATTCTTGGGTCAATCAATCTCCTGGTAGGCCCGTTTCTTCTTCCCCCGAATGCTTCTCTTGGTGCGCTGCTTGGCGTATTTTTCATCTGGGGTTTCCCGCAGCAGCAACCAGCAGAAATCAGCCATCATAGTGGTGTTCCATCTTCCTTGGTACCTTCTCTCTGCGTCCTTGATGTCCTGGTGAAACCTTTCACCTTGTTCTTCACTGTACGCCCCAAGTTTTCGGGAAAGTAGTTCACATGGGAGTGCAAGAAATGGACTTTCAGGCTCATGTTACAGCCTTGTTCTTTGAAGGCATTGAGCATCCTGGCAACAATATCCTTATAGTTCTCATCCCGCCTGTTCCCCAAGAATTTGAGAACAACATCCTTGAAGGAATCCCAGGCTTCTTTTTCCTTCTCAGACATCGTTTCAGCGAATGCTCCATCTGAAATGAGTTTCCTTATATCAGGGCCAACAAACACTCCTTCCTTTAGCTTTGCTTCAGAAAGTCGGGGGAACTTTGAGCAAAGGTACCGAAAGCACTCACCATCTTTTGGAAGGGACTTGATGAATTGCTTAATGAGACCCAACTTAATGTGGAGAGGTGGTAATAGAATTTTATCACGAGGTACCAAGCTCTCATGAAGAACATTTTTCTCACCGGGTCTCAAATACTCCCGAATTGGCCAGTCTTTTTTCCCCCAGTGTAGGTCGCGGGCCCGGCTATCCCACAAGCAAAGGAAGCAGGGATATTTGGTGAAACCGGATTGCTGCCCTAATAGCATGGATAGAATTTTAAAGTCTCCACAAATCATCCACTTATGCTCATCATAACGAATCTTCTGAAGAATCAGGGCCAAATTCTCATATTTTCTTGGAGAATAACAGAGTGAGCAATAGGAACTGAAGCGAATGTGTTGCCATTATGAAGAAGAACACATTTTATGCTGTCTTTTGACGAATCAATGAACAGCCGCCATTCAGCAGGATCATACTTGAGTTTAAACTTTTCTATCACTCCGTATATATCGTTGCAAAATACCAAATCTTCCTCTTTGCTGAAATACTTCAAAAATTGTGTCTCGCGGTTGCGGTACCAATAAAAAGTTGTTCCTGGTGACAATAAAACAGCCACATAGCAGTTGGGCAGCATCTTTTGGGAGTCCTAAATCCCGGACTAAATCATTCAATTCAGCTTGAAAGAAAAGTTCAGGTTTCGGATCTGGTTCAGTTTCAAACTCGGAAGTACTGGACTCATCGGGAAAAGCCATCTGATGAGTCTCATCATGATCAGAACCGTCCACACAAATATGATCCAAAGATTTTGGTGGTTCAGGCACAGGTACTTCGTTGCTATGAGGCATAGGCCTAATTGCTGAGGGAAGGTTGGGGTAACTTATTACGTTCTTATTTTTTAAGTTGTATCCCTTCACAATGCAAGAGCAAAAATAGCAGTCACTGCTGTGGTCTCTTCGTTCACGCCACATCATAGGTATTCCGAAACGAAATGCTTGTTTTTTACCTTTCATCCATAAGCGTAGATCTTCCTCACATGTCTTGCACACTTTGTGAGGAGCCCACGGTTTGTCTTGATCGCCTAACTTCAAACCGAAATAGGCGAAATATACTTTTTTAATAAATGCAGAAATGTTCCTCTGCCGCTTTTTCACGGTATATTCCCCACAAATAAAACAAAAACTGTCTGGAGAGTTGACGCAACCTCTGGCTCTGTGAGCCATCACAAATACACAGCACTGCAAACTACAACTGTAGTGAACCACTTCGGAATAAAGCTGGATTACGACTGAGCAAACAAAAGGTAATAATGAACTTGCAAGAAACTGAAATTTGACAGGAACGTTCATGTCGCAACCACCGTGTTTGAGCGAGGGAACGAGGCGAGGCGAACAGGAAAGAACATGCGCCAGCGCGAGTACTGAATTTAGCCCCCCGCCTCCCAATTGTCCTGTTAATGTATAAAATGAATACAAAACACTCTAAAATATCATGAGGGAGTGTTTCTAGTTAGTTATCCATTACAACCTCTATTTTGGGCCAAGAAAATAAACTGCAGTCGGCTAAAAAGAAATTATGTGAACATTCCTTATATGGGTAAGAAATCTAATTTTGCAAGAAAATGTGACGTGATGGAACATTTTGGCTATTTTTCCTGGATTCAGCACCCCAAAATCTATAGGAATCAGTTGCAAAACTGGAGGCAGTTTTTTGGTAGTGTACCTGTGCAATTAACTTTACAATATCAAACAGTTCTGTAAACAATCTCCCCCCAGCGGAATGATACCCCCCCAGCCATAATTAGCAAAGTGGGGTCGCATCCGCTCCGGCCGTGTCCGACCACCGGCCAATTTCCTACCGCCCTTTCCCCGACCTCGCCATATGACTAGCAAAGGCCAGCAGGGCTTATCCGGGTCGGGGGCACCCCGCCCCCGCCCAAGTATGGCCAAACGGCTCCGGGCCCCGGAAACCTCCGGGATCCCGCCACCGGCACTGGCATATTAATGCCCTTGTGCCGCCCCCCCAATGCCCTGCTGCGACCAGTTAGCATCCCTGTGTAAAAACACCTTCCAAGGCCTCTTGCCAATCATTCAACAGTAAATCTATACCCACAGGGGACAAATGAACACCATCAATCCTGTACAACCCCGTACACGCCACTTCCACCCACGGGTGAAGAACTTGAATCCCACCTTGCCCAATTAACCACCGTCCTATTTGACGATTTATTTTTGTAAGACCCCGCGACCAACGCCGCTGGGCCGCACAAACAGGCCTTGGAATAATGTCTGACCAAATTAACTGGATTCCCGGGAACATACTCAATAATATAGTTAAATCTTTTATAACAAATCTGATGAGTTGCTTACAAGTCCAGGTAACTAGGTCGTTGCCACCTAAATGCAACAACAACAGTCTCGGCTGGCCCCTCACCCGCTCATGGTGCCGGAGCAAAGGCAGGAGCTGAGCCCACCACAACCCCTCTCACCCAGCCATAGCAGCGACACTTGAGCAGGATCCAGCCCCAAATGAGGCCCCAATGGCCGCTCAGCAGCCGCCCGCCGGCCGGCCCAGTACATGAAAGAGTGCCCGATCATCCAACAGCTCTGGACACTCCCTCCTGCAACTGCAAAAGAAAAGAAGAGTTAATCCATATCAGGTCCCCCCCCCCTTTTGTTTTTTTTTGTTGTTTTTTTTATAAACGAACATAACCCCGGAAAGCCTGAGAACGCCACCTCCCAATACTCTGAATGTCCTGCTGCGACAGAGACGCAGCAGCAGCACTGGTAGCCGCACCAATACGAAAAGAATGAGCTGCATAATGTTCGGGGGGCTCGCCTACGACCTTCAATGCCAACCTCAGAACTGCTACCACCTGAAAACGTGTAAGCAGTCGCCCGTCCGCATGCAGAAACAACCCCCCAACTTGCAATGGGCGTTCCCGTAAGAAAGCACGCATGGCGCTCACCGGACAAGTGTGAAACCCTGGAATCTCACTCAGCCGGACCCACAAACCCTTGCCTTGCGGATCAGTCTTGGATTTTGCCAACAAAATTCGCAACTGCCTTTTCTCAAAGCAAACATGTTGACGCTGTAGAATCCCCACATCTCCCCCCTTTGATGATCGCGCCACCAACTCCCCCATGCGAAAAGCCCCAAAAAATGCCAAAGTAAAAACTGCTCGAAAAAGCGTCGCCTCATACTGCGACGAGGCCACCACCGCTAAGGACTTGCATATTCTTTCTAGTAAATCATGAGTGATGGGACGCCGGGCATCCAGGTGTAAAGGTGCTGCTCGACCCCATCCTTGTAAGAGCCGACGGGCTAAGGCACCCCCTGATGGGAAGTCCCAGCCCACCGCCTTCACGAAATACTCGAAACCCGCCAAATGACTACGCACTGCCGAGCGAGTCACTCCATTCTCCTTAGCCCATACCACATATTGTCCTAGCAATTGAGCTGAAACCGGCCCAAACTGCCAACCCGAGCATTCCAAAAATTCCACCACCTTCTGACATCCTCGCCGATACGCTGCCCATGTACCAGCCGCTACAGAACACCGCAGCAAGTCCTTCATCCCGGACGGCCAAGACTCCATAACTTCCAAGGGACCGCACCTCCTTCTGTATCCGCTTGTGGCGCCAATCGTCGGAATTGCTCGAACTTGAAACGGGAAAGAGAATCAGCGATGGCATTAGCATACCCTGGAATATGTTGAGCTTTCAGGTACACATTTAACCGCAAACAAGCTAAAATTACTTCCCTCATCAAGTTAGCCACCAAAACACAGTGCGGTGAATAATGGTTCACCACCTGCACTACAGCCTCATTATCACACCACCACAAAACCTTTTTGTTACAAAGTCTTTCTGGCCATAACTCTAATGCTACTAAAATGGGAAACAGCTCTAAAAAGGTTATATTACTAGTAAGCCGTGACTCAAACCAGGACTGCGGCCAACGCTCTGCACACCAAGCCCCAGCGAAATAAATGCCCAAACCTATGCCCCCTGCTGCGTCTGTATACAATTGCAAATCCGCACTACTGAGCTCCGGTTCCATTAAAACTGTGGTCCCATTAAACTCCTCCAAAAAGACCTGCCAAATCCGCAAATCTGCCTTCATTGACTTCGAGACCCTCAAATGATGATGAGGCTTACGCACCCCTGCTGTAGCTGCTGCCAAACGCCTCAAAAATACCCGGCCCATCGGTATCACCCGACAAGCAAAATTTAACGAGCCTATCAAAGCTTGCATCTCCCTCAGCGTCAAGGATGATGATGCCAGCACATTGGCCACTAAAACCCGCAATTTGCGAATTTTATCTTGGGGAAGACGTGCCACCATTAAATCCGAGTCGAGCTCAACCCCCAAAAAAGTGATCCGCGTAGTAGGACCTTCCGTCTTTTCTTTTGCCAACGGTACCCCCAATTCCTTGGACAAATCCACAAAACCATCCAGCAATACACGGCATTCCTCAGATTGTTCCGACCCGACAAATAAAAAATCATCCAAGTAATGCACTACCTGCACCATACCCACTTTACGTTCAATTGCCCACTGTAGAAAAGTACTAAACTTCTCAAAGTATGAACAAGAGATGGCACAGCCCATCGGCATGCATTTATCAAAATATATACCATCTTGAAAGCAAAATCCCAACAAGTAGAATGACGCAGGGTGCACTGGAAGCAGTCGGAACGCAGACTCAATATCTACCTTTGCCATCTGCGCCCCACGCCCAGAGGATCGTACTAGGCTCACTGCCTTGTCGAACGACGCATATCGCACGGAACAGAATTCCCGTGGAATATAGTCATTAACCGAATCTCCGATGGGGCTGGACAAATTATGTATCAGGCGGAATTTCCCCGGCTCCTTTTTCGGTATTATACCCAATGGAGAAATTACCATTCTTGCGAATGGCGGACTGACGAATGGGCCCGCTATCCTACCAAGCAACAATTCCGCTGCCAACTTTTCCTTTACCACCGACGCAAAGCGCTTCACTGACACTGAATTCCGTCCCGCCGACCCCCCCACCTGCCCACACACTGGGATCACAAAACCATAATTAAAACCAAAATATAAAGCCTCCCTATCCTTTTGTCGAGGGTACCGGCCTAACCACGCATTCAATACTTGTACTCTAACAGGCGTGGGGGCGAGGCCAAAGAACCCTGCATTACTTTGCGCTAGCAGTAGGGGGCTGGGAGATCCCTTTTTTTACACATTTGACTGCTGAGTGCGCTCCTCCACAGAGGGAACACACGTGGCGAAATTTGCAGTCTGGAAAAGGGCACAAGGTCTTGTTGAACCTCCAACAAACGTCTCCTGTCCCATATCCCCCTGTACGCTGTTGTACGAGACTCGCTCCCCCACGAAAGGACCGACCAGTCCCAACCCCACTCGCGACCGCACCTTTAGCCCCTCCTCCGACACCAACCCTGGCCGACATCTGGGTCAACCACAAATTAATGTCCTGCATTCCCCATGCCACAAGTCTATTCTCTTCCATCTTGTCTCTAAATTTCTCATCATAGTTTAACCATGACCACCCTTCATGTGTCTGCGACGCCTCCAAGATTGAATCCGCGTAAGATAAAAGCCTCTCGTATTGCCCCGGGTAATGCTGTCCCCAAACACTAGTCAAACGCAAAAAAGCACGTGTCCAATTGACCACATTCCGTGAAACTTTCTTAACTCGCCCCGCCTTCTCATCCTCCTTACGTTTCTTCTTGCTTTCACCAGAACATTTGCGACCTTCTAGCAACCGGAAAATATCTATATAACGCCGCTTTTTAATTTTATGTCTCAACTTCCGTGGAACTCCCTCCCATAATTCTGAAATTACCACTGCTGAAGGCAAACCACCCTCTGAACCCCTTCCTAAAACCTTTTTATCACCCTTCCTCAGCCGGCACGTGCTATCTTCTGATGACGTCAACGAAGAAGACGACACCGAGGACGAAGTGGACGAAGAACTGGACCTGCGACGCCGTCTACAGGAATGTTTTCTTTTTGCCGTCCTTTTTGCTTTCTTTTTACCACTCTCCCTACTCTTCTCATCCGAATCCACCTGTAACTCACCAGCAACACCAGTCGCAGACGCCACCACCTCCTCCGGACCCATATCCACTGTACTGAGCTCAGCATCCCGCTCTCGTCCGCCAACTTCTCGAACCGCACCCTCACTGGCCATCCCCCGCTGCTGGCTCAAAGTCGAATCCACGCGTTCTACTTGCCGCTGTCCACTGTTGTCTCTTCCTGATAATGGTGTTGGACCCTGTGGAGACATAATAGGAAAAAGAGGGGGAGGGGGAACAGGAGAAGACCACCCTGGCTGCCAGGCATCCAACCATTCAGCTCGAGAGGAACCCTGTCCACCCCCCAACCAGTGTCCCCATTGCGAGGGACCATTCCAAGCCCCATATGTACCCTGGCCCCTCTGAACACTCTCCCAGGACGCCCTGTCTCGAGGATTTATGGTATGTGCAGCTACAGGCATAACCATAGGTCCTAATCCCAAATTCCCATAACCCCATCCCCCTTGAGTTGGACACCCTTGCTCCCGCTCATGCCCATCCTCCACTAAATCAGCCCCATCCCTAACAGATCCGTGCTCATTTAAAGCCGCGGGCAGAGACCCTGAAGTAGCCCCCCCACCTCGTGCCTGAGGCTGTCCTCGCCTATTTTGCCCCCTCGCTCTGTAGCCTGCAGCCCCTTTTTTTTGCACTGATGACAACCCTTCTCCCCGACCTCGTAGAGGCGCCTTTGCTCGAGGCGGCCTCCGACTGGCAGTTCCTCGATGTCCCCGGCCCCCACCGCTACCCCCCCTCCCAGCAAACCCACCCCTACCACCAGCTTGAGCACCCCTTGCCTGAGCAGCCCTATCAGGGGCCCCTGCCCCAGCCCTCACTCCACGTGCCATTCTACAACGGAGCACCGGCCCCTATCAAGAACGCCTGGTAGAAAAAGTTCACAGGGGTTCGTTTTTTTTTTTTTTTTTAATCTCTTTGCCCCCAAGGGTCCCTTCTCATCCTTCTCAAATTGAGCCCTCAGCTGACAATGCCTCCGTAGCACAACGCCGAAGATCCCACGCCAATTCTCAACCCCCAGCAAAAAACCCCGCTCAAGCCCCGAGAACTTACCCGGCTGCCCCAACTGCCGTATAGCCCTGCTCCCCCGTGCTGCCCCCGATTTCACGCTCACCAAAACGCCGGACCCGAGGAGCCTTTCCGTCTCCAAAACCGCCGCCGGAGAAAAAGGGGGGGGCATAAAACGCTCCTACCCTATAAGCCTTCTAACGCCGGCAGCTCTGATTGGCTCCACTCTCTCCATCTGCGGAGCCAATCCCTTTAAAATATGCTGCCGGCGTCATCATCCTCCGCGCTCTCTCTCCCTCTTTCCTCCCCCCCCCCCTTTCCTTTCTGCAGAAGCCGGAAGGAGGGCCGGGACCGGGCCGACCGCCCGGTTACCTGCGTCCTTCGCGACTCCGCGCTCGGACTTGAATATATGTATATGTATATAGCTCATTATGTAAATAGTTCACCGATATAATCTAACGCACTGCCCCACACACTACACTTCTCAGTTCTCACACTGCATGCTACAAACCACACTTTATTATTGATTTTGATTGATGTGCCACACCGCCTTGATTTAACGATAAGGCGGTATGCTAAATCCTTCTAAATAAATAAATAAATAAATTAAATAAATTAAAAACAACAAATAATAGAATAAATACAATCTATAAAACAAAATACATAAAATACAGTCGTAATTAAGTCACAATCTGTAAGACCCTTTTGCTGCATGGGTCCTTGCTTATAGTGTCAACCATAAATAAAACCTACCTCTCATTACTTTCAAATCTAATTAAAGCTGAGATATATTTTCTTACCCATAAAAGCCTTCTCAATTAAAGCCTTAGAATGCTTGCAGGAATAAAGATGCCCTTAGCTGTGTACAAAGGGAGGAAAGTTGAGTTGTGATTCATAATTCAAGAGGCAGAAAATTTCAACAATTTGGACTAGGCTCCTGTTCCATAGAGGTCTGGTTTCAAAATGTCATCTCTGCCCTTTAGTGTTAATTTTGTTTTACTATTGCTGGGGATCGAGCTGCCAAATAAGCACATGACCTCCTATTTGGAAGTTTGACCCCTAGCGGTAGTAGCAAGAAACTGCTGCCTGGAGTTAGAGGTGCCATTTTGAATCAGGCACTTAAAGGACAGAAGCATGTGGGGACCTATCCTGCACCCCCAATAGCCACCAGGTACTCACAGTAGGAGCTGGTGGAGGTTCATCGAGCATGTCAGGGGAGATATGGGGGAGCTGGGGGGACTTTCTTGAGAATGTTGGGAGGGTATCAGGACCCCAGAGAGGTGGAATGGGGGTTCTTAGCTGCAGGCTCTGATAGTGGCATCAGTGCCTCCTCCTCAAGAGGTGGTAAGTGGATCTGTGATATCTGCAGCAGTAACATGTGCTAATTGTAAGGCACCACCACACCCATAAACTATCCATTCTTCACCCATTTCCTGCCCCCTTCCATCTTTGTACAGCTCCAGGAGGAGCAAGGATCACCACCGGAGGAGAGACTACATCGTGCCGAAGACCAGGGGCTGAAGCGGCTGAGGCAGCATACCACCGCGAAGCACACAGCTTTCACAAAAGAGCTCACCTGAAGGAAGACCGTGTTCTAGCTCCACCTCTCTGGCATCGCTGCTGAGTCATCCTGCCCAATTGGGGCAGCCCTTTGCCTCTTTAAAAGGAAGCACGAAGCAGGCAGGCCCGCGCCTGAGGGCCGCGCAAGAGGGCCCTTTGGCACGGCCCTTAGGCAAAGGCCTGTAGAGATCTACGAAACGGCAAGACAACATTGAAGAGAAATCCATGCTGACACCACAAGGTACAGCTGAGCTCCCCTAGGGTTGAGCTCGCATACCACATCCTCACAGCATCTCCTCAACCGCAAGTATACCTACTACAAACATTTAAACAAACTTCCTACCAAAAACTGAACTAGGCACCTAAATAGTATAAATCCATTGCACCAGTGTGCATTAATGTTATACTGTCACCAGTATTCTACAACTGTGATTGCTTTGAACCACTAACCACTGCACTGTACTCCTTATTATTGCTACCGTAGCCATTGCCCCACACTCCATACCTTACTGCTACCGTTGCCATTGCACTGTGCTCCATATTTTACTGCTACCGTTGCCATTGCACTGTGCTCCATATTTTACTGCTACCGTTGCCATTGTACTGTGCTCCATATTTTACTGCTACCGTTGCCATTGCACTGTGCTTCATATTTTACTGCTACTGTTGCCATTGCACTGTGCTCCATATTTTACTGCTACCGTTGCCATTGCACTGTGCTCCATATTTTACTGCTACCGTTGCCAGTAATATACTCTAAAGAGACACCTTACTGCTACCAGTTATACAACTACTTTAATGCTAACAAAAGTCTTAATGCATATAGACACATCAAACTATCTTGCCTGATATTTCTAAAATTAATACAGCTGAACCCCCTCTGGGTTAAGATCACTTCAAATAGTTTTGCCTGAAACAAATAACATTACAACCCAGTTCACCAAGAAGTTTATCAACCATAATTTATCTTAGCTAAGAATATTCCTATAGCAAAATCAAAATTTCCCTGCCTAATTTAAAACTATTATCAGTGACCATCTTACACCGTATTCTGCTCATAGCCTTGATCCACTACACCCAGATTGGTTTTTTGTTACTGTTGCCAGCAACACATTCCAATTACAACAGTCAGTAGCTCTCTGCTACTGTTTCTGTTACTGTTGCCAGTAACTCAATCTAACTACTGTTGCCAGTAGCTCTCTATTACTGTTCCTATTACTGTTACCAGTAACACATCTATTTACTGTTGTCAGTAGCCTTCCCCTTCATTAACCCTTATACTGTTACCTTTAACAGTAGAATATACCCCTCAGTCAAAATGCTATTACCTAACTCTCCAACACCCAGAATACCATTAATCTTCTTCACCATTTCTATCCTAACTATTCTTGCCCACAGCCTAAATAATAATAACTTTAAAAACATCCCAATCATACACAACCCAACAAGAAGCAGTCCCTCAGCATGGCAACCCTACATAGAACCTCATCCCAAAGTAAACCACCATAGATTAATTCATATAAACTACACTTCACTCCCGCAACCCAAAAACCTTAATCCATTTAATAGCACAGATTCCTTATCAATAATTCTAACTAATGCTAGATCAATGAAAAATAAGTTGCCAATATTCACAGATATACTAGACAATCAAACACCAGACATATTATGTGTAACAGAGACATGGCTAACAGATTCAGATAACGTATACTTAAACCAACTTAGCAATAATGATTATGATACCTTTTATACACATAGAATTCACAAAAAAGGTGGTGGAGTCCTAATAATGATAAAAAAAGAACTAAAAGCAAAAAAACTACAATCACACTTACCTACAAACATCGACACAATCATTATGAAAATTGGCAACATAAAAATCTGTCTAATTTATAGACCACCAGACCAACAATCAGAGAACCTGGACCCCTTAATTGAATTCTTAAGCTCCTCCACTGACCAATATCCAATACTAATGCTTGGTGACTTCAACCTCCCCTCCTTACCAGCGTCTTATGCCTCCCTCTTTTTAGAATCCACAGCAGATATGGACTTTCACCAAATAGTAAATGCTAGCACCCACAATAAAGGAAATATACTTGACTTGGTCCTACTGCCAGATGTAATCTACAGGTCTTATAACCCCAACTCCCTCAAATGTACCTCAACCCCTTGGTCAGACCACCATCTCATTAACTTTAAAATTACAATCAATAACTCAATAGTTAAATGAATCCCAATTAATGCTCCGCCTTACAGATTCAAAAAATATAACAAAGAGGAGTTCCTAGACATGATAATTCCCAAATTATCTATTGCACCACAAAATCTTGATGTAGCGGTATCCAACTGGCACGAAGTCATTAACAATGCAGCTGCCAATAACCAAGCAACTAAGAAAAATACTCACTCTAAATCTGATCAAGCCCCCTGGTACAATAACACACTAACCATAATGAAAAGAAATCTAAGAAAAGCTGAATGCAAATGGAGAAAAAATAAAAACCCCATTAATAAAGATTCATATATCACTCTCCTTAACTCATATAAGGATGCAATTAACAATGCCAAGAAAAATTACCATGCCTCAATACTAAACAATGCAATAAATAGACCCAGAGAACTATTCGCAATAGCTCATAAACTAACGAATAATACCCACAACTCCAGCAATGAAATTACAGAAATCTCCTCACAGGACCTGGCAAACTACTACATGAACAAAATCACGTCCCACCCCCACTTACCAAAATCTAATTACCTCTCTCAAACCCATTATGCAGATGAATGGACTGACTTCTAACCTCTATCTAACATTGCACTCAAGAACATCATAACAAACATTAATACAACAACCTCACTCCTTGACCCTTGTCCAGTAACATGGATAAAGAATTCTCTACATATCCTCTCACAATTCATACTCCCCATAATAAATCTTTCGCTAAAAACTGGGTACTTACCCCCAGCACTAAAACATGCACAGATTCGCCCAATCTTAAAAAACTCCACCCTTGACAAAACATCTCCTAAATCCTACAGATCCATATCAAGCATCCCGTTTTTGGCTAAATTAATCGAAAAAGCAGTACAAATCCAGACCCAAGCATACATTGATAGCTCAGCCCCCCTGGATGACCAACAGTATGGGTTTCGCCCTCACCACGGGGTGGAGTCACTACTAACAGTTCTTATTGATACCCTTGTAAGAGGTATCGATAATTCAAAACAGGCATTCCTACTCATATTCATTGATATCTCTGCCACCTTTGACAGTGTTCACCACTCAACAATGATTAATAAACTAAAACAAATAGGTATAAAATCCACGATTCTTAACTGGTTTTCATCATACCTAAGTGACCGAACTCAAACGGTACGAATTGGCAACCTCACCTCAAAAACTTACAATCAGGAACTAGGCCTCCCCCAGGGCTCTGCACTGTCAGCGCTACTATTTAATATTTACTTAAAACACATCTGTCAAATATTTAAAAAATTCAATGTGCACTATCACCTTTACGCGGACGACATAATGATGTATGTCCCATTCACAATACCTAATATTCCTACACTACTTATTAATACCTGCCTCAATGAAATAAACAATTGGCTAAATGAAAACAACTTATTCATTAACCATGCAAAAACCGAAGCCCTAATAGTAACTAAAAACACAACATTCATTCCCCCATCACATCACACTGCAAAATAATGATATCAATATAAAAACTGAAATACGCTACCTAGGAGTAATACTAGACAAACACCTCAGTATGGACACACATATAAGAAATATAACAAAAAAAGTTTATTTTAAACTAAAAGTCTTAAAACAACTTTGCCCCCTAATGCATCTACAGGATTTTCAACGTATAATACAAGCTATAATAACTCCCCATTTCGATTTTGCGAACTTAACCCTACTAACTAAACAAAATCTAAAAAAACTCCAACTAGCACAAAATGCAGCAGCAAGGACTATCATGAATGCCCCACCATTCCAAAATATAACACCTATTTTAGAGAATCTACACTGGCTCCCGATTCATTGCCGGATACATTATAAAACTCTTTTAACTACTTACAAAGTCTTGAACAACACAGCACCTCTTACTCTAAACAACCTTATTAACAAAGAACCCAATCATAATCTCCAAAGGCGAGACCAACTAAACAAACTTATAACACCAAAGGAATTTATAAAGGCCAAAAAATCAACAAACAAGAAAGCATTCTCTCATGCTGCCCCTATAATTTGGAACAACACTCCATCGGAATTAAGATCCTTACCTCAAATCATGGAGTTCAGGAAAAAACTCAGAACTCACTTATTCTCAACATACTACGGATCCTTGTCGAACTCACCTATTCAACAGGAAAAAGGATAGCTTCACCAGCTGACATATCCCAGCTTTGAACTGGAATAAATGAGAAAACCCCAAACCGACGATCTCAAAAACATACATACCTGTACATAGTTAATATTTGGTTCTTTGTATATAGTTAACAAACTGTTAATTGTAAAATTGAATTTCTTTGTATTTTCACAATGTTATCTGTAAAAGCAGCTTTGCCTGTTTACTGTTGCTCCATGTAAACTGCAACTGATCAATGGAAGGTACGGTATATAAAAACTCGCTAATTAAATTAAATTAATTAAAATTAAATGATAACCATTTAGTGCATGAATTATGTAATCACAACTTATCTTCCCCACCAGCATATCTACCCAACAGCCCTGACATCCTTGCACTCTCCCCTGACCACCCAGTAGCCCTCGCCCCAGTTACCCTAATGTTAAATTAACTTAAAATTTCTTTGTAATGTTGTCAGTTACAGAGTTAACATGTTACTCATATAGCTTGTTATGTTGCTTTTACTGTATGTTATTATATTCTACGTAAGGCTCTGTTGAGCTATGTTCTTTATCATGTAAACTACTTTGATTCATAGATATAGTGGTATAGAAAGATAGCTAAATTAAAAAATTAATTAATTAAATAAGCACATATTAATTATTATGCAGACCAGCAAACGCCAGTGGGGATGGCCCATAACTGGGTTGCTGGTGGGGGAGGGGGTCAACAGGTGAGGAGCGGAGAGAGCAAAGGGCTAAAGGTGGGTGGCTGAAGGCCAACCAAGTGGCGGATTGTGGCTGCTAGTGCTTTGAGGCCTACCTTTCTGGAGCCAGTGGAGCAGATCCACACTTCCCCTCGCTCCCTGCAGACACGCCAGCACTCGCAGGAGGTTAGCGGCGTGACTGCGATCGAGCAGGGTGGCAGGCTTCCCTGCCTTCGTGGCGGCACGGCAGCTGGTGGATTGCGGCTCTTCATTGTGTCTGCTGCAGGACCCAGAGTCACATGCAGTCTGTGAGAGGGGGCCGGAAGAAGCTCGGGGCCGGAAGACCTCATGGCTGCAGGGATTCAGAAAGAGCTGCTGTCACTGCTGCTGGGCTGGGAGATGCACACAGACTGCAAAGTAGAGGTTAGAGAAACTGGTAGTTGGAGGACCTCACAGCAGTACCCCCCTCATCCACATGGTGATATTGCAGCTGACGAGTGGAAGCAGGGGGAGAAGGAGCAGCTTTGTAGCTGAGCAGCACAGTCGACAGAGCAGCACAGTGGACAGGTCAATGCATGAGCACGAAAAGGGGAGAAGATCTCAGGAGACTGGGACAAGGGGTCAGCAAGGGCACCCCCCCCCCCCCACTGCAGTTATTTATTTATTTATTTATTTATTTAACAAGCACTTATATACCCCAGCTTCCAGAGATCAGCTGCGGTTCACAAATAACAACAGTCAACAAAGCATTGTTTGTTTTACATATAACGTCATATAACAATAAACAATGTAAAGAAAACAGAAAATGTAGAACAGATTAGCACAGAACAGTGCAACATTATGTACATTATATACATATGCGTATTATGTGGGGTATAATCGTAATGAGTAGTTCAGGTGCAGATGGGGAGGGTTATCTTTTTCTATTATAGTGAGATGTTAGACAAAAACTGCTTAGCCTTTATCTAATTCTTTTGAGGGCTGGTCTATACTATTGTAGTATATTGTAAAAAGGTGGGTTTTCAATTTTTTACGGAATTCCTTAATCTCTGTTAACATTCTTAGTTCAACTGGGAGGGAATTCCAGGCTATTGGGGCTGCATGTGAGAACGCTCTGTTGTTTGTTGATTTATTTGTTTTTATGAAATCTTTGGGGGTTTTAAGTTTGTTTAATTGACCTTTTCTTTGAGTAGGTTTTGAATGTTCTTTAGTAATTAAGTGGGGTCCACAAAGAAACAGCGCTAGCCACTCAAACGAGCAGAAACAAAAACAGGAAGCGGCAGATTCAACACCCAATAAATTTATTATAACCAAATAAGTGGCCTAAGCCCAACACAGGCCATGTTTCGTATACAACTTCCTCAGGGGCTATCAGGACACACTAAAAAATAAATTGTAAAACCATATTAGTATAAACAAACAATAAATATACCAAAAAAGAAGGGTTAAAAAAATAAAAAATTGAGACACGAATATACAATATACATAAAATAAAGGCGAAATTGGACTACATCAAAATGACTTGCAAGGGAACTAATCAATAATAATCAATTAAAATCATAAAAAAACATATACAGTCACTGAAAATAAACCCTAATCTATTCAATAAACTGTACTATGGATCTGATGACATATAAGTCTATTCAATAAACTGTTCTATAGATCTAATGACATATAAATATGCATACATACATATGTAAAAGTACATAAATAGGATAATTAAATAAATAAATAATTAAAAATGCTAAATGGAATCCAATAAGAAAATATATACCAGGCAATTTATAATCATACAAACACATGCAACAAAAAATGTAAAAAATGCCATATACAAACACTTAAAATTGAATCCTCATATATTGAATAAATTATGCTATAGATCAGTTAACATATAAATATGTATACATACATATACCTAAGTGTATAAATAATAAATTTATTAAATAAATAAATAACTAAAAATGCTGAGAGGAATACAAAAAAAACGGGAATAAGAAATAAAATCAAACATTTATAATTGTACAAGAATATACCAAAAATGTAAAAACAACTATGTACAATCAAAGATGAGAAGGGATGAGGAGACTAAAGGAGTAGGTCTAAATGAAAAACAATTATATTAATACTAAAAAACTATGTTGAAAAATTGAACGTTACCTGTGGGTGTGATGTGCATAGACTACACCAGGCTCAAAAGAGACAATGGAGGTCGCAACTATCAGAAAAACTTCTGAAGATTAAAAATAAGAGCGGAAAACTTACGCCAAAATAGACAATTAAAAAATTAAAATCATATACGAATATTGCACTCTACTTTAAAAAAAAATAATAACAATAAATAAAAATATAAATAACAATAAATAAGATTATATAAAGGATAAGAATATACTATATTCTGAGGAATAGAAGGTATTGGATACTACCCCCATAAAAATATAAATATATTTCTAATTGTAAAAAAATACCCCCATTAAAAATGCATGATCATACACATAAGCCAATAATAGATTAATAAATTAGATAAAAAATGTGTAGGTAATACGAGCCAGAAAGAAAAAGAAGAAGAAAGAAGAAAAAGGGAGGAAGTGGGTGGGATAAATGGGAATGGTGAAGAAGGGGGGATGGAGGGAAAGGGAGAAGGAGAGGGTGGCAGGGAAGGGGAAAGGAAAGACAAAGGGAAGGGGAAAGAAAGGAGAGGGAAGGGAAGGGAAGGAAAAGGAAAAGGAGAAAAAAGGAAAGAAAGGGAAGGAGGGAGGAGGGAAGGGGGAGAGGGGAGAGGAAAGGAAAGGAAGGGGGAAGGGAGAGGGGGGAGGGGGAGGGGGGGAAGAGGGGAGGGGAAGGGAAAGGGAAAGGGGGGAGGGGGAGGGGGGGAAGAGGGGGGGGAAGAGGGAGGGGGGGAGGGGGGGAGGGGAGGGGAGGGGAAGGGGGGGGAAGGGGGGGGAAGGGGGAAGAAGGGGAGGAGGAGAAGGGGAGGGAAGGGAAGGAAGAGAAGAGGGGAGGGGAGGGAAAGGAAGAACTGTTTCCAACCGTTATAAGCCCAAACTAACTCCAATATTGGAGGAACATGTTGTCTCTCTAGAGATCAATACAGGGAAGACCCATAACATTAAAAAATGGGGACACCAGACAGTGCTCAAAAAGAAATCCAAATAAACACATCCAAACATTCCAATCTCTCTTGCCTTCACAAGATCCGATGGATACCTCGTACCACGTGATCCACTACAGGATTCTGAAACAATGTTCATAGAACCTTAAAAGAAATGCATATTGGGTTATTGTGGGCTCAAACACAGAGTGCAGGGAAAATCTGATACAAGCACTGAAACAATAAGCGAAAACTTAAATCTGCAAAAACAAAGGAGCATTGTAAACTCCTACAGGAAGTTTGAATCAGCTGCACATGTCCGTTTAAAAATGCGTTCGAGAAGAACCCAACCAAAAAATAAAATACATGATAAATTCCAGAAAGAGCCCTACTCTAAAGCCAGATCACATTGAAAAGCAAGGGACTGTTAAAAAAGGCTATAAAAATAAAACGTCACCCAACCCGAGGGGAACACGAATCGTAATGCATTGCCTTAAAAAACTTTCAAATGCAGGAAAACGCCGTAAAAACAAAATTAAAAAGGACATGATTAAAACATTAAAACAATAAAAAAGAATATCCGTGTGGGCGGAGCCTGATGTCCAGCCGGTTAGACACTTCGCGCTGAAGCTCCCGAGAGGCCTACTCAGAATCCTGACTTAATACCTACCTAAACTTAATATTTTGCTCCGAACTTACCGGGGTACCTCGGGGGGGATGGCGGCCCACAAACCAGCGCGCTTAGACTTCGGGTCTCCCTCTTCTTCACACGGAAAACGCTCCAAAAACGAGATGTCTTCCCCACAAAAGATAGTTCCACTTCGGGAAAACCCCGAAATGCAACAGGAGATCTTGGAGGAAATACGTGGTGTGAAGGAACTGGTACAGTCCAACGGAGAAGCGCTCCGAGCCATGCGAGAAGACTTCGGTATGCTTCAGGACCGGCTTGAAGGTCTTTCACTACGGCAGGACAACATGGCGGGGGTCCTCGACTCGCACGCGGTGCGCTTGGTGAAACTGGACAAGGCTGAGCGTCAGATACAGACTCTTCAAAAAGAGTTAGAGGATAGCAATAATCGAGCCCGTCGCAACAATGTAAGGCTCATTGGAGTACCGGAGGGGGCCGAAGCAGGAGACATAAGAGAATTCCTGGTCAAAACTCTTCCCTCCTTGCTGAAGATCACTTTTCACAGAGATCTGGAAATTGACCGAGCACATCGTGTTCCTACCAACATGGCGCTCAATCGGACAACCCCCCGGCCTATCATCTTTCGATTACTGAGATATCAGCAAGTTGAGCAAATTCTAAATGCTGCCCGGGCGAATCATCATCTGGAGTTCGAAAGTCATAAAGTCTCCTTCTTCCCTGACTTGGCAAAGCCCACAGTTGACCGTCGGAAGAGACTCCTTGCTTTTCGCCCTAGACTTCAACAGCTACAGGCTCGCTTTGGCCTACTGTATCCAGCGAAGCTCAGAGTGACTCTCCATAACCAAACTAGAACATTCGAAGATCCTGATCTACTAGCAACATTTTTAGATTCCAAAGAAGCAGACCAGATGCGCTAATCCAACAACTTGGATCTGTAATCCGCCGGATCTGCCCGCCATTTTGAATGGCCCGACGCGGTGATCACTGCCTGGAACAGAGACTGCCTGGACTTTTCTTTCTGTCTATATATAACTTTCTTGGTCTCCTATCCCTCCATGATGTGCACCTCGGTTGGATTCGGAACACGCACAGCTATACAGGTTATATGTTTCAATTTAGGCCTTCTCTGGGGTTTCTCCCCGCAGACACATGGTCGCCAGTAATTTCTGGGGTTCTGCTTCTTCTCTAATGCACTTCGGTGCTTATTTTTTTATTTGGGGCGCTTCATTGTTTTTCATTAGCTTATTTTCTATCATGTCATGTGTACAGCCATATACAGTTAATATGAGGGACATTGTGAAATTATGTGCGTTATCATGTTCTTTTTCAGAATTTTTAACCTTTCTGAATGGCCTTATGTAAGATCTTATCACTGAACGTAAAAGGCATCAATAGTCCAATCAAACGAAAGAAAATCCTTAGCTATCTTAATCATGAGCATGCTGATTTAGTGTTTCTTCAGGAAACGCATTTAAACTCCGCTGAAACACTGAAACTTAATGCTAAGCCCTACATGGTGGCTGCCTACTCTCCCGCCGTTTCCAAACGGTGTGGGGTAGCCATCTTGGTTAAGAAGTCTTTGCAAGCTACTGTAATGGATACTAGCTCTGATAAGGAGGGTAGATGGGCCCGTGCACACCTTAAGGTTGGAGATAGTGAATTCACGTGTATTTGTATTTATGCTCCGAATGTGGATAACCCTGCTTACTATGCCAGTATTGCGCAGTTGGCACAGGCCTCTGCCAATACTCCATTAATACTTGGCGGTGATTTCAACCAAGTACTTGATCCTTTGATAGATAGACAGCCGCCTAGAACGAGTGGTCTACCCAAGAGTCTTGATACCCTTACAGCTCTGATGAAAGATCTTGCGTTAGTAGATATATGGAGGCTGCTTCACCCCTCCGACTTAGAGTTCACCTTTTTCTCAGCCCCCCATCACTCACAATCTAGAATAGATTTTTTTCTTATCTCCAAAGCACTGATACCCCAAGTGGACACGGCTAAGATTCATCCTCTCCATATTTCAGATCATGCTGCCATATCTTTCTCATTACATGTCACTACGCAAGGCGCACATCCCCGTGCTTGGTTTTTTGATAGATCCCTACTAGACCAAAAAGATTTTCAGGTTGACATAAAGGCCGCTATCCAAGACTACTTTCATTTTAATTCACCCCATGACACTGCGAGCTGGGCTTGGTGGGAGGGTTTCAAGGCGTCTATCCGTGCAACTATAACTAGCTATCAAATTCGACAGGGGAAACAAAGAAAGCAACATTTACTGATTCTAGAACAACAGATACAAGCTGGAGAGCGTCTCCTCACGTCCCGTACTGACCCATGTATTTTACTTCGCTTACAACGCCTTCGTTTTCAATACAATCAGCTTTTATGTACCGCTGCTGCTAAAAATATTGAATCACAACAAGGGATGTACTATCGGGAAAATAACCGTGCTGGCAAATTGTTAGCCAATGCCCTGAAAGGTCAAAAAGAAGCCAAGCGTGTTACCGCTCTCCGCAATCCGTCGGGGGGGAGCTTGGTCACTAAAGATATAGAAATATTAGAACTCTTTCGTGATTTTTATACTCGGCTTTATCAATCTGAATGTGACTTCGAGCCAGAAGCTTTTGAACGATTACTATCAGGGGTACAACGACCGACCCTATCTGACGAAGATAGAGAGGCCATGGACAAACCATTCACTTTATCAGAAATTCAATCGGCACTCAAGAGATGTGCCATAGGTCGAGCCGCAGGCCCGGACGGTCTCCCAGCTGAATTCTACAAAACTTTTAACGCTGACTTAGCTCCGTTTTTGAAACTTTATTTTTCTGCTCTGGCCGAGGAGGGATCTCCTTCTGGATCCTTCTCAATGGCAAATGTAGTAGTTTTTGAGAAAGAGGGGAGAGATCCGCAACTAACAGCTAATTATCGTCCAATTTCCCTACTAAACGCAGACTATAAAATATTTGCCACCATTCTCTCCACCCGGCTCTCTGACAAGATGTCTACTTTAATACACCCAGATCAATGCGGTTTCATTCCCGGTAGATCAACTGCTGATAATGCTAGGACCCTATGTCATGTACTGACTGCCGCAGTTAATCTTGATCGACCATTGGTTGGCCTCTCACTTGATGCTGAGAAGGCCTTCGACCGCTTAGAATGGCCCTTCTTGTTTGCAACTCTCCGCTGGTACGGATTCGGAGAAGGCTTTCTCCGTTGTCTCCAAACCATGTATGCACAGCCTACAGCTAGTATCTGTGCTAATGCTTTAAAGTCTCAGCCATTTCCCCTGCAACGCGGTACTCGCCAGGGATGCCCACTGTCTCCACTTCTTTTCGATCTCGCACTCGAACCCTTAGCTTTACTAATCCGGCAATCCAAGGATATTCATGGAGTCCCTTTCTCTCATAGGGAAATCAAAATTTCAGCATATGCTGATGACCTTATGCTCTTTGTCTCCCTAGACTCAGTGCCGGCTGTCCTAGAGCAAATTGGTAAATATTCACAACTCTCGGGCTATAAGATAAATTGGACCAAATCGGTAGCCTTTCCACTAAATCCTCTGATCCATCAGGCAGATATGCAATCCTTTCCCTTTTTATGGCAACCTCGCATGGTCAAATACCTTGGGGTGCACTACTGCTCTCCTTTAGAAGACGCCATCACCTTTAATGCTAAAGACTTAACCTCTAAGGTCCGGGCGTTTACTCAACGCTGGACTCCTTTAACACTTACTTGGTGGGGCCGCCTAGAAACCATTAAAATGATGATTGTTCCCAAAGTGAACTACATTTTAGAAATGTTGCCATGTCTCCTACCTCGACGTACATATAAAGATTTAGAGGGTCTTCTGACTAGATACTTATGGAAAAACAAGACACCTAGGATAGCGAAACATAAGTTACAAGCAGATAAAGAAAATGGTGGTGTCAGATTTCCTGATTTCCTGAAATACCACCACTCTTTTCTTCTCAAACAAGGCGCTCGTTGGCTGGAAGACCTAACACCGAGTAGACCAGTGTGGCTAGATATAGAGGAGGACCTTTGCAAACCAATTCCTCTTACTTATCTCCCTGGTATGACTTTCCCATCAGACTCCCACTATCCACCAATGCTCTTAGACACTTTAGGTGCCTTTAATACCCTTGAGCAATCTCTAGACTCCCGACTCTGTCCGCTAGATAGACTCCCGCTTTGGCACAATGCTCGATTTCAAATACAAAATAAACCGATGGCATGGAGCTCCTGGTACACTAGGGGCATTTGGATCCCTAACCAGCTGTTCTATGATGGTCGCTGGAAAACTTTTAGCGAATTACAAATTGAATTTGGTCTCCCAGCGAAACACTACTTTCAGTTGGTGCAACTTCAGCATTGTCTTCGGAGTGCTAAGGTGCTCCCGCCATCGGAAACCCATACCCAAGGATTGTCGGAGATTATCCGATCTATCGGGAGCTTATCGGGTGTAGCATCTAACTTTTACAAAACTTTATGTAATACTGTAAATAGAGGCACTCTTACAGCACAGAAATCCTGGGAGCGGGAAATGCATGTAACTTTGACCCCGGAGCAATGGAGCTTAGTCTGGAGCAAGGTGACACGGGTCTCTCGATCCGCCTCACTCACTCAGACACTTTTCTTTCTAGCCCACCGATGTTTCTATACTCCTGACAGGTTAGCCAAATGGAACGCCACCCAGAGCAATAGATGTTGGACATGCCATGCGGCCATTGGTTCACTCACTCATGTTATGTATGAATGCCCCGCATTACAGTATTACTGGAGTCGGGTCTGGGGTCGTATTCAATCTATTTTGCACTTTCAAGAGCCCCTCTCTTGGAAGATAGTGGGACTCCGCTCAGCTGCGGGGATCCCCTCTCTTCCCAAATCGGCTTACTTCCTTTTAGACTTTATGTTGGGCATAGCTATTTCCCTAATTACGAAATACTGGAAAAATAGCTCCCTTCTGAGCCCCAATGAATGGTGGAATCATGTCTGTCTCTACAGTAAATATGAGCAAATACCTCGTATGTTAGCTTCTTCCGCTCAGACCCCCCACCACTTGTCTAAATGGAAGATGCTCAATGACTATGTTCAAACTGCTAAATGCTCTCATCTGACTGTTTAAATCTGTGTAAATCTCTGTCACATGATCATTCTGTATCGCAGATACTATCTCTGTTTGTTTTGATGTACAATTACTGTTGTTTGTAAGCGCTTATATGATGATACTTATCAGCTTAGAGAAGAAGCATAGGGGTGGGGGGTAATTGGGGTTGCTTTTTCTTTATTGTATGTTTGCATTTGTTTCCTTAGGTGTGTTGTTTCTTTTGCTTGTTGTAAAATGAAAATAAAAGTTTAAAAAAAAAAAAAAAAGAATATCCGTAATAATATCAAGTACAGAGCCTGCTAAATTATATATGTAAGAAACCTAATGAAGACCAAACAGACAACACACCTACAGGAAGCCGTTTCAAGTTACTCAAAGAGAGATTACAATATAACATTCCAATTATGATAGTGAGCACCCACAGTGATATCAAGTACATAAATACAAAGCCTGCAACAATGTATATAAAAAGAACCTTAAGAATATCGGCCAAGCAAACCACATACAAAAGCCGTTTCAAGTTTCTCAAAGAGATGAAGAACGCCGGCGCGTGCGCATTAAAAAGGGGGCCAGACCGGAAGTATAAGAAAACAAGTGTATGAATAATAAAACAACAAAATATACCATATTATAAAACAAAACTCTGAAAAAAACATTAATACAAATCATATGATCCACCGAAGGGGGATCATAGATCTTAAACCATCATTTAAAAGCTGAGATCCTGCCGATGGAATCCAAACCCAGTCAAACAGAAACCAAAAAGTGCTCTACTCTAAAAAAATGTTTAAACAATTGACTAAAACTGCAAGCAACCAAAATACATAATACATAATGAATCTGATAGACTAAGCTGGGAAACCAAAAAGGGGGGAAGGAAGGGAAGGGGGGGGAGGGGGGGAAAAGGGGGGGAGAGAGGGGGAAAAGGGAGGGGGAGAAGGAGGGGGGGAGGAAGGGGGGAAAGGGGAGGGGAAGGAGGGGAAGGAAAGCAAGGACAGGGAAGGGGGGGAAGGGGGGAAGGGGGAGGGGTGGGGGAAAGGGAGGGGTGAGGGGAAGGGCAGGGGGAGGGGGGACGGAGAAGGGGGGGGAGAGCGGGGAGAGGAGGGGGGAAAGGGGAAGGGGGGAGAAGGGGGAGGGGAAGGGGGAAGGGGAGGGGGGAGGGGAAAAAGGGAAGGGAGGGGAGGAGGGAGAGGGGAAGGGGAAGGGGGGGAGGGGGGAAGGGGGAGGAGGGGGGAGAGAAAGAGGAGGGGGAAAGGATGGGAGGGGGGGAAGAAGGGGGGAGGGAAAAGAAAGGGGAGGGGGGGAGGGGAAGGGAAGGGAGGGAAAGGGGGGAGGTGAGAAGGTACGAAAGGAAGAAACCACAGCTCAAGAACAGGATGCTAAAAATATATATGAACAAGTGTCCTATAAAAACACGGAAAGATCTTGTTCTAAATTCAGACCCCGAGGAGTTAACGTATCCATCAAAAAAATATATTTTTGTTCAAGCCTTAATAATGTCTTGTCATTATCCCCACCCCTCCAGTTGGGTATCACCTTCTTTATCACAAAAAACCGCAAGTCCGATAGGGAATGATTATTCTCGAGCCAATGCTGAACCAATGGTTTATCCTCCAACTTCCTTCTAATACTACTCTTGTGTTCAATTATCCTGACACGTATTGTACGTTTAGTTTTTCCAACGTATAACATCTTACATGGACAGATAATTACATATATTACGTTTGTTGTAGCACAATTAGAATGATCATGTATGTAATATTTTTTCTGGGTGGTAGGATGTGTGAAGAATCTTCGAACCGGAAAAGAGTGTATACATACAGAGCAGTGTCCACAATGATATTGACCTTTATAACTTGAGGGAGGTTTTCTCTCAGTAAGAGCTGAGGATACAAGAAGATCTCGGAGATTGGCACTTCTTCTATGGGCTACCATTAGTTCCATTTTCTCAAAACCTGGAACGGCTTGTACCAAGTGCCATTCTTTTTTTAGAATATCAATAATCTTATGGGAGATCAAAGAATAGTTTAGAGGACAAACCATTTTGTCCTGTCCATTTTCCCTACGACGTAGTCTGAGTAAGTCAGCCCTTGATGAATCCCTCGCTCTGACATATGCCTTATTGATAGCACAAACGGGGTATTTACGCTCTTGGAATCTCTCTCGTAAAGCTAAAGATTGATCCTCAAAATCTGCATCCGAGGTGCAAATCCTCCTAACCCGTAGGAATTGTCCAACCGGTAAGTTATTTTTGAAAGCGGGATTATGGAAACTTGAATGATGAAGTAGAGTATTACGATCGGTAGGTTTTCTGTAGAGTGTAGTGGTAAATCCTAACCCATCTCTCTTAATCAATAGATCCAAATAGGAAATCTTAGCCGCATCATAGGTAACTTGAAACCGTAAATTGCTATCCAGGCTATTAATCCATGCATTAAATTCTGCTAATAACTCAACTGTGCCTTCCCATATAATAAAAATGTCATCGATATATCTTATCCACAACCGGACGTTATCCTTATATAAAAAATCTTTCAAAAAAAGTTCTTCGAAATTATGTACATAAAGATTCGCAACATCTGGCGCAAAGGAGGACCCCATGGCCACACCCTTGATTTGCTGGTAAACCAACCCTCTAAAGCAAAAATAGTTCTTACAAAGAGCAATTTCAGCTAAACCAAACAAAAAAGCGGTCGGGATGCGCTGATGGGACTCTCTAATCAAAAAACACTTTTCAACAATACGCAGGGCTTCTACTTGTGGCACATTGGTATACAATGATTTTACATCCAAGGTAACCATAATTGTATCAGGACCCAAATTGTTGAAGGTGGAGAGTATTTCAATTACATGAGCTGAGTCTCTAACATACGAGCTCATTTTTAACACAAAAGGTCGAAGAATGACGTCCAAAAATTTCGAGATGGGTTCTAGCAAGGACCCTATGGCCGAAACTATGGGTCTACCGGGAGGGTTGTCTAAAGACTTGTGAATTTTAGGTAATACATATATAGTGGGCATGACAGGATTAGTGACTGTGAGGAAATCTCTCTCTTTTCTTGTCAGATGTCCGGTTTCGTAGGCAATCGAAACTAGATTGTCTATACTACTCTTAAGTGTTTTAAATGCAGTTTTGTATGTTTTGTATGTTATCCGGCTTTGAATTGGTAGCCAGTGAAGGGATGATAGTACTGGTGTTATATGTTGATGAGAGTGTGTTTTCGATATAATCCTCGCTGCTGAGTTTTGTGCAAGTTGAAGTCTTTTAATGTTATGTTTTGATGTGCCTAATAATATAAGATTAGCAAAGTCAAAGTGAGGGGTTATGGTGGCTTGAATTATACTGATAAAATCATGTGTGTATACGAGTGGTCTAAGTTGTTTAAGTATTTTGAGTTTGAAGTAAATTTTCTTTGTGGTGTTTCTGATATGGGTATGTAAGGTAAGGTGTTTATCTATAATAACTCCTAAGTATCTCACTTCGTTTTTTATTTTAATTTCCTGGTTTTGAAGTGTTATATGTGTTGGTGGGGTATAATCCTGATTTTTAGTGACAATTAGTACTTCGGTTTTTGAATGGTTTATTTGAAGATTGTGGGCATTTAGCCATAAAGTTATTTCATTAAAACAATCCGATAGGAGTTGAAATGGTATATTAGGGATTGTAAATGGGATGTACATCATAATATCATCAGCATATAGATGATAGAGTACTCCATATTTTTTAAAGATATTGCAAACTGGTTTTATGTATATATTAAATAATAGAGCTGAAAGCGCTGAGCCCTGTGGTAAACCTGTTTCAAATTTATATGATTCGGATGTTTGATTGCCTATTCTAACATTTTGGGTTCTATTGCTCAGATAAGAAGTGAACCATTTATGAACTGTAGAGAATATTCCTATGTATCTTAAATTGTTAAGAATTATTGAATGGTGAACACTATCGAAAGCGGCAGAAATGTCAATAAATAAGAGGATGAAGGCTTTTTTGTGATTATCTATTCCTCTTAGTAGTGTATCATTTAGGACAGTCAGAAGTGCTTCGACTCCATGCTTGGGGCGAAATCCGTATTGTTGGTCATCAAGAGGGTAGGAAGAAACAAGAAATTCTTGTGTCTGTATTTGTACAGTTTTTTCTATGACTTTTACAAGGAATGGTATACTTGAGATAGGTCGGTAAGATTTTGGGGAGGTTTTGTCAAGTGTGTTATTCTTCAGGATCGGTCTAATTTGTACATGTTTAAGTGTGGGAGGGAGTAACCGGGTAGCCGGACCCAGCTTCCCTTCTCACCTTGGCCCTCCCCCCCCCTCCCCCACTAGGTCATATATCCTGCACCTCCCCCCCCATGCCTCAAATAACTCACAAACACATTCTTGGTGGGACAAAACTGGTCGCAGCTTTATTTAACAACCCATGAAACATTTAACAGGTAAATGCCACTATATATATATAAATGTAGCCAACTGGCCCCGCGGGTTGATGGACCGCCAGCCGTGCTACTAGCAAAGCGGCCACACCTCCGCTCAAGCCGTGGTCCCCACCAATGGCCCAGTTCGGCCCCCCCTATCCGACTTTGCCATGTTACTAGCAAAAGTCTTCCAGGGGTTGCCCGGGTCGAGGGCACCCCGCCCCCTCCCCAAGTCACCCAAGGCTCCGGAACCCCGGACCTCCGGGATCCCGCCCATCCAGAACCTACACCCCATCCCCCAGCCGCGACACCCCATTGCCTCCTGACCAGCCCTCCAAGAGGGTGGGTGGGAGGGCTTCCCTGTGCGCGCCCCGTTACCATGTGCTCCGGGCTAGCCACGAGCCCCGTAGCACATGGAGTTTGCGCGCACCTGATTGGCTCTGCACCTCCATATCGCCACAGAGCCAATCAATTCAAATTTGCCCTCCCCCAGCGTCGTGACGTCACGCGCGATCCCGCCGCCGAGCAGGGTCCTGCGCCGGGCCGTGCACCCGGTTACAAACGGGCCCTGGGACCCTGCCCGTGCCCTGGAATTAACCGGGTAGCCGGACCCGGCTTCCCTTCTCACCTTGGCCCCGCGGGTTGATGGACCGCCAGCCGTGCTACTAGCAAAGCGGCCACACCTCCGCTCAAGCCGTGGTCCCCACCAACGGCCCAGTTCGGCCCCCCCTATCTGACTTTGCCATGTTACTAGTAAAAGTCTTCCAGGGGTTGCCCGGGTTGAGGGCACCCCGTCCCCTCCCCAAGTCACCCAAGGCTCCGGACCCCGGACCTCCGGGATCCCGCCACCGGCACGGGGGATCATATCTCCCTGTGCCGCCCCCTTAAGTCCCAAGCTGCAACCAGTGTGGCCTATCCTGCACCACCCTCTCCAGCGCTTCCTGCCAGTCATTCAATAGCAAATCTGTACCCACTGGAGATAGGTGCACCCCATCATCTCTGTACAATCCGGAACAGGCCACATCCACCCGCCTTGTTCACCGACCCATCTCCCGATCGGCCTGTTGATCTTGATCAACCCACGCGACCAGCGCCGCTGCCCCCAGCACGCAGGCCGCGGGATGATGTCAGACCACAGCAAGACAACCCCTTCAAACATCCGGAGCAACACGGAAAAGTCTTTCTTGGCAGCCCTAATCAGCTGCTTGCAAGTCCAAGAAAAGAGTTCATTCCCCCCAAGATGCACCAACAGGATCGCTGGCTGGCCTCTGACGCGCTGGTGGTGGCGAAGCACAGGCAGCAGTTGTGACCACCGCAGACCCCGCTCGCCCAGCCATGACACAGCCACCACTGCCGGATCCAGACGCAAGTTCGCTCCACCTGGGCGTAGCGCCGCCCGCTGGCCAGCCCAATAGACGAAGGAGTGCCCCAGGAGCCAGCATCCCAGCCGACTCACACCCCCATCTGCAACAGAAAGACACAACATTAGTTAACCCCCCCCCAACCCTCCCCCGTTTGAATTTATAAGCATACATAGCCCTCGAAAGCCCTCGAGCGCCATCTACCAATACTCTGTATCGCCGCACCGGACAAGCCCGCCGCTGCCACACTGGTGGCTGCCCCGATGCGAAAAGAATGCGATGCAAATTGGTACGGGTCCTCACCCAACCGCTGTAAAACTAAACGCAATACCGCCGTCACTTGAAAACGGGACAGCGGGGAAGCATCCCTGTGTACGAACAACCCCTTCCCTCCCGCCGGGCGAAGGGCCAAGTACGCCCGCATAGCCGACAGTGGGCAGGTACTCCCACCCGTCGCCACTAATACCACCCATGACCCTCTGCGGTTTTGATCCGTTTTTGACTTAGCCAAGAGAATCCGCATGTTTTTGCCCTCAATCCATACGTGTTGCCGCCGCAGACTATTGCCGCTATCGCATCGACGCGAAGCTTCCGCCAACTCACTGACCCGCAACGCCCCGAAAACGCCCCGAAAAACGCCAAACAAAACACTGCCTTGAATAGCACTGCTTTGTATGTATCTCTCGCCACCCGCCCAAGCTCCTGGCACACTTTCACGAGCAACTCGTGCGTAATTGGCCGTTGGCGATCCCGCGGAGCCGGGTGCGACCACTCCCACCCTTGCAAGAGCCGCCGCGCCAGCAAACCCTTACCTCCGGACTCCCACCCCACCGCCCTAGCAAAAAATTCAAAACCCGCCACATGTCCACGCACCGCCGACCGCACAGCCCATGTTCTTTGGCCCATGCCACATACTGTCCAAGCAACAAAGCAGGGGCCCTCCCCCCTTTCCATCCCCACTCACATAAGAACCGCTGCACCCTTGCGCAACCACGCTGATAGGCTTCCCAGGTGCTAGACGCCACCGAGCTCTTCAACAGTTGCTTCATCTCTGCAGGCCAACGCTCCACAAGCTCGAGGGGACCACGTGACCCTCCTCATCCGCCTCCGGCACCAACTTCCGAAAATGCTCCATCTGCAAGCGGGAGAGAGCATCAGCAATTTCGTTAATATGCCCTGGGATGTGACGCGCTTTCAAATCAATATTCAACTGCATGCAAGCGAGCACCACCCGCCGCATAAGCAAAGCCACCTTAGCACACCGGGGCGAATAACGATTTACAACATGTACCACCGCCTCGTTGTCGCACCACCATACCACCCTGCGATTAGCCAACCTATTCGGCCACAATTCCAACACGACTAATATGGGAAAGAGCTCCAAAAAAGTTATATTGCTCAACAAACCCCTTTCCGCCCAGGACTGCGGCCATCTTTCAGAACACCATGCGCCCCCGAAATAGATACCCAGGACAACTCCCCCGGCAGCATCCGTGTAAAGATGCAGGTCGCCACTGGTGACCTCCACCTCACGCAGCACAGTCGTGCCATTAAATCCTTCCAAAAAGGCATCCCAAACCCGTAGATCCTCCTTCATAACCTGAGAGACCCGAATGCGATGATGCGGCCGTTTCACTCCGGCCGTCGCCGCCGCCAGGCGCCGACTGAACACACGCCCCATCGGAATGACTTTACAGGCAAAATTAAGGGACCCCAATAGCGCCTGCAGCTCTTTCAATGTCACTTTCTGCGAGGCTAGCACGTTGGCCACTAAGACCCTGAGTTTTATCACCTTCTCTTGCGGCAAACGCGCCACCATATGCACTGAATCTAGTTCCACACCCAAAAAAGTAAGCTGCGTGGTAGGCCCCACCGTCTTGCCCTCCGCCAGCGGCACCCCCAACTCTTCCGCCATTCCTTCGAAACCTTCCAGGAGTCTCTTGCATCCATCCGTCCCCGCCCTGCCGACAAAGCGGAAATCGTCTAGATAATGCACCACTTCCGAGCCACCAACCCTCTTCACTAACATCCAATGTAAGAAAGAGCTAAACATCTCGAAGTAGGCACACGATATCGCACACCCCATCGGCAGACTCTTGTCGTAGTAATACGCATCTTCAAACCTAAACCCAAGCAACCTAAAAGCCGATGGATGCACTGGCAATAATCGAAAGGCTGATTCAATGTCAACTTTCGCTAACAGCGCCCCGCGCCCGGCCTCAGATACTAACTCCACCGCCTTATCAAAGGAAGCATACCGCACAGTGCAGAACTCACGCGGTATGGAGTCATTGACGGAAGTTCACATCGGTGACGAGAGGTTGTGTATCATTCTGAACTTTCCCGGCTCTTTCTTGGGAATCACTCCTAACGGAGACACGACGAAATTCTGAAACGGTGGAATGCGGAACGGCCCCGCAATCCTCCCTACACGCAATTCCGCCGTATGTTTTGCCCGCACCACAGCCACCCAGCGCCGAATACTCACCGCATTCCTAACCGCCCCGGTGACCACCTCACCTCGTATGGGAATAATGAAACCAAACTTAAAACCTAAATGCAACGTCAAACCGTCTTTTTTCTTCGGATACCCCAGAAGCCAACTACTGAGCACCTGCCTCCGAATTGGGGAAGGCGCTAAGGTGCTATGCGACACCTCACTTGGCTCCAGGAAGTGGCGCGGGGGCCGCACCTTTCTTAAGGCATTTTGTCGCGGGATGGGCACTTCCACACGACGAACAGGCATGCCGGAACTTACAATCCGGGAACGGACAGGTGGTTCGATTATATCTCCAACAAAGGTCTGCCCCGGCCCCGAGGACCGGCTTGGACAGTCCAACTGAGGATGCTCCACGAAAGGAACGGTTTGCTCCACCGGTATAACCCGGCCCTGTCTTAGCTCCACCAGCTCCCCCCATGCCCGTCTTGACAGACATCTGTGTCAACCACAGATTGATGTCCTGCGTCCCCCACGTTAGAGACTTGTTTTCTTCCATCTTGTCCCGAAACTTCTCGTCGTAGTTCAACCACGACCATCCATCATGCGCTTGAGATGCCCCCAAAATAGAATCAGCATAGGACAGCAAGCTGCCGTACTGCTCCGGAAACTGATGCCCACAGACACTTGCCAATCGCAAGAACGAGCGGATCCAGTTGACCACGTTGCGCGATGCGGCACGTACTCGGCCTGCCTTCTCGTCTTCCCTATGCTTCTTCTTACTATCCCCTGAACGCTTTCGGCCTTCGAGCAAATGGAAAATGTCGATGTACTTGCGTTTGAGAATTTTACGCCGCAACTTCTTCGGAACACCCTCCCACAGCTCCGCGACTGCCGCCAATGATGCAGAACCAACGCCTCCCATCCCGACGCTCCCCCATCACCCAAGACAACCATATTCTGCGCTCCGCCTGACGAAGAATCCGAACCCTCTGACGAAGAAGAGGAGGATGAGTTGGAGCTATGCCGCCGCCGACAAACGTGCTTCCTCTTCTTGCGCGCCTTTTCCGAACGCCCCCGCGCGACCCCCCCTTCACCTCAACTCCCCGCACAGAGGACTCACCCGCAGCTCCTCCAGACACAGCGCCCTCCGGAGCCACCAGAAGGCCCCCACTAGGGTCCAGCACCCGCTGCTGGTCACGTGCGTCTCGCTCCTGCTCCACCGCCGTCGTGTTCACCTCCGTCACACCGTCGCCAGCTGCACTATCCATCGCTCGCTCCGACTCGCTGGGAAGCTGCGCACCACGAGGCGCTACTGGAGAGGATACCTGTGGAGATAACAAAGGGGGACACAAAGGGGAGAAAAAAGCAGGCCACGCCGACTGCCATGCCCCCATCCAGTCCCCACCCGATGAGCCTTGTCCCCCGGCTTGCCACCTATCCCAAGCCGTATGCTGCCCGATAGGACTGGTAGCCCCATGCGAGAGGGGGTACCCCCTAAACCAACCTCCTCCCCTGCCCACCCCCCAAGCTGGGCTGTTCCCCATACTATCCCGTTCCCATGGCGCCATGCTACCCCATGCACCCCTGCCCTGGGGGGTCCCACTATCAGGACCTCCTGCTCCCGCACCGCACCCCTCTGGACCGCTACCCGGATCACCCCCAAGAGGGGCCGGTTCAGGCAACATCCTGCCAGCTCTGCCCACCCCCCTTGTTACCCTCGCTCTCCGGGGCCTAGCTGCACGCCCCCTTTCAGCACCTCTCCCCACCCTAGAAGCTGTGCTAGCATCTATCCCCCTGCCCCTCGCCACCCCGGATGCATACCCCTCTCCACTGCCTCCCTGCTGCAGTCTCCCCCTGCTACCCGCTCCTTTCTTAACAGTTTTTTCAGCTCCCCTCGAGGCTGCCGACCTCCCAGCCGCCCTACCCCCCACAAGCCTCTTAGGACCCATTGCCACCGCCTTAAATATCCTCTTTTTGCCCCCACAAATTAATCAGGCAGTAGATGCACCGTTTCCCCCCCCCTTTTGTTTTTGCTCACAATCCTCCGTAGTACCCAGCACCCGTCGGCTAAGCTGCACGCACTCCCTCTGTGTCGGTCACCCGATCGCGCTGCTCCGAAGCCGCCAAGAACAGGGCCTGATGTGACCGCAGCCACACCGCCGCTTCTCCACGCGGTGAGTAGCCGTGTGCCGGTGCGCTAGCGGGCAGGGGAATCCAAGGCCTTACGGTACCCGACGACGCTGCAGCCACTCCTTCCCTGTGCACGCCCCGTTACCATGTGCTCCGGGCTAGCCACGAGCCCCGTAGCACATGGAGTTTGCGCGCACCTGATTGGCTCTGCACCTTCATATCGCCGCAGAGCCAATCAATTCAAATTTGCCCCCCCCCCAGCATCGTGACGTCACGCGCGATCCCGCCGCCGAGCAGGGTCCCGCACCGGGCAGTGCACCCGGTTACAAACGGGCCCTGGGACCCTGCCCGTGCCCTGGAATGTAGCCTTGGAGTAGTGATAGATTGACCATAGGAAGTATGAAGGATAGGAGAGTTGGGAGTGTGTTTTTTATCCATATTACTGGGCAGGGGTCGAGGTAAGAAGTTGTGGTGTTGAGAATGAGAATGATGTTCTTTAATGATGTTTTGGATATAGGGTGAAATTCTGTCCATTCATTTCGAATATGGGGAGGTTTGTAGATAGGGTCTAAGGTTATTGGTGATAGTTTTGTTTTGCTTTGATAATAGTTGGCAAGTGTTTGTGCTGAGATGTCGGTGATTTCTTTGCTAGAAGCTTGAGAATTGTTTGTTAGGTTGCTAACTATAGAAAATAGATCTCTTGGTCTATTATAAGACTTTGATAGTATTGTAGCATAATAATTTTTCTTTGAGTTATCTATGGCATCTTTATATTGTGTGAGGTGGTTGTAATATATTTCTTTCTCAATGGTGGATTTGGTTTTACGCCATTTACGTTCTAGATTTCTTAGTTGTCTTTTCATTTGTTTTAATGTGCTATTAAACCATGGTGTACAGTTGGTATTTGAGTGGGTTAGCTTTTTATTAATTTGATTTATTTGGGCTGCATTGGTTATGGTAGAATGCCAGTTTTTGACCGCTTCATCCAGGTTTGTTGGGGATAGAACAAGGTGAGGGACTGTAGAATCCAGAAATTCATTTTCATTAAATTTCTTAAATTTTATTGTCATGTCATTTCTTGTGTGTTTTATGGTACAGTTGGTATTGTAGTTGAGGTTTAGTTTGATCAGGTGATGATCAGACCAAGGTATTTGAGAGCATTCTAAGGAGTCTGGTTTAAATAGATTAAAGATTAAGTTGGGTAGTAGTACAAGATCAAGGGTGCCACCCTTGGTGTGGGTAGGTGTGTGTATTACTTGATGGTAGTCTAAATCAGATATTGTTTCGAGAAAGAGGTTGGATTCATTTATTGGTAGTGAGGGAAGGTTGAAATCACCTAGAACAATTAGTGGATTCAGTTCCGAGGATGAATTGAGGAGTTCAATTAGTGAGTGGAGGCTATCTGCATTTTGGTTGGGGGGTCATAAGAACATAAGAACATAAGATATGCCATACTGGGTCAGACCTAGGTCCATCAAGCCCAGTATTCTGTTTCCAACAGTGGCCAAACTAGGTCATATGTACCTAGCAGTTTCCCCAAGAGACACAAGTTCCACAATGCTTGTACTGGGTCAAGCATTGATATCTTCGGTCACTTCTTAATAATGGTTTATGGACCTTTCCTCCAGGAACTTGTCCAAACCTTTTTTAAACCCAGCTACACTAACAGCCTTTACTACATCCTCCGGTAACAAATTCCAGAGTTTGATTACACGTTGAGTGAAAAAATATTTTCTTTTATTGGTCTTAAATAGTTTACCCTGTAGCTTCATTGCATGTCCCCTAGTCTTTCTATATTCTGATAACGTAAACAATCGATCTACGTTTACCCGTTCCATTCCATTCATTAATTTATAGACTTCTATCATATCTCCCCTCAGCTGTCTCTTTTCCAGTTTAAAGAGCCCTAACCTTTTTAGCCTTTCTTCATAGGAGTATCCTTCCATCCCCTTTACCATTTTGGTGGCTCTTCTCTGAACCTTTTCTAAAATCGCTATATCCTTTTTAAGATACGGTGACCAGAATTGCACACAATATTCAAGGTGCGGTCTCACCATGGAACGATATAGAGGCATTATAATATCTTTTGTTTTATTTTCCATTCCTTTCCTTATCATACCTAGCATTCTATTTGCTCTCTTGGCCGCCGCTGCACACTGGGCCGAGGGTTTTAACATGGTATCCACAATGACGCCTAAATCTTTTTCCTGGGTGGTGGTTCCTAATGTGGAACCTTGCATCGTGTAATCATAGTTTGGGTTGTTCTTCCCTAGGTGCATAACCTTGCACTTGTCCACATTAAATTTTGCACTTGCACTTGTCCACATTTTGATGCCCAGTCTTCCAATTTATCAAGATCCTCTTGCAATTTTTCACAATCCTCTTTGGTTTTGACAACTTTAAATAGTTTTGTGTCATCTGCAAATTTGATAACCTCACTCGTTATTCCACTTTCCAGGTCATTTATGAATATGTCAAAAAGCAGCGGACCCAGCACAGATCCCTGGGGTCCACCACTATTCACCTTTCTCCATTGGGAAAATTGGCCATTTAGCCCTACCCTCTGCTTTCTATCTTTTAACCAGTTCCTGATCCACAATAGTACACTGCCTCCTATCCCATGACTCTTTAGTTTTGCCAAAAGTCTCTGATGAGGGACCTTGTCAAAGGCTTTCTGAAAGTCCAGATACACAATATCAACCGACTCACCTTTGTCCACCTGTTTATTCACTCCTTCAAAAAAACATAACAGATTAGTAAGACAAGATCTTCCTTGTCTAAAGCCATGTTGGCTGTCTCCCATTAGGTTGTGACGATCTACATGCTGAGCAATTTTATTCTTTATGATGGTTTCTACCATTTTTCCCGGTACTGACGTCAGACTCACCGGTCTGTAGTTTCCTGGATCACCCCTGGAACCCTTTTTAAAAATTGGTGTTACATTGGCGATCCTCCAATCTTCAGGTATTAGAGATGATTTTAATGAAATTTCACAGATTACTGATAGCAGGTCTGCAATCTCATATTTCAGTTCTTTCAACACCCTTGGATGTATACCATCCAGCCCAGGTGATTTGCTACTCTTCAGTTTATCTAATAGTTGTAAGACATCTTCCCGATGTATCGATATTTCCTTCAATTCTTCCACACCTTTAAATACCACTTCCGTCATGGGTAACATTCCTATATCTTCCTCAGTAAAGACCAAAGCAAAGAATTCATTCAGTCTCTCCGCTATCGCCTTGTCGTCTCTTAGTGCTCCTTTAACCCCTTTATCATCTAATGGACCAACTGACTCTCTCACAGGTTTTTTGCTACGAATGTACTTGAAAAGGTCTTTATTTCGCATTTTTGCTTCCGCAGCAAGCTTCTTCTCAATTTCTCTCTTTGCCTGCTTTATCAATGCCTTGCATTTGACTTGCCAGTGCTTGTGTTGTTTCCAGGTTTCGTCGTTTGGCTCTTTTTTCCATTTCCTGAAAGTTGCTTTTTTGGCAACAACAGCCTCTCTCACCTCACCTTTAAACCATGCTGGCAGTTTTTTGGACTTCCTTCCACTTTTCTTAAAGCGTGGAATACAGCTGGTCTGGGCTTCCAAGATAGTATTTTTCAACAACACCCAAGCTTGATGTACGTCTTTAACCTTTGCAACTGCTCCTTTTAGTTTTTTCTTAACTGTTTTCCTCATTTTATCATAGTCTCCCTTTCGAAAGTTAAAAGGTAGTACTGTGGATTTCCTTACTATCCCTCCTCCGCTAATTAAATCAAAGGCGATCATGCTATGATCACTATTTCCAAGTGGCCCCAACACCCTTATCTCTTGCACTAGATCTGGTGTTCCACTAAGGACTAGGTCTAATATGGCTTCCCCTCTGGTCGGTTCATGAACCAGCTGCTCCAAGAAGCAGTCATTTATTTCATCCAGGAACTTTATCTCCCTAGCATTTCCTGACGTGACACTGACCCAGTCGATACCAGGGTAATTGAAATCACCCATTATTATTACTACACTGTAACGTTTGTTAGCTTCCTTGATTTCTTTGAGCATTTCATCATCCATTTGGTCATTCTGGCCAGGCGCTCGATAGTACACCCCCACTGCCATCGCCTTCCCCCTTTTATATGGAATTTCAATCCATACAGATTCTACAGCAGATTTTGTTTCCTGCAAAACTTTAATCCTTTCTGAGTCAATGCCCTCTCTAACATAGAGCGCAACCCCTCCACCAATTTGATCAGCTCTATCATTACGATATAGTTTGTACCCAGGTATCACAGTGTCCCACTGGTTGTCCTCCTTCCACCATGTCTCTGATATTCAAATCATATCTAACATTTCATTTAGTGCTATATATTCTAACTCTCCCATCTTATTGTTTAGGCTTCTAGCATTTGCATACAAGCATTTTAGAGAATGTATTTTGTTCATGTTAATTTGGCTATTGTTAGACATGGGTAAATTGGGATCTTTAAGCTCTGTCTGCTCCATACTTGAGGGCATTTGGGCTACTTTACTCTTTTGTGGAACCTCTCTGCTTTTGGTAGTATCCTTCAAGGATACATTCTTTCGAACCATCTGCTCTTGGGCGACTGTCGGCTTTCCCCTAATATCTAGTTTAAAAGCTGCTCTATCTCCTTTTTAAAGGTTAATGCCAGCAGCCTGGTTCCATCCCGGTTAAGGTGAAGCCCATCCCCTATAGATTAAACAGATTCTGAGGTGGTCTATTTTTATAATGAGAGTGTCAATGTTGTTGTTTGAATTAGTTAGGATTTTTTTGGCTTTTAGGTTTTTATTTGTCATAATCAATACACCACCTCCTTTTTTGTTGGCTCTATGTGAGTAGGATATATCATAGTTTGAGTTGTCAAGTTGATTTAGGAGAACTGTATCTGTATCTGAGAGCCAAGTCTCCGTTATACATAGTATATCAGGTTTTGAGTCAGTCAGTAGATCGTTAATTATAGGGATTTTATTTTTTAATGATCGAGCATTTATAAGGATGCATGATAAAGATGTTGATTTATGTTGGATGTTAGGCTGGGTGGCTTGTTGTAGATTAATTTGTTTTATTTGGATGAGTCTGTGGTAGTTTATTTTAGTCTGGTTGTGTGGGGAATAATAGCCAATATGGAGATTGTTCCGGTTTGTTGTATGTATGATTGGAATTGTCTTGTAGTTTTTGCTGTTAAGACTTAGTGTTAGGTCAATTAGGATTGTTAGGAGGATGCAGGTGTAGGACACTTTTAGAAGCATGGTTGTTGTGTGTGTCATTTGTGTCTATGAGATGAGTTTTCTTGTACTGGTAATAGTAATAAGTACTGCAGAATATTAAGAAGATGATTTTCTGACAACAGTATGGGGCCAGCTAGTAATTACAATTGAGCTATTGGCAACGGTAATTGTAACTAGGCTATTGGCAGCAGTAACTGGGCGGCCGGCGACCGTAATTGTAACTGAGCTACTGGAACAGTTACTGATCTGCTGGCAATAGTAATTATAGCTGATCTACTGGCAACAGTAATTATAACTGATCTACTGGCAACAGTAATTATAACTGATCTACTGGCAACAGTAATTATAACTGATCTATTGGCAATAGTAAACTGTAACTGATCCAGTGGCAACAGTAATTATAACTAATCTACTGGCAACAGTAAATTATAACTGATCTAGTGGCAGCAGTAATTATAATTGATCTAGTGGCAACAGTAATTATAACTGATCTACTGGCAATAGTTAGTCAGATAATGGTTATTTAGGAGATTACTAACAACTGTAGCGATGGGGTAGGATAAGCTAATATAATTTAGTAATAGCCTAAATAGATAGACCATCTAAGCAGATGTTCAAAGTAGGCTATACTTGCTGCGTTGAAGAACTGGCTGATATGGTGAAGGTACGCGAGCTCGATGTTATGTGAGCTCCAGCAGTGCCAGGATGTTGTAGTAGGTTTTTCTTCGTTATCACAGTTCGTGTCTCAGTTCTGGATCTGTATTAGCCTTAGCCTAAGGGCCGTGCCAAAGGGCCCTCTTGCGCGGCCCTCAGGCGCGGGCCCGAAAGGCGTGGGTGCGCCTGGTTGGCGCCTTCTTTTAAATGGTGCCAAAGTGCCCCGATTGGGCAGCCAAGTCAGCTGGCGGTGCGGAGAAGCTCAATCCCTCCTGGGAGAGCACGCGGATGATGAGAGGGCTGCTGGAGGCTAGTGCCTTCTTTTAATGGTGCCGAAGTGCCCCGATTGGGCAGCCAAATCAGCTGGCGGTGCAGGAGAAGCTCAATCCCTCCTGGGAGCGCACGCGGATGATGAGAGGGCTGCTGGAGGCTAGCGCCTTCTTTTAATGGTGCCGAAGTGCCCCGATTGGGCAGCCAAGTCAGCTGGCGGTGCAGGAGAAGCTCAATCCCTCCTGGGAGAGCACGCGGATGATGAGAGTTACCAGTTACCAGGATCTGAGGGCTACTTAAAAAAAACCTCACACACACATACACATTGCAGCAGAGCAGGGCACTTGCTGCATACCGAAAGCAGTGAAACAGGCTGGGAAGGAGAACAGTGTTCTGCAGCGCACCAGAGATGAGAAACAGAAGGTCAGTGGGTTGAAGGACAATGGAGTGAAAGACCAGAGGCTGGCAATGAAAAAGAAGAGGACAGAAAAGTTGAAGCAGCATGCCAGCACAGCGAAACCAAGCAGATGTAGCTCAGGGTACAGCGAGGGCTGGACTTGGCAACTTGGGCGGTGATGATCTGGTGATGTGTGACCTCATGAACATGGTGAGGGCCATGGCTGTGGTCCACAGTGCGTAGCATTTGCAGGCTCTCCTGGGTTCACTGGAAGACACACTGGACCCATTACAGGTGCGGGCGAGGCCAGCAGAATGCTCAGTGCTGACGACAGGCTCATCACCGGAGGCCAGTAGAATGCATGGCACCAGGAGACCTGAAGGTCCCCCTAGCAACAGTTCAACAAGAGGGGTGAATACCCACTAACATATGATGTATTGTGGGCATGTGGGAAGGGGGTTGGAGGGAAGGACAGTTAGGTGGGGCACACTTGGCAGAGGTGGTTACGGCGGGAGGGCAACAGTATGCTACACCAAGGGCTGACATCGAGAGGAGCAGGGAAAGTGTGACGGCGGTGACACAGATATGAGGCAGGGAGGGTGTGGACCAGGGTGCAGTATGGGAATAGGTGGGCCTTTTGTGTTTGTTACAACAGTTGGTTGGCATGGTGGCCAGGGCCGGAGCAAATCAGAACGAGATGAGGGGAAGTTTGGGGGGGGGGGCATTTCCCAGGGTGTGGCCGCAAACCATGATAGTGCAAGTGGCCTCCCCAGGGTTCAGCCACACCTTTGGCTCCACGGCTCCCAAACCCTAGTGTGAGCAATGGGGGGGGAGCATGGGAATGGGCAACCAGGTGGCCTTGAACGTGCAAGAGTCACCAGGACTGGGCAACGACAGCAATGTAGCAGCAAGGAAGGGGGATGGGGTGCTGGTTTCTGAGGCAAAGCCGGTGGAGTACACCTAACTCACTAGTGCGCTTGATAGCCATGTACCCCTGGCCCAGAAGGAGAAGATTTGGAAGAGCGAGTATATTGACATATTCATGCTTCTGGTAAGGCATAATGACATTACTGTGACTGCGCGGGCTGTAGGAGCAAATGCAAACTGACCAGCAAGAAGGCAGATAGTGTCCCTCGCACAATACAAACTGGAGCACCACATTCCATATACTAGCCAATGTGATAGGCGAGAAATACCCCAAGCAGTGCAGGGGCCAGTTTAAATACATGGACTGCATCTGAGAAGTGTACAGGATATATGGTGGGACCATGTGGTTAGATTTTGTTCTGTGTTCACAGATGAAGAACCAGGAAAAGGACCTCAGAAAACACCCACAAATAGGAACAGAAGCAAAGGACATCTTGAACAATTTTCAAAAGACTGTGTTCATGAGAAACTATCTCAACTTGGGACTGGATGGGATACACCCGAGAATACTGAGGGAACTTGGGGACGTTCTAGCAGCTCCACTGACTGACCTTTTCAATGCTTCGTTGGAGTCGGGAGTGGTGCCAAAGGACTGGAGAGAGGCTCATGTGATCCCTTTACACAAAAGCGGAAGTAAGGATGTGGTTGAAAACTACAGGCCGGTTAGTTTAACTTCGGTGGTGAGTATATTATTGGAAACGCTGCTGAAAGAGAAAATAGTGAGGTTTCTGGAGTCCAGCGGATTACAGGATCCCAGGCAGCGTGGATTCACCAGAGGCAGGTCTTGTCAGACAAATCTGATTGAGTTCTTTGACTGGGTGACCAGGGAGTTGGACCGAGGGAGAGTCCTAGATGTGGTGTATTTAGATTTCAGTAAAGCCTTTGATACTGTTCCTCACAGGCGACTTATAAACAAACTGAGCACCCTAGGGATGGACCCTAAAGTTACTGCTTGGGTTAGAAATTGGTTGGGTGGGAGGCGACAAAGAGTACAAGTAAATGGAGCTCACTCTGAGGAGAAGGATGTTATCAGTGATGTGCCCTCAGGGATCTGTCATTGGTCTGATTCTTTTTAACATCTTTGTTAGTGATATAGCGGAAGGGCTTTCAGGTAAGGTATGCCTCTTTGCGGATGATACCAAAATCTGCAATAGAGTAGACACCCAGGAAGGTGTAGATAACATGAGGAGGTATCTAGCTAAACTTGAAGAATGGTCTAGAATTTGGCAGCTGGGATTTAATGTTAAAAAATGTAAGGTCATGCATTTGGGCTGCAGCAATCCAAGGGAGCAATATAGTATAGGGGTGAAGTACTTTTGTCCACTAAAGAAGAGCGGGACCTAGGCGTGGTTGTGTCTGATGATCTTAAAGTAGCTAAACAGGTAGAAAAGGCGACGGAAAAAGCTAGAAGGATGCTTGGGTGCATACGGAGAGGAATGGCTAGCAGAAAAAAGGAGGCGATAATGCCTCTGTATAAGTCTTTGATGTGACCTCATTTGGAGTATAGTGTGCAATTCTGGAGACCGCACCTTCAAAAGGATGTGAACAGGATGGAGTTGGTGCAGAGGGTGGCTACTAAAATGATTAGTGGTCTTCATTATAAAGCATATGAGGACAGACTGAAGGATCTTAATATGTACACCTTAGAGGAAAGGCAGGATAGAGGTGATATGATTGAGATGTTTAAATACCTCCATGGCATAAATGTTCAGGGAGAGAGCCTCTTTCAATTGAAAGCAAGTTCTGCTATGAGGGGACATGGGATGAGGGTGAAGGGAGATAGATTCAGGAGTGATATGCGGAAATATTTCTTTACAGAAAGAGTAGTGGATCCATGGAATAGTCTCCCAGTGGAGGTGGTAGAGATGAGGACAATAACTGAATTCAAAAAGGCATGGGACAAACACAGAGGATCTCTAAAGGTAAAAAGGGGACTGTTGTAGTTGTTGTTATGTAAGGACAGACTAGATAGGCCATGTGGTCTTTTTCTGTCATCATATTTCTATGTTTCTATGATTATTATGAACAGTTCTGCTGGAACATGATGGGAAAGAAGGGACTTAAGTGGAACATGAAAGATATAGACCTCTGGATAAGGCTGATAACCCAGGGTCAAAAAGATGGCAGAGCCAGGCCTGGACCGCCACCTCAGTGGCCCGCAAGGAGCTCCAGGTTATGGCAGCCCTTTCGGGAGGAGGTCAGGCCAGGAGGGTGGGACAATATCAGGCACCCCAAGCAGGGTATGTCCACCCAGAGGAGAGTTTACCAGCTTTTCAATGGGGGGGGGGGGGGCTGTAGATTCTGCACGGCCATTCGATGGATGGTCAAGGGGAAAATCGGGAAGAGTAATCTAATACATTACTTAGACAACTTTCTCCTGCTGGCCAGCAATGGGCAAGCTTGCACTAGCTACCTGAGGGTGTTTAAGCGGAAGGCGACAGACCTGGGGGTCCCCTTAGCACCGAAAAAGACTGAGGGCCCAGTGCAGTGTTTATCTTTTCTGGGTATAACAAGATAAACATATGGAGGGAGTCCCCTGCATACAATGGGTACATGGAAATATTTACGGATACTGCCAGCGGCACCAGTTTCAGGACATATATCTGAAGGCAATGGTGATAGGAGTAGTGGTCTGCTGAATGGCATAGGCAGGGTGTAACTGCGGATGGCACGCTTTTGGAGATGTTCTCAATTGTGGTAGCTCTGGTGCTATGGCGGCCCCAGTTATTTATTTATTTTTTATTTATTAGAGTCTCTTTTATACCGCGCTATTCAGCATCAGTGCGGTTTACAATGAACAATAAAATACACATTTCCGATGGTACTTTGTGTTTACAGTTGAACAGGTAATGCAACTTGGATAACAGGGTAACTATTTACAATTTAAGACATAATTGGGAACTCTTTTGACTTCAGTCAAGGGGGTTCTGAGAGGCTTGTGAGGATGGTGCAGTGTCCACATTGGCTTCTGGGTAAAACTGGAGGAAGAGGTGAAGTTTTAAGGCCTTTCTGAACTGAAATAAGTCCTGGATTGATCGGATGCCGTGAGGGAGGCTGTTCCAGTACCTTGGTGCGCAGAAATTGTAGGCCCTGCCTACTGTTGCCTTGGTGCATTGTGTTATTAATTTTGGGACTACCAGGGTGTTAAGTGTTACTGACCTTCTGTCCCTATTGAGAGGAGTTGTCTGGATTAGTTCAGTCAATGATGCCGACGAAAGCCCTTTAATAACCTTGAAGGTAAGTAGTAAGGTCTTGTAAGTGATTCTACCTTGTATCGGGAGCCAGTGGAGATGTTTTAGAATGGGTGTGACATGGTCTTTCCTAGAAGCGCCATGTAGAACTCTTGCTGCGGCATTCATTGCAAGTTGAAGTGGATTTAAGGTGGCTTGAGGGAGACCTTGCAGGATTGAATTTGCATAATCAAAATGCGGTATGATTAGTGCCTGATAGATGGTTCTGAAATCGTCAGGTGCAAGCAGGGATCTTAGATGTCTAAGGGATCGGATTTTATGGCATACCGCTCTTACAATGTTTCCTATGTGCGCCTTCATATCCAAGTGCTGGTCTAAGGTCACGCCAAGGTATCTGATAGTGGGCTGGGTCTTGAGATCTGCATCCTTCACTTTTATGAAAGACGGAGCAGTGAAATTTCGATTCCTTGTAATAAATAAAACCTCCGTTTTCTTGTGTTGGATCCTAAGGTTTTGGGATTGCAGCCAGTTAGAAACTTCATTTATGCAGTTTGTTATAGGTGTGAGGTTGGGTTTCTCTGTTGCAAAAGGCACGTCATCAGCGTAAATAAGGCAAACAGGAGGATCGTTTTATTTATTTATTTAGTTGGTTTTATATACCATTTTTTTGCAAGGCAAAACGGTTTACAATGAACAAGTAGTAACATTTATATGGAACAGTTAGAACTATGTACCGTTAACTGGTAGAAATCTACATGGAACAAGTAGTAACTTTTTGTATGAAACAGTTGGAACTATGTACAGATAACTGGTATACAATTGAACAAGAGAATAAAATGATTATTTACAAATGGCAAGGCTGCTATCCGGTGAGGCATTGTGGTCGCCTGCTTATGGGGATTGAAGGACTAGAAAAAGGGGACTGTTACTTCTGGAGAGAGATCTGCAATTGTGAGTATAAATTTCTGTGAATTTTCTGAAAGGAAATCTTTCTATTAAAGCTAATTAAACTGTGAACCCACTATTTTTTGTTAAATCAGTCAGGGCCTAGTAGCAGAAGTTTAAATTTAAATTTAAAACACAGAAGAGAGCTTTCTGGTTACATTTCATACCCAGCAGAGAGCTTGTAGTTTAAATTTAATAGTCACTCAGGGCCTAGCATCAGCAAAGAAATTTTAGTTTAAATTTAAAACAGAGAAGAGAGCTTTCTGGTTAAATTTAGAACCCAGCAGAGAGCTTGTAGTTTAAATTTCATAATAAGTTAGAGCCTAGCAGCAGCAAAGAACTATAATTTAAATCAAATCAGAATATAGCTTACCTCAGCAGCACAGGACAGGGTACTGTGTAGCAGCCCTCTTTTAATAAGTGTTTATAGGTATTTACACATATTAAAAGACAGAAGGTGCTCTCAGGTGAAGCTCGTTACCCAAATCAGTCATACACTAAGGACCTGAGATTAATTAAGCTTCAGGTGAACAAGGTTTATTAAATGTATTAGGTACAGTTTTATTAGAATAAATATCCATAGCAACCCTTAGTAAGTAAAGAACTTAAAGATCTAAACACAAACTTAAAACTAAGATGCAGACAACAGTCCAGCAGTGAGATGGGGGCTTTCCAGTCTTTTGCATTGAGTGTCACATGTATGATTTTCTTCCAGTTGGTGAGAGGTCTTACATGTGCACTAGGTGCAAGGAGCTCTTTGCTCTCAGGGAATGAGTCTGTTCTCTAGAGGCTAGAGTAGCAGACTTGTTAAACATAAGACAGACAGAGAGGTACATAGATGAGACCTACAGGGATATAGTCCTGAAGTCCCATCTCCAGTCTGGCAGCATCCCTGTTGCCATGGAGGAGAGAGGTCACGTGACAGGAGAGCATCACCCTGGTGTGGCAGGAAGTGATCCTGTAACTAGGACCTGTCCTCCAGGTGATGTAAAACCTTCTCACACCGAGGAATTTTCTCTAGGGCCATGTGCCCATGAGGGAAGGGTTAGGACAGCCATTATAGTTGGTGATTCGATCATTAGGCATGTAGATAGCTGGGTGGCTTGTGGACGTGAGGATCGCCTGGTAGCATGCCTGCTGGGTGCGAAGGTAGCGGACCTCACACACCACCTACATAAGGTCTTAGATAGTGCTGGGGAGGAGTCTGCTGTCTTGGTACATGTCAGTACCAATGACATAGGAAAATGTGGTAGGGAGGTTCTGGAGGCTAAATTTAGGCTTTTAGGTAGGAAGTTGAAATCCAGATCTTCCAGGGTAGCGTTCTCCAATAAGCTTCCTGTTCCACGCGCAGGACCCAAAAGGCAGGCAGAGCTCCGGAGTCTCAATGCATGAATGAGACAATGGTGCAGAGATGAGGGTTTTGGGTTTGTTAGAAACTGGGGAACATTTTGGGGAAAGGAGGGGCTCTTCCGAAGGGATGGGCTTCACCTTAACCGGGATGGAACCAGGCTGCTGGCATTAACCTTTAAAAAGGAGATAGAGCAGCTTTTAAACTAGATAATAGGGGAAAGCCGACAGTCGCCCAAGAGCGGATGGTTCGGAAGAATGTATCCTTGAAGGATACTAACAAAAGCAGAGAGGTTCCAAAAAAGAGTAAAGTAGCCCAAATGCCCTCGAGTATGGAGCAGACAGAGCTTAAAGATCCTAAATTACCCATGTCTACCAATAGCCAAATTAATATGAATAAAATATAGTATCTAATATGCTTGTATGCAAATGCTAGAAGTCTAAAAAAATAAGATGGGAGAGTTAGAATATATAGCACTAAATGAGAAGTTAGATATGACTGGAATCTCAAAGACATGGTGGAAGGAGGACAACCGGTGGGACACTGTGATACCTGGGTACAAACTATATCGTAATGATAGAGCTGATCAAATTGGTAGAGGGGCTGTGCTCTATGTTAGAGAGGGCATTGAGTCAGAAAGGATTAAATTTCGCAGGAAGCAAAATTTGCTGTAGAATCTCTATGGATTGAAATTCCATGTAAAAAGGGGAAGGTAATGGCAGTGGGGGTGTACTATCGACCGACTGGCCAGAATGAACAAATGGATGATGAAATGCTCAAAGAAATCAAGGAAGCTAACAAATGTTACAGTGCAGTAATAATATAGTAACATAGTAACATAGTAAGTGACGGCAGATAAAGACCAGCATGGTCCATCTAGTCTGCCCAGCAAGATGGCAAGAGTAGGTGCACCAGTCGCTCTGTGCAGGCCACCCCTCCCCATGTTTTTGTTTTTGTTTAGGGGTGAAGCCACCACTCCATGTAGGACACCCTTATTTGTTGAGACGCTAGATAGTTCAGAAGTTAGATGGTACCGTTTATTTTGCTTTTATCCTGTTGCTATAAAGGGATCCACTGTGTTTGTCCCATGCCGTTTTGAATTCCATCACCGTGTTTGCCCCACCACTTCCATCGGGAGGGCATTCCAAGCATCCACCACGTTTTCAGTGAAGAAATATTTCCTGACATTGCCTTTCAATTTACCACCTTGCAGCTTCATGTTATGCCCTCTAGTTTTACAGCTTCCCCGTCTTTGGAAGAGGTTTGTTTGTTCATCATTTCTCTTTAAGTATTTAAAGGTCTGAATCATATCTCCCCTGTCCCTCCTCTCCTCCAAAGTGTACATATTTAGGTCTTCAAGTCTTTTCGCATAAGGCTTCTGACGCAGGCTCCAAATCATTTTGGTCGCCTTTCTCTGAACAGTTTCCAGTCTTTTTACATCTTTTGCAAGATATGGTCTCCAAAACTGAAAACAGTATTCCAAGTGAGGCCTCACCAGTGACTTGTACAGTGGCATAAGTACCTCTTCCTTTCTGCTGGTAATCCCTCTTTGTATGCAGCCCAACATCCTCCTGGCTTTTGCCACCGCCTTGTCGCACTGTTTTGCCACCTTGAGATCATCAGAGATAATCACACCAAGGTCTTTCTCCTGAACCGTGTATACCAACCTCTCAACCCCTATCGTGTACTTTACCCATGGATTTCTGCTACCCAAGTGCATGACACTGCACTTTTTCACATTAAATCGTAGTTGCCAAGCATTAGACCAGTCTTCCAGCTTTTGTAGATCTTTCCTCATGTTAACCACTCCCTCGGGGGAGTCCACTCTGTTGCAAATTTTTGTGTCATCTGCAAAAAGACAGACTTTTCTATTCAGTCCTTCAGTAATATCACTCACAAATATATTGAACAGTGCCGGGCCCAGGACAGAACCCTGAGGCACCCCGCTAATCACCTTCCTCTCATCCGAGTGAGCTCCATGTACCATCACCTTCTGTTGTCTGTCAGTCAACCAATTTCTAATCAAGTTTACTATCTTGGGACCCATCCCCAAGCTACTGAGTTTATTGACAAGCCTCCTATGAGGAACAGTATCAAAGGTTTTGCTGAAATCCAGATAGATGACATCCATTGCATGCCCCAGATCTAGTTCCTTGGTCACCCAATCAAAAAACTCAATCAGATTTGTTTGGCAAGACCGTCCTTCAGTAAAACCATGTTGCCTTAGATCTTGCAACCTGTTGGTTTTGAGAAAGTTCACTATTCGCTCTTTCAGGAGCACCTCCATTACTTTTCCTGCCACCGAGGTAAGGCTCACAGGCCTGTAATTTGACACTTCTTCCCTGTCACCACTTTTGTGTAGAGGTACAACATTAGCCATTCTCCAGTCCTGAGGAATGACTCCTGTTTCCAAGGATCTGTTGAAGACATCCTTTAACGGTCCTGCAAGAACCTCTCTGAGCTCTTTCAGTATCCTGGGATGTATCCCATCTGGTCCCATGGCTTTGTCCACTTTCAGTTTAGCAAGTTGTTCTAACACCTCATCTTCTGTGAATGGTGTGGTATCTACTTCATTCCTATTTTTATATTTGGGAGTCACAGCTGGTCCATCTCCAGGATCTTCTTTAGTAAAAACAGAGCAGAAGTATTTGTTTAGCAATTTTGCTTTTTCAGTGTCACTTTCCACGAGTCCTTTCCCAGCACTTCTGAGTCCTGCAATTCCAACTCTGATCTTCTTCCTTTCCTGAATATACCTGAAAAAGGTTTTGTCTCCACCTTTAACATCTTTAGCCATCTTTTCCTCTGCCTTTGATTTTGCTATCCTTATTTCTCCTTTTGACTATTTGAGCTTGATCCTGTATTCATTTCTGTGTTCTTCTGTTTGCAAGCTTTTGAATTTTGCGAAAGCTGTATTTTTTGCCTTTATTTGAGCAGCCACCTCTTTGGAAAACCAAATAGGTTTCCTTCTCCTCTTGTTTTTATTTATTTTTCTTACATATTTATCTGTTGCACCTTTTATTGCCGCCTTTAGTTTAGTCCATTGCAATTCCACTTCCCTTATCTCCTTCCACCCCATCATCTCCTCCTTTAAGTACTCGGCCATTTTATTGAAGTCAGTGTTTTTGAAGTTTAGGACTTTGAGCTTGCTATGATTGGCCTGTACCATGGCTTTTATCTCAAAGCACACCATGTGATGGTCGCTGTTGCTCACAGGGGCACTCACGCAGACATTCGACATGTTATCACTGTTGGTGAGCACTACATCCAGCGTTGAGCTTTCCTTGGGTGGTTCCATCACCATTTGTCTAAGTAATGCATCTTGGAGAGCATCCACAATTTTTTTGCTTCTTTCCAGATGTGCAGAAGGAGTAATCCAATCCACATCAGGTAGATTAAAGTCACCCAATATGATTGCTTCTCACTTTGTTGCTATCTTGGCAATATCTATAATCAATTCATTATCTCTCTCTTCAATTTGAGTCGGAGATCTGTAGACTACAGCAATATGGATGACAGTGCCATCTCCTCTTTCCAATGCAATCCAGAGCGCTTCTTCTTTTTCCCATGTTCCCTGCATTTCAGTAGCTTTAATACTGCTTTTGACATACAAGGCTACTCCTCCTCCTTTTCCATTTTCTCTGTCTCTGACCCAGTCGATATCGGGATAATTGAAATGGGTGATTTCAATTATCCCGATATCGACTGGGTCAGTGTCACGGAAGGACATGCTAGGGAGATAAAGTTCCTAGATGAAATAAATGACTGCTTCTTGGAGCAGCTGATTCATGAACTGACCAGAGGGGAAGCCATATTAGACCTAGTCCTTAGTGGAACACCAGATCTAGTACAAGAGATAAGGGTGTTGGGGCCACTTGGCAATAGTGATCATAGTATGATCGCCTTTGATTTAATTAGAGGAAGAGGGATAGTAAGGAAATCCACAGTACTACCTTGTAACTTTCAAAAGGGAGACAATGATAAAATGAGGAAAATAGTTAAGAAAAAACTAAAAGGAGCAGTTGCAAAGGTTAAAGACTTGGGTGTTGTTGAAAAATACTATCTTTGAAGCCCAGACCAGCTGTATTCCACGCTTTAAGAAAACTGGAAGTCCAAAAAACTGCCAGCATGGCTTAAAGGTGAGGTCAGAGAGGCTGTTGTTGCCAAAAAAGCATTTTTCAGGAAATGGAAAAAAGAGCCGAACTATGCAACCTGGAAACAGCACAAGCACTGGCAAGTCAATGCAAGGCATTGATAAGGTAGACAAAGGGAGAATTTGAGAAGAAGCTTGCTGCGGGAGCAAAAACGCAAACTAAAGACTTTTTCAAGTACATTTGTAGTAAGAAACCTGTGAGAGAGTTGGTTGGTCCATTAGATGATAGAGGGGATAAAGGGGCACTAAGAGGCGACAAAGCGATAGCGGAGAGACTGAATGAATTCTTTGCTTCGGTCTTTACTGAGGAAGATGTAGGGATGTTACCCATGACTGAGTGGTATTTAAAGGTGCGTTAGAATTGAAGGAAATATCGATACATCGGGAATATATATTACAACTATTAGATAAACTGAAGAGTAGCAAATCGCCTGGGCCGGATGGTATACATCCAAGGGTGTTGAAAGAACTGAAATATGAGATTGCAGAACTGCTATTAGTAATCCATGAACTATCATTAAAATCATCTCTAATACCTGAAGATTGGAGGATTGCCAATGTAACACCAATTTTTAAAAAGGGTTCCAGGGGTGATCCGGGAAACTACAGACCGGTGAGCCTAACGTCAGTACCGTGAAAAAAGGTAGAAACCATCATAAAGAATAAAATTACTCAGCATGTAGATAGTCATAGCCTAATGGGAGACAGCCAACATGGCTTTAGACAAGGAAGATCTTGTCTTAATAATCTGTTTTGTTTTTTTTGATGGTGTGAATAAACAGGTGGACAATGGTGAGTCTGTTGATATAGAGTATCTGGACTTTCAGAAAGCCTTTGACAAGGTCCCTCATCAGAGACATTTGGCAAAACTAAAGAGTCATGGGATAGGAGGGAGTGTACTACTGTGGATCAGGAACTGGTTAAAAGATAGAAAGCAGAGGGTAGGGCTAAATGGCCAATTTTCCCAATGGAGAAAGGTGAATAGTGGTGTACCCCAGGGATCTGTGCTGGGTGCGCTGCTTTTTGACATATTCATAAATGACCTGGAAAGTGGAATAAAGAGTGAGGTTATCAAATTTGCAGATGACACAAAACTTTTTAAAGTTGTTAAAACCCAAGAGGATTGTGGAAAATTGCAAGAGGATCTTGATAAATTGGAAGACTGGGCATCAAAATGGCAGATGAAATTTAATGTGGACAAGTGCAAAGTTATGCACCTAGGGAAGAACAACCCAAACTATGCTTACACGATGCAAGGTTCCACATTAGGAACCACCACCCAGGAAAAAGATTTAGGCGTCATTGTGGATAACATGTTAAAACCCTCGGCCCAGTGTTCAGCGGCGGCCAAGAGAGCAAATAGAATGCTAGGTATCATAAGGAAAGGAATGGAAAATAAAACAAAAGATATTATAATGCTGCTATATCGTTCCACGGTGAGACCGCATCTTGAATATTGTGTGCAATTCTGGTCGCCGTATCTTAAAAAGGATATAGCGTTATTAGAAAAGGTTCAGAGAAGAACCACCAAATAGTAAAGGGGATGGAAGGATACTCCTATGAAGAAAGGCTAAAAAGGTTAGGGCTCTTTAACCTAGAAAAGCGGCGGCTGAGGGGAGATATGATGTAAGTCTATAAATTAATGAACAGAGTGGAACGGGTAAACGTAGATCAATTGTTTACGTTATCAGAATATAGAAAGACTATGGGACATGCAATGAAGCTACAGGGTAAGCTATTTAAGATTAATAAAAGAAAATATTTTTCCACTCAACGTGTAATCAAACTCTGGAATTTGTTACCGGAGGATATAGTAAAGGATGTTAGTGTAGCTGGGTTTTAAAAAGGTTTAGACAAGTTCCTGGAGGAAAGGTCCATAAACCATTATTAAGAAGGGACCCAGGATATCACTGCTTGACCCAGTACAAGCATTGTGGAACCTGTGTCTTTTGGGGAAACTGTTAGGTTCGTATGACCTAGATTGGCCACTGTTGGAAACAGAATACTGGGCTTGATGGACCTTGGTCTTACCTAGCATTGCATATCTTATGTTCTTATGTTCTTATTGAGTTGTGAGGGGGGGGGTGCTCTTGTGTGTGGTTTGTGGCAGTGTCTGTGTCTGTGTTGAAGTGCTCTTTAAAAAGAAAGGTCTTAATATGTTTTTTGAAGAGGGTGTGGGATTGGAGGGCCTGTAAGGTAGGGGGTACTTTGTTCCAGTTGGTGGGGGCATAGAATTGGAAGGTTCTTGTGCAGGTGCGTTGTGATTTCTTGGAGCTCTGTGTAGGTAGGAGGAGGAGATTTGCTGTGTTTTGGTACTGAAGTCAGCTGTTGTAGGGGTGTTCTATTAGTAGTTGTAGCTGTTCGGCTGTGGTGTTGAGAAGGGCTCTATGTGTGAGGACAATAGTCTTAAACCTGATACGGGATGAGATAGGTAGCTAGTGTAGGGATTTCAGTAAGGGTGTGATGTGGGTGTGCCTGGTTGCTCCAGCAATGAGTTGTGCAGCTGTGTTTTGAGCCAGCTGGAGGGGGGCAAAGGTGGTCTTGGGTAGTCCTTGTAAGATGAGTTGTAGTAGTCGAGGAGAGGGGTGATTGATGCTTGACAGACTGTGTGGAAGTTATTATGGGGTAGAAGAGGGCGTAGGTTGTGGAGAATTCTGATTTTGTAATAGGTACTCCTGGTGGTGTTTAGTATGTAAAGCTGGAAGTTCAAGAGGTGGTCCAAAGGTTACACCAAGGTACTTGATCTGGGGTTTAACCTGGATTTCAGTGTTGCCCAGTTTGATGCTGTGTGAGGGATTAAAGCTGGGCTCTCTGGATATGTGAAGGAGCTCTGTTTTGTTCAGATTGATTGTGAGATTGTGTTGTTGTAGCCATGCGGTGACTTCAGTGAAGCAGGCTGCAAGTGTGGAGTAATCAGGAGAGGTGGTGTTGAATGGGGTGAAGAGCATTATATCATCCGTGTAGATTTGGTATTCAAAAAGAGGCTCTTGAGGATGTGACAGAGGGGTCTGATGTATATGTTGAAGAGGAGGGAGGAGAGGGCTGATCCTTATTTATTTATATATTTATTTAACTTTTTTATATGCCACCTTTCAGAATCTCAAGGCAGTTTACATGGAACAGAACTTCGTTTGCATAGAACAGTTTACAACTATATACAGCTTTACATATACAGCAATGTTTACTGAGTTTACATTTAACTATTTACATAAAATTTGTGCTCTGCTTGGAGCCTAGGGTTCGGAGTGTTGGGAGGTGGCAGTCCATTACAAAGATGGTGGGGTATGGAAGTATTCCATAAATGGGGGCGTTTTCAAGAGCTTCCTGAAGGTAGAAACGCCTGTGGTTGCTCTAAGTGGTTGGGGTAGGGAATTCCAGAGGGCGGGTGTGAAAAGTTCGAAGGCTCTCTTTAGAGTATTCTGGAATATTCCTGTGTGGGATCTGAAGCTTGCGAGTGAGTCTTGATGCTGTGTTCTTCGTTATATGTTGTCGGGAGTTTTTTGGATTAGTTCCTTTAGGCAACCAGCCGATTGGTTATGTTGAATTTTGAATGCCAGCATTATGTTTATTTTATTCTGGAGATAATGGGAAGCCAGTGAAGGGATTCGAGGATGGGGGGTGATGTAGTCGTGTTTGCTGGATCTTGTTATTAAATGGGCTGCTGCGTTCTGTGCTAGTTGTAGGGCATGGATTGAGCTTTTCGGTAGGCCATGTAGGATTAGGTTGCAGTAGTCGAGGAGTGGTGTGATAAGCGCTTGACACACAGTTCAAAAGTGGTTCTGCTCAAGTAGGAGATGTAGGTTTTGTAAGTATTTCATCTTATAGTATATTTTGGAGGTGGTCTTGTTGATGTGGGTCTGTAGATTGAGTCTCTGGTCGAGGTGAATTCCTAGGTATCTTACCTTCTTTTTTACGGGGATTAATCTGGTTCCAATTGTTATGTTGTCTGGGGGTTTGAATGTGGAGTTCTTTGTGATGATAAGGGCTTCTGATTTTTTATAGTTGATCTCGAGGTTCTTTGATGTTAACCATTCAGTTATTGCTGTCATACAGGATGAAATGGTGGAGTAGTCGGGTTTCTTTGTGTCTATTGTGGTGTAGATCATTAGATCGTTTGCACATAGGTGGTAGTGAATGTTGTAGGCTTGAATTATTTTTCAAACTGGTTGTTGTTACAGGTTGAATAGTAAAGGTGAGAGGGATGATCCTTGGGGAAGGCCTTGTTTGGTGAGAAGGGTCTCGATACATTATAATTAATCTTGACTTGGGATTTCTTGTTGGTAAGGTAAGAGCGGAACCATGCCAGGGGTGTGCCACTTACCCCTATTTCAATTAGCCTAAATAATAGTAGAGTGTGGTGATTTATTGAGTCGAAGGCAGCTGTTATGTCGATGAAAATGAGGACAAAGACATTTTTGATGTCTTGTGGTACTCCTTGGGGGAGGGTGAATGGTGAAGAGGATTGGTTTCCAATTCTCACTTGTTGGGTTCATTGGGAGAGGTAGGAGTGAAACCATTGTAGTGGAGTGCCTTGGATGCCAATGGTGTTGAGTTGGTTGATGAGGGTCTGGTGAGATACTGTGTCAAAGCTGTGGATATGTCGAGGAATAGTAGGATGAAGCCTGAGCGGGGTTTCTCTGTCCCAGTTATGAGAGTATTAAGGAGGGAAGCAAGGAGGGTTTCCGTACTGTGGAGTGGGAGAAATCCATGCTGGTTGCTGTCGAGTGGGGCGAAGTTGTCCAAGTGCTCCTGAAGCTGGATTTCTACTGCTTTTTCGATGATTATAGAGAGGAAAGGGACACTGGCAATGTGTCTGTAGGATGCAGGTGAGGTGGGATCAAGGTTGGGTTTCTTCGGGAGGGGCCTTATGGAGGCTTTTTTGAGCGATGAGGGGAGGTAGGCTTGGTTGAGGGAGGCGTGAAGAACTGTGGAGATAAGTGGAAGCATCAGGGTCTTTGTCTGCTTGATCCATGTTACTGAGCATGGATCTAGGGGGGGAAGTGGTGGCATTGATGTGAATGATGATGTTCTGGATTTCCTCTGGATGGACATCTCGGAAAGAGGTTTGGGTTGCGAAGATGGTGGACGGAATGGTTAAGGTAGAGGTGGCAGAGTGGCTGTGTTTAATTATAAGAAAATCTGCCATCACTTGTGGGTGGATGATGTCTTCTTGGGGGGGGGGGCTGTGCTGGGTCATTTGTGAAGCTTCTGATGAGTTGAAAGAGTTCTCTGGGCTTATTTATGACACAGAGTAGTAGGTTGCTGTGGTGTTCCCACTTGGCATTGAGAGTTCTGGTAGAGTATGCTGTAAGTTGTTCACTGTAGATGGTCAGCAGTTGTGGGTCTTTGGTTTTTCTCCATCTCTGTTCTATTTTTCTAAGTAGGTGCTTCTGATTTTTGAGGTAGGGGCATGGTTCCAGGGGGTTTTGGGATGTTTGTGTTGTGGAGCTTGGGAGGCTGTGGTGATGATGGTGTTCCAGGTCTGAATGAGGAGATCAAGGTCTGAGTGTTGAAAGGCTTGCTTTAATTGAGGAATGGTTTGGTGGATGAAGGTTTCCTCATGGAAGTTTGTGAATCTTCTTGTTGTGTGAGGTTTGGGTAGTGTGGGATGTTTGAGTTGGAGGTTGAGTAGGGTGAAGGAAATGAGGTGGTGGTCGGACCATGGAACTGGAGTGGATGAGGGGGTGATTGAATGGGGGGAGGAGAGTAATTCGTTGGGTAGGAAGAGCATGCCCAGGGTTCTTCCTCTTTGGTGAGTGGAGGTCTTGATGATTTGGGTGAATTGGAGGTCACTCATGGCTTGGAGAAAGGCGCTGCTGTGAGTGGAGTCAGCTCAGGGGAGGTTAAGGTCTTCAAGAAGAACAAGGTGTTGTTGGTGTGGGACAATGGAGCAGACTACCTCAAGAAGAGAGTCGAGTTGGTCTGCCTTGTGGTGTGGAGCTCTGTATACGAGGCATATAGTGAGGCATTTGTTGCTTATGAGGATGTCGATTCCATGAGAGGATGTTGTGCTGGTGGTGGTGAAACAAGGTTGTTTGTTGGAGAGGATGCAGACTCCTCCTCCTCTGCTGTTAGTTTGTGGCAGTTGTGGATGTGGTAGGTGTTGGTGTTGAGTTGGTTGAGAAGTACATTGTCCGTCTCGCTGAACCAGGTTTCAGTGATGCAAAGGAGGTCAATTGCGTTGTCGGTGATGTGGTCAGCAAGGGTTTTCAGGTCAGATAATGCCACCATCATGAACACGATAAACAGGCAGCCAGCAAGGTCAGGGTGGGTGATGGAGCTGCTTAGGTGGTTAGTGTTGTTGAGCCTGGAGCTGAATACATACATAACAGCTAGCCACCTCCCAGATGAAAATAACATGATTGCTGATGTTCTCTCCCACTTCCAGCTGCAATGCTTCAGGCAATTGACCCCGGCAGCAACCCATCGGGTGACCAATATGCCAGCAGAGTTGTGTAACATTGGATATGGAGCACCAGGAGAATGCTGAGGTCATCTTTATTGGACAGCACCTGGAAGGCGTATTGGAGAATCTGAGTCAAGCTGCAAACCTTCACCGAGCAATGAGACTTCAGCCCATTATGGAGAGTATCTGTAGGGCAATTGCTTGAATTCATTATGTGGTGAAAGAGAGAGGGGACTTCACTTCACCATGTCAAACTGCTGCTGGCAGATGTGGCATTCTTTCTGAAGTTCGGTGGGTGGAGGGATATCACCAAAGAGTTCATTGTAAAGAAGGTCATGGAGGGCTGGGCCAGAGAGTCCACACTGCTGCTGGATGGGCACAGACTGGTTTCGCTTGGCATGATGAGGGCAACCATCTTGTGGGTGCCTGAGATTGCAAGGGACGGTTTCAGAGATAGATTCTTCAGGGTGGCCCTGCTAATTATGTTTTTTGGCGCCTTCAGGATGAGCGAGGTCATCCCGAGATCTAGGACAGATGCAATGGGCCCTGCCATTAAGGCAGCAGATGTCACAATGGGGGAGTACAAGATCAAGCTGCTGCTAAGAGGATCAAAAACAGACCAGGGACACAGGGGACGGATGGTGTGACTCCATGCCGTCCACATCAGGGACTTGTGCCCAGTAAGGGTAATGAGGTAATATTTGCAAGTATGGCCCTCAGGAGAAGGGGCATTGTTGTGACGCCAGGATGGCTCCTGTCTGTCACAGATCCAATTTAAGGTGTTGTAGCACCGGGCTCTGAAAAGAGTTGAATTCAACACATCCAACATGACCCTATATTCATTTAGAATAGGTGCGGCTACCATTGCACATGGATTGGGTTTCGGGACTCTCAGATATAGAACATCGGAAGATGGGTGTCTGATAGGTTTAGGCTATATGTATGGCCATAGATCCTGAGTTAGTCATCATGCTGCATCTGGGTGGCAGTGACCTAGTGTCCACCAAAGGCATTGACTTGATTATAAAAATCAAGAGGGATGTCGCTTGGATACGCGCTGAGTTGGGGAAGTCATCATCTGGTCCCAGATACTCCCCCGCAAATAATGGGTCAGTGCCATCTGTCCTGGGGGAATTGAGCAAAGCAGGAGGAAGTTGAACATGGAGGTGAGGAATTTTGTCAAGGCCCAGGTGGGGGGGCGGTGATCAAACTTGAGGGCATCTTAGCAGGGGCAGCGGTTGTGTATAGCAGGGATGTCGTCCACCTGAATGAGATTGGGTTGAACGTATTCAATACAGGCCTGCAGAAGGTGGTCGGCTTGGTACTCACATTGGGGGAGTCAGGACATAGTCCTCCTAGTGGCGGGACTTCACCGACAAAAAAGTGGGAGTAGGAGGGGCAGCTCAGGTATCGGGCGGGGGTGCCTGGGCTCGCCAATGGGAGGTCAGGTACTAAGGACAGGGGTGCCTGGGCTCAGTGCCAAGGGACAAGAACACACGTAACTTTGGACGCCGACACAGAGCGTCAGCGGCACTGAAGAGCTATGCACAGGCCATGGTGCCGGGCCTAGGGCAAAAGACTGGCATCAGGATTATGGGATTATGGAACTCCTCTGTGCTGGGAGGAGGGGATGCATGCTATAGTTGTGATTTGCTACCAATTGAGATGTTGTAACGTTTGGGGGCACTGCTATGCAAGCTATGTCCTGTTATCTCCACAAATAAAGATGGTTGCACCGAGAAAGCAATGTGGTATGTGTTATTCGTTTTTGCATTGTCTTAATGTCTTTTCTGAGATATTTCCTCATTTCTTCTTTAAACAGAACCATTGTTGGGGGATTCTGACACCATGGAGCTTTATTCATATCTACCTTGAAATTTACTCTTTTTCATAGACCCATATCCAGCACTCAGGAATCATCAATGAATCCCTCCATCAGAATCTGGGGGGCCTACAGTACATTTTTCATCCAGGGACTGAATGGGGGATCGTACATATGGCAGGACACAGAACTGCTACTGAGCCACTGGGTTGGCCCAGTTACCAACTGTAATGTCTTAACTACCCTGCCGAAGTTGTCAAACCTCCAGCATGTCATTGTACACTTAACAAGTTCATTATAACATGTTTTCAAACTTCTCCCTGATTAACATTATTTTCATATTTTTGGCTATTTGATTGCCTGATGGGTTTGAAAGGTTAGCAGATGGTGTTTTCATTGCTGATGAATGAGAAGGTTAAAGGGCGAGCGTGTAACTCTTGCTAACTAATGGAACCCCATGAGGGAGACTGTACTACTCAAGGCCCGTAATGAAAAAGAAGAATTGTTCGGTTGTGACTGTTGATGGAAAGGTTTTGTGAAATCTATAGACTTGCAAAATGCCATTTCTCTTTGTCTTCTTCTTGAGTACATGCAGCATTAGAGCTAACACAGCTGTCTTTGAGAACAGGCGACTGTGCCAATCTCCAGATGAGTCCTAAGAATATTACAAATCTCTTGCATCATGAACATGCAGTATTATTTCAATGCAGCTGACATTTAAAGTGTGAAAATAAAATAAAGATGCACAAGTTTGAAACCTGGAAGCAGTAATGTCAGATGAAGGCTTCAAACCATATTGCCGTCTCTAGTCATTCTCACCTCGTGGCTTTAAATCTTTCCTAACTGAATTTCTTTTCTGTGTTCTGCCATTCAATACAGACTACCTGTGCCCCCTTCCCCAAGGGGTAACCTGTGCAAAGTGGCAGTTATAAGCCTAGCCACCTTACTGGACAGACTGGATGGGTCACGTCGGTCTTCAGCTATTGTCATTACTACGTTACTATGAGTACATGTCGGGAATATACTTCTCTACATTAAGAATCAGCGATGCTCTGCTTTAAATATTCTGCTCTGTGTAGCCCACCCCCTTCTATGACAACCATGGAACACTTCAGTAATTTCATATTTCTTTCATTATAATGCTTGAAACTCATTGTACATATCTTAAAGTTTAATGTACGAGCATATATATGATTGTGTTCTGCTGTATCCCTTAAGCTCTGTTGATTTCATCTGCTTTGTATATAAGTTTATGTTTGCTGTATCCTATAAGTTCTCTTTATTGTCAACCACTTTTACCCAGCAAAAAGTGGTATAAAAAACAGTTAAATAAATAAATCAATCAATCCCACTATTGATGGCTTCAAGCTGGAAGTCTTAGGGGGATCTTTTAATAAAGGGTGCAAGCTCTCAGTACGTGTTCTGGCAGGCGCTGAAGGTATGCTGGGACAGATGTTGACAGCTAGCGTGGGGCCCTGACAGCTCAGGCCTATTTCTGCACTAGCTGTGAATCATGCATTGGGGTGGTAAGAGGGCAGGTTAGGGGTACAGAGCGAGCGTGATAAATTGGAAGACTGGACATTCAAATGGCAGATGAAATTTAATGTGGACAAGTGCAAAGTTATGCACCTAGGAAAGAACAACCCACACTATGGTTACACAATGCAAGTTTCCATATTAGGAACCACCACCCTTGAAAAAGATTTAGGCGTCATTGTGGACAACACGTTGAAGCCATCTGCCCAGTGTGCAGCAGTGGCCAAGAGAGCAAATGGAATGCTAGGTATCAAAGAAAGGAATGGAGAATAAAACAAAGGATATTATAATGCCTCTGTACCGTTCCATGGTGCGACCGCACTTTGAATACTGTGTGCAGTTCTGGTAACCACATCTTAAAAAGGATATAGCGGAATTAGAAAAGGTACAAAGAAGGGCCACCAAAATGGTAAAGGGGATGGAAGGATACCCCTATGAGGAGAGGCTTAAAAGATTAGGGCTCTTCAACCTGGAAAAGAGATGGCTGAGGGGATACATAATAGAGGTCTATAAATTAATGAATATATTGGAACCGGTAAACGTAGATTGAATCTTTATGCCATAGATTGTTTACGTTATCAGAATATAGAAAGACTATGGGACATGCAATGAAGCTACAGGGTAAGCTATTTAAGACTAATAAAAGAAAATATTTTTTCACTCAACGCGTAATCAAACTCTGGAATTTGTTACCAGAAGATGTAGTAAAAGTTGTTAGTGTAGCTGGGTTTAAAAAAGATTTGGACAAGTTCCTGGAGGAAAGGTCCATAAACCATTATTAAAAGGGACCCGGGGTATCACTGCTTGACCCAATACAAGCATTGAGGAGCCTGTGTCTTTTGGGAAGACTGCTAGGTACTTATGACCTAGACTGGCCACTGTTGGAAACAGGATAGTGGGCTTGATGGACCTTGGTCTGACCCAGTATGGCATTTCTTATGTTCTTATGTTAACCTATTTAACACATGTGTTTTTCTACTTTGTATATTTTCCTTATTGTCTTTGAATTATTAGCCCTACTCAAACCAGGCTAAAAACTCACCTCTTTGAGGGTGTTTTTAGATCCTGATGCCCCTCACTCTCTTCTTCACCCCTTATGTGTATCTTGCTATACTCTACAGTACTCTCCAATTTTGTAATGTGCTTCATCTTGATTAGATTGTAAACTCTGATGAGCAGGGACTGTGCCTTTCATCTATATGTATAGTGCTGCAAAGGTTTTGTCTCTTACATGTCTCTGCACAGCTGTGTGTGTGCCTCGTAGCACTATAAGGTGATGATTAGTAGTAGTAGGGCTTGTCTCTTACATGTATTTGTACAGTGCTGCATACATCTTGTAGTGCTATACAAGTGATTATTAGTAGTAGTGGTAGGGCCTGTCTCTTACATGTCTCTATATAGCATTGTATATGCTCTGTAGCACTATACAAATGACAAATAGTAGTAATAGGGTCTGTATCTTACATATAAATGTACAGTGCTGTGTACATCTTGTAGCGCTATACAAGTGATTAGTAGTAGTAGTGGTAGGGCCTGTCTCTTACATGTCTCTATATAGCATTGTATATGCTCTGTAGCACTATACAAATGATAAATAGTAGTAATAGGGTATCTTACATATAAATGTACAGTGTTGTGTACATCTTGTAGCGCTATACAAGTGATAAGTAGTAGTAGTGGTAAGGCCTGTCTCTTACATGTCTTTATATAGCATTGTATATGCTCTGTAGCACTATACAAATGAAAATAGTAGTAATAGGATCTGTATCTTACCTATAAATGTACAATGCTGTGTACATCTTGCAGCGCTATACAAGTGATAAGTAGTAGTAGTGGTAGGGCCTGTCTCTTACATGTCTCTGTATAGCATTGTATATGCTCTGTAGCATTATACAAATGACAAATAGTAGTAATAGGGTCTGTATCTTACATATAAATGTACAGTGCTGTGAACATTTTGTAGCGCTATACAAGTGATAAGTAGTAGTAATAGGGTCTGTATCTTACATATAAATGTACAGTGCTGTGTACATCTTGTAGCGCTATACAAGTGATAAATAGTAGCAATAGGGTCTGTATCTTACATATAAATGTACAGTGCTGTGTACATCTTGTAGCGCTATACAAGTGATTAGTAGTAGTAGTAGTAGTAGGGTCTGTCTCTTACATGTCTCTATATAGCATTGTATATGCTTTGTAGCACTATACAAATGATAAATAGTAGTAATAGGGTCTGTATCTTACATATAAATGTACAGTGCTGTGTACATCTTGTAGCGCTATACAAGTGATAAGTAGTAGTAGTGGTAGGGCCTGTCTCTTACATGTCTCTATATAGCATTGTATATGCTTTGTAGCACTATACAAATGATAAATAGTAGTAATAGGGTCTGTATCTTACATATAAATGTACAGTGCTGTGTACATCTTGTAGCCCTATACAAGTGATTAGTAGTAGTAGTGGTAGGGCCTATCTCTTACATGTCTCTATATAGCATTGTATATGCTCTGTAGCACTATGCAAGTGATAAATAGTAGTAATAGGGTCTGTATCTTACATATAAATGTACAATGCTGTGTACATCTTGTAGCGCTATACAAGTGATTAGTAGTAGTAGTGGTAGGGTCTGTCTCTTACATGTATATGTAAAGTCCAACCAAAGAGGCAACACACACTCATGGGGAAATAGGTTCTACCGTACATGGGCCATGTTTCTGCAGTAGGCCTTCGTCAGGGGTACAAGAACCCTTAATGAGAAACATGATCATATTATGCATTAAAACAATTAAAAACAAAAGAACAATAAATAAATCATAAACAAATAATAAGAAAACAATTAAATTCATAGACTAACCATAATATAAGACGAGACTAAAAAGATATACTTCTGAGGAACAATAAGAATAGTAAGAAAATAAAACAATATATTAAATAAAACATCAGGGAAATGTAAGATATTGTACAGCTAAAAGCATATGAAAACTAAGGGCTATGTTTACTAAACGTGAATAACGCGCGTAGTATGACGTTAACGACCGTAAGTGCCGTATAACGCGCGTACCGACGTGCTAACGACCGTTAACATCATACTACGCGCGGTAACCGTAGTTAACGATCGTAAAGCTCCGCGGCGCGTTAAAACAGCGCAGAAGGTGGAGAGTGGGCGGAGAGAAGGGGTCAATGGGCGGAGAGTGGGCGGAGAGAGGCTCCCCTCATACTAACGCGCGGAGTGTCAGAGCTCACCTCCAACGCAAATGAAAACCTGTCGTTAAAGGCATTTAAAGGGAAGAGAAACCATTTACGTCAGCAATGTACAGAAAACCGGGGAAACCCACAAAACGTGAGCAGTGTGATACATGTGCACAGAACAAAATATCACATAAAACGTTAAAAATGACCACAAGAAACATTTTAAAAAGCAGAATTCAGCTGGGCAACAGTGATAGCAATGGGCAACAAGGAACAACACTCCCTGGAAAGCACCAAAATAAAAGGAAATGATGTGTGGAAGGGTCTACGCTCCGCAGACCCTTGCAAAGAGCATTACATTGTAAAGGAGCTGTCCTGGGTGTGTGGTGTAATGTTTCCCAATGATATCATTGTTGCCCAGCTTGGTTATGGGTGTGTGCCCCTTTTGTGAGGTCATTTCTGCGGTTTATGTGCACCCTTGTCTGCATACATGGTAAATGAGGCCACAGTAAACCTGTTGCAGAGCAGGGTTTCTGACTCATCAGGCCGGTTTAACTAACTCCAGGGACTGCACAGTCTCTGTGGCCACAGTGTGGTGCAACAGACACAGCCAGTGCCTGTGAGACCAGAGGGTCACAGGTTCAAATCCCAGTTGGGGCTCCTGCCAACCCAGTCCCCATAGTTCTACCCACCACTAAACAGTGATAGTAAAGACACTCCTGTAGTGCAGAGACCATACGCATGGCCTATATTTTACCACACCAAACACAGACACCAGAAACAGGCACATTACCTATAGCAGAGTCCCGCAAATGCAGTCCTGGAGGGCCCCACAACATTCCGGTGTCATGCTGCCTCTAATAAAGATGCCTGTGCTGCATAGCTATGCACCACCCCCATGGTATGCAGATGTAGCTCATGCATATTTATGAGAGACAGCATGAAAACCCGAACAGTGTGTGGAACACCAGGACTGGAGTTGGGGAACTCTGCCGTAAAGCAGCAGCCAACAGGGCCACACACCCACCCACAGGCCCCATTGGCCAATGCCAGCTGGAGAGGCAAGACATTGGGCCCTGCCTGTATCTCCCAATACTAGCAGTTGCATACCTTAGCAATGCCACCCTACACCTGGGTATATGGTACACAGCTATCAAACGTTTCCTCTGATAACTGGCAGATATCAATTCCTACGTTAAGCACATTTTGCTCATTGAGCTCCACCATAACAATCATTCTGATGTCTGCGGTGTGTGCTGCAGGTCTGGTCTCTGACAGTGTTCACAACCCTGGGGAGTGACCCCCCAACAGTCTTGTGTACCATATCCATGCCTGTACTATGCCCAGGACTGGTGTGGTGGTATGGCTGCTGACCACCTCTATAGTAGCACAATGCTGGCATAGGTGTGGGGGTGGCTGTCTGTCTATCCAGTGTGTGGTGGCTGCAAACACCTTCAACAGCCCACACTGCCAGCACTGTTGCCAGTATTGGGCTGCCAATGTGCATAATGAGGAGCAAGGTACCATGGGTATAGGCCGGACAGGGTGGCCTGGCCAGGGTGCATCTGCACAGGGCATAGGGCAGTGACAGGCACATTGTAGTGCCCGGCCACCAACTACACAGACAGGGTGACCTCAGTATATCCTGCTGAGAGATCACTCTCACCCTGACTGTGCAGTGACCACAGCATGGCTAGGCACTCCCATAGTGCTATCTAGTATTTCTCTCATGTGATACATATGGGTTTCCTTCTGGGGCCCAGTCACTGATGTATCTGCCTGCTGTGTATGCTGACATCCCAGTTCTGGGTGCAGGCATCTCCACTGGGCACTAGCAGACTGTTTGCAGCTGGTAGATGTTGTGATGGAGTGGCTTGCAGGGTGCAGTGGCTGATGGCTTGCACCAGGGGAATATCAGATAGTGGTGGGGTGCAGCATACCATATCCAGGCCTAATGTCTGTCTGCTATTGTGTTATGGCTGTGTACAGAGCTGCATTGACTGCCCTGTGGGGTGTCTGTTCCCCAGCAGGACTGGGGTTCATGTTCCCCTCTACTGCCACCGTTGCAGCACGGTAGACTGTGGATCTTTTGATAGGAGACCCTGTTTGCCTCCCTCAGCCCTGGGGGAGGGGTGTGGTGGTGGTGCATGGGGGCTGTACCTAACTGAAACAGACAGAGATGTCCAAGGTGTTCCTGCAGAAACTACCTATCTCACACAGTAACACTGCTTTGGACCTGCGCCATGGCCGGTGCTGTGGACCTAGTGCTGGGCGCCTCACTGCACCCTCAGGGTGAGCACAGTACCCGCACAATGTGACGGTGTGTAGCTGCTCTGTGCCAGTACAACACACAGTCGGTACCCCCTACCAGGCCGAGGTGCTGTGGGGGTGCATTCCCCATGGTGTGTATCTGTGGACAGCTGCTTTGCATGTGCAGTGCATCATGGGTGTGACTGGCCCAATCCAACCCTGTGAAACACCAGCACCTGCTCACAGGCTCTGATAAGCCATAGGCCATCACACGTACATCTGTTAGCATAATGCATAGGTGCAGGACGCCCTACAAAGTCTGTAATATAAGATGCCCACACTGGTAAAAACACATGTACCCACGCACGTAAGCAAACACGTACCCACGCACGAATGTATGCGCGTCGCTACGCACGTACCAACGTACGTGGCTAGGCACATTCCGAGGGTGTTTTTCTGACACCAATACTCAGCGTAACGAAAAGCATGCCTCCTCTTTCCTTCTGTAATGTACAGGGTGATGCCTGAGATAGCCTTCTGTGTTAGGCACACTGGGGGCTCGAACCCATGCTGCCTGTAACAGCGGTCAGTACCGTAACCATTGTGCTACAGCTCTGTTTCAGTGCTTTGTGTCTGTACGTCTTCTTATGGTTAACGCGCAGTAACGTGGCACGGCGCCCGGTAGCGCTCGTTAATTTTGCTAACGCGCGGTAGTGGTAACGATGTACCGCCCATGTCCTTATTTGGGGTTTCTTTCACTACCGCGGCTCCTACCGCGAACTGCACTAACGCGATTTAGTAAACATAGCCCTAAGAATCTCCAGAAGACATGCGTGCACGAACAGCATAAGTATATATGGTATATGAATTATCAAATGTATATAAATAAGTTAGAAGAACTAGGGGTATGGACTTGCTAATTATAGCAGATGAAATTTTAAAAGCATTATAAAAGTATAATGGGATGTATAAGGGATAAAAACTGTGTATATAGAGTATAACATACATCATTAGAAGATACAAACCACTAACGTCAAGGATGGTAAATACAATGATAACATATGTACATAACACGTCTCTGTATAGTGCTGTGTACACCTTACATAAGAACATAAGAAATGCCATACCGGGTCAGACCAAGGTCCATCAAGCCCAGTATCAAGCAAAGTACTTCAGGCCGGAAGGTCGGAGGTTCAAATCCCACTAGAGGACAGCAACCTTGGGCTGGAAGGACTGGGGTTTCTAGTCCCACAGGTGCTCCTTGTGGTCTTGGGCAAGCCACTTAACCCTCCATAGCCCATGTTCCCTGTAAAATAGTTATCTCCAAGTTATAATGCCCTGTTCAATGTAATTTCAGTTTGTTCAATGTAAACCGCACTGATGCAGAGTAGTGCAGTATATAAGAGAATGTAAATAAATAAATAAATATCCTGTTTCCAATCCAGGTCACAAGTACCCGACAGGTTCCCAAAAGGCATACAGGTTCCACAGTGCTTGTCCTGGGGCAAGCAGGAGATTTCCTGGGTCCTCTTTAATGATGGTTAATGGACCTTTCCCAGCTACACTACAACCCCCAGTAACAAATTCCAGAGTTTGATTATTATAGCACTATAGAAGTGATGAATAATAGTAGTCGGGTCTGCGTCTTATATGTATCTGTATAGTGTTGTGTAAGCCTTGTAGCGCTATACAAATGATGATACGTAGAAATAGTAGGGTCTGCCTCATACATGTCTCTACACAGTGCTGCATACAGCTTTGCAGCACTATACAAATGACAGTAGTAATGACAGGGCCTGTCTTTTATATGTCTCTGTATGGCACTGTGCACGCCTTGTAGCGCTATACACGTGATAAGTAGTACTAGTAGTAGAGTTCTCTTATAGCTGATATTAAGGAGGACATTAGACTATTTATACTTCCTGCAGTCAAGACCAGGAAACTGTTGTGTGTTTTGGCATCAGGACAGTCAGTCATCTATATTTACATCGATATTTGACATCTCTATCTATAGCAATCTATGTACATAGAGAGAAGATGTAATTGATTTAATCAAATTCTTCCATCCGTGGGAGAAGATTCAATAAGGACTGTGGAATGCAAGAGACCGAGACACATTGCAGGCGCTGATGAGTTCCTAGTATAGACCCAGATCTAATGTGCTGCAGCGTTAGCTAATTAGCCAGCAGCAGCTGAACTTTACATACACCTCACGGGGGCTCAGCTAATGAGCTTAACCTTCTGAAGCATTCCCAGGCTCTCACATGTATTTCGAGAAATCTTAGACATATTTTGAAAATAGTAAAACCACAGCACAAAGGTCATTTTCTAAGTGGCCTCTTCACGTGCTGCAGGAATGCTTGTATGTTACACAAGTGTAAAAAGGGAAAGTATTGTATGATTTCCCCATGGAGAATAGTTGCACACATTTAATATAATTTAATATAAATCTACTATACAGCAACATAAGCAGTGGAGAATTACATAAAACATCAGGGCAAACAGTGAAACCCACCCTAAACCATCGCACCTAACACCATATTAGCTAAATTTGTTCTTCTATACAGCAGGCACTCAGACATTTACAGTTCAGTATTTAAACTCTTGGATTTGCATTATTTTTAAACAGTGCCATGGCATTTAAATAAAATCTGTATATTCAATGCCAGTAGTCAGACACTAAGCAGTGCTGACTACCTGGAGTGGGCCAATTTTCATCTATCTGGACAGCTTATTGTGTTTTTGCTGTCTTAAGCTACGCAGATATTTATCCAGAGAGCATCATCGCTCCACCCTGGCTCAGACCCCAGACCACCCCTGTATTATTCAGATAGTGCCATGGCGGTCTCTGGTAATATTCAGCCATCTCTGGTAAAAGCCAGTGGCCTCTGATAATATTCGGCAGTCTCTGCTAATATTTGGTGGTCTCTGGTAATAGTCGGTGGCCTCTGGTAATATTCGCTGGTAATATTCAGCAGTCTCTGGAAATATCACTGGTCAACACATTTTTACAAAAGTCATGTTACTGAAATAAAAATAGTCATTTCTTATCAATTTTTATATGCTGAACACGAATATGAAAGTGAAATTGCAAAGTTGGCACTTGTTTTTTTGTAATCTACAAGAATTAATGTTTACATCACGAAATGCATGTCAATAGTAAATATAATAGGCCTTCGGTTAATACCTGTAAAAAACCAAGTCATAAACTACTTCTTAGATTTTTTCGCCTGTCTCTTGTACAGCTGTTCGGGAGCTTCTCTGGGGAGTGTCCAGCAGTAGTCAGCCAGCATTGTAGTGGACCATTATCCCTGGTATCTTTGCTCCATCGTTGCGATATCCCGGTGAAAACGTTCGCCTTTTCATCACTAACCATACCACAGTTGTCAGGAAAGAAATCGAGATGGGAATCAAGAAAATGGCTCTTTAGAGACATATTGCAGCCAACTTTCTGATACTGCATCAGCATGTCTTCTACTAGTTCCTTGTAGTTTTCTGCTCTAACATTCCCAAGAAAGTTTGTTGACACTAGGCGAAAAGCATTCCATGCTTGTTTCGCATCACCCTGCAGCAAGTTGTTGAACCGGTCATCTTTAAAAAGCTCTCAAATCTGAGGACCCACAAAAACTCCCTCTTTAATCTTTGCTTCACTGAGTCGAGGGAATTTTTCATGCAGGTATCAGAAAGCTGGCGAAGTGCGGTCCATGGCTTTCATGAAGTTTTTCATCAAACCTAGTTTGATGTGAAGGGGTGGTAGTAGGATTTTGTGAGCCTCAACCAGAGCTGGGTGCTGGATAGTCTTCTCTACAACTGTTACATTTTGTCTGCGATTCCATTCCTTCCACAAGTAGTGCCAATCCCTTGCTCGGCTATCCCACTCACATAAGAAACACATGTATTTTATATTTATTTTATTTAGCTGTATTTATTTCAGGCCGGAGGGCCAGGGGTTCAGGTCCCACCTGGGGACAGCAATCTCAGGCCGGAGGGACTGGGGTTTCTAGTCCTATAGGCACTCCTTGTGGTCTTGGGCAAGCCACTTAACCCTCCATTGCCCATGTTCCCTGTAAGTATTAGCATATGTGTCTCATATCCCCTCATGTTAAATGTATCCCCCAATTGACCACTTTGACCCAGTGAAAAGCGGGATATAAATACAGCTAAATTATATATCCCTGCTGCAGTCCCATTAAAAGGGCAACTACCTTCAAGTCACCACAGAGGTGCCAGCTGTACTTGTTATAGTTAATGGAAGTCAGTAGATGCTTTAAGTTATCGTATGTCTCTTTCATGTGGATGGCATGCGCTACTGGAATAGATGGAAGACGATTTCCATTGTTCAAAAGCACAGCCTTCAGACTCAGTTTCAAAGAGTCTATAAATAGTCTCCAGTCTTGTGGGTCATGAGTGATTTTTAAGACATTCATGAGGCTTTCAATATCGGAAGAGAATACCAGATTACTTTCCTTTCTGAAGAAAGGCTCCAACTGCTGGTGGCGCTTTCAATATGGAGTAATGTTGACATCTTCTTCTAGAAGATTCCATTGTTGGAGTCTTGATCCTAGCAATTCTGCCTTGTTCTTGGATAAATCCAAATCACGAACCAGGTCATTTAGTTCTTCCTGTGTTATTCTGTGTGGAGTTGATAATGCATCCCAGTGAAAATCTGGGTCACTGAATGCTGACGGACCAGGAGAAGAACAGGTCGGCTCACCCTTGTCCTCATCAGATGAAGCAAGAGACTATTCTGATGGAGGTTCTGGAATAGGAAGTCCCTCACCATGTGGAACTGGTCTCAATGCAGACGGAATGTTTGGGTAGACTATGCTCGACTTTTTTTGCTTCGTTATTCTGCTGGAAAGAGGAGGAACCAAGCAGAAGTAACAGTCATTTATGTGGTTGCTTGGCTCTCTCCACACCATGGGGACTGCAAACGGCATTGATGGTCTTTTGCAATTCAACCACTGTGAAAGCTGTGTTGTACATATAGCGCAGCATATATGCGGGGCCCAAGGCTTGTCTTGGTCACCAATCTTGCATCCGAAGTAAAGATGATATGCCTTCTTCAGTTGAGAAGTGATACTTTTCTTCTGGTTGGCAAATGTCACTTCCCCACAAATGTAGCAGAAGTTGTCAACAGTATTAATGCACTTTCACAGCATTACTGTTCTGTATTGTACCTAAATGGCTAAAATTATATGATTAATAAAAGCTACATGTAACAGTAGCTTAAACTGTGTTGCACAGTCTGAAATATTTTAAATGCTCAACCTTTCCGACTGCGCATAGTACACTGCTGACGTCAGATGGCTTCAGCAGCCATCTGGCAGTAGTATTGAACTGCATCAGAAAATGATGCAATCACCTCTGGATGATGTGTGCATGCTGGTATTATGCAATGTGATGCAATATTACATCATTCAAGGCTTGTTTGGGATGTTGTTGGTGTCCTACTGGATAAATTTACACAGTGAACCGTCAAAAATGAACTAAATGTAACATCTTCAAAACGAGAGGCAATAAAATGTTTTTAATGTTATATTCGTGTTCAGATCACCAAGATACTACAGAATAGGGCCTTTTAAAGTCAGTAACAATTTCAATGTTGACCAGTGTATTTGGCAGTCTCTGGTAATATTCAGCAGCCTCTGGTAATAGCAGTAATATTCGGCGGTAATATTCAGCAGTCTCTGGTAATATTCAGCAGTCTGTGGTAATATTCGGCAATCTCTGGTAATATTCGCTGGTAATATTCAGCAGTCTCTGGTAATAGTCGGCGGCCTCTCGTAATATTCGCTGGTAATATTCAGCAGTCCCTGGTTATATTCGGAAGCCCCTGGTAATATTCAGCAGTCCCTAGTAATATTCGGTGGTAATATTCAGCAGTTTCTAGTAATATTCAGCAGTCTCTGGTAATATTCGGCAATCTCTGGTAATATTCGCTGGTAATATTCAGCAGTCCCTGGTAACATTCGGCAGTCTCTGGTAATATTCAGCAGTCTCTGGTAATATTTGGCAGTAATATTCAGCAGTTTCTGGTAATATTCAGCAGTCTCTGGTAATATTCGCTGGTAATATTCAGCAGCCTCTGGTAATATTCAGCAGTCTCTAGTAATATTCAGTGGTAATATTCAGCAGTCTCTGGTAATATTCGCTGGTAATATTCAGCAGTTTCTGGTAATATTTGGCAGTCTCTGGTAATATGTCTGGTAATACTCAGCAGTCTCTGGTAATATTGGCTGGTAATATTCAGCAGTCTCTGGTAATATTCGCTGGTAATATTCAGCAAGTCTCTGGTAATAGTCGGTGGCCTCTGGTAATATTCAGCAGTAATATTGAGCAGTCTCTGGTAATATTCTCTGGTAATATTCAGCAGTCTCTGGTAATATTTGCTGGTAATATTCAGCAATTTCTGGTAATATTCAGCAGTCCCTGGTAATATTCAGCAGTCTCTGGAAATATTCGCTGGTAATATTCAGCAGTTTCTGGTAATATTCAGTAGTCTCTGGTAATATTTGCTGGTAATATTCAGCAGTTTCTGGTAATATTCAGCAGCCTCTGGTAATATTCAGCAGTTTCTGGTAATATTTGGCAGTCTCTGGTAATATTCGCTGGTAATATTCAGCAGTTTCTGGTAATATTCGGCAGCCTCTGGTAATATTCAGCAGTCTCCGGTAATATTCAGCAGTTTCTGGTAATATTTGGCAGTCTCTGGTAATATTCAGCAGTATCTGGTAATATTTGGCAGCCTCTGGTAATATTTGGCGGTGGTATTCCACTAGCATTCCTTGTGGCCTTGGGCAAGTCACTTAACCCTCCACCGCCTCAGGCACAAACTTAGGGGCATGTTTACTAAAACCCCGCTAATGTGTGGGCCGCGGTAGTGTGCGGATGCCATATAAGGAGTGGGCATTCCGTCCTGAAAAAGAAAAGCCGTGATTGACATATGCGCTAAGGTGCGTGGCGCCCATGTGTGCCCCGCACATTAGTGCATGAGGAAGCTGCGCGGGAGGCATAAGTGGCGCGCTGATGTGCATACAGAAGAGCAGAGCCACAGCACAATGGTCAAGGCACTTACCAATGGTGCAGGGATCAGGGGTTCAATCTCCCACAGTGCCCAATGAAGACAGCTGGCTGAGGCATTTAAATAATGGGCAGCATAAAGCGGCATGCTAATGTTTTCGGAGGCATTTTAATACTGGGCGGCATAAGTGGCGCGCTGATGTACAAGCAGAAGAGCAGAGCCACAGCACAAAGGGTAAGACACTGACCAATGGTGCAAGGATCAGGGGCTCAATCCCCCACAGTGCTTAATGAAGATGGCTGGCTGAGGCATTACTTTAGGAGCTAGTCCAATATTGTGTGGCATAAGGTGGTGCGCTGATGGCCATTAGGCAGCGTGCTATTGATTTAGGAGGCTTTTTAATATTGGGCGGCATAAGGCGGCGCGCTAATGTGCAAACACAGGAACAGAACCACAGCACAATGGTTAAGACACTGACCAATGGTGCAGGGATCAAGGGTTCAATCCCCCACAGTGCCCAATAAACAAAGCTGGCTGAGGCATTACATATTATTGGGAAGATTGCTTTTGGAGTCATTTTATGTTTATTTTAATCATCACTACTAGCAAACGCACTCTCAAAACGTGTTAACATAAGGTGCCCTATAAGGCACATTTTAAGGTGCACTGTCAGCCAAGGCACCCTAGAATGTTGCTTATAGGGTGCTTTAGAGGGTGCCGTATGAGGTACCGCAAGATCAGAGTACTGTTTTTTATGGCAGCACTGTGCAGTTTAAGGAATGAAAAGCATAAGTAGGTGCGCTGACAGGCAAGGAGGAGCAGCAGTGGAGCACAATGGTTAAGGCACTGACTGCTGATACAGGGGTCATGAGTTTGCTCCCCAGGGTGCCTAATACGTAAGGCTGGCTGTGGCATCAGCTTTGCATTGTACATATTTTTTCCTGCAGCACTTTATCTATATTTTATTAATTGCTGCCAGCAAACACGCCCTCACGTGCCGTAATTGAAGGTGCCGTATAAGGCACCCTATAAGGCACTCCATAGGGCACATTATAAACTGCACTGTCTGCCACAGCACCCTAAAATGTCCCCAATAGGGCACCCTATAAGTTGCATCACAGGATAATGTATAGTGCACCTTATATGGATGGGAACCATAAGGTGCCCTATAGGGCGCCCTATAAAGCACCCTCAGAGGCACCTTATGGGTACAGTACGCTGAGGATGTTTTTGCTGGCATCAAAATATGTACATTAAAAAAAGATAATGCATTGGACAACCCTATCAAATAACCCCACTGTGGGTTTGAACCCATGACCTCTGACTTCACAGGCAGTGAAGTAACCATTGGGCAACAGCTCTATAGCTGCTAACAAACCCCTGGCTGGCTGCAGAGAGCCTGCACGTCACCACACAGACAGTCTGCTGTGGTCACCAGGATAGGGTTAGCCCACCCATACCCATGATGCACTGCACATGCAAATCAGCTGTCCACAGATAAACACAAGATGGGCAATTCACCCCCACAGCACCTCGGCCTGGTAGGGGGAAGTGACCATGTGCACCCACACAGCACCTCGGCCTGGTAGGGGGTACTGACCGTGTGTTTTACTGGCACAGAGTAGCTACACACCGTCACATTGTGCGGGTACTGTGCTCACCCTGAGGGTACAATGAAGCGCCCAGCACCAGGTCCACAACACCTTCCATGACTGAAAGAGGCCATGCCGGAGGTCCAAAGCAGTGTTAATGTGTGAGATAGGTAGTTTCTGTAGAAACACCTTGGATATCTCTGACTGTCTCAGTCAGGTGTAGCCCCCTGAGCTGAGGGTGGCAAACAGGGTCTCCCATCAATAGATCCACTTTCTACCTCCCTGCAAAGGTGGCAGTAAAGGGGACCATCAACCCCTGGTCCTGCTGAGGAACAGACACCCCACAGGGCAGTCAATGCAGCTCTATACACATCCATAACACAATAGCAGACAGACATTAGGCCTGGATATGGTAAGCTGCACCCCACCATCTGCTATTCTCCTGCAGCAAGCCATCAGCCAGGGGCAGCCCAAGGGGACTCGGTGCAGGGCCTCATTTGCATAAGTGGCCTTATTTGCATAAATATTTGCATAATGCTAACATAACTAACTTTTAGTAAACATGTCTCTTAATGAGTGTATGGGATAAAGACAGACTAAAAGATTTCTACATTACTATAATCCAGTGCCAACCGCCAGGCACATTAGGAACTACTACAAACACTGCCCATTTAGAACCCATAGCAAACCCGCCGCATCCTAACAGCACTACCAGGACTCACAAAGCACCATACCCTACCTATCAAAAGGCAACACTGCAAATATTAAACCAATGCATTTCAGAGAACAATACATGACCTACTGGGGAAAGAGAACAAGTGGCAATGTCTAATAGGAATTACATAAACAGAATACCTCAGCTCAGTTACACATGCAGAACATAGACCATCACCAAACAAGGAATCACAATTTAGAAACAGGAAGGCAATAATTAAACTGGGAACCCCAAAAGCCAAACTTGCAATGTACAACACTGTAGAAATAAAACTATAAATTAATTTCCTCTTGTACCAAACAAAGCGCAGACGTTAATGATGCACATTTCCCAGAGCTTTCATATTCCAGGTAATAAATTCAAAATAAAGAGATATCTTTCTACCTTTTGTGCATTTTTTTTCAGTTGCAATTGCTCCAGCCACTTTCTTCTGGTGTTCTTCATGTTTTCTGCTAACTCTCCATCATCTGCTGTCCATTTGTCCTTTCTTCTCTCTTCTAGTTTTTTTTCCATTCTCTCTCTCTACATCTGCTTTAACATACTAATCTTTCTCCTTTTGCTCTTTCCTCATTCCTATTTCATCCACTCAAATTTTACCCCTCCATCCTCAATCCCCACTTACTCTCCCAATACCCGGCCAATTGTAGATTTTTTATCCCTCCCACACAAAATATTTTCCCCTCTCCATTTTACTCTCCCAGCCCCATCCCATTCTAATCCTCCCCCAACATCAGCTCCCTTCTAGTTCCAGCCTCACCCAGTATCCATTTCCTTCTAGTCCCTGCATCAGCCCATTTCCAGTCCTAGCCCCCCATCAGCCCATTTCCAGTCCTAGCAACCCCCCAACCCAATACCAGTCCTAGCCCCCCATCAACCCACTTCCAGTCCTAACCCCCCATCAGCCCACTTCCAGTCAGCCCCCCATAGCCCATTGCCAGTCCTAACCCCCCCATCAGCCAACAGCCCATTACCAGTCCTAACCCCATCAGCCCACCTCAAGTCCTAACCCCTCCCATCAACCCATTTCCTGTCTTAGCCCCCCCATAGCCCATTATCAGTCTTAACCCCCCCATAGCCCATTACCAGTCTTAACCCCATCAGCCCCCGCGGGCTTAACAGAGCAGCGAGGGAGAAACTCTCCCCTCGTGCTCTGAAAGCCAGCACATCTGACTGCAGCTACGAAGAGAGAGGTGATACAGGGGAGGGCAGGCTCTGCTGGGCAAGGGGGGCCCTGCGGCACACTCAATACTGCTGCGGCGGCCCCGGCAGCAGGAGAAGACAGCTTTTTTTTTTTTTAAATTTTACTTTAGGATCAGAATGTTTTTTGCACGGGGCCCCCTGAAACGCGGGGCCCTGTGCAAAAAACATTCTCGCTCAATGGACGGGCCGGCCCTGCCATCAGCCACTGCACCCTGCAAGCCGCTCCATCAAGACACATACCAGCTGCAAACAGTCTGCTAGTTAGTCCATAGTGCATGTTTCCAGTGAAGATGCATACACAGCAAGCAGATAAATCAGTGACTGGGCCCCAAAAGGAAACCCATATCTATCACATGAGAGACATACTATATAGCACTATGGGGGTGCCTAGCCATGCTGTGGTCACTGCACAGTCAGGGTGAGAGTGATCTCTCAGCAGGACATACTGAGGTCACCCTGTCTGTGTAGGTGGTGGCCGGGCACTAAAATGTCCCAGTCAGTGCTCTATGCCCTGTGCAGATGCACCCTGGCCAGGCCACCCTGTCTGACCTATACCCATGGTACCGTGCTCCTCATTATGCACATTGGCAGCCCAATACTGGCAACATTGCTGGCAGTGTGAGCTGTGGAAGGTGTTTGCAGCCACCACACACTGGATAGACAGACAGCCACCCCCACACCTATGCCAGCATTGTGCTACTATAGAGGAGTTCAGCAGCCATACCCACCAAACCAGTCCTAGGCACAGTACAGGCATGGATATGGTACGCAATACTGTTGGGGGTCACTCCCCAGGGTGGTAAACACTGTCAGAGACCAGACCTGCAGCACACACCGCAGACATCACAATGATTGTTATGGTGGAGCTCAATGAACAAAATGTGTTTAACGTAGGAATTGATATCTGCCAGTTATCATAGGAAACGTTTGATAGCTGTGTACCATATACCCAGGTGTAGGGTGGCATTGCTAAGGTATGCAACTTCTAGTATTGGGAGATACAGGCAGGACCCAATGTCCTGCCTCTCCAAGAGGCATTGGCCAATGGGGCCTGTGGCTGTGTGTGTGGGTGTGTCTGGCCCTGTTGGCTGCTGCTTTACGGCAGAGTTTCCCAACTCCAGTCCTAGTGTTCCAAACACTGTTCGGGTTTTCATGCTGTCCCTCATGAATATGCATGAGCTACATCAGCATACCATGGGGGTGGTGCATAGATATGCAGCACAGGCATCTTTATAAGAGGCAGCATGGAACCTGAATGGTGTGGGGCCCTCCAGGACTGCATTTTGGAGACTCTGCTCTAGGTAATGCGCCTGTTTATGGTGTCTGTGTTTGGTGTGGTAAAATATAGGCGTATTAACCAGGCGTATGTTCTCAGCAATAAAGGTTTGTCCTTACTATCACAGTTTAGTTGTAGGAAAAATATGTGGACTGGATTGGCAGTAGCCCCAGCTGGGCTTTGAACCTGTGACCTTCTGTTTTTGCACACACTGCCTGTGTGCACTGCACCACCGTGTTGCCACAGATATGCTGCATTTCCTGGGGAGTCCATGACTGTACATCCAACAGAGCCTGTCTGTTGCAGTGGACGGTGCCAGCCTGCACAAGCCTACGCCACTGTCTGCTGTGGTTTGCAGCCACTGCCCCCTCCACCACCTGTACCCTTCCGCCAACATGCAGACATGTCCTTATCTGTGAAAAAGCATATGACCTGATTGACTGGTGGCACTCCAGGACTGAATTTGGGGGACTCGGCTGTAGGTAATGCCCATTGTTATGGTTTGTGTGCGGTGTAGGGTAAAATATAGGTGTTGGAACCATGCTTATGTTCTCTGCAATAAAGAAGTGTCTGTACTATCACTGTTTAGTGGTGGGTAAAACTATGGGGACTGGGTTGGCAGGAGCCCCAGCTGGGATTTGAACCTGTGACCCTCTGGTCCTACAGGCACTGGCTGTGTCTGCTGCACCACACTGTGGCCACAGAGACAGTGCAGTCCCTGGAGATAGGAAACCTGGCCGGACGAGTCAGAAACCCTGCTCTGCACAATTTTACTGTGGGCTCATTTACCTTGTATGGGGACAAAAGTGCAAATAAACCTCAAAAATGACCTCGAAAAAAGGGGAAAAAAAACAAAACCAAGCTGGGCAACAGTGATAGCAATGGGCAACATAACAAACACTCCCAAGAAAACTCCAATAAAATGAAGTGATTTTTGAAAGAGTCTGCGGAGCGTAGACCCTTCCAAAAATCATTTCTTTTTTTTGGAGCTTTCCTGGGAGTGTTTTTTATTGTTGCCCATTGATATCACTGTTGCCCAGCTGAATTATAATTTTTACAATGTTTCTTGTGGTCATTTTAAGGTTTTATTTGGAATTTTGTTCTGTGCACATGTATCACACTGCTCACGTTTTGTAGGTTTCCCCGGTTTTGCTGTACATTGCTGATGGAAATGGTTTCTCTTCCCTTTAAATCGGCTCTAACGCGAGGTTTTCACTCGCGGTATTTTTTTGACCGAAATTCAGCCCCGCTCCTGTGCGGGGAGCCTCTCCCCTCCCACTCTCCACCCATTGACCCCGTCCCCCCGCCCCTCGGGAGCCTTCCTCCGCCCTCGAAATGCCTTTCCACGCCTCTATCGCACATCAGCGCGCCGCGCACATGTGCGGGGCACCAAAAATGCACTATTAGCATGCGCTAAGGTACCTTAGCGCACGCTCAAGTGCGCCCCACACAATTGCGCGGTTTAGTAAACATACCCCTTAGATTGTGGAGAAATAACTAATGTACCTAAATATAGCTCACCTTGAACAACTACTGAAAAGGTGTGAGCTTAATATTTGTTTTAAATAAACTTTTATTATAAATAAATAGATACTTGTACAGGGTGTCTGCACATAACTTTGTACAACTTGGATGGAGAGATTCCCACGGGTGCGATGTGGATGTCTTTTGCCCTTCTGCACATATTTTCCACAGGTACAGCTTAGACAGGGAACCCATCTGGGCAGGAAATGAGACTCCTTGAACCCAGACCTAAGAATAGACGCCTACGGTACACCCTGGGAAATTATGTTTAACTCCCTCTATTGCCAAAATCTCATCAGACAAAAAACAGTTGCTACATAGTTATTCTTTCTATACATCAACCACAGCAATAGTACAACCTTTGCATTTACTTTTTATAAGTTAACTTTCAAGAAAACGTCAACACAAACAAATGACCAGTGTCGCTGAGCCCTTGGTATACCAGCAGTGATTAAAGCTAAACAAACTTTTATAATCTCTACCACTCTGGGAAATTTTATACAAAGATGATTTCTGCATTAAAAAGAGCATTTTGATGAATGTTCTCATGTTTTAGCAGTGTCTATGCAAAGGGAGATGATAGTTTGTATTAGTCTTTGTCACTAATTCATTTTGTGCAGTCAGAAAAATGTGGCACTATAGAGAGAGAGGTACAACCAGCAAAAGAAAGGAACCTGCACAAGAGCCTTCCAATTCTACACTCCCACCCTCCACAATCCACTGCCCCCAATCCCACATCCTCTTCAAAGAAGCACCTCAAGACCTTTCTGTTTGAATAACACTTTAATGCACCCACTGCAACAAGCCCTCAGCAATAGCATCCCCCTCTCCTCCTTACCACTCCTACTACCCTTTCCCCACCTCACCTTCCCTCCTCCCACCTCAATTACCCCTCCCCCTAGACACCATCCAGGTATCCCCCTTGCTAGAAGCTATTTACAATGCCTAGTTATTTACCTTTAAAGTTGCATGTATATATGTTCAATTGTTCTATGTAGCATTCTTACGTTTATAATGTTAAGTAATTTATTTCAAAGTTGCCTGTATATATTTGCAATTGTTCCATGGAAGCGTTCTTTCATTCCATGTAAACTGTTTTGCCTTGTAAAAAAATGGTATGCAAAATAAATAAATGCCCTTTTAGGGTCATTGGTGAGACCCTTTTTGGAATATTGTGTTCAGCTTTTGAGATGATATCTCAGTAAGGACATAAGCAGCCTAGAGGCAGTCCAGAAGAAAGCAACCCAAATTGTGTGGAGACTGCACCAAACGACATGTCAAAAGAGACTTGAGAACTCTAGAAGAGAAGAGGGACAGATGCTTAATAACTTCAAAGGCATCAATGCACAAACCAACACTTCACAATGAAAAAGCAGCTATGGAACTAGGGGATGAAGGTAAAGGAGGTAGACTTAGAAGCAACATTAGGAAATATTTTGTATGGAAAGGGTAGTAGATGTCTCAAATGCTCTCCCAAAGTGGTGGCAACAAAAATGGTGATGGAATTCATAAAAGCATGGGATATACAGAAAGAATCTTGTAGCACTATACAAATGATCAGCAGTAATAATCTCTTAAGGCAAGTACCAAGAACTGAGGTCAGACGAGGGAAATGTGGCAGAAAAATAGCCAGTTATTTCCCATCATGTTAGGGGCCACAAGCTTGATTAAGAAGAATTTCTAAGCACACTTTGATAAATTACCCATACATGTTACATCTTATGAACTCCAGAGGGAGGCGCTCTCTGGCACGATGCAAGTACTGAGCATAGATCATACTCCACATACGCTGTCTTATAAGTGAGGTTCATGATTGTCATGGTATGTGCAAAACTAGCCCATCTGGAGAAATAGCCCCACAAGAAGATGGAAACAAAGTATAGAGCACTACAGCTGTAATGCAGCCAGGAAATTCATTTTTGCCCTTTTAAGAAGACATGGAGAGTAATCTGTCTGGCATGGCAGTTATAGCTGAAAATGAAGATGGGGGGAGGAGGGGTTGGTAATCTGCGTGAAGTAACGGTTATTATCCTAATCGCTTTACTAGACCATCTGTTCGAGTCTTTCTTGTCTTTACTATCGTTTACCATTTTACTAATATACTTCTAAAAGTTAAGATGAAAATGTAAGAGAAATTGTAAGATATTTAGTAAAACATTTTTTTGCATATTTTGCTTACCTGCCAATCTTTTTGCACATATCTAGGTCAAAACATATTTTTAATGCCTGATATTTGTTTTACCATTAGTAATTTTTATTTATTTACATAAATTTATATTCCACTAATCTAGATTATTACAAAGACACATATGGAATATTAAAAGGACAGACATAGTACGATAGATTCTTTGGAATGAGAGCTGGCAAACCCTTGAAATCATGTCTGTAGTTCCTATCTTTCATCAGTTTGATTGATCCTTGCACCTTACTCCCTAAAGACCTGTTGTGCATTCTGCTGGTTGTTCATGGCAGTTCCCAAAATCCTATCGGATTACAAAGGCAGTCATTAAAGCTCTCACTCACTCCTTGAATTAGCTTTTCCCTTCAATAGCAATAGACGTTTCCTTTGAAATCCAGTGTTTACTATATATCTAACCAAGCAAGCTAACTATAGCTTCCAATTAAAAAAGAAAAAAAAAAAGACTTCATATATTTAAAGAGAAATGTGATCTCTTTCTAACCCAAGGAATATCTTCAAATTTCAAAGTAAACATCCCATTCAAAAGGAAATGTGTAAGCCCACCTATGCAATTCCCTAAAATGTTTTCATGGGCTTTGTGTCAGTTTAACTTTCTGTTCCATCACAGAATGTTTCATACGGGAATAAGCTCTTTAGGAAAAAGTAAAGATTGCTTTCCCACGTAAAATATTATTTATAAGAAGTTCTGATGTCTGCAAAGTTAATGGTTTCATCAGTGATAGGCAATGATGAAACACATTTTAAAAGTAGGGGATCTGCAACATTTCTGAGTTGCATAAATGTTTAGAAATCCTCATCTCTTGGCATTTCTCTTCTTGATACAGAAAGAGTTATATCGAGGCTGACATGAACAACATGTGATCCTGTCTCATGGATTTACATCTGCAAGAAGAAAAGAACCAACATAGATACTCTCCATGAATTACTCTCAAAAAGGTAAGAAAGAAGATAATCTACCAGAATCCTGGGAGTCGCCAACGGGCTGTACAGTGATCTCAATTGCAGAGTAAAGTGGCCATGAAGTAACTGCACTGAAGTACTCACACCATATTTCAATTATTAATTTTACTTCATGGATAGAAGAAAGCTCTTATTTACTACAAGCCAAACCTAGATGGTAGTGTTTGAACCTGCAAATACGAAGTCATTTAAAATGCAAGAAGCCACGCAGTCGGTGGCCTTTAAACATGCAAATGATGATTTCAGAAAACTGCTGCTTGTACATGTTGATGGTCAGGATGGAAAGATTTAAGGGGATATTTTTGTACAAAAAGCTATAGGGGTTATTTTAGAGCCCTTATTTACATACATGACAGAAAAATGTGGAAGCCGCATCCACATGCAAAACATTATATTAGAAAGACTGCAATTTGCACGCATCCTTCTGAAATGCAGGCACTTACTGGAGTGAGTTATCAAGATTCCCATGCCAATTTTTCCCATATCTAGATATGTGAAGTAGCATCTTCTGACGTACATGGATGTCCTCTTCCTTCTTCGGTTTAAAACACATGGAGATATGTCAATTTTACATCGGATTTACTCTTCTAAGATTTACAGATGTAGAAATGATGTTTAACTTTACCGCCCTGTCACTCATTCTTAAATTTAACTCACCAAGCTTTGCAGCTTTGCCACTGATTGGTTGACTCCTCCACTTCAGTAAGATTTATTTATCCTCCCCAGTCTTCATGGTTTCCAGCTCCATTTCCTGTAGGGATTCATTTGGAGACTATGAAATGTTTGGCATTTGCATTGTATCATTTTGGAACTTTTTGCTGTTATACCATAGGAAGGAAGGTCTTTTAAGAAATTTGAAGCTCAGTTAAAAGCTTGTTTTTTTATGCAAGCATTTGATCAGCGAAGTGGGGTACAGTGCAAGACAAATCATGTTAGAGTGTAATTTCATAACAGGGCACAAGGATAGGCACCTACAAAAGCCCCTGGGTAGACGCTGTTTTATAAAGACAAATAAGTGCCTCCTTGCTGTCATACAATATACGGAGAACACGCCTTGACTTACAGCTGCTCACGTTCAGGTATACAGTAAATGCTCGTGTTTGCTTTACACATGTATGTGAATGCTACAGCTGTGCTCTGCCCAAAGTGTGCACCTTCATGGCAAAGCACAGACGTTTATGCCAGTTGCTATTTTATGAGGTCATTCACACACACATATGTGGCCACATAAAACCTCCTCCTCCAGCTCTGTTTTTTTAGTTTATTGTAAATCACCTGATGGGTTTAATGCTGGAGGAGTAGCCAAGTAGCTTGCATTTATTGTATTTTATTGTATGGCTAAGAATCCTACTATGTTTTCATTTCATATCTTCCCAAAAAGATGAAGAACCATAGACATGCACTTGGCTGTTTCAGTTATCTTATTCTCATTTACATGCCTCCCGGAACGACGCTTCAAAGCTCTGGCTATAGATACAGCTTTGTTAAGTAAATCCAGGATCAACCCTCTTATCAGTGCTGTTAAGATTTACTCTGGCTTCTTCCAGCCTCAGTTGCTGTCCCAGGAGACTAAAATAGGAAATAGAAGTAGTAAGTAACCACTACAGCTGGAATCACATTTCACTTCAGAAGCAGAAGCATCTTAACTACATCTCAGATGTGTGACTAATCCATTAGAGACCCGAGACGATTACTCACTGTTCATAGTCTTACCATTGTCGGTGGATATAGAACCAGAATGCACATCCATTGTCAGTGGATACAGAACCGGAATGCACCTCCATGGTCAGTGGATATAGAACCGGAATGCACGTCCCTTGTCAGTGGATACAGAACCGGAATGCACCTCCATGGTCAGTGGATATAGAACCGGAATGCACGTCCCTTGTCGGTGGATATAGAACCGGAATGCACCTCCATGGTCAGTGGATATAGAACCGGAATGCACGTCCCTTGTCAGTGGATATAGAACCGGAATGCACGTCCCTTGTCGGTGGATATAGAACCGGAATGCACATCCATTGTGAAGCCAAACACAGAACCCTAGAGATCTTGTAAATTTAAAATGCAATAAGGACAGATAAAAACACTGAAAAACTCATAGACGCCTATGTGCTAAAGAGTTTTCCCATTTTGCATCAATAGACAGCTAGGTAAGACTCATTTCAGGGAAAAATACCTGGCCCCGGAGTGAAGTCCCTCGTGGGCCTTGGTAACCGGGCCGTTCGGGCGTGCATGGCCTGAAGGGAAGGCCGGTGAGGAGTCACGTGCGCACGCTGCGGGGGCGGCGCAGGGCAAAATTTGAAGAGATTGGTCCCGCGGCTTGAGGGAGAGCCGCGGGAACCAATGAGGAGGCTCACACAGGCGAGCGAGCGTTTTTGCATGCGGGGAGGGTTTGGGGAGAGCAGTCGGGACTGGCAGGCGGGGAGCTCGGACGCGGCAGTTGTGCGGGCGGAAGACTATTAAATAAAAACAACAAAAGAAGAAATCAGCAAACAACGGAGATTAAAGGCACAAATAAATAAAGTATTAACTACATAGATGGGGGGACAGGAAGCACGGCAGGTGGTGAGTGTTTTCGGTGAGGCTCATCTGTGAGGCAGCATCGTCTGGGAGCACGTGGCAGACTGCGGAGCTGTGGAGACAGCGGTGGGAGCAGGAGAAGAAGGCAGTGTGCTGCGGGGCCATGCCACATTGAGCAACAGGGGCAAGTATGGGGGGGGAGAGAGGGGGTGTCCAGGCAGGGCGGGGTGGAAGCAGTAGTATTAATGGCAGGAGGGGTGATGGTGCACATAGGGGTGCAGGAGGGGTTCATAGGAGCAGGATGGGGGAGACTTCAAGGGGGGGTGAGGGCTAGGGGGAGATGTAGAGGCAGAATGGTGGGGGGGCATAGAGGGGAGGGTTGCAGAGTGGAGCAGGGCAGGGGCTCACAACAGTGCAGCACACGGGGGGTTGGTCGGGGAGCGTGACCAGGGGGACTTGGCATTGGGAAGCGGGGGGGCAGGGGGGGGCAGAGAATGGGGGGGCGGGCTACAGCTACACAGGGGCCAAGAGGGGTGCGGAGTGGAACAGGGCATGCTGAGGAGGTGGGGGCCTGGTATGATGTAGCGCCGGGCATGGAGCCTCCAGCGGGAGCAGGGGTCAGTGGTTCTCAAGGTCAATTTCAGGGGCATTTTCCTTGGGGGGCAGGGGGTTCTGGAGGTTGTTGGGGGAGGGGTTTGGGGGATGGCAGAGGCAAAGCTTGGCATCTGTGGGGGTACTAGGCATGGGAGCATTGACAGGAGGGTGGCCAGGGATCGTCCCGGGGGGACTGGGTGGATTCGTGCGACCCGCATGGCAGTCTTTTTGCCCCCTTCTGTTTTTTCATATATTCCTCTTCAGGGAGCAACGTCCGCAGGGAGTGCGGGATCGAGCGGAAGGAGTCCCGCGACGGCGGGGCGGAGTGAAGATGCAGGGGAGGCGGTCATGTGCCAGACCGCTGAAGTGGACCCGGAGCCTTTGCAAGAACAGCGGCAGTGCGGAGCGACACCAGGAACCCAGGAGCCGGCGGCAGGTCTTGCTGTTGCCGGTGATGGTGTATTAGGTGAGTCAAGGGGTTTGCGAGTAGGGGAGATTGGGGAAGAAGGCACGTAGGAAGAGAAAATACTCCCATAGGCGGCGGGGGAGTTTGAGTTCATCCTCCTCCTCTTCGGGGGACTTTGAGTCCTCAAGTTCGGGTGCGGATGGTGGGGGTCGGCCACAGGCTGTCAGCAGTGGGTTGTGGGAGACGGCTGTCGGACCGATGGTGTCTATGGCTTCCTATTCGGAATTGTGGGAGGAAGTGCCAAAAAAGCTTCGACGGAAGATACGGAAGAGGCGTTACATTGATATATTCCGGTTGCTGGAGGGCAGGAGGAGGTCTGGGGAGAGCAAACGGAAGAGGAAGGAGGACGAGAAAGCAGGATGGGTCAAGAAGGTATCAAGAAATGTAGTAAATTGGGCAAGGGCCTTTTTACTTTTGGCCAGCGTTTGGGGGCATAAGCACCCTTCCCATTACGAGATGTTGTTGGCGTATGCAGATTCCATATTGGAAGCTGCGCAGACGCATGAGGGATGGGCGTGGCTGAACTATGATGAAAGGTTCAGGGATAAGATGGAGGAGAGTAAATCTTTGTCGTGGGGCACACAGGACATCAACCTGTGGCTGACTCAGATGTCGGCTAAGGTGGGTAGTGGGGGATTGGGGGGGACGAGAGGTGGGGCGGCTAATACCACAGGCGGGGGGGGGGGGCGGTCCTTTCGTGCCAGGGGGAGCGTGCAGCAACAAAAAAGTCCAGGAGCCGTCGACGTGTGTTGGCGATACAACAAATCCTCCTGCCCATTCCCAGATTGCAAATTTCGCCACGCCTGTTCGGTGTGTAATGGTCCCCATGTGGCAGTCAAATGCATCAAAAGAGGCCCCCTCCCCATTGGGGGACAGGCCGCGAAGTAGTGCGCAGCTCCCAACTGTTGCGGCGACGCCCATAAGGCTTGAGGCGTTGCGGCCGTGGCTGCAGCAGTATCCCAGGCGTAGGGACAAGAAGGTGCTGGAGGAAGGTTTTATGTAGGGATTCCGCATACCGGTACTTGGGGATGTGGTGGGGTTTAGGGCAAAGAATTTGCAGTCAGTGCGACATTTTGCTAGTGTGGTGCGGGATAAATTGCGTTCAGAAATGGACTTGGGCAGAATTGCCAGCCCATTTTTAGAGGATCCTTTTGAGAAGTTTGTGATCTCCCCATTGGGAGTTATTCCTAAGAAAGAGCCAGGAAAATTTAGATTAATTCATAATCTCTCTTTTCCGGAGGGGTTGTCCATAAATGATCACATTCCCAGGGAGTCCTGCACGGTTCGCTATGCGTCATTCGATTCGGCTGTGGCTCTGGTAAGAAAATGTGGTAAGGGGAGTTTACTGGCGAAGGTTGATATCGAGTCGGCTTTTCGATTATTACCAGTGCACCCTTCAGCTTTTCATTTGCTGGGTTTTGCTTTTGAGGGGCAAGTTTATTATGATAAATGTATGCCTATAGGTTGCTCTGTGTCCTGCGCCTATTTTGAAAAGTTCAGTGCGTTCATGCATTTGGTGCTGGTTGCGAGGGTGGGATGCACGAATGTAGTGCACTATTTGGACGACTTTCTATTTGTGAGGGAGGCGGGGTCCACTAAGTGTAAGGAGTTGTTGGAGGGTTTTGCGGATTTGTCCAGGGACTGGGGGGTGCCGCTAGCTGACCACAAAACAGAGGGCCCGGCCACTACACTTACCTTTTTTGGAGTGGAGTTGGACACAGTGCAGATGGTGGCCCGTTTGCTGGAAAGCAAGATTGGGCATTTACGGGTGTTGGTGGCCAACGCAGTAGCATCCAGGAAGATGACATTACGGGAGATGCAGGCTTTGCTGGGATCCTTAAATTTCGCATTTAGAGTCATCCCAATGGGGCGGGTTTTTTCACGTCGGCTGGCGGTTGCCACAGCGGGTGTGAGCAAGCCGCATCATCGGATTCGCATTTTGCAAGCCATGCGGGATGACCTACTGGTCTGGGATACCTTTCTGAAGGAGTTTAAAGGCACGGTGATGCTGCGGGAGGAGGAAGTGTCAAGTGCGGATTTGGAGCTCTTCACGGATGTGGCAGGGGGGGCTGGGCTGGGAATATATTTCGGTGGGGCTTGGTGTGCGGGAGAGTGGCCACAGGAGTGGAGGGATATGGGTCTGACTAGCAACATAGCATTTTTGGAGTTGTTCCTGTTGCTGGTGGTGCTGGAGTTGTGGCCTAATAGGTTGCAGCATCGGAAAGTAATATGGTGGTGTGATAATGCGGCTGTGGTAAGTGTGATTAATAATTACTCTCCGCGCTGTTTATGGGTGACAGCATTAATGCGGGAGGTGGTGCTTGCCTGTTTGCGGGGGAATGTGTTTGTTCGAGCTAAGCATATTCCGGGTTGTACTAACATAGGATTGCTGGCGCTCTCTCTCATTTCAAGTGGGACCAGTTCAGAGACTTGGTACCAGAGGCGGACGACGTGGGAAGGACGGTACCAGAGAGATTGTGGCAGGTTGGCTTGAAGGGATGCTGAGCCTATTGAAAAGTTTGGTGGCCCCAGCGACATGGGCAGCCTATCAGCGTGGGTGTGACAGTGTGATGGCCTTTCTGCAGGCGACTGGATGGCAGCCAGGGGGGGTTTCGGACCAACTCTTAGGGATGTACGTAGTGTCTGCCAAGGAAACCGGGTTGTCCAGGGCAACGGTGCGCTCTCAGCTGGCGGGGTTCACCTTTTTTGCCAAGGCTCTGGGATGGGAGCCCGCAGGCGGCGTTTTTTTGACCCGAAGGTTGTTGCACGGCTGGGAGCGTTCTTGCCTGGCCCCGGGGAATGGCAGGCTCCCGATCAATCACGGGTTGCTGGTCCGGTTGGTGGAGGTGTTGCCAGTAGTTACTAATTCTGACTACGAAGCAACTCTGTTTCAAGCAGTTTTCATTATGGCCTTTTTTGGTGCTTTTCGAGTTGGGGAGCTAGTAGCTGACTCCACCAGGGCGGTGTCTAGGGGGGGGATTGCTGTTTAAGCATGTCCAACTGAAAGAAAGGTGGCTCTGTATCTGGTTGGCGCATTCTAAGACAGATCAGAGGGGAAAAGGTTGTTGGATAACCTTGTCGGCAGTGCGGGGGTCGCCAACATGCCTGGTAGCAGCTACAGAGGCATATCTGTGGAGTCGCCCACAGTTGCAGGGGCGGTTTTTCCTGCACAAGGATTCACTGCCTTTGTCCCGCTTTCAGTTTACAGCGGTGCTGCGCATGGCTCTGGCAAGGGCGGGGGAGGATCCGTGGCTATTTGCCCTGCATTCCTTCCGGATTGGCGTGGCTACGAGTGCGACAGGGGCGGGACTGGGGAGTCGGGAGATTCAGAATATCGGCAGATAGCGGTCGCGGGCCTTTCAAGGGTATGTGAGGTTGTAAAAAAAAAAAAAAAGCAAAACAAAGAAGAAGGAGGGAGGTGGAATCGAGTGGTGGTCTAACTGTCAAATATTTTTTGCAGATGCTGAACAGGGCCCGATGTGTTGCTGGGTCGTCGGCCACTCTTTTTTTTATTGGGCAGAGCAGCGAGCTGCACAGCGTCCAGTGGGTCCCAATCTAGGAGTGGACGACAGTGTGGTGACCGTCATATGGCGGGTTGAGAGAGGGCTGCGGTGGCCCCAACTCTTGCCTTTGCTTCAGCACCTTGGGAGAGAGAGGGAAGCCCCAGCGCTGATATTGATGCATTTAGGCGGTAATGATTTGAGCGCATGGACTTGCAAGCAATTGATCCGAGCAGCAATTAGGGACTTGATAGTGCTTCAAGAAATGTTTACTGGCGCTGTTATTTTATGGTCGGACATTATTTCAAGTCCTGCCTGTCAAGCACAAAGGAGGTGGTCCAGAGGCTTAGCTAAGATAAATAGGCAGATCGGACGATGGGTTTGTGAACATGGTGGTTTTCAAATCATGCACCCATGGGCCGATGTTGATTGCAAAGGATTGTTTAGGCAGGACGGGGTGCACTTATCCCCGGTTGGGGTGGACCTCCTTCTGAATGACTGGCAGGAGGCGCTAGAATATGTCCTGGCTCAGGGAGGTAACCGGTCACAGCTGTTTTAATGGGGGGGGGGGCGGCAGGGCGACGGATGTCGCCCTTGCCGGTGGCGGGAACCCGGTGGGTCTGGGGTCCGGAGCCGGAGGTGATATGGGGGCGGGGGTGAGGGGCCCCCACCCGGGCAGCCCCATTGGGCTTTTGCTAATCATATGGCTAAGCCAGGTAAGGGGCGGTGTGGTTAAGCTAGCCGTGGGGCTTGTCCTCGGCTGTGGCGGAGTAGAGGCTTGCCTTGCTAATCACATGGCGGGTGAGGCCGTATCCGCCAGAATGATAGTTATGTTGAATTGCATTGGTTAATGTTCAAGTTCAAATAAAGCTGCGACCGGTTTTGAATTCCCAACCAGTGTGTGAGACTGTTTTTTGGGTTGTGTTGGGGGGAGAGGGGGGGTTTGGGAAAAAGAATGACGAGTAGTAAAGGGGGGGGGGGGGAGAAGTGGAAGGACGAGCACAGTCCGGCATGCCACGGTTAATAGCTGGCCCCGGGGCGAAGTCCCTCGTGGGCCTCGGTAACTGGGCCATTTGGGCGTGCACGGCCTGAAGAGAAGGCCGGTGCGGGGTCACGCGCACACGCTGTAGGGGGCAGTGCGGGCAAAATTTGAAGAGATTGGTCCCGCGGCTTGAGGGAGAGCCGCGGGAACCAATGAGGAGGCTCACACAGACGAATGAGCGTTTTTGCGTGCGGGGAGGGTTTGGGGAGAGCAGTCGGGACTGGCAGGTGGGGAGCTCGGACACGGTGGTTGCCCCTCCCAGCCCACCCCATCGAGAAGGAACGTGGAGTAAGGACGGGTTGTTGCAGCGGGGAGGGGGGGGGGGCGGGAACCCGGTGGGTCCAGGGTCTGGAGCCTGAGGTGATACAGCTAAATACAGCTAAATAAATAAATATGGGGCGGGGGTGAGGGGCCCCCGCCCGGGCAGCCCCGTTGGGCTTTTGCTAATTATATGGCTAATCCGGGTAAGGGGCAGTGTGGTTAAGCTAGCCGTGGGGCTTGTCCTCGGTGGTGGTGGAGTAGAGGCTCACCTTGCTAATCACATGGCAGGTGAGGCCATATCCACCAGAATGATAGTTATGTTGAATTGCATTGGTTAATGTTCAAGTTCAAATAAAGCTGCGACCGGTTTTGAATTCCCAACCAGTGTGTGAGATTGTTTTTTGGGTTGTGTGTGTGTGTGTGTGGGGAGGGGGTTTGGGAAAAAGAATGATGAGTAGTAAAGGGGGGGGGGAGAAGTGGAAGGACGAGCACAGTCCGGCGTGCCACGGTTATTAGATTCTAAATTACATTCAATAGAATGACTTTGATCCCACAAAATGATACTTAACACAAGTAAAGCAGATGCACTTTGGATATCTCATAACCATGAGCCACCTCCCCATCAACCAAAAACCTCCTCTTTACCTATTTCACTAGAAAGTTCAATTCAGTCCCTTGGAGTCCTGTTCGATGAACACCTCACCTTTAACCCCTGCATTTCAAACCTGCTCAAAGTTGTTTTCCACACTGAAAAGAATAAAGACAATGAAACCATTCCTGAATAACAAGGTCCTAAAGATATTGAACCAGAACCTGGAAGTCTAGAAATAGTCTAATGGTTGGAGTAGTGGGATAGGAAAGAGGCAGCCAGGATTCAATCCCATTGCTGCTATCATTGAAGTTGTGCCGAGTACTAGGGATGATGGAGTACTTTCTTCTTTCCACCCTCTAGATATTTTCCAGTCAAAACGAGCACTTTTCAGATGCTTATTTGTGCCTGGTGCAGGTCTAAACTTAGATGTATCTGAGATCAGGTGGAGACGTCCAGGTTCCTGGGAATGCAGCTGCCACACATCCACCACGCCCCTGTTCAGACTTAGATGTTCTCATGCTGGGGATGTCCACAGATCCAGCTTCTAAAATGGTTCTGGAGAAGTCTCTATGCCTGCTTTCGGACATCCAAAGCATGAATAGGGCTTCCAAAATGACCCCCATGATGCCTAGTTTCTGCAGCCTAGGATCACCCAAATTATTTCCAGGTCTCCAAATGCTATTATGATAGCTTGATAAGAGCTGATTATAAATCCAAATGGTTTGCAGCTGCAGCAATATCGGAGGGTATAGCAATGATGCACTACATATTATTTTCTTAGAACTTAATGAGTGACTTGAGCTCCTTCATTTATCTGTGAGGGAATGTCCCAGTGGCTATGAGATACAGCATGTTGGTGACTGATTTGGGTGATATCTATGAATCTGAAACCATTTGATTAGTTGTCAACACTTTCACTGGTGTCGTTAAATATTCTGCCATTAATAAAATTTTTTCCAAAATTCTGACTAGGGGATCTATACTAGCAAAACCTTAAGACAAAGGGGCTTGTTTACTAAGCTGCATTAATGTTTTGCAGGTATCACTCATTGAGAGTGGAAATCAATGCACAGTATGTGCAACAGCACTATGCTGGGGGTGTGTACAGCATGACCCCAGAAATACTGCACTGATTTGGATCCTAACTTGCGCCCGTGACAATCACACTTACCACCACCAATTGAGGTAACATTATGTATACTTGGGATAACTGCCACATTGACAGTGGATGGTGTGCAGACACGCCGTCACTCTTCCCCTAACCCACTCATTTCCCTCCCTGTTGTACACTAAGGAGTCTATTCTGTCCCGAGAATAGCAGGGATGGACGTCCCGTTGGGGCGTCCATCCCTGCTATTCACCCCCCTGCCGGCCCTGTCAAAAACCTCCCTGTATGAACAAGGAGTTTGTATGGGGAGGCTTAGATGGGGGCGGGAGGGGGCATTACATAGAAACATAGAAACATGATGACAGAAAAAGACCACAAGGCCCATCTAGTCTGTCCTTCCATAACAACAACTACAACAGTCCACTTTTTACCTTTAGAGATCCTCTGTGTTGGTCCTATGCTTTTTTGAATTCAGTTACTGTCCTCATCTCTACCACCTCCACTGGGAGACTATTCCACGGATCCACTACTCTTTCCGTAAAGAAATATTTCCGCATATCACTCCTGAATCTATCTCCCTTCACCCTCATCCCATGTCCCCTTGTCACAGAACTTGGTTTCAATTGAAAGAGGCTCTCTCCCTGAACATTTATGCCACGGAGGTATTTAAACATCTCAATCATATCACCTCTATCCCGCCTTTCCTCTAAGGTGTACATATTAAGATCCTTAAGTCTATCCTCATATGCTTTATAATGAAGACTACTAATCATCTTAGTAGCAACCCTCTGCACCGACTCCATCCTGTTCACATCCTTTTGAAGGTGCGGTCTCCAGAATTGCACACCATACTCCAAATGAGGTCGCACCAAAGACTTATACAGAGGCATTATCACCTCCTTTTTTCTGCTAGCCATTCCTCTCCGTATGCACCCAAGCATCCTTCTAGCTTTTGCCGTCGCCTTTTCTACCTGTTTAGCTACTTTAAGATCATCGGACACAACTACGCCTAGGTCCCGCTCTTCTTTAGTGGACAAAAGTACTTCACCTCCTATGCTGTATTGCTCCCTTGGATTGCTGCAGCCCAAATGCATGACCTTACATTTTTTAACATTAAATCCCAGCTGCCAAATTCTAGACCATTCTTCAAGCTTAGCTAGATCCCTCCTCATGTTATCTACACCTTCCTGGGTGTCTACTTTATTGCAGATTTTGGTATCATCCGCAAAGAGGCAAACCTTACCCGACAGCCCTTCTGCTATATCACTAACAAAGATGTTAAAAAGAATCGGACCAAGGACAGATCCCTGGGGCACACCACTGGTAACATCCTTCTCCTCAGAGTGAGCTCCATTTACTTGTACTCTTTGTCGCCTCCCACCCAACCAATTTCTAACCCAAGCAGTAACTTTAGGGTCCATCCCTAGGGTGCTCAGTTTGTTTATAAGTCGCCTGTGAGGAACAGTGTCAAAGGCTTTACTGAAATCTAAATACACCACATCTAGAGCTCTCCCTCGGTCCAACTCCCTGGTCACCCAGTCAAAGAAATCAAACAGATTTGTCTGACAAGACCTGCCTCTGGTGAATCCATGCTGCCTCGGATCCTGTAATCCGCTGGACTCCAGAAACTTCACTATTTTCTCTTTCAACAGCGTTTCCATTAATTTACTCACCACTGAAGTTAAACTAACCGGCCTGTAGTTTTCAACCACATCCTTACTTCCGCTTTTGTGTAAAGGCACCACATGAGCCTCTCTCCAGTCCTTTGGCACCACTCCCGACTCCAACGAGGCATTGAAAAGGTCAGTCAGTGGAGTTGCTAGAACGTCCCCAAGTTCCCTCAGTATTCTAGGGTGTATCCCATCCGGTCCCATCGCTTTGTCTACTTTAAGTTGAGCTAGTTTCTCACGAACACAGTCTTCTGAAAATTGTTCAAGATGTCCCTCGCTTCTGTTCTTATTTGTGGGTGTTTTCTGAGGTCCTGCTCCTGGTTCTTCATCTGTGAACACAGAACAAAAATATTTGTTAAGCAATTCCGCTTTATCCTTATCAGCTTCTACATATTCCCCCCCTGTACTCTTGAGTCTGACAATACCACTTTTGCCCTTCCTCTTCTCACTAATATATCTGAAAAATGTTTTATCCCCCCATTTTATTGCATTGGCTATTTCCTCCTCCTTTTGAATCTTTGCCTTCTTGACTACTTTGCTAGCTTCTCTAAGTTTTTCCAAATACAGATGCCTGTCTTCCTCTCTCTGTGATCTCTTGTATTTCATGAAGGCCTCCCTCTTTTTCTTCACTTTTTCAGCTACTTCCTTCGAAAACCACAGCGGTCTCCTGTTCCTTTTGCCTTTATTTACCATTTTAACAAAAAGGTTGGTTGCCTTTAAAATACCCCCTTTCAGTTTTGCCCACTGTTGTTCTACATCCCCCAGCTGTTCCCATCCCACTAACGACTCCCTGAGGTATTGGGCCATCTTCGCAAAGTTAGTCTTCCTAAAGTCTAAGATCTTCACCTTGGAATGGATTCTAACAGCCCTAGTCCTAATACTGAACCACACCATCTGGTGATCACTGGATGCAAAATGATCTCCCACTACAACATCAGAAACACTTTCACCATTGGTAAGCACCAAGTCCAGTATGGCCCCTTCACGTGTGGGGTCTGTTACCAATTGCCTGAATAGTTCTCCCTGTAGAGAATCCAGGATCTCCTTACTCCTAGATGATACTGCAGCAGGAATGTGCCAATCAACATCTGGCATATTGAAATCTCCTAGCAGTAGCACTTCCCCTTTCCTAGCAATGCTGCGTATGTCTTCAATTAACTCTCTGTCCACCTCTTCCTCTTGTGAGGGAGGTCTGTATATCACACCAATGCAAATAGATTTCTCTTTCCCTCTTTCTAGTTTAACCCACAATACCTCCTCTCTCCCTTTTAAGCTCTGTAATTCCAAAGCTTTAATAGTAGTTTTAACATATAGTGCTACTCCTCCTCCCCTTCTTCCTACCCTGTCCTTTCTGAATAAAGTATAGCCAGGTATAGTTACATCCCAGTCATGGTTTTCTGTGAACCATGTTTCTGTAACTGCCACTAAATCTAAGTCAGCCACTCCCACCAAAGCTTCAACTTCAGAGATCTTATTTCCCATGCTACGGGCATTAATACACACTGCTTTCCATATGTTACCCCTGTTACCCATTTCCATGAAGGTATTTAATGTATCACTTACCTGGGGGCTTTCACTTACCTGGGGGCTTTCTTCACCCGTCCCCAACGAATCTAGTTTAAAGCCCTCTTCAGTAGATTAGCCAGTCTACTACCAAAGATGTGTTGACCTTTCTTGGACAGATGGATGCCATCTCTGCTCTGCAACCCTTGGAACAGCATCCCATGGTCTAGGAAACCAAAACGCTCTCGAAGACACCATCCACGCAGCCATGCATTAATCTCCAGGATGCGAGCCTCTCTGCCTTGGCCTTTACCCTCAACAGGGAGGATTGAAGAGAACACCACCTGTGCACCTAACTGCTTCACCCTCTGTCCCAGAGCCATGAAGTCACTTTTGATACGTTCCGAGGTATACCTGGCAGAGATGGACTTAGTGCAGGCAGTGGGCAGTCCATGACCCCTCACACACAGGGCCAATTCTGAAGTTGGCCCTGTACATCCATGGTTGGCAGACTGGACAGGGGATTTATTCCACCTCAGAGGTGGAATAAATCCCCCTAGATATCAGGGGACAGCAGACCTGGGCAGCGCAAGTAAGGTGAGGGGGTGAAGTGGTTCCCCGCAGTCCATCCCTGGCCATGGAAGGCCAGATCAGGGGTCGGGCTGCGGGGAAAGGAAAGAGTGGTCGGAGGCTGGGGATTGAGGTTCCTGAATGGAGCCATGGAGCCATGGTGCCATGGCAATGGGATGCCATGGCACCGTGGCTTCATTCAGGAGCCTGACTGAGTTAGCCGGGCATAGCTCTGTACATTCAGGCTGATCGGAATTGGATCCTGGCCTGCACATACAGATCCTAGACCCAATTCTGATCCCACGGGGCACATCTATCTCCTGTGGGATTGGATTGAGTCTACCTCTGTGCGCTCCGATTCCAATCGGGCACACAGGGGCCTGGACGCACAAGTTAGAATGTGCCTCCACGCGAATAGTGTGGAATTAACCTCACACAGTCTGTTTAGTGTGCATGCTCTTAGCATGGTCCATTAGTGCACACTCAAGCATATGAACAGCTAGTGCAGCTTAGTAAACATGCCCCAAAGATTTCTATACAGTAAATTAACAAAAGCAGAGGTTTTTTGTTAGTATTTAGGACACATTTTTTGTTACTTTGCCTCCTTCCATCACAGTACTGTGTGTTTTTTGAGTTTGTCTAGAAACACGGAAGGCACATGATGACGTGCATAGAAGGTACATTGTTAACTATAGATATTACGAAATTCACAGGAAGGAAACATTTTTTGCTGTGGTTAAATTCTACCATATTGACGTCAGTAATAAATATCCAGAACAGATGCTGGTCTTTAAATCTTTGATATTTTAAATAAATTATATTATGTGCAATACCCAACCTTTATTTTAATGCCACTATAATTACAACCTCTCATGCACTCATAGGGTCAGTATTTAGTTATTTTGTCCTGCACATCTTAAACCCGACAGGGGAGAACTGAGATGAACAAGCAGCACTCTCAAAGGCTTGCTTCCTCATAAGTAACATTCTCCTTACAATATCTTAAGCCGGTCTGTACTGTGATGCACATACTCTGAACGTGCACATGCAAAATCAAACACCTCAAAAGCTCTTCTCCATAAAATCATTCAGCTGCTCTTTCCATTTTGGACCCAAGTCATCTGGGCTGGATATCAAGGGCAATGGGCATTGTGTGTGTGGTGTTAAATATACCCATACTAACTGCAACATCAATGATGAATGCGATTAGTAAACTGCATGCTAACTGCAACATCGATGATGAATGCGCATTAGTAAACTGCATGCTAACTGCAACATCAATGATGAATGCGATTAGTAAACTGCATGCTAACTGCAACATCGATGATGAATGCGCATTAGTAGCCCCCACGCTAACTGCTATGTGCAGTGAATGCCCACACTCCACTCCTACCCCATCCATTTCCCTTCTCCATCATATGCAAAGATGATAGCGTGTAATTAACTATGTGCTGTCTGTTTTGGGTCACGCTAGCTAAATCCTGACTACTCTCCACTAATCAACTGTTTCAATGCAATAACTGACTGGCTTCTCAATCAGAACATGAGAATAAACTTCAAGAAAACCGAAGTACTCATAGCCACAAGAAACAAGCAATTTTCTCCGCCTACCACCCTCACAGTAAGAGATGCAGAACTCCCAATTAAGGCCTCCATAAAGTACCTCGGTGTGATACTCGATCAACAACTCAATCTTAAAGAGCACATAAAGAACACAGTAAGGTCAATTTACTACAAACTAAAAACACTGCGCCACCTGAAACCAATGATGGAGACCAAGGACTTCCGTACAGTTTTCCAAGCAATAGTCACACCGCATTTCGACTATGCGAATATCATCCTTCATGGCCTCCCCAAGAATACACTAAATCCACTGCAACTGGCGATGAACGCGGCAGCCCGCATCTTATCTGGAGCTTCTATAAGAGATCATATAACACCAATACTGATCGATCTGCACTGGCTCCCGATAAACTGCAGAATAATATACAAAACCCTCCTCATCACATTCAAGGCTATTAACAAATTATCTCCTGCATCGATCTCAAATCTCATCACCCACACACCAAACAACAGACCCAGGAGACTAGTAGCTGAAAACACACTAGTTACTCCTAGTATCTCCACAAAATGGACACAACAAACTAACAGAGCTTTTGTGTCCTATGCTCCCAAGTGCTGGAACAAGCTACCTCCAAACATCAGATCAATCAGGGATATCACACAATTTAGAAAGTCCATCAAGCACTATTTATTCACTTTGCACTTCAGGCTACCATACACACAATAGAACCGACTCCCGCCTCACCCAGATAACTCCTACACATAACAACAATCCAGAACAAAGGATCAAAATGTGAAAACACTGTATTCTTGTCAAATATCAAATCTTGATGTAACCTATTCAATGCATATTTAATTTGTATAATTATGTAGATAGTTATCCCCAGTTCACACCCAGTTTATCTTCCCTGTTATCTGTAAACCTAGATCAGTCATGTATTGACAGGTATATTGTTGTTCAATGTAAACCGCACTGATGACGAATAGTGCGGTATATAAAAAAAAATGTTAAATAAATTAGCATAGCTCTGCACAAGCTGGTTAATGTGCACTCAAGAGCGCATTGACAGCGCAGCTTAATAATATCCCTAAATCTATTTACTTATTTATTTATTTAACAGCTTTTATATAACACCTTTGTCCAAAGTGGTTTACATCGAACAACATAACAATCTCAATGGATTTATTTTACAATGAACAGAGAGAAATAACTTGGAGATAAATATGGGGTTAACAAAAAAGTGGAGAGGAATAGGTCACAGTTGGACAATGGGTCGAGCAAGTGGAGGAGGAACATTTATATCACAGGGGGAGAAAATTTGGAGGGTAGTTAAGGTTAAATGTTCAAGGTGGTATGTTGAATTTATAGTTAGGTATTGTCATCATGTCCATAGTGTTCCTTGAAGAGGTGGACTTTTAGTAGTTTTTTCGGGTCTTTAGTTTTTCGTGCAGCTATGATGGCTTCAGGCTGGGAGTTACAAATTGTGGGGGCATACAGTGAAAACACCCTGTTGCTTGTCTGTTGTGTGGTTTTGGTCTTGAGTGGAGGGATGGTTAGAAGATTCTGGTTGGTTGCTCTTCTTGTTCTCGTTGAGGATGCTTTTGTGATGTGGGCGGTGAGACAGGGAGCTCAGAGGTTGTGGAGGATTTTGAATGTTGTGGTGATGGCTTTGTGTTTTGCCCATTGAGAGATTGGAAGCCAATGTAGACTTTTTAGGATTGGTGTTGTGTTGTTCGTGCAGCTATGATGGCTTCAGGCTAGGAGTTACAAATTGTGGGGGCATACAGTGAAAACGCCCTGTTGCTTGTCTGTTGTGTGGTTTTGGTCTTGAGTGGAGGGATGGTTAGAAGATTCTGGTTGGTTGCTCTTCTTGTTCTCGTTGAGGATGCTTTTGTGATGTGGGCGGTGAGACAGGGAGCTCAGAGGTTGTGGAGGATTTTGAATGTTGTGGTGATGGCTTTGTGTTTTGCCCATTGAGAGATTGGAAGCCATTGTAGACTTTTCAGGATTGGTGTTATGGAACTGGGTCTGGAGGAGTAGTAACACCCTCAAGATCCCTGAGCATCTTATCCACCATTTCCTGATGTATAGGGGCTATGGTTGCTCTTCTTGACAGCCACGTTATCAACTCATCTATGCTGTTGATACTACTAAGAGAGCTGACAGACACCAAACCCAGAAAACAAAAAACAGTACCAATGCTACTGCAAATATGCATATTAACCACTTATCAATAACCAACTCTGGATTACGTTGTGATTGTTCAACAATTTCACAGTCACTTTCTTGATCAAGTGGAGATGACCCTGGAGGAAATGAGTCCAGTTCTATTTCAATTAATTCTTCAGGAGGTGGTCTAGGAGGAAGTTGTCTTATCCAGGGGACGGCGCCTTCTTGCACTGGTCCAGATGTATCCACGCTTTGCGCCCCTTCACCTTCAATGCCGAATATCCCACCAGCAACACTTGGAACGGTCCCAGAAACTTCGCTGCTAGAGCTGACTTGGGTGCTGGATCCTTGATGAGTACCCAATCTCCTGGTTCCACATCTGGGTTTGATTGTGACTGAGCTCCCTGCTTTGTAAGCTGCAAAAAGGAAGGAGACACCAGCGTTTGGTACAAATATTTACAGTAAGATAATAAATCGCTGCGCAATAGTTGGGGATCCGGCAATTGATCTGGTGGAGTTATCACGTGCTGGAGTGGTCGCTGGACGTCCTGTCACAATTTCATAAGGGGTAAGACCTTGTCGAGTTCTCTGAGGAGAGTTACGGACTGAGAATAAGGCAAACGGCAAAGCTTCCACCCAATCCTGACTCCAATCATGAGTCAGAGACCGGAGAAGCGCCTTCAGCGTCCGATTCATCCGATCCACTTGGCCAGAGCTTTGCGGATGATACGGAGGATGAAGTTGCTGGTGAAGGCCAAAAAATGCAGTTATGCCCTTCCAGACCTCCGCCGTAAAGGCTGGACCTTGATCAGAAGACAAAAGCAAAGGCACACCCCACAAAGGAATAAACTGAGTAAGCAAGCATTTCAAAACAGTAGCAGCAGACAAAGAATTTGTCGGATAGGCCTCAGGCCATCCAGAATATAAGCAAGTAAAAACCAAAAGATGTTTCCTTCCCCCCTTGGCACAAGGCAGATCAGTAAAGTCCATTTGCAAGAAGAGGAAGGGTCCTCGAGGCCTAGGCAAGGATGAAGAAGGCGATGCACGCAAAGTGCTCCCGGATTTTCCTGCTTGCAAACACGGGAGACAAGAAATACACACAGCATGAGCAGCAGAAGCAAATGTAGGATTATGCCACAATTGAGCAAAAGCTTTTGTCATAGCCAGTACACTTAAATGCAACTTGTGATGCAAAAATAAGGCAACAGGATATAGCAAAGATTTAGGACAAATAATCAAATTGTCCTTTAACCAAAGTCCAGTACCGTCAGGAGATGCTCCCCAAGTGAGCCAGTTCTGTTTTTCAGTGAAGTCAGCTGAGTCCTGATGAGAACGCATCAAGTCCAAAGATATTGAGCCAGAAGTAGAAGCTGCAGGTGAACGAAGAGTTAATAAAAGGTGTGATGGAACTGCAGGTCCTGCTGCTGCGTTTTTAGCAGCTTGGTCTACAAACTGATTGCCTTGTGACACCAGAGTACCATTAAGATCATGTCCTTTGCATTTCAATACAGCCACCTGAGCTGGCTTAAGCACTGCAGCAAGTAGACGCTCAATATAGCGGGCATATTTGATGGGTTTATGGGCAGCCGTCAGGAACCACCGCTGAGCCCAAATATTTCCAAAATCCCACAGAATCCCGATTGCGTAACTACTGTCACTATGGATATTGACAACCAAATGCGTAGACATTTCCAAGGCCCGAATGAGAGCAAACACTTCCGCCAACTGGGCACTTGCAAATGGCAACGCTCCTGCTTCTAGTACAGAATCAATAGTAGTTACAGCATACCCCACAAGTAAATGTCCATGTTCATCACGGAAAGCAGAACCATCAGTAAATAGAACCCAATCAGGGTTTGACAAAGGTACAGCAGATAAATCAGGCCTAGCCTTCGAATAGGCTGTCACAGAAGAAAGACAATCATGAGTGCCATCCGGGTCTGACAAATGTAACAAGGGCTCCAAGGAAGCCAAAATTTGAGCTGGTTGTAACAAGGAAACTTCATGCAAGGTTACATGTGCTTGAGAAATAGCCAAATCAAATAACAGTAAATGGGAACTAGATAAAGGTTGAGTCTTAGCTAAATGCAATAGCCTAGCTACTGAGTGAGATGTGTATACATGCAGTTCATGCTGGAGAACAAGGAAGTCAGTAGTCTGTAATGCAAATACCACAGCAGCTAAAGATTGAAAACAAGGTGGCATGCCAGCAACAACAGAATCAAAAGCTTGAGAGAAATAGCCTAGAGGCTTGAGTCCAGAAGGAAAACGTTGTGCTAGAACACATACCGCAGCCTTAGTAGATGTAGCTACATAAAGGCGGAAAGGCAAGTTATAGTCTGGAAATGAAAGACAAGGAGACCTTAGCAGCGCTTGTCGTAGAGAATGAAAAGCATTGTACTGTGCTTCAGTAGGAACTATAATACCCTCCGGAGTTTCACGGCCAAGCAGGGCATAGAGTGGAGCAGCAAGTTCAGCAAAATCTGGTATCCACTGGCGACAGAACACCAGAAGGCCTAGAAAGCGGCGTATTAGAGGTACAGTAGCAAGAAAAGGCATTGACATAATAGGGCCAATTCTCTGAGCAGTAACAGAGCGTCCAGCAGAAGAAAGGCATACAGCTAGAAAGATCACTTGTGGTACAGCAAATTGCAATTTTGATTGGTTTACTTTCAACCCTAGACGAGAAATATGTACAAGAGCTAACATAGTATCAGCAATGCAAGCATCATAACATGGAGAACAGATAAGTAAATCATCTACATACTGGATCAGCACAGATTTGTCCAATGCCAAGTCTTGTAAAGCAGCTTTTAGGGCCTGTGAAAAATAAGCAGGACTTTCCGTGTAGCCTTGAGACAGCGTAGTGCAGGTATACTGGCGCCCTTCAAACGTGAATGCCAGTAAGTACCTCGACTCCTCCCCTACCGCTATGGAGTAGTAGGCGGAGCTTAAGTCTATAACTGAGAAGTGGGTGGAGTCACATGGTATGCGAGTCCAAATATCATGAGGGTTGGGCACGAGAGGAAAGATGGGCATGACAATACGATTAATTGCTCTCAAATCTTGCACGAATCTGTAGGACTTACCATCAGCCTTTAACACAGGTAAGATAGGAGTATTGCAAGGAGAAGAAGTAGGCACCAACACACCCTGAGCTAGCAGATTTTCAATTACTGGCCGTATTCCAGCCACCGACGCTGCAGGCAATGGATATTGACGCACATATGGTAGTGGAGCTCCTGGTTGTACTTCAGTCTTGACTGGAGGAATGTTGAGATGCCCAATGTCGTCACCTGGTACTGCCCACAAGGTGGAAGGAAGGGTAGCCAATGGTGGAGTAGTCGCAACAGCCGGTGTCACAGCTATAGGCTGTTGTACTTGCAGGGGACACAAGGTACACGTCAAAGTGCCAGTTTCCCAGCTTATAACAGTCTTGTTCCTAGATAAAAAGTCTCGACCAAGCAAGTTGACAGGCAAAGTAGGGCCTACCAGAAAATCTGTATGATATAATTTTCCCTCCACTATAATTGGCACATCTGATAACTTTTGATGCATTATAGTCTTTCCTTCAATTCCTTCACAAGGTACTTTAGGAGCTGCAGGTAGGGCCTCAAACAGAGGTGGAGGTAACTGGGATAGCGCTATGGCAGATGTAGAGGCACCTGTATCTAACAGGAAAAGCAGTTCACACCCCATAACAGTAGCACGTATTTCCCCCTGTGTGTTTGGACACACAACCAGGCCTAGTCAATCCTCACTATAATCCACATCAGTCTCTGCATAGTATTGAGTCATCACTGAAGGCTGGTTAGGGGTAGATACAGGGAATGAAGCAGATGGATATCTAGCAACATCCTGTTGTATCCCAGACTGGGGAAAATTGCCCCTTGGCTTAGTACAATCTCGAATCAAATGGCCCACTTGCCCACAACCATAACAGGCCCGGTCCCCCTGCTGTCCCCCCATATAGCCACGTCCTCTTCCTCTAAAGGGGGCTGCACCTCTCCCACCCCTTGGTCTACCACGTCCTCTAAAGTTGGACTCATAACTTGCTACTTGTAAATTTAAAAGTTTTTGACGTTGCCGGTCAAGTTTACTTTTGTCAGCTTCTTTCTGCCGTTGAATTTGCTTCTCGGCATGCAAAGCCGCTTCCAGGATCTCTTGTGCAGACTTAGTAGACCAGCCAAGCAAAGCATTTTCAAGAATATCTTTTATTTCTGGTTGCAGTCCATTCACAAAAATAGAAGCAAAACCCTCCATCTCAGCGTTCTGAGGAGAAAAACTCGGAACGCTAGGCAACATCTAGTGTGATACTGGTTTACCGTCTCACCCCCACACTGCTTTACCTCCAAGAGTTTGAACAGATCACGGACTGGGGTACACTTCTTCTCTATGGCTTTTAACAAATTATCCCTATGTTCTCTAAATGCAGTCATTTGAGCAGCATCAGTAGCATTAACCACAGGATCTATACCAGGCCACACCCAATTAATATTATCACACAGTTGAGGGTGGGTGACTGCCCTTAACTTTATAGGATTGAGAAAAACTGCTTTCAATAAATTTTGTAAATCTACCCAAGAAGGATCATAAGTAGTTATTAGCTGTCGCCAATAATCTACAAACTGACCAGGCTTTTCCCTTAAATCAGGGCATGATCGAGCTAAGCTAAAAATTTCGGCTGGGGACCAATTTGTCGCTAAGGTAACTAATCCCCCATCTCCTCTTGGAAATGCCCTGAATGGAGCCAACAGATTGTGTTCTGTGCTTATTTCCCTAAGCTGTTTATCTTGATTTAATGATTCACCTAATTGCAAAGTTAAACTCTGCAAACTCCGCCAATTAGAAAGCAATGGAGCCTTGGTCCAATGCCCGACTCCCTTGGCAGTAGCAGTTATCGCTTCGGCCAAAATCCCCTTAGCCTGGCTAAAAGGCAACAAGGTTACAGTATGCTGCTGAATCTGTAACTCTAATGCTTCAAATACAGTTGTAATTAATTCAGTTAATGTATGAGCTCTAGTCAAAAGAGAATCATTATATTTTTTTAATTGGTCCACAGTAGTTAAACCTCCTAACTGACTTGCTTCAATGCCAATTAACTTTTCAAGCTCTAGAATATCCTTAGTTAACACTGTAGCTCTAGTAGCATGGTGAACAGCTGCAGGTGTAGAGACAAAGGAGCCATCACCCCCAACTGCTCCCGGTGGCGAATCAACAGATACTATACTTGACACATCAAGCTTAACAGGGGTAGAGATATCCGACACAGCACCCAGCCGGATCGAGGGCGCCTCTCGATCTTGACCAGGGACTATGGCTGGCACATTATTTCTAGACAGAGAAATAGCTAATGCATTAACCTCATCCTCATAAGCTGGCGGCGCGGATGCCACAGCACAAGGCTCACAACTATTTACAGTTTTACTCTCATCATTACCTCTTTTAGTTAAAACACATATTTGCTCTTCCATGCGATACACTTGATCTCTGACCTTCTTAAATGTAGAATCAATAGTGTGTTTATTCTTCTCGGCCGCTTTAGAACACCAGAAATTATAAGTAATCCATTCATGACAGGAATTCTCATCTAATGCTAGCACAGATTGTAAATATTTCAATTTAGATTCATGAAAAGTCCCTCCAAGGGGAAACTGCAATTTGGGATTTGCAGCAGTCACAGAATGCCATTTGGCCACATAATTTAAAGAACTGTCCCCATATTCTCTTTTCATCACATAATTGGGACTCCCTTTCTTATCTATTGCTATAGCACGAACTCTCTCTTCCCAGTCTTCTAACTGAGACTCCTGCTTCACTTTAGCAGATTTATTACCCATTTTAATACCTCACACACAGATATCTGTCAATATACTCACAACTTGTGTCCTCAGTAGGTTGTTTGTTTCCTGTTGAACAGCAAAAGGAATCCAAGTCACGGCACTAAAACTGTCGACTCTATAACCCCCGTGGGGTCTGGATCCCACACACACAAAATACCTGGGTTCTTATCTTCCAGTACTCCTCAACAGGAAATAAAGACACGACACAATTAATCAATCAATCAATTGCTATTGAGCTCTATAGGGAAGAGACACACCGAGTCTAATTTGACTATTCCAACATGCCTCTTCAAAGATGGTTCCGAGGAGCTTAGCTTTTATTAGGTGATATCAGCTGATTCAGTTAATCTTTAATTAACATCTGGTACTTTCCAAATTCCACGTGTACATCAATTTTGCCAACATGGACAATATTATTTATATAAAAAGCAGAAGTTATATCTTATAATTACATTCATTAAATCCAGTAGGTGTCGCTGTGCTGTTAAAAGCTAATTAGTTACTCATTATATTTTGCTGATTTCTATTAAACTAAATCCGTCATATTTACTAAGTGGCTTAGAGTCAATTTCACAAGAGCAGGGCAACCTGCCCCAGAAACTGCTTAGCCTATCCTCTTGCAGGATGAACAGCCTCACCCTTTGTTCTATTTAATTAAGGAACTTCAATCTGACCTAATATCTGCTTGGTACACAGACTGTTTGCAAAAGCGCAAATGCTTCTAATTTCCCAACTTAATGTCTAGCTGAAAGCAGAAGTGCTTTTTAAAGGGATAGTTTTAAATGCAATCTTGACCTGAGCTAGATTACTATACTTTTGTGTCATGTATGGTTTCATGTGTAGCTGACTTTGGTTTTATTCCAATCGAGATTATTGAGCCTGATCTGCTGTCTGTTCCTGAATCTGAGTCTGAGTCTGACATTTCCAAATCTGCATATCCAGGATAAATCATAGGTGTATAGACTTGCTTGTCAGCAGTGCTTTCATCTGTAGCAGCAAAGCGCAGACAAACCAATGATACCAGGAGTCTGTTCAGAAGGTCCAAATCATTTATTTGTGCACAAGTCTCAAGCAAGTCAATTTCAAAATGGCTGAGCAAAGTTTTCTAGCATTACAACAACTTTTATAGACTTCTGTTCCATTCTAGGTATAGAAAAACATTTCATTGGTCCCGGTACTCTCCCGTACCTCCCGTACCCCTTCCATTGGTGCCGGTACTGATAAGATTATCCAATTATGTTCCTTCAGTGGGCATGGCACCTGCATACCCCCCTTCTAGTCCCAATTACAATGGTCAGTTCATCAACTTGTTACTTTCATACTCTCAAGGCCATAGAGCCAATTTGTGCATGCAGGGGAGCAGGGCTCTGCAACTCATCTGTCAGCACTCCCAATTATATTCCTTGCAGATGCACTTTTCTTATCAGTAACTTTTAAACATATTTTTCTGTATTTTTCCATCTCTCAGTTTTGCTTACCTAAGTTAGTTTAGTTCTCTTACAGAGTTCTATCCTACAATAGCAGCATGTTGGGGGATGTGCAATTCCTATGAGCCTCTCCACAGGCTTCATTTACAGGTCAAGCTAGTTAGGCCTGCATGCTTATGTCAGACACCGTGGATCACAGGCCTGCACCTGCCACATTCCCCCCTTTGATTAATCTCACCCTATTACTTAATAAGGTGTGAGAATTAAATCACCTTTAGAAGAATCACATCATGATTGAAGGATTACGACTAGGGCTGGCTCTATATAGGGCCATTATTTTAGTTGCAGTCTTCCGCTCTACTGTGCTGTCAATAGCATTATGAATAGAACGCATACAACATGGGATTAAACATGGTAATAAGAAAATAACAACAACAAGGATTAGTACTAAGACAATGAAAGTCTTAAATCCTCCCAGCCAGGAGAAAAGGTTAGCAAACCAGTTAGGAATTTCAATGAGTGCCAAGTCTGCACTGGCACATAAGCATGTCTTTGCATATCTTTAGCAATTTCTTCAACTACTTGACCTTTATCATCTATTTTTAAACAACAATTGGTTAAATTCAATTTACCACATACTCCTCCTTCAGCTGCTAACAAATAATCAAGTGCTAAGCGATTCTGATATATTGCAGTGCGCATCTGAGTACTTTGTCTAGCTAAGAGCGTAAGAGCATGACTAGTTTCATTGGTTATTATTTCAACTACTGCTTGTAAGCGAATAATACGATTAATCATATAGATTGGAGTGCGATAACCATACATACCATCATCATTCCAAGTGGCAGGCCCATAATACTCAATGATTCTTTCTGGTGGCCAATCATCACCCTGCCACTTCTCCCACTTGCCTATCTGTAAAGCTTCTCTTTTCTGTCTTAGTGCTCGTTTGTGTCGGTGGGTAGTGTATACAGGGTATCCTAATTGTTCTCCATGTTCAGTGTTTAAGAGAAAGAAAGAAGGTCTGATGGTTCCTAAGACACATGCTCCTCCCCATTGTGGCGGGAGTTGTGCATACGCTCGGTTTCCGCAGATCCAATATAGGCCAGGTGGGGCTTGCCAGGCATGGACTTTGGCAAGGTTAGTCCATAAACCAGCAAGTTCAGGAAATCTGGCTAATGGGTTAGGAGGTTCAGGGTGTCTGATTCCTGACCACCATGCCGTCTTTTTGGTCGTGGCATTATAATACTTCTGGCTAAGACAGACCAGCTGTCCTACCTTTTGGGTGAACTGGGGTCCAGTTCTGGCATAGCAAAGACGTCCAACGATTGAGTGCGCTAACACCCATTCACTGGTAGTCTTGTGTAATTCAGTCTGATTGTAAATCAAAGAATAATTCAATTCTTGGGCTTCCCATGGCCATTGGTCTCCCATTTGGGTTCCGCCACAGAAATAGCAATCTGAGATCTTAAGACTAGATACTACTGCTCCGGCTAATTCTAGAAATAAATTCTGAGAGGGATGAGGGATCTGAAACTTATTTACATGCATGGCTTCATAGAAGGTATTATGGATATGATATTTAGATGACTTGTGGGCTTGGGTATTCAATCTAATATACACAATGGTTCCTGGGTCTATTGCCCCTCCAGCAATACGTAAACCAAACTTATATCCTTGTTTCCATGCATAGGGATTGTGTATACGTAAGTGTAAAGGGTTACAAGCATCTTTCTGACATTTATCATTTGTGGTTGGCTTGGTTAAAGTAGCCATCCGTTTATCTATCTTCTCGTCAACTATACCATTATTCCAAGTAGCATAAAAAACACATCCCCAATACGGGCAATAGTAATCTGCTGCTGGTGCAGTACTATAGCCTGGTTCCTTTTTACCTGTACACTTCCACCATCCTGTGGCACCCTCTGGACACATGTACTTATGGTCATTCCGATACGCTTTCTCCCAAGTACCACAGGTGGAATAACTATCTCTATTAATGACATTACATGCATCAAAATTCAAAACAGCAGGTTTAGTAATGTCCTTAAGATCCTCAGGTCGTCCAGTACACATTAACCAACTTATTAGCAATTTCAGTTGGCTTGTGAAGTCTGGCTAATCAATGTAGTATCAAAGTAATGTGCAGAATCATGCACAGATTGAGATTGAGTTCGTTGAAACAAAACTGTTGCTGCATGGAAAACAGCAATCCTCTTCGAAAGACTTGGCTACTGCAAGGCACTGTGACAAAGTGTCTAAGTTGCTGGTTGCCGTCTCAGAGTAACTCGCAAGGGTGCATCAAGATGCTGCTCTGCTGTCCACTGCTCAGGTTCAGGATCAGCGGCGGGCTTGACTCTGCTGTGGTGGATCCAGGCGTCGATCTCGGCTACCTTTACTGCAGTTGGGGTAGACAGGATGACGGTGTACGATCCCTTCCAATGGGGTTCCAACGGTGTCTTCTTCCAATCTTTGATCCACACCGAGGTACCAGGCTGATAGGGATGCAAGGGCTCCGTCAAGTTGATAGACAACTGGTCTTGGATCCACGCATGGAGAGTCTGCAGAACAAAACTAAGAGCTAGGAGTTCTTGTCTGGTTACTTCTGAACCAATTTGGGCTAAACTTCCTTTGATTCCCTGCACTATTGGTGGGGGTTTACCATACAGAACTTCAAAAGGGGAAAATCCTGTTGACTTTACAGGAGCTGAGCGTATTCTGAGTAAAGCTATCGGGAGCACTTGGGGCCACTTCAAGTGTGTCTCCTGACAAAGCTTGGACATTTGGGCTTTTAGGGTACGATTCATTCGCTCAACTTTCCCTGAACTCTGGGGTCTGTATGCAGTGTGGAGTTTCCATTGTATCTGCAAAGCTTTTGCTAACTGTTGAGTAACTTGGGAGACAAATGAGGGTCCGTTGTCTGACCCTATTACTGCTGGAATTCCGAACCTAGGGATAATCTCTCTCATTAAGACTTTGGTAACTTCTCGGGCTTTCTCAGTTCTAGTTGGGAAGGCTTCTACCCACCCAGAGAAAGTACAAACTATTACTAATAAGTAATGGTATCCATTGGCTCTTGGCATTTCGGTAAAATCAATTTGGAGGTTGTGCATGGGGGTTACACCTCCTGACTGAACTCGGGGTGCCGTTATAAGGCCTTGCTTGGCATTATTTTTGGCACAGGTTAGACATTGACGTGCTACTGAGGCTGATATGGTTGTCAATAGAGGGATGTAAAAATGTGGTCTAAGTGCTTTTTCCATAGCACTTTTCCCATAGTGGGTGGCTTCGTGGAAAGCCTTGATAAAAGATGGTCCTAACAGTTCAGGAATTACTATTCGTCCAGGGGGTTGACTGCCCTCTTCTGGTGGCAGCTCAATCCATCCATCTTTCAGTACTCCATCTTCTTTGTTACAGTAGTAATCTAATTCTTTGGTGGTATATCGTGGTGTCCATAAATTCAGAGGTACTGGAAACAATGCTGCTTGCATTGGCATAGCTTGTGGGGTAATCTGTCCTGTCATAGCTGCTTGTCGTGCTGAGGCATCTGCAAATCTATTTCCTCGGGCAACTTCTCCTTTTCCTCCTTGATGTCCTCTGCAATGCATGACAGCTACACATGTTGGGGCCCAAACTGCATCAAGTAACATCAATATCTCGGGACCATATTTGACTGATTTTCCTCCGGATGTGATGAGCCCTCGTTCTTTATAGAGAGCTCCATGAGCATGCAGAGTGGTGAAGGCATACTTGGAATCTGTATATACATTTAGCACAAGTTTCTCTCCTAACAATAATGCTCTGGTGAGTGCTATCAATTCGGCTTTTTGGGCTGATGTGCCTGAGGCTAGAGCTGATGATTCAACTACTTTGTGTTGAGTGACGACTGCATATCCGGCACAGCGTCGTCCATCGAGGATGAGACTGCTCCCATCAACATAATAGATTTGGTCAGGATTGTCTATGGGCACATCTGTCAAGTCGGGTCGGCTGGAGAACACAGTTTCCATGACTTCGATACAGTCATGTTCTGGGAGTTCTTCACTGATGGGTATCAAGGTGGCTGGATTCAAGGCATGACTCACTTCTAGTTGTATCTGTGGGTTTTCACATAACATGCTCTGGTATTTCAACATTCGGGAATTGGTGAGCCAATAATTTGCTTTTTGTTCCATAAGGGCAAGGACTGCATGTGGCACAGTGACTCGTATGTTCTGTCCTAGCGTGAGCTTGTCTGCTTCACTCACTAATAGTGCTGTAGCTGCAACTGCTCTCAGGCATGGTGGCCATCCTTTGGCCACAGGGTCCAATTGTTTCGATAGGTATGCTACAGGTCGCTCCCAATTTCCCAATTTCTGAGTCAACATGCCTAAGGCATTTCCCTGTGCTTCATGTACAAACAAGTGGAAAGGCTTGTGGACATCTGGTAGTCCAAGTGCTGGTGATGACATCAATTCTTCCTTTAACTTCTTGAAGGCTGTATCCTGCTCAAGTCCCCACTCCAGTGGCGACTTTTCTTCTCCTTTTGTGGCTTCATACAGTGGTTTGGCAATTTGGGCGAAGTTGGGTATCCAGATTCGGCAATATCCTGCCGCTCCCAGAAAGGCTCTGACTTGCTTTCTGGTTGTTGGGGTTGGAATTCTGCATACTGCTTCTTTTCTTTCTCTGCCTAATCTTCGGCTTCCTTGGGTTATACGAAAACCCAAGTATTTCACTTCTTTTTGGCATAGCTGTGCTTTTGCTCTGGAAACTTTGTATCCAGCTTCATCTAGTAACTGCAAGAGATCTTTGGTGGCTAGTATACATTCACTTTCTGATATGGCAGCTATCAGCAGATCGTCCACGTATTGGAGAAGCACTCTCTTCCCCGGGGCCACTGGATAGCTTGAAAGGTCTTGATTCAGTGCAGCACTAAAGATGGTAGGCGAATTTTTGAATCCTTGGGGTAATCTTGTCCAGGTGAGTTGGCCCCCTCTTCCAGAGATGGGGTCCTGCCATTCAAATGCAAACAATATCTGACTTACAGGGGCTAATCTTATGCAAAAGAATGCATCTTTTAAATTCAGTACAGTGAAATGGGTAGCTTCAGCAGGTATCAGTCCTAGAAGAGTGTAAGGATTAGGTACAACTGGATGTATAGTTTCAACTGCATCATTTACTCTCCTTAGGTCTTGCACTGGACGGTAATCATCTGTCCCAGGTTTCTTTACTGGCAAAAGTGGAGTGTTCCATGGGGATTGACATACTTTTAGTAGGCCATACTCGAGCAATCTTTGTAAGTGGCGGTGAATGCCTTCAATTGCAGCTCTTGGGAGAGGGTACTGTTTGACGTGCACTGGTGTAGCACTAGGCTTGAGGGTTACAATTACTGGAGCTATATGCTTGGCTAGGCCTGGGGGACTGCCTTCTGCCCATACTCCAGGTGGTGCATGAATGTTCTTTAAAGTTTGTTCAAAATAGGTGTCTTGGATAGAGTCATCAATGTAATACCTCCATTCTTCTTCTCGGGGAACTGTCAGCAGCATTATTCCTGCTGGTTTGGCTTGGGGATTTACTGTCATTTGCATTTCTCCTTGTTCAGAGAAGGGTATTTGTGCTTGGAGTTTGGCTAACATATCTCGTCCCAGTAGTGGCACTGGACATTCGGGCATGTAAAGGAATTGATGAGTTATTTGCTGTCCTCCTAGACTGCATATACGATTCTGAAGAAAAGACTTTGTAGCTTTGACACCAGTTGCTCCTATAATGGTGACTGCTTTTGTAGAGAATGGGGCTATCTTCTTGTCTATTACTGAATGTTGTGCTCCAGTATCAACCATAAAGTCCATAACTTGGTCTCCTATTTGCATTCCGACCATAGGCTCCTGGAGACCTAAAGCAAACTTGGAGCCCGGTCTGTCCTAATCCACGTCATTTTCATCCTGGATCGTTGTGGCCAATGCTTGAATGGCTCCTCCTCCTCTTTCTCGCTGGAATTGTTCTCGATTGGCTCCTCCGCGGTTTCGGGGATAGCCTCGTCTTTCTTCTCGCCATTGATGATTGCTGTCGTCATCTTGCTGGGCGTCTTCGAGTTGCGGGCACGTATCTCTCCAATGTCCTTCTTCTCTACAGTAGGCGCATTGGTTCACGCCTAGCTTCTGGGTCCGGCCTCCGCCTTGACCCCGCCCTCTTCCTCTGCTCCGTCGACTAGGGACACCTCCCCTTTTCTGTTCAACTATGGCCGCAGCCAAAAAATCAGCTTTCTTCTTCATCTTTCTATCACATTCTCTCTGTCTTTCATTATCACGATTCACATACACTTTATGAGCGACTTCCAGTAACTGCGTTGCATTCATGCCCGCAAACCCTTCTAACTTCTGTAATTTACGTCTAATGTCTGGTTGAGACTGGTTTACAAAAGCAGAATTCACCATACATAAACTTCCTGGTGCCTCGGGATCATAGGGGGTATACATTCTGTATGCTTCAGTTAATCTTTCGTGAAAGTCTGCTGGGCTTTCATCTACACCTTGGATAACTCCTGCAACTTTGGAAAGGTTCATAGCTTTCTGGCCCCCCCTTTTCAGGCCTCGTAAAAAGCCTTGGCGAAAACGGGCTAGGGCTGTGGATCCTTCATCTGTATTTGGATCCCAATGGGGGTCTTCATTCGGGAATTCTCTCTGAGCCGCTTCCCGATGGTCTATTCTGTTCTGCCCCGGTCCCGGAGCTACAGGGTTATCTGCCATCCACTCAATAGCTGCTTTTCTAATTCGTGCTCGCTCCTCTGTCGTGAATAGAGTGGTCAGGAGCTGGCGGCAATCTGGCCAGGTGGGTTGGTGGGTTTCCATAATAGTAGTTACTAATTCTGTCAGCTCCTGGGGCTTATTAGTATAGGAGGCATAATGCGACCTCCAATTTAACAAATCAGTTGTAGAAAAAGGGATATACACATAAGTTAAGGGTCTCGCTACCACCTCCTCATTATCGTTCTTTATGGGCACTCCCGGGACTTGCCGTAAAGGCAACATTTTGGCGGTAGCTGTCTTGTGGGATCTAAGGGCTGTTTTCTTAACTATCTTTCCAGAGATTACTTTCTTTTTCTCGGCGGGTTTCACTTTGGGTGTACATTTTACTGGCACACTGGCACTGGCAACCACTTGTACGCTATCATCATCACTCGGGGCATTTTCATTTTCTTCCTCCTCTACCTCTGCATCTGACTCGCTTTTTATAATATCATCTTCTTCAGCTAATTCCTCTCTCTGCCCTCCGGGAGGTGGGTCAGGAGTTGGGTCCCGCTCCGGCTGTCTCTGGGGCTCTGGGGCAGGACGCCGGGCTACTCTTATCGGACCTGGGGTTCGAGGCTGTCAGGGAATTATCTCTGGGGAATCAGGATCTACCAGGATGGGCTTCTTCCTGGACTTCTTATCCTGCTCTTTCATTCTGGGCTGTTCCGTTTTCTGTCTAGAATCTGTTTTAGCTAACATTATTCTGCACTGTTCCTCATAACAGCGCTGCGCCCAGAGGGGCGGATCTTCACAAATACTTAACCAAGAATCTATATAGGGGTACTGATCGGGGTGCGCTATCCGCACTCTACGGTGTACTAACTGAATAATCTCTACATTGAACGTTCCCTCTCGGGGCCAGGTGGGGTCTAGATCGGGCCACTCCCTAGTACACAAAATCTGCAGACGGGCTGCTGTCATTTTAATACCATAATCTCCAGAGTATCCCTCTTTAAAATGTGCGATCATACATTCTAATGGAGTGTTTCTAGTAGACCCCGCCCCTCCCATTTCGATGTGTGCGCGCAACAGACAAAAGGGAAAAGGAGGGCGGACCGTGGGTAAGGGGTCCTCACGGCCCTGGAAACGTATAAGGAGTACAAATAACAAGACAAGACGACAATCGCTTCCCCCTTTTCGTGACCTGAACGCGGTCGCCCGGTCAGGAAATGCGCTACTCAGGGGTCTGCCTTCACTTGGTCCGTGCTGCCAGACCTCTCATTCACACTTCATTCACACAATCATGCTAGCAACGTATCCCAGAATGCATTCGTTTCTATCTATTCTGACTAGTCTTACCAATTTCCCAATTACAAAAAGGATGGGGGTTTCACCCGGCGAATTCCCATGCGGGGTTACTCGGCCCTTCCTTGAGAGGTGATCAGGCTCTCTTACCAATTCCCAATATCTCGAGATTACAAATTCCAAATTCCAAGTTCCAATGGCAGTACTGCTCTTTCTATTTCTGTCTAGACACCAAATCAAAACTATACTCACCGGATCCGGTCCTCAAACTTCCCAAGCAGGCGCATGAGTTGGACCTCGGACTCCCCTCACTCGGGTTCGAGGCGTTGGCTCCAGCCGGGCCCGGCACCCGCCGAGGTCCGACCAGCTCCCTCCGATACAAGGGACCGGCGGCGCCAGGGAGCAGCCCTCGTCGGAAGGGCGCGATCCCGGCAGGACCAAGCCTATAGAGGCGGAAAGTCGTGGTATATTGCCCTATATACACTTTGATTCCACAACTTCCCGGCCAACGCACCAAGAATATGTAGCAGCAAAGCGCAGACAAACCAATGATACCAGGAGTCTGTTCAGAAGGTCCAAATCATTTATTTGTGCACAAGTCTCAAGCAAGTCAATTTCAAAATGGCTGAGCAAAGTTTTCTAGCATTACAACAACTTTTATAGACTTCTGTTCCATTCTAGGTATAGAAAAACATTTCATTGGTCCCGGTACTCTCCCGTACCTCCCGTACCCCTTCCATTGGTGCCGGTACTGATAAGATTATCCAATTATGTTCCTTCAGTGGGCATGGCACCTGCATACCCCCCTTCTAGTCCCAATTACAATGGTCAGTTCATCAACTTGTTACTTTCATACTCTCAAGGCCATAGAGCCAATTTGTGCATGCAGGGGAGCAGGGCTCTGCAACTCATCTGTCAGCACTCCCAATTATATTCCTTGCAGATGCACTTTTCTTATCAGTAACTTTTAAACATATTTTTCTGTATTTTTCCATCTCTCAGTTTTGCTAACCTAAGTTAGTTTAGTTCTCTTACAGAGTTCTATCCTACAATAGCAGCATGTTGGGGGATGTGCAATTCCTATGAGCCTCTCCACAGGCTTCATTTACAGGTCAAGCTAGTTAGGCCTGCCTGCTTATGTCAAACACCGTGGATCACAGGCCTGCACCTGCCACACATCTACTTCACTGATTACATCCAACTTACATTTGGGGCCTAGCTGGGGTAGGCCACGCCCACAGTTGGTTTGCACTGGCTGTTAGTATTCTAGCAGCAGTAATCTGAACCAGCTGCAGTAGATATAGAGCATGTTTGGGGAGACCTTGATAGATAATGTTTCCATAGTCCAGGTGAGGTGTGATGATGGCTTGCACTACAGATCTGAAATCATTGTACTGAAGCAGGTGTCATAGGGGCTTGAGAAGTTTCAACTTCCAGTACACTGTTCTTGCTGTGTTTATGTGTGCACACATGTTAAGGTTGCTGTCAACAGTTATGCCTAGATACTTGATTTCTTTCTTTATTGTTATATCCAAAGTGTGTGTTATAATCTTTTTTATTGGCTTAAATTCGTAATCTCTGTCTATGAGCAGGCCTTCAGTTTTGCTTTTGTTTAATGTGAGGTTTGTGTCTGCAAGGAAGTTGTAACTGCAGTGAAGATGTTGATATGATTGTAAAATCTAGGTTGGTGATATTGAATGGCATGTAAAACATGGTATCATCTGCATAGAGATGAAAGTGCATGTTCCAATTTAGAAGATTATAGATGGGTTGAATGTATAAGTAGAATAATAATCCAGAGAGGGCTGATCCTTGAGGGATGCCTTGTGTTAGATTAAAGGGTTTTGGGTTGGTGGTACCAACTTTTACTTGCATAGTTCTGTCCAGAAGGTAATATGAGAACCATTTTAATGTGTCATCTGTTAATCCAGTGTTGGTAAGTCTGTTTAACATGATGTGATGTGCTACTGAGTCAATTGTGGCACTGATATCAAGGAAGATGAGCACAAAAACATGTTGAGGTTTGTCTAAGCCAAGGATGAGTCTGTTAAAGAAGTCCGTTAACAATGTTTCAGTGCTATGGTGAGGGCGGAAGCCATGTTATTGTGGGTCTAGTGGGGGGGATGAGCTGAGATAGAGTCTGAGAACTGAGTTCTGGCTGTCTAAGAGCTATGCCCCAGTACTGCCTTTCCGGTAGCAAGTTCTATGGGGAACTGGAAGGGGAAGAGATGGAGCCTCCTCTCAGGACCCATGTGTTTGTGGTAGCCTGCCTCAGACGGCTTCAGCACTTTTATGCCATCTGGAACCGGTAATGCTCCAGCTGTATCTCCCATGGATGAATTTGGGGAGAGGTCTGCTGATGAGGTGTTGTTGAGCCCTGGGAAATGAGCAGCTCTGCCAAGACCCAGCAGCAGTGCAGGCCCCCAGTGACCTCTGATTGAGGTGAAGAGTTCAGACAAGTGAAGCAAATGCATTGAGGATCAGGGCTTAGTTTCTTCCGCCTCTGCTGTGTACTTTTTCAGGGAGAGGTACCATTACATTCAATGCCAGTGTTGGGATCGAGTTGAGGAGGTGGAAGTAACAGCTGCGGGAGAGTTAGGTTGGTTGGCACATTCTGAAGTGATGACACTGCATTCCTTATTGGAAGTAATGGCAGGTTTTGAATATACACTGTGCAATAAATAACACAGGTACACTACCAAAAAACTGCCTCCAGTTTTGCAACTGATTCCTATAGATTTTGGGGTGCTGAATCCAGGAAAAATAGCCAAAATGTTCCATCACATCACGTTTTCTTGCAAAATTAGATTTCTTACCCATATAAGGAATGTTCACATAATTTCTTTTTAGCCGACTGCAGTTTATTTTCTTGGCCCAAAATAGAGGTTGTAATGGTTAACTAACTAGAAACACTCCCTCATGATATTTTAGAGTGTTTTGTATTCATTTTATACATTAACAGGACAATTGGGAGGCGGGGGGCTAAATCCAGTACTCGCGCTGGTGCATGTTCTTTCCTGTTCGCCTCGCCTCGCTCGCTCGCTCAAACACGGTGGTTGCGACATGAACGTTCCTGTCAAATTTCAGTTTCTTGCAAGTTCATTATTACCTTTTGTTTGCTCAGTCGTAATCCAGCTTTATTCCGAAGTGGTTCACTACAGTTGTAGTTTGCAGTGCTGTGTATTTGTGATGGCTCACAGAGCCAGAGGTTGCGTCAACTCTCCGGACAGTTTTTGTTTTATTTGTGGGGAATATACCATGAAAAAGCGGCAGAGGAACATTTCTGCATTTATTAAAAAAGTATATTTCGCCTATTTCGGTTTGAAGTTAGGCGATCAAGACAAACCGTGGGCTCCTCACAAAGTGTGCAAGACATGTGAGGAAGATCTACGCTTATGGATGAAAGGTAATAAACAAGCATTTCGTTTCGGAATACCTATGATGTGGCGTGAACAAAGAGACCACAGCAGTGACTGCTATTTTTGCTCTTGCATTGTGAAGGGATACAACTTAAAAAATAAGAACGTAATAAGTTACCCCAACCTTCCCTCAGCAATTAGGCCTATGCCTCATAGCAACGAAGTACCTGTGCCTGAACCACCAAAATCTTTGGATCATATTTGTGTGGACGGTTCTGATCATGATGAGACTCATCAGATGGCTTTTCCCGATGAGTCCAGTACTTCCGAGTTTGAAACTGAACCAGATCCGAAACCTGAACTTTTCTCTCAAGCTGAATTGAATGATTTAGTCCGGGATTTAGGACTCCCAAAAGATGCTGCCCAACTGCTAGGTTCTCGGCTTAAACAGAAAAATCTATTGTCACCAGGAACAACTTTTTATTGGTACCGCAACCGCGAGACACAATTTTTGAAGTATTTCAGCAAAGAGGAAGATTTGGTATTTTGCAACGATATATACGGAGTGATGGAAAAGTTTAAACTCAAGTATGATCCTGCTGAATGGCGGCTGTTCATTGATTCGTCAAAAGACAGCATAAAAGGTGTTCTTCTTCATAATGGCAACACATTCGCTTCAGTTCCTATTGCTCACTCTGTTATTCTCCAAGAAAAATACGAGAATTTGGCCCTGATTCTTCAGAAGATTCGTTATGATGAGCATAAGTGGATGATTTGTGGAGACTTTAAAATTCTATCCATGCTATTAGGGCAGCAATCCGGTTTCACCAAATATCCCTGCTTCCTTTGCTTGTGGGATAGCCGGTCCCGCGACCTACACTGGGGGAAAAAAGACTGGCCAATTCGGGAGTATTTGAGACCCGGTGAGAAAAATGTTCTTCATGAGAGCTTGGTACCTCGTGATAAAATTCTATTACCACCTCTCCACATTAAGTTGGGTCTCATTAAGCAATTCATCAAGTCCATTCCAAAAGATGGTGAGTGCTTTCGGTACCTTTGCTCAAAGTTCCCCCGACTTTCTGAAGCAAAGCTAAAGGAAGGAGTGTTTGTTGGCCCTGATATAAGGAAACTCATTTCAGATGGAGCATTCGCTGAAACGATGTCTGAGAAGGAAAAAGAAGCCTGGGATTCCTTCAAGGATGTTGTTCTCAAATTCTTGGGGAACAGGCGGGATGAGAACTATAAGGATATTGTTGCCAGGATGCTCAATGCCTTCAAAGAACAAGGCTGTAACATGAGCCTGAAAGTCCATTTCTTGCACTCCCATGTGAACTACTTTCCCGAAAACTTGGGGGCGTACAGTGAAGAACAAGGTGAAAGGTTTCACCAGGACATCAAGGACGCAGAGAGAAGGTACCAAGGAAGATGGAACACCACTATGATGGCTGATTTCTGCTGGTTGCTGCTGCGGGAAACCCCAGATGAAAAATACGCCAAGCAGCGCACCAAGAGAAGCATTCGGGGGAAGAAGAAACGGGCCCACCAGGAGATTGATTGACCCAAGAATGACTTTAAAATCTAAACTGTGTTGACAAATATCGTGTTTTTACTAAACTTTGAAATAAAAATTTGCTAGTTATTACCACAGTGTCGGATCTCATTTATTAGAATTTTATTTTCACACCATCGGGTGTTTGTCTTCATGTATTGCAATGGTGCGGTTTGCGTTTTCTATTCTTACATACATACCTGTACAACATTTTTTGCACATTTCTTTGCTTTGCTTTGTGTCTAACCTCGCTCTTATATGCTCAATGTTTGTGCACATGTATGTGGCTGTTTTAAGTGCAGACAATTTTGCTACCATCACAGTGTGTTTTGTTGACATTACTTTATTCTTATGTGCTGCCTTGTTACAATTTTCTTTATTCTTATTTGAATAACTACTAAACAATTAGTATAAAGAATTCATCCAAGAAACTTTTATCTCGATCGCACTCAATCTGAAACGTTCACCTCAAACTGCTAACCCAATGTAGCAAAAAATCTGTACGTGATGGAGCAAATTGGTTACCAGATTTGGATTCAGCGCACCAAAAAACGTAAAAATCAATCGAAACATTAGAGGCAGTTTAAAAAAAAGTTTTTTTAGTGTACCTGTGAAGACTTATGAGGATCTGCAAAAAGTTTCCTTCAACCTTTGTGAGAAGTCCTTGGAAAAGCAAGGGTTCAAGCTGGGAGAGGTAGTTTGGTAATTGGAAGATGTGATGTGAGCTGATAGCCTGGACTTAAATGGACCATTGGAAATCTCTTCAGAGGTAGTGACTTCACATTTATTTATTTAGCTGCATTTATATCCCGCTTTTCACCGGGTCAAAGCGGTTGGGGGATACATTTAACACGAGGGGATATGAGACACATACACTAATATCTAAAGGGAACAAGGGCAATGGAGGGTTAAGTGGCTTGCCCAAGACCACAAGGAGCACCTGTGGGACTAGAAACCCCAGTCCTTCTGGCCCAACATTGCTGTCCTCTAGTGGGATCTGAACCACTGACCTTCCGGCCTGTGGTACCTTGCCCCAACCACTAGGCCACTCCTTCCAGTCTTTGTGCTGGAACGAGACCATAAGGGATAGGAAGAACAGTTTATAAAGTCTAATGTGAAAGCTTTTCCTGATTTGTCTAGACTCAGCTACACAAAAGAGATGAAAGTTCTTGGCCCTTAGCTCAATCCCAGAGTGTGAGTTTTAGGTCCATGTATTAACATTTTCTTCTAAATGTAAATTTTGGGAGAAAACTTTATTTATTTTTAAACCTCCAACTGCTCCTAGAAGTTTTTGATTGTTAGAGAAAATGGGGGAAAATCTTTCATCCCCAGTTGTCTTTACTGTTATCAGGGTGCAAGGGTTAGCCATTAAGCTGCTGTTATGGTTCCATTTAATTATCTCCTAAAAGTTTGTGTCCTATTGTTTTAGGATGGGTAAAAATTATACTTTCCCCTTTCTTTTAGATTTGTCTACACTCCCCTTTTTTATTGTGGTCAAATTTTGGAGAATAGTTTTCCTGTTTCTTGATTGAAATGCGCACATCTTTTTCTTGAATGTTTTTAAGAAATTGAGCTATAAATAAAAAAAAATAAAAGAAATACTGACCAGCGTAAAAGTACATGTGAACTCCATATTTTGCTGGTGGCTGTGCACATGGTTATAGTTTAGGCAGAACATGCACAGAGCACACAAGTGATGTGTAGATTAGAAAAAACCTTAATTTATGCACCCACTGTGAAAATTCTAGGTGTGGATATTTATGTCAGCTCCCAGGCCACTAACACAATTATTTGATAAAGACAAATAGATGCTTACTTGTCTTTATAAAATACATGTTGCACAAATGCCTTAAAATATGCTTTAACTAGGCCCCCCTTATAAAATTCTTTTATCTTTATTAACACATTTTATATACCGCTCACGCTCAAGGCACCAGAGCGGTTTACAATAACAGAAATAATAAGGCTGCTGAAAAGGAAGAGAATGCCACAATAAAAAGAAAGGAAAGTATGAGATAGGATAGAATAAGAAAGGGGGATAGAGCAACAAGGCAAAGCGGAAACATTGCATAATAGTGGAGGGTTGAGAAATTACCTTCTATAGGGTATGTTTACTAAAGGGTGGTATGAGAGCCGTTAATAATGAACATTAACAGCAGTGGTAAGATCTTTGCATGCAAAAAAGGTTGGGCCGGTGAGTAGGCATACTGGCACTAAGGGGAGAAGGCACCACTTATCAGGCATTAAGAGGTTACTGGGCATTAAGGTGGCATACATGCATCTTAGCACCCAATAAAGGTGAACACCATAAGTGGGTTAAGCCCACCTATGTGAAAGTGACATACCAGGGGCTGCATGTAGGGCTGGGCCAAACAGTAGGCAAACCAGGTTGCAGCCTATGCCAGCAACAATCACAGGACAGCTAAAGCAGGTGAATCAAAGGAAAATCAGAAGGTCCATCTGCAAGAGGCTGTGCCAAGCCCAATGTTCACCTAGGGCATCAACACTCTGAGCCAACTGCAGGGCTGTCCCTGGTAGCATGGATGGAACTTTAGCAGGAGATGGACCTCAATGACCCTAATGAGTTGTAGGTGTCACACAGTATGTGGGAAGATCACGTTGAAGCTGTCAAAGTGATGGTTAGTGCAAGATTTACCCTGTCAGTGTATGGTCCTGGATCTGTTGTAAGAGCGCTGACAAGGAGGCTCCAAGACCCAGACCTATCCATGAAAGCCATGACAGTGCAGGAGTGCCGCATTGTGCAGTATGCACCAGAAGGATGTGCGTAATATGTAGGCATGGACAGAGTCAGAATGGGTCGAGCATGGTGTTGCAGCAGAGAAAGGTGGATGTGACTGAAGCAGATAATTGCATGTGGATGGAAATGAGCCATGCACTTTGTAGCGACATCACTGGGGTGTATGTATGTTATGTGGCAATGTACATGATCCTCAAATGCAATCCTTCAAGAATGTGGGAATTCATGCCTCCCCTGTCATACTAAAACATGTATATGTATGTGACTGTAAGCATCACCCATAAAATATATGCCTTGTACATTTCAATAAAGAATCATGTATGGTCACAATGGTGTGTGGCGGCCCTACCTGAGGTCCCTGCACAAGGAATTCATGGCAAGATGACAATGATGGATATATGTTGATGCGTGTGTCACAGTTGCTGTATGCTGTAAGAGAGCCACCCTTGTAAGGCAGCTGCCCTATGTCCATTTATGAAAGATGCATAAGGTGCATGGGAAAGCTGGCACACATAGAAACCTGATGCCACAAAATTACCACATGGCCTATTGAGTCTGCCCTTTATTTATTTGTGTGCTTTTCTATACCGCCCCTTCCAGAGATCAGGGGCGGTTTACAGAGAACTTTTTTAAAAACAATATAACAAACATTGAAATATTGTATTACATAGAACATTAAACATTAATGGCACATAGTAACTATATTACAGGGAAACAATATTTTAACTATTTACATGGTTGTGTAAATTACTGCTTATTTACAAAGTATAGCATGCAAAAGTTATAATAGGCCAAAAAACATTATAGTAGAAACTAGAAGTATAGAGTTCTAATGTGGCAGAGGGCCTATTTACAATAGCCATTATAGGACTGATTAGGGTTCAGTAAGTACAGCGTATCATGGATGTCTGTAAGCAAATGCTAACGGGGAGTGAGTCTTGAGTTAGGTAGGGTAGACTTGTGTTAGTTTAGTTGTGTATTCTTGTGTGGTATGTTTGATTGTGGGTTGTAGGTTGCAGTAGTGTTGACTAAACAGATAAGTTTTAAGTTCCTTCCTGAAAGAGGTAAGGTCCTTAATCTCTCTTAGGTTTGGGGGTAGTTTGTTCCATTGGCTGGGTGCATAATATGAAAAAGCAGTGTTAGTCGTTATTTGCTTCAATTTTCTCACAGCATCAGGAATTAATAGTATGTTGAGGTTTGCTCTTCTTATTATTCTGTTTTCTGGGGGGGGGGTCTGAAGTAAAGTTGCTAGATGTGAGGGGGCTAAGTCATTAATGAATTTAAAGATGAACAACAAGCCTAGCCCCCCTCCTGTCACAGAATCTCTGGCAATGTCATTTGCTTGTGAGAATGCACATACTGTCCCTGTCCTGAACACCCCACGGCAGACTATACCATGCATGTACCACTCTGTCTGCCAATATGTCAGCTTATCATCTCAGAGTTTGTCTCCTTGCACCCTCATCCAATTGGCAGTCAGATAGTGCACAACACCCACATCCAGCCAAGAATATATCAGGGTGAACAGGAACATCTGCATTATTGACATTTGTACTCATCTCAGGGTTATGCTGGCACAATCTAGATCCAAACAATAAAGGGATGTATGTCACGCAATAGGTATGTGGTGTGACAGAAGTCTGCCCTGTCTCAGTCCCTGATACAACTATGGTATGATATAGTGCTGCAGCCCCTGAAGATGCCATGACAGCTGCAGTAACATTGGTAAACCACCATCAAATGTATGACTGTGGTCTGCTATGATGTGCAATGGACTGCCCGGGATGGAATTCAGGGGTAGAGAAGCTGAGCTACATATCTGCACCCCTGTAGCACACTGACATGGCCAGATGTCACAAGTATGGGATGAGGCAATGCCAATACTTGAATGGGAGGTCTGAGAGGAGTCGACAAAAGCATGGCACCTCATGAATGGGAACAAAGGCATGCATATTGCCTGCAGAGGATTGTACGCTGCCACTCAGTATACAACGCAGAGAGAACATTTTCAATCAAGGCTGGTGTGCTCTGTCAAACTGCTCAATCCAAACACAGACAACTGAATGCTACAACTGGTGATGAGTCAACATGCTGTACTCATGGAATGAAGACTATTGCCCTGGTACAATAGGATGATGCCATATCCTTGTGAAGTGTCAAGCTGTAACATTCAACTAGTAGCCTCTTCTGCTACCACAGTATCAATGCAACTGCCTCCATACACCCAAAGTTGGGAGTTCAAAACTAAACAATGACAAACTGGGCTGTTCCACCCATTAGTGAAGGCAGACATCAGGGTAGGACTTTAGGGTGAAACATCACCCCCAGAAATATTCTTTCAAGAGCAAGCATGTCACACATTGTGCCTGCATCAATAGTATTGCATGCAGGTGCCCACCTGGCTTGTTGCTGATGTCCCTCCCAAATATCCACCTCTCAGATGGGTCTGGAAGTTGTGTATGAAGCCAAGGGTATGTCAGAAGCCATCCCTTGGGGAAAATGCTTGTTATATATTGAAGCAATTGGTGTGATTTAAGCAGATGGTGACAGACAATACCTTGGCCTGGGGTGGGAGTCTGTGTACATCATGGGTCATGGTGCTGTGTGCTTGACCTTGGATGCCCTGGTCCCACAAGAGGCATACTGTGGTTCATCGACCACAGTGATTGAATGTTAGTATGGCCCCCTCTGAGGTGAGTTGGTGTGTATGGGTCTTTCTTGAAGAACTGCTAAGGTTGGCAAAATCAATTATGACATCCCTACTGTCAATCTCATATGTGTGCATGTATCATACATATGTCAGGCCCACAGTTGCAAATGAAATGTAATATAGCTGTGATCTGTCATGAGCAAGTAAGGAAAGAAGAGGAAAGGATTGTGCAAATCCTGATGTGAACATCTCACAGTGGATGTTGCCTAGCATAGAAAGTATGATGGGAATGTATTGTGATGCAGAGGACAAATCCAGTACTTAGCTGCATTTAGGGGAACCACAACAGGCCAAACTCCCTGTTGTGGTTCCGCTAAATGCAGCTAAGTACTTTTGCCACCGTGGCTATCTCATCTGTGTGCATAGCAAATTGAAATTGACAAATCCAGTAGGCAATGATGGTATGACATGATAGTGACAAAATGTAATGTGTAGCACGCAAATGCCAAAAGCTATGCAACAAAATAGGGGTATTTGCCCAGCAACTGTACTGTGGTGTTACTGATGCACTTGCAGGAATTGAATCTGCTGTTGATCTGTCATGTCTGTGAAAGGACTTCTCTGTCACACTGTGCATATGCTGCAAAGACAGGATGTGTGCATATGTTTGCCGCTCACGATCACAATGATCAGAATTGCATGGTTGTTGGGAGCCAGGACTTTGTTGAAGCAGGGAAAGGCAGGTACTGGGATTATCATGTCTGACCACATGTGCACTTGTCATGTTGCCCGCTCATCTGTGAACAAACTTGAGCATCACTGTTGGTTATCAGGAATGCACAGTCCATAGAGGAAATGTGTTACACTGTGCATTGCAGGGTTGAAGGCTCCAACTCATTGCTCAGACATCATGCCTGGAGCAATGTGCAATTGTGTATGCACATCTGGTGATATAGAGTGTCTGTGCACTCATTATACATTGAACAAAGCTGGGTGGTCAGATTATATGGCTGGTACCTAATGATTGCTTCGCAGTGTGCTGGTTCAAAACCTCGAGATGGCAGTGCCGTGAGTGAGTAGGAGGGGATGTGATGCAGTATCATGTGGAATCTCATGTCACATGTATCACATCAGATACGGCCCATATTGTCCTGTAAATCAGAGGAGGCAGCGCAATAAATGATGTGGTATGTGCAGGGCACCACATCTTCAGACTTTGCAAGGGATGACCAGGTAAATGCATGCATGGTGGTGGGCTGCTGCATAGGATTGGAAGAGCATTGGCTTGGTAACCAAGAGACAAAGTTTTGATTCCCATGAGCACTACTTTTGGTCTCGGGCAAGACACGTAACCCTCCATTGCCTTAGACCAAAAAAAAAACCCAAGTCACCATTGGGCCTGTGAAAAGTACATTACCAAGTCTCAGCTACTATGTAAACTGCTTTTTTTAATTTTTTATTTAAGACATTTTCAAAATTTACATCAAGGACAAAGCTTGAACAGAAAGGTGTACAATCCAGCAATAAACCAAAGAAAACATAAAAAAATGTGCAAGGAAAAACAACCCAATAGGAACATATACCTATAGTCCACATAGAGGGGGCTTAATTAATACAAAAATACTTAGAGGGGTAAGGGATCTCCACCAAAAAATATCAAAGGAAAAGGAAACAAGGAAAAAGAAGGCTTTTGGGAGCCCAAACCTATCTATTAATGACCCATTAACTCAGCACCCCAGGAGTATGAGAAGGAGAAGCAGCAGCAAGAATCCTAGCACTTATAAAGGCAGATAAGTCTGAAGGCTGAAAAAAAATAAACCTCTGTGACCTATAAACAACAATACACTTGCAAGAACATCTAAGATAGAAAGTAGCCCCCAAATCCTAGGCTCCCCGCTTAAGTAAAAGAAACTGTTTACATCGCTACTGAGTATCTGAAGGAGGGAGGAGTGGCTCAGTGGTTGGGACAGGTTACCTCAGACCAAAACAGAATTGGTCTTCTCATACATATGCATATGTGCATAATTCGGGTCTTGACCTTTAAAGCGCGGCAAAATCAGCATTCTACCCGATTCTGTTTCGATTTTACTGGCAGTGCTGAAGGTACGTGTCTTGCTTTTATTTTGTGTTTCTTTACTTTTAAACACACTTCTGACCTTCTGGTTACTGATTTTAGCGATAATTGAATGTCTTTTTTCAAAGTACAGTCTGTTACAGTCTACGTTTTTTGGTACAACATTTGTCCAGTTTTTAGAACGGTCATTTACTTCTAGTCACATTCCTCGTTATAAAATCAGTTTGCTGCTTGTTCTAAAGAATCGGCAATCACGGTTCCATTTTTGTTTACTCTTCCATATTCTTTTGGAATAATAACATTACCATTATTATTTGTGAATTGCATAGTGCCGTTCCACATATAACCGGGTACGGTGGACACGACACTTCTCTCCCCTTCACCCCCCCCCCCCCCACCGCACTCTTCACATCACCTTTCCTTTCCAATGACACAAACAACACCTTTTTGGGACTTAAACTGGTCGCAGCTTTATTAACCTTTTAACAATAACCAAACTTCATTTCAACACATTATAATTGCCCCCCCTCCCGCAGAGCAAGCCCTCACCAGCCATGTGAGTAGCAAGGTGATGCCGCTTCCGCTTCCGCCAGGTCCAGGCCCCGACTAATTTTCCTAGCCCTCCCTCGTCCGGCTTCGCCATATTATTAGCAAAAATCTGAGAGATTGTCCGGGTCAGGGGTACCCCACCCCCGCCCTAATGCTTGCCTCTGGTTCCGGACCCCGGAAACCTCTGGGATCCCACCACCGGCTCAGGCCACCACTGTCCTGAGCCGCCCCCCCAAGGTTCAGCTGCGACCAGCCCTCCTCCCATGCATAATACCTTCCAAGGCCTCCTGCCAATCGTTAAGGAGTAAACCCATCCCCACCGGGGATAGATGCACCCCATCCGACCTATACAGGCCAGCACATTCGACGTCAGCCCATGGGTGCAAAATTTGGCACCCGCCATGCTCCCCCACCCATCTGCCAATTTGGCGATTGATTTTCGTCAATCCTCTCGACCACCGCCGCTGATGCCGGCCTTGCAAGGATATCAGACCAGACCAAAACTATGCCTTTAAACTGCCTTAAACATCGCTAACACAACCCCCAAGTCCTTATGAACAGCACAAATTAACTGCCGGCAAGTCCAAGACACCAAGTCGTTGCCTCCCAGGTGTATCAGCAAGAAGTCAGGCGCCCCTCTCATCCGCTCGAAGTGCCGCAGCAAAGGCAAGAGCTGGATCTACCGAAGTCTGCGCTCGCCCAGCCATGAGACGGTCACTCCTGAAGCCTCCAGACCAATATTCGGCCCCACCGGCCATGTTGCTGCTCGCCGACCAGCCCAGTAAACAAAAGAGTGGCCAACCACCCAACAGCGACACAATCCTTGTCCCACTTCTGCAAATTAAAGAGATGATACAGTTAGTGACCCCCACCACCCCTATAAATGCACATAGCTTTGGAACGCCTGCGATTTCCATCTACCAATCCGCTGAATCTCGCGCTCGGGCAGTCCTTCCGCCGCTGCACTGGTAGCTGCCCCAATCCGGAAGGAGTGCGGAGCAAAACGCCCAGGATCCTCACCAATCCGCTGCAAGGACAGCCGCAGCACCGCCGTAAACTGATATCGCGAAAGGACCCTCCCGTCCTCATGTATAAAGAGACTGCCCTCGCCGCCCGGCCGCACTCGCAAGTATGCCTTGAGCAGTGTAACCGGGCATGTGAGGGCCCAGCCCACCTCTCTCAACACCACCCACGTTCCATTCCCCATCTGATCTGTCTTGGAACGCACGAGGCGTATACGAACCCCGCCCCCCACCAACTGCACCTGGTGCACTTGCAAGCCCCCACCCCCTGTCCCCCGACCCGACTCCGCAACCAACTCACCCACCCGAAACGTGCCGAAAAGAGCTACCGAAAACACCGCCCGAAAAAGTATGCCTTCAGAAGGGGATGATACCACCTGTGACAACGCAACACACAAACGTCTCAGCAGGTCATGCGTTATAGGCTGCTGCCCATCCCCCGGCGAGGGACAGGACTGCTCCCAACCTTGCAGCAGCCTACGCATTAAAAATCCCCTCCCAGCAGCCCCCCACCCAACCGCCTTTGCAAAAAAGGAAAACCCCGCCAAATGCCTCCGCACCGTCACCCGCGACAGTCCGGCGGCCTTCGCTGCCAAAACATACTGACCAAGTAGCTGATCAGATGCTGAACCCTGCTGCCATCCCTGCTCCACCTGGAAAGTCACCACACTGCTGCAGCCCCTCTGGTACGCAGCCCACGTCGCCACCGACACTGAGTTCTTCAGCAGTTCCGACATTTCCCAAGGCCAATCTGCCATAAGTGCTCTGGGACCGATGCCCCCATTTCTTCTGCCTCCGGCGCCAATGTCCGAAAAAGCTCCCACTTGAAACAGGAAAGGGCATCGGCAATCTTGTTAGTACACCCGGGAATATGACGAGCCCTAACCACCACATTCAATCGCAAGCAAGCTAACACCACCTGACGCATTAAATCAGCCACCTGCCTGCATCGCGGGGCATAATTATTTATCACACTGACTACCGCCTCATTGTCACACCACCAAATGACCTTACGATTCCGAAGCCTGTCCGGCCACACTGCCAGCACCACCAGAATCGGAAACAACTCCAAGAAGGTTATATTACTAGTAAGGCCTGCATCCCGCCATGCCTGTGGCCACCCTGCTGCACACCAAGAGCCCCCGAAGTAAACCCCCAAGCCCAACCCCCCAGCCGCATCGGTATACAATTGCAAATCCCCACTGGATATCTCTCTCCATCAATACCGTAGTACCATTGAAATCCCGCAGAAACTCATCCCATACACTTAAATCAGCCCGCATGCTCAGCGACACCCTGATCCGATGATGAGGTTTAGTAACCCCCGCCGTAGCTGCCGCAAGCCGTCGCAAAAATACCCTCCCCGTGGGGATTACTCTACATACGAAATTAAGGGAACCAATCAACGCCTGCATCTCCCGTAATGCCATCTTACTTAAGACCATCACGTTCGCCACCAAAACGCGCAGCTTCAGTACCTTGTCCACCGGCAGCCGTGCTACCATTGCCACCGAATCCAGCTCCACTCCCAGAAACGTAATACTTGTAGCCGGGCCCTCCGAATTCCCAGCCGCCAACGGGACACCCCACACCTGAGCCAACTGCACAAATCCCTCCAGCAACACCTGGCACTGCCCAGACTGCGCAGCCCCTACAAACAGGAAATCGTCCAAGTAATGAACCACATTACCACAACCCACCTTCTCCACAAAAGCCCAATGCATAAATGTGCTAAACTGTTCGAAATAAGCGCAGGATATCGCACAACCCATTGGCATGCTCTTGTCAAAATAACAGTTATCCTCAAAGCAAAACCCCAGCAAATGAAATGCCGATGGGTGCACTGGCAACAAACGGAATGCCGATTCGATGTCCACCTTTGCCAGTAAGCACCCCGGACCACATTTCCGCACCAGCTCCACTGCCTCATCGAATGATGCATAGCGCACTACACACAATTCCTTCGGGATATGGTCATTAACCGAAGAACCCGCGGGGAAGGACAAGTTATAGATTAAGCGGTACTTCCCCGGCTCCTTTTTGGGTATTATTCCCAACGGGGACACGACAAAGTCCTCAAATGGCTGCTCCGCGAAGGGGCCTGCCACCCTTCCCAATCCAATCTCCACAGCCAACTTATCCCTCACAATATGTGCAAACTGTCTAACCAAGGGCGAATTCCTTGCTTGTCTCGCAGCCACCCTACCCACAACAGGAATCTGAAACCCCCCTGAAATCCCTCTAATAATACCACTCTATCCCTCCATCTAGGATACTCCCTCAACCACGGTCGCATAGCTTCGATCCTATGCCCCTTTTTTAACACATTTGAGGGCAGAATGCCCCCCATTGCAGATGGAACAAGCGTGCCGGAATTTGCAATCTGGAAAGGGGCATGAAGACTTGTTGAATTGCCAACAAACATCTCCACTGCCCCCCCCCCTGCTGTTCTCGGGACTGCCGAGGGCCCGCCCACTCGAAAGGGCTGCCCCGCACCCGATGTAACAGCCAACCCTCCCTTCGGCCCGCTCGCCCTCCCTCCGCCCGGTCTGACTGCCATCTGCGTCAACAATAAATTGATATCTTCCGTCCCCCATGACAGCATCTGATTTTCTTCCATCTTATCACGGAACTTCTCATCATAGTTGAGCCACGCCCAACCGTCATGCGTCTGCGACGCCTCTAATATGGAGGCCAGGAACATCCCATACTGCTCCGGATGCAAATGCCCCCATACACTAGCCAGCCGCAGAAAAGCCCGAGTCCAGTATACCATGTTCCGTGCCACTCTCCGCACCCTACCCGCCTTCTCGTCCTCTTTCCTCTTCCTTCTACTGTCCCCCGACCTTTTCCGACCGTCCAACAACCGGAAAATGTCTATATAGCGCTTCTTACAAATTTTCTGCCGCAACTTCCTCGGCAAGCTCTCCCATAATTTTGAGAATGCTACCACCGTAGGCGTCGCCCCGCCCGATCCCAGCCTTCCCGAATTCACCCCTTCACCTCTACTCCTGCTCCCCTCCGCTGAAGACGACCGTGACGACGAAGTAGTAGATGAAGTGGAAGAGGACCCCGACCTCCGACGCCAATGACAAGCATGTCTCCACTTTCTCCCCGCCTTCTTATGCCCCCCCTCAGCCGTCACTGTTCCGCCGCCCCCGGCTGCTCCTTGATCCTCCGCCAACTCACCTGCCGTGCCCACAGCCTCTTCCGTAGTCGCACAAGTCTCCTGCCACTCGGTCACTGTCTGCACTGCTGCCTCCGTCTCTCCCGCCAATCCTCCAACCACAGGACTCCCATCCAGTTGTCTCGAACCACCCCAGGGGCTTCCCGTGTACTGCCATCTGGGGGGTACCTGCGGAGAGAAGACAGCAAAAGACGCAGGGGCACCCGCCATAGCCCAAAGTGGCTGCCACACCCCTAGCCACTCCGCCCGCGAGGAACCTTGACCACCGCCCTGCCAATGCTCCCAAGCTGGCGAGTAACCGCCTCCAGACACCCCCGGCCAGCCCACTGTACCCACAATGCCCGACCAATTCCCTCCCCCCATCGCTCCCATCGCACCCACATCCCCCTCAGAGGGAACTGACCTTACGCTCGGGCGCCCAAGGGGCCCCGGCCCTGCCCCATGTCCCATAGCACCCCTTCCAGGTCCACCTCCCCCTCCACCCCGGCCCCCCCGAGCAACCCGATCACCACCTTCTGGCTCCCCCCCCCCGCACATCCCCCGCTTCCCCGCTCCGCACCAGCACTGCTCCCCCTACCGGTCTAATGTCCCCCTCGTGCCTCTGCCCTGGCTAGCTGCTCTGCCCCTACCCCTTCCTTGCCCTTTTTTTCCTTTTGCAGCCCCCCTTTGTGGCCTATCACCCCGCCCGGTGCTCCCTCTGCCTGCCGGCTCACCTCTAGGAGCTGACCCTAGCTGAGCCTCCCCTCGTGCCCCCCTATTCGCCCTTCTCCCCTTGCCTCCCCCTTTTCCTTTCCCTTGACACCTCTCCTCCCCCCTGTGTGAGTGCATCGCAGTGCTGCTCCCCTTTTTCAATTTCCCCTTGATGTCTCCTCTTTTTTATTATTTGTTTTAATAGAGCCCAAATGCCTTATTAACCCCGCAGCCACTGCGTTGATTCTGGCTGGTTATTATTTATTTGTTTTTGCACAAGCCGCCTGCCCACTCGCCTGCTTCGGGCCACCATGTGCGCCGCCTTCCTTGTCCTTCGCTCCCCGTCTGCCAATCCCAGGCCCACCGTCCCGATGCCGCAGCTCACCACACGTCCGACGGCTCTGGCTCCGACCCGAGAAAGGCTGGAGCCACGCCGTGTCCCCGCTATACTCCCCCCCATTGCCCGGCTTCTTCGCCTCCCATTGGCTCCCGCACCTCTCTGAGGCCCGCGGGAGCCAATGACGCCGCGGGACACTCACGTCCCGCCCCCATGGCACCATTCCGCTGACGAAAGGGAGGACGCGTGCGGCCGCCCCCCCGGTTACCACCGGCCGCGCGCACATGGGCCCCGCAGCCTCGCCATTACCCTTTTATATACTATTTTATATAGCTCAGAATTTGTTTTCAGTTTACGGTCTTTTCATATGGTCTGGGCATACATGTTTGTTAATAAGATACTATTTTTACACAGTATTAGGTGCGTTCTGTTACCTCCCCGGTTGTCTTATACATATGTATATATGCAAAATTTGCTTTTTAAGTGCGCCAAATCGAGCGTTTTATCTAAGGTGGTTTTAATTTGCCGGTGCATGGTGAGTTTGATCTCTATCCTTAATTTTATATTTGGCTTCTTGATGGTCAATTCAATATTGTTTTTCTTTTTAAATATAAGGTGTTTTGTTTTATAGGCAGTGCTGAAGGTGTGTGTTTAACCTGATTTTAATATATATATGCAAATTTTGTTGTTTTTTAAGCGCGCCAAATCGAGCATTTTATTAAAGGTGGTTCCTTTTACCGGTAGTGCTCTGTTCTTCATATTATATTTTTGTGTAGTGTGGGTTACACAACAGAATATTTTTTCCTTTTGTTTTTCACGGTCGGTCTACTTATTTTAGATGTGCCAGTCTTAGTGTTTGCAACATTATTCACAAGTTTTCTTTTTTATAAAATTTATTTGGTATTAGCTTTTATGTTATGGGCCGTCTAAATATTATTAATACATGTTTTTAAAAAGGGCATCACCTCTTAATAGCATTGTAGGTTCTGTTTTATTTTCAATAGATTCAGATTTAACTTTTTGTTCTTTAAGCACCATTTGCTGCAATTAGGGTTTGCATAATGTCTATGCTTAGTTTAGTGTAAGACTAGTATAGTAATTTTTGTTTCTTGTAAAATTTTTTAACATGTATGATTAGTCTTTATTCTCATTTCTGGTCTGGGTTCCCTATTGTTTTTTGTTCCCTTGTTCATGTGCAATTTATCTCTGTTTATTAATGGTATTATTGTTTTTCAGCATTACCAACTGTATTATTGGTTTGTGCCATATGTCTATACACTTCCATGCGCTTCATCTATTGTATTTATGCAATTCGTGAGTATAATATGATTGTTTTTGCATCATATTTATTCATGTTTGTCCTTTTATTATGTTTATGATTATTCATCATTATGCTTTTAAATTTATGTTTTTATTATTATTGCTTTTAATTTTTTGTTTTAAGTTATTAAGTTACAATGTTTTATGGTATTTATTATATTTGTTTGCAGTCCTCTAGCCCCCTGATGAAGGCATCCGCCGAAACGCGTCGGGGTTTGCATAATTAATAAAGCACAAGTGACCTCAACTCTGCCTGCTGTTTGTGTTTTCTAATAGTTTCACATTGTTCAATGTAACTGAATAAGACTATGGGGCTTGTTTACAAATCCGCGGTAGCAGTTCACGATCGTTATCGGAGCCGCAGCCCCATTGGTTTCAATGGGGCCGCGGCTCCGATAACGATCGCGAACCGCTACCGCGGCTTTGTAAACAAGCCCCTATGTTTATTATTCAGAACTTTGTTTCTTGTAAATTGCACTTGATCATGTGGAAAGCGCGGTATAAAATGTTTCTTAAATAAATAAAAATAAATAAATAAAAGTCTCAATCATATCACCTCTATCCTGCCTTTCCTCTAAGGAGTACATATTAAGATCCTTAAGTCTGTCCTCATATGCTTTATAATGAAGACCACTAACCATTTTAGTAGCCACCCTCTGTACCCACTCTAGCCTATTTATATCCTTTTGAAGGTACGGTCTTCAGAATTGCACACAATACTCCAAAAGAGGATGCACCAAAGACTTATACAAAGGCATTATCACCTCCTTTCTTCTGCTGGCCATTCCTCTCCCTATGCACCCAAGGATCCTTCTAGCTTTTGCCGTCAACTTTTCTAACTGTTTAGCTACTTTAGGATCATCAGACACAATCACGCCTAGGTCCTGCTCTTCTTTAGTGGACAAAACTACTTCACCCCCTATACCATATTGCTCCCTTGGATTGCTGCAGCCCAAATGCATGATCTTTCATTTTTTAACATTAAATCTCAACTGCCAAATTCTAGACCATTCTTCAAGCTTAGCTAGATCCCTCCTCATGTTAGCTACACCTTCTTGGGTATCTAACTATATTGCAGATTTTGGTATCATCCACAAAGAGGCAAACCTTACCCGACAGCCCCTTCCACTATATCACTAACAAAGATGTGAAAAAGAATCGGACCAAGGACAGATCCCTGGGGCACACCACTGGTAACATCCTTCTCCTCAGAGTGAGCTCCATTTACTTGTACTCTTTGTCGCCTCCCACCCAACCAATTTCTAACCCAAGCAGTAACTTTAGGGTCCATCCCTAGGGTGCTCAGTTTGTTTACAAGTCGCCTGTGAGGAACGGTGTCAAAGGCTTTACTGAAATCTAAATACACAACATCTAGGGCTCTCCCTCGGTCCAACTCCCTGGTCATCCAGTCAAAGAAATCAATCTGATTTGTCTGTCAAGACCTGCCTCTAGTGAATCCATGATGCCTTGGATCCCGTAATCCGCTGGACTCCAGAAACCTCACTATTTTCTCTTTCAGCAGCGCTTCTAATAATTTACTCACCACCAAAGTTAAACTAACTGGCCTGTAGTTTTCACATCCTTACTTCCGCTTTTGTGTAAAGGGACCACATGTGCCTCTCTCCAGTCCTTTGGCAGCATTCCCAACTCCAACGAAGCATTGAAAGAGTCAATCAGTGGAACTGCTAGAACGTCCCTAAGTTCCCTCAATATTCTGGGATATATTCCATCTGGTCTCATTGCTTTGTCTAGTTTAAGTTTAGCTAGTTTCTCCCGAACACAGACTTCTGAAAATTGTTCAAGATGCCCTTAGCTTCTGTTCCAGTTTGTGGGTATTTTATGAGGTCCTTCAACATCCAAGGGTTTTGAAAGAACTAAAATATGAGAATGCAGACCTGCTATTAGTAATCTGTGAACTTTCATTAAAATCATCTGTAATACCTGAAGATTGGAGGATCGCCAATGTAACACCAATTTTTAAAAAGGGTTCCAGGGGTGTTCCGGGAAACTACAGACCAGTGAGCCTGACGTCAGTACTAGGAAAAATGATAGAAACCATCATAAAGAACAAAATTACTCAGCATGTAGATAGTCGTGGCCTAATGGGAGACAGCCAACATGGCTTTAGATAAGGAAGATCTTGTCTTACTAATCTGTTATGTTTTTTTGAAGGTGTGAATAAACAGGTGGACAAAGGTGAGTCGGTTGATATAGTGTATCTGGACTTTCAGAAAACCTTTGACCAGGTCCCTCATCCGAGACTTTTGGCAAAATTAAAGAGTCATGGGATAGGAGGCAGTGTACTATTGTGGATCAGGAACTGGCAAAAACATAGAAAGCAGAGGGTAGGGCTAAATGGCCAATTTTCCCAATGGAGAAAGGTGAATAGTGGTGGATCTGTGCTGGGTCCGCTGCTTTTTGACATATTCATAAATGACCTGGAAAAGAGAATAACGAGTGAGGTTATCAAATTTGCAGATGACACAAAACTATTTAAAGTTGTTAAAACCCAAGAGGATTGTGGAAAATTGCAAGAGGATCTTGATAAATTGGAAGACTGGGCATCAAAACGGCAGATGAAATTTAATGTGGACAAGTACAGAGTTATGCACCTAGGGAAGAGCAACCCAAACTATGGTTACACGATGCAAGGTTCCACATTAGGAACCACCACCCAGGAAAAAGATTTAGGCATCATTGTGGATAACATGTTAAAACCCTCGGCAGCTAAGAGAGCAAATAGAATGCTAGGTATCATAAGGAAAGGAATGGAAAATAAAACAAAAGATATTATAATGCCTCTATATCGTTCCATGGTGAGACCGCACCTTGAATATTGTGTGCAATTCTGGTCGCCGTATCTTAAAAAGGATGTAGCGATTTTAGAAAAGGTTCAGAGAAGAGCCACCAAAATGGTTAAGGGGATGGAAGGATACTCCTATGAAGAAAGGCTAAAAAGGTTAGGGCTCTTTAACCTAGAAAAGCGGCGGCTGTGGGGAGATATGATAGAAGTCTATAAATTAATGAATGGAGTGGAACGGGTAAACGTAGATCGATTGTTTACATTATCAGAATATAGAAAGACTAAGGGACATTCAATGAAGCTACAGGGTAAACTATTTAAGACTAATTAAAGAAAATATTTTTTCACTCAACGTGTAATCAAACTCTGGAATTTGTTACCGGAGGATGTAGTAAAGGCTGTTAGTGTAGCTGGATTTAAAAAAATGTTTGGACAAGTTCCTGGAGGAACGGTCCATAAACCATTATTAAAAAGGGACCCAGGATATCAATGCTTGACCCAATACAAGCATTGTGGAACCTGTGTCTTTTGGGGAAACTGCTAGGTATTGTGATAAGGAAGCTTATCATAGCTCAGGAAGGAGCTATAGAAAAGGTGAAGTGACTCTGAACAAGCAACCTGTCAGTTCTGGTAGAAATAAGAAAACAGAATTTTCTTATAAAAGACTACCAGTCCCAGAATGCACCAGGTTTCCAACAGCCATTAGAGGAGCTGAAGTGGGGGAACTTGTGTTCAATCAGGAGGGCTATGAGGTAATCCCTAAGCACTCATCTCGAAGGGCAGGGCCTGATTCAGCACAGCTGCGCTGTATTAGGGAGGAACACTCATCTAAGCAGAATAAAGGTAGAGTTTATTCTACAGATGACCATCTTCATGATCACCTTGGATATCCTGAGAATCAGCTTGAGCTTGATCATCTTCATCGTCAGGAGGATCATCAGAAGCAGAAGCCAAACCGGACGGACAGAGAGGGAAAGAAACCCTTTGGAAGAAAGAGGAGAAAAGCCTTTAAGAGGTCTAGAAGAGTCCAGAACAGTACGTATACTGGGAGGCATTCCAAGGGCCAGCATACACCATTGGACTGGGGAAAGCCAGAGGAATGGTGCTGCAGAGCTAGGAATCTCCAGACGGTACCTGTGAGAGAGACGGCTACACGTGGAAGGGACCCTAAGACCCGTGCCAGAAGGTATGTGAAGAGAGATCCAGTGTCCAGGGATCTGGATTGGAAGGCTGGACATAAGAACTGGACTACATACTGGCCAGGCTATATAGAGAGGAACTCTAACAGCAATGGAAGCTCAGGTATGAACACTGATCTATGCCCTAGCTATAACCTTGAAAGACAGCAGGGAAACAAGTATTCTCCTGAAAGTGCTCCATTGAGAGATTCATCTGTGCCAATCCATGATATTGAACCCATGCTTGTTGAAGAAGGGGAAATGATAGCAGATGAAGATTCTGTTTACATGGACTGCTCTCTGTCTAAACTCCTTTGGTAACTTTCTGTTATAAAGTACAGCAACCATCACAAAGAAATACAAACTTGTTCTTTAATCTACTCAGGAAAGCTCCTGAAGCAGGATTTGACCCACGCAGTAGAAAGCAAGCCAGCTAAGGGGTTTCAGCTGGATAACTGCTAGCAATTGAGCCTTACCTAATTGCTTGTGAGCTAGGAGAGAATCACTTCTGAATCTATGTGGGAAGATATAAGAAGTTAACCTGAAAAGAACAATTTTTCTCTTCTTTGTGGCTTTTGGTTTGTTGTTTGATACTTGCTAAGAGGATATTAGCTAAGCCTACAGAAAAGACCAGTTTGTTATCAACCAGGTCTTATTTCTTTTGCTTTGATTACCTGATAAGTTAAAATGTTGTTTTCCTTATTTTGTTTTTTTTAAGTTTAACACTGAAAGCAAGTAACCTGATTTATGTGCTACCAAGCATATCTGTGTTGGGAGAAATAACCCCATAAATAAATATCTTATTGGCTTTACCCAAAAGCACAACTAATTATTGTGAGCAGCTGTGTCTGGTGTGAATGAACTGCATTGCCCACAATACCTTGCAAATCATATAGATATATGCACTTGCCAAGACTGTGAAGATTCTCACCCAGGCAGCCGTCTGACAGTATGTATGACCTAGATTAGCAATTGTTAGAAACAGGATACTGGGCTTGATGGACCTTGGTCTGACCCAGTATGGCATATCTTATGTTCTCCTGGTTCTTTGTCTGTGAATACAGAACAGAAATATTTGTTAAGCAAGTCTGCTTTATCCTCATCAGCTTCTACATATTCCCCCTTCACCCTTGAGTCTGACAGTACCACTTTTGCCCTTCCTCTTCTCACTAACATATCTGAAAAATGTCTTATCCCCCCATTTTACTGCATTAACAATTTCCTCCTCCTTTTGACTCTTTGCTTTCCTGACTACTTTGCTAGCTTCTCTAAGTTTTTCCAAATATAGATGTCTGTCTTCCTCTCTCTGTGATCTCTTGCATTTCATGAAGGCCTCCCTCTTTTTCTTCACTTTTTTACCTTTATTTATCATTTTAACAAAAAGGTTGGTTGTCCTTAAGAACATAAGAACATAACATAAGATATGCCATACTGGGTCAGACCAAGGTCCATCAAGCCCAGTATCCTGTTTCCAAGAGTGGCCAATCTAGGTCATACGTACCTAGCAGTTTCCCCAAAAGACACAGGTTTCACAATACTTATACTGGGTCAAGCATTGATATCCTGGGTCCCTTCTTAATAATGGTTTATGGACCTTTCCTCCAGGAACTTGTCCAAACCTTTTTTAAACCCAGCTACACTAACAGCCTTTACTACATCCTCCGGTAACAAATTAAAATAACTCCTTTCAGTTTTGCCCACTTTTTTTTCTCCATCCCCCAGCTGCCCTTCCTGCTAACAACTCCCTGAGGTATTGGCCCATCTTGGCAAAGTTAATTTTCCTAGTCTAAGACCTTTGATTTTGAATGGATTTTAACAGCTCTAGTCTTAATACTGAACCACACCATCTGGTGATCACTGGATGCAAAATGATCTCCCATTATAACATCAGAAACACTTTCACCATTGGTAAGCACTAAGTTCAGTAAAAACCCTTCACGTGTGGGTTCTGTTACTATTTGCCTGAATAGTTCTCCCTGTAGAGAATCCAGGATCTCCTTACTTCTAGATGATACTGCAGCAGGAATGTACCAATCAACATCTGACATATTAAAATCCTCTATCAGTAGCACTTCCCCTTTCCTAGCAATGCTGCATATGCCTTCAATTCACTCTCCGTCCACCTCTTCCTACTGTGAGGAAGGACTGTATATCACGCCAATGCAAATAGATTTCTCTTCCCCTCTTTCTAGTTTAACACACAGTGCCTCCTCTATCCCTTTTAAGCTCTGTAGTTCCAAAGCTTTAATATAATTTTTTTACATATAGTGCCACTCCTCCTCCCCTTCTTCCTACCCTATTCTTTCTGAATAAAGTATAGCCTGGCATAGTTACATCCCATGGTTTTCTGTGAACTAGATTTCTATAACTGCTACTAAATCCGAGTCAGCCTCTCCCATAAAGGCTTCAACATTTGGGATATTATTTCCCATGATACAGGCATTCATACACACCACTTTCCATAGGTTGTTCCTTTTACCCATTTCCATAAAGATATTTAATGTTTCACTTACCTGGGGGCTTTCTTCATCCACCCCCAATGAATCTAGTTTAAAGTCCTCTTCAGTAGATTAGTCAGTCTCTACTGAAGACATGTCGACCTTTCCTGGATAGATGTGCTCTGAAACCCTTGGAACAGCATCCCATGGTCCAGGAAACCAAAACGCTCTCAATGACACCATCCAAGCAGCCATGCATTCATCTCCAGGATGCGAGCCTCTCTGCCTTGGTCTTTACCCTCAACAGGGACTATTGAAGAGAACACACCTGCGCCCCTATCTGCTTCACTCTCTTTCCCAGAGCCATGAAGTCACTTTTGATACACTCAGAGGGATTCCTGGCAGTATTATTTGTGCCCAAGGGGCTGGGAACTGCAAGCAAACATTAATAAATACAAATATTAAAAATTAAAATATATAAAACACATTTATATCAAAGCTGATAAATAACAATAGAGATAAAAAACAATAAAAAAAGTAATTAAAAAAACAAACATGATTAAAAACAAAACTCAAGTAATATATTAAAAACATACATTAATACAAACAATATAGAACACAAGGGAGGGCACCACAGTTATATACATAAAACTCTCAAATGATCATTTGTGTCATTCTCACAGCAAAAGCAAAGAAGGAGATGAGGAGGAACAAAGAACTAGTGTATACACTAATATTCTGGTACTTACTGTTGCACACAAAGATGTGTTAAATTCCAAGGTAATTAGCACCTAGTTGCACACAACGTAGTCAAAATTATGTATCACCTCTGCAAGGAAGCAGAATCTTGAGAAACATGGTTATGTGAATCATAATATGAACTTAAAACCAAATTCAATTAAAATACAATATAATTAAATAAGATGTGTGTGAAGATAATAATAAATATAAAACAGTAGTTAAAAAAGGGGGGAAGGGGGAAAATAAAACATGCATAAAACTAAAATGAAAATACGGACATTGACTTAGAATGATAATAACGGGAATCCCATGCAGCAAAGAACTCACTGATACAGACAACACAATATTGTAATTAATCATGAAATGCAGACACATGTCCTGACTCTAAAATCGTGTGAGACTCAGATGGGGAGGTATAATGGTTCTAAAATACCAATAAAAGTGAAGATGAGAGTGCAAACAATCATAAAAATAACACTAAAAATATATAATATAGGGAGGAGTGGCCTAGTGGTTGGGGCAAGGTACCACAGGCCAGAAGGTCAGTGGTTCAAATCCCACTAGAGGACAGCAACCTTGGGCCGGAAGGACTGGGGTTTCTAGTCCCACAGGTGCTCCTTGTGGTCTTGGGCAAGCCACTTAACCCGCCATTGCCCATGTTCCCTGTATATGTTAGTGTATGTGTCTCATATCTCCTCGTGTTAAATGTATCCCCCAATTGTGTTGTAACCACTTTGATTGAAGGATAAGGTGGTATACAAAACTGTCTAAATAAATAAATAAAATAATATATATATACGTATTTAACAATAAACAACTTTTTATTGGAAAGCTATTCACATAAGACTGTCTCCAAAGACTAAATTTCCTAAAAATGTTAAAAGGTGTCAGTGGAAAAGACAAATGTCAGGCAGAAGCAGTACAAATATGTAAAAAATGCCTCATATGCTGAGAAAAGAAATATTGTAATATAAAGACCCACGGTACAAGCTGAGCAAGCAGAGAACACAAAGGTATATTTAAAAACCGAAATGCAGGAACGATAAATGTCAGACGGGAGCAGTACAACTGTACAAGCACCCCGTGTGTGCTGGAAAATAATAATCTAAGGTCTCATAGTGCAGACCATACAAGCAAGTCTGGTCCGCAGATGGACGTCTCAGTATCTCTCAGAAGCGAGTCACCAACCATCACTACCCTTTGCTTCCTTGTGGTCACTGAATCTGCAACTTTGGGGTGCTCGAGCTCTGGTTCTTCCCTTTCCAGGGATGCTTTCACCTTCTCCACTTCCAGGGCTGCATAATGGTTCTTCAATTCAAGGGCTGATGGAGCAGGATTGGTGTTTCTGCAGGCCCTGGTGACTTGTGTCCAACCTTCATCATTCTGTAGGCTTCCATCTTCTCCTCTGCTGGAGAGCTTGGATGTTGCAAGAAGCATCTCATCAATGCACTTCTCACTGTCTTGAATGGTCCTCAGCCTCCCCACCTCCCCTGAGTTCCTCCACTTGTTTCCTGAGAGCTTCTGCCTGCAGGCATCCTGCACATGGAACTAGTCCTTCAACTGGCATTGGGACCTCTGTCTGGACAGATGCAGAACCTGTAATGGGGGCAACAGCTTTGGCAATACAATTTTTCCCAGCCCTTGTTAAGTCAGTGGAGCTTAGGTATCTGTTAAAGCAAAAGAGAGAGATATACCAAACTATCAGCTTGTTTCCCAGCTGTTCTTACAGAGAAAAAGCAGTTAAATCTCTTTAAGTGTGTTCAAAATGTGCCATTCCAAGTCCCTGTGTGTAGTTAATTGGAGAAGTGCCCTATAAAGCAAGACTGCTCACTAGGGGTGAGTGAGAGTTGGGGGGATAGGGAGGGAACTAACCCCTGATGAGGTGTCAGTAGCATCAAAGAGCTGAGAAAGATACAAAAGCAGAGTTTTAAACCTACCCCACTAAAGAAAATATTTCTCCTTTTACACTAAAGCACCAAAAAGAATGTAACTTTGTTTTAAAAAAGTATCAAAAACCCTTTTAATAGCTCCCAGGCAGAGAGCTGTAGTTTTAAAAGCCACAAATTCTTGCCATTAGGCTACAGCTGCTTATATGCATTCACCCAGTAACAGTAACATTTCATGGACTGCAATGTGTCTCTCTGTTTTGCCCATATCATAGCACCAGATACCACTTGCTCTGTGTGTGAAACAGTGAACACACATGAATGAAATGAAACACACATGTGAGTCAGGAATATAACAACACAGAAACAGATTAATTTCAAAACTATGTACATCTGCGTGGGCAAATTTACACAAACGTCCGTATCAGTACATGAATGTGGGGTAGTCAGGCGAGGGACAGGCCTTACGAGGTGTCATCCAAATCTATCAGCATGTGTGGTGTTGCTGTAGAACAACATATGTTGCACAATGAAGCTATCAGCCCCACACTGATACAGGTCTGTGCTGTGCATCTGCTGAATGTGGCTTGCCAGCAACACAACTGTGCGTTGTTGTCAGCCGATGATGTTGGTAACTCTGTCAAAGCATTTTGTGACATCGATGATGACAGGGAATAGGTGAACAGCCAAGTGAAGCCCCACTGCAATGAAATGTATGGCAAGTCACACCCAGTGTCTGGTGATGGATGCCAGAGTTCTGTCCCACTGCATGGCTGGTCCAAAGGTCATCCTGATATTTGGCAATGGATGCACACTAATGAATATCAGAAAGAGAACACATGGGCAGGATTAACAACAAATTTGAAGCACTATGTGCAGCAATATGTACTCAATGAGAATATGGAAAAAATGCCCTGCTGTGCCAAGGAAAGTCATTGTGCCATTTTGTGGATGAGATGTGTGTCTGAAGAGTCTCTACACAAATTCCGGAACCCAGAACAACATGACTATGGCCTGCCATCAGACCATGAGTGGTTGGAATGTGCTGAAATAACTTGTTGTCTATCAAAATGTACATCTATGGGCAACACAGGTACACTACCAAAAAACTGCCTCCAGTTTTGCAACTGATTCCTATAGATTTTGGGGTGCTGAATCCAGGAAAAATAGCCAAAATGTTCCATCACATCACGTTTTCTTGCAAAATTAGATTTCTTACCCATATAAGGAATGTTCACATAATATCTTTTTAGCCGACTGCAGTTTATTTTCTTGGCCCAAAATAGAGGTTGTAATGGTTAACTAACTAGAAACACTCCCTCATGATATTTTAGAGTGTTTTGTATTCATTTTATACATTAACAGGACAATTGGGAGGCGGGGGGCTAAATCCAGTACTCGCGCTGGTGCATGTTCTTTCCTGTTCGCCTCGCCTCGTTCGCGCGCGCGCTCAAACAAGGTGGGTGCGACATGAACGTACCTGTCATATTACCGTTTCTTGCAAGTTCATTATTACCTTTTGGTTGCTCAGTCGTAATCCAGCTTTATTCCGAAGTGGTTCACTACAGTTGTAGTTTGCAGTGCTGTGTATTTGTGATGGCTCACAGAGCCAGAGGTTGCGTCAACTCTCCGGACAGTTTTTGTTTTATTTGTGGGGAATATACCGCGAAAAAGCGGCAGAGGAACATTTCTGCATTTATTAAAAAAGTATATTTCGCCTATTTCGGTTTGAAGTTAGGCGATCAAGACAAACCGTGGGCTCCTCACAAAGTGTGCAAGACATGTGAGGAAGATCTACGCTTATGGATGAAAGGTAAAAAACAAGCATTTTGTTTCGGAATACCTATGATGTGGCGTGAACAAAGAGACCACAGCAGTGACTGCTATTTTTGCTCTTGCATTGTGAAGGGATACAACTTAAAAAATAAGAACGTAATAAGTTACCCCAACCTTCCCTCAGCAATTAGGCCTATGCCTCATAGCAACGAAGTACCTGTGCCTGAACCACCAAAATCTGAAACTGAACCAGATCCGAAACCTGAACTTTTCTCTCAAGCTGAATTGAATGATTTAGTCCGGGATTTAGGACTCCCAAAAGATGCTGCCCAACTGCTAGGTTCTCGGCTTAAACAGAAAAATCTATTGTCACCAGGAACAACTTTTTATTGGTACCGCAACCGCGAGACACAATTTTTGAAGTATTTCAGCAAAGAGGAAGATTTGGTATTTTGCAACGATATATACGGAGTGATGGAAAAGTTTAAACTCAAGTATGATCCTGCTGAATGGCGGCTGTTCATTGATTCGTCAAAAGACAGCATAAAAGGTGTTCTTCTTCATAATGGCAACACATTCGCTTCAGTTCCTATTGCTCACTCTGTTATTCTCCAAGAAAAATACGAGAATTTGGCCCTGATTCTTCAGAAGATTCGTTATGATGAGCATAAGTGGATGATTTGTGGAGACTTTAAAATTCTATCCATGCTATTAGGGCAGCAATCCGGTTTCACCAAATATCCCTGCTTCCTTTGCTTGTGGGATAGCCGGGCCCGCGACCTACACTGGGGGAAAAAAGACTGGCCAATTCGGGAGTATTTGAGACCCGGTGAGAAAAATGTTCTTCATGAGAGCTTGGTACCTCGTGGCCTCTCGCTCCTCCAGCACCCCAGCCTAACTCCTGCTCTCCCGGCGAGGATCGAGCCGGCCGGGGCACCAGGACCGCCTCCCACACCAGCTGCTGTCCAATCGGGGCAGCCGGCAGGCCCATTTAAAGAAGAGCGCCGTCGGGCGCGTGGCCTCTCGCTCCTCCAGCACCCCGGCCTAACTCCTGCTCTCCCGGCGAGGATCGAGCCGGCCGGGGCACCAGGACCGCCTCCCACACCAGCTGCTGTCCAATCGGGGCAGCCGGCAGGCCCATTTAAAGAAGAGCGCCGTCAGGGGCGCCCGCGCCCGGCGGGCCCGCGCCTGAGGGCCTCGCCAGAGGGCCCTTTGGCACGGCCCTTAGGCAAAGGCCCACATCGTGAAACCAGCAACCCTTCCTCAAGTTCCGTCTGTGCACCGAGACGCCAGTGAAACCCACGAAGAACCCGTATACAGTTTTGCAAATATCCCAACAGCCTGAATGTGCTCTCACACCCACCCCTGCCAGGACTGCAACGACATCCCACAGGATTGAGCTTGCTCCCACCTTCAACCAGATGATCTGTCCATCACCGCAAGTATTCTACCCATAAATGAACTGATTGTCTAAACTAGAACTGATTGTCCTTGATACTACCAGGATCTGTAATCACACTGTTCTCAGTAGCCATTACCTCTCTCTCTTACTATACTGTTGTCAGTAGCCATTACCTTACTATACTGTTGTCAGTAGCCATTACCTCTCTCATATTATTATACTGTTGTCAGTAGCCATTACCTCTCTCATATTATACTGTGGTCAGTAATTGATACCTATCTTTCTTATTATACTGTTGTCAGTTATAATACTGTTGTCAGTAGCCATTACCTCCCTCTCTTATTATACTGTTGTCAGTAGCCATTACCTCACAACCATAGTACTGTCTTCATGCAGTTAATTTATTATCCAACTTGCAATCACTGTACTGTTACACTTAATTTATCCCAGTTGCTGCTGTTCCATATCCCCCTGCACCTTTGTCAACTTGTTCTTTTCTTCACAGTTATATATTCTGCTTGTAGTAGCAAAGTTACCCGATCCGAATTCTCTGGCTGCACTTTATTAATCTACAATGTACAAAATCCTGTTCTTATTCTCTACCCTCCTAACCCTTGGTCTCCCTTGCATTTCAAATGCTTTCCACCATGATTCCAACCATATACCAATACTACACACCCATGGAAGGAGATGGTCTGAATTCCCCCACCACACCACAACAAAAAACAACCGTACACCCCACTCTCACCTACTTCACATTCCCCTCCAAAACATCAAAAAGACGAAAGCCGAGAAACAACATCACCAGCGCCGACTGAAATGTGCACTGATAAATGCCAGATCAGTAAGATCAAAATGGCCTGCTACCATTGACCTGATTCCGCTATACAATCTTGACATCCTAATGATCACGGAGACATGGCTATCTGACTGCGACAACGCCCTATTGAATCAGATGCTGCCACCTGGATTTGATTTATACACATGCCACAGGACCATCCAGAAAGGAGGCGGGACGCTCATCCTTGCAAAAGCTGATCTACACTTCAAACTATGCAACTCCTCTAGCTCAGCCCATCTTGATTCCCTCACCATAGCTAATGAGCTATGCACAATTAACCTTTTCTATCGGGCACCCACCCCTTTACCAGATGACCTTCCAACAATAATTGAGCTTGCCTGCATGTCGTCCTCCTCACGCTCCCCAACTTGGTTGGTAGGCGATTTCAACCTCCCGTCTCTTCATGATAGCCACTCAACAGCATTCCTAAACGCCTTAGAGGATCTAGGCTACAAACAACATGTCGACTCCCCCACACACTCTAAGGGAGGTAAACTGGACCTCATCTTTGCCCCCCATTTCAACGACTCAACAGCCCAAGACCTTGCACTGTATATATCACCTGTGCCTTGGTCAGATCACAACCTCCTTAGATTCATTATACCCTTTAATACATCCTACAAGAGCCAAATGTCATCAAACATTTCTGATACCCATACTGCCCGCTTCCGTCCATTCAACCGGAGCGTAGTCCTGGAAAATCTTCTGCCACTTATGACCAACACGTCTCTAAACCTAGATGATCTCATCTCCAAATGGGACGAGAACCTTCGAGCTGCCTCCTGTCCATCCCACACTGAAAAGAGAACAAGGAAACGGGAACACGCACCATGGTTCTCTTCTGACCTTCGCTCATCTCTCCACCACCTGCGCAAACTTGAGAGACGGTGGCGACGATCACACTCCTCAGAATCACTTGATACATACAACTCTTACCTAATAACCCACCGTCGAAAGATAACACAGAGCAGGAAACTCTACCACACAGATTTATTGAAACGTTCCATCAATAAACCACAAGCCCTATTCAGAATAGTAAAATCCATAACAGGCGAACCGGTCTCCGCCCAACCCTCAATGCCCCAACCACAGGACTTTGCAAACTACTTGCAATCAAAGATGATTAAGACCAACATAAACATGTGTAGCAGTACATCACCCATACCGTCTAAGACACCCCTAGCAACTCCACTATGTAATTTCACTGTGGTCTCAAATAGAGAGATGGAGAACATTGTCGCCTCTATCAATCCCAGCACAGCACCCAACGACCCCTGTCCAGCCAGTTGGATCAAAGAGCTGCGTCATGACCTAAGCCAAATTCTGTGCAATATATTGAACCAGTCTTTTCTAACAGGCTCGTTCCCACAGCGCCTGAAAAACACCTCCATCAAGCCCCTACTAAAAAATAGCAGACTTGACCCGTCCAAAGTCGAATCTTTTAGGCCAATCTCGAGCATCCCCCAGCTTGCAAAAATCATAGAAAAAGCTGCTCAACAACAACTCCAGCACCATATTGACACTGAAGCTCCACTGGACCCGTCACAACACGGCTTCAGGGAAGCGCATGGCATCGACACAGTCCTCACAACCCTATTCAACGAATTGGTCACTGGTATGGACAGCATCCAACAAGGATTTGTCCTCATCTTCCTGGACATCTCCGCCGCCTTTGACTCTGTGAATCATGACATACTTCTACAACGCCTGAAGGAAAAGGGGATTCAAGACACAGCACTTGAATGGTGTAAATCCTACCTATCCAACAGGTGGCAACAAGTAAAAACAGGTCATACATCCTCGGAACCATTCCTGCAGTCTCAGGGGGTACCTCAAGGATCGTCCTTATCGGCATTAATGTTCAATATATATATGCAGCCGATATGTGATTTGATCCGATCTTTCAACGTACGATGCCTGGCTTACGCAGACGACATCCTCCTCTACATGCCGTTCAAAATTGACCAACCGATGTTCTCCCCAATAATCAATTGTTTCGGAGCGGTAGCTGATTGGCTGCTGACACAAAACCTTCGGATCAATCATAGTAAAACTGATGTCCTTTTTGTTACGAAGAACCGTAAATTCACACCCCCCCCCCATCGCTACTTGTCAACAATGTAGAATTGAAGTCCAAACCTACAATCAGATATCTTGGCATCATATTGGACCAGCACCTAGATATGACCACACATGTGAAGAACGTTACAAAGTCTATATATCACAAGATCAAAACGTTACGTCACCTCCGCCCCCTACTGGAATCCAGTGACTACCGGACAACCTTTCAGGCATTAGTCCTCCCACACCTGGACTTTGCGAACATCGTCCTGCACGGCCTGCCTCAATCAACTTTAAATCCGCTCCGCCTGGCTATGAATGCCGCCGCAAGAGTTCTCTCTGGATCATCAAGAACTGACCACATAACACCAATCATGAAAAATCTGCATTGGCTGCCGTTACACGCCAGACTCCAATATAAGTCACTAGTCCTTACTTTCAAAGCCCTGAATAACTACCCACCTACACCGATTAGCAAACTAATCCACAGCACCCTGGAAAACAGAGACAGGAGATCCACTTCAATGAACACCTTAATAGTCCCCAAGATGATGACGTCATGTACTAAGACCACTTCCAACAGGGCTTTCTCTATATTCGCTCCCCTAAATTGGAATGCCCTTCCACATGAAATCCGTGGCATCAAAAGCTTAATCCTATTCCGTAAAGCTCTGAAACACCACCTATTCACAATATACTACCCTGACACCCACACATCGGGTAAACTTCCCTCATGTCTCAGCTACCATAGCACCTTATTACAACCAGAAAATGGTTAGACTATACTACTGCCCACCCACCACTTTTACGCCTGTCCCTCCCTCACGAAATGAAGATGATACCAAATTGGCTTAGAATATTGGTGACAATACTAATTTAACCTGTAAATAGTTACCCTGTAAATAGTTACCCCGGTTATCCTATGTTTTTTCCCTGTTCTATGTAAAACTCAATGTTGCTTGTATGCATTGTAGTATGTTTTGTTCGATGTACACCGCGCTGATTGTAATAGCGCGGTATAGAAGAAATGTTAAATAAAATAAATAAATAAATAAATAAAATTCTATTACCACCTCTCCACATTAAGTTGGGTCTCATTAAGCAATTCATCAAGTCCCTTCCAAAAGATGGTGAGTGCTTTCGGTACCTTTGCTCAAAGTTCCCCCGACTTTCTGAAGCAAAGCTAAAGGAAGGAGTGTTTGTTGGCCCTGATATAAGGAAACTCATTTCAGATGGAGCATTCGCTGAAACGATATCTGAGAAGGAAAAAGAAGCCTGGGATTCCTTCAAGGATGTTGTTCTCAAATTCTTGGGGAACATGCGGGATGAGAACTATAAGGATATTGTTGCCAGGATGCTCAATGCCTTCAAAGAACAAGGCTGTAACATGAGCCTGAAAGTCCATTTCTTGCACTCCCATGTGAACTACTTTCCCGAAAACTTGGGGGCGTACAGTGAAGAACAAGGTGAAAGGTTTCACCAGGACATCAAGGACGCAGAGAGAAGGTACCAAGGAAGATGGAACACCACTATGATGGCTGATTTCTGCTGGTTGCTGCTGCGGGAAACCCCAGATGAAAAATACGCCAAGCAGCGCACCAAGAGAAGCATTCGGGGGAAGAAGAAACGGGCCCACCAGGAGATTGATTGACCCAAGAATGACTTTAAAATCTAAACTGTGTTGACAAATATCATGTTTTTACTAAACTTTGAAATAAAAATTTGCTAGTTATTACCACAGTGTCGGATCTCATTTATTAGAATTTTATTTTCACACCATCGGGTGTTTGTCTTCATGTATTGCAATGGTGCGGTTTGCGTTTTCTGTTCTTACATAGATACCTGTACAACATTTTTTGCACATTTCTTTGCTTTGCTTTGTGTCTAACCTCGCTCTTATATGCTCAATGTTTGTGCACATGTATGTGGCTGTTTTAAGTGCAGACAATTTTGCTACCATCACAGTGTGTTTTGTTGACATTACTTTATTCTTATGTGCTGCCTTGTTACAATTTTCTTTATTCTTATTTGAATAACTACTAAACAATTAGTATAAAGAATTCATCCAAGAAACGTTTATCTCGATTGCACTCAATCTGAAACGTTCACCTCAAACTGCTAACCCAATGTAGCAAAAAATCTGTACGTGATGGAGCAAATTGGTTACCAGATTTGGATTCAGCGCACCAAAAAACGTAAAAATCAATCGAAACATTAGAGGCAGTTTAAAAAAAATTTTTTTTAGTGTACCTGTGCAATTATTCATGGATGGATGGTGAGTATACAGAAATAAAGGGTCACTCTTCAGAATCCTAGACTAATTATACATAACATTCTAATGGATGCCTGGGGAGCAGCTATGTGAATGTCAAGCACAGGTTGTGTGGATTTGCAGCATCATGTTCTGCATGAGTACAATTATGTTCAACAATACTGTGAGCCTCACTGTCCAACCTGCAAATGTCACATAGCTCTGCCCATAAACTGCTGATTGGAATGGCTTAGGACAATGTAAGCACTGATCTGTGACACATAAAACAATCCCACAAAACAAGACCAATGACATGGGACAAGAGTTGGACAGATTTGAGGAACTCTGATGTAAAAAGGACATGAATGTCCATACCCATCTAAACTATTCACTATGGTTGTCACAGAAAGAACCATAATCCCATTACAGTACCATGAGAGGTACATGCCATCAATTGTCAGTACTCACATGACTGCATATGGGTGTCTTATTCCCACAGTCATGCATGGTTCCAGTGTTCACAATGGTGAAGGCAAGGGAGCTGGCAGAGACCATCTGAAACGCCATAACCATCCTAACAATGGACTACACATCTGTACCATGCCATTTCCAAGGACATCAGGAATCAAGTGTCAACAGTAGGCCATGTTAATGAACATTTCTGCACATGGAACTATCAATAAACTCCCAGGATGTGGTGGAATAGGTGAAATAATCTGATAACACTCCGAAGGTTAGTGTGGACTGTGGCCAAACCACACAGTTAAGAAAAAACTAAAAGGAGCAGTTGCAAAGGTTAAACACTTATATCAAGCTTAGGTGTTGTTGAAAAATACTATCTTGGAAGCCCAGACCAGCTGTATTCCACACTTTAAGAAAAGTAGAAGGAAGTCTAAAAACCTGCCAGCATGGTTTAAAGGTGAGGTCAGAGAGGCTGTTGTTCACAAAAAAGCATCTTTCAGGAAATGGAAAAAAGAGACAAATGATGAAAACTGGAAACAGCACAAGCACTGGCAAGTTAAATGCAAGGTATTAATAAGGCAGGCAAAGGGAGAATTTGAGAAGAAGCTTGCTGCAGAAGCAAAAACATGTAATAAAGACTTTTTCAAGTGCATTTGTAGCAAAAAAACCTGTGAGAGAGTCAGTTGGTCCATTAGATGATAGAGGGGTTAAAGGGGCGCTAAGAGGCGACATGGCAATAGCGGAGAGACTGAATGAATTCTTTGCTTTGGTCTTTACTGAGGAAGATGTAGGGATGTTACCCATGACTGAAGTGGTATTTAAAGGTGTGGAAGAATTGAAGGAAATATCGATACATTGGGAAGATGTATTACAACTATTTGATAAACTGAAGAGTAGCAAATCACCTGGACCAGATGGTATGCATCCAAGGGTGTTGAAAGAACTAAAATATGAGATTGCATACCTGCTATTAGTAATCTGTGAACTATCATTAAAATCATCTGTAATACCTGAAGATTGGAGGATGGCCAACGTAATGCCAATTTTTAATAAGGGTTGCATGGGTGATCCGGGAAGCTACAGACCAGTAAGCCTGATGTCAGTACCAGGAAAAATGGTAGAAACTATCATAAAGAACAAAATTGCTGAACATGTAGATAGTCATGGGTTAATGGGAGACAGCCAACATGGCTTTAGACAAGGAAGATCTTGTCTTACGAATCTGTTATGTTTTTTTGAAGGTGTGAATAAACAGGTAGATAAAGGTGAGTCAGTTGATATAATGTATTTGGACTTTCAGAAAGTCTTTGACAAGGTCCCTCATCAGAGACTTTTGGCAAAACTAAAGAATCATGGGATAGGAGGCAGTGTACTATTGTGGATCAGGAACTGGTTAAAAGATACAAAGCAGAGGATAGGACTAAATGGCCAATTTTCCCAATGGAGAAAGGTGAATAGTTATTTTATTTTATTTTTTTTATACTGTGCTCTTTAGAATCAGTGCGGTTTACATGTATACTAACAGGTACTTTCTATTCCCTTGTCCCCGAAGAGCTCACAATCTAAGTGTACCTGAGGCAATGGAGGATTAAGTGACTTGTCCAAGGCCACAAGGAGTGGCCATGGGACTAGAGACCCCAGTCCCTCCGGCCTGAGGTTGCTTGTCCCCATGTGGGAATTGAACTCCCGGCCTTCCGGCCTGAAGTAACCTGTCCCAACCACTGAGCCACTCTTCCCTCTGAGTACCCCAGGGATCTGTGCTGGGTGCACTGCTTTTTGACATATTCATAATTGAACTGGAAAAGGGAATAATGAGTGAAGTTATCAAATTTGCAGATAACACAAAACTAATTAAAGTTGTAAAAAAACCCATGAGGATTGTGGAAACGTGCAAGGGGATCTTGATAAATTGGAAGACTGGGCATCAAAATGGCAGATAAAATTTAATGTGGACAAGAGCAAAATTATGCATCTAGGGAAGAACAACCCAAACTATTGTTACACGATGCAAGGTTCCACATTAGGAACCACCACCCAGGAAAAAGATTTAGGCGTCATTGTGAATAACATGTTAAAACCCTCCGTGCAGTGTGCAGCGAGGGAGCAAATAGAATGCTCGGTATCATAAGGAAAGGAATGGAAAATAAATCGAAGGATATTATAATGCCTCTGTATTGTTCCATGGTGCGACCACACCTTGAATATTGTGTGCAATTCTGGTCACCATATCTTAAAAAGGATATAACTTATTAGAAAAGGTTCACAGAAGAGCCACCAAAATGGTATAGGGGATGGAAGGATACCCCTATGAAGAAAGGCTAAAAAGATTAGGGCTCTTTAACCTGGAAAAGAGACGGCTGAGGGGAGATATGAGAGAAGTCTATAAATTAATGAACGGAGTGGAACGGGTAAACGTAGATCGATTGTTTATGTCATCAGAATATAGAAAGACTAGGGGACATGCAATGAAGCTACAGGGTAAACTATTCAAGACTAATAAGAGAAAATATTTTTTCACTCAATGCATAATGCGGCGCTCCTGCCCCGCCTTAGGGCTAAAGACAGGAGCGGGGCCTATTGCCTCGTGAGGAAGGAGTTTAAAACCTATTCCCCTGGAATGCTGGGTACTGTAGTTTTTCTGCTCCTTTCACTCCGAAATAAAGTGTAGTTGTGCGCCAGAGACGGTAAGGCTTATTTGCAAGTATTTTTATTATGGTTAAGGTTATTCTTCCATCGCATGACAAATTCAGAAATATGAACAAAACAGGTGCTTTAACACGAACAGAAAGAACTCAGGTATAAAGTCAACTTAAAGTAGAAATTCAGCTTTACTTCTAAGCAGTTTACTCAGCTCTGCCCCAAGAGGTCATTCACTTTAAATGCAGCCTCTTTTCACACACTGTTACGTTCACAGTGCTGGGGCACTTCAGGTGCAGGTAATTAAAGCTTTCCTAGCATGGCAGCAAAACAGCTCCGTAGTATTCAACTCATACATGGCATAACCAGTTTTCTTCAGTTTGGTATTTCCACACAACAAATAGTACAGTCCATGCTCTCACAGTCAGGTAAGTCAGAATTAACTTGCATTAATTCCTCAGACTGTATAGAATTATTAGCTTCCTGCAATACTGGCTGTCTGCTTGCTTTTAGCTTTAAAAACTCTTTAAAATCCTGGAGAAGCAATTCAGCCTGTTGTCTGCTAGATAAGGAATTGTTATCAGTTATTAAACTTCCCTCTTGATTAAGGCTGTTTCCCTTTTCCTCTCTCAGGTTAAGTGAATCAGGCTAACTCTTAGGCTCTTTTGTTAAGGTTTCAAATATAGGAGAATTGAGTTTACCTTCACTCTGGAAACTCTTTGGCAAATCGCTTACTTGTTGCCAAGCCCCTCTTATCCTAGGTGGCTCAGACGTCCTCCAGCTGTGAGAGTTCCCGTGCCTCTCTGGGCCAAACTGTAATTCCCAGAATGAGTTCTTTTTCTCTCTTGCCTGCCGTGAAGGCTTCCTCTCCCAGGGCTCTGCCTTCCTCCAGGTGTCTATTCCAGGGCTAGGTCCACTTTCCTCAGGACTTCCATTTATTGCCTCTGAACAGATTCTTGCATGTCTTCTTCTACTGCTTCGGCTCAGTCCTTGGCTGCTAGACTTCTCTCTCTGACTGCTGCTCCTCTGACTGCTCACGGTACTCTGACCGTTCCCTGGGCTCCTTCTCTTCTCCTTCTTCTTCTCCTCCATAGCAAAGCCATACTCCGGTTTAAAACCAGGTTCTCTTCTAGACACGCCCCTTCCAAGCACTGGGTGTGCCCAATCAGGACTGCACGACTCCTCCCCTGGGCTGGTATCCATGCTCAGCTCAGCAGAACGAAGTCTCTCTTTCTTTCCAGGATTGACAATCTGATGTAAATCCTGTTGCCCTTCAGGATTTTCATCTGTCTCCATAGCCTCAGGAGGGCGCTCTTCACCACAATAATCAAACTCTGGAATTTGTTACCAGAGGATGTAGTAAAAGCTGTTAGTGTAGCTGGGTTTAAAAAAGGGTTGGACAAGTTCCTGGAGGAAAAGTCCATAAACCATTATTAAAAAGGGACCCAGGATATCACTGCTTGATCCAATACAAGCATTGTGGAACCTGTGTCTTTTGGGGAAACTGCTAGGTACATATGACCTAGATTGGCCACTATTGGAAACAGGATATTGGGCTTGATGGGCCTTGGTCTGACCTAGTATGGCATATCTTAGTACAACATCAAAAGTGCAGAAGATGGACCCTCATCAATCAGTAGTGGTGATTTCTACCTGCACTATATGCCATGCATGAAATATTGAAGGGCCTCATTGCCAGAGGCAGAGCAGGATCACACTGCTGCAACCCAGACCTAGAAAGGCATGCAAGATCTTTGCAGAGAGCAACATTCAGAAACCACAAACAGTCGTGGAAAATGTTGTGTATACTGAGAAAACCAAACATTACCTCATTGCTAAAACAGATCATGGAGACATCAAAAGCTGAAGGATTGAGAGTTATATGGAAAGAACAATGTATATAGTTTTTACTGTTTGTTCTGTTCAACCCTACCATTTGCTGTTTAGTTATAATATCCTTGGTTATATGATGTTACATGTAAAACAAACGCTGCTTTGTTAATTTGTTGTTTATTGTGAACCGCAACTGATCTCAGGAAGATGCGGTATATAAATGTTTGTTAAATAAATAAATAAAATAAACAACCCTGCCCACCATTGAATATAATGGACATGGCAGAATTTGGGGTGTTCATGTGGCATACTCAAACTGGAAGGCCAAAATTTGTGCATGCAATCATGAGGTCACAGGACCAAAAAGGTGTACCTGAGTGGAATGTGCCACTGTGACTTGGATAGCTAGGTCCTGGTTGAAACAATGACACAGGACATAGCTCCCACAGTACAAAATCAGAGTATCAGAGGCCCACAAGGACTATGTGAAAAAGGCCAGCAATGAGGCAGGACCCCAATCCAAATACGATCCTTTGGAGGGAGCTGATATCTTGCCTTGGTAAGTGGAATAGCCAGAACCACTGCTAACTCAAAGAAGAATGGGAGATACTACTAGCAAACAGATGAAGGAAACCAAAACATTGCTCCCATCGCAGTTTGTGGGCAGTGAACACTGCCAAGGGTTGTGATGGTAAATACCAGTGAAGAATGGCAGTAATGCTGTCCATGTCATCATGTGTGTTGTACTCAGATAGTGCCAAATCTCACAAGCACAGACATCTCTCCTGTCTTGTCATTGACCTTGGAACATGCTCCTAAATCATGCAGACCTACTGTTGAAACAATCCCAAATCTGTATCCGGATATTCTACACAACCTACAGAACATGTGCGGGTGCCAAGAAAAGTTGACCACAATTGTATGCTCCCAAAGGCACATCCATCAACCCATATCTCACTTCAGACATTTAGCACAGATGAGCTCATCTGCATCACATATTGTCCAGCAGTTGTGGATGAACACCAAGTCAGTGCAAACACCGATAGCTGAAAACACATATACTGATAGTTTTGGATGCACCTCACATGGCTGAGGACCCCTGGATGCAGAGGAGCCAAGGGGATATAGGCACACAGGTGTCGCACCTCGTGTGCTGGCCCTTCATGTGGGGATGACCGATTCCCTGGAGAGGACCAACTGCCACTCTTGACCCTCTCAAAGTGATCAGCCACCCGTGTCACATAGGTGGTCAGCTGTTCCACAGTCATCATCAGGTCATGCTGTGCCTGAAAGATGGCAGCCATTGTCAGAGCCATGACATTATCAGGGTCCTCCATGAAAATACTCCATGAATTTGAGGTTTGTGTGGGAGCCACTGACAGTGCAGCAGCTGAGGCAGTGGCTGCAGGCACAGGTCATGATCTGTCAGACCCTGGTGAACTGTGGAGCAGCTGTCTTAGCTCCCCAGGCTCCTCTGCAGCCAGGAGTCCTTCACCTGAGGGCAGAGGTAGGATGGGGCTGCATGCTGCATCCTGTGTCCTGCAGCTTGGACACTCAAATGTCCATTGTCCCTGGGCCCAGTCCCCTCTACCATGCCCAATCCCTGGGTATCCTCCTGGTAATTGCTGGTCTTCTACCACTTCAGGGAGTTATCCACATCCTCCTCTAACTCCCCTCCTGTTGCCATTGGTTCCTCTTCCCACTGCTTCAGTGGTGGGCCCAGGATCCCTTCCAGACACAACTGAAGATGTTAAAAGGCCCAGGATCCCCACAGGACATGGCTGCAGATGCTGACAGCCCAGGATCCCCGCAGGACATAGCTGCAGATGCTGAAGACCTCTCCCCTGTGAAAACAGAACATACTGGTAAGCATGAGCTGCATTACACAAAGGCATTAGCATGGCTTTGTCTCCTATTGTCACCTGACAGTGTGACATGCTGAACATTAAACAATCACTTTGGCAGCTCACAGCAATGACTGAAGGACTAGCAAATGTGATGCACTCAGTGCATATGAGGTACTCATATGCGGAGCCACATAGTCAAGTGAGAAGGCCCCTTGTGCTGCAGGTGTGTACAAATCACAATAATGTAGCCACATGCAGCATGCAAGTGACCTAATCATGTACACAAAATAACAGAACATTGCAGTTAAGAGTTGATGGTTTGCTGGTGCTGCCTGGCATTAGTTTTCCAGAATCTAGTTGCTGGTTGTCATGTCTGGATGATGGCCTGCCATGATCTGGCATTGTACATCACCATGCGTTCATGACACACATGTATTTTTTTTTACTTATACTTAACATTTCTTAAATACTGCCTTTCAGTGGTATAAAGACGGTTGACATCGAACAAAAACAAGAGCTACATGGAACATAGTCCAATTAACTAGGTACAAGCAACTAGAATCGCAATGTATTGTTTGCGAAGGGTGGCCTATGTTGGTGCATCAACACCTATCTCTGCCTGTTGCAGGTACTGGATACCACACAGTAGCATACATATAACAGCGAACACTCATATTTCCAGTCCTCCTTGCTAGTCCTTACTCTGATATGCTCAAAGCACAGCACAAATAACATGAGCAATTCAATCAACGGGAAGCATCAGAATATCAGACATCTCACTCATATGGTATGTTAACCTCTAAGTAGACCACACACTGTGAGCTACGTGTATAGCCATGTGCACACCAGTCCACGCTAGCTCCTGAAATCACATCCTGGCAATATGGACAGCTACCCTTGTCTGGCAGATACATGCCTCTCCAAGGATTAATGTCATCAGCGTATATAAGCTACCAGACATGGCTGTGTCATTGACAGAGATGTAAGGCATCTCCCCACCACCCCAGGTACGGCACCAGCCACAATCCCTTATCCAAACCCTGGTCCATTTGTCTCAATGCAAACAGTAAACATAAAGCCATTGGCCACATGCGTCTAACACTGACACACCATCAGTTGTAAGGTGAAGCTCATAAGAACATAAGACATGCCATACTGGGTCAGACCAAGATCCATCAAGCCCAGTATCCTGTTTCCAACAGTGGCCAATCTAGGTCCAACGTACCTACAGTAGCAGTTCCCCTAAAAGACACAGGTTCCCCAATGCTTGTATTGGGGCAAGCAGTAGATATCCCAGGCCCCTTTTAATAATGGTTTATGGACCTTTTCTCCAGGAATTTGTCCAAACCTTTTTTTTTTTCAGTTTTACACCAACTAAAGATAACGACAATCAGAAAGGAAAATATACCATCATACAAGATCATCACAAAAAGGAAATGGAATCAGTTCTGAGACCTCCCTTGTATGATTACTCAAAGAAGCTTGTGGTTAAATAAGAAAGTGGTTATTAATAAATCGTTATCTAAAACATTTTTTGTTTTAATTGAGTGTGCTGAACCTAGTATCGATATTTCAAACACTCTGTGAGTTGACCAGTAATTGATTGGGCACTATCGATGCCAGCTCAGTGTGCTGTGCTATTAGAATCCTCTGCCATGCAGCTGTGGGTAGTGCAGCTTCTCAGTTTTGGCAGCTGAGTGTGTGGACTCCTGCTGGATAGATTAAGGATAAAGTTACCACATGTGAACATACCAGTCCTGATATACAGGCTGGTCTTGATCCTGTGGCCACTCATGCACACCCTGACCCTGTATTTGGAGCCATAGGGCAGCTGTGGGCTCATCAAGCTGTGGTCAGTGTCTGGATGAATGTGGGCATGGGTCTGGGTATGCCAATGTATGCTTGGATCTCTGCAATCTCTCTGGCAGGCTGCTGTGGGAGTGCGAAATCTTGTCAGGTTAGTATGTGGACCTGCAATGATATGCTGCTGATAGAAATGATGTTCACGTCTTACATATGGGATCTGTTCTGCCAGAGGGACAGGGCATGACACATGAACACACACATGCAAGACGTTGGGTAACCTAGCAGAGTGACCAATGTAATCAATTCATGGAGTGTGCTTGTGGACCACTCCTGGTATGCTCCCATGGTAGGCAGGCCACACAGGATAGTTTGGGCTCCCACATGGTGCAGATGGCTGACACCTATATTATTGCTTATTCATGAGAACGTCACTGGTTCACAGACAGGTCCTGGTCACTATTTGGCAACTGAAACAGCAGTGTGTTCATTGTTCCTCTATGTTGCCTAAACTTCCAGCCTCAATGGCATATTTTCCCCCCAACTGCATATATACATTCCATATGTGTGGGTTGGGGGCATCCTGATCCCAGGACCAGCCCATCCATAAGGGCAAATGGCCAGATGCTGGGATCCAATGATCAGGGTGAACAGTATGCCAGGCAATCCCTCCATCCCTGCCATCATGACACAGGTGCCACTGCAGTGCTGTAGGCAGCCTTATTGACATCGCACACATGCAGCAAAGCATGCCTTGCCCCTCCTTCCCCCTCGACCGGGGGTTGTGGGCACACATACTGGTGCCTCCTGCCTCAGTAGGGAGGGGTGCCCTGTGCCTGCTGTTGCCATGCTTGCCATCCCACTCACAGTGTCACGCACAGCATTGCCACTGACATACAGGGCCAGGACACAGATTGCATCAGGCTGCATCTGCTGTGACCACCATCCCCACCCTCACACACTGCCAACATGGTAGCATGGTGAAGGTGGGTGTGGTGCACCATCGTTTTGCCTGTGGTAGCATGTGTGTATATTGCCATTGGCACAGTGCCATCTAACCAGCCATCCAAGATGCATGCCATAGACAGCAGCCTTGACAGCCTAGTGGCCCTAGCAGCCACATTGCCTCACTCACATACCACCTCTGCTGCTCCCTTATCGCCTATTAATAAACATACCCCTATGTCTCTTTATAAAATAGACATTGAGAACCATTCCCAACAGCATATTCACATGCTCAAATTTACACCTGTTCTGAAGGTTTAAGAGTTTTCATATATTTGCGTGTTCATATATATATATAAGTATTCATATATTTGCGTGCCAGCATATGTCACAGCTGGGAAGACCTGTGCACAAATCACTGAAAGGGTGGCATGCTCTTTCCATGTGCTCAAATAGACTACAGAGGGTAGTGACGAATGAAACTCACTTTGAAGTAAGGAGAGCGAGTAGTTGAGTGCCTCAGAGATTGGTCTTGGGACCACTACTGTTCCATGTCTTTGTAGGCGATATTGCCGAATGGTTAAAAGGAAAGTTTTGCCTTTTTGCAGATGATTCAAGGATTTGCAACAGAATGGACACTTGGAGGGTGTAAACAACATGAGAAAAGATGTACAAAATTTAGAAGAATGGTCAAATGCTTGTCAATTGAGAGTTAATGGAAAGACGTGCAGAGTGATGCTCTTGGGACACAGAAACCCAAAACAGCTGTACACAACAGGATCTAAGAGGCTGGTGTGTACAGATCAAGAGAGGGACCTCAGAATGATAGTGTTTGAGGATCTCAAGGTGGCAAAGCAATGTGACAAGGTGGTGGCCAAGGCCAGAAGGATATTAGATTCTATACAGAGCAGAATAACCAGTAGGAAGGAGGAGGCATTAGTGCCCCTGTACAAGCAGTTAATGAGGCATCCCTCGGAGTATTGTGCTCAGTTTTGGAGACTGTACCTTACAAAGAATATAAAAAGACATGAAATGGTTAAGAGGAAGGCTACCAAGATGATTTGGAGCCTGCGCCAAAAGGAATATGAGAAAAGACTTGAAGACCCTTATATGTACACCCTAGAGGAGAGGAGAGGCAGAGAGGAATATGATACAGATGTTAAATACTTAAAGGGTATTAATGAACAAACAAACCTTTTTCAAAGACAGGGAAGCTGTAGTAAAACCAGAAGACATGAAATTAAGTTACAAGGTTGGAAACCTAAAAGCAAAACCAGGAAATACTTTTTCATGGAAAGGGTGGTGGATGCCTGGAATGCCCTTCTGAAAGAGGTGGTGGGAGTAAAAACAGTGACAGAATTCAAATAGGCATGAGACAGACACAGAGGGTCACTACATAGCAAGAGAATGGAGTCAAAGGAAACATAAATAACTTTTAAGTAAAGAGGGGTGAGATACACAGAGCTGCAGCTACAACTCTGGCACCTGACTAGGCAGACCAGATGGACCATGCTGGTCTTTCTCTGTCATCATTTACTATTTATTATGCATAGTTGTGCTCAAAATGATTGACACCCTTGCATTTTATGTATGTTGTGTACAATATCTTGAGAAATAATTGGAAATATTCCAACTATGTGTCATCATAATATTTTAACAGTATGGTCAAAAGGAATAAATAAAAAAAAAAAAGTCTGTGCAACTTAGTCATAATAATTTCTGAGAAAAACACAAAATATGACCTGAACAGGATTAATGGCACCCTTCACTATTATTTAGTTGCACAGCACTTGGCAGTGATGACAGCCTCCAAATGTTTCTTGTAACCATCTATACGTTTCATACATCTGTCTGTTGATACTTCCACTCTTCAATTGTGATTTGTTCAAGCTCATGAATGTTTCCAGGATTCCTTTTACCAATGGCAGATTTCAGCTCTTTCCAAAGATTCTCGATTGGATTGAGATCAGGACTCATTGTTGGCCAATTTAAAACAGTCCATTTCTTCCTTTTTAAGCATTCCTTGGACTTTTGGATATATGTTTTGGGTCATTGTCCTGCTGAAGGATTGATGACTTTCAACCCAGACCTACTTCCTGACACTAAGTAGCACGTTTCACTCCAAAATACCTCGGTAGTCCTCTGACTTCATGATTCCTTTAATATGTACCAGGCCTCCAATTCCTGAGGCTGCAAAACAGCACCACAACATTATGGAACTGCCACCATATTTAACAGTAGGAAGGGTGTTTTTTTTTCTTTATAAGCTTCATTTCTTCACCTATAAATATATTGATACTCTGCATTGCCAAAGAGCTGAAGTTTGGTTTCATGTTCCCAGCAGGACTGTGATATCTCAAGGTGGGTTTGAGCAAAGATAAGGCATGCCTTTTTATGTCTGTCTTTTAGTGGGTGTCTTCATTGGCCTTCACCCATGAAGTCCTTCTTTCTTTAGTGTGTGGCATATTGTGTAGGTTGACAACACCAGTCCAGATTGCCCCAGGTCAACCTTAAGCTGTTTGAATGTTGTATGTGGTGTTTGCACTAACCTTCAAAGGCTTCTTGGATTCATTTTCCTCATCCCACCATGTCCTGAAAGGTTCTTGATAGTTCCATTGTGAACTGTAAACATAGGAATCCCATGGTCTTTGGAGATGGCCTTGTACCCCTTTGAAGTTTCATGTTTGGTAATAATGGCTTTTTTTGTGGTCTCAGGTAGCTCTCTTGTTTTTACCATTGTGAAAGTGGAACAGGGAGTGATTGTGGCCATTTTAAACATTAGAGCCATCATTCATTGGTTGATTCAAGTCATGTGAATACTGACAATTGATTACAAGTATGTCTAATTTTACTGATATGGGAATGGGATCTTCGGTTCAAACTGATTTGAATTGTGTATAAGGGTGCCAATAATCATATCCTAACAATAACCAAGCCCTAATATTGTCATTAAAAGTATAAAAAACAGAAAGCGCTAAGAAGCCGCTCAGCTTGAAACACTATGTGGTTTTGCAGGACCTAGTCAATACCTATTTGGATCTTTATCATAAGCAATTGTTCAATCCACAACAAATTAGCTGTCATTGCTACAATGAGGATTGAATCCTGACAGTTGAGTTGGAAGTGATAACTTCACATCTTTTCGCTATGGAGAAATCTTGCTATATCAGCCTCACGGCATGATGGAGGACTTTCATCATTAAGATAAGTATTTTTTGTCATGGCACTTTGTTAAATATTGTTCTGGACAATTGAGATTATAATCTTCGATTTGAAGAAGTGGAGCGGCACGCATTCATACGGCCTATTCCACATTGTTTTTAGGCCTTCGGGTCTTATTTAAATTTGATTAAAAGGAGGGCCTGCCACGAGAGGCGATCCACCAAAAAATGAATATACACTTACACTGGTTAGTTTATCACATAGGTGGATTGTTTAGGAGGAAGTCTTCTTGATTTAGGAATAATCATATTCTGGCAATGTTCCAGTTTTTATAGTATTTCTTACTATTTCCTATTTTAATTGGTCTTGTTTTATTAGATTTTTTTTATGTCTCAAATATGTGTGCATAAAGGGGGTCATTGTAAATCACAAATATGCTGGTTTGATATGCCGATAGATGTCTATCCCACAAAAACAGGTAAAGCCATATTGTGAACCCATCTCATTCCACATGTCTAAGTCGATTGCATGGGGATCTCTGAATGTGGGCGGGGATAGGTGGATCATGGGCATGGCCAGCCATGGAGACATACAAAGCGTATTCTGAAGACAAACATGTACGTCCCGTGTACACCAATGTTATTCCTGCAGAAACATGGAATAAGGCCTTCTTTCTATCTGTGGATAACACTTTTATCCTCCCTGTTTTCCCAGCTCACATCCTTGGATTCATCTTTGACTCTTTTTTCTCTCTCTTTAGCTCTAATGCCTCTGTATTGTTCCATGGTGTGACCGCACCTTGAATACCATGTGCAATTCTGATCGCCGTATCTTAAAAAGGATATACTGTAGCAGAATTAGAAAAGGTACAGAGTAGAGTGACAAAAATGGTAAAGGGAATGGAAGGGTACCCCTAAGAGGAGAGGCTTAAAAGGTTAGGACTTTTCAACTTGGAAAAGAGACAGCTGAGGGGAGATATGATAGAGATCTATAAATTAATGAATGCAGGGGAATGGATAAATGTAGATTGGTTGTTAATGCCATCAAAAAGTAGAAAGATTAGGGGACATACAATGAAGCTACAGTGTGACCCATTTAAAACTAATAAGAGAAAATAATTTTTCACTCAACGCATAATCAAATTCTGGAATGTGTTACTGGAGGATGTAGTAAAAGCTGTTGGTGTAGCTGGGTTTAAAAAAAGGTTTGGACAGGTTCCTGGAAGAAATGTCCATAAACCATTATCAAAGAGGACCCGGGAAATCCACTGCTAGCCCACATCAAGCATTGTGGAAACTGTGTGCCTTTTTGGGAACCTGCCAGGTACTTGTGACCTGAATTGGCCATTGTTGGAAACAGGATACTGGGCTTGATGGATCTTAGTCTGACCCATTCTGGCATTTCTTATGCTATTAACTATCCAACAGATAGCCAGAAATTGTCAGGAGATATTCAAAGGCATTTCCATGGTTTGCAGACCTGCAAAACACGTAAATGCCACTTACCAAGATGTTCAGCAGTTGGGTTACTAAACGCTTAGCATCAGGTCATTCTAGGCGCAGAACACAGCTGGCACCGAGGGTTAATGGGGCAGTGCAGATATTCAGCCACTTCCTGGTTAACCCTAATTGCCTGAAGTTAGGAGAGCTGAATGGCTGTCCGAACTCTAACTGGTTTTGCAAGCTGGCCAGTGGCTGAATATGCCCTGGCATTGAATATCCAGGGTGAATTTAAAGTGGCGATGACCAGCTACTTTAAATGTGCTGGCAACTGCTGAAAATCGCACCTTTCTTTCTTTCTCCATAAGATCAGCAAAATGTGTCCTTTCCTTACTGAACACACTACCAAGACATTTATTTGCTCGCTAGTCACCTCCCTTTTAGACTATTGCAACCTCCTCCTCTCTGCTCCTCCTGCTCTTCGACCATTTTCTCAAATCACTTCATTGGCTCCTTGTGTGCTTCATACTCCTCCTACTGACCTATAAGTGCAGTTATTCTGCTGCTCCTCTGATCGCTCCTTACGCTCCTCCGCAGAAACTCCATTCAGCAGGCAGATTGTGTCCTTTTCATCCACTGCCAGCTCCAGACTTCATTCATTCCGTCTTGCTGTACCACACAGACAGATTCAAAATGTCTCTCTGTTATCAAAGTTGAGCAGAATCAGTGCACAGGGACATCCACCTTAATTTCCCAAGGTTTATTTTCCCCCTTCACATGTTACTTCAATAAACATTGAATGGTGTATTCCGAGGAGTGGCAGGATGTGCAGGTTACATGTGTGTATGCTAATATTTACATGTGTTCATTCTGTGATATTAGTAAGTTGCCAGAGTTCCTCCATCAACTTTTCACATGTGACTGTTTATAAAATAGCCCCTCCCACTGCATGTGGGCACCTGTGTTTCCAATTTTGATTTAACACACACATCTAGCATGAGAGATGGAGATACTTTGTATTTAGAATGGACATGCGCCCACCCTCTCTTTGAAAATTAACATTCACTTGGATGTCACAGAACCCACATAAATAGCTTTTCTAAAATGTGCCTCACAGGTTAACAAGGATTAATGAGAGTAAGAGTGTGGAACGGTGTCAAAGAGTGCGTAAGTGACCTTTAGTAAATATGTCTCATAGTTTGCTGCAGATGTGCACTATAGCGATACAGTAAGTACATAACTCATAGTTTCTCTGCTGCTTTCCTAAAGCTAGTGATTTCATCTATTTAGCTTATTGGAAACGCTGCTAAAAGAGAGAATAGTGAGGTTTCTGGAGTCCAATGGATTGCAGGATCCAAGATAGCATGCGTTTACCAGAGGCAGGTCTTGTCAGACAAATCTGATTGATTTCTTTGATTGGGTGACCAGTGAGTTGGAGCGAGGGAGAGCCCTAGATGTGGTATACTTGGATTTCAGTAAAGCCTTTGACACCATTCCACACAGGTGGCTTATAAACAAACTGAGCACCCTAGGGATGGACCCTAAAATGACTGATTGGGTTAGAAATTGCTTAAATGGGAGGCGACAAAGGGTACAGGTAAATGGAGCTCACTCTGAGAAGAAGGTTATCAGTAGTGTGCCACAGGGATCTGTCCTTAGTCCAATTCTTTTTAACATCTTTGTTAGCGATATTGCGGAAGGTCTGTCAGGTAAGGTTTGCCTGTTTGCTGATGATACCAAAATCTGCAGAAAGGAGTAGATAACATAAGGAAGGATCCAGCTAAGCTTGAAGAATGGTCAAGAGTTTGGCAGCTGAGATTTAATACTAAGAAAAATGCAGGGTCATGCATTTGGGCTGCAAAATCGCATTGGAGCGGTACAGTGTAGGGGGCAAAGAACTTCTGTCCACGAAAGAAGTGTGAGACCTGGTTGGGGTTGTTTCTGATGATCTTAAAGTGGCTAAGCAGGTAGAAAATACTATGGTGAAAGCCAGAAGGATGTTTGGGTGCATAGGGAGAGGAATTGGCAACAGAAAAAAAAGGAGGTAGTAGTGCCTCTGTATAAGTCTCTGGTGCAAACTCAGTTGGTGTATTGGGTGCAGTTCTGGTGTCCACAATTTCAAATGGATATAGACAGGATGGAGTTGATGAAGAGGGTGGCTACTAAAATGGTTAGTGGTTTTCGTTATAAAGCATATGAGGACAGACTTAAAGATCTTAATATGTATACATTAGAGGAAAGGTGGGATAGAGGATATATGATAGAGATGTTTAAATACCTCTGTGGCATAAATGCACAGGAGGAGAGCATTTTTCTATTGAAAACAAGCTCTGCTATGAGGGGACATAGGATGAGGACGAACGGGGATAGACTCAGGAGTAATATGCCAAAGTATTTCTTAATGGAAAGAGTGGTAGATGTGTGGAATAGTCTCCCAAATCTCTCAGTGGAGATAATAGAGACAAGGACAGTGTCTGAATTAAAAAAATATATATCATGGGACAAACACAGATCATCAACTAGAGGCAGACTAGATAGGCCATGTGGTCTTTTTCTGCCATCATGTTTCTATGTTTAAATAAAAGTTAACCTTATGAGTTACTTTTGGCAGTGAATCTGTGTGCCTTGTTTGTCAAGGTCAAAATTGTTGGAAGGTTAGAGGAGAAATATTAATTTGTTCAATAGCAGAAATAAATCTTTGTAGGGTAAATCTTCCCACCCCATGATCTCCACCAAATAAACCTCCTCAAAGAAGAACTGTTCTTATCTTGAGTCTACATATATTAGAAAACAGACATATTTCTGAGGTCAAGGGTCGAAAAAGAAAAAAAGACAGAAATAGAAGAGAATGTTCTGATTTTATCTATCATGCATGCCTCAAACCACATTAATGCAACACAAATCTAATTTACAATATTAAAGAACCATGTACACTTCTGCTAAAATCACTGTGATTTCATATATTCTGCAGATGCTATTTGCCCACAGACTAAGCATCGATTTTCAAAGAGAAACTTTGTGTCTTCTTGCTCTTTGAAACTTGCCATGGACAGAAAGTTTCCACAAACCTCTGCGAGGGCTTCTTCAAAGAAGTAAGATGAGAGGTTTGAAAGTATGATCTGTGTGTGTGTTACCTTCTGCCTCTGACCTAAACACATCCTTGGAAACCTCGTCTCTCACTGTGGCCAGAGGTAAAGTGTGGCCTTCAGCTAAATTTAGATGGAGGGTGAGAACATGTAAATGACTTTGATAATTGCTTTCCCTGTGCTTATTTCTGCCTGGTGCAATATTTTCAAAGGAAAATGAGTAAAGATAAATGTGATAAGCTTTGCTAGCTTTCAAGTCTATCTTCTTGTGGTCAGTACATGTGCTACGATGTAGGGTTTAAGAAGCATTAAATGGTGTCCCTTGTGCTACCAGATCTGAGAGTTTAACATGGAGAAGGAGAAGGCTCAGGTGCCTTCAGATACTTTAATTTAGCAAAATGCTATAAACACAGTTATATCTTGCTGGGCAGTAAAGTGATGGTACAGGGACCTTCTTCCATCCTTCCCCACCGGCTCTAGATTTTTCAAGTCAGTGTGTCTATTCCCCCTTTGACATTCATAGCTCATAAATCTAAATGGGAAATGCAATAAAAATGAAACAAAATAAATTTCATGAATGATTTTATTTTTGTTTGAAAATGAAATTTAAAAAAACAGCCTTTTTGTCATTGCATTTTTTTTTCATTTGTTTCCAAATGAATGCACATTCCTACTATAACAATGTAGATTAAATCTTTGGTTACAAAATATTCTCATTATTTCTTAACTCTTTCTTTGGGGAGAAAGTAGGTCATATGTCACCTAATATCTCAATTGTATTTGATTGTCAGGAGCTCTCTATTGTGTTCCAGTCACACATCATGCGCCAATCATTGAAGGCTCAACATCAGGATAATATTAAGAAAAAACAAAAATGAACAGTTGACTAGACTGGTGTGAGTGAAACTAGGGTTATTACATAGCAGGACTGCATACAGTAAATATTTAAGAAAACCACATCAAATTCACAGTGTAAAAGCAATGTAACTCATAGTTGGAGTAAGATGTCAGTATATCAGAATTTCATTTCACTATACAAACATTTAACAAAATAGATCTGTGAACTATCATTAAAATCATCTGCAGTATCTGAAGATTGGAGAGTGGCTAATATAATGGCAATTTTTAAAAAGGGTTCCAGGGATGATCTAGGAAACTGCAGACCTGTGAGCCTGATATCAGTACCGGGTAAAATGGTAGAAAACATTATAAAGAATAAAATTACTAAACATGTAGATAGTCATGGTTCAATGAGATAAAACCAACATGGATTTATCCAATGGAATTCTTGCCTCACCAATCTGCTACATTATTTTTTAAATGTGAATAAATAGGTAGATAAAGATGAGCTGGTTGAATAAGTTGATCAAATTTACAGATGACACAAAATTATTCAAAGTTGTTAAAACAATAGAGGATTGTTAAAAAATTACAAAAGGACTTTGAGATATTGGGAAACTGGCTGCCCAAATGGCAGATAAAATTTAATATGGAAAAGGGCAAATTTATGCACTCAGGGAAGAACAACCCACTACGGTTACACGATGCAAGGTTCCACATTAGGAACCACCACCCAGGAGAAGGATCTAGGCGTCGTCATGGATAATACATTGAAACCTTCTGCCCAGTCTGCAGTGGCGGCCAAGAAAGTTAATAGAATGCTAGGAATCATAAGGAAAGGAATGGAGAATAATACAAAGGATGACATCATAATGCCTCTGTATTGTTCCATGGTGTGATTGCACCTCAAATATTGTGGCCATCATATCTTAAAAAGGATTTAGCAGAAAGAAAAGCATCAGAAATGATAAATGAGATGGAAGGATACCCCTTACAAGGAAAGGCTTAAAGAATTAAGACTCTTCAGCTTGGAAAAGAGACCGCTGAGGGGAGATATGATAGGGGTCTACAAAATAATGAATGGAGTGCAACAAATAAATGTAGATTGGTTGTTTATTCACTCCAAAAGTAGAAAGACCAGGGGGCATGTAATAAAGCTACAATGTGGCACATTTAAAACTAATTTGAGAAAATATTTTTCCATTCAATGTATAATCAAACTCTGAAAAGCGTTGCCAGAGGATGTAGTAAAAAAGCTACCCTTATGATGGTGTTTGTATTGGAACCTGACAAAGTTTGGACATTAAAAATGTTTTTTAGAAATTCTGATAAACTTTTTTTGGGTCAAAAAGTCTGGGTATTCCCGGATGTTTCTTATGTTACTCAAGAAAAAAGGAAGTTGTTTTTATCCATGCGCCCTGAGGTAATCTTGTTGGGTTATTCCTTTGTTTTAAGGTTTCCATGCAAGTGTGTAATTAAGTCTGTCTCATCTCAATTTATTTTCTATAACCCAAAACATTTAAGTACGTTTTTGGATGCTAGAACTGTTCCTGAAGTAGTCCCAGTACCAATGGAGCCTAATTAGATTGACTCATCTTGGACACTAGACATGTTATGCGTCATCACGGTGGCTTTTTCCTAGGGAATTATTTCCTCTTTAATTGTATGACGTACTATTATAGCCTTGTTACTAGGATCCTTTGCTCCTTAATTTTTGGGCTGTAGTGTTAGATGAAATTTGAAATTTTGAACTATTGTTAAAAGTTGCTAATTGATATTTTTGAAAATTTGCATCTTTCCATTTCTCTCAAGTATGTAGAAATATTGCTTGATGTAATTGAAAAATTTAGAAATAAAGAAATTTAAAAAAATGTTAGTGTAACTTGAGGAAAAGTCCATAAGCAATTATTAATATGGACTGGGGAAATCCATTGATTTTTCCTGGGATAAGCAGCATGGAATCTGTTCACCTTTTGGGAACCTGTCAGGTATTTGTGACCAGGATTGGCCACTGTTGGAAACAGAATATTGGACTTGAAGGACCTTTGTTCTGACCCAGTATTGTATATCTTATGTTCTTATGAGATAAACAGAGTGGAAGAAACCTCTGCTGCTTTGTCAATGAAAATGTTTCTTTACGAACTAGATAGTTTAATTTGTTCAAAACCTATTTCTGTATATGATATATAATACATAGAAGAATGTTATTTGTTAGCAGGTTTTCAACAGACTAAGCTCTCTCTTTACATATAGGAACAGTAAATATGGTAATAATTAGGGAATAGGCTGAGCTACTTCTGTCTCCAACATGTCTCACCTCAAGCTTATTCATAGTTACTATAAGTAGAGCCAAATGCAACTTGAGTTAACTTTTTATAGTGCTCTTGAGTAGTTTACAAATCTGTGCTACAGTTTGCCAAGTTGTGCTGACAGGATCGGAATCTACCATGAGGATTTGGTTTTTCATCGATGCCAAGTCAGTATTGACTCAGTAGTTCAGATCATGGTCAAAGTGGAGCCAAGCTGCAATGGGATTCAGGTCACAGTTGACTCACCCACCCTCAGTAACTCTATGTTGGATATTCCCTTCATAACTATGGATAAAATATGCATGAAACATAGTAACAATGAGGTCAAGATTAAAATCAATCTAGATGGCTAAATAAGGAAGTAACTGGCCTGATCAACACCTTTGAAATCCAACTGTACTAATCAGATAAATTCAGGCTTTCTAAATTTCATTACATGGATACATTTTGCAGGTCAAATTTTTGGTGCCATTGAGGTTGGGTTGTCCAGGAAGAGAAAGGTTGCTAGTGCTAATTTCATTGCTAGCCAAATCTAGGCACTACAAGAGAGGTGTAAATCAGACCCGATACATTCCCTCCCAACATGAGAAAAAAAACGTGTTTCTATTACCCAAAACTAAGTAAATCTATCGCTCTCTAGGTATAACTAGATAAGGCAACAATCTTTCAGCAATAACATGGGTGACATGAAAAAGACACTTGATAAATAATTCATTCCGTTTGCAGTAAAAGGTGCCTTCGCACATTCTGCTATACAACATCAGATTAGAAATGACTCATCACACCAGCACTAATGATAAATCATGGTTTATTTGTATTTTTATTGTTCCATTTTGTCATTTTGCATTTCAGTACCATCAATAAATGGTGCCCACAAACTGCATATAAAGCTTCAAATCAAGTGCTCTAGGTTGGAACAATGAACTGAATCCACCCATTTGTGTTGATTGAGAAGCTAGATTGCCTATGCCCTGCCTGATTCTCAGTCACATGACGGAAGGAGGTGGTCATAAATACTACTGTATTTGTATTGAGCATGTTTTGTACATGCTGTAATTTCATTTGTAGGTACTTTACCTGATGCAGGTTCTGTTAGTACTGTAACACGGAAGATCTGCCCTCTGCCTCAGAAGCACAGAAATCTGCTGTTTGCAGTTTAGATTCTGACAGGCAGGCAAGTCACAAGGTTCCCAGTTACCATAGGCAACGTAAACAAACTCAGACACGAGGTCTGCAGTCACGCCTAGCTAGTAAGCTTTCCCCAGCTGCTGATGAAAACGGCTTTCACCTGTGCAAGGGAACGCCCAAGAAGCTGTATAAAAAATACTCAGTGCAGTCAGAGTTAGACTGGCAAGACACGAGAGACTGGCAGGACAAGAGAAACTTGCAAGACTCAGAAGAAAGCTCAGAATATTCAGGAAATACAGACACAGAGTCAGAACTGCCTGGAACTTCTAGCAGGAAGCCACAAAGGAATTCACAGAAAGAAACATGGAGAGTTTCACACAGAGAGGTCAGCTGTAAGAAGCACTTACCTCTGACGCAGCTTGAATTTCCTAAGCACCGGGCTGTGCTGAATGAATGGGAGGCAGTGGAAGGCAAACCGTATGTATCTGAAAAGCATGGCAGCTTAAAACAGTTACAAACCCTAGAGAGGGAAAGAAATGCTATTGAGGATGTGTGTATGTCTGACCCTGAAGAGTGTGTGCCAGTGAAACCCTGCAAAAGATTTCAAAGAAAGAAATCCTCACGTAATAGAAGAGAACAGTGTTATGGTTTACAGCCAAATGTAAAAGGCAGGAAGTTTAAAAGTTTTAAGGATAAAGCTTACTCAGAGAAAGGTGTTTCTCCTTCCTGCTATTACCAGCTTTATGATAGCTATTTGCCCTGCTGTGAAGAAGGCTGTTCAGAGAGCACTGATAGAGATACGGGACTAAGAAAGGTGCAAACTTTCTGTTCTAATGAAAACACTGTAAATGATAAAGCAAAGTGTGAGCCTATGATTACAGAGGCTGGTATGGAAAGCCCATGTGATGAAGTCATGGATTGTACGCTGTTGTTATCCGATATGGTTTCCTCCTTATGCTGAAGCCAGAATAAGAGTGCCTCGTGAGTGCTGAGAAAGCTAAGAAGAGACCGCTAGCATATCGGATAAGCTTTATACTGTGATTTATGAGTTCTGTTGAAGCAAGATGCTATGTTTAAGTTTTCTTCAGTTTACCAGAAGTATGGTTGTATCCTGAATTTTTTTGTATTATAACCTTTTTGAAAATCCAACCCCGGGAGGGGAATAAAAAATCCTTTTGAAAAACCTGACCACTTGACTCACAACTACAACTTTCTATAAGAAAGGTCAGGCCCAGCAGTCTGGCTGTTAGCTTAGGCCACAGTCCAGCTCCTGCTGGTGACAGTACCAAACCTGGCAGATTTAGAGTCCATACACAATGAAGGAGACTGCATTTTTCCAAAAAGATTAACAATATAAAGGATTTCGTACCTGCTTGGAAACTACTAATTGTTTTCAGATGGTGTCTTGTAGTGAGTATCTGGGGATGAACATCTAATCACAATGAAACATTTTTGAATGGCTAAATTTAATAATTCAATATATTGTATGGAGCACATGGCTTGAAACATTTCACAGAAAAATAACAGTTAGTGAGCACTATAACTGGCTTTATTTAAATACAAAACAACATGAAAAAATAAAAAATGTAAAAGATTATATTTAATGCTTGTCTTCTGAGACATCTTTATTCTGAATGTTCAAACTGAACTTGTTGGTTTCCTTTAGTGTGTCACCTGTGTTATTTTACAAAAAGTGGCAGCATGCTAAAGCCCTCTCCCTATTTCCTGACCCCCTTCCTCCGCCCTTCACCAGCCTGACCCCCAGAACTTCCTGAAGGCTTCCACATACCAAACAGGAAGAGGACATGCTCTTATCTCCTCCCGTCTAAGTTAAATGAGAAAGATCACTAGCTCCTAAAACTTACTGGAAGATATTATTTGTTTATTCTCTGTACTGCCAGTGTTGCAACCAATCCCCACTCAGTGCTATCCTACTAAGCTTAACCAAGAGACCCTGTTCCATTGGGGGGGGGGGGGTATTTTAGAAGCCTTATTCATAATCTCCACATGTAAAAATCAGCTGTTTACACGTGGAAATGGCAATTTTAGGAAAGACAATCTATATATGGAATTTCTTTATGTCATAGAAATTGCAAGCAGGGAAGTTAGAAGCATGATTGGGAATGGCCTGTATAGGTCAAAAATGGACACGTTGTATCCCCATTTCCTATAGGGAATGCACATGCACGACTGCGGCTGTACATAGCGAGATCTACAGCTGCTCACTGGTACATTAAGATTTTTAAAAGTTCTCATTTTGATCGGCACTTTACAGGAAGTATTAAGGGAGTTATTTTCCTTAGTCCCCCATTCTTTATTTCCCCTCCAAATGGAAATTAAAGATAACAGCATTTGTAATTAATTGGGGCATTGTAGGTTTGCAAAATGGCTCACAGAAATGCACACGTGCCGGTACCTAAACATGGAAGCTGCCGACTTTCCCCTGTTGACTTTTCCCACCGTCAGCTCCACGTATCAACAAATTCACGTTCACTCCTGTACTAATTTAGAAAAGGATCCTCTAAAATACTGCTGGAATTGTGTAAGTCGCAACCTCAACATCTCAATTCTGGCATCCATGTACTATTTAAAATGTGCCCTCAGATCTAACAAGTCAAATTTGGACAAGCTAGATTTAGCTGAATATTCAGCTCAAAACCTAGCCAGGTAGGTTCAGCTGAACACTCACCTAAAGGTAACTGGCTGTTAAAATAAGCTGATTATTGTGCTTTGTTAGCGAGATATCTACCTCATGTAAATGATGGTGGGTAAAGACCAATTCCATATCATCCTGCAATCCAATCCAGACACATGGGTTGTGTTCCTCTACCAGCAGATTGGTGGAGACAAAGAACCAATGAAAAAAACAGGTTTCAGTGACATCACTTCCATGCCTCTATATAGCTCAGCCAAGAAGTCCCTTCAGGATTTCTTTGTCTCCAGCAGATGGTAGAAAATATGAAGATTGAGAAGAAAAGAGATTGATTAAGCACTCATGAACGACCACTGTAAGTCCTAAAGGGGTGACTCTCTCACTTTAGTGAGACATGGGAGGTTCCACCAGGCTGTGGTCTTTTCGGTAGCCATAAGAGGAGAGAGAATTGGTTCAGCTCCATGCCCTTATTATGATAAAGGCCTGTTGAACAGCCACAACTTGGAAGGATTTGGAAGAATCTGGAAGTGTACAGCAACCTTACACAACCTTAGCGCCCCCTCTCTCCTCCTTCTTTAACCCCTGCTCTCTTCTGAAGATTGAAGAAGGCTCTTAGAGGGATCTGCCTGCCAGTCATCTTTAATACAGTGCTGCTGAAAAATAAATCCAGCCAGTGGAGCAGTTTCAGGGGAGTAAAACTGAGCCTGCAATGGATCCTATGGCCTGCGGCTCTTAGGGGGCGGGGGGAGTACCAAAGCTTGGCCTTGTCTTTGTCCTTGTTGGAGACTCCAGGTTCAGTCTCTAAAGGACGCAATTCAGGGTGGACTGCCAGTGACTGTTGGCATTGTGTGGCGGTTTCCTGCCATTTTCTGCATGTGTTAGTAATGTTTTTTGCCTATTATGTACCTGGGGGTCACGCAATCCGAATGCATGTTCCGCCCAAATGGCTCCAATATATGTTCCTTCCTTAGCACCTTTAACACGCGTACTATAAAAGTGAAGTTAACACTTTCCTAAACCTGGGCTCTACAGATCAATCAACAGTAAGGATTTGAGGGTTTATTTTATTATATTAAATTGCTAGCCCCCTTTACTGGGAGCTCTTAAAAGTTTTTTTTGTATATTTTTAAAGCAAAGTTACTTACTTTTTGGTGCTTTAGTGGAACTTTCCTTGAGCACAGTAGGTTACTGAACTCTAGTAACCTCCTCAGCTTTGGGAACTGCTCACACCTAATCAGGTGTTAGTTCCCTCCCTACCCACCCCAACTCCCACCCACATCTAGAGAGCAGTCTTGCTTTATAGGGCAGCTCCCCATTTAACAAAGCACAGAGAATTGGACCAGCACATTTCGAATATAATTAAAGAGATTTAACTGCTTTTTCTCTGAAAGGACAGCTGGGAAACCGACTGGTACTTGGTAGATCTCTCTCTTTTGCTTTAACAGATACCTAAGCTCCACGAACAGAACAAAGGCTGGGAAAAATCATATCGCTAAAGCTGTTGCCCCCGTTACAGCTTCTGCCTTGGTCCAGACAGAGGTCCTAATGGCAGTTGAAGGACCGGTTCCATGTGCAGGGTGCCTGCATGCTGAAGCTCTGAGGAAACAAGTGGAGGAACTCAGAGAGGAGGTGGCGAGGCTGAGGAGCTTCAAGACAGTGAGAAGTACATTGATGAGATGCTTCTTGCAGAAACCAAGCTCTCCAGCAGAGGAGAAGATGGGTGCCAACAGAATGTCGATGGTTGGACACAAGTCACCAGGGCCTGCAAAATCACCAATCCAACTTCTCCAGCCCTTGAATTGAAGAACCATTATGCAGCCCTGGAAGTGGAAGAGGTGAAAGCAGCCCTCGAAAGGGAAGAATCAGAGCTCAAGTACCCCAAAGTTGCAGAATCAGTGACCAGAAGGAAACGAAGGGTAGTGGTGGTTGGAGACTCTCTTCTGAGGGGTACTGAGGTGTCCATCTGCCGACCAGACTTGATGTCCAGAGAGGTATGCTGTCTGCCTGGTGCCAAAATCCAAGATGTTACGGAGAGTTTGCCAAGACTCATCAAGCCCACTGACTATTACCCAATGTTGTTAATCCATGTTGGAACAAATGATACTGCCAGGTATACCTTGGAACATTTCAAAAGTGACTTCATGTCTCTGGGACAGAGGGTGAAGCAGTTAGGTGCACAGGTGGTGTTCTCTTCAATCCTCCCTGTTGAGGGTAAAGGCCAAGGCAGAGAGGCTCGCATTCTGGAGATGAATGCATGGCTGTATGGATGGTGTCATTGAGAGCGTTTTGGTTTCCTAGACCATGGGATGTTGTTAAAAGGGTTGCAGAGCAGAGATGACATCCATCTGTCCAAGAAAGGTCAACGCATCTTCAGTAGTAGACTGGCTAATCTACTGAAGAGGGCTTTAAACTAGGTTCGTTGGGGATGGGTAAAGAAAGCCCCCAGGTAGGTGAAAGCCCCCAGGTAGGTAAAAGCCCCCAGGTAGGTTATATATTAAATACCTTTATGGAAATGGGTAACAGGGGTAACATATGGAACACAGTGTGTATAAATGCCCGTAGCATGGGAAATAAGATCCCTGATGTTAAAGCCTTGGTGGGAGTGGCTGACTTGGATTTAGTGGCAGTGACAGAAACATGGTTCATAGAAAACCATGATTGGGATGTAACTATACCTGGCTATACTTTATTCAGAAAGGACAGGGTAAGAAGAAGGGGAGGAGGAGTGGCACTATATGTAAAAACTACTATTAAAGCTTTGGAATTACAGAGCTTAAAAGGGAGAAGGAGGCATTGTGGGTTAAACTAGAAAGAGGGAAAGAGAAATCTATTTGCATTGGTGTGATATACAGACCTCCCTCACAAGAGGAAGAGGCGGACAGAGAGTTAATTGAAGACATACGCAGCATTGCTAGGAAAGGGGAAGTGCTACTAATAGGAGAGGTCAATATGCCAGATGTTGATTGGCACATTCCTGCTGCAGTATCATCTAGAAGTAAGGAGATCCTGGATTCTCTACAGGGAGAACTATTCAGGCAATTAAAAACAGACCCTACACGTGAAGGGGCCATACTGGACCTGGTGCTTACCAATGGTGAAAGTGTTTCTGATATTGTAGTGGGAGATCATTTTGCATCCAGTGATCACCAGATGGTGTGGTTCAGTATTAGGACTAGGGCTGTTAGAATCCATTCAAAGGTGAGGATCTTAGACTTTAGGAAGACTAACTTTGCGAAGATGGGCCAATACCTCAGGGAGTCGTTAGTGGGATGGGAACAGCTGGGAGATGTAGAAAAACAGTGGGCAAAACTGAAAGGGGATATTTTAAGGGCAACCAACCTTTTTGTTAAAATGCTAAATAAAGGTAAAAGGAAAAAGAGACCGCTATGGTTTTCGAAAGAAGTAGCTGAAAAAGTGAAGAAAAAGAGGGAGGCCTTCATGAAATACAAGAGATCACAGAGAGAGGAAGACAGGCATCTGTATTTGGAAAAACTTAAAGAAGCTAGCAAAGTAGTCAGGAAGGCTAAGATTCAAAGGAGGAGGAAATAGCCAATGCAATAAAATGGGGGGATAAGACATTTTTCAGATATGTTAGTGAGAAGAGGAAGGGCAAATGTGGTATTGTCAGATCTGCAATAGAGTAGATACCCAGGAAGGTGTAGATAACATGAGGAGGGATCTAGCTAAGCTTGAAGAATGGTCTAGAATTTGGCAGCTGGGATTTAATGTTAAAAAATGTAAGGTCATGCATTTGGGCTGCAGAAATCCAAGGGAGCAATATAGTATAGGGGGTGAAGTACTTTAGTCCACTAAAGAAGAGCGGGACCTAGGCGTGATGATGATCTTAAAAGAGCTAAACAGGTAGAAAAGGTGACGGCAAAAGCTAAAAGGATGCTTGGGTGCATACAGAGAGGAATGGCTAGCAGAAAAAAGGCGGTGATAATGCCTCTGTATAAGTCTTTGGTGCGACCTCATTTGGAGTATAGTGTGCAATTCTGGAGACCGCACCTTCAAAAGGATGTGAACAGGATGGAGTCGGTGCAGAGTGTGGCTACTAAAATGATTAGTGGTCTTCATTATAAAGCATATGAGGACAAACTGAAGGATCTTAATATGTACACCTTAGAGGTGATATGATTGAGATGTTTAAATACCTCTGTGGCATAAATGTTCAGGGAGAGAGCCTCTTTCAATTGAAAGCAAGTTTTGCTACGAGGGGACATGGGATGAGGGTGAAGGGAGATAGATTCAGGAGTGATATGCTTAAATATTTCTTTACGGAAAGAGTAGTGGATCCGTGGAATAGTCTCCCAGTGGAGGTGGTAGAGATGAGGACAGTAGCTGAATTCAAAAAAGCATGGGACAAGCACAGAGGATCTCTAAAGGTAAAAAGGGGACTGTTGTAGTTGTTGATATGGAAGGACAGACTAGATAGAAATATGATGACAGAAAAAGACCACATGGCCTATGTTTCTAAATTTCCTGAAGTGTCTTTGGTGGACTGTATATTGATGTTTAGTCCAGGTTAATTGAGCTGGGATCTCAAATGAGATCATGTGGTGATCTGACTAGGGAATTGGGGTTATCCAGTATGGAATGCAAGTTGTGATAGTGATATCTGTTAGGTATGAATATCAGGTCAAATGTGTTTTCACCTGTGTGTGTTGGTCCTTCTAGGATTTGGATCAGATTGATTGTGTTTAAGGAATCAAGGAGGGCGGAGGGTTGTGTTGCGAAGACTGAAGTCAGATTGAAGTTGCCTAGCATGATAAAAGATTTACTTTTGCTAGAATAAGTGCATGCCAGCTCATGGATGAGAGATTTTGTTGGAGATCTGTATATCAGGCATAAAGACCTTTGTGTGTTTTCTAATAATATACTGTTTAGAGTGTGTGTTGATATTGTGGTTTTCAGTTTGAGGTTCAGTCGCTTGCTTGATAGAATGAGTATTCCTCCTCCTCGTCAATTCTGTCCTGAGGTTGATGAGATCCATGGTTGATGAGGTGAGTTGGTTCATTAGGATGGTATCGGTGTGTGTTAGCTAAGATTCTGTAATGCACATTATATCGACTTTCTGGTCTTGTATGTAATCTGATATAATGTAGATCTGATTTTGGACAGAGTGAGCATTGACTAGAGAACATTTCATATGTTGAGATTGCTATGGATTTATGTGAGGAGAATGTGGAGTTGTTGTGGTGTATACAGTAGATATCAAATGCTGTGGTCTCCTATGTGTGTTTGGATGTGGTGGTAATGTAGTTAGGTAGTGTCTCTCAGTATTGGAATCAGTGCATACCTTAATTATGTGGATCTGGATGGTGTTAATAGGGATATTATGAGGAGGAGCAGCGTACCGGTATAGAGCTACTTCATGTTTCCAGGTGATTGTGGGTTTGATCTTGTCAATAAGGGGTGTTATTCATGTCCTGAATTAGGCCAGTATATTAATCCTAATGCTTGATGGCTGTAGAGGGATGTCTGCTGCTTTCGGTTAGGTCTGATTGTGATGTTTCGCTGCAGGGAGAGTTGCCAGTGTCAGCAGGTCTTTTGTAGAGTTCTGAGAGGCTTTAGTTGCTGCAATGTCTGCAGGGAAGTCTTGTTTAGTTAAAAGACAATCACAATGAACACTTTGTTTTCTTACTACATGGTTTTCATCTCTGTTGAGGTGTATTTTCAGCAGTGATAGCCAGCACAGTTAAAGCAGCGGGGCCTTTGCCCTGGATGTTCAATGCTGTGGCCATATCCAAGTTGCCCGGATTGCAATCTGGTCAATGTCCTAACTTTAGCCGGTTAGGGTAACTGGGCAGTGGCTGATTACTGCTGCTGCCCGGTTAACCCACAGTACCACTTCCACTCCACCCCCAGAACTCCCTGATTCTAAGCGCTTAAAGTCGGGGCATTTAGCAGCCCAAGCCAGGGATATTCAGTACCACGAACTGAGTTAGGGCCTTTGAATATCCCCCATTGTGTTTTTCAAGTAGCCTTTAATAGTATCACTAGTTATGAGTAAGTAGTCTAGAAATGGGAAAAAGGGCAACTTGTGGAAAGTTGTGCAGAGTAATGCCTGTGACATTAGAAATAAGATTCTGAATCTAGAGCTATAATGGAAACAGACTGACTTGGATTCGGTAGCAGTCACAGAGCTATGTTTCTTGGAGAACCATGATGGATATATTTATAATGATCTTTTCAAGAAAAACAAGATAGTAAGAAAGGGAGATTAGAGTGGCGCTATGTGTAAAAAATAAATCTCAAAGCAGGGCTTATGAGATAAGGAGGAAAACCTGTGGATTAAAATGGAAAGAGGGAATGGAATAACTGTTTACTTTGGTGTGATATACAGACCTCGTTCACAGGCTGAAGAAATAGACATAGATTTAACTGAAAATATGAACAATACTGCAGTGAAGAAGTGCTACTGATATTTGATTTTTATATTCTGCATGTGGATTGGGTTCTGCCTAGAAGTAAGGAGATCTTGGATTCTCAACAGGGAGAACTGTTCTGGCAACTGGTAATGGGACCAATGTGGAACGGGGCCATGTTGAACATGGTGCTTATGAATGGAGTGAATGTTTTTGATGTTATAGTAGTGATCATCTGGCACCAATGATTACTGCATCATGTGATTCAGTATTAAGACACAGGTGGACATATTTCATTCAAAATAAAGGGTCCTAGACTTCAGGAAAATTATCTTTGTTAAGATGGGGAATACCTCAAGGAGTCTACAGGGTGGCCCAAAAAAAGTGAACATCTCATAGCATATAAGTTATTTAAAAATTCAAAAAGACAGATGTAAACGATTGACAAATTAAAAAAAAGAGATGGCGACCGGAAATTGTCGAAATAAAGACGTTATATAGCTAAAAAAGGTAAATAAGTAAACTATTTATGCTTTTAATTTATGAGATGTTCGCACTTTTTTGGGCCACCCTATATATCTGGATGCAAAAATTTGAGAGCTGTAGAAAAGCAGTGGATAAAACTAAAAAGAGATATTTTAAGGGCAAGGAGCCTTTTTTGTTGGAAAGTCAATAAACGTAAGGGGAAAAGGCGGCCACTACGGTTCTCAAAAGGAAAGAAGTAGCTTAAAAGGTAAGGAATAAGAGGTTAGCCTTCATAAGGTATAAGACCACAGAAAGGGGAAGGCAAGTAACCAATATTTGGAAAGCTAAGAGAAGCTGGAAAGTAAGCAGGAAAGCAAAGATGCAAATGGAAGAAAAAATAGTCAATGTAGTAAAATGAGAGGGGAATAAGAATTTTTTTAGGAATGTTAGTGACAGATGGAACTGCAAAAGTGTTATTGTCAGACTCAAGGGTGAAGGGAAGGATTATGTAGAGACTGATGAGGATAAAGAGGAATTGCTTAACAAGAATTTCCATTCTGAGTTGAAAGGCTGGGAGTAGGACCTTAAAAAACACATACAAGTAGTTTTGGAAATGAGGCAGATGTTGAATGTGTTAATGCAGAGCTAGCTAAATTAAAACTAGACAAAGCAATATGAAATACATTCAAGAAAACTTAATAAAAAGAGAAACAAAAAAGAAAATACAAGGTGATACCTTGCTATTGGAATAACTTAATACACTTATAAACTAACTTTTGAAGGTTAAAACTGTCTTCCTCAGGTCAGGTCAGGATAGTATAAGCAACATACATTAGTCCAATAAAAGGGGAGAGGAATGGCCTGCAGCAAAGAAGAGGTGATTGTGACTCTGCATAAGTTTCTGGTGAGACTTCATTTGGATTATTGTTGTTGTTACGTGCCATAGAGTCAGTATCGACTCATGGCAACCCTCTGGATAGTTGTCCTAAATTGTGTTTGATCTTCAATCAGATGGCTCATTGTTGACAGACTGGCACCTGTAGCTGCTGTTACTGTATTAATCCATCTCATTGCTGGCCTTCCTTTTTTGCATTGACCTTCTATCTTGCCAACCATGTCGTCTTTCTCTAATGAATTCTCTCCGCACAATCTGTCCAAAGTATGAAAGTCAAAGTCTTGTCATATGAGCTTCTAAAGAAAGCTTAGGTTTGATCTCCTCTAGTACTGACTGGTTTGTTCTTTGGGCAATCCATGGTATACGCAGTATTCGTCGCCAGCACCATAATTCAAAGGCTTCAATTTTCTTCCTGTCTACCTTTTTCACTGTCCAACTTTCGCATCCATATGAAGTTATTGAAAATACCATGGCTTGAATGAGTCAAATCTTTGTATGGAGAGAGACATATCTGCTCTTCAGAATCTTGTCTAGGTCCTTCATAGCCATTCTGCCAAGAGCAATGTGTCGTCGGATTTCTTGACTGCTTGTTGCTTCTTTATTGATAGTCAATCCAAGTTAGTTAAAGTTGTCCACAATTTCAATTTCTTCTCCACAGCCAGTAATGTGGTATCATCAGCATAGCGAAGGTTATTGAGTCTTCCACCAATCTTCACACCTCTGTTGTCTTCATACAATCCTACTTCTCTGATGATTTCTTCTGCATATAAATTAAACAGGTAGGGGGAAAGTATGCAGCCTTGTCGTACACCTTTGCTGATTTTAAACCATTCTGTTTCTCCTTGTTCTGTTCAAACTGTTGCTTCTTAATCAATGTAAAGGTTGTGCAAGAGAACGATCAGGTGTTCTGGTATACCCATGCTTCTTAATGTGGCCCAGAGTTTTTCATGGTTTACAAAGTCAAAAGCCTTGCTGTAGTCAATAAAGCAAAAATAGATATTCTTTTGGTATTCTTTTGTCTTTTCAAGGAACCATCTCACATCCGCAATGTCATCTCGTTCCTCGCCCTTTCCTGAACCCTGCTTGCACTTCAGGTAGTTCTTGTTCCAGGTATGGTTGTAGTCTCTTTTGAATAATCTTCAGTAGAATCTTGCTGGTATGTGGGATCAGAACGCTTGTGCCATAACTTCCACAGTCAGTTGAATCCCCTTTCTTTAGTATTGGTATAAACACAGATCTTTTCCAGTCAGTTGGCCATGATGTTGTCTTCCAAATTTACAGACAGAGCCTTGTAAGTATGGTAACAGCTGCATCATATTGCTGTAATATTTCTATGGGAATGCCATCAATGCCTGGTGCTTTGTTCTTTGATAAGGCTTTCAACGCTGCTTCGACTTCTTCTTTCATTACCAATGGTTCTGGATTATAAGGTACAGGTTGAAATGGCTGTTGGTCCACTTGATCTTTATCATATAAAATCTCTTTATAATTTTTCCATCTTTTCTTGATCTTCTCAGCAACATTCAACATAGATCCTTGTGCATCTTGTAACATTCCAGTTCGAGGCTGGAATTTTTTCTATAAATCTCAGCTTTAGGAAAGCTGAGCTTGTTTTTCCTCTAATAGTTTCTGCTTCTATTTCGTTGCATGCATCATTGTAGTACTTTTCCTTGTCCTGTCTTGCTGCACGTTGGAGTTCTGTGATTGCCTCTCTTTCTCCTCTGGCTTTAGCTTCTCTGCATGTCTGGGCAATTTTCAGAGTTTCTTCCATCATCTATTTTGGCTGTTGCTGCTTTTTCACCTTTTGTAGAAACTTCTCGCTTTTTTTGAAAACAACCTTCTTGATGTCATTCCAGAACTCTTCTGGGGCTCTGTCATTTGTATCTAAAGCAACAAATCAATTTTGCAGGCAGTCTTTAAATTGCAGTGGTATATTCTCAAGGTCATATTTTACTACATTCATGAGTAGCTTGCTCTTTTTCAAATTTAGCTTGAGTTTGCATTCTAGTAGTTGGTGATCTGTACCAGTCAGCTCCAGGTTTTGTATTTGTTGATGTTATAGAGCTTTTCCATCATTGACTTCCACAGATGTAGTCAATTTGATTTTTGTACAATCCATTGGGTGAAGTCCATGTGTACTGTTGCCACATGTATTGCTGGAAGAAGGTGTTCAAGATGAATAGATCGTTGGTCTTGCAGAATTCTACCAGTCTTTCTCCAGCTTCATTTATGTTGCCAAGTCCATATTTTCCAACCATTTTGTCTTCTTTGTTGCCAACTTTTGCATTCCAGTCATCCATGACTATCCGGATATCCTGTTTGCATGTTCTGTCAATTTTAGCTTGTAGTTGTTCATAGAACTCTTCAAATTCATTCTCTTCTGCAGCTGTTGTTGGGGCATATACTTGAAGTATAGTGTTGATAGGCATTCCTTGTAGATGAATAGAGAGTAAGCATTCATTGACTGCATTGTATTTCATTACAGTTCTTTATTATAAATGCAACACCATTTCTTATTTGTCTTTCATTTCTAGCATGGTAGACCATGTAATCTTATGATGCAAAGTGCCCGATGCCAGTCCATTTTAGTTCGCTGACACCCAACAGATCAAGTTGTACACATTCTATTTCATTCTTGACCACCTCCAACTTCCCTTGGTTCATACTTCGTATGTTCCATGTCCCAATATGTAAGACATCTTTGCAGCTTCTTACTCTCATTTCATGTGCAACTACATCAGAAGTCAGACGTCCCGAGGGCTTTTATCCAACCATATCATAAATGCTTATTTTACTCTGAAAAGTCTTTAGCTCCTCCCCAGTAGCTAGTTGAGTGCCTTCCAACCTGGGGGTCTCAATTTGTTTTGTTGTGACTATCCATTGGGTTTTCATGGCAAGATACAGAGGTAGATTGCCAGGCCTTTCCTCCATGCAGTTTAAGTGTAGTGTTGTTGCCGTTGTCACAGAAATGTGATCCTCCGCCACCAACACTGTCCCATTCTGCTGCTGCCCAGATGGGTGGTTTGTCTTGGTCTGGCACCTCAGCTGAGAACTGTCCATCTTGGGAGACCCTGCCAGTAAGTTAAACTACTGATAGCTTAGCCCTCAGCATCACTGATGCACACAAGCCCTCACAGCACGACAAGCTGCAAACCAAGTGAGGGCTCATTTGGATTTGTGTAAATTTGAAGACTGTACCTTCAAAAGATATGTAGAGAATGGAGCTGGTGCAGAGAGTGGCAACTAAAATGGTATCACAAAGCATATGGGAACAGACTTAAAGACCTCAACATGTAAACTCTGAAAGAAAGGTGGGTGATAGGAGATATGACAGAAAACATTTAATTTTTCCAAGGACATAATAGCTCTTTTTGGCAAACCAGATCAAAAGTTTAAATAATTATCAACCAATTTCACTTTTAAATGTAGACTACAAAATTTTAGCGAACATTTTAGCTACGCGTTTAAGTCGAGTAATACAGCTTATTGTCGGTAATGTGCAAACAGGCTTTATTAAGGGATGGCATATTGGAGATAATGCATGTTCTTTTCATAATCTGGTTGAAATAGCACATAAATTGGATATCCCAATCATGGCGTTATCATTAGATGGTGAAAAAGCCTTTGATCGCATGGAGTGGTCATTTTTGTATGAAGCGCTGGACTGGTTTGGATGTGGTAAAGGGTTTATTAATTGGATTAAAGTACTATATCACGAAGGGGTTGTTTAATATCAGCCAGCTTTTAGAGGGTGATAGATGGATAACAGTACAAAGATTGATGGAAGTTTATAATCTTTCCTTTTCCAAGGCCCATAAGCTTACACATATATTGAATGGGTTAGCATCATCAAATATTTGGTCAGTTTCAAACCTCCTAGCATCTGATTTGAGGGTTATTTGTTGTAAAACATTAGAGATTAGTAACACAACCTCTTTCCTATACAAACAGCTTAATGATAATGGAGGTCCATCTCTGTTGGGACTTTATCGGGTTTGGGAGACTGATCTGGAGTTAGCTCCAGATTTGATTAATGATAATTCTTGTTGGGGTCAAACAACTAGACCAACAATGTTTACTAGTCTTGCTAAAAGCTTATTTTTCTTGTACATCGTGCAATATGGACACCATTACCATGCACAGAGCGGGACTATCGCAGTCCAATATTTGCTGGCGATGTTCTGCAAGCATAGGGACGCTAAATCATATGTTTTATGAGTGCTCGTCGATAAGAAATTTCTGGTCAGGTGTTTGGGAAAATATACAAGATATACCTCAAATTGATATCCCTATATCAATCCAAATAGTTTTCTTTAGATCCCTGTGCTTGAGAGGAAAACTCTCTAATTATAATGGATGATTGCTAGACATTTTGGCATCTATTGCTGTTCAGCATGTTTTGCACTGCTGGAAAGATGCGTCTGACCTTAATGTCATCTAACAAGCTTGGGCCAGGTGACTCAAGTTCCTTGAAGAAAAATGATTGTGGTGAGAAGGAAGTGTGGCCTTTTCTATACATCTACAAAGAACAACACAAGAAGAATGGTGAGAGACACTGTGTGAAGGCTGTGTGTGTGTGTGTGGGGGGGAGACTATGAGAGAGAGAGAGACTGGGTGAAGGCTATGGGGGGCTAAGAAAAAAAGAAAGACACTGGGTGATAACTGTGGGGCGGGGGGGGCATGTGTGATGACTGAGAGATACACTGGATGACAACAGAGTGGGGCTATGAGAGAGAGGAGGCGGCTGGGGGATTATGAGGGACAGAGAGACTGGGTGAAGGCAGGGTGAAGGGGGCTATGAGAGTTTATTTGCATCATGTATTACCAGGCCATTGTGATATATGAAGCAAAAAAAATGAAGTTGCCTCAGATACAGCTATAAGAGGTCACCAATATGCTGCTGTCAATATACTCATTGGGGGTGGTGGGAGGGGAGGAGACGGGTTGCTGTCTTCTGCTGGCACTGTGTAATGGCATGTTAAGCCTGATTTGTTAAGCTTTCTTTTTTATAGAAAATGTGAAAACAGTAAATAAGATCCTTAAAGAAAGAGATGTGATACGCCTTTTGGGGGGTGGGGAAGCACCGTGATCGAGGTCTTGGCAGCTGGCTCCTAAATTTTTAAGCTTGCTCCTACATTCCAAGAATATTTGTCAAAGTCTGTTATAGGATACCTAAATCTCTTTGTATTTGTGTGTGTATTTGTGTGTGAAGTACACGTAAACTCGCGAACGGAGCAGTCAGCACACCTACATTCAAGCCATGTTCTCTGCCACATATGTTGGAAAATAAAACAAAAAATATTATAATGCCTCTATATCGTTCCATGGTGCGACCACACCTTGAATATTGTCTGCAATTCTGGTCACCGTATCTTAAAAAGAATATAGCGTTATTAGAAAAGATTCAGAGAAGAGCCACCAAAATGGTAAAGGGGATGGAAGGATACTCCTATGAAGAAAGGCTAAAAAGGTTAGGGCTCTTTAACCTGGAAAAGAGACGGCTGAGGGGAGATATGATAGATGTCTATAAATTAATGAACGGAGTGCAACGGGTAAACATAGATCGATTATTTACATTATCAGAATATAGAAATACTAGGGGACATGCAATGAAGCTACAGGGTAAACTATTTAAGACTAATAAAAGAAAATATTTTATCACTCAACGTGTAATCAAACTCTGGAATTTGTTACCGGAGGAAGTAGTAAAGGCTGTTAGTGTAGCTGGGTTTAAAAAGGTTTAGACAAGTTCCTGGAGGAAAGGTCCATAAACCATTATTAAGAAGGGACCCAGGATATCAATGATTGATCCAGTACAAATATTGTGGAACCTGTGTCTTTTGGGGAAACTGCTAGGTACGTATGACCTAGATTGGCCACTGTTGGAAACAGGATACTGGGCTTGATGGACCTTGGTCTGACCCAGTATGGCATATCTTATGTTCTTATGTTCTTTGCTTTATTCTCCATTCCTATCCTTATGATACCTAGCATTCTATTTGCTCTCTTGGCCGCCGCTGCACACTGGGCGAAGGGTTTCAACATATTATCCACTATGACGTCTAAATCTTTTTCCTGGCTGGTGGTTCCTAATGTGGAACCTTGCATTGTGTAACCATAGTTTGGGTTGTTCTTTCCTAGATGCATAACTTTTCACTTGTCCACATTAAATTTCATCAGCCATTTGGATGCTCAGTCTTTCAGTTTATCAAGGTCCTCTTGCAATTTTCCACAATCTTCATGGGTTTTAACAACTTGAATAATTTTTCCTCATTGGCAAATTTGATTACCTTACTCATTCTCATTTCTAGGTCATTTATGAATATGTTAATAAAGCAGTGGACCCAGCACAGATCCCTGGGGTAATCCACTATTCACATTTCGCCATTGGGAAAATTGGCCATTTAGCCCTACACTCTGCTTTCTATCTTTTAACCAGTTCCTGATCCACTATTGTACACTGCCTCCTATCCCATGACTTTTTAATTTTGCCAAGAGTCTCTCATTCAGGACCTTGTCAAAAGCTTTCTGAAAATCCAGCTACACTATATCAACCGACTCACCTTTGTCTACCTGTTTATTCACACCTTCAAAAAAACATAACAGATTAGTAAGACAAGACCTTCCTTGACTAAAGCCATGTTGGCTGTCTGCCATTAAGCCATGACAGTAATTTGTATATGTTCAGTATATGTAACAGTAATTTGTATATGTTCAGTAATTTTGTTCTTTATAATGGTTTCTACCATTTTTCCCAGTACTGACATCAGGCTCACTGGTCTGTAGTTTTCCAGATCATCCCTGGAACCCTTTTTAAAAATTGGCATTACATTGGCCATCCTCCAATCTTTAGGTATTACAGATGATTTTATTGATAGTTCACAGATTACTATCTACAATCTCATACTTCAGTTCTTTCCACACCCTTGGATATATACCGTTCGGTCCAGGTGATTTGCTATTCTTCACTTTATCAATAGTTGTAATACATCTTCCCAGTATATCGATATTTATTTCAATTCTTCTGTAGCATCACCTTTAAATACCATTCCAGTCATGGGTAACATCCCTACATCTTCCTCAGTAAAGAATTCATTTAGTCTCTCTGCTGTGGCTTTGTCCCCTCTTAGTGTCCCTTTTACCCTTCTATCATCTATTGGTTCAACTGACACTGTCACCGGTTTTTTGCAATGAATATACTTGAAAACATCTTTATTATGCATGTTTGCTTCCACAGCAAGCTTCTTCTCAAATTCAGGAATTCAGGACCCACCTCTTCCAGGATCATTACAACTTAACATAAACAATCCAGAATGAACATAACCTCGCAACCCAAACGAACAAAAGTATTAAGAACCGATTTGTTGTAACCAAAATGTATATATTGCAACCACTGAAACAAAACTGTACATGGCCCATACTGTTTAAATACTATATAGATACCTTACACTGTATAAATGAAAACAAAATTTCAATATTCAAATCTGTAAAAAAGCAAGCAAAACAATATAAATGTAAATATCTATAAATGTACAGTCAAGTACACCTCAATGAAAATGTAAATTGTTGATTCTTACCATATTTAACCAATGTTTGATGTGTAGAGTAAACCGCTTCTGATCGCTGGAAGTAGAGGTATACAAATGAAACCAAATAAATACATAAATAAATAAATAAATTCTCTTTGCCTGTCTTATGCATGCCTTGCATCTCTGACTTGCCAGTGCTTATGTTGTTTCCAGTTTTTGTCATTTGGCTCCTTTTTCCATTTCCTGAAAGATCCTTTTTTGGCAACAGCCACTCTGACCTCACCTTTAAACCGTGCTGGCAGTTTTTTGGACTTCCTTCCACTTTTCTTAAAGCATGGAATACGGCTGGTCTGGGCTTCCAAGATAGTATTTTTAAACAACAGCCATGCTTGATGTAAATCTTTGACCTTTGCAACTGTTTCTTTTAGTTTATTCTTTCATCATTTTATCATAGTCTCCCTTTTGAAAGTTAAAAGGTAGTAATGTGTATTTTCTTACTGTCCTTCCTCAATTTATTAAATCAAATGCTATCATGCTATGATCACTATTGCCAAGTGGCCCCAATAGCCTTATCTCTTGTGCCAGATCTTGTGTTCCACTAAGAACTATGTCCAAAATGGCTTCCTCTCTTGTTGGTTCATGAACCAGCTGCTCCAAGAAGCAGTCATTTATTTCATCTAGAAACTTTATCTCCCTAGCATATCCTGCTGTGACACTAACCCAGTCGATATCGGGGTAATTGAGATCCCCCATTATTATTACTGTGCTGTAACTTTTGCTAGCTTCCCTGATTTCTTTGCGCATTTCATCATCCATTTGTTCATTCTGGCCAGGCGGTCAATAATACACCCCTACTGTCATCACCTTCCCCTTTTTTAAAAATTTATTTTATTTATTTAAACAGTTCAAGTGTGGGGTGATTAAAGCTTGGGCTACTGTTCTAAAGTCATTGGGGTCCAGAATAGGTCTTAGGTGTTGTATGGTTTTTTGTTTATAGAAAATCATCCTGGCAGTCTGTTTTATTTGTGATGTCATATCGAGAGCTTTGTCAATAAAAATACCCAGTATTTTACCTCTTGCTTTAATGGTATGCTGATATTTTGTATTCTGAAGGTAGAGGGGAGAGTCAAATTTTGATTTCTTGTGGTGAATAGGATTTCCATTTTTTTGTAGTTGTGTAGATTGTTTGCATTAAGCCATAATTTCGCTTCAGATATGCGGTCGATGATGTTATTGTATTGCGGGTTTCTTGTGTTAATCGGATTATATGCCATTATATAGTCTGCATAATTATGGTATTTAATTTTGTGTTTATTGAAGATGTGACATATCGGTTGCAGATATAGATTAAACAAGAGGGCAAAAAGTGATGAACATTGTGGCATTCTTTGTTCCTGTTGGAAGGTGGTGGATGACTCATGGTTTTTTCTTACAAACTGGAAACGGTTGGCAATGTATGACTGAAACCATTTTAGTGTTGTTCCTAAAATGCCTATTTGTGCCAATCTTCACAAGAGGATGGAGTGATTAACGTTATCAAATGCCGATGAGATATCTAGGAAAACCATGATGAAGGCTTGTTGAGGGTTGTCTAACTTGCATATGAGGGTATCAAAGTATACAAGTAGTAAGGTTTCAACACCATGGTATGTACGGAAACCATATTGGTGTGTATCAAGTGGGGAGTTGATGTCGATGAAATCTTGTAGCTGTATTTGGACAACTTTTTCTATTATTTTTGCCAAGAATGGAATACTGGCTATTGGTCTGTATGATGTGGGATCTTCCTTATTGAGGGCTTTGCTCTTGAGTATGGGCCGAATAACAGAGAGCTTCAGTGTGTCAGGCATGATTCCTTGTAGGAGGGATTGGTTTACTATATTAAGTATTACAGGTGCTAATTCAGTTTTAACTGCTTTTATCCAGGAGACATGGAATTTCAATCCATAGAGATTCTACAGTGAATTTTGTTTCCTGCAAAACTTAAATCCTTTGGGACTCAATGCCCTCTCTAACAGTGCAACCCCTCCACCAATGCCCTCTCTAACAGTGCAACCCCTCCACCAATTTGATCTGCTGTATCATTACAATATAGTTTGTACCCAGGTATCACAGTGTTCCACTGGCAAAAGTGAAAGTGTGTCCATTTAGTACTTTGTAGGTTGTCATTTATTTATTTATTTTATTTATTTAGACAGTTTTTGTATACCGCCTTATCCTTCAATCAAAGCGGTCACAACACAATTGGGGGATACATTTAACACGCAGGGATATGAGACACATACACTAATACTTACAAGGAACATGGGCAACGGAGGGTTAAGTGGCTTGCCCAAGACCACAAGGAGCATCTGTGGGACATTAGGGTCTTGTATTTGATATGGTTGTTCAGTGGTAGCCAGTGGAGTTGTTTTACGATGGGTGTGATGTGTTCATGTTTAGGGCTGTAGGCAGAACATGTGCTGTGGTGTGATGGGCTGCTCGTAGTGGTAAGATGTTGATTGTGGGAGTCCTTGATAAATGGAGTTGCAATAATCGAAGTGTGGAAGGATTGATGCATGATATGCTGATCCAAAGTCGTAGGGGTCCATAATTTGGCAAAGGCATTGAAGGGTGCGGATTTTGTAGTTTATCATATTCACTGTTTTCTTCAAATGTTGTTGAAAATTGAGATTTCAGTCCAGTGTGATGCCAAGGTATTTAATATCGGGTTGAACCTTGATCTGGGTGTTTAGGGTAATGGAGGTGGATGGTATGAATGTGGTGTCTTTGGTGATGATGAGTGCCTCTGTTTTCTTGTAGCTGATGGAGAGGTGATTCTTGGTGAGCCACTGTGATACGTCAGTAAAGCAATGTTGTAATTTTGTGTAGGAGAGTTGTTTGGTGTTGAAGTGGGTGTAGATCATCTGTAAAGAGGTGTTGAATAGGTAGCAGTGCTTGATGAGAGTGCATAGAGGTTGAAGGTAAATATTGAATAGTAGAGCTGAGAGAGTGGAGCATTGTGGAACACCCTGGGTTTGAGTGGAGGATATGTTGTTCATTTTGATTTGCTGTTGACGATTGGATAGGTAGGATTGAAACCATTTTTATACAGTATCCTGAATTCCAATGGATGTAGGCATTGGAGGAGAGTAGGATTGTTTATAGAGTCAAATGTTGCATAAATATCAAAGACTCAGATGAATCCTTTTTGCATATTCTGTATACCTTAGATGAGTCTTTAGGAGGGAGAGGTGGAGGGTTTAGACTCCATGTTGGGGGCAGAATCCACCCTGTTGGGAGTCAATGTAGTCATGATTTTAGCCATAAAGGGAAGGCTGGCAATTGGTCTGTATGATGTTGGATCCATTGGGTCGAGGTGAGGTTTATTTAGGATGGGATGAATGGATGAGGTCTTGAGGCAGCTTGCCATGAGTCCTTGAGTTAGAGATATTTGGGTGATTTTTGTGAGTATGGGGCCAAGTTCAGCTTTGGTTGCCTTGATCCAGGTTAAAGGGCATGGGTTGAGGGGTGAGGTAGTAGCACTGAGGGAGGTAATGATGGCTTCAATGTTATTGTGCTGATGGAGTCAAAAGATGACCAGGTGGAATTAGGAGGTGGTGATAGGGTCAAGAGGGAGTCCCATAAGTGGGATTCTTATTGTAGGTTGTTGTAGATCAGCTAGTTGTTGAGGATTGATTGAGGTGGATGGTACGGTCTTAGAAGGGGGTTTGGTTAGTTGTTTCACTGGAGTTTTCTTGATCGGTTGAGGGAAGAGTTGATCAGCTTAGAGTGGTAGTGCTTTTTGGTGTTTTCTGATGCTGTCTGGTATTTGTCTAGTAGGTTCATGTAGTTATGGTCATTGGGATGTCTAGATTTCTGCCATTTCCTTTTGAGTTTTCTTAGGTGGGTTTTGATTTTTCAGAGCTCGAGCATGTACCATGGAGTTTTGGGTAGCTTGTTGCTTTTGTGGGGACTGAGGTTAGGTGTAACTGAAGCTTTGTTGATATTGTCCAATTTATTATGTAGGATATGAGTTGGTTTTGTCTTTGTCAAGTGAGGGGCATATGTAACTGAGGAATTCTTCTTGATTAAACTATTTGAATCTTCTTTTTATTTGCTGTGGAGGGGGTGGGTGGGTTGGATGGTAGATGATAGAGTGAAACTTATGAGGCTGTGGTCTGACCAAGGGACTGGTTGAATTTGTGAAGAACAGGGAGGGCTTATATGGGGAGAGCAGTTGTTGATGAAAAGTACAATATCAAGTACAATATTGCTGCCTTCTAATAGGTAGACCTTTGAATGATTTGGGTAAAGTCCATGGCTTTTAAAGTATCTAAGTACAATATTGCTGCCTTTGTTATGGGTAGACCTTTGAATGATTTGGGTAAAGTCCATGGCTTTTAAAGTATCTAAGGGAAGATGTTGCTCTGCAAGTAGGGGCTGTCTGTTGGAGTAGTTCATTCTGCAAGTCAGTGCAAACTCTGGGATCCTCCCCCTTTTCCATCATCATCAAGGTGAGCTGTTATTTTGGCATTTAAACTCCTACAGCTGTTCTGCGGCCTGCAGTCACGTGACCAAAGGGGAATACCCCTATGGTGCCCCTTGAGTGTTGTTTTGGAGCCTGGGGGCATTTGCCCCTCCTGATTTTTGCCGCTGGGGATGCCTAGAGGGTGCAGTAAAAAGAAATGTAAGGCAATGGAAAAAGACACTGTGACAACAGTTTCGACACTGAAGGGTCATATCGTCCCACTGGACCAGCATGTGTGAGTGTTCGAAGACCTGAAGCTTGGGTCAGAATTTCTGCGGCTTGATATGTCTACCTCTGTTAACACATCTTTATCTGGTGTCTCCTTGAATTTCATCAATAGGACACCACATCTGAATCCTGCTCCTTATTTATTTATTTATTTAACAATTTTTATGTACCGTCTTTCTACAAGTCAAGACGGTTTACATAGAACATTTTTGGCAGTATATTTTGACTGTTTACATGGAACAAGATAACGATGGATACATATGGTAACGAGAAGAACTAATTACAAAGATCAAAGATCAACTATTTACATATGAGTTTACAATGAGCCATATGGTTGTATAATAAAATTTGAGTGCTGCAGAAGGAGTAGGGAGGAAGGTGTAAAGGGTTATGAGCTAAGGTGGAAGGGAGAAATGTTCAAGACAAAGATGGGTTTTTAACTTCTTTCGGAACTCAGAGTGGTTTGAACAGTTCCGAAGTTCATGAGGAAGGGCATTCCATAAGGATGGAGCATAGAGGGAGAAGGCCCTGTTACTTGTGGATTGTTTGCAGTGTCTCTTATTTATAGAGATGGTCAGTAAGTTTTTGGTTATAGAATGGCGTGTTCTTGTGTTATTGGAGGAGAGAAGGAGGGGGGAGAGGCATGGAGCTGACTCATTGGAAATAATTTTGTGTGTAAGAGTGAGGACCTTGAATTTAACTCTGTATTGGATGGGGAGCCAGTGGAGATCATAGAGGACAGGAGTGATGTGGGAACGTTTAGGGTTGTTAGTTATGAGCCGCGCTATCGTGTTCTGGGCTATTTGGAGCGGTTGAATAGTGTTCTTGGGAAGGCCATAATATATATGGTTACAGTAATCAAGAGAAGGGATTGTGAGGGCCTGGCAGACAGTACAAAAGGAATTTGGGCTTAAGAGGGGTTTGAGGTTCCTGAGGGTACGGATATTTGCATATATTATATTAGTGGTTCTCTTTATTTGGTCAGTGAAGGAAAGGTTCTGATCCAGGATAATACCAAGATATTGCACTTGGTTTTTTATAGTAAGTGTGAGATCACCGATAGTAAGAGTGGGAGGTGGGGTATATGTAGGATTGGAAAATACCTGGAGAACCTCAGTTTTGGATTGATTGATTAAGAGGTTATGCTGGGAGAGCCATGTTTTTAGGCTAGTTAGGCATTCACTCAGTTTAGAAAAGTTAGGGTTAGAAAGGTTAAAAGGGGTAAAGCACATCATGTTGTCTGCATATAGCTGATACTGAATGCCATAGTTTTATTTATTTTATTATTTATTTTATTTATTTACTTCTCTTATATACCGCGCTATTAAAATCAGTGCGGTTTACAATTGAACAAAAAACATACTGCAATGTCACACGACAATTGAGTTTTTACATTGAACATGGATGAGATAACCTGGAGGTAACAGGGGTAACTAATTACAGAGTAATTATTCATGGAGTATGGTGAGAAATTATACATATAGTATGGTGAGCAATTATACATATAGTATAGCTTGGTTTCAACATATTTATAAGAGGTTTAATCAATAAGATGTGTGATCAGTGGGGGGGGCGGAGCCTGATGTCCAGCGGGTAGGACGCTTCGCGTTGAAGCTCCCGAGAGGCCTACTCAGAATCCTGACTTAATACCTATATAAATTTACTATTTCGCTCCGAGCTGACCGGGGCACCTCGGGGGGGATGGCGGCCCATAAACCAGCGCGCTTGGACTTCGGGTCTCCTTCTTCTTCTCACGGAAAACGCTCCAAAACAGAGGTGTCCTCCCCACAGAAGATGGTTCCATTTCGTGAAAACCCCGCAATGCACCTGGAGATTTTGGAGGAAATACGCGGCGTGAAGGAATTGGTGCAGTCCAATGGAGAAGCGCTTCGAGCCATGCGAGAAGACTTTGGAGTGCTCCAGGACCGACTTGAAGGTCTTTCATTACGGCAGGACAATATGGCGGGGGTCCTCGACTCGCACGAGGTGCGCTTGGGCAAACTGGACAAGGCTGAGCGCCAGATACAGAATCTTCAAAAGGAGTTGGAAGATAGCAATAATCGCGCCCGTCGCAACAATGTGAGGCTCCTCGGAATGCCGGAGGGGGTGGAAGCAGGAGATATAAGAGAATTCTTGCTCAAAACTCTTCCCTCCTTGCTGAAGATCACTTTTCACAGAGAACTGGAAATCGATCGAGCACACCGTGTTCCTGCCCGCATGGCGCTCAACCGTACGACCCCCCGGCCTATTATCTTTAGCTTGCTACAATATCAACAAGTGGAACAAATTTTACATGCTGCCCGAGCGAATCATCATTTGGAATTTGAAGGTCGTAAGGTCTCCTTCTTTCCTGATTTGGCAAAGCCTACCGTTGACCGTCGGAAGAAACTCCTTGCTCTTCGCCCTCGACTTCAACAGCTACAGGCTCGCTTTGGCCTGTTGTATCCAGCGAAGCTCCGAGTGACTCTCCACAACCAGACCAGGACGTTCGAGGATCCTGATCTACTATCAACATTTTTGGACTCCAAAGAAGCAGAGCAGATGCGCTAATCCCAAATCTTGGACTCTTATCTGCCGGCTCTGTCCGCCATTTTGAAGGGCCCGATGCGGCGGTCATAGCCCAGCACAGAAATAGCCTGGACTTTCTTTCTTTCTCTGTATGACTTTTGTCTTTGGTCTCCTATCCCTTCATGATGTGTGCCTCGGTCGGATTCGGAGCACGCACAGTCCTACAGGTTATATGTTTTTTCAATTTCGGCCTTCTCTGGGGCTTCTCCCCGCAGACACATGGTCGCCAGTAATTTTGGGGTTTTGCTTCTCCTCTACCGTACTGCGGTTTTCTTTGTTAATGTGGGGCGCTTCATTGTATTATATTAGCTTATTTTTCCTATGTCATGTGTACAGCCAGATACAGTCAGTTTGAGGGACACAGTGAAATTATGTGTGCTATCATGCTCAGAATTTTAACTTTTCTGAATGGCCTTATGTAAAATCTTATTATTCATCGTCAAAGGCATTACTGGTCCACTCAAAGGAAAGAAAATCCTTAGCTATCTTAGCCACGAGCATGTTGATTTGGTGTTTCTTCAGGAAACGCATTATACTCTGCTGAAACACTGAAACTCAATGCTAGGCCTCACATGGTAGCTGCCTATTCTCCCACCGTTTCCAAATGGTACGGGATAGCCATTCTGGTTAAGAAGTCTTTGCACGCTACTGTACCTGATATTAGCGCTGACATGGAGGGTAGATGGGCCCGTGTACACCTTGAGGTTGGAGATAGTGAATTCACGTGTATTTGCACTATGCCCCGAATGTGGACAACCCTGCTTACTATGCAAGTTTTGCGTAGTTGGCCTCGGCCTCCGCCAATGCTCCATTAATACTTGGTGGCGATTTTACTCAAGTGTTCCCTCAATCTTTTCTTCTCAAACAAGGTGCTCGTTGGTTGGAAGCTCCAGTACCGAGCAGACCTGTGTGGCTAGATATAGTAGCGGGCCTTTGCTCACCGATTCCTCTTACCTTACTCCCTGGTATGACTCTCCCATTAGACTCCCACTATCCACCAATGCTTTTCGACACTTTAGGTGCCTTTAATACTCTTATGCAACCTTTCGACTCCCGACTCTGGTCAGTGCAACTTCAGCATTGCATTCGGAGCCTAGGGTACTCCCGCCATCGGCACTCTCTGCATAAGGTTGATTGGAGACTTCCGATCTCTCGGTAGTTCACCGGGTGTAGCATCCAATTTTACTAAACCTTATGTAATGCTATCACTAGAGATACCTCTATAGCGCAGAAAGCATGGGAGAGAGAATTGCATGTGACTTTAACCTCGGAGCAATGGAGCCTTATCTGGAGCAGAGGGACACGGGTTCCCGACCCGCCTCACTCACTCAGACCCTCTTCTTTCTAGCCCACCGGTGTTTTTACACTTCTCACAGATTAGACAAATGGAACACTACTCAGGGTAATGGTTGCTGGACACGTCCTGTGGCCATTGGTTTATTACTTCATGTTATGCATGAATATCCCGCACTACAGTATAACTGGCGTCGGGTCTGGGGTCGTATTTAGTCTATATTGCACTCTCAGGAGTCCCTTTCTTGGAGGATAGTGGGACTTCGCCCAGTTGCGGGGATCCCCTCTCTCCCAAAAATGGCTTATCTCCTTTTGAACTTTCTGCTTGGCATTGCTATTTCCCTAATTAAGTAATACTGGGAAATTAGTTCCCATCTGAGCCTCAATGAATGGTGGATTCATGCCTGTCTCTACAGTAAATATGAACAAATACCTCGTCTGTTCGCTTCCTCCGTTCAGACTCCTTCTCATTGGTCTCAATGGAAGATGCTCAATGAATATGTACATTTTGCTAAATGCTCTCATCTGACTGTCTAACTTTGTATATATCTCTGTCTCATGATCATGCTGTATTGTGGATACTTTTTTGATCGTTTGATGTATAATCACTGTTAATTGGAAGCGCTCACATGCTGATACAAACGGGTAGAGAAGAAGCACCGGGGTGGGGGGTAATGGGTTTACTTTTCCTTATTGTATACTTGTTTTGTCTCTTTTGGTGTGTTGTTTCTTTTGTTTGTTGCAAAATGAAAATAAAAGTTTAAAAAAAAAAGATGTGTGATCAGTACCAATAATAAATAAGAGAGGGGATATGGTGGTAGAGCTAGTCATTTTCTTTATGGTGTTGGATTTTGGGTGGGGTGGAGTAGGATTGTAGGATGTGAGGATGGGTGGTTGTTTCTGGGATTGGATTCTGGGTAATGGATGAGGAAAAGGTGTTGTTTGAGGGCTTTTCTAAATGACAATAGGTCTGGGGTGGAACGGAGCTCAGTGGGGAGGGCATTCCAGGTCATAGGTGCAAATAGGGAGAAGGCTCTATTGGCAGTAGCCTTTTTGCACTTAGTTAGAATGTTGGGGATCTCTAGAGTGTTTGCTTGATTAGATCTCCTGATCCTGTTGAACGGCCGTCTTTGAATGAGTTTGCTGATGGGTGAGGTGATCTGGTTCCTTAGGGCTTTGAATGTTAGTACTAGGGACTTATACTGGATTCTAGCCTGAAGTGGAAGCCAGTGGAGATCCATCATGACTGGGGTTATATGTTTAGCTCTTGATGTACCTGCAAGTACCCTTGCTGCAGCATTCATTGCAAGGCGAAGAGGTCCTAGTGTTGACTGAGGGAGGCCATGAAGGATAATATTTGCAAAGTCTAGATGTGGGAGCACCAAGGCTTGGAAGATAGTTCGGTAGTCATTAAAGTCCAATAGGGGGCGCAGGTGTCGTAGTATCCGGACCTTATGATAAATTGCTTTCGTGATGTTCTTCACATGTGTAAACATGTCGAGACGTTGGTCAAGCGTGATGCCGAGATAGCGGATAGTTGATTTTGCTATCAACTCAATATTGTTTACTTTTAATGTGGGGAGTGGGGAGAACATCTGGTTCTTGGTGAGGAATAAGACATCTGTTTTACTATGGTTGATCCTTAAATTTTGTGTTGTAAGCCATTGTGATACATCTTCGAAGCAGCTTGATATAGGTGAAAAGTCAGGTTGATCAATCAGGAATGGTGAGTAGATTAGGACGTCGTCTGCGTAGACTAGGCACTGGATGTTGAAGGAGCGGATTAGGGTACAAATTGGTTGCATATATATGTTGAACATTAATGCAGATAGGGATGAACCCTGAGGTACACCTTGATTGAGAGGGAATGGGTCAGAAGTCATGGGACCTGTTCTGACTTGTTGCCATCTGTTAGATAGGTAGGACTTGCACCATGCTATAGTTGAGCCTTGTATTCCTTTCTCCACAAGACGGAGTATCAGAGTTTCATGGCTGACTGAATCAAAGGCTGCAGCAATATCCATGAAAACGAGGACAAATCCCTGGCGGATGTTATCAAGTCCTGTAACTAGATCATTGAAGAGAGTTGTGAGGATGGTGTCGACACCATGAGCTTCTCTGAAGCCATGTTGAGATGGATCCAGTGGAGCTACATCATCAATATGTTGTTGCATTTGTCGTTGAACTACCTTTTCAATGATTTTGGCGAGTAGGGGGATGCTTGATATTGGGCGAAAGGATTCAACTTTGGAGGAATCAAGTTTGTTGTTTTTTAATAATGGGCGGATTGAAGTAAATTTCAGGCTTTGTGGGAAAGATCCTATGGAGAGGGATAGGTGTGTGATTCTGCTTATAGCGGGACTAAGTTCTTGGCATAATTCTTTGATCCAACTAGCTGGACATGGGTCACTAGTGGCAGTGGTAAGATTAATGGATGTGATAATATCTTGTATTTCTTTGTTGGATACTTCACAAAATTTGAGTAGAGGGGTTTTACATGTAGTAGAGGAGATTGTATATGTATATATAATGTATATAGTGTTGCACTGTTCTGTGCCAAACTGTTTAGCATTCTCTATTAACTTTACATTGTATATAGTTATGACGTTTCATGTAAAACAAACAATGTTTTGCTGACTGTTGTTTAATTGTGAACCGCAGCTGATCTCTGGAAGCTGCGGTATATAAGTGCTTGTTAAATAAATAAATAAATAAATAAATAAATTGTGCAGGTTGATAACTTGTTGGCTTGGATTATCTTTGATTGTAGGTAGTTTGCATAATCTTGTGGGTGAGGCATAGTTGTTTGGGCGGGAGCTGGGTCACCTGTTATGGACTTAACTATGCTGAACAGATCATGGGGTTTGTTAAGCGATCGCTTTAGAATATCTGCATGCTATTGTTTTCTTTTTTCCATCGTCATTGCTCGATGAGATTGTAGATAAGAGGTGTATGTACGTAGAGATTCAGGGGACCGGACATGGCGCCAGTGTCTCTCTAGTTTACGTAAGTGAAGGAGCGACGCTCTAAGCTCATTGGTGTACCATGGAGCATGTTCTCGCTTCTTGATGTTTATTCTTGTGGTTGGAAGGGAGGCAGCTGATTTAAGGGCGTGGTCCCAGTTGGAAACTAGTTTTTCTGGGTCAGATAGTGTGATAATAAGGCGAGGTAAGATTTCCTCAAGGGCTTTATCCTTAACAAAAGGCTTAAAACGTGTAGATAAGAGAGCTCGGTGGGGTTTGTGCCTTGATAGTGCTGTTAGTCTGATGGATGGTGGGTATCTAAAATGTGATAAGATCATGATCAGACCAGGGTACTGAAGTTATTGATGTGGTGAAGTGGTGAGCTATATTTGTTGCTATCTGTGGGGCGAAGATCAGGTCAAGTGTGCTTCCCTTGATGTGGGTAGGTGATTCAATAATCTGATTGTATCCCAGATCTTTCATAGCATCAATGAAGGCTGTTGCATGTGCAGTTGTTAGAGAAGGCAGGTTAAAATCTCCCATTATCCAGCTTGGGATACTGGAATTGCAAGCAAGATTGATTGTTGGTAATTCATCTGGTGAGGGTGTTGGAGCTCGATATAAAAGGTTGATAGAGCAGAGTTCATTTGTTATGGTAATCATATCAAGGTGAATGGTGCTGGATGCATTGCTTGTTTTAAACTGGAGATTGGATTTTGTGAGGATGAGTGTACCTCCTCCTTTTTTATTAGATCTGTGGCAAGTGTGGATGGTGAAGCCAGGTGGTGACATCTGGTGGATGAGAGCATTATCGCAGTCTGATAGCCAAGTTTCGGTTATCATTAGGATATCAAGATTGTGTTGAGATATCAGGTCGTGGACCACTGGCCATTTTGAACGTATAGATCTTGCATTTATAAGTGCACACCTGATTGGGTGTTGGGATTTGTTTTTCTGGCTATGGTCCTTTTTGAGGTTTTGCAATGGGTTTTGGAAGATCTTGCAGACAGGTTGGAGGAAGATATTAAATAGAAGGGCAGAAAGACTGAATCCTTGGGGGACACCTTGTTTTAGGATAAATGGGTGGGAGGTATTGTTTCCAATAAGAACCTGTTGGGTTCTGTTATCTAGGTAGGAACAGAACCAGTTCAGGGTTGTGCCTCTGAGTCCTATTTCATGAAGTCTGTTTAGGAGTTGATGGTGAGGGAGGGAGTCGAAAGCAGCTGATAAGTCAAGGAATATGAGAAGACATCCTTGAGAAGGATTCTGGGTGTGGAGGTATAAGGAATCGAGAAGGGAGGTAAGAAGGGTTTCGACTCCATGGTTCTTTTTGAAACCATGTTGGAATAAGTCGAGGGGGGAGTGATCATCAATATAGTTTTGAAGTTGAGTTTGGACCAGCTTTTCAGTTATTTTAGCCAGGAATGGGATACTAGAGATAGGTCTGTAAGAAGTAGGAGAAGTTGGGTTGAGTTTTGTACCTTTTAAGATAGGGCGGATAGTGGCACTCTTAAGAGGTGGTGGTACAGAGCCAGACTGGAGGGATGTTTGAACAATATACAGAATATATGGGCTGAGAGAACTTCTAGTGGATTTGATCCAGGGGACAGGGCAAGGGGCAAGGGCAGAGGTTGAGGCATTTAAATCCTTTATTACATTAGATACATTTTCTAGTGTAAGGGGGTCAAAATCGCTCCAAGAGTTTGAGGGGGTAGGCTCATGTGGTTGGGTGCTATAGTCAGCAAAAGATTGGGAATTGTAGTCAGCAGAAGGTTGGGCGTTATTTGTAGATAGGGGAGGGAGGAATTTGGAAATCAAGTGGTTAGCTAAGGCTTGTGCATTTATTTTTGGAGGCTGGTCCTGATGTAAGGGCTCGTTAATTAAGGATTTGGTAATCGAGAACAGCTCTCTAGGTTTGTTAAGGGACCGTTGAATAATATTTTCATTATATTCTTTTTTATGGCTCAGGGTTTCAGAGCAGTAAGTTTGGAGTTTAGCTGTATAGACAATGAGTGCATTAGGGTCTTGAGAGTGTCTCCATTTACGTTCAAGACGTCTAAGCTCTCTCTTGAGACTTCTCAGATTTGTAGAGAACCAGGGGGCTCTTCTATGGTGTTTTTGAGGATGTTGGCTCGGTGGGAGTAGAGAAGTTGCAGATAGAATCTCATTCCATTTAGAAATGTGGGACTCTTGGTTCAAGGTCTTATCATATAGTAGGTCAAGAGATGGTATTGTTTGCTCTAGAAAGGTGGCTGCATCGAATTGCTTAAATCTACGGGTATGTTGAGCCTGGAGGGGAAGCTGATTTCTGTGAGTGGAGTAAGGGAAGGAGAAGAGGATGAGAGCGTGATCAGACCAGGGTACAGGTTGAATGGTATGTGTGACCTGATCAGCTCCTTTGAACTGTGACGTGGGTGGGGAGGAGGTAATCGCCTTGGTGGGCCCAGTAAGTGCATCCGTGAATGCAGTTTCTGAGGGCCCCCCCCCCCCCCAAAAGCCTCAGTGTTGGCTCTATATTGTTAACTCCTATTCAGTTGAGATTTTATTAATTTCTGATTTTGAGTCTCTTGGGGTTTCTGATCTTTATTATCTGCCTACTCGATTAGTAATACGTAATGATGTTGTTGCCCATGTTGAGACACATTCTGATTTGGATCTTACTGCTTTTTTGGAATCTTCTAATGAGGAGATCTCAGCTTGGGCAACGTTAATCGTGTCTTTATCTGTTGTGGCTGATAAGGTTAAAATATTGAGGGCTTATTTTTTGAAAAAAGTATTTCCTGTATTTTGGATATAAGGTTTCTGTTTTCCCAGATGTGGCAAGGTCGACTCAGGTGCGGAGGAAGTCCTTCCTGCAGCTTAGACCTCGTGTCTCGGCTGCAGGGGGGACTTTCTTTTTGCGATTTCCTTGTAAATGTTTAATCACTTTGAATAAGGTAAAGTATGTGTTTACTGACCCTCTTCATTTGTACAATCTTTTGACTAACAAGTAGAGTCTTACAGAGGTTTTGTGTTATGGTATATAACTTTTTAAACTTTGTTTAGTGGTTTAGTTTTGGATTGTCCTGTAAGTTTTAGTTTGCTTTTACTTATTAGAAGTATTGTCCTCCCTGAATATGGGCTATAAAACCTTTTACTTTTTATTATTCTTCCTTTTGATTATGTATTCATTAAAAGATGTTTTCATGGTGTTATGCTTGATGTGTATACCTATAAAATTTGCAATAAAAAAAAGCATCTAAGGAGGTATAGTTTTGATGAACAAAAGGTAGACTGAAGTCGCCTAGTAGAATAATAGTTTTGTTTGTTTTAGCCATTTCGAGTGCATTTTCTAATATACTTGTTAGATCCGAGGCAGCCAAGGAAGGTGATCTATAGACGAGACTTATTGAAAGAAGCTTGTTTGTAATGTTGAGGGTGTCTATCCCTTTTGTGCTCTTGGTTGTCTGGGAGCAAAAATGGTGGTGGTGTTTGGTGAGGATAAGAACTCCTACACCTTGTCTGTGAGATTGTGGGCAGTGGAATAGGTGCTGCCCTGAGGTGTGAGTTGATTCATTTGTACCGAATCCAATTTGTGTAGCCAAGTTTAGATTACACAGAGAATGTTGAGGTCATTGCTTATGGTGAGGTCTCTGATAAATTAGATATTATTCTTGATAGAACACACGTTTATCAGAGCGCATTTAAATGTGTATGTGGAGTCTGTGAAGAGAAGGGGCATGTCTGTTACAGAGGAGCGGGTTGGTATGTGTATAAGTTGGTGAGGATTTCTTGTCCTGGGTTGGGTATAGTATGGGGTTGGTGAGCGGCAGAAGGCATGGGGTACATATGCTAAGTGGAAATTGGTAATTAGGTAGTCATTGGAGGTGATAGCGAGTACAAGGAGAGCCAGGAGGGTATATAGTGTTGCGTATAGTGGGAGCATCATTTATTGGTATGATAGGATCCTTTAGTTGTGTGATTGAGGAGGGGGCTCACTTTCTGCTTAGTCCGTTGCTTTCTTGCAATACTGGCATATTGCAATAAAGGTAATTATTACACATACAGATATTCAGCTGTCCTGTCTATGGACACTCAGCTAATATTCACACATCTGATAGAACAGATTAAAACAAATAACTGAAGAGATAAAAGTAAGACATGCAGCAAAGAATAAAAAAAAGTGTTCTCAAAAGGAATTCCTGCAAGTAGATAAGAAAAATCAGAGAGAATGCTTGGGAAATAGAGCAGCATAAGTAACCGTCCTGATAAAATGATGTATGAAACAGCGATACTAACTGAAATGTAATAAGAAAGACATTTGGAGTGTGGAGTATATGCAAATAAATCAGTGGATAACAGCAACTTAGAAAGACAGTATACTTTGAATACTGATCAAAACCAGAGCCTACAAAACTGCCAAAATGAAGACTACCAGTGGCCTTCAAGTGTGTAGCCCTGGAGATTACTCCCACAATAAAGCTCATTGAGAAGTGTCAAGTGCAGGCTAGATTGATACTGGTAAGTAACAAGTAGCAGATGCTTAGAAGATAATTTCATAACATGATGCCCAGCCAGGCTAAGTGAAGAAATGCATTCTTGCCTCTGTGCCTTTATAGCACAACCTATCTGAAAAGTCCCCCACAGAGTTACACCTGATCCAAGGCACAAGACTATTGGGTAAGTCACTTAACCCTCCATTGACTCAGGTACAAATTTAGATTTACTCCTATGGTTTTCAGTACCATCTTTATGCTAAGAACTCTCATATCTACCTTTCTGCACCCAAAATGTCTTATAAGAACATAAGAAATGCCATACTGGGTCAGACCAAGGTCCATCAAGCCCAGTATCCTGTTTCCAACAGTGGCCAATCCAGGTCACAAGTACCTGGCAGGTTCCCAAGAGGCACACAAGTTACACAATGCTTGTATTGGGGCAAAGAAGTGGATTTCCCAGGTCCTCTTTAATAATGGTTTATGGACCTTTCTTCCAGGAACTTATCCAAACCTTTTTTAAACACAGCTACACTAACAGCTCCCCAGGAATCTAGGCCCAGATCTCTGCCTGCTTATCAGACATTGCTGCTGGATGTCTCACTGCCGCCTGAACTGAACATGGCCAAAACTGATCCCCTTATCTTTTCCCCTAAATCCACCGCCCCCTTCTTCCCTTCTCTATTTCTACACTCCTTGTTTCCTCAGCTCGCAACCTTGGGGTCATCTTTGACTCTACTCTTTCTCTGCTCGCATCCAGCAGATAGCTAAAACCTGTCACTTTCTCTATAACATTGGAAAAATTTGTCCCTTCCTTTCTACATACACTAAGGGGCTTGAAATCAATGGGGCCGCGGCTCCGATTACGATCGCAAACTGCTACCGCGGCTTTGTAAACAAGCCCCTAAGGCCCTTATCCACTCACTAGTCACCTTCCGTCTTCGCTATTGTAACCTGCTCTTCACTAGTCACCTTCCGTCTTCGCTATTGTAACCTGCTCCTTGCTGGTCTCTCTCTGAATCATCGCTCTCCCCTTCAATCTGTTTAAAACTCAGCTGCAGGGCTTATCTTCCACCAGTGTCACTATGCTCATGTAATCCCTCTTCTCAAGACACTTCACTGGCTCCATATCAGTTTCTGCATCCAGTTCAATACTTCTCCTACTTACCTACAAGTGCATTCGTTCTGCAGCTCCTCACTACCTTTCCTCTCTTATCTCACTCTACACCCTCCTCAGGAGCTCCATTCCTCTAGGAGATCCTTTTTATCTGTGCCCTTGCCACTGACAACGCCAGACTGTTCATTCCACCTTGCTTCTCTAGATGCCTGATCAAACTACTCGAGTCAGTGCATTGGGTTCCTTATTCAAGTCCAGGCTGAAGACCCCCCCCCCCCCTCTTTGAAGCTGCTTTTGGATTCTGATGCTCATCACTCTCTTGTCCACTACTTATGTGCATCTTGCCATACTCTAGTCCCCACTTTTGTGATGGTTAGATTGCAAGCTGTGATGAGCAGGGACTGTCTCTTACATCTATATATACGATCTTGCATATGCCTTGTAGCACTATACAAATGATTAGTAGTAGTAGATTGGAAGCCCTCTGGGGACCTTCTATACCTGATATAACTTACCTTGAGCTCAATGGAATTCCTTCAGATAGGGGGTTCGGACGTCCATCCCCGCTGTTCATGGCACAGAATAACCCCCTATCTGAATTCAAAAAAGCATGGAACAAACACAGAGGATCTGTAAAGGTAAAAAGGTGACTATTGCAGCTGATATGGAAGGACAGACTAGATTGCCTAAATGTAACTCGGGCTCCACATGCCGCATTGGCACACGGCCTGCCTGCTGTCCCCCCTTAACCTGCATTTTCACTTTCATGGCACTAGAAGTGACAATCCAGGTTTGGCTGGATGCGCTAGCAGCTGCTGAGGCTAAGCGGGTAGCAGCATTTTTCAATGCAACTCACTCAGCCCCTGCACCTGAAAGAGGCAAGGAAAAACCTGGACTATCCTTGAGGCACAGAGGGCTAAGCAGGTAGTATCGAAAATCGCTGCTATCCACTTAGCCCTTTCCTCCGCCTCTGCTCCACCACAGAACACCCCCAACATGCCCCGATGCTAATCACATAGCTTCTGGGCACGTTAAGGACTTATCTGGGATTTTCCAAAGGCACTACCCATGAAGGTGCCTTTGGAAAATCCTGGATAGGGCATTTACATGGGTAACTAGGGTAAATTCCTTAAAAAAATCTAGCCCGTGGTCTTTCTGCTGTCATGTTTCTATGTTTCTAACTCTCAAAGCCAATTATGCAGGTAAATGAATGTTGCCTGAAAGGCAGGCTGTCTGCAAACTGCAACATCCAGACGTCTAGCCACTGTTAGAGGAAGTATTACCAGAGGCATAGTTTGGCCAGGGTTGGAAAATAATGCTCACAGATGATATTCTAGAAAAAATGCCTGTAGATTTTGTCCCAAAACAAAGAATCTCACCAAATAAAAACTTAAATTTAAATAATTTTTAACTAACTACACGCCGCTGCATTATGCTGCGTGAGTTCATTCTGTCCTTTGTAATAGGAATAAATGTAATATTTAAAATTAAATTTCTGTGTTCTCTACATTTTTCTAGCAGCACTTCAGGCTGTAATCCATCTCACTTACAGAGCTGCTATTGCTCTCTCTTATCAGGAAGATGCTCTTACGCATGCTGAAGTGAAATATTTCACGTGACATGAAACAGTCACATTTATCAGGATTAGCAGAGATGCAACATACAGCAAAAGAGCGGCTTCAGGATTTCAAGCAACACCATTAGAGAAGATAAAGTCAATACAACCAATGTTTAAAAAATAAGTCTTAGAATGAATGGATTACAGCCATCTTCCCTTTTCCCAGTGCACAGCAGATGGACAGATGCAAGTTATAACCCAAAGGAGAGTCTTTTTATATCCGTATCTTAAAAAGGATATAGGGCTATTAGAAAAGGTACAGAGAAGAGCCACCAAAATGGTAAAGGGGATGGAAGGATTCTCCTATGAAGAAAGGCTAAAAAGGTTAGGGCTCTTCAACCTGGAAAAGAGACGGCTGAGGGGAGATATGATAGAAGTCTATAAATTAATGAACGGAGTGGAACGGGTAAACGTAGATCGATTGTTTATGTTATCAGAATATAGAAAGACTAAGGGATAGGCAATGAATCTACAGTGTAAACCATATAAGACTAATAAGAGAAAATATTTTTTCACTCAACGTGTAATCAAGCTCTGGAATTTGTTACTGGAGGATGTAGTAAAAGCTCTTAGTGTAGCTGGGTTTAAAAAAGGTTTGGACAAGTTCCTGGAGGAAAGGTCCATAAACCATTATTAAGAAGGGACCCAGGATATCAATGCTTGACCCAGTACAAGCATTGCGGAACCTGTGTCTTTTGGGGAAACTGCTAGGTACGTATGACCTAGATTGGCCACTGCTGGAAACAGGATACTGGGCTTGATGGACCTTGGTCTGACCCAGTATGGCATATCTTATGTTCTTATATCCTTAATTTCTGAGGATCAGCTACAATCTAAGATTACCCAGATGAGTTAAATGATTGAGAAATATGTTTTTAAATTCTTATACAGAGACACTATCACCTCCGTTCTTCTGCTGGCCATTCCTCTCCCTATGCACCCAAGCATCCTTCTGGCTTTCACAGTCACCTTTTTTGTATTTTCTGTATTGTTCAATACCTCGGCCCCATAAAACAATTTAATAGCCATAAATTTACCATTGTTTGGTGTTTGTGTTAAAACGTATCGGATCATTTTAAATGGCATAGTTGTGATTTAGGATGTCTGAAGACGTGCACATCAAAATCACAGACACATCTCTGAAGCCATTCCACAAATGGCTTTTACAGATGTCTCCAGTGCAGGGACATCCAAGTAGGCAAACGAGAGTGGTGGCGATACAATAGACTGTTTGATTTCAGGAATAACAGGAATGTCTGCAGGCACAAATAGGCATCAGGAAAGTGCTTGTTTTGGCCTTTAAACATCCAGAGAGTGTAGAGAAGGCGGAGATGCGGAGAGCACAAAGACCCACACTGGGATTTGAACCCAGAACAACCATTATGCTAGTAGATGTCCAAGCTCTGAAAATGCCATTCTGGAGTCATAGAAACATGACGGCAGAAAAAGACCATATGGCCTATCTAGTCTGCCCTTCCTTATCAACCACTACAACAGTCCACTTTTTACCTTTAGAGATCCTCTGTGTTGTCCCATGCTTTTTTAAATTCAGATACTGTCCTCATCTCTACCACCTCCACTGGGAGAATATTCCACGCATCCACCACTCTATATAAAGAAATATTTCCGAATATTATTCCTGAGTCTATCCCCATTCACCCTCATCCTATTTCCCCTCATAGCAGAGCTTCCTTTCCATTGAAAGAGGCTCTCCTCCTGTGCATTTATGGAATGGAGGTATATAAATGTCTCAATCATATCACCTCTATCCCGCCTTTCCTCTAAAGTACACATATTAAGATCCTTAAATCTCTTGTATGCTTTTTAATGAAGACCACTAACCATTTTAGTAGCCACCCTCTGTACCAACTCCAACCTGTTTGGAGTGGAGGAGTGGCCTAGTGGTTGGGGCAAGGTACTTCATGCCAGAAGGTCAGGGGTTCAAATCCCACTAGAGAACAGCAACCTTGGGCCGGAAGGACTGGGGTTTCTAGTCCTACAGGTGCTCCTTGTGGTCTTGGGCAAGCCACTTAACCCTCCATAGCCCATGTTCCCTGTAAAATAGTTATCTCCAAGTTATGATGCCCTGAAGGTGCAGTTCTCCAGATTTGCACACAATACTCCAAATGAGGTCGCACCAAAGACATACAGAGGCAGTATCACCTCCCTACTGCTGGCCATTCCTCTCCCTATGCACCCAAGCATCCTTCTAGCTTTTGCCATTGCCTTTTCTGTTTAGCTACTTTAAGATCATCAGACACAATCACACCTAGGTCCCACTCTTCTTTTGTGGATAGAAGTACTTCACCCCCCTATACTAAGCCAGACTTTTCATCCATCTCTTCATGCATGTTAGAAGCGACTGAATGGTTAGCACAATGAAGAATGAGGTAAAATACCTGGGCATACATCTGTACCAGAAGCTCAAATTCATAGTAACAAAGTAAGATAGTAAATGACGGCAGATAAAGACCAGTATGGTCCATCTAGTCTGCCCAGTAAGATGGCAAGAGTAGGTGCACCTGCCGCTCTATGCAGACCACCCCTCCCCATGTCTTTGTTTAGGGGGTGAACCCACCGCTCCATGTAGGACCCCCTATTTGTTGAGAAATTAGATAGTTAAGTTTATTTTGATTTTATCCTGTTGCTGTAATGGGATCCACTGTGCCTGTCCCATGCCATTTTGAATTCTGTATTTGCCCCCACCACCACTGTATTTGCCCCCACCACCTCCATCGGGAGGGCATTCCAAGCATCTACCACCCCTTTCAGTGAAAAAGTATTTCCTGACATTGCCTTTCAATTTATCCCCTTGCAGCTTCATGTTATGCCCTCTAGTTTTACAGCTTCCCCGTCTTTGGAAGAGGTTTGTTTGTTCATTATTTCTCTTTAAGTATTTAAAGGTCTGAATCATATCTCCCCTATCCCTCCTCTCCTCCAGAGTGTACATATTTAGGTCTTCAAGTCTCTTCTCATAAGGCTTCTGACGCAGGCTCCAAATCATTTTGGTCGCCTTCCTCTGAACAGTTTGAAGTCTTTTTACATCCTTTGCAAGATAAGGTCTCCAAAACTGAACACAGTATTCCAAGTGAGGCCTCAACAGTGACTTATAGAGTGGCATTAGTACCTCTTCCTTTCTGCTGGTAATTCCTCTTTGTATGCAGCCCAACATCCTCCTGGCTTTTGCCACCACCTTGTCGCACTGTTTTACCACCTTGAGATCCTCAGAAATAATCCCACCAAGGTCCTTCTCCTGGTCTGTGCACACCAACCTCTCGTCCCCTATCACATACATTTCCCTTGGATTTCTGCTTCCCAAGTGCATGACACTGCACTTCTTTGCATTAAATCTTAATTGCCAAGCTCATATCAACAAAACTACCTCCAAAGTCTACTACAAAATTAAGTTCCTGCAAAACCTATGATCCATATTAGAACAGAATCAGTTCAGAACTGTCAGCTAGGCAATAATCACCCCACAGCTAGACTACAGCAATATGCTACTCCATGGCCTACCCAAGAGCTCAACCCACACCCTGATACTGGCACAAAATTCTGCTGCTAGATTAATTACTGGATCAAAAAAACATGAGCATATCACCACCATCTTAAAAGACCTCCACCCATCAGATCCAGAATAGAATATAAAGCCATTATGACATATACAATATTAAATAACCAGTCCGCTCAATGTTTAAGCAAAATCATCAAAACACCCTCTCAACATCCTCCATACCGTCCAACTCTTCACAAAGATTGCTACACAGAGCATTTGAATATTACTCACCTACAATATGGAACTCACTCCCACATTACCTCAGAGATATCACAGACATTGCTGACTTCAGAAAATATCTAAAAGCCTACCTCGTCAACAAACACTACAATATCACATGACACACACAACCACCAGATTGAAATACCTACACAACCACCTTCATAGGAAGTATAGCCTGGTATAATTATATACTAGTCATGGTTGTCCTTGAACCATGTCTCCGTAACCACCACTAAATCCAAGTCAGCCTCTTCCATTAAAGTCTCAACATCTGGGATCTTATTTCCCATGCTACGGGCATTTATACATATCACTTTCTAGCTGTTGCCCCTTTTGCCAGTTTCTACAGAGATATTTAATGTTTTATAGTTATAGGTACTTTTGATATACTGCTTATTATGTACCATGTCTAAGCAGTTAACTATTCTATGCAACCAGGTACATTTTTTTTTTTACTCACATGAGGGCTTTTACTTACCTGGGGGATTTCTTCACCCTTCCCCAGTGAATCGACTTGAAAGCCCTCTTTAGTAGGTTAGCCAGTCTGCTGCAGAAGGAACTTTGAACTTTCTTGGATATGTGGATATTCTCTCTGCTCTGCAGCCTTTGGAAAATAATCCCATTGTCCAGGAAATCAAAATGCATTAATCTCCAGGATGTGAGCTTCTCTGCCTTGGCCTTTATCCTCATCAGGGAGGGAAGATTGAAGAGACCACCACCTGTGCAACTATCTGCTTCACCCTTTGTCTCATAGCCATGAAGTTACTCTTGATATACTCAGAGGGATACCTAGCAGTATCATTTGTGCTAACATGGATGAGCAACATCGAATAATAATCGGTAAACTTGATGAGTCTTGGCAAACTCTCCATAGCATCTTGGATTTTGGCACCTGGCAGACAGCACATCTCCATGGACATTGAGTCTCGTCAACAGATAGATGCTTCAGTACCCTCAGAATTGAGTCACTAACCACCATTACTCTTCAATTCTTTGTGGTCACTGATTCTGCAACTTTGGGGTGCTTGAGATCTGGGCTCTTCCCTTTCCTGGGATGCTTTCACCTCCTCCAGTCCAGGGCTGTATACTGGTTCTTCAATTCAAGGGTTGGAGGAGTTGGATTGCTGATTCTGCAGGCTGTGATGAGTCATGTCCAACTCTCTTCATTCTGTAGAATCCCATCTTCACCTCTGTCGGAGAGCTTGGATGCCTCAAGAAGCATCTCATCAATGAACTACTCACTTTCTCAAATGCTTCTCAGCCTCGCCACCTCTTCTCTGAGCTCCTCCACTTGTTTCATGAGGGCTTCAGCTTGCAGACACTTCTTTTTCTTATAAAATAGTCATCACTTAGGTGTGCAGGTAGTGTTATCATCGGATTGTCTATCTGGCAGAGACAGAAGCTGTAATGGGGCAACAGCTTTGGCAATGCAATTTTTCCCAGCCATCAGTCAGTTGGTGGAGTTTTGCTACCTTTTGAAGTAAATGAGACAGACCGGAAGGATATGCAGATTAGTCTTCTGGTCCTTTGCCACTGGAACAAGTGCAGGGTCTGTAGCAGCTCTTGCTTGGCTGATTCTTGAGTCCTCTGCTGGGACAGATATGCAGATGAGTCTTCCGGTAATCATTTACTAAAATGAGCCACGGTAGATGAGATTAGGTTATATAACCCTTATATTTGAAAAGGTCTCCAGGAGGGTTCCAGAAAATGAATGAACCTGATTAGTATGGGAAAAGGATTAGAAACTATTCTAAAAATACCAAATTACTGTCCATATGGATAGAGAAGGCATAGTGAGGGGGATTCAGCAGGGATTTAGCCAAGGGGAGCCTTGGCTTACTAATTTATGAACTTTTTAGAAAAGATGCTTACAAACGTGGATAACAGTGAGTCATTCAATATATTACATCTGGATTTTCAGAAGGTATTTGACAAATTTGCTCAGGACAGACTCCTCAGAAAATTGAAAAATCATTGGACAGGAAGGTAATATCCTCTTGTGGATTAAGGACTGGTTAAAATACAGGAAAAAGAATATAACTAAATGGTAAATTTTCCCAATGGAGAGAGGTAGTGGAGTGCCCCAGGGAACTGTACTGGGACCTGTACTGTTTAACATATTCTGTACATAGTTATTACTTAAATCAGCTGTTGCTGATTTAAGTTAATTCGTTCCTTTTCCCCTTTCACTCCCTGTTAAGATGTTACATATATTTTTTGTTTAATGTAATGTTCAATCCTTGAGTTCTCTGAAAACTGCTTTGATTGATGAAAAGCAGTAAATAAGCACTAATAAATAAATAAATAAATATTTTTAAGTGATCTGGAAAAGGGAATGAGTGAGACGACGAGACATGTCAGAACAACCTTGTGAAATTGGGAGACTAGACATCTAAATGGCAAATGAAATATGATGTGATCCACATTGATGCAAATCATTCTAATTCTAGGTATACATTAGGTGTTTGATATAAGGAATCACTACTCAGAAAAAGGATTTTGGAGTTCTGTGGGCACAACATTGAAATTTTTAGTTCGGTGCATGGCAATGATGAAATGCGCAAATAGCATGTTAGGAATAATTTAGAAAGCAGCAAGAGTGAAAAACAAGGGCAATTGGAAAGCTTTTGCATCGATCCATGGAATGAATTCACCTGGAGTATTCTGTATATTTCAAAAGGTAGAGTGGAACAAGAAAATATAGAGAGAAGTGCAATTGAAACGATAAAGGGGATGGAACCACTCCCCAGGGGTAATTTCCTACGGTGCCATCTTATTAGTTGCCTTCATCACACATAAATCATGGTATTATAAAAATTAGCACACACACTCTCTAAATAGGCCTTTACCTGCATAAATGACGCAATAGCTATTTTATACATACAATAGTGCATACTTTCACTACACAGTGTTCATGTGGGCAAAGAATGGGTGGAGCATACAAGTTTGTATATAAATTAAACATCTTATATTTTACAGGTGTTCTTTACAAATCCAGGTGCAGGCTGCTGTAACTGACAAGGCCTTGAATTAGCACATAGTTGTCACTTAGGCTTTAACCAGCTTCTCCCCCCCCCCCAGGCAATTGTAATTTTATACTAAACAAAACTGTATGGTCTGGTAGCAGAGCAATTTCTCACTGAGACCCTTAGAGACCGAGCGGATCAGCTAAGTAACTCTACAGTATAACTGAAAAGCATGCAACAAGTTACAGTCTTGTAGAGGACTATATGTTCCGTTCGTTGAAACACAAGAGGGGAGGATTAGTAAAACTGACCGGGTCATTGATGCTAACAGGCATATCACTGGGGACTTTTAAATACCCAGGTTTTGATGCCGTGATGTAGTCTGAGACCCGAGTAAAACATACCCCATGTTTTGGATTCAAGAACATAAAGAATGCAGTGCATTTGAGCGTAGGTTTATTGTTTTTCTTCAATTGTAATTTTATAACAAGATGCCCAAGTCAAAGTGTGCTTGATGTGCCTGAATTATCCCTACTTCTTTTAATAAAATAGCAGTATAAGTAGCAGAAAAATATCTTAAATTAAGGTGCGATCGTTTACACCAGCCCTAGGGTTTTGACTAGGTTATGACCTATAGTAGTTTAACAAGTAAATGATCGTATTTCGTAAAGAGCACATGCATTTGCCCATACCAGCCATGGTCTGTCCAACTCCATCCCGCATACAACCACAGTGACAGTGTAAGCTTTTTTGCATGTGTAAAAGGCTTTAACATCAGCCCTTTCATACATCTTAGCTCCTGAAAATAGGCGTTTACTTTTACATTACCCACTTAGACAAATCAGAGAAAGTATTTATCACCCAATGTCCAATTATGTTGGCACCGCTGGATTTTAAAAAAGGTTCAAACAAGTTCCAGAAATAAAAATCATTAACAAGTATTAATGAGATAGACCTGGGAAAGCTTCCACTTATGTCTGACTATCTATGAACAATAAGGAACAAACCTTTTTTTTGGAAATCTGCCAACTTATTTGACCAAAAATAGCACAGAACCCAATGATACCAAACTGCCAAAACATTTTTTTTATCAGATTAATCATTTTAACCAGTTTCAACATTTTAGTGTATAATATAAAATTTTAAAAATCCTGTGTGTATTTCTTTTTACGTCCGACACAGCGCTGCCTGGGCCATTATCAGAGGCACAATGCTGGGCTTGCTGGACCTGTGGTCTGACCGAGCACGACGCATCTTATGTTTTTATGTTAAGGCAATGTTAGAAATGAAATGTTTATATATCCACATGTGCGATGGCAGCCTTTGCAGATTCAATTAATGCATTTTACATCCTTTTTTGGGAAGGTATCTAACCATGGATGGCATCTCACTAGTCTGATTTTCAGGGTATTGCTGATGATCCCAGTAGAGGAAATAAGGTACTTTACAGGCTAACAGGGCAGTGGAGCATGGATCAGGGCCTCCTATGTCTTCACAATTACTTCATGCATATTCGCTCCGGCTAGCCTTGACATCAGACCCGTTAGATATTAGGAAGTATTTCAACATTTAAGTCATTTTCTGAAACTGTTGTGTTGAGCTCTTTGGAATGTAGGTGCCTGACAACTGCTATGAATGTTGTCTATATTTATTTACATGGCCACCAATAAGTCACCCCATGGGCAAGGGTGTTTCATTTTCATTTCATTTATTGAACTTTTAGCTGGCTTAACTAACTTCAGCTACATTTACCTCTATGCTCTAAAGGAAGGAACTTTTTTTGGTACCATTTCAGCTTCCTGTTCCATACTCAAAGTGAAATTTAAACAAGCTCAAGAATACACGCTTAATCTTCATTGGTTTTTGAAATGATAAACTTTTATTCTGAATATACTGTTATTGCACAAGATTTAACACAACATTTTCTAGGATTATAAATTTTTGTAACAGTATTATACAAATGTTTACAAAATCTGTTCTTTTTCGGCTTGCCAAGTTCCACAAAAGAGTCTAGCACAATAGAAGGGAAAAAAGGCCTTTTGCCTAGGGGGCAGTTAAGGATCTCTAAAATGATTCTGCATGAAGCATTTTTGAAAAGTTACTTCAGAAAAGATAATTCTAATAAATATACAACAGAAGAAAGATGACATGTTGTTCATCAGTTCACATTACAGATTCAGTCAGCATTTTAACAGGACAGTATCCCTTCAACCTTTACATACAATTCTTCTAGGATGACAGAGTAAATCCTTGGGAGTAATGGGTCCCATGGGAAGTGATAAGAATCAGATATGCTGATGTCACCATCGCCAGAAATACTACTAGGAAAGCTTGTGCTCCGGTAGTGAGCCGGCCTGCAAAACATTTAATTCGTTTCCAGTTTTACCATCAAACCTGAAATGAGCTCCAGCAGCGCTTGCTAAGGGTTTGAATTGGTAAATAAACGAAGTAACCTTCCTCCACTGCCATGTGACTTATACTCAGAAACATCGTGAAGCTCCCATGTGTACCTCACCACACTCCAAACTAGCTAACAGGCAAAAACTCTGCTGCTGCTTCTTAGCACACTGAAAAGGTAGTTCTTAAATTCAACTTTTCCAAATAAGGACTATGGGGGTCTAGACGTGAAGCCTCAGTAGCAGCACAAACTTCATTTTAGGAATTTAGCGGCTATATTAAACTCAGCAGTAGGGATGTGCTGGCAAGAAATCAACTCCCCAGCAAAAGTGCTAAAACATTTGTTGTGTTTCATCTTTTTCCAGGGTTTTTTTGCACACTGTTGATGAAAACCCAGAAGTGATGAAATTTCATCTTGTCCACTACTGTTTTCATTTGAAAATGATACAGAATGAAATGGGAAATATTGTTGACCCATCTCTACCGAGCAGTGATACCACTGAAAGTTTTACTACTCATTATATCAAGGCCAAGTTTGAAAAGCCCACATCGAGGGTCATGTGCCTTGTTTGAAGTGCGCTCTAACTACGGAGTGTAGTTTTTCATCAATGCAGATGGGTCAAGCAGGAAAAGTACTAAATTTAGCAATTGAAGCTTCATTCATTGAGGTGTTTTTCTTTTTGCCAAAATGTCATGCAAACTAAAATTTTGGCGAATGCACATAAATAATTAATGAGCAGTTTTGCATACATTTTCATCTCAGCAGTGCTTTATCGATTAACTGCAATGAGATGCTTCATGAGGTAAAGGGCACATGCTAGAAGAAAATGTATACGTTATGGGGTCATTTTAGAAGCATCATTCATGATTGGGACATCCAACAATGGACAAACCATAGAGATGTCGCTGGACCCATTTTAGAAAGCCAGGTTTGGGCGGGGGCATGGCCCGAGTGGTGCAATGGAGCTGCACATCGCCGTGCAATTTCAGAATAGCACAAGCATGTCTGGCCCTGGCTGTTGATGCATCCAAGCCTATACCTGCTTCTCATCATTAATAAGGTGCAAAAAAGTGCTTGTTTCAAAGCAACATTTGCAGGGGGGAAGAGCAAAATATGCTCTCATCCTCACAATATTTCACCGGGTCAACAAAACCTGCATGTTAATTAATAGTCCTTTAATTTTCATTGCCCCTCTGCCGAATGTCTGCAGATCTAAACTAGCAGGCTGGGAACGTGCATGTATCATAGCACAGATGCCTCCATTCTGAAATAGCTCAGCCGACAGGTTTATGTACCTGTTTCTGTGGCCGTGTATTTCAGGGATGCCCACATTTGTAAACTGGCCTGCAAATATGCATGCATCCGGCCATGCCATCTGCATGGCCCCGTTTCAAGAAGCTGTGGTGTAGATCTTTTGTGGTGGAGACAGAGCAATTTCAGATGGCAGTTACATGTGCCTCCTTTCACTGCCACCACTCCAGTTATTTTGGACATTGTGATATGGGCATCTCAAATTCTTCCTAGATGTCCCTTCATATCAGCTGAGCCAATTTACCTGGTAAAGAACTTGGAAAAGGTTTCTTTCCAAGCATAAGTTGGCAAGGTATGCAGCTAATTAATGAAAACAAAAATATGGATTATCAAATGTTGAGCATTACATAAAGCAGAGTAAGAAATATTTAGCACTCTAGAGGATCGCCAACCTGATTCATAAGAGATTTAAAAGGCTTCATCAAATTAGAATTTTTTAAAACTTGGAGGCTGCACTGTTATTTTTCATGGTTTGCTTCCCTCTGTCCTTGCATTTAAACAGTGTTTATACTTTCATGTATTTAATATTCTGACACACATTTCTCTGGTACTGAAGTCACATAGGGCAGGGTTATTTAATGTTGCTATGGACAATAGGAATGGCAGCTTTATAAGCAAGCTCCTAAGTGTTTTAGATCTTTAAAAATCTTCTCGAGGTGCATAATATTTTGTATATGGACTTTTATGTTAATTCTAGTAAATATTTAGCACATTCTTGCTGGATGATAGGACCCCGTGCAAGCTTCTGTATCAGCCCAGCAAATCATTCCTATTCTAGGTCGAGTAGGTGGGAGAAAAGTTCTCTCTTAATGCAATTAAGGGTCCTAAATGTATTGCCTAAGAAATGTGAGATTCAGCAGTGTAATGCAAAGTACAGAAACATGGCACATGACAGAAAATGACCCTTTGAGCTACTCAGCCTGCCTACTCTGTTGTCAAAGGTCTTATTTCATCTGTGGCCTTGCTCTCTTCCCCATCAACTTCCCTTTGAGTCTCTCTCATTCATGCTTTAATTCTATCACTGTACTGACTTCTCTATAGACTCTGCTTGAAGTCTTCCAGGTACCCACCACTCTCAGATAAAAAAAAAAATAGTTTTCTACTTCCTTTGATACTTCCCTCCATTAAATTTCATACAAAGAGCCCTTGTCCAAGAGTAAGCTTCTATGTCTCTCTCTCTTCAAACATCCAAATTACCCCAGACTAGTTTCTAAACTTGTAGGACAATCGAGCTTCAAAACTTCCTTCTGGTACTTTATTGAAGTCTACTATTTTTTGATGTTTGTATCAAATCTCCAGTATTTTTTCTTCACTAGAGCAGGGGTGTCAAAATAATCCTGAAAGGCCACAAACCAGTCTGATTTTTCAGGATACCCTTCATGAATGTTCATGAGATACTTTTGCACACAGTGGACTCAAATGTATCTCCTGAGTATTAGCCTGAAAACATGGTGATTTCTGATCTTCCAGGATTGTGGTCTGCCACCCCTGCTCTAGAGAGCACATTTTCAGCTTCTTTTGTATTGTGTCTGGCTTACAGTGTAAAACATTCACCATTTTGGTGCCCTACTTTGAATTGCTGCCACCTTATCAATTCCTTATCAATTGCTTTTGTAGAAACGTCTCAAGAACTGAAAGCAGTTCACAGGATGGCATCTCAATGAAATACTCTATCTACTACTGATACCTCGTCTTAATGGACTCCAGTATACTATTGGCTTTCCCAAATGCGTTGTCAACCAAGGTCAATCGAGATAACTGCTAGATTTTAATCTTCAAAAAACTTTTGACCTTTGAATTTCTGCATCCATCTCTCTGCTCTCGAACTCTTAGATCCATGACCTCTAAGAAGGTTTCCCTAACAATAATTCATGTTCCTAAAGAGGTACTTTTTTTTTACTGTAGAAAATTGTTGTAGCTATATAGACAAGAATCTGTAGTATGACGGCAGCCATGAACAAACCTAAGCTAGAGAATCATAACAAAGAGACATTATTACAATGCAACTTTTAAAAGCACCAAGGCCAGACATTTGTCCATGTGGAGAATAGAAAGTACTACTTTGATTTTAATGACCAAGAATGCTGAGGTATCGGCATAAACCAATGGAATTGTCTTTTTTTAAGAAGGGCTGAGTGTTTAATCTGAGCCACAGAGTGTAAACTTTCTGAGTATCAGTGCAGTGAAAATAAGGAAGGTTAGGAACAGAGCAAAACTTATCCAAGAGGAAGAAAAGGCCACTTAAAGGGATACTGCCCATCTGAACCCCTTAAGGCAAAGATCATAGGAACAATCACAAATGGCAGGAACACTGGTTTGTTAAATTAATATCAGAAGTTTGAAGCTTTAAAAAGACGACAAAGCTCCTACCAACGTCTGAAAGATAGAAATCTCTTCAATCAAGCTTGCTGAAGACATCACATTAAAAAACCTCTTACAAATATGAAGCACATTCTGATTTTTGGCAGTAATGCTGGTTGTTGAAATTAAAAGAAAAACAGTCACATTCTATATCCTTAACCCATCACTATATCATATTAGGACTAGCTACAGAGTTTTGTACAGGAGATTGCACAAGAACAACTTAATAAAAAAGTTCAGCTGCCGATTTTGGTATCCCTTGGTTGAATCCAAAGATATTTTCTAAGGTAACACAAATTTAAAACTGTAACTATAAGAAACATGAAAGGTAAAAGGCAGCCCATGGTCTAGTAGGGTTCAAATGTATATTCTAGTTGTGACTGACGTCACAATCCATTCTGACAAACAATATCTGAGTCAATTTTGGATCCAAAGGACTGACAACCATACTCGCTCTCTCTCTCACATTATGTTTCTGTTTGGATTGCTCTCGGCACTAAGAGTTTGATCATAGTTTATAAAACTGTTTTTTTCTTGACAATGTACAGCATAATACATTTAAACTTTACATAAATAAATTTCATATTCATAGCATGACTTCAGAATCTGGGTTGTGAAACTAATGGTAAAACTGACAGCACACAAATTTCTGTGAAGCTAAGTGCAATGCAGATGACCTAGTCCAGATATAAAATGCTTCGTTTCAAACACAAGTCTCTGAAGTACAGGTTTAAATCTCAGGGCCAGCTTTCATTCAGAGGTTACAAGTGCTAAAAAGAACATTACTAATGTGCATTGCCTTTATATATTACTTTAGTTGGAGGAGTGGATGATATGTAGGTTTTGAAAAGAATATTTGAAATGTTCTTTCCAAACCATTCCAGGGTCATTGACATTGTCTACTGGAGACAGCTTCCCAACAGACATACTGGGGCCAGCAATTTCATGCGACTGCACTGTTCAGCTTTAAAGATAAGTTGGCAATGCCTGCATGAAACATGACGATGGAACAAGGCGTAGAGGAGATTAATTCTTTCTTTGAAACTGAATAATGGTATAAAATCAAAGGGTAACAGTGTTAATCATTAACAGCCTTAAGCACCGCCCTTAAAGTCTGTATTAAAAAGCTTTCATCAAATAAATATCGAGGGCAGGACTAGGCACAAATAAATATAATAGACAATACAAATTGTGAATATCAAAAGTATATAAACTGATAAACCAGCATTAGTATAAAAAACCCATATAGCCTGAATCATGAGTGCTAGTCTCTTTCAATGAAAAAATATAAATAATAAAATTGATTTTTATAATATAAAATCACTAAGCTTTGATACAGAGGATATTGTGTATCACAACCAGAAGGCTGACAGAGACCTGTATTAAATCCTATCCCAGGTAATACCCGTCATGATGTGTGGCACCCATACAGTAGAGATGCATATTCATTTGCAATGGCGTGGGAAATATCAACAAAATTATCTATTATGTTTCATTTCAATCCAAAACATGGCACTAAACAAATCCAAAATTCCCTTAAATTTGTCATTGGCCCCAAGCCAGTAAGGCATCTTGGGTTGGAAGGCAGGCATCTTGCAGAAAAGAAATAGTGTCTCTACAGGGGCTGAGTCTAGCAAGCCTGCTCTTAACTCTTCTACTGCTGGTGATCTTTTTTCTTATTTCCTGATTGGCTCAAAGTTTGTCTGTGCAATTAGCGATGATCAACTAGGATCTGTATTAGGCTTGGTAAATCTCTCTGATGGTTTCACAGAATTTCTGGCATAAGAACATTTCAACAACCTTGATGCCCTCATAAACAACTGGAACACCACAATCTCCTCAGCATCCAGTGCAACTCTAAACAAAACCAGCAACAAACCCATCTCCTCAAAGGCCCGCTGGTTCACCCCTGACCTCCGGAAACTAAAAACAAAACTTAGAAGAGCAGAAAGAAAATGGAGGAAAACCAAAAATGAAATAGACAAAAAGCAATACCTCTACGAACTCACTACCTACCACTCGGAGACCGACAATGCGAAGAGAAACTACCACACCAAAATCATCACGACAGCTGTAAACAAACCTCGCGAACTTTTCCAAATTGCCAAAAAACTGACAAAGGCACCGACCACTTCCGATCAACTCCCAGATATCCCCTCGGATCTCTTGGCCCGACAATACAAACAATTTCAGCAACCTCAACAACCTTACCTCTGCGCTACAACCACAAGGACATATCCCAGCACCACCATAAACGCAGACTGGAATACATTCAATGAAACCTCAAAAGAAGAGATATCTTCCACCATCTCCTGTCTGAACACCACTACCTCCCTGCTAGACCCCTGCCCTATGGAATGGATAAAGAAAACCAAGGAAGACCTGAGTGCCCCATTAACCCACATCATAAACGAATCCTTTAAACAAGGATACATACCAGATGCCCTCAAAACATCAATCATTCGACCAACCATAAAGAAGAGCAACCTGGACCCCCTGGACCCTACCTCCTACAGACCAGTTGCAAGCTTCCCCCTCGCCACCAAGATAATAGAAAAGATAGTCCAACGCCAGCTTCAAGATCATCTGGACACCAACGATATACTTGACCCGCAGCAACACGGTTTCCGACCACTACATGGAGTCGAGACCCTCATGACCATTCTATTGAACACTCTCATCATTGGAACCCAAGAGAAACAATCAGGATACATCCTGATCTTCCTAGATATATCAGCGGCTTTTGACACAATCTCCCATGAAATCCTCATACGCAGACTACAATCAATTGGAATCAAAGACACTGTACTCCAATGGTTCAGATCCTATCTAACCAACAGACAGCAATGGATCCGCACCTTCTCCACAACCTCGCCCCCCTACCAACAACTTCAAGGAGTACCCCAAGGATCCACCCTATCAGCCATGTTGTTCAACATATATCTCCATCCGCTATGCTCAGTCAAACGCACCCACAACATCAATTTCCACATCTACGCAGACGACATAATGCTCTACGCACCGATTACAACCACCAACCCAAAAAACGACCAGCTATCAGCCTGCTTCACCGACGTGGCCAACTGGCTACTGGAGAACAATCTATCCATCAACATAAAGAAAACTGAAGCCCTTATAGTGACAAAAGAACCTGACTTCAAACCGCCTACCCACATCAACATGGGAACCACGCAAATCCAAATCCAGCCCCAAATAAGATATCTAGGTGTCATCATTGACCAAGCTCTCACCTTTAAACAACAAATCAACAAAACCGCTGGGACGATATTCCACAAAGCCAAAACTGTTCAACGCCTCCGACCCCTCCTAGAACCTCATGACTTCAGGACAGTAATGCAAGCTGTGACACTCCCTCATCTGGATTTCTGCAACATAATCTATCATGGACTTCCTGCCTCACACACCAATCCCCTCCGAACTGCCTTAAATACTACAGCAAGGATTATTCAGAATGCAAAAAAACGGGATCACATCACCCCAATCCTAAGAGACCTCCACTTCCTTCCAATACAAGCAAGAATCAAGTACAAAGCTATCCTACTCATCCACAAAACTATCCACCAAACACGGAACACCTCACTCCACTCCATACTGCCTCGCCCATCCCACAACAGATCAACCAGACATTCCTCCAATAACTCTATCGTCGTCCCCCACAAAAGGACCAAATCCACACAACGGACCTGCAACAGAGCCTTCGAACTTTATGCTCCATCCCTCTGGAACTCTCTACCAAACCACATCAGGAACAACGCTGACATCGCATCATTTAAGAAACAGCTGAAGACAATCCTATTCCGTGAACATCTCTGAACAGAAAAACCACCCTATCCGCATGACCCAATACTTAGATTCAGCAGAAGTATACATGTCCATGTCTACCCAAATCATTAATTGTTGCCCCTTGGTGATGGCCCCACCCTGAAAAATTGCCCCCCCCCTATGTTATATGTTACACCGCTTTGACCCGGTGAAAAGCGGGATATAAATGCAGTTAAATAAATAAATAAATAAATAAATAAAATAAAAATCTTTGCAGGAAATCTCTACAGTAGGAGTCAATAGATTCACAAGGCAAATATCAAGTTAGTATTCTCCATAGAGCTCAAGACCAGACAAACTTTGGGCCAATCAGAAAACAGGAAAGACGATCACTTGTAATACAACAGCCTGGCTAGAACAAGCACCCATGGAGATGTGATAGATCTTCCACAAGTTGCCTGTCTTCCAACCCAAAGGTCACTGATTCAAGACCATTCTCTGTGAGAAAATAATCTATTTTGGATTTTCTATTTGCCTAAAATCTCTAGTAACCTTTCAGCTATATTTTTATTTTGGGCAGCAGTCACAGGTACCTTTATTTAACAAAATCCTCCCAAAATGAACATTTAAAAAACAAAACAAAGCAAAAATGTATTAGAAGAAACAAGATAAATAGGAAACAAAAGAGGAAACTAAATGGCATTTTTTGGCCTGTATACCTCTATCATATAGCTCAAGGCATCTTTTATTCTCTCTCAAGAAGAATATACAATAACTCAGTTATTTTTCAATATAATTGTTGAATCTGAAGAGTAGTAGTGATGCTCAGATCTGTCCCTATTTACTAGGAGTATGAGTTCATGAGGCGTACCACCCATTCTGGTGCTTTTTAGGTTGAGTTATGTGCATTGAATAATTTTAGCTAATTCTGTCGTGTGTTTCATTTTGTTGTATAACAGCCTCTTGATGCAGCTGTAACAGTGAAAGACTGCCAGTGGCAAGGCATTTTGGAAGCTGTGATGTTATGGTCTCAAAAGATAAATGACTGGACTGTTTATTGTAATTTTTAATGTGGATGTGGTGGCAGTTGATGTTAGAACTGTCAATAGACAGTCAACTGATATTCTGTATTGCTCTAAAGTTGATGCCCTACAACCGCTATTTGATTTATATAAGATTTTTTTTTCTGAATTAGCTATTGTTTTGGATAGTATTCTTTTTTTGGGTCTCTGGTACCACCCTTTGTGGCAGAAAATGTAATGCAGATCTCCATTGTGGAGACGCACACAATAGCATCTCTTATCTAGAGCTAAGTATTCCTCTGCATAAACGCTCAGCGATTTTATGGTTTAATAATATTTTTGTATTCTTTAAAGCAAATGTGAATAAGACTCCTTTTGCAATTACTAATAGACAGCATGGCTGTGCAGGGTTTCTCGATACTAATGCTGGTTTATCAATTGATATGCTTTTGATATTTAAATTGTTTTGACTAAAAATATCACACATTAATTTTGCTGTTGATGATATTTATTTGTAGCTACTTTATTATAATAAAGCTTTTTAATACTTTGTGCAATATCTCTCCTTATCCTGCCCCCCCCCCCCCACAATCTCTCTCCTTATCCTCTCCCCTCCCAATCTCTCTCCAAGCATAGTGGGGGTCCCTGCTGCCTTATGGGGGCAGAGGTAATGCCCACTCGCTCCAGCTCCACATACACCAGATACAAAGTTGGTGCCACTGACCTCTACGTTCACAGTTAGAGAGCGCCCATAATGCTTGCGGCTAACCGCAATGAGCCATCAATGCCGACATTCTACCCCAAATCGGTAAACTCCCCGCCCAATCATGTGCTAATCAATTAGCACAAGATTTTTAGCATGGAGTCCCATGCTAACTGTTATCATGCTGCCCTGAGCGAGCGAGCAAGAAACCCCATGCTAACAGCACGGTTTAGTAAACAGGCCCCATAGTGAGTCATATGACCAAAAGTTAACTGTTCACTAGGGCTGAATATTTTTTTAAAAGGGACCTCAGTGGCTAGGAGTAAATACAGATTCCTTTCATCCTTTTGAATATCCACATCAATTATTGTTTAGATGATTGTGGGGTGGGAGGGGGTGGAATAATGTCTTCAATTTTGGGTCAGACTCAATTTTGGGGGGAAAATTTTGGTTTCTAGTTTTTATATAAATGTACCTATTCTACAAACTTATATACTATGGGTTGAATGGTTCAGGAGATGTACAGAGGCCAATCAAATGCATGAGCACTTTTTAAGACAAAAGGTTATGGTCACATCAATGTAAAATGATTTGAAAGCTGCCGGCATGATGAGTAATAAGCGGCCAGATCCAAAGCCGCTGCTATGCAGACCCTTTGGCTGTGGCAACATCACATATTGAACTACTTCAGCAGAGTTGCACATTCAGTGCCGGTCTCAGGATGGGTTCAGTTCTCAAAGCTTAGGAAAAGAACCACTTAAGATACTCTACTCCTAAACTACAACATCTGATTATTTTTCCCATCATAAGCAGTATAAAAATAATTTTATCCACACTCAAAGACCGATGGATATTCATTTCGATTCAGGAAGGTGCCCATCAACCCAGATTCATTTTCAAGGAGAAGTGTCTCTGAATGAATTTGAAAGGTACATTAACTACAAAATTGCCTCAAGGCTTTCAGTATCCAACCCCCTTAAAAAAAAAAGAGTTTAATTTGTCATCTTACCACTTTTCATTTCTCATGCATTCTGTTACCCAGTACTGTTACCCTACCAGTGTGTTTTAGATGCTTTTTTCTCTTTCAGCTGTGCAGTGCCATGTTTATTTCTGATTTAGGTCATCTTTAGCAATCAGGATTTTAAAATGTTAAAAATTATCAGTAAACCAGAAGAAGTGCACAAAGTGCTACTCAGTAATAAAGTAAGGCGCTGTGGTCTGCAGAGGGCTCTGAGCAAGGAGAAGGCACTCACAGCAGGGTGTAGCGCTGCACACGCCTCTCTTTAGTAGGATGGAGAACCCGGCCTGGATGCGCTTCCATGTTTCTGAACTAAACAGGTCCATGTTTCTAAACTAAACAGGTCAAATGGGATGTTTCTGTACTTCTAATATCTATACACGGATGCTTAGACGAGAGCATAAAACTGTCGAAATTGCAGACAGCATGAAACCTAATAACCAAACAGTAACCAAACCAAACAGGGGGCCTTACTTCAGTCTATTCAGAGCGCTCTCATAATGTCACCTGACAAACTGCATCATGTTGTGATGTATACAGTCTCACACAAGAAATAAATCACTCTCTTACCTCTAAAATTAATCCTAATCTACTGTGTATGATCAAAATCAAAGGAGCAGCAGCATCATGCAAAAAAAACCCGTGGAAACCAAAGGCCGGCGAGGTTGGTTTGCAGTCACACGCTTTGGCCTGCCTTTCTGATGATTTTGGCTAATGCCTCTAGTCTGCATACATGAGCAGAAGAGGAGAGTCACTAGTTTTCCTGCAATCCAATGACATTTCAATTAGAAGCAACATTCTCCAGCTAACTTGTCAGCACCTTTAATGTTTTGGTGTAAATTTATCGAATTCTTATTTTTTCTCAATAGATTGTTAATGAACTTACGAAAACGTAGCTGGTCACCCGCTTTTGAAACAATTTGGCAGAATAAGTCACTCACTTTAAGGCATTTCAGTCATTTGAATTTTTGTAGAAGACTCGCCAATATTCTCGCTTGACTATACTTTTTTTTTTTTTTTAGCAGACTCGCTGTCTGCCAATTTTTCTTTTTTTTTTTTGACACAAAACACACAGTTATTATACTGAATACAAGAAATGGGATTGAACAAATTGTCTTTGCGCACACAGACATGAAATAAAGAAAGGAGTGCAATAAACTCAAAATTAAGTCCAAAGAAATGATAATTAGATTATACAAAAGCCAAATTAAGGGGAGCCCTTTCACATGAAGCCATCAACAATGCAAGAACCAACCAAAGGGTCGCAACTTGTTCAGTACAGCACATAGAGAATTCGGTTCCGATGGCGAGAAGGTGAAGCAGTCACACAAATCACCTCTGAGGATCCATGAGTAACATGCAGCCATTGGAGATACCTTTAGAAGTCTCTCACATAGAGTGGTATTAAGTTAGGGACACAGCCATACTGGATCCTTCTTGCTAGGTAAATCCAGGGCTAATGGTTTGGCAGGATTATACAGGTGTTGGCTGTACAAGGTCACAATGGACAGTGTCTGCTGCTAGATAATAACCACAGGAGAATCAGTTGGATTCCTATCATAAACCATCGTGGCGGGTTCAGTCCAGAGACACCACCACAATCCGTGTAATTTTCCTGTTGGCAAGAGAAAGAAAGATCATGCATTAATTACAAATGTGCAGTGATTAGAGGGTGTTATTTTAAAATACATTTATCCTACTTATTCGGCCAACAAATAATTTAGCCCATTCTTGTGGGTCTGCAAATAATAATTCTTAATTATTTGGGTACCTTTTCCGAATCTGAGAGTATGAAGAGGAATTCCAAATGCATCCTGCTAGACCAGTTCAGACTAGTGGGTTGGGTTCCCTGCCAGCAGATGGTGAGACAGAGAAACATTTTCAAAGCTTTGTGACATTACCCTTGGTATAAAAACCCATTCCCCAAGGGGCGCTTTAGTATTTTCTCTTTCTCAACAGATGGTGGACTTCTCCTAGATCCTGGTGTTCTCCAAGAAGAGATTTGTGGGTATGTTTACTAAACCATCTTAATGTTACCGGCGCTAGTTGCAGCGATAATGTGAAGGATGCCATATAAGGAGTGGGTGTTCTGGCGGCAAGGTAGCAAGAATCTGTATCGCGCGATAGTGGGTGTCATGGCACGTTAACGCGCGTTAATCCTAAGTTCATGCCAGTGCAATGTTAGAAGCTATAAAGATGTCGCTCCCTGGTTACTGCAATGACTGCGGAGGCAGGTCATGGGTTCGATCCCGTAGAGGTGTTACCTAAGAAGGCTGTCTGAGGCATTACCTTTTAATTTAGATCAGTGCTGTCTAAGGCATTTCCTTTTTGTAATTTAAATCAGTGCCAGCAAAAACACCCTCACGGTGCCGTAACCTAAGGTGCCAAATAAGGCGCCTTATAAGGCACTCCAGAGGGCACAGTATAAAATGCCCTGTCTGCCAAGGTACCTTATAATGTGCCCTATAGGGCACTTTATAGGGCGCATTACAGGGTGCCATATAGGGCACCTTAAAGGGCGCCCTATGAGGCACCTTAGGCTACGGCACTGTGAAGGTGCATTTTGCTGGCAGCTCTGATTTAAATTAAAAGGAAAAGCCTCAGACAGCCTTATTAAATAATACCACTGTGGGATCAAACCCATGACCTCTATCTCCACAGTCAATGAAATAACCAGTGGGCTACATCTCTATAGCTACTACCACACCGCTGGCTGGCTACAGAAAGACTTCAGGTCACCATACAAACTATCTGCTGTGGTTACCAGGATAGGGTAAACCCATCCATACCCATGATGCACTGCACATGCAGATCAGCAGTCTACAGCTGATCACAAGATGGGGAGTGCACCCCCACAGCACCTCGGCCTGGTAGGGGGAACTGACCATGTGTGTTAATGGCACAGAGTAGCTACAGACTGTGACAATGTGCGGGTCCTGTGCTCACCCTAAGGGTGAGGTGGGGCACCCAGCACCAGGTCCGCAGCACCTGGCTTGGCTGAGATAGGCTATGCTGCAGGTCCCCATCAATGCTAGTGTGTGCTAGGTAGTCCTTGCCGACTCACCCAGGATACACATGTCCATCTGTATTCCGCATCGCAACTGGGACAATTTCTTCTCATCCAACACGTTTACCATTTCCTTCAAATATTCCTGTTGACAGTTTCCGGTTTCATTTCAGGTTGCCTCCTGTGGGCAGATGCTTACAATATTTTTCACCACAAATGGACCAGATAACATCAGACCGGTGGGTACTCAAGGTAGTAACAGGATTATGCTCTCAGCAACAACAAATGTCTTCCTCATTTCTCCATGTGCTTCCATGGCCAAGGCTGTATATCTGACTCTCCACTGCCTTCTTCAGTATGCCCAGTTCCTCCCTCAGAAAGAGGTTCTGGTCACTATTCCAATTACTTCGCCATTCCCAAGAAGGACGGCTCCTTCCATCTTATCCTGGAGATCAAGGGAGTCAATCACTGTCTTCAGCTGCTATTGTTCTGGATGTCTTCAAATAACTGTGAATCTGTTTGTCTCCACATATTTATCTATCTATCTGTCCTTAGGAGTGGGTTCCCTTACCCACTCCATTGCTGTAGAGTTTTAAACTTTCTCTTAGCCTACCTGAGGGACTACCCCTCCCCCCTGCTGAGTTAGTGTTGTGGACCTCCATTTCCTGTACTGCACTTGGGGGCTTGCTCAGATTGCCTTTCTGTTCCTTAAGAAAAGGAGTGCTTCCAGAGCTCTCCCAAAAGGTGATTTTTGCTGAGTTTGCTGCATAACTGTGAGTCTGTTTGTCTTCAAATAACTGTGAATCTGTTTGTCTGCACATATTTATCTATCTGTCCTTAGGAGTGGGTTCCCTTACCCACTCCATTTGCTGTGGAGTTTTAAAATTTCTCCTAGCCTACCTAAGGGACTACCCCTCCCCCTGCTGAGTTAGTGTTGTGGACCTCCATTTCCTGTACTGCACGTGTCTATTTGTCCTTTGTGGTGGGTTCCTGTGCCCACAGTTCAGGAACAGCCTACTGGCCAGAGACACTTAGGTTCCCGCCCACCCTACCCCTCGCCCCACCCACCCCAGGGGCTACATTACCTATATAGTGGTCACATACGTGCCATCTATTGTCCTTAACCTGGGTTAAAAGCCACATCGTCTTCATCTTTTCTTCTTCTTCTTCCTCTTCTGGGACTTTATAAACATGTTGTGTATTCAGTGCAATAACTGTGGTACTTTCATTCCAAGATGAATCATTTGGAGCCTAAGAGCTTGTCCTACATGCCTAAAGTCAGCCGCAATGCATGAAGAACTAACTCTACTAAGGAAAGACCTAGCTGCCATGCATAAAGAAGTGTCTCTACTGAGGGAGGAACTGGCTGCAATGAAGCGCACCTCTTCTAGGATACAAACTGAACAAAGTCCCCCACCGCTCCCACAAAGAATCAAACGCCCCAGGAACAAATGGATCACAGTGGGTTCTGGTAGATTGTGACCAGTAACACAGAGACATCCTGTACATCAAGAGATATCCCTGCACAATGCCTTCTCTGCCTTGGCTAATGAGGATGCCCAATCTAAAGAAACTGAAGGGCCCTTAAATGAGTCAGACAATGCCCAATCCTCTGCAAAAGCACCAAATATGAAGAAAACCTCACCAAACAGAAAACTACTACTACTTGGAGATTCCATCATCAGAGGCACCAACTTGGGAAAACAGTTCAAAGGAGAGAAGATAGTCATGTGCCTACCAGACTCTTCAGCCAGCAGGAATACAAACCAAGTTGTTGAATTACTTAGCACAAAAAGTGAACACTCCAAACTTGATGTTATTATCCACTTAGGCACAAATGACCTGGCTAGGAACAGTGCCTCCACAGCCCAAAAGGACTTCCAATCTCTGGGAGAGAAACTCAAGCGCGTTGTTAACACTGTTGCATTCTCAGAGGTTCTTCCTGTTCTTGGTAAGGGGAAAAAAAGGCTGCATCACATTAACTGCTTTAATACATGGCTCCAGACCTGGTGCAAACAAGAAGGATTCAGATTTATTGGTAACTGGGACAACAGATGGACCAACAAGAGACTATACTGTGCTGATGGACTACATCTCTCTGTCATAGGGAAAAGAATCCTAAGTGAAAAATTCAGGCAGTATGTGGATATGCATTTAAACTAGGAAGAGGGGGTGACGGATGTGGAAGGTCAATATCTGCATGCCACCCCCAGCAAAAGCAGAACACCATCAGAAACAGCCACACTTTTAAACCACACATCAAAAACATGTGGGAAGAAGTAGGCAGAACAAAATCAATGCAAAATACACACAAGCCAGGAAAATGCTGGAAAGCAATGAGCACAAATGCTCGAAGCTTAACCAACAAAATTCCAGACCTGGAAGCCCTAATGGTGGAAACGAATTTGGACATTATGGCCATTACAGAAACATGGTTTAATGAATCGCATGATTGGGATATAGCCATAGCTGGCTATAATCTATTCAGAAGAGACAGAGAAAATGGAAAAGGAGGAGGAGTAGCCTTGTATGTCAAAAGCAATATTAAAGCTACTGAAATGCAGGGGACATGGGGAAAAGAAGAAGCGCTCTGGATTGCGTTGGAAAGAGGAGATGGCACTGTCATCCATACTGCTGTAGTCTACAGACCTCCAACTCAAATTGAAGAGAGATAACGAATTGATTAACGGATATTGCCAAGATAGCAACAAAGGGGGAAGCAATCATATTGGGTGACTTTAATCTACCTGATGTGGATTGGATTACTCCTTCTGCACATCTGGAAAGAAGCAAAAAAATTGTGGATGCTCTCCAAGATGCATTATTTAGACAAATGGTGATGGAACCAACCAGGGAAAGCTCAACGCTGGATGTAGTGCTCACCAACGGTGATAGTGTGTCGAATGTCTGCGTGAGTGCCCCTGTGAGCAACAGCGACCATCACACGGTGTGGTTTGAGATAAAAGCCATGGTACAGGCCAATCATAGCAAGCTGAAAGTCCTAAACTTCAAATACACTGACTTCAATAAAATGGCAGAGTACTTAAAGGAGGAGATGACGGGGTGGAAGGAGATAAAGGAAGTGGAATTGTAATGGGCTAAACTAAAGAAGGCAATAAAAGGGGCAACAGATAAATATGTAAAAAAAGTAAATAAAAACAAGAGGAGAAGGAAACCTATTTGGTTTTCCAAAAAGGTGGCTGCTCAAATAAAGGCAAAAAACACAACTTTCACAAAATTCAAAAGCTTGCAAACAGAAGAACACAGAAATGAATACAGGATCCAACTCAAAGAGTCTAAAAGAGTAATAAGGATAGCAAAATCAAAGGCAGAGGAAAGGATGGCCAAAGATGTTAAGGGTAGCAATAAAACTTTCTTCAGGTATATTCGGGAAAGGAAAAAGATCAGAGTTGGAATTGCAGGACTCAAAAGTGCTGGGAAAGGACTCGTGGAAAGTGACACTGAAAAAGCAAAATTGCTAAACAAATACTTCTGCTCTGTTTTTACAAAAGAAGATCCTGGAGATGGACCAGCTGTGACTCCCGAATATAAAAATGGGAATGAAGTAGATACCACACCATTCACAGAAGACGAGGTGTTAGAACAACTTGCTAAACTGAAAGTGGACAAAGCCATGGGACCGGATGGGATACATCCCAGGATACTGAAAGAGCTCAGAGAGGTTCTTGCAGGACTGCTAAAGGATGTCTTCAACAGATCCTTGGAAACAGGAGAGGTTCCTCAGGACTGGAGAATGGCTGATGTCGTAATTCTACACAAAAGTGGTGACAGGGAAGACGTGTCAAACTACAGGCCAGTGAGCCTTACCTCGGTGGCGGGAAAAGTAATGGAGGCGCTCCTGAAAGAGCGAATAGTGAACTTTCTCAAAACTAACAGGATGCAAGATCCGAGGCAAAATGGTTTTACTGAAGGACGGTCTTGCCAAACAAATCTGATTGAGTTCTTTGACTGTGTGACCAAGGAACTAGATCAGGGGCATGCGATGGATGTCATCTACCTGGATTTCAGCAAAGCCTTTGATACTGTTCCTCATAGGAGGCTTGTCAACAAAGTCAGTAGCTTGGGGATGGGTCCCAAGATGGTAAACTGGATTAGAAATTGGTTGACTGACAGACGACAGAAGGTGATTGTACATGGAGCTCACTTGGATGACAGGAAGGTGATTAGCGGGATGCCCCAGGGTTTGGTCCGGGGCCCGGCATTGTTCAATGTATTTGTGAGCGATATTGCTGAAGGACTGAATGGAAAAGTCTGTCTTTTGCAGACGACACAAAAATTTGCAACAGAGTGGACTCCCCCGAAGGAGTGGTTAACATGAGGAAAGATCTACAAAAGCTCGAAGACTGGTCTAATGTTTGGCAACTACGATTTAATGCAAAAAAGTGCAGTGTCATGCACTTGGGTAGCAGAAATCCAAGGGAAATGTACGCGATAGGGGGCGAGAGGTTGGTATGCACGGTTCAGGAGAAAGACCTTGGTGTGATTATCTCTGATGATCTCAAGGTGGCAAAACAGTGCGACAAGGCGGTGGCAAAAGCCAGGAGGATGTTGGGCTGCATACAAAGAGGGATTACCAGCAGAAAGGAAGAGGTACTTATGCCACTGTATAAGTCACTGGTGAGGCCTCACTTCGAATACTGTGTTCAGTTTTGGAGACCATATCTTGCAAAAGATGTAAGAAGACTGAAAACTGTTCAGAGGAAAGAGACCAAAATGATTTGGAGCCTGCGTCAGAAGCCTTATGAGAAGAGACTTGAAGACCTAAATATGCACACTTTGGAGGAGAGGAGGGACAGGGGATATATGATTCAGATCTTTAAATACTTAAAGAGAAATGATGAACAAACCAACCTCTTCCAAAGACGGGGAAGCTGTAAACCTAGAGGGCATAACATGAAGCTGCAAGGTGGTAAATTGAAAGGCAATGTCAGGAAATATTTTTTCACTGAAAGGGTGGTGGATGCTTGGAATGCCCTCCCGATGGAAGTGGTGGGGCAAACACCGTGACGGAATTCAAAAAGGCATGGGACAAACACAGTGGATCCCTTTACAGCAATAGGATAAAAACAAGATAAACGGTACCATCTAACTTCTGAACCATATAACGTCTCAACAAATAGGGGTGTCCTACATGGAGTGGTAGGTTTACCCCTAAATGAAGACATGGCGAGGGGTGGCCTGCACAGAGCGACAGGTGCACCTACTCTTGCCATCTTGCTGGGCAGACTAGATGGACCATGCTGGACTTTATCTGCCGTCATTTACTATGTTACTATGAAACCCTCAGGACAGTCATTCAAGTTTTTTGGCCAGGCAAATTTCTCGAATCCCTGGACGTGGCAGAAGCATATTTTCATATTCCAATATGCCAAGATCATCATCAGTAGTAAAGTTTCATGGTCCTCAGTCAACATTATCAGTTTCATGCCCTGCCCTTTGATCTTGCCACAGCTCCTCGCACTTTCTCCAAGATGATGGTAGTCTTATCTCAACAGACAGGGTGGGACCAAATGTCCCAGAGGGTCCCTGGAAATGAGTCTTCTACTTTCCTGGGCAGAATCCCACCTCCTGGCTCTTTCTGCACAGCATATTGCACGAATAGACAACATTCGAGTGGATTTCCTGAGCCATCATATCCCTCAATGAGTGGCAGTTAGCTCCTTGGGCATTTGCAAACATTTTGTGTCGGTGGGGTTATTTGACTCTAGACCTAATGGTCACCTCTTCCAATACCATGAAGTCAATCATTTTCAGTTGTTGAAAGGAACCAAACTCTCACAGCACAGAGGCTCTGGTTCAGACCTTGCCCTCAAATCAACTTCTCTACATCTTTTTTCCTTGGCTGCTAATCGGCTGTGTACTCCATCAGATAGTCACACTCCAGATGGGTAGTGCTGGTGGCTCTGGATTGGCCTGTCGTCCATGGTATGTTAATCTCCTTCACTTCCTGCAGGAGGTGCCACTCACCTCCTGCAGGAGGTGCCACTGCTCCTCAGTATCTGGAGATGTCTCCCGCTTCAGGGGCCAGTTCTCATGGACGACCTTGCTCTTTACTCACTTATGGCTTGGCTATTGAGTGGCATTGCTTGCATCACAAAAAGATTACTTGCCGCAAGTAGTGGTCACTCTACTATGGGCTTGACGATCTTCTACCTCGCGTGTCTATGCTCGGATCTTGGTGTTCTTCTTGGTGTTCTAAGAGATCTCTCTCCCCTTGGCAATTTGATATTCCAGACATTCTTCTTTCCTTCAGGACAGATATGATAAAAGTCTCAACTTGGGTGGGGCGGAGCCTGGAGCGAAGCGAAGTGGCTGTGTAGAGCAAAGCTCCGGAGGGACCTAGTCAAGAATCCTGCAATTGTGCCGGTATCAGTTGAGAGCGACAAAGCTTGCTAAGCCCTGATGGTCCGGAGAGATGTTGAGACCCAAACCTGCTTGATTGGACTTTGCTGTGGGTCAGGGCGCCAGCGTGAAGAGATCTAAGATGGAGCCTCCATCCCCGCAGAAAATGGCGCCGGTGCGAGAGCTTTCCGAGGCTATGCAAGAGTTGGTGGTGGAGGTGCGTGCAATAAGAGAGATAGTCTCTGCAAACAGTGAATCACTTGCTACTATGCAAGAGGATTTGGTCAGACTTAAGAATGGCATGGAGAGTCTCAGTCTCCGACAGGAACAAACTGAGGCGAGAGTGATGGCGCAGGAGGAAAGACTTAAGATTGTGGACAAGCAAGCCAGGCAAATTAAACAGTTGCAGAAAGAGTTGGAGGACAACAACAGTCGATCTAGGCGGAACAATATAAGGCTTGTGGGGGTCCCTGAGGGGGCTGAAGGGAAGAATATCTTTGCCTTTCTGCACAAATTGATCACCACAACATTGCAGATTGTCTTTGATATGCCTTTTGAGTTGGAAAGAGCGCATCGGGTACCCTCACAACCCCTGGTGGGGAACAGAAGGCCTCGTCCGATAATCTTTAAAGTTCTGAGGCACCAGCAGGTACTCAGAATTATGGACGCGGCTCGTTCTAGGGCGCCAATTGAATTTGAAGGGCATAGATTGATGTTCTTTCCTGATTTTGCGAAAAGTACTGTGAAGAGGAAAAGGTTCCTGGAGCTGCGGCCCCGATTGCAGAGGCTACAGGCGAGGTTTGGTTTACTCCACCCCGCAAGGATGAGAATTACATTGCATGATACTACAAGGACTTTTGAAGAGCCTGAGTTGCTATCTGCGTATGTCGATGAGAAAAAGCAGGAATTAATGCGTTGAGTGCTGCTGCTGGAGACTCTTTTCGGTGCTGTTTGGGGGCCCAGTTTTGAGAGACAGATGTCTATAACGGGTCTCTATCTGATTGAGCAGAAATTATGTTGTTCGCTCTGTGTGGATTGAGGGTATGCACAATTGGTGTGGAGCTTGTTATATTTTTTTTTCTTCTTTGTTGTGCCCTTCAGTACCTGCTTTGCTTAATCTGGGTTTACCCGGTGGGATGTTAGGTCTCCTCCTCCCCACCGGGCCCTTTAGGAGTTGTTTTATGTGGGGTGTTTGCTGGGGGCTATATGCTGTTAATTGCAAGATGTTGGGAGTAGGGCAAAGAGGACAGGTGAAATGGGATTGGGCTTTGGTCAGGAAGGGGCTATGTGTATTTTGGCTGTTAACTACTTGGTTGAGAGACTTAGGGTTTTGTGGTGCTGGATAAGATATGGCGCCTATTAAATTACTATCTTTAAACGTAAAGGGCATAAATAGTCCCATAAAGCGGAAGAAAATCATTCTTTACAGTAAACAGGAAAAGGCTGACATTCTGATGTTGCAGGAGACTCATCTTAACGAGAAGGAATCAATAAAGTTGAATATAAAGCCTTTTATGCTTTTAGCTTTCTCGGCGGTGAGGGGCAAACGTAACAGTGTAGCCATTTTGGTCCGTAAGTCTCTCAACCTTAGTGCACATTGTGTTAAAGTGGATCAGGAAGGTAGATGGGTCAAAGCTGGGGTTAAGATTGGGACTTTAGATCTAGTTTTAATGAATGTTTATGCCCCTAACAGGGACTGCCCTGATTTCTTTCGTTTATTGGCGGAGGAAATACAGGCTGCGCCCTCAACGTTGAAAGTATTGGGTAGTGACTTGAATTTAGTGATAGATGCCCTGGTTGATAGGAAACCACCTAAGTCGCTGGGGCCTACCAAAGCACAGAGGATGTTGTTGTCCATGATGGGGGAGATGGGGTTGGTGGACACCTGGCGAATGTTGCACATCTGAGAGATTTGGACTTTACCTTTTTTTCGCCCCCCATCAATCTCTGTCGCGAATTGATTATATTTTGATCTCCAAGAGTTTGACCCCAAAGTTGATTGTGGCAGAGATTCATGCGACGCACCTCTCGGATCATGCTGTGGTCTCAGTGGTGCTGCAGGATGGTGCGTTGAGTCCCTCAATTAGTAAGTGGTCTTTTGACAGAGCATTGTTGAGTAATGAGGATTTCCGCATAAAAATAAGGGAAGCTATACAGGGGTATTTTTTTTTTATACCTCGCATGTGTCTAAAGGATGGGCTAGGTGGAAGGGTTTGAAAGCTTCTTTGAGAGCGGTCATAACCAGTTTTGGTATTGGACTGGCTAGGCAGCGGAGAGAGGAGCTGTGGGCTCTGGAGATGCAAATTAGAGCAGGGGAGCAGGTGTTGATCAAGAGGTCAGATCCCTGTATTCTATTGCGGCTGCAAAGGCTGCGTCTGAGGTATAATCACCTAGTGACGTCGGAGGCGTTACAATGTGTCAAAGCCCAGGAGGGCATGTACTATAATGAGGGAAACGAGGCTGGCAGACTCCTTGCTAATGCGTTAAGAGGCCGCAAAGATGCCAGTAGAATAGTTGCTATTAGGGATCAGGAAAAGTCGGCGTTGATAGTTGAAGATTCTGAAATTGCGGAATCGTTTAGAACTTTCTATGCGCAACTGTATGCTTCTGAAGGGGGTTGTTCGGCTGATGATTTTTCGCACTTATTAGCCAAGATTTATAGACCGGTGGTAGACCCGGAACTGGCAGCTAGTCTTGACGAACCGTTCTCGTTAGGGGAGATACAGGATGCCATTAGATCTCTTGCGACTGGCAAGGCTGCAGGCCCGGATGGTTTGCCTTCAGAATTTTACAAGGCTTTCGCTAATGACTTGAGACCATTTTTGCAGCAATATTTTCTTGCATTGGCGGAAGAAAGCCCGCAGGTAGGCTCTTTTGCCTCAGCGAATGTGATTGTGATAGAGAAGTCTGGCATGGATCCGCAGTTGGTGGGCAATTATCGGCCAATCTCCTTACTTAATGTGGATTATAAAATATACGCGACTGTATTGGCACGGCGTCTGGCTAAGGTGCTCCCTCCTCTGGTGCACCCAGATCAATGTGGATTTGTTGAAGGGAGGTCAACTGCGGATAACGCCAGACTTCTTTGTCATGTCTTAGCAGGTGCTGAGGCAATAGATGGCCCGATGGTCGGTTTGTCGTTGGACGCTGAAAAGGCGTTTGACCGGTTGGAGTGGGAGTTTCTGTTCTCGACTCTTAAATGGTTTGGCTTCGGGGCCGGTTTTATTAAGTTTGTTAAAATTCTGTATGCTCGGCCTGTAGCGCGTGTCTGTGTTAACAATGCTCAATCCCGTGAACTCCTGCTGGGTCGTGGCTCACGGCAGGGGTGCCCATTGTCCCCTATGCTATTTAAGATCATGCTGGAACCATTAGCCTTGCTGTTGCGGCAAAATCATCGGATCCGCGGTTTCAACATGTTAGGTAAGGAGATTAAATTCTCGGCCTATGCTGACGATCTTCTCTTATTCACTACCCCAGAGTCTATCCCCCATATTTTAGATCTGATGGGAAGGTACTCGGCTCTTTCGGGCTATAAGATCAATTGGAATAAGTCAGTAGCTTTCGCCCTTAATTCTCGTGCTTTTAAGGCAATGCTGTCGGAGTTTCCTTTTGTGTGGGAGTTCGGTCCAGTGAAATACCTAGGTGTTCATTACTGTCATCCTTTAGAGGAAACTGTGTGTTTCAATGCAAAGTCGATGATGTCTGTTATTCAGTCAATGTCACAAAGTGGTCTCCATTGCGCTTAACGTGGTGGGGGCGTCTAGAGACCATTAAAATGCAATTGCTCCTAAAATAAATTAAATCCTTGAAAGGCTGCCTGTATTTTTCCCGGTTAAAAATGTAAACGTTCCTCCAAACTAAACTTGAAATAGACCTATAATATTAATGTATTTTTCCCGGGGCAGATATATCAGCAGATAGAGAGACTATTAACTTGTTTTTGTGGGATAATAAGCCTCCTAGAATCACACTTAAGAAGCTTAAGGCTTGTAAAGAAAGTGTGGGGGGGGGGTGAATTTCCCAGACTTCCGGCTTTATCATCGCGCCTTTTTGATGAAGCAAGGGGTCAGGTGGGCGGAACAGGTGAATGAACAAAGTCCAGTTTGGTTAAGCCTTGAGGAACAGATTGCGGTCCCCTTTCCGCTGGTTTGAATTCTGGGTATGATATTTAGTGATGCATCTTTGAGACCTCAAATGGTCTTGGACCCGCAAAGGACTTTTCAGACTTTATTGCAGGATAGTAGGCTGGAGAGGGTGTTATCGGAGGATTTGTCCTCGTGGTGCAACCCGCTCTTTAAGGTTCAGAGTAAGTCCATTGCTTGGAAACCCTGGTATTGTAGGGGGGTATGGACTGTTGGGCAGTTGTGTACTCAGGGAATGTGGAAGAGTTTTGAGGAGTTGCGGAGGGAGTATCATCTCCCGGGCTCGGCTTATTTCCAATGGGCCCAGTTGAAGCATTGTGTTACGGGAGCCCTTGGAGATATGCGGCAATTGAAAGCAGAGGGAAAGCTGGGTGACACAATTGCACAACTGCAGGGAGCTACGGGTAAGGCTTCCCTCTTGTACAAAGTTGTGAAGCAAAGTAGTTTGGGTGACTTGGGAAATTTGGAAGGGGCTTGGGAGAGGGACACTGGTGTCGCCCTATCGCAAAAGGAGTGGGAGAAATTCTGGTCTACCCAAGTAAGAATTACTAGATCTGCCTCAGTTACTCAAACGCTATTTTTTTTGTCCATAGGGCTTATATTACTCCTGTACGCCTCAGTCGGTGGGACTCATAGGCAAGTAATAAATGTTGGCTCTGTCAGAAGGATATTGGCACTTTTAGGCATGTTGTTTTTGAGTGCCCTAAGGTCCAAACTTATTGGTTGCAGGTGTGGAGCTCCATTCAAAAGGTTCTTGGCCTCAGTCTCCCTCTTACGTGGGAAATCTTAGTTTATCGCTCACTTTCGAGCATCTCCCTACAGGATAGGAAGGATGCCTCTCTCCTAGATTTTTTGGTCGGCTAGCTATTTGTCATCGGATATGAAATTGGAAGGAAGTCACTTGTCTTCTCTGGCAAGTATGGTGGGGCCTAGTTGGTACTTATAGTAAGTTTGAGAAAATGCCCCGGGAGAGCTGCACTCCCCTCATCGAAGGACTAAGTGGAAGGTGCTATTGGAGTTCGGGGAGGCGGCTAAATGCTAAGGGGTCCAAAGAGTGAAGGGTCTCTGCTGCAAATAGGCATCTGCGTGTTCTGTGCCCATAGCCTGACCAGCTGTGAGGTGTCCAGTGATTGGGCCCGGGGGGAGGGTTGGAGGGAGGGGTGTTGGGTTGATTTATTTGTAGGTTGTATTATGTGTGGTGCTGTTATGGGTTTTTTTTGTTTGTTTTGTGTTGAAAATGTAAATAAAAAAATTTAAAAAAAAGTCTTGCCTTAATTCTTTAACGATGCATATTGCAGCCTTGACATGTTTTTGGGAGCCTTTCCATGTGCGGTCTCATGCTTCACATGTAGACATTTCCTGTTTTCTACGGGGTGTTTGCTCCCCGAGGCCCCCCATTCATCCAATTGTCCCTTTTTGGGATCTGTCCTTAGTGCTTCACACGCTCACCTGTGCCCCGTTTGAGCCTCTCCATAGGGCATCTCTCAAAGATTTGGCTCTCAAAACTGTTTTTCTTGTAGCAGTCATTTCAGCATGGTGCCTTTCAGAGCTCCAGTCACTTTCCTGCCAGGATCCTTTTCTGTCTTTTTCCCTGGAGGAGGTTACCATTCGAACAGTGCCCTCTTTTCTGCCTAAGGTCCTTTCGGATTTTCATGTCAACCAATGGGTTGTACTTCCTTCCTTTTTTAAGGAACAGTCTTCGGGTGACAACCTAGTCCTTTACCTGTTGAATGTTGGTAGAGCGTTACACCATTACCTCAAAATCATTAATACATTTTGTCTCGCCGATCACATTTTTGTCCTGGCTTTTGGTCCATGAAAAGAAGCGGCTGCTTCTAAAGCGACCATTGTGTATTGGATCAAACAGACCATTGAGTAAGCTAATATTTTAGTGAACAAACCTGTGCCTGTAGATCTTTGGGCATATTCTATGCAGGCCCATGCAACCTCCTGGGCAGAATGCTCATGGGTAGCTCTGCTAGATATTTGCAGGGTGACCAGCTAGTCTCTACTTTTGCATGTCACTATTGCTTGGATCTCCAAGCTTGAGAAACAGCTTGCTTTGGAGCCTCTGTCTTGGCTGCAGCTGTTCCTTCCCACCCTGCAGTGGTTTAGCTATGGTACTTTGCACTAGTCTGGACTGATCTAACAGGATATATTTGGAAGGACAAATTTTACTTACTGATAATTTCCTTTCCCGGAATCCTGCTAGACCAGTCCAGGACCTGCCTCTCTAAACTGTTTATTCTGTCACCTAGCTAAGGCTCTCTTTATGTATCAGTGACATTACTGTACCTCATCATGTACATGCTTCCTTGGCCTGCGTGTCCTGGTTCAATTGTTCAATTAACTTGCTATAAGAGTTATTTGTTTATGAACTCATTTTTGGTCTGGTTTTGTGTTTCCTTGTCTGTTTGAATTCCTGCTGCTTCTTATGGTTATACTGAAGCTTCCCTTGGGGGATGGGTTTTTATAGCAAGGGGGATGTCACAAAGCTTCGGGAATTTTTCTCTCTCACCATTTGCTGGCGGGGGGACACAACTCACTAGTCTGGACTGGTCTAGCAGGATTCCAGGAAAGGAAATTATCGGTAAGTAAAATGTCTCCATTTGGCAATGGAGGGGAGGCCACGTACAAACAAACTCAAACCTATTCAGTGAAGACTTCTATTCAGAGATCTGCCAAGCAGCACATCTGGTATCTTCCTTGTTTTCTGCTATGATTCACCTTTCCATTATTCAAAAACAACCTTTTGCCATCCTGCAATAACAGACACCAGTTTTCCTGACTAGCTAAACTATTCCTAATGATCCCTGGCAATGTTCATATACTTTCTGAATTCAAAGAAATTATACAGACAATGTCCATACTACACCCAGAAGGATGAAAGTAAATTATTCCTGAAAACAAAACATTCTAATTTTTCTGTCAACTCCCTCCCCCCCCCCCCCAGGAAGATTTCCCCCTTCAGCAAGTAAAGAATACCTGAAATTGCATTACATTGATACTTCTCTCCATACACAGGGCAGGTAATTTTATAAAAACACATTCCTGTAACAAATACATACTTTTATGCATTGAGTATGTCTTCCTTGTATGTGGATAAAAGATAAGGCACATTTTAGATAGTACATGCTGACTGAAATTTAGATGTCTAGGTCGGGAGGTGCATAATTACGATGGCATTTTAGAGACAGCTCTGCTAACTGTAGAGCTGTTTCTAGAATACACAGAAGGAAGTGCGGGGATGCATGCAGTAGAAGGAGCCACTTCACAAGTATACACATGGGAAACATCAAGGGAGAAAACCCGGCACATGTAACCTAGACATACATATCTGATCTCAGACACCTTCGGATAGGCCAAAATGGCTGCTACAGGAAATCTATGACTGGTTTACCACATTTAGGCATTACTGATGTGGATTCTAACTTGGGGACAATGCGTTCTTGAACTAAGATAAGTGACTATTCCCTGATGCATTATAAGGTTAATATTATGAGTGAATTCAACGGAAGGATAGGGTGATTATACCAAAGTCATATTATCGAATATAAATGAAAAAGAATAAAATGGGCTTCAGTTAAATGTATCTGCCATAATTAGAATATCTTGGTTGAACTACTAAGCCTGACAAAGTTTTTCTTCCTTTTATTCTCAGTAATCAACTATAGAAGCCTAGTGATTAGAGCACTGGCTTGGTATCCAAAAGACCAGGGTTTGATTCCCACTAGAACTCCTTGTGGCCTTGGGCAAGTTACTTAACCTTCCATTGCCTTAGATCTACTTCTGATCACACTGCCAAGAAAACCCAGGAGTTGCTGGGAGTCAGCAATGACTTGAAGGCACCAACTATTTATTGGAGGAGAGGGTTTCTTTACTATGTTTATGTTTATGTTTATTGGACTTGATATACCACTGAGGAAAAACATCACAGCGGTGTACATAATACAAATTAATAGAGAAGGAAAAACAAAACCCCATGTAGGTTTTGAAAGGAAAGGAAGTTACAATATGGGATAGGAAAGCAAAATAACAGAGTCATACGACAGGACAGAGACGGAGAAAGAGAGGGAGAATAGAGTAGAAAAGGTCACACAAGAGGATCTGGTAGGTCAAAGGCATGGGCAAAGAGGTGAGTCTTGAGGTTTTTCTTGAAAGTAGGGTGTTCGGACTCGAGCCGAATGGAGGAAGGTAGGGAATTCCACAGAGCGGGGGCGAGAAAAAAGAAAGCGGAGGAGCGGGTGGATTGAAGACGAGCAGAGGAGGTGAGGGAAGGTAGAGACGGTTAAGGTGGAAAGATCAGAGAGAGCGGGTAGGAGCATGCAGGTGTACAAGATTAGCCAAGTACTGAGGTGTATGAGTGTGAAGAACCCGGTGGAGAAGTACCAAAATTTTATAGTGGATGCGGAATTTGATAGGTAACCAGTGCAGATGAATAAGAAGGGGTGATCACGAATGGAGGAGTGAGAGATAAGTCGGGCAGAAGTATTTTGAATAAGTTGGAGACGACGGAGGTAGACAGTGGGGAGACCGGCTAGAACGGAATTGCAGAAGTCAAGACGGGACATAACGAGTGAGAGGAGAAGGGTGATGAGCCTGTGTGGAGAGGAGAAGGGTGGAGAGCCTGTGTGGAGAGGAAAGGCCTGATGGCACGGATTTGGCGGAGATGAAAGAAATAGAGTTTGGAGACATAAGAACATAAGATATGCCATACTGGGTCAGACCAAGGTCCATCAAGCCCAGTATTCTGTTTCCAACAGTGGCCAATCTAGGTCATACGTACCTAGCAGTTTCCCCAAAGGACACAGGTTCCACAATGCTTGTATTGGTTCAAGCATTGATATCCTGGGTCCCTTCTTAATAATGGTTTATGGACCTTTCCTCCAGGAACTTGTCCAAACCTTTTTTAAACCCAGCTACACTAACAGCCTTTACTACATCCTCCGGTAACAAATTCCAGAGTTTGATTACACGTTGAGTGAAAAAATATTTTCTTTTATTAGTCTTAAATAGTTTACCCTGTAGCTTCATTGCATGTCCCCTAGTCTTTCTATATTCTGATAACGTAAACAATCGATCTACGTTTACCCGTTCCACTCCGTTCATTAATTTATAGACTTCTATCATATCTCCCCTCAGCCGTCTCTTTTCCAGGTTAAAGAGCCCCAACTTTTTTAGCCTTTCTTCATAGGAGTAGCCTTCCATCCCCTTTACCATTTTGGTGGCTCTTCTCTGAACCTTTTCTAAAATCGCTATATCCTTTTTAAGATACGGCGACCAGAATTGCACACAATATTCAAGGTGCGGTCTCACCATGGAACGATATAGAGGCATTATAATATCTTTTGTTTTATTTTCCATTCCTTTCCTTATCATACCTAGCATTCTATTTGCTCTCTTGGCCGCCGCTGCACACTGGGCCGAGGGTTTTAACATGGTATCCACAAGGACGCCTAAATCTTTTTCTTGGGTGGTGGTTCCTAATGTGGAACCTTGCATCGTGTAACCATATTTTGGGTTGTTCTTCCCTAGGTGCATAACCTTGCACTTCTCCACATTAAATTTCATCTGCCATTTTGATGCCCAGTCTTCCAATTTATCAAGATCCTCTTGCAATTTTCCACAATCCTCCTGGGTTTTAACAACTTTAAATAGTTTTGTGTCATCAGCAAATTTGATAACCTCACTCGTTATTCCACTTTCCAGGTCATTTATGAATATGTCAAAAAGCAGCGGACCCAGCACAGATCCCTGGGGTACACCACTATTCACCTTTCTCCATTGGGAAAATTGGCCATTTAGCCCTACCCTCTGCTTTCTATCTTTTAACCAGTTCCTGATCCACAGTAGTACACTGCCTCCTATCCCATGACTCTTTAGTTTTGCCAAAAGTCTCTCATGAGGGACCTTGTCAAAGGCTTTCTGAAAGTCCAGATACACAATATCAACCGACTCACCTTTGTCCACCTGTTTATTCACTCCTTCAAAAAAACATAACAGATTAGTAAGACAAGATCTTCCTTGTCTAAAGCCATGTTGGCTGTCTCCCATTAGGTCATGACTATCTATATGCTGAGTAATTTTATTCTTTATGATGGTTTCTACCATTTTTCCCGGTACTGATGTCAGGCTCACCGGTCTGTAGTTTCCCGGATCACCCCTCGAACCCTTTTTAAAAATTGGTGTTACATTGGCGATCCTCCAATCCTCAGGTATTAGAGATGATTTTAATGATAGTTCACAGATTACTGATAGCAGGTCTGCAATCTCATATTTCAGTTCTTTCAACACCCTTGGATGTATACCATCCGGCCCAGGTGATTTGCTACTCTTCAGTTTATCTAATAGTTGTAAGACATCTTCCCGATGTATCGATATTTCCTTCAATTCTTCCACACCTTTAAATACCACTTCAGTCGTGGGTAACATCCCTACATCTTCCTCAGTAAAGACCGAAGCAAAGAATTCATTCAGTCTCTCCGCTATCGCCTTGTCGCCTCTTAGTGCTCCTTTAACCCCTTTATCATCTAATGGACCAACTGACTCTCTCACGGGTTTTTTGCTACGAATGTACTTGAAAAGGTCTTTATTTCGCGTTTTTGCTTCCGCAGCAAGCTTCTTCTCAAATTCTCTCTTTGCCTGCCTTATCAATGCCTTGCATTTGACTTGCCAGTGCTTGTGCTGTTTCCAGGTTTCATCATTTGGCTCTTTTTTCCATTTCTTGAAAGATGCTTTTTTGGCAACAACAGCCTCTCTGACCTCAGCTTTAAACCATGCTGGCAATTTTTTAGACTTCCTTCCACTTTTCTTAAAGCGTGGAATACAGCTGGTCTGGGCTTCCAAGATAGTATTTTTCAACAACACCCAAGCTTGATGTACGTCTTTAACCTTTGCAACTGCTCCTTTTAGTTTTTTCTTAACTGTTTTCCTCATTCTATCATAGTCTCCCTTTCGAAAGTTAAAGGGTAGTACTGTGGATTTCCTTACTATCCCTCCTCCACTAATTAAATCAAAGGCGATCATGCTATGATCACTATTGCCAAGTGGCCCCAACACCCTTATCTCTTGCACTACATCTGGTGTTCCACTAAGGACTAGGTCTAATATTGCTTCCCCTCTGGTCGGTTCATGAACCAGCTGCTCCAAGAAGCAGTCATTTATTTCATCTAGGAACTTTATCTCCCTAGCATGTCCTGTTGTGACACTGACCCAGTCGATGCCGGGGTAATTGAAATCACCCATTATTATTACTGCACTGTAACTTTTGCTAGCTTCCTTGATTTCTTTGAGCATTTCATCATCCATTTGTTCATTCTGGCCAGGCGGACGATAGTACACCCCCACTGCCATCGCCTTCCCTTTTTACATGGAATTTCAATCCATAGAGATTCTACAGCAAATTTTGTTTCTTGCAAAACTTTAATCCTTTCTGATTCAATGCCCTCTCTAACATAGAGCGCAACCCCTCCACCAATTTGATCAGCTCTATCATTTCGATATAGTTTGTACCCAGGTATCACAGTGTCCCACTGGTTGTCCTCCTTCCACCATGTCTCTGATATTCCAATCATATCTAACCTCTCGTTTAGTGCTATATATTCTAACTCTCCCATCTTGTTTTGTAGACTTCTAGCATTTGCATACAAGCATTTTAGAGACTGTATTTTATTCATATTAATTTGGCTATTGGTAGACATGGGTAATTTGGGATCTTTAAGTTCTGTCTGCTCCATACTCGAGGGCATTTGGGCTACTTTACTCTTTTTTGGAACCTCTCTGCTTTTTGTAGTATCCTTCAAGGATACATTCTTCCGAACCATGCGCTCTTGGGCGACTGTCGGCTTTCCCCTATTATCTAGTTTAAAAGCTGCTCTATCTCCTTTTTAAAGGTTAATGCCAGCAGCCTGGTTCCATCCCGGTTAAGGTGAAGCCCATCCCTTCGGAAGAGCCCCTCCTTTCCCCAGAATGTTCCCCAGTTCCTAACAAATCCGAACCCCTCATCTCTGCACCATTGTCTCATCCACGCATTGAGACTCCGGAGCTCTGCCTGCCTATTGGGTCCTGCGCGTGGAACGGGAAGCATTTCGGAGAACGCTACCCTGGAAGTTCTGGATTTCAACTTCCTACCTAAAAGCCTAAATTTAGCTTCCAGAACCTCCCTACCACATTTTCCTATGTCATTGGTACCAACATGTACCAAGACAGCAGACTCCTCCCCAGCACTATCTAAGACCTTATCTAGGTGGCATGTGAGGTCTGCTACCTTCGCACCAGGCAGGCATGTTACCAGGCGATCCTCACGTCCACCAGCCACCCAGCTATCTACATGCCTAATGATCGAATCACCAACTATAACTGCTGTCCTAACCCTTCCCGCATGGGCACTTGGCCCTGGAGAAACCTCCTCGGTGCGAGAGGGGTTTACATCACCTGGAGGACAGGTCCTAGTTACAGGATCACTTCCTGCCACACCAGGGTGATGCTCTCCTGTCACGTGACCTCTCTCCTCCATGGCAACAGGGATGCTGCCAGACTGGAGGTGGGACTTCAGGACTATATCCCTGTAGGTCTCGTCTATGTACCTCTCTGTCTGTCTTATGTTTTCCAAGTCTGCTACTCTAGCCTCTAGAGAACGGACTCGTTCCCTGAGAGCAGAGAGCTCCTTGCACCTAGTGCACACGTAAGACCTCTCACCAGCTGGGAGAAAATCATACATGTGACACTCAATGCAAAAGACTGGAAAGCCCACATCCCGCTGCTGGACTGCTGTCTGCATCTTAGTTTTAAGTTTGTGTTTAGATCTTTAAGTTCTATATGTACTAAAGGGTGCAATGGATATTTATACCACTAAAACTGTACCTAAGAAGTTTAATATACCTTGTTCACCTGAAGCTTAATTAATCTCAGGTCCTTGGTGTATGACTGATTTGGGTAATGAGCTTCACCTGAGAGCACCTCCTGTCTTTTAAGTTGTGCAAGTACCTATAAAGCTGTGATTTTCCCAGGGGAGGGTGGGTGTGGGGAGGGAGGGAGGGATATAACACTTATTAAAAAAGGGCTGCTACACAGTACCTTGTCCTGTGCTGCTGAGGAAAACTATATTCTGATTTGATTTAAATTACAGCTCTTTGCTGCTACTAGGCTCTAACCTATTATGAAATTTAAACTACAAGCTCTCTGCTGGATTCTAAATTTAACCAGAAAGCTCTCTTCTGTGTTTTAATTTGAAACTAAAAGTACTTTGCTGATGCTAGGCCCTGAGTGACTATGAAATTTAAACTACAGCTGTCTACTGGGTATGAAAGGTAACCAGAAAGTTCTCTTCTGTGTTTTTAAATTGAATCTTAAACTGTTGCTACTAGGCCCTGACTGATTTAACAAAAAAAAAAAATAGTGGGTTCACAGATTAATTAGCTTTAAAAGAAAAAAAATTCCTTTCAGAAAAATTCCCAGAAGTATATACTCACAATTTCAGATTTCTCTCCAGAAGTAACAGCCCCCCTTTCCAGTCCTTCAAGACATGGTCGCGAAAAGTCAGAGCAGGATCAAAAAGGACACCAAGGTAGCGAAGGGAAGAGACCATGGGAACGGGTGAACCAGAGAAAGAAGGGGAGAGTGTGGGCGGGGGGGCATCGCGGGTGAACCACATGGCAAGGGTCTTGGTGAGATTGAGGTGCAGGCAGTGAGTAGTGAGCCAACTAGCAACAGCAGTAAAACAGGTGTTTAGAGGAGAGAGATCGGGGGAAAGGGGGGAAGTGTGGTATAGAAGGAGCAAGTCATCAGCATAGTAGAAGGCAGATATTCCGTGTTGTTGGACTAGGAGGGCAAGGGGCGTGAGGAAGATATTGAAGAGAAGAGGAGCTAGAACTGAGCCTTGGGGGACCCCACAGAGAAGAGGAGTAGGTTCGGAGGAAGTGGGGGAGGAGGAGGCATGAGCAGAACGGATAGAAAAAGACTTGGAATAGAGAAAGGAGTTAAACCAGTGAAGGACCATGCTACAAAGACCCGCTTCACGCAGACGAGCTAGGAGAAGGGAGTGGTCAACGAAATCGAAGGCAGCCGATAGATCAAGGGAAACCGCCACCGAGAGGTCACCACGGTCGTGAGCAGTGTGGATTTCATTCAGAAAGCCCAACAGAACGGTTTCAACGCTGTGACCGGGTCGGAAGCCGGATTGACGGGGGTGAAGAAAGTGGGTAGAATCAAGATAGGAGGACAGAGGGGGTGTGGCTTCTCTAAGATGGCGATGTACTGAGTTGATCCAGGATGCCAAAGCGTAAAGGCAAACTTAAGACTCTCCCCGCGGAGTCTGAGCTGCCGCCGAAGGGTCCTATGGATCGATTTGTACAGCTGACGGATGATCAACGAAGGGAGGTTAGAGCAGGCTTGGCGGCGTCGGCAGAGGAGATACCGGCGTCTGCCGCCCTAGAACTGTCTCTCTCCCCAGAAGAGCGTACGCTTCCTCCTGTTCCAGTGTATCCCTCGGAAACGCCTTCAGGGGCTAGTGCTCTGGTCGTGCCTGCAGAAGTCGGGATGACTAATGAGCGTGAGCGGGGAGCGATGGAGTCTGACCCGGGGATTCGACCGCAAGAACTGGCGGGGAAAATCGCAGGAGGAGCGGATCGAGATGCAGCTGCAGCAGTTGGAGGTAAACAGATGGCGGCGGCAGGAGAACCTGAGGTGGTTGTACCTTCTGTTTTTCGGCTTTCTCGTCCGTCTGTGGTGACCCTTGATAACATCTGGGAAGCACTTGTTCATCTTTCAACTGTGGTCAACCAACAACTTGCTCAATCTTCGGTGAAAATTGTCTCTCTCGAGGAAAAGCTTGTTTCCTTATCTACCGAGGTTTGTGACACAGGCAGTAAATTGGATTCTATGGAACAGAGGCTCACACAAGTCTCTGATTTAACCTTTTCTTTAATGAAGGATAATACTGCTTTGAAGCTGAAATCGGAGACTTTAGAAAATGCTATCCGGGCTAACAATGTGCGTTTGCTTAATTTTCCGGTACTTCCAGGGGTGGCTCCTATTGATTTATTTAAGAGATATATGCAAGAAATTCTTTTGGTTGTGCCTGAATTGTTCCCGCCAATTGTAAAAGCTTACTATATTCCTGTTGCAAAAAAAGGGCCTCAGGTGGTGGTTGGGCAACTGGATTTTGATTCTCTTGATGTATCTGCACTTTTACAGTCTCCTAAGGTAGATGAAATTTCTGTATCCACATTACTTGTTTCCTTTGCTATATCCTCTGATAGAGAATGGCTACTTAAATTATTTTATAAAAAGAGGGCTAGCTTGTTTTTGGGCAAGAGACTTTCAGTGTTCCCTGATGTATCGCGGGAAACGCAGAAACGACGGAAAGCCTTCGTTTTGCTTAGATCAGCTGTGCTTCAGATGGGGGCCTCGTTTGTGCTGAGGTTCCCTTGCAGATGCATAGTACAAATTTGTTCGCAGAAATTTGTGTTTTTTCAGCCAGTAGAACTGTCATCTTTTGTTGCCTCACATGCAGCAGCCTCTTCTCCTTTAAGTTCTCTTCATGAATGAATATGGATCATTGTCCGGTATGTTCGCTGTCTAAATTCCTATCACTGTATTATTTGAATTGTGGGTTCTCCTTTAATGCTTTGGCTGCACCCCCATTTTGGTGGACTAAAGATGTAATTTGGCAAGTATTAGATGTATGCATTTTTTCTTCTTATCATTTCTCCAAATGTACATCATTTCTGTACAAGTTGATTTGCTTGTTGTATAAATTTGAAATTTGATAAATAAAAAGTTAAAAAAAAAAAAAAAGATAGGAGGACAGCTGGGAGAAAACAACTTTCTCGAGAATTTTTGACAGAAAAGGAAGATTAGAGACAGGGCGATAATGTGCAGGGACTAAAGGATCAAGTGAGGCCTTTTTCAAGATAGGGCGAACCAGGGCATGCTTCCATGGCTGGGGAAAAACACCGGAGGAGAGGCTAGTGTTGATCAGGGTAAGAGCTGAAGGAAGGAGGGCCAAGGAGGGAATGAGTAGCCAGGAAGAAGGGATGGGATCAAGTGCGCAGGAGGTTTTTTTTAGAGGAGGATATAACTGCAAGGAGCTCAGAGGAAGTGAGTGGGTGGAAGGAATGCCAAGCATTCCCCTGAATTTATTTTGTTTTGAAGCTCTCTTCTACCTCAGCCTATGTGTGAATACTTTATAAATGCTTAATATTGCCTCTGAAATGTTTACTCTTCAAGCACATAAGCCTTCTTCTAGGCCATTTGGATGGAAAACTATGTATTTAAATGTAGGAACCATATGTATCCGCAAAATTAAACTTTTCTTGCCAATGAATCAAAATTCCAGAGCTTATTTCCCATTATAAAATGGACAAGATTCCTGAAACTAAGCTGCTCCTATCTCTGGAAATCTAAGGATATACAACCAGGGAAACAACCGGCTGTTCTCTAAGGGCATTAATGATAAGAATTTATTGTTTAAATTGTAGAAAGATTTCCAGGAACTGAGATGAAGCATGAGGGGCATCTCCACTCACCTAACCTCTATAAAGGATAGATCTAGGCATTCCTGGAGGTTGGCATTTCCAAACGAATCTAAATATGTGATTCTGGATTTTCAATAGTATTTTCCTAGGTATGCTTATGGGAAATGAAATGTATAAAACAAACTCTACATTTTAGGTCCCATATTCAGCGGCCAGCTTGATTACAGTGGCTAGCTGTCACCGCTGAACCCAGATATTTCCGACCACTGGCACTGAATATCTGGGCTAACCAGTGAAGCAGAGAGCTAACTGCTCAGTAGCAATATTCAGACCACTGCCCGATTAGCTTTTGGTGGCAAACGTTAGGACAGATTTTAATGTGTCTAACTTTCACCACCAAGGGATAATCGAGCAGCAGCCGCATATCACCCCTAGCCAGTAATCCCCAGGTGTCACCCACGGAACGCTCCCCAAAAGGCCCTGATGCTAACTGGTTAGCATCAGGGTGCCAAAATATTCCAAACTACTCTCTATATACGTTGTTTATAATATGTTATCTAGCTATTTTGCTAAACAGTTGTTAAGATGATAAAAGTGACTTCTATGTTATGATGTTAAATAGTTTTTGTTCAACCATGTAAATAATTTACACATTGGTTCTTTGTAACGTAGTTTTTATGTTCCAGTATATTCTTATGTAAATAATCTACACATTGTTTCCTTGTAACTTAGTTCTTATGTTCACTTAATGTTAGTTCTTATGTTCACTTAATGTTCTATGTAATGCAATATTTCACTGTTTGCTATATTGTTGTTTAAGTTCCTTGTAAACCGCCCCTGATCTCTGGAAGGGGCGGTATAGAAAAGCAAATGAATACATAAAATAAAAGGCATCACCCATGGATATTCACAGTGGCACCGTGTTATCCTGCTTAACAGCATTTACACAGTTTAAGTGCTTTGAATATCTGACCCTTCATCTTTGCTGTAGTTACCTCTCAAAGTCACTTGAGAATACCTAGACCACACCGCCACTTCCCTCTGTATGATTCAGGAATGGACATAAAGGTCCCAGGGACCGATTTTTAATGGAATCTTATCTGGTTAACTGGATAACACCTCCAGTTAACTAGATTTGGTTTGACTAAGTATCGGCTAACTCTAAACAGATATTCAGCTACATATGTAAATAGTTACCCATGTTCTCCAAGTTCTATTCCCTGTTATAATGTAAACTCAATCAGTCTTCTCTGATCTGAGTATTATTTGTTAAATGTAAACCGCACTGATAACAAATAGTGCGGTATATAAGAATTGTTAAATAAATAAATAAATAAATATCCAGGTAGGGGGCTAGTTACTGCATTAAGATATTGTACAATATATTCCCCTTAACATGTGAAGCAAAATTGTGTGTTAATTCCACTCTAAAACATTAATATACCCCAATGCACATTGTGTCATAATCAGATGCAAATCATACAAATGCATAAAAACACCTCATTATGATGCAATGGAATAATGCAGCTTGCGCTAAACAGCACAAGCCGCGTTTTTCCTGGAAAAATAACATCAGCTCAAAGCTGATATTCTTCTTGGTTGGGGGCATTGGACCTTAAAGGGACCAGCACCACTTTAAATGCCACAGAACACACCCTTCCCCCCGAATCAAGACCGCCCCACCCCCTAGAAAACTCCTCCTATAGCCCAAGTTGAAAGCCCCACTCCCCCAAAGTCTCACTGTGGTACTGATGGGTTCAAACTGCTATACAAGGAATTTAAGCCTTTATATGACAACTTGAACTCTCATGATAGTACCTTGAGACTATCACTAGGCTGACACAGAGGAGCAGGAGTGGCTCGGGGTTGGCTCCTGCCCAAAGGCCACTGGGGTGTATGGAATGGATAGAAAAGTTGGTTTCCTCAGAGGGTCTCTGAGGGTAATTTGTGGCAAGACTTTGGAGATTGGTGATGTTGACTAGAGGTATGGGAGATCTTATTTATTTATGCAGCATTTTTTATATACCGCATTTTCAAGGGTCAATGAGGTTTACATGGAACAGTTAAAAGTTAACGTTATATTGAAAAGAGACCGTTAACATGGATAGAAACATTCAACAATGGGAGTAGTACAGATATTAACTATTTGCAGTATATTAACTTAGGATATTGTGCGGTAATGTTTTAGGAGAGGGTACTGGAGGTGTAATGATTTGATTGGTGGTTCATTTGATTATGACAGGTATGACGTATTGTTGTCTGTTCTGAATGTCTTGAATGGAGAGGGTTCTTCAGCATTTAAAGTCATGCTGGTTGCTTTAATAGTGTGGCTGGGAGATTGGACCACATGTTAGGAGCACAATGCTCCAGCCCAGGAAAATTAATTCAGCTTACGGTGTTCAACACCAGAAGTCACTAACCAGTGGACCTGCGTTACTGCAGACGGGTGACTCTGGCGGTAAATTAAGCTGTGGTAAAATTTGATATTCTACAGCAGCTTAGTACCTAGCCCCCTAAGAGTGATGCTGAACACTGCAGGTTAAAGTTAATTGGATATGTTAACATGATAAATGTTATATAATACTCAATATTGGTGCCATCTGGTTAACTTTTAATTGCACTGTGGCATGACTCTGAGCCCTCTCTCTTTTAACTACTTGATTTTTGGCTAGACATTGACTTGTCCAACTAAACGTCAACCAGTCAGCATGCTTCAAATTTTGAAATAAGCTATTTATCTAGTTAACTTCTAAAGTTATCCGGATAAATGGCTTTCAGTAACAATCTAATTATCTCAAAAGATGAAATGTAGAATGTAGTTTTTGGCTTTTTAGATTAGTCTATTGCAGAAAATGTAACCCAATTACAACTTTTAGAAAATTATTTTCTAAAAGTTCCAAATGCAACCTATCAAAGACATTTCTTCATTTATGGCTAGGAACGGAGTCAGAATATTAGCTTCCTAAGGAAAATACACTAAATATATGTGTTTGTTTATATTTGTTATTTGTTTAGGCTATGTTCAGTTGGTCGACACCCCTACCCATACAAAAGGTAACATACTTGATCTTATCTTTGCACCACAAACAGCCCTTACCCATTGGCACAATTCCTATCTAAATTCAATCTCAGTACCTTGGTCTGATCATCTCCTGATACTATTCCAGATGCCAATATGCTCCAGCTCTTCTAAGACATTACCAGTAGATGAATCCACCCCAGAACACCTGAAGCGCTTTCATCCTTTTAACAGAGAGGACATCCTAAAGAGGACACAGAACCTACTTGGCCCTCCTGAACAAAGCCTCGAAGACATGGTCGCTTCTTGGAACTCTTGCCTAGATGCTGTAATCCACTCTCCTACCACAATCAATGTACCTCATAAGAAAAAGAATGCACCATGGTGCTCCCAAGAGCTACGTAAATCACTCCTCCTCCTCAGACAGCTAGAAAGACGCTGGCGATGATCAAGAACATCTGAAAACCATGATGCATTCATAGCACAGTTAGTAAGACATCGCTTATCTGTATCTTCCAGTATGAAACAATATTCCGCAAGTATAATATAGCGCTCCCTGAACAAACCTCACGAGCTCTTCCACATCGTGAAAACCTTAGCAAAGGAACCTTCTCAGGGTAACTTGCCCCTCAGGAATATGCCAACTACTTACGAAGCAAAAGTAATCAGCTCGCTCTATCTTCTAAGCCCCTCATTCCAGCTAACATACCCTACACCGTCCCTCTACCCTCACCTGGCCAACTCTCAAGTGAGACCCAACACACTATGACATCCTTTTCCATCCTGACAGAGTCATTCAAGACACTATCTTAAAAATAAACACCACAACAGCACCTTCTGACCCTTGTCCAGCTACCCTTGTCCAGCTACCAGCCACTTGACTCACACCAATTCGGCTTCCGCCCATCACACGGAGTCGAAACTTTGCTAATAACACTCATGGATGACCTCATAAAAGGCACTGACACATGCAACCAAGGTTACATCCTCATATTCATTGATATAGCTGGTGCCTTTGACAATGTCCACCACAACACACTCATTAACAGACTCCTAAGCCTAGGAATAGGAGGAACAATTCTACAATGGTTTATATCATACATCACAAACCGATCGATACGCGTTAAATTAGGCCAAGACACCTCTGAGCCATTCGTACAAGGACAAGGTATTCCACAGGGCTCGGCCCTATTGGCCCTCCTTTTCAACTTGTATCTTCAACCCATCACAATATATTTAAAAAACATAAAGTCAACCACTACATATACGCAGATGATATCATGCTCACTCAACCAATAAACACAAATAATCCCACCTACCAGAACTTACTAGACTGCATCAGCGAAGCAAATACCTGACTAGAAAATAATAACCTCAGCATCAACCTAAAAAAAACTGAAGCAATGTTCGTAACAAGAAAACCAGATACTACTCTCCCTGAAACAATAACAATTAACGACACAATAATCCCAATCAAAAAGGAAGTAAAATACCTAGGCATCATAATAGATCACGCACTTAGTATGCTCCCTCACATAAAACAAACCGTGAAAACCATATTCTATAAACTTAAGACCATTCAACACCTACGACCAATACTAGACACACGTGACTTCAGATCTGTTATCAGCACACTCATCACTCCACACTTCGACTATTGTAATAGTCTACTTATCGGCCTCCCTCTCACAAATACCAACTTACTCCAACGAGCTCAAAACATCTGTGCTCGAGTAACAGCAAAAGCCCGCCTCACTGACCACATAACTCCCATCCTCGCCGAACTACACTGGCTTCCCATAAATAGTTGAATATCATACAAAATACTCTTAACCACATTTAAACTTATCAACGGCATATCACCCTCACATCTAACCACTCTAATACATGCTCCAAAAGAACATAGAACCCGCAGACAAAACGCAACCCACTCACTAGACATAAAAAAATCCATTCGAAAAACAAAAAAAAACCACAAGCTCAAGAGCATTCACATATGCAGCCCCCACCCTATGGAATAAACTCCCACTAAGCCTCCGCAAAATAAAGGATCTCCAGACATTCCGGAAAGAACTAAAAACATATCTGTTTAAAGAACACTTTATAAATCTTAATGAACCCCCCCATCCCCCTCACCACACCTCCATAAAAATCCTCCTTAACCACAGATCAAAAAGCCACAAACCTCAACACACTTAGGAAAAAAACAACCCTTAAACACCACGATTAATAATTGACTAATGTAAATATTTGACTGATGTAAATAGTTACAGCATTTGTATAATTATATGTTCCATGTTATTGTTCATGAAAAGTTAATTGTACATAGTTTGAAAAAATTACGATGTTCCATGTAAAAACATGTTCATTATGTTAATTGTAAACCGCCTTTGATCTTGGGAAAAAGCGGTATAGAAGAAAAGCATAAATAAATAAATAAATAAATAAAATAAATAAAGTCACTGCGTGCGGATCTCAGCCCATTTCTAGCTAAATTGATAGGTGTATCGTTCTCTACTGGAACATTCCCTCAATCCCTGAAGCAGACTTCCGTCAGACCTCTCTTAAAAAACAGCAAGTTGGACCCCTCCATGATGGAATCCTACAGACCCATCTCCAGCATTCCTCTCCTATCGAAAATCATCAAAAAGATTTCCAAACGCCAACTACAAGATCACATAGATACCAATGCACCCCTACATCCCTGCCAGCATGGATTTCGTGAATCACATGGTGTTGAAACACTACTGACATCCCTGTTTAACACTCTAACCATAGGCCTGGACAACATCAAACAAGGTTTTGTATTAATATTCATGGACATTGCCGCTGCCTTCGACACAGTCGATTATGAAGTACTCCTGTCACACCTCAGAGAGAAGGGAGTTCACGGATCAGCTCTATCATGGTGCACTTCATACCTCAGAGACCGTTGGCAACATGTACGTTCTGGATCTTCCACCTCTGACCCCTTCCCTCAAACAAAAGGTGTGCTACAAGGCTCCTCCCTTTCTGCCTTGCTGTTCAACGTCTATATGCAGCCTATCTGTGACCTTATCCATTCTTTTAACATCAACTGCCTGGTCTATGCTGACGACGTCTTGATGTACATGCCAATCTCAACAGAACACCTGGACCTCTCCCCACTAATCAAGTGCTTTGACGCAGTCACAGACTGGCTAAATGCACAAATGCTTAAGATAAACTTCAAAAAGACAGAAGTCCTCTTCGTCACCAGGAACACAGCATTCACCCCACCAATGTCCATTAAGGTGCGTGATGCAGAACTCCTCTGCAAGACCACAGTGAGATACCTTGGAGTCACACTCGACCAACAGCTCAATATGAAGGTTCATATCAGCAAGGTAGCAAAATCTGTCTATCACAAAATCCGTACCCTTCGTCATCTACGTCAGCTGCTAGAGCCTGATGACTTTCAATCAGTCTTTCAGGCCCTAATAATGCCTCACCTTGACTATGCTAATGCGATACTACATGGCCTACCAAATAGCACGATTAACCCCTTACAACTTGCAATGAATTCAGCTGCAAGAATCCTTCACGGAGCTTCTAGGAGAACCCACATCACTCCTATACTGAAACAGTTACATTGGCTGCCTATACAATGTAGGATCTCTTTCAAGATCCTAACTATGACACATAAAGCGATCAATAAATACTCTGCGACTACTATCACTGACCTTATATCAATTACACCCCCTAATCGAGCAAGGAGATCGACTGCCTCCAATTCTCTCGTATTACCGAAGGCAATCACGAAGTGCTCTCAAGTCACTAGATCCAGAGTCTTTTCCTACTTTGCACCATCATGCTGGAATGCTCTACCATCAGGCATCAGAACCATCAGTGACCTCTTCCAGTTCAGGAAGGCACTGAAGCATAACCTATGTCTGCAGCACTATGATGTTTCGGATACCCCCTCATACCATCCCACCACCACACCCCAGGCTAACACCTTAAACCCATGCACTCCACATTCTTAATCTGTAGATCCGTAATCCCACTTCGCACCTCCTCTCACCATGAGAAATGCACCTAGTTTCACATAACCCTATATATAGCTGCATTTAGTGGCATTGTACATAGTTATGTTTCCCTGTTCAAGAAACCTGTTAATGCTTATCCAAGTTTATTTTACCTGTTTATTGTAAGCACAGATCAATTAATTGAGACGTGTGGTTTATATGTTCACTGTGAACTGCGCTGATGTCGAATAGCGCGGTATAAAAAAAACTGTAAATAAATAAAATAAATAAATAAAAATAAATATCTGCTGCCTGGGTCAAGATGATTTTAAGTCACTTTGACCTTTTAAACACAACTGCATCAATTGCAGGGAAGTACAAAAATAACTGAAGATTCATAAAATGCTAATGTCGTCTAGATGAGCAGTGCAGTTCTATTTGGCTATTTATCAAATAATTCTACACAAAACTATTAGTCAAAACCACCATATGATCCAAAAAGAAAGGTCAGACCAACAATTCCCTATTAACGTGTTTTTGTTGGAGTGTTTGTCATGAAGGAAACAGTTCCTTTGTCGAAATAAACTTTCCATTTTATTCTTTTAAAGGCAACACTTGCCAAAATCTAAAGCATCACTTGCTAAAAACATGCGCAAACAGTACTACAGCGTAGCACACATACATAAACTGAAATTAATTTCTAATAACTTAGCTTGCAATATGGGCAACACCAATTTGTCCAAGTTCCAGCAAACTGTTACTCCAGTCAGGAATCCACCATCTTCTGAAACCGGTAAAGAGAAGTCGCTAGAGATATGTGAGAAATAGGAATCCTATAAAGGTGATGCAACACAGAACTGTGTTTTGAACTCAATACATTTAACTGAGCTCTGCCTCAAGTGATAACTTTGAAAAGGGTTTCTTCAATAAATGCCATATTGGTAGTTCAAATTTCATGAGAAACGAAAGCCAGGGATCCTTTTTATGGTGACTAGAATGACGTCAACTGAAAACAACACTCAGCAAACCAACTGCGCTTAAAGAAGACTCCACCAGTCCAACTCAAGATTGAGCCCATTAGGGGAAACAGAGTGCAACTTGTAAATCCAAGATTGTTCAAGGAACTGGAGCCAAGAGATCTGATCACCTCACTGGGGATCATAAGGGACATTATCCAAAGTACTCCAGTGCAGGTTAGCACAAGAGTGGCCAAAATGCAAACAATGAGTCACTACTAGGGCAGTGATCATCTTAGTATTCCGCCATGAACGATGTTCTTGCAAATGGGACTTTATTGATCTCGATGTCCTGCCAATGTATTTTAATGAACTAGGACAGATGAATAAATACATCACATATGATGACAATCAGTGTGCCGATGGGTAGAGTAAGTCATATGCATGGAAGAGTCAGTCCAACCTGGGCTGCTTAGGATAGTTGAACAAAAATCACATTAAGAACATGCAAAATGGCCCATAGTGGAAGACTCATGATGATAACAGGGACGATCAGATGGCACTGTAGCATGTACTAAGTAGTCTCTAAAGTTGCAACCACAACTATATGCAATAGTTAATGGTATTTGAAAACATGAATGGAATGATAAAATGTGCCAGTGTTTCTTAAGCAAAGAGTTAACTGTAAGGATGTTTATCATATAAGGGAGCACACCCACCAATGGTTTAGATAAATCAGGGTTGGGCTAAATTTGTTTGGATGAAGGCCACCATTCCAGATGATTAAATCTAGCCCTTTTGTATGTTCACTGAATGATGGAAGATGGATAATCCCAATCAAGTAAATGTTGGATCAATTCCCTGGAATGTCTCAAATTCTGAATCTGTAGTAGAAATTTTTCTCAGATGCAAAAATTGACCTGAAGGTAAACCCATCGAAGAGGTCCAGAGTGATGGCTATGTTGTTAAGTTGTTAAGTGTCGTCGAGTCGGAGTCGACTCATGGCGACCCTCTGGATAGCTATCCTAAACTGTGTTCGGTCTTCAGTCAGGCGGCTCATTGTTGACAGACTGGTACCCGTAGCTGCTGTTATTGTATCGATCCATCTCATTGCTGGTCTTCCTCTTTTGCGTTGACCTATCTTGCCAAGCATAATGTCTTTCTCTAATGATCTCTCTCTTCGCATGATGTGTACAAAGTATGAAAGTCGAAGTCTTGTCATCTGAACTTCTAAAGAAAGCTTAGGTTTGATCTCCTCTAGTACCGACTGGTTTGTTCTTCGGGCAGTCCATGGTATACACAGTATTCGCCACCAGCACCATAATTCAAAGGCATCAATTTTCTTCCTGTCTATCTTTTTCACTGTCCAGCTTTCACATCCATATGATGTTACTGAAAATATCATGGCTTGAACAAGTCGAATCTTTGTATGGAGAGAGACATCTCTGCTCTTGAGAATCTTATCTAGGTCTTTCATAGCCATTCTGCCAAGAGCAATGCGTCATCTGATTTCTTGACTGCTTGTTGCTTCTTTATTGATAGTTGATCCAAGTAGGTTAAAGTTGTTCACAATTTCAAATTCTTCTCCTTCAACGTTGAACCTGTTGATTATGCCAGTTGTCATGATCTTTGTCTTCTTTACATTAAGGTGCAGGCCCATTTTGAGACTATGTTCTTTGATTGTGAGAAGCAAATGTTTCAGATCATCTTCACTTTCAGCCAGTAATGTGGTATCATCAGCATAGCGAAGGTTGTTGATGAGTCTTCCACCAATCTTCACATCTCTGTTGTCTTCATACAATCCTGCTTCTCTGAGGATTTGTTCTGCATATAAACAGGTAGGGGGAAAGTATGCAGCCTTGTCTTACACCTTTGCTTATTTTAAACCATTCTGTTTCTCCTTGTTCCGTTCGAACTTTTGCTTCTTGATCAATGTACAGATTGCGCAAGAGAACGATCAGGTGTTCTGGTATACCCATGCTTCTTAATGTGGCCCAGAGTTTCTCATGGTTTACACAGTCAAAAGCCTTGCTATAGTCGATAAAGCACAAATAGATATCCTTTTGGTATTCTTTAGTCTTTTCAAGGATCCATCTCCCATCCGCAATGATGTCTCTCGTTCCTCGCCCTTTCCTGAACCCTGCTTGCACTTCAGGTAGTTCTTGTTCCAGGTATGGTTGTAGTCTCTTTTGAATAATCTTCAGTAGAATCTTGCGGGTATGTGGGATCAGAGCGATTGTGCGATAATTTCCAAGGTCAGTTGGATCACCGTTCTTTAGTATTGGTATAAACACAGATCTTTTCCAGTCAGTTGGCCATGATGTTGTCTTCCATATTTCTTGGCAGAGCCTTGTGAGTACGGTAACAGCTGCATCAGATTGCTGCAATACTTCTATGGGAATGCTATCAATGCCTGGTGCTTTGTTCTTTGATAAGGCTTTCAATGCTGCTTCAACCTCTTCTTTCATCACCAATGGTTCCCGAACATAAGGTACAGGTTGAAACGGCTGTTGGTCCACTTGATCTTTATCATATAAAAACTCTGTATATTCCTTCCACCTTTTCTTGATCTTCTCAGCATCATTCAACATAGAACTTTGAGCATCTTGTAACATTCCAGTTCGAGGCTGGAACTTTTTCTTTAACTCTCGTAGCTTTAGGAAAGCCGATCTTGTTCTTCCTCTAATAGTTTCTGCTTCTATTTCCTTGCAAGTGTCATTGTAGTACTTTTCCTTGTCCTGTCTTGCTGCACGTTGAAAATCTCTGTTGAGTTCTGCGATTGTCTTTCTTTCTCCTCTGGCTTTATCTTCTCTGCGTTTCTGGGCAATTTTCAGAGTTTCTTCCTTCATCCATTTTGGCCGTTTTTGCTTTTTCACCTTTTGTAGAGACTTCTCGCTTTCTTCCAACACAACCTTCTTGATGTCATTCCATAACTCTTCCGGAGCTCTGTCATTTGTATCTAAAGCAGCAAATCGATTTTGCAGGCAGTCTTTAAATTCCAGTGGTATATTCTCAAGGTCATATTTTGCTGCATTCATGAGTGGTTTGCTCTTTTTCAACTTTAGCTTGAGTTTGCATGCTAGTAGTTGATGATCTGTACCACAGTCAGCTCCAGGTTTTGTCTTTGTTGATGTTACAGAGCTTTTCCATCGTTGACTTCCACATATGTAGTCAATTTGATTTTTATATAATCCATTCAGTAAAGTCCATGTGTACAGTCGCCGCTTGTGTTGCTGGAAGAAGGTGTTTGAGATGAATAGATCATTGGTCTTGCAGAATTCTATCAGTCTTTCTCCAGCTTCATTTCTGTTGCCAAGTCCATATTTTCCAACTACTTTGCCTTCTTCTTTGTTGCCAACCTTTGCGTTCCAGTCACCCATGACTATCAGGATATCCTGTTTGCATGTTCTGTCAATTTCAGCTTGTACTTGTTCATAGAACTCTTCAATTTCATTCTCTTCAGCAGCTGTTGTTGGGGCATATACTTGAATTATAGTTGTGTTGATAGGCAATCCTCGTAGACGAATAGAGATTAAGCGTTCGCTGACTGCATTGTATTTCATTACAGTTCTTGCAAGTTTCTTCTTTATTATAAATGCAACACCATTTCTTCTTTGTCTTTCATTTCCAGCATAGTAGACCATGTGATCATCTGATGCAAAGTGCCCCATGCCAGTCCATTTCAGTTCACTTACACCCAACAGATCAAGTTGTACACGTTCCATTTCATTCTTGACCACCTCCAACTTCCCTTGGTTCATGCTTCGTACGTTCCATGTTCCAATGTGTAAGACATCTTTACAGCTTCTGACTCTCATTTCATGCGCAGATGGCTATGGTAAAGCAGAAATTTGTTTAAAGAGAGGAACTTTATTCTCTTCATGACAAACACTCCAACAAAAACATGTTAATAGGGCATTGTTGGTCTGACATCAAATGACGGCGCAGGCATCGATATGATCAGCTCACAAAGATATGAGCTAAAAACTGCTTCCAGCGCCAGCCATGCTATTGAACATTTGTCTCATGGGATTTCATTTTATGGCTTCATGTGTTCAGTTCCCTGCTTACTTCTAATACCTTTTGCACAGGATGGTCTTTTATGTGGTAGGAGAAAGAATCATCAGACTGGTTTTCGCAAAGTGAAAATTTGTAATCCATTTGCTCTGGATTACAGTTTCACTTCAATTAGCTTTTGATTCTGCCAATCTGTTTCTTAACAATACAAAAGAAAGAAAAGAAAAACAAGAGTCTTAAGTTTTAATGCAAAAAGCAACCAAATAATTAGAAAAGCAATGCTAAACAGCATAGGAAGAGATGAGAGGATGCCATGGCAGAGGTCTGGGGCTCACCCTATTAATGAAGAGACATAGCAGCAAGGAAAGACCACAGAGGACGACACCCATGGTGAGAGTTCATGCCCTTGCCTGGCAGTTAGAGTTAATGTGGGAGTAGCTACAGTATTGCTCTGTATCGCCAATTTATTTAACTATTACAGAAACACATAGCTAAGAACACAGATTAGCACATCAAGATAGTGAGCAAAGTACCTCGTTCAGTATCTAAGTAAATTGCTCACATCAAAAGAATGTGTCTTCTATTTCCATATTATATTTTCTGAAACATTGCCCTAGACACCTTCTAAGTGTCTCTGATTTTATCCACCCTCCGATCTGTAATCTTACTGCTGCTCTGCTATTGGTTGTTAAGCTGCCTGTCTGAGAATTTCTCCTTGCTGTAGGTAAGGCTTCAAGGAGGCAGCAAAATTCATGGGTCACATGATTAACCAAACAAATGCCATGTTAGCGCTGTCCTGTGAAGATACAATAATTTATTTTTTCTTTAATTCTGTTCTTTTTGTCTCTGCCTCCTCTGAGAGGCCATTGCATGCAGCCATGTCATTTCAGAAATGTGCCTATTCAGCAATCCAATAGCCAGAGGATTTTAGAAGATCCCTCCAAGTGCAATCTGGGATGCCTAAACCAGAATGTGTGAAAAAATGCAGGACCTTCAGGTGCCAAAGTGATTTCGCAAACCTGGATGTGCCCAAAAGGGACATCTGCAGAGGCTTCTGCTAAGACATTTCTTTATTTATTTAACAGTTTTTATATGCCGCACTATTCATCATCAGCGGGGTTTACATTTTAACAACCTTGTACTTAAGCATAAAACATATGTCAAGTTTACAAATAACAGGGAGTGAAACAGGGATAATGGGGTTAAAAGATAAGATAATAACAAATATTCACAACTATTTACAGCAAAGTAGCATAAGTTTTGAGCTTCATAGGTTAGGGATGCAAGAGATCTTAATCTGGGGCGAGCAATGGAGTTTAGGGAACTTACTTGACTAACCATAGTCATTGGTTTGACTAACCATAGTCATTGGTTTCAGCAGAACCATTCTTCTGAATACAGAGGGGTCGGATAGTGTAATGGTTAGAGTAGTGCTTTAGGAATAGGGCAGCCAGGGTACAAATCTCAGTGCTGCTATAGCTGAAATTGTGCTGAGGACTGGGGATGGTACAGTGATTTCTTCTCTATTCCCTCTGGATGTTTTTACAGTAAGTGGATGTCCATGATAGTTCTATGATCAGGCGGGGACGCCTTGGTCCCTGGGAACACCCTAATCACACCTTCAAGTTCCTGGGAATTACGCAGCCATGACTCCTCCAGGTCCCTGTTCAGATTCGGACATCCCCAGAGCTAGCTTCTAAAATGAATGGAGACAGTCTCTGTACTTTGGATGTCTCTATGCCTCTTTTCAGACATACAATGCATGAACGGTGTTTCAACCCCCCTAAGAGCACTTATGGGGCCTATTCTATAAAGCACATACATACTTTACTTTCTAGAATACAGGTGCACAGATGTGCCTAAACCTAGTCACTGCAGTTATGCCCGATTAAGAGCCGGCATAAATATCCGTGCCTAGCAATGTACAGAAGTTATACTATTCTATAACTTGCACGTGTAAATTTAGGCCCCACTTGTGCTCCACCTTTTTGCCCACCCAAAGCAAAAGTACATGACAACACTCATGCACATACTTACAGAATAGCAACTTCCTAAAGTATACGCCAAAGTGCAAGTAAACACGTGTAAATGCTTTAAAATAAGGACTTAGGAGCGTTACTAGCACATAACATTCAGCTCAGCCTTTACAGAACTACATGCTTAGTTTTTCAAGAGCCTAAACATGCATTCCCACTGGAATACCAATGCTTTTGTGTCTTTCATTCAGCTTCCTCTTTACCATCTTATAAATGTTAATTCTTATATTGGAAATCAGCCTTTCAAAAATGAATTTTAAATATTAGTTTAAATTCTCATCAAAATAACGATTAAAGCCTCCACCAGCACTCTTCCCCATCCAAAACCCAGCATGCCGGTACTTCAGCTTTGCACTCCTTCAGCAAGCATGCCCAGCATTTTAGGTTCAATGGGACGCCGCTCTTCCAGTTGCTCAAACAAGGGCTGCATCTTGGGACTGTACGTACAGCTCCAGCAGCTCAGCGTGGGACTTGCTATAGCCAGTCTGGGTCCCCTCTCACTTCATTTGGTCTTGTTCGGGCTTGCAGGTTCACTGGCCTCCCTCTTAGCTTTTGTTGCTCACTTTAGGGATGTCAATCATTTATTTTTTGAAATACCACAACTTGTGTGTGTCATGAGACCTTTGTTGGTGGTTCCTTCGTGTGTGGCATGTGTGCATCTGCGCAAGAGAAGAGGATGGGCCAACTGCCTGCTGCTTGAATACTTGACCCAGCAGTGCATCAAGGCAGTGAGGCAGCCAGAAGATATAAGGAAGAAGCACTGGATAAATAGGATCTGGGAGCATTGTGACACTGGCAAGCGAGAAGGCGTACAGAGGCACACGGATGCATGCAGGGGGCTCTTATGGACAGCCTGCAATGCTTTTGCATGGGGTTTACAAAAATTAACCTTTTGAGGTCAAAATAATTACTATGATTATGTGAGGTGAGGCTGAGGAAATAAAAGGCCCCCAGAAATGAACAGAAAACCAAAGGAATCTAGAAAATTATGGTGGTCATTCTAGAACATGAATAAGGGATGTCCTGTGTGGCAGGGATGTGTAAGTGGCAAAAATGTTCCCCATCATATTCCAAAACACTGCTGACATGCACATCTAAGGCAGTAGCACGGGGAGCTAAGAACATGCATGGGAGAGGGTGGAACAGGGGTGTGGTCAGCTGCAGAGATATAGAAAGCTTATTCCCAAAAGGGAATGAGGTGTAATCCTGAAACGTCCACGTTATACCTGCTGAAACCAGGTATAAAGCTCAGATTTAGAAATTATTCAGCTCTGCTCCGCAATGCATCCCATAGAGGCGAATGGTTGTGACAAGTAGGTTTGAAGTGGTGCTCTGCAGTTAGGACAAATAGATGATGACAGGGAGCAGAACTGAGGAAATGCTGTAGGGTAAAGAAACATATCTAAAAACACTTGCAGCAATATTGAGAAGAGCAACAGTGTCCAATCAGGCCATGCACCTATGCACTGTCTGTGCCAAAGGAGACAATTTACAGGACCCCAACAAAACTGCACGTAAAGATGGGACGGCTGATGCAGGGAGAATATGGATGTGAGCGGGGAAAGGAAACCTTGTGGGGTGCGAATGGGAGAACAGATATGTAACCCTGGTACCCCATGTGCGTATGTTATGTCATAGCTGATATGAAGGGCAGCCCTCTAGCAGAATCTTGTTGCTGTCGCAGAAAGTGAGAAAGTGTGCGTGTATGGTTTGAGATGTGCATGGGGGGGAACTGGTGTGGGCAGCAGCAGTGCAGGGGGGACGTGAAAGCCTGACCAGTACCTGGACCATATGGATGACCACAGTGTTACCAGGTGCCAGTGTGATGAGGCACGAAGTAGATGGTCCTGTTCTGAACACTTACTTCACAGTACATACAATAATTATGCGCTCATCTATTTTCCACGGAACTTATATGCATTAAATTGAACACATTCTTCAATAAAATCAGAGGGGGTCTCAGACTTCAACGCATTCCACTGATGGACTTTTGAAATGCCCAACCAACAGTGCTGGTTTAGCATCAACGACTCCCCAATGATATTTTCCTTGCATATGACAAAGCGAAAACTTCACTCCATTGTTCCAGTGGAGTGAACAATTCCTTCAAAAAAACCTTCAAAAAAACGCCGCGCATTGATGCGCGGCGTTTTTTTGAAGGTTTTTTTGAAGGAATTGTTCCAGTGGAGTGAAGCTTCTTTGAAGCCTTAAGTTTCGTGGTTTAAAGATGTGGGCAGCATCGATTATAATTTAGGTAAAGAATAATGATCCCCTGAGGAAACTACACAGTGAAACGCATTGGCACCGGTAGAGAGCATTGGGATCTGCAAGTCTAAGTGAAACTTGAAGGATCAACAGGCCTCAGCGGAGTGCTATTGGCTGTGAGAAGATTGCTTTAAGTTAAGCACATCTTTTGAGAAAAAGGCCAGTTTGAAATTATTGAAAAGAAGTTTTCGCTTTGCCATATGCAAGGAAAATATCATTGGGGAGTCGTTGATGCTAAATGTTCCCTGTAAAATAGTTATCTCCAAGTTATAATGCCCTGTTCAATGTAATTTCAGTTTGTTCAATGTAAACCGCACTGATGCAGAATAGCGCGGTATATAAGAGAATGTAAATAAATAAAAATAAATAAATAAATCAGCACTGTTGCTTGGGCATTTCAAAAGTCCATCAGTGGAGTGCATTGAAGTCTGAGACCCCCTCTGATTTTATTGAAGAATGTGTTCAATTTAATGCATATAAGTTCTGTTGAAAATAGATGAGCGCATAATTATTGTATGTAGTGTGATGAAGCAGGCAAAGACAGAGAAGGCCCACCATAGTCAAATGCCTGACAAAGATAAGGGACCCCGTAATAGGGGCACCCAACAGTGCAAACAGCAACAATGAATGCCCATGATGCAGTGTGCTGTTGAGCATGTAGTAGTGCTGTTTGCACACCTGAATGCCCTTAATCTGAGAGACACTAGTAATGATAACGATATTTCCTGACATGTAGTCATATGGGAACCAATGCTGGTACCATCTGGAGTATTATACACAGGATACCCCATATACAGCAAATAATGTTGGCAGTGTGATAGGGCAGCCACACATCCACAGTGTCTGCCACCAGGAGACACGACTGATGTAGTGCCAACCTTCCCTGGACTATCCTATGTGGCACACAACCCTAACCAGGCCAGGATCCATGAGAGCTGTGAGAGTGGTGACATATCTGGGGTCTAGCTACCTGGTGTGATGGCATAGGGCCCACCCCTCTCATGCCCACACAACTATGACCAGGGGAGCCTTCGAACTGTACGTGCCATCCCTCTGGAACTCTCTACCAAGCCACATCAGAAGTAACAGAGTCCACTTATCATTCAGGAAACAACTAAAAACTGTCCTATTCCAGGAACACCTCGGAACTGAAAAACCATCCGCCACTGACTACCTCCCCCCCCTCCCCCCCAATTCACCCCCCTGAACATATGTTCTAAAGAGCCTGTAATACAATGTCTATGTCCCAATTATTTGTTGAAATCATCAATGTTGACCTCCTGGTGATGGCCCCAACCCCAGAGTTTGATTATTCGACTGTCGTCCACCCCCCCTTTTAATGTTACACCGCTTTGACAAGGTGAAAAGCGGGATATATAAATACAGCAGTGCCACAAAGCTGGCTGTGGGAAGGCAGACAGGGTCGCCCCACAGATAGTGGATGTAGACAGATTGACGTATCCCAGATGGGACAGGTGTAGCTGCTGTTTAACGAATGCCAATACCCAGATAGGTGGGCCTCAGACGCCATAACCAGAAGACCTCACGACAGCCACAGCAACCACCACTGATCACGTCCATAGCACCACAAGGCATATGTAGCGCTGCAGACACATGTAACAGATGGATCCTGCCCAGCAGGGCATACAATCTATTTGGCACAGACAGCACAGCAGCTGTGAACAGGATCTGTGCAGGGGGAATGGACTGGAAACATAAGGGAGCCTAGGCAGATCAAACCCCAAAGTGGCACCAATACCTTTCCATTTGAAAGGCAGTACACTTGTAACTGCTGCTGTCGAGATGTGGGAACATCTCTGAAACAACCCCCAAATCTATTTATGAATATGTGTGCTACCATCCATATATGACTATAACAAATAAATGAACAAAGAGGATGCACAGAGATTGAGGTGTGCCCCATAACCATGAATGTTGCCACCATAATCATGATATCAAGTAAGTTAGTCCCCGGGGGCTAGGCCACTGAATATGTGTGCCAATGGCAGAGACAGGTATATGGGGGGTAAGTCATCCAAAAGTTACAGTAGAATCATCTGCCCTAGAATGAAAGGGGACCCAATGTTTGTTGTTCCCCCAGATGATACCCTCATAGAATGGATGAAACACCATCTGGGGGCTGCTGCCCGGTGGAACTGGCCCAAGGAGAGGGGGCACCTAAGTGGTGGGCTGACCAACAGCGGTGTGGGTATATGCAAAGGCCCACATTGTGATACCACTGGAGTTCGGATGCGGAAGCACAGGAGCACATGCTGCTCAGGAAGTTGAAGCTATGGGAGCTGCTGCACCACGCCCCTGCCCAGACCCCACAGGAGGCATACTGGAGTGTGCATGGGGCCGGGTAGGGACAGACTGAACAGGGACATGGCGCCGCTCCATCAGGATCTCCAACATGGTAGCCTGGAGGGTGCTGGTAGCCACGGTCAGGTGCTCTGTGGCCACGACATGCCTCTCCTGCAACACCATGGACAGGCAAAGCAGCAGCTCCAGTTGTTGCTCGGACCGTGCCTGATGCTTGGCACATTGATGCAGGTGTCACTGTGCACGCCTGTGGGTGTGCCCACCCCCACCCCTGGTTGTCGCCATCGTCAATAGGCTGCTGTGGTGGAGGCGATGGGGAGAGGACATGAACCTCCACATCATCTGGTGCATCAGGCAGGACCCCCCCATCCTGTGGTATCCTCCATGGACAGTTAGCAGAGCAGGCTCTGCTGCCTGTGGAGCTACAGCAGGGGCACCTGTGAAGAGACTGACAACATCGAGAGGTCAGATCTGCAACTGCCAATGCAGACAATGATGGGGTGGCAGTGTTGCAGCCATGAAGATGAGCCAGTAGGCCACACAGGCACAGAGTAGCTGCTGACATGGTTGGCCACACACCCTAACACCAGTTGCGGAGCCAGATGGGCACAGAGTCCTGTGCACAGACACCCCACTCCAGTGCCTTGTGCAGTCAGCCCTGCCACCATCAGCTGGTGGCCGTGATGCCAATGCCCTCCAATACACAAGCCAACATTGGAGCAGCCACACACAATGTGAGTGCACCCGGCAGTGGCAACATGGATGGAACATGTCAGCCAGTGGTGGTGGCTGTGTACACGTGTGTGCATAGAAACATAGAAATATAGAAATATGATGACAGAAAGACCACATGGCCTATCTAGTCTGTCCTTCCATATCAACAACTACAACAGTCCCATTTTACCTTTAGAGATCCTCTGTGTTTGTCCCATGCTTTTTTGAATTCAGTTACTGTCCTCATCTCTACCCCCTCCACTGGGAGACTATTCCACGGATCCACTACTCTTTCCGTAAAGAAATATTTCCGCATATCACTCCTGGCAGCCGCTGGAGGATCTCCTTCAGCATGAGGTCACCTCACACTTGGAGAACAGTGCCTTCCTGGTAGCAACCTTAGGTGCCATTACATGGATGGTCTGTGACCCCATGCACTCACCCGCCACTCCCTTACCACCCCTGCCTGACCCCGCAGCCTGTGATGTTACAGCCTCCCCCATAACGCTCCATGGGGCTTCCCCAGCTGCCCTCCCTGTCACACCACACAAACCCTCTACCAGTAACTGGAGGATGAGGGTCCAGAGGTCACCCCCTTTCTCTGTAGCACCTGGCACCAGTGAGACCTGGCCACTGCCTTGCTGCACATTATCCCCCAGGTATTCTGTGGGACATAGGCCCTTCTGCCCAATGCCATCGGTTCTGCCCCCTTTAGGGGAGGTAGAGGGGTAGAATACTGCCTCCATCTGCTGATGGTGTTGGGCTGGGCAGGAGGATGGGGCTTGGCAGTGCGTTGCTGCTGCTGCCCCCGCTGGTGGTCATGCTGCTGCTCCCATTGGGGCTGGGGGTGTATCTGCACTGATGCCCTCCATGGTGTCAGGGGTGGATCCATCAGGTGATGGGGGTGGGGAATCATCCTCCTACTGTTCTGCCACTGTGGAGGACAGATGTCATGGTTAGCTGCATGGCTGTGGTATCTCTGCTGCGTGTCTGACAGATCATCCATGGACAGCTGGGTTCCTGGTATACCAGTGGCATAGGGTGCTGTCATTCTGGGCCCATGGGTGGTCCACATCAGGTATGCATTTCCTGTGTTGCCCTCCAGACAGTGTTCCAGTCACTGCCATTGTGATGGGGCAGACAGGCCTCTTTGTGTCATCTTACCATGCTCCATACCCACACCTCTCTGTGGGACATCGTGGTGGCTGCACCACATATGTCCACACACTGCTCTTCCTGTTGCTGCACTACTGTGGTTGCTGGGAGGCAGGCACGCACACACACACAGCGTGTTTCAGCACATCCCTGCTCTGCAAGGGGTTGGGCAGTGTGGGCCGGGACTATGTGTTGTGGGACCCTGGGGTGGAGGCATGCTGTTTCCATAGTGTCCATGTCACAGTGGTGTGTGCTGTTACATGTGGTGCCCTGCTTCTGTACTGGGGGCCTGTCAGCCTGCTGCTTTGACTGGGTATCTGCATGGCTACTCACACTGCTCCTCCTGCAGCTTCTGCTAACGAATACACCTTATAAGCCATGGGCATGTGTGGCGGATTGTGTGTAATGCACCCGGTATGCCTCCGTGTCATGCAGGCTCCAAAAACGCCTGTGGGGTAGAGAGACACCTCATCATTCCCCCATACTAGGGCATTGACCTGCTTACTCATGGGGGGGGGGGGGTGCTGCTGTGCTCAGCGCATCATGTGCCCTGTTCAAATATGCTATCAGTGGTGTGTCACCCTGCCATGCCATGCTGGGGGGGGCTGGGGGGGCAGCATCTGGTCAATGCATTTGGTGCACACACACAGGGCCCAGTTCCTTCACCTCCTAGGTCCTGGGGACACTTGTAGCTCTAGCCTGGTGGTTCTGTGCCTGACTCAGGGTGCTGGATTCGCTTCCCATCTGGGAGCATGTACAGGACCATTTTTTTGGGCTCCTTAGGGGGCATCTGCGTGACCTGAGGCTGTGGTTGACATTCTGGGACTGCTCTACGCTATGCATGTCCCTTCCATCTGTCTCTGTGTTCTCCTGTGCCTTCACTGGGGGCCTGCTTGCATCCTGTTCTCCCTTGTTTCCTGGGACCCTGCTGTGGGCTGTTCTGTCTCTGCTGTGCTGTCATTGTGCAGCTTGCCTGCTTTCTGCCAAGGGCTTTCCCTGCCCTTCCTCTCCACCTTGTGAATGGCCTGTCTCTGTGCCAACTTGTGTGCTGCTCCAGCCTGCTTCCAGGTTTATCTGTCTGTGTTGTGATGTACTTACTGGGCGAGGGCGGTCCTGATGTGTCCCCTGTGGGCTGGCCACCTCTGCCTGGTGGGAATGAAAGTCTCCTCCTGCTCCAGGACCATGGTCACCAGCAGCCTCGTCTCCGCCTCACTGAAATTAGGTTGCCTGGTAGCTATGTTAATGTGTGCATTATGATAGGGGGAGGGCCTTCTTCCTTGTTCCAGTCATACGTGGTCTGCAGGATATGGGGTTAGGAATGTTTTCAAAGTTGCAAGTACATGGGGTAGATGGAACAACACGGGCTGTGTGCGTGCCTCAGGGTGGAGCGATAGGCCGCCAGTTGGGCATGCTTCTCCGGGAACAGCCACACGCGAATTCTACATCTCCATGTGCATGTCTACGCGGGGTTGTGGAATCTATGCTGTGCAAGCACGTCCTCTGTGGAGATGTGCATGGGGCCCGGATCTGCCCTTTTCTGAATCGGGCTCCACATCTGTAGAATAAAACTTAGGTAGAAATACATACACATAAGTCATCCTTAAAAGCTGTTCTACCTTAAGAAATATCTAGCAGGGAACCAGGACTTAAGGAAGGAGCTCAGCGAGAGAACATTTAAAACTCCAAACCCAAAGAAGGAAGAAGAGAAGACAAGAAGAGATAAGGCCAGGAGTGGGCAGGCCTAAGCAAAATCTTTGTACAGTGGCCTTGTAAGTTAGCCTGCCTTTGTTAAGCCAGGTAGTTTGTTTTTCTGTTTAGGAGAAAGAAAAATCTATTTTATTTACACTAAAGAAGCAGTGGCTAGTTTCCTTGAGGTCCAGTCCTCGATCACTCAACCCTTACTATTACAAATGGGAAGTGAACAAAGGGGGAGTGGATATCACTATTAGAGCAAGAGACAACCTTAACTCCATGACACCCACTCAGTGGCAAACCTTGATGGTTCAAGTAGACCACTGGTCGATGTATGTAGACAATGGCTACAAATTGCTAACTGTGCACTTTCTGTAGCTACATACAGTACCCAGTAGAGAAGCTGGTGGCATTTCAGGAATTAGAAAACAAATGATACTGTTGAGGCACTTAGTGGTGTACATGAACTTCCTGCTTGGATCTCTGCTCGTGAAAAAACATCTAGACTACTTTACAAAATAGTTTCATTTCTTTACTTGAGGGACATGCGACCTGTATAATGCTAAGGGGTCATTTTAGAAGCTGTATTCGTGATTTGGACATTTTGAAAATGGTTACTCAGACATGCAGATCATAGATGTCCCCAGGTATATGGACATCACTGACATGAGCATGTCCATGTAGCATAGGGGTGTGGGAGAGGTGTGGCCTGGGTGGAACAACAGAGATGCATGAGTACATCCATATAGCATGGGAATTTGGTGGAGGCGTGCTCTGGGTGGAGCAACAGAGATGCACATCGTGGTGCAATTTCTAAATGGCGCGAGCATGTCTGGCCCTGGCTGTTAATGCGTCCATGCCTATACCTGCTCCTGACCATGAATAAGATGTAAAAATTGCTCAGTTCATCGCAGCAATACTTTCAGGGGAAGAGTGAAATGCGCTCTCATCGCCACAGTTAATTTTTTTCAGACCAGAGATACCTGCATGTTAATTTATAGTCCAACTATACAGTACTACTGGCCTGCTGCCACACATCTGCTTATCTGAAATAGGCTGGCCAGCACCTCCAAGTACCCAGTTCTGTGGCTGTGCAATTCAGTGATGTCCACATTTCTGGAATGACCTACAACAGTGCACATACCTGGTCTTGCTATCTGCATGGGAGATTCATTTTTTTGGGTGGAGATGGAGTGGTTTTAGAAGGCATTTACATGTGCCCACATTCACTGTTGAAACTCTCCTGGATTTTTGGATGTAGTGCTATGGACATCTCAGATTTCTACTAGACAGTCCTTCTAAAATCCTACTTCATGTATATATGCTTCGAATGGCTGAATTTACTAATTGAAGAACTTGTTAGTTAAGGGAAGAAAATACAACATAGTAACTATAATCATGCTACTTGGCATGGCCTCTAGATTAGTGTGTGAAGGTGCAGCAATCAGAGAAAAGGCAGATAAGATAAGCAGCTGTTCATGGTATGTAATTATGGAACTAGAGAGGATGAGTTCCGAGCACATTTTCTAGAGCAGTGTAAAGCAGCCGCTTCAGAGGCAACGATTAGTGCTGGCCTCTGCTCCACACAGTTGCAGTACAAGACAAGTCTCTCCAAGCTAGTCAGGCTTACCAGTGTATTATCATCAAAGCACAGGTCAGGCCCCTTCCTGTAGCGTGGACTCTGAACTGATATGCAAGGATTAGGCCCATTAGCTGTATATTCACATCAAGGAGTATAACTTTAGTTATTTTATCCATTCCAGAAACACAGATTTTTATCCTCTGGTTCTACTAACATTTTGCTTATTTTAACCTCTTCAACAGCTGAACATAATCCTGGCATCTAAAGTCAAAAACAGTTTTATATTTTTAGGTTAAAAATGTCATTCTTCACAACACTAAAATATTGACAATATTTATTTACAAAAATATCTAGTTTGCTCTAAGCAGGTTACAACCAAACACATGAATTAATGTTTAAAAAACAAAAAATAATTCAAAACCTAATAAACTATAACATAATTAAATATATAAACAAATGATAATAAAAATAACAAAGGATGTAAAACCCAAAGAAAATTCAATACCAATTAACAATTAAATAGTAAGATTGTTCTAACATTGGCAAAACTGAATTAAATAAAAGAGGATTAGTTCCTCATACTAACATGACAACAATGTTGATTCTACAAAGAAAGAGATGACCAAGTTTGTTGCTAAGGGGTATATTTACTAAACCGGGCTAACGGTTAACCCAGGCTATCTGCCACTAGGTCCCATATTATTCAATGGGACCTAGTTGCAGATAGCCCGGGTTAACCGTTAGCCTGGTTTAGTAAACATACCCCTAAGTCTCATTGAGTCAATGTTGATGCATGGTGACCCTATCAATAATTGTCCTGAACTCTATTCAATCTTCAATCAGGTGGCTAATTGTTAGACATTCACAATCTGCAGGAAACATTTGTAAAATACTCCTAATGCCACAAGAAGAACACACAATACACTGCAGGATCTGTATGGATAGAAATTCCATGTATAAAGGAGAAGGGAATGACAGTGGGGATGTACCACCATCCGCCTGGCCAGAAAGAACAGATGGATGATGAAATGCTAACAGAAATAAGGGAGGCTAACACAATTTACAACAGTCACAATGGGTGATTTCAATTACCCCCAGGGCATGCTACGGAGATAAAGTTTCTAGATGAAATACATGACTGCTTAATAAAGCAATTGGTTAGGAAAAAACACGAGGAGAAGCTATTTTATAAATGTCCTTAGTGGAATGCAGGATCTGGTGTGAGAGGTAACACTGCTGCGGCCATTTGGCAATAGTGACCATAACATGATCACATTTGATTTAATAAATGAAGGAAGGACAACAAGTTAATCCATGGCACCAGCATTTAATTTTTAAAAGGAATAGTTTGATAAAATAAAGAAATAGTTAAGAAAAAACTAAAAGGAGCAGCTGCAAAGGTTAAGAGTTTACATCATACCTGGGCATTGTTTAAAAATACTTCCATGCTTTAAGAAAAGTAAAAGGCAAACTAAGGGAGATCAAGGGTCATAATAGAGAATGAATTATTTGCTTTGGTCTTTACTAAAAGTCCTTAGGGAAGTTACCCATGCCAGAAATGATATTTGAAGATGATGTATCAGAGAAATTGAAACAAATCTCGAAAAGCTGGAAAATATATTAAAGCAATTTGATAAAGTAAAGCATAGCAAATCAACTGGACCAAATGGTATGCATCACAGAATGCTAAAAGAACTAAAAAATGAAATTGCAGACCTACCATTAGTAATTTGCAAACATCGTCAATAGTTCCTGAAGATTGGAGAGTGGCTAATGTAACACCAGTTTTTAAAAAAGGTTCCAAAGGTAATCTGGGAAACTTCATACCAGTAAGCCTGGTATCAATGCTGGGCAAAATGGTAGAAATTATTATAAAGAACAAAATTACTGAACATATAAATAGCTATGATTTAATGGGAAAGAACCAATATGGATTTAGCCAAGGAAAGCCTTGTCTCACTAATCTGCTATATTTTTTTGAAAGTGTGAATAAATAAGTAGAATGAAAATGAGCCAATTATAGTGCATCTGAATTTTCAGAAACCCTTGACAAAATTACCTTTGAGGAAATTAAAAAGTCATAGGATAGAAACTGATTGGGAACTGGTTAAGAGAATGAAAACAGAAAGTTGGGCTAAATGGCCAATTTTCTCAATGGAGGGAGGTAAATAGTGGAGCACCATAGGGATCTGTGCTGGGTCCTTAGCTTTTTAACAAACAACCTTAAAGATTTCAGGAAGATGCTCAAGACACTACTCTTTGCTGAACACTATGGCTGCATCAACCAATAATCCCTACACTCTATTACCTTACAGCACTGTTTATTGTTCTGTATTGCTTTCCTCCCCCCCCCCCCCCTTAAATGTCCCCTCTACCCACCGTTAAGACTATTCAGAGAAAGATTTTTTTCATCCAACACAAACTCTGGGAATTCTTTGTCGGAGGATGTAGCAAAAGCTGTTAGTGTAGCTGCGTTTAAAAGAGTGGTTTGGACAAGTTCCTGGAAGGAAAGTCTATAAACCATTGTTAAAGCGTATGGGGGAAACCCACTGCTTACCACTGCGACAAGCAGCATGGAATTATTTCTACCTTTTGGGAACCTGATAGGTACTTGTGACCAGGGTTGGACACTGTCTTAAACAGGGTACTGGGCTTGATGGACCTTTGGTCTGACCCAGTATGGCATTTCTTATGTTCCATCAAGCATAAACAGTCATTTTACAAAGGAACATTTAAAAATAAAAGAATAGTCTCACTTGGGGTTTTGAACCTGTAATGCACACATATACTGTACTGTTTCTCTTTTTCATTTGAAGAAATGAAAATCGCACTAAACCTCTACATGTTCTTACCAAAGCCTGAGATAAAAGGATACAAGGTTGTTCTGCTTGCATTAGTGGCCGTGAGTCACAGGGGGTGCATGTCTTTTTACTGTCCACAATTATAAATACAAGATTGGTCTCCAAAAGCTTTTCTGCATGATAAATTCTGCAAAACAAACACAGTACTCCTGATCAGAGTCAAGGAGGCCACTAGTTTTACCCAAAGTTAATGAGAATATTCAAAGACACAGAAATCTGAAATACACAAAATTTACATTGTATTTTACCAAACAATGTCACAGTGAATGGTAGGTGCTCACCCACAAGGGCCGTCACTCTACACATCAACGCTGTTCCTTCCCTGCACTTTGTCCCTCATCGCCCCCCTGTGTCCTTCTCCATCATCAGCTCCCAGCTGTGCTTTCCGCCAGACTGTGTCAGATGCTTAGAGCAACCTTCCATACTTTTTCTCTGTCCATATTTAACTCGTCTACGAAAACATCTTTTTGAAGTTATTTTTAAATCTTATTCTACAAGCAGAGCCTTGACAATTTTAGAAAACTCCAAGTTATCAATGTCCCTGTTTAACGTACATTATCGAGTTTAAGTTACAATGTCAAACGCTTTGACTGACATGATAAAGCGGTATAAAAAAAATCTGCTAAATAAATTAAATAATAATATTTAAAACAATAAATGTGTTTCAATCGCATGCCTTGCTTGTTCACACTGGTTAGATTGTAAGGTCCATGGAGCAGGGTCTGTCTCTACTGTATGTATTTACCAGCACTCTGCAGATTTAGCAGTGCTAGAGAAATAAAATTAAGACCTTGCAGATTTATACAGGTAGATTCAAGCATTTACACACACTACATCAGTCTTTGATTATTCTTATGTAAGCGCAATAGAAGTACCACAGACTGCTAAGGGGCACTTTTACTAAAGTATGCTAAGAACTCAATGTGTGTTTTACCGCTTCATAACCATTAGTGCAGGTCCACTGAAGTAAAACCAGTCAGTGCAGAAAAAATCCCACTTCAACTGCTTAATGCTCAAAGGGGTGTGGGGCTGGGTGGGTGGGCGTGGGCTGCACATTGCAATTTGTGTAGTATGTCATGAGCTGTCAAGTTCTGCTGTTAATACAGATGCACTTGGAAGCATTAAGTTCACCTCCACTAATTCTAATTGCACAAAACATGTGGTAAGGAACCTTTCCTTGAGGTAACTACAGGGGGCGCGCCAGGTCTGCTTCCCACACATGTTTCTGCATTTATCACACACTGGGTGTTGCTCCCAAGGCATGACAAACCGTAAACGTTACAACACTTTAGTAAAAGGGTCCCTAAGATTACAGTTTTATTCTGAATCGATACAGCTTCTAGTACTCTGCATTGTAATAATTCACATTTTACTGCATATATTCACAAACAAACTAAATTCCCAATGTTCAAATTACCTGTATTTATTCAAGTTAAAATATATGGAGCACATTTTTGGTAAGAGGAGTATTTTCAATTTTTCTTGCATGAAGTAAGAGGTAAGTTGCTATACTGTAGATCAAAGAGGTACTGGGATTTACAAATTAGCCATCCTTTTAAAATAAGGCCAATATTTTGTGAAAGTTAATTAATGCTGAGCCTTTTCTAAAATATGGAGAGTACCATTTCAAACTCTGTGTATGTAGGGAGCACATAAAAGTAGTAGTGCTTTTATAAACAAACTCACTCAAACGATAGGCTCGATATTCGTTAAGAGTTTAGCTGATTAGCAGGACCTGCTACCTGGCTAAACTCCGCTGAGCTCAACATTCAGAAGCCCTAACCAGAGACTACCATTGATTATTTCCACAGACTACCTTGGCCCTCTCCAAGTAACTATCCGGTCAGCAGCTATTTTCAGCCCTCTAACTGGTTTGATAACAGCAAAGTTAGGACATGTCAATGTCCAGGGAAGTTATTGCGCCCTGGGGGTGGAATAACTAACCCAGTCATTTTGCCGGCCCTGGATATACAGGTCCAACATTAGAATCAGCCCTGTACGTCCAGGACCAGCGACCGCCCACTGCCCATCCACTCTCTGCCCCCGGGCCGCCTCTTCCCTGCCCCCGACTAACTTTCCCGCACAACTGGCAGGATGTCCATTCTGTTATTTGTGGTTCAGAATGACCCCCTGGGGGAAAAAGGGAATTTGTTGGGTTAAAACGGATAGATCTGTGTATTTTAGAATTCAGTGTTTTTGCTGACTCAGTCAGGTCTTAGTACTACCAGAGAGTTTTGTATTTAAGTCAAAGCAGAGCATAGCTTAGCATAGAAGGTAAATTAAGAGTAAACATAGTAACATACTAACATAGTATATGACGGCAGATGAAGACCAGTATGGTCCATCTAGTCTGCCCAGCAAGAAGCAAGGCAAATTTTAATAGGTCTTTATTCCCTCCTCCCTACCCCTGGGATATTGTTGTTAAGTGCCGTCAAGTCTGTATCGACTCATGGCAACCCTCTGGATAGTTGTCCTAAACTGTGTTCGGTCTTCAGTCAGGCGGCTCATTGTTGACAGACTGGTACCTATAGTTGTTATTGTATCAATCCACCTCATTGCTGGCCTTCCTATTTTGCGTTGACCTTCTACTTGACAAGCATGTCGTCTTTCTCTAATCATCTCTCTCTTCACATGATATGTTCAAAGTCTTGTCATCTGAGCTTCTAAAGAAAGATTAGATTTGATCTCCTCCAGTACTGACTGGTTTGGGTTGTTCATGGTATACATAGTATTTGTTGCTAGCACCATAATTCAAAGGCATCGACTTTCTTCCTATCTTTCCACTGTCCAACTTTTGCATCCATATGATGTTATTGAAAATACCATGGCTTGAACAAGTCAAATATTTGTATGAAGAGAGACATCTTTGCACTTGAAAATTGTATTTAGGTCCTTCATAGCCATTCTGTCAAAAGCAATGCATCATCTGATTTCTTGACTGCCTGTTGCTTCTTTATTGATAGTTGATCTAAGTAGGTTAAAGTTTATTTATTTATTTATTTAATACACACTTATATACTGCTACTTCCAGCGATCAGCAGCGGTTTGATTTCATCTTTGGGGGTTGTCAAATCAAGACAGGGAAGAGGGGGAAAAAATATACATAGATCTGAGGGTAGGTCACAGCACACTGGGTTAGTGTCTTGGGGATTGGACTACACATATTTACATTTCACATTTATACATACATATTTACATATTTATACATATGGCGGTTTCAACAGAGTATAATTAATTGATTGCTTTGCTATGACTCTATCGAACTTGAGAGTCATAGCTGATTGTAGTGCCTTTTGAATAGGTGAGTTTTTAGCTCCTTTCGGAAAGCGGTAATGTCCTTGATTAAACGCAGCTCAAATGGGAGTTGATTCCAGATAGTTGGCGCAGAGAACGAGAAAGCTCTGCGACTAGTACTTGTTTTCACAGTTCTGATGTTGGTGGGGACTTGCAGGGTGCCCGAGTTGGTAGTTCTTCTGTCCCTATTTGTTGGTTGGGTGCTGATAAGTGTGGAAAGGAATGAGGGGGCAATGTTATTTATAAGTTTGAACGTGGTTACTAACATCTTGTATTGTATCCTGGCTGCAATTGGAAGCCAAATGGGAGTAATGTGTTCAGCAATGCTTGTTCCCATGATGATCCTGGCTGTCACATTTTGGGCCATTTGAAGGATATTTAGTGATTTTTTTAGGCAGACCTTGTAAGATGGCATTACAGTAGTCTAGGTGTGGTATAATGAGTGCTTGTGCAACAGACCGAAAAACACAGGGTTCTATTATTTTCCTTAGAGGTTGTATCACCCTAAGTTTATGGAAGATGGCCTTGTTTGTTTTACGTAGGTGTGTATCCATTTTTAGGTTGAAGTCGATTGTGACTCCTAGATATTTGATCTCCTTTTTCGTGTTGTATGTGTTGTTGCACAGGGTGATTGTAGGAGGGGGCTCAAAATTCGGTTTACTGGATATATACATGACTTCCGTTTTCTTGTGGTTAATTGTCATGTTGTTTCTCTGTAGCCATCTTAACATCTCGTCCAGGCAGGTTTCGAGCTGTGTATATTTAGGGTCTGAGGAATCCAATTGTGTGTAAAGCATAATATCATCTGCGTAAATATGGTAGTTGATGTTATGCCTTTTGAATATGTTACAGAGGGGTTGCATGTAAATGTTGAACAGTAGTGCCGAGAGAGCCGAACCTTGGGGTATGCCTTGAGTTTGAGAGAATGCTTCAGCTTTTTCACCATTGAATTGTACTTGTGGCCTTCTGTTCGTGATGTAGGAGGCGAACCATTTGAGGGGGGTTCCCATGATTCCTATAGATTCCAGCTTGTTAAGGAGGATCCCATGATGTAAGGTGTCAAAGGCGGCAGAGATGTCAATGAAAATGAGTATAAACATTTTCTTTCTGTCTTCTAGTCCTTTGAGGAGGTTGTTCATTAGCGCTATTAAAAGTGTTTCAACCCCATGGTTTCTTCTGAACCCGTATTGCTGTTTGTCTAGGGTATCACGGTCATCAAGGTGTTCTTGAAGTTGTATGAGTACTGCTTTTTCTATGATTTTTGCCAGGAACGAAATGCTGGAGATGGGGCGGTATGAGGTTGGGTCTTCCTTGTTGAGTGAGTTGTTCTTTAGGATTGGCCTTATTATAGATTGCTTTAGTTGGTCAGGCATGATTCCTTGACTTAGTGACTGGTTTACAATGTGGGATATTTGCTGGCTGATCTCCTTTTTTGCTGCTTTGATCCACGCAGTTGGGCAGGGATCCAGCGGGGAGGTGGTGGTATTTATGCAGGTTAATATGTTGGTGGTTTGTTGTCCACTATTTCAATTTCTTCTCCATCAATAATGAACTTATTGATTTTGCTAAATGCCAGGATCTTTGTCTTCTTTACATTAAGGTGCAGACCCATTTTAAGACTATGTTCCTTGATCTTGAGAAGCAAATGTTTCAGATTGTCTTTACTTTCAGCCAGTAATGTGGTATCATCAGCATAGCAAAGGTTGTTGTTGAATCTCCCACAAATTTTCACACTTTTGTTGTCTTTATACAGTCCTGCTTCTCTGATGTTTTGTTCCGCAGATAAATTAAAAAGGTAGGGGGAAAGTATTCAGCCTTGTCATTGCCTTTGCTTATTTTAAACCATACTATTTCTCCTTGTTCCATTCAAACTGTTGCTTCTGGATCAATGTAAAGGTTGTGCAAGAGAACGATCAGGTGTTCTGGTATACCCATGCTTCCTAATGTGGCCCAGAGTTTATCATGATTTACACAGTCAAAAGCCTTGCTGTAGTCAATAAAACACAAATAGATATCCTTTTGGTATTCTTCAGTCTTTTCAATAATCCATCTCACATCCGCAATGTCGTCTCTCGTTCCTTGCCCTTTCCTGAACCCTGCTTGCACTTCAGGTAGTTCTCTTTCCAGGTATGGTTGTAGTCTCTGCTGAATAATCTTCAGAAGAATCTTGTTGGCATGTGGGATCAAAGTGATTGTGCGATAATTTCCACAGTCAGTTGGATCAACTTTCTTTAGTATTGATATAAACATGGATCTTTTCCAGTTAGTTGGACATGATATCTTCCAAATTTCTTGGCAGAGCCTTGTAAGTATGGTAACAGCTTCATCAGATTGCTGTAATACTTCTATGGGAATGCCATCAATGCCTGGTGCTTTGTTCTTTGATAAGGCTTTCAATGCTGCTTCAACTTTTTTCATCACCAATGGTTCCGGATCAGAAGGTACAGGTTGAAATGGCTGTTGGTCCACTTGATTTTTATCATATAGTAACTCTGTATATTCTTTTCACCTTTTCTTGATCTTCTCAGCATCATTCAACATGAATCCTTGAGCATCTTGTAACATTCTAATTTGAGGCTGGAATTTTTTCTTTAACTCTCGTAGCTTTAGGAAAGCCGATCTTGTTCTTCCTTTCATAGTTTCTGCTTCTATTTCCTTGCATGTGTCATTGTAGTACTTCTCCTTGTCTTGTCTTGCTGCACATTGGAAATCTCTCTTAAGTTCTGCGATTGCCTCTCTTTCTCCTCTGTCTTTAGATTCTCTGCATTTCTGGACAATTTTTAGAATTTTTCAGCCATCCATTTTAGCCGTTTTTGCTTTTTTTACCTTTTGTAGAGATTTCTCACTTTCTTCCAACACAACCTTCTTGATGTCATCACAACTCTTCGGGAGCTCTGTCATTTCTATCTAAAGCAGTAAATCGATTTTGCAGGCAGTCTTTAAATTTCAGTGGTATATTCTCAAGGTCATATTTTGCTACATTCATGAGTGGCTTACTCTTTTTCAACTTTAGCTTGAGTTTGCATACTAATAGTTGGTGATCTATACCACAGTCAGCACCAAGTTTTGTCTTTGTTGATGTTATAAAGCTTTTCCATTGTTTATTTGCACAGATGTAGTCAATTTGATTTTTATACAATCCACTGGGTGAAGTCCATGTATACAGTTGCCACTTATGTTGCTGAAAGAAGGTGTTTGAGATGACTAGATCATTGGTCTTATAGAATTCTATCACTTTTTCTCTAGCTTCATTTCTGTTGCCAAGTCCATATTTTCCAACCATTTTGCCTTTTTTGTTGCCAACCTTTGTGTTCCAGTCACCCATGACTATCAGGATAGCCTGTTTGCATGTTAGGTCAATTTCATCCTCTTCTGCAGCTGTTGATGGGGCATACACTTGAATTATGGTTGTGTTGACAGGCATTCCTCATAGACGAATAGAAATTAAGAGTTCACTTATTGCATTGTATTTCATTACAGTTACTGCAAGTTTCTTCTTAATTATAAATGCAATACTATTTCTTCTTTGTCTTTCATTTCCAGCATAGTAGACCATGAAATCATCAGATGCAAAATGCCCAATGCCAGTCCATTTCAGTTTGCTGACACCCAACAGATCAAGTTGTACACTGTGGTAAGGAAGCTCATTCTGAGTTAAGAGAAAGGGAAAAAAAACAAAGAATTTTCACCCTAATAAAAGGACCTATTTTGCAAGGTCAGCGAAATAAAACCACAACCACACCTAGAAACAAAAAAATCCCCAGCTGGAACAGGTTTCAGAGTTCCCCTAGTGGAGTAAGGGAGAGTGAATACCGACCCAAGGTAAAAGACCCTTACGTCAGTAAGCTCCCTGATTACCCAGGTGCCAGAGGGCAAGCTGATCTCGGTCACCTGGGAAGAGAAGAGGTGGGGCTGGAACCCTGTAGATTTAACCCTAGGTTAGAATATACAGGGGTTAGCAAGGAGAGCTGGAGGAGCAATGGGAACAGGAGTTGGAACAGCAGGAGAGGAGAGTGCTGGAAAGAGCCAGAGAGAGGTACAGAGCACGAGAGAGGAGAAGCTGCTACAAGCCAAGGCACAGGTACAAGCCTTAGAAACCTGTCCCATACTGAGCAGTGCAGAGTTGCAGGAGACACTCTCAACTCTAATGAGAGGCTGTCAGCTAAGCCCAGTGAGCTAGAATGAGAGAAAGAACCAATGCAACTAGGAGAGCCTGATGCAGCTTTGAATGAGGAAGATATATTCATGAATTGCTCTTTGTGCCAAGCCTTAGCTACAGAGGGGTTGAAGGAAAGCCAACCTTAAGAGAAAACTCTCCAGAGCAAGGTAACTTTGGAAAGCAAGGAAGATGTTTTGAGAATTCCCTGTGTTAAGAGGGGAAACCTATGCTGAGAAGTAAGAACAAGCTGAAGCTGTATAATTGTGCTTGTTAAACACCTGCTATCCTGTGCAGTGAGACGGCAAGAAGCCAAGCTAACGGTGAGAGGAAAAAGTTTTCATTTTGCTTTTGAATGTTCCTAAGAAAACCTGAGTAGAGCTTTGTTTGCTTATTGGAAGTTTATTCCTGTTGGAAGTTTTGCTTTGCTTATAAAGAGAACAACCTAAAAATGTTTGGAACTGAAAAGAAAGAAAACTGCCATTGAAGGAAGCTGTTTGTGTTTATGCTTGAACCAGCAAGGCTAGAGAAAGCTGGAAGCCTTGCTGTTAAAGGGGTTTTTGCTTTTGAGCTGAAGAATACTGTAAGCTGATATTTTGTTTTGACCTTTTGCTTATGTCCTGTTGTGTTTTTGAAAGAAACCTGGAGAAATAATCCTGAAAGATGTAATTTATGAACCTTGCATTTGAGTTTAATACATTTCTGTCATTGCCTTACTAAAAGAGCCAAACTACAAGTTTTTTTTCTACCTGAAGCCATATGTGTAGCAGTTAAACTACATTTCCCAAGAAGCATTGCGGGGGAACCAGTCAGAGAAGGCTGAAAAGGGAAAGTTTCTATTATAACCACGACCCTCCATGCTGAATGCAAGGAGCAAGGGTGTGACAACACGTTCCATTTCATTCTTGACCACCTTTAACTTCCCTTGGTTCAGGCTTCGTAGATTCCATGTCCCAGTATGTAAGACATCTGTGCAGCTTCTGACTCATTTCATGCGTAGCTACATCAGCAATCAGATGTCCCGAGGGCTTTGATCGAACACATCATAAATGCTGGCTTTACTCTGAAATGTATTCAGCTCCTCCCCAGTAGCCAGTAGCTTTATAGGCTCTTAAACCTATTAAAGGGAAGGAGGTGCCCATATTCACTCTCAGGTGCAACTGTTTATCCTCATCAAGCCTATATTAAGGACCTGGGATTAATTAAACTTAAGGTGAACAAAGTTCATTAAACATATTAGATACAGCATAGTTTTACTAGTATAAGTATCTCCAGCAAATCGATGTAGGTAAAAAACAAATACATAAACACAACCTTAAAAATAACATGTAAACAGCAGTCCAGCAGTGAGATGGTGGATTTCCAGTCTTTTGCACTGAGTGTCACATGTATGATTTTCTCCCAGTTGGTGAGGGGCCTTACATGTGCACTAGGTGCAAGGAGCTCTTTGCCATCAGGGAATGAGTCTGATCTCTGGAAGCTAACGTAGCAGACTTGGAGGACATAAGGAAGACAGAGGTACGTAGATGAGACCTACAGGGACATACTATTGAAGTTCCACCTCCAGTCTGGCAGCATCCCTGTTACCATGGAGGAGAGAGGTCACGTGACAGGAAAGCATCACCCTGGTGTGGCAGGAAGTGATCTTGCAGCTAGGACCTGTCCTCCAGGTGATGTAAAATCCTCTCACACCGAGGAGTTTTCGCCAAGGCCATGTGTCCACAAGGGAAGGGTTAGGACAGTCGCTATAGATGGTGATTCAGTCATAAGGCATGTAGATAGCTGGGTGGCTGGTGGATGTGAGGATTGCCTGATGAGAAGGTAGTGGACCTCATGTACCACCTAGATAAGGTCTTAGATAGTGCTGGGGAGGAGTCTGCTGTCTTGGTACATGTTGGTACCAATGACATAGGAAAGTATGGTATGGATGTTCTGGAGACCAAATTTAGGCTTTTAGGTAGGAAGGTGAAATCCAGAATTTCCAGAGTAGTATTCTCTGAAATGCTTCCCATTCTACGCACAGGATCCAAAAGGCAGGCAGAGCTCTGCAGTCTCAATGCGTGGATGAGACAATGGAGCAAGGATGAGGGTTTTGGATTTGTTAGGAACTGGGCAACATTCTGGGGAAAAGGAGGGGCTTTTCCAAAGGGATGGGCTCCACCTTAACCGGTATGGAACCAGGCTGCTGGCATTAACCTTTAAAAAGGAGATACAGCAATTTTAAACTAGATAATAGGGGAACGCCAACAGTTGCCTAAGAGTGCATGGTTCAGAAGGATGCATCCTTGAAGGATACTAGCAAAAGATTTAAGTTAGGGAATATCGACAAGGAGGTTCCAATAAAGACAAAAGTAACCCAAATGCCCTTAGGTACAGAACAGACAGAACTTAAAGATGCCATATTACCCCTGCCTACTGCTAACCAGATTAATATGAATAAGTTACAGCCTCTAAAATGCTTCTATGCAAATGCAGGAGGTCTAAAAATTAAAATGGGAGAGTTAGAATATATAGCACTAAATGAGATGTTAGATATGATTGGTATCTCAGAGACATGGTGGAATGAGGACAACCGGTGAGACACTGATACCTGGGTACAAATTATATCACAATGATAGAGTAGATAAAATTGGTGGAGGGGTTGTGCTCTATGTTAGAGAGGGCATTGCGTCATATAGGATTAAAGTTTTGCAAGAAACAAAATACACTAATATCTCTATGGATAGAAATTCCTTGTAAAAAGGGAAAGGCAATGGCAGTGGGGGTGTACTATCGATCACACGGACAGAATGAACAAATGGAGGATGAAATGCTCAAAGAAATCAGGGAAGCTAATAACAGTAATAATAATGGGTGATTTGAATTATCTCAGTATCGACTGGGTCAATGTCATGGCAGGACATGCTAAGGAGAGAAAGTTTCTAGATAAAATAAATGACTGCTTCTTGGAGCAGCTGGTTTATGAACTCACAAGGGGGGAAGCCACCTTGGACCTAATCCTTAGTGAAACAAGATCTGATGCAAGAGCTAAGGATGTTGAGGCCAGTTGGCAATAGTGATCATAGCATGATCAAGTTTAATTTAATAAATGGAGGAAGGACGGCAAGAAAATTCACAGTACTACCTTTAAACTTTCAAAAAAGGAGATTATGATAAAATGAGTCAAACAGTTAATAAACAACTAAAAGGAGCAGCTGTAAAAGTTAAAGATTTACATCAAGCATGGGTGTTTAAAAATACTATCTTGGAAGCCCAGACCAACTGTATTCCGTGCTTTAAGAAAAGCTGAAGTCCAAAAAAACTGCCAGCATGGTTTAAAGGTGAGAGGCTGTTTATTTATTTATTTACATTCTCTTATATACCGTGCTATTCTGCATAAGTGTGGTTTATATTGAACAAACTGAAATTACGTTGAACAGGGCATTATAACTTGGAGATAACTATTTTACAGGGAACATGGGCTATGGAGGGTTAAGTTGCTTGCCCAAGACCACAAGGAGCACCTGTGGGACTAGAAACCCCAGTCCTTCCGGCCCAAGGTTGCTGTCCTCTAGTGGGATTTGAACCCCTGACCTTCTGGCCTGAAGTACCTTGCCCCAACCACTAGGCCACTCCTCCACTCCAAAAATTGTAGCCAAAAAACAATCTTTCAGGAAATGGAAAAAGGAGCCAAATGATGAAAATGGGAAACATCATAAGCAGTGGCAAGTTAGATGTAAAGCATCAGATGTAAGGCAGGCAAAGAGAGAATCTGAAAAAAAAGCTTTCTGTGGAAGCAAAAATTCATAATACAACCTTTTTCAAGAACATTCATTGCAAAACCCCGTGAGAGTGACAGTTGGACCATTGGATGATAGAGGGGTAAAAGGGGCACTAAGCGGGACAAAGCCATAGTGGAGAGACTGAATGAATTCTTTGCTTTGGTCTTTACTAAAGATGTAGGGAAGTTACCCATACCTGAAATGGTATTTAAAGCTCAAGGTAACACTTTGGCGATTCAAAAGCATGCAGAAGAGATTTCTTCTTTACAGACTCTTTCTACTACACTACAGTTTAGGTGACTTTGCTGGAAAATCATATGGATTCATTTAAGGGCTTTTTAAATGTTAAGTTTAGATTGGAAATGTTAAAAAAAACTCTGCTAGACATTTAAATCTTTGTCTGGTAAATTTTCCTAAGTTCTCTCATATAAATGTTAGGGAAATGTTTAAGATGTACCTAGCAGAAGTAATGGGTGCCCCGTGGAAATCCCACCCTCCTTTGACCAAGATTTATTATTTACCTGTGGGGAAAAAAGTTTTGAATGGTGGGACAATATCTGGGGTTCCTCAAGTGGACGCCTTAAATGTATCAGCTATTTTGGAATCCTCTGATATAGAAGCTATTGTTCCAGCTATGTTGCTTCTAACATTTGCGATTGTTACTGATCGAGAGTGGTTCTTCAGGATGTTTTTCCGCCTTGTTTAAGGGTTTGGCAGTCCGGGTTTTTCCTGATTTATCTAAAGAAACACAACCTAGAAGGAAGGAATTTCTTTTGCTCCACCCGGGGGTTCAGCAGCTGGGGGCTCTTTTTTTCCTTAAATTTCCATGCAAGTGCATGGTTAAATTTCAAACTCAGATTTCTACAGGATACTGGGCTTGATGGACCTTGGTCTGACCCAGTATGGCATATCTTATATCTATAGGTGTAGCACCATTTGTAAACCACAGGGACGTTCATGTATGTGTGCTATTTGCAGATGTACCCAGTAAACATGCTTGGAAAGAAGGGAGTCTACCTCAGAGAAATATACTTTATCATGGAAGGCTAGATATGCCGTCAGAGACGTGACCTCATCCAAGCCTTAGGTCTAAGACAGATTAATTAGGGTTTATGCTTGAGTTTGGCAGTGAGTAAAATTCCAAGGTATCATCATTATGCATGCAAAGCAGGACTCCTTTTTTGAGTTTGATCATTTTATTTTCAAAAAATCTTAAATAAAAAAACAACAAACATGCTTGGGTTAGAAATTGGTTGAGTGGGAGGCGACAAAGGGTACAGGTAAATGGAGCTCACTCTGAGGAGGAGGTGGTTAACAGTGGTGTGCCCCAGGAATCTGTCCTTGGTCCGATTCTTTTTAACATCTTTGCTAGTGATATTGCGGAAGGGCTGTTGGGTAAGGTTTGCCTCTTTGCAGATGATACCAAAATCTGCAATAGAGTAGACACCCAAGAAGGTGTAGATAACATGAGGAGGGATCTAGCTAAGCTTGAAGAATGGTCTAGAATTTGACAGCTGAGATTTAATGCTAAAAAATGCAAGGTCATGCATTTGGGCTGCAGCAATCCAAAGGAGCGATATAGTATAGGGGGTGAAATACTTTTGTCCACAAAAGAAGAGCGGGACCTAGGAGTGATTGTGTCTGATGATCTTAAAGTAGCTAAACAGGTAGAAAAGGCAACGGCAAAAACTAGAAGGATGCTTGGGTGCATAGGAAATAGAATGGCCAGCAGAAGAAAGGAGGTGATAGTGCCTCTGTATAAGTCTTTGGTGCGACCTCATTTGGAGTATTGTCTGCAATTCTGCAGACCCCAACTTCAAAAGGATATAAACAGGTTGGAGTCAGTATAAAAGGTAGCTACTAAAATGGTTAGTGGTCTTCCTTATAAAGCATATGAGGACAGACTTAAGGATCTTAATATGTATACTTTAGAGCAGTGGTTCTCAACCTTTTTTGTACCATGACCCCTTTTACCGTTGGTCAACTTGTGGTGACCCCCCAATAATAAAATCAAATGCGTCTGATTAATTATTGTGGTTTAGGATGATCACCTATCTACTACCCTTTATCGAAAACCCGCTCAGAGAAATAGTTTGCTGCATTATCGGAGTTTTCACCCGGGCCCCTTACGTAGGGGCTTACCTTTTGGTCAATTTTTGCGGCTACGGCGAATTTGTCACTCTCTTTCAGAATTTCGACAGCAGACAAGTGATCTCTCTCAATGTCTTCAATATAGAGGATATCCCCAATCAGTTATTCATAAGGCCTATCGTCGATCCCTTCACATACATCGGGAATGGCTCCTTGATCCCCAATATTCTCGTGTATCATCAGAGGAGGGCATGCCAATTACAGGGGTTTTGCCATACACGGATCGCAGTTCGGCTGTTTTGCGGATTTTACATACCCATTGGTCGGTTTTGCAATTACATGAATGTTTTAACACTTCTTTGAGGATAGCCTTTTCCCGGGGCCTGAACCTTGCTGATCGTTTAGTTAAGACGACTTTACTACGGGATAGAGTGATAACATCACCCATGTTACTTGGACATACACCCTGTAATGCTTGTGGTTATTGTTCGATGACCTTTTCAGGGCAATCATGGTGTCATCCGCGGACTTCTAAAGAATATCAACATCGGTGGGATACTACCTGTACTTCTTCATATGTAATATACCTTCTGCAATGCCCCTGTGGTTTGATCTATCTTGGCAAGACCATTCGCCCGGTTAAAAAACGGCTGGCAGAGCATGCCTCTCAGGTTCAATATCGAGTGGAAACAGCACCTTTGGTGACCCATTGTATTGAACATGTGCACTCTTTTGAAGATTTTCGCTCGACTATTATGGATCATGTGCTTCACAATCTGCGAGGAGGGGACAGGGAACGGAAACTCCAGTGGTTAGAGCAAAAGTGGATTTTCACCATGAATACCGTTGAACCACAAGGTCTTAATCGTGAAATCGATTGGCAGAGCATCTTATGACGCCACCATGCTGTTTTATCCAATTAGAACAGGGATTCCCCTGACTGTGGGGTTTTCCCTGCTCTCATTGGTTGGTTCTTCCTTTAATTTGACGCTTCCATTCAGCCTATGTGACTGATCAACCTGAGCCGCATTGACGGTGTTTCTTCATCTTGTTGCTGCATTTTTGGGAAAACGAGTTTATGCACTTGATACAGGGCTGAGGCCCGAAATGTGCACGTTGTGTCAAATAGTTTGTTTTATAGCAACATCCTTTGGAGGACTTTACTACGATAAGTGTGACTTTTTAATATTAATAAAAAAATTATTTTTTGAAGGAGAACCTTCACTTGATAACAAGTAGCTAGCTGCTTGGTGTGGATTGAGCGTCCATCTCAACCCTCCTACAGTTTGCTTCGACAAAAACACAATAGTGATAATAGAGTATAGGTTTTCACAATATTGGTGGACCTTTTTCTTGTAGTTCATCCTTTAAGTGACTTCATCCATTACCCGTGATCTAACCCCCCTCCCCTATAAAGCAAGAAAACAAACAGGGAAAAAGACGAAAGTCCTACCCCATCTCAGGTTTTGCCACTGGGTCCCATAACTGCTAAAAGTCAAAGTATTCTTCTTCCTAACCACTGTGCCTTCATTCTTGTAACACTCACAAGACTAAGGCAATACATAATGTCCAGAGACATTGAACTCTTCCTATTTCGCAAAACTACCTTCGTTCCAAGGGTTAACAAAATATACAATAATCTGCTTTTGTACTTGTCAATTTTTTCCTTAATGACACATGATCCTAGTATAATTATTAAAAATTAAAGTAAAGTAACTCCTCACTAGACTACTCATTTTAGGCAAAATCATGCACTAATGGCATAACCCTTTTCATGAGTTAAATGAATTTTGACTTAGGGGTATCTGAGGTCTTTTCCTCTCAACACCTTACCTATAGCTGGTACATTGTGCATATAGGTTATGCCATTAGTGTATGATTTGGCCTAATTTAAGTAATCTAGTGAGGAGTTACTTTAATTTTTTGTGATTTTGACTCCTTGTGAGGAGAAACACTATTTGTAGTTTTCACCATAGTATAATTAGAATAAAGGACACTGGCAGTTAAGAGAAATATACAGAATTTCGACCATAAACCCACCCAAAAGGATAGTGCTAAAGGGAAGGAATACCACATGTGCTCATTGCACTGCAGTGCAGAATTATGTTTACAACAAATACCTGGTGGGCACAAAACACCCCACTGGTTATAAAGTGCTAGTAGATAGAGATGCTTGATTAACATTAGACCAAAAGAAGAGTCAATAACCTGCAGAGAAGAATACTTCCATAACGCATGATGCTTTATCTCAACCAAAGCATCACAAAGTCTTAATAAATCCAGAAAGCCAGAATCAGTCTACAAGTGGTCTCCATGCCTCAACTGCGTGCTTCAGCTGAAAGAATTTGAACTATGCAATAGCTGACACATGATATTTAGATCTATGTTCAGTGAAAAAAATGGAACCAGAAGTCCTTTACATACACTGAACGCCGTGAGATGCCCAAATTACCGGATTCTGATGTATACGCATATCATTATTATACCATAGTAGCTAATAGAGAGTACACACCCAAGGGTTTTTCCCTTTCTGCTCCAGCTTTTAAATGACCTTAGAGTGCAGTAGCCGCCTAGTGGTTAGAGCAGTGGCCTGCTGACTAAGTTTCCATTGGCATTCCTTGTGGTCTTGGGTAAGGCACCTTACCTTGGCAATCTACTTCCAGTCACAGCCTGCCAACCCCCCCCCCCCCCAAAAAAAAAAAAACCAAACAAACTAGGGCTGCTGGTTGCCAGGAGTCAGCACTGCCTCAATGGTGCACATTGCATTTGCACAAGTAGCAAAGACTACTTGGCAAGTTCTTTTTTTAAATTTATTCTTGTTATTGATTTTCAAAACAACAAACAAAACATCAACATAATATAACATGTAACAAGAGAAAATACAAGATACAGCTATTCCCCCCACCCACCCGAAACCCACCCCACCACCCCCCAAGGTCCGCCAGAGAACCGTCTCATATCGGGCTCTGACCTCCATCACCAGGCTATTAGCAGGCAAGCCCACTGATCTACTTAAGCATGGGCGACAAACTCATTCAGAGCCTGCCATTTCACATGCTGAGACATGCCCGAAGACCCACCTTTTCTAGGCAGTTGTTCATATTTACCATACAGCGAAAGCTGGTTCCACCAAGCATGCCAACTTAAGTCATATGTGTGCTTCCAATGCATAATAACCATGTGTAAGGCAACTCCCAGCATGAAGTCAAGGAGAAAGTAACAATCATTATCCAGAGCAGGAAACTCTACTTGAGATTGAAAGGCAACTACGGCCCAAGAGAGAGGCGCCTGAAACTTCAGCACTAATTGTATCCTGTCCCAAATCCGCAGCCAGAAGCCCTGAACACAGGGGCAACTGAACACGATGTGTTCTAGCGTACCTACATCCCGTTGGCAAGACCAACACTTATTACCAGAAGTCTCATCGCATTTGGCCAATCTGACCGGCGTATAGTAAGCCCTATGCGCAAAAAAGTAGAGCGACTGAGTCACCGATGCCAATCTTGACACCCTAACCGTTTTTGACCAGAACCTTGCCCAGCACTGGGCGGGAAGGTCAACATCAACTTCCTGGTTCCAAACACCCTGCAACCCCCGTATCCGAGAGGGATCATTCTGCCTTAGCAGCTTGTAATACTGGGACGCAACCCCGGCCTTCTGTACAACCTGTTGGATCACGAGCCCTACACTACTCTCTTTGGCCAACTGCTGTAGGTCCCTTACAACCTTTCCCACACAATGTCTGGGTTGCAGCCACTGGAAATATAAGGACCCAGAGAGGTGAAATTCCCGCTGCAACCTATCAAAAGGCTTCCAGCTACCCTCCACAACAAGCTGTCCTAGCTCCCATATGCCCTGCAGGTACCACTTACGCCAAGCAAAAACCTCGCACTGTATTTTAAATAAGGGGTTATACCATAAGGGCATTGATGGAGAGACCTCTGTATCATGCAATAAGATGCACCGCAAAAGCGCAAAAGCTCTTTGCGAATCACGTATCATAACTGGGGCAATCAATGGTGGGCAAACCATCTGTGATAAAAGATGGCTAGGAATGGGAGCAAGAAGCTTCTGTTCCAGCGCCAGCCAAGTAGGGCTCCGTTCCGTAACCTGTTCCATCCAGCTGGATCCCTGTTTGAGTAAAAAGGCCGAATGGTAAACCCAGAAATCGGGGAAGTTAACCCCACCCTCCTCCTTTCTAGTCTTCAATTTTGCCAGCGCGATTCTTGGGGTCTTATTTTTCCATAAATAACGACTTAACAGCCCCTCAATCTGATGGTAAGCCTGCCTTGGAAGGTAGCAAGGAAGCATCTCAAGGATATAGTTAATCTTAGGAGCGATCGCCATCTTGATTGTCTCTAACCGCCCCCACCACGACAAAGCCAAAGGAGACCACTTACTGGACAGGGCCCACACTAGATCCACCAACCATTGAGAATTAAATCTAATTGTCTCCTCCAGAGGATAACAAAACTGCACCCCCAGATACTTGATCATCTTTGGTGCCCATACCAAAGAGAACTGCTCCACGTCGCTTCTCCTCGCACGCGAATTCATCGGAAAGACCGTGGACTTTGACCAGTTCACTTTGTAACCTGACAGACGTGAATATTGATCAATAAGACTAAAAATCTGCGACACTGAACCTGGAGTGGAGAATAAAAGCAAATCATCAGCATAGGCCGATAGCCTAACGTCAAGGCCCGCTACCTTGATCCCTTGAATATGCTGGTTCTGCCGGATCAACAGCGCCAAAGGCTCCAATGCAAGATTAAATAACAGCGGAGATAAAGGACACCTTTGCCGGGTGCCCCGGCCCAATGCCATTCCCTTCGATTGAGTGCTATTCACATAAATGCAGGCAGTGGGACGAGCGTATAACACTTGGACCAAATTGATAAACTCACTACCGAAGCCAAACCAATCCAACACTGCTAACATAAAAGGCCATTCCAGATGGTCAAACGCCTTCTCGGCGTCAAGCGATAGACCAATAACCGGATGATCTACTTGCTCAGCCTCTACCAGGACATGACAGAACAGTCTGGCGTTATCAGCAGTGGACCTACCCTCCACAAGCCCACATTGGTCTGGGTGAATCAGCCCAGGAGCTACTTCGGCCACCCAGCGGGCCAAAACCATCGCATAAATTTTATAGTCTGAGTTCAATAGGGAGATGGGCCGGTAATTGCTGACCAACTGAGGATCTCTACCCACTTTCTCCAGCACAATAACATTCGCTGCTGCAAAAGCCCCCGATAGAGCCGGCTCCCGTGCTAAGGCTTGGAAATACAACTGAAGCTGCGGGGCTAGCTCTGCAGAGAAAGCCTTAAAAACTTCAATGGGAAGCCCATCTGGACCGGCTGCCTTTCCCCCTGCCAGGGAGGAAATTGCTTGATGTATCTCTCCTACTGAAAAGGCAGCATCTAGCCTATCCGCGGCCTCTCTGTCCAAGATGGGTCTCTGCAGCTCAGCAACTAACTCCGCAAACCCCCCCTTCGTGAAGTCTACCTCGGAAGTATAGAGATCCCTATAGAAAGATTCAAACGCCTCTGCAATCGCTGCGTCCGTAACTAGAAGGCTCTGATTGTGGGGGTCTCGTATAGCAGCTATCCGACCCGCCGCCCTGCGGGCTCTCAATGTATTTGCTAACAGTTTCCCTGCCTTATTGCTTTCCCAGTAATACGTGCCGTTCTGCACTTTTATACTACGCGACGCCTCATCAGATATCAACTGGTTATATTGATAACACAGGAGCTGCAATTCCAACAAAATGCAGGGGTCTGAGCGGCGGTAAAGGACACGCTTCCCCGCCTTTATTTGTGCCTCTAAATCTCGCAGCTGAGCCTTGGCCTGCTTTTGTTGCCTAATACTATAACTTGTAATAGCTGCTCTAATGGAAGCTTTAAAGCCTTCCCACCAGGCCCAGCCGGTAGTATCCTGCAATCGGTTAAACTGGAAATACTCCAGAATCGCCGACCGCATTGTTGACCTAAACTCTTCCGCCTCCAAAAGGCCCCTATCAAAAAAACATCTCCCTAAGGAAGTATCCGGAGCATCCGCCCCCAGCAACATGGATATGGCAGCATGGTCAGAGATATGCATCGCGTGGATCTTAGACTCTACGATTGTAGGAATCAATGCCTTAGAGACCAGCAGCAAATCTATGCGCGAGGAGGTCTTATGCGGGGGAGAAAAAAAAGGTAAACTCATGGTCAGACGGATGCTGCAGCCTCCAAACGTCGACCAGCCCAGCCTCCTGTAATAGGGACTGGAGGATTGCATGTGCCCTTAAGGGCTTCACCATTCTCCCCGGGGCCCTGTCTAAAAGAGGATCTAACACGAGGTTAAAATCACCCCCCAGAATTATCGGCATGGATGAAATAGCAAAAATCTCTTCCGCAATAGCACTGAAAAAATCCGGGCTATCCACATTGGGAGCGTATATATTAAAAAAACCTCTCTCTACCCCCCCTACTTTTAAAAGTACTCTGACCCACCTGCCGTCCGTGTCTGAACGCGTTTGAAGCACCCCCGGTACCAGAGACTTCCACACCAAAATGGCAACCCCGTTATGCTTATGTATCGCGGCCGAATATGCAACGACCGTAAAGGGATGTATACTGAGTTTCAGGGATTCTCTTGAGTCAAGAAACAAGTAATCCACTTTTTCCCGACTCCCATAAAGGAGTATTTTCTTGCATTTGACAGGATTGTTAATCCCCTTGATATTTAGGGAAAGTATCCTAACATTCAACATGGTTACCGCAGTAGAATCCCACCATGTACCGACCCCTAGCCTCCCCATGCTTGCCCCAGACATTGCTAGCCATGCCCCGCCTCAGAGTGATAACCCACAATATGACCCAAAAACAATTACATACCACACCCAACTGCAGTGCCCCCCATACTTCACCCAGCAGCAATATCCCTGGAGACCCTGGGAGGAGTACCCCTTTACCAAAATGCAAAGGTAAGCCCAGGGGATGCAAGATGTGCATGGAGGGACATACAAAATAAACCCCAAACCCTGACACAAATCTGCATTTAACAGACAAACTAAAGCATAGAGGTGTCCGAACACATCTCCCTTCCCCAACCCCCCACCACCTTACAGACGCGCCCGTACAGCCCAACATTACGAGCCAAAACCTGGAACGAGCCCCAGCTCTTTACAGATGGAGAAGATCCCACTGCAGACTGAACCAGAGCCACTTAACCAACCCCCCCGAACAGCAGTCCACCATCAATTACATAACAAGCACCCCTCATTAACACACCAGACTCTCAACACCAGTCCCTCCTTGGTAGGCCTCAGCGGATCTGTAGTTGTTCTTTTTCCTCCAAGAACGCTGCTAAAGCCTCCGGGTCCTCGAAAGTCCTGGTTTGGTTATGCAGGGTCACCCTCATCCGCGCCGGGTAAAACAACCCGAACTTAGCTTGTAGCTGCTGCAAACGCGGCCTCATAGCTAACAGGCCTCTCCGTCTGTCCACGGTATGTTTGGCAAAATCAGGAAAAAAGAGCAACCTGTGACCTTCATATTCCACCGGGGCGCGCGCCCGTGAGGCCTCCATAATCTGCATTACTTGTTGGAACCACAGCACCTTGAGAATAACAGGCCTCTCCCGCTTGCTGTTAAGTTGGGGCTGAGAAGGAACTCTGTGTGCGCGTTCTATCTCAAACGGAAGTGTGAAGGTGAGACGCAACACTTGTGGAATCAGTTTCTGTAGGAAAGCCACCATGTCCCTGCCTTCAGCCCCTTCAGGGATACCAACGATCCACACGTTGTTCCTACGTGCTCTATTATTCCCTTCCTCCAACTCCTTTTGCAGTGTCTTAATTTGTTTCACCTGCCTCTCCAAGAGGCGCAATCGCTCATCATGCGCACCCAACACAGTCTCTGTCTTAACTTGTCTCTGGGTAAGTGCCTCCATAGAGGCTCTCATTGCCTCGACTTCATCCTGAACTGCTGTCAGCGCCTCACCATTTGCCCGCACCATCTCCCTTATGGCTCGCACCTCCGAAAGTAGCTCTTGCAGGGCCTCAGGTTCACACACGGGCGCCATCTTTTGTGGTGAGGGGGGTTCCGCTTTCGAGCGCTTTGCGCTGTTATTCTGCGCATTCGGGAAATCAAGCCGCGTCGGCTTAGAAGCGGACATTTCCTCTAGCTCACAGTCCCCAGCAGTTCGCTCTCACGCCTCCAAATTTGGGGTACAAGACAGGATACTTCGCCAACCCTCCGGAGCAAACGCTCTATGCAGCCATCTTGCACGACGCTAAGCTCCGCCCCCCCTACTACTTGGCAAGTTCTAACTCTGCACTCATAGCCAGCAGAAAGCGCATATCCAACTCTTCTAAGGCATCATTGGGAGCCAATGTAACTCCTGATGTGACATTAAGGTAGTGTAATAATCCTGGAACTTGGGGAAATTAACCCCACTTTCTCCTTGGGAGCTTACCCAAAAACTCCTCCACCTGTAAGCTGTTATCTCCAACAGATGACTGATACAAATTAGAATCAAATATCTGGAACTGCTGTGTGATGCCCTTTTCAGCTGTAAGAAACTCTCCTTTAGAGTTTCACAATACAGAGATCTTCTGTGCATTAGACTTAGCCTTGAGAAAAATACTAAGGAGCTCACAAATACTTGGCATTCTAGTGAAGGCCCACTGGGCCCTCCTACTGATATCATTACAGTAAAGCTTAGCTCTAAGAAGCTGCTGTAGTGCACTGGGCTCTTCAGACTGGGAATTATGAACAGTGCCTGCAAGGACAGAGGGCTCCTGAACCTATTGGTGCTTTTTGTTGGCAGAATAAGCAATCATTGTCCCTCTCAGATATGCTTTACAAGCATCCAATAATACCGGATAAGATGAATCCCTATTATCATTATGTTCAAGAAAATCTGAAAGATCCTTATTAGCATGGGATGTGACATAGTAGCATAGTAAATGATGGCAGATAAAGGCCAGTATGGTCCATCTAGAAGCTGAGTTAAAACTCCATATTGATTTTCCATTGGAGGTAAAATACAACAATATTCCTAGTGTAAAACAAGTGTGGTCTAAGATTAAGATCGGTGTAATCTCAGAGATTTTGGTAAATCAAGTAGTAATCTATGAGCCCCTTTTACTAACACTTAGCTCGAGCTATCTGCTGCATGGCCCATTTTATTCCTATGGGCTGTGTCTCAGCTCGAGCTAAGTGTTAGTAAAAAGGTCCCTATGAGAGTTTAAGCATTATGTACAGTAGAGAAAAATGTGAAGTCCTTATCAGCTGGGAAGGAGAGGAGACAAGCATCAACAAGCCCAAAATCTCTTATTAGGTTGTGTAAAACTGCCCATGTCAGAGAGGACCTCCATTTACAATCAGAGAGATTAAAATAACCTCCTGATATAAAAGGGGGAGAATCAAGTAGAGCTATATTCACTGCCAGTTCAAAAAAAAATCTGCTAAATCTGTGTTGGGCCCATAAATATTACACAGTAAATATTATTGAATATCAACTGTAAATTTTTATTAGTACCCATCTGCCTTGAGAATCAGATTAAGTTGACAAAATTAATAATCAAGGGACTGGGGAAATAAAACAGCCACCCCATTTTTCTTGCTTACAGCAGGTGAAAATACATGCTTTTTAACCCACTTTGGGCCTGATTACGAGATGCGTGGAAACTGCTAGGTACATATGACCTAGATTGGCCACTGATGGAAACAGTATACTGGGTTTGGTGGACCTTGGTCTGACCCAGTATGGCATATCTTATGTTCTTATGTGCCTTACAAAGCTGCACGTCCTGGTGGGACATGCGGTCCCATGAGCCATCCTGCCCTGATTTCCCCCTCTGGCTCTCCCCACCCGAAGGGGAGATCCAGCGGGGGGTGGGAGGGGGTAGAGTCTGAAATGAGCATGGGCGGGCCGAAGCGGCAGGACTTACAGGGCCAATTCCGGTCATGGCCCTGTACATCCTGCGGGGTCATGGGGGATGTGCTGCTTATTCCACCTCAAAGGCGCAATTGAGGCTGGAAACCCCCCCTACAAAGCCGGGTGCAGAGAGGTCCCCACTGCCTGATCCAGGCCCCGGCTGGCCAGCCATGGGTCGGAAGGAGGGGAAGAGGGGTTTGGCGCCGTGAGAGTGAGGGGAGCCTGTGAGGAGGACATCCCCGCAGGCATGCAGGGACATGATAGGCAGTCCTCGGGTCTGATTCTGTATGTCACAAGAATGTCTTTCTCCCGCGGTACAGATTTGGGATCTAACGGGCCCATCCTGCTCGTGGCCTTCTGGATGACCCGGATGTACCCCTACTAGAATCGGGCTCCACGTCAACTTTGCACTCTCACAAGACCCTAAATGCATTTCTTGCAATAGTGCAATATCAGGTTTATGCTTTTTCAGGTAAACAAAATCTTGAGAAGGATATAGGCAGGTTGGAGTTGGTACAGAGGGTGGCGACTAAAATGGTTAGTGGTCTTCATTAAGAAGCATATGAGGACAAACTTAAAATCTAAATATGTATACTTTAGAGGAAAGACTGGATAGGGGCAATATGATAGAAACATTTAAATACCTCCATGGCATAAACGCACAGGAGGGTCTCTTTCAATTGAAGGCAAGCTCTGCAACAAGAGGACATAAGATGAGAATGAAAGGGGAAAGATTTGGGAGTGATATGTGGAACTATTTCTTTATGGAAAGAGTGGTAGATGCGTGGAATGGTCTCCCAGTGGAAGTGGTGGACACAAGGATAGTATCTGAATTCAAAAAAGCATGGGACAAACACAGAGGTAAAAAGGTAAAAAGTGGACTATTGTAGTGGACATGGAAGGACAGACTAGATAGGCCATATGGTCTTTTTCTGTCATCATGTTTCTCTGTTTATGCATTTTGGGATGATTGACACCTTTGAGATTTAAGAAAACTATATTCAGACTTTTGACAGACACACATTACACTCATACAGACAAAAAGGATATCATCCCCTTTATCATTTTGGTGGCTCTTCCGGGTACCTTTTCTAATTCTGCACCCATTATAATGTCCCCATTAGTCATGAAATCCATCAGGTATTCATCCAAATCTTTTCCTGGCCTTCGATAAACTTGAGTAAGTCCAAAGGTTTTTGAAAGGCAACAGTTTTATTGCAGTAGGCTACCTTGAATGTAGCTGGTGCAAAAAGGCTGTACAGGGCATCAAGGGCCTATAGCCTAGGTTACAATCCAAATTCTTCCACTTTCAGGCCATAGAGGGGATATAATACAGTACTAGCTGTACTTTATTACCACTCCTGAATGGGCTGATATCCTTTGACTAGGTCCTTCATCAGAGAATTTTGGCAAAACTAAAAAGTAATGGGATAGGAGGCAGTGTACTATTGTGGATCGGGAACTGGTTAAAAGATAGAAAACAGAGGGTAGGGCTAAATGGCCAATTTTCTCAATGGATGAAGGTGAATAGTGTCCGCTGCTTTTTGACACATTCATAAATGACCTGGAAAAGGGAATAACGAGTGAGGTTATCAAATTTGCAGATGACACAAAACTATTTAAAGTTGTTAAAACCCATGAGGATTGTGGAAAATTGCAAGAGGATCTTGATAAATTGGAAGACTGAGCATCCAAATGGCAGATGAAATTTAATGTGAACAAGTGCAAAGTTATGCACCTAGGAAAGAACAACCCAAACTATGGTTACACGATGCAAGGATCAACATTAGGAACCACCACCCAGGAAAAAGATTTAGGCATCATCGTGGATAACTGTTAAAGCCCTCCACCCATTGTACAATGGCGGCTAAGAGAGCAAATAGAATGCTAGGTATCATAAGGAAAGGAACAGAAAATGAAACAAAGGCTATAATATCTCTGTATCGTTCCATGGTGTGACCGCACCTTGAATATTGTGTACAATTCTGGTTGCTGTATCTTAAAAAGGATATAGCGTTATTAGAAAAGGTACAGAGAAGAGCCACCAGAATGGTAAAGGGGATGGAAGGATGCTCCTATGAAGAGAGGTTAAAAAGGTTAGGGCTCTTTAACCTGGAAAAGAGATGGCTGAGGGGAGATATGATAGAGGTCTATAAATTAATGAATGGAGTGAAACGGGTAAACGTAGATTGATTGCTTACATTATCAGAATATAGAAAGTCTAGGGGACATGCAATGAAGCTACAGGGTAACCTATTTAAGACTGATAAGAAAAAATATTTTTTCACTCAACGTGTAATCAAACTCTTTAATTTATTACCGGAGGATGTATTAAAAGCTGTAAGTGTAGCTGGGTTTAAAAAGATTTGGACAAGTTCCTGGAGGAAAGGTCCATAAACCATTATTAAAAGGGGCCATGGATATCACTTCTTGACCCAAAACAAGCATTGTGGAATCTGTTTCTTTTGGGGAAACTGCTAGGTACTGTCACGAGGTCAGCCCACTGCCTAGGGCTAAGAGGGCTGGCCTGCCATGATGTCCTTTAATCAGAAAGTGAGACCACACCTTTCTGCTTTCGCAATGCCTCTTGGGAGTTGTAGTCCCTTTTTAGACCTCTGATAAAGGAATAGTTATGAGTCGAGTGTTTAAGGCAAAAATGACAAGAAATGTATTCCCCTCACATTAGGACTTAGTGTAGAACAAAATAGGAGAGTGTCCAGGTGTTTGCTTGAGGATTATTTACAACAAAATAAGGTAGCTGCTTTTCACACTCTGGCTCCAAAACGTGCTGTGCCTTTTCTAAGTAACAAAGATGGGAAAACCAAACAGCTTCTTTTGGCAAAGTAAAACAACTTCTTTTCCTTTGCTGTTTCACAGCTCTTTAACTCAAAGACTTAAGACAGTGACTCGATATCATCGGCTAAGCAAAGCGTGCAATCCATTGGAACTTCAGCTATGTCATTAACATTACAGTCCGTTTGCATATCTTCCAGCTCAGGATTTACTGAGCTTGGCTGCCAGCTGTTACTACTGTGTTTAAGGTAACCTCCCTCTGCAAACTTGGGTGTTTCCCCTGTATACAATTCTAGACAGCAAGGGTTTGAAATACCTGTAGCTGCGGAGCTTCTTCTCTGGCTCTCATCTAATTCCTTCCAGTTATAAGGAAATGCTCTGTGACTCTCCGTTTGTAATTCCTGACTAGAGCCACCCCCTGGCTCTCTGTTCCAGGTAGAGCTTCTTAACCTCCCTGTTTTGGTGCTGGGTCTCCACTTGTGCAAACTCTGAAGCCTTTCCTCAGGCAGTAAGGACTGAAAGGCTCCCTGTTCTCTCTGCCCAGGCTGGTTCCTGGCAACAGGCTATGCCTTCCCACCTTCTAGTCTGCCGGCTTCTCTCCCAGAACTGCAGATAGGTTCTTTGCCAAATCTCCAATTCTCTAGGGTTCCTGAGCCTCTCCTACCACGTCTCTCAGGAGCTCCTTCCTCTTGCTCCCTCTCTGGCTTCCTTCCTTGCTTCTCTTGTTGTTCTCGCTGCCCCTCCTTTGCTCCCAACCAGCGTTTATATTTCTGTTGCCTGAGGCTTGGCTCTGCCTTTCTGAACAAGTGTGAGTGATCAAGCTCCAGGCTTGCTGCTACAACAGAGCTTGTGCGTGTCAGCTCAGCTCCTATCTCCCTCTGTTTGTCTTTCTCTTGTAAACAATGGGCTATGTTTGCTGGCTGACTGTCAGTTTTAAAGGTAACCTTTTCCTTTCTTTCTATTTCCATGGGCTCTATAGGGGCTTCTACATCACAGTACTTATGACCTAGATTGGCCATTGTTGGAAACATGATACTGGGCTTGATAGACCTTGGTCTGACCCAGTATGGCATATCTTATATTCTTATGATTCAGTGCATAGTGAAGACCTAGGAGATTGCTCTCCTTCTGGTTTGCATGCCACAATACAATGCGCTTGATCAACTTTGAAAGTATCATAAAAGAGAAGCTCTGATCATAATGAGAAACACCAGTTTCACCCCTCCCCTCCTACATTTAATCTGAACACCACTTCAATACCCATTAAACCTGAAGTGAAATACCTCGGGGTCACCTTGGACAGCAAGCTGAACCTCCAGTCGCATATAAAAAAAAACACCAAGACCGCCTACCTCAAGATGCGGGTCATCAGACGACTCAAACCACTACTAAGTCACAAACACTTTCAAACTGTTTGTCAAGCAATACTAACCCCCATTTTGGACTACTGCAACCCCATCTACCTTGGACTACCAAAACTCTCTCTCCACCCCCTACAGATGGCACAAAACACCGAGGCCCGGATTATAACAGGATCTTCAAAGCATGATCACATCACCCCCATCTTGAACCATCTCCATTGGCTCCCGATTCACTCCTGCATCAAGTATAAGACTCTACTAAATATTTTTAAAATCAAACATAACTTCTCAGCGAGCAGCCTGAAGTCCTTTATCACCAATGATGCAAGCACCAGACTGAGGAGACGTCGCACAGCAGAAACGATCTCAACCCCCAGGGACTACACCAAGTCTGGTCAATCCACATGTGGAAGAGCCTTTTACTTTGCAGCTCCCGCCTTATGGAACTCGCTCCCGGACCACCTAAGAGCAACTGTAGATATCAAGGACTTTCGGAAAATATTGAAGACCACAATCTATATTGAGCACTATGGAGACACCATATAACATATAACTAGGACCTGTACTCCAGGTGATGTAAAACCCTCTCGCACCGAGGATGTTTCTCCAGGGCCATCTGCCCATGAGGGAAGGGTTAGGACAGCCGTTATAGTTGGTGATTCGATCATTAGGCATGTAGATAGCTGGGTGGCTGGTGGACGTGAGGATCGCCTGGTAACATGCCTGCCTGGTGCGAAGGTAGCGGACCTCACGCGCCACCTAGATAAGGTCTTAGATAGTGCTGGGGAAGAGTCTGCTGTCTTGGTACATGTCGGTACCAATGACATAGGAAAATGTGGTAGGGAGGTTCTGGAGGCTAAATTTAGGCCTTTAGGTAGGAAGTTGAAATCCAGAACTTCCAGGGTAGCGTTCTCCGAAATGCTTCCCGTTCCACGTGCAGCGCCCAAAAGGCAGGCAGAGCTCCGGAGTCTCAATGCGTGGATGAGACAATGGTGCAGAGATGAGGGGTTTGGATTTGTTAGGAACTGGGGAACATTCTGGGGAAAGGAGGGGCTGTTCCGAAGGGATGGGCTTCACCTTAACCAGGATGGAACCAGGCTGCTGGCATTAACCTTTAAAAAGGAGATAGAGCAGCTTTTAAACTAGATAATAGGGCAAAGCTGACAGTCGCCCAAGAGCGGATGGTTCAGAAGAATGTATCCTTGAAGGATACTACCAAAAGCAGAGAGGTTCCAAAAAAGAGTAAAGTAGCCCAAATGCCCTCGAGTATGGAGCAGACAAAGCTTAAAGATCCCACATTACCCATGTCTACCAATAGCCAAATTAATATGAATAAAATACAGTCTCTAAAATGCTTGTATGCAAATGCTAGAAGTCTAAAAAATAAGATGGGAGAGTTAGAATATATAGCACTAAATGAGAGGTTAGATATGATTGGAATATCAGAGACATGGTGGAAGGAGGACAACCAGTGGGACACTGTGATACCTGGGTACAAACTATATCGTAATGATAGAGCTGATCAAATTGGTGGAGGGGTTGCGCTCTATGTTAGAGAGGGCATTGAGTCAGAAAGGATTAAAGTTTTGCAGGAAACAAAATTTGCTGTGGAATCTCTATAGATTGAAATTCCATGTAAAAAGGGGAAGGCGATGGCGGTGGGGGTGTACTATCGACCGCCTGGCCAGAATGAACAAATGGATGATGAAATGCTCAAAGAAATCAAGGAAGCTAACAAAAGTTACAGCGTGGTAATAATAATGGGTGATTTCGATTACCCCGGTATCGACTGGGTCAGTGTCACGGCAGGACATGCTAGGGAGATAAAGTTCCTAGATGAAATAAATGACTGCTTCTTGGAGCAGCTGGTTCATGAACCGACCAGAGGTGAAGCCATATTAGACCTAGTCCTTAGTGGAACACCAGATCTAGTGCAAGAGATAAGGGTGTTGGGATCACTTGACAATAGTGATCATAGCATGATCGCCTTTGATTTAATTAGTGGAGGAGGGATAGTAAGGAAATCCACAGTACGACCTTTTAACTTTCGAAAGGGAGACTATGATAAAATGAGGAAAATAGTTAAGAAAAATCTAAAAGGAGCAGTTGCAAAGGTTAAAGACTTACATCAAGCTTGGGTGTTGTTGAAGAATACTATCTTGGAAGCCCAGACCAGCTGTATTCCACGCTTTAAGAAAAGTGGAAGGAAGTCCAAAAAACTGCCAGCATGGTTTAAAGGTGAGGTCAGAGAGGCTGTTGTTGCCAAGAAAGCATCTTTCAGGAAATGGAAAAAAGAGCCAAACGACGAAACCTGGAAACAGTACAAGCACTGGCAGGTCAAATGCAAGGCATTGATAAAGCAGGCAAAAGGAGAATTTGAGAAGCTTGCTGCAGAAGCAAAAACGCGAAATAAAGATTTTTTCAAGTACATTCATAGCAAAAAACCTGCGGGAGAGTCAGTTGGTCCATTAGATGATAGAGGGGTTAACGGGGCACTAAGAGGTGACAAGGCGATAGCAGAGAGACTGAATGAATTCTTTGCTTCGGTCTTTACTGAGGAAGATGTAGGGATGTTACCTATGACTGAAGTGGTATTTAAAGGTGCGGAAGAATTGAAGGAAATATCGATACATCTGGAAGATGTATTACAACTATTAGATAAACTGAAGAGTAGCAAATCACCTGGGCCAGATGGTATACATCCAAGGGTGTTGAAAGAACTGAAATATGAGAGTGCAGACCTGCTATTAGTAATCTGTGAACTATCATTAAAATCATCTCTAATACCTGAAGATTAGAGGATCGCCAATGTAACACCAATTTTTAAAAAGGGTTCCAGGGGTGATCCGGGAAACTACAGACCAGTGAGCCTCACGTCAGTACCGGGAAAAATGGTAGAAACCATCATAAAGAATAAAATTACTCAGCATGTAGATAGTCATGGCCTAATGGGAGACAGCCAACATGGCTTTAGACAAGGAAGATCTTGTCTTACTAATCTGTTATGTTTTTTTGAAAGTGTGAATAAACAGGTGGACAAAGGTGAGTCGGTTGATATAGTGTATCTAGACTTTCAGAAAGCCTTTGACAAGGTCCCTCATCAGAGACTTTTGGCAAAACTAAAGAGTCATGGGATAGGAGGCAGTGTACTACTGTGGATCAGGAACTGGTTAAAAGATAGAAAGCAGAGGGTTGGGCTAAATGGCCAATTTTTCCAATGAAGAAAGGTGAATAGTGGTGTACCCCAGGGATCTGTGCTGGGTCCGCTGCTTTTTGACATATTCATAAATGACGTGGAAAGAGGAATAACGAGTGAGGTTATCAAATTTGCAGATGACACAAACTATTTAAAGTTGTTAAAACCCAAGAGGATTGTGGAAAATTGCAAGAGGATCTTGATAAATTGGAAGACTGGGCATCAAAATGGCAGATGAAATTTAATGTGGACAAGTGCAAAGTTATGCACCTAGGGAAGAACAACACAAACTATGGTTACACAATGCAAGGTTCCACATTAGGAAACACCACCCAGGTAAAAGATTTAGGCGTCATTGTGGATAACATGTTAAAACCCTCAGCCCAGTGTGCAGCGGCAGCCAAGAGAGGAAATAGAATGCTAGGTATCATAAGGAAAGGAATGGAAAATAAAACAAAAGATATTATAATGCCTCTGTACTGTTCCATGGTGAGACCGTACCTTGAATATTGTGTTCAATTCTGGTCGCCGTATCTTAAAAAGGATATAGCATTATTAGAAAAGGTTCAGAGAAGAGCCACCAAAATGGTAAAGGGGATGGAAGGATACTCCTATGAAGAAAGGCTAAAAAGGTTAGGGCTCTTTAACCTGGAAAAGAGACGGCTGAGGGGAGATATGATAGAAGTCTATAAATTAATGAACGGAGTGGAACGGGTAAACGTAGATCGATTGTTTACGTTATCAGAATATAGAAAGACTAGGGGACATACAATGAAGCTACAGGGTAAACTATTTAAGACTAATAAAAGAAAATATTTTTTCACTCAACGTGTAATCAAACTCTGGAATTTGTTACCGGAGGATGTAGTAAAGGCTGTTAGTGTAGCTGGGTTTAAAAAAGGTTTGGACAAGTTCCTGGAGGAAAGGTCCATAAACCATTATTAAGAAGGGACCCAGGATATCAATGCTTGACCCAGTACAAGCATTGCGGAACCTGTGTCTTTTGGGGAAACTGCTAGGTACGTATGACCTAGATTGGCCACTGTTGGAAACAGGATACTGGGCTTGATGGACCTTGGTCTGACCCAGTATGGCATATCTTATTTTCTTATGTTCTTAAAAAGATATATTCAATTGTTGCACAATGGCTTCTTCGCTTCCTCTATTCCGCTTCCCACCATCTTCTCTTCCCCCCCTCTTAGGAACCCTCCCTTCCGCCCGCCCTCCTCTCCCTTCCTCCCTTACCATAAACCTTACCCAGTACCTCAGATTTGCCTTCTAGCTTACATCAGCAACCACCCTATATATAGAGCAGATTATTTTTTTGTATATAATTACACGACAATCACCCCCATATTTCCACTTTGTATATAGCTTACATATTTGTATATAGTTTTATTGCAATACATAGAACGTCATTGCAATACCACCCGGCATGCCCCTCCCCCCTCGTTTAATGTAACATCTTTGTTTGCTGTAAACCGCTTTGATTTAAGGACAAAGCGGTATAGAAATCATTTTAAATAAAATAAATAAATAAAATTAAGTAGTTGGGGATAATTTGCTCTGAATAGACCCCTGGGTCCTGTCCCTTAACACCCTCAGGTAAACAACGTTATTGTGCCTTCTGTAGTTACTGGTGTCTTCACGTTGCTTGTGCTCCATTATCAATTCTTTTAAGACGTGGGACATGTAATTCAAAAGTATTTTCCACCTTACAGACTTTTTCCTCCATCAGCGCTGCCTGGGCATGAAAGTCCATCAAGCTCTTCGGAATCATCATAATCTTGGACTTAAGAGTTTCTAAAGCTGCTGTGTTGTCAGTGAGCACAGCGTGAATAGCCTTAAGCTCATCTAGTATAGCGTCATTGATCGTCTCATTATGCTGATTAGGGCCTTTTTCTGAGAGAGGATCCAGTTTAGGCCTCCAGCTTACAGGGTTTCAGTGCCATTCACATCCCCAGTCATTCCTCAATAGGACAGGCTTCAGGTGAAATCATATCAACAAAGGAGGAAATAAGAGCTCCCAATCGTGGTAAATGATACTGAATGTTGGTAGGCTGTTCGGGCCCGTCCCTTCTTAGCTAGTAAACAGCACCCCAGAGCAGTACTCCTTTCCAAAAGTGTAAATATCTGCATTCTGCAGCGCATATGAATAAGGTGACCCTTCCTAAAATCACCAGTGGGGGGTAACCGGTGTAACTGGTGCCTAAAACTTAGAAAATGAACTCCTAAATCTCTTACACCATCTATAGAATTCATTCTAAAAATCATTTCAAGTAGTTATTTTTCATTTTTTTGTATTACCATAGTTGTTGTCAAAGAGAAATAGTTACCTTGAGCAGTTTTCACAGTCTAGAACTCCATAAAATGTTTTATTGCTGTTTTCAAAGAAATATTGTGTTTGCTCAGTTATGCAGCTTTGTTTGGAAAGAGCTGCAAAAGATTCCTGATCTTCATAGTCAACTGCAAAAAACAAGAAATCAGTTTAAGAGACAGATGTTTATAGTCAGATCTGCTCCCAGGTCTGATCCAGCAAGCTAATGACTTGTAACTATTCCACATGTTTGACATGGGCAGCTCCTTATTCCTCCTTCCTGCCAAAAAGCCAGACTGATGGCTGTGACATTTCTTTACATTGCAGGCAGAAATGCCAGACTCATCTATTCTTCAAATGGCACAACCCTCTCTTGTCACTTAAGAAAAAAAGGTAGATATTCAGAATTGCCAAAAATACAAATGGAAACCCGTTGTTATACGGAAACCATTTGTGTGTTATTGTAGATCAGACTATACTGTATTATACACACACACACACACAAAAAACAAACAAACAAAAGTATAATAGGCATTTTCTTTTCAATCAGGACTCATTTGCTCCTGGGATTTACAGCTCAAGATGACAAGAAATTGTTGATTCTTCTTCTATCGCCTCTACTCATGTGTTCATTTTGTCAGTTCTGATTCCTCGGCTAAGAGCATGTTTCCAGGCTTATATACTCTAACAGTCACCGGTATTTTATCAGTTGCACTTTATTGTAGAGATCCCCCCATTAACTTTTCCTCCTTTCTAGAACCCCAAGATTAATACACGGGAGACTGACAGGTCTAGTTATTAAAGTGTGTAATGTTAACTTATTAGTAACTAAGTCTCATTGAATAACATGGGACCTGTGTTAAAACAGCACGCGTTAGAGCAACTTGGCAACCAGACCTCCGAAGGAGTTAGAGCTAAAATGGTGCCAATGGAGCATAATATTCATCTCCACTCGCTTGATTAGTAACTCAGAATGACATATTGGGAAAATCAAGAATAAGCAAATTTCATTACAGGTCATTGACTAATTGAAGCTGATGTTTCACTTACCGGCCTCTAGCAAATTTGGAAAAGTTATGCTCCAGAATAACTGCTGCAGTAGAGACCTGCACACACAAAATCCCTGGGTTACTGGGAATTCTCCTCTCTCTGTACATTACTGTTCAATTCTATCAATGCTGACAATCAATTGCATGAAAAATTGGAGACTCCTGAGCTGAAAGTCATTGAAGGATAAGTGCCTGCCATGCCCCTTTCCTCTCCCCCCAGTGACTAAGGAACTATCTCTTTACAGAAAGGGTGGTGGATGCATACAGCAGCCTCCCAGGGGATGTGGAGCCTGAATTCAAGCACAGAAGAGGAAGAGAAAAGGATTGCAGAGCTTAGTGCTTGCTATAGATGAGCAGACTGGAGACCCGCAAACTTTGTAAATGCCGCTCTGCGGTAATATCCTTGGGTGCCCTGATGCCAAGCGGTTAGTATCGGGGCATTCTGGGGCTGAGTAGAGACGGCCTCCATTGCTAACTGGCCAGCAGTGATATGAGCCACTGCCCAGTTAATACGTCATGAGAGTGAGGCACAGGAAACCTGCCCGTTAGCCTCCTGGCAATGTGGTAAACCCGGATATTCAATATCAGGACCAGATGTGACCCCAGCATTGAATCTACAGGTTTAAATTTCCACGCTGATGGCTAGCCACTGGTGCTGAATATTCCCCCCATGAACTTTAGCTGCCATTATGTTCTGTGAATGTAATGGGAGTGCTTATAAACATGCATCGTACAATTCAAGGGTTGTTTTACTTATAATTGGTGGAAAGAACTCAGAATAAAAGCAGATTTAGTTTTAGAATATTCTCCATTTTGTAACCAGATTCAAAAGATAACTGAAGAAACTGAAATTTGTGAAGCAAACATAGATCATAACAAGGGACACCACAGGTGGGTTTTATATCATCACACAATTTGTCTGGGAATTGTGCAATCAATATAAAGAGAGTGTTCATTCCCGAGCAACGAAAGGAGGTCCACTGAATCCATTGAGCTCTGATAACAGACGAGATTGAGTAGAGATAGGGAAAACTCACATGATGAAGAAGGTTTGCACTGAAAGTGGAATTGTCAAAGCTCTTATACTTTCATATTCTTTATAAAAGTAATCAAAATGCAAGAGATCATATCAAATCCCCAAGAGTGTTTGGATAAAAACATGCATATTGCATCAGACCAAGGTCCATCAAGCCCAGTGTCCTGTTTCTGATAGTGGTCAAACCAGGACTTGGACGTAAAGGACTGTGACCAGAATCGACCCTGTACATCCAGATTGTCTGCCCCACCCCCTCTAATCCCCATTGCCGCCCCTGCCCGCCATCGTCCAGGGCTCCCCGCACATCTCCTATGTACATGCAGGGAGCTTTGAGCACGGAATATGGTCCTGGGCATTTAGCAGGGATGGACAGCTGAACGAGACAGATACCATACTGGCAGAGTTTTTCAGGTTTGAAAAAAAAAAACCCCTCTCTTTATTGCCCCTAGGCGTTTAGGCCAGTGGCCTTCCTCAGGAGGTATCTTTAGGGTGCAAACCTCAAGAAAATAAACATCAGCAATTAAAATAAATACATAGCCCCCCAACCTCCAGAAGCTAAAGACCAAACTCAGAAGAGCAGAAAGAAAATGGAGAAAAACCAAAAAAGAGGACGACAAAACGAATTACATATATGAATTGGATGCATACCACACAGAAACAGACAAAGCAAAAAAGGCCTTCCATACAAAGATCATAAACACGTCAATAAACAAACCACGAGAACTCTTCAATATTGTCAAAAAACTGAAAAAAGCGCCCAACCACTCCGACCAACTGCCAAACATCCCACCTGAACTACTAGCACGACATTACAAGCAGCTTCAACAACCACAAAATCCACAACTGAATGCAGAGACAACAGCAAACCAACCCATCACCACAGACAGAGACTGGAACACATTCGAAACAGTCACAAAAGAGGAAATATCATCCACCATCTCTCGACTAAATACCACCACCTCTCCGCTAGACCCCTGTCCTACAGAATGGATAAAGAAAACAAAAGATGACCTTAGAACACCATTAACCAGCATTGTTAATGAATCCCTCAGCCAAGGACGCATGCCAGATCTCCTTAAAACCTCAGTCATCCGACCAACCCTAAAAAAACACAACCTGGATCCCCTCGAACCCACCTCCTACAGACCTATAGCAAGCCTCCCGTTTACTGCCAAACTCATTGAGAAGGTAGTCCAGAGACAGCTCCAAGAACATTTAGATGCCAACAACATATTGGACCCACAACAACATGGTTTTCGTCCACTCCGCGGAGTCGAGACCCTCATGACGTCACTAATGAACACCCTTGTCATAGGAACTCAAGCCAAGCACTCTGGATATGCCATGATCTTCCTAGACATATCAGCTGTCTTCGACACCATCTCCCACAACATCCTCATACACAGACTACAAGCAATCGGCATCAAAGATAACGTACTCCAATGGTTCCGTTCCTACCTGACCAATAGACAACAATTGATCCGCACAAACATATCAACCTCCCCCCCTTCCAGCAACAGCAAGGAGTACCCCAAGGATCCACATTATCTGCCATGCTCTTCAACATCTACCACAAGGAATAACGAAAAACTTTTTCAGCTCTACCCTTCACCTGTGAGTTCAGATTTTAATGATCCAATTACAAAAGACAAAAAACACACTGTTGCAACAAGGTCTCAGACTAACATCAGGCTACTGTTCAGACCGGACTTGCCAGAATGAACTGCCTTAATTGGCATCAACGACCTTACTCTGTTGACAACTTAGTGGTTTTCTTCTTTTTTTCTTTTGTTTTTACTTTTGTTTCAAAAATTTTTATTTCAAAAATTTTTCTAATATATTATAATACTTCAACTTATTTATCAGTCCCATGAATATTGTGCAGTGTACCAGATAGTAGCGCTAATAATCCTACTTCATCTCAATCCACGGCACCTAACGACCCTTGCCCAGCCAACTGGATCAAAGACCTGCGACATGATCTAAGCCAAATCCTATGCAAAATACTGAACCAGTCCTTTCTAACAGGCTCATTCCCCCAGAGTCTTAAACACACCTCTATCAAGCCTCTACTAAAAAACAGTAAGCTTGATCCATCCAAAGCTGAATCATTTAGGCCAATCTCAAGCATCCCCCAGCTTGCAAAAATCATCGAGAAAGCTGCCCAACAACAACTCCAGCATCATATTGACACAGAAGCACCACTAGACAAATCACAGCATGGATTCAGAGAAGCACATGGAGTCGACACAATCCTTACAACCCTATTCAACGATCTGATCACAGGATTAAACAACATCAAACAAGGATTTATTCTCATCTTTTTAGACATTTCTGCCACATTCGATTCTGTGAACCACGATATACTACTGCAACGCCTGAGAGAAAAGGGGATTCGAAGCACAGCACTAGAATGGTGTAGATCCTACCTTTCCAATAGGTGGCAACAAGTTAAAACAGGCCAGGAATCCTCAGAACCATTCCTACAGTCTCAAGGTGTACCACAAGGATCTTCACTATCGGCGTTAATGTTCAATGTTTATATGCAGCCGATATGTGAATTGATCAGATCCTTCAACGTACAATGCCTGGCATACGCTGATGACATCCTCATATACATGCCGTTCAAAACTGACCAACCAGTGTATACTCCAATAACCAACTGCTTTGGAGCAGTAGCTGAATGGCTGCTGACTCAAAACCTAAGAATAAATCATAGCAAAACTGATGTCCTATTTGTCACAAGGAATCTTAAGTTCGTACCTCCTCCGTCGTTGCTGATCAACAACATAGAACTGACGTCCAAACCCACGATCCGATACCTCGGCATAACATTAGATCAACACCTGGATATGACAATGCATGTGAAGAATGTGACAAAGAATATATATCACAAGATCAGAACACTACGTCACCTCCGTCCACTACTGGACTATACTGATTACCGATCAACCTTCCAGGCACTAGTCCTCCCACATCTAGACTTTGCAAACATCATCCTCCATGGGCTCTCTCAATCAACATTAAATCCACTTCGTCTGGCTATGAATACAGCTGCAAGAGTCCTCTCTGGATCACCAAGGTCTGCTCATATAACGCCTATCATGAAAGACCTACACTGGCTACCTCTACAAGCCAGACTCTCATATAAGTCACTAGTCTTGACCTTCAAAGCCATGAATATCTACCCACCAACACCAATCAGAAAACTAATCCATAACACCCCTGAAAATAGAAACAGAAGGACTACAACTATGAACACCTTAATAGTTCCCAAGATGATGACATCATGTACTAAAGCTACATCAAACAGAGCTTTTTCATTATTCGCACCCAGGAACTGGAATATACTTCCCCATGAAATCCGCGGCATCAAAAGCCTATTACAATTCCGCAAAGCTGTAAAGCATCACTTATTCACAAAATACTACCCAGAAGTGACCACAGACACTCACACAGCCAACAGGCCTCCCACCCACACCAAACACTTTAACACCTTTATCCAATCAGAAAATGGTTAGTTCCCACGATATTTCACTTTACCTCTACTGACCCATGCCACCCATGAATTCACGTACAATATCCACTCGAGTTTAAATATGGTATATAATAAAAGCATATTCATAGTATAATGTTGATTGTACATAGTTATATATAATAAAAGCATATTCATAGTATAATGTTGATTGTACATAGTTATCCCTGTTATTCCATGTTATATATTCCCTTGTTCTCTGTAAACTCGATGTTACCTGTACACATTGCAGTATATTTTGTTCATTGTACACCGCACTGATTTTAATAGCGCGGTATATAAGAGATGTTAAATAAATAAATAATAAAACATGTATTTGAAAATCATGTGTTGAAAAATAGCTCTTATCTGGTAACGGATGATATGTCTTCAGTGTTGCTGTTATATTCCAAACGAATGATGTACCCATCCAAACAAATGATGATCCCGACGCAAAACCAAAGCGCTTCAACGTTTCACTATTCGTTTCTTCAGGGGAATGAAGCTCTGGACTTTTAATCGCACTTCTCAATCTACGCGGACTGCAAATAAGACATAATGTAAACTGGTTTCCTTCCTCTAAACTCCATTAGTAAAATTTCACTTCTTTACCAATTCAGAAGGGAGGAGGTTAAAAAACTTAAAGCTAAAAAATTAAAACAAGATTTTGATGATTACACAATGGGTTATGTGTATCCCTGGCTTAATCCCAAGAGATTGAGCAAGTTTCACAAACAACGCAAACGCCATGTGGAGTTTGACGACAGCTCAGAAGAAGGAACTTCAACAGATTCGAGTAAGCGATCACTTCATGGTCTTTCCGATGAAGAAGAGGGTAGAAGAAAACAACAGTCAGTGGATAAGTCCAAATCTCGGGGAACAGCGAGGCAGAAACGTCTCTAATAAGGTTTTAGATACTCCGGTTATTAATATTTCTAACCATTCCCTTTCGCTACAAGAATTGAATGTCTTGAACAAAGGCTTATCATTCGTACCTTCTACTTCATTTGATTTGTTTCAATTCCATGTGGATTTTGAACATCTCCTTAGGAAGTTACATCTTAAAGCCTATTTTGTTGATACCCCTACAACATCATTGCCTTTAGACACTCAAATTAGAGTCCCTTTGCCATTGAAGTCAAAATGGAATCCACCGGAACCGCTTCCATCTCCTTTGGTATTATTTAAAAAGTTGGTTTTAAAGGATGTCATGCGATTGACAAAGACTCAACGAACTATGGTAGCCAATTCTTTGTCACGAAACGAGAGAACAACATGGCGAGATTTGCAAACCCGCACAGATTTAGTCATTAGACGAGCTGACAAAGGGGGTGGCATTGTGGTTATGGATAGACAAGAATATTTGAGTGAAGCACATCAGCAACTTTCAGATTCTACGATGTATACAGTTTCGCAGGATGATCTGACTACACATTTAAGGAACATCATTAATGAGTTAACAGCTCAAGCACTGCATGACAGGTTAATTAGCAAAAAAGAATGGGTTTTTTTGAATCCAGCCAATCCAAATTTGGCCAAATTCTACTTGGTTCCAAAAATACATAAGAGTCTTGTTCGTCCTCCAGGTACACCCATTGTTTCTACCAAGGGTTCGTTATTGGAGCCCTTATCTATGTATTTAGATTCCTTTCTTAGGCCCCTAATACCTCAGATGTCTTCATATGTGAGAGATTCGACTCATTTTTTGCAGCTTCTTTCCCAATATTCACAACTGACGCATATACCTGATATATTGTTAGTGACATTGGATGTAACATCACTATATACAAGTATCCCGCAACGAGAGGCTAATATGATCATTCGGGAAGTTTTTATGAATAGGGGAGACCTATCTGAGCCTCAAAGTTTTTTTAGGAAAATTGTTAGACCTCATTTTAGATGAAAATCATTTCACATTTGAAGGAAAGATTTACCATCAAGTTTCAGGGGTGGCGATGGGCGCTACATGCGCCCCATCTATAGCAAACCTGTACATGGACAGTTTTGAAAAACAGTGGATATTTACACCGAATTTTAATAAACATATTAGGATATGGCACCGTTACATAGATGACGTTTTTATGTTTTGGGAAGGCTCGGAATCAGAACTATGTACTTTTTTAACCTGGCTGAATGGACGAGATGTAAATTTAAAATTTACACATGTATGTGATACTACCAGTATCACTTATTTGGATGTCCGAGTAATAAAGGGACAGGATACTTGGATCACTTCCGTATTTTGCAAACCCATGGATCGTAATTCCCTTTTGCATTATTCTAGTGCTCACCCTCAGAAACTTAAGAATAGTCTACCTTTCTCACAATTTCTTTGTTATCGCAAAAACTGCTCAGAGACATCTGATTATAAGAAACAAGCCAGATCCTTAAAAGAAAAATTTTTGGCTAGAGGATATCCTAATTCAGTTGTGTCTCAAGCATATAAACGGGCATTGTATAATCATCGTGAATCTTTACTTACCAATTTATCAAAACATACCATGGAGGATAGTCATGTGAATTTAATAACTTCATAATCCCCTTACAGTTATAAAATCCAGAAAATTCTACGGAGACACAGTAATATCTTGAAATGCATTCGGGGATTAGAAAAAAAATCCATTCGATGTGTCTGGAGAAGACACCGCAATTTAAAAGAGATCCTTAGCCCGGCAGTGTTACGATCTCCATCTCCAATAACGAATTCTAGTATTAAGGGTCATTTCAAATGCGGAAAGTGTATCATCTGCCATATAACTTTGGAAATTGCTTCGTTTAAATATGGAGATAAAGAATATCTTCTAAAGAGCTATACTACTTGCCAATCTACACACGTGATATATGGGTTTTTTTGTCCATGTAAGCTAATATATGTTGGAAAAACAATCCGTCCCTTTTACGTTTGAATGCAGGAACATCGAAGCAGGCTGAAATGTCAAAGGAGGGAAGCCCCCATGGTAGAACATTGCATTCAATTGAAGCATACTTTCGAAGATCTCCGCTGTTTCTGCATCGAATGTATTTCCACAGGAGCGGGGGAACGATCAAGGGAACAACAGCTTAATTTTCGAGAACAAAAGTGGATATTTACTTTGCAAGCGGTATATCCTACTGGTTTAAATTTCCAAATTGATTGGCATTTATGCTAAGATGAGACACAGCTGAAAAACCTTTTCGGTTCAGCGTAGCTAATTTCCGTGCAATGAAAAAGCCAAGGACAGCTGTACTCCGCATGCGCGGCGTTTTTTAGTAACTGTCAAAAGAATTCTACATGATATTACAGAGAGGTGAGAATATTTTAACACAGCTTCTAACAATACATCTTGAATTGGTAAAGAAGTGAAATTTTACTAATGGAGTTTAGAGGAAGGAAACCAGTTTACATTATGTCTTATTTGCAGTCCGCGTAGATTGAGAAGTGCGATTAAGAGTCCAGAGCTTCCTTCTCCTGAAGAAATGAATAGTGAAACGTTGAAGCCCTTTGGTTTGGCATCGGGATCATCATTTGTTTGGATGGGTACATCATTCGTTTGGAATATAACAGCACTGAAGACATATCATCCGTTACCAGATAAGAGCTATTTTTCAACACATGATTTTCAAATACATGTTGGATTGAGATGAAGTAGGATTATTAGCGCTACTATCTGGTACACTGCACAATATTCATGGGACTGATAAATAAGTTGAAGTATTATAATATATTAGAAAAAATTTTGAAATAAGAAAAATTTTTGAAACAAAAGTAAAAACAAAAGAAAAAAAAGAAGAAAACCACTAAGTTGTCAACAGAGTAAGGTCGTTGATGCCAATTAAGGCAGTTCATTCCGGCAAGTCCAGTCTAAACAGTAGCCTGATGTTAGTCTGAGACCTTGTTGCAACAGTGTGTTTTTTGTCTTTTGTAATTGGATCATTAAAATCTGAACTCACAGGTGAAGGGTAGAGCTGAAAAAGTTTTTCGTTATTCCTTGTGGTAACCCAGGCTCTATAAAGTGACTATATACGATATCTTCAACATCTACCTGCAACCACTCTGCTCAATCATACGCACATACAACATTAACTACCATATCTATGCGGACGACATAATGCTCTATGCTCCAATCACAACATCCAACCCAACCAATAAACACTTATCAGAATGCTTCACCAAGGTATCCAGCTGGCTACAAAAGAACAACCTATTTTTATTTATTTATTACAGTTTCTTATATACCGCACTATTTAGTATCAGCGCGGTTTACATCATAACATAACGACCATAACGACAAGCTGTCAGGTTTTACATCGAACAGGAGTACAAACTTGGATAACAGGGTTAACTATATACATATTGTGATGCCTTCCACCGCTCTCACCGCACTGCCCCTAGGGGTGGCACGGCAGATTGTCTCTGTTTGATCACTTATAGTGCTATTTAGTATAGACACTTGCCTAATGAGAGACGGTGGATCACCTCCTTAATTGTAGTTGTGGTTTGCTTTTGTTAGCAGTCCGAATAGAAGGAGCACAGGACAATTTATAACATAAATTGCTTTTATTTTTATTTTCTGTAAGGAAATCATTCGTGGCAAAATTCCAGAAAGGGAAACACATTCAACTAAAGGTATAGGATTCTTCTCCAAAATGTGCAAGGTGAATTTCTTCCATAAACTTCTCAACCTTGATAGCAGTATTTTCTAGTATTTACAAACGCAGTAGAAATATCTTTGTGCATTACTCACAAACTTTGGCAATATGAAAACTTTACTTTCCTTGCTGACTTCAAGTTTAAAACATCACTCAGAGTGCTACCTCTTAGCTTTTACCACTAGCTTTCTTAGCTGACGTTACAGCAGCAATAAAACTAGCTAGGCTTTCACATGAGGTTTCTCTTATCCACTTGTCTGCTTTCCAAGCATACAATGATATCTGACTCCTGACGTCTTCTTACTTGTTTCATACAGCATAAAGGAAAGGCTTTATACATTAGACACACACAAACTGCAATCCATCGATTCAGCAGAGGACATTGATTTATCAGAGAGACAGTCCACGTCCATTTCTGTTGGGGAATTGTATGGCTCTGAACTTGGGGTAATCTCTGGTTTAACCTGTTGTATGTTCTTCAGAAGCTTACAAAGGTTTCTCCACTTTAGCTCACGGTTCCCCTCTGTAACTGGGTTTGAACCTTTTGCTTTTCTCCCCCTTAATAGTTTCTCATCAGGAAATGCAAAAGCTTCTTGACTAGCAGTAACTCTCCTCCTAACAGGCTTTCTATAATATCTGTGTGGAGGTTCAAGACTAGAACTGCTATATTCTGATTCAGAGGTAAAATCCAGGCTTCTCTGCCGGTTCTTTCTATGCCCACACCCTTTGCACTTGCCTTGTAAGTAGTGGTCAGTCCTTCTGGGCTTAGCAGAATTAACAGCCTTGAAATCCTGCTTCCTTCCCTGGTTTACTGGCCTTTTCCTCTGGCTCCTAGCCTGCAACCGGTCCTGCCTTTGAACAGACCTTCTTTGCAGTCTTTCTGGTGTAAAAGCACATACCGTTTGATCAGTACCTGATTCCTCCTCCCACTCAGCTGATTCTTCAAAGAAACTTTGTCCTCGGGGTTTTGCTAGTTTCCCTTTAGCATTGCAATTTCCTTTGCACCGTCCTGTGCCTAGTCCTCGTGTGTGTGAAGCTCTGGAATCAACTCTCAACTGATTCTCCAGCTCCTGTTCATCTCTCCCCTCACTTCCTGTGTGACGCAGCTTATATGTTCTGTGAACTGTTTGCTTCTCTGACCCCACCCTCTCTCTGCTTGCAGCTGTCCTAGAGGTTGGGTGTGGCTTCAAGCTAACCCTGCTTCTATGTGCCTTAGTTTCATTCTCTCTGTGGGAAATGTGCCTCTGTGATCCCATCCCCCGCTTGTGGGAACAAATCTCAGAGTTTTTTCTACTTTTAAAGGGCTCTGCAGCCTTCACATCATCACATATCCCCCACCTTAAGCAATTGCCAGCTGGCGCACCCATGCGCGCACAGCTGGAAATCCCAACTAATGCTCTTGGGTTATTGTCTGGTCTTGCAGCTACTTTATCGACCCGCTCCTGCCATGGGCGCAAGCTGTCGATGTGGTATGCATGGTACTTCCCCTTCCCTGTCTCCAAGGAATAGTGTAGAGGACCCATCTGTTTTAATACCTTATAAGGGCCTTTCGTGGCAGTTCCAAACTTGGAGCTGGCCTTGGTAATTACTAATACCTCATCCCCCATACGTAAGAAATGCGGTCGGGCTCGTCGGGCATAATAAGCCTTCTGACGGGCATGACCATCTTCCTTGGCTAATCTAGGTACCAGTTCGGCTATAACTGGCCTTAGGGGTGCCCTCGGTGGACGACTTGCTGCGCCCCCCTGACAAACCGTGCAAGACGCACAATATCTCGCCGTTTCCGTATATACCCCTGGCCAATAGAACCTAGCCAATACGTGCTCTAGGGTGTTTTGCGCCCCTTTATGCACTCTTCCCGCGTATCCATGTGCTATCCCTAACACCATGCTCCTAAGAGCTTGAGGTATCACTAATTGTTTCTTTGTGCCCCCTAGGCGGATATCTGTACTTTCCCTGTACAAGATATTGTCCTCTAATAGAAATCTTGGTAGGGTCTCCGATCCCTTCGTAGCGTACTCATACGCTCGACGGAGAGCAGGATCGGCCCTCTGCTCCGCAGGGAATGAAGGAAATTTTTCCTTTAATTCAGCAGGAACCCAGGGTAGTTCCTGTCCTGTCATTATTTTAACCCTATTTTGTGCCCGGGTCCTCCTCTCCCTTCTCCTTTCAGGTTTCCCTTTCCTAGGAGTGTCTTTGGCCTGAGTAAGCAGGTCTTCCTGGAAAGATGTTCCTGGCACTGGGTCTACTTGTGAACCAACTTCTTCTCCTAAGGGCTTATCCCCTGTACGGGTAGTGATCATACCCATTCTTTCGGCTAGTCTGGGGTCAACTACCTTGCCTACCTCGGGTAAGGTCTTCTCCCTGACTGTGGTATTCATAACAGCCCTATTCTTAGCTAGCATGGGGTCAGCTACCTTGCCTACCTTGGGCAAGGTCTTCTCCTCAGCTAAATCAATTTGCGGAAAGGTAGCGAGTGGGTAGTTTTCCACCTGCAACTCCTTAGCCAGACCTTTCCGAAATTGTGGCCAATCTCGGCCTAAGACTACTTCGTGTGGAAGCCTTGGTACAATGGCCACTTGCATTTGTTTCTTGAGACCCACTCCCTCTATAACCACCGGGTGTACAGGGTAGGTAGAGGCTGCGCCATGGACGCACCGGATCCGAATATGATCCCCAGAGCTTGGCAGCGAGGGTTTTTCTTTTGCCTCTATCTGTTGCCAGAGCTTCCGGGAGATCATAGACTGATTCGCCCCTGAATCTAAGAGTGCCTCAGTTGGTATTCCTTCTACCTCCACCCTCAGTAGGAATCCCTCCCCTGTATCTCGGTGCTGGGTAGTGATTAAAGCCTTCCTGGCCTTGCAGTCCCTTTTCACGTGCCCCACTTCTCCACACGAAAAACACTTTCTTAACACATTTCTCTTATACAGTTTCACATTACTATCTGCAAATTCATCCAGCTTAGCTTTCCTTTCTAGTAACTCCACTTTGTTTTTAAAGATGCCTTCTTTCTCCAGGCTCAACTTATTGGCCTCCAGAAAGCGGTCTGTTAAAGCAATTGCTTCTTGCGTGTTCTTACAGCTTTGGAGTACTAGAAAGGTATGCACGCTGCTCGGTACTGCTTCCATGAACTGTTCAAGAATTATTGTGTCTAAGACAGACTCTATATCTTTACCTTCAGGCATCAACCATTTATAAGCCAAATTCTTTACGCGGTAATATAATGCCTGAGGTGTTTCCTCTGACCTCAATTTACATGACCGTAGCTGCCTACGGTAGACCGCTGGATTTAGACCCAAACGATCCTTTACCGCTTGTTTTACATCTTCATAGCTTGTAACTAAACTAGCAGGCATGGCACGGTGAGCTGCTAAGGCTTCGCCTGTAAGCGAGGCAGCAAATCTTAGCGCCCACTGTTCTTTAGGCCATTTTGCTAGAATAGCTATACGCTCAAAAGACTCAATGTAGTCGTCTACATCGTCATCCTTTGTTAGACGACCTCCTGCAAAAATCCCAGTCCCTGACCAGTCCCAGTCCCGACAATCTGCCCTTGCACCTGGCATAGTCCTGGCAGCATCGTCCTTTTTTCCTTGGGCCTCAAGCCAACTGGACATTGCTTGTATAACCGGTGCTTGTTGTGATTGGAACAGCGCCTTCGCCTGTTCCAGGCTCCTCGTGGACAACTCTTGATGTTGGGCTATCTGATCAGCCGCCCAGTCCAAGATGTCTCGAGACTCCATCTTCTTTCCTGTAAAAAAAAACAGAAACAAAGCACCAAGTGCGGAACCTTCCACTTCACCCTTGTCTTGGTGATTATCCCAACAGCCACCCTCTTACACCAGTGCTTATCCGGTCCAACCCTCCAGCCTACGGGTTACCTTATACTGGTGCAGAGTCTCACTTCATCAACTCCGTTGCCCTGGACTCGGGTTCCAGTGGTCACTCCGGCTTTCCTTCCGCTCCGCAGACCTTGGAAGTTGATACAGCTGCTCTAGGATTCTCTTTCCTGTGTTTGTAGATGACCTCTCCGTTGTCACGTGACTCCAAACGAAAAATCCAACACACTACGCCACCTGTGATGCCTTCCACCGCTCTCACCGCACTGCCCCTAGGGGTGGCACGGCAGATTGTCTCTGTTTGATCACTTATAGTGCTATTTAGTATAGACACTTGCCTAATGAGAGACGGTGGATCACCTCCTTAATTGTAGTTGTGGTTTGCTTTTGTTAGCAGTCCGAATAGAAGGAGCACAGGACAATTTATAACATAAATTGCTTTTATTTTTATTTTCTGTAAGGAAATCATTCGTGGCAAAATTCCAGAAAGGGAAAACACATTCAACTAAAGGTATAGGATTCTTCTCCAAAATGTGCAAGGTGAATTTCTTCCATAAACTTCTCAACCTTGATAGCAGTATTTTCTAGTATTTACAAACGCAGTAGAAATATCTTTGTGCATTACTCACAAACTTTGGCAATATGAAAACTTTACTTTCCTTGCTGACTTCAAGTTTAAAACATCACTCAGAGTGCTACCTCTTAGCTTTTACCACTAGCTTTCTTAGCTGACGTTACAGCAGCAATAAAACTAGCTAGGCTTTCACATGAGGTTTCTCTTATCCACTTGTCTGCTTTCCAAGCATACAATGATATCTGACTCCTGACGTCTTCTTACTTGTTTCATACAGCATAAAGGAAAGGCTTTATACATTAGACACACACAAACTGCAATCCATCGATTCAGCAGAGGACATTGATTTATCAGAGAGACAGTCCACGTCCATTTCTGTTGGGGAATTGTATGGCTCTGAACTTGGGGTAATCTCTGGTTTAAACCTGTTGTATGTTCTTCAGAAGCTTACAAAGGTTTCTCCACTTTAGCTCACGGTTCCCCTCTGTAACTGGGTTTGAACCTTTTGCTTTTCTCCCCCTTAATAGTTTCTCATCAGGAAATGCAAAAGCTTCTTGACTAGCAGTAACTCTCCTCCTAACAGGCTTTCTATAATATCTGTGTGGAGGTTCAAGACTAGAACTGCTATATTCTGATTCAGAGGTAAAATCCAGGCTTCTCTGCCGGTTCTTTCTATGCCCACACCCTTTGCACTTGCCTTGTAAGTAGTGGTCAGTCCTTCTGGGCTTAGCAGAATTAACAGCCTTGAAATCCTGCTTCCTTCCCTGGTTTACTGGCCTTTTCCTCTGGCTCCTAGCCTGCAACCGGTCCTGCCTTTGAACAGACCTTCTTTGCAGTCTTTCTGGTGTAAAAGCACATACCGTTTGATCAGTACCTGATTCCTCCTCCCACTCAGCTGATTCTTCAAAGAAACTTTGTCCTCGGGGTTTTGCTAGTTTCCCTTTAGCATTGCAATTTCCTTTGCACCGTCCTGTGCCTAGTCCTCGTGTGTGTGAAGCTCTGGAATCAACTCTCAACTGATTCTCCAGCTCCTGTTCATCTCTCCCCTCACTTCCTGTGTGACGCAGCTTATATGTTCTGTGAACTGTTTGCTTCTCTGACCCCACCCTCTCTCTGCTTGCAGCTGTCCTAGAGGTTGGGTGTGGCTTCAAGCTAACCCTGCTTCTATGTGCCTTAGTTTCATTCTCTCTGTGGGAAATGTGCCTCTGTGATCCCATCCCCCGCTTGTGGGAACAAATCTCAGAGTTTTTTCTACTTTTAAAGGGCTCTGCAGCCTTCACATCATCACAATATCCATCAACATAAAGAAAACTATAAAGAAAAGAAAACTATATACCTATCCATCAACATAAAGAAAACTGAAACCCTCATAGTAACAAAGGACCCAGATTTCACACCACCTCAAAACCTCGACATTGGGACCACAAAAATACAAATACAACTACAAATAAGATACCTAGGAATCATCATAGACCAAGCACTCACACTCATTCAACAGATCAAAAAAACCAACGCAACAATCTACCACAAGGCTAAAACAGTACAACGCCTCAGACCTCTCCTTGAACCACAGGACTTCAGAACAGTGATACGAGCCTTGACATTCCCCCACCTGGACTACTGCAATATAATATACTATGGACTTCCAGCCACTCATACCAACCCACTTCAAACTGCCTTAAACACCACAGTAAGAATTATCAAGAATGCAAAAAAACAGGACTACATCACCCCAGTCCTGAGGGAGCTACACATACTCCCTCTAGAAGCAAGAATCAAATACAAATCCGCCCTACTCACCCACAAAGCTCTCTACCAAACTCAAACTTCCCAGCTCCGCACACTACTGCCTCAACCAGCCCACAACAGAACAACCAGACAAACCACCAACAACTCCCTCACCATCTCACACAAAAGAACGAAATACAATCAACGGACCTGCAACAGAGCCTTCGAACTATACGCACCATCCCTCTGGAACTCTCTACCAAATCACATCAGAAGCAACAAAGACCCCTTATCTTTCAGGAAACAACTTAAAACTGCACTATTCCAAGAATTCCTCGGACCAGAAACAAGCACCCACCACTGATTCCCTCCCAACCACCCTATTTCATCCCCCTGAACATATGTCTTATGTAACCTTAACACAATGTCTATGTCCATATCCCAATTCATTGTTAAAATCATTATTGTTGGCCACTTGGTGATGGCCCCAAACCCTTGTAATTGATTATTGAATGTTCCACCGCTTTGACCCGGTGAAAAGCAGGATATAAATACAGCTAAATAAAATAAATAAATAAATAATCAAAAACAATATAGAAATGAAAATAAAAATTAACAATTAAAATCAATAATTAATATAAAACATAGAAATAATGTAAAAACTAGAGAACCAAACCGCTACCATATATATTCACCAAATGATGGGATACAGTATATAGTGCTCTGGATCTATGTACATTAAAACATTAGAAAACACTAAAAACAAGAAAACTACTGAGATGAGGACATAACTGAAAACATGAATATTTCTACTGATACCTTCTCTGTATAGAACTTCCTTTGAATAAAGAACATATATCACTAAAAAAGAATAAAAATCCAAATAAATAATACATAACAAGTAAAATAACCATGTAAATACCATATAAATTCATTAGTGAACAATATACTTTTAAAAAATAAAGCATAAGAAATATGATTATGATACATACATTAGAAACATCTAAAAACATAAAAAGTGCACTAATATGATAAAGTCAATGTATTAATCCCGCAAATAACCAACTGAAAATAAAATACATGATGTGCTTTGAAATGCATAATATTCATAATATAATACAGCTCTGAAGAATAAAAAGGGGGGCACATATATAATGAACCATTTCTTTAAAAAATACATTGGCTATGCCAAAATAAATTGAAAAATCTCATAAAAACCGCAACAGAGGAGGAGCAATGCAACGAAGAAAAGAAGAAGGAAAAAACCTTGGTTATTGTGTAGTAGAAAGGTATTTTACCCAAAAATATGTCAATGAACGATGTGATGTCATTTACTCAGTCTCCAAGGGATTTATAAAAAACATGAAGATAATAACTTACCTACATAAAACCCATAAAAGGGGAAAACTTATTGATGGATTGTCATATATACTAAAATGTCCACATGTTAATCTGTGCTGCACTAGCGTTATAGTAACAAACTAAATGAAAAATTAAAAAGACTGGCCATGGCGGTTATGGTATGATTATATATGGTAGCAGTTTGGTTCTCTAGTTTTTACATTATTTCTATGTTTTATATTAATTATTGATTTTAATTATTAATTTTTATTTTCATTTCTATATTGTTTTTGATTATTTATGTGATTTATTTTAATTGATGTTTATTTTCTTGAGGTTTGCACCCTAAAGATACTCCCTGAGGAAGGCAACCTGCCGAAACGCATAGGGGCAATAAAGAAAGGGTTTTTGTCAAACCTGAAATACTCTGCCAGTTTGGTATCTGTTCCTTTGGTCCCATTGTATTTTACAGATACTTTGTTGCTTTCTTTAGTCTTCATCTGAACGAGACATCCATCCCCACTAAACGCGGCTCGAAATCTACCCCTCTGCCTTTCGAAACAAACCACTAAGTTCTAAAGTCCTTTTTCCTTTAGAGACCTTCTGTGTTGGTCCCATGCTTTCTTGATTTCAGATTGCAATATCCAAACGAGTTATATTACTGTATATACCATCAAGTTAATCTGTACATAGTTCCCCCGGTTGTCCTATTGTTGAAGTTCCCTGTTCAATGTAAAACTCAATGTTACCTTTATGCATTGTAGGATGTTTCTTGTTCAATGTACACCGCACTGATTGTAATAGCGCGGTATAAAATAATTGTTAAATAAATAAATAAATAGATACTGTCCTCGTCTCTACTACTTCCACTGGGAGACTATTCCGCACATCTACCACTCTTTCTGTAAAGAAATATTTCTGCAAATTACTCCTATCTCCTTTCACCTTCATCCTATGCCTCCTCATTGCAGTACTTTCTTTCAGTTGAAAGAGGCTCTCCTCCTGCGCATACTTACAGAACAGCAACCAGCTAATGTACACAAGTAGATAATTGAACAGAAATGATTTATGTGCACAGATAGTGCATAACTTTCCATGACTTCTTATATAGTTACCCCTTAGGAGGGTAATTTTATAAGAGGGTGCTTAATTAAAGCTCATTTGAAGGCACCTATGTTAAGCCTATTTTATAAAAACAAGTCTCTACTTTAAGTAAAATATTAGTCAAAGTGGTGGACATTGTGCCTTAAGGTAGAGACCTTTACACCAGCCCGCCCATATATTTTTCATGTACACTCGTATAGTATTTTATGATCTACGTGCATACTTGCACACTTTGTCCACATTATGTCCAAACTCTACTTATGTGCATGTCCACCAGCAAAGTGCACACAATCATGCAAAAGCCTTTACTTTTATGTTGATCGGTATTTTGTAAGATGTCCCATCCGCATATAGATGCTACCAGTGCAGGCACATGCATTATGCTTAAAGCACATTCCTCCTTATAACATATATCCCCCAACAATGGGCTTTGTGGGTTATATATGTTTGATTGTTGTTAAGTGCTGTCAAGTCGTTGTCGACTCATGGCAAGCCTCTGCATAGTTGTCCTAAATTATGTTTGGCCTTCAGTTAGGCACAGACTGGCACCCGTAGCTTCTGTTATTGTATCGATCCATCTCATTGCTGGCCTTCTAATTTTGCATTGACCTTCTACCTTGCCAAGCATGATGTCTTTCTCTAATGATCTCTCTCTTCGCATGATATGTCCAAAGTATGAAAGTCGGAGTCTTGTCATCTGAGCTTCTAAAGAAAGCTTAGGTTTGATCTTCTCTAGTACTGACTGGTTTGTTCTTCGAGCAGACCATGGTATACACAGTATTTGTCTCCAGCACCATAATTCAAAGGCATCAATTTTCTTCCTATCTTTTTCACTGTTTGATTAGATCAGCAAAAATGAAAAATGGTTAATTATGAACATTCAAGGTCAATAGTGCACTTCATGAGATGCAACCATTCTTTTGGCATTGTTGCTGCTCCAAACTAAGTTGCAGTTTCCTTGGATGCAAGCAATAATGAAATACATAACATAGTAGATAATGGCAGAAAAAGACCAGCATGGTCCATATAGTCTGCCAAGATAGCTAGAGTAGTTGTACCTGCCGCTCCATGCTGGTCACCCCTCTCTAAGTTTGTTTTGATTCCATAATCTTGCTATATATCAATCCACTGTGTCGGCCCCATGCCATTTTCAATTCCGTCACCATTTTTGCCCTTTCCACCTCCATCAGGAGGACATAATTACCCCTGTTGAAACCCAAGTTGTAATACCTGTTCATTGTAAAGCTTCAATGTATGTTCAGTCCGCATTGTACGCAAAAATGTTGCTTGTAAACCGCACTGATGCAAAATAGCATGGTACAGAAAAGATTTAAATAAATAAATTCCAAGCATCCACCATCCTTTCAATGAAAAATATTTCTTGCTTTTAAGTTTACCTCCTTGCAACTTCATTTTATGCCTTTAGTTTTGCAGCTTCTCTTTCTTAGAGAAAGGTTGGTTCATTAATAACCTTTAAGTATTTAAATGCCTGTATCATATCTCACCTATCCCTCCTCTCCTCTAGCATATATACATATTTAGGTTTTCTAGTCTCTTCTCCTTAGCCTTCTAGTGCAGGCTCCAAATCATTTTGGTCACCTTCCTCTGAACCGTTTCAAGTCTTTTTACATCCTTTGTGAGATATGGTCTCCAAAACTAAACACAATACTTCAAGTGAGACCTCACCAACAACTTGTACAGGGGCATTAATACCTTCTCATTTCTGCTGATTATTACTCTCTGTATGCAACTAGCATCCTTCTGACTTTGGCTATCCTCTTGTCATACTGTTTCGCCACCTTGAGATCCTCAGACACTAGCGGTCCCTCTTGCCCCTTATCACAAATGATTCCTTTGGAATTCCGCATCCCAAGTGCACGATTCTACACTTCTTCATATTAAATCTTAACTGCCAAGCAATAGACTATTCTTCCAGTTTTTGTAGATCTTTCCTCATGTTGTCAATTCCCTCAGAGGAGTCTACTCTGTTGCAAATCTTCATGACATCAGCAAAAAGGCAAACTTTCCCCTTCTATCCCTCAGCATAGAAACATAGAAACACGACAGCAGAAAAAGACCACATGACCTATCTAGCCTGCCCTTCCATATCAACTACAATAGTCCCTTTTTTACCTTCAGAGATCCTCTGTGTTTGTCCCCTGCTTTTTTGAATTCAGATACTGTCCTCATGTCCACCACCTCCACTGGGAGACTATTCCATGCCTCTACCACTCTTTCCGTAAATAAATATTTCCACATATTACTCCTGAGTCTATCCCCTTTCACTCTCATCCTATGTCCCCTTGTAGCACAGCTTGCTTTCAACTGAAAGAGACAATAGGACTCACAAAGACATTGAACAGTACCAGTCCCAGGACTGATTCCTGTGGCACTCCCTACTCACTTTCAATACTTCTAATTGAGTTGCATTTACCACCACCTTCTTTGAACTGCCAGTCAACCAATTTTGGATCCAGTTCACTAGGAGCCATCCTTAGTCTGCTCAGTTTATTGATAAGCCTCCTATGAGGAACAGTATCAAAGGCTTTGCTGAAATCTAGGTATATCACATCCATTGATTGAGTTCTCTGATCACCCTGTCAAAAAACTCAAATTCATTTACATGAGTCCTTTGGTAAAAGCATGTTACCTCAGATCATGCAACCCACTGGATTCCAGAAAAATTATATTATTCTTTCCTTTAGTAGCATCTCCATTACTTTCCCAACCACCGAGGAAAGGCTTACCAGCCTGTAGCTTGTCACCTCTTTCCCATTACCACTGCAAACGTCTGGTTTCATTGCATGCATCTATATGTGCTCTTTATCCAATGCTCTCTGGGGCAGCAGGAAGAGGAAGTGTTGTCAGTCCATTAGTTTTTGAGCTGTTTCCAGCCTTGAAATTTGTTGTCTTAAGAACAATGTAATTCAAAATATAGAATAAGTTTGAAACTGTGTCCTTGACATGAGCCAGTTGGCAGAAACCCATTGGAGTTGGAATTTGTTTAATTGTCTGCATTTATGGTTGGCTAGATATTTTCTTGTTTTTTTTAAAGAATTATATACATACAAAGTGACTGCACTGCGGGTATAAATATCTATGCCTCTCAGGCAAGCAAAATATTCCTGTGCTTTCTCAAGCGAAAGCAACCGTCGTTTGTCATCAAGTAAATGCCAACCCTCCCACCCTTCTATCCCCCCCCCGTCCCTGCAAGATGCCATTGCCCACCCCAGAGAGGAACTCCAGATTATTATACAATAGATCCATCCCCCTCCTCTCCATTAGCACAACCCTTCAAAATCAATTTATTTATTTATTTATTTAGTTATTTTTATATACTGCTGTATTTGAACGTCAAAGCAGTTTACAGATTGAACAATAAGCAGCTCAATATAGCTTTACATCAAACACAAATGCAACTAAGTAACACATAACTAACCTTTTAACATTAACATGGGACGAGGGTACAAGAGGGCAAAATAATAGAGGGTTATGCTGAAACATTGCAACATCATGTGCTCATTGAGCTATCGTGGTTAGCTCTCATTACCGATGTGCTCCATGAAATTGCCACCAACACTTTAATGTCAATAATAGAAACAGGTTCCCTCCCCCTACATCCCCTTCAGCATTCCCACACTTATTCGACCATGATAGACCCCTCAACAAATTTGTCTCCTGTTCCAATTGTGACTGAGGATAAAGGGGGGGATAAAGAACACCACTGTCTCATTCCCCTCCCCAAATTCTGTTGAATACCCCCTATTGACGCTGATGCATACTTTCGGAGATGTGTATAAAGCCCTTATCCACCCATATTTATCTCCAAGCCCTATCTTCCGAAGCACCTAAAAAATGAACCCCCATTCCACCCTGTCAAAAGCTTTTTCTGCATTTTCCCCCTATTAACATGCAGTGCTCTTGATGCTGCTGGACTCCCCAGATCACAATAAGACCTTCCTGTTATCTGAATCCTGTCAGCCAGGAACAAAACCTGTTTAGTCCTGATATATTGGATACAGCAGGTGCTTCTGCAATCGCATGGCTACCTTTCACATTCAGCTGCCCCCCCTCCATAAACTCTCCAGCCCTACCTACCCCTCCCACTCAAGCCTTCAACTCCCCCTTGTTTACATTCTCACTCCCTATCCACCACTTCAGCCCCCTAACAGCTCCCCTCCTTCTAACAAACCACCATCCACCAACCTCCTGACTCACTCCCCCTCCCTTTCCCATCTCCACATTCAGAAAAACACTTGTACCCCCAAAACCAGCCAATGCAGACCTCAATCATCACCGCATAAAAAGGCACAATTAATGTCTTAATTTTGTTTCTGCTTCAGGTGGTCCGCTTTCCCTTGTTTCTTTTCCACTTGTCACCCTTCCCAACCATCTTGCACTGTTGCCATTCCTGAAACTCTCGGCCACTTCTGCCAGTAGTCCTCATATTCCTGCATGCAGACATCTTCCATGGCTTGAATAGTCTCTTCCAATGATGTGGCTCTTTTAGTTGCACTATTAAACGTAAAGGCAATGCCAAACAGGAACAGCCACTGATACTTAATTTTGTCTTTCCTAAATCTCTCAGTCACCACACAAAATTCCGATCACTGTTGCAAGGTTACTGCCGACAAGTCTGCAAATACAACAACCTGATAGCCATGCCACAGGAATCTACTTGCTGCTCTCCTCTGAGCAGCAATTTTCTCTTTCACCACAAAGTTCTGAACACAAGTCACTATGGGTCCAATATTCAAAAGCCATTTAATGGGTTTATAGCCCATTAAACCATGTAAATGCCTTAAATTGGAATATTCAATGGCACTTATATGGTTAGTTTATATAACCTCACTGCCAAAGGGTAAACTCAAACTACCAAGCCCAAACAGATACCCTTAATACCCTAAAGATATTTTACCCAAACCTCAAAAACCTTTCAAATTTCAATAGGGTAAAAATAAGAACTCAGGAAAACCCTTTCCCTTCATCTGGCGAACCTAATCATCATAGGGTTAAGTAGTAGATCTTCACATCGCGGGTCATACCCTCTCAATTTTAATATCCAATTATCACAAAAACTAATTAACCTAACTAATACCTACATCCAAAAAAAGTACTTTTAAGGGATTCTCCATATACTAAAATAACTTAATAATTTATCCATGTCCACATCTTTCACATCTTCAGACTAATGCTGAAATTCTCCAGCAATTAATTTGCTTCCTAAAAAAGAAAGACAAAATACTTTTCAGCGGAGGAATGATATACACCACTTAAATAGCATATAGTTACTTATCTGAATGTTAACAGCAATCGTTTCAGGCAGCTACAATGCTACCATAGAGGTCACAAATAGCTTCAAACGTTACAGCAAACTTTCTCCTATATCTTCTAGGTTCGCCAGATGTAGGGAAAGAGTTTTCCTGAGGTCTTATTTTTACCCTATTGAAATTTGAAAGGTTTTTGAGGTTTGGGTAAAATATCTTTAGGAATATTAGGATTTTGGTGGTATTAAGGGTATCTGCTTGGGCTTGGTACTTATATGGCTAGTGCCATTGAATATTGCCTCCTAACTCCCATATGCTATCCGGTTAGCAGCGGGGCATGTCCGGGGTGGAACAGAGGCAGTGACAAGTGCTAACCAGGTAGCAGCAATACTGCATGCTGCCCAGTTAGCGATCTGTGCCTTAAAGATAAGTGAGGAAAACCCTTGCCTATCTTTAAGGTGCATGCTAACCGGGTAGCATGTAATATCGCTGCTGCCCTGTTAGCTACTGCAGCTTCCAGTGTCTGTGACGATCCACGGATGTTCAATGCCGAGACTGCATATGACCCTGCATTGAATATTCAGGGTCATATGCTGACCCGTAACCCCACATTGAATATCCAGGGTTAAGGGTCAGTGGGCAGGGCTATACACAATAGGAGCACATAATTTGCCCAACCTAATATTGTGCGCTATGTCCAATGGTGTGGATCCCTGCCGCAGTCTCAGTGCTGTTTGTACTCTGTCCAATTTAATGGGCTCCTCCCGGTTTCCAGCCTCATCCCAGTTAGCAAACTCTTAAAGATAGTCACTGCTACAACCTTGCAATCATGGAATTCCGGCAACTCTGGGACCCCCTTAATCTGCACGTTTCTTCTTGATTTTTGATATCCTGTCTTTAACTATATCTCCAGGTATGCCTTCTCCACCAACTGGAGATGTTTGACCACCTTTTCCAACTCGTCCTGCTTACCCTCCAAGTTCTCCTCCACAGATTCCACTCTCCTGCCCAAATCATAAATGTCTTGGCAGAGCTCACCAATACTTTTGGCTAGCTTAAAGTGTACAGTTCCAATTTCTGCTTTATGGCCAGTGAACATCTCATGCAGTTCCACTTTAGAGATCCGAATAACAGCACCCTTTTCCGCCAACAGTTCCACCAGGCAGGAATCCTTCACCGAGTCCTCATGTGGTGGCATAGGCCTCATATTGACATCCGCCCTCCCCTCCTGCCGATATCTTTGGTATGCAAAATTGCACAAATCCATCATCTTTCTTCTGGTTGCTGCCATTAGATTATGACAACTGAGCCTTGCCTCACACTACTGCTGCCTCCAAAGCTGCTCTCTGTTAGGGGGGACTACTATTTAAACACCTTTCAAACCCTTGTCTAATGGAGTGACAGAATCATCCATCCATTCCTGATGATGACATCATTTCCTCTGGTATGTCTATTTATTTAAGAGAGCTCTATTCTGCTCTACTGGATACTAGGTGGATTACAAGTAACATACATAAATTCAACATGTTCATTAGTGCTACCACAGGACATGGACATCATTGATGCAAGAAAACTGTGAAAAAGAAGGCTTGTTAAGGGGCTAAGGTTTGTCCAGGAGCTTGATCTATGAAAAAGAATGACTGTAAGGGCTATGATTGTAAAGAAATCCCTGATTTCCACATACCTTATACCACACATGCACACACATACCATACACACAGAAGAGTACACAGTGTTAACATATATTAACCTATGAACTAAGGCATGTTAAGTCAATTTGGTTGCATTAAAAAGTTCTAACATTATAGGATGTTTTCTTATAATTTCCTTGCTTGATCATCTATGTAGGTTGCAAAATCTTAAAAATAAAAAAAATAAGTAAAAAATAAAAAGTTGCAATGTAAAGATGGCAGCATAGTGGTGCACCTCTGTGTTTCTGCTCTTCTTTGGATGGGGAAAAGGAAGATGAACGCCAGTAAGAAACTCTGTTGTGCTAGCCTTCTGTTCAGGTCCAATGGACCGATATGCTAAAAAGCATGACCAATCACCCTGGTCACTGCTTAGCCTGTATATAGCTTGCGTAGCCTGTATATAGTTACTTAAATGAGCAGCCAAGCTACTGTGTAGCCTGTACATAGTTTCCCCAGTTAATCCAAGTTGCAAAACCTGTTCTCTGTAAGTACAGTACGGGCGCTGCCTGCACTGTACAAATCTGCTGTTGATTGTAAACCAAGCTGATTTTAAAGAGCGCGGTATAGAAAAGACTTTAAATAAATAAAGTGGAGCAGCTCAGGTGGATGACTCAGGAGTGGACCAACTGTATTGATGCTGAGGTCTGAAGGTCTGGCACTCTACTCGGACTTGACAATATCTTTCTCCAGAGGTGTGGTGCCTCCCTCCCCTGCCATGTTTGGCTATACCCCAGAAGACAGTCCCAGAAGCCCTGCGCTGGAAATCAGGGCAGCAGGCTCGCCTGTTGGAGGGGGAGCCGTTGGCATGACTGCTGGTGTGCCATCCTCTGAACAAGAGCTGCATGGAGGAGCTACGGTGAAGGCCCAGGAACTGAAAGAGTGCCAGCTCAGGAACCACTGGGGAATCGGTTGTAGAGAAGGCTGGAGCAGGCTCTGTACCAGGCCCAGATTTGCCCTTTCACTTTATTTCCTCAGAAGTGACCACGGTCCTTTCGCCCAGAAACAATCTAGGAAATGATAACTAAGATAATCATGGTTCTTTCTGCCCAGTCCAAGCACATAATGAGAAAATCACAAGAAAATTCTTCATCGTGTAAAGAAAATCAGCAAAGTAGCTTTTTTACTGACTGTGTGCCATAATGATGGCCTTAAGAGACTAATGTGCCTTTAGTTAAAGAAAATATGGTTATGAGAATTAAGACTGGGAACTTCTAATCTTTCTTTAATTAACTTTCCAAATTCCCTATTATTTGCCCAAGAGAAATGCTCAAGAAATTCCTGATGAAAGTTTTGCAGATTCCTAGTGATTCTATTCCCCCATTTCAAAAGTTTACTATCTACCTGTGGGGAAGAAGGCTGTTTCAAGAGATGCATCGGCTAGATGTTACTGCCATGTTGGAAACTTCGATGATGGAAGAGGTGGTGTTGGCTACTTTACTGGTGATTTGGGCTCTCAATTTGGATAGAGACTGGGTTAAATATTTTTCCTGATATTGTCAGTGAAATACAAAAAAAATGGAGTTCTGTAATTGGGAGTTTTCCTGAAAGTGCATGATCAAATATCAATCTGTCAGGTATCAATTTTTCAACCACAAGATCTGGCCTCATTTATTAATGCTAGAACGTTAACTGAGCCCCTACCAGCTCTTTCAGAAACGCAGACGCCAGAAGTGCTGCTTAATTTGTACTGTCTGCAGCTGTCTTTACTATTTCTTTTCTTAAAGGCTACTAGTAATTTGCTTGGATTTTTGTATAACTATGCATATATCTTTTTTCTGTACAAACTTTAATTTGATTCATATTGTGAAAATAATTCATAAATAAAAAAGAAAAGTTCTAACGTGTGTCAAAACAAATGTGTCAAATATAGTATATGATGGCAGATAAAGACCAGTAATTATCACCTGGCGAACAGTGTGGAAGTGTTCTTGGCTAAGTAGTGCTTTGATCTGTCTGATAACATGCATCTTGTGATGGGCGTTTTTGGATGTTTTGCCGATATGAGATTGAAGGTTCAGATTGCAATTTGTGCCTGCCATTTCAATTTGTCTAGATTTATTAGCCTAATTTAGGTGCCTAGTGCTGGAAAAAAAAATCAGTGCTAAACTCCTAAAATGTTTCCCACCTTAAATATGCCCCTGTTACCACTCACTTTTTATGTGCCTAAATTTAGGAGTTTAGTAAAATTTTAAGCAAAAATGTAGGCTCTCCGACTTAGTAAATTTTCAAAGAGGCCAATTTAGGAGCATAAGTCTCTGTTAGGAGTTATATCTCATATATCACAATTTAGAAAAGCTTTAAAAACCCACCTTTTTTTACAACACTTCTCTTACATCAATATTTCCCCCCCTCTCACCCCATTATCTCAACTCAGCAATAATAGTTAAATGATGATGTTAGACCGTTCCACCTTGTGATATTTCACTGTATATACCTGCTCTGTTAAATGTTATTTATGACTTGTCTCTATACCCACTCAAGATCTCTAGTCTGATGTAATTGCTTTTATTTAATTATTTATATGCTATTCCCCAGTTAATCCTTGTTTTATTCCCCTGTTACCTGTAACTTGGACAAGTTCTCTAAATCTGAGTGTATTTTGTTTAATGTAAACCGCACTGATGTCGAATAGCGCGGTATATAAGAACTGTTAAATAAATAAATAATGTAGTCTCTAAGACTTGAAGTGATTATGGTTGGTTGAATACAAAGAGACACTGAGTTGCTGGCTTTAGTAAAAATGCTCATGTTCTATATCCTGCCTGGGGACCTTGTGCTGAGAGCCAGAATCATGCATTCATGACCTACATCGTTGAGCATATCAGCAGATCAACAGACAAGTGTCCTTCTGTTTTGGAAGTGCTGCATTTAAATTTAAAGGTATTTATGAAACATCAGTAATGCGATAGTCATGGTTGGTTTGTAGTAAATTAAAATGCTTTTCATAAGCCATTTTGTCTTTATTGATATTAAAACAGATGAAAAGATAAAAGTAACCCAGGTGCCCTTAAGTACAGAGCAGACAGAGCTGAAAGATTCCAAACTGCCCTTGTCATCTGATAACCAGATTAATATGAAGAAAATACAACCTCTAAAATGCCTGTATGCAAATGCTAGAAGTCTAAAAAATAAGATGGGAGTGTTAGAATATATAGCAGTAAATGAGGAGTTAGATATGATTGGTATCTCAGAGATATGGTGGAAGGAGGACAACCAATGGGACACTGTGATACCTGGGTACAAACTATATCAGAATGATAGGGTAGATCAAATTGGTGGAGGGGTTGCGCTCTATGTTAGAGAGGGCATTGATTCATACAGGATGAACATATTGCAGGAAACAAAATTTGCTGTAGAATCTCTATGGATATTTGACTCTGCACTTAAATGGTGCAAGTCGTATCTCTCTGATAGATGGCAACACGTAAGATCAGGAGAGACAACATCAGAACCTTTCCACCAGAGTCAAGGGGTCCCGCAAGGATCATCTCTCTCTGCACTCATGTTTAATATATATATTCAACCTATCTGCGAGATCATCCGGTCCTTCAAGGTGAGCTGTCTGTTGTATGCTGACAATGTTCTCCTATATATGCCATTCACTACTGAGAACCCTGACCTTTCCCCACTGACAGACTGTTTCGATGCAGTATCCAGCTGGCTCCAAACGCAAAATCTTCGGATACAACATAAGAAAACCGAAGTCCTTTTCATCACAAGGAACCCAAATTTCATCACTCCTCCTTACTTGAAGGTCCAAGATGCAGAACCTCTGACCAAACCCTCCATCAGATACCTGGGAGTCACACTTGACCAGCGACTAGACATGAAGACCCATATAAGCAATGTAGCACGAGCCGTATACCATAAAATCCGATCCCTCAGACACCTACGCTCCCTACTTGAACCAGATGACTTCCGGACAGTGTATCAAGCTCTGGTCTTACCACATATCGACTATGCCAACGCAATACTCCATGGTCTACCACAATCCACTTTGCTTTCATTACAGCTAGCAATGAACTCAGCAGCACAAGTTCTCCAGGGCGCTGCCATGACGGAACACATGACACCGATCCTGAAACAATTACACTGGCTCCCTATAAAAGGCAGGATCACATTCAAGACCATACTAATGGCCTTCAAGATCATAAACGGACTCGCCCCATCTTCCTTATCCGATCTCATACTGATAACCCCCCCTAATATATCTAGAAGATCTCATGCCGCCAATAAACTAGTAGTCCCAAAAGAAACGACCAAGTGTTGCCAAAGCACAACGAACAGGGCTTTTAAGCTCGCCGCACCTAAATGATGGAACACCCTTCCACACAGTATCCGTGATATCACCAATCTAACCCAGTTCAGAAAAGCCGTGAAACAATACCTCTTCCTCTTACATTACCCGGATGACAGCACCACTGATCACTCACCATCCAGCTAGGCAAATCTACGCAAATGCCCAATCAATTCGTATTGTACAGATGTAAATAGTTACCCCTGTTTCTTTCCAAGCTCCTATTCCTGTTATTTGTAAACACAAATCAAGTTATTTGAAATGTGTATGTAAAATGTTCCATGTAAACCGCACTGATGGAAAATAGCGCGGTATATAAGAAAATGTAAATAAATAAATAAATAAAATAAAATAAAATAAATAAATTATAACTCATTTTTATTTTGTTATAAACTGCATTATGGTTCTTGCTTTTTCTTTTTCAACACATATTTTGCATCCACTCTAGGTGCAGAGCAGAACCAGGACATTCACCCACAGAACTCAATATTAAAAAAAAAAAATCTGATTCTGATCATGTCATTAACCACCACCACCACCACTATTCTCCATTTCCAGGCATATTGTGAACTAATACAAAACCCTACAACAAAGAGCAAACCTACCATACCAGCACAAACTTCCAAAACTCACATAAGGAGCCCATCCAAAAAAAGCGTCACTGTAAATACTACAGTGGGCCCTGGAACATCCATAGACCTATTTGAAAAGTTGAACAAGTCAAATTACTACAGTAGAGTATAGATCTTTATGTACAAACGCCATGTTAACAGAACACCTGACCTCAGTCACATACTCAATAATGACCTTCACCAAATACAGAATTAAGTAACCACAATCTAAAGTAAAAATAAAAATATGTAGACAAAATTTAAACTGAAACCACAAGAAACCAGTCGACATGCAGTGCAACATCAGATAAGTAAAAGATGCAGTTCCCCAATACTGTGTAAAATATAAAAATAGCACAAAGTCCAATCACTAAAATTAAAAAAAATTCTTTTTTCTACCTTTGTTGTCTGACCATTTTATTCTCTGATCATGCTGGTCCCGATCTAAGGCTTCTGCTTTCCTGTCTTCTCTTAGCTCTCTTTCTGTGGTCTATGGTCCATGGTCCATCTGCCATTTCTTATCTCTTCTTTTGTTTTCTTCATTTCCTTCCATCAGCCCATTTCCAGTTCCAGTAACCCTCCCCAGTATCAGCCCTCTTTCCAGTCCTCCCCTCCCAGTGCCTTCCAATGTCAACCGCCTCACATTCCCACGACTGCCACTGGTGTCCATTTCCTTCCAGTGCCCCTCCTTCCCCACTGTCCAGCCCCTTCTAGTCCAAATACCATCCCAGGTATCAGCTCAGGTCCACTCTGTGCCAACCCCCCCCCAGTTAGCTCTCTTCCAGCCTCCTTCCCATTACCTAGCCACCTACCACTCCAATCCCCAAGTGTCAGCTCCCTTCCAGTCCCCCTTCAGTACATCCCAGGTGTCAACTCCTGTCCAGCCTCCTCCTTCCCCTGGCAGACCCTTCTCAGTATCCCTTCCATTCCTATTCTACCATCCCCCCCCCCCCGCATCAGCCCATTTGTAGCCCTAGCCCCTAGTTTTCTTCCAGGGCCAGCAGCACTCTCCTCCCCACCCACATTAGTACATTTCCTGTCCCAGACCATTTCCAGTCCTATCTCCCCTTATCAGCCCATTACCAGTACTAACTCTTTTCCAGTGCTAGCCCCCCATCTGTCCATTACCAGTCAACCCCCCCCAATAAGTCCATTTTCAGTACTAGCCCACCAATCAGCCCATTTCCAGGCCTAACCCCACCAATCAGTCCATTTCCAATTCTAACCCCCCATCAGCCCATTTCCAGTTCTAACTCCCCCCATAGTCCATTTCCAGTCCTATCCCCCCCGATCATCTATTTCCAGCCCTAACCCCCCCCCATCAGCCTATTTTCAGTTCTAACCCCCCCATCAGTCTATTTCCAGTCCTAGCCCCCCCATAGCCCATTACCAGTCCTAAACCCCCATCAGCCCATTTCCAGTCCTAACCCCTCCCCCAATAGCCTATTACCAGTCCTAGCCCCCCTCCCGATCAGCCCATTTCGAGTTCTAAACCCCCATCAGCCCATTTCCAGTTCTAACCCCCCATCAGCCCATTTCCAGTCCTAGCCACCCCATAGCTCCAGTTCCAGTTCTAACCTCCCCCTCATAGCCCATTATCAGTCCTATCCCCCCCATCGCCCATTACCCGTTCTAACCCCCCCCAATCAGCCCATTACCAGTCCTAGCCCCCCCCCCCAGCCCAGGGAAATTGAAAACACTTTAACAAACACTTCTGGCACAAGACGCAGCTGCTGCTGCAGCCGCAGCAGAATGAAGAGCCCCGCGACCATGGCCCCTGCCTCCCCGGAGAGCTGTGCCAGGCAGTGTTTCCCCTCCACGTGGGCTCAGCTTTAACAGAGCCGCGCAAAAGGGAAACACTCTCCCTTCGCGTGGCTCTGCAAAAGCTGAGCCAGCACAGAGGGAAAATGGGCACGGCTCTCTGGGGAGGCGGCAGCTGCAGCCGCAGCCATGGGGCTCTTCATTCTGCCGCTGCTGTGGCTGCAGCGGCAGCTGCTTCTTGTGCTGGAGGTGGTTTTTTTTATTTTTATTTTGAAGGCCGAGTGAGGCAGTCTTTTTGGAGACAATTTTGCCGCCCCCAAAAAGTTGCCGCCTGAGACTACCGCTTCATTATAGAGCTGCCCCTGTCCTTCCCCATCCCCTTTCTCTTCCTCCCTTCCCCTTCCCCTCCCCTTTTTTTCTTTTTCTCTCTCTTTCTTTCTCTCTCTCCCCCTCCCCCCTCCCCTCATCTGTCTTCCCTTCTTCCCTTTCCATTTCCCAAAACACAGTCTGGGGGGTCCCCCTATACTCCACTTCCCTCCAACCCCCCCCCCCCCAAATCATTACACCTCTTCTAAAGAGCCTTCCAGCTCCCAAAAGCCATCCTGGGCCTACCTGATGGAATCCATGTGGTCTAGGGATCACGCTGCTATATATATGGACAAATGACAAAAGCCCTATATGAAAGCTTGACCCCCCTAGCAGCAGTACTACAAGATTACCACTAGGGGTCACAGGCAACATTTTGAACCCGGTGGCAGCCTTGGCAGGAGCGAATGGGGATTGATCTTGCTCAGCTCCCCAGAGACCACCATAGATTCCATCAAGTGGCTTATGGGAGGTGGGGGATCTTCAAGGGAGGTATTATGTTTGGTGACCCAGTGGAGGTGAGGGTCCTTGGGGGAGGGAGAGTGTTTGCTTATGGGAGGGGGGGAGGGAAAGGGACACTTGGATCATGTTTCCTTGGGTCTTGACTTTTTTAAGATGGCAGCCAGAAGCACAGGGCACTGTTATTTTTCCAAGAATAACGTACTTTGCTCAAGCTGTGTCATTCAATTTATGTCTCATTATTAGGCAATGTGTCTTGTGGCAAACTAATGTGCTTTATGGTAAAATAATACATGACTTTGCCTTTTGACACACGTTAGTAACTACTTCCCAAAATTTGAAAAACAAAACACTGAAAATGCATAGCTTCTTTGCAATTCTGAAATGGTTCAAATTTTCTATTTTTTTGGAGAACTCACAGATTTGCCATTAAACATTCTTTGAATGATTCCTACATTTCTACTCGATGCTCTAGTCATATGGTTGGACTAACAATTTGGATATGACATTGTAGATGGAAGCAGTGATATTCTAAGAAAAGACTTCCACAATCATTGGAACTTACCATGCAACAGCAGAAGTCCACCAGCCCAAGTTTAAAATATCTGCTATTGTAGGCTAGAAGAGAGGAAATGGAACAGCACCATGAGCATGTGTCCAAATCAATGGTACATTGTCATGTTTGAACTCTATGAATCTAGTGCAGACACCTACCACGTACACAGAGCGTGGCCCGGCATCTTGTGTTGGTTCTCTGCCAGGTTCACACACTGACTGGTAGTCATAGGATTTGTTAAAAGCATACAGGGAAGCATCAATGAGTTTTCGCATCAGGCTGGGGTCAATCTCTCCAAAGAATTGTCCAATCTAAGATAGAAAAGTAACTACTGTGGGTTAAAATACTTGAAGGTGCTGTTTTAAACACACATGTAGGCTTGACATCAAACAAGTTCATGTAGTTTAAGTAACATCAAAAACACTCTGGATAGTAGCTGCTAGACGTATTAAAAAGTAGGGGAGAATATTCATTCTGAAGTGAAATGAAAACACAACAAAACTTATGCTTTTTAATTTGTTCCAAAATGAACTGTAAACCCCCCCGAGAAATTCCTTCTTTATTTTTTAGTTTTGTTTTCAGCAAATGTTATTTGCAAATAACAAATGCTAAAAAAATCCTATTAGCAAAACTTAAAAATAAACAAACAAAACCTAAGGCGGGCATATTCAAAAGAATTAACATGGTTAGCAGACCCGATAACCATACTAATTCTGGTGAACGTGACAGTCAGTGGCAGTTAGCAGTTTTATGCACTAAATAACCTCTCCTAATGACACTGCCCGCCCAATGCGAACTGTGCAGCACCAAGGTGTTCTGGCAGCAGAGCGGGAGTTAACCAGTCAGGTTAACGTAAACTGGCTAAGTTTAGGCACATAAAAGGCTGGCCTAACTTTAGCCAGTTTAGTTATCTGGCCAGTGGTTCGATATTGCTGCTGCCCAGTTAACTAAAGTGCAGCTAGCCAAACCAGATATTCGGTACCAGTGACCAGATACGAGCCCAGAATGGAATATCCAGGTCTAATTTTAAATAGTGACAGCCAAACACTTTAGAAGCATTGGCCACTGCCACTGATGAATATCAGCTTCTAAGAAAACAAATCAAAGCAGTCAGTGTGCACACCCCTACGAAAAGTAGTGTGAGCCTAGTATTTGTGGTGCAATCATTAGCCCCCTATTCTTCCATCTGATGAAGGGAACTATACAGTCTTCAAAGAACGGTGACTATAATCTTTTCAGGTCAGGTCACTAATGTGACGAATGTGTATTATTTGCCATAAGACCTATTGCCTAAAATGTGCCCTGTGGCCACTAATGCAAGTTAGCAGCAAGCATTACACGTTAAATGTGAGTAAAGGACTATTTTTATTTATTCAAAAATCACGTCACAATCTACTAAAGTTTCCAGTTCCTTAATGTGTGTATAGCCCGTACTCTCATCACAAATTTTATAATTATAATTACGCTACTAGAAAGTATGAAATCTTAGTAACTCATATGGAGAAATGCCTAATATAGGCCAGCTTTCTTGAAACCACAACTCATTTCCATTTAATAGCATTTCAGTCCCATTATTACGTTTTCTCTTGGCATAAGAGCTCGTTGGAAGCAAAGCTTCTGTTAAAGCCTTTCTGCCTGCTAATTGGACTAATTAATTTATGAAGAACTTGGTTTCTCAGAAAGACTTCTGCTCTCTTGTGTCTATGACAAAAATCCAGAGTTCACAGCCCCTTGGCCAGAGAAGAAAACAGAAGTGAAATGATCACCTGACATACTTTTTAAAGCGTGCTTAGTACGTGGTTTTTCTTCCTCAAGAAGGTAAGCGTTTGGAAGCATTTGAGTTGAAACCTGACAAAGTCTCAGCTTTAAAGCTTTTCTTTAAAAAAAAAAGATTTTGGGTAGAGTCTAATGTTTGCCTTACTATCCAAGTTAAACATGAGCAATTTCTGGCAATGTGTTGAGGTACAAGCCATTGATGCAGTATACTTATCTTCATTTTCCACGTAAATGTTTAATTAAATTGCAGAGTAATAGGTATATCTTTGTTGACCCTACACAATTAAGACTTTTTCATAATGCTAAAGGTTCTCCAAATACTATGGTGACCTCTCTCTCCTCTACTTGGGGGTAGTGGTAATCTATAGAGTAGATGGCTTCAGGTGTCACCTTTGGTTAATTTAATAGTCACCTACCAATGCAATCATTAATAGCAGTCTTCATTCATCCCCTGCTTTTCTTTACTTGCAGGTTTATAGGGGACCATATATTTTTTTCTTCTTAGGGTTATTTAAGAATTCAGAATTGCTTATTGTATGGTCTGTCCTGTTGATCTTGTTCAAGTATGTTTTTATTTGAGTTTATTGTATAAGACTGTTTATAAAAATAAAAAGTACATGGTAATGAGCAGGCATTCAGTCTATAAATCAAAATAATCCCATATATTTCTCAAATGTCTCGACATACTGCAGCATCACCCCTAGCGATAGTACCACAACAGCACCACTAGAGGTCAACCCACACCATTTGGGCCCAGCACCAGAAAGGGCAGGAGCAACAGACCACTAAGGATTGTATCCAGTAGGCACGAGAGGCCAATGGGAAAATGTATTCTGGAGGGATGCTATTCACCTATTCCTTTCTGAACACACAACTAAGACACTTATCCACTCGGTCACCTCCCATCTAGACTATTGCAACCTGCTTCTTGCTGGTCTCCCTCTAAGTCATCTCTCTCTCGTTCAATCTGTTCAACACTCTGCTGTGCAGCTAATCTTCCACCAGCCTCGTCATGCTCATATTACCCCTCTTCTGAAGTCTCTTCATTGACTTCCTATCTGCTTCTGCATCCAGTGCAAACTTCTCCTGCTGACCTATAAGTGCATTCACTCTGCAGCTCCTCACTACCTTTCCTCTTATCTCTCCCTACACCCCTCCTCAGGAACTCCGCTCTTCTGGAAAATTGAATTTTATCTGTTCCCTTCTCTTCTATTGCCAACTCCAGACTTTGCTCCTTATGCCTGGAACAAACTACCTGAGTCTGTACATCAGGTGCCTTCTCTGACCCTTTTCAAACCCAGGCGGAAAACTCACCTCTTCGCTGCCGCTTTCGGATCTTGACTCACCTAATATACTTTGTGTTTACTAGCTGTGTCCCATGTCTACAGCTACTGTGTTTATTTATCTGTTTAAAAGAGCTTGATCCGCTCAGGGATTGTGGAGAGTTGTCTGGTGGACAAGGGATGGGGGTTGGTAATGGAACATAGGTGGACAGGTATTTATTTATTCATTTTATTTTGAAAAATTCTATACCGCAATTTCCGAAGATCAAATGTGGTTTACAGTGAACAACATTTATGAAGAGTGCATGAACATATTCAGTCTTCAATTACATGGAACAGAGAACTATGTACAGGCTTACATGTGTTGCATGCTTAACAGTGGCAGCAACTTAAACATAAAACAAGTACAGTATAACTATTTACAGTTCATCTGTGGATAGGGATGTATTAGGTTAGAGTTGGGAGCTGGTGTGGGAGGGAAGTGTTGTAGGCATATCGTGTTGGTCATGACTGTCGAAATGGTGTGCAAAAGTCTGGAATCACTTGTGAGTTTTGCATTTTTCGTACTAACTTTTTTTTTTTAAATTTTGCGTTAGCCCAACATATTCATTTTTCTACCACGTTAAATGGGATACATTTGGCTATTAGAGTTGACTTCTTTACATTCCTTGCTTCCAATTTAGATACTTTACAGACACTGGGAGATAGCTACTGCGATTTTTGTGGATCCTGCGTCAAAACTGGATCAAGATTATCCAATATGCACACGTTATTTCTGACCAATCAGGAGGCTGGTTTCACTAACCAATCACAATGCAGATATCTAGGCAACAGTGCAGCTATAAAAATGTGCAGAATTTTTGAATTTCATACGCTTTCTGGATCGACCATGAAGATAACTTGGACCCTGACGTTGGAGGAGCGTGTTCTTGTGTCCTTTATGAGTGAGGAAGGATTTTCAAGCCGTCAGATAGCCAGGAAAGTTGGCTGCAGTCAGAGTGCTGTTAGGATTGTACAGAAGAAGAAAAACTGGTTCAGTGGTGGACAAGCCTCGTTCAGGTCGTCCACGTGCATCAACATCACACCAGGACCGCGCACTATGACACATTTCCTTGACTAATCGCAAGTTGACCTCTCCTCAGCTACTTCGAGAGTGGTCAGACAAAAGTGAGGTCAGTATCAGCTCATCAACAGTTCATCGCCGGTGCCTGCAGTTTGGTCTCCGGGGCTGCAAAGCATGGAATAAGCCACTGATGACTGACATACAAAGGCACAACCAGATCGTGTGGGCGAGAAAGCACTCAACCTGGTTGACTGAAATGTGGGAAAAGGTGCTATTCAGCGATGAAAGCACCTTCTGCCTGTTTGGTAACCTATGTGAGGAGATTTCCTGGAGAGGAATGCAAGCCTGAGTGTCTCAACCTCACTGTGAAGCATCCTTTGAAGGTCATGGTCTGGGGCTGCATGGCTGCCAGTGACGTTGGACGTCTTCACATCGTCAATGGAATGGTCAACGGGGCCAAGTACATCACCATACTGCAAAAGTTCATGGTGCCATCAGCACACCAGCTGTTCCTGGCCAGTTCCTGTTCCAAGATGTCAATACACCCTGCCATCGCTCCAGACAGGTGATCAGCTGGAAGCAGCAGAACAACATCAAGTCAGTGGACTGGCCTGCCCAGTTTCCAGATCTGAATCCAGTCGAGAACCTATGGCACAAGGTGGCCTTGGAAATATCCAAGAGGCATCTGACATCAAAGTGTGAGCTGATTGAGTCACTCATTGCAGCTTGGAACCGCATTGTCGCCAACGATCACCTTGTCAGACTGGTTCATTCAATGCTGACAAGGTGCAGTCTGGTGATCAAGAACAAAGGGTGGCCCATCAAATACTGAGCCATCACTGACACATAAAAATGGCCTTCTTCAAGTCCACATACATTAATTTGAAGGAAACCTGGTGTGTGTCCATAATATTTTAAAGCATACTTACAATACTATATCGTTGGCCAAAGATGTACATTTACGCGATTTTCACAGAAAATCTATCAACAGGACAACTATGGGGAACAAACTTCGAAAAATAAGGGGGGGGGGGGTGATGATTCCAGTAGTTTCTTGGTGGTTCAGCATGTGTCGTCGTATTTTTATTTATTTATTTATTTAGTGTACATTTGTATCCCGCTGCTTCCAGCGATCAGCAGCGGTTGCTATACATGGTAAGGGTGGCTGTACCGGCCAGGAATTAGAAGGATATACATTGTGATTGGGAGAGAGAGATAGTACACAGCAAACATAGGGTTACAGATTACAGTTGATCGATGGGAAACACTTCACACAGGATATATTATGTACATATTGACACAAACTGAATGCATTTCTCGTTGTGAGGTTACATGGGGTACAGTGGCTTTCCCACGCATGGTAGACAATTGGTAGTGGGATACAGTGGTAGTGGGGTACAGTGCCTAGGTTACATTGTAATGCGATTGGAAGAGGTGCGTCTTAAGTTTTTTTCTGAAGTCTTTCAAGTCACAGTTTGCATGCAGTTCGCATGGCAGCCGGTTCCAGAGTAGTGGAGCTATAAGTGAGAATGCTCTTTTACTTGTACATGCATTAACATTTCTGATGCACTTTGGGGGACAGAGGGTATTGAGGTTTTCTGTTCTTCTACTCCTGTTGTTGGGTAGATTGGAGATTAGGCTGTTGAGGTGTGAGGGTGCTAAGTTATGAATGAGTTTGAATGTAGTGACTAACATTTTGTATTGAATGCGGGCCGCAATGGGGAGCCAATGTAGCTCAATTAGTACAGGTGTAATGTGCTCAGTGAGGCCTTTTTGCATAATGATTCTGGCAGCAACATTTTGTGCCAATTGCAGAATATTTATAGTTTTCTTTGGCAAGCCTTGCAGTATGGCACTGCAATAGTCTAGATGTGGAATGATGAGTGCTTGTGCGACTGACCTGAAGTCGGCATGATCGAGGATGTTACGTAAGGGCTGCAAGACTCTTAATTTGTGGAAGATGGCCTGATTGGTATTTCGAAGGTGTTTGTCCATATATAGGTTGTTGTCAAGCATCACTCCTAGATATTTTATCTCAGTCTTGATGTTGTAAATGTTATTGTTTATGGTGACCGTTGCTGGGGGCTTGAAGCCCGGTTTCCTGGAGATACACATTTCTTCTGTTTTTTTGTGATTTATGGACATGTTATTTCGTTGCAGCCAGGTTTGTAGCTCAAGTAGGCATTTTTCAAGTTTGTTGAGGTTTGGGTTATTTACGTCGAGTTGTGTATACCATATATCTGCGTATATATGGTAGAAAAATTTCCTATAAACAACTGAAGACACATCTCTTGGAAGAGATGTGTCTTCAGTTGTTTATAGAAAATTTTTCTCTCCTGGATATTTCATAGGTTAGATGGCAGTGCATTCCATAGCACGGGGGCGTAGAGAGGGAAGGACCTCTGGCAGGCATACTGGGTGCTGTTGTGAATTTGTGCTGGCAGGCTAAGTAGGTTATGTGTGGCCTGCCTGCGGGGCATGTAGGAGCTGGGGGTGCTGATCGAACCTTGAAGGTGTTGGGCAATAAGCCTGTTTCGAGCTTTATGTATGATGGTGAGGGCCTTGAATTTAATCCTGGAGGTGATGGGTAGCCAGTGGAGGGATCTTAGAATGGATGTGATGTGGGAGTGCCTAAGTGTTCTGTAGATTGTTCACGCTGCTGTGTTTTGCACGAGCTGTAATTGGTGAATGGTACGTTTAAGTAGTCTGTAGTATATGGAATTACAGTAATCAAGCAGAGGGGTGATTGTGGCCTGGCAGACTGTGCGGAAGTCCTCATGGGTGAGTAGGGGGGACAGATTGCATAGTGTTCTGAGCTTGAAATAGACTTCCTTTGTGATAGTAGGAATGTCCTTGCTCCATCTTCACTCCGGCATTCCATCTGCTCTCCCAGGCGGGATCGAGCACGCCGGAGCAACGCACCACCTCCTGAAGCAAGATTTAAAAGGAGCGCTATCGGGCGCACCCGTGCCAGAGGGCCCTTTGGTGTGGCCCTTAGGTGGGGCCCCCAACACAAGTAGCACCCTCCTGGAGAACTTAAGCAGAACTGAGAACAGACCCCTCGGTCACCGAAAGTTGCCTCGCCTTGCTGAACCTCGTCAAGAACTGAACACTACCTATCTATGGTGAGAACACCGCCTCAATCTTATTCATCAATGTCACTTGTCAGGTACCTAATGCAACTGCACCCTAAATGCCGACCTAACTTTGATTTCCAGCCTATAGCAAGTTTAGAATAAGCTAATCATGCACTAAAAGACCCAGCTAGAATTACACTCTATGCCCTAGATTAAATGTACCAAGTATCAGCCAGAACTAACCAGCCAGAATTTTATGCCAAATGTATTGACTCAAGTGCTTGAATTGTGCTAGAATTCGTCTATACTAGCCTTCAATCTCAGCTATAATCATTGTTCAGCTCAGCTATACTGTATAATTTAACCCAGCTAATTAGCACACTAAAACCGAACCTTTACTATCCATTCGAAGCCCCTGTTCACCTAGTCACTATGTTGCCACCCATCACAACTACATATGCCTCCGCCCTGGCCAGCTGCTGCATGATACTTGCTCTGGCCCATGGCACCCAGTCCCTCACCTCCTCTCACAACTCCATTCCAATCCTGCACGGCTCGTGGAGGAGAGACTATGGTCACCCTAACCACCAAACAGGGAGACCTGGGCACATGCCATATCCCCACCTCATCTATATTGCCCTCCAGCAGCCCAAACTCCCTCAACAGGAACATCACACCCATCCCCGAGACCTTAAGTGTGCCCTCATAAACGCACGTTCGATCTGACAGAAATGGCCAGCTGTAACTGACATGTTGTCCGCCCTCGATCTTGACATCTTGTGCATTACCGAGACTTGGCTGTCAGCCTCAGACACTGTCCTCCTTCACCAGTTTGTCCCACCTAATTTCTCTGTCCACTCATGTCACAGAACCGACAGAAGAGGCGGAGGAGCAATCATACTAGCCAAGACAGATCTACATTTTCAGTTGATCGCCTCCAGTAGCACCCTGTTTCTCGACTCCATCACCATAGCAAATAAACACACCACCATCAACTTACTCTACCGAGCACCCTCCCCGTCCCCAGATGACCTAGCCACAATAATCAACCTCGCCTGCAACCCCATGCACATCAAACTGGGTGATGGGCGATTTCAACCTCCCTGCCCTCCAGGACACCCACTCCAAGGCCTTCCTCGATGCCCTAGAAATGCTAGGTTATACCCAGATGGTTAACTCCCCGACCCACGTCAAGAGAAACATGCTTGACCTGATATTCGCACCACTAGAAGCTCTCAACCCCATGCACAACCTCAACCTTTCTATAATTCTGCTACCATGGTCCGATCACTACCTGATTAGATTCTTGATGCCAGTATGCTCTGACCCTACTAGCCCCCAGAGCACACCCTCTTCTTGACCCGCTCGAACAAAGCCTTGATAACATGATTGCCACTTGGAATTCGAATCTGGATGCCAGAATCGACCCACCCACTACCACCAAAGTAACTCACAGGAGGTCAAAGGCGCCCTGGTACTCGCCCGAGCTAAGGAAATCCCTCCTCCAACTTAGGCGGCTAGAAAGACGTTGGCGGCGCTCAAGATCAACCGACAGCCATGAAGCTTACATCGCTCATCTAGGCGTACACCGTTCAGCAGTCTCAATGAGAATGAGACAATACTACACAGAGAAACTACAATGCTCCTTAAATAAACCACATGAACTTTTCAACCTGGTCAAATCATTAGCAAGGGAGCCTTCCCTAGGCCAATCATGCCATCCGGACCCTCAAGAATATGCTGACTACCTCCGAGCCAAAATGAGTCAGACCAGAATACCCCCGAACACCCACTCTCCAGATGATGCACCTGAATTGACCCCTTCATCTGCTCCTGTACAAACCTTAATGGAGGCCCAACATATCATCACCTCCTTCACAACCCCAACCGAAAAAGACATCCAAGACATCATCAAAAACATAAACACCACCACAGCACTAAACGACCCATGCCCAGCCCTCTGGATAAAAACCCTACGGGCCGACCTTAGCCCGTTCCTTACCAAACTTATAAATAAATCATTCTTCACCAGATCCTTCCCCCGAAGCCTGACACAATCATCAATCAGACCGCTGCTGAAAAATAATAAACTGGACCCTGCAAAGATGGACTCTTATAGGCCAATCTCGAGCATCCCGCTCATAGCTAAAATCATAGAAAAGATAGTTCAACGCCAACTAGACCACCATATCGAGAACAATGCACCCCTTAACCGCTGCCAGCATGGATTCCAGGAGTCACACGGTGTTGAAACTCTGCTGACCACCTTACTCAGTACCCTAACCATAGGACTGGACAATATCAGACAAGGTTTTGCTCTCATTTTCTTGGACATCGCAGCAGCCTTTGACTTTGTCAGTCATGATCTACTTCTGTCCCGCCTCACCGAGAAGGGAGTCCGTGGCACTGCACTGGCCTGGTATGAGTCATACCTGAGTGACAGATGGCAACATGTCCGCTCTGGCACCTCCAGATCAACACCCTTCCCGCAAGAGAAGGGTGTACCACAAGGATCATAACTTTCAGCCCTATTATTCAACGTTTACATGCAACCCATCTGCACACTCATTCGATCCTTCAACATCAATTGCCTAATCTAACGCTGATGATGTGCTGATGTACACGCCGATATCCACTGAGCATCCAGACCTCTCCCGGTTGTCCACTTGCTTCGATGCAGTCACAGACTGGCTACACACACAGAAGCTCAAGATAAATCTCAAAAAGACAGATGTCCTCTTCATCTTCAGAAACCATGTATTCACTCCACCCTCATCACTGAAGGTATGTGAGGCAGAACTCCTCACCAAGCCTACGATACGATACCTCGGTATCACGCTCGACCAACATCTCAACATGAATGCCCAGATAGCTAACATGGTAAAGGCAATATACCATAAAATTCAGACACTGCGCCACATGAGACAGCTGCTAGACCCGAAAGACTTCCGAACAGTCTTTCAAGCACTAGTAATGCCTCATTTTGACTACGCTAATTCCATACTGCACGGCCTTCCGAAGAACACGTTGAATCCCTTGCAGCTCGCGATGAATGCTGCAGCCAGAATCCTCCACGGAGCAACTAAAAAGGACCATATTACCCCAGTTCTAAAACATCTGCACTGGCTCCCCATCCACTGCAGGATTTCCTTTAAGATCCTAACAATGACATTCAAGGCCATCAACAAATGCACAGCCATCTCCCTCTCTGACCTTGTCCAGGTCACCCCTCCCAACAGGCTAAGGAGATCAGCCGCCACCAACACCCTACTACTTCCGAAAGCAATCACCAAATGGTCCAAGGCTACGAGAAACAGCGCTTTTGCTCTCTACGCACCTTTCTGCTGGAATTCCCTGCCACCAGACATCCGGGCCATCAACAATCTTCCCCAGTTTAGGAAAGCACTGAAACATCATCTGTTTCTTCAGTACTTCTCCAACTCAAACGACATCCCGCAGTCACCCACACCCCATGTCCAACCAACACCTTCAGAATGCTCACCCACCACACCTCTCCGATCATCTAAGTGAACCCCCCCATCTTAAACCAACTCCCTTGATAACCGACACTAACCTAGATAACAATGAGACATACTCTACCTTGTGATATACAACTGGAATGGATATAGTCTCTTTATTGTGTGACCTGTATATATTATTGAGATGCATGTAGAATCTTGTCTACCTGTACATAGTTTACCTGTTAGCCCTGTTTAAACACCCCGTTTTATTGTAAGTCCAATGTAGATCTTCTACATTGCACAAATATGTTCCCTGTGAACCGCACTGATGATAAATAGCGCGGTACAGAAAAACAAATAAATAAATAAAATAAATGCTTTGGATGTGGGCTTGAAAGTCTAGGCACTGGTCCAAGGTATTTGATTTGGCTTTTGACTTGGAGGTTTTTGTCTCCGAGTTTGATGGATGTTGGCAGCGTGAACTCGGGGTCCCTGGTAATGTGTAGAATCTCTTTCTTGGCAAGGTTGATTGCAGGTTGCAGTGCTTAAGCCACCTGACCATTTCAATGAAGCCTGCCGATAGTTTGGTGTAGTCTGGGGCAGACGTAGAGAATGGCATGAATACCATTATGTCATCGGCATAGACCAGATATCTGACGTTGTGCTTCTGGATGGTTGCGCAGAGGGGGCCGATATATATGTTGAATAGTAGAGAAGAGAATGTGGATCTCTGGGGCACTCCTTATGGAAGTATGTAAGGGGTAGATGTCTTATTCTGACCAGTTTGCAGCATTGTAAGAGGTACGAGTGAAACCACTGGAGTGGCTTGCCCTGCACTCCAAACTCGCAGAGTTGATTAAGCAGTGTTTGGTAAGACACTGTGTTGAATGCTAAGGAAATATCCAGGAAAAGCAGTATGAAACCTCTTGATTTGTTTTCCGTTCCTTCAATAAGGATTGATAGTAGGAATGTCAGTAGGGATTCTGTGCTGTAATGTGGGCTGAAGCCATGTTGGTGTTTTTCCAGAGGTGCATGCTGGTCAATGCGTTCCTGTAGTTGGATCTGGACTGCTTTTTCTATGACTTTGGCCAAGAATGGTACACTGGTGATGGGTCGGTATGAGGTGGGTGAATCTAGGTCAAGGGTTGGGCTCCTTCAGGAGGGGGCAGATGGAGGCCTGTTTGAGAGAAAGGGGGAGTGTGTTGTCTGTCTCTATTAGATTGTAAGCTCTGATGAGCAGGGACAGTCTTTTACACGTGTATGTGCAGTACTGCATACTCTTGTAGTGCTATACAATGTTCAGTTGTAGTAGTAGGGGAGGGGGTCTCTTCAGAATGTCTTTGGTGGGGTTAGGATCTGGACTTGGGGGTCCACAATGATCAGTGGCCCCTTTAAGTTGATTCCTCAAGAGTATCAGGCACGTGTTAGTGACCCATTGCTCCCAGGCATGAAAATAATGCAGTTTGCGAGGCTGATTGCAAGTTTTGCTATTCATTTGCTGCAGGGTTTACTAATCTGTGATACTGTGTTACTGCAAGTTAGTGAAACCCATGGTAAATTAAGCTGTGATAAAATGCAAAATTTTACTAAAAATTAATAACTAGTTCCTTTAACTGGTTATTCCTAATTTTCAGGGCTAAGTGTCTAGAATCAAGGCCGACCCTTCTATCAGGCAGACTAGGCATCTGCTTAGTGCAGGGGCAACACTGACATAACAGCCCTTGGCAGGCCTAAGTGAAAGCAGTGGCTGCCACTGTTGCCCTCTATTAGACCAACTTGAAAACGTAGGGAAAGTGACTGCCACGAGGCCTGAAATCGATGCCTAATGCATCCCATCTCCCTCCTGTACAGGAGCATGGGCATCGGTTCAGGGCCTCGTGACCGCTTGGCTAAGTTTGAGATTTGGCCTGATGGAGGGTGTCGGCAGCAGCTTTCATTTGGAGCTGCTGAAAACTGTCAAGCTGGTGCTGATGCCACTCCCAGCAGTGGTCAGGGCACAGTTGGATACATGAAAGGGGAAGAAGGTGTTGGAATACAGGGGAAGGAGGTAGGCCCTTGTGCTGCCCTTGGTAGGGGTGGGGGCTGAAGATTTGTCTAGGGGTCAGATATCCTTGGCCCATCCCTGGCTAGAATTAATCAGATTTTCAGCTGAACCATGTGTTCAGCTGAAAATTCCCCTAAGGAAAACCAGATAATGTGGTTGCACACAATGCATAATCAAATTCCGGACTTAGTTACTGGAGGATATAGTGTAGGTTGTTAGTGTAGCTGGGCTTAAAAAAGGTTTGGACAAGTTCCTTGGGGAAAGGTTCATAAACCATTATTAAAGAGGGCCCGGGAAATCCACTGCTTACCCCAGGACAAGCATTGTGGAACCTGTGTGCCTTTTTGGGAACCTTCCAGGTACTTGTGACCTGGATTGGCCACTACTGGAAACAGGATACTGGGCTTGATGGACCTTAGTCTGACCCAGTATGGCATTTCTTCTGATCATCTGGGCTCCATGTAGCTTGATACCAGCAGTAATACCAGTTGTAAACACATCATACCCCTGGCCAAATCCCATACAGAACACTGACTAGATAGAGCTCTTACTTGTTTGATATATTCTTCCTGATTGGACATTAAAAGGAATCCACCATCATCTAGGATCACACAGTCCACATTCTGTAAAACAAAATCATACAGCTTTTATTTCACTTATCAACACTTCGTTATCCATCTTTCTCTTGTCAATCAGGCTGTAGGTACAACCATAGGTGGCCATGCCAAAACAAACAGCAGTACAATAACGAGCACAAAGCAGATATTAAATAAAACCATCAACTTTAACCAATAAGTAGAGCATATACTGGCCCAGTTCATCAATCAAGAGATTAATTCTAAAATGCAAATAACTTGTTTCACTTCTAAACCCAAATGAAGCAGAGTTCCAAAGTAACGATGTGAAACAGCTGAAGGCCTTACATTCTGCAGTTGACAATTTAGCAACAAAAAAGGCACCAAACGCAATGAATGCGGGATAGATAAAAATTACCTAACAGGACCATATGTTTAGTTGGCATACTTCCACTTATCATGAACATCAAGATGGTCTACAGTGCTGAGGTAAATCAAATATTTGAAATGACCTTGTTGCCAACATTGGAATATCCTGGCTGCTATTCGAAGCCAGTGCAAATCAAAGGATTGGCAGGGCCCGGGAAATCCACTGCTTACTCTGGGACAAGCATGATCACCGCAGTATACTGCAGCAACTCAAACTACCCTAGGCTCATCACAGGTAAGTCAGATATGAGTTACAGTAATGAACTATGGTAGCAAGAACCATACATTGCGAAGAAGGATATAGCTATCACATCTGCCCATGAAGAGTAAAAGGAGGAGTGCACTACTAAATATAAGGGAGAAAGAAGAAAACAAAGGAACATCTGACTACACAAGAGAGATCTGTATCTTTCAACAGGCCTACCTCAGCTATGGGTGCTCTCTGGATGCCCATAGGAGACACGTTTATTGTGCCTGAGTCTTTAAAAGTCATCCCAGGAACAGCGGTGTAGCTAGACATGATATTTTGGTGGGCACAAGACAATGCAAATATTGATACCATCTCCAGTTCACCTTTTATTTAATTGTTCTACCACCACTAACTGGGTGGGCCAGACACCAAAGTGGGAGGAGGGGGGCATGTTCCGCCTCAGCCCATCTTTGGCTATACCCCATCTGAGGAGTACAACCTGAAACTTTTTAGAAGTCTGCACAGGCTTAAGGCAATAATGCTGCCATTTCTGCTACTCAAATCTAAAATACTTGTTTTGGACAAATCAGCTCAAGGCCAAGGATCCTTCAATTCTACTCGCAGGGAGGAGAGGCCTAGTGGCTACAGCAAGCAGTTGAGCATCAGCAGAATCAGCATTCAAAGCCGACTTCTCCATCCTTCAACAGTTTTGGTCACTTTGGATGAGTCACTTTAGCTGCCATTAGATTGTACAACTTACCTAAATATGTAACCCACCATGAGCACAGATTTGGATAAGGAGAGTAATCAAATCTAGAATTCATACTTTGTTGCTCACTCTCAGGAATAAGATGCTGCTTTCCCCAAATCTACCTAGCTAATAACTTGCCAAACAATTTCTAAATCCAGTTATGCTACGTCCCTCTGGCAACAAACTGCACAGCTTAATCATACAAGGAGTGAAAACAATCTTTTCCAATTTGTTGTGAATCTACTAGGGCATAATATCTCCAAAAGGTTAGTTTTGCACATGATTCTGCAATAAAAGAATGCAAACAAAATATAGAGAAAAACTGATAGATATATATGAAAAAATAGTGCTTTGATAGAAGAAGCAACCATGGCAACACCAGAGCTCAAACCAAAGTTCCTATCTATGTTTCTACAGCACTCCATATGCCTTGTAGCACTTTATAAATGTTTAATAGTAGAGGTAGTAAGAAGAATGATAGGCATGATATTCAAAGGCTTTTATATGGTTTGAAGACCTGCAAACTGTGTAAATGCCACGGTGATATTCAGTGACTGTTAGTGTCACTGATTTTATACCTTCAGGAGAGCCTCTTTTAATTGAAAGAAAGCTCTGCAATGAGGGCGCATAGTATGAAGGTGAAAGGGGACAGACTCAGGAGTAATATGCGGAAATATTTCTTTACAGAAAGTGTGGTAGATGTGTGGAACATTCTCCTAGTGGAGGGAGTAGAGACCAGCACAGTATCTGAATTCAAGAAAGCATGGGGCCAACACAGAAGATCTCTAAAGGAAAAAAGGGGGCTATAGTAGCTGGTATGGAAGGGCAGGCTGCCGTCATGTTTCTATGACCTGCACAGAGTGGTGAGCACATGGGGCATGGGGAGGGGTGACCTGCACGGAGCGGTGAGCACATGGGGCATGGGGAGGGGTGACCTGCACGGAGCGGTGAGCACATGGGGCATGGGGAGGGGTGACCTGCACAGAGCGGTGAGCACATGGGCTTGGGGAGGGGTGACCTGCACAGAGCGGTGAGCACATGGGGCATGGGGAGGGGTGACCTGCACAGAGCGGTGAGCATATGGGGCATGGGGAGGGGTGACCTGCACAGAGCGGTGAGCACATGGGCCATGGGGAGGGGTGACCTGCACGGAGCGGTGAGCATATGGGGCATGGGGAGGGGTGACCTGCACAGAGCGGTGAGCACATGGGCATGGGGAGGGGTGACCTGCACAGACCGGTGAGCACATGGGGCATGGGGAGGGGTGACCTGCACAGAGCGGTGAGCACATGGGGCATGGGGAGGGGTGACCTGCACGGAGCGTTGAGCACATGGGCCATGGGGAGGGGTGACCTGCACGGAGCGGTGAGCATATGGGGCATGGGGAGGGGTGACCTGCACGGAGCGGCAGCTGCTCATACTCTTGCCACCTTGCTGGGCAGACCTCTGCCATCATATACTATGTTACTATGTATGTAATATCTACAGCTGCCACCGCTACACACCCTGAAGCTACACGGGTTAGCCCTTGGTAGCACACATTAGGCATAGAAAAGGTTGTCCTAACTGGGTAGCAGCTGAATATCGCTGTTCCTTGGCTAGCTTCCTGCTTTGGCAGTAAACTCAGATACTGAATGCCGATGGCTGAATATGGCCCCGGCATTGAATATCTGGGTGTTCAGTGGTGGCAGCTAGCCGCTGTAATCGTGCTAACCACCGCCACTGAATATCAGGCCCAATATACTTGTTAAACTGCCTAATATGGCATTGCCCATCAATCTGTGTCCAGCCTGGCTAGTAGAAGTATTTGGTGCAGGGTTCTGCTACATTATCCGAAAGCAAGAGTCCAGTTGCTTCATTTTGAATGTTTCCAATGCCAGCAATTATCACCTGATTTTGAATTTGCCATTTTAGGCAAAATTGTGAAATTATGTGGTTGTTGGGACAGTTGGAGGCTTCATGTTTGAACAGAACATTCTTGCTGATTTCCAGTATTGTTTTAGAGAGAATCACAGCAAAGAGACTTTGGCCCCAATCTTCAGATATCAGGGTGGTCAACTTTGACGCTTAAATTTGGGTGGGATACGTACTCAGCATCGGTGACTGGATTGGAGCTGAATATCCTACATCATCTGATTAGTGGGATTTTTAGTTGGCACTTTTCCAGATTACAGCTTGGGGTAGCCTTTCATGTCTCCACAGTGCTTGCTATCACGCATGGAGGCTTCACAATTTTCAGACTTTCTTTGAACCCCAAGACTTCTGCAATTGTAGAGTGGGTGATTCTTACATACAGGGCCAGCATGACCCAACCTTGCAAACTGCGCACCTGCATGGGGCAGCAGCCTTGGGAGGGGCATGTGAGCAATTTTGACATAGCCAGCTGGATCTGATTGTGGGTGACAGACAACGGGCGGGGACAGGCAGTAAAAATCAGCATGGGACTTGAAGCCCACGTGTGCGCTGTACTTTTAATATGTAGCACATGAATGGGCTCCAAACCCCCATGCTGATTTTCAGAGGGCTCTTCACTAAGGGATCAGTGATAATTCATGCACAGAGACTGGCTATCTGAATGGTGGAGCTGTGCAGAACAGGAAGTTCATCCTCAACTCAAGGTTTGAGATATCAGCCCAAATATCCTGCTCTATGTGGATCCACAATTCCGAGAGCCAATTGTGAATGCAGGAAGCTGATGAACCACGGCACTCAGCAGGAGCTACGGCACAGATCGCCTTTGGATGTGGAAGGAATCTGGGGGAAATTCTGGCAAGTTTTTCTTTACCCAATCATGTTTCATTAAACCCGTGCTTCTGCTCTGATTGGCCTATCTTGGACACATGCTGATGGTACTATTTACACATCGGGGAAGTACGAATTGTGATTCGATGTGGATTATTTATATAATTGTTTGCCCATGTCTTCGTATTTATGTGGGGTGTACTAAATGGAAAATCCATGTGCATCTTAGCAAACGTAAGAGTAGACTTGCTAGTAAGATTGAAAAAGCTTCATTGGTATCTCATTGGCTCCAGTCTGGCAATTCTCATGGAGACTTTCAATAGCGTGAAATGGACCAGCTTTTACTCACTTGCAAAGGAAGTGATAATGAGAAGCACCTAAACGAGCATGAACATGCCTGTATTTTCCACCTACATTCAGTGGAACCAATGGGTTTAAATCAAACCATAGAATGGATGTCAATAATTTGAATTTCCCTCACACTTGCTGGACTTTTAGTAATTGGCTGCTTTTCATCATGTGACCTCTGATGCCATTATAGATATGTGCTGTAACACCGAAAATGTGCCCTGTAACTTTAAGACACAAAAAGCTGAAGAGTACGGCACAGACACTGACAGAAAGGGAGAGAAAAAGCTTCCTAGTTGCTATAGGCAACCAGAGCAGGCTGAGGCACGAGACCTGAAGGCACGCCCAGCCAACAGACACTCCCCAAACACTGAGGGAAACACTCTGCACATGTGCAGGAAAACGCCCATAACTCTGCATAAGAAAGCAGGCAGGCAAACAGAGTTAGTTGGAGTTCGAGTTCAGGAACAGGCCAGAGCTTGGGAGCAGGCCAGAAAGGAGAATCCTTATTATACTCGAGTCCAGGAGAGAGAGGATCCAGGAAGAGAGGCTGAATGTGATTCCTGTATGCTTTCTGACGAAGGTTTTGATGACACAGAAGCTGCAAGCGTTTGTGAAACCTGGCAGGTCAGAGAGAACCTAAAACCCTTCAACAAAAGGTCAGAGTATTGTCAGCCTAACCCTGTGTATTCTGAGGCCTGGAATAAGAAGCCAAGAAGGGCTGGGAGACATAACAGGCAGTCATTCTCCAACCGTGAGTTTTACCACAGAAAACCCTTTGCTAATGAAAGCCAGAAGCTTTTAAGGTATTCACATCCTTATAATAGAGATAGTGAACTGCTTCAGGATATTTGTATGAGAGCAGAGCCTGAATGTTTGTGTGAGAAGCCTAGCAGCAAACTGACAAGAGCAAGGTGTAACAGAAAAGCTGAAAAGCAGTTTTATCAAGGCTCAGATAATTATCTCCCTGACCAGGAAGAGAGTTTTGAAGAGAGACCAGTCACTGACTGGAGGAGGTTACAAACTCTCTGCCAGAGGGAAGACGAGTCACTTGAGGAGCCCATGTGTACTGACCAGAATGAAGGTTTATCTTATGAGGAAAAGATGGACTGTTCTCTAGTGATGACTGAAGAGACCTCTCTGCGCTGAGAGCTAATAAGCCTGCTAGAGAGAACAGGTCTGCACATTGGAAACTGCCTAGGTGTTTACCTTGATGATATTCTGTTTTGTCATTTAATTTGTGAAGCAAGAAGCTACTTTTCTTTATCCATTTGTTTATACCAGAAGTATGGTTACCTTTTGAGTTTGGAAGTGTATTATTTTTGAAAGTCCAGCAAAACCCCGGGAGGGGAATAAATCCTTGTTTAAACCTGACCCTCGACTTGCAACTACACTTTCTTTCTATAGAAAGGTCAGGGCTAGTAGTGAACTAAGCTAAATAACCCTAGTTTAGCCTCTGCTGGTGACAGTGCTAAGCTGCTTGAATACTCTGTGTTCTATTAGTCTGTTACCTACAGCCAGCTGGAGCAGCTTTTTACTGGACCTTGTGGAGAAATCACTATTTTTGAAGAGTTGCATTTCATTTTATCCCTGATGCAGATAAGTTTTGAAACACAATCTTGGCGGATATTTTGAGATAGAAATGTTTTTTTGAAAAATCTAGTGGATTTCACATGGGTTCTTTTTCAGAATAGTTTGAGAGTAGTGCAATATGATAGTTGTATAAATTGATTAGGTATTAAGTTGAAAAAGAGCATGCCATTCATGAATGTAGCAAAATATGACTTTGAGAATGTACCACTGGAATTTAAAGAATGCCTGAGAAATCAATTTGCTGCTTTAGATACAAATGCCAGAGTTCCAGAAGAGCTATGGGATGAAATCAAAAAGGTTGTATTGGAAGAAAGCAAGATGTCTCTACATAAGGTGAAAAAGCAAAAACAGCCAAAATGGATGACTGAAGAAACTCTGAGAATTGTCCAGAAACTCAGAGAAGCTAAATCCAGAGGAGAAAGAGAGGCAATCACAAAACTCAGATTTCCAACATGCAGCAAGACAGGACGAGGAAAAGTACTACAATGACACATGCAAGGAAATAGAATTAGAAGCTATTAGAGGAAGAACAAGATCATCTTTTCTAAAGCTACGAGAGTTAAAGAAAAAATTCTAGCCTCGAACTGGAATGCTACAAGATGCTCAAGGATCCATGTTGAATAATGCTGAGATCATCAAGAAAAGGTGGAAAGAATATACAGAGTCATTATATCAAAGATCAAGTGGACCAATAGCCATTTCAACCTATACCTTATGATCAGGAACCATTGGTGATGAAAGAAGAAGTTGAAACAGCATTGAAAGCCTTATCAAAGAACAAAGCACCAGGCATTGATGGCATTCCCATTGAGTTATTACAGCAATCAGAAAATTCATGGAAGACAAATTCATGGTCAACTGACTGGAAAAGATCTGTGTTTATACCAATACTGAAGAAGGGTGACCCGACTGATTGTGGAAATTATCGCACAATCGCTCTGATCGCACATACCAGCAAGATTCTACTCAAGAACATTCAGCTGAGACTACAACCATACCTGGAACAAGAACAGCTTGAAGTGCAAGCAGCATTCAGGAAAGGGAGAGGAACTAGAGACATTATCGCAGACGTGAGATGGATCCTTGAGAAGGCAAAAGAATACCGAAAGGATATTTATATGTGTTTTATTGACTACAGCAAGGCTTTTCACTGTCTAAACCATGAGAAACTCTGGGCCACATAAAGAAGCATGGGTATACCAGAAAACCTGATCATTCTCTTGCACAACCTTTACATTGATCAAGAAGCAACAGTTCAAATGGGACTAGGAGAAACAGAATGGTTTAAAGTCAGCAAATGTGTATGACAAGGCTGCATACTTTCCTCCCTAACTCTTTAATTTATATGCAGAACAAATCATCAGAGAAGCAGGACTATATGAAGACAACAGAGGTATGAAGATTGGTGGAAAGATCATCAACAACCTTTGCTATGCTGATGATACCACATTACTGGCTGAAAGTGAAGACGATTTGAAACATTTGCTTCTCAAGATCAAGGAATATAGTCTTAAAATGGGTCTGCTCCTTAACATTAAGATGACAAAGATCCTGACAACTAGCAAAATGAATAAGTTCATCGTTGATGGAGAAGAAATTGAAATAGTTGACAACTTTAACCTATTTGTATCAACTATCAATAACAAATCAACAAGAAGTCAAGAAATCCGACAACACATTGCTCTTGGCAGAATGGCTATGAAGGACCTAGACAAGATTCTCAAGAGCAGAGATGTCTCTCTCCTTACAAAGATTTGACTCATTCAAGCCATGGCATTTTCAATAACATCATATGGATGTGAAAGTTGGACAGTGAAAAAGATAGACAGGAAGAAAATTGATGCCTTTGAATTATGGTGCTGGCGACAAATACTGTGTATACCCTGGACTGCCTGAAGAAAAAAACAGTCAGTAGTAGAGGAAATCAAACCTAAGCTTTCTTTAGAAGCTCAGATGACAAGACTTCGACTTTCATACTTTGGACACATCATGCGAAGAGAGAGATCATTAGAGAAAGACATCATGCTTGGCAAGATAGAAGGTCAACGCAAAAGAGGAAGGCCAGTAATGAGATGGATCAATACAACAGCAGTAGTTACGGGTGCCAGTCTGTCAACAATGAGCCGCCTGACTGAAGACCGAACACAATTTAGGACAACTCTCCAGAGGGTCGCCTTGAGTCGACACCGACTTGATGGCATTTAACAACATTAAGTTACATAATACTGTTCAAATGAACCTAGAAAAATATTTTTAAAAACAATCTAAAAATATATAATAGAAAACAAGAAATTTAATTAACTCTGGGGGGACCTGTTTTAAGGTTTGCAGTTATTCAATTAAGGACCGATGGTGACAATCTTGAGCAACTCTGACTTTGAAGCCATAGTTGTTTTTTGGCTCTCTTGCTGAAAGCAAATTTGTGCTCATTTTGAAGTCCTTCATAAATGTAAACATTGGTCAGGGTTCAGGATTTTTTTTTTTTTTTTTGAGTGGTTAAAAAGATTTGGGCAAGTTTTAGGAAGATGAGTCCATTAATAGTTGTCAGCCGTAAGAGGTCAATTTGAAAGCCTTAGTCATGATGTAAGACATCTGAAGATGTGAATGTGGATGTCAAAATCATGGCTACATCGCCACAGACATTCCAAAAGCAATACAGTCATCAACAGTGCAGGAATGTGCAAGTAGGCGAGGGGGTGTGGTGGATGTGCTATGAACTTACACATCTCCATTCGATTCCAGGAATGATGGGGATGTCTGTGGGCACATCTATATTTATACCTGCTGCAGGCATGAATAAGCATCAGGAAAGTCCTTGTTTTGGCCTTAAAACATCAGAGCGTAGAGAAGATGGAGAGTTAAGTGATTAGTCTAAGATCACCAAGATCCACAGTGGGATTTGAACCCTGGCCACCCCACTCCTTTTAACATTATGCTATTAGACATCCATGTTCTGAGATACTATTCCGGGGACATCTATTGACGTCCATATTGGGCATGTCCACATTTCTGAGATCGTACCTGAACTTGCACGTGCCGCGTTTTTTTTTACTTCTTACTTTGACGTCTCAGATTGCACTTGGACGTCCTATTGTAAAATGTGCCTTATAAAGACTCAAAATGAGTAACATGGAATAGACTTTCCACTTAGAATCTACCATGTGCATCTATTTTTATTTATTTAAGAGATTTATATACCGCATTTACAAAGATCAAGGAGGTTTACATTTAACTCTACTTTAATATTACAGTAGGGGTGGAGGGAGGGTTACATTCCAGATTCAACAGTAACTTGTTATAAAGTTTCACTTTATAATCCTGCTGTATAAGAGTTCATTTAAGTTTATATATTTTACATGTATATATCTCCAAGTTTAATTCTGTTAAATGTAAAGTTGTTGCTGTTATAATGTAAACCGCCCTGAAAGGAAGATAGGGTGCTATAGAAGACCTGTTAAATAAATAAATAATACAAGTATAAAGCAAAGTATTCACATGCAGCTTGGGATGGGTAATAGCAAAATGATATAATGAGAAGACACAGACTATGAAGTTAGGAAGAAAAAGAATAGGATGTCCATCTATGTGATCTGGATTGACTCAGTGGACCATTGGTCTGATCCAGTATAGTGGTACTTATGGTACTTATGTTTTTATATCTGCACTCTAAAGTCCATGCAGTTTTCTGTGGTTTAGTCTCTTCAGCTTTTAGTCAGCACCTTCTGAGAATAATTTCATAAGGAGGCGGCAAATACCAGCACAAGAGGTCACCCAGGTAAATGGCAACGCCAATCGATGACAGTATTTTATCATTTATGTAACTTTGCACCCCACCTATGTTCTACCTACATCTGCCCTCTCCATGATCACAGGGAAACAAATGACATTGCAGAATGCAGTGTGGCACAAGCAGCCACTTGTGCATGTAAATGACTAGACTATGTCGCCATTTGCATGACTTCTTGTTGCATCAATCTAATCAGCTCCTTATAAAATGACCCAACTGTGTGCACTTTATTTAGAAAGCACTTAGCCAGTCCAGAGTCAGTTCAAAGTGCTGCAGAAATGCAGATTCAAGCATAAGAAGGTAAATCAAGATGAAATAAAGATGTGGCTCTTACCATACTGTTTTTTTGACAATCACAAATCTCACTCTTGCACTGAAAAAGGAAAAGTATTAACAATTATCAAGCTTAAGGAGAAAGACAACAGCAACAATTTTTCGATTCAGGCCGAAGATCACATAATTCCTTTTCACTAGGCTGCTGCCTACATCGCACAGAGGTACTCTCAGGAAAATGCTACAATTCCATACCAAGAAAAAACAGAACGGTACTTTTTCCTCAAGTTTTTGCAAACCATTCAGTTGTCATCTTAATTTTTGAGGACGGTTGCATGGAGTTTTGTGGGAATGTCTAGGAAATGTCTAGTATGTAAGTGAACTAAAATAAAATGCTGAGTAACATGAAAGTACGATGACATTCAGTCTGTCAATAGGCCGAGTCTGGGTGGAGCATGCAAATACATGTGTGCATTATGAAATACTCTAATTTAGTCACCTACATGAAACGTATACGTACGGGCAGTGACATCAGCTCTAGGGCTGCTGTAAACGTCTGCACTCGCAATGTAAGCGCGCGTTATGCACTTGCGCTAGTATGTAGCTTTATAGAACAGCACCTATATACCCGGTCATACAATTAAGGGGCCCTTTTACTGAAGTGCATTAACGGCAAGGCCTCCAATGTAACTGTCAGGGGCATGAGCAGCACATTCCCAACAAATGCATGAACACACACCCTATCGCATTCATGGTGTCATTACTGCAGGCGCACTTACCAGCCCACTGCTTTAGCCATTAGGCTACTCCTTCACTCCTTTGTGAGCTTAAAAGCACACTTAAAACAAATATAAAACATGCCCCAACTCTGAGAAAAATTGTTTTTAAAATGAGAATGAAGTAAACATTATTTTTGGCCATGTAGACCCTAGGATAAATAGGGTGTATATAATCCTAAAGAACACTGAATCTATGAAAAGCATTGCAGTGACCTGAATGGGGCAGCAGGAGCAGAACATCTTTTTGGCTGGAGGGGCCATAGAAATCCATCTCCAGCCCTGCCCCCGGCTCTGTAATTGCTGATGTGCTCAGCACCATATTAGTTGGCCCATTCCGATGCCTATAATTGCAGCCATAAAACATAATGGTAAGCGTTGCTTCTACACAGGAATCTGCATGCACATCTACTCCAAGTGAAAAAAAATCATTGCTGGGCAGACTAAATGGCTCAATTTGGGTTTATCTTCCATCATGAGGATTGGAGGAGTAGCCTAGTTTTTAGAGCACTGGTATGGTAACTAAGAGACCAGCGTTTGATTTCCACTAGCACTCCTTACAGCCTTAGGCAAGTCACTTAACCCTCCCCATTGCCTCAGAAAAATGGCCTGGCAGCCTTCTGCTCACACTGCCAAGAAAACACAGGAGCTGCTGGGGTCAGCAGGAGTCATCATTGACTCAAGGGCACATGTTGCTTGCTTCTCTTATTTATATTACTACTCTGTAAATCAAACCCTTTGAAAAGGGCCAAGTTCCTAAAATTAAGGCACTTTTTTCATGAGAAACCTAATTTTAGAAACCAAAACTGTGACAGTTACAGGGAAGGAGTTAGGGAAGAAAGGAAAGTGAGGTATTTTACCACTATTTTTAAGCATTAGATATTTAACTTAAGCAGCACATATTTCCTTGTTCATATGCAAGGCTCTTGCATTAATACATCAGTACCCCCCTTATAAAAAAACCCTGAACTTAAGGTCCTAAATCAAGGCAATAGAATTACAGGCATACATTTAGAATCATAGGGCCTGATTTTCGAACGGCATTTACAAGGTTTAAAGCCCAGTAAAGCATGTTAAATCCCACCTCTTCCCCCAATATTACTTGACCAACTAACCAATCTCAATCACTACCCAAACTAAGAACAAATCCTGTTATGTATACTTGTAAATACTCTTGTAAATACTCTTGTAAATAGTTGCAGAAATGACGTCCCATGTTTTATCCAAGTTCTCTGACCTTGTTCTCTGTAAAACCTAACAGTTTGTTGTTATGGTATGTTGTTATATTGTGAACCGCGCTGATTCTGAATAGAGCGGTATATAAGAGCCTGTAATAAATAATAAATAAATAATAATAATAAATCGGGATATCCAACGGCACTTACACAGTTAGTGCCGTTGAATATCCCCTTCTAACTTCCCTACGTGACCCGATGTTATCCAGTTAGCATTGGGGCATGCCAGGAGTGGCCTGGGGCAGAGCGGAGGCAGCAACAATCAATAACCGGACAACAGCAATGTTGCATGCTGCCCGGTTAGTGATCCTTGGCAAAAAGATAGGACTATCTTTTAGGCGCAGGAGCTAACTGGGCAGCATGCAATATCGCTGCTGCCAAGTTAGCTTTGGCGGCTTCTGGTGTATGTGGTGATCCCCAGTTATTTAATGCCATTGCCGTGGCACTGAATATCCGGGTTAAAGGTTGGTGGGGAGGGCTATTCGCTGATAAGGCGCATAGTCCTTCAAACATGAGCCTAGCTTAATATCGGGCCCCTAAGTTTTAGGTACCTAACTTTAGGTGTATTTTCATCCAAAATCTTAGGATCTTAAATTTAGCAGAATATCGACCAAAAGTTAGGAACCTACAGTAAAATATAAGCATGCAAGTGAAGAGGCGAGCATTTTTAAAAAAAATGACCCCATAGTTATTTCAGATGTGCAAAACTTGGAAAAATCAGTTCATTGGAATCTGGCCAATATTTTGGAGGTTTTAGTAAATCAACCAGGATGAGAAAATTCACAATGCTGAACTTCTAAATTAAGGGTTTTGCGATTCCATAGCTATAAAATTCAGTGCATCATGCTTGACAAGCTTCCTCCATCAAACCTGGTTAAAACCTGCAAAATCTGGCAAATCGTAAATACTGAAAATTCTTTTACTTCATTTCTGATGGTGAATGCTTTGTAAATGACTAGTGGCCACCCCTCTAATCACAGAAGTTCATGTGATAGGCAGTTCTTGCTAAGGTGTGCATTCATGAGTATGCACCCAATCTCAATAGAGCTTATCAACGCCAGATCCATACAAAACAAAATTAACACAATAGCTGACCACATAGAAGATCAACAACCTGACATACTGTGCATCACAGAAACATGGCTCACCCCCACCAATAGCGTACTACTTAATCAATTAGTACCATCCACTTATTCAGCATTCAACTGCCCACACGCACAATGAAGAGGAGGGGGGTCTTGATCATCGCAAAAAAACAGCTAAGACTCAAATCAAGAAGTGCCTCAAACACAAACCAATGCAACACCATCACTGTGGAAAACAAACGGATGGCCCTATGCCTCACCTACAGAGCCTCAAATGCGCCACCAGATGAGCTAGCCTCCACCCTAGAAGAGGTCTGTGCCATCAACACAAATCACAAACCCCTGCTACTATTAGGAGACTTCAACCTTAAATCGACTAACGCAAAGGATGCAGAAGCCTTCCTACGAGCCATGGGATCCTTCCAATACACCCAACTGATCAACACCCCGACACACAGACACGGATCATCACCAGATCTCATATTCACACCCTACTTTCTAACGGACAGTGGTAGCATTTCAACACCCGATGTTACACCTGTACCGTGGTCAGACCACCACATAATCAACCCACCAGCACAAAGAAGATTTAAAAGCTTCGACAGGGACCAATTTCTACTGGACACGCTACCCCACCTGAACACGGAAGAACAGGATCTAGACAAGCAAATCAGAAAATGGAACAGCATCATCAATGCTGCTGCCACAGCCACAGAATACAGACCCAAGAAAGTTTGCCGCACCAAAGCACATCACACACCCTGGTACTCAAAAACCATACGGAATGAGAAGAAGGAACTCAGGAAGTTAGAACGGCGATGGAGACACACCAAGTTGCCCAACAATCAGGAACTATACTTAACAAAACAAAAAGAATACAACAAACTCATCAACCAAATGAAGAAAGAATACCACACCAACATCATACTCAAATCAAACAACAAACCGAGAGAGCTCTTCAAAATCGTGAAAACCCTCACCAAGGAACAAAAAACCGAGAGCAAAGTTCAAATAGACCCACAAGCATTCGCAGACCATATCCAAGAAAAATTCCATTCAGCTACAGAAAGGAAAACAGACCCAAACACCAAACCAGCCACACCCTCAAGAAAAACTTGGGCCAAATTCAGCAACCCATCCAGAGAGCAGCTCTCACACATCATCACTGCACTCAACACGAGCATGGCCCCAACAGACCCATGCCCAGTTACATGGATTAAGACGACAAAGTCAAACTTCATCCACAACATGGTGAACAGTTCACTAACCCAAGGAATCATGCCTGACCAGCTAAAACTTGCCACAATAAGACCAATCCCGAAGAAATCACCACTCGACAAGAACAACTCAGCAGCCTACAGACCTATCTCAAGCATCCCTCTACTGGCAAAGATTATTGAGAAAGTGGTACAACATCAGCTACAGGAACACAACAACCACCACGCACAACTGGACCTCAACCAACACGGTTTTCACCCCAACCACAGAGTCAAAACACTCCTGCTATACCTATTTAACGACATACTACACCTCAGACAACAGAAAGAAAGGATTACTCATGATCTTCATTGACATTTCATCAGCATTCGACACAGTGGACCACGGAACCCTACTAGCAAGACTACAGAACATCGGATTACACAGAGCCACACTGAGGTGGTTCCACTCCTACTTAACGGACAGATACAGGTCAAGATCGGTCCCAACACATCCCGATCCATAAAGGTAATGCAAGGCGTACCTCAAGGATCTGCCCTATCAGCACTATTATTTAACCTTTACATCCAGCCAATATGCAGCATCATAAGAGAACACGGGATAAAATACACAATCTATGCAGACGACATGATATACACACCAATCACCCTCAACAACCCAGACTACACCAAGATAACAGAATGTCTCATGCACATGAACAGCTGGTTTCAACACAACAACTTGAACAAACTACAGCAAGACCGAGGCTCTAATCATCACACGAAACTCCAACTTCATCCCTCCGCGCAACATCAAGATAGACAACATAACCTTACCCATACAACCAGAAGTGAAATACCTCAGAGTGACCCTGGATAAAGAACTGAACCTTCAGTCCCACATCAGCAGAACCACCAAAAATGCATACCACAGGATGAGACTAGTCCAATGCCTCAAACCCCTCCTCTCCCAGGAACATTTTCACACAGTCTGTCAGGCACTATTAACCCCAATCCTAGACTTCTTGGCCTAACAAAACAGACACTCAGGCCACTGCAACTAGCCCAAAACACAGCAGCTCGCATAATGACTGGCACCACAAAACAAGAACACATCACACCTACCCTAAAAGACCTCCACTGGCTACCAATCAGCTCCCGCATTAGATACAAGACAATCATTAACATATTCAAAATCAAGCAACAGTTGTCAGCTTTCAGCCTACACCCACTCATACAAACCGACAGCAGCACAAGACCGAGGAGAGGCACTTACAACCGTGTCAACACCCCTAAAGACATCAACAAGGTAAGCAAGGTCACCAAAAAATGAGCCTTATCAAAGGCGGCATCAACAATCTGGAACGCCCTCCCTGATGAACTACGGTCAACAACAGACATGAAGGACTTTAGGAAACTGTTAAAGACGACCCTCTTCATAGAGCATTATGGTGACATCACTTAAACGGTGCAACAGACAATACCCCAACTCAACACCCCGCCCTAGCGACATGATTTAGTACTAAAGTCCTGATGTACATACATAGTATTGTAAATAGCCCATGCTGTAAATAGCTCACCAAGAATCAATGTCCATCTACACATACACGCACTCACTGCTCAATGCATTCACACACTAGACACTGCATATTGTTGATTGTTTGCTGTGTAGACTGCCTTTATTGTAGGAAAAGGCGGTATAGAAATCCGTTTAAATAAATAAATAAATAAATTCATTTGTGCACCTAATAATTTAAGTGTCTATAAATTGCTTACATATGCCTATACCTAGAAATCAATGCATGTACAATCAATTTGATACCACTTTATCAACAATCAGCTGCCTGACTGAAGACAGTTTAGGGCAACTATCCACAGGGCCGCCATGAATAGACATTGACTCATCATGTTGTATGTATAAAGAATGAATAGGTCAAATGAAAAAATGCTGGGAAATTTTATTTAAATAAACACAAACTGAACATTTTTTGGCCCACACTACAAAGGAAAAAAAAGGGACTATAGTAGTTGACATGGAAGGGCAGACGAGATAGGCCATATGGTCTTTTTCTGCTGTCATGTTTCCAGTTTCTTGCCACACTGGCTGACAGATGTGAAAGGACCAATTGAAGCTTTAAAAACCTCCAGGCGACTTACATGTCCCTGGCTTCAGACCTCTCAACCAGACAGTATGAACAATACAACTATGCGCCTAGCCACAAACACTCAAATACCTTGTGCACACACCCATAAAATGTATAAAGGAGTGTGAAGAACTATCAGAATGGAGCCTTTATGGAAACAGCATCTTATATCAAGACCAATGTTGTCTTTGCACTCCCCATCTCAATCACACTCAATCATTTTCACACTCAACTTTATTATTCACACCAACATTTTTTGAATTTTTCAATATATATTAAAAACTGTGCTTGCTATATTTGAAATTACTACCACTACTACTAATCATTTGTATAGTGCTACAAGGCTTACACAATCTGTACATATAGATGTAAGACAGTCCTTGCTCATCAGAGCTTACAATCTAATCAAGACAAAACACATGAGCTCAAAAGATTATTTAACAGTCACTACGATCACTCTGTTCATATATTATAGCTGCTTCATGTACTATAGGTAGCTCTTGTTCAATATATCTCTTTGCTGTGCATAACACTTATTCAATAATTGTCACATCCATTCATAACATGCCCTAAAATACTGCCTTCATGCCTACATCACACCTATACTAAAAAATCTCCACTGGCTACCAATAATGCAAGGAATTACATATAAAACAGTCATCATCATCATCTTCAAAGTACTACAAAACCAATCAGCACCCAGTCTCCAAACACTAACAAGCAAAGCCCCAGATACAAGGGTAAGGCGAGGCAACCACAGAATCTACTCACCATCCCAGCCCTAAAAAAAAAGCACTCATCATGCAACTGAGCTTTCACCCTGTTTGTGCCCACAATCTGGAACATATTTTCAAGAACTGGACTATGGGTAAAGATCTTCTTAAGCCAACTGGATGGTGACTATCGAAAGCCAATAGAGTGTTCCTATCATCCGAATTTTGGTATAAAGATGTTTCCAATGTGTACCCACCTTTAAAAACCATCCAGTTGGTGAGAGGTGGTGTCCCAAATTTCCAGCGATATTCCAGCTGGAGATTCAAGGGGCAACCTGGTGAACAGGTTGCCCCTTGAATCTCCAGCTGACTATACATGAAGGCAGTGTTTTGGGGCATGTTATGAAAAGATGCTACAATTACTGAATAAGTGTTATGTACAACAGTGAGATATATCTTTAGTACATGAAGCAACTACAACTGATTGATCATAGTTACTTTTGTTAAAGTCTTTTGAGCTCATTTTCAAATATAGCAAGCACAGTTTTTAATATATATTGAAACATTCAAAAGAACATAAGAAGGGGGATGGAACTGACCACAGAGCAAGATGGACGCCTGAGAACTTTGCTCCAGAGGATTGAGGAGATAATTTGATATACTGTACTACTTGAATACAATTTCCTCACTCCTTTCTCCCACAGTGGATCTTTCACTTTGGCTATGTCTGGTACCAAACCAACATGACCTGACTACTCTAGAGCTCAAAGTCAAGGAGCTAAATGCTCTAAACAGGAACTCCGTCTCCACAAAAGATGGCATCCGATCAAGAACTGGAGGGCCTATAAGAACTGCTTAAAGAAATTAGAGCTGTCAAAGAGCTGGTTAAGTCTAATGGAGAATCTTTGTCTACCATGCAGGAAGATATAGCAGCTCTATAAAGTAATCTCGCATCGCTCATCCTCAGATCTGATAAAACTGAAAACATTTTAATGGTGCATGAAGAGCATCTGAAGCAGGTGGATAGGAACTCTAAATGAATACTGCAATTGGAAAGTAACTTGGAAGAAAGTAATAATAGAGAGAGAAGGAATGACATTCAGATTATTGGTATCCTAGAGTGGGCAGAAGGCACAAACCCTGTCTCCTTCTTAGTAAACTTGCTACCAAAACTGTTGAGACTCAAATCCGCTATGCCATTTGTGATTGAGAGGGCTCATCGTGTGCCTACGCATTTAATACAACACCCACAACCATTTATTCTTTGGGTGCTTTAGTTTCAACAAGTAGTTCAAATCATGGAAGCAGCCAAGATTCACGCGCCTATATTTTTTTGAGTGTCAAACTCTTCTTTCCTGATTTCACCAAATCAATGATTGACAGGAGAAAGCAGCTTCTAGCTTTGAGAACATGGCTTCAGCAACTGCAGGCCCGTTACGGGTTATTTTACCCTGCCTATATGCATGTGACAATGCATAACCAGACAAAATTGTTTGATGATCCGGAGGCATTACAGGCCTATTTGGAGATCAAGGAGGTTGCTCGGATGCAGTGACTTTTGGTTATCTCGCTACTTCAGGTTTATCGGTACTGGCAATCAGTCAGTTTGGCTTATGAACACGCTCCAATCAATAAGTGATGACTGAGTAACCTTATGACTGGGAATGCTCCCTCATACCGTCGTATGGCTTTTGTGCAGTTCAGACATTTAGTGTGTCCTCTGTTGTTGTTGTTGTTGTTAAGTGCCATTGAGTCGGAGTCGATTCATGGCGACCCTCTGGATAGCTATCCTAAATTGTGTTCGGTCTTCAGTAAGGCGGCACATTATTGACAGACTGGTACCCGTAGCTGCTGTTATTGTATCGATCCATCTCATTGCTGGCCTTCCTCTTTTGCGTTGACCTTCTATCTTGCCAAGCATGATGTCTTTCTCTAATGATCTCTCTCTTCGCATGATGTGTCCAAAGTATGAAAATTGAAGTCTTGTCATCTGAGCTTCTAAAGAAAGCTTAGGCTTGATCTCCTCTAGTACCGATTGGTTTGTTCTTCGGGCAGTCCATGGTATACACAGTATTCGCCGCCAGCACCATAATTCAAAGGCATCAATTTTCTTCCTGTCTATCTTTTTCACTGTCCAGCTTTCACATCCATATGATGTTATTGAAATTACCATAGCTTGAACAAGTCAAATCTTTGTATGGAGAGAAACATCGCGTGCAGAGAGCCTGTCATCCCAGCTCCTGCCACCGCTTCCTGATTCCTGCCTGGTCCCGCCTCCAGTAGTGACGCGGCCGCGCGTGCAGAGAGCCTGTCATCCCAGCTCCTGCCACCCGCTTCCTGATTCCTGCCTGGTCCCGCCTTCAGTAGTGACACGGCCGCATTCCCGCAGATACCATGGAGCTGCAGCTCTATTTAAAAGCCCTGAGTTAGTCGGGCAAGGCCTGTATGTGCAGACCAGGCTAAATCGCGGTCCCAGCCTGCACATACAGGTCTGTTCGCGATTCTGATCCCATGGGGCTAGATGTGCCCCACAGGATGAGAATCACAACTTCCTCTGTGTGTCCAGTTACAGTCAGGTTCATAGAGGGCTTCTACATATGGTATGGAATCGAGCCTTTAGTCAATAGGTAAAAACCTCTAACACAGTCCTCTTCAAACTCAACCTATTAGAAAGGCCACCATGCTTGCTATATACCTAACTATCTACACAATACTCGCTCTTATCCTCCTGATTTATTTATTTATTTTATTTATTTACATTCTCTTATATACTGCGCTATTCTGCATCAGTGCGGTTTACATTGAACAAACTGAAATTACATTGAACAGGTCATTATAACTTGGAGATAACTATTTTACAGGGAACATGGGCTATGGAGGATAAAGTGGCTTGCCCAAGACCACAAGGAGCACCTGTGGGACTAGAAACCCCAGTCCTTACAGCCCAAGGTTGCTGTCCTCTAGTGGGATTTGAACCCCTGACCTTACGGCCTGAAGTACCTTGCCCCAACCACTAGGCCACTCCTCCACTCCAATCTAATCATAGCACACAATACTATCCCCACCCCCACTGCCTCTCTTATATCCTCTACATTCACCATCCGCATTCACCCACCTCAACCGATCCCAGCAATACACAACCAGACTCATTAAAAGCATACCAATCTCCACCCCCATCCCACCCATAAACACAAACTTCAAGGCACCAACACAGATACTCAGATGCGCACTCATCAATGCAAGATCAGTAAGAAATAAAACCACGTTATCACTTATCTCCTCAGAGTATCAATTGGACATTCTCTGTATAACTGAGACCTGGCTTTCGGTAACTGATAATGTCCTTAACCAGCTCAGATCAGAAGACTTCGCACTGTTCCATTGTCCAAGAAACAACCAAAGAAAGGGTGGGGTATTGCTGCTAATCAAAGCATAACTCTACTTCTATCCCCTACCATCGGAGAGAACCAAAGAAATGGACTCCATCACAATTACGAATAACCAACTAACCATCATCCTCAGCTACAGAACTCCCACTCTCTCATTTAGTGACCTATCCAGTATACTAGAAAATATACTAAACTCCTCCAAAACCAACAAGGACCTTCTCATCTTGGCGGACTTCAACCTCCCTTCCCTGCAACCTAAAATGGCTGACACCTTCCTTACAGCCATGGCATCGATGGACCTCACACAAAACATAACATTCCCCAAGCAAAAACAAGGGCAACATTCTCGATCTAATCTTCATCCCCATCCTCCCAATCCATACGAGCCCCTCTCCCACATGCTACAAACATATACCATCCCCTGGACTGACCACAACCTCATTACCTTCTCCCTCCCCCTCAAAGCACTAATACCCCAGTCAAAAATAACAAATCCTTCAGTGATTCAGACAATTCAAAATGGACACAAGCCTAGAGGTGGTCACAACTGACCCAGCTAGACTCAAACAACTGGAACCAAGTAGTCGGAAAGCAGCAGGATTACCATCCAATTAACACGATGCAAACAGAGAACACATCTGAAAAACTCCTTGGTACACCCACAATCTGCAGCAACTAAAAGCCAAGCTAAGGTGGCTAAAACAGAAATGGCAAAAGACCACCCAGATCGATGATCGCAACTACCACCTAACTCTACTTCAAAACTATATGCAGTTAGAGATAAAGCTAAGTGGGACTATCATATAAAGCTTATCAATACCTCTGTCAATTGCCCAAGGGAACTATTTGACCCAGTCAAGTGCCTTACAGAACCATCCACCAACCACAACCCAACACCCACCATCAACTACCACCAAAGGTCTGTTAACTATAAACAACTCCACCACCACCTGAACTACACCCAAACCACCCTTCATCCCTACTCCACTTGCTGGTACACCTTTTATACCATTACCAGTGAAGATATCAAGAACATACTAACAACTCTCAATAACACCACCTCCCCACTCAACCCATGCCCAGCCAAATGGATTAAGACAGCAAAAGTCAAACTCAGTCCAATCCTCGCCAGAATAACACATGAAGTACTACAACAAGGAATCATACCAAAATGCCTCAAACTCCCCTCCATCAGTCTCACCTTAAAGAAACCCAGCCTTGACACCATGGACCCCGCCTCATACAGGCCAATTGTCAGCCTTCCCTTCATGGTTAAAGTCATCAAGAAAGCTGTACAGCTGCAGCTCCAGGACCAGGACCACATTGATGAAAACTGTCTTCTTGATCCCCAACAACACTGTTTCTGCCCGCTACATGGAGTAGAAATCCTAATGACCTCTCTCAACACACTAACCCAAGGAATACAAGATCAATCCCAAGCTTTCCTTCTGATATTCCTGGACATCTCTGCAGCTTTTGATACAATTAACCACAACACAATCCTTCAGCGTCTATAATCATATGGCATCCAAGATACAGTTCTCAAATGGCTTCAGTCCTACTTCTCCAACAGGCACCAGCAGATAAAACTGGGAACATTTATTTATTTATTTAGCTGTATTTATATCCCGCTTTTCACCGGGTCAAAGCAGTCAATTGGGGGATACATTTAACACAAGGGGATATGAGACACATACACTAATACTTACAGGGAACATGGGCAATGGAGGGTTAAGTGGCTTGCCCAAGACTACAAGGAGGGCCTACAGGACTAGAAATCCCAGTCCCTCCGGCCTGAGATCTCTAAACCATACCAACAAACACAAGGGTGCCCCAAGGGTCAACATTATCTGCACCCCAATGTATATCTCCAACCTCCCTGTTCAATCATCAAAGAACACATCATCAATTTCCACATATATGCCGATGACATTATGCTATACTGCCTGCTCTACACAAAACAGTCATCATATACACGAATACAGGAATGTTTTGCAGATATCAACTACAAGACTGAAGCTCTGTTTATTACAAAGGACTCCTCATTCCCCCCCCCCCCACCTCATTAACATTAAATATCATCATTCGACCAGAACTAATACACCTTGGGATCATTCTTAACAACTATCCTTCAAGGCACAAGTAACGACAACAGCCAAAACAATATATTTCAAAGCCTAAACACTACAACGCCTCTGTCCCCTCCTCAAACCAGCAGACTTCCGCTCAGCATTCCAAGCCCTTTATCTTTATCAGGTTTCCTGCATTACTGCACCTTTGGAGCCATCAAGGCAGTTTACAGAGCAGCAAAATATAGCAGTGGCCAAAAGGCCAGAGATAGAAAAGAACTATATGTCTTTGATAGGAAAGCAGCAGTCACACTAGCAGTAAAGAGAGAAAAAGGAGAGGTCAGGGTAAGGAAAGAGGTAGTTAGGAGTGGGGTCGGGTCAGTGGAAGGTCATAGGCAACACAAAAAAGATGAGTTTTAGGAAGCGACTTGAATTTGGGGTATGATTGTTCCTGCCAGGGGCAGGGAGGGAGTTCCAGAGGGACGGTCCTAGAAAGACGAATGCTGAATGACAGGTTTGTTCTAGGTGGGCACAGGCTGGAGAAGGGAGATCCAGGCAGTTGACATGTATAGAACAGAAGCTACAGGGCACTGGACAGAACTATAGTCAGTCAGGTACTGTGGGGCATGGGTTTAAAGGGCCTTATGAGTTAGGATCAGGAGTTTAAAGATAACACAATGAGAAACTGGTAACCAGTGCAGTTGAATTAGGTGAAGTATGATGTGGCTATAGCGGGTGTTATGGGAGATAATCCGGGCAGCGTTGTTTTGGGTCATCTGTAAGCAGTGGAGTTGGTATTGAGGGAGACCAGCAAAGATGATGTTGCAGTAATCAATTCATGAAATCACCAGGGAGAGAAGAAGAATGGTAAGAGAGGAAGGGGACACAACAGCACTGACCACTTGAATTTGAAGAAGAAAGAGCGACGTGTGAGAGCAAAACTGTGGGCGTGGAAGGATAGATCTGGGTCCAGTATCTGTATCACTCCGAGATAGCAGAAAGAGGATACCAGATGGACTGGATCGCTAAAAAGTGTGGGGGATAATGTAGGGCAGGAACTCCTAAAAGTGAACCACATTGCCGATGTCTTTGAGGGGTTAAGATGAAGGAGGTTCGTGAACAGCCAGTTAGCAACAAGTGATAAACAGGCATTAAGGAATGAAAGATCCGAGGTGGTGGGGGAGGTGTGATGGAGAAGAATGATGTTATCAGCATAGTAATATGCTGAAACGACATATTGCTGCACCAGGAGACTGAGAGGGACCAGAAAGATGTTAAAGAGGAGTGCTGTGAGAACAGAACCCTGAGGTACCCTGCAGAGTACGGGTCAAGAGTCAGAGGCAGGGGAATTGGAGACCACAAAGAAAGAGCGGGAATAGAAAAAAAGAGTGGAATCAGTGAAAGATAGTGCCCCGAAGACCAGTGTCCCTAAGCTAGGAGAGGATAGCATGGTTGACAAGATCAAAAGCCGGGAGAGGATACATGGTCAACAAGATCAAAAGCAGCTGAGAGGTCCAACGAAACAGCTAAAAAAAAATCACCCCAGTTGTGCAATATGTGGAGCTCAGTGAGAAAGGATAGAAGGGAGGACTAGAAGGAGGGAGGAGTGGCCTAGTGGTTGGAGCAAGGTACCTCAGGCCAGCAGGCCAGTGGTTCAAATCCCACTAGAGGACAGCACCTTGGGCCAGAAAGACTAAGGTTTCTAGTCCCACAGGTGCTCCTTGTGGTCTTGGGCAAGCCACTTAACCCTCCATTGCCCATGTTCCCTGTAAAATAGTTATCTCCAAGTTATAATTTCAGTTTGTTCAATGTAAACCACCTTGATATCATGAAAGGCAATATATAAGAAATGTAAAATAAATAAGGAAAGACTCAGTGCTGTGGCCAAGGTAAAAACCAGATTGTCATGGGTGCAAGAAATGAATGGAGTCAATGGGTGGAAAGCTGGGAAGAAGACTGCTTATTCATGTCTCTTAGAAATGAAAGAAAGGTTGGAAACAGGACAGTAGTGGGCAGGATCATTAGGGTCAAGGGAGGGGTTCTTGATGAAGGGACAGACTAACACATGTTTCTAGGAAGTTGGGAAAGTGCCAGAGGCTAGGCAAGAGTTAAGCATGGAGAGAAGAAAGGAAAGAAGAGTGAGGGACGGTTCCAAGATTCCATTTTGAAGGGACAGGGTCAAAAGCACAGTTTGTTTTTTGGGTGGCAGAAATAGATCTGGAAAATTCCATGGAGGATATGGGCTGCAAAGAGGACCAAGTGTGTGACATAGATGGGGACAAGGGTAGTGAGGGAGGGGGGGACCTGAGTGGAGAAGTGCTAACCAGGAGGGAAGAACGGAAGCGTTGGACCTTTGTGGCAAAAAAGGAAGCTAGCTCTGAGGGGCTAGGTGCTGAGGATTGATCCTTACAGGCTGCAGAGGTACAGAGGGAGGAGAGAAATTTGAGAGATGAGTAGAGTTGATGAATAGAAATGGATGCAGAGGAGATAAGGTTGGAATAGTAGAGATGTTTGCTTTGGTGATGAGTGAGCGATAGTAATGATGATGGGAATTGAAGTGCTGGAGAGATTCAGAGGTCTTGCCCTCTGCAGAGTCGCTCTGCGCAGCAAAGTTGTGTACCCTGCAGGCCCAGGCCTGGGTAATACCACAGGTGGTGGAAGGTGGGCTGAGGCTGGCGGGGGTGCAGCGGTCAAGGATGTCGAGGGTGGAGGAAAGGCGCAAGTGCCAGAGGGAGGCTTGTGCTTCGGCAGTAAGAAATGAAAAATCCATGGGAAAGAGCTGATCAGCAGAGGGAAGTATAAAATAGTGGAGGAGGTAACATAACGGAACTGGTAGGAGGGTTCAGCACAGGGTGCAGAGTGGTGTTTGGGGCCAGAGGCCCTACGGGGAAGAATGGGAGGGGACTGAATCATGGAAGTGATGCAGAGGTTATCAGTCCAAGACAGAGGGTTGGTGGTGATGTATAAAAGTGCATAAGGAGAGTCTAGTGAGGTGATAAGGAGGTCCAGAGTGTGCTGGTCTATGTGGGTAGGTGGGCTATGTGGGTGTATCAATATGTTGTTGAAGGCTGTGACCCTGGGGTAGCGTGATGAAGGCACGGTCATGAGCTGAGGTTGGATAGCAAAAGTGTATATTAAAATCACCAAGAAGAAACAGATGCAGAAACTGAAGGGAAGCTTCAGAGATAGTAAGGGCGAGGGCTTCCCAAAGATGAGGACGAAGAGCGGTAGGGGCATAGAGGAGGAGAAAGTGAATGTGCGGGGAGAAGTGCAGACAAAGCAAGAGGGACTCAGGGTAGTGGAGGACAGAAGGTGAAAGCTGGGTGAGGGGCAGTTCTGAGCGTAATAGGGCAGTCACTCCGCCTCCAGATCGCCCCATTTGGTGGGTGGCTGTTGCTGAGAAGCCTGGGGGGAGGCAGCAGGCGAGGATGGGGTCCTCCCCCTCCTGCAACCATGTCTTAGTCAAGAAGAGAAGGTCTAGATGGGATTGACGGAGAAAGTCTTGAATCAGAACCGTTTTGCTCCACAGAGCTCTGCAGTTCAGGAGACCAGTACGGAGGACCTGCTTACTGGTGAGCGCAGGTGGGTAGGAACACAAAGTGTGGGTATGAGACAACAGACTATGAGATTAGAAGTTACCTGACTTAGGTGCTCGGGGGGGAGTGGGCGCATGGGACGGACATGTTTGCGGGCAGAAGCAAAGGCTGAGTAAGTAAGAGGAGAATGGAGACTGGTGAAACTTGTCTAAGGTGGATGACCTTTCAAGGTTTCTGTTGGAATGCATGAGGCCTATAGCTATAGTGGGAAGTGTGTGATTTCAGTTGATTCCCTACATCGCAGGAGATTCCCCATGGAGCATGCCGTGGCGTATTTCGCGACAGTGAGTTGGTTTAAGTAGGAGCCCGGATACGTCTTGATACTTGACTTCTGGTTTTGTGGGGCTGTATGGGACGGCACCGAGTTGAATGGAGGCACTGAACTGACTGGAGAACCTGGGGAGAGGAGACAGGAGCAGCACAGCAAAGACAGGCAGTCACAACATAGGCAGGCAGCAGGCATAGAGGGTTCTCCCACATGTAGATCTATCAGGGCCTTCCACAAGTCACCCTCTTCCCAATACAAACTGTCCTACACACTGCTGCACATGCAATGCAGGGAATCTCATCACCCCCATCCTCAAACAGCTCCACTGTCCACTGGCTGCCACTTGCCAGCAGAATCAAATATAAATCCTTGCTCTTAACACATAAAGCATGGCACTCTTACACAGCCACCTACCTCCAATCCTTCCTACAGATACTCACCCCAAACAGACCCCGTAGATCCTCTACAATTAACAGACTTACCATACTGTGCTCTAAGACAAAGTTCAACCAGCAAACTGGTTGCAGAGCATTTAAATTCCATGCAGCACACCTCTGGAACACTCTACCAGACACTATAAGAAATATCACCACCCTCCTCTCCTTCTGCAAACACCTGAAAACCCTCCTATTTTCTGAACACTATGGCCCCACCACCTAACCTTGCCATAAACCGTACTGTAGTTATGTTAAATAAATCACAACTATTACCTGTAAATAGTTAAAATATACCATTTGCACATAGTTTACTGTTATATGTTCTCTGTAACTGAAGTTTTTGTTCATTGTAAGCCACTGTGACCCAGTGAAAAGCAGTATATAAGCCTAGTTAAATAACTAAATAATACATTTAAAAAATGCCATACTGGGTCAGACAAAAGTCCATCAAGCACAGTAACTTTGAATAATTTTGTGTGATCTGCAAATTTGATCACCTCACACGTTATTCCCATTTCCAGGTAAGCTATGAATATGTTAGAAAGCAGCGGACCCAGCACAAATCTCAGGGGTTCTCCACTATTCACCTTTCTCTATTGAGAAAATTAGCCATTTAGCCCCACTCTTTTCTTCTATTTTTTAACCAGTTCCTGATCCACAATACTATACTGCCCCATAAGAACATAAGATATGCCATACTGGGTCAGATCAGGTTCCATCAAGCCCAGTATCCTGTTTCCAACAGTGGCCAATCTAGGTCATACGTACCTAGCAGTTTCCCCAAAAGCCAAAGGTTCCACAATGCTTGTATTGGGTCAAGCATTGATATCCTGGGTCCCTTTTTAATAATGGTTTATGGACATTTCCTCCAGGAACTTGTCCAAACCTTTTTTAAACCCAGCTAAACTAACAGCCTTTACTACATCCTCCGGTAACAAATTCCAGAGTTTGATTACACGTTGAGTGAAAAAATATTTTCTCTTATTTGTCTTAAATAGTTTACCCTGTAGCTTCATTGCATGTCCCCTAGTCTTTCTATATTCTGATAGCATAAACAATTGATCTACGTTTACCCTTTCCACTCCATTCATTAATTTATAGACCTCTATCATATCTCCCCTCGGCCGTCTCTTTTCAAGGTTGAAGAGCCCTAACCTTTGTAGCCTCTCTTCATAGGAGTAGCCTTCCATCCCCTTTACCATTTTGGTGGCTCTTCTCTGTACCTTTTCTAATAACGCTATATCCTTTTTAAGATACGGCAACCAGAATTGCACACAATATTCAAGGTGCGGTCGTACCATGGAATGATACAGAGGCATTATAATATCCTTTGTTTTATTTTCCATTCCTTTCCTTATGATACCTAGCATTCTATTTGCTTTCTTGGCCGCTGCTGCACACTGGGCGGAGGGTTTTAACATGTTATCCACAATGACGCCTAAATCTTTTTCCTGGGTGGTGGTTCCCAATGTGGAACCTTGCATCGTGTAACCATAGTGTGGGCTGTTCTTTCCTAGGTGCATAACTTTGCACTTGTCCACATTAAATTTCATCTGCCATTTGGATGCCCAGTCTTCCAATTTATCCAGATCCTCCTGCAGTTTTCCACAGTCCTCTTGGGTTTTAACAACTTTAAACAGTTTTGTGTCATCTGCAAATTTGATAACCTCACTCGTTATTCCCTTTTCCAGGTCATTTATGAATATGTCAAAAAGTAGCGGACCCAGTACAGATCCCTGGGGTACTCCACTATTCACCTTTTTCCATTGGGAAAACTGGCCATTTAGCCCTACCCTCTGCTTTCTATCTTTTAACCAGTTCCCGATCCACAATAGTACACTGCCTTCTATCCCATGACTTTTTAGTTTTGCCAAAAGTCTCTGATGAGGGACCTTGTCAAAGGCTTTCTGAAAGTCCAGATACACTATATCAACAGACTCACCTTTGTCTACCTGTTTATTCACACCCTCAAAAAAAACATATCAGATTAGTAAGACAAGATCTTCCTTGTCTAAAGCCATGTTGGCTGTCTCCCATTAGGCCATGACTATCTAGATGCTGTGTAATTTTGTTCTTTATGATGGTTTCTACCATTTTCCCCAGTACTGATGTCAGGCTCACCGGTCTGTAATTTCCAGGATCACTCCTGGAACCCTTTTTAAAAATTGGCGTCACATTGGCAATTTTCCAATCTTCAGGTATTACAGATGATTGTAATGAAAGTTCACAGATTACTAATAGCAGGTCTGCAATCTCATATTTCAGTTCTTTCAACACTCTTGGATGTATACCATCCGGTCCAGGTGATTTGCTACTATTCAGTTTATCAAATAGCTGTAATACATCTTCCCGCTGTAGTGATATTTCTCTCAATTCCTCTGCAGTATCACCTTTAAATACCACTTCAGTCTTGGGTAACATCCCTACATCTTCCTCAGTAAAGACCCAATACATGACTTTTTAATTTGGCCAAGGGTCTCTCATGAGGGACCTTGTCAAAGGCTTTCTGAAAATCCAGTTACATTATATCAACTGGCTCACCTTTGTCTACCTGTTTATTCACACCTTCAAAAAAATAACACAGATTAGTAAGACAAGATTTTCCTTAGCTAAATCCATGTTGACTTTCTCCCATTAAACCATGACTATCTACATGTTCAGTAATTTTATTCTTTATAATGGTTTCTACTATTTTGCCTGGTACTGACGTCAGGCTCATCATTCTGTAGCTGCTCGGATCACCCCTGGAACGTTTTAAAAAAATTTGCCTTACATTGGCCATTCTCCTATCTTCAGGTACTACAGATAATTTTAATGATAGTTAACAGATTACTAATAGTAGGTCTGCAATGTCATAAAAAAACTTGGTGTGAATAACCAATTAAAGTTGAGTGGGAAAAAAGAACTGATTAGATGTGGAGCACAAGGGCAACATTGATCTTGATTTAACATACTGTTTCCTTAAAGACTCCATTCTAATGGCTCTTCAGACTCCTTTACAAATTTGTATGGGTTTCTGCACAAGGTATTTGAGAGCTTGCAGGCTCTACAAATAGTTTTGTTGTTAATACTATTTGGGTGAGAGGTTTTTGGTACATTCTTCAAGCTTCAGACATTAGCTTTAGTGTAGAGTCTCTTTATCTCTGAATACTGGCAGCAATTTCTTTATGATTGTACATCTTCTGCATCAACGACAATTGGAAAATTCTCCTTTACAATATTAATAGCACCAAAATGTGGAATATTTTTTAATGCAGGTCTGAAACGTGATTTCAAAAGGGTTTTAATATTAGAAAAGAAACAGATGTCAGTATTCATTGAGATGGTAAATGTCTAACTTTAAATGGATAAGTCAAAAATTTAAAGTCTTGCAAATATCCAGCGGCATTAAGTGTTCATGTCAAAGCAGAAAATGCGAGTGTAACTTCAACAACATTACTTTATCCTGTAAAGGTCATTCCTGCTATTTCCGCATCCAGACCTGAATGTGAAATGTATACAGAGAGTAGCTGAATTTCACCAATTTCTATATCATTTTTATATATATCCCTGGACTGACCCAAAATCTGCCCTAATTTAAAATGGGTCATTTTGATCTTATTTATTTAGCCAGGCTTATATACTGCTTAGTCTAAAAGTCAAAGCGGATTACAATGAAAAAGAGGGGCCAACGTGGCTTTACATGGAAGAAAGGCTTGAATAAAGGGAGAATAAAAGATTAAACTGTAGGAGCATGAAATGTTCTTTTAAGTCACGGTTTAGTAGATTCATCAGCCTCAGAGCAACGGATGAAAAGGAGCGTCTTTAGCTGCTTTCTAAAAGTCAGCAAGTCATTAGAGGTATGAAGGATGTGAGGTATTGTGTTCCATAAGGTTGGAGTGAAGAGGGAGAAAGCACTCTTTGAAGTTGAAACAATTTATATGTTCGATGTGCTGGAAAGTTTTCAATAAGAAGCAGCGGGGCATGTTTATAAATTGCACTAACCGATTAGTGCAGCCTGCTTAGCGTGCAATGGGGTAGGGAGTGTAAGTATGGACTGCACAGTGGTTACACAGGGGGAATTACCATATGCTAAGTGGCATTGTGGCAGTTAACGAGCATGCACTTTACACCATCTCTGTGCTGTAACTGCAGAGGACATGCTGCCCCCTCCATTGCATTTATCATGCAGTAAGCTTTGCTCTTAGCACACATTGGGGCATGTTTACTAAAGTGTGCAGGCAATAGTGTGGGGTTTACTGAATGATCTGGGCATTATGCTAAAAAGTAGCATTGGCCCTAGTGCCAAAATCCTGCACTACCTAGGTTGTGCACAATGGGGCGAGAACGGGCGGATCATGGGCAGAATGGAGGCATTGATGGTAAGACAGAGCTAGCATGGGAATTAATAGCTCATGCTAATGTACTTGGTGTGGGTGAACTTCACACCACCCATGTGTCGACTTGTGTGGTGTGTTATCTTGGGGATGGACGCACATGCCCACTTGAAGCTAGCATGGGGCACCCACACTGATAATGCAGCCCACCTGCTTATTAAGAGAGCAGGCCTTAGTAAACATACCCCAGTAAGTGCTAGCAAAGCTCTTTTTTGGTTGGCATCCACTGGAGACTCATCAATGCTTGTGACTATGAGATTATGAGCATTATAGTTTACTATTCTATGTATTTTGCTTATGTTGCATAAACTCTGTAGAACTCAGTCAGGGTGAGACTCCCTACCGCGCTCTTGCTCGTGGCACTGGTGAAGTTTCCCATCCAGCTGGACACATCAATTTTTATCCCAACAACTAAAAAAAAGTAAGAGAATCTATTGAATAAATTGAAAACAACAGTATTTTAAGTACTATTGGGCATGTCATATAAAAGTGACTGAAAAACCTGCAAGAGTTAAATTGTTCTTTATGGTGCATTTGTACGAATTAACTAGTGAAGCTAGGTCAAGCTTACCTGCAGGCTTCAGTAGTTTCCCATCAACGGTTATTTCCACAGCCTTGCTCACCATTATACCCGATTCATAGTCATTGGCTTCAAGTTCTAGGAGGTACGATAAATACAAACATTAATGAGACAGACCCAGTGAATGTACCTGCTGTCCTGTGGCTCTCCTTTTACCACATTTGTTTCTTTTCCCATCATTCAACCCCTGCTACCATTTTACTACTACTACTTACTATTACTACAAGGCGTACACAGCTCTGTACAGAGACATGTTAAGAGACGCTCATCAGAGCTTACAATCTAGTCAAGACAGACAGTACAACAGCTGGGGACTAGGATATGTCTGGGGGAAGGAAATACATAGTTGGAGAGCAGGAGACTGTGCGAATCAGGATCCAAAAGCAGCCTTGAAGGAGTGAGTATTTACCTTGGATTTGAAAGGGGCCAGAGATGAAGCCACAACTTTATCTTACCCTTACCCAGTTTCCTAGTCTCCCTCAGTCCATTTTCATCTCTTCATAGCCTCCTCTACACTTCCTCAACCTCCTTCCTAGCCCCTCTAGAACCTTCACACCATTTCCACAACCACACGTCCCCTATTATCTTCCTTCCCTCCATCTCTAGAGGATGTTCTCCTTTCACACTCGCTCACATCAGACACTATTTTCCCCTTTTCAATCCCTCTACTCTATTCATTCCCCATTCCAGACACTGACACCCCCCCCCCCCACACACACACACTTTATACCTAGTCCTTTCTTCCCTTCAGACACTATCCCTATCCCGTTTCCATCTGCTCTCATTTTCTCTCCAGGCACATGTTCCTCCTTCATGTCCACTCTTACAGTTTCCAAGCACTCTTTTTTCCTCTTCTCAACCCCAAACTCTCTACGTGCTCTTCCTGTCCTCTCACCCCCTCCATCCATGCACTCTTACGCTCCTTCTCCTCCTTCCTATTCTCTCCCCCTTGCTCTAGATATTCTTCCCTTCTTCACTCCCCCTCCCTTCTAATGCTTTACCTCCTTACGCCCTTTCTGACCCTCCTTCCCATCTCCTGTCTTCTCAGACTGACAAGGTTCACAAAGCTACCTATTTGCAATCCCCCCCCACCCCATTTACTCGATGTCCTCTGCTACTGCCATGGTGCCAGTCTCACGATAGGAGCTTTAAGATTTTTTGGCACGATAGGGAGCAGGAAAGGATGTTGGATGACACCTTGGGGAAGTAGAAGATGATGTGTGCTGTGAGGCGGAAAGGAACAGAGTGCTGTCAGATAGGAGTGGCCTGATGTCCCTGAGGCAACTGTCCGATTCACCCCCCATCCACCTCAGTCTTGGCTCTAGGGTACTGTCCCTTAAAGGTCATCGGGACCTGAGACCAGAAGTCTGGACGACAACCTCAATATTGTTTAGATCACAACAAGTCTTGATGGTGTGAGGGAGGTTGGGGAACTGCTTGGATTAGACAGGGTGGCCCAAAAAAAGTGAACATCTCGTAGCATATAAGTTATTTAAATATTCAAAAAGACAGATGTAAACGATTGACAAATTAAAAAAAAGATGGTGACCGGAATTGTCAAAATAAAGACGTTATATAGCTAAAAAAGGTAAATAAGTAAACTATTTAAGCTTTTAATTTACGAAATGTTCTCTTTTTTTGGGCCACCATGTAGAATCTTAATGCTGATCTGTTCAGGAACATAGGGAACCAAGGAAGAAAAGAAAAGCTAACGAAAAATGGGCAATATCCTTATAGCACTCAAGTTTCTACAGTGGACAAATGGAATTTATTTAATTTATTTATTTAGCTAGGTTTGTAGACCGGTTTTCACCAGATCAAAGTGGTTTCTAGAGAACAGAACATTTTACAGAGAACATGTGTTATACAAATAACATGGTATATTTAACTTTTAACATATTAAACATTTTTGTACATAGAACTTAACATCAACAACTATATGCATTAGAGATTCTATTTTGGTTGGGTTATGGGTTTGGTGAGGGGCACTGTTCCCTCTAAGCTGTGTGCGTGTGCGCGCGCGCACACGCCTCACCGAGCGAGCGCACATACTTTACAACAGAGCGCACAAAAATTACGTTTCTGATTATGATAAAAAACACCACAGACGTCTTAAAATGTAAAAGTTGTGATTGTAATTACTAGAAATTTTCAGCTTTATTTAGTAATCGTCTATTTTCATTTAATTTTATTAAAATCAATGTGGTGTACATACTGTATTCTGACGTGTAGTCAAATTTTAAAGTATATAACTCTGAGTGTCGTTATGTGGCGCACAAAAATTTAACCTTCCTTCAAAAGCTGCACAGCTGATATTTTATGCGCACACTCACTGAGGGGGCCAAAATATTCAATGAATAGGTGGGTTTTCAGGTGTTTCTGGGATGTTGGGAGGTTGGTGATATATAGAATATATTTTAAGCAGTGTAAGGCAGAATAATTGGGGAACTGAATGAGGCATTCTTTTTCAACAGTCCACAGGTGGCCTATGCAATAAAGTTGAACTTACAAAAGAGCATAAGAAATGCCATACTGGGTCAGACCAAGGGTCCATCAGCCCAATATCCTGTTTCCAACAGTGACCAATGCAGGTCACAAGTATCTGGCAAAGTTCCCAAAAAGGCGCACAGGTTCCACAATGCTTGTCCTGGGGTAAGTAGTGGATTTCCCAGGTCCTCTTTAATAATGGTTTATGGACCTTTCCTCCAGGAACTTGTCCACACCTTTTTTAAACCCAGCTACATTAACAGCTTGTACTACATCCTCCGGTAACAAATTCCAGAGTTTGATTACGCATTGACTGAACAAATATTTTCTCCTATTAGTCTAAAATGGGTTACACTGTAACTTCATTGTGTCCGCCCTGGTCTTTCTACATTATGTTTACCCATTCTACTCTATTCATGAATTTATAGACCTCTATCATATCTCCCCTCAGCTGTCTCTTTTCCAAGTTGAAGAGCCCTAACCTTTTAAGCCTCTCTTCATAGGGATCTCTTTCAAGCCCCTTTATCATTTTGGTGGCTCTTCTCTGTACCTTTTTTAATTCTGCTATATCCTTTTTAAGATATGGTGACCAGAATTGCACACCATATGAATTCCAGCATTCTATTTGCTTTCTTGACCACCGCTGCACACTGTGCAGAGGGTTTCAATGTATTATCCACGATGACGTCTAAATCCTTTTCCTGGATGGTGCTTCCTAAGTTTGGGTTGCTCTTTCTTAAGCGCATAACTTTGTACTTGTTCACATTAAATTTCATCAGACATTTGGATGTCCAGTCTACCAATTTATCAAAGTCCTCTTGTAATTTTTTCACAATCCTCAATTTTGAATAATTGTGTGTCATCTGCACATTTGATCACCATTTCAAGGTCTTTATAAATATGCTAAAAAGCAGCGGGCCCAGCACAGATCCCTGGGGTATTCCACTATTCACCTTTCTCCATTGAGAAAATTGGCCATTTAGCCCTACCCTCTGCTTTCTAATCTGTTTAACCAGTTCCTGATCCACAATATACAGTGCCTCTTATACCATGACTTTATAATTTGGCAAAGAGTGTCTCACGAGAGACCTTGTTAAAAGCCTTCTGAAAAGCCTATCTCAACTGGCTCATCTTAATCTAGCTTCAAAAAAATATAACACACAAGATCTTTCTTGGCTAAATTCATGTTGTCTGTCCCATTAAACCATGACTATCTACATGTTCAGTAATTGTCTTCTTTATAATGGTGGGCCAGCACCGATTAGATGCAGGCCCCATAACAGAGCACTGGGAGGCGGAGCAGGGGGGCATTAAGGATAGCCGGGGGAAGGGGGAGGTGGAGCCAGCTGGCGATAAAGGGAAAGGGACTGAACTGCCTCTTCCTCTTGACAGCAGGACAGTGTGGCATGGCACCAACTAACTCTCAATCCGGCAGCAGTTACAGGGGATCTGTGTACCTTTGAAACGCAGCATAGTGAGAGTGGCGGCGGCAGCTCCTTCTGCGCAGTGGCTCCTTTTGGCATCAGAGAGGCCCAGAGTAGCAGCAGCGGCTCCTTCGGAATCCCTGGGCAGCTCCTTCAGCTATAATTTCTTCAGAGAGGCTGTAGGGACTGTTGCAGTGGATGCAGCTAGGAGAGAGATCTCTGAAGAAGCGGCAGCAGGAGGAGGGGAAGTCGGCACTGAGCACACTGCCAGCCAGGACATGTGGGTGGAATGCAGGGCAAGAAAAAGTGTGCCTCAAGGCAGGAGCGCCACCTGTTGTCCATTTATGGTACTGCAATGGGCTGCAATCAACAGTCTTCTCCCGAGGCACCAGTTAAGGACTTTGGCTGAGGGCATTGCTGGATCCCAGGACTTGTTTTTCGGGGCCACTGAGGGCAAGCCTCTTGGATTGGGAGGGAGGCTCAGAGGCACAGCAATGGCACAGAAGGCAGTGAAGTGGTGGTACGGCGGGCTTACAGCATGGCCAATCAGCAGTGCTCCAAAGATGGGGACAGAGGACCAACAAAGAAAAAGGCGAGGAGCAGCAATGGACCAACAAGGATGGCCAGAAAGATCAAGGAGAATAGGCACAAAGGTAGCAGCAAGAAAACCAGTGAGTACAGCAAGCAAACCAGTACTGGCGGGGACCATGTAAGAGGGTGCGGCGTTCAGCCAGAAAAGACAGTATTGGGACCAGCAACCTAGGTGACCGAGCCCCCAGAGATGCGTGACCTTGTGAACCAGGTCATGGTCATGGCCACAGTCCATGGAGTGGGAGGCATGCAGGCTCTCCTGAGCTCACTTGAAGGAGCAACTGCCCTGGGTGGTATGACCACAACAGACACAGGTGCAAGCCATGCAGCTTTACCCGGTGAGCCGATTGATGGATGAGTATAAACAATACGTTTCGTTATCTAATGAGGCTGTGGTTTGGGAGGAGGTGGGGTGCTTGGGGGGCGGTTGGGGGGTAGCAGCAGAAAGAGGGTGCTGGGATGGGAAAAGAGCAGCACCCAATGAAACATGCCCATGCTGTTCAAGAGAGAAGCAGACTGAGAAGCAGATTAAAGATCAGAATGTCTGCTCTTCTGAAAATGTATACATGTTTGAACTCTCCTGGTGATGGTAATATCCCCCTCCTATGTAAATATGTTCTAACCTGTTCTAATGTATCCCCCCTTTTTTTGTAAATCACTTTGACCCCGTGAAAAGCTGTATATAAGCACAGCTAAATAAATAAATAAATGGGGGGGTAGAGAGCCCGGCGGCGTGGATGCGTGGAGTGGGGTTGGGGCAGTCTGAGGGGGGGGGGGGTGAGGCGCTGGCGACGGCAACCCAAGTGTGGAGGGTTGGGGGTCATCCAAGGGCAACAGACACTGCATGGAGGGGCTGCTGCAGGCCCTTGTGCAGATTGTAGATGGTACCAGCACGGCAACGGGCAGGACCCAGGCGGTGCTGGCATCAAGGGGGGGGAGGGAAGTGCAGGGATCCTTGCCACCCGGCCCCCTCCCTATGAGCACTGGGGGGGGTCACAGGGGAGGCACAAGGGGGGGGGATGGTGTGTTGGTTTCTGAATTCAGGCCAGCAAAATATGTATGTACTACCAGCACCTTGGACAGTCACGTTCCGGCCGCCCAGAAGGAAAAAATCTTGAAGGGTGAGTATGTGAACATTTTCTCATTGCTCGTTAGGAGGAGAGATGAGAATTGTGAATATTCAGGCTGCTGCAACAGGTGCAAACTGGTCTCCAAGAAGGCCAACTCCGTCCCACGGATGATTGCGAACTGGTGCTCGGCTTTTTGGGTGCTAGCCAGCATAGTTGGCAACAAATACCCGCAGTGGTGCCATAGGTTCCTCAAGTACCAGGATATCATTTGCGAGGCTTACCAGGTGTACGGGGGTGATGACTGGCTGGAGTACAATGAGCAACTTCATCGGAACATGGGGGACAACAAAGGGCTTAGCTGGGACAAGGAGGACACTGACCTGTGGATACAATCGATGACGCAAGGCCAGCAGAGCAGTAAAACGAGTGGTGTTGCAGAGGGGAGTTGGCCTAGTAGGTTTCTAGGGACTCCATGGCTGTTTCAGGGGGACAGCAGGCCTGGCATAGGGGACAGCAACAGCAGCAGCGTCAACCCCAGGCCGCATAGCTACCCAATGCACCGCGGGATATGCAGGCTGTTAAATGGCGGATCCTGTCAATTCAATAATGCCAACAAATATAGGCATGGATGTGCCACGTGTGGCGAAGAACATCCTCAGGTATGATGCAGGAAGAATCAGGAAGGAGAACTCCAGTGCCTGCATTGAGGTTGACTGGTAGGGATGAACCGCTACGTCCATCAAGGTCAGGGTGCTGGAGATGAATTTGTATGGTTACAATCAGAAAAATGTTCTATGGTTGATTAACTGTTTTACATGGGATTTTTACTATTCCTTACAATGGCCCTCCAGGTCCACAGATGGCAGTTAACCTAAAATCCACCCAGGAGCGGCAGGAGGTGGTCCAACAAAGCTCCACAGGGAAAGGAAGCTGAGCAGGATTGCGGGTCCCTTTGAGAGAAAGCCCCTGCCCAACCTGATTGTTTCCCTGCTGGGCCTGGTCCCCAAGAAGGAGCCTGGGGAGTTCTGGCTCATATATCACATGTCCTATCCCGATGGCACGTCGATAAACGACCACTTAGACCTGGCAGTGTGCTCGGATAAGTATGCCTCAATAGACCAGCACTTGGAGTTGCTCCGGGACCTGGGGGAAGGAGCATGGCTAGCAAAGGTGGATGTAGAATTCGCCTTTAGGCTGCTTCTGATCCACCCAGATAGCTTCCACTTGCTGGGGATGTATTTCAGGGGGCAGTATTATGTAGACAAATGCCTCCCGATGTGGTACTCCATATCTTGCACCTATATCAAGGAGTTCAGCTCTGCCCCCAATGGATGGTCGAGAGGGACATGGGCCATGACAGAATCATAAGCTACCTGGGTGATTTTCTGCTGCTGGTGGGGGACAAGCAGGGTTGCCAGTGTAACCTGCGGATGTTCCAGAGGAAGGCTGCTGAGCTGGGGGGTACCACTGGCAATGAATAAGATCGAGGGTCTGGCTCAGTATCTGTCATTTCTGGGAACAGAAATTGACACCACGGTAATGGTGACATACCTCCGGCAGTGGAAGTGTCAGCCTTGAAGGCTGCAGTCCAAGTAGTGTGGTAGCTGTGAGGAAAATCACGCTCAGGGAGTTGTAGTCACTGATAGGATGGACATCTGAACTTTGCCCGTTGGGTGATGCTCATGGAGCAGGCTTTCATACAGCATCTGGTGGATGCCACAAAGAGGGTCCACAGGGGGCACTATTTCATTAGGATCAATGCCCCATGCAGGTGGACCTGGCAGTGTGGCAGCAGTTCTTGTTATGGTACAACGGAAGGAATATATGGAGGGTGCCAGCCGTTTGTAACAGTGACATGGAACTATTTATGGATGCTACAGGGGGGTGGGATTTGGTATTTATTTCAAGGGACAGTGGTGCCAGGCAATGTTCCCGCTAACCTGCGCTGGGTCCATTGCCAACATTCCTGCCAGCGGGGGGAGGTGCAGAGAGATTGACGCTCTGCCCCTCCCCCACCGGCAGGAATTCCAGCAGAGGACTTGGCACAGATTAGAGAGAACATTGCGAGGGTGCTGTGGCGTGTGTTAGACCCTGTGTCTAACACACACCACAGCGCCCTCGCAATGTTCTCTTTTACATCTTACTTTCTTTGAGATGTTCCCGATTGTGGTGGCCATGGATATCTGGGGACACCAATTCTCTGACAGGAGAATAATCTTCTGCTTTGATAACGCAGCAGTGGTGTTTGCCATCAATAAGCAAACAGCAAGGGCAGGGAGGGTGATGAGATTGGTCAGGAGACTGGTGTTGCTGAACCTGGAGTTGAATACATTCATTACAGCCAGGCATGTCCCAAACAAAAGCAATGAACTAGCCGATGCTCTTTCTCATTTCCAGCTCCAGCACTTCCAGCAGCTCGCCCTAAATGTGGCGTCCAGGCCAGTTCACATGCACGCGGAGATCTGGACCTTTGGATGTGAAGTGCAGGCAAACTGCTGATGGCATCTTTGTCAGCCAATACCTGGAAGGCCTATGGGAGAGCCTGGAATCGGCTGCAGAGCTTCATCAGATGGTGGGGAGCCAGTCCAGGGCAGGGGGTGTCAATGGGCCTCCTTCTCAAATTCCTGATGCACTTACAGGAAGTGGGAACCTCGGTTAGGCAAGCAAGCTGATACTGTTGGGGGTGGCCCTCTTCAAATTGGGAGGTAAGAGAGATGTGATGAAGGAGTTCGTTGTGAGGAAGGTGATGGAGGACTGGGCCAGAGAGGCAGCTCTGTGACTGGTCACCCTACCTATGCTGTACAGAGCTATGCAACAAGTGGCAACTATCACCAAGGATGAGTTCAAAAACAAGCTTTTCAGGGTAGCTGCTCTGCTGATGTTCTTTGGGGCCTTCTGCAGGAGCAAGGCCCTGCCCCAGTCCACTGCAGACATGGACAGACCCGCCATATGCGTGGGGGATGCCGCATTGTAGGGGAACACAGTGTGCACCTCTTTTTGGCCTGGTCAAAGGCAGACTGTCTTGGAAAAGGGAGGACGATATGGCTGAATGATACAGCGGTCCGGAAGCTTTGCCAGGTTAAGGCCATGAAGGAGTATTTGCGGGTGCACTCACCGATGGGGGGTGGGGGCGCCCTACTGCATCATATGGATGGGGTTGCCTCTCCCAGTAACAGTTCAGAACCCTGTGGCTGCAGGCAGTAAGGGAGGTGGAATTCGACATCAGTGGGCTCATGCTGCTTTACTTTAGGATAGGTGCAGCAACTGCAGTGCATGGGGTTCCACCTGGGGCCGGGTCAGATTCAGGCTATTGGGAAATGGGCTTCAAACTGATACAAACTGTATGTTAGGCCATAAGGACATTTGCTGACGCTGCTTCTCTCTTACCCACTAGTCCTGGAGTGATGCCAGTCTGGATTATAGGACATTCCTATGTCTACTGGGTGGGACGAGGGGGCAGCAGGGCGACACTTTGGCATGCAGTTCGGTTTCTATCCTGACAGTGTCTGAATACCCTGGATGGGAAAAAGGGGATGCGATGGGATGTGGTGGGACCAGTTGAGGTTTGCCCTCATCGGCACGGGACGGATTGGGGGTAACAATATGATGTCCACAGTGGGCATAGATCTTATCATCAGAATAAAGGTGGATGTGGCCTGGATTCACGCCAAGCTGGGGGCCGGGGTTGTCTGGACCCACATCATCCCATGGCAGAAGAGGCGGGGGGGGGGGGAGCCGAATGGCATTGAAAAAAAGTAGAAGAAAGCTGAACAAAGGATTTGGGAATTTCATATGGAACTTAAGCGGAGTCGTTGTGAAACACCAGGGCATAATTGTGGTGAGGGAGATGGTGTACGCAGGAGATGGGGTCCACTTGAATGACATCGGGTTGGAACTGATCATCAAGGCCTTACGATGGGCCATTGGTTTGATACTCACTATGGGGCGAGTTGGGCCACTGGCCCTCCTGGTGGTGGGGACCTCACCGAAGAACAGGGGGAGGAGAGGGGTACCATGGAAAAGGAGGGATCCGGGTACTGAGCCGGGGGTGCCGAGACCCGGTAAGAGGGGCGCCAGGTACCAGGGCCCAAGGTTGCCTGGCCCTATTTACTAGGAAGATAGAACGGAACAGGACACCTGGGCATGGAGCAGTTGGTGATGGGGAAAAGGGGCGGGGGCCCTGGCCACGGGACAGGCCAGGGTCTACGACCAGACAACAGAAACGGAGGTACCTCTCCACATTAACCCCAGCTTAGGGTCATTTTTTATTCTTTACTCAATGCTTATATAACAATCCTAACCTCTGTACAAAATTATGATGGCTATAGTTACAGTTATGATTGTCAACAGTGCAATATCTTTGTATCCGCAAGCTGTGACCTTTAAGATCCATTAATAAAAGCTGTTTTTCAAAAGCAATGGATAAGGGAGCAGAAGAGACCCAAAGCCAGTCCAGCATGCCCCGTGTTATTGTTTTTACCATTTTTCCCGGTACTGATGTCAGGCTCACCAGTCTGTCGTTTCCCGGATCACCCTGGAACCCTTTTTAAAAATTGGCATTACACTGGCCATTCTCCAGTCTTCGGGTACTACAGATGATTTTAATGATAGTTCACAGATTATTAGTGGTAGATCTGAAATTTCAAATTTCAGTTTTTTCAGCACCCTCGGATGTATACCATCTGGTCCAGGTGATTTGCTATTCTTTAGTTTATCATATAGTTGTAATACATCTTCCCGGTTTATTAATATTTGTTTTATTTCTTCTGATACATCACCTTTAGATACCCTTTCAAGCATGGATAACTTCCTTACATCATTTTCAGTAAAGACCGAAGCAAAAAATTCAGTCTTTGTGCTATGGCTTTGTCTTCTCTTAGAGCCCCTTTTATCCCTCTATAATCTAATAAGTCATACTGACACACTTACAAACATTTTTTGCTATGAATGTACTTGAAAAAGGTTTTATTATACATTTTTGTTTCCATTGCAAGCTGTTTTTCAAATTCTCTCTGTCTGCATTATCAGTGCCTTGTATGTAACTTGCCAGTGGCAGGCATTCCTAACAGGGGCTCTACAGTTTAACAAACGGTAAGGATTTGAGGGTTTATTTTTATTAAATTGCTAGCTCTCTGACTAGGAACTCTTAAAAGGGTTTTGGTATATTTTTAAAGCAAAGTTACATTCTTTGTGGTGCTTTAGTAGAAATATTTTCTTTGCTGGACTAGGTTTTAAACTCTAGTAACTTTTTCAGCTTTTGTGAAACTGCTGACACCTAATCAGGAGTTAGTGGGCCTGATTACCTGAGAGCAGCTGAGGCCTGCATGAAAGGCTTCAGAGCTCTGCCCTGTTGAGGCATTCCTAACAGGGGCTCTACAGGTCAAACAACGGTAAGGATTTGAGGGTTTATTTTTATTAAATTGCTAGCTCTCTGACTGGGAGCTCTTAAAAGGGTTTTGGTATATTTTTAAAGCAAAGTTACATTTTTTGTGGTGCTTTAGTAGAAATATTTTCTTTGCTGGGCTAGGTTTTAAACTCTAGTAACCTTCTCAGCTTTTTGAAACTGCTGACACCAAATCAGGTTTTAGATCCCTCCCTACCCACCCAAACTCCCACCCACCCCTAGTGAGCAATCTTCCTTTACAGGGCACCTCCCCATTTAACAAAGCACAGGGACTAGGAACAGCATATTTTGAATATAATTAAGGAGATTTAACTGCTGTTTCACTGAAAGGACAGCTGGGAATCTGGCTGGTACTTTGGTAGATCTCTCTCTTTGCTTTAAGAGATATCTAAGCTCTGAACAGAACAATGGCTGGGAAATATCATATCGCTAAAGCTGTTGCCCCCATTACAGCTTCTGCCTCTGTCCAGACAGAGGTCCCAATGCCAGTTGAAGGACCGGTTCCATGTGCAGGGTGCCTGCATGCTGAAGCGCTCAGGAAACACGTGGAGGAACTCACAGAGGAGGTGGCGAGGCTGAGGAGCATTCAAGACAGTGAGAAGTGCATTGATGAGATGCTTCTTGCAGCAACCAAGCTCTCCAGCAGAGGAGAAGATAGGTGCCAACAGAATGACGAAGGTTAGACACAAGTCACCAAGGCCTGCAGAATCACCAATCCAACTTCTCCAGCCCTTGAATTGGAGAACCATTATGCAGCGCTAGAAGTGGAGGTGGTGAAAGTATCCCTGGAAAGGGAAGAGCCAGAGCTCAAGTACCCCAAAGCTGCAGAATCAGTGACCACAAGGAAGCGAAGGGTAGTGGTGGTTGGTGACTCTCTTCTGAGGGGTACAGAGGCGTCCATCTGCTGACCAGACTTGATGTCCAGAGAGGTATGCTGTCTGCCTGGTGTCAAAATCCAAGATGTTATGGAGAGTTTGCCGAGACTCATCAAGCCCACTGACTATTACCCAATGTTGCTAATCTATGTCGGAACAAATGATACTGCCAGGTATCCCTCTGAGCATATCAAAAGTAACTTCATGGCTCTGGGACAGAGGGTGAAGCAGTTAGGTGCACAGGTGGTGTTCTCCTCAATCCTCCCTGTTGAGGGTAAAGGCCAAGGCAGAGAAGCTCGCATCCTTGAGATGAATGCATAGCTGCGTGGATGGTGTCATTGAGAGAGTTTCGGTTTCCTAGACCATGGGATGCTGTTCCAAGTCTTGCAGAGCAGAGATGGCATCCATCTGTCCAAGAAAGGTCAACGCGTCTTCAGTAGTAGTCTGGCTAATCTACTGAAGAGGGCTTTAAACTAGATTCGTTGGGGATGGGTGAAGAAAGCCCCCAGGTAAGTGAAAGCCCCCAGGTAGGTGATACATTAAATACCTTTATGGAAATGGGTAACGGGTAACATATGGAAAGCAGTGTGTATAAATGCCCGTAGCATGGGAAATAAGATCCCTGATGTTGAAGCTTTGGTGGGAGTGGCCGACTTGGATTTAGTGGCAGTTACAGAAACATGGTTCACTGAAAACCATGACTGGGATTAACTATACCTGGCTTTACTTTATTCAGAAAGGACAGGGTAGGAAGAAGGGGAGGAGGAGTGGCACTATATGTAAAAACTACTATTAAAGCTTTGGAATTACAGAGCTTAAAAGGGAGAGAGGAGGCATTTCAGGTTAAACTAGAAAGAGGGAAAGAGAAATCTATTTGCATTGGTATGATATACAGACCTCCCTCACAAGAGGAAGAGGTGGACAGAGTTAATTGAAGATATACGCAGCATTGCTTGGAAAGGGGAAGTGCTACTGATAGGGGATTTCAATATGCCAGATGTTCATTGGCACATTCCTGCTGCAGTATAATCTAGAAGTAAAGAGATCCTGGATTCTCTACAGGGAGAACTATTCAATTGGTAACAGAGCCCACACGTGAAGGGGCCATACTGGACTTGGTGCTTAGCAATGGTGAAAGTGTTTCTGATGTTGTAGTGGGAGATCATTTTGCATCCAGTGATCACCAGATGGTGTGGTTCAGTATTAGGACTAGGACTGTTAGAATCCATTCAAAGGTGAGGGTCTTAGACTTTAGGAAGACTAATTTGCCAGGATGGGCCAATACCTCAGGGAGTCATTAGCGGGATGGGAACAGCTGAGGGATGTAGAAAAACAGTGGGCAAAACTAAAAGGGGATATTTTAAGGGCAACAAACCTTTTTGTTAAAATGGTAAATAAAGGTAAAAGGAAAAGCAGACCGCTATGGCTTTCAAAAGAAGTAGCTGAAAAGTGAAGAAAAAAGTGGGAGGCCTTCATGAAATACAAGAGATCGCAGAGAGAGGAAGACAGGCATCTATATTTGGAAAAACTTAGAGAAGCTAGCAAAGTAGTCAGGAAAGCAAAGATTCAAAAAGAGGAGGAACTAGCCAATGCAATAAAATGGGGGGATAAGACATTTTTCAGATATGTTAGTGAGAAGAGGAAGGGCAAATGTGGCATTGTCAGACTCAAGGGTTAAGGGGAGGAATATGCAGAAGCTGATGAGGATAAAGCGGAATTGCTTAACAAATATTTCTGTTCTGTGTTCACAGATGAAGAACCAGGAGCAGAACCTCAGAAAACACCCACAAACATGAATGGAAGCGAGGGACATCTTGAACAGTTTTCAGAAGACTGTGTTCATGAGAAACTAGCTCAACTTAAAGTAGACAAAGTGATGGGACTGGATGGGATACACCCTAGAATACTGAGGGAACTTGGGGACGTTCTAGCAGCTCCACAGACTGACCTATTTAATGCCTCATTGGAGTCGGGAGTGGTGCCAAAGGACTGAAGAGAGGCTCATGTGGTGCCTTTACACAAAAGTGGAAGTAAGGATGTGGTTGAAAACTATAGGCCGGTTAGTTTAACTTCAGTGGTGAGTAAATTATTGGAAACACTTCTGTAAGAGAAAATAGTGAGGTTTCTGGAGTCCAGCAGATTACAGAATCCGAGGCAGCATGGATTCACCAGAGGCAGGACTTGTCAGACAAATCTAATTGATTTCTTTGACTGGGTGACCAGCGAGTTTGACTGAGGGAGATCCCTAGATGTGGTGTATTTAGATTTCAGTAAAGCCTTTGACACTGTTCCTCACAGGTGACTTATAAACAAACTCAGCACCCTAGGGATGGACCCTAATGTTACTGCTTGGGTTAGAAATTGGTTGGGTGGGAGGCGACAAAGAGTACAAGTAAATGGAGCTCACTGTGAGGCGAAGGATGTTACCAGTGGTGTGCCCCAGGGATCTGTCCTTGGTCCAATTCTTTTTAACATCTTTGTTAGTGATATAATGGAAGGGCTGTTGGGTAAGGTTTGCCTCTTTGCAGTTGATACCAATAGAGTAGACACCCAGGAAGGTGTAGATAACATGAGGAGGGATCTAGCTTAGCATGAAGTAAGGTCTAGAATTTGGCAGCTGGGATTTAATGTTAAAAAATGTATAAGGTCTTGCATTTGGGCTGCAGCAATCCAAGGGAGAAATATAGTATAGGGGGTGAAGTACTTTTGTCCACTGAAGAAGAGCGGGACCTAGGCGTGGTTGTGTCTGATGATCTTAAAGTAGCTAAACAGGTAGAAAAGGCGACGGCCAAAGCTAGAAGGATGCTTGGGTGCATACGGAGAGGAATGGCTAGCAGGAAAAAAGGAGGTGATAATGCCTCTGTATAAGTCTTTGGTGCGACCTCATTTGGAGTATAGTGTGCAATTCTGGAGACCGCACCTTCAAAAGGATATAAACAGGATGGAGTCAGTGCAGAGGGTGGCTACTAAAATGATTAGTGGGCTTCATTATAAAGGATATGAGGACAGACTTAAGGATCTTTATATGTACACCTTAGAGGAAAGGCGGGATAGAGGTGATATGATTGAGATGTTTAAATGCCTCCATGGCATAAATGTTCAGGGGGAGAGCCTCTTTCAATTGAAAGCAAGTTCTGCTACGAGGGGACATGGGATGAGGGTGATGGTGGATAGATTCAGGAGTGATATGCGGAAATATTTCTTTACGGAAAGAGTGGTGGATCCATGGAATAGTCTCCCAGTGGAGGTGGTAGAGATGAGGACAGTATCTGAATTCAAAAAAGCATGGGACAAACACAGAGAATCTCTAAAGGAAAAAAAGGGGACTGTTGTAGTTGTTGATATGGAAGGACAGACTAGATAGGCCATGTGGTCTTTTTCTGTCGTCATATTTCTATGTTTCTATATTGTTTTCCATTTTTGCCATTTGGCTCCTTTTTCCATTTCCTGAAAGATGCTTTTTTTTTGGCTACAACAGCCTCTCTGATCTCACATTCATAACATGCTGGCAGTTTTTTGGCCTTTCTTCCACTTTTCTTAAAGCATGGGATACATGTGGTCTGGGCTTCCAAGATAGTATTTTTAAACTTGCAGAATGAAAGCCAGAGGTTACCCCAAAAGACATTATCATGCACTATAAGGTAGACCCTCAGTGTATGTCCATGTAGACACCAAAATCTGTGCATACCCACATGTAAATGAGGGAGTGGCACATACATGCTTTAGGCAAATAGAAAGTGATGGTAGATAAAGGCTATATATGCTTTATCCAGTCTGCCCATGCAACGTTTCTACATCCCCTGCCTCTCCCTCAGAAATCTTCTGTACTTGTCCCACGCCTTTCTGAATTCAGATACTATTCTCATCTTCACCACCTCCCTGGGAAACTGCTCCATGCACCTGACACACTTTCTGTAAAGAAATATTTCCTTACAGTCCTTCTGACTTTTCTCCTCATTTGTACTGCAGAGGTGATTTTATAAGGGCCTATTTGAGGAAATTCAATTAACGATACTTTCACAAATAATAATAGGCCCGATATTCCGTGGTGGTGGCTACTATAAGTGCAGTACAGAGCCATTGCCGCTGAAGAGTGAACCCAGATATTCAATGCCAGAACCATATCTACTCACCAGCATTGAATATGCAGGTCATTGAATATCCGGGCTAACCGGGCACGGCATGGAAGCTAACCAGGGAGGGCGATATTCAGCCGCTGCCTGGTTAGCTTTGGTGGCAAAGTTTAGGACAGCTTTTGCTGCGCATTAGTTGCCGCTGAGGAATAACTGACTGACTATCCCTGGAATGCCCCAATGCTAACCCCATAGCATCGGGGTATATAGTGGCGCTATTCGGGACTATTCAGCAGCACTAGCCATGTTACAGTGGTTCTGTTGAATATCCCGCTTGGAGGCAGTTTCGCAGTTTATGCGTCTGTAAACTGTGTAACTGCTTTGGAATATCAGGCCCAATATATTTTAGGAATGACTAATCCTGGCAGGAAGAAATATTAAAAAGTAGCAAAGCTTTTGTACTGCATCAATCCTTCTCAAGTGCATGGCCATGACTTACTGTCAAAGTTGGGTGCAGTGAAAACATAGACTTCATTATCCAAACTCCGCTTATAGAAGCTGTCCTCGTATGTTTCAGGCTTCTCGGACCAGTTTTTCCCAGCACTAGAAAGCAGAAAAAAACTAAGTTTGAGGATGATGATTTAACATAATCCCTGGGAAACAGTGCACCCTCACAGGCACAGATTTCAGACATATCTCTAGGCTTTTATGCATTTGCATGAGAACTGAGTAATCCTTCATATGAAACTATTCAAGGACCAAACATTTCTTCTCTGGTGGCATTTGCAATGAGACTTTCCTGGTCTTCAGGCTTCTTCTTTACCTCCAAGAGTAACCAAATCTTAACTGTAGCATTAGATAATTTTACCGCCAGAAATATTCCGATGATGCTTTTCTGGAGATTTTACCCTGCGGAATTAATACACATTAACATCCGTGTATTTGAGGCCTAGTTTATAAAGTGAAATATGCACAAACTTCACTTTATAAAACAGGAGTGTGAGTAGTGTAAAATCGCTTGTTAAATTCATCGCAAGCACTTCTGCCTAATTCCACACCTAGACTCTGCATGAATGCACATACATTATTTTAGTTTTTATTTATTTATCTAGACAGATTTGTATGCCAGCTTTTCTTTCAATCAAGGTGGTCACGTCACGTCACAATTGGAGGGTTACATTTAACATTAGGGTACGTGTAAACATTTAGACAGTACAGTTACGTGAGAGTATTTAGACAGTACAAGTGTCTTACAGGCCCAATATTGCAAGGTATTTACAGAGATGTAAACCGTGTGAATGCCCCTAAGTGGGATATTCAGCAGTACTAATATGGTTAATTGTTCTGAGTATCCTTGAGTAACGCTGCTATATGCCCCGATACTAAGCGCTCATCGCCGGGGGTGGTACCTGGGGATAACCGGGTAGTGGTGATATTCAGCAGTACTAATATGGTTAGTTGTGCTGAATATCCTTGAGTAACGCTGCTATATGCCCCGATACTAAGCGCTCATCGTCGGGGGTGGTACCCGGGTAGTGGTGATATTCAGCAGTACTAATATGGTTAGTTGTGCTGAATATCCTTGAGTAACGCTGCTATATGCCCCGATACTAAGCGCTCATCGCTGGGGGTGGTACCTGGGGATAACCGGGTAGTGGTGATATTCAGCAGTACTAATATGGTTAGTTGTGCTGAATATCCTTGAGTAACGCTGCTATATTCCCCGATACTAAGCGCTCATCGTCGGGGGTGGTACCCGGGTAGTGGTGATATTCAGCAGTACTAATATGGTTAGTTGTGCTGAGTATCCTTGAGTAACGCTGCTATATGCCCCGATACTAAGCGCTCATCGTCGGGGGTGGTACCCGGGTAGTGGTAATATTCAGCAGTACTAATATGGTTAATTGTGCTGAATATCCTTGAGTAACGCTGCTATATGCCCCGATACTAAGCGCTCATCGTCGGGGGTGGTACCCGGGTAGTGGTGATATTCAGCAGTACTAATATGGTTAGTTGTGCTGAGTATCCTTGAGTAACGCTGCTATATGCCCCGATACGAAGCGCTCATCGTCGGGGGTGGTACCCGGGTAGTGGTGATATTCAGCAGTACTAATATGGTTAGTTGTGCTGAGTATCCTTGAGTAACGCTGCTATATGCCCCGATACTAAGCGCTCATCGTCGGGGGTGGTACCCGGGTAGTGGTGATATTCAGCAGTACTAATATGGTTAGTTGTGCTGAGTATCCTTGAGTAATGCTGCTATATGCCTCGATACGAAGCGCTCATCGTCGGGGGTGGTACCCGGGTAGTGGTGATATTCAGCAGTACTAATATGGTTAGTTGTGCTGAGTATCCTTGAGTAACGCTGCTATATGCCCCGATACTAAGCGCTCATCGTCGGGGGTGGTACCCGGGTAGTGGTGATATTCAGCAGTACTAATATGGTTAGTTGTGCTGAGTATCCTTGAGTAATGCTGCTATATGCCCAGATACTAAGCGCTCATCGCCGGGGGTGGTACCTGGGGATAACCGGGTAGTGGGATATTCAGCAGTACTAATATGGTTAGTTGTGCTGAATATCCTTGAGTAATGCTGCTATATGCCCCGATACTAAGAGCTCATCGTCGGGGGTGGTACCCGGGGATAACCGGGTAGTGGTGATATTCAGCAGTACTAATATGGTTAGTTGTGCTGAATATCCTTGCGTAACACTGCTATATGCCCCGATACTAAGCGCTCATCGTCGGGGGTGGTACCCGGGTAGTGGTGATATTCAGCAGTACTAATATGGTTAGTTGTGCTGAGTATCCTTGAGTAACGCTGCTATATGCCCCGATACTAAGCGCTCATCGCCGGGGGTGGTACCTGGGGATAACCGGGTAGTGGGATATTCAGCAGTACTAATATGGTTAGTTGTGCTGAATATCCTTGAGTAATGCTGCTATATGCCCCGATACTAAGAGCTCATCGCCGGGGGTGGTACCCAGGGATACCCAGGTAGTGGTGATATTCAGCAGTACTAATATGGTTAGTTATGCTGAATATCCTTGAGTAATGCTGCTATATGCCCCAATACTAAGCGCTCATCGTCGGGGGTGGTACCTGGGGATACCCGGGTACTGGTGATATTCAGTCACTGTCCGGTTATCCCTCAGCAGCAAAGGTTAAGTGTAACAAAAGTTGTTTTAACTTTTGCCACCAAAGCTAACTGGGCAGGAGCTGAATATTGCTGCCCGGTTAGCTTCTGCGCCATGCGTGGATATGGCTCCAACACTGAATATCCAGGTTAACTCTTCAGCGGCAACGGTAAGGTGCTGTACTCGTGCTAGCTGCCACTGCTCAATATCAAGCCCTATGTGTGTAAATTTGTACTCTGCCCCTTGTGCACACCCACACTGACAGTGCATGCAGCAATCTGTTCAAGACAACAAATACACCAAACAGGAGACTAGGATACAACTAAGGGGAAATGGTATAGCGCTCATGGGTGGTAAGCAGGAGACTAGGGTAGAACTAAAGGGAAATGGTATAGTGCTCATGGGTGGTAAACAGGAGACTAGGGTACAACTAAGGGGAAATGGTATAGCGCTCATGGGTGGTAAGCAGGAGACTAGGGTAGAACTAAAGGGAAATGGTATAGTGCTCATGGGTTGTAAACAGGAGATTAGGGTACAACTAAAGGGAAATGGTATAGAGCTCATGGGTGGTAAACAGGAGACTAGGGTAGAACTAAAGGGAAATGGTATAGCGCTCATGGGTGGTAAACAGGAGACTAGGGTAGAACTAAAGGGAAATGGTATAGAGCTCATGGGTGGTAAACAGGAGATTAGGGTACAACTAAGGGGAAATGTTATAGTGCTCATGGGTGGTAAACAGGAAACTAGGGTAGAACTAAGAGGAAATGGTATAGCACTCATGGGTGGTAAACAGGAAACTAGGGTAGAACTAAGAGGAAATGGTATAGCACTCATGGGTGGTAAACAGGAGACTAGGGTACAACTAAGGGGAAATGGTATAGCACTCATGGGTGGTAAACAGGAGACTAGGGTAGAACTAAGGGGAAATGGTATAGCACTCATGGGTGGTAAACAGGTGACTAGGGTAGAACTAAGGGGGACTGTTATAGCGCTCATGGGTGGTAAACAGGCGACTAGGGTAGAACTAAGGGGGAATGGTATAGTGCTCATGGGCGATAGAGGAAACTAGGATACAACTAAGGGGAAATGGTATAGTGCTCATGGGTGGTAAACAGGAGACTAGGATACAACTAAGGGGAAATGGTATAGCGCTCATGGGTGGTAAACAGGAGACTAGGGTAGAACTAAAGGGAAATGATATAGTGCTCATAGGTGGTAAACAGGAGACTAGGGTACAACTAAGGGGAAATGGCATAGTGCTCATGGGTGGTAAACAGGAGACTAGGGTAGAACTAAAGGGAAATGGTATAGTGCTCATGGGTGGTAAACAGGAGACTAGGATACAACTAAGGGGAAATGGTATAGTGCTCATGGGTGGTAAACAGGAGACTAGGATACAACTAAGGGGAAATGGCATAGTGCTCATGGGTGGTAAACAGGAGACTAGGATACAACTAAGGGGAAATGGTATAGTGCTCATGGGTGGTAAACAGGAGACTAGGGTAGAACTAAGGAGAAATGGTATAGTGCTCATGGGTGATAGAGGAGACTAGGGTAGAACTAAGAGTGGAGTGGAGGAGTGGCCTAGTGGTTGGGGCAAGGTACTTCAGGCCAGAAGGTCAGGGGTTCAAATCCCACTAGAGGACAGCAACCTTGGGCCGGAAGGACTGGGGTGTCTAGTCCCACAGGTGCTCCTTGTGGTCTTGGGCAAGCCACTTAACCCTCCATAGCCCATGTTCCCTGTAAAATAGTTATCTCCAAGTTATAATGCCCTGTTCAACGTAATTTCAGTTTGTTCAATGTAAACCTCACTGATGCAGAATAGCGCGGTATATAAGAGAATGTAAATAAATAAAAATAAATAAATAAGAACTAAGGGGAAATGGTATAGCACTCATGGGTGGTAAACAGGAGACTAGGGTAGAACTAAGGAGAAATGGTATAGTGCTCATGGGTGATAAAGGAGACTAGGGTAGAACTAAGGGGAAATGGTACAGCGCTCATGGGTGGTAAATAGGAGACTAGGGTAGAACTAAAGAGAAATGGTATAGTGCTCATGGGCGATAGAGGAGACTAAGGTAGAACTAAGGGGAAATGGTATAGTGCTCATGGGTGGTAAACTGGAGACTAGGGTAGAACTAAAGGGAAATGGTATAGCGCTCATGGGCGATAGAGGAGACTAGGATAAAACTAAGGGGAAATGGTATAGCGCTCATGGGTGGTAAACAGGAGACTAGGGTAGAACTAAGGGGGAATGTTATAGTGCTCATGGGTGGTAAAGAGGTGAATAGAGTAGAACTAAGGGGAAATGGTATAGTGCTCATGGGTGGTAAAGAGGTGAATAGAGTAGAACTAAGGGGGAATGTTATAGCGCTCATGGGTGGTAAACAGGTGACTGGGGTAGAACTAAGGGGGAATGGTATAGCGCACATGGGCGATAGAGGAGACTAGGGTAGAACTAAGGGGGAATGGTATAGCACATGGGCGATAGAGGAGACTAGGGTAGAACTAAGGGGGAATGGTATAGCGCACATGGGCGATAGAGGAGACTAGGGTAGAACTAAGGGGAATGGTATAGCGCACATGGGCGATAGAGGAGACTAGGTTAGAACTAAGGGAGAATGGTATAGCGTACATGGGCGATAGAGGAGACTAGGGTAGAACTAAGGGGGAATGGTATAGCGCACATGGGCGATAGAGGAGACTAGGGTAGAACTAAGGGGAATGGCAGAGTGTTCATGGGTGGTAAACAGGAGAATAAGAGCGGTCAGGATCCAAAAGCAGCCTTGGAAGAGCTGAGCTTTTAGCCTGGAGTTGAACAAAATCAGAGACGGTACCTGATGTATTGACTCAGGTAGTCAGTTTCAAGTATACAGCGCAGCAAAGTAGAGCGAACAAAGTCTTAAACTGGCAGTGGAAGATATGGGCACAGATAGAAAGAATTGTTAAATCTAGCCTTTAATCCATACTAATTTCAAAAGCATAGCTACTAACCTGTAACAGGCATTCTCCGGGACAGCAGGAATCAGTCCTCACATATTGGTGATATCGGCACCAACGGAGCCCATGCAATAATCTCTTCCCAGCTTTCAAAGAAAGCCTTTGGGAGATACACTATGCATGTGTGGTCCCCTTTCTGTCTAAGGGTGCCATCTTGCCTCAGTACGATATCATAGTGTGTGATAAGGAAGCTTATCATAGTTCAGGAAGGAGCTATAAAAGAGGTGAATTAGCACTGAACAAGCAACCTGTCTTAGCTGGTAGAAATACAAAAACAGAATGTTTTCATAAAAGACTACCAGTCCCAGAATGCACCAGGTTTCAAACAGCCTCTAGAGGAGCTGAAGTGTGTTCAATCAGGAGAGCTATGAGGTAATCCCCAATCTCTCATCTCCAAGGGCAGGGCTTGATTCAGCACAGCTGAGCTGTGCTAGGCTGGAGTATCCCTCTAAACAAGTTAAAAGTAAAACATATTCTACACAGAATCAGATGGAGTTGAGAAACTCAGAGCTCAAGGACAGAGAGGAAGCAGCAGCATCAACGTGGAAGGAAGAAGAGGAAAACATCTTGGAGGTCTAAAGAAGGAGCCCATAGCAGTACGTGTGTTGGGAGTCATTCCAGAGGCAAGCATACTCCATTGGACTGGAGGAAGCCAGAGGAGTGGGGTTACAGAGCCAGGAATTCCCGGACGGCACCTGTGAAGGAGACGGCTGCATTTGGAAGGGGCCCTAAGACCAGTGCAAGAAGGTATGTGAAGAGAGACCCAGTGTCCAGGGATCTTGATTGGAAGGCTGGACATAAAAGCTGGACTACATACTGGCCAGGATATCTGGAGAGGAAACCTAACAGCAAAGGAAGCTCAGGTATGAACACTGATCTATGCCCTAGCTCTTCACCTGGGAGACAGCAGGGAATCAACCATTATCCTGAGAGTGTTCCATTAAGGAATTCCTCTGAGCCAGACCATGATATTGATTCTATGATATTTGAAGAAGGAGATATTTTAAATGATCCAAATGAATACATGGATTGCTCTCTGTCTAGGCTGCTGTGGTAAAATACTTTCACAAATACAACAACCATCAAAAGGAAATATAACTTGTTCTTTTATCTACCCAGAAAAGTTTACAAGAAAGCTTTAGGGTAGGATTTGAGCCACGTAGAGAAAGTGAACCAGCAAAGGGGTTTGCAGCTGGCTAATTATTGGTAATTAAGCCATGCACAGTTGCACGTGAGCTCTGAAAGGAAACTACTGTTTGTGTGTGAAAATAGAAGAAAGTTATCCTTGAAAAAAGAACAGTTTTTGGTTACTTTTGGGTTTTGTTTTTGCTTTTGGAGCACTGCTAAAAGGTATTAGCAAGAGCCCTCAGAAAGACCTTTTCTGTTTCCCATCAAGGTCTTTATTGTTTGATTGATTGCTTAAGAAGTTCAGTTGCGGATATCATGATTTGTTTTTCCTAAGTACAATACTGAAGCAAGTTGTCCTTTTGTGTTACCAAGTAAATATGTGTGGGAGAAATAACCCCATGAATAAAAATATATTTTTCTTTGCTTACACTCGAGCAACACAACTCATTATTTTGTGAACGGCTGATTCTGGTATGAATGGACTACATTCCCCATAATCCTTTGCAAGTCATAATAGTATTTTGCCTTTGCCAAGACTGTGGACATTCACGCCCAGTGCCCCCGTTTACAAGTGTCCCCGGAGAACACCTGTTACAGGTGAGTAACTATGCTTTCTCCAGGAACAAGCAGGAAGTCAGTCCTCACATATGGGACTCCTCAGCTACAGATTACCAAAAAAAACCTGCAAAAAGCCATGGGTGACCAGAAAAAGTTGAGTTGTGAGCAGCATCTACTAAATCAGAAGACAACAGATCACGAGCGACCCAAGTGTTCAACGAGGAACCAGTTCATTGGTAGCCCGAACACAGCAAGGGCTAGAGGGCAGGAGTTGCCTACACCCTGAACAAATTACAGAGTACTGCCTGGCCGAAGGCACTGCCACAACGGGACTCCTTCTCCAGGCAGCAATATAGTAACATAGTATATCGAGGATGGCAGATAAAGACCAGCATGGTCCATCTAGTCTCCCCAGCAAGGCGGCAAGAGTAGATGCACTTGCCGCTCCGTGCAGGTCACCTCTCCCCATGCCTTTGTTTAGGGGTGTACCCACCGCTCCTTGTAGGTCACCCCTATTTGTTCAGATATAAGAGATAGTTATGCTTATGTCCCATGCCATTTTGAATTCTGTCACTGTATTTGCCCCCACCACTTCCATTGGGAGGGCATTCCAAGCATCTACCACCCTTTCAGTGAAAAAGTATTTCACACGAGTAGAGGTTGGATTCCAGGGTTGCCCACCGGTTATTCTGGCACTGGGGGTCCCCACGAATGGATCTGTTTACCAGCCCATCCAATGTCCAGCTGCCCCATTTCTTTTCTCCACCAAAAATACAAAAGCAACTTAACAGTGGTCTGACCGGAAGCAGGGGGCTTATGGAGGTATCCCCGAAACGTGTCACGTCGTAATTGGCACACTGTTGACTACAGCAAACCTGCAGCCTGCTCTTTTCAACACGCTAAGTATTAGCTGTCTTTTAAAAAAAGTTTTTTCAAAATTAAATGATTAAAAGGGACGGGCCACGGTGGTGAGAGGTGCTTTTCCTCTATACCGGGCTGGCCATTCCGACAAAAAAAGTGTTCTGAAAAAAAGTGTTCTCAATAACAGGTTCTTTTTTCCACTGGGCTTTTGTATTTTTGGTGATGATTAGTGCTCTGGTGGAAGGTTTTTGTGGTGGATTTGATATTTTTGAAAACCGTTTCTTTTCTCAGCAGCCACACCTGCCAGGGTGGCTGCAGATGCCTTCCTGATCTTATGTGTGGAGGGCCTCCTCTATGCCTTTCTACCATTGCCCCTGATCGCCAACGTGTGAATGTGATGTATTTCGGTGGTGGTATTGCAAGCATGCTCAATTTTATTTCTTTCTTATTTGTAGAGATGTGACATGATTCATCCTCAGGTAGAGAGGCTGAGTAGGCTGCCAGCTAGAGGGCGAAGTGGTCTCGCTCTTCGTGGTTTTCATAGGAGGAAAAGGACGTGCTCTACCGTTGTATGGTTGCCAATTACCACAATTTATTTCTTGCAAAGAATACAGCTGGGCAAAGGAATAAAGAGTAGTTACTCACCTGTAACAGGTGTTCCAGGAGCAGCAGGAATCAGTCTTCACATATGGGTGACGTCGATGCCCACGGAGCCCTCATGCGGAGCATTTCCCCAGCTTTCAAAGAAAGCCTTTGGGAATGCAGCGCGCATGCGCGGTCCCCTTCCCGCCCAAGGGTGCCATCTTGCCCAGTCTGATGACATAGCTAAAAGACAGCAAAAATAACAAAATGAATCATATGACTGCAACTCCAAGGGGAGGAGGGAGGGTCGTGAGGACTGATTCCTGCTGCTCCTGGAGAACACCTGTTACAGGTGAGTAACTACTCTTTCTCCAGGACCAAGCAGGAAGTCAGTCCTCACATATGGGACTCCCCAGCTTCAGGCTACCAGGAACCCAAAGCTGAAAAATAGCTCCCTCTAGAGCCTCAGCATCCGTGAAAGAATCTTCTCTGAGAACGCCCCCGTACGGTAGCCCAACACAAGGGCTGGAGGGTAGGAGTTTCCTAAACCTCAAAAAGATTACGGAGTACCACCTGTCCGAAAGCACTGTCCCTGCAGGACTCCTTCTCAAGGCAGTAGTGGGCTGCAAAAGTCTGGCTTGAAGACCAAGTAGCGGCCTGGCAGATGTCAGCCAACGGAACAGAGCGGAGATGAGCTAGTGATGCAGCCTTCACCCTGACACGGTGGGCCGTGACTCGACCCTGCAAGGAGAGGCCGGCTGCCCTGTATGCCCAGGTGATACAGTATGTTACCCAAATGGACAATGTATGCTTGGAGACAGGTAACCCCAGCTTATTAGGGTCAAAAGATACGAAGAGCTGAACAGCCCTTCGATGCCCCTGCATACAGTCAATGTAAAAGGACAACACCCTCCTACAGTCCAGGGTATGCAGGACCATTTCAGCCCAGCTGGCATGCAGCCTGGGAAAGAAGGTCAGAAGAACCACCTCCTGATTGAGGTGGAAAGAGGAGACAACCTTTGGAAGGAACTTAGGACGAGTCCGTAAGACCACCCTGTTCCTATAGAACTGCGTATACGATCTATCAGAAACCAGAGCCTGTAGTTCACTCACACGCCTGGCCGAGGTAAGAGCTACCAAGAACAACGCCTTCCAGGAAAGGAAGCGTAAATGACAGGTAGCCAACGGCTCAAACGTTGTGTGAGTAAGTTGTTGCAAGACCACATTCAAATCCCACTCAGGGGCTGGTGGACGAATCGGAGGCTTGAGCAAAAGTAGGCCTCTGAGGAAGCGGGCCACTAAGGGGAAGACTGACAGAGACTGGCCCTCCACCGGGGAGTGGTGCACTGACAGAGCACTGAGGTGGACCTGAACAGAGTTGGATTTAAGGCCTAGGTCTGACAGGTGAAGCAGATACTGCAGCACCACTGGCACCAGGCATGAAAAAGGATCCTCTTGGCGTTGAGCACACCAGGTGGAGAACCTTTGCCAATTGAGGGTATAAGATTTCCGGGTGGATTGTCTCCTAGAGGCCAGAACCACCTCCTCCACTTCCCTAGGTAGAAGGAAAGGGGCTAGAACTATCCTTTCAGCAGCCAGGCCATCAGATTGAGGGACTGGAGGTTGGGGTGCAGGAGAGATCTCTGAGACAGGAGATCGGGTTGCATCCCCAGAGGGAGTGGAGTGTCCACCGCCAATTGCAGAAGGAGTGGAAACCACGGCTGCCTTGGCCATCTGGGGGCTACCAGGATCAGCGAGGCCTTTTATTGAAGAACCTTGAATAGGGTTCGGGCCACTAGAGGTGTTGGGGGAAACACATACAGTAGGCCCGTAGACCAAGATATTAGGAAGGCATCCACTGCTATTCACAGAGGATGTGGTTGTCTGGAGCAGAACCTGGGTAGCTGATGGTTCAGTGGACTGGCAAAGAGATCTATGGTTGGAAGACCCCATTTTAGGAAGATCTACTGGACCACTAGGGGATTCAAATGCCATTCGTGAGGCTGTAGAATCCTGCTCAACCTGTCTGCCAGGTAATTTTCTTGGCCAGGTAGATAAACTGCCTTGAGAAACATGCCCTGCTCGACTGCAAAGGCGTACAGGGCCTGTGCTTCCTGACACAGAAGCCTGGATCCTGTGCCTCCTTGTTTGTTCACATAGAACATTGCTACTTGGTTGTCTGTCTGAATCAAGACAGACTGGTGAGAGAGGACATGAGAGAAAGTCTGTAGAGCCAAGCGAATATCTAACAACTCCAACAGATTGATTTGCTGTGTGGCCTCCCAAGGGGACCAGAGGCCCTGAGTGCATGGCCCCTGGCAATGTGCACCCCAACCCTGAAGAGAAGCATCGGTTGTCAGCACCTGTGTGTGGCGGTGCCTGGAAAGGCATCCCTTTGACCAGGTTCGGGAGATGCAGCCACCAACTGCAGGGAGGTTGCTAGTAACTTGGACACTCTTACTTTGTCTCTCAAGTCTCCTGTGGCCTGCAGCCACTGAGCTCTGTTGCACCATTGAGCAGGCCGCATATGCAGACGGGTATTTGGAGTTACATGGACCATGGAAGCCATGTGGCCCAAAAGCCTCAGGAAATGTCTGGCAGAGACCAGAGACCCACTGCGAAACTGCTGGGCCAGAGCCTTCAGTCTGTGGGCCCTGTCCTTGGGCAAATAAGCCATTGCTTGCAAGGTATCGAACCTTGCCCCTTTGAACTCTATGTCCTGTGAGGGGAGCAAAGTTGAATTTGCGAAGTTTATGATGAAGCCCAGATGCTGGAGAAGAGAGACAGTGTGAAGAGTGGCCTGTCTGGCCTCCTGTGGAGACTGACCCCTGATGAGCTAGTCGTCCAGGTATGGAAAGACAAAGATGCCCTGGTTTCTGAGATAGGCCGCCATCACCGCCAGGCATTTGGTGAAAACCCTGGGTGCGGAGGTCAGGTCAAATGGAAGTACTCTGTACTGAAAATGATTTCCTCCCACTACAAATCTGAGATATTGTCTGTGGTCTGGATGAATGAGGATGTGAGTATAAGCATCCTTTATGTCTAAGGAGCATAGCCAATCTCCCTGCTGGAGGTAGGGCAGCAGTATTCCAAGGGTAAGCATCTTGAACTTTTCCCTCTCCAGGAACTTGTTGAGATTTCGCAAGTCTAGGATGGGCCTGAGGCCTCCTGTCCTTTTTGGTACCAGAAAGTACCTGGAATAGAAGCCTCACCCTATCAGGTGGTGAGGCACCAGTTCCACTGCCTGCTCCTGTAGAAGACTTGCCAACTCCTGAAGGAGGAGGTTCCTGTGCAGAGGAAGTCTTGGAGGCTCTCCTGGAAAATAGGAGGGAGGTAACTGGTTGAAGTGGAGCAAGTAGCCCTTTTGGACTATGCTCAGTACCCAGATATCCCCTGTTATAGCTGACCATCTGTGGGCGTACAGTGTCAGCTGGCCTCCTGTGCTGAGTGGAGTCAGCTGTGGGGGAGAGGCTATGCAGTGGGAGTCAAAACCCCGCTCCCTGCTGTTCAGGAGCCGGAGCTGGTGGCTTGGGGGTTTTCTGCCTACGGGGCCCATGTCCCTGCCCTTTGGCCTGCTGACCCTGTTGGGGAGCTGTAGAGGCCTGCAATTGAGGGTAGGATTTGTAGGCAGAAGCCTTCCTCGGGTAAAAGAGCTTTTTCTCTGATCCGCCCTTCTTATGAGAAGGGGCAGAAGTCTTCCTGGACAGCCTTGTCCTGGTGAGAGTCTCAGTCTCGATTTCTGCAGCCGTTTCAGCCATGGGTTTGCCAAAGAGGTTCTCACCCCAGCAAGGGACATCGACCAACTTGTCCTGGACCCATGGCTCGAGGTACGATGACTGTAGCCAGGCCTGACGGCGTGCACCGATGCCGGCTGCTGCTACTCGAGCCGAAGCCTCGAAGCCATCATAGGCTGCTCGAGATATAAACTTCGAGCACTCTCGAATCCCCGATGACAAAGTCTTGAACCTCTGCAAAGGTTCCTCGGAGAGGCCAGCAGAGAACCCGGCAATCTCTTTTGCCAGGTCCCGGAGGTACATGCCCATGTACAGCTGGTAAGTCTGGACACGGCAAGCCAGCATAGAGCCCTGGAAGCACTTTCTACCGAGGGCATCCAGGTTCAGGGGCCTTCTTGCCAGGGGGCACCGAGGAGTGCATTTTCTGACTCTTCAGACGATGCATGGCCGATTCCACAACCATGGAGTGGTGTGGTAGCTGTGCCTTCTGGAACCCATGGCTCTTACGGACTCGATAGATGGAATCGATCCATTTGCTGAGAACCGGCGCCGAGGCTGATGCCTCCCACATGTGGAAGAGCAGCCGTTCCAGCATTGGAGGAACCGGTACAGTAAAGGCCTCCTTAGGCAGAGAGTCATACTGGAGGGCCTCGAGCTCCTCGGCTTCAGGCTCCTCCTCGGGATCCGCGGGGAAGGCCAAGGCTTTGGCCATGTCCCTCACGAAGTCCGAGAACCGGGTATCCTCTGGGGGGGACCTTCTCTGAGGCTCGGACTCCGGTGAGTCCGATGGGATGCACCGGGTCTGGAAAGTGTCCGGGGACTCCTCGTTCTCCGTCTCCCACTCCGACCCCTCCGAGGAGGAATCGAGCGGCTCCGGTTGGGCGGGCACCGATGTCATCTGCCCCGATGCTGCAACGACCTCGGCCCCACACGGGAGGTTGAGGGAGACCTTGGCCGAGGATCGACTCGAGACCACATCGACTCGAGGATCGGCTCGGCCTCCGGGGTCGACTTGGAAGTCGAGCTCCCGGTGGTCGGGGTGGATGCATCGGTCAGACCGGTGATCAGCACCCGCTGCTGCTCCATGAAGGCAGCCAAGCTGCTCTCCAAGGCTGTCAACCTGAGTCCGAGCTCAGGAGACTCAGCAGCCCCCGACTCGGGCTGCGACGGCGTCGGGCCCGACGTCGGCTCCCCCGGAGGAGAGTCCATGAGGACAACAGCATTCACGTGACTCGGGGACTCCGGCTCCACACGAGGCAACTTGGCAGGCCTCTCCAACTCTGAAGACCCGGGACGGCAGTCGGGGCTATGCAACCTGGCCCTCGAGGAGCCAAGAGCGTCCACCGACACCGCCCTCGCGGGTTTCTTCTTCCTTCTGTGTTCCCGTGAGGGAGACCCCCTCTCAGAGGAGCCTCGACGATGCTTGGGGTCGGACTCCCGAGACGTCGAGGCCTCTGACGAAGTCCGGGCCCGGCCAGACGCGGAGTCAGAGAAGATCCTTTCCCGTTGATACTGACAGCTCCTCAGCGCCTTAGAGGACATCTTGCCGTACGGGCCACAGATCATCGGGTCATGATCGGGCCCAAGGTACCAGAGGCAGCAGTCATGTGTGTCGGTAAGAGAAATTAGTTTCTTACACCGATCACACTTCTTGAACCCGCTGGCAGCCATCGGGGGAAAAAGGGCACCTGCAAGGTCAAAAGACCGGGCTGCCAGTGAAAGAGAAAAAAAAGCGCGAACGCTAGTCTCGAAGGACAAAAACCGAAAAAGTAGCTCCGGGCTCGATACCGGTGTACCATGCCCAGGCAGGAAGGGGAACCGGCGTTGAACAGGCCAAAAACCACGAATCCACTTAGGAAAAATCAACTTTTAAGCGGGTGACAAGGAAACACGTCCGTCGGGCTCCGTGGAAAAAAGAAGACTGAGCAAGATGGCACCCTTGCGTGGTAAGGGGACCGCGCATGTGCGCTGTATTCCCAAAGGCTTTCTTTGAAACCTGGGGAAATGCTCCGCACGAGGGCTCCGTCAGCACCGACGTCACCCATATGTGAGGACTGACTTCCTGCTTGGTCCTGGAGAAATTGTGGGATCAATTTGTAGCAGAGGTGAATGCCCTAGGGGTGAAGGTGTGCACGATACTGCAATTGAAGCACCAGTGGCGCGATGAGCAGATGTGTAGTAAAAAAAAAAAATGCTTGCAATTGAGAGATCATGGTGGAAGACTGGGGGTGGGCCCCCATGTTCCACTGAACTGACCCCAATGGAGCAATTGATTGCCTCCACCTTTCAGCCAGAAGTTCTCAATGGGTTGTCCGGTGGTGTAGACTCAGGGATGTCTGGTGAGTACATATCTAGAAGAACCTGGTGTATTTGGGTAATGGGATTGCAAGCATGCTCAATTTTACAATTATCCCTTCCATTTTCTCCACCTCTTCCGGTGAGTATACCCACCCAGCATTACTTTGGACGTTTTTGGGGAGTTGGAGCTGGGAAGAGGAAGGCTATATTAACTATCTCCCTTGATTTCTTGTTGCAGTGTGTTCCTATCTAAGCCCTGCCTCTGGGGGCTTGTCTACACTGCCCTCCACCTCTTCCACAGAGTATGCTCACCCAGCATTACCCTGGGCTTTTTTGGGGGAGTTGAGGCAGAGGCCTAGACCTCCTCCCTTGTCTGCGTGAAATTTGGGGCGAGTGAATATTGTGTTGTGACCCTGTTGCAGTTCAGTTATTCAGCTGTCCTATTTTATTTTGGTGGCTACAGATGGAGATCTCTTGTGTGTGTCTTGGCAACTGCATACGCAAGAGATAGCAGTGACTACAGCCCTCCTGGAAGATCTAGTGGCCCAAGTTTTGACACGACACAAGCAGGCACAAAACATGCTCCTGGGGCAGCTATGCACCATGAGGCAAGAGCTAGGTTGCGTGAGGCAAGAGGTAGCTGGTGTAAACAAGCAGCTAGGCAGCATAAGCCAGGAGCTGCATGCTATTGGGCAGGTGCTTCTGGCCCTGATTTCTGCACAAGTCCAGCGATAAATATCTGTACCTGGTAAGTGGATGCAAGTTTTTAGAGGTCTCACCGTAGTATTTTATACTCATTGTTTTCTCTAAGAGTTCTCTTTCTTCCTCACAGGTGGTTCTTCACTCCTGGCAAGATAAGGTCACTCATTGGTAGAGTTGCTGTTGCGGTCATTTTGTTTCAGTTTCAGTATGTTAAATATGCATGTATAGGTTTGTTCTTACAGGGGGTATATTATATTGTATTGTATATTCTTTACTGTATATATTGTATTATATCATGTATATTTTATTTTTATTTATTTTTTTATTTATTTAGACTCTTTCTATCCAAGCAAGGACTGTTAATCATCCAGGAAGTTGGTCACAGCTTACCTCAGCAGCACAGGCATAAATAGCTCAACCAGAGCTCTGTGATCCTCAGTCTTTAAGGACTAGAAAAGGGGACTGTTACTTCTGGAGAGAGATCTGCAATTGTGAGTATATACTTCTGGGAATTTTCTGAAAGGAATTCTTTCTATTAAAGCTATTTAATCTGTGAACCCACTATTTTCTGTTAAATCAGTCAGGGCCTAGTAGCAGCAGTTTAAGTTTAAATTTAAAACCCAGAAGAAAACTTTCTGGTTACATTTCATACCCAGCAGAGAGCTTGTAGTTTTAATTTAATAGCCACTCAGGGCCTAATATCAGCAAAGTACTTTTAGTTTAAATTTAAAACACAGAAGAGAGCTTTCTGGTTAAATTTGGAACCCAGCAGAGAGCTTGTAGTTTAAATTTCATAATAAGTTAGAGCTTAGCAGCAGCAAAGAGCTATAATTTAAATCAAAGAAGAATATAGCTTACCTCAGCAGCACAGGACAGGGTACTGTGTAGCAGCCCTCTTTAATACGTGTTATTTCCCTCCCTCCCTCCCCACACCCACCCACCCCTGGGATAATCGTAGCTTTATAGGTACTTACACATCTTAAAAGACAGGAAGTGCTCTCAGGTGAAGCTCGTTACCCAAATCAGTCATACACTAAGGACCTGAGATTAATTAAGCTTCAGGTGAACAACGTATATTAAACGTATTAGGTACAGTTTTATTGGTATAAATATCCATAGCAACCCTTAGTAAGTAAAGAACTTAAAGATCTAAACAAATCTTAAAACTAAGATGCAAACAGCAGTCCAGCAGCGAGATGGGGGCTTTCCAGTCTTTTGCACTGAGTGTCACATGTATGATTTTCTCCCAGTTGGTGAAAATCCACTAGGTTGTTCTCCCACTAGGTGCAAGGAGCTCTTTGCTCTCAGGGAATGAGTCCGTTCTCTAGAGGCTAGAGTAGCAGACTTGGAAAACATAAGAATGACAGAGAGGTACATAAACAATCGATCTACGTTTACCCGTACCACTCCGTTCATTAATTTATAGACTTCTATATCTCCCCTCAGCCGTCTCTTTTCCAGGTTAAAGAGCCCTAACCTTTTTAGCCTCTCTTCATAGGGGTATCCTTCCATCCCCTTTACCATTTTGGTGGCTCTTCTCTGAACCTTTTCTAATATCGCTATATCCTTTTTAAGATATGGCGACCAGAATTGCACACAATATTCAAGGTGCGGTCTCACCATGGAACGATATAGAGGCATTATAATATCTTTTGTTTTATTTTCCATTCCTTTCCTTATGATACCTAGCATTCTATTTGCTCTCTTGGCCGCCGCTGCACACTGGGCCAAGGGTTTTAACATGTTATCCACAATGACGCCTAAATCTTTTTCCTGGGTGGTGGTTCCTAATGTGAGGCATTGGGAAGCGGGAAGCCCGGATAATAGTGGCAAGTAGGGAGCCCGAGAATATCGATGCCTTGGAAAGATAAGTGGTTTTGTTTGAAGGCCACTACAAGCATGTTTTGTTTTGAGTGATTGCAGTGATGATATGCTTTGAGAGAATGCAGGCACCAATTTCCAATTGAATTTGTTTTGCACTTGATAAATTGAATGGGAAGAGGTTTTTTTTTAGAGCAGTTGATGTGAAGAGGACTGGGCTTGGGCTTATATATTGTATGCGATAGCCCCGTGGATTCTGAGGCTGTTTTCTCCTTCCATTTTGATCGATTGATTTTTACCGGATGTGAATAATGTGACGAATAGTAGAGTGGTGTGTCCCACATTGGTTTGCTCATAGTTTATGCATAACCTAACTTTACAACAGTGTTCTACGCACATATATGGTTTATAAAATTGGTCCTAAATGTCTTATGTAATGGGAACTCTGAAAGCAACACAGACACACTTACCTTTCTGGGTATACTCTAGTAACGCCCCCATCTGTAACTACAAATCTGGAAAGAACACCACTGCTAAAATTTGGAAGAAAAGAAAAAAGAATTGAAAAAGAAAATTTGCAAAAGCAATTCAGCAGTTTAATATCAAAAATCCTAATGAATATATTTTCCATTTAAGTATTCCTAAATAGGTCTAAGAGTGGAGGAATAGCCTAGTGGTTAGAGCAACAGCCCAGTACTCCAGAGATCAGAGTTTGAGTCCCACTGGTACTCCTTGTGACCTTGAGCAAGTCACTTTACCCTCCCTTGCCTTGGACTAAGAGACCTGGAAATCTACTTCTGGTCATATCCTGCCAAGAAAACCCAGGGGCTGCTGGGTCACCAGCACATAAAAAAAACATAGCTATAAAAACGAGGGTGATGTGCAGTGACTGATCAAGCATCTAGCTGCTACTGAATCTGTACATTCAATACTGGGGCCATTTCTGAATGGCCAGATAGTGCAGGAGCCAGCCAGGAGGCTGCATTCTTAGTTCCAGCAGTGAAGGTTAGGTGAGAGCCGTTAAAGTGTCTGACTTTCACTGCTGAGAGGTAGCTGGTTAGCAGATCAATATCACCACTAGACAGTTATCCCTGGGCTCAACCTCCTACCAACCCCCAGAATGCCCTGATGACAGACAGCTAGCATTGGGAATTTCAGTGGCGGCACCAGCAGATATTCAGCGGCACTAACCACTTTAATCACTTTGAAAATTTCCCCCAGGTGTAAGCATGCATGAAATCACATTGTACAGATAAAAGTGAGAGAAAGGTGCAGTATAAGGCTTACAGAGATTGCTTGCTCCAGTAGTACTGGACAAGTTCATTGGTAAATCCAGCATCCAGTAACACCCTGTGAACCATAGCAGTGTTACCTAACAAAAGGAAACAGAAAATCACGTTTCTTTCCATCTCGTAAAAGTGAACAATGATTTCCATGGAGAAAAAGGCTGCGCAAAGCACGTAAAGAGACAAATCCACTTTTAAGAATACAGGCTGGTTCTGAAGGGTGATGAAGAGACAAAATCCTTTAGCTGTCCGTGGTGGGTGATCTTCTCAACAACCTTTCAAGCACAGTTAAAGATCTCCAAATCATAGGAAAGGGGGCTACATGTATATCAAATATTGGGGCAAGATTACTAGAGTGCAGTAAGCATTATCGCAGTGCTTAGCATGAACTTTTACTGGACCAGGTGGGTTAGGGACAGAGATTCAGCATTGACTGCACACTGTGCTTATTGTGTCAGTAATTAATGCACACTAATTGTTGCACCCAATGTTGCACTAAGCATGAGTGTACTTAATGCCACCTCAATGGATTGTAAGTGCACCAACATTAATTACAAATAAAGTTTTAGCGCAGTGAAAGACACATGCTGGGCACCCCCCACCCCCCAAAGGTTACGGCTGACCCAAGGGTATCTGACACCCTAAGCAAACCACTGGCCATGCGCCCATGCCCCCAACCCCCTCAAGCATATCTTCTCTCTCCTTCAGATATCCAGCATGCTCCCCCCTCACACTGTTGCTCCACTCCAGTCTCCTACTTCCATGGGAGGCAAAAAAAATAGGCTTTGTGCTGGCACAGCCGTCCCACAGCAGCATAAAAGCACTTTAAATTTGCTATCAATGGTAGACATGGGGTGTCTGCAGGTGTGCTCTCATGCACTCAAGGACTGCTGCATCCTGCCCACTCTGACGTAGGGCAGGATGTGGAAGACCTTGAGCATGCATGTGTACTGCCCTCAAACCCTACCGCTGAGAGTGGTGTTAGGGGACGTTTCTGCTGCTGTGTGAGGAAGGTGGAGGTAGGATGATGGGGGCAGTAACAGCACTAGTAGAGACAAGGAAATATGGGGGAGAAGCTGTACTGCTGCCCCGACACCCATTGCCCTAGGCAGGTGTCTAGGCCACTTAGTGGTGGGGAGGGGCCGAGCCGGTTCAGCCAACAGTTAACACAGGGCAGAAACATAGAAACATGACGGCAGAAAAAGACCACATGGCCTATCTAGTCTACCCTTCCATAACAACCACTACAATAATCCCCTCTTTACCCTTAGAGATCCTCTATTTTATTTATTTATTTATTTAAAGTCTCTTCTATACCGCACTATTCAGCATCAGCGCGGTTTACATTGAACAAAGAATTTACACATTTCTGAAGGCACTTTGTGTTTACATTTGAACAGGAAGAAATAACTTGGATAACAGGGGTAACTATTTACAAATTAAGACAGGTAACTATTTACAAATTAAGACAGAATCATGAACATTTCTTGGTTTCAGCGTTATTGGTTTTGGGAGGTCTGTGAGGTGGTTGAAATAACTGCATTGGTTACTGGGTAATACAAGAGGAAGAGGTGGTGTTTCAAAGCTTTTCTGAATTGCAATAGATCCGGGATTGCTTGGATGTCTTGAGGGAGGCTGTTCCAACACCTTGGGGCACAGAACTTGAAAGCCCTGTCTGCTGTTGCTTTGGTACAGTGTGAAATTGATTTTGGGACTACAAGTGTGTTGAGTGTTACTGACCGTCTGTCCCTATTTTGAGGTGTCACCTGGATCAGATCCTTTAGTGACTCAGATGAGAGCCCTTTGATGGCCTTGAATGTCAGTAGTAATGACTTGTAAGTGAGTCTACTTCGTATCGGGAGCCAATGGAGTTGTTTTAGGATGGGTGATATATGGTCTTTCCTGGATGCTCCATGTAGGACTCTTGCTGCAGCATTCATTGCCAGTTGTAGTGGTTGCAAGGTGGATTGAGGGAGCCCTTGTAGGATTGAATTCGCATAATCAAAATGTGGCATGATTAGGGCCTGATAGATGGTTCTGAAATCATTCGGCTCTAGCAGGGATCGTAGGTGTCTAAGGGAACGGATTTTATGGTATACCGCTCTTACAATGTTTCCAATGTGCGCCTTCATATCCAAGTGCTGGTCTAGAGTGACGCCAAGGTACCTGATAGTGGGTTTGGTCTGGAGGTCTGCATCCTTCACCTTCAAGAAAGACGGAGGAATGAAGTTTCGGTCTTTTGTGATGAACACCACCTCCGTTTTCTTGTGTTGGATCTTGAGGTTTTGGGATCGCAGCCAGTTGGGTACTTCATTTATGCAGTTTGTTAATGAAGTGAAGTCGGGGTTCTCTGTTGTAAAAGGCATGTATAACAGCACATCATCCGCATATATCATACATTTGATATTGAAAGACCGTATCAGGTTGCAGATAGGCTGCATGTATATATTGAACATAAGGGCGGAGAGGGAGGAGCCTTGTGGGACCCCCTGCTTTTGATGGAACATATCTGATGCAGTATTGTTGGATCGCACCTGCTGCCACCTGTCAGAGAGGTAGGATCTGCACCACTCGAGTGCTTTATCAGTAATTCCCTTACCCTCGAGTCGTTCTAGGAGACGTTCATGGCTCACGGAATCGAATGCCGCTGCTATGTCTAGGAAGACCAGGACAAACCCTTGGCGGATATTGTTGATGCCTGTTAATATGTGTTTGTCCCATGTTTTTTTGAATTCAGATACTGTCCTCGTCTCTACCACCTCTACTGGGAGACTATTCCATGTATCTACCACTCTTTCCGTAAAGAAATATTTCTGCATATTACTCCTGAGTCTATCTGCTTCCACCCTCATAGCAGAGCTTGCTTTCAATCAAAAGAGGCTCTCCTCCTGTGCATTTGTGTCGCGGAGGTATTTAAATGTCTCTATCATATCTTCTCTATCCTGCCTTTCCTCTAAAGTATACATATTAAGATCATTAAGTCTGTCCTCATATGCTTTATAACAAAGATCACTGACCGTTTTAATTACCATCCTCTGCACCGACTCTAACCTGTTGATATCCTTTTGAAGGTGCGGTCTCCAGAATTGCACACAATACTCCAAATGAAGTCGCACCAAAGACTTATACAGAGGCACTATCACCTCCTTTTATCTGCTGGCCATTCCTCTCCCTATGACCCAAGCATCCTTCTAGCTTTTGCCATTGCCTTTTATACCTATTTAGCTACTTTATTTATTTAGACAGTTTTGTATACCACCTTATCCTTCAATCAAAGTGGTCACAACACAATCGGGGGATACATTTAACACGAGGGGATATGAGACACATACACTAATACTTAAAGGGAACATGGGCAATGGAGGGTTAAGTGGCTTGCCCAAGACCACAAGGAGCACCTGGGGGACTAGAAACCCCAGTCCTTCTGGCCCAAGGTTGCTGTCCTCTAGTGGGATTTGAACCCCTGACCGTCCAGCCTGAGGTAACTTGCTCCAACCACTGGGCCCCAACCACTTTAAGATCATGAGACATAATCACGTCCTGCTCTTCTTTTGTGGACAGAAGTACTTTACCCTCTACTCTGTACCACTCCTTTGGATTTTTGCAGCGCAAATGCATGACCATGCATTTTTTAGCATTCAATCTCAGCTGCCAAATTCTTGCCATTCTTCAAGCTTAGCTAGATCCCTTATGTTATCTACTCCTTTCTGGGTGTCTACTCTGTTGCAGATTTTGGTATCAACCGCAAAGAGACAAACCTTACCCGACAACCCTTCCACAATATCACTAACAAAGATGTTAAAAAGAATCAGACCAAGGACAGATCCCTGGGGCATACCACTGGTAACCTCCCTTTCCTCAGAGTGAGCTCCATTTACCTGTTCCCTTTGTAGCTGTCCCCTCAACCAATTTCTAACCCAATCAGTAACTTTAGGGTTCATCCCCAGAGTGCTCAGTTTGTTGATAAGTCACCTGTGTGGAACAGTGTCAAAGGCTTTACTGAAATGTAAGTAACACCACATCTAGGCCTATCCCTTAATCCAACTCCCTAGTCACCAAGTCAAAGAAATCAATCAATAAGATTTGTCTGACAAGACCTGCCTCTGATGAATCCATGCGGCCTCCAATCCTATAATAAAATGGTCTCCAAAACCTCACTATTTTCTCTTTGAGCATCATTTCCAATAATTTATTCATCACAGAGGTTAGTCTAACTGGCCTGTAGTTTTCCACCATATCCTTACTTCTGCTTTTGTGTAAAGGGATCACATATGCCTCTCTCCAGTCCACTGGCACCATTCCTGACTCCAAAGAGGCATTGAAAAGGTCAGTCAGTGGAGCTGCTAGAACATCCCCAAGTACCTACAGTATTCTCGGATGTATCCCATCTGTCCCATCATATTGTCTACTTTAGATTAGCTAGTTCCTCCCGAATATAGTCTTCTGAAAATCGTTTGAGATCCCCATCACTTCTGTTCCTATTTGTGGGTGTTTTCTGAGGTCCTGCTCCTGGCCCTTCATCTGTGAACAGAGAACAGAAATATTTGTCAAGCAATTCCACTTTATCCTCATCAGCTTCTACAGGGCAAACTAGATAGGCCATGTGGTCTTTTTCTGCTGTCATGCTTCTATATTCCTCCTTTTCATCTTTGAGTCTGACAATACCACTTTTGCCCTTCTTACTAACATATCTGAAAAATGTCTTATCCCCTCATTTTATTGCATTGACTATTTCTTCTTCTTTTAGTATCTTTGTTTTCCTGACTACTTTGCTAGCTTTCCTAAGTTTTTCCAAATATAGATTTATTTTATTTATTTATTTATTTAGTAAACATTTGTATACCGCTGCTTCCTATGATCAGCAGCGGTTTACTTTACAGAATCATATTGTATCGTACAATACAGTGATTTTTAAAATAAACATTTTGATTGAGTGCTGATTTACATAACACAGGAAATAGTGATTAGATACTTTATACATTGAAATGGGGTTCACAAATCTAAAAATACATTTGATTGTAGGTGCGTGGGGGGGCGTAAAATATACATATATACAAGATTACATACCAGTAATCTATATGCTGAGGGTATTCCGAATGTCCTCATGGCAGGCAAAAGTGATCTCATTGAGGTAAGGTGTCGCACTTAGGTCGGGTTGTAGTGAGCCTGAAATAAGTGAGTTTTGAGTTTCCTTCTGAATTCACTCAAGTTATTTGTCAGTCGTAACTCGTGTAGGAGTTGGTTCCAGTGGATTGGCGCTGTATATGTGAATGCTCTATTGCTTGTTTCTGCTTTGACAGATCTAATGCTGATCGGGACACAGAGAGTGTTGAGATTTATGGTTCTTCTGTTCCTGTTGTGCGGTTGCATAGTGATTAGGTTGTCGAGGTAGGAGGGTGCAATGTTGTGAATGAGCTTAAACGTTGTTATGAGTAGTTTGAAAATGATGCGGGCGGCTATCGGGAGCCAGTGCAGTTCCATTAGCACTGGTGTTATGTGGTCTGTGACGCTTTTCTCCATGATGACTCTTGCTGCAACATTTTGAGCCATTTGCAAGATGTTTAGGGTGTTCTTCGGAAGCCCTTGTAGAATGGCGTTGCAGTAGTCTAGGTGAGGAATGATTAACGCTTGTGCAACAGTCCTGAAGTCAGATTTCTCGATGATATTACGAAGTGGTTGCAGAACTTTCAATTTGTAAAAAATGGCTCGGTTAATTGTTCGGAGGTGTTTATCCATCTTAAGGTTGCTGTCTAGTAGGACCCCTAGATATTTTATTGCAGGCTTCGTATGATATATGTTTTTGTTGAGGGCGACTGTGGTGGGCGGGATGAAATTGTTTTTCTTGGAGATAAACATGACCTCTGTTTTCTTGTGGTTTATAGACATGTTGTTTTGTTGAAGCCATGTTTGTAGCATGTCAAGGCATTCTTCCAGTGGAGTGAAATCCGGTTGTGTTATGTCAAGGCGCGTGTACAGCTTGACATCGTCAGCATAGATGTGGTAGTTGATGTTGTACTTCTGAAAGATCTCGCAGATTGGTTTTATGTACAAGTTGAAGAGGAGAGATGATAAGGTGGACCCTTGGGGGATCCCCTGGGTCTGGGGGAACGCATCAGCTTTATCGTCGTTGAATTGTACTTGTTGCATCCTATTGGATATGTAAGATGCAAACCACTTTAGAGGGGTCCCTGTTATACCTATGGATGCTAGACGGTTTAAGAGGGTGCCGTGATGTACTGTATCAAATGCAGCTGAGATGTCGATAAATATAAGTATGAACATATCATTTTTGTTCTCGAGACCCCTGAGTAGGTTGTCAAGGAGTGCTAGCAGTAGGGTTTCTACTCCGTGGTGCTGACGAAAACCATATTGATGCATATCTAAGGCTTTCCTATCGTCAATGTGATCCTGCAGCTGCTGCTGAACTGCCTTTTCGATTTCGATGCCTGTCTTTCGCTCTCTGTGATCTCCTGTATTTCATGAAGGCCTCCCTCTTCTTCTTCACCTTTTCAGCTACTTCTTTTGAGAACCATAGCAGCCTCCTTTGCCTTTTACCTTTAATTGCCTGTCTAACAAAAAGGGTGGATGCCCTTAAAATATTCCCTTTCAGTTTTGCCCACTGATTTTCTACATCCCCTATCTGCCTCCATCCACTAACGACTCCTTGAGGTATTGGCCCATCTTGGCAATGTTAGTTTTCCTAAAATCTAAGTCCCTCACTTTTGAATGGATTTTATCAGCCCTAGTCCTAATACTGAAGCACACCATCTGTTGATCACTGGATGCAAGATGATCTCTCACTTTAACATCAGAAACACTTTCACCATTGGTAAGCACCAAGTCCAGTATGGCTCCTTCACATGTGGGTTCTGTTACCAATTGCCTGAATAGTTCTCCCTGCAGAGAATTCAGGATCTCCTTACTTCTAGATGACACCACAGCAGGAATGCTCCAATCAACATCCGGCATATTGAAATCACCTTTCAGTAGCAGTTCACCTTCCCTAACAATGTTGCATATGTGTTCTATTAAATCTCCATCTATTTCACTGAGCGGAGGGTTTCAACGTAGTATCCACAATGACACCTAAATCTCACATTGTGTATCCACAGTTTCGGTTGTTCTTTCCTAGGTGCATAACACTGCACTTGTCCATATTCATTTCATCTGCCATTTGGACATCCAGTGTTCCAATTTGTCAAGGTCCTCTTGCAATTCTTCAAAGTCCTCTTGCGTTTTAACCACTTTGAATAATTTTGTGTCATCTGCAAATTTGATCATCTCACTCATTATTCCCCTTTCCAGGTCATTTATGAATATGTTAAAAAGCAATAGGCCCAGCACAGATCCCGGGGGTACTCTATTATTCACTTTTCTCCATTGAGAAAATTGGCCATTTAGCCCTACTCGGTTTTCTAGCTTTCAACAAGTTCCTGATACACAATAGTGCATTGCCTCCTATTACATGGCTTTTTAATTTCTCCAAGAGTGTCTCATGAGGGACTTTGTCAAAGGCTTTCTGAAAACTTAGATACTCTATATCAACCGACTCACCTTTATCTACCTGTTCATTCACTCCTTCAACAAGATATAACAGATTGTTGAGAAAAGGCTCTCCTTGGCTGAATCCATGTTGGCTTCCTCCCATTAAACCTTCAGTAATTTTGTTTTTTTTTTATAATGGTTTCTACTGTTTTGCCTGGTACTGATGTCAGGCTCACCAGGTCTGTAGTTTCCTGGATCAACCCTGGGACCCTTTTTAAAAATTGGCATTACACTGGTCACTCTCCAATTTTCAGGTATTACAGATGATTTTTATAATAGATCACAGATTACTAATTGTATTCTTTAATTTCATACTTAGTTCTTTCAACACCTTCGGATGTATACCGTCTGGTACATGTGCTTTGCTACTCTTTAGTTTATCAAATAGGTGTAATACATCTTCCTGATTTATTGAGATTTGTTCCATCTGATACATCATCTTTAAATATCATTTCTGGCATAGGTAAGTTTCCTACATCGTCTTCAGGAAAGAGTCTTTCCACTATGGTTTTGTCCTCTCTCAGTGCACCTTTTACCTCTCCGTCAGTTCAGGAACTGCTAACACCTAATCAGGGGTTAGTGGGCCTGTTTCCTGAGTGCAATTGAAGCCTGCATAAAAAGGCTGCTTGGCCCTGCCCTTTTGAGGCTTTCTTAACCAGGGCTCCACACATCAAACAGTAAGTGAGGTTTTGAGGGTTTCTTTGTTTGGTGTTTTTTGTTACATTGCTAGCTCTCTGACTGGGAGCTCTTAAAAGGGTTTTGTGTATATTTTTTTAAAGCAAGGTTAAATTCATTTTTGCAGTTTTAGGGGAATCTGTACTTGAGCACAGTAGTATTGCTGAACTCTGTAACCCCCTCCAGGTTCAGGAACTGCTAACACCTAATCAGGGGTTAGTGGGCCTGTTTCCTGAGTGCAATTGAAGCCTGCATAAAAAGGCTGCTTGGCCCTGCCCTTTTGAGGCTTTCTTAACCAGGGCTCCACACATCAAACAGTAAGTGAGGTTTTGAGGGTTTCTTTGTTTGGTGTTTTTTGTTACATTGCTAGCTCTCTGACTGGGAGCTCTTAAAAGGGTTTTGTGTATATTTTTTAAAGCAAGGTTAAATTCATTTTTGCTGTTTTAGGGGAATCTGTACTTGAGCACAGTAGTATTGCTGAACTCTGTAACCCCCTCAGGTTCAGGAACTGCTAACACCTAATCAGGGGTTAGTGGGCCTGTTTCCTGAGTGCAATTGAAGCCTGCATAAAAAGGCTGCTTGGCCCTGCCCTTTTGAGGCTTTCTTAACCAGGGCTCCACACATCAAACAGTAAGTGAGGTTTTGAGGGTTTCTTTGTTTGGTGTTTTTTGTTACATTGCTAGCTCTCTGACTGGGAGCTCTTAAAAGGGTTTTGTGTATATTTTTTTAAAGCAAGGTTAAATTCATTTTTGCTGTTTTAGGGGAATCTGTACTTGAGCACAGTAGTATTGCTGAACTCTGTAACCCCCTCCAGGTTCAGGAACTGCTAACACCTAATCAGGTGTTAGTTCCCTCCCTACCCACCCCGACTCCCACCCACCCCTAGTGAGCAGTCTTGCTTTATAGGGCACCTCCCCCTTTATCAAATCACAGTGAATTGGACCAGCACATTTTGAATATAATTAAAGAGATTTAACTGCTTTTTCTCTGAAAGGACAGCTGCGAAACCAGCTGGTACTTCGTAGATCTCTCTCTTTTGCTTTAACAGATACCTAAGCTCCACAAACAGAACAATGGCTGGGAAAAATCGTATTGCTAAAGCTGTTGCCCCCGTTACAGCTTCTGCCTCGGTCCAGACAGAGGCCCTATTGCCAGTTGAAGAACCAGTTCCATGTGCAGGGTGCCTGCATGCTGAAGCTCTGAGGAAACAAGTGGAGGAACTCAGAGAGGAGGTGGCGAGGCTGAGGAGCATTCAAGACAGTGAGAAGTACATTGATGAGATGCTGCTTGCAGCAACCAGGCTCTCCAGCACAGGAGAAGATGGGTGTCAACAGAATGTCGATGGTTGGACAAAAGTCACCAGAGCCTGCAAAATCACCAATCCAACTTCTCCAGCCCTTGAATTGAAGAACCATTATGCAGCCCTGGAAGTGGAGGAGGTGAAAGCATCCCTGGAAAGGGAAGAACCAGAGTTCAAGTACCCCATAGTTGCAGAATCAGTGACCAGAAGGAAACGAAGGGTAGTGGTGGTTGGAGACTCTCTTCTGAGGGGTACTGAGGCGTCCATCTGCCGACCAGACTTGATGTCCAGAGAGGTATGCTGTCTGCCTGGTGCCAAGATCCAAAATGTTACGGAGATTTTGCCGAGACTCATCAAGCCCACTGACTATTACCCAATGTTGCTAATCCATGTTGGAACAAATGATACTGCCAGGTATACCTCGGAACGTATCAAAAGTGACTTCATGGCTCTGGGACAGAGGGTGAAGCAGGTAGGTGCACAGGTGGTGTTCTCTTCAATCCTCCCTGTTGAGGGTAAAGGCCAAGGCAGAGAGGCTCGCATCCTGGAGATTAATGCATGGCTGAGTGGATGGTGTCTTCGAGAGCGTTTTGGTTTCCTAGACCATGGGATGCTGTTCCAAGGGTTGCAGAGCAGAGATGGCATCCATCTGTCCAAGAAAGGTCAACACATCTTTGGTAGTAGATTGGCTAATCTACTGAAGAGGGCTTTAAACTAGATTCGTTGGGGATGGGTGAAGAAAGCCCCCAGGTAAGTGAAAGCCCCCAGGTAAGTGATATATTAAATACCTTTATGGAAATGGGTAACAGGGGTAACATATGGAAAGCAGTGTGTATTAATGCCCGTAGCATGGGAAATAAGATCTCTGAAGTTGAAGCTTTGGTGGGAGTGGCTGACTTAGATTTAGTGGCAGTTACAGAAACATGGTTCACAGAAAACCATGACTGGGATGTAACTATACCTGGCTATACTTTATTCAGAAAGGACAGGGTAGGAAGAAGGGGAGGAGGAGTAGCACTATATGTAAAACTACTATTAAAGCTTTGGAATTACAGAGCTTAAAAGGGAGAGAGGAGGCATTGTGGGTTAAACTAGAAAGAGGGAAAGAGAAATCTATTTGCATTGGTGTGATATACAGACCTCCCTCACAAGAGGAAGAGGTGGACAGAGAGTTAATTGAAGACATACGCAGCATTGCTAGGAAAGGGGAAGTGCTACTGCTAGGAGATTTCAATATGCCAGATGTTGATTGGCACTTTCCTGCTGCAGTATCATCTAGGAGTAAGGAGATCCTGGATTCTCTACAGGGAGAACTATTCAGGCAATTGGTAACAGACCCCATACGTGAAGGGGCCATACTGGACTTGGTGCTTACCAATGGTGAAAGTGTTTCTGATGTTGTAGTGGGAGATCATTTTGCATCCAGTGATCACCAGATGGTGTGGTTCAGTATTAGGACTAGGGCTGTTAGAATCCATTCCAAGGTGAAGATCTTAGACTTTAGGAAGACTAACTTTGCGAAGATGGGCCAATACCTCAGGGAGTCGTTAGTGGGATGGGAACAGCTGGGGGATGTAGAACAACAGTGGGCAAAACTGAAAGGGGGTATTTTAAAGGCAACCAACCTTTTTGCTAAAATGGTAAATAAAGGCAAAAGGAACAGGAGACCGCTATGGTTTTCGAAGGAAGTAGCTGAAAAAGTGAAGAAAAAGAGGGAGGCCTTCATGAAATACAAGAGATCACAGAGAAAGGAAGACAGGCATCTGTATTTGGAACAACTTAGAGAAGCTAGCAAAGTAGTCAAGAAGGCAAAGATTCAAAAGGAGGAGGAAATAGCCAATGCAATAAAATGGGGAGATAAGACATTTTTCAGATATATTAGTGAGAAGAGGAAGGGCAAAAGTGGTATTGTCAGACTCAAGGGTACAGGGGGGGAATATGTAGAAGCTGATAAGGATAAAGCGGAATTGCTTAACAAATATTTTTGTTCTGTGTTCACAGATGAAGAACCAGGAGCAGGACCTCAGAAATCACCCACAAATAAGAACAGAAGCGAGGGACATCTTGAACAATTTTCAGAAGACTGTGTTCGAGAGAAACTAGCTCAACTTAAAGTAGACAAAGCGATGGGACCGGATGGGATACACCCTAGAATACTGAGGGAACTTGGGGACGTTCTAGCAACTCCACTGACTGACCTTTTCAATGCCTCGTTGGAGTCGGGAGTGGTGCCAAAGGACTGGAGAGAGGCTCATGTGGTGCCTTTACACAAAAGCGGAAGTAAGGATGTGGTTGAAAACTACAGGCCGGTTAGTTTAACTTCGGTGGTGAGTAAATTAATGGAAACGCTGTTGAAAGAGAAAATAGTGAGGTTTCTGGAGTCCAGCGGATTACAGGATCCGAGGCAGCATGGATTCACCAGAGGCAGGTCCTGTCAGACAAATCTGATTGATTTCTTTGACTGGGTGACCAGGGAGTTGGACCGAGGGAGAGCTCTAGATGTGGTGTATTTAGATTTCAGTAAAGCCTTTGACACTGTTCATCACAGGCGACTTATAAACAAACTGAGCACCCTAGGGATGGACCCTAAAGTTACTGCTTGGGTTAGAAATTGGTTGGGTGGGAGGCGACAAAGAGTACAAGTAAATGGAGCTCACTCTGAGGAGAAGGATGTTACCAGTGGTGTGCCCCAGGGATCTGTCCTTGGTCCGATTCTTTTTAACATCTTTGTTAGTGATATAGCGGAAGGGCTGTCTGGTAAGGTTTGCCTCTTTGCGGATGATACCAAAATCTGCAATAAAGTAGACACCCAGGAAGGTGTAGATAACATGAGGAGGGATCTAGCTAAGCTTGAAGAATGGTCTAGAATTTGGCAGCTGGGATTTAATGTTAAAAAATGTAAGGTCATGCATTTGGGCTGCAGCAATCCAAGGGAGCAATACAGCATAGGAGGTGAAGTACTTTTGTCCACTAAAGAAGAGCGGGACCTAGGCGTAGTTGTGTCCGATGATCTTAAAGTAGCTAAACAGGTAGAAAAGGCGACGGCAAAAGCTAGAAGGATGCTTGGGTGCATACGGAGAGGAATGGCTAGCAGAAAAAAGGAGGTGATAATGCCTCTGTATAAGTCTTTGGTGCAACCTCATTTGGAGTATGGTGTGCAATTCTGGAGACCGCACCTTCAAAAGGATGTGAACAGGATGGAGTCGGTGCAGAGGGTTGCTACTAAGATGATTAGTAGTCTTCATTATAAAGCATATGAGGACAGACTTAAGGATCTTAATATGTACACCTTAGAGGAAAGGCGGGATAGAGGTGATATGATTGAGATGTTTAAATACCTCCGTGGCATAAATGTTCAGGGAGAGAGCCTCTTTCAATTGAAAGCAAGTTCTGCGACGAGGGGACATGGGATGAGGGTGAAGGGAGATAGATTCAGGAGTGATATGCGGAAATATTTCTTTACGGAAAGAGTAGTGGATCCGTGGAATAGTCTCCCAGTGGAGGTGGTAGAGATGAGGACAGTAACTGAATTCAAAAAAGCATGGGACCAACACAGAGGATCTCTAAAGGTAAAAAGTGGACTGTTGTAGTTGTTGTTATGGAAGGACAGACTAGATGGGCCTTGTGGTCTTTTTCTGTCATCATGTTTCTATGTTTCTATGTCATCTAATGGTCCAACTGACTCCTCACAGGTGATTTGTTACGAATCTGCTTGAAAAAAATTTTATTATGCAGTTTTGCTTCCACGACAATCTTCTTTTCAAATTTTCTCTTTTCCTGCCTTATCAATGCCTTGCATTTAACTTGTCAGTACTTATGCTTTTCTCTATTTTCATTTTGTTCTTTTTTCCATTTTCTGAAAGATTCTCTTTTAGCTGTAACAGCCTTTTTGTCCTCACCTTTAAGCCATCCTGGCTGTCATTTGGCCTTCTTTCCAACTTTTTTTAAAGCACGGATACATCTAGTCAGGGCTTCCAAGATAGTATTTTTAAATAACCCCAAGCCTGATATAAACTTTTAACCTTTCAAGTTGCTCCTTTCATTTTTTTCTTAGCTTTTTTCCTCATTTTATTAAAGTCTCCTTTTTGAAAGATAAATGCCTAGTAACTATCTTTATCTTTATTGAGACATTTGATATACCACCCAGGTGATTGCATCAGAACGGCTGCAGAGAAGGACAAAGGATGAAAAGGAATGCCATTAATCAGATAGGAAAGCAGCAGAACAGACAGAAAAAGGACAAAAAGGGAAGAAGAACATAAGGGGGGGAAACGGAGTGGAATACTTGGCAGGGGGGACTCAGGGGTTGGGAGGGGTAAGATCAAATGGCAGATGAAATAAGTGAGTCTTCAACATTGCTTTAAAGCGAGGAAATGAGGGCTTGGTGTGCAAATCTGATGAGAGTGAATTCCAGCATGCAGAGGCAAGGAAAAAGTAGGCAGAGTGGCGGGTGAGTTCAAGGTGAGTTTGGGCAGGGGAGGGAAGGAAAAGTCGATTCCCACAGGAGGAATGGAGGGGTCGCAGGGAAGGCTGGTGGTGAGTAAGATCAGAAAGGTAGTGGGGAACGTCAGTGTGCAATACCCTAGGAGTGGTAGTGAGAATCTTGTGAATGAAGCGATATTTGATGGGAAGAAGAAAGGTTATATGGTCCAAAGGGGAGGAATGGGTAATGAGGTGAGCAGAAGTGTTGTGAATGAGCTGAAGGTGGTGAAGCTGATATTGGGAGAGACCTGTGAAAATGACTTTACAGTAATCCAACCTACAGACAAGGGACAACATGAGGGTGGTGAGGGAAGGTTGCGAGAGAAAGGGACAGAAGGCGCAAATCTGGTGCAAAGAGAGGAAAGAGCGCTGGGCAAGTCGAGAGATGTGAGAGTGAAAGCTGAGGGAGGAATCCAAGGTGATGCCAAGATAACAGAGGGTGGATACAAGAGGTACAGGGATAGAACTTAGCAGTGGGGAGAGGTCAGGGGGAAGGGAACTCAGAGTGAACCAAAGGGCTGCGGATTTGGAAGGGTTGAGGTGGAGGAAGCTGGTGTGCAACCATACAGAGACAGCGGAAAGACAGGCATCACAACATAGAAAGACTAGGGGACATGCAATGAAGCTACAGGGTAAACTATTTAAGACATATAAGAGAAAATATTTTTTCACTCAACGTGTAATCAAACTCTGGAATTTGTTACCGGAGGATGTAGCAAAAACTGTTAGTGTAGCTGAGTTTAAAAAAGGTTTGGACAAGTTCCTGGAGGAAAGGTCCATAAACCATTATTAAAAGGGACCCAGGATAGCAATGCTTGACCCAATACAAGCATTGTGGAACCTGTATCTTTTGGGGAAACTGCTAGGTACGTATGACCTAGATTGGCCACTGTTGGAAACAGGATACTAGGCTTGATGGACCTTGGTCTGACCCAGTATGGCATATCTTATGTTCTTATGAAGGGGGACAGGTCATGGGCAAGAAAGTCAGTATGATATAGGAGGATGTCATCAGTGTATTAATAGCCAGAAATACCAAATTGCTGGATAGTAAGAGCAAGCAGGGCAAGAAAGACATTGAACAGGAGTGGGGCAAGCACTGAGCCCTGAGGGACCTCACAGTGAAGGGGGGTGACTGGTGAGGAGACAGAGCCCTGCAGAAAAGAGAAGGTACAGGAAGAAAGAAAGGAGTGAAACCAGCAGTGAACCGTCCCATGAACCCCGAACTTGTGCAAGTGGGCGAGGAGCGTGCGGGGTCCACCAGGTCAAAGCCAAAGGAAAGATCAAGAGAAATGGCAAGAGAAAGGTCACCACACTCATGGGTCTGGTGGACTTCATTCAAAATTGCAAGTAGAATTGTTTCAGTACTATGAGCTGACCTAAAGCCGGATTGATGGGGGTGAAGGGAAAGAGTGATGCCATGGTGCAGGGAGAATTGTGAAAAAAATAATTCGAGGATCTTGGAGAGGAAAGGGAGGTTAGAAACAGACCGCCAGTTGGCTGGGATGGTGAGATCAAGGGAGGGCTTCTTTAACAGGGGCTGGATGACAGCATGCCACCAGGCCATGGGAAAGAAGCAGGAGGAGAGGCTGGAGTTCACAATGAGGAGAATGAATGGTATAGCAGAGGGAAGGTGGGTTCCAGGAGTCAGCAGGAAGGGAGTGGGTCAAGGGGACAGGCGGTCTTATGAGAAGAGTTGATGACCTTAATGAGTTAGGTCACAGTGACAGGGTGAAAACATGCCAGGTGTGAGGGATGATGCAAATTGGCGAGCTGCTTTGAAAACGGACGCGAGTCCCGATAGCAGAGCCAGAATTAGTCTGAGACCTCACGAGTTAAACTTTATATATTTTGAAATAAGAAGAAATGATTCATTTACCATATTGATTATGAGTGATCTTTTGTGATTTCTTGAGGTGTGAGGGAAGGCAGTAGACATGAGAGGAAGGGGGGGGGGAAGACGGGGGGGAGAGCGGGCAAAGAGGAGTAAGGCAGGAGGGAAAGGAGGCATGAAAGGAAGGGACTTTCTCTGAAAAGGAGGCGGAAGGTTGGGCAGGACTGGAAAGAGCAGAAAGGGGAGGAGCGGGACAGGAAGCAGGAGTGAGGGATGACAGTGAGTGGAGAATATGGTAGAGCTGACAGGAGGAGGAGATCAGGTCAGAGTAGTAGGCTTGTTTGGCTGGATTAATAATGGCACAGTAGTGTTGTTGGCAGTGACAGTAGATGGACAGAGAGTCAGAGGTAGGGTGCCCTTGCCAGATCCGTTCTGCCCAGCGAAGGTGAACATAACATAAGAACATAAGATATGCCATACTGGGTCAGACCAAGGTCCATCAAGCCCAGTATTCTGTTTCCAACAGTGGCCAATCTAGGTCATACGTACCTAGCAGTTTCCCCAAGGGACACAGGTTCCACAATGCTTGTATTGGTTCAAGCATTGATATCCTGGGTCCCTTCTTATTTATTTATTTATTTAGACAGTTTTTGTATACCGCCTTATCATTCAATCAAAGCGGTCACAACACAATTGGGGGATACATTGAACACGTGGGGATATGAGACACATACACTAATACTTACAGGGAACATGGGCTATGGAGGGTTAAGTGGCTTGCCCAGGACCACAAGGTCCATAAACCATTCTTAATAATGGTTTATGGACCTTTCCTCCAGGAACTTGTCCAAACCTTTTCTAAACCCAGCTACACTAACAGCCTTTACTACATCCTCCGGTAACAAATTCCAGAGTTTGATTACACGTTGAGTGAAAAAATATTTTCTTTTATTAGTCTTAAATAGTTTACCTTGTAGCTTCATTGCATGTCCCCTAGTCTTTCTATATTCTGATAAGGTAAACAATCGATCTACGTTTACCCGTTCCACTAAGTTCATTAATTTATAGACTTATATCATATCTCCCCTCAGCCGTCTCTTTTCCAGGTTGAAGAGCCCCAACCTTTTTAGCCTTTCTTCATAGCAGTAGCCTTCCATCCCCTTTACTATTTTGGTGGCTCTTCTCTGAACCTTTTCTAAAATCGCTATATCCTTTTTAAGATACGACGACCAGAATTGCACACAATATTCAAGGTGCGGTCTCACCATGGAACGATATAGAGGCATTATAATATCTTTTGTTTTATTTTCCATTCCTTTCCTTATCATACCTAGCATTCTATTTGCTCTCTTGGCCGCCGCTGCACACTGGGCAGAGGGTTTTAACATGGTATCCACAATGACGCCTAAATCTTTTTCCTGGGTGGTGTTTCCTAATGTGGAACCTTGCATCGTGTAACCATAGTTTGGGTTGTTCTTCCCTAGGTGCATAACCTTGCACTTCTCCACATTAAATTTCATCTGCCATTTTGATGCCCAGTCTTCCAATTTATCAAGATCCTCTTGCAATTTTCCACAATCCTCCTGGGTTTTAAAAACTTTAAATAGTTTTGTGTCATCTGCAAATTTGATAACTTCACTCGTTATTCCACTTTCCAGGTCATTTATGAATATGTCAAAAAGCAGCGGACCCAGCACAGATCCCTGGGGTACACCACTGTTCACCTTTCTCCATTGGGAAAATTGGCCATTTAGCCCTACCCTCTGCTTTCTATCTTTTAACCAGTTCCTGATCCACAATAGTACACTGCCTCCTATCCCATGACTCTTTAGTTTTGCCAAAAGTCTCTCATGAGGGACCTTGTCAAAGACTTTCTGAAAGTCCAGATACACAATATCAACTGACTCACCTTTGTCCACCTGTTTATTCACTCCTTCAAAAAAACATAACAGATTAGTAAGACAAGATCTTCCTTGTCTAAAGCCATGTTGGCTGTCTCCCATTAGGTCGTGACTATCTACATGCTGAGTAATTTTATTCTTTATGATGGTTTCTACCATTTTCCCGGTACTGATGTCAGGCTCACCGGTCTGTAATTTCCTGGATCACCCCTCGAACCCTTTTTAAAAATTGGTGTTACATTGGCGATCCTCCAATCCTCAGGTATTAGAGATGATTTTAATGATAGTTCACAGATTACTGATAGCAGGTCTGCAATCTCAAATTTCAGTTCTTTCAACACCCTTGGATGTATACCATCTGGCCCAGGTGATATGCTACTCTTCAGTTTATCTAATAGTTGTAAGACATCTTCCCGATGTATCGATATTTCCTTCAATTCTTCCACACCTTTAAATACCACTTCAGTCATGGGTAACATCCCTACATCTTCCTCAGTAAAGACCGAAGCAAAGAATTCATTCAGTCTCTCCGCTATCGCCTTGTCGCCTCTTAGTGCTCCTTTAACCCCTTTATCATCTAATGGACCAACTGACTCTCTCACAGGTTTTTTGCTACGAATGTACTTGAAAAGGTCTTTATTTCGCGTTTTTGCTTCCGCAGCAAGCTTCTTCTCAAATTCTCTCTTTGCCTGCCTTATCAATGCCTTGCATTTGACTTGCCAGTGCTTGTGCTGTTTCCAGGTTTCAACGTTTGGCTCTTTTTTCCATTTCCTGAAAGATGCTTTTTTGGCAACAACAGCCTCTCTGACCTCACCTTTAAATCATGCTGGCAGTTTTTTGGACTTCCTTCCACTTTTCTGGGCTTCCAAGATAGTATTTTTCAACACCCAAGCTTGATGTACGTCTTTAACCTTTGCAACTGCTCCTTTTAGTTTTTTCTTAACTGTTTTCCTCATTTTATCATAGTCTCCCTTTCGAAAGTTAAAGGGTAGTACTGTGGATTTCCTTACTATCCCTCCTCCACTAATTAAATCAAAGGTGATCATGCTATGATCACTATTGCCAAGTGGCCCCAACACCCTTATCTCTTGCACTACATCTGGTGTTCCACTAAGGACTAGGTCTAATATTGCTTCCCCTCTGGTCGGTTCATGAACCAGCTGCTCCAAGAAGCAGTCATTTATTTCATCTAGGAACTTTATCTCCCTAGCATGTCCTGTTGTGACACTGACCCAGTCGATGCCGGGGTAATTGAAATCACCCATTATTATTACTGCACTGTAACTTTTGCTAGCTTCCTTGATTTCTTTGAGCATTTCATCATCCATTTGTTCATTCTGGCCAGGCGGACGATAGTACACCCCCACTGCCATCGCCTTCCCCTTTTTACATGGAATTTCAATCCATAGAGATTCTACAGCAAATTTTGTTTCTTGCAAAACTTTAATCCTTTCTGACTCAATGCCCTCTCTAACATAGAGCGCAACCCCTCCACCAATTTGATCAGCTCTACCATTACAATATAGTTTGTACACAGGTATCACAGTGTCCCACTGGTTGTCCTCCTTCCACCATGTCTCTGATATTCCAATCATATCTAACCTCTCGTTTAGTGCTATATATTCTAACTCTCCCATCTTGTTTTGTAGACTTCTAGAATTTGCATACAAGCATTTTAGAGACTGTATTTTATTCATATTAATTTGGCTATTGGTAGACATGGGTAATTTGGGATCTTTAAGCTCTGTCTGCTCCATACTCGAGGGCATTTGGGCTACTTTACTCTTTTTTGGAACCTCTCTGCTTTTTGTAGTATCCTTCAAGGATACATTCTTCCGAACCATGCACTCTTGGGCGACTGTCGGCTTTCCCCTATTATCTAGTTTAAAAGCTGCTCTATCTCCTTTTTAAAGGTTAATGCCAGCAGCCTGGTTCCATCCCGGTTAAGGTGAAGCCCATCCCTTCGGAAGAGCCCCTCCTTTCCCCAGAATGTTCCCCAGTTCCTAACAAATCCGAACCCCTCATCTCTGCACCATTGTCTCATCCACGCATTGAGACTCCAGAGCTCTGCCTGCCTTTTGGGTCCTGCGCGTGGAACGGGAAGCATTTCGGAGAACGCTACCCTGGAAGTTCTGGATTTCAACTTCCTACCTAAAAGCCTAAATTTAGCTCCCAGAACCTCCCTACCACATTTTCCTATGTCATTGGTACCGACATGTACCAAGACAGCAGACTCCTCCCCAGCAGCTATCTAAGAACTTATCTAGGTGGCGTGTGAGGTCCGCTACCTTTGCACCAGGCAGGCATGTTACCAGGCGATCCTCACGTCCACCAGCCACCCAGCTATCTACATGCCTAATGATCGAATCACCAACTATAACTGCTGTCCTAACCCTTCCCTCATGGGCACTTGGCCCTGGAGAAACCTCCTCGGTGCGAGAGGGGTTTACATCACCTGGAGGACAGGTCCTAGTTCCAGGATCACTTCCTGCCACACCAGGGTGATGCTCTCCTGTCACGTGACCTCTCTCCTCCATGGCAACAGGGATGCTGCCAGACTGGAGGTGGGACTTCAGGACTATATCCCTGTAGGTCTCGTCTATGTACCTGTCTGTCTTATGTTTTCCAAGTCTGCTACTCTAGCCTCTAGAGAACGGACTCGTTCCCTGAGAGCAGAGAGCTCCTTGCACCTAGTGCACACGTAAGACCTCTCACCAGCTGGGAGAAAATCATACATGTGACACTCAATGCAAAAGACTGGAAAGCCCACATCCCGCTGCTGGACTGCTGTCTGCATCTTAGCTTTAAGTTTGTGTTTAGATCTTTAAGTTCTTTATGTACTAAAGGGTGCTATGGATATTTATACCACTAAAACTGTACCTAAGAAGTTTAATATACCTTGTTCACCTGAAGCTTAATTAATCTCAGGTCCTTAGTGTATGACTGATTTGGGTAATGAGGTTCACCTGAGAGCACCTCCTGTCTTTTAAGTTGTGCAAGTACCTATAAAGCTGTGATTATCCCAGGGGAGGGTGGGTGTGGGGAGGGAGGGAGGGATATAACACTTATTAAAAAAAGCAATGCAACACAGTACCCTGTCCTGTGCTGCTGAGGTAAGCTATATTCTGATATGATTTAAATTATAGCTCTTTGCTGCTGCTAGGCTCTAACCTATTATGAAATTTAAACTAAAAGCTCTCTGCTGGATTCTAAATTTAACCAGAAAGCTCTCTTCTGTGTTTTAATTTGAAACTAAAAGTACTTTGCTGATGCTAGGCCCTGAGTGACTATGAAATTTAAACTACAGCTCCCTACTGGGTATGAAAGGTAACCAGAAAGTTCTCTTCTGTGTTTTAAATTGAATCTTAAACTGTTGCTACTAGGCCCTGACTGATTTAACAAAAAATAGTGGGTTCACAGATTAATTAGCTTTAAAAGAAAAAAAATTCCTTTCAGAAAAATTCCCAGAAGTATATACTAACAATTTCAGATTTCTCTCCAGAAGTAACAGCCCCCCTTTCTAGTCCTTCAAGGTGGGTATGGTTTAGGGACAGGCCAGGGTGATACCAGGGGTGACGGGTGGAAAGGCGGGAGGTTGGGAGGGGATGATAGGATGCTAAATGATCTAGGGTAAAGGACAGGGTGCTGGACCAGGCATCCACCTGCCCATCCACAGAAAGGGAGGAGAAGTCAGAGGGGATGAGGGTATCAACAGAGGGGATGAGGGTATCAACAGAAGGGAATTGCTGCAGGATAAGGGGGTAATATGGCACTGAGATTCAGGGGGGAGGGAATGGAGAGCAAGGGGAGAGGGGGGTATAGGGTGAGGAAAGAAGAAGAAAAGGCAGGAGTGGTTGGACCAAGGAAGAGAGAGGGGGGAGATGGCAGACAAGATAAAGGGGGCATTAGTAGGTGTGATAATAAGATCAAAGGTATATCCTAAGGCATGGGTGGGGCAGGAAACATACTGACAAAGGGAGAGGTCATTCAACAGTGATAGGAAAGTGCAATTCTTCTGGCTGGAGGGGGAGTTGTAATGAACATTAAGATCACCCAAAATTGGCAAATTGGGGGAGAGAAGAGATGCCTCAGAGAGGGAGAGGAGGAATGTGTCCCAAAGGTCCAAGCGGAGAACGGGAGGGGCATAAAGAAGCAGAAGGAAAACAGGTGATGAGGACCCAAGATGAAGAAGGAGGGACTCTGGGTAATGTAACCAAGGAGCCACCTCAGAGATAGAGAGGGAAGAGGCGATAAATAATGGCCACACCCCCACCGTTCTGAGAGGAACATGTGGTGTGGAGGGCACAATAATCAGGCAGGAGGCAACATTAAAGAATGGCATCCTCACCCTCTCGAAAACAGGTTTCTGTAAGAAACAGGACATCCAAAGAACAGTGGGTGATAAGATCATCGATAAGATGAGTTTTAGTGCGGAGAGAGTGACAATTTAGCAGGACAAAGAAAAGAAACACCAACGAGGAAGCCGGGGAAAGGAGAGGGAGGTGCTTGGGAGAGTAGGCAGGGTAGGAGGTTCCCAAGAGAACGGGTGAGACAACCGGTAGGAGAGTGTAGAGGCGGAGGAGATGACCCCAGATAATAGGTGTTACAGACATGGTGGATGCCAGAAGGAGAGGCAGGAGAGAATGTCAGGAGCGGACAGTTGATGTAGTATGCAGAACCAGGGGAGCAATGGACCACGAGGGTGGAGCAGAGCAAGGGGACAACAGGAGAGGACCCCAGATAGTTGCCTCTGTCTTCACCCCAAGGAGCACATCCTGCTCCTTCAGCACCCACCCACGGCGTGAAACGCCACAGGGAACTTGAATTTATGCTGGTACTTGGGGTGAAATCGTGGTCGCATCAGTTCCAGGAGGCGGGGCTTGAGGCAGCAACCGGGAAGTCATTGTCCTTGCTATCCTCCCTCCATTTATTAAATCAAATGTGATCATGTTATGATCACTATTTTATTTTTATTTATTTATTTATTTGTGTGCTTTCCTATACCGCCCCTTCCAGAGATCAGGGGCGGTTTACAAGGAACTTAAAAAACAATATAACAAACAGTGAAATATTGTATCACATATAACATTAAGGGAACATAAGAACTATGTTACAAAGAAACAATGTGTAAATTATTTACATGGTTGAACAAAAACTATTTACAATAGTTATTTGTAATCATATGTACAGTGTAGGGAGGAGGGCTGTTTAGAATAGTTATTAAAGGAATTAGTTAGGATTCAGTGAGTGAGAGGTATCAGAGATGGTTATAAGCAAATGCTAACAGAAGTGAGTCTTGAAATAGGTGGGGTAGATTTGTGTTTGGTTAGTTGTGTATTCTTGTGTAGTATATTTGATTGTAGGTTGTAGGTTGCTGTAGTGTTGACTAAACAGGTAGGTTTTAAGTTCCTTCCTGAAAGAGGTAAGGTCCTTAATCTCTCTTAGGTTTAGTGGTAGTTTGTTCCATTGGCTGGGAGCATAATATGAAAAAGCAGTGTTGGTGGTTATTTGTTTCGATTTTCTCACGGCATTGGTAATTAGTAGCATGTTGAGATTTGTTTTTCTTCTAAGTCTGTTTTCTGGTGGAGTCACTATTGCCATGCGACCCCAAAACAGTTTTTTTGCACTAGATCCTGCATTCCACTGAACACTAGGGCCCTCATTCACGACTGTGGGTTGCGGGACTGTACATCCCACCACGATGTGCAGCCTTGCAATCCACCTAAACCCTATTCCTGCACCGGCTCTCCCTATACATCCGGTGCTTCAGGATGGGGAGTGGGTGGGGGAGGGAAGGGGCAAGATTGGGGGCAGAGCGGGGGTGGGCCGCTCAGCATCATGTACATTTACTTATTTGTATTTGTTACCACCTTTCATGAATCAAGGCGGTTTACATAGAACTGAACTATTACATTATAACTTGAAACACTTTTACATAATTAAACGGTAACTAGGGGTGGTAAGGGGAGAGGAGAAACGTTTAAGCAAATGTTAATGTCCTCTGATAATGTCTTATGAGAAATTTTTAAGCAACTGTTAATGTCTTCTGATAATTTATGAGGGTGGTAGATTAATCAGTGGAGTATATTCTCATTGGTCATCTTGTGGTATAGGTATGTTTATTGCCTGTCTAATTTATTTTTGTATGGAGAGGTTATTTTACTGGGTTTTATCTATTTAGGTAATTAGTTCACATGGCCGATTCAGGTCACAACCCTGTATGTGCTGCTGTGCCTGCTGGGCCATATTGCTCATACCACCTCAGAAGTAGAATAAACAGTATTTTTCATGGTATCTGGGCATGGCAGTCACCCACGGTGCCAGGGCTGGGTGCAGGAAGGTCTCTGCCACCTGATCCACGCCACGGGAGGCCAGCCATGGGTCAGGTGGCAGGAATATTGGGGGCCAGAGCCACAGTTGTCTGGGGAATCTGCAGGAAAGAAGCCCCCGCAGGCAGATGGGGCACACTGGGCCGTCCTCGGGTTCGATTCTGGCTCCTGCGGGAACATCTTGTTCCCATAGACCAGAATCAGGTCCCAGCAGCCCCATCTTTAGCAGGGATGTCCAGACAGCCCGGACACCCTGCTTCAAGAATCAGGCTCCAGATCTAAAATAGCACCCTCACATGTCAGTTCTTGAACCAGCTGCTCCATTAAGCATTCATTTACTTCATCTAGAAACTTTATCTCCCTAGCATGTTCTAAAGTAACATTGACCCAGTCAATACCAGGGTACATAAGAACATAAGATCATAAGATATGCCATACTGGGTCAGACCAAGGTCCATCAAGCCCAGTATCCTGTTTCGAACAGTGGCCAATCTACATACCTAGCAGTTTCCCCAAAAGACACAGGTTCCGCAATGCTTGTACTGGGTCAAACATTGATATCCTGGGTCCCTTCTTAATAATGGTTTATGGACCTTTCCTCCAGGAACTTGTCCAAACCTTTTTTAAACCCAGCTACACTAACAGCCTTTACTACATCCTCCGGTAACAAATTCCAGAGTTTGATTACACATTAAGTGAAAAAATATTTTCTTTTATTAGTTTACCCTGTAGCTTCATTGCATGTCCCCTAGTCTTTCTATATTCTGATAATGTAAACAATCGATCTACATTTACCCATTCCACTCCGTTCATTAATTTATAGACTTCTATCATATCTCCCCTCAGCCGTCTCTTTTCCAGGTTAAAGATTCCTAACCTTTTTAGCCTTTCTTCATAGGAGTATCCTTCCATCCCCTTTACCATTTTGGTTGCTCTTCTCTGAACCTTTTCTAATAACTCTGTATCCTTTTTAAGATACGGCGACCAGAACTGCACACAATATTCAAGGTGCGGTCTCACCATGGAACGATATAGAGGCATTATAATATCTTATGTTTTATTTTCCATTCCTTTCCTTATGACACCTAGCATTCTATTTGCTCTCTTGGCCGCCGCTGCACACTGGGCCGAGGGTTTTAACATGTTATCCACAATGACGCCTAAATCTTTTTCCTGGGTGGTGGTTCCTAATGTGGAACCTTGCATCGTGTAACCATAGTTTGGGTTGTTCTTCCCTAGGTGCATAACTTTGCACTTGTCCACATTAAATTTCATCTGCCATTTTGATGCCCAGTCTTCTAATTTATCAAGATCCTCTTGCAATTTTCCTCAATCCTCTTGGGTTTTAACAACTTTAAATAGTTTTGTGTCATCTGCAAATTTGATAACCTCACTCATTATTCCACTTTCCAGGTCATTTATGAATATGTCAAAAAGCAGCGGACCCAGCACAGCTCCCTGGGGTTTACCACTATTCATCTTTCTCCATTGGGAAAATTGGCCATTTAGCCCAACCCTCTGCTTTCTATCTTTTAACCAGTTCTTGATCCACAGTAGTACACTGCCTCCTATCCCATGACTCTTTAGTTTTGCCAAACGTCTCTGATGAGGGACCTTGTCAAAGGCTTTCTGAAAGTCCAGATATCAACTGACTCACCTTTGTCCACCTGTTTATTCACACATTCAAAACTGAAATCTCCCATTATTACTGTATTGTAAACTTTGCTAGCTTCCATAATTTCTGTTAGCATTTCATCATTTGTCTGTTTATTCTGTCCAGGCAGATGGTATACCCCCTGCTGCCATTTCTTTCACCTTTTTACATGTTATTTCTATCCATAGAAATTCTAAAGTGTATTTTGTTTCCTGCAAAACCTTTGACTCAAAGCCCTCTAACATATGGCGCCATCCCTCCACTAATTTGATCTACCCTATCATTGCGATATAGTGGTATCACAGTGTCCTATTGGTTATCCTCTTTCCTACAGGTCTCTGAGGTGCCAATTATATCTAACCTTTTATTCATTTTTATATATTTTGACTCTCCCATCTTATTTTTTTAGTCTTCTAGAGTTTGCATACAAGCATTTTAAAAGTTTGTTTTGCTAATATTAACTGTCAACCAAAAATGAAAACTACAATCCCTCATGCAAATAGAGTAAGGCCGATCCCTCCTGCTGTTTTTGTCTAACAACCCCTGTTCAAGTCAGAGTGACAAATTTCAGCTACAACAGAACCAATGATCTCAGACTAGAACAGCAACACTCCCAGATACAGTTACCGGGAGATTCTTTGCCTATTTGCATCAATGACCATCATTTGAGGTTCTTCTAAAGAATGCATAAGTAGAAAGCATTTAAAACAATAATCGGACTTCTCTTTGTATTTTCTTAAAGAAATATAGAGATTGTGCTTATCTCCAAACTGGAATAGAAACATCCCTGCTTATTCAACAATCTCTGTAGATGGAGAATATAAATAGCTTACTTTAACACAAACAGTCTTTTGTATTCCTTTCCCTAACTAGAAAAATTCTTTAACATCAGTTCTTACCGCCAGCTCAATCTCAGGACTATGTATAATGATGTGCGATCCAAGTCTTGTCAGTTTACTCTGAAACGCCGCTCATGCGGGTTAAGCTACTCACTACAATTTAAATACCAGACAGGCTACTCGGTCCTAGAGCCGATGTAAAAGCCCCGGATTCTACTGCACACCACCTCAGAGGCGCCCTCGATCACAACATTGTTGGATTAAATACAGGCACTCCACTCTACCATATTATTCAAACCCCCCGGGATGACCGTCTGCAATCGATATATCCACTTCTGTTCTTGAATAAGCAGCGTTTTCTCCCTTGATTTCCCCGATCTACCGACTAATACCCGATCTAATCCAAAACATCTTAACTCTTCAAAAGTGTGCCGGTATTGAATGCAGTGTGCCACGAGAGGGGCTTCCTGTACTTTGCACTTCAATCTACTCTTGTGTTCATTTATGCGAACACGTAATGTTTTTATGGTTTTACCCACATTGCAATGTTCTTATGGTTTTACCCACATAGAGTAAGCCGCATGGGCATTTAAAACCGTATACTATATAGTCTAATTCGCAAGTAGTAGAATGCCTTAACTTATAATTACTTCCATGATATTGAAAAGTTGTAATCTCCTCAAAAATTTGACATACATTACAATGTCCGCATTGTTTATGACCTGGTGTGACAAGATTTTCATCACTCGGATGAGCCCTCAACTTGACTGGACTAAGTTTCTCTTTAAGTTGGAATGGCGTGTCCACACACAGCAAATCTTTTTATTATGAAAACAAGGGAGAACATTTAACACATTTTGATGTCTTTTAATAATTTGTTTAATATTCCCACTAAGTGGAGAAAATTTGGTAAATAAAGTTGATGGTATTATCTTCAGTATCGACACTAGGTCTCCGAGGACATAATAATAATTTTCTATCATTATAGAGTGCTCTTCTATAAGCATTTTTCAAAACCTGCTTCGGGTATCCTCTTTGTTGAAATTCACATATAAGGTTCTTCGCTTGTTTTTTTATAGTCATCCAAACTAGAACAATTCCTCCTATAACGGATAAATTGGGATAAAGGTAGACTGTCTCGCAATTGTTTAGGATGTCTACTATGATAATGAAGTAACATATTCCGATCAGTCGGTTTTTTATGTATAGAGGTGATCCAACCTTGTGGGCCCTTCTGAACCACGACGTCAAGGAAAACAATTTGTTGCGTGTGAAAAATGTAAGTGAATTGAATATTTGGATTTACTCCATTTAACCAGTGCAGAAAATTATGTAATTCCTCGGCAGTACCTTTCCACAACATAAAGATGTCATCAATAAATCGTTTCCAAAAAATTAAATGGTGCTTATACGGTGAAATTGGGAGCCATTGGGACTCATAAGCCTCCATGTACAAATTAGCAATGGAGGGGGCACACGTGGCACCCATAGCCACCCCTGACAGCTGTTGATAAAGGGTGCCATCAAATTCAAAATAATTTTGAAAAATGGTAAGGTTGGTTAACTGTGATATAAACTCAATGTGATCCTGAGATAAATCACTCCGATTTTTCATAGAGGACATCACTACTTCATATGCTGCCTTTTGGGGGATATTAGTATATAAAGCGGACACGTCCATTGTGACCATTAAAAGATCTGCATCTAGAGCCTAGTCAGAATGTTCTATTAGCAGGTTCAAAAAATGAGATGTGTCCTTTATATAAGATGGTATATGTACCATTAGTGGTCTTAAATAGGAGTCAACATACATGGACAAAGGTTCCAACACAATACCTTTTGTGGAGACTTTTGGTCACCCCGGCGGATTTTGAACATTTTTATGTATTTTGGGTACAAGATAGAATCGTGCTACCGATGGAGAGGATTCATTTAGAAAATTCATTTCTTTCTTAGAAATCAGCCTGCTTTCCAAGGCTTGGGATGTAATGTTCCTAATCTTCCTCTGCAAATAATGTGTAGGATCTTGTGCTAAAACCTTATAAATAGCTGTTTGAGAAAGTTGTCATTCAGCTTCATTCAAATACTGTTGCCTGTCCATTACCACGATAGCACCTCCCTTATCCGCTCGGCAGATAACTATATTTGGGTGGTTTTGTAATTCTAGCAAAGCCTGATTCTCTACCACTGTAAAGGAACGAGAGATCAAAGGGGTATCCTTCCATCCCCTTTACCATTTCTAATTCCACTATATCCTTTTTAAGCTATGGCAACCAGAATTGCACACAATATTCAATGTGCGGTCGTACCATGGAATGATACAGAGGCATTATAATATCCTTTGTTTTATTCTTTATTCCTTTCCTTATGATTCATAGCATTCTATTTGCTTTCCTGGCTGCCGCTGCATACTGGGCAGATGGTTTCTTCCTTGTACCATCATCTCATCCACACATTGAGACTCCGGAGCTCTGCCACCCTCTAGGTCCTGCACGTGAAATGGGAAGCATTTCTGAGTGCTACCCTGAAGTTTTGGATTTCAGCTTTCTACCTAAAGCCTAAATTTGGCTTCCATAACCTCCCTCTCAAATGTTACTATGTTACTGGTGCACAGAGGCTCCTCCCCATCACTATGTAAAACCTTGTGTAGGTGGTGCAAGAGGTCCACTACCTTTGCACCAGGCAAGTATGTTACCAGACAATCCTCATGTCTACCAGCCACCCAGATATGTAGATGCTTAATGAACGAACCACCAACTATTATGGCCATCCTAAGTCTTCCCTCATGGACACATGTCCGTGGAGAGACATCCTCTGTGTGGGAGGATATTACATCACCTAGAGGGCAGGTCCTAGCTACAGGATCACTTTCTGCCACACAATGGTGATGCTTTCCTTTCACATGACCTTTCTCCTGCATGGTGGCAGAGAGGCTGCTAGACTGGAGGTGGGATTTCTCTGCTATATCACTGTAGGTCTTTTCTATGTACCTGTCTGCCTCAGCTCCTCCAAGTCCAGTATTCTAGCCTCCAGGGATCAGACTCATTCTCTGAGAGCAAACAGCTCTTTGCACTTGGTGCACACACAAAACCTCTTACCATCTGGGAGAAAATCATACATGTAATACTCAGTGCAAGACTTGATAACTCCCATCTCACTGCTGGACTGCTGTCTGCATCTTAGATTTAAAGATTTATTTTAGCTATTTAAAGTTGTTAAGTTATGTAAAGTAGCTAGAGGAATAGGGATACTTGACCTATTTAAAATGTATCTGTGTGACTTCCGGTGATGCGGTGAGAGCGAGTAGTCGGGTACTGCTCGACCTCCGATCGCCCCTTACTTAAACCGGCCATTTGAACCGTTTTTTTGACCCCCCGGTCCCCTCCACGCAAATATCAAAGCGTTAAACGTTCTGCGCTTCCCTCCGAGCTGTCAGTTGGGCGCAGTGGGGATGGCTTCGGCTCTCAGAACGGGAAAGAAGGAGCGGGACCGGGGACCGGGTCCCAGTAAGATGGCGGATGGCGCGGCGGCGCCGAGCTCCCCGACTTCCCCGGCCAGAGTGGAGGAAATATTGGCGGCGGTGGCGGAGGCGCTGGCGACTCAATTTACAGCCCTTCGGGAAAAATTGGACACCATGCAGAACCTGATGGAATCCTACGGCAAGAGACTCCAGGAGGTAGAGGACCGCGTGGGGCAGGTCGAAAACACCACCACGGGGCTACGGCAAACAGTGGTCTCAATGCAGGCCCAGTTGCATGCCCAGGAGGCAAAGATAGACGATTTAGAAAACCGCTCAAGGAGAAACAACCTCAGGGTGATGGGTCTACCGGAATCGGTAACGGACACTGACCTGCCGCAATACTTGGTAGAGCTGTTTTCCCCCCTCATCCAGAGTGGTGCCATGGAGGAAAAGATCCATATTGAATGAGCTCACCGGGTGGGAAACCGCAATGCCAGAGAATCCCGACCCCGAGTGGTTATGGTGAAGCTCCTCCACTTCCCCCAGAAAGAGAGGATTTTGCGAGCGGTTCAAGCACGCGGGGGTTTAGAGGTGGAAAACTCCAAGATTCGAGTAGCGCAGGACTATTCCCTACATCTGAGCCAGCGCCGCAGGGCCTACGCACCGATCTGCCAGAAGCTTATAGACCACCAAATTAAATTCATCGTACAATACCCGGCATGTCTCCACGTCTTCTCGGAGGGACAGCGTAAGATCTTCGAGATGGCCGAGGCAGCGGCGACCTACGTTGAGAGCCTGGCCCCTGCGAGTGGAGTACGCTGAGACCCGGCCATCGCAGAAGCACCGCCTTCGGGACCCAGAGTCCGGAAGCCTCAGAGATGGCTCAACCTACTGGGGGAGCAGTTGGACCCTGACTTAGCTCAGCGAGCTTATTCGCGGAACTCCCCTGGTTTAGAGACACAGCTGATGGGTCTTCCTCCCAGGCCTATGGCTGGAAAACTTTGCCATACTGAAAAGGCTGGAGGAGTAACTTTGTTTCTGTAAGTTTTACACTGTTGCAAATAGCTGATTTTCCTTTGTTACTTTGTTTTTGCTGGGGTTTGCTTGTTGCACGTTTATGCAAGGATTGTTTTGGCTGGGAGGGGGTGGAGGGTGTTAAAGCAGGGTGTTAAAGCGGGGTCGGATACAAATTTACTGGGGGCCATGTTAGGGGACGGGCAATGGGAAAGGACCGGGGAACATGCGGTAGGCCTCAGACATCCCTATCTATCTCGCATGCGCAGGTGTGTCAGGGGAGGAGGGGGAGGGCTTTCTTTGGGCAGCAGTGGGGAGGGGAGCCCGCGCGGGATGGCGGGTGGGAGTGGCGCCCTATCTCACGAGTGGGGCCCCGTGGGCGGGGGGAGATTTGGCCCTGCAGTGGCCGAGATACGGCCGTGGGGCCGGGGAGCTTGACGCCCTGGGGAGGACCGGGTCCATAAGGGAGGCAGCCAGACCTGCCGCGGTGTTGGAGCCTGCGGGGGGAGTCTCTTCTCTTCCAGACACTCTCGGGGTGCACTACCTTTGGGCCTATGGCTAGAACATCCCGAGATAGGGCGGGGGCTGGAGGGGTTACTTGGTATGTGCAATTTATATACTGTTGTAATTGAATGGCGCCTCAATGTTATTTAGTTCCTGCTGGGGGTTGTTTGATGTAAGGTCCTGTGTGGGGGGTGTAGTCGAGGGAGGGAAGTTAATTCCCGCTGCTGGGGGCGCGGTGTCAAAGCGGGGTGGAGGCGGGAGGGGGGGGGCTGAGGGGGTCGAGAGTTCAGACTAGTGGGGGGCGATGGAGCGCATCACCAAAGGACCTATGAGAGGGGGGAGTGGTGAGAATGGGATAGGAGTGTATGGAATAGGGGGGGAGGAGAGATTGGGGGAGGGAGGGAGGGAGAGGAGGGGGGGAGGAGGGAGGGAGAGGAGGGGGGAGGAGGGGGGGAGAGGAGGGGGGGAGGGGGGTGGGGAGAGGAGAGGGAGGGGGAGGGGGGTGGGGAAGGTGAAAAGGGATGGGGAGGGGGCAAGTCGCATGCCCTGTAGACTTCCGCTGTGGCCAAGGGCTCAGAGAGAGGGGAGGGGGTTCCAGGCTGGGAGAGCCCCGTCCCGAAGGGTTGATAGAACCGGTCAGGAGATGCTTGACACTGCCCTGTCGCCCTGAAAATTATTACGTGGAATGTATTTATTTATTTTTATTTATTTACATTCTCTTATATACCGCGCTATTCTGCATCAGTGCGGTTTACATTGAAAAACTGAAATTACATTGAACAGGGCATTATAACTTGGAGATAACTATTTTACAGGGAACATGGGCTATGGAGGGTTAAGTGGCTTGCCCAAGACCACAAGGAGCACCTGTGGAACTAGAAACCCCAGTCCTTCCGGCCCAAGGTTGCTGTCCTCTAGTGGGATCTGAACCTCCGACCTTCCGGCCTGAAGTACCTTGCCCCAACCACTAGGCCACTCCTCCACTCCGGTCTGGGCCACCCTATTAAGCGATACAAAATTTTGCAGGCCCTATCTAGGCATGATTGCGACATTGCCTTCCTGCGGGAAACCCACCAGACGGCTGAAGAGCATGAAAAATTGCGTCGAGGCTGGGTTGGACAGGTTTGGGGGGCGCCGGCGGTGGGGAGGAAGGGTGGGGTGGCCATCCTGGTCCACAAGCGAGTCCGATGGGTCCTGGACGTAGCAGTACGGGACGAGGCGGGGCGCTATTTACTTTTGCAAGGCCGGTTGGAAGGGCAGCCGGTCATATTAGGGACAGTGTACGGACCAAATGCTTTAGATCCCCACTTCTACGCCACCGTGGCCTCTAAGGTGGAGCAGATGCCTGAGATTCCCCTGGTAATGGGGGGTGACTTCAATGGCGTCTTAGATGTGGATTTAGACACCACCAGGGGGGGGGAGGCACGAGAAAGAGGACCAGTGACTCGCGTTCTGCAGCGCTTCAAAGCCCGATTGGGGCTGGTGGACCCCTGGCGGGTTCTCCACCCCACGGAAAAGGATTTTACCCATCAGTCCAGGGCACATGGCTCCAGTTCTCGTATAGATTTTGTATTGCTCTCTAAGAGCTTATTTGCGAGGGTGGGAGAAGCGCAGATTGGGCCTTTTATAATATCGGATCATGCCCCGGTATGGGTAGACCTGGGTTGGGGAGGACAGACGGAGCGAACGCGACTTTGGCGATTCCCATTGGATCTGTATAAAGATGCGCAGTTTCATAAGTTTCTGGAACAACGCTGGCACGAATTTGCCGAGGTTCATTGGGTGCATCGAGATGACCCAGAGCTGGTCTGGGAGACGGCCAAAGTAGTGCTGAGGGGTGAGATTATCGGATATGCGGCCCGCAAACGCCGGATGATGGTAGACCGAATCATCCGGCTGGAGAAGCGGGTATCATTCTTACGGCGTCGGCTAGCGCAGGCCCCGTCTACGGGGCTGCAAAAAGAATTGTGGGAAGCCCGGGTGAGTCTGGACGAATTGCTTCACCAGAGGGCCAAAAAGTCCATGTTATATTACCGCTATCGACTCCAGTGTCATGGGGACAGACCTGGGCGGTTGTTGGCTAGCTGTTTGCGGGGACAGCGGGGTGTTAACGTGGTGGCGGCTTTGCGAGACGAACATGGGCATCTACAGAGCGACTCTAAAGAGATTGCCCGGATATTTCGGGGTTTTTTCCGGAAACTTTATATGAAAGACTGTGCGTCGCCCTCGGCAGCCTCGGAGTATCTCCGGAAGTTGAATCTCCCGTCGTTATCAGTGGAACAAAGCCGGGATTTGGGCCGCCCAGTCACTCTGGAGGAGGTGGGGTCCATCATTGCGTCGGCTAGCTGCTACAAAGCGCCTGGACCGGACGGTCTAGGAGCGGAGTTTTATAAATTATTACAAGGTTTGGTCGGTCCGGCGTTGGTGGAGGTGTATGCGAAGCGGGTAGAGCAGGGGGGATTTCGGTGGGGCTTGAACAAAGCCCATATTACCTTAATCCCCAAGCCGGGCAAGGACCCCGAGCTACCTGCGTCCTACCGCCCGATCTCCCTATTGAATTTTGATACCAAGATTTTTGCAAAAGTGCTGGCAAATCGATTGGCGGGATATCTGGACATCCTAATTCATGACTCCCAGGTTGGCTTTGTAAAGGGTCGATACATTGTACGGAACATGTGAAAAATTTTGGCATCGCTGGAGTGGGTACATGACCGGCATCTGTCTTCTCTATTGGTAAGTTTTGATGCAGAGAAGGCCTTTGACCGGGTCGACTGGAGCTACCTGAAAATGTTGTTACCTTGGTATGGCCTTGGCGGCTCATTCGGTGCGATGATAGACAGTTTGTATGCCACCCCGACAGCGGGGATACTCTGTAATGGGGTGCTATCAGAAGACTTTTTGTTGGAACGGGGCACGAGGCAGGACTGCCCGCTATCGCCTTTGCTATTTGTTCTATCTTTAGACCCGCTGATCCGAGCGGTTGAGGCCCTGCCGGAGATCCAGGGAGTGCGTATCGGAAGTCAAACTTTCACAATCTCGGCGTTTGCAGATGATATTCTGGTACACCTCCTATCGCCAGAGCAGTCCCTGCCCCGGTTGATGGCTGAATTTCAGGCCTATGGCCGTTTTTCTGGCCTGCAGATTAACGGGGACAAATCCGAGGCCTTGGATGTCTCGGGAGCCTTGCGACAAAGCTGGGTGGGTCGGTTTCCCCTACAGTGGGCGAACTCTCACTTTACCTACTTGGGCATCCGTCTGACTAGGCAACCGCGGGACCTTTACAAGAGTAATTTGGACTGGATGGTAACTCGTGTAAGATCCCAACTAGCAGCATGGGGACCCCTGCCACTGTCGCTGTCAGGACGTGTGGCAGCAATTAAGATGGTGATTCTACCGCGGCTATTGTACTGGCTGCAGACACTGCCGGTCTGGCTCTACCGGAAGGATCTGCGACAGGTCGAGCAGTTGATCCGGACATTCTTGTGGCGTGGAGCACGGGCTCGTATCCCTCTGAGACGGCTGGTGGGGAAGTGGCGAGAAGGGGGAATGGGGCTGCCAGACTTGGGTATCTATGCTTTGGCATGTCAGGCCCGTCACCTTGGTGACTGGCTAGGGCAGACGGCCACGTATACTCCTACCCCTTTGGAAGAGGCGTTGGCGGCACCCCTCTCGCTATTAGGGGCCTTACATACTCGGCCTAAAAACCTCCCAAGCCTTTTGGCAAATAGCGTATTATTTGGTTCGGCGCAGCGGACCTGGAGATACCTTAATACCCGATGGGGGACGCCCTGGACAGCGTATTGCTGGCTACCTTTGCAGGGCAATGTTCATTTCGCTCCTGGTTCCGGATCTTGGGGGTTCCGGGACTGGAGACGGAAAGGCTTACGCCTTGTCGGACATCTGGTAGAGGCCAATGGTCGTTGTAAATCTTTCCAGGCCCTTAGTCAGGAATACGATTTGACGCCCAAACATACCTTTGCGTTTTTGCAGGCCTCTCATTATATCTCCTCTTTGCCTCGGGAAGCGCTGGCGTCGACACGCTCTGAGCAGCTGTTAGGGTTTTTTGCATTGGGGGAGGACACCCCTTCTACGATAGCGGGCCTGAGGGCCCGCCTGGACAGCTTCTATACCCCCGTTGACTATGGTGGGGTGAAGGCAGCTTGGGGAGTGGAACTGGGGAGGGAGGTGGCCCCGGGCACTATTAGGGCAGCACTATGCCGGATTGCTGTTCTGGCACTGGGGGCGAAGTGGAGAGAGATACAATTTAAGTGCCTCACAAGAGCCTATTTTTCACCGCGTCGAGCCTACCGCAGTTGTATCACGGAGGATGGCCGGTGCCCCCGCTGCTCGGCCCCCCTGGCTAATCTACTACATATGTGGTGGACGTGCCCCCACATCCAGCCCTACTGGGCTAGGATACGAGCCTACATCAGCGACCTGCTGAAGCTGCGGGTGCACTGGACAGGAGCCTTTGTGGTATTGGACAGACTGGACTCCCCCAACCCGACCCGGCGTATCGATCGATTGTTTATGCGTAAGGCTTGTCTGGTGGGGAAGGGCCCTATTTTACGTTTGTGGCGTGAGCAACGTCCTCCCACGTTCGTGGAATGGCGAAACTCTTTTCACCAGGTCATGTTGATGGAGCGGTGGCAGGCGCGGGGCAGTGTCAAGCACTGGACCGCCTTCATTCAGGTGTGGGGCATCTATATTGAAACTTTGGGGGCCCGATGCCGGAATGAGCTTCTCCATATTGGCCATTAGCGGATGGAGTACAGGAGGCGAGTGGGCATTGGCAGACAGAATGGGTAACTGAGGTGGGTGGGGGTGCGGCGGGGGGGGGGGGAACTAAAAGAATATATAACCTGCTGTATTCATTGCATAATGCTGCCCTCCGGGTGGGGATAAGAACACACTCCCCCGGAGTCGGATTGTTGTTTACCTCTGTCAGTTTCTGTTTATGTAACGAATAAAATAAAGTTTTGAAAAAAAAAATGTATCTGTGTTTCTAAGGCAATTTCCTAGGTGATTCACACTGCCCTTGGTTTGATAGAGGGAGCCTTTAAAGTTGTCCTTTTTATCTGTCATTTGACTTAAACACCTATTTAAAACAATTTCACAGCTGTCTCACCTCCTAACAGGAAGGCCTCTTTGTAAAAGGTCTCTAGAAAACAATTTCTTTCTGTATACCCTATTCTACTCTGTTAAGATACATATACCCTAACTGACTTTAAGTGAAAGCTGACTTGTAATACTAAGCCCCAGATGGCTGTAATTTCACTGAAAGCTGGCTTGTTATACTAAGCCCTACCTAGCTTTAATTTAATTTAAAGCTGGCCTGTACTATGCTCTGACAGCCAATAAGACACTGAATTTTAAAATATACAGATTTGATCATAAGAACATAAGATATGCCATACTGGGTCAGACCAAGGTCCATCAAGCCCAGTATCCTGTTTCCAACAGTGGCAAATCTAAGTCAGTTTTAACCTAAAGAATTCCCTTTTCCCTAAGATTCAGAGAATTTCTAGGAGGTAAGTACTTACAAATACAGATTTCTTTCCAGCAGTAGCAGCCTTCTTGGTACTCCTTCGAGACTCAATAAATGCTCCAGATGCAGGCAGAGCCAAAACATGGACGTTGGGCTATTTGACAGATACTTTAAGACAAAGCTGCTGGTATAACATTTAAAACTACAACAGTGTTGCTATGCGGTCTGAGGCATTGAACAGTGGCCTGAATGGCTAGAGCCAAAAGATCTAGGGAGCCCTGTGAATGGACTATTTATAGATTTGTGTGTTTGCAAGCACACAGCATGAGACTATGATTTGTTTCCTTTAAAAATGACAATGTTTTTATGACTGCAACATTGTATCATCTTTGAATCATTTTGTGTATGAAAGAGCTGACTATTTTAACAAGATGCAAGATGCAAGCCACACAAGAGATCACTATGGCACTGTAACTGTCTTTTAATAGCTTAAAACAGCTAGATGAAGCAGGCTAGCTTGTGCAGCTTCTTGGTTTTTAAGGACACTGGGAAGTGGGAGAACTCTAGAGGTTGGAGTTCTTGGTTGGTTTGGGTTCCAGCCTGATGTCCTTATTGCTAGTGGTGGTGAGTGCTATGTTGGAGGAGTTGCCTCGCCTACCACGTCATCTGGTGGCAACCTGGGATACTATTTAACAACTTACAGCTGCTCCACGGCTGCACTGCATGCCCGAAGGGATGCATGACCAAAGGGGTATGGTGCATGGGGCCAGGGGTGTGGGGTGGCCCTAGGTTTGCCATTTGAGATACCTGGGGGGGAGGACGGGGGCTGAGAAAGAGAAGATCATGTTTAAGAAGAAAGTGGTAACTACACTATCTACTTCCAAGGTGATTGTCAGACCCATGGATCAGCATGTCCATTTGAAGTCAGAAGGTAAGGTGGTGTTGGTGTCTTCACCACTAGACTATCTTCTCAGCTCTCTGGGGCTTCTCTCAGTCCAATAGCCAGGACCCCACCCCTTAATCCCAGAGCTTCTTTGGATGCTAAGGAGGGGGTGTTTTTGCTCTTCTAATGGGCCCACGTGAGGCATAGGAAGTAGCCATCAAGCTCCATCAGCTGATATTTTATTAAAACCACTTCAGGCTGCCCAGTCTGATATGTCTTCTTTGTCGCGGGGTCTCCAACCATTGAGATAACTCTGTGAGACATTTGGAAGATAACATCTGAGACGAACTTACTACTCCATAGTTTTATGGATCAGACTGTGAAGTTCTCAGAACAAGTGGTTAAGAAAGTCATAATTTGGAGGAGTATGCTTCTACTGCTACCCAGAGGATAGATAAGATTGATGGCCAAGCTGAGTCATTACAGTCTGCTGGGGCTCTGGGTATCAAAGATAGCTATGTTTTAGAGCCCTTGGAAAATTTGGCTCGAGTTAGGAACCTTAGAATTATTAATTTTACTAAGACTCTTTTGCTGTCACCTTTAATCTTATTGAAGTAGTGTAGTAAGGAGATTTTGCAGCTTCCATATTGTGAAAATGTGTTGGCTTCTAAGCTTTACTATCTGCCTGTTCGCTCAGTGGTTCAGGACAATGATGTGACACAGGTAGTGGAGAAATATAATCTTAATTTAATTAATCTCCTCGAGACTTCCACTGATATTTCCTCCTGTGCCACATTAATCGTGTCCTTGACTACTGAGGCAGATATGACTAATATCTGGAAGGTTTATTTTCACAAGGAGGAGTTTCTATTTTATGGTCAAAAGATTACACTCTTTCCTGATGTCTCTCATTCTACACAGGCTCGGAAGAAATCCTTCCTTCAGCTGAAGCCTCGGGTTTTGGCTGCAGGGGGGACAAACTTTCTTCTTGCGTTTTCCATGTAAATGTTTGATTTCCCTTAATGCAGTATATTATGTATTTACAAGCAATGTGTGAAGATTGGTGGAAGATTCATCAACATCCTTCGCTATGCTGATAACATATTACTTGCTGAAAGTGAAGACTATCTGAACCATTTGCTTCTCAAGATCAAGGAACAGTCTTAAAATGGGCCTGCCCATTAATGTAAAGACGACAAAAATCCTGACAACTAGCAAAATCAATAAGTTCATCATTGACGGAGAAGGAATTGAAATAGTGGATAACTTTAACCTGCTTGGATCAACTACCAATAAAGAGACAACAAGCAGTCAAGAAATCAGACAATGATGTGGCAATGTGAAATTCCACGTAAAAAGAGTAAGGGTAAGGTGATGGCACTGGCCAGAATGAACAAATGGATGATGAAATGCTTAAAGAAATCAGGGAAGCAAACAAAAGTTACAACACAGTAATAATAATGGGTGATTTCAATTACCTTGATATCAACTGGGTCAGTGTCACGGCAGGACATGCTAGGGAGATAAATTTCTAGATGAAATAAATGACTGCTTCTTGGAGGAGCTGGTTTATGAACCGACCAGAGGGGAAGCCATTTTGGACCTAGTACTTACTGGAACACAAGATCTGGTGCAAGAGGCAAGGGTGTTGGGTTAACTTGGCATTAGTAATCATAGCAAGATCGCATTCGACTTAACACTAGAAGCCACAAAAGGAATTTTACCTAGAAACCCCAAAGTGCGTCGATTGACGCATTATCACAATGACTGCGTTTAGCATGAAATGCAGATGTGAATTAATGTGAAGTTACTTATTTATTAAATACGTGCAGTATGTGACATCATTACATGATGTCATCGTGTGTTTATTGTTCGTAATGTCGGAGTAAAACTGTAAACAGTGATTGAGATGCGCCACCTAGTGGGAACATGAATTTATAACTAGAAGCCCCAAAGTACGTCAATTGATGCATCCAAGACAATTGAGTGTGTCAATTGACATACTTTGGGGCTTCTAGGTAAAAATTCATTTTCCCACTAGGTGGTGCATCTGTCATTAATTTTCGATGCACATATTTGAACATCTTGACCTTGCTAACAAAGTCATGGAACATGACTGACATGGTTCGAGCAGTGGCGCTGGTATACAACTTTGAAGATGCATTTGCGTCAATTGATATACTTTGGGGCTTCTAGTTTTAATAAATGGAGGGAGGGATGGTAAGGAAATCCACAGCACTACTTTTTAACTTTCAAAAGGGAGACTATGATAAAATGAGGAAAGAAAAACTAAAAGGAGCAGTTGCAAAGGTTAAAGACTTACATCAAGCTTGGGTGGTGTTTAAAAATACTATCTTGGAAGCCCAGACCAACTGTATTCCACACTAAGAAAAATGGAAGGAAGTCCAAATAACTGCCAGCATGGTTTAAAGGTAAGGTCAGAGAGGCTTTTTTTGCCAAAAAAGCATATTTCAGGAAATTGAAAAAGGAGCCAAATGAAGAAAACCGGAAATACAAGCACTGGCATTGATAAGGCAGGCAAAAAGAAAATTTGAGAAGAAGCTTGCTGTGGAAGCAAAACATGTAATAAAGACTTTTTCAAGTACATTCTTAGCAATAAAACTGTGAGAGAGTCAGTTGAACTATTAGATGATAGAGGGGTAAAAAGGGCACTAAGAGGGGACAAGGCCATAGCAGAGAGACTGACTAAATTCTTTGCTTTAGTCTTCACTGAGGAAGATATAGGAATGTTACCTATGACTGAAATGGTATTTAAGGGAGCTGCTGTGGAAGAATTGAAATAAATATTGATACATTGGGAAGATGTATTAAAACTATTTGATAAACTGAAGAGTAGCAAATCACCTGGACCAGATGGTATACATCCAAGTGTGTTGAAAGAACTGAAATATGAGATTGAAGTTCTACTATTAGTAATCTGTAAACTATCATTAAAATCATGTGTAATATCTGAAGACTGGAGGATGGTCAATGTAACGCCAATTTTTAAAAAAGGTTCCAGGGGTGATCTGGGAAACTAGAGACCTGTGAGCCTGACATCAGTACCAGGAAAAATGGTAAAAAACATCATAAAGAACAAAATTACTGAACATGTAGATAGTCATGGTTTAATAGGAGACAGCCAACATGACTTTAGCCAAGAAAGGTCTTGTCATACTAATCTGTTATGTTTTTTTGAACGTGTGAATTAACAGGTAGACAAAGGTGACTTGGTTGATATAGTGTATCTGGACTTTCAGAAAGCCTTTGACATGGACCATCTTCAGAGACTTTTGGCAAAATTAAAAAGTCATGGGCTAGGAGGCAGTGTACTATTGTAGATCAGGAACTGGTTAACAGATAGAAAGCAGAGAGTAGGGCTAAATGGCCAATTTTCCCAATGGAGAAAGGTGAATAGTGGAGTATTCCAGGGATCTGTGCTGGGTCTGCTGCTTTTTAACATATTCAAAAATGAGCTGAAAATGGGAATAACCAGTGAGGTTATCTAATTTGCAGATGACACAAAACTATTCAAAGTTGTTAAAACCCATGAGGATTGTGGAAAATTGCAAGAGGATCTTGATAAAATGGCAGATGAAATTTAATGTGGACAAGTGCAAAGTTATGCACCTATGAAAGAAAAACCCAAGCTATGGTTACACAATGCAATGTTCCACATTAGGAACCACCAACCAGGAAAAAGATTTAGGCGGCATTGTGGATTACATGTTAAAACCCTCCGCCCAGTGTGCAGCGGCAGCCAAGTTAGCAAATAGAATGCTAGGTATCATAAGGAAAGGAATGGAAAATAAAACACAGGATATTATAATGCCTCTGTATCGTTCCATGGTGCAACAGCACCTTGAATATTGTGTGCAGTTCTGGTTGCCGTATTTTAAAAAGGATATAGAGTTATTAGAAAAGATATAGAGAAGAGGCACCAAAATGGTAAAGGTGATGAAAGGATACCCCTATGAAGAGAGGCTAAAAAGGTTACAGTTCTTCAACCTGGAAAAGAGACGGCTGAGGGGAAATATGATAGAGGTCTATAAATTAATGAATGGAGTGGAACAGGTACATGTAGATAGATTGTTTACACCATCAGAATATTGAAAGACTAGGGGACATGCAATGAACCTACAGGATAACCTATTTAAGACTAATAAGAAATAATATTTTTTCACTCAACATGTAATCAAACTCTGGAATTTGCTACCGGAGGATGTAGTAAAAGTGCAGCTGGGTTTGGACAAGTTTCTGGAGGAAAGGTTCATAAACCATTATTAAAAAGGGACCCAGAATATCCACTGCTTGACCCAATACAAGCATTGTGGAACCTGTATCTTTTGGGGAAACTGCTAGGTGCATGTGACCTAGATTGGCCACTGTTGGAAACAGGATACTGGGCTTGATGGACCTTGGTCTGACCCAGTATGGCATATCTTATGTTCTTTTGACATACATGGCAAGGTTGAAGGCCAGCAATGAGATGACTCGATACAACAGCAAGTATGGATGGCATTCTGTAAAGCATGAACCACCTGACTGAAGACCGAACACAGTTTAGGGCCAATTATCCAGAGGGATGCCATGAAGCCACACTGACTTGACAGCACTCAACAGCAACAACAATGTAGGTAATTCTTTGGTCTAGTCTGTCCTTATACTTGTCCACATTAAATTTCATCTGCCCTTTGGATGACCAGTCTCCTAGTCTTCCAAGGCCCTCCTGTAATTTCGCACAAAGGTGGTATGCCCAAGTCCATTTCCCTGAAAGTGAAAATGGACTTCAGCATTATAGCCATTACCAAGACATGGTTCAGTGAATCTCATGAATTGGATATCATATAGCTTGCTATAATCTTTTTAGGAGGGATAGACAGGGCAGAAAAGGAGGTAGAACCCTCTGTCAAAAATATTAAAACAACTGAAATGCCAGGGGGATGTGGAAAAGCAGCAGCAGCAGCAGCACCCCTGGACCATTTAGGAAAAGGGAGTTTAGTCTACAGACCTCCAACTCATACAGAAAAATGGACAGAGACTTGATCAATGACTGCAAAGGTGATAAAGGAAGAGTACATGATACTGGGTGATATTACTGTGGATTGGAGTATTCCATATGCCAGGGGTGGGAAAATTCTGGCCCTCATGCACCACAATCCAGCCTGGTTTTCATGATGTCCCTAATTAATATTCATAGACCTATTTCCATACAATGGAAGGCAGTGGATGCAAATAGATCTCATGAATATTCATTAGGGACATCATGAAAACCAGTCTGGATTGTGGTGCACGAGGGCCGGAATTGCCCACCCCAGCCATATCCAGTTCTGGAAAGTAAAATAATCATAGATGCCTTAGAAAAGGCTTTACTCAGACAATTGGTGATGGAAATCACAAGGAAGGGTCAACGCTGGAAATAGTTAAGAACATTAAGAAATGCCAATACTGGGTCAGACCAATGTCCATCAAGCCCAGTATCCTGTTTCCAACAGTGGCCAAACCAGGTCACAAGTACCTAGCAGTTTCCCAAAAAGACAAAGGTTCCACAATGCTTGTCTTGGGGCAAGCAGTGGATTTCCTGGGTTCTCTTTAATAATGGTTTATGGACCTTTCCTCCAGGAACTTGTCCAAACCTTTGTTAACCCCAGCTAAACTAACAGCTTTAACTACATAACGAATTCCAGAGTTTGATTATGTGTTGAGTGAAAAAATATTAATTTCTTATTAGTTTTAAATGGGTTACACTGTAGCTTCATTACATGTCCCCTAGTCTTTCTACTTTTTGATGCCGTAAATAATTGATCTAAGTTTACAAGTTCCACTCCATTCATTCATTAATAGACCTCTATCATATCTCCCCTCAACCATCTCTTTTGCAGGTTGAAGAGCCCTAACCTTTTAAGCCTCTCCTCATAGGAGAATCCTTCCATCCCCTTTACCATTTTGGTGGCTCTTTTCTGTACCTTTTTTAATTCCGCTATATCCTTAAGATACGGTGACCAGAATTGCACACAATATTCAAGGTGCTGTCGCACCATGGATTGATACAGAGGCATTATAATATCCTTGGTTTTATTCTCCATTCCTTTCCTTATGATTCCTAACATTCTATTGGCCTTCTTGGCAGCCGCTGCACATTGGTTGAAGGGTTTCAACATGTTATGCAAGATGACGCCTAAATCTATTTCCTGGGTGGTGGTTCCTAATGTGGAACCATAGCCATAGTTTGGATTGTTCTTTCCTAGGTGCATAACTTTGCACTTGTCCACATTAAATTTTATGTGCCATTTGTATGCCCAGTCTTCCAATTTATCAAGGTCCTCTTGCAATTTTTCACAATCCTCTTGGGTTTTAAAAACTTTGACTAATTTTGTGTCATCTGCAAATTTGACTACCTCACTCGTTATTCCCATGTCCAGGTCATTTACAAATATGTTAAAAAGCAATGGACCCAGCACAGATCCCTGGGGTACTTCACTACTGACCTTTTTCCATTGGGAAAATTGGCCATTTCGCCTTACTCTCTGCTTTCTTTTCTTTTTTTTAACTAGTTCCTGATCCACAATAGTATAGTGCCTCCTATCCCATGACTTTTTAATTTGGCCAAGAGTTCTTAACACATGTGGTGCAATTAATCTTGTCTAGGTCTTTCATAGTTATTCTGCCAAGAGCAATGCATCGTCTGGTTTCTTGACTGTTTGTTGTTTCTTTATTGATTATTGATCCAAGCAGGTTGAAGTTGTCCACCATTTCAATCTCTTCTCCATTAACAATGAACTTATTGATTTTGCCAATTGTCAAGATCTTTGTCTTCTTCACATTAAGGTACAGGCCTGTTTTAAGACTGTTCCTTGATCTTAAGAAGCAAATGTTTCAGATCATCGCCACTTTCATCCAGTATTGTGGTGTTGTTATCATAGCAATGGTTGTGACGAGTCTTCCATCAATCTTCATACCTTGGTTGTCTTCATATAGTCCTTCTGTTCTGCATATAAATTAGACAGGAGGAAAGTATGCAACCTTGTCATATACCTTTGCTGATTTTAAATCATTCTGTTTCTCTTTGTTCCATTCAAACTCTTTCTTCTTGATCAATGTAAAGGTTGTGCAAGAGATCAGGAGTTCTGGTATACCCATGCTTCTTAATGTGGCCCAGAGTTTCTCATAGTTTACACAGTCAAATACCTTGCTGTAGTCAGGGGAGGCTCAAGGCAATCTGCTGCTTGAGGCGAGGGATGAGATGGTGCCCCTCCTCCCCCCCCCACCCCCCCAGGGTGCGGATCTTTCTCAAAACTCAAAACTGAACCAAATCAAAAAGTCAATTAGATAATGTGGAGCAAATGCAAGATGTTCACACACCAAGGAACTAAAAGAAAGAGCGAGAACCACAGCAGTTTATAACTCCAAATTACAATTGATTTGTATTTTGTTATAAACTGCATTATGATGCTTACTTTTTTCATTTTGAACATACATTTTGCATTCACAGAACTCCCTCCTCAACAATGGGTGCAGAGCAGAGGTAGGACATTCACCCACAGAACTCAATATATATTAAAAAAAAGCTGATTCTGGTCATCTCACCAACAAGAGACATTCAAAAATTCTCCAGTACCAGGCATATTGGGAACTAATATAAAACCCTACTAAAGCCACTAAGATCTGCAAGGCCAAATCTACCATACCATACCAGCAAACACTTCCAAAACTCATACAATAAGGGGCCTACCAAGAAAAAAGCAGCACTATAAACACTGCAATGGGCCCCAAAACATCTGTACACCTATTTGAAGAGCTGAACAAGTCAAATTACTACAGTACAGATCTTTACGTACAAACTCCATGTTAACAGAACACCTGGCCTTGGTCGCACACTCAGAACACAGACCCTCACTAAGTACAGAATAAGTGACCACAACCTAAAGCAAAAATAAAAATATGTAGACAAAAATGAAAATGAAACCCCAAGAAGCCAGACTCCGCATGCGGTGCCACACCAGATAAGAGATACAGTTCCCCATACTGTGTGAAATATAGATAGCACAAAGTCCAATCACTAAATTGAAAATAAAATTATTTTTTCTACCTTTGTTGTCTGATGATTTTTGATTATTCTGGTCCCGATCTGAGGTTTCTGTTTTCCTCTGTCTTCTCTTAGCTCTTTTTCTATGGTTTATAGTCCATCTGCCATTTCTTGTCTCTCCTTTTGCTTTCTTCATTTTCTTCCATCAGCCTTTTTTCAGTCCCAGTAACTCTCCCTAGTATCAGCCCCTTTTACAGCCTCCCCTCCCAGTGCCAACCCCCTTGCCTTTCCAGTACTGCCACTGGTGTCTATTCTCTTCCAGTCCCCCTCATTCCCCATCCTCCAGCTCCTTCTAGTTAAAATACCAACCCAGGTATCAGCAAACTTCCAGTCCCAGTGCCCCCTCCCATGTCATCTCCCTTCCAGCTCCCCCTCTCTCCTGTCCATCCGCCTTCCAGTGCCATCTCCGGATGTCATCTCCCTTCCAGCTCCCCCCACCATGTCTGCTTCCTTCCAGCTCCCCCCCCCCCCCATGTCTGCTCTGCTCCTTTCCAGCTCCCCACATTTGCTCCCCTCCAGGCCCCCCTGTCTGCTCCCTTCCAGCTCCCCCCCCCCATGTCTGATCCCCTACAGGCCCCCCTGTCTGTTCCCTTCCAGCTCCGCCCCCATGTCTGGTCCCTTCCAGCACCCCCATGTCTGCTCCCCTCCAGGCCCCCCTCTCTGCTCCCTTCCAGCTCCCCCCTTGTCTGCTCCCTTCCAGGTCCCCCCTTGTCTGATCCCTTCCCTCCTCCCCTTCCCCCTCACCTCACTAATTCATCCTTTAAAATCAAATGAAAGCAGCTGCGGGAACATTTCACTGTTCCCACGGATCTGCTTTCAAACTACTGGGTCGCGTCAATCTTCCTGAAGCCGGTGGGGTGGGGGGGCCGAGGTCATCGCTTCCGCCGCCCTTCCACTTCTGTTGCTGCTGCTTCTTCCAAAATGAAAGCAGCTCTGTTCCCATGGCTGCTTTCATTTTGGAGGAAGCAGCAGCAACGGAAGTGGAAGGGCGGCAGAAGCGATGACCTCAGGGGCCCCCTCCCCCCTCGCCGGCTCCAGGAACATTGACGCGACCCAGCAGTTTGAAAGCAGCCGCGGGAATGGAGAAATGTTCCTGTGGGTGCCTTCATTTGATTTTAAATTATGAATCCGGCTTGATGGGTCGGCGGTTCTATCATAGGCAGTTTCTAGGGAGTGGCAAATAGTGCCGCTCCCTAGAAACTGCCGCCTGAGGCCACCGCTTCAATTCGCCTAATGATAGAACCGCCACTGGCTGTCGTCAATAACACACATATGAATATCTTTTTGATATTCGTTTGTCTTTTCAAGAATCCATCTCACATCCATGATGTCGTCTTTTGTTCCTTGCCCTTTCCTGAGCCCCATTTGCACTTCAGACAATTCTAGTTCCAGGTATGGTTGTAGTCTCTGCTGAAATTATCTTGAGTAGAATCTTGCTGGCATGTGGGATCAGAGCAATTGTGTGATAATTTCCAGTCAGTTGGATCACCCTTTCTTCAATATTGGTATAAACACAAATTTTTGCCAGTCAGTTGGCCATGATGTCGACTTCCAAATTTCCTGGCAGAGCCTTGTAAGTACAGATCACCAACTACTAGTATGCAAACTCAAGCTAAAGCTGAAAATGAGTAAGCCACTCGTGAATGTAGCAGAATATGACCTGGAGACTATACCACCAGAATTTAAAAATGGTCTGCAAAATTGATTTGCTGCTTTGAATACAAAGGATAGAGCACTAGAAGAATTATGGGATGACATCAAGTGAAAGGGATGTGTGGAAAGTCACACGCATAAATCCTTATTTTAAAAGGCTTACGCATGCCTTAGGTGACCACTTTTCTGCAAGCAAGCATGCACACACACATGGGCCATTATGCATATTTTCTGTTGGGATGTGCATGGGTTGGAGCTTGCACATAGCAAAGGAAGGGCCTATATTTACACATGCAAGCTATAGAATATTATGACTTACACACATTTACTCTCAAAGTAAGTTTAAGCAATTAGACCTGCTCTAGGGTAGGCGTAACTGTTGTGATTAGGTTAAAAAGCATCAGCCTAGCCTTAGAAGCCAGTTCCATTAATACATGTCAAGCCCCTGTATGGCCAGGCAGAATTGGGCATGCAAAGTTAGACCAGACTCTGATCCTGCAGCCTCCATGGCATCAGAATCAGGTCTAGTGCCTGGATGTGCAGGCCTGGACCCGATTCTGTCTGGCCGTACATCCCAGAAACTACACAGCTAACTCAGCCGGTCCAGTGAATGGAGCCATTGTGTTATGGGGCACCGTGGCTCCATTTATGAGCTGCAATCTTGGCCCGCTGAACCCAGAATCCTGTTGCCCGCAGCCCGACCCCCGATCTTGCCTTCCAAGGCCTGGGTTGGGCTGCAGGGAACCCCCTCTGCCCTCTCACCTGCATCCCCGAGGTCCTGCACCATGATTCCCTCTGTCCAGGGGGATTTATTACACCTTGGAGGTGGAATAAGTCCCCCGTCTAAATTAGAGGCCCCGGAGGTAGACGGCCGACCTCTGAATTGGCCCTATACATCCTGAGTCACAGCCTGCCCATGCTTTGCCCTCTCTCTACCTCCGGAATACCTTATCCTGCCCCTGTCTAGGCTTCCCTGTACAAACCTGCTGTATGTACGGGGAGGGTATTGGTGGGGCCAGCAGGGGGACAAATAGCGGGTATGGACATCCCGACAGGACGTCTATCCCCGTTATTTTCAGGGCAGAATGACCCCCCTTATTTTATAATGTACATATAGTACATGCATTCCTCACTTTATGTAACGCACTACAAATATGCACGTAAACTGCACAGAGACTGATAAAATTACCCTTAGCTATAAGATGCAGTAAAATTAACTTATCTCAGTTACTAGGTTTCACTGAATAACATGGAACTTGTGTTAAGATAACATCTGTTAACACTGAATTAATGCATGTTTACCGCACCCCTAAGGGAAATTTTTATAAGGGTTGCCTACTTAAAGCACATTTTAAGAAGGTTAAGCCTATATTATGAACATATAACATAGAACACTGCACTTAACCAAATCCACAGCCAGACCCTCAAGCCATCCTATGAAGCTCAAGGTATATAAAGTGCCCACCCTAATAATGTATATAGTTTCCCTATTACTACCCAAGTTAACTCCCCACCTAATTTAAAAATTGTTATATTATTAACCTCTGATGTTATTTTTTAAACCTGTACTATGTAATATACTGTTGCTCTCCAAACTTGTTCTATGTAATTTCCGTTCTTGTTCCTTGTAAACCGCACTGAATTCTAAATAGTGCAGTATATAAAACCAAATAAATAAATCTCTTTTATAAAGACAAGTGGATGCCTAAAAAAATTAGCACCAGTGGCAGACATCGATGTCTACAGCTCTCAGCTGAACAAGAAAACGGAATATGTGATTTTCATAGCAATTCCTTAACAGATTGCAAGTTAACCGACTGTATTTCTAAAACATATCTGAAGAATCAGTGCACTGTGCGAGGTCTCCCATATGTCAGAATGTTTCAGATTCAGCCTCTCTTCTCAATTACGGTGGGAGATAAAGCTGTCTCGATGAAATACATCTTTTATTAACTGCTTTCTCTGAACAGTACTTTAGCGATTTATAAGCAGATAGGCAAGTTTCAAGTTTTAAAATGATTTCTAAAAGGTTGGATCTAGCTCTCAGATCATAAAAAATATTTAATGTGTGTGACATTATTCTAATTGACCAAGTACATTAGCAGCACAAATGAATGTCTGATTCTGTGTCTCATTAACATTTTCAAGATTCGTCAATGCTCTTCATTACTGAGCCATGTGGAATGATGAGAGGAAAGCATTAAGTCATTTTTTGGAAATCATCTTTATTTAGTAAAAGATGAGTAAAGTATAAAATAGAAAGGTTCAAGGGCTAATATTCTTTCAGATGCTTTTTATTGTTAAGTACTGGGGATGGCTTCCAAAGCAGAAGAATATAAACACTTCTGAATGAATATAGGATTAAAGAAAAATATAGGAACGAGTTTACTATACTGCGCTAGCTGCTACCGCAGGGCTAACATGGAAATACGGCCCAGCGGTAGCAGCTAATATATTGCAGCACTTTTCTGCGATATCTGCATTTTGTGTGGTAGACCTGGGGAGGCAGGATCAGGGTGGGGAGTAGATGTGGTGACTGTTGGGAACCTTTGCGCAATGGTTGCCGAATCAGACACTGTGGTGTCTGCAGATTGTGTCCCCTCATGATGTGGTATTAGCTGCAGCCAACTCCACCGTGGGGCACATTGCAACTGTGATTGCCTCCCCAGCATCAATCACTCCCCCGCAATCCAATACTATTGTGGGTGCTGTGGATCTGAAGATCCTTGGAATTGAAAATAAAGTGCCTAGCCTTCCCCTTCAGCACCAATCCCCTCAGGTAGCTCCCGATCCCCGTCCCACACTCTCCACATTAACCCCGCCTATTCCCATGCTACTCACATAACTGGTCAACATTGAAATCGTTACTGACTTTAAAAGGCCCTAATCTGTAGTATCTTGGTGAGCTGAACACGAATATAACATTAAAAAAAATATATTGGCTCTCATTTTGAAGATATTGCATGTAGTTCATTTTTGACGTTTCACCGTGTAAATTTATCCAGTAGAATATCAACAACATCCCAAATAAGCCTTGAATGATGTAATATTGCATCACATTGCATAATACCAGCATGCACACATCATCCAGAGTTGATTGCATCATTTTCTGATGCAATGCAATACTACTGCCAGACGGCTGCTGAAGCCATCTGACGTCAGCAGTGTACTATACGCAGTCAGAAAGGAAAGTAATCTGGTATTCTGTTACGATATTGAAAGCCTCATGAATGCCTTAAAAATCACTCATGACCCACAAGACTGGAGACTATTTATAGACTCTTCAAAACTGAGTCTGAAGGCTGTGCTTTTGAAGAATGGAAACAGTCTTCCATCTATTCCAGTAGCGCATGCCGTCCACATGAAAGATAACTTAAAGCATCTTCTGACTTCCATTAACTATAACAAGTACAGCTGGCACCTCTGTGGTGACTTGAAGGTAGTTGCCCTTTTAATGGGACTGCAGCAGGGATATATAAAATACATGTGTTTCTTATGTGAGTGGGATAGCCGAGCAAGGGATTGGCACTACTTGTGGAAGGAATGGAATCACAGACAAAATGTAATAGTTGGAGAGAAGAATATCCAGCACCCAGCTCTGGTTGAGGCTCACAAAATCCTGCTACCACCCCTTCACATCAAACTTGGTTTGATGAAAAACTTCGTGAAAGCCATGGACCGCACTTCGTCAGCTTTCCGATACCTGCATGAAAAATTCCCTCGACTCAGCGAAGCAAAGATTAAAGAGAGTTTTTGTGGGTCCTCAGATTCGAGAGCTCTTCAAAGATGACCAGTTCAACAACTTGCTGCAGGGTGATGCGAAACAAGCATGGTATGCTTTTCGCCTAGTGTCAACAAACTTTCTCGGGAATGTTAGGGCAGAAAACTACAAGGAACTAGTAGAAGATATGCTGATGCAGTATCAAAAACTTGGCTGCAATGTGTCTCTAAAGATCCATTTCCTTGATTCCCATCTCGATTTCTTTCCTGACAACTGTGGTGTGATTAGTGATGAACAGGGCAAACGTTTTCACCAGGATATCGCAACGATGGAGCAAAGATACCAGGGAAAATGGTCCACTACAATGCTGGCTGACTACTGCTGGACACTCCCCAGAGAAGCTCCCGAACAGCTGTACAAGAGACAGGCGAAAAAATCTAAGTAGTCGTCTATGACTTGGTTTTTTACAGGTATTGGAGTGGAAGAGTAGCCTAGTGGGTTAGAGCAACTGCCTAGTACCCAGAAGATTAAGGGTTCAGTTCCCACTGGCACTCCTTGTGACTTTCGGCAAGTCACTTTACCCTCCATTGCCTCAGAAGAAAAGGCTGGCAATCTACTTCCAGTGATACATTGCCAAGAAAACCCAGAGGTAGCTGGGTCACTATGAGTCAACACTGACTTCATGGCACTAAAACAAAAAACAAAGGCCTATTATATTTACTATTGACATGCATTTCGTGATGTAAACATTAATTCTTGTAGATTACAAAAAACTAGAGCCAAGTTTGCAATTTCACTGTCATATTTGTGTTCAGCATATAAAAATTGATAAGAAATGACTATTTTTATTTCAGTAGCATGACTTTTGTAAAAATTTGTTGACCAGTGAATGCAGCAGTTTTAGCATGGTCGCCTTTTAGCCACATGGTCCTAGCTACTGCACAGCCAAAAAAGCATGCTAGCTCTGCACTAAACCCCATGCTACTGCACCTTAGGAAACATGCCTCAAAGTCTTTTCAAACAAATAATTTCAGAAGTATTTTAGCAATTTTGGCCCACCTGCTGAAGAAAGATCTAATGCTAAGAAAATATGAAAACCTGCAGAAATAATCAACAATCCCGTTAATTGCTCTATAAATGGTAGTACTGTGCTGTGATCGTGGCCTCCAAACTTGATAGAATAAATTCTACTACATTAATCCAGACTCATTTATTCCTTCTTTCTGTGAGATAAATCAACTGAGATAAAGAATCTAATTTTTACGTCTGTCCCACACAGACCAGAGTGGGTTATACCTATATATCTTAATATATTACTTAATTGGACAAGACATGCACACGAGTCATTAAACAGGATGGTTTATGAAAAGATTTCTTTACTTATCAGCAGGTTTCAAGTCCAGGATGAAATAAAGACATTGTAATAGACATTTCTGTATTTCATCTCTAGCAGCCAAATCCATAATGCTAATGACTTTCGTGAGTAGTTACGAGTATGGACCACGGTCCACAGCAGGATGCTTTACAGATGTTCTGAAGCAACTAAAATACAAGTACACATTAAGGGAGCAAGGAGTAAAAGGTCCCGGGGGGATGTATGTTACCTGTGTAAGAAAGAAGCTTGAAACCGCCCTTCCCCTTTGTATGCAGGTAAGAGGAAGACCGCAGCTTCACAAGACAGCACCAAAGAAGTGTGCACAGCTAGGTCAGGTGTGGGGAAATGGATATGGTGGTCGTGTTTTCCCCCTGCCTCCATACAGGAGCAAAGTACATGAATATCTAGTTACCCGGCCAGATCTTAAGAGGGAAACACTGCCAGAGGTTTCCCTTTAAAAAGTCATCAGACTCAAGGCCGAGACCAGGAAAGGAATTACCTGGCTTTCCGCAGAATTAGTGCGCATTCAATAGTAATAACAGGAAAAGACTTGACTTGTATTATAATAAGTAAGCTATACTCGGTTATAAAAAGTCATCACATACATCCAAGGCACATGACTCCCATACCCGCCTTATCAGAAATACTTAATATTGCCCATCCACCCGACACATCCATCTCTCTTTCTCTATGTAACCACAAAGGAATGTCAAAAGAATCAGTCCATGAGTTTCAACGGCCTTAGAAAACTTCATCTTTGCAAGTTCAGGAAGGAAAAAATATCACATTCACAAATTGCATATAAAAGCACTGCGAAAGCTTTTTGTTTTTCAGTCTAGCAAACGTTCCACCTCACAATCTGCACAGGATCTTGTTCCCACAGTTCTGTCTTCACATTTAGGTTTCTCCAAGCTGGGTGAACTATACATTTTTGGACAGATAAGGGGGTTGGGGGGCTTGACCCCTTTCCCCACTGGCTAGCTGGTACTCGAGTTTGCTTTTTGTTTTTACATGTTGCCCACCGTGGATAAAGTAAATCTGGATAGTCAGATACATTTCAGAGAAGGTGAAAGAAATCTGATAATCTATGTTCCAGATGTTCCATATAGGAAGGGAAGACTAGATGGGCCATACGGTCTTTTCCTGCAGTCATGCTTCTTTATTTGCAACTAGTGTGTCCTATTTTTTGAGCTCCCTGAAGAAGCCGTTGGGCGAAACACCTGGTGTCGGGGCTCTGGATGGTGACCCTGATTATTGCTGCACATTATTGCTGCCTTCAGTTAAGCAGAGTTGCTGCCATACCTGATGCTATATTGCTGTGCTTCAGTGTTTGATGCCGGCGTTGCTGCTTTTCTGTTTTTTTGCTATGCTGCTGGATTGATGTTGCTGAAGTTTGTAGTCTGAACTTTGATGATAGCTTCACTAATTTTGGTTTATGTATAGAGGTTTTTTTGACCATTGATGTTTCTTTGAACCAGTTTCGATTGTTGTGGCATTCTTTGTCCATCGATTGGTTTCCTCCATACTGTTTGTGGTTGGGGGATGGCTGAGGTCTTTTTTCCTCTATAAACATAATTTTGGTATTTTCAGTTCCGAGACTGGTGTTTTCTTTTTTCCTTCCTTTTTTTTCTTTTTTGCTTTCACATGGTGTTTTTTTTTTAAATTTTTAAATTTTCATTTTGGGTTTGGAGTTTTGAATTTTTTTATTTAGTTTATTTTTTTTTAATACAATGTAAGCAAATCTTAGCAGCTTTAACATGCACCTGCTAAGATTTACAATGCGCTCACTAATACAGCACCTAACAGGAGAGTCACACAATAGTTTTGGATGCCCGCTAATCTGCAGCGTTTCTTCAGGTGGTACCTATGGAATTCTTCTTGCGCTAATTATTATTGTGCGGACTCTGCAACTGGCTAACATTAAACACCTGATCTGAAGAAAGCATTAGATTTTAGAACTTAAGTTCATACCATCAATTTACGCATGACTGCAAAAACCTGAAGGTGGTAACTTACTTGCAGAAGTGACTCTCACAAAACTGCTTGATTCACAGGTAAACATATGTGTAGCTGGTCTATCCACCATTTGAGCAGATATTTATGAGGGTGGGCAGGGGAGGGTTTGTGGCTATGGACATATTTTTCAACATTCAACAAGATGCGCTTTTTTAAACCTAGAATATCTCCAAATGGTAAGGGGAAATGTTCACTCAAATTTTCTTGCAGTAATTTTCAAAGTAGAAGTGTGGATATACTTTCACTATCAAAATGTGGCAAATACGCACAAAGGGGCGTGTCTTCTAAGGTGCGCTAGTTGTCATCACAGCACTAATGGGGGAAAGCTAATGCTATGGTGGAAATGCAGGTATTGCAGACAATTTACTGCGCTATCTGCATTTTGCAAGGAAAAAGATGGGGGAGGCAAGATCAGGGTGGGCAAAAAGCATGGTGATGAGAGGTAGCCACCACGTCAACATTGTTCGTGCGATGGCTATTATAATCGCCAATACTGCAGCTGCAGATAATGGTACCCGGAGAGGCGGCGACATCCAAAGCCAGTGCTGATGGGATACATCATGGCTGCTGCTGCTGATTGGCAGGGGTTAGCATGGAAATACCCACTCCCTCCTGGCCCTCCCTCATGTTCCCCACCCGATCTGCAACACTGACAGTAGTAATCGCGCTGGGCTCCTCTCCTCGTCAGCATCTACCCCCCCCCCCCGAAGAGCTCCCCAAACCTTCTGAGAACATGTCTGGGGGGATGTAACCAGTGCACCCTCTCCCCTCAGTAACAATATCATGGCTAGACAGTTAGGCTAGTAGCCTCCCCCCCATTCAACCACCCCAAACCGAAAGGATCTGGTTAGCCAGCTTGGAAATAAGGCCCCCCCACCCCCACTGAAAACAATGAAGTCCCAGATAGCCAATTAGGGAAAAGGCTCAGGTCCCTCGAACCCCCTACAGGCCTCAAAGGCCTTACCTGAATCATCCCTGGTGATCTAGCAGCAATGGGGCAGAAGTGGTTCCCCGGTCCTGTCCTCTTCTCCGGTGTATTTCAAAATGGTGTTGGTCTCGCGGTGCTGTCCCCTAGTGATAAGACTTCACATTGTTACCGAGGGGGGTGAACGATTCTCTCCTCGGACATGTTCTCAGAAGGTTTGGGGAGCTGTCCTAGAAGGTAGGTGCCAAAGGACGGAGAGGCTGGACCAATTACTGTTGTCAGTACCACGGATTAGCAGATCCATGGCATCATCACTTTTACATGATGCAGGGCATGAAGAGAGCAAGGGGGAATGGCTGTTGCTGCAGCAATCGGAGGGGAAAGAGCAAATAATTGCTCTGTTCTTTCCTTGCTCCTGCCCAGGATTTCACAATCCCTGCATCTGCAGATAGTGCCGGAGTACCTGCATTGCCTGCCAATGCAGGGGTCGCAGGTCACCGTGGTTAGTGCAGCCCTGTGTGGTATCTGCAGGGCTGATGCTGGATACTTCCCCTGCAGATACTGCACAGTTTTTGCAGCTACAGCATGGCTTTTATTTTTTTTTTTTACATATGCCGTGTGGTAGGTGCAAATGCACTTACCGAGCTTTAGTAAACATGCCCCAATGTATGCATATATCCTTTTTCCAAGCACAGTTAAATATTACCCTCCCTTTCTATCCGGTTTCATCATTTATATGCATTGAGGTATCACTTTCATCACATGCATGCTAATATGTTTTACAATCAGGCTGACATGCATGCTAGGGCCTTAGTATGCAGCAGAACATTTCACATCCATGATAAAGAGCCTTAGAGCACCTGGCCAGGCACCATGGTATGGAAACCAATCACACAACCTTCTACTGATTTATTATGTCACCAACTGTGGCAGTCAGAGATTATCAGAGAACAGCAGAAACAAAGCCGTGTTTATCTGACACTAACTACTTAAGGGCATTGGAGTTTGTCGCAAAGAAAGTTTATGCTAATTGCCTTGGAAATTATAGGGCTGGTTTTCAAAGCAAACTATGTGTTTTTGGAAGGCCAGCAAACACATAATTTCCTTATCCATATAATTTCAAAAATTATACAGGTAATACCAGGGCATTTAAATCAATGAGCGGCCAAAAGCCATCAGTATAATTGTGGGCCAGATTAAGAGTGGGGTTGGGGTGGTGATGCTTGCATTAATCTGAATATTCAGCGCCGCTATCCATAGCTATAGCAAAGCTCAGCCAGCTGGGAGTTGTGCAGATGGTGGCTAGATTTACACACATATTTAAATGTGCTAATGACTTCAATTCTATAAAGTCAAATCCATGCAAATTTGTCTTTAGAGAATACTAGTATAAGTGACCATGAATGCACATGAATTAAGATGTGCTTTAGAACAGGTGTAAATGACTGGGCCATATTCTGTAAAGTATGAGCGTAAATTTGCATTCCGCCCATGCTCCACCCAGACTCCATCCCTGTGCACGCCCCAGAATCGTAGTTTCAGAATAGCGACCAACTAAAGTCTGTGCATATGCAATCATTATGTTCATAAGCCACTAAAATGCCCTGCCTGATTTATACACGTAAACGTGCATGAAGGGTAATACTATAAACTCCTGCACAGTTGCGAGTGCATGTGGGGTCTTTTCTGTATGAGCATATTCTACTTTACAGAAGAGGGGCATAGTCACACCACTGACCCCTTCTCTAGGGCAGATGTAAATGCCCTGCCTAGAAAACATGCATCCATTATACTATCCTCTGCTTATGCGCCACCCCTGTGCACACCCGAACTTAGAGTACGCGCAATGGGACTCACGTGCACCCTTACAGAATAGCGGCTGTCTAATGAATGCACTTAGTCCTTTAGAATAGGACTTATGCACGTTTCTAATACATATATCACTTATGTGTTGTGTGATGCTCAAGCCAACGCTTTAGTAGCCAAATATTAATGGTACTTAAATTACTACAGTGAGCACACCAACCGATACTTGCCCCTATGATATAAGAGTTCACCAATGGGACATTTAATACTCTATTAAGCATAAAAAAACTTTAAAGGCTTGAAAAAAAGAACAAAAATTAATAAAATACTGGAGCACTCTAGATTTTTAGATCAAATCACAATGTTTATATACTTTTACTGCAAAAATAAAGAAAATTAATTTCAGTACTTACATGAGTTGCTGTTTGGTGTGTTTTGATCAATATAGTCATTAAAATTTAATAGGAATTCAGTGTTGTTATCGGATAGTTTTAGGTCTTTGCAATATTCCCTGTTCAAGAAGAAACAGAAATTTGAATGGGTTTTAATCTGTGCAGTGCAAGGCGTAGCTAGTGCTGCAATGTTAGAGGTTCCTCTGTGTGCGCTCTGCCGGATATTCAAAGCAAAACAACATGCATGCAGCTGCTCTGAAAACTGTCCCAAGACAGAGATGTGAGTGCATCCTTTGGGCACACACATTTTCGGGGTTACATTATGTGCATACAACTGAATTTTCTAAGGCATGCGTGCAAGCGCCATTCCCTCTACAATCCTGCCATTGTGAACAAAGAGGTTGAAATCACTGTTCTACGAATGCCTTTGAGCATTATTCCCTCTATATTCATTTCCAGGCAGCCTCATGGTAGGACACATAAGAGTGTAAAACTGGAGTCCTATGACTTAATGCAGATTGTAAGATCAGAAACAGAACTATTTACGTTTTAGACAGATTTGTATACCACCTTATCCTACAATCAAAGTGGTCACATCACAATTGGAGGGTTACATTTAACATGAGGGTACTTAACATTATACAATGAACTTGTGTGTCTAGTTGGGATGACTGGGTATTGAGTTGGCGGAGGTAGTTGCATTACTGTTTGGGTGGATACTGTTGTCTGTCTGCTCATAGGCTTCTGTAAAGAGCAGGGTTTTAAGGGCATTGCAGAAGTCTATGATGTCATTTAATGTCCTCAGGCTCGTTGGGAGGGAGTTCCAAAGTGTGGACGCCAGTAGTAAAGGAGCTCTTTTTGAAGTTGTTTGTTTAGTTTTGTGATATCCTGCAGGTGTGTCGATCATGTTGTCATTATTGGTCCTTCTTGGTCTATTGCTGATATCCCTTGTTATGATATCTTGGAGTGCATCTGCCAAGAGATGGTGAATAATTTTAAAGATGATTAGGACTGTTTTAAATTTTTCTCTGGCCATCATTGGGAGCCAGTTCAGTTGCTGTAAGACGGGGGTGATGTGCTCAGTTCTTGGAGTGCCTGCAATGATGCATGCTGCAGTGTTTTGCACCATTTGGAGTGGGTGTAAGGTCTGCTGAGGGAGGCCTTGATATAACGAGTTTCCATAATCAAGCAGAGGTGTGATGAGTGTTTGGCACACTGTGTGGAAGTGGTCCTGGCGGAGTATTGGCTTGATCTTTCTGATGGTCCTCAAATGTTGATAGGCCTTGTTTGCAGTTTTGGTGATGTGGGATTTCAGGTTCAGAGCTCTGTCCATTGTGATGCCCAGGTACTTAACTTCATCTTTGACTACTATGAGTTTGTCTAGAATGCTGATAGTTTGTGGTGGGACGAAGGTGGGGCTCCTGGTGACGAACACTGCCTCAGTTCTATCGTAGTTGACCGTCAGGTTATTGGCTTTGAGCCAGGCATTCATGTCTTCAAGGCATCTGGTTATTGTTGTGGTGTTAAGTGCTAGTAGGTTGATTGGAGCATACACCATGTCGTCGTCAGCTTAGATGTGATAGTGGAGTTTGTGGCGTTTGATGATGTTGCATATCGGTTGGATGTAAATATTAAAGAGCATTGATGACAGGGCTGAACCTTGTGGTATTCCTGCATGATAGGGAACTGCAGTGATTTCTTTTGGGCGCATTTGACTTGTTGCATTCGATCTTCCAAGTAGGAAATATACCACTTCAGAGTATTCTTGCATACTCCTATCTGATGCAGGCATTGCAGTAACCTGGCATGGGACACAGTGTCAAAGGCTGCCAAGATGTCCATGAACACTAGCAGGAATACGCTCTTTATGTTATCCATGCCTCTTAGGAGATTGTCAAAGTGGGAAGTGAGTAGTGTTTCCACCCCGTACTGGGGTTTAAAGCCATGCTGATGGATGTCCAGTGGGGCATTCATGTCAATATGGTCCTGAAGTTGCCTTTTCAATGATTTTCACAAGGAATGATTTTGGTTCAGAGGGGCTTAGATTGTTGCTTTGAATCTTTGACGATTTTGGTAATGTGATGGGAGAGCTGGCTTCTTCTGGCTTTGAGCCAAGACACTGAGCATGGGTCTGACGGTGAGGTTGTTGGGTTAAGTCCATTTATTATGTCCTCTACTTCATGTGTCAATGATATGCTGATGTCCTCCCAGGTTTGATGCTGTTCTTTCATTTCATGGTCATCTGTCTGTGGTGTGATGGAGCATGTCTGGATGGTGTTTTTCGATTTCATGTAGTCCGCAAATTCCTGTGGGTCAAGATGGTGGGTACAGTGTTGCGTGGTTTCTTTAGTGAGCTTTTGGAGAATGTCAAAGAGTTATCTCAGTCTGTTGACAGATTTCATGATTAGGTTGGTGTGATTAGGTTGGTGTTTACGCTCATTTATCAGATTGTTATATTCAAGTAGCTTGGCTCTGTATTGAGTCAGGGAGTTATGTGACTTATTCCACCTCCATTTTCTCTCCAGTCTTGCATAACTAACTTAAAGTGGCCATGTCATTAACTGAAATCATGGGGAGATATATAAAAAGCAGCATTTCCAAGGCTAGATCTCATGCATGTGTATATAGTGATGTTAGAAAGCCGTTATCTGTAAGTGCTTACCCCCTCTGGACATATAAGTCCCAATACTGAATGACATTTACATGGTTTACAGACCTGAAAACCATGTAAATGTCGCTGAACAGGATATTCCGAATATTCCCAACACTGCTATATGCCCTGATGCTATCGACTTAGTGGTGTTGTGAGGGTTCAGGGGCATGTCGTGGGCGGAGACAGTTGCTAATCGGCTAAAGGTGATATTGCACCACTACCGGTTAGTGACCTGCAGGTAAAGCTAGGCACAACAAAAGCTGGCCTAGCTTTACCCGTAGAAGCTAACTGGGTAGCGGTACAATATTGCCATTACCTGATTAACGTCTGCGGCAGCTGTGTGGCGACCATGGATAATTCAATGCCGGCCACATATGACGCAGCATTGAGCTATGCACCATAGCCACCCTAGATCAATGTTGGCTAACTCTTTTAAAGCAGCATATTGTCTCACCATTAATCCTAAGACCTGGTTATTCAATATGGGGGCCATTGGCATTGAATATCCAGGTCAGCTAACCAGGTAGCAATGATATTCAGCTTCTGCAGCGAAAGTTAGAAAATCCTTTAAGGTGGCCAACTTTCAGCGCAGTGGCTGAATAATTCTGTTGCCCTGTTATCCCTGGGCGCCACCTCCGCTCTGCCCCTGGAATGCCATCAGGACATTCAGTGACAGCAGCCATGGATATTTGGTGGCACTAACCATGTTGAATATCTCAGTCACCGCGACTGACGTAGATAGCATGCTGCTAACAGCATTAATCTCATTGAATATTGGGCCCATAAATGTTACGTAGGTATGGAAAGCCAAATCTATATTACAAAAATTTTGCATGTCAATTTTTGCACCTGCTTCATGGCACACCCAAAATGCCAGCCCTCAGATTAGATACAGAATTTCAGGCAATGGCTGACGGCACCCCCACTGGCACCCAATTCCCCTCTCAAAAAACCATCACCAGAACCCTCCAACATCTCTTCACCTGCTCTTGATGCTATCCTTAAGGCCTCGCCTCCCACCGGCAATCCCTGACTCTTACCAGGGGACTCACTGGTGATGTAGCAAAAAGCAGGAGGAATCTCCAGTTCTCCTACTCGACTGAGCACGTGGCATTAAAATGGTTCCACCACTAGGGATCAAACAGCCAAAAGAGGATGTGCATTTTGTATGTGGCAGCATGACCCCTAGGGGTAGGACAACAGGAGTGACTGGGGGGGGATCACTCCTGCTCCCCACCAGGTAGGGGTGTTAGAAATGGAGGTCTCATGATGATATCAGGGAGCATCAGGATACTCAGGGAATCTAGTGATGGTATCGGGGGGGGGGGGGATGTCAGGGGGAGATAAAGTGGATGCTTGTAGAGTCAAAGAGAAGGGATGAATATGATCCCACCACTAGCCTCTTTAAACAGATAGCAGACCTAGCTGGGTGGCAACAAAGTGTGAAATGGGGATGGTTTCAGCATCTCCATTTCTATAATTGCTGCTCCCAATGAACATGCATTCCTGCATGCCCTTTAAGGTATTTTACAAAAGGTTTCACCTTCAGCAGAGCCTTTCATAAAATACAGAGAATTGAGCAAGTCCGTCACCGGGATAAAGCGTTCTCTGTTCAAGGTCCATTATTCACTTAGGAATGAAGCAGAGTTGGGTAAATTTATGAGAGGACTGAAGACATTCTCTTTTAAATGAGAATTTAAGTAATATGGTTGACTATTGCTAGTTAAAATGTACTGACTACTGTGGGTGAGTGGTGGGTTCTAGTAGCTTTTTGGATGAGTTGAAGTTGTATTTCAAGTGAGTTAGTGAGGGAATGGTTGCTGTGTGAGGTTGTTATGGTGACTTACAATTTTATGTGGGGAGGTTGGAGGTGAGTGGAGGCTTCTGGCTGTATAATGAGATGCTGTTTATTTTCTGTCTGTTCATCACAAAGAAGTGGCTTTAGTATGTGCTATGTAACTATAACCCAATAAATAAATAAATAAAATAAAACTGACCCTTTCCGCTTGTATGGGACTGGTGCAGAAGGGGTGTGTTGGGGAGTTTCAGGAAGGTGTCAGTTGTAGATGCAGAGTTGGATTTTAAGTGGGGGCTTCCTAGGCAAGAAGTGGGCCTATGATACCCTTCCCCTCCCTCATTGCACTATCCCGACCTTCCACTCACCTTGGCCTCCACAGAGGCAGCTGACCCCAAGCGACTCCTAAAGCGGAACTCAGGACAGATAATGTAAGTCTTCGCAGGATAAGAACCCTGTGATGCTCCACTCCCTTCACCTTTATGGATTTCCTGTTACTATGGCAACCTATGCGAGTGGAGGGGGCAGAGCATCATAGGGCTTGGTCAATATAGGAGGGTTTGGTAACTGGAGTATAGAGTTCCACTTTAGGACCCACTACTTCTAACATCATAAGAAATGCCATACTGGGTCAGACCAAGGGTCCATCAAGTCCAGTATCCTGTTTCCAACAGTGACCAGTCCAGGTCACATGTACCTGTCAGGTTTGCAAAGGATCCAGATTCCATGCTCCTTGTCCATTGGGTAAGCAGTGGATTTCCCTTGTCCTGTTTAATAATGGTTCACATACTTTTCCTCCAGGAACCTGTCCTAACCTCTTTTAAATCCAGCTACACTAACAGATTTTACTACATCATCTCAGAACAAATTCTAGAGTTTGATTACGCGTTGAGTGAAAAAATATTTTCTCTGATTAGTCTTAAATGTGCTACATTGTAGCTTCATTGCGTGTCCCATAGTGTTTCTACTTTTTGGAGTAAACAGCCAATCTACATTTACCTGTTCTATATGCCTGATAACACCTGGAACCGTTTTTAAAAACTAACATTACACTGGCACTCTCCAATCTTCGTGTATTACAGATGATTTTAATGATAGATCACACATAACCAACAGTAGTTCTACAATCTCATATTTCAGTTCTTTCAGCACCCTGGGATGTGTGCCATCTGATGCAGGTGATTTGCTGGAAACACTGCTGAAAGAGAAAATAGTGAGGCTTCTAGAGTCCAATGGATTACAGGATCGGCAGAAGCATGGATTCACCAGAGGCAGGTCTTGTCAGACAAATCTGATTAATTTCTTTGACTGGGTGATCAGAGAGTTTGACTGAGGGAGAACCCTAGATGTGGTGTACTTGATTTCATTAAAGCTTTTGATACTGTTCCGCACAGGAGACTTATAAACCAACTGAGCACCCTGGGATTGGATGCTAAAGTTACTGATTAGGTTAGAAATTGGTTAAGTGGGAGTGGACAAAGGATACAGGTAAATGGAGCTCACTCTGAGGAGGAGGAGGTTACCAGTGGTTTGCCACAGGGATCTGTCCTTGGTCTGATCCTTTTTAACATTTTTGTTAGTGATAATGCAGAAGAGCTATCAGGTGAGGTTTGCCTCTTTGCAGATGATACCAAAATCTGCAATAGAGAAGACACCCAGGAAGGAGAAGATAATATGAGGAGTTATCTAGCTAAGCTTGAAGAATAATCGAGAATTTGATAGCTAAGATTTAATGCTAAAAAATGCAGGGTATGCATTTGGGCTGCAATAATACAAGGGAGCCTTACATTGTAGGGGGTGAAGTACTTGTGTCCACAAACGAAGAACAGGACCTGGGTTCAATTGTGTCTGACAAGCTTACATAGTAACATAGTATATGACATCAGATAAAGACCAGTATGGCCCATCATAAATCTGTGATGCTAAATTATCAGAAATATATTAAGACCGTAAACTGTAAACAATGGATAAACGTGAATGTAAATATACTATGACGGTAAACTGTAAATAAACGATAAGATCCAGACCTAACCACGCCGTTATACAGCATGGTGCAATGGTCTAACATGTATATAGTTACTCCAGTTACAACTCCAAGTTACCACTCCTGTTCAATGCAAGCACAAGGCAGGTCCGCCCTGCCCTGCACAAGAAATGTTTATTGTTAACCGCACTGATATAAAGAGCGCGGTATAGAAAAGCTTTTAAATAAATAAAATCTAATCTGCCCAGCAAGATTAATCTGTTCAATGTAATTTCAGTTTGTTCAATGTAAACCGCACTGATGCAGAATAGCGCGGTATATAAGAGAATGTAAATAAATAAATAAATAAGGCAGCAAGAGTAAGTGCACTTGCCACTCCAAGCAGGTCACCCCTCCCCATGCCTTTGTTTAAGCGTGTACCCACTGCTCCGTGTAGGTCACCCCTATTTGTTCAGATATAAGAGATAGTTATGTTTAAAGTAGCTAAACAGGTAGAAAAGGTGACAGTGAAAAATAGAAAGATGCTTGGGTGCATAGGGAGAGGAATGGCCAGCAGAAAAAAGGAGGTGATAGTGCCTCTGTATAAATCTTTGGTGTGACCTCATTTGGAGTATAGTGTGCAGTTCTGGAGACCGCACCTTCAAAAGGATGTGAACAGGTTGGAGTCTGTACAGAGTGTAACTACTAAAATGGTTAGTGGTCTTCATTATAAAGCATATGAGGACAGACTTAAGAATCTTAAAATGTATACTTTAGAGGAAAGGTGGGATAAAGGAGATATGATAGAGATGTTTAAATACCTCCATGGTATAAATACACAGGAGGAGGGCCTCTTTCAATTGAAAGCAAGCTCTGCTATGAGGGAACCGGATGAGGGTGAAAAGGGATAGGAGTAATATGCATAAATATTTCTTTATGGAAAGAGTAGTGGATCTGTGGAATAGTCTCCCAGTGGAGGTGGTAGAGATGAGGACAGTATCTGAATTCAAAGAAGCATGGGATCAACACAGAGTATCTCAAAAGGAAAAAAGAGGACTACTGTAGTTGATAAGGAAGGACAGACTAGATAGGCCACGTGGTCTTTTTCTGCCATCTTTTTCTGCATTATAGATACCTTATTCGCATCTAATTAACCAAAATAACCATGTATATAGTTGCCATGTATATAGTTAATTGTATATAGTTACCCTGTTTTCCACCAAGTTTATGTACCTTGTTCTTTGTAAAAAAAAAAACCAATGCTGTTTGTACCATTGTGTTTATATTTGTTCATATGTAAACCGCACTGATTTAAGAGCGCGGTATATAAGAAAAATAAATAAATATAAATAAATAAATCATATTTCATGTTTCTATTAGCTGTATTACATATTCCTGATTAACTGAGATTTATTTCAATCCATCTGATACATCACCTTTAAATATCCTTTCTGGCATGGGTAAATTTCCTATATCTTCTTCAGTTAAGACCGAAGCAAAAACATTAATTCAATCTTTCCGCTATGAATTTGTCCTCTCAGTGCACCTTTCATCTCTCCATCATCTAATAATCCAACTAACTCCCTCACAAGTGTTTTGCTATGAATATAATTGAAAAAGGTTTTATATTGTGCTTTTATTTTGATAGCAAGCTTCTTTTCAAATTCTCCTTATCTGCCTTATCAGTGCCTTGCTTTTAACTCACCAATATTTATGCTTTTTCCCCCTTCCTCCCTATTTCCTGCAACTTCTTTTCCCCTTTCTCTCCCCCAATTTTTTCCTCCAGCTTTTCTCTTACTCCCCTCCTCCCTTCTTCCCCTCCCCCTTCTTTTTCCCTTCCTGGTCCCCTTCTTTCCTTTTTTCCTCCCTCCCTCCCTCCCATGTCCTCTTCCCCTCCCCCCTTCTTTCCAACCATGCCCCCTTCCTCCATAACCACTTTCCCTTCTCTTTTTTGCTTTTCCTCCCTTCCTTCCCCCTTCCCTTTTCCCCTCTCCTTCCCCTTCCTTCCCTTTTCCCTTTATTTATTTTATTTATTTATTTACATTCTCTTATATGCCGCGCTATTCTGCATCAGTGCGGTTTACATTGAACAGGGCATTATAACTTGGAGATAACTATTTTACAGGGAACATGGGCTATGGAGGGTTAAGTGGCTTGCCCAAGACCACAAGGAGCACTTGTGGGACTAGAAACCCCAGTCCTTCCAGCCCAAGGTTGCTGTCCTCTAGTGGGATTTGAACCCACGACCTTCCGGCCTGAAGTACCTTGCCCCAACCACCTTGCCCCAACCCCAACAACCTTTTCCTTCCCCCCCCTCTCCCCACTCCCTTTTCTCCCTTCTATTTTTCCCCTTCCTCCTCCTTCTCCTTTCCCCCTCCTCCCCACTCCCCTTCCCCTTTTCTTTTTTCCTTTATTTATTTATTTTTTATTTAGCTGTATTTATATCCCGCTTTTCACCGGGTCAAAGCGGTCAATTGGGGGATACATTTAACACGAGGGGATATGAGACACATACGCTAATACTTACAGGGAACATGGGCAATGGAGGGTTAAGTGGCTTGCCCAAGACCACAAGGAGTGCCTACAGGACTAGAAATCCCAGTCCCTCCGGCCTGAGATTGCTGTCCCCAGGTGGGACTTGAACCCCCGGCCCTCCGGCCTGAAGTACCTTGTCCTAACCACTAGACCACTCCTCCCTCCCTCCTTCCTTCCTTCCTCCACACCCACTCCTCCCTTCCCTCCCCTCTTTCTTCCCCCTTCTCCCTCCCTATCTCCCTCTTTCCCTTTCTCCTTCTCCTTCTCCTCCCCTTCCTCTTCCCTTCCCTTTTACCTTCTTTCCGCCTTATTTCTCCCTCCTTCCTACCCCCCTTTTACTTTTAGCACTTCCTTAATCTTTTTATTTATCGTCTCATAATAATATGAATGTGGTTTTATCCATTCTTATATTTTATGATATATGGTTGGAGAATTACAGTAAATGTAGCTTTTCTTGGCCCTGATCTGTTCAGCTGAGTTTTCCTTTTTTATGTTTATGTTTGTGTTTATTTAAAAACGTTATATACCGCCCATTACAGGGTATCAGGGTATCATGGTACTCCAAAGACCTACGAGCATCACTTCTTCACCTACGCAAACTAGAGAGACAGTGGCGTCGATTCTGAACTGCTGAAGCACATTGCGCATACAACTCCCACCTGCTAACACATAGAGAGAAAATAATGGAAAAGAGGAAGCAGCACCACACACATATTCTAAATCGATCTTTAAATAAATCACATGACCTGTTCAATATCATAAAATCATTAACAGGTGACCCAGCCCTAGCACATCTGCATATGCCCCAGCCACAGGACTACTCTATCTGCAATCAAAGATGATCCAGACCAATATGAACCCAACCTCCTCCATTATCACCAACATGCACACTATGCCACAGCCACAGGACTATTCTAACTATCTACAATCAAAGATGATCCAGACCAATATGAACCCAACCTCCTCCAATATCACCAACATGCACACTATGCCACAGCCAACACTATTTCTCAAATTCTGTAAAGTATCCTCCAAAGAAATTGAAGACACTATTTCTGCAATCAACCTTACCACGGCACCTAACGATCCCTGTCCAGCCAATTGGATAAAAGAGCTACGATGTGACCTAAGCCACACACTGTGCAAAATACTAAACCAATCTTTATTTTTGGGATCCTTCCCTCAGAGTCTCAAACACACAATCAGGCCATTGCTAAAGAACAGTAAACTTGACCCATCCAAAGTCGAATCCTACAGACCAATCTCAAGTATTCCGCTTCTTGCCAAGATCATCGAAAAGATTGTCCAGCGTCAGATCCAACAGCATGTCAATGCCGAAGCACCTCTCGACCCATCCCAGCATGGATTCAGGGAAGCACATGGCGTGGACACCATCCTAATGACCTTCTTCAATGACCTAATCACAGGACTTGATAACATATATCAAGAATTCGTTCTCATCTTCATGGACATTGCCGCTGCATTTGACTCAGTGAACCATGAGATACTGCTACAACGGCTCCAAGAAAAAGGGATACAAGGCACTGCTCTACAATGGTGCAAATCTTACTTGGCTAACAGATGGCAAAAAGTTATGTCAGGCATCCTGACTTCGGAGCCTTTCCTTCAGAAACAGGGTGTGCCTCAGGGATCATCTTTGTCTGCTCTGTTTAACATCTACATGCAGCCTATCTGCACCCTCATCTGTTCATTAAACGTGCAATGCCTTGCCTATACAGATGACATCCTGCTATACATCCCATTCATGACTGACCGGCCAGATTTTTCGCCCATTACAAGATGCTTTGAAGTAGTTGCTGATTGGCTTCTTACCCAAAACCTACGAATTAATCACAGTAAAACTGATGTTCTCTTCATCACGAGAAATCAGAAATTCACCCCACCTCCAGCTTTACAAGTCAAAAATGCCGAGCTTAAAACTAAAACCACAATTCGCTATTTAGGCATCACACTAGATCAGTGCCTTGACATGATAGCACATGTGAAAAATGTCACAAAAGCAGTATACCATAAGATCGGAACATTACGCCTTCTTCGACTTCTCCTGGACTTCACTGACTACCGGACTGTATTCCAAGCCCTTGTGATCCCACACTTGGACTTTGTCAATATCATTCTCCATGGGCTTCCACAGTCAACCCTGAATCCACTCCGACTTGCCTTGAACTCGGCCGCGAGAGTACTTGTAGGTGTGTCAAGGTCAGAACACATTACGCCTGTGATGAAGGAGCTCCACTGGCTACCCCTACAAGCTCGAATCCATTAAAAGGCACTTGTCATGACATTCAAAGCACTGAAGAATCAGTCCCCCACACCCATCAGTAGGTTGGTTAATCAACAACATGCCTGGCAACAGGGACAGAAGATCTGCAATGCGGAATGCATTAGAAATCTCTAAGATAATGACAAAGTGCCTAAAAGCAACAGCCAATAGGGCTTTTTCTGTTTATGCACCCACAGCCTGGAATGCCCTCCCCTCTGAAATTCAAGCTATTCTGAGCCTTGCCCCATTCAGAAAAGCACAAAAATACCATCTATTCCTAAAACACTACCCAGAAAGCAACCCAGGCAAACACATGACAAGCCCTCTGACCCCCCTCCCTAACTGCTCTAATACCTTAACCCAACGTGAGAATGGATAGTTCGGCGTACCCCTTGCATGAACCCTCTGTTACCGTCAGTTATGCTCAATTGTGAATATTCTTAAATCTGTAAATGTGCTGTAACTAGTTCTCACCCAAGTTTATTATCCTGTTCATTGTAAACACAATGTGTTTTGTTACATTGTAATACTGTTTCTGTTCACTGTAAACCGCACCGATTTTAATAGCGCGGTATATAAGAAATGTAAATAAATAAATTAAATAAATAAATCAGAGCGGTTTACAAATTATTGATGATATTTACAATTTTTACCATTTGCCTATGTTGTCCACTGGATCTATATAGGAATTAGGAGTGCCCGCTGCTTTCATATCGCAAATCATGCAATGTTTTCAACACTATAACTGCAGGTTCACTTATGTTTCTGAGCTCAATAAAAAGATTTGGCTTTATTGTTCCATGTCCCCCTTATAGATCTTCTTGGTAATCGTTTTTATATCGCAGATATGTTTTTATAAGATATTATTTTGATTCTTAATTGCTTTTATGATATTTTAGATTCCTTTGTTTTTATCTGTTTTTAATTTTTTATCCATTCTAATTGTCTTCTATTTATTTGGTTTTTTACCTCTTTTATCCTTTATATTTGGAACTATGGGCCCAATTCTGGAACGCATGTTGCGGGGATGCTGTATGGGCCTGATCCCAACTCCGACTCTCCCCATATGTCCTGAGCAACAGGATGGGGAGAGCTGGGAGGGGGGCAGGATCAAGGCAGAGCAGGGGCAATTCAGGTCTCGGCCCCGTATGTCCTACCAGAGCAAAGGTGGAATAAGCAGTACCAACCTGGCAATCGGGCCCGAGGATCCCCGCCGGGGATGGGTGCAGGGGAGTCCCCGCTGCCCAATCCAGGCTCCGGAGGCCAGGCATGGGTCAGGCGGTGGGGATGGGGGGTGGGGGGGGGTCGAGCCGGGGAAGCTAAGGCAGCCTGTGGGGAAGATGTCCTCGCAGGTAGGCAGGGGCATGCCGGGCCACCCTCGGCCCAATTTCTTGTACCACTGGAACGTTTTGTTCCCATGGTCCAGAATCCGGTCCAAATGGGCCTATCTTGCTCAGGGCCATCCAGACGTGTCCCTATGTGAATAGCGCTCCACGAGTCCAAAAGATAGTGTAATGCATACATTTTTGCTATTGTTGGAGTGCATTCTGATCTCCCCTTTTTTTGGGCTCTCAGGTGTTTACCTTACTCACTTTTCCATCCCTATTTAATCATGCGATTATTGCTTATTATTTATACCCCCTGTTATACTTTGTTTTAATATTGAATAATAAATGAATATGGTTCTTTTTTTGTGTAATATATTACAACTGTATGTCCAGGGTAGCTTTTACAATAGTTCTATACTATTCCACGTATTATTAACCTGGTTTCACTAAACAATCCTTCCATTGGATCCATTTAGTATAATATTATTACTAGTAATCATTTAAATAGCACAACAAGGTGTATGCAGAGCTGTACAAACACAAAGATGGTCCCTGCTCATCGGAGCTTACAATCTAGTCAAGATAGACAGTACAATAGATGAGAACAAGGGTATAGTAGGAAAGGGAAAGGAGACAGACAGCAAAAAAAGGATTAAGATTCAAAAGCAGCCTGAAAGAAGTGAGCCTTTAGCATGGATTTGAGAAGGGGGAAGAGATGAAACCTGATGCAAAGATACAGGTAGCTTGTTCCAGGTATAAAAAAGTGCTTCTCAGGTATACCTTTGGCATCTACTGAGAAAGTGCAAGTAGATGCCAAAGGCATAACTGAGAAGCGCTTTTTGAGCTTTCAACTACTGGCTGTTGTTACAATGTCCTGACTGCCATTGGAATATATATGCAATTGCATCTTGACAGTCAAAATAGGAAGACTCAAACATCACCTTTTCCTCCAGCACTACTCTCACAGCATGGACACACAACATCCAACCATACGCATCCACCAAGACAGCCACCCCAAAACACTCATAATTCACAGTCTCAGTCCAGCAGACTAGCACCACCAGACACCCTGCTATGCACATGTATATAGGCACCTAATCTTAAATAGTCGCCAAGCAGCCCTGTTACCACTCCAGTTCTGTTGACCCGACTGCTTAGCCTGTATATAGTTACTTAATTGAGTAGCCAAGCTACTGCTAGCCTGTACATAGTTACCCCAGTTAGCCCAAGTTGCAAAAACCTGTTCTTTGTAAGTACAGTGCGGGCGCCGCCTGCCCTGTACAAATTTGCTGTTAACTGTAAACCGAGCTGATTTTTAAGAGCGCGGTATATAAAAGACCATAAATAAATAAATAAATACCTAGGAGTCACCCTAGATCAAGAGCTGAATCTAAAGACTCCAGTAAAACCAGCAATAAAATCAGTGTACCACAAACTCAGAATCCTAAATAAGCTGCATCCTCTATTAAACCCACCGGAGTTCCAAACAGCTTGCCATGCCATCATATACCCATAATAGACTACTGTAACTCAGTTTACCAGGGACTACCAAAGCATACCACATACTCAGTACACCAGGGACTACCAAAGCATACCACATACTCAGTACAACTACCACAAAACACGGCTGCAAGACTCATACATGGCACCTCCCAGTACACCCACATCACTTCAATCCTTCAACAGCTGCACTGGCTACCAATTGAATCAAGCATCAAATCCAAAGTCATCAGCACTTTCAAAATCATAAATAATCAATCTGCTGCCTGCCTCCAAACACTAATAAAAACACCCAAAAATAATAGACCTACTAGACGCACTGACCATCAAAATCACAAAAAACCAAAGGATATGCAACAGAATCTTCGCCCTATGCCCTGACCATCTGGAATGCTACACCACCCCACCTATGAGGAACTGAAACCATGAGAGAATTCCACAAAAATCTAAAGACTATTTCTGGAATTTTATGGAGCAGACCATCACTAACCCATCACATCCAGCTAACACACAAACGCTATTCCCACTTCAGCATGCTGTACATAGTTATCCTGCAACTACACACCCCCTTCCCCACCCCCACCCAACCACTGTTCAATGTAAAGAGCACAACGGTTACAATTTCCTGTTTCACTCACATGTTTATATGTAAACCACCTTGTCTTGTATAAAGGCAGTATATAACCACTGTTTAATAAAATAATAATAAATAAATTATAATGCCTGTGTCATTCCATGATGCGACCGCACCTTGAATATTGTGTGCAATTCGGATCTTAAAAAGGATATAGTGGAATGACAAAAGGTACAGAGAAGAATCACCAAAATGGTAAAGGGGATGAAAGGATACCCCTATGAGGAGAAGCTTAAAAGGTTAGGATTTTTCAACTTGGAAGAGAGACAGCTCAGGGGAGATATGATAGAGGTATATAAATTAATGAATAGAATGGAATGGAATGGATAAATGCAGATCGGTTTTTTATGTCATCAAAAAATAGAAAGACTAGGGGGCACTCAATGAAGCTACAATGTAACCCATTTGAGACTAATAAGAGAAAATATTTTTTCACTCAATGCATAATCAAACTCTGGAATTCATTACCAGAGGATGTAGTGAAGGCTGTTATGTAGCTGGGTTTAAAAAAGATATGGACAAGTTTCTGGAGGAAAGGTCCATGAACCATTAAGAGGAGCAGGAAATCCACTGCTTGCCCCGGGACAAGCACTGTGGAACCTGTGTGCCTTTTTGGGAACCTGCCAGGTACTTGTGACCTGGATTGCCCACTGTTGGAAACAGAATACTGGGCTTAATGGACCTTGGTCTGACCCAGTAGGGCATTTCTTATGTTCTTATAGATCTTGAATGATTTTCAGAAGGCTATGTTCATGAGGAGCTAGCTAAACTAAAAGTAGACAAAGCAATGGGGCCCGAAGGAATATATCCGACAATGCTGAAGGAAATTAGGGAAGTTCTAGCCGCTCCACTGTGACATTTTCAGTGCTTCTTTAGAGTCATTAAAAACAGGCGAAAGGTGCATGTGGTCTCTTTACACAAAAGTGGAACTAAGTATGAGGTAGGGAACTACAGGCTGGTAAACTAATGGAAAGGCTGCTAAACAAAAGCTAGTGAGGTTTATGGAATCCGATGGATTGCAGGATTCAAGGCAGCACGGTTTTATGAGAGGCAGGTCCTGTCAGACAAATCTGATTGATTTCGTTGAATGAGTGAATAGAAAGTTGGACCGAGGGAGAGCCCTAAATGTGGTGTATTTAGATTTCAGTAAAGCCTTTGAAACCACTCCACACAGGGGACATACATAAATTGAGCTTCCTACAAATTTACCCTAAAGTGACTGAGTTAGAAATTGGTTGAGTGGGAAGCAATAAAGTGTACAGGTAAATGGAGCTTACTCTGAGAAGGATATTAGCAGTGGTGTGCCATAAGGATCTTAACATTTTTGTAAGTAATATTGTGGAAGGGTTATTGGGTAAGGTTTACATCTTTTCAGAAGATACCAAAATCTTAATAGAGTAGACACTGTGATAAGGAAGCTTATCATAGTTCAGGAAGGAGCTATAATAGAGGTGAATTGGCTCTGAACAAGCAACCTGTCTTAGCTGGTAGAAATACTAAAACAGAATGTTTTCATAAAAGACTACCAGTCCCAGAATGCACCAGGTTTCAAACAGCCTCTAGAAGAGCTGAAGTGGGGAAACATGTGTTCAATCAGGAGAGCTATGAGGTAATCCCCAATCACTCATCTCCAAGGGCAGGGCTTGATTCAACACAGCTGAGCTGTGCTAGGGTGGAGTATCCCTCTAAACAAGTTAAAAGAAAAACATATTCTACACAGAATCAGATGGAGTTGAGGATCAGGAAGCAGCAGCAGCCACAACGTGGAAGAAAGAAGAGAAAAACATTTTGGAGGTCTAAAGAAGGAGCCCATAGCAATACGTGTGTTGGGAGTCATTCCAAAGGCAAGCATACTCCAATGGACTGGAGGAAGCCAGAGGAGTGGGGTTACAGAGCCAGGAATCCCCAGACGGCACCTTTGAGGGAGACGGCTACATTTGGAAGGGGCCCTAAGACCAGTGCAAGAAGGTATGTGAAGAGAGACCCAGTGTCCAGGGATATGGATTGGAAGGCTGGACATAAAAGCTAGATTACTTACTGGCCAGGATATCTGGAGAGGAAACCTAACAACAAAGGAAGCTCAGGTATGAACACTGATCTATGCCCTAGCTCTTCACTTGGAAGAGAGCAGGGAAACAAGTATTGTCCTGAGAGTGCTCCATTAAGGAATTCCTCTGAACCAGACCATGATATTGATTCTATGATAGTTGAAGAAGAAGGAGATATTTTAAATGACCAGAATGAATACATGGATTGCTCTCTGAATAAGCTACTGTGGTAAAATACTTTCAGAAATACAACAACCATCAAAAGGGAACTATAACTTGTTCTTTTATCTACCCAGAAAAGTTTACAAGAAAGCTTTAGGGTAGGATTTGAGCCACGTAGAGAAAGTGAACCAGCAAAGTGGTTTGCAGCTCGCTAATGATTGGTAATTAAGCCATGCACAGTTGCACGTGAGCTCTGAAAGGAAACTACTGTTTGTGTGTGAAAATAGAAGAAAGTTATCCTTGAAAAAGAACAAATTTTGGTTACTTTTGGGTTTTGTTTTTGCTTTTGGAGCACTGCTAAAAGGTATTAGCAAGAGCCCTCAGAAAGACCTTTTCTGTTTCCCATCAAGGTCTTTATTGTTTGATTGATTGCTTAAGAAGCTCAGATGCTTATATCATTATTTGTTTTTCTAAGTACAATACTGAAGCAAGTTGTCCTTTTGTGTTACCAAGTAAATCTGTGTGGGAGAATTAACCCCATAAATAAAATATATTTTTCTTTGCTTACACTCGAGCAACACAACTCATTTTGTGAACGGCTGATTCTGGTTTGAATGTACTACATTCCCCACAATCCTTTGCAAGTCATAATAGGATTTTGCCTTTGCCAAGACTGTGGACATTCACGCCCAGCGCCCCCGTTTACAACACCCAGGAAGGTGTAGATAACATGAGGTAGGATTCAGTGAAGCTTGAAGAATTGTCAAGAATTTAGCAGCTATGATTTAATGCTAAAAAAATGCAGGGTAATGCATTTGGGCAGCAAAACTTCAAGAGAGCGATACAGTATAGGGGGTGAGGTGCTTCTGTCCACAAAAGAAGAGCAGGACCTAGGGGTGATGGTTTCTGATGATCTTAAGGTGGCTAAACAGGTAGAAAAGGTGACAGCAAAAGCCAGAAGGATGGTTGAGTACAAAAGGGGAGGAATGGCCAGCAGAAAAATAGAAGTGATATAGTACTTCTGTATAGATCTTTGGTGAGACCTAATTTAGAGTACTTTTATTTAATGGGTTTTTTATACCATTTTATCATTTTAGTCAAAGTGGTTTACAATGTAACTTAAGTTTGGTAATGTACATTAAACAGGGAGATTGATAACTTAGATTCTTCTGAGGTAATGGAGGGTTAAGTGACTTGTCCAAGGCGACAAGGAATGCTGGGGGGAATCAAACCCTAGTTTCTTGATTTCCAAGTGCACTAGGCTACTCCTCCACTCCACATAGTATTGTGTTGAAGACTCATTTTATAATTTAGGGCTTGTGGTAAGGAAGCTTATCATAGCTCAGGAAGGGGCTATAGAAAAGGTGAAGTGTCTCTGAACAAGCAACCTGTCAGTGCTGGTAGAAATGAGAATACAGAATTTTGCCATAAAAGACTACCAGTCCCAGAATGCACCAGGTTTCCAACAGCCATGAGAGGAGCTGAAGTGAGAAAACGTGTGTTCAATCAAAAGGGCTATGAGGTAATCCCCAAGCACTCATTGCAAAGGGCAGGGCTTGATTCTGCACAGCTGTGCTGTGCTAGGATGGAACACTCATCTCAAAGGGCAAGGCCTGATTCAGCACAGCTGTGCTGTATTAGGGGGGAGCACTCATCTAAGCAGAATAAGAGTAGAGTTTATTCTACAGATGAGCATCTTCATGATCACCTTGGATATACAGAGAAGGATCATCAGTTTCATCTTAAGGATCATCAGAAGCAGAAGCCAAACCGGACGGACAGAGAGGGAAAGAGACCCTCTGGAAGAAAGAGGAGAAAAGCCTTTGAGAGGTCTAGAAGAGTCCAAAGCAGTACGTATACTGGGAGGCATTTCAAGGGCCAGCATACACCATTGGACTGGAGAAAGCCAGAGGAATGGTGCTGCAGAGCTAGGAATCACCAGACGCTACCTGTGAGGGAGACGGCTGCACGTGGAAGGGACCCTAAGACCTATGCCAGAAGGTATGTGAAGAGAGATCCATTGTCCAGGGATCTGGATTGGAAGGCTGGACATAAGAACTGGACTACATACTGGGTAGGCTATATAGAGAGGAACTCTAGCAGCAATGGAAGCTCAGGTATGAACACTGATCTATGCCCTAGCTATAACCTTGAAAGACAGCAGGGAAACAAGTATTCTCCTGAAAATGCTACATTGAGAGATTCATCTGTGCCAATCCATGATATTGAACCCATGCTTGTTGAACAAGGGGGAATAATAGCAGATGAGGATCCTGTTTATATGGACTGCTCTCTATCTAAACTCCGTTGGTAACTTTCTGTTATAAAGTACAGCAACCATCACAAAGAAATACAAATTTGTTCTTTAATCTACTCAGAAAAGCTCCTGAAGCAGGATTTGACCCACACAGTGGAAGGCAAGCCAGCTAAGGGGTTTCAGCTGGTGACTGCTAGCAATTAAGCCTTACCTAATTGCTTGTGAGCTAGGAGAGAATCACTTCTGTATTTATGTGGGAAGTAATCAGAAGTTAACCTGAAAAGAACAGTTTGTTTCTTGCTTTGCAGCTTTTCATTTGTTGTTTTCCTGATTTTAACTTTGTTTATTCCAAGTTAACACTGAAAGCAAGTAACCTAATTTATGCGCTACCAAGCATATCTGTGTTGGGAGAAATAACCCCATAAATAAATATCTTATTGGCTTTACCCAAGAGCACAACTAAATTATTGTCAGCAGCTGTGTCTGGTTTGAATGAACTACATTGCCCACAATACCTTGCAAATCATATAGATATATGCACTTGTCAAGACTGTGAAGATTCTCACCCAGGCAGCCGTCTGACAAATGGCGTAGTTTTTCGGATTGCTTTTGCACAAAAGGGATTTACTTGCTGAGGATTACAACTAAAGTTCAAGTTTAAAGCTGGAAAAGAAAAGATTTTCCCTCAACTGCACTTTGGAGGAGAAGAGGTTGTTCCAGGAAGCTGTCCCAGGAGGAAAAGACCCTGTGCAGAGCTGGATTCATCACTGAGACAAGGTAATAAGTACCTGGGCATGTCTAGTGGTGGATGGGAGTAAGGCACAGGGGTAATTGAAAAAAAAAAAAAGTGTAGAAAAAACACCTGTTTGGAAGGTGGTGCACTGTGTTTTTTTTCTTTGTATTTCTTGCAGGAATCAAGATGGATTCAAGGGAACTAGCTGAGTGGATGGCAGCCCAGTTCAGCAGGCAGCAGGAGCTAGCACAGCAGGCTCAGGACACTGCTATGAGAGCCTTAATGGACCAGCAGAGGCCAGTGCTTGATCTGGTGCAAGCCCTAGTTGAGCTGAAGAACCAAAGTGGAACAGATGCAAGACCAGCAGTAAACACTGGTACACCACATGTGGACAGTGTGGGACTCAATCAAGGGATTGGGGCATTTAGTTTTGGGAAGCTAACTCCAGATGATAATGTTGATGATTTTCTAGAGTCTTTTGAAAGAGTGGCACAAGCTTTAGCATGGCCAGAGACCCAGTGGGCAGTAAGGCTGGCAGCCTCATTAAGTGGAGAGGCGCTTGCAGCTTACAGAGCAATGCCAGCAGCCCAGGCTTTGAATTACAAGGATGTAAAGGCTGCTATTAGAGATCGCCTAGGGTTGTCTATTTCAGAGTATAGGCGAATGTTTAGAGCTACTACATTGAGAGTGGCTGAAACACCCAGGGCTCTGAGTCAGAGAATCAGAGGTTTAGCTGTAAAATGGTTGGAGCCTGAGCAAAAGACAGTAGAAATGTTATTAGATATTATAATGCTTGAACAATTTATGTCTGGGGTGCCTAAAGATATGCACACTTTCCTTATACAGCAAAATTGCCAAAATCTTGGAGAGGCAGCCATGCTAGCAGAGAGATTCTTGGGAGCCACGCAGGCTTGCCATAGAATGGGTGGCCCTCTGAAGATAGGTGCTGAGGCAAGATGTGCTGTATCAGAAAAGAAAATAGTTAAAAATATTTCTGAAAATAAATGTACTGTGCCAAACCAGATGACACAGGGGAGTGAAAAGAAATGTTTCAAGTGTGGAAAATGGGGACACTTAGAAAAAGGATGCCAGTCACACATTAGCTTAATGGGTGTGGAGTTAGAACAGCCCAAGGAAGGATTTCTTTTGATGGTTGATGTGCAAGGAATTACCATAAATGCTTTGTTAGACTCTGGGGCAGACCAGAGTATGATGTCAGAAAGGCTTTGGCAGAGAATAGAGGCCCAAGAAGGATTTGTGCCTAGAACCCCTGAAAGCCAAGTTCACATCGGGTGCATTCATGGTGCTGCAACATCACATCCCACCTATAGGCTAAAGGTTAAGTGCCTGGGGGAACAAGAGGAAGTCCTGGTAGCAGTGGTGCCTAGGCTACCCTTTGATTTGGTTCTAGGAAGAGACTGGCCAAGATTTAAGCAGGGTCTAGTGGAAGGGCTAGGAAAGAAGGAGGGAGAAGGAATAATGGAAATAGCTCCCGGGCCTTTCTTTGGAAGTCCTCAGTCCCTAGCTAAAAAGATGGTTAAGCTTCCAGAAGGCCAAAATATGGGTAATAAGAGGGGCTTTGTATCCACCCGCTCGCAGGCTAAGATAGAGAGCCAGCAGAACGAGGAGGGGGAGCAGGCAGAGTTATTAGGAGACTTACCCTCTCATGATGATTTAATAACCCCATCATCTGGTAAAGTAAGAAAGTTGAAAGCACAAAAGCGGCGTGAGAGACTTTGCAGAGCACAGGGTAGGGCTGAGATGTTAGCTGGTCAAAGTTTACCCTGGGTGCCAGCTGAGTTAGTGGCAAGGTTTCCTAACTTTCCACAAGAGCAGCGAGCTGATCAAGCTCTCACCCGAGCTTTTAAGTATGCTCAGGAGGTCAGGGAGGAATTGCCCAGATTCAGACTAGATAATGAAATATTATATAGAGAGAGTCAGGACCCCAGAAATGGGACCATACGTAAACAATTGGTGGTACCCACAACTTTCAAAGGGCTAGTACTTAGATTAGCACATGATCATCCAGTGGGAGGTCATAAAGGGATGCAAGGAACGCTGGATCAAATACTTAAGAGTTTTTACTGGCCAGGTATTTTCAAAGAAACTGCCCAGTTTTGTGCTGCATGTCCAGCGTGTCAGCGAGTTACAGCGGCTCACCCACCGGTGGTGCCATTGATTCCCATGCCAATTATCACAGACCCAATTGGTCGCATTGCCATGGATATTGTAGGCCCATTAGTCAAAACGCCCCGAGGTTTCCAATACATCCTAGTTATGTAGATCAGGCAACAAGGTTTCCCTGGGCCATACCATTGAGGAATGTTTCTGCAAAAACAATAGCTTTAGAACTAGTAAAATTGTTTTGTGAAGTGGGATTCCCAAGAGAGGTGTTGACTGACCGAGGGTCCAATTTTGTATCCAAATATTTGGCCCAGGTCTGGGATGCCTTTGGCATTCATCACGTAAAAACCTCAGCCTACCATCCACAATCAAACGGTTTGGTGGAGAGATTCAACCAAACTCTCAAACAAATGTTGAGAAGGGGGTTAGCAGGAGAGGTAAAAGAATGGGATATGTTATTGCCTTTTGCCTTGTATGCCTGCAGGGAAAGAATTCAGGTGTCCCTAGGTGTAACCCCATATGAATTGATGTATGGTAGGGCTCCACGGGGTTTGTTAGACATTTTGAGGGAACAATGGATTGATCCTGAACCAGGAAGTCAGGAGGTGCCACTGTTTCTACGTGACTTGAGAGCACGTTTGAAAAGGACGTCGCAGGTTGCTGAGAGGAACCTGCAGGACAGTCAAGTGTGCCAGAAAGGGTGGTATGATAGGAAGGCCAAAAGCCGCCAATAAAGCATTGGTGAAAAGGTTTTGGTTCAAGTAGCAGGTACAGCTCCAAAATTTGAAGTACAGTGGAAAGGGCCATGGAAGGTTGTTAAACAAGTGAGCCCAGTATCTTATGTGGTAGAAAATGCAAGAGGGCATAGGCAGACCTACCATATTAATGTACTTAAGTCTTGGAAGGAGAGGCCTGTAAATAATAATGTCCCTGAAGCCAGTCAGGAAGTAAGTGAGCTTCAAAATGATAACACTCTCGTAGGTATTACGGACTGTAGGAAAGAAGTTTCACCAGTTAAACCAGTCCGTAATAACTTAAGCAGGGGGGTATGTGATAAGGAAGCTTATCATAGCTCAGGAAGGGGCTATAGAAAAGGTGAAGTGTCTCTGAACAAGCAACCTGTCAGTGCTGGTAGAAATGAGAAAACAGAATTTTGCCATAAAAGACTACCAGTCCCAGAATGCACCAGGTTTCCAACAGCCATGAGAGGAGCTGAAGTGAGAAAACGTGTGTTCAATCAAAAGGGCTATGAGGTAATCCCCAAGCACTCATTGCAAATGGCAGGGCTTGATTCAGCACAGCTGCGCTGTGCTAGGATGGAACACTCATCTCAAAGGGCAAGGCCTGATTCAGCACAGCTGCGCTGTATTAGGGGGGAGCACTCATCTAAGCAGAATAAGAGTAGAGTTTATTCTACAGATGAGCATCTTCATGATCACCTTGGATATACAGAGAAGGATCATCAGTTTCATCTGAAGGATCATCAGAAGCAGAAGCCAAACCGGACGGACAGAGAGGGAAAGAGACCCTCTGGAAGAAAGAGGAGAAAAGCCTTTGAGAGGTCTAGAAGAGTCCAAAGCAGTACGTATACTGGGAGGCATTTCAAGGGCCAGCATACACCATTGGACTGGAGAAAGCCAGAGGAATGGTGCTGCAGAGCTAGGAATCACCAGACGCTACCTGTGAGGGAGACGGCTGCACGTGGAAGGGACCCTAAGACCTATGCCAGAAGGTATGTGAAGAGAGATCCAGTGTCCAGGGATCTGGATTGGAAGGCTGGACATAAGAACTGGACTACATACTGGCCAGGCTATATAGAGAGGAACTCTAGCAGCAATGGAAGCTCAGGTATGAACACTGATCTATGCCCTAGCTATAACCTTGAAAGACAGCAGGGAAACAAGTATTCTCCTGAAAATGCTCCATTGAGAGATTCATCTGTGCCAATCCACGATATTGAACCCATGCTTGTTGAACAAGGGGGAATAATAGCAGATGAGGATCCTGTTTATATGGACTGCTCTCTATCTAAACTCCGTTGGTAACGTTCTGTTATAAAGTACAGCAACCATCACAAAGAAATACAAATTTGTTCTTTAATCTACTCAGAAAAGCTCCTGAAGCAGGATTTGACCCACACAGTGGAAGGCAAGCCAGCTAAGGGGTTTCAGCTGGTGACTGCTAGCAATTAAGCTTACCTAATTGCTTGTGAGCTAGGAGAGAATCACTTCTGTATTTATGTGGGAAGTAATCAGAAGTTAACCTGAAAAGAACAGTTTGTTTCTTGCTTTGTAGCTTTTCATTTGTTGTTTTCCTGATTTTAACTTTGTTTTTCCAAGTTAACACTGAAAGCAAGTAACCTAATTTATGTGCTACCAAGCATATCTGTGTTGGGAGAAATAACCCCATAAATAAATATCTTATTGGCTTTACCCAAGAGCACAACTAAATTATTGTCAGCAGCTGTGTCTGGTGTGAATGAACTACATTGCCCACAATACCTTGCAAATCATATAGATATATGCACTTGTCAAGACTGTGAAGATTCTCACCCAGGCAGCCGTCTGACAGGCTTCAAGTAGGCACTATTTTATATAGAAACATAAGCATTCAAATTATATTTGATAATCTATTTATTTATTTAGCTATGTTTCTATACCACTGTATCTGAGAGTCACAGCGGTTTACACCAAACATAGCTCAATGGGGCTTTACAAAGAACTGAAAACAACAAGTGAATAATGTACAGTGTGGATAGAACAGGGTTATTAGCTTATTAACTTAACATGAACGAAGATTAACTTGAACAAGGCATTAACTTGAGGGGTTGAGGCTTGAGGAGGGAGGGGGAGAAGGGATGAGAGGAGACTGTTTTCAGTTGTAGGTGGTGAAGGGGAGGGGTGGTTTGGTGTGATCATTGGGTGGTGATCAGGTATCATCAGAAAAGCTTTCCAGGAAAACATAGTTACTCACCTGTAACATGTGTTCTCCGGAGACAGCAGGAATCAATCCTCACATATTGGTGAGGTCGGCACTGACAGAGCCCACGCGGAAGGGTCCATAAACCATTATTAAAAGAAACCCGGGATATCCACTGCTTGACCCAATATAAGCATTGTGGAACTTGTGTCTTTCGGGGAAACTGCTAGGTACCGGGGAAAATGGTAGAAACCATCATAAAGAACAAAGTTTGTCAGACGGCTGCCTAGGGTGAGAACTTACACAATCTTGACGATGCATATATTCCTATGATTCTTGCAAGGTATTGTGGGTATTGTAGTTCATTCACTCCCAAACACAGCTGATGACAATAATTTGAGTTGTGAAACCAAGTGGTAAGATCAATAAAATACTTCTTTTATTGATGGGGTTTAATTCACCCAGCACATGTATGCTTGATAGCACTATAAATGAGGTTACTTGCTTGCAGTGTTTAAAATGGATAACAAAAAGTCACAAAGTAAACCAGAAAACAACCTTCAGCTTGTCAGGCAATTAGCTAATGTTTTCTTAGCAAATAATTACCAAATACAAAGGCACAACGAAAAGAATAAACTTTGCTGGTTAGGTTAACGTCTGCTTATTTTCCATGCTAATCTCAGCAGTGATTCTCCCTTGCTCACACACACAATCAGGTGCAGCCCTAATTACTATCCATGGACCAGCTGAAAGCCTTTAGCTGGCTGGCTGCTACTGTGTGAGCCCAAATCCTGCTTTAAGAGCTGTTTGCAGTGGAAATAAAGAACAAAGTTAGGTTTCTTTGTGATGGCTGATGTGTTTGCTCATAGAAAACTAGCAATAGCATTTAGATAAAGAACAGTCCATGTAAATAGTTTCATCTGCTGTATTTCCCCCTGCATCAACAATCATAGGGTCAATATCATACATTGGCACAGATGAGTCTTTCATTAAGGCACTATCATGAGAATGCTTATTCCCTTGCTGCCATTCTCTATTATAGATAGGGTCTGGATCAGTGTTCATACCTGAGCCTCTCCTGCTATCATTATTCCTCTCTGTATAGCCTGGCCAATATGTAATCCAATTCTGATGTCCAGCCTTCCAATCTTGATCCCTGGACACTGGATCTTCTCTCACATACCTTCTGGCCTTGGTCTGAAAGTCCCTTCCACATGCAGTCTTCTTTCTTCCAGGTAGCCACTGGTGATTCCTATCTCTGCCACTCCATTCCTCTGGCTGAATCCAGTCCAATGGACTCTGCTGGCTTTTGGAATACCTCCCAGTATGAGTACTGCCTTGGAATCTCCCAGACCTTCCAATGGCCTTTCTTCTCTTCCTTCCAGAGAGTTTCCTTCTCTCTCTATCTGCTTGGCTTGGCTTCTGTTTCTCCAGGTGATACTGGTGCTTGTAGCCGTTGCTGTCTCTGTCTCTGTATCTCTTTCTGAAGCTGGGCTGGAGCTTGTAGCCCTTGCTGAAGCTCTCCCTGAAGCTGTTATCTGAAGAATAATCTCTATTCTTATTCTTTCCTAATGTGTGCTGCTCCCTAACACAGCGCAGCTGTCTTGAATCAGGCCCTGCCCTTTGAGATGAGTGCTTAGGGATTACCTCATAGCTCTCTTGATTGCACACACATTTCCTCACTTCAGCCCCTCTCATGGCTGCTGGAAACCTGGTGCATTCTGGGACTGGTAGTCTTTTATAAGAAAACTCTGTTTTCTTGCTTCTACCAGAACTGACAGGTTGCTTGTTCAGAGTCACATCATCTTTTCTATAGCTCCTACCTGAGCTATGATAAGCTTCCTTATCACATACCCCCCTGCTTAAGTTATTACGGACTGGTTTTACTGGTGAAACTGCTTCTCTACAGTCCGTAATACCTACGAGAGTGTTATCTTCTTGAAGCTCACTTACTTCCTGACTGGGTTCAAGGTCATTATCTACAGGCCTCTCCTTCCAAGACTTAAGTACATTAATATGGTAGGTCTGCCTACGCACTCTGGCATTTTCTACCATATAAGACACTGGGCTTACTTGTTTAACAACCTCCCATGGCCCTTTCCACTGTACCTCAAATTTTGGAGCAGTTCCTGCTACTTGAATCAAAACCTTTTCACCAATGGTTAATTGGCGGCTTTTGGCCTTTCTATCATACCACCCTTTCTGGCGAACTTGACTGTCCTGCAGGTTCCTCTCAGCAACCTGCGACGTCCTTTTCAAACGTGCTCTCAAGTCACGTAGAAACAGTGGCACCTCCTGACTTCCTGGTTCAGGATCAATCCATTGTTCCCTCAAAATATCCAACAAACCCCGGGGAGCCCTACCATACATCAACTCATACGGAGTTACACCTAGGGACACTTGAATTCTTTCCCTGCAGGCATATAAGGCAAAGGGTAATAACATATCCCATTCTTTTACCTCTCCTGCTAACCCCCTTCTCAACATTTGTTTGAGAGTTTGGTTGAATCTCTCCACCAAACCATTTGATTGTGGATGGTAGGCTGAGGTTTTCACGTGATGAATGCCAAAGGCATCCCAGACCTGGGCCAAATATTTGGATACAAAATTGGACCCTCGGTCAGTCAACACCTCTCTTGGGAATCCCACTTCACAAAACAATTTTACTAGCTCTAAAGCTATTGTTTTTGCAGAAACATTCCTCAATGGTATGGCCCAGGGAAACCTTGTTGCCTGATCTACCATAACTAGGATGTACTGGAAACCTCGGGGCGTTTTAACTAATGGGCCTACAATATCCATGGCAATGCGACCAATTGGGTCTGTGATGATTGGCATGGGGATCAATGGCACCACCGGTGGGTGAGCCGCTGTAACTCGCTGACATGCTGGACATGCAGCACAAAACTGGGCAGTTTCTTTGAAGATACCTGGCCAGTAAAAACGCACAAGAATTTGATCCAGCGTTCCTTGCATACCTTTATGACCTCCCACTGGATGATCATGTGCTAGTCTAAGTACTAGCCCTTTGAAAGTTGTGGGTACCACCAATTGTTTACGAATGGCACCATTTCTGGGGTCCTGACTCTCTCTATATAATATGTCATTATCTAGTCTGAATCTGGGCAACTCCTCCCTGACCTCCTGAGCATACTTAAAAGCTCGGGTGAGAGCTTGATCAGCTCGTTGCTCTTGTGGAAAGTTAGGAAACTTTGCCACCAACTCAGCTGGCACCCAGGGTAAACTTTGACCAGCTAACATCTCAGCCCTACCCTGTGCTCTGCAAAGTCTCTCACGCCTCTTTTGTGCTTTCAACTTTCTTACTTTACCAGATGATGGGGTTATTAAATCATCATGAGAGGGTAAATCTCCTAATAACTCTGCCTGCTCCCCCTCCTCCTTCTGCTGGCTCTCTAACTTAGCCTGCGAGCGGGTGGATACAAGGCCCCTCTTATTACCCATAGTTTGGCCTTCTGGAAGCTTAACCATCTTTTTAGCTAGGGACTGAGGACTTCCAAAGAAAGGCCCGGGAGCTATTTCCATTATTAAACCTTCTCCCTCCTTCTTTCCTAGCCCTTTCACTAGTTCCTGCTTAAATCTTGGCCAGTCCTTTCCTAGGACCAAATCAAAGGGTAGCCTAGGCACCACTGCTAATAGGACTTCCTCTTGTTCCCCCAGGCACTTAACCTTAAACCTATAGGTGGGATATGATGTTGCAGCACCATGAACGCATCTGATGTGAACTTGGCTTTCAGGGGTTCTAGGCACAAATCTTTCTTGGGCCTCTATCCTCTTCCAAAGCCTTTTTGACATCATACTCTGGTCTGCCCCAGAGTCTAATAATGCATTTGTGGTAATTCCTTGCACATCAACCATCAAAAGAAATCCTTCCTTGGGCTGTTTTAAATCCAGACCCATTAAACTAGTGTGTGTCTGGCATCTCTTCTCTAAGTGTCCCACTTTTCCACACTTGAAACATTTCTTTCTATTCCACTGTGTCATCTGGTTTGATACAATACATTCATTTTCAGAAATATTCTTAATTATTCCTTTTTCTGATACAGCACATCTAGCCTCAGCATCCATCTTTAGAGGGCCACCCACTCTATGGCAAGCCTGCGTGGCTTCCAAGAATCTCTCTGCTAGCATGGTTGCCTCTCCAAGATTTTGGCAATTTTGCTGTATAAGAAAAACATTCAAATCTTTAGGTACCCCAAGCATAAATTGTTCCAGCATTATAACATCTAATAACATTTCTACTGTCTTTTGCTCAGGCTCCAACCATTTTACAGCTAAACTTCTGATTCTCTGACTCAGAGCCCTGGGTGTCTCACCCACTTTCAATGTAACAGCTCTAAACATTCGCCTATACTCTGAAATAGACAACCCTAGGCGATCTCTAATAGCTGCCTTTACATCCTTATAAATCAAAGCCTGGGCTGCTGGCATTTCTCTGTAAGCTGCTAGTGCCTCACCAGTTAATGAGGCTGCCAGCCTTACTGCCCACTGGGTCTCTGGCCATGCTAAAGCCTGTGCCACTCTTTCAAAAGACTCTAGAAAATCATCAACATTATCTTCTGGAGTTAATTTCCCAAAATTAAATGCCCCAATCCCTTGATTGAGTCCCACAGTGTCCATATGTGGTGTACCAGTACTAACTGCTGGTCTTGCATCTGTTCCACTTTGGCTCTGCAGCTGAACTAGAGCTTGCACCAGATCAAGCACTGGTTTCTGCTGTTCCATTAAGGCCTTCATAGCAGTGTCCTGGGCCTGCTGTGATAGCTCCTGCTGCTTGCTAAATTGGGCTGCCATCCACTGAGCCATCTCCGTCGGATCCATCTTGACCCCTGCAAGAAAAGAGAAAAAAAAAAACCAAAGAGCAGCACCTTCCAACCGGGTGTGTTTTTTTTTTTTTCAACTTTTTTTCAATTACCCCCCTGTGCTTACACACATCCACCACTAGACATGCCCAGGTACATATTACCTTGTCTCAGTGATGAATCCAGCTTTTCACAGGGTCTTTTCATCTGGGACAGCTTCCTGGAACAACCACTTTTCCTCCAAAGTGCAGACGAGGGAAAAAAATCTTCTTACAGCTTTAAACTTGACTTTTATTTGTAATCCACAACAAGTAAATCCTCTTGGTGCAAGAGCAATCCGAAAAACTACGCCATTTGTCAGACGGCTGCCTAGGGTGAGAACTTACACAATCTTGACGATGCATATATTCCTATGATTCTTGCAAGGTATTGTGGGTATTGTAGTTCATTCACTCCCAAACACAGCTGATGACAATAATTTGAGTTGTGAAACCAAGTGGTAAGATCAATAAAATACTTCTTTTATTGATGGGGTTTAATTCACCCAGCACATGTATGCTTGATAGCACTATAAATGAGGTTACTTGCTTGCAGTGTTTAAAATGGATAACAAAAAGTCACAAAGTAAACCAGAAAACAACCTTCAGCTTGTCAGGCAATTAGCTAATGTTTTCTTAGCAAATAATTACCAAATACAAAGGCACAACGAAAAGAATAAACTTTGCTGGTTAGGTTAACTTCTGCTTATTTTCCACGCTAATCTCAGCAGTGATTCTCCCTTGCTCACACACACAATCAGGTGCAGCCCTAATTACTATCCATGGACCAGCTGAAAGCCTTTAGCTGGCTGGCTGCTACTGTGTGAGCCCAAATCCTGCTTTAAGAGCTGTTTGCAGTGGAAATAAAGAACAAAGTTAGGTTTCTTTGTGATGGCTGATGTGTTTGCTCATAGAAAACTAGCAATAGCATTTAGATAAAGAACAGTCCATGTAAATAGTTTCATCTGCTGTATTTCCCCCTGCATCAACAATCATAGGGTCAATATCATACATTGGCACAGATGAGTCTTTCATTAAGGCACTATCATGAGAATGCTTATTCCCTTGCTGCCATTCTCTATTATAGATAGGGTCTGGATCAGTGTTCATACCTGAGCCTCTCCTGCTATCATTATTCCTCTCTGTATAGCCTGGCCAATATGTAATCCAATTCTGATGTCCAGCCTTCCAATCTTGATCCCTGGACACTGGATCTTCTCTCACATACCTTCTGGCCTTGGTCTGAAAGTCCCTTCCACATGCAGTCTTCTCTCTTCCAGGTAGCCACTGGTGATTCCTATCTCTGCCACTCCATTCCTCTGGCTGAATCCAGTCCAATGGACTCTGCTGGCTTTTGGAATACCTCCCAGTATGAGTACTGCCTTGGAATCTCCCAGACCTTCCAATGGCCTTTCTTCTCTTCCTTCCAGAGAGTTTCCTTCTCTCTCTATCTGCTTGGCTTGGCTTCTGTTTCTCCAGGTGATACTGGTGCTTGTAGCCGTTGCTGTCTCTGTCTCTGTATCTCTTTCTGAAGCTGGGCTGGAGCTTGTAGCCCTTGCTGAAGCTCTCCCTGAAGCTGTTATCTGAAGAATAATCTCTATTCTTATTCTTTCCTAATGTGTGCTGCTCCCTAACACAGCGCAGCTGTCTTGAATCAGGCCCTGCCCTTTGAGATGAGTGCTTAGGGATTACCTCATAGCTCTCTTGATTGCACACACATTTCCTCACTTCAGCCCCTCTCATGGCTGCTGGAAACCTGGTGCATTCTGGGACTGGTAGTCTTTTATAAGAAAACTCTGTTTTCTTGCTTCTACCAGAACTGACAGGTTGCTTGTTCAGAGTCACATCATCTTTTCTATAGCTCCTACCTGAGCTATGATAAGCTTCCTTATCACAAGTTACACAGCATGTAGATAGTCATGGCCTAATGGGAGACAGCCAACATGGCTTTAGACAAGGAAGATCTCGTCTTACTAATCTGTTATGTTTTTTTGAAGGTGTGAATAAACAGGTAGACAAAGGTGAGTCAGTTGATATAGTGTATCTGGACTTTCAGAAAGCCTTTGACAAGGTCCCTCATCAGAGACTTTTGGCAAAACTAAAAAGTCATGGGATAGGAGGCAGTGTACTATTGTGGATCGGGAACTGGTTAAAAGATAGAAAGCAGAGGGTAGGGCTAAATGGCCAATATTCCCAATGGAAAAAGGTGAATAGTGGAGTACCCCAGGGATCTGTACTGGGTCTGCTACTTTTTGACATATTCATAAATGACCTGGAAAAGGGAATAACTAGTGAGGTTATCAAATTTGTAGATGACACAAAACTGTTTAAAGTTGTTAAAACATTGAAGCTACAGGGTAAACTATTTAAGACTAATAAAAGAAAATATTTTTTCACTCAACGTGTAATCAAACTCTGGAATTTGTTACCGGAGGATGTAGTAAAGGCTGTTAGTGTAGGTGGGTTTAAAAAAGGTTTGGACAAGTTCCTGGAGGAAAGGTCCATAAACCATTATTAAGAAGGGACTCAGGATATCAATGCTTGAACCAATACAAGCACTGTGGAACCTGTGTCCCTTGGGGAAACTGCTAGGTACATATGACCTAGATTGGCCACTGCTGGAAACAGAATACTGGGCTTGATGGACCTTGGTCTGACCCAGTATGGCATATCTTATGTTCTTATGTAACCCAAGAGGACTGTGGAAAACTGCAGGAGGATCTGGATAAACTGGAAGACTGGGCATCCAAATGGCAGATGAAATTTAATGTGGACATGTGCAAAGTTATGCACCTAGGAAAGAACAACCCACACTATCATTACACAATGCAATCCACATTGGGAACCACCATTCAGGAAAAAGATTTAGGAGTCATCGTGGATAACATGTTAAAACCCTCTGCCTAGTGTGCAGCGGCAGCCAAGAGAGCAAATAGAATGCTAGGTATCATAAGGAAAGGAATGGAAAATAAAACAAAGGATATTATAATGCCTCTGTATCGTTCCATGGTATTGAATATTGAATATTGTGTGCAATTCTGGTCGCCGTATCTTAAAAAGGATATAGAGTTATTAGAAAAGGTACAGAGAAGAGCCGCCAAAATGGTAAAGGGGATGGAAGGCTACTCCTATGAAGAGAGGCTACAAAGGTTAGGGCTCTTCAACCTGGAAAAGAGACGGCTGAGGGGATATGATAGAGGTCTATAAATTAATGAATGGAGTGGAACAGGTAAACGTAGATTGATTGTTTACGCTATCAGAATATAGAAAGACTAGGGGATATGTAATGAAGCTACAGGGTAAACTATTTAAGACAAATAAGAAAAAATATTTTTTTCACTCAACGTGTAATCAAACTCTGGAATTTGGTACCGGAGGATGTAGTAAGAGCTGTTAGTGTAGCTGGGTTTAAAAAAGGTTTGGACAAGTTCCTGGAGGAAAGGTCCATAAACCATTATTAAAAAGGGACCCAGGATATCAATGCTTGACCCAATACAAGCATCGTGGAACCTGTGTCTTTTGGGTATACTGCTAGGTATGTATGACCTAGATTGGCCACTGTTGGAAACAGGATACTGGGCTTGATGGACCTTGGTCTGACCCAGTATGGCATATCTTATATTATTATGTTACTTGTGACCTAGACTGGCCACTGTTGGAAATAGGATACTGGGTTTGATGGACCTTGGTCTGACCCAGTATGGCATATCTTATGTTCTTACGTTCTTATGAAGTATCTCCCCAGCTTTCAAAGAAAGCTTTTGAGATATGCTCCACACATGCGTGGTCTACTTCCTGCCCAAGGGTGCCATCTTGCCTTAGTCTAATGACATAGTTAAGATGGCTAAAATAAAATACACTAAAGAAACACCTCCAAGGGGAGGAGGGAGGATTGTGAAGACTGATTCCTGCTGTCCCTGGAAAACATTCTTTACAGGTGAGTAACTGTGATTTCTCCAGGAACAAGCAGAAGTCAGTCCTCACATATGGGAATCCCCAGTTACAGGCTACCAAGAACCTGGAATGAAAAAAATGCCATGATGACCTGCAAAGGTGAGCCATGATCAGCAGCAGTTGAGTCCCTACTGAGAGACTCTTGCAAGACCCAAGTGTCTAGAGGAAAACTAGCACTTCGGTAGCCTGAACACAGAAGGGTCAGAGGGCAGATGTTGCCTACACCCTGAAGAGATTACGGAGTATGGCCTGGCCGAAGGTGCTGTCCCCATTGGGACTCCCTCTCCAGGCAGTAGTGAGCAGCAAAGGTGTGGGCAGATCAGGTGGCGGCCTGGCAAATTTCCGTCACAGGTACAGAAAGCAGATTTGCCTCTGAAGTAGCCATGGCCCTGACATGGTGCGCTTTAACCTTCTGGTCCAGTGAGATTCCTGCTTTCTCGTAGGCAAGGGTGAAGCAGTCCACCACTCAAGTGGACAGAGTTCACTTAGTCACTGCGAGCCCCAGGCGGCTGCGATCATAGGATACAAAAAGCTGTGGTGCTTTGTGGTGGCCCTGGGTCCATTGCAGGTAAAAGGACAGCGCCACCATTGTGGAGAATGGTGTCTGCCCTACCGGCGTGAAGCCTAAGAAGATGGTTGAGGTGGAATGGGGATACCACCTTTGGCAAAAACTTGGGGTGTATGCGGAGCAATACCCTGTTCTTGTAGAACCTCGTGTAGGGGGCTCTGCCACCAGAGCCTGGAGCTCACTGACTCTGTGAGCTGATGTGAGCATACTAGGAAGGCAACCTTCCAGGAAAGGTACCAGAGTTGTCAGTAACCAGAGGCTCAAATGGAGATTTAGTGAGCTGGGAGACCACCACATTGAGATCCCACTCCGCCACTGTGGGGTGGACAGGTAGTTTAGATAACATGAGGACCCGCAGGAATCGGGATACAAGGGGCTGAGACAAGAGGGGTTTCCCTCAACTGAATGGTGATTTTCTGCAATGGCGCTCAGGTGTACTCTGACCGAATTAGACTTCAGACTCGCCTGCAATAAGTGAGGCAGGTACTGGAGAACCATTTCTACTGAGCAGGAAAACTGGCTTGCCCATCTTTCTGCACATGCTGCCATCTGTCCGTCAGGTATGATGATTGGCATCATACCTGACGGACAGATGGCAGCATGTCCGTTCTGGACCCTCCATCTCCACACCCTTCCCTCAAGAGAAAGGTGTATCACAAGGCTCATCACTCTCAGCCCTATTGTTCAACGTGTACATGCAGCCCATTTGAAACAATCAGATCCTTCAACATTGACTGCCTAGTCTATGCTGATGACGTGCTGCTATACATGCCGATCTTGACTGAGAATCCAGACCTCTCTCCGCTGATCTCTTGCTTCGATGCCGTCATGGATTGGCTTCATACACAGAAGCTCAAAATAAACTTCAAGACAGAGGTCCTTTTCATCTCCAGGAACCCCGCATTCACCCCACCCCCCACACTAAAAGTACGTGACGCAGAACTCCTCAGCAAACCCACAATACATTACCTAGGGGTCATGCTGGACCAACAACTCAACATGAAGGCCCAGATAAGTAATATGGTAAAGGTGATTTACCACACAATCTGGATGCTCCACCACCTATGACAGCTGCTTGAGTCGGAAGACTTCCAGACAGTCTATCAAGCGCTAGTAATACCACACTTTGACTATGTCAATGTAATACTGCATGACCTCCTGAAAATCTCTTAACCCTCTACAACTTGCTATGAATGCAGCAGCCAAAATCCTTCACGGTGCATCAAGAAGAGATCATATCACCCCCGTTCTGAAACATCTGCACTAGCTGCCAGTACAGTGCAGGATATCCTTCAAGATTCTAACGATGACCTACAAAGCCATCAACAAGTGCTCCTCCTCCTCCCTTACTGATCTCATCCGAATCACCCCCCTCAACAGAGTAAGATCAGCTGCCATCAATACCCTTACACTCCCGAAGGTGATCACCAGATGCTCACAGGCCATGGGAAACAAAGCCTTCGCCTTCTATGCCCCCTCCTGTTGGAACGCCCTTCCACCGTCCATTAGAGCCATCAATGACCTCTCCCAGTTTAGAAAGGCACTGAAGCACCACCTGTTCCTCCAGTACTACACCGAACCAAACGACTTCTCCCAGCCTATCACACTCATGACCCAGGCCAGCACCTCCAGCACAACCCCTTACTCACCTCCAGCCCCTGCCTTCAATAGTCCCACCCAAACTCTCCCCCCTGTGTACAGCCGACCCCATCTGTAGACAATGAGGAACTGTTATCAGAGAGAATGTAAATATTGACGATATTAGCATGTAAACAATTCTGAGCAGCCCATAACAGCCTGCTACAGCCAAAAATGTATATTTAATTTAATTTAATTAACAGTTTCTTATATACCGCATCTTCCCAAGATCAAATGCGGTTTACATAGAACAAGGTAACATAACAGACAGGTGTCTGTTTTTACAGTGAACATCTTAGAACCATAACAACTATATTACAATAATAGAACAAGCAAGAACTATTTACAGGGAACAAAATAAGTAACAGATACAGTGTTGTATGTGACATTTAAGGATAATAAGCATATAGAGTTTCACACATCATTTGTCAATTCTAGTTTGGTTTATGGGGAAACTTACTTGGTATTATCCATTTTCTAGCAGGGGAGGTGTGTTTGGCAAAGATCCGTAGTATGATGTGAACAGGTGCGTTTTAAGTTTTTTGCGGAATTCTTTAATCTCTACAAGTGATCTTATTTCAACTGGAAGGGCATTCCATAGAGTGGGGGTAGCGTGTGAGAATGCCTTTTTGTTTGTTATCTTTCTGGATTTTATAAATTCTTTCGGAGTCCTTAATTTGTTTGTATGATCTCTCCTGTGTAAGTTATTAGTAGGTTGTTTAGTGATGAGGTTGGCTAGGGTGGGTGGTGCCATGTTGTTTAGAGTTTTGAAGGCAGTTGTAAGAGTTTTGTGTATTATTCGGCTTTGTATCGGAAGCCAGTGTAAGTTCTCCAGTATCGGAGTGATATGTTGAAATGGGGGGACCTTCATAATGGTCCTGGCCGCTGCATTTTGTGCAATTTGTAGTCTTCTCAAGTTTTGTTTTGTTGTGCCTAGGAGTATTAAGTTTGCAAAGTCGAAATGAGGCGTGATTATGGCTTGTATTATTTGCTGGAAATCTTGTAGGTGCATTAGAGGGCGTAGCTGCTTTAGGATTTTGAGTTTGAAGTATACTTTCTTCGTTGTATTTCTTATATGTGTTTCCATGTTGAGATGTGTGTCAAGTATTACACCTAGATATCGTACTTCCTTTTTTAGTTTGATTTCTTGGTTTTGCAGAGTGATGTGTGTAGGGGGTGAGTATGAGAGGTTTCTTGTTACAATTAGGGCTTCTGTTTTTGCATGATTGATGTAGAGGTTATTTTCATTTAGCCATGTAGTTAGTTCATTAAAACACTCAACGAGTAATTGAATTGGTATATTGGGGATTGTAAATGGAATGTACATCATTATATCGTCTGCATATAAGTGATAGTAAACGTTGAATTTTTTAAATATATTACAGACATGCTTTATGTAGATATTAAATAGGAGGGCTGATAGTGCTGATCCTTGAGGGAGACCTAGTTCCTGGTTGTATGTCTTGGATGTAAGGTTACCAATTTGTACTGTTTGTGTTCTATTGCTTAGATAAGAGGTGAACCAATTAAGTACAGTTGAATTTATTCCTATTTGTTTGAGTTTCTTAAGCATTAGAGAATGGCTTACGCTGTCAAATGCTGCAGAGATATCGATGAATAGGAGTAAAAATATAGTTACCATTTAACCCTGTATAAAGAACCTGTTTACTGTAAGTCCAGTAAGGCACTGCCGACACTAGACAAATGCGTTACTTGTAAACCGCACTGATCTCAAATAGCGCGGTATAAAAGAAACATAAATAAATAAATACACCACACTGAGAATCTGCGCCAATCGATGGTGTATGCTCTTCTTATGGAGGCCTTATGAGTGGCCAGAAGAATCTCTTCAATGTCCCGAGGGAGGTTGAATGGAGCTAACGCTACCCTTTCAGCAGTCAAGCTGTGAGTGAGGGAGACGCCAGATTGGGATGCAGGAGAGAGCCCTGCTCCTATGAGAGTAGCCCTGGAGCATGGCCCAGGGGAATCTGTGATGCTGCTGATAGGGAGAGGAGCAGTGGGAACCAGGGCTGCCTGGGCCACTGAGGGGCTATCAGCATTAGCGATGCTCTGTCGCGCTGGACCTTGAATAGTGTCTTGGCTACCAGCAGTGTTGGTGGGAAGGCATACATGAGAAATGCATCCATTGCCACACGGGACGGGTGCGCTAGCACAAGCAGAATTGGGTAACTGTGTTGTCTGGGCTGGCGAACAGGTCCATTGTTCTAATTGTAATAGCGGTATATCAAGCTTAATAAACATAAACATAAACATTGAGGGGATGCCACAGAGATGGAACAGCCGTGAGGCTACCACTGGATCCAGGCACCACTCATGTGGCTGGAGGACCCTGCTCAATTTGTCTGCCAGGGCATTGTCCTGGCTCGACCCTTGGTGACAAGGCCAGGCCAAAGGGCAGCACCCTATATTGGTAGTGCCATCCTCCCACCACAAACTGGAGGTATTTTCTATGGCTGGGATGAATTAGCATAGGCATCTTTAGGTCTAAGGGCATAGTCAAGCTCCCTGCTGGAGGAATGGCAGTAGTATCTTAAGGGAGAACATCTTGAACGTCTCTCTGACCAGAAATCCATTGAGCTCTCGCAGGTCCAGGATGGGTCTGAGGCCCCCCCATCCTCTTGGGGATGAGGAAGTATCTGGACTAGAAGCCTGTACCACTCCTGCCCCGACTCCTCAGACTAACACCTGGGACTGCAGGTCCTGGGGTGGGATTTCTCCTTCTTCCCAGATCCATCCTCTAAGGTGGTCTTTGAGGATTTCTTCTTGTGCTCCACCTCCAGGGATTTATCCTTGGAGGAACCGCAACCACAGGACTCCAAGGAGGCTCTGGCTTCGTGGGGCACCGAGATATTGGAGGGGGCCCTGGAGCATGGTGTCACTGTAGACTGTGGAGTGGAGTCAGACTTCTGGAAGAAACTTATCTGCTGCTGAAGGCAGCACTTCAAAGCCTTTAAGGTCATGGTTCTGCAGTGCTCACAGTCAGAGTCATTGTGCTCCAGGCCAAGACATCGGAGGCAGCAATCATGTGAGTCGGTGAGTGATATCATTTTGTCACACTGGTTACACTTTTTGAAAACACTGGAGGCCATCAGAATAAGGGAGTACCCAGCTCCCAGAAGGGATCTGAGGTCTTCAAGTGGAAAAGGGTACAAATGCCAGTCAAGGAGCACCTCGATGAAAAAATGAAAAGGAAAGGAAAAAACTAATGGACAAACCCAAGGAGTGACGCCGAGGCGAGCTGGCTCAGGGCAGAATCTGCACGCAAACAGAGAAATACAACAATAAAAATCAGACTTTTTCTGGGGAAACTGGACAATGTCCTATGGGCTCTGCGGTAAAAAGGAGACTGAGGCAGAATGGCACCCTTGGGTGGGAAGTGGAGCATGCATGCATGGTAGCATTCCCAAAGGCTTTCTATGAAAGCTGGGGAGATGCTTACGCGCAGGCTCTGTTGGTGCCAACATGACCTTTATGTGAGGACTAATTTCCTGCTTGTTCCCGGAAAATGTGAGGTTTCTGCGGAATGTCATTAGGTCATCTATGGTATGTAAGTTATGTAGGAGGGAATTCCAAAATGTAGGGGCATATAAGTAGGTCCTTTTTGATGTGGAGTGGCTGGTTTTTATATTGCTTGCTGTTATGAATAGTGTACTCAGAGTTTATTTTCTTGATCTGTTAGGTAATTTTTATAGAAGTGATTGTAGGCAAACGGAAAAGAGGTCTTGATTGGTTTTAAAGCGTTGTATTTGATTCACTCCTTGATCGGTAACCAGTGAAGTTGTTTGTAGAGTGGGGATATGTGGGGATTCATGCATACATATGCCCAAACAGGCGGGATAAAAGGCAAAAAAGTGGCAGACTGGACAGGCCTCACCATTTTTATTTACCATTTTACCAGGGCCAGCCCAACTGTCGGGTAAATTAGGGGGTCGCCTAGGGTGGCAGCTACCTGGGGGCAGAAGAGAGCAGGGCATTCAGCAAGGGGGGAGCGTAGGCTTAAGACTTGCCTAAAGTGCCAAAACCTTGAAGCAACATTGGAACTGGTCCTGAATTTCTCTCTCTCGAAGCTTCTGAAAATGGTTTAAAATGTATCTTGTGCACAGCATAAAAGTTCAGTTCTGTTAACGTCCATCTGGCCTGGTAGGGATGTGGTAGTTTGCATATTAGAACGTAGCAATCAGTTTCAGTAAAATCATTATACATCTTTCACTGCATGTTTTCTAGATTATTTCCTCTGCAACTTCTTGGGCTCTTTTTATGACCTGATTTTTCCTATCCAAACACAGAAAAGGGGCCTCAAGGGATTATTTTATAGGGACTGAATGTATACAAAATTCAGTGAGCAAATGTCTGAGTTGTGGAGCTGATTATGTGCCCAAAAAGGCCTTTTTATGGCTTTAAATAAACAAGTGTCTCTATGAAGAACAGTTAGAGCAATGACATAACCAACCTTGGCGCTAGAAACGTGTATCCGGTTTCAGCAAACTGATCAAGCTTCAGCGTTTCTGTGTCTGCAGAAATAAAGAAATAGATCATTAGCTAAGCAGTTTACGTCTATAACCAAATTCATTCTGCTTTAACAAAACTACCAAAAATAAATGTAAAAAAACAAACGTAAGTTTTAGTTTTAGTTTGAATTTACACATAATAATGCGCCAATGTACAATATACTGAGTGGAGCAGTAGCCAACTACTACTACTATTAATCATTTATATAGGGCTACAAGGCATACACAGTGCTGCACAAAAATATATTGAAGATGGGCTCTGCTCTGTAGAGCTTACAGTCTAATCAAGACAGACAGTACAGTATAACAGAAACAAGGGGTTCAAATAGGAAAAGGACACAAAGAAGAACAAGGGAATTCGGATCCAAATGCAGCCTCAAAGAGGTGAGCTTTTAGCATGGATTTGAGAAAAGGGAGAGATGAGACCTGACATATAGATTCAGGAAGTTTGTTCCAGGTATAAGGAGCAGCAAGGTGAAAAGACTGAAGTTGGCAGTGGAAGAAAAGGTCAAAGAGAGGAGAAAGCCAATACAACAGTGGAGTTCACAAGGAGGGGTGTAGGGAGAAAAGAGAGGAAAGGTATTGAGGGGCAGTAGAGTGAATGCATTTAGAGGTCAGAAGGAGAAGTCTGAGATTTAGATACGGCAATGGAAGGGGAGCCAATGAAGTGCTTTGAGAACAGGGGTTATATCAGTATCGGGGCTAGTGGAAGATTAGCTGCACAGTAGTTTTGAACAGATTGAAGAGAAGAGAGATGACTCTGAAGGAGACCTGCAAAGAGGAGGTTGCAGTAGTCAAGACGGGAGGTGACCAAGAGTGAATAAGAGTTTTAGTAGTGTGTTCCAGAGAGGAAGGGGCAAATTTTGTTAATGTTATAGAAAAAGATATGACAGGTTTTAGCTATCTGTTAGATATATATGGAGGAGGAAAGGGAGGGGTCAAAAATGACCCACGGTTGCGGGCTGAGGAAACAGGAAGCAGAAGAGTGTTATCAATAGAGATAGAAAAAGGAGGAATGGGGAGGAGGATTTAGGGGGAAAAATAAGACTTTCATTCTAGGCCATATTCAATTTTAAACTGCGGTGAAACATCCAGGCAGCAATGTCAGCCTAGTGATAAGAGCATCGACATTGTAAACAAGAGACCAGGGTTCGACTCCCACTGGCATTCTTTGTGACCGTGGGCCGATCACTTAACCCTCCATTGTCTCAGAAGAAAAGCCTGGCAATCTACTTCTGGTCACACTGCCAAGAAAGTCCAGGAGATGCTGGGTCGTCAGGAGTCAGCATTGACTCAAAGGCACACATTACTTTGCACATTCATTGAATAGTCTCCCAGTGGAGGTAGTAGAGACCAGGACAGTATCGGAATTAAGGAAAGCATGGGACAAACACTCTAAACGGAATATTAATTGGTATAGAAGGGCAGGCTGTATGGTCTTTCTCTGCCGTCATGTTTCTATAGTGGTACATACAGAGGCAATTTCCAAAGCTGCAAAATGCATGTGCACTGAACAAGTGAACTTTGCAGCTGGAGATCATGTGATGCTAGAAGAGGAGGAAGATGTGAGGGTAGAGCTCCTAGTTAAGGCCCCATAATTATCAAAATCCCAGCTAAATACTGCACTAAACAAAGACAAAGAGGTAGGAGAGAAGGGTGAAACACCCCGGGCACGCTGTGAGACGAATGGCACGGATCGCAATTGGTGGGGCATGCCACAACACTTATCAAAAGCTGCACTACAAAAAATATTAACCTGGTGCACAAGACAGACTTGGCAGATACCGGAGGGCTGGTGGCAAAGATCACACGGGTGGTCTCGGCCACCTTGGAGGACCGGCTCAACCGATTGCAGTCCACGGTGGACGGTATTAATGAGCAGTCTGAGGCACAATTTGGTCGACTGACAGAAGTTGAGCATCGAGTAGCCATACAGGAAACCTCAGTGGAGCGTTTCATGTCACAAGTCACACAGTTCACAGCAAGCAATAAACAACTGCTTGAGCACACAGAAGATCCAGAAAACTGCATCCGGTGTAATAATGTCTGTGTTGTGGTGCTGCCAGAGACAATCAGAGATGCCAAACTCTATGAGAGTGGCTGCCCACGGCTCTGGGCCTGCAGAGTGATCGAGCAACGTGGTGTTGCGAGAGAACTCACCACGTGGGGCTGAGAAGGGAAGACGGCACCAGGCCATGACCAGCAATTGTTAGTTATCTGATCTGGGTAGAAAAAGAAAGAATAATGTATACAGTCAGCAGAAAACTCTTAAATATGAAAAACGACAGATCAAGCTGTTTAACGATTACTCTGTATGTGTAGCAGCGTGATGCATGAAATTCACCCCGATCTGCAATGCCTTATACCAGCGCAGTATCAAATTTACTCTACTTTTCTCTCAGCGGCTGTGGGTGCAACATGAAAGGATGACAAGCCACTTCAACAGCGTGGAGGGGGCCTGGCGGTTCCTGGATCAAACTGGCAGAAGGGGAGACTCTGCAGCGTGCTGATGGGGATGCCGCGACTTAGAGGAACTGGTGTGAGCCAAACTCCGGGGACAGGCACTATATAAAGCAGATGTTAAGCTCCCATGTGGATTGGACAGCCCTCATATAACAGCACATGCAATGGGAGGATCGAGAGGGGGAGCGAGGCTTGGAACACTGACTGTGGTTTGATGACACTGAACCGGGCCTCGCTGGTTAGCGCAACCCAGGCATCACCTTCATTAGTGACTGCTGAACAGGACTGCTGCAAAGGACACATTAATGGTAAAGGGTCTTTATCATTGGCTGCAGGGATGCAAAATTAGAGTATATCTCATTTGCATGATGGCACCAGGGGAAGGGAGCAAAGATGGGTCTGGTGGCTGGAGTAAAGTTGAAGCGGGTAGCTAGATAGTTTTTTGCAGCCGTAGAGATGGTGGCAGGCTTGTTGGGAGGGAAAGAAGAAGGTGTAACTATGGGATGGATGGATGATGATGGTGTGGGATGGATGGATGATGGTATGACATGTATGGACAATAATGTACAGGATGGGTATGAAAAGGATGGGGATAAGAGAGAGGAAGGGAAGGAGGAAAGGCAACAGGGGAACTAGAGGGAGGGATAAAGCATGGGGATCTCATTTGAAAGAAGGATGGGGCATAACGCATTATAGAGAGGAAATGTGCCTATAATCACTGATTGGGGATCGATGCAGCACCCACGGGGTTCAGCTGGAGACCCCAGGGGCTGGGACACATATAGAAACCGATGGATAACCATGCTTGCTATGTTGAACACTGCCTGAGATGCGGGTGGTAACTTTGAACTTCAGCAATTTTTTTCTCACTTCACCAGCGAGTTAAAATACTGGTACATCTGCGAAAACTTGGGGCAGACGTTGCACTATTGCAGGAGAACCACCACACGGAGCGAGAGCATGCCTAACTTAGTAACATAGTAAATGATGGCAGATAAAGACCAGTATGGTCCATCTAGTCTGCCCAGCACAATGTCAAGAGTAGGTACACCTGTCGCTGCGTGCAGGCCACCCCTCCCCATGTCTTTGCCCAAGGGTGAATCCACCACTCCATGTAGGACACCCCTATTTGTTGAAGAATTTGATGGTTCAGTTTATGTTGATATTTTCTTGTTGCTGTAAAGGGATCCACTGTGTCTGTTCCATGCCCTTTTGAACTCCATCACTGTGTTTGCCCCCACTAATTCCATTGGGAGGGCATTCCAAGCATCCACCACCCTTTCAGTGAAAAAGTATTTCCTGACATTGCCTTTCAATTTACCCCCTTCCAGCTTCATCTTATGCCCTCTAGTTTTGCAGCTTCTCCGTCTTTGGAAGAGGTTTGATTGTTCATGATTTTCCTTTAAGTATTTAAAGATCTGAATCATATCTCCCCTGTCCCTCCTCTCCTCCAAAGTGTACATGTTTAGGTCTTGTGATAAGGAAGCTTATCATAGCTCAGGTAGGAGCTATAGAAAAGATGATGTGACTCTGAACAAGCAACCTGTCAGTTCTGGTAGAAGCAAGAAAACAGAGTTTTCACATAAAAGACTACCAGTCCCAGAATGCACCAGGTTTCCAGCAGCCATGAGAGGGGCTGAAGTGAGAGAATGTGTGTGCAATCAAGAGAGCTATGAGGTAATCCCTAAGCACTCATCTCAAAGGGCAGGGCCTGATTCAACACAGCTGCGCTGTGTTAGGGAGCAGCACACATTAGAACAGGATAAGAATAGAGCTTATTCTTCAGATAACAGTTACTACAAGCTCCAGCCCAGCTTCAGGAAAGGAGACAGCAAAAGCTACAAGAACAGCTTCAAGGAGAGCTTCAGCAACTGCTACAGAGGGAGGAAGAGATACAGAGACAGCAACGGCTACAAGCTCAAGCACCAGTATCACCTGGAGAAACAGAAGCCAAGCCAAGCAGATAGAGAGAGAAGGAAACTCTCTGGAAGGAAGAGAAGAAAGGCCATTGGAAGGTCTGGGAGATTCCAAGGCAGTACTCATACTGGGAGGTATTCCAAAAGCCAGCAGAGTCCATTGGACTGGATTCAGCCAGAGGAATGGAGTGGCAGAGATAGGAATCACCAGTGGCTACCTGGAAGAGAGAAGACTGCATGTGGAAGGGACTTTCAGACCAAGGCCAGAAGGTATGTGAGAGGAGATCCAGTGTCCAGGGATCAAGATTGGAAGGCTGGACATCAGAATTGGGTTACATATTGGCCAGGCTATACAGAGAGGAATAATGATAGCAGGAGAGGCTCAGGTATGAACACTGATCCAGACCCTATCTATAATAGAGAATGGCAGCAAGGGAATAAGCATTCTCATGATAGTGCCTTAATGAAAGACTCGTCTGTGCCAATGTATGATAGTGACCATATGCTGATTGATACAGCAGATAAAAATACAGTTTATATGGACTGTTCTCTATCTAAATGCTATTGCTAGCTTTCTGTGAGCAAACACATCAGCCATCACAAAGAAACCTAACTTTGTTCTTTATTTCCACTGCAAACAGCTCTTAAAGCAGGATTTGGGCTCACACAGTAGCAGCCAGCCAGCTAAAGGCTTTCAGCTGGTCCATTGATAGTAATTAGGGCTGCACCTGATTGTGTGTGTGAGCAAGGGAGAATCACTGCTGAGATCGGCGTGGAAAATAAGCAGAAGTTAACCTAACCAGCAAAGTTTATTCTTTACTTTGTGCCTTTGTATTTGGTAATTATTTGCTAAGAAAACATTAGCTAATTGCCTGACAAGCTGAAGGTTGTTTTCTGGTTTACTTTGTGACTTTTTGTTATCCATTTTAAACACTGCAAGCAAGTAACCTCATTTATAGTGCTATCAAGCATACATGTGCTGGGTGAATTAAACCCCATCAATAAAAGAAGTATTTTATTGATCTTACCACTTGGTTTCACAACTCAAATTATTGTCATCAGCTGTGTTTGGGAGTGAATGAACTACAATACCCACAATACCTTGCAAGAATCATATGAATATATGCATCGTCAAGATTGTGTAAGTTCTCACCCTAGGCAGCCGTCTGACAGTCTTCAAGTCTCTTCTCATAAGGCTTCTGACGCAGGCTCCAAATCATTTTGGTCGCCTTCCTCTGGACAGTTTCCAGTCTTTTTACATCCTTTTCAAGATATGGTCTCCAAAACTGAACACAGTATTACAAGTGAGGCCTCACCAGTGACTTGTACAGTGGCATAAGTATCTCTTTCTTTCTGCTGGTAATTCCTCTTCGTATGCAGCCCAACATCCTCCTGGTTTGCCACCGCCTTGTCGCACTGTTTTGCCACCTTGAGATCTTCAGAAATAATCACTCCACAGTCTTTCTCCTGATCCGTGCACACCAATATCTCGCCCCCTATCGCGTACGTTTCCCATGGATTTCTGCTACCCAAGTGCATGACTCTGCACGTCTTCGCATTAAATCTTAACTGCCAAGCATCAGGCCATTCTTCCAGCTTTTGTAGATCATTCCTCATGTTAACCACTCCCTCGGGGGAGTCCGCTCTGTTGCAAATTTTCGTGTCATCTGCAAAAAGACAGACTTTTCCATGCAGTCCTTCAGCAATATCACTCACAAATACATTGAAAAGTGCCGGGCCCAGGACCAACCCCTGGAGTACCCCGCTAATCACCTTCCTTTTATCTGAATGAGCTCCATGTACCATCACCTTCTGTCTGTCAGTCAACCAATTTCTGATCCAATTTACCATCTTGGGATCTGTCCCCAAGCTACTGAGTTTATTGATAAGCCTCCTATGAGGAACAGTATCAAAGGTTTTGCTGAAATCCAGGTAGATAACATCCATTGCATGCCCCTGATCTAGTTCCCTGGTCACCGAGGCAAAGAACTCAATCAGATTTGTTTGGCAAGATCGTCCTTTGGTGAAACCATGTTGCCTTGGATCTTGCAACCTGTTGGCTTTGAGAAAGTTTACTATTCGCTCTTTCAGGAGCGCCTCCATTACTTTTCCCTGAGGTAAGGCTCACAGGCCTGTAGTTTGACACTTCTTCCCTGTCACCAGTTTTGTGTAGAGCTACGACATCAGCCATTCTCCAGTCCTGAGGAACCTCTCCTGTTTCCAAGGATCTGTTGAAAAGATCATTTAACGGCCCTGCAAGAACCTTTCTGAGCTCTTTCAGTATCCTGGGATGTATCTCATCCGGTCCCATAGCCTTGTCCACTTTCAGTTTTGCAAGTTGTTCCAACACTTCATTTTCTGTGAATGGTGTGATATCTACTTCATTCTCATTTTTAAATTTGGGAGTCACAGGTGGTCCTTCTCCAGGACGTTCTTTAGTAAAAACAGAGCAGAAGTATTCGTTTAGCAATTTTGCTTTTTCAATGTCACTTTCCACGAGTGCGTTCCCAGCACTTCTGAGTCCTGCAATTCCAACTCTGTTCTTCTTCCTTTCCCGAATATACCTGAAGAAAGTTTTGTCGCCACACTTCACATCTTTAGCCTTCTTTTCCTCTGCCTTTGATTTTGCTTTCCTTATTTCTCTCTTTGTCTCTTTAAGTTTGATCCTGTATTCATTTCTGTGTTCCTCTGTTTGCGAGCTTTTGAATTTTGCGAAAGCTGTGTTTTTTGCCTTTATTTGAGCAGCCACTTCTTTGGAAAACCAAATAGGTTTTCTTCTTCTCTTGTTTCTGTTTACTTTTCTTATATATTTATCTGCTGCCCCTTTTATTGCCACCTTTAGCTTAGCCCATTGCAATTCCACTTTCATTATCTCCTTCCACCCTGTCAGCAACTCCTTTATTGAAGTCGGTGTTTTTGAAGTTTAGGACTTTGAGCTTGCTATGATTGGCTTTACCATGGCTTTTATCTCAAACCACACTGTGTGATGATCACTGCTGCTCACAGGGGCAATCACACAGACATTCGAGACGCTATCACTGTTGGTGAGCACTAAATCCAGCGTTGAGCTTTCCCTGGTTGGTTCCATCACCATTTGTCTAAGTAATGCATCTTGGAGAGCATCCACAAGTTTTTTTGCTTCTTTCCAGATTTGCAGAAGGAGTTATCCAATCCACATCAGGTAGATTAAAGTCACCAAATATGATCGCTTCTCCCTTTGTGGCTATCTTGGCAATATCTATAATCAATTTGTTATCTCTCTCTTCAATTTGTGTCGGAGGTCTGTAGACTACAGCAGTATGGATAACAGTGCCATCTCCTCTTTCCAACGCAATCCAGAGCGCTTCTTCTTTTCCCCATGTCCCCTGCATTTCAGTAGCTTTAATATTGCTTTTGACATTCAAGGCTACTCCTCCTCCTCTTCCATTTTCTCTGTCTCTTCTGAATAGATTATAGCCAGCTATGGCTATATCCCAATCATGCGATTCATTAAGCCAAGTTTTTGTAATGGCCACAATGTCCAAATCCAGTTCCACCATTAGGGCTTCCAGGTCCGGAACTTTGTTGGCTAAGCTTCAAGCATTTTTTGCTCATTGCTTTCCAGGATTTAACTGGCTTGTGTGTATTTTGCATTGTTTTTGTTCTGCCCACATTTTCCCACTTGTTTTTGATGTGTGGTTTAAAAGTGTGGCTTCTGATGTTATTCTGCTTTTGCAGGGGGTAACGTCCAGAGCTTGACCTCCCAAATCTGTGTTCACTTTCTGCTAAGTACTTCAACATCTTGGTTTGTATTCCTGCTGGCTGAAGAGTCTGGGAGGCACTTGACTGTCTTCTCTTCATTGAACTGTGCCCCCAGGTTGGCGCCTCTGATGATGGAATCCTCAAGTATTAGCAGTTTGCTGTTTGGTGAGGTTTTCTTCGTATGTGGTCCTCTAGGAGATTGGGCATTGTCTGTCTCATTTAAGGGTCCTTCATTTTCTTTGGATTGGGCATCCTCATTAGCCAAGGCAGAGAAGGCATTATGCAGGGATACCTCCTGACGCATAGGATGTCTTTGTGTCACAGGTCGCAATCTACCAGAACCCACTGCGATCCATTTATTCCTGGGGTGTTTGATTCTTTGTTGGAGCGGTGGTGGACTTTGTTCAGTTTGTATCTTAGAAGGGGTGCGTTTCATTGCAGTCAATTCCTCCCTCAGTTCCTTGTCCTCATTAGACAAGGCAGAGGAGGCATCATGCAGGGGACCTCTCTTGATACATAGGATGTCTTTGTGTCACAGCTCTCAATCTACCAGAACCCACTGTGATCCATTTGTCCCTGGGGTGTTTGATTCTTTGTTGGAGCAGTGGTAGACGTTATTCAGTTTGTATCCTATAAGAGGTGCGCTTCATTGCAGCCAGTTCCTCCCTCAGTAGGGTCATTTCTTTATGCTTGGCAGCTAGGTCTTCCCTTAGTAGAGTCAGATTTTATGCATGGCAGCTGACCTGAAGCACAGAGGACAAACTCTTAGGTTCCAAATGATTTGTCTTGGAATGAATGTACCACAGTTATTGCACTGAATACACGATATGCTGAATAAGCAGTCCTAGAAGAAGAAGAAAGGAAGAAGAGGTGGGCCGTAACCCAAGTTAAAGGGATAGATGGCAGATTATATGTGACCACTATAAAGGCAAAGCAGAAGCTATTCTCCAAGCAGTGCAACAGATTTAACTCAGTTACCTGGATACTCAGGTCCCAGTAGTCTGAATATCCCCAAACCTTGTGTCTAAACTCAGTTAATCCTTATGTTAGCGATATCCCCAAAAACCAAACAGTTAAACTCTATATTGGTAGCAAGAAACCAGCAGAGAGAAGAAAGAAAATTATAATTTTAGCTTTTGGTTTTGTAAGCACTCCACAGCTTCTGCAGATAAAGCAGGGCTAGATGCGAGAGGTACATTGGACAACTTATGCTGCTAAACACTGGGTGTGGCTATATTGGTGGGGAAATGAGCCACTTTTGATGCTCACCGGGTGATACAGGACATGGAGGGGCGGTATGTAATGGCGTGGGGGATCTTGCAGTGATTGAAAGAGGTGCTATGCAGTGTATATGCACTTAATGTATACTGGCAGTCCTTCTTTGCCAAGTTGGTGGCATGATTGGCAGACCAGTCAGAGTACTCCCTTATAATGGGGGGTGATTTTAACATGGTGGCAGACCCTACAATGGACAGCCAGCCCCCATGGGTGGTGCCGAGGGGGCAAGAGATCAGAGGGGTAAATTTCCTCTGTCAGGAGCTGGAGCTCATAGATGGGTGGTGGACACTACATCCTACCAACCTAGAGTACACACGTTATTCCGGCCCACACAAGTTGTAAGAATACCTAGTCTATGTGCTCCTATTGGAGCAATTATGGCAAGCTACAAAAAAGTGAAATCCAATCGCAACTGATCTCTAACCATACAGCCGAACAGGTCAATCTGAGGGGTGGTACAGAGCCTGGCAAGTCGATCTGGCACTTGAACCCGGTGTGGAGCCAAGACTCAGAATTGTGTAGCTTTCTACACTAATGTTGGTGGGAATATGAGGCCGAGAATAATCAGACAGAGATAGGACCCCTCACATACTGGGCAGTGGCCAAAGCAGTACTCAGGGGCCGCATCATAGGCTTTATTCATCACAAACAGAAACAGCAAGGGCAGCGGCTCCTACAAGAGCTTGATATGCAGCGCAGATGCAGGGCCAAATTTGCCAGGTGGAACACGAGAAAAAGCTTCAGGAGCAGCATAACATGGTAAATGCTCTCTTGCAGCAACGTGCCCGGCAGAGCATTTATCTTTATAAATACAAACTCCACCAGTGGGGTGATAAAGCTGGCAAGTTGTTAGCCAACCAAGTCTAACCCAGCAAAACCAGGCGCACTGTGACCAGATTGTGCAGCCATGATGGCACCCTGACCATGAGGACCAAGGAAATTGGGAAAAAAAATCAATGCAATATTTTCAAAACCTATACCAAGATGATCCCCCAGATGACAGGATCTGTGAGCTGTTTTTCCAGGCCCTCGCACTAGTACAGCACAGCGAAGCTGATTGAGAAAAGTTGGAGGGGCCGCTGACAGCTAGAGAAATCTTAGTGAGCATCAAATAATTGCATTCGGGAAAGGCCCCAGGCCCAGACAGCCTGGGACCAGAATTTTACTAGATCCTAGGGGTGGCCATCACCTTGGCATTGAGTGAGATGGGGGAATTGGCCTGTGTGCGGGAAGCATTTGACCTGGATACAAATAGGGCAATGGTGGTGCTGATGGGGGAATCGGCCTGTGTGCAAGGACTGTTTGACCACATAAACAGGGCAATGGTGATGTTCATCCTTAAACCAGGCAAGGACCCAGGACGACACTGCTGAACCAGGATCTAAATGTTTTGACAGGCACACTGGCCTGGCGACTGGGGGATGTGATCCCCACAGTGATCCACCTGGATCAGGTGGGGTTTGTAAAGGGGCGAGGGGTGTTGAGTCATGCCACCTGACAGCTGATGTTATTTTGGGACTCCCATCCGGAGGGTGTGGAGGTGGTGAAGATCAGTCTTGATGCCGAGAAGGCATTCATCCAGATGGCATGGGATTACATTCTCTGAGTATTGCTGAAATACGATCTGGGGGAGCACTTTGTTCAAAGGATGAGAGCATTATATTATGACCCCAGGGCCCAAGTGATTGTGAACGGGAGTCTAACAGAGAAATTTGGGCTGTGTTAGGGTACTCAACAGTGGTGCCCTCTTTCTCCACTTTTATTCGTATTATCCCTGGAACCATTTGCGATCAAGCTGTGAGACACGTCAGTACCGGGAAAAATGGTAGAAACCATCATAAAGAACAAAATTACTCAGCATGTCCTAATTGGAGACAGCCAACATGGCTTTAGACAAGGAAGATCTTGTCTTACTAATCTGTTATGTTTTTTTTGAAGGTGTGAATAAATAGGTGGATAAAGGTGAGTCGGTTGATATAGTGTATCTGGACTTTCAGAAAGCCTTTGACAAAGTCCCTCATCAGAGACTTTTGGCAAAACTAAAGAGTCATGGGATAGGAGGCAGTGTACTATTGTGGATCAGGAACTGGTTAAAAGATAGAAAGCAGAGGGTAGGGCTAAATGGCCAATTTTCCCAATGGTGAAAGATGAATAGTGGTTTACCCCAGGGATCTGTGCTGGGTCCGCAGCTTTTTGACATATTCATAAATGACCTGGAAAGTGGAATAACGAGTGATGTTATCAAATTTGCAGATGACACAAAACTAAAGTTGTTAAAACCCATGAGGACTATGGAAAATTGCAAGAGGATCTTGATAAACTGGAAGACTGGGCATCAAAACGGCAGATGAAATTTAATGTGGACAAGTGCAAAGTTATGCACCTAGGGAAGAACAACCCAAACTATGGTTACACAATGCAAGGTTCCACATTAGGAACCACCACCCAGGAAAAAGATTTAGGCGTCACTGTGAATAACATGTTAAAACCCTTGGCCCAGTGTGCAGCGGCGGCCAAGAGAGCAAATAGAATGTTAGGTATAAGGAAAGGAATGGAAAATAAAACAAAAGATATTTTAATGCCTCTATATCGTTCTATGGTGAGACCACACCTTGAATATTGTGTGTAATTCTGGTCGCCGTATCTTAAAAAGGATATAGCGTTATTAGAAAAGGTTCCGAGAAGAGCCACCAAAATGGTAAAAGGGATAAAAGGATACTCCTATAAGCAGAGGCTAAAAAGGTTAGGGCTCTTTAACCTGGAAAAGAGATGGCTGAGGGGAGATATGATAGAAGTCTATCAATTAATGAACGGAGTGGAACGGGTAAACGTAGATCGATTGTTTACATTATCAGAATATAGAAAGACTAGGAGACATGCAATGAAGCTACAGGGTAAACTATTTAAGACTAATAAAAAATATTTTTCCACTCAACGTGTAATCAAACTCTGGAATTTGTTACCGGAGGATGTAGTAAAGGCTGTTAGTGTAGCTGGGTTTAAAAAATATTTGGACAAGTTCCTGGAGGAAAGGTCCATAAACCATTATTAAGAAGGGACCCAGGATATCAATGCTTGACCCAGTACAAGCATTGTGGAACCTGTCTCTTTTGGGGAAACTGCTAGGTATGTATGACCTAGATTGGCCACTGTTGTAAACAGGATAATGGGCTTGATGGACCTTGGTCTGACCCAGTATGACATATCTTATGTTCTTATGAGGTACCAGATGTCAAGGTGGTTGCTCAGAAATGCAAGATTAGCCTTTTTTCAGACAATATGCTAATTAGCATCCCCTATTTGGTTACAGGCCTGGAGAGTTTACTGGAACTCTTGGGTTGGTTTGGAATCTTCTTTGGTCTCAAGATCAATGCGGGCAAATCTGAAGCCTGTTTGTTTGGGTGCAAGGAGTTTGGGGCCCCACCAGACCCACAATCTTTTCATTGGTCGCTAGAACATCTCCGTTATCTGGGTATCTACCTACATAGATCCCCAAAAAGTGTACAAAAAATACATCCAAGACAAGATACAGCAGATATGACACCTGTGTGATCATTGGCGATAATTATTAGATGGATGGCCATTTTTCCCAAAATATTGTATCAGCTCCAAATGCTGCCATTGTGGGTTCAACACAGACTGGTGGAGCAGCTGAAAGGAGTGCTCTGCTTATTTCTCTGGTAAGGATAGAGGGCCAGAGTCGGACAGACCAAACTGATCCTGCCGGTGGCCCGGGGAGGGTAGAACTACTGGACTTCTGCATTTATAATATCACAGCATAGATGCAATGAGTGAAGGACATAATTAATGGCACGACACACTATGCCACGCAGGGCTTGGTTGACTGGTGGTCCCATATAGCTTGGTGAATGCCATCTACCATATGCGGCCACCCCTGAAGCACAGAGAATACGGCCCTCTAACTGAACCTTTGCAAAATGTCTGGCGATGGTGGGTGGCGAAGAGTCAAACTAGTTGGCAAATGACTCCTTTTTTGAAACTGTATGCCGACCCAGGCTTTGCCCCTATAGGCACTTCTTGTGGCCTTGGGCAAGCCACTTAACCCTCCGTTGCCTCAGATATACAGATTGTGAGCTCTTTGGGGATGAAGGATTGTATCCAGTATCTGTCTGTAGTGATTGTAAACCACTCTGATGCCCTTCGGCCTGGACGGTATATCAAGAAATTGCATAAACAAACTTCTTCCAGAAAGGGAGGGGGGGGGAGAAGGGTCCACTAGACATGGGGTGTCTTTTGCAATGGGGCTGGGGGACGTTCCTCACTTTTGAAAAAGTGAGAGAGATGACTGGTCTGTCGACTGTGCAACAATTTTGATACATACAAGTCCACCATTATTGGAAACAATTGGAGGAGGACACCCCAGGGAGCATGGCAGATACCATTGCAGATGAGGATCTGCGCAACTTGGTTCCACAGTGGAACACAATGTCCACATGGCAAATGTTATTGAGAGACATGTTAGACTTGAGCTATCTGGAACATTGTTTCCAAAACATTCATCAGGTGACCTGCAATGCCAGGTATAAGAAAATGCAATATCAGGCTTTTTCACAGAAGCTATCTTACCAGGGCTAAAGGAGCAGAGTGGGGGTATGTGGATCTTCACGCAATGTGAGAATTGCCAAGCTCGAGTGGACACTTATTGTCATGCTTTTCTTGAATGCCCCAGGCTGATGGGGCTTTGGGGAGGAGCATTGGCAGGGCTGGGGGCCATCATACAAAAACATATAGACTGGACATATGGTCTCCTGATGATGGGGGATGAGGGCTTGCTGCGAGATCAGAACGTATGCAAAGCAGAGAACAAATTTGTGCAACTGGGTATCTGGGAGGTTAAATGGGTAATCTTGCAGAGCTGGGTGAGGGACAAACCACCGATGTTCAACTGGTGGGTGCTCGGCATGCACGCACTGGCGCAAGCTGAGCTGTATGTACATCACAATCAAATTATGCCTCAGTGGATACAGTATAAGAAACTCTGGATACGCTTTAAAGCACATTTCTAAGGCGGGGGAGGGGGAGTAGGGAATTACATTGGATAAATGGTGTTTCTAAAGAGCCTTGAATTGTTAATGTTTGACTGCCACAAGGCAAACACTACTGCTCTGCATTGATGCCTACCTGCGGTGTTGTATTACTACCTTGTTGTATTGGCATAGACAGTGGTGACTGACGAATGTATGTCATTGGACGTCAAAGATAATATAAAAAAAGAAAAGTGAACTCTGCAGCTAATTTCTTGAAGATTAACTACCTAGGACTTTCTTAAATTTAGCAAACTCAGTCCATTTGTATATCATGAAATGTTCAAATTTGGGGTCAGAAAGTTAACTTTCAAGGGGACCTTGAATTTGTTTGCTCCAGGCTCTGTGCTTATGAAGATCTTTACACAAATGGGAAAAATTTCAAAAATAATCAAAGGACTTATTTCTGTGGAAGTCACCTTAGAAAACAGTGACTCAGAGACCAAGACAGACTGCAATCCATGGGCTCTGGAAACATGTGTAAACTCTTGCTTACAGGAAGAAAGGAAGAACCCCCCCCCCCCCATCCCCACCGATCATTCAACAGAAGATGATTACATAGATAGGGAATGTATTAGGTTCTGCTAGAGCTAGCAGCTACAGGATAATTTGATTTCTTATTCTAGTTATGGACCCATTCAATCCTTCCTCAACAACAGGGAAGTGCTATCTTTCATAGCGATTAGTATGATTAACCTTGAGAGGAATTTGTGCCAATGGTGTGCAGAGGGCCAAGGTTTTTCTTTGAGAACATAACTATTATGTTGGGTCAGACCAAAGGTCCATCAAATCCAGTATCTTATTTCTAGCAATGGCCAATCCAAGTCATAAGTAACTGGTAGGATCCCAAAAAGTAGAAAGAGTCCAGGCTGTTTAGCGCCATAAGCAATGGCTTTCCCCAAGTCTACGTTGTTAATAATGGCTTATGCACTCTTTCTCTACAACTTCTTCAAACCTTTTTTAAACCCATCTCTGCTAACTGCTTCACCATATCCTCTAGTAATTAATTTCAGAGCTTAATTGTGCATTGACTGGAAAAAATATTTTCTCTTATTTGTTTTAAATATGCTATTTAGTAGGAATGTATATTTGTTGAAAATGATATTTCCCACATTGTTTCATATCGGTTTAAACCTGAAATGACGGAACGTCAATCACTGCGCACTATTATCAACAGGTACACTGAAAGGATCTACTACCCCTACTATTACTATTATCAATCATTTATATAGTGCTACAAGGCATAAGCAGCACTGTAGAGATACATATAAGAGACAGTCCCTGTTCATCAGACCTTACAATCTAATCAAGACAGACTAAACAGTAGGTGAGAATAAGGGTACAAATAGGGAAGGTAAGGAGATACAAGGAAAACAAGAGATCAGGATCCAAAAGCAACCTCAAAAAGCCTTTACCATGGATTTGAAAATGGGCAGAGAAGCTGCCTGATATACAGACTCAGGTACAGTAGTTTATTCCAGGAATAAGGAGCAGCAAGGTGAAAGGATCAAAGTCTAGAGTTGGCAGTGGAAGAAAATAGCATAGCGAGAAGCAAGCCAGTGGAAGAGCAGAGTTCACGAGGAGGGGCTTAGGGAAAGAGAAGAGAGGAAAGGTAGTCAGAAGCAGTAGAATGAATACATTTATAGGTTAGAAGTAGAAATTTGAAAGGGGAGCCAATGAAGTGACTTGAGAAGAGGGGTTTTATGAGTATATTGAGGCTGGCGGTAGATTAGCCGCGCTGCAGAGTTCTGAACAGATTGAAGGGGAGAGATGGATGACTCAGAGGGAGACCAGCAAGGAGGAGGTTGCAATAATCAAGGCAGGTGACAACTAAAGAGCAAATAAATGTTTTAGTAGTATGTTCAGAAAGGAAGGAGTGAATTTTGTTAATGTTATAGAGAGACAGGTTTTAGCTATCTGCTGGATGTGTGTGGAGGAGGAAAGGGAGGAGACAAAGATGGCGCCAAGGTTGTGGGCTAAGGAAACAGGAAGAAGAAAAGTTATCTACAGAGACAGAGAAAGGAGAAATGGGGGAGGAGGGTTTAGGGGGAAAAATAAGTTCAGTTTTGGCCATGTTCAATTTCAAATTGCGGTGAGACATCCAGGCAGCAATGTCAGATAAGCAGGCAGAGATGCAGGCTTGGAGTGTCAGAGAAATATCAGGTGTAGATAGATAGATCTGAGAGTCATCAACATAAAAAGGATTTTCAAAGCCATGGGAGGAGATCATAGCACCAAGGGACTGGGTATAGAGAGAAAAAAGGAGAGGGGAGACTTGTGAGCTACACCAACTGAGAGTGGGATAGCAGTAGAGGAGGAACCACCAGAACAAACACTAAAAGAGTGATGGGAAAGATAAGAAGAGAACCAGGACAGGACAGAGCCCCTAAAACCAAGTGAGGACAAAGTGTCAAGGAGAATGTGATAGTCAACAATGTCAAAAGTGGGAGAAAGGTCAAGAAGAATGAGGACTGAGTAAAGGCCCTTGGATTTAGCCAGGAACAAGTCACTGGAGACTTTGGCAAGAGCTGCTTCAGTAGAATGTAAGGGACAAAATCCAGATTGAAATGGATCTAGCAAGGCTTGAGAGGAGAGAAATTTGAGGCAATGGCAGAGAACTGCATGTTCAAGAAGTTTGGAGATGAAGGGAAGAAGGGAGATGGGTCAATAATTAGAAGGACAAGTAGGGTGTCAAGAGGTGGTTTCTTGAGGAGAGGTATGACCACAGCATGCTTGAAGACTGCAGGGACAGTTGTAGTGGAGAGTGACAGGTTGAGAATATATGAGATAGAAGGGATGACAGAGGAGGAGATGGAATTGAGGAAATGGGTGGGGAAAGGATCAGAAAAACAGGTAGCAAGTTTAGAGGAGGAAAGAAGATGCAAAATTTCCTCTTCGGAGATCTTAGAAAAGAATAAAAGGGTAACAGAGATTGAGGGGAAGAGTCAGTACTGGAGAGAGGGAAGAGGATGAAGCTGATCTAGAAGGGAACTGGAGTAAATTTATGAAATGAAATGGTGTACATTACTTAGCAATACTCTGTGCTATTGACAACATTGCCACTCAACAGAAAAAAAGCCTAAACAAAATGAAAAATCCCATAACCACCACAAGAAGCTTAGCAAAATGAACATTTTTGGCTTATATGCCACTACTACTTAGTAACGTGTCTTCTAGTCTTTATGGAGTCAATTTTTAAAAGGGTCTAGCTGGGGACCTGCTAATTGGCTAAATCCCGGTGATCCTGATATTCAGTGACACTATCTGGATAGTGCTGCTGGATCCACAGGCTGCAAGAAGGGTGACGACTTAAATCCAGAGCGCTCTGTGGGAGGATTGGGGGCGATTTCAGCAGCTATATGGTCATTGGCGATATTCTGCTGCTAACCAGATAGCTAAACATAGAGCATAAAGTTGGGACAGGTCAATGGCTCGCCTAACTTTATGTGTTTCACTATGCAATCAGTGGTTGATTATCATCGCTGACTGGATAGCTTCTGCAATTGCTGGAGAAAGTGGGTATTCGGTGCTGGATGCTAGAAAGGTTCTCGTGCTGAATATCTAGTATTAATTCCAGTGATAGCAGTGACTGCTGCCTCTCTCATTCATCTGTTCCACTCCTTACCTAATCTTATTGTCCTCTATCATACTTCTCCTTAGCCATCACTTCTCCAAGCTGAAAAGCCCAAACCTCTTCACCTTTCCTCATTGTGGAATCATTACATCCTCTATCGTTTTGGTCACCCTTCTCTGTACTTTTTCTAATCCTCCTACATCTTTTTTTTTTTGATGCGGCAACCTGATTTGCACAGAATGCTCAAGGTGTGGTCGCACCATGGAGCAATACAGAGATGTATTGATAGTCTCAGTTTGCTCTCCATCTATTTTCTAATACTTCCTATAAATAAAGGATGTTTTTTGTTTGTTTATTAAAACTTAATATATGCCCTTTCACAAACAGCTCTGTCATATTACTCCTCCTCTAAAGTCCTTTCAATGGCTCCCTATCCATTACCACATTTAGTACTTATATCATGACACAAATGCATTCACTCTGCTGCCCCTCCTCACCTTCCCTCTCTCCCTATACCCCTCCCCGTGATCTCCGTTCCTCGTCTACTTTCCTTCTCTCTATGCAGTTCTCTTCTTCCACTAACCCCAGGCTTTGCTCTTCTAGCTTTGTTGCTCCATTTCCCTGGAATAACCTGCCCCTGCATCAAATCTCTTCTTCTGCCCTCTTCAAGTGCAAGCTCAAGACTCACCTCTGAGACCGCCTTTGATTCGTAATCCCCTCCCTTGTGTTTCAACTGCTATTGCCCATATTCCTTATATTATTTTGCCTGTATGTTTGTCTTCTAGATTGTAAGCTCTTTGAGCAGGGACTGTCTTATGTCTGTACAGCGCTTGGTAGTGCTTTATAAATGCTTATTATTAATAATAAAATTCCTCAACAGAATGACCCATCCTTCATTGAACACCTACAGTGAATCCAGGATGTGACAACTGCTTCACTATCTGAAAGAGTAATTTAGATGTATTCTCTGACTCTTAACTGTCCTTTAACACAATTCTGTTTTGTTTTGTTTTTAACCACTGGTCTATAAACCTATACAGTCAAACCTCGGTTTTCATGATTAATCCGTTCAAAAAAGTCTGACTAAAACCGAAACGGACTAAAACCGAAGCAAGATTTCCCATAAGAAATAATGTAAATTCAATTAATCCGTTCCAGACACCCAAAAATATTGACAAAAAATACATTTTATAGAGAATAACTATCTTTTTACATACAGAAAACAATGAGAAATACATATAAATGACTAATGAAATGGATAAATGAGCATGTAACATCACTTTTACCTTTATTGAAGACTTTTGTTGGCATATGGGACGCACTCCAGCCAGCTCCAGCTGCTCTCCCTCTGGGGATCGAGCAATCACCACCAGCAGCGGAGGTGGGAACAGCCATCTTGGCCGTCTGCACAATCGGGGCTCCAGCCTGCCTTTTAACTTAGCAGCCATCACACCCAGTTACCAAGCTCACAGTGTCAGGAGAGGTAGTGCCAATGTCAGCAAAAGTAAGGGCACCAGAAAGAGGACAGTGCCCGAAGTCACACCAGCCTGTAGGGCAGCCACTCCTACACAGTGTCGGGAGAGGTGGAGAGGCAGTGTCAGCCAAGCAGCAGGCAGTTGAGAAACAGTGGGACAGAGAGTCTTAGGCTGCCTCGGCCCCCCTAAGGTAGTAGCCTGACACAGGTGAGAGTCAGAGAACAGCGTGGGGCTGTGCCAGCAGGAGCCTGCAGCTGCAGACTGCAAGGTTTCAAGGAGAGGCCGCGTGTGCAGGCCTGCAGGACACCCAGAATCCAATCGGGAGGGCAGGGGCCCCGGCGGGAGACTGGGCCGCCAAGGAGAAGCAGATTCGGTCACCAGCTCCTGTCCCGGTTCAAGGGATGTGCAGGGGAAGAGGCAGCAGGCAGACGTCAATCGGGGGAGAGTCCGGGGCAGGAAGCAGTTTCGGGCAGGCCACGCTGGAGCGTTGAACTCCTCGGCTCCCCAGAGGTCCCGCAGAATCGCTGGCTCAAGCTCCGTGGGAGATCGCTGGCTCACGCTAATCCATGGCAGGTACGGGGGGGGGGGTAAAATGCTGTACGAAAACCGAGACAACGTACGAAAACCGAAACAAAATCTTGATGAAAAAAGTCAACGAAAACCGAATCGTACGAAAACCAGGGCATACGAAAACCGAGGTTTGACTGTATATGTTCCTCACACATCTCTAAATTCTCCCAGTCAGGTATCTTCCTCCACTTTTGCTTCTAATTTATGTCCCTCCTGAAGCCAGGATGAAACCAATCAGGCTGACACATTGGGTTTCCAGTGTAACCTGCAGATAAGCCAACTCATCATGGAGTTGGCTTATCTGCAGGTTACACTAGCGTGGAGTGGAGGAGTGGCCTAGTGGTTGGGGCAAGGTACTTCAGGCCAGAAGGTTGGGGGTTCAAATCCCATTAGAGAACAGCAACCTTGGGCCGGAAGGACTGGGGTTTATAGTCCCACAGGTGCTCCTTGTGGTCTTGGGCAAGCCACTTAACTCTCCATAGCCCATGTTCCCTGTAAAATAGTTCTCTCCAAGTTATAATGCCCTGTTCAATGTAATTTCAGTTTGTTCAATGTAAACCACACTGATGCAGAATAGCACGGTATATAAGAGAATGTAAATTAATAAATAAAATCATTTCTTTCTGCACATAGTATTCCATAATTCAACTTGGAAAGTCACAGAACTTTCCACTGATAGGGTGACCAAGTGCCCTGTTTTAGACCAGACAGTCCAGTTTTGCAGTTTCTTGTACAGGGTCCAGTGACAAAGTGTGGCTTCTAGGGTTGGGTCAGTGGAGTGCTGAGGAGGCTGCTATAGGAGAAGTTTGGCTGTTTGCTTCATCATGCCATTTTTGACTGCACTTCCCTCTGTGCGCTGCACCATAATGTTACTGATGACTGTTTCAGGGCGGATCAACTCTTGGACTCCCCTTAACTCGGTGGTTGCTTGCTCTTTTTCCCTTTGCTCTCCTTCCCTGTTCTAGCGACTGTTGTCTGCTTGGGTACAGCGAGCCCAGGTCTGCAGGGAGGCAGGAGGTGTCTTCAGCCCACACCGGCTGGAAGGAAACAACCTTGCTCTGATCTGTGAAGGAAGTAGTAACAGCTTGGGAAGGAGCAGGAAGTGGATGAAGGGATCCAGACAATGAATCCAAGTAGCCTGGTAATTGCTCAAAGTTATTTTCTGTCTTTGAAGATGAATAATTTGCTAGCTAATATTTAACTAAGTTACTTCTGCATTGGCTAGTTTGACTATGAAAGTGAATTCTGATGTCTAATTAAACAGTGGTACCATATGCTGGTTCCTTTTCCTGCATTGTTACTTCCACTCTTGATAATCCTGTGTTTTTCTGAATGTCTTACAGCTGATGGAGACTAAACTCTGAACTGCTAACCACTTCAGCAGAATTTTATTTATTTTATTTATTACATGCACTTATATACCGCACTATTTTCCATCAGTGCGGTTTACATAGAACCAGTTAAATACACATCTCAAAACTTTCAATTTGTGTTTACAATTAACAGGCAAACAGAACTTGGATAGATAACAAGGGGGTAACTATTTACAACTGTACAGAAAGAGCGGGCTGAACGTCTGTTTGAAGTGGCTAGTTTACTGATGAGGCATTTGAGGTGCTGTCATCCGGGTAATGCTCGAGGAAAAGGTGGTATTTCAGAGCTTTCCTAAACTGCATTAAATTAGTGATTGCCCATATACTAGGAGGTGCCCGTATATTAGGAGGGAGGCTGTACCAGCATTTTGGTGCCGAGAATTTGAAAGCCCTGTTCACTGTTGTCTGGCAGCACTTGGTTGTTTCTCTTGGGACTATTAGTTTATAGTCCTCAGGGGATCTTCTAGGTCTGTTCAGGGGGGTTATCTGAATGAGGTCTGCTAGGGCAAGCTTATTTATGATCTTGAAGGTCAGAATTATGGTTTTGAACGTAATTCTGCCTTTTATGGGGAGCCAGTGGAGGAGTTTAAGGATGGGTGTAATGTGTTCCCACTTGGAAGCGCCCTGGAGCACTCTTGCAGCAGAGTTTATTGCAAGCTGTAAAGGGTGTAGCGTGGATTGCGGGAGACCGTAGAGTATGGCGTTTGCATAGTCAAGATGCAGTATGATCAAGGCTTGGTATACTGTGCGGAAGTCGCCAGGTTCTAGTAAGGTGCGTATGTGTCTAAGTGATCGGATTTTATGGTATATCGCTCTTGCTACATTGCCTATATGGGTCTTCATGTCAAGTCGCTAGAAAATAGAATATTTTGGGTCATTAAAGATTGACACTAAATTATAAAGCAGTATTTGTTGACGAAGGCCAGAATAAAAGTGTATTGATTTTCATCAGGTTGACAGTAGGTAAATTAAAAATTCATGATAAAATAACCATCACTTATGGCTGTCAGTCCCATTCTTTAGATCAACATTTTTGTGTGTTAAACTTACTCCTACTCTAGCATCTCCCAAAACTACAGCATATATTTTTGCGTTACTGTATGTTGGACATATTGACTAACCTGCTCTATCTTTCAAACTTCAACTTGGTATTGTTGCTATTGGACTGTAACGGAGATTTTAAGGCTTCTGAAAGGGTGACTGAAGGAATAAACCTTCACTGGAGACACCCCAAGGAATTCAGGTTGCTTATTTTTCCCGGTTTTGGTAACAGTGCCTACATTAGACAGTCTCTCTCTGAATGCCTGAGCGAGTGAGAAGAGTGGGTACGTTCATGAGGAGGGCTCTCTGGGGTGTCAGAATCTTATAACTGGGGTACCAGGGGTTTTTGGGGTGTGGGGGCTTGACTAAGGGAGTCCATGCAGGACTTTTCTTTTAACACTAGCCCTTTTAAGAAGATAGCTGGGGCATCAGGCTGCATGTTGGTGGCCCACTGCTCATGGGAAGAAGAATACCAACAGTTAGTGTTATTTTCCCAAAGAACACAGCTTGTGAAGTTCACCTCAAGCTGCCTCATTTAAAGTACATAAGGAAGCATTCTGCGTGTATTTTCATGCTCTGTATCTCATTATTTGCTGTTCTACATTGTGGTAAACTAGCGCTTATAATATTAAAATAACTCATGGTTTTGTCAATTATGTGCATTAGAAAAAATGATCCTGAATTAGTCCCTTCGCAAAACATTACTAAATACCCCCTTTAGTCTTTCTGCTATGGCCTCATCTGGCTCGAATGGTCTCTTTTACTCCTCTATCAAATGGTCCTACCGGCTTCCTCAGGCTCAGACTCCTTGTACCAGAAAAGGTTATTATTGGGAGCTAATGCTTCCCTGGCAAATTCTCTTTTTGGCTTCTTTGGAAAGATGTTCTTTTGACTATAACAGCCTGTTTCGCCTCACCTTTTAACCACACCAGTCATTTGATCTTCCTTCCAGCTCTTTTCATTCAGGGATTTTTTTTTTTAAGTGCCTTTGAGTCAATGCTGACTCTTGGTGACCCAGCAGCTCCAGGTTTTCCTCAGCTGTGTGCCCAGAAGTAGATTGCCAGCCCTTTCCTTTGAGGCAATGGAAGGTTAAGTGACTTGCCCAAGGCCACAAGGAGTGCTAGTGGGAACTGAACCCTGGTCTCTTGGTTCCTAAGCCAGTGGTCTAACCACTAGCCTGCTCCCCACTCATTCAGGGAATACACCGGGAATACAAGTGTGTTCACACTTCATGCACATTCTTAATCTTTGCAGCAGCACCTTTTAGTTATTCCCTAAACATTTTCTTTATTTTATCATAGTTTTCCCTTCTGAAAGATAAATGCTAGCACATTTTCCTGAATATGGGGTAACTGAAATCATCCCTATTACTGTGCCACTAAATTTGTTAGCTTCCCTAAAAAATGTTTTTAGCATTTCATCATCTTTCTGTTCAAGAAAAGCCTGGAAATGTACTTCTGTTATCCTGCAAACACCACCGGAGCCGCTGGGCTGCCAGGAATCAGCATCGACTCAACGGCGCTCATTGCATTTTGCAGTGCTCCCCACTCCGCTCCATTACTCTTCCTACAGGCCCACACACAAAAACTCTTCACCAACCTAACTATGCGGCTTATTCAGAGCCTTCAAGCCTCTGCCCTGAATCAAAGTGATGCTCAATCATCTTCTTTTGGCTACTAAACTTCCATGTTTCCCAGGAGAATATTCAAAATGGCCTGTGTGGCTGCAGTGGATGCCTAACTCAGAACTGGTGGTGTTAAGTGGGATGAGCCAGAGGCAGGCTTAAAATTAAATGTTGCTGTTGTTGTTGTTGTTAAGTGCCGTTGAGTCGGAGTCGACTCATGGCGACCCTCTGGATAGCTATCCTAAATTGTGTTCGGTCTTCAGTCAGGCGGCTCATTGTTGACAGACTGGTACCCGTAGCTGCTGTTATTGTATCGATCCATCGATCCAATTAAATACAGAATGACAAAATTCAAGATGTCTAAGGGGCGGAGGCAAGCTAACAGCCAAAACCATGTACTTGAACTACTTCCAACTAGATGTGTTATCCAAATTTACTTTCCCCTTACTGACCTTCTTTCTTTTACGCTATATGATTCTATGTTGTTATGGAAGGACAGACTAGATGGGCCTTGTGGTCTTTTTCTGTCATCATGTTTCTATGTTTCTATAGAAATTGTAAAAATAGATGTTTAAATTCCCATTTCAGGCCCTTTTTTAAACCACCAGAAATGGTAAACTGCCATTTTTCAACATGTATTTGCTTTCGTAGAAAAGGAGAAATGCAAAGGGTAACATCTTTAACATAAAATTGCATATTCAAAATATAGCAACACAAGAAATTATGAAATTGCCCTTGGTAGAGGGTCTGCCTCATTTTTGGAGCAATCTGCATTTAAGAAAGTGTTTCTCTAACATATAATCTCCTGTCTGATCTATTGCAATGGCCTTTTCACATATCTGGGAGCTAATTTGTTGTACAAATAGTAACTCAATCAGAATATGGCAGCCAAAGCTATACTGGGAGATCTAAACACATTATGCTGGTTGCCCATTGTGGCCTGGATTAAATCAGATTTTCAGTTTTAACATTCTTTGCCCTGAGATTGAACGTTCCTACCTGTCTTGAAGGAAGACTTAATATCTTCCGGCACGGCAGTGTACTTAGATCATATCAGTGATACTTACTGAAGATACTTTCATAGGCCACGTATTTGATCTAGCACTTTTTCAGTGTTTTGGAATAGATACAAGCCAAATCTAATGATTTGTCTTTTTGTAAAAATGAAAAACCTGGCTCTTCCTGATGGGTAGGATAACCCCTGAAGTGCCAATGGAGACAGAGAGAGTGGCAGAGAGGATTGCTTATGTGCAGATAGAGACAGATAAACCTAACTTGTGTTAAAGTATTCAACAGATACGTGTTTTATGTGGAATAGGTGATTTGAGGGGTTTCAGTTCTAAGGCCCCTATAACAATTATGCTTTTATTGTTTTACACTATGTGATAAACAACAAAACCCTAACCATTTGGTGAAAAAATAAACTACCCAAGAAAATCACCAAAACAAACCCCATTACACTATGTGATGGCTTTTAATCAAAAGGTTTATAAACACTGACAACAAATTAAGAGATTCAAGCCCAACATTGATTGGAAAGGTGTGAGCTAAATATTACTAAATAAATAATTCATTAGGAATAATTTCAATTAAAGCCACATTGCAAACAACTTATCTTTCTGTTTTCATAGAAAAATATTAAGCAGGACATAACAGTACAATGAATATATTTTCTATTCTTATGTAAACATTTTGGTCCAATGAAAAGAAAGTGACTCAGCATAATTAGTAGTTAGTAGGTAATAAATGGTTCATGTCTGGGCACAGGCTAAAGTACACAGGGGCACACACAGCGCAGGAGGGGCCCTAGAGGCATCAGCATGTATTGAGGCCCCTCTTTAAGCATGAGGGCAGGGCCAGGCCCGTGCTGATGGGGTGTGCCTGGCAATGTCCCAATGCAGTTAGCGTGAGTTTGGATCTGCCTCCACGCAATGCCGTTTGCTGTGATTAACAAGGTGTACTTGCTGACACCCACTGAGGTGGTGGTAAGCACACTTGTGCCCCTAAAGACGCTTGCGCTAACTGCAGTGTCTACACTCTGCCCCTAGACTGGACTGCCCAGTGTCTGTCCTACCCTGGGGTTAGTGAGGATTTTCATTGAGGCTGCATTTTTAGTGTGTAGTAACATTTACTACAGTGTAGTTAGTGTGTGTGAAATCTCACATTAACTATTTGTGCACTTTACAAACATGCCTCCAAGTCTATAAAGATGATCACTGCCCACAGGATGAATGAGGAGGAAATGGACAAAGGAGAACATACAACAGGAATGAAAATCTGAAAGTGAGACAGAAAAATGAGCAACGAGAAGATACTTGCCCTTCACTTTGAGCCCTTTGTCTGTGACAATCCAACAGAAACAGAAAGTAGGGAAACAGAAAAAACAGGTTAAAGCAATAGGGGTCACATCTTATTTTATTCAATGAACTACTTGAATAAAATATTGTGCATAGATCAAAGGACCATTTTCAGGTAGTACAGCTATAGATTGGAAACAAGATACATCTTTAATGTATTGTTTAATACACTTTCTACATAGAACAATTCAGAAGATAAGGACCATAGACTCTGGCTCCCCTTGAAACCCAAAATGCATGCATCATTTCAATCCAACCAGTAGGGCTGCTGCTGGATGACTCCCCCCATTCCTTTGCATCATCTACAGCCCCCAGAAGGACCAATTATCATACTGCAAACTCTGCTTATCTCATGATAACCTACGGCAGAGACAATGGACCATCTAGTTGGTCACAAAGACAAAATCTCAGAAGAGCGTAAAAGCACTGTTCCAAGATATGCAAGAATTCTTCAAAAATCCTTTCAATATAAATCTGAATCCTCATATACTTATCCAAGACTTGTAAACATTTGGATCTTTTTGATCTAAACTAAGCACACATCTAGAAATAATCTGGAGTTATGTACTTCAAATCAAGGATTAATTCCGATTAACATGACTATGTTGTATCTAGACTTCAATTATGAGAAAACCAGTAATTTATCAGGCTTATTTTGTCAGATATTTTTTGTAAATAAAAAGGCGGCAGCCACCAGTTCTGACCTTTCCTTGGAATAAGAGTGTAATTTATTTCTTCAGGACTATAAAGGCTAAGCCCTGTGTAATTTTCCCTGCATTGGCTGATACACCCCCCCCCCCCTACCCTACTGTCACTGTCATTTACCTGACTATTGGATAGCACTGGAGAACCATCGTGACTCACAGGTTCAGCAAGCTCATTGCAGACCAGTGTGGCTTCAACAGACTTTTGATATTGATACAGAGATACAGACAATAAAGGATCTGCCACCTTCATCACGAAGAAACCACAGTACAGGGGATCCATCAAACAGTACAAAACCGGGGTATGGAAGATGCACACAGCTAATCATATAGAACTTGCATCTTTTATATGGACTGAAATCATTGCTGTAGCGCTTGATAGCATACATTAATTCTGAGAAACTCCAACCAAGATGGAAAGTTCTGGCACTACTTACATTTGGCTTGAAGTATTGTCTCATCTAGCTTGGCTTTAATATAGTAAAAACTGTAGGGTGGCAACACCAAGGCCAAGCTGAAAATTAAGTAACAAGTGTTAGTGGAGGTATCGACATAACAGTCAGACAGTCCTAGGGCTTCAAATTCATTTGCATTAGGGATGTACATTTGTTAGTAGGCCTTAATTCACAATTTAACATGCATTAAATCAATTCTCTGTATGCAATAAATATTGTAAAATGCATAGTCTATTTGTGTGCATTAAAAATTCTAAGGAGTGTTAAGTTTTTGCCACCATGAATGTGTGAAACCAAAACTAATCCAAAAAATGGGAAAAAAAAGCCAAAGTTCAAAAATGAAGCATGCTTTCCCTGTGCAGATCCCCTATTCCTGCAGCTGATGTGACATTTGTGGGTTGTAGCTCGTTTGTCTAATACCCAGACTACTACCGTTAATCACGCTTACAGATGGAAAGTCTTCCAGCAATCCTCAGTACTGAGTAATATTAATTACCACAGAGCATATAGCAACGTAGCAACTGATGGCAGATTAAAACTACTGCGATCCCTGGAGTAAAGGGCCATTCTGTACCCTTGCCGAACTGGTCCTGGCTTCCTTTCTCTTGCCATTTAGGGATCCTCAGCGTTTATCCCATACAGCTTTGAATTCTGGCGCTGTTTCTGTCTCCACCCTGCCCTGCATTCCAGGCATCCGTCACCTTTTCTATGAAACTTACTTCCTGTTGCTGCTTTTAATTTTACCCCATCACATGTTCGAGTTCTAGATCTTTCCCGTCTCATTAAAAACTTTAAAAGTATATACTTGTTGTGAGTGGGTGTTGTAATCACTCCACAGGACTGGTCCTTCTGTTCTCAGGCCTGACCCAGCACTCAGCCCTGTTTCTTCATAGGCTTTATCAGACAAGCCACCACCAGACATGTAAAGTCGCAAACAGTTCCTTTAGTAGTCATCTGTAGGTCACCCACTGCTCAGCTCATTAAATGAAGATGGACTGAATGAAGCTCTCTACCTCAGGGGCTTTGTATTATACCCCTGGCTCCTTCCTTCCCCCCATGCTCCTTCATACTGAATACCCACCCTCTAGGCTTCCTGGGATTTATAGGTCCTCTTCATCTTGACAGTCTTTTCCTGGCTACAATTTGCAGTTTCTTTCCTTACACGTCTCTTTTCCTCTAGATATGCATATACAGACTTCTTACCATTTTGGTCACTTTCCTCTGGACCACTTCCAGTTTCTTATTCATTTATTTTTTTGGAAATTTCATTTTTAAACAGAGGGTAACAAACAAACACATGTTCATCCACCAAAACAGCCAAATAAGTACAATATTATTATCTTAAAATATCTAATCACTATTCACTTCCAGCTCAGAGCAGGTCATCTCCCCCAAAAAAAAGAACAGCAAGGAAAAGACCTGGTTCAAGAAGAAAGTGGAAAAAGGAAAAATAACTGGGACAATTACAGCAATCCACAAGTTACATTATCATATCATCAAATAGTACAAAGGAAAAAGAAAAAGAAAAAAACCTCAGAACACACAAACCAGCAGCAATAGAAACGTATAAAAATGACGACAGAAAAAGACCACATGGACTATCTAGTCTATCCTTCCATATCAACAACTACAACAGTCCCCTTCTTTCCTTTAGTGTAGAATCTCTATGGATTGAAATTCCATGTAAAAAGGGGAAGGTGATGACAATGAGGGTGTACTATCGACTGCCTGGCCAGAATGAACAAATGGATGATGAAATGCTCAAAGAAATCAAGGAAGCTAACAAAAGTTACAGCACAGTAATAATAATGGGAGATTTCAATTACCCCGGAATCGACTCGGTCAGTGTCACGGCAGGACATGCTAGTGAGATAAAGTTCCTAGATGACATAAATGACTGCTTCTTGGAGCAGCTGGTTCATGAACCTACCGGAGGGGAAGCCATATTAGACCTAGTCCTTAGTGGAAGACCAGATCTAGTGCAAGAAATAAGGGTGTTGGGGCCACTTGGCAATAGTGATCATAGCATGATCGCCTTTGATTTAATTAGTGGAGGAGGGATAGTACGGAAATCCACAGTACTACGTTTTAACTTTCGAAAGGGAGACTATGATAAAATGAGGAAAATAGTTAAGAAAAAAACTAAAAGGAACAGTTGCAAAGGTTAAAGACATCAAGCTTGGGTGTTGAAAAATACTATCTAGGAAGCCCAGACCAGCCGTATTCCACACTTTCAGAAAAGTAGAAGGAAGTCCAAAAAACAGCCAGCATGGTTTAAAGGTGAGGTCAGAAAGGCTGTTGCCAAAAAAGCATCTTTCAGGAAATGGAAAAAAGAGCCAAACGACGAAACCTGGAAACAGCACAAGCACTGGCAAGTCAAATGCAGGGCATTGATAAAGCAGGCAAAGAGAGAATTTGAGAAGAAGCATGCTGCAGAAGCAAAAACGCGAAATAAATATTTTTTCAAGTACATTTGTAGCAAAAATCCTGTGAGAGAGTCAGTTGGTCCATTAGATGATAGAGGAGTTAAAGGGGCACTAAAAGGCAACAAGGCAAAAAGCGGAGAGACTGAATGAATTCTTTGCTTTGGTCCTTACTGAGGAAGATGTAGGGATGTTACCCATGACTGAAGTGGTATTTAAAGGTACGGAAGAATTGAAGGAAATATCGATACATCGGGAAGATGTATTACAATTATTAGATAAACTGAAGAGTAGCAAATCACCTGGGCCTGATGGTATACATCCAAGGGTGTTGAAAGAGCTGAAATATGAGATTGCAGACCTGCTATTAGTAATCTGTGAACTATCATTAAAATCATCTCTAATACCTGAAGATTGGAGGATCGCCAATGTAACACCAATTTTTAAAAAGGGTTCCAGGGGTGATCTGGGAAACTACAGACCGGTGAGCCTCACGTCAATACCGGGAAAAATGGTAGAAACCATCATAAAGAATAAAATTACTCAGCATGTAGATAGTCCTGGCCTAATGGGAGACAGCCAACATGGGTTTAGACAAGAAAGATCTTGTCTTACTAATCTGTTATGTTTTTTTGAAAGTGTGAATAAACATGTGGACAAAGGTGAGTCGGTTGATATAGTGTATCTGGACTTTCAGAAAGCCTTTGACAAGGTCCCTCATCAGAGACTTTTGACAAAACTAAAGAGTCACGGGATAGGAGGCAGTGTACTACTGTGGATGAAGAACTGGTTAAAAGATAGAAAGCAGAGGGTTGGGCTAAATGGCCAATTTTCCCAATGGAGAAAGGTGAATAGTGGTATACCCCAAGGATCTGTGCTGGGTCCGCTGCTTTTTGACATATTCATAAATGACCTGGAAAGTGGAATAACGAGTGAGGTTATCAAATTTGCAGATGACACAAAACTATTTAAAGGTGTCAAAACCCAAGAGGATTGTGGAAAATTGCAAGAGGATCTTGATAAATTGGAAGACTGGGCATCAAAATGGCAGATGAAATTTAATGTGGACAAGTGCAAAGTTATGCACCTAAGGAAGAACAACCCAAACTATGGTTACACGATGCAAGGTTCCACATTAGGAACCACCACCCAGGAAAAAGATTTAGGCGTCATTGTGGATAACATGTTAAACCCTCGGCCCAGTGTGCAGCGGCAGCCAAGAGAGCAAATAGAATGCTAGGTATCATAAGGAAAGGAATGGAAAACAAAACAAAATATATTATAATGCCTCTATATCATTCCATGGTGAGACCGCTCCTTGAATATTGTGTGCAATTCTGGTCGCCGTATCTTAAAAAGGATATCGCATTATTAGAAAACGTTCGGGGGCGGAGCCTGATATCCAGCGGGATGGTCGCATAACGCTGAGGCTCCCGAGAGGCCTACTCAGAATCCTGAATTAACACCGTACCTACTTGGAACTTCTACTCTGATCTTGCCGGGGCACATTGGTGAGATGGCGGGGACCAAACCCACGCGCCTGGAATTTGGATCTCCAGCGGCTTCTCACGGCAAACGTTCCAAAACTGAACCCCCGTCCCCGCAGAAGGGGCTGGCCTTGCGCGAGGGCCCCGAAATGCAGCAGGAAATCCTCGCAGAGATTAGAGGGGTCAAAAACCTCGTGCAGTCAAACGGTGAAGCACTCCGAGTGCTGCGGGAAGATCTTGGTGTGCTGCAAAGTAAGCTAGAAGGGCTTTCTTCGCGTCAGGACAAAATGGAGAGCATATTGGACTCCCATGCGGCCCGGTTGTCCAAACTCGACAAAGTTGAACGTCAGGTGCGGGCCTTGCAGAAAGAAGTGGAAGATGGCAATAATAGAGCGCGCCGCAACAACATACGACTCGTGGGCATACCGGAGGGAGCGGAATCGGGAGACATGAAAGAGTTTTTATGCAAAATCCTCCCTTCCCTGCTCCAAATCACCTTTGCCAAAGATTTGGAGATCGATCGCGCTCATCGTGTACCCACAAGCATAACGCTCAACAGGAAGACCCCGCGGCCTATCATTTTTCGACTTTTGAGATATCAACACGTGGAGCAAATTCTAAGTGCCTCTCGGGCAAAGGGCCATATGGAGTTTGAGAGCCACAAAATCTCCTTCTATCCTGACTTGGCTAAACCCACGGTCGACCGCCGAAAGCGCTTTCTGGAATTCCGGCCGAGGCTTCAACAACTACAAGCACGCTATGGCCTGATGTACCCGGCCAAGCTCCGAGTCACGCTTCACAATCAGACAAGAACATTTGAGGACCCTGATCTACTAGCGGAGTTTTTGGATTCCAAAGAAGCCGACTTGATGCGCTGACTTCCAGAATATTCCTGCAAGTATTCTCATATCCGCTGTACCTGCCATATTGGATCTGCCGCAGCCCAGCAAAGAGTCTGGCGAGGGCAGTTTGTTTGCCTTACTTTTGATGATATCTGTGACCCGACTCCATCTACCCACAGTAGCCTCGATGAGTATCAGAGACAGTGTTAATTATGGACTCTGGTGTTTCTTTTCTTTTTTTTTTCATGTCTTTCTATTTCCTCTCTAGGGCCTCCTCCTGCAGACATATGGTCGCCATATTCTTTGGGGGTTTTGCTTCTTCTCTAAGATACTTTGGTACATACTTTTCAATATGGGGTGTATTAGCCAGCATACTCGGTGATTATGTCATTGTTGCACAGATTCTGATTATGTTGTATGTTTTCAAGCGCCCTTACCTAAAATGTCTATTACCGATTGATGGCACCATGTAAGATTTTCTCATTGAACGTAAAAGGAATCAATAATCCGATAAAACGGAAGAAAATCCTAAGCTACCTAAGTCAGGAAGCTGCGGATCTGATTTTTCTCCAAGAAACGCATTTAAATTCGAAGGAAACTCTTAAACTCAATATTAAACCTTACATGGTGGCCGCCTATTCCCCAGCCGTTTCTAAGAAATGTGGGGTTGCCATACTGGTTAGGAAATCTTTGCATGCTACTATTATTGCGACTAGCTCAGATACAGAAGGTAGATGGTCCAGAGTTCACCTCAAGATAGGTAGCCTTGAAGTTACATGTATATGCCTTTACGCTCCTAATGTGGATGACCCTGCCTTTTTTGCTACCATTGCTCAGGTTGCGCAGGCCTCTGCTAATACTTCATTGATAACCGGGGGGGATTTCAATCTAGTCCTTGATCCCCTGATTGACAAACAGCCGCCTAGGACAAGTGGTCCCCCCAAGAGTCACACCACGCTTACCTCCCTGATCAAAGATCTTGCTTTAGTTGATCTATGGAGGTTACTACACCCCAATGAGCTTGACTTCACCTTCTTCTCTTCCCCTCACAAATCCCAGTCTCGCATAGACTTCTTTCTAATATCAAAACTGTTAGTTCCTCAGGTGGACACTGCAAAGATTCACTCCCAACATATTTCAGATCATGCTGCTATTTCCTTTCAATTACACACTACTGCACCCCAGGGGAATTCGGGGGCCTGGTTCTTTGATAGAGCCCTGTTAACTCAGCCAGAGTTCCAGTTAGAAATTCGAGCAGCCATACAGGATTACTTCCATTTTAATCTACCCCAGGATACTGCGAATTGGGCTTGGTGGGAGGGCTTCAAAGCGGCCATTCGAGCAACGATCACTAGCTATCAAATCCGCCTGCGGAAACAACGCAAACAGCAGCTACTCATACTAGACCAACAAATAAAAGCAGGCGAACGAGTTCTAACTTCACGTACTGATCCATGTGTATTAATTCGATTACAGCGTCTCCGTTTTCAATATAATTCAATCCTCTCAACTGCAGCTTCTAAGAGTATTGAGCTTCAGCGAGGGACATATTATCGTGAAAATAACCGAGCCGGTCGACTCTTAGCCAACGCCTTGAAAGGTCAAAAAGAAGCCAAACGCGTGGCGGCCCTTCGAGCTCCACAGGGAGGGGGCATAGTGACCACAGACTCCGACATTGTAGAGCTCTTTCGGGATTTCTATACCCGCCTATATCAATCTGAATGTGAGTTCTCGTCAGAGACATTCGAGCGATTGCTTTCTGGCATTCAGCGGCCGACCCTCTCTGAAGATGATAGGGATGCGATGGATGAACCCTTCTCTACTTCAGAGATCCAATCTGCCCTAAAACGAACAGCCTCGGGCCGTGCCGTAGGGCCCGATGGTCTCCCGACCGAATTCTACAGAACGTTCAGTGCAGATTTAGTTCCCTATTTAAAACTCTATTTTACTGCCCTTGCGGTAGATACATCCTCTTTGGGATCCTTTTCTGCAGCTAATGTGGTAGTATTTGAGAAAGAAGGCAGAGACCCGCTACTAACCGCCAACTACCGTCCAATCTCCCTACTTAATGCCGATTATAAGATCTTCGCAACGATCTTGGCCACCCGGCTATCTGACAGGATGGCCACCCTAATTCACCCCGACCAATGCGGTTTTATACCCGGCAGATCAACTGCTGACAATGCTCGGACCTTGTGCCATGTGCTATCCAGTGCTGCCAATCTAGATCATCCATGGGTGGGTCTTTCCCTGGATGCCGAAAAAGCCTTTGATCGCCTAGAATGGCCCTTCTTATTTGCAGTTCTCCGATGGTATGGTTTTGGGGAGGGCTTCCTCCGATATCTCCAAGTCATGTATACTCAACCCGTCGCCAGTATTTGTGTAAATGCCATCAAGTCTCAGCCATTTAATTTCCAAAGAGGCACGCGTCAAGGTTGCCCCCTATCACCAATGCTCTTTGATCTAGCTCTTGAACCCCTAGCCCTCCTTATTAGACAGTCCGCACATATTCGAGGTGTCCCCTTCAGTCATAGGGAGATTAAACTCTCTGCATATGCAGATGACCTTATGCTTTTCGTATCCCTCGATTCGGTTCCAGCTGTCTTGGATCTGATTGACGGATACTCACAATTATCGGGCTATAAAATTAACTGGACCAAATCTGTAGCATTCCCACTGAACCGCTGGGTACATGAGGCTGACATGCAGGCCTTTCCCTTCCTTTGGCAATCCCGCATGGTGAAGTATCTCGGGGTCCATTACTGTTCTCCTTTAGAAGACACTATCAGTTTTAATGCCAAAGAGGTAGTCTCCAAAGTCCGTGAGCTCACAAATCGTTGGTCTTCCTTATCTCTTACATGGTGGGGCCGCCTAGAAACTGTGAAAATGATGATAGTCCCCAAAGTGAACTACATTTTAGAAATGCTGCCATGCTTACTCCCGCTACATACTTATAAAGATATTGAGGGCCTTCTCGTCCGTTATCTCTGGCAGGGCAAGCCACCAAGGATAGCTAAACAAAAACTACAGTCTGCAAAGGAAAGAGGGGGTACCAGATTTCCTGATTTTCTTAGATATCATCAAGCCTTCCTACTTAAGCAAGGTGCCCGATGGCTAGATGCCTCAACAGACAGCAGACCAGTTTGGCTTGACATAGAAGAGGAGCTTAGTAGCCCAATTCCGTTGACCCATCTCCCCGGTATGTCCTATCAAGTAGACACCCGCCATCCACCAATGATTGTCGATACTCTTGCGGCCTTTAACACTCTCATTCTATCACTGGGCCCGAACGTATGTCCTCAGGACGGACTCCCGCTATGGAATAACCCCAGAATTCAAGTCCTAAATAGAACGATAGCATGGAAACCCTGGTACTCAAGGGGGATCTGGACACCCCAACAGCTTTTCTCTGCAGCTCGTTGGAAAACCTTTTCTGATTTACAAAAGGAATTTGCGTTACCAGCGAAACACTACTTTCAATTGATGCAGCTTCAACACTGCCTCAAAAGTGCTCGAATCATGCCGCCCTCTACCCCTACTGAGGACGGGCTATTAGAGATAGTTCACTCTATTAGTAGTACACATGGGGTAGCCTCTAACTTTTATAAAATATTATGTCAGGGTACAGACACGGCCACTTTTAGAGCCCAACAAGCCTGGGAGCGCGAACTGCAAACCACTTTAACCCCTGTGCAATGGAGCGTTTTCTGGAGCAAAGTAGTGCGGGTTTCCCGGTCTGCCTCTGTTACCCAAACTCTCTTCTTTTTTGCACACAGATGCTTTTATACCCCAGAAAAAATAGCCAAATAGAACACAACTGCTAGGGACCAGTGTTGGTCTTGCCATACTGCTGTGGGAACCTTCGCTCATGTTATTTATGAATGTCCTCAACTACAGGTTTATTGGGGGCGGGTTTGGGGTTGTATTCAATTTATCTTACACCTTCACGAACCTCTCTCTTAGAAGATCGTGGGACTCCGCTCTGTGGCGGAGGTCCCCTCTCTGCCTAAGAAGGGTCGCTTTCTCCTTGATTTCATGCTGGGTATAGCCATATGCTTAATCACGAGGAATTGGAAGGATAGCTCTCGACTTACTGTCAATGAATGGTGGAACCTCGTCTGCTTATATAGTAAATATGAGCAGATACCTCGGAGAGCTATTCCCCATGCCCAAACTCACTCTCGCTTGTCTAAATGGCAGATGCTTAATGATTATGTACAATCTGCTCATTGTTCCAACATGCCTGTATAATGTGCACTCATCATGTTTCAGATCACCGTTAGGTTTTGTAACACAATAATGTAAGTACACGCCCGCTTCGGGAATGATTAGTTTTCTAGAGAAGAAGCAGGGGGGAGGGGGGTGGCAGGGGTTTACTTTGGTGTATGTATTACACTTTATGTATCTGTCTTTTAGCTGTATGTCTTCCTTTTCCTTTGTTATTATAAAACGAAAATAAAGAATTAAAAAAAAAAAAAAGAAAACGTTCAGAGAAGAGCCCCCAAAATGGTAAAGGGGATGGAAGGATACTCCTATGAAGAAAGGCTAAAAAGGTTAGGACTCTTTAACCTGGAAAAGAGACGGCTGAGGGGAGATATGATAGAAGTCTATAAATTAATGAACGGAGTGGAACGGGTAAACGTTCATCGATTGTTTACATTATCAGAATATAGAAAGACTAGGGGACATGCAATAAAGCTACAGGGTAAACTATTTAAGATTAATAAAAGAAAATATTTTTTCACTCAACGTGTAATCAAACTCTGGAATTTGTTACCGGAGGATGTAGTAAAGGCTGTTAGAGCAGCTGGGTTTAAAAAAGGTTTGGACAAGTTCCTGGAGGGAAGGTCCATAAACCATTATTAAGAAGGGACCCAGGATATAGCACAGTTACTTACCTGTAACAGGTGATCTCTGGGAACAGCAGGAATTAGTCCTCACATATGGGTACGTCGGAACCGACAGAGCCGGCGCGGGAAAGCTCCCCAGCTTTTCAGATGAAAAGCTTTTGGGGCTTCCCACAGCGCATGCGCGCTGCCTTCCCGCCTTCCTTACCAGCTCTCTTCAGTTCGAGTTTATAGCTGAGACAATAGAGAGAGGAAAGGAAGGTAGATAGATAGAAGATACAACTCCTAGGGGAGGTGGGTGGGTTGTGAGGACTAATTCCTGCTGTTCCCAGAGATCACCTGTTACAGGTAAGTAACTGTGCTATCTCCAGGAACAAGCAGGAATAAGTCCTCACATATGGGGACTCCCTAGCTAAGATGCCTGGGAGATCCCCCTCCAAGGGTAAACCATCTTCGTATGGATCTCAGGCATCCATTCAGGGAAGGTGGGCAGGAGTTGCTTAAGTATGGAACAGGTGTTTGAGGACAGCCTGACCAAACAAGGCATCCCGGCGGGAGTCCTTGTCCAAACAGTAATGGGCTGTGAAGGTATGAACCGAGGCCCAAGTGGCTGCTCGACAGATCTGATCGATGGATACAGAGTGAAGATGAGCCATAGAAGTAGCCATGGCTCTCACATTGTGAGCTGTGACATGGCCTTCCAGAGAAATATTCTTACTCTGGTAAGCAAAAGAAATACACTGAGCAATCCAGTTGGAAAGTGTACGTTTGGAGACTGGAAGTCCCAAATGAGAAGGATCAAAAGCCACAAAAAGTTGGTAAGACTTTCGATGTGGCTGAGTCCTGTTGAGGTAAAAGGCGAGAGCTCTTTTACAGTCAATAGTATGAAGGTTCCTCTCTGCACTGGATGCATGAGGAGCCGGAAAAAAAAAAAAACAGGTAGATATACCTCTTGATTAAGACGAAAAGGCGAGACCACTTTGGGCATAAAGTGGGGATTCGTCCTAAGGACCACCTTATCATGATGAAATCTGCTATAAGTTGGATTAGCCACCAAAGCCTGCAGTTCACTGATGCGGCGAGCCGAAGTGACTGCAATAAGGAAAAGAACCTTCCAGGAAAGAAAGTTCAGGGAGGTAGAAACCAAAGGTTCAAAAGGTGGCTGCATAAGCTGACCCAGAACTAGGTTTAAGTCCCATGCCACCGGAGGTGGGCGGATGGGAGGCTTAGTTAGGGTCAGGCCTCTCATGAATCTGGCAATAAGAGGATGAGAGGAGACAGGTTGTCCATTTATAGGTTTCAAAGATGCTGCAATAGCACTTAAATGGACTCGTACTGAATTCGTCTTGAGGCCTGCATTGGAAAGATGCAGGAGATAGTCTAATACAGAATGCAAAGGAAGTGCTAGAGGGTCAAGACCCTGTTGAGCACACCAAATGGAAAAATCGTTTCCATTTAAAAGCATAGGAACGCCTGGTAGAGGGTTTCCTAGAAGCATAAAGTATATCTTTCACTGGTTGAGAAAGACTATAATCATGCAGGCTTAAGTCTTCAGTAACCAAGCCTGGAGATGTAGGGACTTGGAGTTTGGATGCCACAAAGTCCCCTTCTCCTGAGACAGAAGGTCTGGCGCAGCTCCCAGGTCCAGGGAGGAGTCCTGGGAGAGCTGTAGAAGTAGAGGGAACCACACTTGGCGTGGCCAGCATGGAGCTATGAGGATCATGGATCCGTGATCCCTCTGTAGTTTGAACAGAGTCTTGGGAATCAAAGGAATGGGTGGAAAAGCATACAGGAATTCCTGACCCCAATGCAGGAGAAAGGCATCGTTGGCCTGAGCTCCCTGACACGGAATCCTGGAACAGAACCGGGGAAGTTTGGCATTCCACGGACTTGCAAAGAGGTCTATGTCCGGGGTCCCCCATTCCTGGAAGATTCAGTGTATTTGGTCCATATGCAGGGACCACTCGTGTGGAAACAGAACTCGACTGAGTCTGTCTGCCCGAGAGTTTTGAACTCCTGGAAGATACACTGCCAGAAGATGAATTTGATGCTCTCTGGCGAAGGCCCATAATCTGAGAGCTTCGTTGCAAAGCGACAGAGAGCCCGTCCCTCCTTGTTTGTTGACATAAAACATGGCTACCTGATTGTCTGTCTGGACTAGGACAGTCAGGTTGACAAGGAGGGTGTGGAAGACTGTGAGAGCAAGGAAGATTGCTCGCAGTTCCAAAAGGTTGATGTGAAGGGTGGTCTCCTGGGGAGACCAGGTGCCCTGAGTGGAGAGGTGTTGGAGATGAGCTCCCCACCCTGTTTGGGAGGCATCTGTTGTGAGGGTTGCTTGGGGCAACGAAGGTTGGAAGGGGGTCCCCAACAACAGATTTTTGGAGGATGTCCACCACTGGAGAGACCAAAACAGACGTTTTGAGGTGAGTACTTGGTCTGAGAGCAGTCCCGATGCTTGAGACCACTGGGTGGCCAAAGTCCATTGAGCTGCCCTCATATGAAGACGAGCGTAGGGCACCACATGGAACGTGGAGGCCATGTGGTCCAGAAGTTGCAGCATTTCTCTGGCTGACAAGTGACTTCTGGACTGAGCTTGGGAGGCCAAGCTGATTAGCCGTTGGCCTCGGACCAGAGGGAGGTAGGCCCTTGCAGTGGTGGAGTCCAAGTGGGCCCCTATGAATTCCAGGGACTGAGTAGGGATGAGTTGGGACTTGGGAATGTTTACCACAAGTCCCAGATATTGAAGAATACGCCTTGTGCGGTCCAAGGAAATCTGGGCTTCTGACTGAGATGGAGCTCGGATGAGCCAGTCGTCCAGATATGGGAAGACGAAGATTCCCATGCCTCTTAGAAATGCGGCTATGACTGCCATGCATTTTGTGAATACTCTTGGAGCAGAGGCGAGACCGAAGGGAAGTACTCTGTATTGGAAATGTTTTCCCTGGAACAGAAATCAAAGATATTTTCTGTGGGATGGATGGATGAGTATATGAGTGTACGCATCCTTGAGATCTAGAGAACAAAGCCAATCCTGACTCTGAAGGTATGGAAGGAGAATGCCCAGAGAGAGCATTTTGAATTTCTCCTTGAATAGAAACTTGTTCAATTCTCTCAGATCTAGGATAGGTCTGAAGCCCCCTGTCTTCTTTGTTATGAGAAAATAAGGGGAGTAGAACCCTAACCCCTGTTGAGGAAGAGGAACCTCCTCTATTGCCCCTTGGGCAAGGAGAGAGGAGACTTCCTTACCCAACAGGGTCAGAAGAGATGGGGGAGAACTGAATTGCCTCACCATGGTATGGGGAGGAAGGCTGGAGAAATGAAGTTTGTAGCCCTCTCTGATGATAGAGAGGGTCCATTGCTCTGATGTTATTTGCTCCCATCTGGGAGCAAAGTGAACTAACCTTCCAGGTATGGTGAGAGGCTCTGGTTGTTCCAGAGCCAGAAATGGTAAGTTCTCTAGGGGCAAGTCAAAACCCCTGAGGGGGTTGAGCCTGCTGGGGTGTAGCAGACACTGCAGACTTTGACTTTACTTGCTTAAATTGCTGACATTTAGCAGCAAAGCGAGGCTGAGAAGATTGTTGGCCAGTATTTGTGGAAAATCTGGCCTTCTTATAGTAAGGCCTTTTAAAAGACTTCTTTTTGGCAGGAGTAGAAGTAGACTTAGAAAGTCTATCTAGAGTGGCATTTTCTGCATCCATTTGAGCAGCTTTAATTTGCCAGTCTTCACCAAATAAGTTCTCACCTGTACAGGGCAGATTCCTTAGGCCATCCACAACCCAGGGTTCTAGGTCAGAAGCCTGGAGCCAAGCAAGACGTCGGGCTGCAATAGCAATTCCCGAAGCCCTGCCAGCAACCTCAAAGGAATCAAAGGCTGCCCTGTTGGAAAACTTGGAGACCTCTGAAAGTTGTGTCACCACAGAAGTGAAGTCCTCCTTTTTATCCTCAGGGATAAAGGGGCAAAATGCCGTACCTTTAGGGCAAGTTCTCTGAGAAACATGCCCATATAAAGGCTGTAAGAATTGATCCTGGCTATAAGCATACTAGCCTGGAAGATCTTTCTACCAAAAGAGTCAAGGGTCTTACATTCTCGCCCTGGAGGGGTAGAAGAGTGCCTTTTGGGACTCTTTATCTTCTTCATAGCAGACGTCACCACAATGGAGTGGTGAGGCAGCTGAGTTTTTTGAAACCCAGGAGAAGGAGGGACCCGGTACATGGTGTCCAACCTACGAGAATGAGGAGACAGAGTTAGAGGAGTCTCCCACAAATCCATCAAGTGTTCTTGAAGGATTTCATGGATAGGCAGAGTAACTGCCTCTTTAGGAGCTTTAGAGTATCCTAAAATATCCAATTTTTTTGATCTGGGTTTCTTTTCAGAAGATGTAGCAATAGAAGTCCTTTAGCTACATCAACAATGAAATCCTGAAAGGATAAATCCTCTGGAGGAGACATCGCCCTCTTTAGAGAAGAGGGCTCCTCAGGAAGATCAAACTCAGCAGAGTCATCAGAGGAATTGAACTCATCAGAAGAATCTGAGTATTCTCTCTGTGCTTGCAATGCACGATACGCGTACCGATCGATATCGAGATCGGGCGTATCGGGCATGGGATTGGTATCGGGCAAAAACCTGAATCCAGCAAGCGGAACCGATCGACGCTTGGAAGTCGATGGTCTCGGTTCCGGTGTGGATACCGGAACCGGGGTCGGTACCGATGGAATCGGTACCGAGGGCGTCGCAGCCTTAATGAAAGCCAGAACGGCCTGCTGCATGGTCTGGACAGTATTGCCCATGGACGCCACTGCTGCCTGGATGTCGGTACCGGTATCGACCGGTACCCCAGAGCAGTCTAACAGGTGATCAGTCGAGGCCGTGCCATCGATGTCAACCTGTAACCCCATAGGTGATGCTTTGGAGGCCGGAGCCTCCCGCCGGGGTTTTTTGGTGTGGGCAGAATCCTCAAACTCAAGATTGAGAGCCTCTCGATCTTTTGAAAGAGATTTGCTTTTAGAGGATTTGCCCACAGAAAGTTTGGTTACCTGAGATCCATCCGGAGAGGAAGACCTGGATGACTGTGATGCTGGATTATCTGAAGCAAACAGCACATGGAACTTGTTGGCCCGGTTCTGCATACCACGTTTAGACATCTGGGAGCAGAATGGGCAGTACGGTATGGAGTGGTCAGGTCCCAAACATTTAAGACACCATTCATGGGTGTCTGAGAGAGAAATAACAGCACTGCACTTGGTACACTTTTTAAAACCAGGAGCTGGCTTCTCCATGAGGAGAATTAGTGTAGGCCTGAAGGCCTAGCAAAAGTTACCACGTTGTGCTGAAATAAAAAATAAAAAAAAGATTTTTTTTTTTAAGAAATAAAGAAAGAGAGACCGGCAGTACCGGTTTTGGTATGGGGAAGGCAGGTACGCGGTCAAAAGAAACAAATTAAAATAACAATTTCTTCAGCGGTGACAGGAACACGACCTGCTGGCTTTGCGGAAAAAGAGAAACTGAAGAGAGCTGGTAAGGAAGGCGGGAAGGCAGCGCGCATGCGCTGTGGGAAGCCCCAAAAGCTTTTCATCTGAAAAGCTGGGGAGCTTTCCCGCGCCGGCTCCGTCGGTTCCGACGTACCCATATGTGAGGACTTATTCCTGTTTGTTCCTGGAGATCAATGCTTGACCCAGTACAAGCATTGTGGAACCTGTGTCTTTTGGGGAAACTGCTAGGTATGTATGACCTAGATTGGCCACTGTTGGAAACAGGATACTGGGCTTGATGGACCTTGGCCTGACCCAGTATGGCATATCTTATGTTCTTATGTTCTAAGTTCATATTCACTATATGCAATACAGTCCATTGCCATCCCCTCAGACACAGTTGCCAGCCCAGCACCAGAAGGGAGCTCATAAAGCATGGACGTCCCCCATTCTCCCTTTTATTATATAGGACAGCTTGTCAAAACACTTAAGCTCTCAGCACACAGGTATCATTCCAAAAACAGCTGGCCCTTTATCCTTCTTCTATCCCCTCACCAAGAGCAGCAGCTTCGTCATTCTTCTGTTCCCCCCTCCATCAACTGTATCCACTTGATTTAGAGGGTCCAGCAAGCAAGGTGTCGATTTCATGTTAAGAATAGTCCCAATGATTTCTGCAATATTCCCTAGTACCCTGGCCCAATATCCCTGAGCATGAGGACACTCCCATCATAAATGAAAGGAGGTACTAGGGCCACCACAATTCCTCCAGCAGCCACCATCCTCATCTCCTCTCATTCTTGCCAACTAAGCTGGAATAATTATTTTATACAGAGTCTGCCTATACCCTTTGTTGGCAGATCATCAATACTACAGTATATTAATTTCCAATCTTGTGGTCGAAAGACTTCCCCAACAGATTATGCCATTTGGTCATATGTGGAGCTGGCCAGACAAATAGAACTCCAACAGTGCCTTAAAGATTTGAAAGTCATCCTTTACCTAAATCCCCACAATACAATATCCACTTAAGGTGGTCAGGTTCTCTCGATAAACTGGCCCAATTCAACTCCCGCATAAGAAAATATTGCAATTGGAAATATTGAAACAAAGGGGACTGAATAGCTCCCTTCCTCTGCAACTGCTCTGTCCCCTTCCAACAGATCCTCAAAATGAGCAATGCCATTCTTCTCCCACAGCCTCCAAATATCTCTAAAGACACTGCTCCCGAATGGCGAAAAGTTTTCAATCTTTGTTGCTAGGAACAATAAACCCTACAAATCACCCTGCTTGCACACTTAGGCCCAATCCTCACTAATGGTGCAATCAAGATATGTTGAAAACTGCCACCAGAGGCATCAACCGCAATTCTCACAGTCACGCCAAGTACCTCAACAAGGGATTAGGAGCATACTAACCCTCTCCACATTAACCCAATCAACACCTGGGGGCTTAGCATAATGGTATCAGAGTGCCTTTAGCATAGCAGCTTTGTAACAGTTAAGTTTGGACACACTAACCCACCATCACTCACTGCTAACACCATGTGCCGCCAGTTAATTCAAGCTTTCTTCCCATCCCATACAAACTTACTGAACCGATGCTCCATTTTATGCAGAAAAGTAATAGGGACCTTTATGGACAACTGAATAGACATATAAATCCATTTGGGAACTGCTACCATTTTCAGAGCAGTGATCCTACCTATCCAACCCAGGGTCAAGCCTTCGTAATTATTCAATTCTTCCTATATCATTTGTGTTAGGGAGCTAAATTAATTTGGAGTGGAGTAGCTGCTTAATGGTTAGAGCACTGGCTTAGGAACCAAGAAATCAGGGTTCAATTCCCAGTAGCACTCCTTGTGACCTTGGGCAAGTCACTTACCCCTCCATTGCCTCAAAAAAAATCCAAGTTATCAATGTCCCTGTTTAATGTAAACTACCAAGTTTAAGTTACAAAGTAAACGGCTTTGAGTGAAATGATAAAGTGGTATAAAGAAACCTGTTAAATAAATCAAACAGATCCACTAGTCCCCTAGGTATTTAATACCAGACTCCGCTATACAAAATAGACATATGCACTGGGGAAGGACAATTTTGTCCCCAATCTGCATTACCAATGATTTATCTGGATTCACCTTGAAGCCATATAAGGCAGAAAACTCCTCTAACACCTCGAAAAACGAGGGTGGAGGGTCATGAAGAAATATCAATGTACTATCAGTATACAGAGATAGCTGATGGGACAGCCCATCTACCACAACTGGCAATGAATGCCGCAGCCAGGGTACTTCAGGGAGCCTCCAGAACTGACCACGTTACCCCTCTGCTGATTCAATTACATTGGCTACCCATTCAGGCCAGAATTATCTTCAAAACCCTATTGCTCACTTTCAAAGCTCTTAATAACCTCTCTGCTACATCCTTATCTGACCTTATTCACTCTACTGCACCAAACAGAGCGAGAAGATCCTCAACCATCAACTCCCTAAAGCTCCCTAAGGCCCTTACAAGCTGTGCATCCTCTACGGCCAACAGAGCTTTTATCCTTTGTGCCCCTAGGTGCTGGAATGCACTACCCCCTGGCATCCGGGCTATCAACAGCTTATTACAATTCAAGAAAGCCCTCAAATTCTTTCTCTTCAACAAGTTCCTTATAGAGTCATCCACACCTATTGACCTCTGTGACCTCACCCAATTACCCAATCCCATGATACCTCAATAACATGCTTGGCTGATTCCATATAACGAGTGAATATATTCCTAGCACCTGTTACTAGTAACATGTTACTATTTAGTTGTACCACATCTGTAAATAGTCTGTAAATAGTTTCCCCGTGTGATCCAAGTTCCTTCCCTTGTTATCTGTAAACTCATGCATGTTGATTGTACTGAGATTTTTGTTCGATGTGAACCGCGCTGATGCCGAATAGTGCGGTATATAAGAGAATGTAAATAAATAAATAAATAAATAACTGGACATATATTGGGCCTCTGACATAGGATACAGGCACGGGCTCAATAGCTATGGCAAACAGGGGTGAGAGAGAGCTTTATGCTACTTAGAGGCATCTGCTATCAGACCGAGGGGGCCTTAACAGCTACTTGAGTCAGAGGTCTCGCATATAGCACTCATAGCCAATTGATAAATCTCTCCCTAAGTTCAACACAGTAAACCTTCCCACTCCGCGCAATCAAGTGCCTTCTCAGCATCACGTGAAACACACCAGGCTGCCTGTTTCTTCTCCTGGACAGACAAGATGCTTAACATTATCGTAGCTCTGTCAGCCCCCAATGTAATACCAATTTTTAAAAAGGGTTCCATGAGTGATCTGGGAAACTACAGACCGGTGAGCCTCACGTCAGTACCGGGAAAAATGGTAGAAACCATCATAAAGAATAAAATTACTCAGCATGTAGATAGTCATGGCCTAATGGGAGACAACCAACATGGCTTTAGACAAGGAAGATCTTGTCTTACTAATCTGTTATGTTTTTTTGAAAGTGTGAATAAACAGGTGGACAAAGGTGAGTCGGTTGATATAGTGTATCTGGACTTTCAGAAAGCCTTTGACAAGGTCCCTTATCAGAGACTTTTGGCAAAACTAAAGAGTCATCGGATAGGAGGCAGTGTACTACTGTGGATAAAGAACAGGTTAAAAGATAGAAAGCAGAGGGTTGGGCTAAATGGCCAATTTTCCCAATGGAGAAAGGTGAATAGTGGTGTACCCCAGGGATCTGTGCTGGGTCCGCTGCTTTTTGACATATTCATAAATGACCTGGAAAGTGCAATAACGAGTGAGGTTAACAAATTTGCAGATGACACAAAACTATTTAAAGTTGTTAAAACCCAAGAGTATTGTGGAAAATTGCAAGAGGATCTTGATAAATTGGAAGACTGGGCATCAAAATGGCAGATGAAATTTAATGTGAAAAAGTGCAAAGTTATGCACCTAAGGAAGAACAACCCAAACTATGGTTACACGATGCAAGGTTCCACATTAGGAACCACCACCCAGGAAAAAGATTTAGGTGTCATTGTGGATAGTGTGATAAGGAAGCTTATCATAGCTCAGGAAGGAGCTATAGAAAAGGTGAAGTGACTCTGAACAAGCAACCTGTCAGCTGGTAGAAATAAGAAAACAGAATTTTCCCATAAAAGACTACCAGTCCCAGAATGCACCAGGTTTCCAACAGCCATTAGAGGAGCTGAAGTGGGGAAACGTGTGTTCAATCAGGAGGGCTATGAGGTAATCCCCAAGCACTCATCTCAAAGGGCAGGGTCTGATTCAGCACAGCTGCGCTGTGCTAGGGTGGAGCACTCATCAAAGCAGAATAAAGGTAGAGTTTATTCTGCAGAGAATTATCCTCATCATCTGGGAGATCCTCAGAATTATCCTCAGTTTCATCTGGGAGATCCTCAGAATCAGCTTGGATATCCTCAACTTGGAGGTCTTCATCATCTGGAGGATCATCAGAAGCAGAAGCCAGACCGGACGGACAGAGAGGGCAAGAAACCCTTTGAAAGAAAGAAGAGAAAAGCATTTGGGAGGTCTAAAGGAGTCCAGAGCAGTACGTATACTGGGAGACATTCAAAAGGCCAGCATACACCATTGGACTGGGGAAAGCCAGAGGAATGGTGCTGCAGAGATAGGAATCTCCAGACGGTACCTGTGAGGGAGACGGCTGCACGTGGAAGGGAACCTAAGACCTGTGGCAGAAGGTATGTGAAGAGAGATCCAGTGTCCAGGGATCTGTATTGGAAGGCTGGACATAAGAACTGGACTACATACTGGCCAGGCTATTTAGAGAGGAACTCTAACAGCAATGGAAGCTCAGGTATGAACACTGATCTATGCCCTAGCTATAACCTTGAAAGACAGCAGGAAAACAAGTATTCTCCTGAGAGTGCTACATTGAGAAATTCCTCTGTGCCAATCCATGATATTGAACCCATGATTGTTGAAGAAGGGGGAGCGGTCTTAGATACAGGCTGTGAATATATGGATTGCTCTCTGTCTAAACTCCTTTGGTAATTTTCTGTTACAAAGTACAACAACCATCACAAAGAAATACAAACTTGTTCTTTAATCTACTCAGAAAAGCTCCTAAAGTAAGATTTGAGCCACACAGTAGAAAGCAAGCCAGCTAAGGGGTTTCAGCTGGGTAACTGCTAGCAATTGAGCCTTACCGAATTGCTTGTGAGCTCTGAGGGAATCACTTCTGAATCTATGTGTGAAGATATAAGAAGTTAACCTGAAAAGAACAGTTTTTCCCTTCTTTGTGGGTTTTGCTTGTTGTTTGAAACACTGCTAAGAAAATATTAGCTAAAGCCTACAGAAAAGACCAGTTTGTTACCAACCAGGTCTTTATTCTTTTCATTTGATTGCCTGACAAGTTCATCTGTTGTTTTCCTGATTTTGTTTTTCTAAGTTTAACACTGAAAGCAAGTATCCTGTTTTATGTGCTACCAAGCATATCTGTGTTGGGAGAAATAACCCCATAAATAAATATCTTATTGGCTTTACACTCAAGCACAACTAATTATTGTGAGCAGCTGAGTCTGGTGTGAATGGACTGCATTTCCCACAATTCCTTGCAAATCATATTGATATATGCACTTGCCAAGACTGTGAACATTCTCACCCAGGCAGCCGTCTGACAATAGCATGTTAAAACCCTCGGCCCAGTGTGCAGCGGCAGCCAAGAGAGCAAATAGAATGCTAGGTATCATAAGGAAAGGAATGGAAAATAAAACAAAACATATTATAATGCCTCTATATCGTTCCATGGGGAGACCGCACCTTTAATATTGTGTGCAATTCTGGTCGACGTATCTTAAAAAGGATATAGCGTTATTAGAAAAGGTTCAGAGAAGAGCCACCAAAATGGTAAATGGGATGGAAGGATACTCCTACGAAGAAAGGTTAAAAAGGTTAGCTCTTTAACCTGGGAAAGAGACGGCTGAGGGGAGATATGATAGAAGTCTATAAATTAATGAACGGAGTGGAACGGGTGAACGTTCATCGATTGTTTACATTATCCGAATATAGAAAGAATAGGGGACATGCAATGAAGCTACAGGGTAAACTATTTAAGACTAATAAAAGAAATTTTTTTTCACTCAATGTGTAATCAAACTCTGGAATTTGTTACCGGAAGATGTAGTAAAGGATGTTAGTGCAGCTGGGTTTAAAAAAGGTTTGGACAAGTTCCTGGAGGAAAGGTCCATAAACCATTATTAAGAAGGGACCCAGGATATCAATGCTTGACCCAGTTCAAGCATTGCAGAACCTGTGTCTTTTGGGGAAACTTCTAGGTACGTATGACCTAGATTGGCCACTGTTGGAAACAGGATGCTGGGCTTGATGGACCTTGGTCTGACCCAGTATGGCATATCTTATGTTCTTATGTTCTTATGTACCCTGTTTGGTCCAGCAATAATACCCACCAAACAGCTATCCAAAATTTTTGAATTTTTTTTTAATTCATGAAATTTTTAGAATAGAAATGAAGAATAATATAACTTATATAGTGTGGTGGCGAAGCCAGCCAGGTCCCTAGGGAGATAGAAAAAGTACAAGCAGTTTCCCCGAGTCAGAGGGAAAGTGAAAGAAATGGTAATTTTAAAAGTGCAGCTAACGCTGAAAAAAACCTGTCAAAAGTTGTTGCCCAAAAGCCACGCCCCAGCTCCATGGCAACTGAGGGTGGTAATGCAGGACAGCTGGTGGCGGGGTGGAAAGATACCGGTCAGTCCCACTCATATAAGCACCAGAGAACAGGGAGATAATAGATTGCCAGGACCAGCAAGATTCCCAGGACAGTCAACACAAGCAAGACTGGAAGGACAGGCCAGTTTGCCAAGGCACGAGAGGAGGAGAGCTGACTCTGATTCAGAGGCGGAGTCTGAGAGGGAACCTCATTCTGAGCAAGAGTTTCACTCTTGCAGGAGGAAGAGAGACGAGAGGGCTAACTTGACCAGGAAACAGCATGGCCAGGGAAGTGGCAGTGAAGCATTGCTGAAGAAACTCCCAAAAGGTATTGCTGCTAAGGTTACTAGCCAAAGGTCTCAGGAAAAGTTCCCAGACAGCAAGTGGAGGGAAGGATATCCCCAAAGCCAGCTCCAGCAGTTTAACCAGCACCAGGGTTATAGGAAGCCTGCAGGTGGTTCAAGAACCCAGGAAGGGCTGGTAAGGAAGCCTCTCAGTAAAGAAAGTTTGAATGTTTTAAAACTGGTAAAACGTATGCTAAAAGACCAGGAAGTAACCTGGGGAGAGAACAGTTCTGTGTACCGAGGGAAGGCTCGAGGGGAACAGCTGTTTTCTAACGATGTCACAGAACAATCGTGTTCAGAATGTGAGTCAATGGACATCGGGGAAAATGATCTTTTGAGTGAGCCTGAACAGGCTATGGAATGTGAGTTGTCCCTGGTAGTGAAGTAAGAATGTTTGGAAATATAAGTTTGAAGAAAATTCCAACTCTGTGATATGCATGGTGTTTCAAAGAGCAAAGAAGTTTTAATTAGTATGGCTGCTGCTCTAAATGAGACTTGCTCAGGAGGACTGCCTGGAGTCTCTGGATAACTAATTGGAACCCTTAAAGCTTTTGAAACAAAGAAGAAAAGTTTGTTTGCTAGAATTTTGCTGCATTGAAGTTTCAATGAACATTTTGAGTTTAGTTAAAGCACTGTGAAGTGAAGCTTTATTTTTGGAGAAAAAACATTTGTTTGCTGAAGTAAGCAAGAGCAACTCTTACCTTTAGTTTCTTGTGGATGTTTATACACGTGATATACCAAGCTTCATTTGAAGTTCCCGCTATTAAGGGAGGCGAATAAAAATATTCCTGCGTTTGCTTTCAACTCTCGGCTCAGCACTTTATTACAACTACATTTGCTCAAAGTACTACAACTCCCAGAGGCCTTTGCCCTGGAGTTTATTGAAAGGAACATTCGCACCCCCTTTCCTTGTCAGGCAGCCGCCTAGGCGGGGGAAGGGCTCGACAGGTGGCGTAGTATTAAGGATCACGCCTTGGTCACGTGTTCCCAAGACACCGGAACTACAGAAAGAAGAAAGAAAAAAAAAAAGGGAAAAAAGTTGTTTTTTTTTCATGCTGAGATACAAGCTGCTGCTGGAAGAAGACCCGGATCAACAGCAGAAGGACCGGATTGGAGCTGTTCCTGAGGCCGTTCCTGCTGATTGATAAGCCCGAGTCTATACCTGCCTAAGGTAATCCGTATTTATAAGGGATATAAGCGGATACCAGAACCGGGTGGGACTGCAGCAGTGCCCCAGTGTATCAAAGGAGAGAGGGCCTATACTTTGAGGGGCCGCACTTGGTGTTCTTGTCTCTGTTTTTCTCGTTTCAGCCACTACTCAGCATGGAGCAGACGGAGCTACTGAGATGGATGGCTGACCAGTTCCAAAAACAACAGGAGATGTCGGCACGGACATTGGAACATACAGCAGCCATGCTCCAAGCACAGCAGAAGCCGCTGTTGGAGAAGATGGACGGTTGGCTGGGCATGCAGAAACCAACAGCAGAGTCACCAAGGACAGTACCAGGTTCCTTAAGGGATACCCCAGGGTTTGGGATGCTTGGTACTGGGACACTTTCTTTTGGACAGTTAACAAAAGAGGACGATGTTGATGACTTTCTAGCCGCTTTTGAAAGGGTAGCCTTGTTATCAGGGTGGGATAAAAAGCAATGGGCCATACGCCTTGCCGCTTCGTTAACTGGGGAAGCGCTAGCAGCGTATAGGGCTATGCCCGTGGAATTAGCCACTGATTACAAGGAGATACAGAAGGCAATAAGAGACCGCCTGGGCCTAAATCCCATGGTCTACCGCCGCCTTCTGCGAAGCGCCCGGTTGAAACCCGGTGAAACACCGCATGCTCTCTGCCAGCGGATCAAGGGGTTGGCGGTAAAATGGCTAACACCGGAGACTCAAACAAAGGAGTCCTTATTTGATTGTATCATCTTGGAGCAGTTTATGGACGCTGTTCCGAGGGAGATGAGATCCTTCCTGATCCTACAAGACTGCAGGACCACAGAGGCAGCAACCGCACTGGCTGAGCGTTACCTGGAGGCCAGTGTGGCGAGCCCAGTTAAAGTGGGTGGTCTGTCGCAAGCAGTAAAAGTAGCATCAGAAAGGAAGGAAAAACCTATATGGAGAGAAGGTATGAAAGCACTGCCTTTGGATAAGCCTGATTATGTGAGCAGGAAATGTTTTTCATGTGGAGAAGAAGGACATATGAAAAGAAACTGCAGAGCTAGGACTGCCCTGATGACCTCCCACTCTGAAGAGAGCGGAGAAGGTTTCCTTCTAGAGGTAGAGGTGGAGGGTGTTCCTGTGGAGGCTTTGTTGGACTCCGGAGCGGACCAGTCAATGATTTCGAGGAAGCTCTGGAAAGAGATAGCATCCCAGATTGGTCCGACTCCCGAGCCTCAAGAAAAGTCCATAAAAATAAGATGCATTCATGGGGCAGCCTCATCGTACCCTATTTATATTGTATCTGTGAAAGGCTGAGGGCTAAGCTGGAAAATACCAGTAGCTGTAGTACCAGGGCTCCCCCAAGCGCTAGTCCTAGGAAGAGACTGGCCCCAGTTCAGGCGTGGGATAGCAGAAGGGCTTCAACATAAAACTGGTATGGTATCCACCAGGGCTCAGGAAAAAGCTAAAGAGGAGGAATCAGACCCACCTAGTGACCCGATGTGTGGCCTACCTTCACATGATGATTTAGTGACCCCTCCGAGAGAGGAGGATAAAAGAAGAGGGCTGAGAAACGCAGGGAGAGACAAAATAGGTCTCAAAATAAGGCCAAACTGGTAGCTGGTCAGGAGTTACCTTGGGTTCCGGCCGAGCTAGTGGAAAGATTTCCCACTTTTCCTGATGAGCAGCGGACGGATCCCGCACTCAAAAGGGCGTTTGAGTATGCCAAAAAGGGAACGAAAACCTTACCCCGATTCTTTTTAGATAAAGAGGTACTGTATCGGGAGAGTGTAGATCCTGGAACAGGGATAAGCAGAAAACAGTTAGTAGTTCCCACCGCGTTTAAAATGTCAGTCCTGCGGTTAGCCCATGACCACCCCATAGGCGGTCACAAAGGGGTACATGGTACCCTGGATCAGATTCTGGCCCGGTTTTACTGGCCAGGCGTTTATAAAGAAACTGCTAGGTTTTGTGAGTCATGTGCCGCTTGCCAGCGGGTAGCTACCCACCATCCACCAAAAGTACCTATGATTCCCATACCGGTGGTATCCGAACCCCTACACAGATTAGCCATGGATATTGTGGGCCCACTTATAAAAATGCCCCGGGGGTTCCAATATATCCTGGTGATTGTGGATCAAGCCACCAGGTTCCCTTGGGCGATTCCCCTTCGCAACATATCAGCCCGGAGTATAGCAATTGAGCTGATAAAATTATTTTGCGAAGTTGGTTTTCCCCGGGAGGTTTTGTCAGATAGGGGAAGTAATTTTATGTCACGCTACCTGGCCCAAGTATGGGATGCCTTTGGCATTCGCCATATTAAAACTGCAGCCTATCATCCCCAATCTAATGGCTTGGTTGAGCGTCAGAATCAGACCCTGAAGAAGATGCTTAGGAGGAGTTTAGAGGGGGATATGAAGGATTGGGATGTTATGCTTCCCTTTGTTTTATATGCATGCAGGGAGAGGAAGCAGGCCTCTACGGGCGTCGCCCCGTATGAGTTGCTATATGGACGGACCCCTCGTGGTGTCCTGGATATATTAAGAGAGCAGTGGGTAGAGCCAGATATTGAAGAAGTAGGTATACCCCACTTCTTGAGGGATTTAAAAGGACGGCTACGCCGCACCTCACAAGTGGCTGAAGTAAATATGGCAGCCAGCCAGTTACGCCAAAAGACCTACTATGACAGGCATGCAAAGCCTCGTCAGCTTGAAGTAAGAGAAAAAGTAATTGTTATGGTAGCCGGACCTAGTCCGAAATTTGAGAGTAGGTGGAAGGGACCCTACCGCGTGGTAAAACAGGTAAGCCCTGTATCCTATTCCGTACAGGACAGAAGGGGGCACCCGCAAATTTACCACATTAATGTCTTACGCCCCTGGCACGAGCGAATAGCCTTAGGCAGATTGGCCACAGTAAAGGATAGGACAGATGAAACTCAGATCACACACAATGCCCTTAGGCGTAATACGAGCTGTGCTGAAGTTCAAACGCCAGCCCGTAATATCTTAAGCGGGGGGATATGTGGTGGCGAAGCCAGCCAGGTCCCTAGGGAGATAGAAAAAGTACAAGCAGTTTCCCCGAGTCAGAGGGAAAGTGAAAGAAATGGTCATTTTAAAAGTGCAGCTAACGCTGAAAAAAACCTGTCAAAAGTTGTTGTCCAAAAGCCACGCCCCAGCTCCATGGCAACTGAGGGTGGTAATGCAGGACAGCTGGGGGCAGGGTGGAAAGATACCGGCCAGTCACACTCATATAAGCCCCAGAGAACAGGGAGAGATAGATTGCCAGGACCAGCAAGATTCCCAGGACAGCCAACACAAGCAAGACTGGAAGGACAGGCCAGTTTGCCAAGGCACGAGAGGAGGAGAGCTGACTCTGATTCAGAGGCGGAGTCTGAGAGGGAACCTCATTCTGAGCAAGAGTTTCACTCTTGCAGGAGGAAGAGAGACGAGAGGGCTAACTTGACCAGGAAACAGCATGGCCAGGGAAGTGGCAGTGAAGCATTGCTGAAGAAACTCCCAAAAGGTATTGCTGCTAAGGTTATTAGCCAAAGGTCTCAGGAAAAGTTCCCAGACAGCAAGTGGAGGGAAGGATATCCCCAAAGCCAGCTCCAGCAGTTTAACCAGCACCAGGGTTATAGGAAGCCTGCACGTGGTTCAAGAACCCAGGAAGGGCTGGTAAGGAAGCCTCTCAGTAAAGAAAGTTTGAATGTTTTAAAACTGGTAAAACGTATGCTAAAAGACCAGGAAGTAACCTGGGGAGAGAACAGTTTTGTGTACCAAGGGAAGGCTCGAGGGGAACAGCTGTTTTCTGACGACGTCACAGAACAATCGTGTTCAGAATGTGAGTCAATGGACATCGGGGAAAATGATCTTTTGAGTGAGCATGAACAGGCTATGGAATGTGAGTTGTCCCTGGTAGTGAAGTAAGAATGTCTGGAAATATAAGTTTGAAGAAAATTCCATTTCTGTGATATGCATGGTGTTTCAAAGAGCAAAGAAGTTTTAATTAGTATGGCTGCTGCTCTAAATGAGGCTTGCTCAGGGAGACTGCCCGGAGTCTCTGGATAACTAATTAAAAGCCTTAAAGCTTTGAAACAAAGAAGAAAAGTTTGTATGCTAGAATTTTGCTGCATTGAAGTTTCAATGAACATTTTGAGTTTAGTTAAAGCACTGTGAAGTGAAGCTTTATTTTGGAGAAAAAACATTTGTTTGCTGAAGTAAGCAAGAGCAACTCTTACCTTTAGTTTCTTGTGGATGTTTATACACGTGATATACCAAGCTTCATTTGAAGTTCCCGCTATTAAGGGAGGCGAATAAAAATATTCCTGCGTTTGCTTTCAACTCTCGGCTCAGCACTTTATTACAACTACATTTGCTCAAAGTACTACAACTCCTAGAGGCCTTTGCCCTGGAGTTTATTGAAAGGAACATTCGCACCCCCTTTCCTCGTCAGGCAGCCGCCTAGGCGGGGGAAGGGCTCGACAATAGAAAAAAAGATTAGAGCCATATTGATTTATTTGACTGGGAGACCAGGGAGTTGGACCAAGGGAGAGCCCCTAGATATGGTGTATTTAGATTTCAGTAAAGCCTCTGACACCGTTTCTCACAGGCGACTTATAAACAAACTGAGCACTCTAGGGATGGACCCTAAAGTTATTGCTTGGGTTAGAAATTGCTTGAGTGGGAGGCAACAAAGAGTACAGGTAAATGGAGCTCACTCTGAGGAGAAGGAAGTTACCAGTGGTGTGCCCCAGGGATCTGTCCTTGGTCCGATTCTTTTTAACATCTTTGTTAGTGATATAGTGGAAGGGCTGTCGGGTAAGGTTTGCCTGTTTGCGGATGATACCAAAATCTGCAATAGAGTAGACACCCAGGAAGGTGTAGATAACATAAGGAGGGATCTAGCTCAGCTTGAAGAATGGTCTAGAATTTGGCAGCTGGGATTTAATGTTAAAAAATGTAAGGTCATGCATTTTTGCTGCAGCAATCCAAGGGAGCAATATACTATAGGGGGTGAAGTATTTTTGTCCACTAAAGAAGAGCGGGACCTAGGCGTGGTTGTGTCTGATTATCTTAAAGTAGCTAAACAGGTAGAAAAGGCGACAGCAAAAGCTAGAAGGATGCTTGGGTGCATATGGAGAGGAATGGCTAGCAGAAAAAAGGAGGTGATAATGCCTCTGTATAAGTCTTTGGTGGGACCTCATTTGGAGTATAGTGTGCAATTCTGGAGACCGCACCTTCAAAAGGATATAAACAGGATGGAATCAGTACAGAGGGTGGCTACTAAAATGGTTTGTAGTCTTCATTATAAAGCATATGAGGACAGACTTAAGGATATTAATATGTACACCTAAGAGGAAAGGCGGGATAGAGGTGATATGACTGAGATGTTTAAATACCTCCATGGCATAAATGCACAGGGGGAGAGACTCTTTCGATTGAGAGCAAGTTCTGCTATGAGGGGACATGGGATGAGGGTGAAAGGGGATAGATTCAGGAGTGATATGCGGAAATATTTCTTAACGTAAAGAGTGATGGATCCATGGAATAGTCTCCCAGTGGAGGTGGTAGAGATGAGGACAGTAACTGAATTCAAAAAAGCATGGGACCAACACAGAGGATCTCTAAAGGAAAAAAGGGGACTGCTGTAGTTGTTGATATGGAAGGACAGACTAGACAGGCCATGTGGTCTTTTTCTGTCATCATTTTTCTATGTTTCTATATTCAAAATTAAGTAAAAATAAAAAACAAAGAGTTAAGAAATACAGCATTAGCCCAATCATACAAACCCACAATCTGGGGTCAAAAGGCCAATAGATTGAACAAAGACAGACAAATCTGTCCTCAATCAGGAAAACAAAGCAGCAATGATATTAGACAAATCTTCCAACAATAAAGCAGTTAAGTAGGTGAAATGGCAGGGAAAACAATAGAAGAGACAATTTGTTTTTGGGCACTAATAAAGGCAAACAAATTCTACAATAACTGTGGTGCCTGCATTCTCAGAAGAATCATTTGGAACCTAAGAACTTGCCCTAGATGCCTCAAGTTAGCTGCTATGCATAAAGGATTGACTCTATGAAGGGAAGAATTAGCTGCAATTAAACACTTCCTCTAGGTTACAAACTGAACAAAATCCACCACCGCTCCCCACAACGAATCAAACAGCCCAGGAACAAATGGATCACAGTGAGCTCTGGTAGGTTGCGACATGTAATGCAGAGACACCCTACACATCAAATGATATTTATTTATTTTTATTTATTTTATTTACATTCTCTTATATACCACGCTATTCTGCATCAGTGTGGTTTACATTGAACAAACTGAAATTACATTGAACAGGGCATTATAACTTGGAGATAACTATTTTGCAGGGAACATGGGCTATGGAGGGTTAAGTGGCTTGCCCAAGACCACAAGGAGCACCTGTGGGACTAGAAACCCTAGTCCTTCCAGCCCAAGGTTGCTGTCCTCTAGTGGGATTTGAACCCCCGACATTCCGGCCTGAAGTTCCTTGCCCCAACCACTAGGCTACTCCTCCACTATCCCTGCATAATGCCTTCTCTGCCTTGGATAATAAGGGTGCCCAATCAATGGAAACTAAAGTGCCCTTAAATGATAGGCTTAATGCCAAATCTACTGATAATGTACCAAATATGATGAAAACAAATCACAAAACAGAAAACTAGTTATCACTTAAGATTCCATCATCAGAGGCACCAACTTGGGAACACAGCTCAAAGGAAAGGGAATGGCCAAATGCCTCCCAGGCTCTTCAGCCAGCAGGAATACAAACCAAATGGTTGGTTTAGTTAGTGCAGAAAGTGATCACTCCAAAACTGATATTGTCATCCACTTGGATACAAATGACCTGGCTAGAAACAGTGCTTCTGCAGTTCAAAGGGACTTCCAAACTGTGGGAGAGAAACTCAAGCCCATTGCTAACACTATAGGATTCTCAGACGTTCTCCCTGTTCATGGTAAGGGGGCAGACAGGCTGCATCACAAACAACTTTAATACATGGCTCCAAACCTGGTGCAAACAAGAAGGATTTAGATATACAGGCGAATGGGGAAACAGATGGATCAACAAGAGACTATACTGTAGTGGTGTACTACATCTCTCCACCACAGGGAAAAGGATCCTAAGTGAAAACTTCAGGGAGTATGTGGACAGGCATTTAAACTAGGGAAAGGGGGTGACGGATGGAGGAGGACAAGTTCAGTACGTCACTCCCAGCAAAAGTATAACATTGGAAACAGCCACACTTTTGAACCACACATCTATGGCAAGTGGGAAGAGGCATGTAGAACAAAACCCTTGCAAAAGGCAGACAAACCATTCAACAAATGCTGGAAAGCAATAAGCACAAATACTCAAAGCCTAGCCAACAAAGCTCCTGACCTGGAAGCCCTAATGGTGGAAATGGACTTCGACATTGTGGCAATTACAGAAACAAGGTTTAACGAATCGCATGAATGAGATATAGCCATACCTGGCTATAATCTATTTAGAAGAGATAGAGAGGGTAGAAAGAGAGAAGGAGTAGCCCTATCTGTCAAAAGCAATATTAAAGCTGCTGAAATGCAGGGGACGTGGGGAAAAGAAGAAATGCTGTGGATTGTGTTGGAAAGAGAAGATGGCACTGTCATCCATACTGGTGTGGTCTACAGGACTCCAACTCAAACCAAAGAAATTGATAGTGAATTGATTATAGATATTGAAAATATAGCCATGAAGGGGGAAGTGATCATATTGGGTGACCTTAAACTACCCGATATGGATTGGAGTGTTCCTTCTGCAAATCTGGAAAGAAGTAAAAAAATTGTGGATGGCTTCCAAGATGCGTTACTTAAACAAATGGTGATGGAACCAACCAGGGAGAGCTCCGTGCTGGATTTAGGGCTCACCAACAGAGAAAGCATGTTGAATATCCAGGTGGGTGCCCATATAAGCAACAGCAATCATCACACGGTGTGGTCTGAGATAAAAGCAAAGGTGGAATCCAATCACAGCAAACTCAAAGTCTTAGACTTCAAAAACGCTGACTTCAGTAAAATGGCCAAGTATCTGAAGGAGGAGTTGGCAGGGTGGGAGGGGATAATGGAAGTGGAATTGCAGTGGTCTAAACTAAAGAAATCACTATAAGGTGCGACAGATACATACTCAAGAAAAGTAAATAAAAACAAGAGGAAAAGGAAACCTATTTGGTTCTCCAAAGAAGTGGCTGCACAAATAAAAGCAAAACCCACAACTTTCACAAAATTCAGAAGCTCGCAAACAGAGGAACACAGAAAAGAATACAAGATCAAACTAAAAGAGACAGAGAAATAAGGATAGCAAGATCAAAGGCAGAAGAAAAGATGGCTAAAGATGTGAAGTGTGACGACAAGACTTTTTCAGGTATATTTTCAGGAGAGGAGGAAAATCAGAGGTGATGGTTCGGAAGAATGTATCCTTGAAGGATACTACAAAAAGCAGAGAGGTTCCAAAAAAGAGTAAAGTAGCCCAAATGCCCTCGAGTATGGAGCAGACAGAGCTTAAAGATCCCAAATTACCCATGTCTACCAATAGCCAAATTAATATGAATAAAATACAGTCTCTAAAATGCTTGTATGCAAATGCTAGAAGTCTAAAAAACAAGATGGGAGAGTTAGAATATATAGCACTAAACGAGAGGTTAGATATGATTGGAATATCAGAGACATGGTGGAAGGAGGACAACCAGTGGGACACTGTGATACCTGGGTACAAACTATATCGTAATGATAGAGCTGATCAAATTGGTGGAGGGGTTGCGCTCTATGTTAGAGAGGGCATTGAGTCAGAAAGGATTAAAGTTTTGCAAGAAACAAAATTTGCTGTAGAATCTCTATGGATTGAAATTCCATGTAAAAAGGGGAAGGCGATGGCAGTGGGGGTGTACTATCGTCCGCCTGGCAAGAATGAACAAATGGATGATGAAATGCTCAAAGAAATCAAGGAAGCTAGCAAAAGTTACAGTGCAGTAATAATAATGGGTGATTTCAATTACCCCGGCATCGACTGGGTCAGTGTCACAGCAGGACATGCTAGGGAGATAAAGTTCCTAGATGAAATAAATGACTGCTTCTTGGAGCAGCTGGTTCATGAACCGATCAGAGGGGAAGCCATATTAGACCTAGTCCTTAGTGGAACACCAGATCTAGTGCAAGAGATAAGGGTGTTGGGGCCACTTGGCAATAGTGATCATAGCATGATCGCCTTTGATTTAATTAGTGGAGGAGGGATAGTAAGGAAATCCACAGTACTACCCTTTTAACTTTCGAAAGGGAGACTATGATAAAATGAGGAAAACAGTTAAGAAAAAACTAAAAGGAGCAGTTGCAAAGGTAAAAGACGTACATCAAGCTTGGATGTTGTTGAAAAATACTATCTTGGAAGCCCAGACCAGCTGCATTCCACGCTTTAAGAAAAGTGGAAGGAAGTCCAAAAAACTGCTAGCATGGTTTAAAGGTGAGGTCAGAGAGGCTGTTGTTGCCAAAAAAGCATTTTTCAGGAAATGGAAAAAAGAGCCAAATGACAAAACCTGGAAACAGCACAAGCACTGGCAAGTCAAATGCAAGGCATTGATAAGGCAGGCAAAGAGAGAATTTGAGAAGAAGCTTGCTGCGGAAGCAAAAACACGAAATAAAGACCTTTTCAAGTACATTCGTAGCAAAAAACCTGTGAGAGAGTCAGTTGGTCCATTAGATGATAAAGGGGTTAAAGGAGCACTAAGAGGCGACAAGGCGATAGCGGAGAGACTGAATGAATTCTTTGCTTCAGTCTTTACTGAGGAAGATGTAGGGATGTTACCCATGACTGAAGTGGTATTTAAAGGTGCGGAAGAATAGAAGGAAATATCGATACATCGGGAAGATGTCTTACAACTATTAGATAAACTGAAGAGTAGAAAATCACCTGGGCCGGATGGTATACATCCAAGGGTGTTGAAAGAACTGAAATATGAGATTGCAGACCTGCTAATAGTAATCTGTGAACTATCATTAAAATCATCTCTAATACCTGAAGATTGGAGGATCGCCAATGTAACACCAATTTTTAAAAAGGGTTCCAGGGGTGATCCAGGAAACTACAGACCGGTGAGCCTGACGTCAGTACCGGGAAAAATGGTAGAAACCATCATAAAGAATAAAATTACTCAGCATGTAGATAGTCACGACCTAATGGGAGACAGCCAACATGGCTTTAGACAAGGAAGATCTTGTCTTACTAATCTGATATGTTTTTTTGAAGGAGTGAATAAACAGGTGGACAAAGGTGAGTCGGTTGATATTGTGTATCTGGACATTCAGAAAGCCTTTGACAAGGTCCCTCATGAGAGACTTTTGGCAAAACTAAAGAGTCATGGGATAGGAGGCAGTGTACTATTGTGGATCAGGAACTGGTTAAAAGATAGAAAGCAGAGGGTAGGGCTAAATGGCCAATTTTCCCAATGGAGAAAGGTGAATAGTGGTGTACCCCAGGGATCTGTGCTGGGTCCGCTGCTTTTTGATATATTCATAAATGACCTTGAAAGTGGAATAACGAGTGAGGTTATCAAATTTGCAGATGACACAAAACTATTTAAAATTGTTAAAACCCAAGAGGATTGTGAAAAATTGCAAGAGGATCTTGATAAATTGGAAGACTGGGAATCAAAATGGCAGATGAAATTTAATGTGGACAAGTGCAAGGTTATGCACCTAGGGAAGAACAACCCAAACTATGGTTACACGATGCAAGGTTCCACATTAGGAGCCACCACCCAGGAAAAAGATTTAGGCGTCATTGTGGATACCATGTTAAAACCCTCGGCCCAGTGTGCAGCGGCAGCCAAGAGAGCAAATAGAATGCTAGGTATGATAAGGAAAGGAATGGAAAATAAAACAAAAGCTATTATAATGCCTCTATATCGTTCCATGGTGAGACCCCACCTTGAATATTGTGTGCAATTCTGGTCGCCGTATCTTAAAAAGGATATAGCGATTTTGGAAAAGGTTCAGAGAAGAGCCACCAAAATGGTAAAGGGGATGGAAGGATACTCCTATGAGGAAAGGCTAAAAAGGTTAGGGCTCTTTAACCTGGAAAAGAGACGGCTGAGGGGAGATATGATAGAAGTCTATAAATTAATGAATGGAGTGGAACGGGTAAACGTAGATCGATTGTTTACGTTATCAGAATAGCAAGACTAGGGGACATGCAATGAAGCTACAGGGTAAACTATTTAAGACTAATAAAAGAAAATATTTTTTCACTCAACGTGTAATCAAACTCTGGAATTTGTTACCGGAGGATGTAGTAAAGGCTGTTAGTGTAGCTGGGTTTAAAAAAGGTTTGGACAAGTTCCTGGAGTAAAGGTCCATAAACCATTATTAAGAAGTGACTGAAGATATCAATGCTTGACCCAGTACAAGCATTGTGGAACTTGTGTCTCTTGGGGAAACTGCTAGGTACATATGACCTAGATTGGCCACTTTTGGAAACAGAATACTGGGCTTGATGGACCTTGGTCTGACCCAGTATGGCATATCTTATGTTCTTATGTTCTTAGACTATGTGAGACAGTATTTCAGGCTCCATCTCTTATGTTCTTATGTTCTAAATTGCAGGACTCAAAAGTGCTGGGAATGGATTTGTGGAAAGTGACATTGAAAAAGTGAAAATGCTAAACCAATTCTTCTACTCTGTTTTCACTAGAGAAAATCCTGGAGAAGGACCACCTATGATTGACAAATATACAAATGGGAATGGAGTAGATATCACACCATTCACAACAGATGTGTTAAACAGCTTGCAAAACTGAAAGTGGACAAGTCTATGGGACCAGATGGGATACACCTCAGGATACTGAAAGAGCTCAGAGAGGTTCTTGCAGGGCCTTTAAAGGATGTTTTTTATAGATCCTTGGAGAATGGAGAAGTTCCACAGGCCTGAAGAAGAGCTGATGTGGTACCTCTCCACAAACGTGGTAATAGGGAAGAAGTGACAAACTACAGGCCAGTAAGCCTTACCTCAGTGGCGGGAAAAGTAATGGAGGCACTCCTGAAAGAGCGAATAGTGGACTTCCTTGAAATCAACAGGTTGCATGATCCAAGGCAACATGGCTTTACCAAAGGACGATCTTGCCAAACCAATCTGATTGAGTTCTTTGACTGGGTGACCAGAGAACTAGATCAAGGGCATGCAATGGATGTGATCAACAAAGCCTAGATTTCAACAAAGCCTTTGATATTGTTCCTCATAGGAGACTTATCAAACTCAACAGCTTGGGGATGGGTCACAAGATGGTAAAGTGGATCAGAAATTGGTTGACTGACAGACAACGGAAGGTGACAGCAAACAGAACTCACTCGGATGAAAGGAAGGTGATTAAGCGGTGTGCCCCAGGGTTCAGTCTTGGGACCAGTACTGTTCAATATATTCGTGAGTGATATTGCCAAAGGGCTGACTGGAAAAGTCTGTCTTTTTGCAGATGACAGCAAAATTTGCAACCGAGTGAACTCCCCCGAGGGAGTGGGGAACAATAGGAAAGATCTACAAAAGCTGGAAGAATGGTCTAATGCTTGGCAGTTAAGATTTAATGTGAAGAAGTGACGTGTCATGCACTTGTGAAGCAGAAATCCAAGGGAACTGTATGCAATAGTGGGTGGGGGATTGGTGTGCACGGACCAGGAGAAAGACCTCGGTGTGACCGTTTGTCTATCTCAAGGTGGCAAAACAGTGTGACAAGGCAGTGGCAAAAAACAGAAGGATTCTGGGTTGCACACAGAGAGGAATTACCAGCAGAAAGGAAGAGGTACTAATGCCACTGTATAAGTTGCTGGTGAGGTCTCACTTGGAATATTGTGTTCAGTTTTGGAGACCATAACTCGCAAAGGATATAAAAAGGCTGGAAGCGGTTCAGAGGAAGGCAACCAAAATGATTTGGAGACTGTGTCAGAAGACTTATGAGAAGAGACTTGAAGACCTAAATATGTACACTCTGGAGGAGGGGAGGGACAGAGATATGATTCAGACCTTTAAATACTTAGAGAGTATTAATGGAAAAACAAACCTCTTCCAAAGATGAGGAATCTGTTAAACTAGAGGACATAACATGAAGCTGCAAGGGGGTAAACTGAAAGGCAATGTCAGGAAATACTTTTTCACTGAATGGATGGTGGATGCTTGGAATATCCTCCTGATGGAAGTGGTGAGGGCAAACACAGTGACAGAATTCAAAATGACATGGGACAGACACAGTGGATCCCTTTATAGCAGCATGATAAAATCAAAATAAGCATAACTATCTCTTATATCTGAACAAAGAGGGGGTAACCTACATGGCGTGGTGGGTACACCCCTAAACAAAGGCATGGGGAGGGATGACCTGCACGGAGCGGCAAGTGCACCTACTCTTGCCGCCTTGCTGAGCAGACTAAATGGACCATACTGGTCTTTATCTGACATCATATACTATGTTATTATGTTACAATGTAATTGTATATAGCTCACTGTTAAGTGTTTTATGTAGTTGAGTTTACTTGTTCATTGTAAACCGCTTTGACTCAATGAAAATTGGTATATGAGCCTAGCTAAATAATTAAATAAAATGCCGCCACTGCAGCATTGAATATCTGGGTTAGAGGGTGGTATGGACAGCTATGCGCAAGAAGGAGCATAGCCCTTTTAAAATGCGGGTGACTCAATATTGAGCCCTACATGCACACATTTGACATGTAAAAGAATCAAAACAAGACCAACTGAAAAAGTTAATTGTGGGAAATATAGAAGTGGGGATATTGCCAGGACATGATTATTCACTGATCACTTGATTTCCACTAACTATCCTTCCTACAGGAACCACGAAACCCTAACACATCCTAAATATGTAAATGTAAAATGTATGTAATTTTTTGTCGGATCACTCACCTTGAGAAGAAACTTTTCCTCTTTTGAAGTGAGCCCTCCATTTTAATAATTTATTAAGGACCATATATAGATCCTAAAAACCCAGAATCAACAGAATAACTGGCCGTTATTACCGTTTAAACCAAAAACCGCTACTTTCTCGACCTTTAGATGACGTTTAAAGGACATGAGTCTTTCTCCACACGTCTATGAATCAAAAGAGTACTTAGCTGAAAAAGTTCCCAACGTTATCACCCGAGCACTAGAGTACTCAATTTCTAACCGCCCGACGCAATCAGTCTTGCCGCTTTTCACAGTTAGATCTTCCAATTGCTCAACAATCCTGCGCTGTAAAGGCTGGTTGGGTACATCATAATAGCAAGGTTCGCACTACACCGATCAGTGTTTCAAGCCACTCAGCTTTCCAGCTCTTCCTCAGCCGAATGAACCTCACTAACTTCTGTTTCTGGTTAAATCATGAACTGAGAGTGACATCAAAGACTTCATTATCTCCAAATCACACCTGATGACACCTTCATAATCACAATCGTAATCCCCACCAATCGATCTCTGCATTCATGCCATCGGGGCTATCAATTTAAGATGGAAAATCCATTGTTGTTCTTTATACTGAAGTTTTGCCTTACGATCCCTTCCTCTACTAGGAAGGGGGACCCAATCCAAAATCCACCATTTAAGATCCCCAAACTGATGACCCTGTTGCTGGCAATGTGGGACCATAGGTGCTGACATCTGTCTTGAGTTAATACGTGACCGATGTTCTAACAGGTGCTTCCTAATCGGACGAATCGTTCTACCCACATATTTAAGATTACACGGGCTTCTGAAAGCATTGGTGCAAAGCTAACATCGGCCAATGCTGTTTAAGAATGGCTACCACCTTCGTGGCGTTAGGCAAAAACGGAATCACCCCTATTATTTTATACGCTTCACCCCGAGGTTGAGAATGTTGCCCCTGGCACCAACCAGGATGGTTATACAGTGCCCTCTTGAAAGCTCGATGAATCACAGAAACGGGATAGCCCCTCTCTCTAAGGTGATGGCTCAATTCCCCAGCATGTCTACGATATTCTGTGACTGATGAACATAATCTCCTAATACGGAGAAACTGTCCAAATGGTAATCCCCGTTTCAAGGCTGGAGGATGATAACTGGAATAACGTAAAAGTACATTATGTTGTACTGGTTTTCTATATAGGGGTACTCTGTAATGAAGAACCCTGGATAAACAATAGAAGATCCAAGTACTCAATCTCTTGCCGATGATACTTAGGGGTAAATTGTAAATTGCTGTTAAGAGAATTTATCCATATAAAAAACTTTAGAGAAAGTTCAGAACCCGTCCAAATAAAAAAGATGTCATCCAAAAAACGTCTCCATAACAGAACCTGCTGAAAACTTTCAGAGCTATAAATAAAACGCTCTTCAAAGTGTGCCATGTACAACGTCGCTACCGAAGGTGCGACTGTAGCACCCATTGCTACCCCAAACTTCTGCTGGTAAAACTGGGAATCGTAAACAAAATAATTTTGATCCAGAACTAACCTTAATAAATTCAATACAAAATCCTTAGGAAGACGAGTGGGAAGATCAATCTTCAACCCCGCTAAAATATCATATGCCTCATTCTGAGGCATATTTGTATACAATAATATCACATCTAATGTTACCAAAAAAGAGCCTTTTGGGATTCTTAATGTGGAGATTTGGGACAGCAAATGAAAAAAAATCCTTGATAGAAGATCTGATTGATCTTGTTAAAGGTTGAAAAAAACAATTACAGAACTTTGATAGAGGTTCAAGTGCCGATTGTCTACATGACACTATTGGTCGACCTGGAGGATTTATTAACGATTTGTGTACCTTGGGCACCATATAGATCACTGGAACATGTGGAAAACTGGGATTCAAAAAATCATATTCTTTCTTTGTAATCTATCGTTGATCTAAAACGTAGGAAGTTAGATCTTTAATACGATGTTGCAACATCACAGTGGGATCCTCTGCAAGTGGTTGATAGTATTTTGGATCTGATAAATGATTCATCATCTTCTGATGATACTCTGCTGTATTTAAAATTACAGTTGCTCCCCCTTTATCTGCTCTTTGGATGATCATCTCTATCAGTTTGCAAAGTCCTTAAAGCTCGAAACTGTTGACGTGAAACATTCGAACAATGTCTACTTTCTGAAAGCTCCAACACTTGCAAATCCTGCAAAAGCAAATTCTGGAATGTTATCAATGTAGCATCAGAACTAATGGGAGGCCTCCAATGTGAAGGATTCTTACATATCGAATCGTCATTCCCTATAGACTGTTCTGTAGATGAAAAATACAACATAATGTGTAATTACCTAGATGAAGCTTATAAAGAAAAAGAACACCCTTCCTACTGTTAAATATGGTGGAGATTCCATGATGTTGTATTGCTGTTTTGCTGCCTCAGAAACTGGAGGCCTGGAACGAATTAGATGAATCATGAAGTCAGATGACTACCAAGTTATTTTGGAGCGAAATGTGCTACTTAGTGTCAGAAAGCTGGGTCTGGGTCAGAGGTCCTCCAGTGGGACAATGACTCAAAACATACATTCAGAAGTACAAAAGATTGGTTAAAAAGGAACAAATGGACTATTTTAAACTGGCCAGCAATGAGTCCTGATCTCAGTCCAATTGAGAATTTTTGGAAAGAGCTGAAATCTGCCATTCGTAAAAGGAATCCTGGTAACATTCATGAGTTAGAACAAATCGCAGTTGAGTAGAAGAAACTACCAGCAGACAGATGTACAAAACTTATAGATGGCTACACGAAACGTTTGCCAAATATTGTGAAGGGTGCCATTAATCCTGTCCAGGTCATATTTTGTTTTTTTTCTTATAAACTACAACGTCTACGTTGCAGAGCCATTTTTTGTTTTGTTGTATACCTTTGAACATACTATTAAAATATTATGATGATGAAGAGCAAACCCAGGGCTTTTCCCGCTGAGCCCTTGCCTACTAGTGTGGGGCCTATGGACTGTTATGTTCAATTATCGGAGGACCAGATTCGGGGGATTCGAGAAGGCTTGGAGGCATCAGTGTAGGAGTTCTCGGTGCTCTCCACCTTAGATGTCTCTCTCCCCCCGAATGGGCATGTTCCTCCCGCCCTCCCAGGCTCCACAGCATGCCCGTCATTGAGTGTGGCTGCAGTTTCACCTGGATTGTGTGTATTTGCGGCATTGCAGCGGGACTTGGAGGTGGAGTCCGCCAGAGGCCAGCCAGGTGATCACTGTGGAGACATTGTCTTCATCGAGCGGGAACCCTACTCAGGCAGTGAGTTGTGCTATGGAGTTGGAAGGTATATCATGGACATTCAAGTCTGCTTCATCTGCTTTTTTCCCTGGAAATTGCCCATCCTGTTTCTGTGACTTTAGACAGCATTTGGGATGCGATATCTCACTTATCTAAAGTTGTTGGACAGCAGCTAAATCTTTCCTCTACAAGAATTTCATCCCTTGAGGAGACTATCCAAACGGTTAGTAGTGATGTTTCGGAAATTAAAGCTAAGTTAATTGTTTCAGACCAGAAGCTTGAACAGGTTTCTGACTTAACGTGTTCCTTGGTTGAAGACAATACTGCCCTTAGGGCGAAGGTAGAGTCTTTGGAGAATGTGGCCCGTTCGTCAAATATTCGGTTACTGAATTTTCCTTTGATTGCTGGGGTCACTCCTCTGGATCTCTAAGAAATGTCTTCAGGAGGTTTTATCAGTACCCTCTGATTTTGATGCTGCCAGTCACAAAAGTATACTATCTCCCTACGGGAAAAAAGGAGGGGAAAATATCTAGTGGACCCTTAGAAATGGATTTTCTCAATGTCTCTGGCTTACTCCATACTCCCAAGGATGAGGATATGACTGTTTCCACACTGCTTGCTACTTTGGCTCTCTCTTCTGATAGAGAATGGTTGCTTAAGTTGTTTTACTTTTCCCGGATGTTGCTAGGGAAATGCAGAAACAGCGCAGGTCTTTTTGACCCGGTGAAAAGCGGTATATAAATGCAGCTAAATTAATTGTCAAAGCCTATTTCTGTAACCTGAAGATCTGAACCTGTATATTATGCTGGCTCTGGTGAGCCTAACGCACCGATAGGACAACAAACTTTCCCTTTCTAAAATCACAGCCGTTTACACATATGCCACTGAGTGGCCAGTACCTGCGTGTGTTTTTATACGCCAGCTGCGTAATTACAAGAATACATATAATCAGCACCATAGAAACAGAACGGCAGAAAAAGACCACATGGCCTATCTAGTCTGCCCTTCCATACCAACTACTATAGCCCCCTCTTTCCCTTCAGAGATCCTCTGTTGGTCCCATGCTTTCTTGAATTCAGATACTGTCCTCGTCTCTACCACCTCCACTGGGAGACTATTCCACGGATCCACCACTCTTTCCATAAAGACATTTCCGCATATTACTCCTGAGTCTATCCCTTTTCACCCTCATCCTATGCCCCCTTGTTGTAGAGCTTTCTTTTAACTGAAAGTGGTTCTCCTTCTTGTGCATTTATGCCATGGAGATATTTAAGTGTCTCCCATATCTCCTCTAAACCACCTTTCTTCTAAAGTATACTTATTGAGCTCTTAAAGTCTGTCCCCATATGTCTTATGGTGAAGCCAACTGACCATTTTGATAGCCACCCTCTGCACAGACTCCAGCCTGTTTATGTCCTTTTGAAGGTGTGGTCTCCAGAATTACACACTATACTCCAAATGAGGTCACAAAGACTTATACAGAGGCACTATCACCTCCATTTTCCTGCTGACCATTCCTCTCCCTAGATACCATGTTGCTATAAAGGATGGTCAATGGTACTGGATATAAGGATTCACCACTGAGCACCGGCATATTCGGCTACTATACAAACAGCTTATAGTCAATTCATGTAGCTAATGCAATCTCTGCCTTACTGTCACTGCGTGTCAGCTAACTATGTATCTAAAATCTAAAAGATTCAAGCCCCATAAACCTCTTATAATACAGTAATTTTGGGATCATCATCATTACATAGTCAGTGACAACAAATCCAAACTCTAGAAGGGCAGTTCTTAAACAATTTCAGAAACTGTAACACTCATGTTTACTCTGAAATTAATCATTCAATCAGTTGAGAAAATGAGCATATTTTAAGCACCGTGAATCTTTTCTACTCAGCGCCTTTGGAAGCATGATCCTTTCTTGTGGTTCCATTCCTTTACGGTTTCGACTCCTTGCTCTTTAATTCATACAACTTTTACCAACTATGGCAGAAAGTTTCACGGAAAATACAGAGCAGTTTACTTCCTAATATACTGCCCACATAACCTTATATAATGGAATCAAAACATAAAGAACCTGATCCCAGAAGGGGCATGTTTGGGCCATCTAGATGCCCCCGGACAGGATGGGGCAGTTAGGACCCAATCAGCACTGCGGAAGCCAGATGTTCACGCGGGTGCAGGATTGGGCAACCTGGCATCACCGCCGGGAGATCCTCCCTGCTTGCCATCCAGCCTGCTAGAGTGCTGACCCCTGTTATCTTGCCACTTGACCCCCCGCAGGGGCAGCCGGGACCCAGATTGGGTGGTAGGGACCTACCAGCAGCTCGATCCTGCCTCGAGGATGGGATGGTCTCTGAATCGCCCCTGTATGCCTTGCCGCCTCAGCCTGCCCCCTCTCTGGCTCTCCCCACACTGCGGCTCTGGCGTGCGAAGAGAGTGTGTGCCAGAATATGGCTAAGATGAATAGCGAGGCTGCACGTCCTTCCGGGACATCTTTTGCCTCACAGAATCGGGCCAAAAATAAATAAAGACTCTGAGTAGCTCTGGCAGTATCAACATCATTCTGTTCCATCTTTTTGCTTTCTTCATGCAGCTGTTACACAGCTGTGTTGCACCTTTGCCAAGTACCCAAACATACCAGGTGGCAGTGAGATATCAGATATCAGAGTTTATACTGGGATATTTGAATGCCATTTGTCGATCTTTATCTTTATTTACATTTAATATACCGCCCTTGTGGAAACGTGAGGGCGGTTTACAATAAAATTATATAAATAAAAGCGTTAAAAAGGAAAGGAAATCCATTAAAATAAAGAAAAGAAGGACCAAAGAGGTCACAGAACAAAACAAACAATAGACAAACCAGACAAACCATGGGTAAGCAAGACAAACAAAACAATTAGACAGGACTACTGGGAGGGGAGATCATATGCCTGTTGGAACAAGTGAGTTTTTTAGTAGGTTTTTGAAGTGTTGGTAGGAAGGCTCTAGACGGAGAGGAAGGAAGAGAATTCCAGAGTGAGGGGCCCAAGAAAAAGAAAGCGGCGTGGCGTGTCTGTTCAAGGTGAGCTCGTGAAGGTGGGGGGAGAAACAGACGGTTAGCGTGTAATGACCGGAGCTGCCGATAAGGAGTGTGAAGAGAGACTAGATTTGCTAAGTACTGTGGGTTGGAAGTATGGATGACTCTATGTAATAGTATGAGAACCTTGTATTTAAACCGAAAGTGCAGCGGAAGCCAATGGAGGCGAAGCAGAAGAGGAGTTACATGATCCGATTTCCGGGCAAAAGTGACAAGACGAGCGGCTGTGTTCTGCAGGAGTTGAAGGCGTTTGAGTTGGTAGGCAGGGAGATTGGCATAAACTACGTGTCCATTCATCAGTTTGGATAGTTTACAGTAAAGAAAGAAAATAGTAAACTAAACTTTTTACATAAATAAAGGGTCAAGGAAGTGAAAAAACAAAACAAACCCATAACCCAGACTGGTGCTTTGACCACAGCTATATTTAATTTTACAGCACTAGTTAGCAATAGGTATCTGGTATAAGATGTCTAAACTCCTACTTACCATGTGACCTCAAGCATATCCCATCATGAGGGTAATTTATTAAGCCAAAGTAGTTGTTTAAAAACAGGTTTAAACAAGTGATCAAAAACCAACAGAGCAAGTTACAGAAGATCTCTAATATAAAGACCCAATGTGACATAAAACAAAGTAGGTCTTTACCTGTAATCAGTCCCGTTCACAGGAGTCCACGTATAAGTTCTGTTTCCTTTGTCAATGTATCTCTAGAAAAGCAGGATAATGCCCATTATTCCATCTGCAGTGTCTAATTTCCTAAAGGATAGTGCATGAAACTCACACTAGTCATCTGTCTACCGCTTTCACGAATATGCAATATGCTGTTTAATAGAGCTGACAGACGGTTTGCTTTTAATATACAAAGGTAATTGTATCCTCCGGATCTATCACACAGTGAATTTTATTGACACATATCTCTCCTTGGATTTCCAATAATCTTAAGCAACTAACAATGCATCATCTATTAGGCCAGCGGGTTATATAAGAAGCATCCTTACATCTAAATGCAGCATTTACACTTGTAGCATGTGTAAGAGCATTTTAGAACTGTTTCAACATTGGAATGTTCTGGAGGCATGGTGAAGGCAGGGAGAGGGAAGACCTGGGTGGGCCTATAATACAGTTGTAGATGGAAAGGGCAATTGTCAATGCAGAGGTCTCCCCCTCCAAAATCACTCCCCAACCTCAATCCCTCCTGCAATACTGTAAGATTACCAATAAGGGTTGTTGGTGCCTCTTGAACGGGCCTTACTTCGGCTCCCTTGAGGCATCAGGGATCCCGTTAAAGGCAAGGGAACTATTTAACATTGTGCAGAAGCTCACGAATGACACTTCTCAGCACAACACCCACCATTTAGACCCCCAAGTATTTGCAAATTACATGATCACCAAGAACTCCAATCATCCAATCGCCTCACTCACCTTGACATTCAACTGGAAATGACGAAGCCCCAACAAACCTGGAACAACTTTAGCATACCCTCAGCTTAGCAAATAGAAAACATAGTGGGTGCCCTGAATACAACAACCTCACCAGCAGACCCATGTCCCGTGGCATGGATCAAAGCCAATAAAGGCCAACTGAGTCAACTCCTCCACAAAATCATACAAGAATCCCTCCAGCAAGGATACATGCTGAACATGCTCAAGCAAGCAACAATACAACCAATTCTCAAGAGCCCCTCACTAAACCACTCAGACCAAAATCCTACCGCCCCATTTCTAGTTTCCCGTTCCTTTCAAAAATCATCAAAAAGGCAGTGCAAAGACAACTGCGAGATTACATTGATCTGAATGCTCTGCTAGACAACCACCAGCATGGCTTTAAACCACAACACAATGTGGAAACCCTGCTTACCTCCCTCTTCAACAATCTCCTAAAGGGAATGGACAACAAAGATTGGATTTCTGCTAGGGTTCATGGACATCTCAGCGGCGTTCGACATGGTATCCCACACCATACTGATACAGTGCTTACAGGAGATAGGAATACGCAAAAACACCCTAAGATGGTTCTCCTCATACCTGTGCAACCGAACGCAACAAGTCAAATGCAATGAGAAGAAATCAGTACAGTTCCACATCATGCAAAAATACCACAAGGTTTGGCACTCTCATCTATACTCTAACATATATATTCAACCCATATGCAATATCATCAAATGACACAAATTACATTGCCACCTCTATGCTGATGATATCATAGTCTATGCCCCAGTCAACCTGCTCTCACCTGACATAACCTCGGGGACAAAATGCCTCGAAGACATGAATACATGGTTCGCCAACAATAACCTACTACTACTACTATGCATTTATAAAGTGCTACCAGGCGCATGCAGCGCTGTACAATGAAAACATACAAGAGACAGTCCCTGCTCAAAGAGTTTACAATCTAAAAAAGACAAAGCAAGAAAAGGAGAAGAAGAAGAACAGCAAAATCAAGAACCAAAGGCAGAGGCAAAAAGATGAGCTTTTAACTTAGGTTTGAAGAGGGACAAAGAAGATGCCTGGCATAAAGACAAAGGAAGTTTATTCCAAGCGTAAGGTGTAGCAAGGTGAAATGAGCAGAATCTGGAGTTGGCAATAGAGGAGAAGGGCATAGCAAGAAGCAACTGGGAAGAAGAACGGAATACACGAGAGGGGAAATAGGGAGAAATGAGAGAAGAAAGGTACTGAGGAGCCACAGAGTGAATGCACTTATAGGTCAGAAGGAGAAGCTTAAAGTGAATACAGAAATGGATAGGGAGCCAGTGAAGGGATCTAAGGAGAGGAGTGATGTGGGCAAAACGAGACTGATGGAAAATCAAATGGGCAGCGGAGTGCTGAATAGACTGAAGGGGGAAGAGATGAGACTGAGGGAGACCGGCATGAAGCAGGTTGCAATAATCATGATGGGAGGTGATTAGGGAATGGATGAGGGTTTTAGTAGTGAGCTCAGAGAGAAAGGGGTGGATTTTGCCAATGTTGAAGAGAAAGAAGCGACAGGTCTTAGCAATGAGTTGGATATGAGAGAATAAAGAGAGTGAAGAGTCAAAAATAACACCCAGATTGCAAGCAGATGAAACAGGTTGGAGAACAGAGCCATCAACAGAGACTGAAAAAGAAGAAGGAGAAAGGGAAATTTTAGGAGAAAAAACGAGAAGTTCAGTCTTGGCCATGTTCAATTTCAGGCGACGATTGAACATCCAAGCAGCAATGGCAGAGAGGCAGCAAGAGATCCAGGACTGCAAAGCAGGAGAAAGATCAGGAGTAGAGAGAGGTATGGGAGTCATCAGCATAGAGATGGTGCTGAAAACCATGAGAGGAAATAAGCGCAACAAGGGATTGGGTATAGAGAGAAAAAAGAAGGGGATCCAAGACAGAGCCTTGGGGGACCCCAACAGACAGCGGGATAACAGAGGAGGAGAAATCACCAGAACATACGCTAAAGGAGCGATGGGAAAGATATGAGGAGAACCAGGAAAGAACAGAGTCCCTAAAGCCAAGCGAGGAGAAAGTGTCAAGTAGAAGATCATGGTCAGCAGTATCAAAAGCAGCAGAAAGGTCAAGGAGGATAAGAACAGAGTAAAGGCCTATAGATTTAGCCAGGAACAAGTCACTGGAGACTTTGACAAGAGCAGTTTCAGTAGAGTGCAAAGGACGAAAACCGGATTGTAAGGGATCGAGAAGAGCATGGGAAGAGAGGAAGTCAAGGCAACGGCGGTAAACCGCATGTTCAAGCAGTTTAGAAATAAAAGGAAGGAGAGAGATGGGGCGATAATTAGAAGGACAAGAGGGATCAAGTGAGGGTTTCTTAAGGAGAGGTGTGACCACAGCATGTTTAAAGTCAGCCGGGACAGTAGCAATGGAGAGCAAGAGGTTGAGAATATGAGAAATGGAGGGGACAATGGTTGAGGAGATAGAGGAGAGGAGATGGCAGGAGATAGGATCAGAGGAGCAAGTGGTGAGCTTGGAGGAGGAGAGAAGAAGAGCAGCCTCATTAATAGAAATCATAGGAAAGGAAGAGAGGGTAGGATGAGAAGGGAGGGGGAGACTGAGAACAGGGAGGGGAAAATCAGGGATTTAGAGGGAAATAGGAGATTGATCTTATGGCTTAAATAACCTTATGGTCAACTTTGACAGGAAAGAAGCTATGTTCGTCACTAGAGATCCCACCTCAGGCAATCAGTATCCTAGACAAGACGATAGCAATAAAGGATGAAGTAAGGTACCTGGGCATTACCCTGGACAAAGCTCTTAACCTACAATCACACACTAGCAAGACTGCGGCTAAAGCCTATCACTGACTACAGACCATCAAGAGACTTAAACCAATCCTCAACCAAGACCACTTCCACACAGTATGCCAAGCAATCGTAACACCAATTCTGGACTATGGAAACTCACTATATCAAGGACTTCTAAAACAGACTATCAACCCACTATAACTGGTCAATACTGCAGTGTGCATCAATACAAGCACTGCAAAATGTGAACACATCACACCCATACTGCGGAAACTACAATGGCTCCAATTTATTTTATTTATTTATTAGAACTTATATACTGCCACTTCCAAAGATCAGTGGCGGTTTACAGAGAACAAAACTGGAAATTTGCATTATAACTTTAAAAAACTTATTTACAGAACAAAGCAAGATAATTATGCAAATTGTTAAGCTGTACTATGTACAATATGGAGATGTATAGCATATGTGAAGGTGCGTGAAAGGGATGGGATTTATTTATTTATTTATTACAATTTCTTATATACCGCACTATTCGGCACCAGCGTGGTTTACATTATAACACAATGACCATAACAACAAGCTGTTTGGTTTTACATCGAACAGGGGTCCAAACTTGGATAACAGGGGTCACTATATACATGAGATGAGATATGGGGAGATATGGGGATGGGGAAGCAAGGGCTTTCAAGGGGGGTGGGAGATTTGGGAGAGATTGTCTTGGTGGAGGGACCATAGTACTCAACAAATAGGTGGGTTTTGAGCTCTTTCCGGAAAGTTTGGAGGTCTTTTATGGCTCTGAGTTTGTCTGGTAATGCATTCCAAATGGAAGGGACTACATAAGAGAAAGCTCTATTGCTGATAGTTTTGTTGGCATTGCGGATGTGGGTGGGGATTATTAGAGTATTTTGGGAACAGGTCCTCCTGGTTCTTGAGTTGTTGAGTGGGCTAAGGAGGGAGTTGAGGAAGGATAGGACAATTTTATTATACAATTTGAAGACAATTATGAGGTGTTTGAATTTGGCCCTCATTGGAATGTGCAGCCAGTGGAGGGAGTGGAGGAGCGGCATGATATGGTCAGAGTAGTTAGCCTTGTGTATAATGCGTATGGCTAGGTTTTGAGCTAATTGGAGTTGATGGATGGTATTTTTGGGTAGGCCATACAAAATACGGTTGCAATAGTCAAGGTGGGGTGTTATCAGTGCTTGAAGGACTGATCTAAAGTCTTGACTGTCTAAATAAGGGACGGAGATGCTGTAACATTTTTAGCTTGAGGTATATGGTTTTTGTGTTGGCTTTCATGTGGGGGACCATGGAAAGGGATTGATCTAGGATGATTCCTAGGTATTTGATTTCTTTTTTAACTTCCAACTCTGAATTGCATAGGAGTAGTTTTGAGGGGGGCTTGAAGTTTTGATTCCGGATGATGAATAAAATATCTGTTTTCTTCATGTTGATTTTTAAGTTGTGTAAGTTGAGCCAGGTGGATAAGTCAGTCAGGCATTCTTGGATTTGAGGGCAGATGGGGTTGGTGATGTCTACTGGATGATACAGCATGATGTCATCCGCATGATGTCATCCGCATAAACTCCACGATAGAAAATGGTTAAACTCCACGATAGTTCACTTCCCCACTGTTGACCTGTGCCTCCTACATGAATACACATACAATTTCCACTCGAATTTACATATTTATATAGTAAAAGCATATTTATAGTATAATGTTGACTGTACATAGTTATCCCTGTTACTCCATGTTATATATTCCTATGTTCTCTGTAAACTCAATGTTACCTGTTTGCATTGCAGTATATTTGTTCGATGTACACCGCGCTGATTTTCATAGCGCGGTATAGAAGAGATGTTAAATAAATAAATAAATAGAGGTGATAGTGTACGTTGTGTTTTTTGAAAATGTGGAATATTGGTTGCATGTACAGGTTGAAAAGAAGTGAGGATAGGGGGACACCTTGGCTTTGTTTGAAAGTTGAGGAGACTACTGTGCCTATTTGGATCTGTAGGGTGCGGTCAGAAAGATATGATTTGAACCATTCTAGGACAGAGCCTTAAAGGCCAAGTTGTTGTAGTCTTGTGATTAAAATGTGGTGGCTGATGCTGTCGAAGACGGCAGCTATGTCGAGAAAGACAAGTAGGAATGCTTGTTTGGTGTGGTTTAGTCCGCAGTGCAGTTTGCCCATTAGGGTGAGTAATAAGGTTTCTATGCTGTGGAAAGGTCTAAAGCCATGCTGGTGATCGTCTATTTATTTTATTTATTTAATACTTTTTATATACCGCGCTCTTTAAAATCAGTACGGTTTACAGATAACATTTTGTACAGAGTAGGAAGAGCCTGCTCTGAACTCTAGTGGAGCATTTAGGTCTATGAAGTCTTGTAATTGGATTTGGACAGTTTTTTCAATAATTTTTGCCAGAAATGGTAGGCTGGAGATAGGCCGGTATGAGTTTGTGAGGATTTTGTCCGCTATATTGGATTTAAGGATGGGGCGTATGGTTGCTTGTTTTAGTGCAGGGGGCATTTGTCCTGTTTGAAGTGACCGATTGACTATATTGAGGATGATAGGTGAAAACTCCTCTTTTGTTGCCCTGAGCCAGCTAACTTGGCAGGGGTCTGATGGGGAAGTGGTTGTATTGAGGTTTGAGATGTGAAATGATGACCAGATGTTTTGATTGTGAGGGTAATCGCAAGGGTGAAGTTCAAGTCAATCCTGAACATATTCAAAGTCATCCACCACAGTTCAGCAGATGCGCTCTAGGATTTAATAACCAGAGATGTAACTAGCAGACCTAGGAAGTCCAACAATGGTAACAGACTCAACACGTAAGCAGGACTAGAAAAAGGGACTGCTACTTCTGGAGGGAGATCTGCAATTGTGAGTATATACATCTGGGAATTTTCTGAAAGGACTTCTTTGTATTAAAGCTAATTAATCTGTGAACCCAGTGTTTTTTGTTAAATCAGTCAGGGCCTAGTAGCAGCAGTTTAAGTTTAAATTTAAAACACAGAAGAGAACTTTCTGGTTACATCCCATACCCAGCAGAGAGCTTGTAGTTTAAATTTAATAGTCACTCAGGGCCTAGTATCAGCAAAGTACTTTTAGTTTAAATTTAAAACACAGAAGAGAGCTTTCTGGTTAAATTTAGAACCCAGCAGAGAGCTTGTAGTTTAAATTAGATAATAAGTCAGAGTCTAGATGGTGTCAGAGTGTTTTGGTTTCCTAGACCATGGGATGCTGTTCCAAGGATTGCAGAGCAGAGATGGCATCCATCTGCCCAAGAAAGGTCAACGCGTCTTCGGTAGTAGACTGGCTAATCTACTGAAGAGGGCTTTAAATTAGATTCGTTGGGGATGGGTGAAGAAAGCCCCCAGTTAGGTGAAAGCCCCAAGGTAGGTGATACATTAAATACCTTTATGGAAATGGGTAACAGGAGTAACATATGGAGAGCAGTATGTATAAATGCCCGTAGCATGGGAAATAAGATCCCTGATGTTGAAGCTTTGGTGGGAGTGGCTGATTTGGATTTAGTGGCAGTTACAGAAACATGGTTCACAGAAAACCATGATTGGGATATAACTATACCTGGCTATACTTCATTCAGAAAGGACAGGGTAGGAAGAAGGGGAGGAGGAGTGGCACTATATGTAAAAACTACTATTAAAGCTTTGGAATTACAGAGCTTAAAAGGGAGAGAGGAGGCATTCTGGGTTAAACTAGAAAGAGGGAAAGAGAAATCTATTTGCATTGGTGTGATATACAGACCTCCCTCACAAGAGGAAGAGGTGGACAGAGTTAATTGAAGACATACACAGCATTGCTAGGAAAGGGGAAGTGCTACTGATAGGAGATTTCAATATGCCAGATTCTGATTGGCACATTCCTAAGGAGATCCTGGATTCTCAACAGGGAGAACTATTCAGCCAATTGGTAACAGACCCCACACGTGAAGGAGCCATCCTGGACTTGGTGCTTACCAATGGTGAAAGTGTTTCTGATGTTGTAGTGGGAGATCATTTTGCATCCAGTGATCAGATGGTGTGGTTCAGTATTAGGACTAGGGCTCTTAGAATCCATTCAAAGGTGAGGATCTTAAACTTTAGGAAGACTAACTTTGCGAAGATGGGCCAATACCTCAGGGAGTCGTTAGTGGGATGGGAACAGTTGGGGAATGTAGAAAAACAGTGGGCAAAACCGAAAGGGAATATTTTAAGGGCAACCAACCTTTTTGTTAAAATGGTAAATATAGGTAAAAGGAAAAGGAGACTGCTTTGGTTTTTGAAAGAAGTAGCTGAAAAGGTGAAGAAAAAGAGGGATGCCTTCATGAAATACAAGAGATCACAGAGAGAGGAAGACAGGCATCTATATTTGGAAAAACTTAGAGAAGCTAGCAAAGTAGTCAAGAAGGCAAAGATTCAAAAGAAGGAGGAAATAGCCAATGCAATAAAATGGGGGGATAAGACATTTTTCAGACATATTAGTGAGAAGACGAAGGCAAAAGTGGTATTGTCAGACTCAAGGGTGCAGGGGAGGAATATGTAGAAGCTGATAAGGATAAAGCAGAATTGCTTAACAAATATTTTTGTTCTGTGTTCACAGATGAAGAACCAGGAGCAGGACCTCAGAAAACACCCACAAATAGGAACAGAAGTGAAGGACATCTTGAACAATTTTCAGAAGACTGTGTTCGTGAGAAACTAGCTCAACTTAAAGTAGACAAAGCGATGGGACCGGATGGGATACACCCTAGAATACTGAGGGAACGTGGGGACGTTGTAGCAGCTCCACTGACTGACTTTTTTTTTTTATTAATGCATTCAAAATACAAAATATAAAGAAAATAAGCAGTTAAAGAAACAACCCCCCCCCCCCGAAACAATATGTAAACTCAATACCACTGAAACAACCCACATCAAGAAGAAAACAGCAGTTGGAAACTACCAGGGAAAAAAACCTATAAAGGCTACTTCCCCAATCTTAAATAAAGAAAAATTACTATTAACAAAATATCTAAATATAATTTATCTCAGACCTGAACAGACATCAAGAGTGTTTCCAATTGTAATGGATCAGTAAAAACAATCTATCCCATGAAGGGAAATCAAACACTTACAGGGAAACCGGAGAAAAAAGGTTCCTCCCTCAGCCAAAACTCAGGGTTTGAGCTGAAGGAAAGACCTCCTCCGATTCCACGTAGGGCGGGACACATCGGGGAAAATGGCCATGAAAAGAAATATCTTTTCTCAGAAAAAAGGCCTTCATAATCCTGGCCTTATCAGCAAGATTGACCAGAGTAACCACTAATGTGGCACGTGAAGGGATCAGAGCTTGAGAATTCTCAAGAAAATCAGTTAAGTTCAAATCACTCTGTTCCATAGACGAAGCCACATCATTCTCCACAGGTGCAGCTCGCTCTGGCAGATAAAAGGAATGGGCAATTGAAATAACTTCCACTTCAGGCAATAACAATATATCTTTACAATACTGCTTAAAAAGTAAAAGAGGTGACATAAAGCGAGTTTTAGGAAAATTGCATGAGAAATATTTTTCAATGATTCAAGCTGTTTATATAAGCTCAAAATATCTTTTAAGGTGGAAGCACTCGCTGATTGCATAGCACCAGCCTGAACTTCCACCTTATCGACTCGATGAGACAAACTCCCAACAGATGTTTCCAATACTTGAACTCTAGCAACAACCCGTTCAGAAAAAACAGCAGTTTGATCCATAAACCTTGTCAATAAAGAATTGGTTACTACAACTTGTTTCCAAATATCAGATAAAGTAACATCATCAGGATTAACAGCAGTTAATGAGGACTGAACACCTTCTAAATTAATGGCTGAAATAGGAGTTAAAGAAGATACAGCACAAAGCAAGGGTGGAATCTCTAGAGAGACCACCCCTTCCTCGCCGACAAGCCAGGATTAGGTGGAGGAGTCCTTTCGATAGAACTTAGGAAAGCACCAGAGGCAGGAGAAGAAACAAACTGAACATGAGACACAGGAGAAGCAGTCTTATGTACATCGGGCCAGTAGGTGCTTTAGTGGAGGAAATATTGTCATAAGTTTGTTTCACAGACTTACTTTTCCGCTTGAAGTGTCCTCTGGGCATTCCCACAGCGACTTGGACCCGAAGGCCCCGAAATAGCACCGAAGGGGCACCAAAGGGGCGTTCCCCCTTTGGTCACGCCCCCTTCGGGCACGCAACCGAGGCTGCAAAGGCAGCTGGCGTTTAAATACTGCAGAAGCCTCGATGGGGAGGAGAAAGGGAGGAGCTTCCTCTGCAGCCCAATGTAAAGATAGCTGCCAAGCCCTGGTATCTCTTGCCACTGTTTCTCATCTCCCTGTGAGCAGCCGGCATTTAAATACTGCAGAAGCCTCGATGGGGAGGAGAAAGGGAGGAGCTTCCTCTGCAGCCCGATGGAAAGAGAGCCGCCAAGCCCCGGTATCTCTTGCCGCTGTTTCTCACCTCCCTGTGAGCAGCTGGCATTTAAATACTGCAGAAGCCTCGATGGGGAGGAGAAAGGGAGGAGCTTCCTCTGCAGCCCGATGGAAAGAGAGCCGCCAAGCCCCGGTATCTCTTGCCACTGTTTCTCATCTCCCTGTGAGCAGCCGGCATTTAAATACTGCAGAAGCCTCGATGGGGAGGAGAAAGGGAGGAGCTACCTCTGCAGCCCGATGAAAAGAGAGCCGCCAAGCCCTGGTATCTCTCGCCAATGTTTCTCCCTGACTGACCTTTTCAATGCCTCGGAGTCGGGAGTGGTGCCAAAGGACTGGAGAGAGGCTCATGTGGTGTCTTTACACAAAAGTGGAAGTAAGCATGTGTTTGAAAACTACAGGACAGTTAGTTTAACTTTGGTGGTGAGTAAATTATTGGAAACGCTGCTGAAAGAGAAAATAGTGAGGTTTCTGGAGACCAGTGGATTACAGGATCCGAGGCAGCATGGATTCACCAGAGGCAGGTCTTGTCAGACAAATCTGATTGATTTCTTTGACTGGGTGACCAGAGAGTTGGACCGAGGGAGAGTCCTAGATGTGGTGTATTTAGATTTCAGCCCTCACTTGGTTTGCAGCTTGACGTGCTGTGAGGGCTTGTGTGCATCATTGATGCTGAGAGCTAAACTATTGGTAGTTTAACTACTGGCAGGGTCTCCCAAGATGGACAGGTCTCAGCTGAGGTGCCAGACCAAGACAAACCACCCATCTAGGCAGCAGCAGAATGGGATAGTGTTGACGGCGGAGGATCATATTTCTGTGACAACAGCAACACCACCAAACAAACTGTACAGAAGAAAGGCCCGGCAATCTACTTCTGTATCTTGCCATGAAAACCCAATGGATAGTTACAACAAAACAAATTGTGCTATAGTGCTGGAAGATGAGACCCCCAGGTTGAAAGGCACTCAACTAGCTACTGGGGAAGAGCTGAAGACTATTCAGAGCAAAGCCAGCATTTATGATGTGGTTGGATCAAAGCCCTTGGGACGTCTGATTGCTGATGTAGCTGCGCACGAAATGAGAGTCAGAAGCTATAAAGATGTCTTACGCATTGGAACATGGAACGTATGAAGCATGAACCAAGGGAAGTTGGAGGTGGTCAAGAATGAAATGGGACGTGTACAACTTGATCTGTTGGGTGTCAGTGAACTGAAATGGACTGGCATCGGGCACTTTGCATCAGATGATCACATGGTCTACTATGCTGGAAATGAAAGACAAAGAAGAAATGGTGTTGCATTTATAATAAAGAAGAAACTTGCAAGAACTGTAATGAAATACAACGAAGTCAGCGAACACTTAATCTCTATTCGTCTATGAGGAATGCCTATCAACACAACTATAATTCAAGCATATGCCCCAACAACAGCTGCAGAAGAGAATGAAATTGAAGAGTTCTATGAACAAGTACAAGCTGAAATTGACAGAACATGCAAACAGGATATACTGATAGTCATGGGTGACTGGAACGCAAAAGTTGGCAACAAAGAAGGCGGCAAAGTAGTTGGAAAATATGGACTTGGCAACAGAAATGAAGCTGGAGAAAGACTGATAGAATTCTGCAAGACCAATGATCTATTCATCTCAAACACCTTCCATCAACACAAGCGGCGACTGTACACATGGACTTCACCCAATGGATTGTATAAAAATCAAATTGACTACATCTGTGGAAGTCATTGATGGAAAAGTTCTATAACATCAACAAAGACAAAACGTGGAGATGATTGTGGTACAGATCATCAACTACTAGATTGCAAACTCAAGCTAAAGTTGAAAAAGAGCAAACCACTCATGAATGCAGCAAAATATGACCTTGAGAATATACCACTGGAATTTAAAGACTGCCTGCAAAATTGATTTGTGCTTTAGATACAAATGACAGAGCTCCAGAAGAGTTATGGAATGACATCAAGAAGGTTGTATTGGAAGAAAGTGAGAAGTCTCTACAAAAGGTGAAAAAGCAAAAACGGCCAAAATGGATGACTGAAGAAACTCAGAAAATTGCCCAGAAACGCAGAGAAGCTAAAGCCAGAGGAGAAAGAAAGACAATAACAGAACTCAATAGAGATTTCCAACATGCAGCAAGACAGGACAAGGAAAAGTATTACAACGATGCATGCAAGGAAATAGAAGCAGAAACTATTAGAGGAAGAACAAGATCGGCTTTCCTAAAGCTACGAGAGTTAAAGAAAAAGTTCCATCCTCAAATTGGAATGTTACAAGATGCTCAAGGTTCTATGTTGAATGATGCTGAGAATATTAAGAAAAGGTGGAAGGAATATACAAAGTTTTTATATGATAAAGATCAAGTGGACCAACAGCTGTTTCAACCTGTACACATTGCAGTATATTTTGTTCGATGTACACCGCGCTGATTTTAATAGCACGGTATATAAGAGATGTTAAATAAATAAATAAGTACCTTATGATCAGGAACCATTGGTGATGAAAGAAGAAGTTAAAGCAGCATTGAAAGCCTTATCAAAGAACAAAGCACCAGGCATTGATAGCATTCCCATAGAAGTATTATAGTAATCTGATGCAGCTGTTAATGTACTTACAAGGCTCTGCCAAGAAATATGGAAAACAACATCATGGCCAACTGACTGGAAAAGATCTGTGTTATACCAATACTAAAGAAAGGTGATCCAACTGACTGTGGAAATTATCACACAATCGCTCTAATCCCACATGCCAGCAAGATTCTACTGAAGATTATTCAAAAGAGACTACAACCATACCTGGAACAAGAACTACCTGAAGTGCAAGCAGGGTTCAGGAAAGGGCGAGGAATGCGAGACATCATTGCGGATGTGAGATGGATCCTTGAAAAGACTAAAGAATACCAAAAGGATATCTATTTGTGCTTTATCGACTCTAGCAAGACTTTTGACTGTGTAAACCATGAGAAACTCTGGGCCACATTAAGAAGCATGGGTATACCAGAACACCTGATCGTACTCTTGCACAATCTATACAGTGATCAAGAAGCAGCAGTTCGAACGGAACAAGGAGAAACAGGATGGTTTAAAATAAGCAAAGGTGTAAGACAAGGCTGCATACTTTCCCCCTACCTGTTTAATTTATATGCAGAACAAATCATCAGAGAAGCAGGATTGTATGAAGACAACAGAGGTGTGAAGATTAGTGGAAGACTCTTCATCAACCTTCGCTATGCTGATGATACCACATTACTGGCTGAAAGTGAAGATGATCTGAAACATTTGCTTCTCACAATCAAAGAACATAGTCTCAAAATGGGCCTGCACCTTAATGTAAAGACGACAAAGATCATGACAACTGGCATAATCAACAGGTTCATCGTTTAAGGAGAAGAAATTGAAATTGTGAACAACTTTATTTATTTATTTATTTATTTAAAGTCTCTTTTATACCGCGCTATTCAGCATCAGTGCGGTTTACAATAAACAACGAACATACACATTTCCAATAGTACTTTGTGTTTACATATGAACAGGAGAATCAACTTGGCTAACAGGGTAACTATATACAATAACAATATATACAATTTACAGGCTGGTCATGTGTTCTTATGGTTTCAGGCTGGGGGTCGCGTAACTAGTTAGCATGGAGGAGTCTCGTTCGTTATCGGAATTAACCAGACAAATCGCTCCACCAACTAAGAACGGCCATGCACCACCACCCACACACACACACACTTTAACCTATTTGGATCAACTATCAATAAAGAAGCAACAAGCAGTCAAGAAATCAGACGCAGTGCTTTTGGCAGAATGGCTATGAAAGACCTAGATAAGATCCTCAAGAGCAGAGATGTCTCTCTCCATACAAAGATTTGACTTGTTCAAGCCATGGTATTTTCAATAACATCATATGGATGTGAAAGATGGACAGTGAAAAAGATAGACAGGAAGAAAATTGATGCCTTTGAATTATGGTGCTGGCAGCGAATACTGTGTATACCATGGACTGCCCGAAGAACAAACCAGTCGGTACTAGAGGAGATCAAACCTAAGCTTTCTTTAGAAGCTCAGATGAAGACTTCAACTTTCATACTTTGGACACATCAAGCGAAGAGAGAGAACATTAGAGAGGGACATCATGCTTGGCAAGATAGAAGGTCAGCGCAAAAGAGGAAGGCCAGCAATGAAATGGATCGATACAATAACTGCAGATACAGATACCAGTCTATCAACAATAAGCCGCCTGACTGAAGACCGAACACAGTCCAGAGGGTCGCCATGAGTAGACTCCGACTCGACGGCACTTAACAACAACAACAACAAGCCTTTGACACTGTTCCTCACAGGCAACTTATAAACAAACTTAGCACCCTAGGGATAGACCCTAAAGTTACTGCTTGGGTTAGAATTGATTGGGTGGGAGGCGACAAAAAGTACAAGTAAATGGAACTCACTCTGAGGAGAAGGATGTTACCAGTGGTGTGCCCCAGGGATCTGTCCTTGGTCCGATTCTTTTTAACATCTTTGTTAGTGATATAGCAGAAGGGCTGTCGGGTAAGGTTTGCCTCTTTGCGGATGATACCAAAATCTGCAATAGAGTAGACACCCAGGAAGGTGTAGATAACTTGAGGAGTGATCTAGCTAAGCTTGAAGAATGGTCTAGAATTTGGCAGCTGGGATTTAATGTTAAAAAATGTAAGGTCATACATTTGGGCTGCAGCAATCCAAGGAAGCAATATAGTATAGGGGGTGAAGTATTTTTGTCCACTAAAGAAGAGCGGGACCAAGGCATGGTTGTGTCTGATGATCTTAAAGTAGCTAAACAGGTAGAAAAGGTGACGGAAAAAGATAAAAGGATGCTTGGGTGCATACGGAGAGGAATGGCTAGCAGAAAAAAGGAGGTGATAATGCCTCTGTATAAGTCTTTGGTGCGATCTCATTTGGAGTATAGTGTGCAATTCTGGAGACCGCACCTTCAAAAGGATGTGAACAGAATGGAGTTACTGCAGAGGGTGGCTACTAAAATAATTAGTGGTCTTCATTATAAAGCATATGAGGACAGACTGAAGGATTTTAATATGTACACTTTAGAGGAAAAGCAGGGTAGAGGTGATATGATTGAGATGTTTAAATACCTCCGTGGCCTAAATGTTCAGGAAGAGAGCCTCTTTCAATTGAAAGCAAGTTCTGCTACGAGGGGACATGGGTTGAGGGTGAAGAGAGATAGATTCAGGAGTGATATGTGGAAATATTTCTTTACGGAAAGAGTAGTGGATCCGTGGAATAGTCTCCCAGTGGAGGTGGTAGAGATAAGGACAGTAACTGAATTTAAAAAAGCATGGGACAAACACAGAGGATTTCTAAAGGTAAATAGGGGACTGTTGTAGTTGTTGATATGGAAGGACAGACTAGATAGGCCATGTGGTCTTTTTCTGTCATCGTATTTCTATGTTTCTATGTTTCTAGCAGCAGCAAAGAGCTGTAATTTAAATCAAGTCAGAATAGAACTTAGCATAAAAGGCAAAACAGGGTCAGTACTCTGTGAGCAACAAATAAAGTCTTCTAGAGACCTTTACAAAGAGGCCTTCTACCTAGGGGGAAAGAGACCTGTGAAACCTTTTCAATAGGTGTTAACGCCAGGTGGCAGGTCAAAAGGCCATTTTGAAAGACTCCTTCTATCCAAGCAAAGACTGTTAATCACCCAGGAAGTTGGTCACAGTTTACGTCAGAAGCACAGGACAGCGTACTGTGTAACAGCCTCTTTTAATAGGTGTTATTTCCCTCCCTCCCTCCCCAACACCCACTCACCCCTGGGATAATCATAGCTTTATAGGTAATTACACATATTAAAGGAAAGGAGATGCTCTCAGAAGATTATCCAAATCAGTCATACACTAAGGACCTGAGATTAATGAAGCTTCAGGTGAACAAGGTATATTAAACGTATTAGGTACAGTTTTATTAGTATAAATATCCATAGCAACCCTTAGTAAGTAAAGAACTTAAAGATCTAAACACAAGCTTAAAACTAAGATACAGACAACAGTTCAGCAGTGAGATGGGAGCTTTCCAGTCTTTTACATTGAGTGTCACATGTATGATTTTCTCCCAGTTGGTGAGAGGTCTTACGTGTGCGCTAGGTGCAAGGAGCTCTTTGCTCTCAGGGAACGAGTCCATTCTCTAGAGGCTAGAGTAGCAGACTTGGAAAACTTAAGAAAGACAGAGAAGTACATAGACAATACCTACAGGGATATAGTCCTGAAGTCCCACCTCCAGTCTGGCAACATCCCTGTTGCCATGAAGGAGAGAGGTCATGTGACAGGAGAGCATCACCCTGGTGTGGCAGGAAGTGATCCTGTAGCAAAGACCTGTCCTCCAGGGGATGTAAAACCCTCTCGTACTGAAGAAGTTTCTCCAGGGCCATATGTCCATGAGGGAAGGGTTAGGACAGCCGTTATAGTTGGTGATTCAATCATTAGGCATGTAGATATTTGGGTGGCTGGTGGACGTGAGGATCACCTGGTAACATGCCTGCCTGGTGCGAAGGCAGCAGACCTCACGCACCCCTAAGATAAGTTATCAGATAGTGCTGGGGAGGGGTCTGCTGTCTTGGTACATGTGGTACCAATGACATAGGAAAATGTGGTAGGGAAGTTCTGGAGGCTAAATTTAGGCTTTTAGGTAGGAAGTTGAAATCCAGAACTTCCAGGGTAGCGTTCTCCGAAATGCTTTCCATTCCACGCGTAAGACTCAAAAGGCAGGCAGAGCTCCGGAGTCTCAATGCGTGGATGAGACAATGGTGCAGAGATGAGGGTTTTGGATTTGTTAGGAACTGGGGAACATTCTGGGGAAAGGACGGGCTCTTCCGAAGGGATTGGCTTCACCTTAACCGGGATGGAACCAGGCTGCTGGCATTAACCTTTAAAAAGGAGATAGAGCAGCTTTTAAACTAGATAATAGGGGAAAGCCAACAGTAGCTCAAGAGAGCATGGTTCGGAAGAATGTATCATTGAAGGATACCAAAACCATAGAGGTTCCAAAAAGAGTAAAGTAGCCAAAATGCCCTCGAGTATGGAGCAGACAGAGCTTAAAGATCCCAAATTACCCATGTCTACCAATAGCCAGATTAATATGAATAAAATACAGTCTCTAAAATGCTTGTATGCAAATGCTAGAAGTCTAAAGAATAAGATGGGAGAGTTAGAATATATAGCACTAAATGAGAGTTTAGATATGATTGGAATATCAGAAACATTGTGGAAGGATGACAACCAGTGGGACACTGTGATATCTGGGTACAAACTATATCGTAATGATAGAACTGATCAAATTGGTGGAGGGGTTGTGCTCTATGTTAGAGAGAGCATTGAGTCAGAAAGGATTAAAGTTTTGCAGGAAACAAAATTTGCTGTAGAATCTCTATGGACTGAAATTCCATGTAAAAAGCGGAAGACGATGGCAGTGGGGGTGTACTATCGACCGCCTGGTCAGAATGAAGAAATGGATGATGAAATGCTCAAAGAAATCAAGGAAGCTAGTAAACGTTACAGGGCAGTAATAATAATGGGCAATTTCAATTACCCCAGTATCGACTGGGTCAGTGTAACAGCAGGACATGCTAGGGAGATAAAGTTCCTAGATGAAATAAATGATTGCTTCTTGGAGTAGCTGGTTCATGAACTGACCAGAGGGGAAGCCATATTGGACCTAGTCCTTAGTGGAACACCAGATCTAGTGCAAGAAATAAGAGTGTTAGGGCCACTTGGCAATAGTGATCATAGCATGATCGCGTTTGATCTAATTAGTGGAGGAGGGATAGTAAGCAAATCCACAGTACTACCTTTTAACTTTCGAAAGGGAGACTATGATAAAATGAGGAAAATAGTTAAGAAAAGACTAAAAGGAGCAGTTGCAAAGGTTAATGACTTACATCAAGCTTGGTTGTTGTTGAAAAATACTATCTTGGAAGCCCAGACCAGCTGTATTCCACGTTTTAAGAAAAGTGGAAGGAAGTCCAAAAACCTGCCAGCATGGTTTAAAGGTGAGGTCAGAGAGGCTGTTGTTGCCAAAAAAGCATCTTTCAGGAAATTGAAAAAAGAGCCAAACGACGAAACCTGGAAACAGCACAAGCACTTGCAAGTCACATGCAAGGCATTGATAAGGCAGGCAAAGGAAGAATTTGAGAAGAAACTTGCTGCGGAAGCAAAAACACAAAATAAAGACTTTTTCAAGTACATTCGTAGCAAAAAACCTGTGAGACAGTCAGTTGGTCCATTAGATGATAGAGGGGTTAAAGGGGCACAAAGAGGCGACAAGGCGATAGCAGAGAAACTGAATGAATTATTTGTTTCGGTCTTTACTGAGGAAGATGTAGGGATGTTACCCATGACTGAAGTGGTATTTAAAGGTGCAGAAGAATTGAAGTAAGTATCGATACATCAGGAAGATGTATTACAACTATTAGATAAACTGAAGAGTAGCAAATCACCTGGGCCGGATGGTATATATCCAAGGGTGTTGAAAGAACTGAAATATGAGATTGTAGACCTGCTAATAGTAATCTGTGAACTATCATTAAAATCATCTCTAATACCTAAAGATTGGAGGATCGCCAATGTAACACCAATTTTTAAAAGGGGTTCCAGGGGTGATCCGAGAAACTACAGACCGGTAAGCCTGATGCCAGTACCGGGAGAAATGGTAGAAACCATCATAAAGAACAAAATTACTCAGCTTGTAGATTGTCATGGCCTAATGGGAGACAGCCAGCATAGCTTTAGACAAGGAAGATCTTGTCTTACTACTCTGTTATGTTTATTTGAAGGTGTTAATATACAGTGGACAAAGGTGAGTCGGTTGATATAGTGTATCTGGACTTTCAGAAAGCCTTTGACAAGGTCCCTCATTAGAGACTTTTGCCAAAACTAAAGAGTCATGGGATAGGAGGCAGTGTACTATTGTGGATCAGGAACTGGTTAAAAGATAGAAAGCAGAGGGTAGGGCTAAATGGCCAATTTTCCCAATGGAGAAAGGTGAATAGTGGTGTACCCCAGGGATCTGTGCTGGGTCTGCTGCTTTTTGACATATTCATAAATGACCTGGAAAGGGGAATGAGTGAGTTTATCAAATTTGCAGATGACACAACTATTTAAAGTTTTTAAATCCCAGGAGGATTGTGGAAAATTGCAAGAGGATCTTGATAAATTGGAAGACTGGGCATCAAAATGGCAGATGAAATTTAATGTGGACAAGTGCAAAGTTATGCATCTAGGGAAGAACAACCCAAACTATGGTTACACGATGCAAGGTTCCACATTAGGAACCACCACCCAGGGAAAAGATTTAGGCATCATCGTGGATAATATGTTAAAACCACCGGCCCAGTGTGCAGCGGCGGCCAAGAGAGCAAATAGAATGCTAGGTATCATAAGGAAAGGAATGGAAAATAAAACAAAAGATATTATAATGCCTCTATATCGTTCCATGGTGAGACCGCACCTTAAATATTGTTTGCAATTCTGGTCGCCGTATCTTAAAAAGGATATAGAATTATTAGAAAAGACTCAGAGAAGACCCACCAAAATGGTAAAGGGGATGGAAGGATACCCCTATGAAGAAAGGCTAAAAAGGTTAGGGCTCTTTAACCTGGAAAAGACATGGCTGAGGGGAGATATGATAGAAGTCTATAAATTAATGAACGGAGTGGAACGGGTAAACGTAGATCGATTGTTTACGTTATCAGAATATAGAAAGACTAGGGGACATGCAATGAAGCTGCAGGGTAAACTATTTAAGACTAATAAGAGAAAATATTTTTTCACTCAACGTGTAATCAAACTCTGGAATTTGTTACCGGAGGATGTAGTAAAGTCTGTTAGTATAGCTGGGTTTAAAAAAGTTTTGGACAAGTTCCTGGAGGAAAGGTCCATAAACCATTATTAAGAAGGGACCCAGGATATCAATGCTTGACCCAAAACAAGCATTGTGGAACCTGTGTCTTTTGGGGAACTGCTAGTTATATATGACCTAGATTGACCACTGTTGGAAACAGGATACTGGGCTTGATGGACCTTGGTCTGACCCAGTATGGCATATCTTATGTTCTTATGCTATCAAAAAAGAAAACAAGCCACGTCTAAAAGGGCTCCCTCACTGTCAGCTCCTGCCCTATGGAACTCCTTCTCTGAGGAACTAAGGGTCCTTAATGACACCAAGGACTTCCGCAAGTCTCTCAAGATCCTCTTGTTCACGGAGTCCTATGGCCAAGTAATGTAATTAGCCATGTGCTGGTTTCCACTGAAATCGACAAAGCACAACCACACTTAAATGAGAACTTAATGTATAGTCTGTATGTCTGACCCATTTCCTGTTAAATGTATCCCTACAGTCTGTGTTAATCACTTTGATTGATGAATAAGGTGGTAGCTGGCTAAATAAATAATTGATGTTGGGAGTGGGGGGCATTGCCAATGGGAGCCTCAGGTGGTGTTATTGTCATGGCATTTTTGGTTGGGGGATTATTCAGGATAGAGTTAATTTTATGGAACAGTGGAGGCACTGGAGGGAATCTAGTGGGTATTGGAAAGAGGTCCATGGGGAATCAGATGTTGTGGGGGAGTTGGGGGATAGGATCAAGGTCAGGGGATGATCAGGGAAAGGAACTATGGTGCTGAAAAGGCTGCACTGTCAAAGCAGAAGCATTGACTAAAAAGCTGCTCCCGATACATTCTCCATGTGCATCTTCTGAAACTTGCTACTCCTGCTGGTTGTGGACACCATACCCTTACTATCCTGCACCTATGGGAATTTTCTTCACCCTGACCTGGACGTGTGAATTCCCCTTTCCACATCCTATCCAAAATGAGCCTTCAGAGTTCCCAAAGAAACATGACTGGTGCAAAGATATCTTTATCTTTATTGTGGCACTTGATATACCACCCAATGACAAGGCATCAGAGTGGTTTACAAGTTGCTACAAGGAGATTGAAATGCCATTGTAAGGAAAGGAAAGGAAAGGAAAGAGCAGATAGAGGAAGTAATAGAGTGCTAGACTAGAGGGGACAAGGGCAGCAAGGCAGGGAAAGGAGAATTTGAGGTGAAGGTCTGATGGCAGTGAGTTCCGTAGGAGGGGGCCGAAGAAAAATAAGGCAGAGGATTGGGTAGATTCCAGATTAGCAAGTGAAAGGGAGGTGAGAGAGAGGTGATTGTAATGAATCTGACAGAGGGGGTGGGAGGAGGTGTGAAGGTGAACGAGGCTGGACTTTGAGAGGGCATTACAAGTCAAAAGTGTGAACAGAAATGCACCTCTGTGGGAAAGAGCTGAGTAGACTGCCTAGCCCTGGAAGATCCCGTCACTGCACATTCAGCGACAGTCACCTAGCCCTAATATGAGAAATGTCCAAGTACCTGGGCAGAATGATAGCTCATTCTTTTTTATTTTTATCATGTCTGTGTTTTGTTCTATGGGATGCTTGTTACCCTAAGCTCCTGCATGATTGCTTAGTTTTTGTCTGGCATGACTGGAATGGGTGCAAACCAAGGTATGTTCATTATGGTCTCAGTCTCTCTGATTTGCTGCTAGTAATTGCACTGCAGCACAAAGAGCTTCCCTTCCATCGAGATGTGCTTGGAATTTCTCAAGGTCAGGTTGATGGTGACCACATATTCTTGGATTCTGATTGTATCTCTTGCTATATGAGGATCGTACTGCAGAATCGTCTCTTGGTACTGACACTTCTCGTTCTGACGACATTCTCGGTTTTTCTCTTGTGCCACCATATCTGACTTTCTAGCATTGTTACAGAAATTGGACACACAAATTTCAGCACTAGTAAAGACGTCTTATTTTCACCTCTATTTGTTAATACAAATCTGTTCATTATCATCAAGGTAAGACTTTTGGAAAGAAATACAACCAATGATTATCTCCAGGATAGACTACTGCAATGGATTTTATTTGAGCCAGCAAAGTGGAGGGTTTGAGTTGGGGGTGTTTTGTCATTCCAATTCTGTAAAGCCTTCATTGGCCAGCAAAGGGTCATATGAAAGTGGAAATCCCATCATTGTTATACAGTGCCGGAAGGCTGAGGCACCAGGTGATAAGGTTAACTCCTGAGTCATCCCTCTGCCCACCATCAGTGAAAGCAGAGTCTTTTCAGTTGCATGTCTGACTATTTATTTCATTTATTAAAAATGTATATACTGCAATAGTGGTGATTTAGTGGAGAAACAGCTTAATGGTTAAAGTAATGACTTGGTAACCAAGAAACCAGGATTCAATTCCTTCTGGCCTTGGGTAAGTCACTTATTCCTCTATTGCCTCTGAAGGAAGGCCTGACAATCTACTTATGGTCACACTGCCAAAAAATCCAGAAGCTGCTGAGTTGCTAGAAGTTAGCATTGACTCAAAAGGCACTGAAAAAAATAGCAGCTATTTGGAAATATTTACCTAAAATGTTTTGTCATTTAGTATAATTGGAACATCTTGGCTCTTTAGTGAATGTTGATATTGGCAGTCTAGATTAATATTGGGAGCCAGAAATTTTAAACGGTGATTTTACTGTATTTTATATTTTGGCTGGTTTTATGTTCTACAGAATGTGATTATGTACTTCAGGGGCCTGCTTACTAAAGCCTGATAAGTGCAATACCTGAGGGGTAACTGCTGGGAGCCATCATCAACCCTGCAATTACCAAACATGGCAGACAATTAGCACATGGTAAATGCATCCACGTGTTAAAAGAATCCACTCCTCAAGTATCACCCCTCATTTCCCCCTCTGGGAGGGGATTAGGATTGGGTGGGCTGATCAATGTTGAGGGACTTATGATGCTAATCATCCCACTGCATTGTTTTTTTTTGTTGTTGTTTTTTTATTGGGCCATGCTAGCTATCTACTGTTAACACATTCGGAGATGAGAGAGTTACCATGAGGTAAAGAACAGTGTGCTAACTCACTGTGCAATCCATGCCCACTCTCCACCCATAACCCACCCAGTTACCACCCCATCTCAGCAAGCAGCTAACACAGGAGTTTTAGCATGTGGAATGGTTACTATGGACCCCCAGTAACAGTGTGTTAAATCCCACAGTAACTATTTAGCACAGTTTAGTAAACCTGCCTCTTAACAGAAATGAGCATTCATTTGCTATGACATGGGAAATAAACAAAATTTTGTATTGTATTTCATATTACTTTCAATCAGAACACAACATAAAAAAAAAATTCAGTATCCCCTCCAGTTTCACCACAGTCTGGCCTCAAGCCTCAACTAGTTCACCTTTGGGTTGGAAGGTAGACGTCTTGAGTAAGAGTCATCACATCTGGATGGGGACTGGCTCTAGCCAGCCTGTTCTCAACTCTTGTAATGCTGCTGATCTTCCTTCCTGTTTACTGACTGACCCAAAGTTTGTCTGATCTGGAGCTCTATGGAAAATGCTAACTGGATTTTTTGCATTGTAAATCTATTGACTCCTGCTATAGAGATTTACTCCAAAGATTTTTCTTTTGCCATGTCTTGTTCCATACATGGAAAGTAGAGAGATGTTTAGCAAGCCTAATGCAGATCCTGGTTGTCCAATTAGTGGGGATCAACCAGAATCTGGATTAGACTTGATAAACCTCTCTAATAGCATACTTAAACATGGTTTTACAGAATTTCTGTCAGAAGAACATGCATCTTTCAGCATCTTTTATCATTTCAATTTAAGGTTGGAATTTTCTGTAACTCTCATAGCTTTAGGAAAGCAGATCGAGTTCTTCCTCTAATAGTTTGTGATTCTCTTTCCTTGAATATGTGGCAGTCATCATATTCACTGCCTCCTGCTACCTCTCTGCCTGTAAAATGCCTGCCTGAAGACTAAGGCCTGGCAGCAGGAACTGCTGTGGAACAGTGTTTTACAGATAGTTAGGCAGTGGAAAATGGCACAGCAAACGTTTTTAAAAATAAGTGTAATGCTTGCCAACTAACACTGATTTTTTTTAAGGTTTTGGGAGGTGGAAGGGGATGGAAGGGGAAAAGGTGTTCCCACCATTGCTCTCTTCATGAGGGCCCTCAGCAAAGTTTGCTTGGGGGCCCCTCATTTGAACTTATGCCACTGGATCAACCCTGTAGTTCTGTGGATTTTGAAAGAGGAAATCATCAAGTTGACTGTTGGGCCAGGTCACTCTGTAAATGCCATGGAGACACAGGAAAAGATCCATTTCCTGGTGACCATCTTGATAAATGAGAAGCATCTCTTCCTTACTCAGATGATGTTTCGCTTTCATCCAGTTATGACATTCATGAGCGATGAACTATTGTTAGAGTACTCTTACACAGGAGGATTTCGTTTGTGGTACCTGAAGATGCTATCTTACCTCATCTTGTGACTTAATCAGTGTTCCAAATGTCCGTTCTCCACTTTTCCCATCTATCATTTGATTCCGAATCTAAAGAGCAGATAGTTGCTGTAAGTATAATAATCCTCAAAATGCATCGAGTAGATATACTTCAACACATCTTAAATACAAAGATGTTTCTTCTTTTTTATCCCGTCTATACATGTATATCGGAGGAGCCAAATGTATATCAATTTTATAATTCTACATTGTTAGCCTAACTCTTCATCCTGGTTTGTTAAAAAAAAAAAGAATCTAGATTTGAATCTGACTTCTGAACATACAGGAGTGGATTTATTAAGCTTGTCCCACTGGCGTTGCCGTAGAGTTATCAGAGAATGTGCATTCATTAGTACATATTTGCACATTAGCATCTATTCAAACATTTTGTGTGCACAAAATCTACTTGACGCACATTAGCCTATGAATGAATGTACACTGGCACACACGTGCATCAATGACTTTACTTTCCATGTATGGAAGGAATTTTATAATGTATTAACAACAAAACCATTAGCATGACATTTCAAATACTACGGAAATAATCATATTCTGTCCTGCAGGTCACATATCATTAAGCTGTAAGTATCCTTTTATTTGTTTGGTCTGAACTCCCCCATCCCAGCTCAATCAGAATCTGAAACTTCTTTCTCGAGTACCTCAGGATTTTTCTTCTAGTTTGAGAGGTAATCCTTCACATTTTGCATTTAATTATGTTTTTTAGTGTGGTGTAGGAGTAACCTAGTGATTAAAACAGGGAAGCCAGGATTCCAATTCAGTTTCTCCCACCAATTCTCTTTGTGACCTTGGGCAAGTCACTTAACCCTCAATTGACTCAGGTATAAATTAGATTATAAACTCTGTAGGACAGGGAAATAACATGGATCCTGATCTGTAATTCGCCTAGAAAGGTGACTAATTAAATCTGAAAAATCCAAGTCGGTGCTGTATTTAAAAAGCAATAACATTTTACAGGAGTGAAGTCTCACCTCAACTTTAATTTCATTCTCTAGCTCAGCATCCAGAAAATCCAATGTGACAGGTTCTTGAAATTTGGAATTCTACAGCAGAAGAAATTAAACCATCATAAATGTCCATCTCACATTGCAAAAAAGAAATAGGAAGCTGCGACGTCATGTTTCAAAATGTCTTCAGATCTTATCATTTACTTACCCTTCATCAAGTTTACTAAATCAGAGAACTTTAGCTTTCAATAGGGATATTAAAAAATACAGAATCAATCTCTATACAATATGAATGCTTCAGACTAACTAATCTACTTGTTCAACATATGATTCTTTCAGTGGCGATTCTTTATTTAAATGCCGGAGGGTTTTCATTCTCTGTTTGTTGAAAGAAAGGAAGGAATAAAAGATAGATAAGACTTTGAGACTAGCTATGCCCTTTTCTTCAAGAACAGATTAGGCGTGATCAATAAAATGCAGATAACACAAAATTATTCAACATTGTTTAAACACCAGAGAATTGTGAAAAATTGAAAGAAGACCTGGATAGATTCGTAGACTGGGTGCCCAAATGGCAGATAAAAATGAGTGTGGACAAATGCAAAGTAATGCACTTAGGGAAGAAAAACCCGAACTACAGTTACATGATGTAAGATTGCACAATATGAATCAGTACCCAGGAAGAGGATGTGGGCATCATCATGGATAATACGTTGAAACCCTCTGCCCAGTATGTAGATGCGGCTAAGAAAGCAAATAGAAATCTAGGAAGGAAAGGAATGGATAATAAAATGAAGGCTATGCCTCTCTATTGCTCTATCTGGCTTACTGGTCCGGATTTTCAGCCCACACTTGCCCTTATGATAGACGGTCAGCCTTTAGTTACTTTAGTATTACATAATTCCCTTCGATATCTTGGAGTTGTGTTAGAGTCAGCCCTTTTCTTCTCCCCTCCACTGGCCCAGGTAACTAAATTGGCTTTCCTGGCTTTACGGTGTTTCCGCAGCATTTATTCATTTTCGGATCACCCGGCCTAGATAACCATGCTTTTACACACTGGGATACAGAGATTTGACTATTGCAATATTGTTTATCTAGGCCTTCCACAGGTCCCTCTTTGCACCTCCAGACCATCCAAAATATGGCTTTTCGCATACTAGCTCATGCATCCAAATTCCATCATATTACACCACTATTCGTCAAATATCGTTGGTTACCTATAAATTCTCGGATCATTTTCAGGCTTTTTACCCTGACACAGAAAATTATTCATGACAGTTCTGGATTACTTGTCTGCTATTGTCTCCCTACATGCCCCAGCAAGATTTCTTCGCTCACTCCATGATGTTTGTTTACACCTCCCCTCCTCGCGGGAAATAAAATATGAATCTACAAGAAAATTAGCTTTTTCTGCTATGGCTCTGGCACATTGGAATGGCACATTTATTTAACAGTATTTTTATACAGTCTCTCTACAAGTCAAGATGGTTTTCAACTCAGTCAGTGTGGTAACAGGAAACAGATCAAACAGTAATGCATAATACATTGAACATATTGAATATATTGTAACAGATACTATTAACAAGCTCTCATAAAAGTAGACAAACTGTGTACATGCTATGATGCAATAATGCAAATTGCTTAATGCTCAAGATGTGTGTTTTGTGCACGGAGATGCTGTGAGGGTTAATTGTCGCTTGTTACTGGGACATAGAATCCTGTGAATAGGTGGGTTTTCAAACATTTTCTGCAGGAGTTGAATGTCTCTTATTTGTGGTGGAAGTGAGTTCCATAATGCACAGGCATATAGCGAAAAGGCCCTGTTATTGTTCCTTTGGCTACATTTGTTCTTTCTGTTGGTATATCTATCATGTTAGACATGCTCTGTCTTGTGGGTCTATCGCAGCTGCAGGTTGAGAGCTGAGGCGTTATGAATGATTTTGTGTGTGTTTATAAGGACCTTATATTTGATTCTTTGTGATATGGGCAACCAGTGAAGTTGCTTGAGGAGTGACGTGATGTGGGATTGACGAGTTTTTCCCAGGATAATCCTTGCAGCGGTGTTCTGTGCTAGCTGCAGTGGGTATAGTGAGCTCTTTGGAATGCCGTGATATACTGTGTTGCCGTGGTCGAGCAGTGGTGTTATTACAGCTTGACATACGGACCAGAAGTCGGTTGGTGAGAGGAGTGGGCATAGGTTCTTTATTATTCGTAGCTTATAATATGTTGCACATATTGTATGGTTTATATGTGGAAGAAGAGTGAGCTTTTGGTCCAGTGTTAAGCCGAGGTATTTAATCTCAGTTTTGACATTAATTTGGATGCTGTCCAGTGTGATTGTTGGTGGTGGTGTGAAGTTCTGGTCTCTTGTGATGTGTAGTAGGCTCAGTTTTGTTATGGTTTATGTTGAGGTTGTGTGCCTTGAGCCATTTAGACATTGATATGAAGCACTTGTAGAGTTTTGTGCAATTAGGGATATTTGTGGTGAATGGTGTAAAAAGCATGATGTCATCTGCATAAACTAGGCATCATAAGCCCAAACTCTTGATCACATCGCATATTGGTTGTAAGTAGATGTTGGAGGATAGAAGAAAGCGCTAATTCCTGTGGTACACCTTGTCTGAGGGAGAAAGGGAGGGATGTGGTTGATCCTATTTTAATTTGTTGTATGTGGTTGGAAAGGTAGGAGTGGAACCATTTTAATGTGGTACCTCGTATTCAGATTTGCTGTAGCCTGTTTAGGAGTAGCTGGTGCAAGACTGAATCAAACGCGGCAGAGATATCTATGAATAGTATTATGAATCTTTGTGATAATTTTTCTGTGCCTATGATCAAGATGCTGATGAGGTAGGTGAAGAGGGTTTCAGTTCCATGGTCAGGTCTGAACCTGTGCTGCTGCTGGTCTAGTGGTGTGTGTTTGTCTATTTCTTCACTGTTTCTTCTAAGTTATTACTGTTACATATAAACTACTTCTACGTACCACATTAAGTTAACTATGTTCCATGTAAGTCCACTCGGCCAAGTTGTTATCTGTAAACCGCTTAGACTCAAAGATCAGTGGTAGATAAGCACAGTTTGATAAATAAATTAAATAAATACATACATAAATGTTCCTGAAGCTGCGATTGAACTGCCTTTTCAATGATCTTGGCTACGAAAAGAATACTGGAAATAGGTCTGTAAGAAGTTGGGTTTGTTAACATAGTAACATGGTATATGATGGCAGATAAAAACCAGCATGGTCCATCTAGTCTGCCCAGCAAGGTGGCAATAATAGGTGCGCCTGCCACTTCATGCAGGTCACCCCTCCCCATGCCCCTGTCTAGGGGTGCACCCACCGCTCCATGCAGGTCACCCTATTTGTTGAGATATGATAGTTATGTTTATTTTGATTTTATCCTGTTGCTGTAAAGGAATCCACTGTGTGTCAGTCCCATGCCATTTTGAATTCTGTCACTGTATTTGCCCCCACCACTTCCATCGGGAGGGCATTCCAAGCATCAACCACCCATTCACTGAAAAAGTATTTCCTGACATTGCCTTTCAATTTACCCCCTTGTAGTTTCATGTTATGCCCTCTAGTTTTACAGCTTTCCCGTCTTTGGAAGAGGTTTGTTTCTTCATTAATACTCTTAAGTATTTAAAAATCGGAATCATATCTCCCTTGTCCCTTCTCTCCTCCAGAGTGTACATATTTAGGTCTTCAAGCCTCTTCTCATAAGTCTTCCGACACAGTCTCCAAATCATTTTGGTCACCTTCCTCTGAACCGTTTCCAGTCTTTTTATATCCTTTGCGAGATACAGTCTCCAAAACGGAACACAGTATTCCAAGTGAGGCCTCACCAGCGACTTGTACAGTGGCATTAGTGCCTCTTCCTTTCTGCTGGCAATTCTTCTCTGTATGCAACCCAGCATCCTACTGGCTTTTGCCACTGCCTTGTCACACTGTTTTGCTACCTTACGATCCTCAGAAACAATCACTTCCTGGTCCATGTGCACCAACCTTTTGCCCCCTATCACATACAATTCCCTTGGATTTCTGCTTCCCAAGTGCATGCCACTGCACTTCTTCACATTAAATCGTAACTGACAAGCATTAGACCATTCTTCCAGCTTTTGTAGATCTTTCCTCATGTTCTCCACTCCCTCACGGGAGACCACTCTGTTGCAAATTTTTTGTCTCATCTGCAAAAAGACAGACTTTTTTATTCAGTCCTTCAGCAATATCATTCACAAATACATTGAACAGTCCCGGTCCCAGAACCAAACCCTGGGGCACACTTTCCTTTAATCCAAGTGAGTTCCATTTACCTTCACCTTGTTGGATCTAGGATGATTTTCTTAAATATAGGTTGTATGGAGGGTTGTTTGAGGTCAGATGGGAGGTTTCTGTGTTTTATGGAGTCATTGACCATGGTAAGTATGAAGGGTATCAGGGGTTTTCTTGCTGCTTTGACCCAGGACACTGGACAAGGATCTAGAGGGGAAGTGGTGGTATTTAGAATGGATATATTACTATCCAGTTGATCGGTGCTGATGGGATTGAAAGAGGGCCATGGGTTGATGCTTTCAGGCTGAATGTCTAATTCATTATCTTCTGCATTTTTGTTCTTGGCTTGTAGGTGTAGTGAGATGTGGGCTGACTGCTTTATCTAAAGGTATGTATTAGGACTCTTTGTGAGGGAGTCAGCTATATTGAATAGCTCTCATGATTTGAATAATTGATTTTTTGATGAGGTTTGAATATTAATTTTTGGCTTTGTTGGTGATGACATGGTATTTATTTAGCTCTTACATGTAGTACGCCTGTGTTTGTTCAACCGGGATGTGTCTCCACTTTTTCTCAAGGCGGCATAGTTCGTTTTCAGTTGCTTCTGCTCTGCTGAAAACCAGGGCGCAATTCTGTTGCATTTGGAAAATTGTGTGGTTGTTGGAGTATGTGAGGTGTCTGCCATTGTCAAATTCGAGGTCTTTATAAGGGTATCTATGGCATCAGAGGAGTCATGTTCTGTCAGCTGTGGTGTAATTTTGCAGGTAAAGTCTTGTATGTCTATTGATACAAATCTTTTCCTGGTGAGTTCATATTCTGTTCTGCTTGTCGCTTTGTGTCGTTGGGGTAATGTGAACATTATCAGGTGATGGTCTGATCAGGGTACAGGTGAGATGAGTGGTTGTGGTAGTTTTGAGTCATTGTTTGTTGCATTTCGAAAAAATATAAGGTATGCCTCCTTTGAAGTGTGGGGAATTTTTAATGACTTGTGAGAATTGTAAGTCACTCATGGCTTCTAAGAATGCTGATGCTTAAGGTTTTATTACAGAGACTAGGTTGAAGTCTCCCTATAAGAGGAACGTGTTTTATTTGGTGGAGCATGTGCAGATGACATCTAGAATGTTTGATAACTCATCGGGGTTGGGTGTGGGAGCTCTGTAGGCTAGGCAAATGGTGTATTGCTTGTTTGAGATGGTTAGGAGGTCCAGATCATGTATAGATAAGGTATCAACTTCAGTGAAATTTAGCTGTTTTTGGTAAGAATACATACGCCTCCACCTCTTCCAGATGTCATCGAGTAGTTGTGGATGTTATGTGTATCTGTGTTTAGTTGGTTTAAGAGGACATTGTTTGTTTGTGCAAACCATGTTTCAGTTAGCAGCATGATATCTATCATGTGATGTACAATGTGATCATAGAAACATAGAAACATGATGACAGAAAAAGACCACAAGGCCCATCTAGTCTGTCCTTCCATAACAACTACAACCGTCCACTTTTTACCTTTAGAGATCCTCTGTGTTGGTCCCATGCTTTTTTGAATTCAGTTACTGTCCTCATCTCTACCACCTCCACTGGGAGACTATTCCACGGATCCACTACTCTTTCCGTAAAGAAATATTTCCGCATATCACTCCTGAATCTATCTCCCTTCACCCTCATCCCATGTCCCCTCGTAGCAGAACTTGCTTTCAATTGAAAGAGGCTCTCTCCCTGAACATTTATGCCACGGAGGTATTTAAACATCTCAATCATATCACCTCTATCCCGCCTTTCCTCTAAGGTGTACATATTAAGATCCTTAAGTCTGTCCTCATATGCTTTATAATGAAGCCCATTAATCATTTTAGTAGCAACCCTCTGCACCGACTCCATCCTGTTCACATCCTTTTGAAGGTGCGGTCTCCAGAATTGCACACCATACTCCAAATGAGGTCGCACCAAAGACTTATACAGAGGCATTATTACCTCCTTTTTTCTGCTAGCCATTCCTCTCCGTATGCACCCAAGCATCCTTTTAGCTTTTGCCGTCACCTTTTCTACCTGTTTAGCTACTTTAAGATCATCAGACACAACCACGCCTAGGTCCCGCTCTTCTTTAGTGGACAAAAGTACTTCACCTCCTATACTGTATTACTCCCTTGGCTTGCTGCAGCCCAAATGCATGACCTTACATTTTTTAACATTAAATCCCAGCTGCCAAATTCTAGACCATTCTTCAAGCTTAGCTAGATCCCTCCTCATGTTATCTACACCTTCCTGGGTGTCTACTCTATTGCAGATTTTGGTATCATCCGCAAAGAGGCAAACCTTACCCGTTTGTTTGTAGTTTGTTGTGAGCTGATCTGGCGTTGATTAACATGAATGTTATTTCTTTGGTGTTAGAGAGGTTCTAGGGTGAGGTACTGCTGCTTATAAGTTATTCTGATTGCTGAATGAGGTTGCTGTGGTTAACAGATCTTGGAGGCTGCCATGGCTCCATTTGCATGTTTGCCTTACAGTATATGCCTAAGGTTGTATACTATGTGGACAGCACTGCCACAGGAGTAAGGGGTTGCTTTGCCTCTTGAGGGGGAGTGTATTACCGCTAGCATGATGAGCCATGTGATCCACTGGTTCATGGTTCATGCAGTGTGCATCTGTTGTGGTATTCTGTGTGTGCTGCACTGACTGGGTGTGCATGATTCTTTGTTATTCTGCTTGCTGTTATGGCTCACTGTGCTTTATGTCCTCTACTGTATGTGCAGTTCAGGTCAGCTGTAGTAGAGTAGGCTTTCTTATTGATGTTTGAGATGAATAGTTTGTTGTTTAGCTACGTGTGTCATATGTTGTGTGGAATTAAAGTGAAGCATTATTTTGGTGGTACAGTTTTGTACATACCGCAGTTGGAGAGGCTGCAGCTATCTCTCCCTGGGAGTTGCGATTAATGGTTCTGGCTGGTGTGCTTGGTTATAGCATTTATGTTGTTGCTATTGTCCTCATCTGTGGCCCACACCTAAGAGCCACGCCAAAGGGCCCTTTGGCGAGGCCGCCAGGGGTGGGCCCGCTTGGAGGCACCTTTGAATTTGAAAGTGACAAGTCCAAGGTTCCTGTAGGCCTGATTGGCCTTGCAGAGGTGATCGGGGAGGGGCTCTCCTTCCTGCTCATCTCCCTGATGCCAATCAGGCTGGTGCTGTGTGTGGCAGGTCCTGTTCGCACCTGGAGGTGCCTTTGAATTTGAAAGCAGCAAGTCCGGGGTTCCTGTGGGCCTGATTAGCCTTGCAGAGGTGATTGAGGAGGGGATCTCCTTCCTGCTCACCTCCCTGATACCGATCAGGCCGGGCTTGCCAGGCCACCTCCCCACAGAATTAAATTTCAAGTGCTTCAAAAAATCTCTAAAAACCTTCGTTTTTAGGACTGCTTTTAAATAACCTGAAGACCAAGAGTCCCTCAAGCCCAGTATCCTGTTTCCAACAGTGGCCAATCCAGGTCACAAGTACCTGTCAGGTTCCCAAAAGGTAAACAGATTCCATGCTAATTGACCCAGGAGTAAGCAATGGATTTCCCTGGTCCTCTTTAATAATGGTTTATGGACTTTTCCTCCAGGAACTGGTCCAAAACTCTCTTAAACCCAACTACACTAACAGCTTTTACTACATCCTCTGGTAATGAATTCCAGAGTTTGAATATGTGTTGAGTGAAAAAGTATTTTCTTGAATTAGTCTTAAATATACTACATTGTAGCTTTAGTGTGTGCCCTCTTTCTATTTTTTGAAGGAGTAAACTACTAATCTACATCTACCTGCTTCACTCCATTCATTAATTTACAGACGTCTATCATATCTCTCCTCATCTGTTTCTTTTTCAGATTGAAGAGCCCTAAACTTTTTAGTCTTTCTTCATAGGGGTATCCTTCCATCCCTTTTACCATTTTGGTGGGTGTTCTCTGTACCTTTTCTAATTCTGCTATATCTTTTTTAAGATATGGCAACCACACTTGCACAGATATATTCAAGGTGCGGTTGCACTATGGCTATGGTTATTTTATTTGCTATACCACAACATTGCATAGCAGTCTATGCAGTGTACGACTGAAATCATTTCATTACAGTGTTTTGTATACCATATGACTGGAGTCACTGGAGGAGTATACTATGGTTGACAGTGTCAAATGCTGCAGAGATATCCAGGAATACCAGTAGGTAGGCTTGTGAGTGGTTTTGTATTCCTTGCATCAGTGTGTTGATTAGTGACATCATCAGGATTTCAACACCATGTAGTGGGTGGAAACCATGCTGTTGAGGATTGAGTAATTGGTTCTCATCGATGTGGTCTTGAAGCTGGAGCAGGACTGTTTTCTCGATTACTTTTGCTAGGAAGGGAAGACTGGCGATGGGTCAGTAAGATGCGGGATCTGACGGGTCAAGGTTCAGTTTCTTTAAGGTTGGACAGATAGAGGATAGCTTGAGACAGTCTGGCATTATTCCTTGTTGTAGTGTTTCATTTGTTATTTTGGAGAGGAACAGGCTGAGTTCAGTCTTTGTTGCTCTAATCCAGTTGACTGGAGATGGGTTAAGTGGTGATATGGAGGTGTTAAGCATTGTTAGAGTATTTTCAATTTCTTCATTAGTGGTTGTCCAAAGGTAGGACCAGCAAGTGGTGCTGGGATTGATGGCAATGGAGAGGGAAGTGGTGGGCTTCTATTGAGAGTGAAACCATTTGTAATGTGCAGCTAGTTGTTGTTGGCTGACAGCAGGTGTTGGATTGTGGTTGATGGGTGGTTCTTTGAATTAGATGGGGGAACTAGGCAAGGTTGCCCATATCCTCCCTGCTCACTTTATCTGTGGAATCCTTGGCAGAAAAAATTTCACACAATGGGGATATTAAGGGAGCTGTGGTCAAAGAGGAGGAATGTAAACTAGTCCTGTTTAGGGGTGAACCCACCACTCCATGCAGGACACCCCTATTTGTTGAGAAATTAGATGGTTCAGTTTATTTTGATTTTATCCTGTTGCTGTACAGGGATCCAGTGTGTCTGTCCCATGTCATTTTGAATTCCGTCACTGTGTTTGCCCCCACCACTTCCATCGGGAGGGCATTTCAAGCATCCACCACCCTTTCCGTGAAAAAGTATTTCCTGACATTGCCTTTCAATTTACCACCTTGCAGCTTCCTGTTGTGCCCTCTAGTTTTACAGCTTCCCCGTCTTTGGAAGAGTTTTTTTGTTCATTATATCCCTTTAAGTATTTAAAGGTCTGAATCATATCTCCCCAGTCCCTCCTCTCCTCCAAAGTGTACATGTTTAGGTCTTCAAGTCTCTTCTCATAAGGCTTCTGACGCAGGCTCCAAATCATTTTGGTTGCCTTCCTCTGAACAGTTTCCAGTCTTTTTACATCCTTTGCAAGATACGGTCTCCAAAACTGAACATAGTATTCCAAGTGAGGCCTCACCAGTGACTTGTACAGTTGCATAAGTACCTCTTCCTTTCTGCAGGTGATTCCTTTGTATGCAGCCCAGCATCCTCCTGGCTTTTGCCACCGCCTTGTCGCACTGTTTTGCCACCTTGAGATCTTCAGAAATAATCACACAAAGGTCTTTCTCCTGATCTGTCCACACCAACCTCTCGCCCCCTATTGCGTACATTTCCCTTGGATTTCTGCTACCCAACTGCATGACTCTGCACTTCTTCACATTAAATCTTAATTGTCAAGCATTTGACCATTCTTCCAGCTTTTGTAGATCTTTCCTCATGTTAACCACTCCCTCGGGGGAGTCTACTCTGTTGCAAATTTTCGTGTCATCTGCAAAAAGACAGACTTTTCCATTCAGTCCTTCAGCAATATCACTCACAAATACATTGAACAGTGCCGGGCCCAGGACCGACCCCTGGGGCACCACGCTAATCACCTTCCCTTCATCCGAGTGAGCTCCATTTACCATCACTCTCTGTCATCTGTCAGTCAACCAATTTCTGATCCAATTTACCATCTTAGGATCCATCCCCAAGCTACTGAGTTTATTGATAAGCTTCCTATGAGGAACAGTATCAAAGGCTTTGCTGCGATCCAGATAGCTGACATCCATCGCATGCCCCTGATCTAGCTTCCTGGTCACCCAGTCAAAGAACTCAATCAGATTTGTTTGGCAAGATTGTCCTTCGGTAAAACTATGTTGCCTCGGGTCTTGCAACCTGTTGGTTTTGAGAAAGTTCACTATTTGCTCTTTCAGGAGCGCCTCCATGACTTTTCCCACCACCGAGGTAAGGCTCACAGTCCTGTAGTTTGACACTTCTTCTCTGTCACCACTTTTGTGTAGAGGTACGACATCAGCCATTCTCCAGTCCTGAGGAACCTCTCCTGTTTCCAAGGATCTGTTGAAAACATCCTTTAACGGCCCTGCAAGAACCTCCCTGAGCTCTTTCAGTATCCTGGGATGTATCCCATCCGGTCCCATGGCCTTGTCCACTTTCAGTTTTGCAAGTTGTTCTAACACCTCATCTTCTGTGAATGATGTGGTAACTACTTCATTCCCATTTTTATATTTGGGAGTCACAGATGGTCCTTCTCCAGGACTTTCTATAGTAAAAACAGAGCAGAAGTATTTGTTTAGCAATTTCGCTTTTTCAATGTCACTTTCCATGAGTCCGTTCACAGCACTTCTGAGTCCTGCAATTCCACCTCTGATCATCTTCCTTTCACGAATATACCTGAAGAAGGTTTTGTCACCACACTTCACATCTTTAGCCATCTTTTCCTCTGCCTTTGATTTTGCTATCCTTATTTCTCTCTTTGTCTCTGAGTTTGATCCTGTATTCATTTCTGTGTTCCTCTGTTTGCGAGCTTTTGAATTTTGCGAAAGCTGTGTTTTTTGCCTTTATTTGAGCAGCCACTTCTTTGGAAAACCAAATAGGTTTTCTTCTCCTCTTGTTTTTGTTTACTTTTGTTACATATTTATCTGCTGCTCCTTTTATTGCCACCTTTAGTTTAGCCCATTGCAATTCCACTTCCCTTATCTCCTTCCACCCGGTCAGCTCCTCCTTTAGGTATTTTATTGAAGTTGGTGTTTTTAAAGTTTAGGATTTTGAGCCTTCTATGATTGACCTGTACCATGGCTTTTATCTCAAACCACACCGTGTGATGATCGCTGCTGCTCACAGGGGGACTCACGCAGACATTCGACATGCTATTGCTGTTGGTGAGCACTAAATCCAGCGTTGAGCTTTCCCTGGTTGGTTCCATCACCATTTGTCTAAGTAACGCATCTTGTAGAGCATCCACGATTTTTTTGCTTCTTTCGAGATTTGCAGAAGGAGTAATCCAATCCATATCAGGTAGATTAAAGTCACCCAATATGATCGCTTCCCCCTTTGTGGCTATCTTGGCAATATCTATAATCAATTCGTTATCTATCTCTTCAATTTGTGTTGGAGATCTGTAGACTACAGCAGTATGGATGACAGTGCCATCTCCTCTTTCCAACACAATCCAGAGCGCTTCTTCTTTTCCCCATGCCCCCTGCATTTCAGTAGCTTTAATATTGCTTTTGACATACAAGGCTACTCCTCCTGCTCTTCCATTTTCTCTGTCTCTTCAATCATGTGATTCGTTTAGCCATGTTTCTGTAATGGCCACAATGTCCAAATCCATTTCCATCATTAGCGCTTCTAGGTCTGAAACTTTGTTGGCTAAGCTTCGAGCATTTGTGCTCATTGCTTTCCAGCATTTAACTGGCTTGCGTGTATTTAGTGTTCATTTTGTTCTGCCTACATCTTCCCACTTGTTTATGATGTGTGGTTTAAATGTGTGGCTGTTTCTGATATTAATCTGCTTTTGCAGGGGGTGATGTCCAGAGCTTGACCTTGACCTTCCACATCCGTCACCCCCCTTTTTCTAGTTTAAATGCATAGGAGTGGAGGAGTGGCCTAGTGGTTGGGGCAAGGTACTTCAGGCCGGAAGGTCAGGGGTTCAAATCCCACTAGAGGACAGCAACCTTGGGCCAGAACAACTGGGGTTTCTAGTCCCACAGGTGCACCTTGTGGTCTTGGGCAAGCCACTTAACCCTCCATAGCCCATGTTCCCTGTAAAATATATATCTCCAAGTTATAATGCCCTGTTTATTTATTTATTTAAGGATATTTCTATGCCGCCTTATCCTTCAATCAAGGCGGTAAACACATCAAACAATCATTGGCAATGGTGTGTATGTCAGGTAAGATTATGTACAGTGAGGGTGCATGGGTGCGGGTGTGCTGATTAGTGTGAGCTATTTACAGTATGCGCTTTTTACAGTTATATACATGGGTCCATCGCTGGTTGTGATTGAACTTTAATCGAGTCTAAGGTTGGTCCAAGTCTGTAGATTCTGGCTATGCGTTTGGGCCGTAGTGCTCAGTGAAGAGTACAGTCTTTAGGTGTTTCCCGAAGTCCTTCAGATCTTCATTTGATCGTAGGTCATGTGGGAGTGTGTTCCATATTGTTGGAGCCGCCAGTGATAGGGCTCTTTGTGCGGTGGATTTGCATGCTTTTGTGTAGTTGCTTGGGGTGCTGAGTGTGTCTGCTGTGGTTTTTCTTCTCGGTCTATTACTGGTGTCAGGGAGTATGAGGGCTTGGAGGCTGAGTGCTGAGCTCTTGTGTCTGATTCTGAATATGTTTAATATCATTTTGTATTTGATGCAGTGGCTGATTGGGAGCCAGTGGAGGTCTTTTAGGATGGGGGTGATGTGGGCTTGTGTTGGAGAACCGGTGATTATTCTGGCTGCTGTGTTTTGAGCCATTTGAAGCGGTATGAGTGATTGTTTTGGCATTCCGTTGTAGATCAGGTTGCAGAAGTCAAGTATGGGAGTTATGAGCGCTTGGCAGACTGTGCGGAAGTGTTCATGTGAAAGTAGAGGCTTGAGGCGTCTGATTATTCTCATTTTGTAGTATGCATTTTTGGTGGTTCTTCTGATGTAGGATTGTAAGTTCAACTCTTTGTCAAGTGTTATTCCGAGGTATTTCACTTCGTTCTTCAGTGGTATTGCCGTGTTGTTGGTTTTGATGAAGGGTGGGGGGCTGAAGTTGGTGTTTCATGTGATGAGTGCTTCTGTCTTGTTGTAGTTTATGGCTAGGTTGTTGTGCATGAGCCAAGTGGACATGCTGTTGAGACAGTTTGTTATTTTGGTGTAGTCGGGGCTGTCGAGGTTGATTGGCGTGTATATCATGATGTCATCTGCGTAGATTGTGTAGTCTATTTTGTGGGCTTTCCTGATGTCACAGATTGGTTGGATGTATAGGTTGAATAGTAGTGAGGATAGTGTGGATCCTTGTGGCACTCCTTGCTTGATCTTTGCGGGTTGTGAGATGTTGGATCCAATCTTGACTTGGAACTGTCTGTCTGTTAGGTACGAGTTGAACCAGTTTAGTATGGTGCCGGTTATTCCAATGTTCTGTAGTCTGGTTAGGAGGATTCTGTGGTCCACTGTGTTGAATGCAGCTGAGATGTCTAGGAAGGTCATTAGTGTTCCTTGTTTGTAGTTGTCTATGGTCTGGATGATGTCATTGAATAGGTATAGCAGAAGTGTTTCGACTCCGTGGATTGGGCGGAAGCCATGTTGATGTATATCCAGTGGGGCATGTTCGTCGATGTGGTCCTGGACCTGTTGCACTGCCTTCTCTATAATTTTAGCCAGAAGCAGTATGCTGGAGATTGGTCTGTAGGCTGCTGGATTGCTTTTTTCTAGGTTGGTTTTCTTAGGGATCGGCCTTATTGTGGCTAGTTTGTCAGACGGCTGCCTAGGGTGAGAACTTACACAATCTTGACGATGCATATATTCATATGATTCTTGCAAGGTATTGTGGGTATTGTAGTTCATTCACTCCCAAACACAGCTGATGACAATAATTTGAGTTGTGAAACCAAGTGGTAAGATCAATAAAATACTTCTTTTATTGATGGGGTTTAATTCACCCAGCACATGTATGCTTGATAGCACTATAAATGAGGTTACTTGCTTGCAGTGTTTAAAGGGATAACAAAAAGTCACAAAGTAAACCAGAAAACAACCTTCAACTTGTCAGGCAATTAGCTAATGTTTTCTTAGCAAGTAATTTATTTATTTATTTATTTAAAGTCTCTTTTATACCGCGCTATTCAGCATCAGCGCGGTTTACAATAAACAGTGAACATACACATTTCCAATAGTACTTTGTGTTTACATATGAACAGGATAATCAACTTGGCTAACAGGGTAACTATGTACAACCATAAAATATACAATATATATACCAAATACAAAGGCACAAAGTAAAGAATAAACTTTGCTGATTAGGTTAACTTCTGCTTATTTTCCACGCTGATCTCAGCAGTGATTCTCCCTTGCTCACACACACAATCAGGTGCAGCCCTAATTACTATCCATGGACCAGCTGAAAGCCTTTAGCTGGCTGGCTGCTACTGTGTGAGCCCAAATCCTGCTTTAAGAGCTGTTTGCAGTGGAAATAAAGAACAAAGTTAGGTTTCTTTGTGATGGCTGATGTGTTTGCTCATAGAAAACTAGCAATAGCATTTAGATAAAGAACAGTCCATGTAAATAGTTTCATCTGCTGAATTTCCCCCTGCATCAACAATCATAGGGTCAATATCATACATTGGCACAGATGAGTCTTTCATTAAGGCACTATCATGAGAATGCTTATTCCCTTGCTGCCATTCTCTATTATAGATAGGGTCTGGATCAGTGTTCATACCTGAGCCTCTCCTGCTATCATTATTCCTCTCTGTATAGCCTGGCCAATATGTAATCCAATTCTGATGTCCAGCCTTCCAATCTTGATCCCTGGACACTGGATCTTCTCTCACATACCTTCTAGCCTTGGTCTGAAAGTCCCTTCCACATGCAGTCTTCTCTCTTCCAGGTAGCCACTAGTGATTCCTATCTCTGCCACTCCATTCCTCTGGCTGAATACAGTCCAATGGACTCTGCTGGCTTTTGGAATACCTCCCAGTATGAGTACTGCCTTGGAATCTCCCAGACCTTCCAATGGCCTTTCTTCTCTTCCTTCCAGAGAGTTTCCTTCTCTCTCTATCTGCTTGGCTTGGCTTCTGTTTCTCCAGGTGATACTGGTGCTTGTAGCCGTTGCTGAAGCTCTCCCCTCTGTATCTCTTCCTGAAGCTGTTCTTGAAACTGTTGCTGAAACTGTTTCCTGAAGAATAATCTCTATTCTTGTTCTTTCCTAATGTGTGCTGCTCCCTAACACAGCGCAGCTGTGTTGAATCAAGCCCTGCCCTTTGAGATGAGTGCTTAGGGATTACCTCATAGCTCTCTTGATTGCACACACATTCTCTCACTTCAGCCCCTCTCATGGCTGCTGGAAACCTGGTGCATTCTGGGACTGGTAGTCTTTTATGTGAAAACTCTGTTTTCTTGCTTCTACCAGAACTGACAGGTTGCTTGTTCAGAGTCACATCATCTTTTCTATAGCTCCTACCTGAGCTATGATAAGCTTCCTTATCACATACCCCCCTGCTTAAGTTATTACGGACTGGTTTTACTGGTGAAACCTCTTCTCTACAGTCCGTAATACGGGAAAGTGCATCCGCATTCTTGTGTAACTTCCCGGCACGATGTTCAACCTGAAAATCAAACGCCTGTAAGGCCATGTACCAGCGTGTCAGCCTGGCATTGTGGTTCTTCATTTGCTGCAACCACTTAAGTGGGGCATGGTCCGTGACCAACTGGAACTTTCTCCCTGTAAGGTAAAACCTTAACGCCTCCACTGACCACTTGATAGCCAAACACTCTTTTTCTATCGTGGAATACTTTTGTTCAGCCAGTGACAACTTCCTGCTCAGGTACATCACAGGATGCTCCTCCCCATCATGGCACTGGGATAGGACTGCTCCTAGCCCTACATCCGATGCATCGGTTTGAACCAGAAAGGGTTTCTTGAAGTCTACTCCTTTCAGTACCGGTCCTGTACACAATTTTTCTTTTAATACTGAAAACGCTTTTTCAGCTTCTGGTGTCCACTTTATCTGGTTTGGACAATTCTTTCGCAGCATATCCGTGAAAATGGCACTTTTCTCTGCGAATTGCGGTATAAACCGGCGGTAGTATCCAATAAGTCCTAAGAAACTTCTTAGTTGTTTCTTGGTTGTTGGAGGAGGAAAATTCCTGATGCTATCTATTTTGCTTAATAGAGGTTTAATTTTTCCTCTTCCCACTAGGTGGCCTAGGTATTTTACCTCCCTATTTGCAAAGGCACACTTCTTCGGGTTTAAAGTGATTCCCGCTTGCTTCATAGAGCACAAGACTGCCCTGATCCTCTTCAAATGCTCCGCCCAGGTGTTACTATGGATTATGACATCATCCATGTATGCAAAAGCATAACTTTGGTGGGGTCGAAGTACCTGATCCACTAACCTTTGGCAGGTAGCCGCTGCTCCATGCAGTCCGAAAGGCATCCTCTTGAACTGGAAAAGGCCAACGGGGGTGCTGAACGCAGGTTTCGGCTTTGACTCCCTGGTGAGCGGGATTTGCCAATATCCTTTTGTCATATCAAGGGTGGTTAAGTATTGAGCCTGTCCCAGCTGGTCTAGCAGCTCCTCAATTCTTGGCGTTGGATATGCATCAAAAACTGATATGGCGTTTACCTGCCGGAAGTCAATACAAAATCTTAAGGATCCATCAGGCTTCGGCACCAGGACTATGGGGCTATTCCAGGGACTCTTTGACTCCTCTATTACCCCCATGTCCAACATCTCCTGGACTTGTGCCACTACCTCCTGTCTTTTGGCTTCAGGCAAGCGGTATGGCCTTTGACGAACCAATTTCCCAGGTGGAGTTATTATTTCATGGGCCACCAAATGGGTCTCCCCAGGTATGGGTGTCAACACATCTGGGAATTCCTTAAGCAACTTCCTAATTTCTTCCTGTTGTACCATTGTCAGGTCCTCACCTATTTGGGGCTCTGATTTTTCTTTACAATCAGATACCTGGGGTCCCAAATCTTCCTCTTCACTCACTTCCCTCTCTCGGGGACAGGTGGCAGCTAAGCTTTTAACCCCTTTGACATCAGTAGAACCAAAGCCTTTGGCTCCACGTTCAGAATTCTCTAGGGATGTGACCTCCTCCACAGGTGGAAAACCCAGCCTCTCACAAATCAATTAGGCAATTTTGTCTCCTGTCTTCACATGATACTCATTCTGTCCAAAGTTAAACAACAGAACTTTAATATTGCCCCTGTAATCGGGATCAATTACTCCCGCACCCACATCGATGAAATATTTAAGGGCTAATCCGGACCTTGGGGCTACTCTCCCATAACATCCAATTGGTATTTCCACTTGGAGACCGGTGTCAACCAGGGCTCTCCCTTGGCTAGGTACAATCACATTTTCTATGCTGCACAGGTCAAACCCAGCAGACTGAGGGGTTGCCCGCCTAGGAGCTTGGGCCTTCTCAGAGACCTTATGGTACTTTAGGACGAATATCTGCTTTGGGGTAGCTTGGTCTTCTGGACGCTTAACCATCTTTTTAGCTGGGGTCTGAGGACTTCCAAATAAAGGCCCGGGAGCTACTACCATTAAACCTTCTCCCTCCTTTTTTCCTAGTCCTTCCACTAGACCCTGCTTAAATCTTGGCCAGTCTCTTCCTAGAACCAAATCAAAGGGTAGCCTAGGCACCACTGCTAATAGGACTTCCTCTTGTTTCCCTAGGCACTTAACCTTTAGCCTATAGGTGGGATATGATGATGCAGCACCATGAATGCATCTGATGTGAACTTGGCTTTCAGGGGTTCTAGGCACAAATCTTTCTTGGGCCTCTATCCTCTTCCAAAGCCTTTTTGACATCATACTCTGGTCTGCCCCAGAGTCTAATAATGCATTTGTGGTAATTCCTTGCACATCAACCATCAAAAGAAATCCTTCCTTGGGTTGTTTTAAATCCAGACCCATTAAACTAGTGTGTGTCTGGCATCTCTTCTCTAAGTGTCCCACTTTTCCACACTTGAAACATTTCTTTCTATTCCACTGTGTCATCTGGTTTGATACAGTACATTCATTTTTAGAAACATTCCTAATTATTCCTTTTTCTGATACAGCACATCTAGCCTCAGCATCCATCTTTAGAGGGCCACCCATTCTATGGCAAGCCTGCGTGGCTTCCAAGAATCTCTCTGCTAGCATGGTTGCCTCTCCAAGATTTTGGCAATTTTGCTGTATAAGAAAAACATTCAAATCTTTAGGTACCCCAAGCATAAATTGTTCCAGCATTATAATATCTAATAACATTTCTACTGTCTTTTGCTCAGGCTCCAACCATTTTACAGCTAAACTTCTGATTCTCTGACTCAGAGCCCTGGGTGTCTCACCCACTTTCAATGTAACAGCTCTAAACATTCGCCTATACTCTGAAATTGACAACCCTAGGCGATCTCTAATAGCTGCCTTTACATCCTTATAAATCAAAGCCTGGGCTGCTGGCATTGCTCTGTAAGCTGCTAGTGCCTCACCAGTTAATGAGGCTGCCAGCCTTACTGCCCACTGGGTCTCTGGCCATGCTAAAGCCTGTGCCACTCTTTCAAAAGACTCCAGAAAATCATCAACATTATCTTCTGGAGTTAATTTCCCAAAATTAAATGCCCCAATCCCTTGATTGAGTCCCACAGTGTTCACATGTGGTGTACCAGTACTAACTGCTGGTCTTGCATCTGTTCCACTTTGGCTCTGCAGCTGAACTAGAGCTTGCACCAGATCAAGCACTGGTTTCTGCTGTTCCATTAAGGCCTTCATAGCAGTGTCCTGGGCCTGCTGTGATAGCTCCTGCTGCTTGCAAAATTGGGCTGCCATCCACTCAGCCATCTCCTTCGGATCCATCTTGACCCCTGCAAGAAAAGAAAAAAAAAAAAAAACCAAAGAGCAGCACCTTCCAACCAGGTGTTTTTTTTTTTTCAACTTTTTTTTTTTTTCAATTACCCCCTGTGCTTACACACATCCACCACTAGACATGCCCAGGTACATATTACCTTGTCTCAGTGATGAATCCAGCTTTGCACAGGGTCTTTTCCTCTGGGACAGCTTCCTGGAACAACCACTTTTCCTCCAAAGTGCAGACGAGGGAAAAAATCTTCTTACAGCTTTAAACTTGACTTTTATTTGTAATCCACAACAAGTAAATCCTCTTGGTGCAAGAGCAATCCGAAAAACTACGCCATTTGTCAGACGGCTGCCTAGGGTGAGAACTTACACAATCTTGACGATGCATATATTCATATGATTCTTGCAAGGTATTGTGGGTATTGTAGTTCATTCACTCCCAAACACAGCTGATGACAATAATTTGAGTTGTGAAACCAAGTGGTAAGATCAATAAAATACTTCTTTTATTGATGGGGTTTAATTCACCCAGCACATGTATGCTTGATAGCACTATAAATGAGGTTACTTGCTTGCAGTGTTTAAAGGGATAACAAAAAGTCACAAAGTAAACCAGAAAACAACCTTCAACTTGTCAGGCAATTAGCTAATGTTTTCTTAGCAAGTAATTACCAAATACAAAGGCACAAAGTAAAGAATAAACTTTGCTGGTTAGGTTAACTTCTGCTTATTTTCCACGCTGATCTCAGCAGTGATTCTCCCTTGCTCACACACACAATCAGGTGCAGCCCTAATTACTATCCATGGACCAGCTGAAAGCCTTTAGCTGGCTGGCTGCTACTGTGTGAGCCCAAATCCTGCTTTAAGAGCTGTTTGCAGTGGAAATAAAGAACAAAGTTAGGTTTCTTTGTGATGGCTGATGTGTTTGCTCATAGAAAACTAGCAATAGCATTTAGATAAAGAACAGTCCATGTAAATAGTTTCATCTGCTGTATTTCCCCCTGCATCAACAATCATAGGGTCAATATCATACATTGGCACAGATGAGTCTTTCATTAAGGCACTATCATGAGAATGCTTATTCCCTTGCTGCCATTCTCTAGGCCAAAACGCATTCAACTAGGCCAAAACACATCAGAACCCTTCACACAAGACCAAGGCATACCCCAAGGCTCAGCTCTCTCAGCACTCCTCTTCAACATTTACCTCCAACCTATCACAAGTATATTCAAAAAATACAAAGTTAGCCATTACATCTACGCTGACGACATCATGCTCACCCTCCCAATTAACACAAACAACCCCACATACCAGAATATGTCTGAATGTATCAAAGAGACAGACACCTGGCTTGAGAAAAACCACCTCAAAATCAACCTGAAAAAAACGGAAGCAATGTTTGTAGCAAGAAAACTAAACGCAACCTTCCCGGAAACCATCACAATAAACAACACAACAATCCCAATCAAGAAAGAGGTGAAATACTTAGGAATAATTCTAGACCATACCCTCAGTATGATCCCTCACATAAAGCAAACAGTTAAGACAATATTCTTCAAGCTAAAAACCATACAACACCTAAGACCACTCCTAGACTCCCACGATTTCAGATCGGTCATCAGTGCACTCATCACTCCCCACTTCGACTATTGTAACAGTCTCCTAAACGGTCTACCACTAGCAAACACTAACCTCCTCCAAAGAGCCCAAAATATCTGCGCTCGCGTAACAACGAAAGCTCGCCTGACCGACCACATAACTCCCATCTTATTTGAATTGCACTGGCTCCCCATAAATAGCAGAATAACATACAAAATAATCATAACCACATTTAAACTCATCAATGACATCTCTCCATCTCATCTAACCACCCTATTGCAAGCCCCACCAGAACACAGAACACGAAGACAAAATGCAACATACTCGTTAGCCATACAAAACACTATCCGTAAAACAAAAAAAACCACGAGCTCCAGAGCATTCTCATATGCTGCACCCGCCATATGGAACAAATTACCTTTAAATCTCCGAATGATAAAAGACCTCCATCTATTCAGGAGAGAACTTAAAACCCACTTATTCACAGAACACTTCTCAAACACAATACAGATCACAAACCCACCTTAAATGCAGACGATCACACCGTAACCTCAACGTTGATGATTGAATCCAACAAATGTCTACCTAAGCTACCTACTCTACTACTCCTGTATATAGTTGTTTACAATTAATAATATAGTTACTCACAATCATGTTGAATGTCAATAATTTAAAAACTGTTGATTTAAAAGTTGATTTGTAAATAATTTAAAAATCTGTTCTATGTAAAACCTGTTCATGTTACACTTGTTATATGTAAACCGCTTTTTATTTAAAAGTTAATTTGTAAATAATTTAAAAATCTGTTCTATGTAAAACCTGTTCTTGTTACACTTGTTATATGTAAACCGCCTTTGATCTATGGAAGAGGCGGTATATAAGAAAGTTTTAAATAAATAAATAAATAAATTCTCTATTATAGATAGGGTCTGGATCAGTGTTCATACCTGAGCCTCTCCTGCTATCATTATTCCTCTCTGTATAGCCTGGCCAATATGTAATCCAATTCTGATGTCCAGCCTTCCAATCTTGATCCCTGGACACTGGATCTTCTCTCACATACCTTCTAGCCTTGGTCTGAAAGTCCCTTCCACATGCAGTCTTCTCTCTTCCAGGTAGCCACTGGTGATTCCTATCTCTGCCACTCCATTCCTCTGGCTGAATACAGTCCAATGGACTCTGCTGGCTTTTGGAATACCTCCCAGTATGAGTACTGCCTTGGAATCTCCCAGACCTTCCAATGGCCTTTCTTCTCTTCCTTCCAGAGAGTTTCCTTCTCTCTCTATCTGCTTGGCTTGGCTTCTGTTTCTCCAGGTGATACTGGTGCTTGTAGCCGTTGCTGAAGCTCTCCCCTCTGTATCTCTTCCTGAAGCTGTTCTTGAAACTGTTGCTGAAACTGTTTCCTGAAGAATAATCTCTATTCTTATTCTTTCCTAATGTGTGCTGCTCCCTAACACAGCGCAGCTGTGTTGAATCAAGCCCTGCCCTTTGAGATGAGTGTTTAGGGATTACCTCATAGCTCTCTTGATTGCACACACATTCTCTCACTTCAGCCCCTCTCATGGCTGCTGGAAACCTGGTGCATTCTGGGACTGGTAGTCTTTTATGTGAAAACTCTGTTTTCTTGCTTCTACCAGAACTGACAGGTTGCTTGTTCAGAGTCACATCATCTTTTCTATAGCTCCTACCTGAGCTATGATAAGCTTCCTTATCACAAGTTTCAGCTGGTCTGGCATGGTTCCTTGCATCAGGGAGTTGCTTACCATGTTGTGTATGAGGCTGAGGAAGTTTTCCTTGGTTGCCTTGATCCATGGGACCGGGCATGGGTCTGTGGGTGCGGTGCTTGTGTTGAGAGCTGAGATGATATCTGAGATTTGCTTTGTGGAAGGAGTGTTGAACTTGTCCCAACTTGTGATGGGTATGGTTGGGTTGCTGGTTCCTGTAGATGGTTGCTGTGGTGAGTGGCCTAGCTTCTCTAGTCCCACAGGTGCTCCTTGTGGTCTTGGGCAAGCCACTTAACTCTCCATAGCCCATTGTTCCCTCTAAAATAGTTATCTCCAAGTTATAATGCCCTGTTCAATGTAATTTCAGTTTGTTCAATGTAAACCGCACTGATGCAGAATAGCACGGTATATAAGAGAATATAAATAAAATAAATATCCACATATTGCTTGTATTTTTCACTTAGGATTCTTCAGTAGCTGGTACAAGGTGAATATGGACAAGTTCCTGGAGGAAATGTCCATAAACCATTATTAAAAGGGGACCCGGGATAGCCACTGCTTGACCCAATTCAAGCAATGTGGAGCCTGTGTCTTTTGGGGGAACTGCTAGGTATTTGTGACCTAGATTGACCACTGTTGGAAACAGGATATTGGGCTTGATGGACATTGGTTTGACCCAGTATGGCATATCTTATGTTCTTATAATTGGGCATTAATATGGGTGCTGAGAGGGTGGAATCAATATGGGGATTCTTTGCATTTAAATGGGGGAAGGAGATTATTTGGGGATACAAATTGGATGGAGTTATATAAATTATTTCGGCACAATTATGGGAGAATTCTGTGGGAAATTCAGTTGGATTTACAGCAGTGACACAAGGGTTATTTATCTTGGCGGAGGAGATCGTGTTTTTTTAAATGAATGGGTTATTCCGATTGTTATACTTTCAGTCAATGCCAGTGAGGGTCCCAAGGAGATATTTGGAGAGACTGCAGAGGAATAAAGGAGATTTATTTGAGCGGAACACACTTGACAGTGAGAGGGAGAAAAGGATGGTGGGTTAACGGTCTCTAATTGTAGAAGCTATTTGGCAGCCAAATTACAGCATCATTTAGATTGGGAGGTGGTTAAGGAAAAATGGATGGTACATTTGGAGCAGGAGTGGCTACTCAGGGGGAAATTGAAGTCTTTATCTTTGCTTATAGCGGGAAGTATTAACTTGGAGATACCAAATTCCTTTATTACTAGACATTTATTGGGAGTATGATAAGTGGTTTTACATTTGAAGGGGCTGAGGGGAGAGGTTTGTCCTAACCACACTTCAATATGACTCATGGTTCCGAAAGAGGAGAAATCAGGGCATATTTAGGTGATGGGTGGAGGTTGGGTTAGTAAGGTTTGAGCAGAAGATAGAGGAAGGGGAAAAATATCTTTTATGGCTCTGCAGGAAATGTTTCATTTTCCGGGGGTTGGGGAATTTTATTTTTGTACTGCATCTATAACAATAGGTGAAGAAATGGAAATTAGGAGATTACAATAAGGACAACAGTGGGACAAGTAGAGCTCTAAGATTATGGAAGCTTGACAGAGGGTTTAGGGAGGCCTTTGGCAGAAAGGAATATTTGAAGAGGATGTGAAGGGTTCTCTGAACGCTGATTAAGGAGCGTGCATGCAAATGTAATATGTGCCGTTCAGTCAGCGCTAACCCAAAAGCTCCTGAGCTTTCTTGGCAAGAACTTGTCCAAACCTTTTTTCAACCCAGCTTCTAGCTTTTACTACCTTCTCTGGTAACAAATTCCAGAGTTTGATTGTGTTGAGTGAAAAATATTTTCTCTTATTTAACAGGTCTTTTATACCGCCTTATCATACATACAAAGCGGTTTACATAGAACAGTTACAGGGGTATAACAGGCAATTAACAATTGCTAACTATATACAAGCAAACTGTTGCAGTGTGTTTGAATGTTTAATTATATTTGATATATCGCTCAGGCCGAAGCATCAGAGCGGTTTACAATATTACATATATGTTATAGAAAAGATGAAAAGAACGCCATTTATAAGATAGGACAGAATAAGAGATACAGTGATCGTTAAAGGAATAGAGGAGACAAGAGGGAAGGCTCCATATAGCATCTGGAAAGGTAGATATCATACCACCAGGTGTTTAAGCGGCTACCTATTATCCACATCTCATGGCATCTCATAACATGCTTGTCCATATTCTTTTCTTGTCACGGTTCACACCAGACGCGGGCACGCCGCTGGAATGGCTGCTTTTAAACCGTTGCTGCCTGGATGTAATTGACAGGTGCAGGGGATGAGGCGGAGCTCCCGCTCACAGCCTCCAATGCTGGCTTCACCCCTCCGCCGCTCCGATCACCACAGCAAGCAGAACCAAAACAGCAGCAGTTTACTCGGTCCTGCACGGTCCTATGCCTAAGGGCCACACCAAAGGGCTCTCCGGCAGTTTCAAAGCCGTTGCTCTGCTGATGGGATTGGCAGGCTCTGAGGGGTGAGGTGGAACTCCCACCCACAACCTCCGATGCCGGCTGCTGCTTTCCCCGCCTGTGTGTTGGTCCATTTTGTTATAGATCATGATCTTCTGGGGTAGGGCCAGGAAAAGATGAGTTTATTCTATGAAAAGTTGAGTTTTCATAGCTTTCCTAAAGTCCACTAGGTCTTTGATTGCACATGTTGAGTTGGGGAGATCGTTCCACAGCTGGGGTGCATACAGGGAGAAGGTTCTATTGCAGGTGGTTTGGTTTGCTGATCTAAAGTTTGGTGGGATCTCTAGGATGTTGCCTGCCCCTCTTCTTGTTCTGGTTCTTAGTCTTAAATGGGGTTATCTTGTAGCTTCATTGCATGCCCCCTAGTTTTTCTACTTTTTGATGGAGTAAACAACCAATCTACATTTACCTGTTCTACTCCATTCATTAATTTATAGACCTCTATCATCCCTCAGCCTTCTCTTTTCGAAGTTGGAGTCCTAACATTTTAAGCCTCTCCTCATAGGGGTATCCTTCCATCCCCTTTACCATTTTGGTGGCTCTTCTCTGTATCTTTTCTAATTCTACTATATCCTATTTAGGATGTGATGATCAGAATTTCACACAATATTCTTTTTTTAAATTTTATATTTATGAATTTTACAACTAAATACAAGTAGAAAACAGAGGTACTGGGTGAAATATGCATATACAGTATAAATGGGCATACATCCAAGCAGAGGAAAATGTTTAATACATTAGTCACCTTCCCTAGCCCATAACAAAAGAGGGAAGGAATCTCCAATGGAAAAATATTATACAAACACATAAAAGAAAAATGTCAGTGTTACAGTTGACACTTAACCTTAAGGTCACATGGGTACATCAATATTGGTGCTGGGGACTGGGTGGGAATTCAGAAACAAAATAAGCCAAGAAGGATACAGAAAAACATAAGAGTTGGAATATTTAACTAAACATTTACAGGAATACTTACGAAAAAATAAAGAGCCTAGCTGGGAAACCCGCGGCTGAAGGATAAGAAATTCTTTCCTACTGTGATGGATCTCCCGAGCCAGGTCAGGAAAAGCCCGTATCAGAAAACCTTGAAATCTAACATCTTTCTTACTAAAAAATGTTCTCAAGAACCAGTCCCTATCAGATGACAAAGCAAACTGGACTAAACATGTTGCAGGAACAACAGTATCAAATGTCAAACTTTCTAATATAGCTGACACATTTAACTCATCAAATTGTTAAGATGGAGACCACACTACATGGAGGGAAGTCTTCTTCCCTTCCAATAAAATAATAAACTTTTGTAACAGGAAGTTAGGTTTCAGGTGAAACACCTAAGACCTCCTCCAGATAGCTCTTAAACATCTCCTTAAGTGTAACAAACTGTGTTTTGGGAAAGTTTATCAAATGTAAGCTAAAAAGTTTGACAGTATTTTCCAAATGTTCTATCTGCCTTTAAATAAGAAGAATCCTTCACAACTGCTTCTGTACAGCCCTCCAGCATCCACACGAGTAGCAATATCATTAAAAAATACTTGCCATTTCATAACTTCCTCAATATTCTTAGAACATTCAGTTTGTGTAGATTGAAGCAGAGTCTACTAAAACACTTGTCTTTTTAATTACTTCTCGCCTAGACTATTGCAACATTCTTCTTGCTGGTCTCCCTCTGAGTCATCTCTCTCCCCTTCAATCTATTCAAAACACTCTGTGTTACTAATCTTTCGCCAGCTTCATTTTTCTCATACAACCCCTCTTCATCTTAAATCACTTCGTTGGCTTCCCTTCCGTTTCTGTATCCAATTCAAACTCCTCCTTCTGACCACTACATACATTTATTCTACTGCTCCTCACTCTCTCCTCTCCCTCTACACCCCTCCTTGTGAACTTCGCTCTTCTACTGGTTTGCTCCTCTTTGCCCTTTTCTACCTCTGCTAATTCCAGACTTCGGTCCTTTCATCTTGCTGCTCCTTACGCCTGGAACATACTTCCTGAGTCTATATTTCAGGCTTCATCCTTACCCCTTTTCAAATCTATGTTAAAAGCTCATCCCTTTGAGGCTGCCTTTGGATCCTGACCCCCTGTTCACTGTGTCTCCTTTCCCTTCCCTATTCTAGCCTCATTTCCAATCTTTGTCTTGTTTGTCTTGATTAGACTGTAAGCTCTAACGAGTTGGACCATCTATCTTTTTTTATACAGCGCTGCATATACCTTGAAGCACTTTATAAATATGTATTATTAGTAATAATAATAATTGAATTTGTGGAAACAAAGCCTCACCAAATTGATTAATGGCAGACCAGATAGATTCCAATGTAATCTAATCGGGCCGAGTAAGAAAAAAAAATCAAAGGCTACCCCACCAACAGCTCCTTCCAGCATAGCCACCTCCTTTTGCCCCACCACACTCACAGAGCTTCCATGGGTATCCGTCATCCCCAGAGCAATGCTGGTGGTTTGTTTGATCGAGGTGTCTCTGAACATCTCCTTCCGGTACCAGACCCCTAGGACAGGGCCCTGAGCTGCTGATCAAGCTTCTGGATTCCAGAGACATGGCAGCATCCGAGAGCTTAAATGGGCATCACACCTATGGAGGGGTCAGATCAACTCCTGAGAATGCCGAGCTCACCCACTCCGGCATCCCTGCAGATGGGCACAACACCTCTTCACTTCTGGTCAACTGTAGGCCTGCATGTGGTCGGAGGAAAAGATCCAAAAGACCAGTCAAAGGTAATTCAGTGGGAGGGGTACACCAGATAGGGGTAGCTTAGCTGCTTTCACATTCCGGTTCCCCATCAAACTCACGTGCATTTGCTTCAAACACTGGACACTGCCTTCTTGGAGTTAATCCCCATCCCACACAATATTCAAGGTGCAGGTCACACCATGGAACAATACAGAGGCATTATAATATCCTTTGTTTTATTTTACATTCCTTTCCTTATGATTCTTGGCATTCTATTTGCTTTCTTGACCACTTCTGCACATTGAGTGGAGGGTTTTAACATGTTATCCACAATGACACTTAACATCTTTTTCCTGGGTGTTGGTTCCTAATGTTGAACCTTGCATCATATAACCATAGTTTGCATTGTTCTTTCCTAGGTGCATAACTTTGCACTTGCCCACATTAAATATCATCTGCCATTTGGATGCCCAGTCTTCCAATTTATCAAGGTCTTCTTACAAATTTTCACAATCCTCTTGTGTTTTAACAATTTTGAATAATTTGGTGTCATCTGCAAATTTGATCACCTCACTCATTATTCCAGGTCATTTATGAATGTATTAAAAAGCAGTGGGCCCAACAGAGATCCCTGGGGATCTGTCCAAACTAGATTTCAAGCTTTAATGAGCAGGAACCATCATTTTACATGTGCCTGTACAGTGCCATGAGCGCATTTTAGTGCTATATAAATGATCAGTAGTAGTAGCACTCCACTATTCACCTTTCTCCATTGAGGAACTGGCCATTTAGCACTACTCTGTTTCCTCTTTTAAGCAGTTAAAGCTACGTGGAGAACTTGGGATGTTCTATACTGTGATATTTTGAGGGGATATTGTAAGTGGATGGGGGAGGGTTAGTATATGTTTGATGCTGAATTTGGTGTCTTGGACATAGTTATAAAGGTGAACATATTTGTAACAAGCATTAAATGATTTTATTAAATGAATGTGTGAAATGAATTTAAAACAGTCTGAAAATTGGAAAAGCAGCCCAAACGAACTAAAAAATAATGGAAATGTTTTTGTCATGTGCATGAACTAGACTTGCACGCAACTGCATCTCATGGACATTGACTGTGAATATCTTGAATGAGACTACCTAGGGACTGAAAATGCTGCTTTAACTCATAGGAAATGGTCAATTTTTATATAACATAGCATGCGCTTCAGATGTACGTCTGGAACTTATAGGCATGTTTTGCTTCATTAATTTGAAAAAACAATTGCCAGTGCCAAAACTCAATGATTTAGGATTTCAAACGTGCACTATCTGTAGCTTTTATCCCCTTTCAAGCTCTGGCCAGGATTTGCTTTCCCCGACCACTTAATCATCCAGTCACTTCTTTCCTCTTCAGACCTCCATGAAAATCACTTTAAGCCACAATTCTCACGCATCTGGAGCAGACTTCACTAGTTCCTCTGAATCAGAGCCCTCTTTTCACACTTTTCTCATTCTGGTTTGCTGTTGACACCTACAAGTCTCAATCTACCATCTCCTGCAAACACCAGCTTTGCTTCCTTTTGCTCTTTGGACACTAATAAAATCCAATGGAAGGTGAATGAAACAGAAATATATGGTGCTTAGCGCTCTTACATGTTTCTTAATTCTCTCTTTCACTAGAATTCTTGTAGTTTATCATATCGTAAATTATCTTCTCCAACTACCCAAAACTATCCATCCAGGCACAACATTTACATTAAAATATCTTTGCAGGTTGATTCAAACCTCTCTGTTCCTTCTGCTCTTATTACTCTTATCCTCAGTCCGGAATGAGCCACCCCCCATTTCTGTCTCAAACAAACATTCTTATTCACTAGATGCTCATCACTTTTACCATGCTTTGGAATACTATGGGAAATGTCTGCTGAAGTGTGAGGAATTTTTGCCCCTAGTGCGCATTTGTGAGTCAAAATCAATGTTCTTTAGGTGCTAATGAGAAATGGCTAGCATGTGCCCAACAGTTAACATGCAGGCAAGCCCCTTAAGTAACTGTCAAGGGCCATAAAGCAAGATAACGCCGTCTCTTCAGGTGGTGTAAAGTGCTCCTATGCTAACTGTATCATTGGTGTTTAATGAGTGCTACTAACGGCGGCACGAACCATAATGTAGTGTCAATGGCCACTTTCCTCCCAACCCCACCCAGACCCGCCCCATTGCATGATGCATAGCTAATGCACATTTCAACACACATTACCCTGTCTGTGCGGTAACTTATCGCGGGCCTGTGGAAGCGGAAAATGAATGCTCAAACACTTTAGTAAACATGCCCCAAAGTATTTTAACTAATCTGTTAAAATGTAGTCATATATTTTAAGGGTCTAAGATAACAGAAAGGAATAGCAAGTGTTGTGTGATATTTCCCTTTGACAGATTTATGAAGCATACATAGAAATATAGCAAACAGCAGATAAAGACCATACACCCTTTCCAGTCTGCCCATATGTATAACTATTAAGTTATACAATCCTTTCCATTCCTTCAGAAATCATCTGTACTTGTCCCATGCTTTCTTGAATTCGGATAGAGTTCTAGCCTCCAGCATCTCCCCTGGGAGGCTGTTCCACATATCCACCACCCTTTCCATAAAGGGAGATTCCTCAGATTTCTCTCAAATCTCTTTTCACTTTTCTCTTATGAGCCCCACTTCTGGCCAGATCGGCATAAGGGAGGCGAGCAGGAAGGGAAGCCCTTCCCCAATCACCGCAACAAGGCTGATCCGGCCCACCGCACCCCAGCAGCACATAAAGGAAAGCACCGACAGGCATGCCAGTCCACGCCTGAGGGCCCTTTGGCATGGTCCTTAGGCGTCAACAGAAGAAACAAAACTCCCTGCTTAGGAGCCTTAACTGAAACATTATTTTCTACTCTTTTCTCTCAGAAAGCTGTTAAACAAGACCCATAGAGGAAGACCATGAAACACATACAGATGACAAACTAGAGGTGAAGACCAAATGGAGAGCCACATCGACCCTCCGTGCAAACAGCCATGCGTTCTACACTTCCCACAGCAACAGAGAACCACCATGGTTTATCCAATGCAATCCTGCAACCTCAGGAGGTAGGTGCATGGGTCTGACACTATAGAATGTGGAATAGCACCGAAAGAAAATCAAAGCAAGAACATTCACCCTGCTGCTAACAAAAACACAACCCTCGTTATAAAAAATGGATACCAAACTCACATCCATTCTCCTACTGATTATCTGCCTCCTACCTCTTCTATTAAGACAAGCCAAAGCTTTCCAGCATATAGCATTACTTCAATTGCACTACTACCAGCGGACCTACACTGTAACGCTCTATGGCATCTCCAACCCAGTCAGCCAATTAAGCGCACACAAAGACTCATACCCATCAGATGCGCCAATCAAGTACAAACCTACAACAAAAATCAGTACTGGATGAACTATGTGTTTATTTTATTTCTAACTGATCTAGCATTAATTAACACAATAGTAGAGTACATTAAAGACAACACAGACATAATGTGTATAACAGAGACATGGCTCTCAGAAACCAAGTACTCCTAAATCAACTCACACCATACACGTACACTGTGGCAAGGAGGCCTATCCGTAGTCTGGGGAAGGACAAAGAGACAGGGAATTCACCCTAGTAAAGGGCCCCCTTTCACCAAATCAGGGTAGGAAAGACAAAACCACCTCCAGGAATCAGAAAACTTCCACCTGGCCCACATTTCATGCTCCCCCTAGTGGAATGAAGGGGAGAGAATACAGGACCCAGAACCCCTTCAGCAGTGAATTCTGCAAGCACTCAGGTCAGGCTGATTACCGTCACCTGGGAAGGGAGGAGTTGGAGCTAGAGCCCTGGAAATATAAACCTAGGCCAGAGTATGAGAGCGGGGGAAGAGAAGCAGGAAGCCAGGCTGACACGAGCAGAGGCACAGATGCAAGCAAGGGAAGCTTGACTAGTGCTGAGCAGAGCAGAGGAACTGAGCTTCCAAGAGAGGAAAGTGCTAATTGGCATATAGCACGTCTGCAAGACAGTTTGGTGTCAGGAACAAGAGACACTCCAAGATTCCCCGGGAGGCTGTTAGCTGAGCACTGTGAGCAAGACGGGGAGTCAGAGCACATGCAGCTGGGAGAGCCTGAGGTGAAGCTGAATGATGAGGACACTCTCATGGACTGTTCCTTTTGCCAAGCTTTAAACCTGGGAACGTAGAGAAAACAAGCCAGTCTTGAAAGAAACTCTACCAGGAAAAAGGTTCCCATAGTCCACAAGCAGGGTAGCCGTGATTCCCTCGTGTTTGTAAAGGGAAAGTTTACGGGGACTAAGGAGCAAGCCTGGAACTGTGATAAGCTTGTTAATCACCTGCTGCTGGAATGAGGACACTGGGGTAAGCTAAAGTAGCTGTTAGAACAAATCTTTCTTTTGCCCCTGCATTATATTTGTTACTTGGAAGGTAACCAAGAAAGGTTTGAAGCTGAATAGAAGCTAAACTACCACAGACTATAAATGTGATTTAATTTTTGTGCTTTAGCCAGCAAGGCTAAAAAAGGGAATGCAATATCCTTGCTGCTAAAGACTGTGCATCCTGAGCTATAGAGAACCTTTAAACAGCCATTTTTGTGTTTGGGTCTGTTTTTGGACAATGCTCTACTTCAAAGAGTCCTGAACAAATAATCCTATATGTGGTATGATTGAACCATTGTGTACAAAATAAATTTCTGTCATTTGCCTTACCTCGTTGAGCCTGACTACAACTTTCTGCCTGATACACCCATACAGCTAAACAAAGACTACATTTCCCAGAGGACACTGCGGGAACATAGTTTGAAAAAGCTGAAAAAGTGGATAGCAGAAAGTTCCTCTAATAATCCACGCCCCTCTAAGCTAGAGGCAAGTGGTGGTGGCGTGACAACACAACACACAAACAAGGAGGAGGACCTCAACAATAAGTACAGAGGAAAGCAACACCATTATTATTTCAAATAAATACATCACACTTTGCCTCGCTTATAGAGCCCCCAATGCCAGAACTGATGAGCTCTCATCAATACTAGAAGCAGTATGCACCCTTGCCTCACATCAAACCCATGCAAAGGGGGACTTCAACCTCAAATCCGCAACCCAAAAGGAGGCCGACACTTTCCTTAGAGCCATGGAGGCCATGAACCAAATCCAATTAATACACGAACCGACATCCGACAGGGTTTCACCTTGTATCTCATCTTCACCCCATCCAATCTGGTAAATGACAAACACATAATCCCCCCTACTATAATACCAACCCCCTGATCTGATCACTATGTGATAACATTTAACATAATGATTCAAACCCCAGATATGCCCACCCGGAAGCAACACTTTGAGAGGAGATTCAAGACATATAACAAAGAACAATTCCTGAAAAAAATATTGCCTAGAATGAACCACCACCAACTGATCTTTAAAGCATAATGGAGAACTGGAACCACTCTATTACAAATGCAGCAGAGCACAATGTTAGACTACTATAGCACCCCCCCCCCCCCCCAAATCCCTTGGTATTCAAAAGAAATCAGAGAAGCCAAAAGGAAAGAACAGAGAGGAAATAGAGACAGACAAATGACCATGATACACTACAAAAGTACAAAACTATGCAAAATGATTATAACATGATCAATAGACGCAAACAGGAATATAATACAAACCTGGTAATGAAGGCAGCAAACAAACCAAGAGAACATTTTGAAATAGTCCACATGCTCACAAAAGAACCCTCACAAGAAAACCCCACTGATATATATCCTCAACGAATAGCAGACACCTAATGTCGAAGCAGCTCAGCAATCAGCCAAAAACGACAACAACAAGCGAATCCAATAACATACGACACACTGTAACATGGGGAGATTTCACTATGCCAACACTCAGGCAAGTGGAACACATCATAACAACCCTAAACACAACCACCTCACCAAACGACCCATGTCCAGTGACATGGATAAAATCAGCTAACGAACCACTCATCCCTTATATACACCACATCATTCACACACCCCTTACACAGGGGCAAATGCCTGCATCCCTCAAAATGGCATCAATCAGGCCCATTCTAAAAAACTCTAAATCTAACAAGGCAGACCCAACATCATATCGACCAATCTCCAGCTTACCTTTCATGGCCAAAATAGTAGAGAAGGTAGTCCAGATACAACTACAGGACCATATGCACCCTTGAACTCTCATCAATATGGATTCAAGCAGCATCATGCTGCTGACATGTTAATTATCACACTCTTTGACCACATCATCAGGGAAATTGACAATACATATAAAAGGACATTATCCTGATAATTCTCGACATATCAGCAGCCTTCAATTCAGTATCACACCCCATACTTCTAAGACACCTACAAGAAATTGGTCTCTGCAAAAATAGATTAAAATGGTTCTAATCATACCTAAATGAAAGACAAAGGTACATCAGATGTGGAATAAATACATCCTCTCCAATCACACTAACCCAAGGAGTCGAGTCCCCCAGCGGTCAACACTATCGTCCATCCTATTGTGGTGTAGAAGGTCCCTCAGATCCCTTAGAGCAGGGGTGGGGAACCCTGGTCCTGGAAAGCCGCAGACCAGTCAGGTTTTCGGGATAGCCCTAATGAATATGCATGAGATATATATGCATTAGAGATATCCTGCCAACCTGACTGGTTTGTGGCCCTCCAGGGCTGGATTTGGAGACCCCTGCCTTACACCTCTGTCATTTAAGATTGTGAGTGGGCAAGGTGCAGATGTCCAAGACATCAAAAAGGTTAGATAGAATGTGTCACATTCCTCCTCACTTCTCACCACCACCAAAATATTGTCTATTAGACAATTATTTGGTGGTGGTGAGAATCGAGGAGGAATGTGACACATTCTATATACCCTTTCGATGTCTAGGACATCTGCACCTTGATGGACCTTGATCTGACTGAATATTTATTTATTTAGCTGCATTTATATCCCGCTTTTCAATGGGTCAAAGCGGTTGGGGGATACATTTAACACGAGGGGATATGAGACACATACACTAACACTTACAGGGAACATGGGCAATGGAGGGTTAAGTGGCTTGCCCAAGACCACAAGGAGCACCTGCGGGACTAGAAACCCCAGTCCTTCCGGCCCAAGGTTGCTGTCCTCTAGTGGGATTTGAACCACCGACCTTCTGGCCTGTAGTACCTTGTCCCAACCACTAGGCCACTCCTCCCTGAATATGACATTTCTTACGTACTTAGGCAGAGTGAACAATGGTGAAAAGCCATGATGATATGCTGCTTCAGAGACACTGAGCATGGTTAACCCCTTGCGTTCCCCCACAGATCATTCCCCAAAGCACCCCTGCATATCAGCACAGCAGCTGATACTGACAGAAGAGGGAGCTCGGCTGTGAACACTGATGTATTTGCTAAAGAGTGAGATTCATCAATTCTATTAAACCCCCTGGGCACAGGCTGCTCTGCATAGTTTCATTATTTTCCTGTAAAATGCTATTCAAAAGGACTTATGCATATAGCAGACACCATAAGAGAGAAAAGTGATGAATCTGTGAATTTTCAATGGTGCTATACAGACAGCCCCTCTACTATCAACGGGGTGCCAGGTAGGGATGTGTACGGCCAAAGACTTTGGTTAATCTTCATTTATAACAATTTAGCAATATTGGTGTTTTTCTATGTTTTTTCCTACATAATCGTCCGAAATGTGCACCTGTTATGCATGCAAAACCTTTTTCTGCATGAACAAATTAATTATTCACGTTAATTTGTAAACTGATATACACACAAACATTTTTTAGGCAGCCAAACAAATATGAACATATCATAAGAACATAAGATATGCCATACTGGACCAAGGTCAAACAAGCCCAGTATCCTGTTTCCAACAGCAGCCAATCTAGCTCACAAGTAGCTAGCAGTTTCCCCAAAGGACACAGGTTGCACAATGCTTGTATTGGGTCAAGCAGTGGATATCCCGTGTCCACTTTAATAATGATTTATGGACCTTTCCTCCAGGAACTTGTCCAAACCTTTTTTAAACCCAGTTACACTAACAGCTTTTACTGCATCCTCTGGTAACGAATATCAGAGCTTGATTACACATTGAGTGAAACAATATTCCCTCTTATTAGTCTTATGCATTGAGAAATATAGATTCCTAATAAAAGGGCAGTGGTTCCCAAACTTCGGGTCGAGAACCCAAATGGGGACATAAAAACATGGCCATTTCCCTTCTCTCTGGACTTTCACAGTGACCTATGCCAAATAGTGGCAATCACCAGTCAGCATGTGGCCTGTGAACCAGTAAACAATCATACGCCCTTTCCCCCTCCTGGGCAAGCTTCCTGTTAGATTGGAAGCCCACCCTGAGTGCTGGGATCTGTAAGAATATACTACACACTGACACAAGGGACACTGCTGACTGCTGCTGCCCATGCTGAGTACTGGGGTCTGTAAGCGCACACTGGACAGTGACACAAGGGACCCTGTGCTAACTGCTGCTGTCCATGCTGAGTACTGGGGTCTGTAAGCACACGCCACACACTGACACGAGGGACCCTGTGCTGACTGCTGCTGCCCATGCTGAGTACAGGGGTCTGTAAGCTCACACTGCACACTGACACAAGGGACCCTGTGCTGACTGCTGCTGCCCATGCTGAGCACTGGGGTCTGTAAGCTTACACTGCACACTGACACAAGGGACCCTGTGCTGACTGCTGCTGCCCATGCTGAGTACTGGGGTCTGTAAGCACACACTGCACACTGACACGAGGGACCCTGTGCTGACTGCTGCTGCCCATGCTGAGTACTGGGGTCTGTAAGCACACACTGCACACTGACACGAGGGACCCTGTGCTGACTGCTGCTGCCCATGCTGAGCACTGGGGTCTGTAAGCACACACTGCACACTGACACAAGGGACCCTGTGCTGACTGCTGCTGCCCATGCTGAGTACTGGGGTCTGTAAGCTCACACTGCACACTGACACAAGGGACCCTGTGCTGACTGCTGCTGCCCATGCTGAGCACTGGGGTCTGTAAGCACACACTGCACACTGACACAAGGGACCCTGTGCTGACTGCTGCTGCCCATGCTGAGTACTGGGGTCTGTAAGCACACACTGCACACTGACACAAGGGACCCTGTGCTGACTGCTGCTGCCCATGCTGAGCACTGGGGTCTGTAAGCGCACACTGCACACTGACACAAGGGACCCTGTGCTGACTGCTGCTGCCCATGCTGAGCACTGGGGTCTGTAAGCTTACAGTGCACACTGACACAAGGGACCCTGTGCTGACTGCTGCTGCCCATGCTGAGCACTGGGGTCTGTAAGCACACACTGCACACTGACACGAGGGACCCTGTGCTGACTGCTGCTGCCCATGCTGAGTACTGGGGTCTGTAAGCACACACTGCACACTGACACGAGGGACCCTGTGCTGACTGCTGCTGCCCATGCTGAGCACTGGGGTCTGTAAGCACACACTGCACACTGACACAAGGGACCCTGTGCTGACTGCTGCTGCCCATGCTGAGCACTGGGGTCTGTAAGCACACACTGCACACTGACACAAGGGACCCTCTGCTGACTGCTGCTGCCCATGCTGAGTACCGGGGTCTGTAAGCACACACTACACACTGACACGAGGGACCCTGTGCTGACTGCTGCTGCCCATGCTGAGCACTGGGGTCTGTAAGCTCACACTGCACACTGACACAAGGGACCCTGTGCTGACTGCTGCTGCCCATGCTGAGTACTGGGGTCTGTAAGCACACACTGCACACTGACACGAGGGACCCTGTGCTGACTGCTGCTGCCCATGCTGAGTACTGGGGTCTGTAAGCTCACACTGCACACTGACACGAGGGACCCTGTGCTGACTGCTGCTGCCCAAGCTGAGTACTGGGGTCTGTAAGCACACACTGCACACTGACACAAGGGACCCTGTGCTGACTGCTGCTGCCCATGCTGAGTACTGGGGTCTGTAAGCACACACCGCACACTGACACGAGGGACCCTGTGCTGACTGCTGCTGCTTCTGCTTTAGATGAGTAGAGGGGAGGAGAAGAACATAAGAACATAAGATATGCCATACTGGGTCAGACCAAGGTCCATCAAGTCCAGTATCCTGTTTCCAGCAGTGGCCAATCTAGGTCATACGTACCTATTAGTTTCCCCAAAAGACACACTGGAGAGGCTGGAGATCTGTGATTTTCATTTATCATCTGCACACTGGGGTCATGAGAATTTTCAGTTCTTAAAATGAGGTCATATGTTACAATTAAATTATGTTTTGTTAAGCACTGTTCTATGTAAAGTTAAAGTTCTCTGTAAACTGCTTTGATTTTCTGATTAAGTGGTCTAGAAAATCGGTTAAATAAATACAATCTTGAAAAGCACTGTAGTAGGGCAATGCAAAGGTGGAGTGTGTACAATCGGGCTATCTCTAGGGAGAGACCGTCTTAGCTACAGTATAACAATAATGGACTGAATATCGTCACGATGTATATTGTATATTCAGTGTCACTAACAGCAGTTTTAAAACATGCTGACCGCAACACTTGAATATTGATCTAAATAGTGTATTATTAAAGAGAGACATTCAAAATAAATTAGTCCCATGTACCACTGACACTTTGGTTGCCTGCTCCATTTTGTTATGTGAAGGAAACATTTTTCAGTAACAGTGGTTTTTTTCAATTTTTGTGAGCCATTGTTTAGTGAGATCTAAGAGACCCAAAGAGTAAATCTGTTAGGAGCTGCTTAAGTCAAGGTATTTTAGCTATTAAGGCCTACAAGCACACGTTGGTGAATTACATACAGTATTTATTTTTATTTATTTATTTGATATTTATCCTGTCCTTGCAAATTGCTCAGGGCAGGATACAAATTACGTACATAATACATAAAAAAGAAACATAATAGACTGACAATACCTCATCATTTGCTTCTCACAATCAAACAACATAGTCTCAAAATGGGCCTGCAACTTAATGTAAAGAAGACAAAGATTATGACAACTGGCACAATCAACAGGTTCATCGTTGAAGGAGAAGAAATTGAAATCGTGAACAACTTTAACCTACTTGGATCAACTATCAATAAAGAAGCAACAAGCAGTCAAGAAATCAGACGACACATTGCTCTTGGCAGAATGGCTATGAAAGACCCAGATAAGATTCTCAAGAGCAGAGATGTCTCTCTCCATACAAAGATTCGACTTGTTCGAGCCATGGTATTTTCAATAACATCATATGGATGTGAAAGCTGGACAGTGAAAAAGATAGACAGGAAGAAAATTGATGCCTTTGAATTATGGTGCTGGCAGCGAATACTGTGTATACCATGGACTGCCCGAAGAACAAACCAGTCGGCACTAGAGGAGATCAAACCTAAGCTTTCTTTAGAAGCTCAGATGACAAGACTTTGACTTTCATACTTTGGACACATTTATTTATTTTATTTATTTGCAAATCTCTTATATACCGCCACTTCCCAAGATCAGTGGCGGTTTACATTAAACAACAAATACATAAAACATTGCTATGGTAAGCAGTTACATCGAACAGTATTTAAACTATATACAGGTATATTGAACAGCATTCAAAACTATATACAGGTAGTTAATATCAAGTACAAAGAACAGAAATCAGTACTATATATAGATAGATTAGATCAATATTTGAAACTATTTACATATATATATTGAGGTTTTATCAATGGTTTTCTATTGGAAGTAGTTTTGCGAGTATTAGGGCGAGCATATTATGGAGATCTAGGGTAGCATTGCAAGTATTAGAGGGAACGTTCATAGATCTAAGGAGGATGAGAGGTCTTATCCAATTCTTTATCTGTGTTGGAATAATATTGCGTGAACAAGTAGGTTTTTAGATCTTTTCTGAATTGTTTCAGGTCTTTTATTTCCCTTAGTTGATCAGGGAGATTATTCCATAGAGAAGGTGCTACATATGAGAAGGCACCTGTACTTGTTATGTGTTTAGTTTTTCTTATTGAGTCGGAACTACAATAGTATGAAGGTTCTTTCTACGTCTTACTCTATTTTCTGTAGGTCTATGAATTAGTGTAGAGAGGTATGATGGGGCAATCTGGTTTATCAGTTTGAAAGTGGTCAATATTATTTTATATTGAATTCTACTTTGTATAGGTAGCCAATGTAATGAATAGAGTATCGGGGTGATGTGATCAGTCAGTTTGGCTTTGAAGATTATTCTAGCTGTAACATTTTGAGCCATCTGTAGTATTTTTAGGCTCTTTTTAGATACACCTGTTAATATCCCATTGCAGTAATCAAAATGGGGTGTTATCAGAGCCTGTGTGATGGTTCTAAAGTCATTGATTTCTAATAGCGGTCTCAGTTGTTGAATTGAGCGTAGCTTGTAGTATATTGTTTTGGTTGTTTTCTTGATATGGTTTGTGAAATTAAGAGCCTTGTCTATAGTGACCCCTAAGTATTTAATATTTTCCTTTATAGGTATGGTAAAGTATGCGAAGAGAGAGATCATTAGAGAAAGACATCATGCTTGGCAAGATAGAAGGTCAGCGCAAAAGAGGAAGGCCAGCAATGAGATGGATCGATACAATAACAGCAGCTACGGGTACCAGTCTGTCAACAATGAGCTGCCTGACTCAAGACCGAACACAATTTAGGATAGCTAACCAGAGGGTCGCCATGAGTCGACTCCGACTCGACGGCACTTAACAACCACCACCTCATCATAACATATAATATCTATTCTTTATAAAAATGATAGTACAGGAGATTACTTAATTTACAAGAACTTACAATGTCCATCATATCAGGAAAAAGGTATGTTTATCGCCTTCTGAAAACACAAGTTTGTCCATAGAATGGTAAATTGTTGATATTCCATACTAGTGGCAAAGATCATGAATAAGCATTACAACATACCCATTCAAGACGAAAATGTTTGCAAGAGGGAACCACTAAAACAATCTGATCGAGACCTCAGAGTACGTACGAGCTGGGATATATTTCTGAAATGTATTGACAATATAGGCTGGAAACTGGCCATTAAAATATTTAAAAGCCAAGACAAGCATTTTAACAATACAATGCTTCTCTATAGGTTGCCAATGAAGTGAGTTTAGATAAGGAGAGACATGATCTCTAAACATCAAAACAAAAAAATCAGTCTGACAGAAGCATTCTGTATCTATTGTAATCACTCTTTTGATTTTGCAGTCAATCCATAAAACAGAGTGCTACAATAATTGAGCCTTGATGCTATAAATGTATATACAAGTTGTAAAATCTCAGACTGCGAAAAAAAGTGATGGGTTTTAATAATTGTGGCAAGTCATAGAAACAGGTCTTAAGGGTTTGCAAATTCTGTAAGAACGCTCGGAGCCTATCACATGTCCTTTCATTGTGGGTGAACATGAACTGGCAGACCGTGGACCGAGCAGGCACTTACGGGCATGCGCTGTCATCTATACCAGCTCTAGAGCAGCTTACATTTACTATCCATGCATTAGTAGTCACTTACATTACTGTTCTAAAAGTCATATTTGAGCAGGTGTAATTCACACACATAAAAATATGCATTAACTACATATCAGCTTAAAGACTTACCCTCAGAGAGCGCAGTTTACCAGCACATCACATAAAGTAAACACAGCAAATTCCAATAAAAACATGCAGGAAGGCCAGGACACAATGAAAGGACTTTTGGTGAAGACACAGCATTTGAATGAATGCATGGGACAGAGGGAGGAGGGGGAGTGCAGTAGGGGTGGGTGGCACTGGGGAGGAAGCATGCTATCGGTAATACTGAGTGATTTCAATTACTCCGGTATTGACGGGGTCAGTGTCATAGCAGGACATGCTAAAGAGAGAAAGTTTCTAGATGAAATAAATGACTGCTTCTTGGAACAGCTGCATCATGAACAGACAAGAGGAGAAGTTATTTTGGACCTAGTCCTTAGTGAAACACAGGTTCTGGTGCAAGAGACAAGTAGAAGGAAGGCCAAAAAACTGCCAGCATGGTTTAAAGGTGAGGTCAGAGAGGCTGCTGATGCCAAAAAGCATCTTTCAGAAAATGGAAAAAGGAGCCAAATGATGAAAACTGGAAACATAAGCACTAGCAAGTTAGGTACAAGTACATTCGTAGCAAAAAGACTGTGAGAGTCAGTGGCACCATTGGACGATAGAGGGGTAAAAGGGGTGCAAAGTAAAGACAAGGCCATAGCAGAGAGACTGAATTCTTTGCTTTGGTCTTTACTGAAGATGCAGGGAAGTTACCCATGCTTGAAATGGTATATAAAGGGGATGTACTGGAAGAACTGAAAGAAATAGTGATAAACGGGAAGATGAATTACAATATTTGATAAACTGAAGAATAGCAGATCACATGGACCGGATGGTATAAATCCAAGGGTGTTGAAAGGACTGAAATATGAGATTGCAGACCTGCTATTAATAATCTGTGAGTATCAAAAATTCCCAATGGTGATGTATAAATGAATCAAAAGTGAAAAAATCACCAAGTATGCGCCAATCTCAAAAATTACTAATTTGTGTCAGGCATGCCATCACAAATTAGTAATTTTTGAAATTGCTGTATACTTGGTGATTTTTTCACTTTTGATTCATTAATGAACTATCATTAAAATCATCTGTAGTACCGGAAGCTTTGAGGATGGCCAATGTAATGCCAATTTCTAGAAAGGATTCCAAAGGTGATACGGGAAACCACAGACCAGTGAGCCTGATATTACTGAGAAAAATGGAAGAAGCCATTATAAAGGACACACTTACTGAATATGTAGATTATCATGGTTCAATAGGAGAAAGTCAACATGGATTTAGCCAAGGAATGTTGTGTCTTACTAATCTGTTATAATTGTTTTGAAGATGTGAACAGACAAAACTGAGCCAGATGACATGGCAGCACATTTCATTGCGGCCATCCAGGCCCCTGTGTTTCCGATCGGAATCAGGATGCCCAGATGTAGACCTGATTCTGATACCGCGGGGGGCTAGATGTGCCAGTAGGATGAGAATCAAGTCTAGGGCCTGAACGTGCAGGCCGGGCCCTGATTCCGATTGGCTGACATGCACAGCCACATGCCTAGCTACCTCAGACATGCTCCTGAATGCAGTTGCAGTACCCTGGCATCCCATCGCCATGGCACCACGGCTCCATTCAGGAGCCACGAAAGCCACTTGATGCCAATTTATATCATTCCCAGCAGCCAGACCCTCGATCCGTCCTCCCATGGCTAGTGTGCGGCTTGTTCGCAGCTCGGCGACAGGATCCTGCAATGTTCAAGGGGACTTATTCCATCTCTGTGGTAAAATAAGTCCCCCATCTAAGTTCACAGCCCCGGACATTCAGGGATGACCTCAGAAGCTGCCCTGTTATTCCGGAGTCATGGACCGCCCATACCCTGCCCTTGCTTCACCTCCAGAACATCCCATCCTGCCCCCTTCTAAGCCTCCCCATACAAACACGTTGCTCATACAGGGAGGGCTTTTGCCGGGGTCAGCAGGTGGGCAAATAGCGGGGATGGATGTTCCAACGGTATGTCCATTCCTGCTATTCGCGAAACCTAATGACCCTCCATAGTAGATCTATATTTTCAGAAAGCCTTTGACAAGGTCCCTCATGAGAGACTCTTGGTGAAATTAAAAACTCATGGATTGGAGACAGTGTAGTATTGTTGATCAGGAACTGGTTAAAAGTTAGAAAGCAGAGAGTAGGCTATATGGCCAATTTTCTCAGTGGAGAAAGGTGAATATTGGAGTACCCCAGGGATCAATGGAGGCTATGCTGCTTTTTAAAATATTCATAAATGACCCGGAAATAGGAACGAGTGATGTGATCAAATTTGCAGGTGACACAAAATTATTCAAATTTGATAAAACACAAGAGTATTGTGAAAATTGCAAGAAACCCTTCGCCTTTTTTAAACCCAGCTACACTAGCAACTTTTACTACATCCTCAGGTAACAAATTTTAGTGTTTGATTACACATTGAGTGAAAAAATATTTTCTGTTATTAGTCCACAATGACGCCTAAATCTTTTTCCTGGGTGGTAGTTCCTAATATGGAACCTTGCATCGTGTAACCATAGTTTCAGTTGTTCTTTCCTAGGTGCATAACTTTGAACTTGTCCACATTAAATTTCATTTGCCATTTGATTGCCCAGTCTTCCAATTTATCAAGATCATCTTGCAATTTTCCACAATCCTCTTGGGTTTTAACATTAAATAGTTTTGTCTCATCTGCAAATTTGATAACCTCACTCATTATTCCCTTTTCCAGGTCATTTATGAATATGTCAAAAAGCAGCGGACCCAGCACAGATCCCTAGGTTACTCCAGTATTCACTTTTCTCCATTGCAAAAATTGGCCATTTAACCCTACCCTCTCTGCTTTCTTTCTTTTAACCAGTTCCTGATCCGCAATAGTAGACTGCCTCCTATCCCATGACTTTTTAGTTCGCCAAAAGTCTCTGATGAGGGACCTTGTCAAAGGCTTTCTGAAAGTCCAGATACACTATCAACCGACTCACCTTTATCTACCTGTTTATTCATACCTTCAAAAAAACATAACAGATTAGTAAGACAAGATCTTCCTTGTCTAAAGTCATGTTGGCTGTCTCCCATTAAGCCATGACTATCTAGATGTTCAGTAATTTTGTTCTTTATAATGGTTTCTACCATTTTTCCCGATACTGATGTCTGGCTCACCAGTCTCTAGTTTCCCGGATCACCACTGGAACCCTTTTTAAAAATTGGTGATACGTTGGCCATCCTCCAATCTTCAGGTATTACAGATTATTTTAATGATAGTTCACCTATTACTAATAGTAGGTCTGCAATCTCATATTTCAGTTCTTTCAATACCCTTGGATGTATACCATATGGTCCAGGTGATTTGCTACACTTCAGTTTATCAAATAGTTGTAATACATCTTCCTGATATATCAATATTTCTTTCAATTCTTCCACAGTACCACCTTTAAATACCATTTCAGTCATGGGTAACATTCCTACATAAGAACATAGGAACATAAGAACTTAAGATATGCCATACTGGGTCAGACCAAGGTCCATCAAGCCCAGTATCCTGTTTCCAACAGTGGCCAATCTAGGTCATACGTACCTAGCAGTTTCCCCAAAAGACACAGGTTCTGCAATGCTTGTACTGGGTCAAGCATTGATATCCTGGGTCCCTTCTTAATAATGGTTTATGGACCTTTCCTCCAGGAACTTGTCCAAACCTTTTTTAAACCCAGCTACACTAACAGCCTTTACTACATCCTCCGGTAACAAATTCCAGAGTTTGATTACATGTTGAGTGAAAAATTATTTTCTTTTATTAGTCTTAAATAGTTTAACCTGTAGCTTCATTACATGTCCCCTAGTCTTTCTATATTCTGATAACGTAAACAATCGATCTACGTTTACCCGTTCCACTCCGTTCATTAATTTATAGACTTCTATCATATCTCCCCTCAGCCGTCTCTTTTCCAGGTTAAAGAGCCCTAACCTTTTTAGCCTTTCTTCATAGGAGTACCCTTCCATCCCCTTTACCATTTTGGTGGCTCTTCTCTGAACCTTTTCTAATAACTCTATATCCTTTTTAAGATATGGTGACCAGAATTGCACATAATATTCAAGATGTGGTCTCACCATGGAACGATATAGAGGCATTATAATATCTTTTGTTTTATTTTCCATTCCTTTCCTTATGATACCTAGCATTCTATTTGCTCTCTTGGCTGCCGCTGCACACTGGGCGGAGGGTTTTAACATGTTATCCACAATGACGCCTAAATCTTTTTCCTGGATGGTGGTTCCTAATGTGGAACCTTGCATTGTGTAACCATAGTTTGGGTTGTTCTTCCCTAGGTGCATAACTTTGCACTTGTCCACATTAAATTTCATCTGTCATTTTGATGCCCAGCCTTCCAATTTATCAAGATCCTCTTGCAATTTTCCACAATCCTCTTGGGTTTTAACAACTTTAGATAGTTTTGTGTCATCTGCAAAATTTGATAACCTCACTCGTTATTCCACTTTCCAGGTCATTTATGAATATGTCAAAAAGCAGCGGACCCAGCACAGATCCCACTATTCACCTTTCTCCATTGGGAAAATTGGCCATTTAGCCCTACTCTCTGCTTTCTATCTCTTAACCAGTTCTTGATCCACAGTAGCACACTGCCTCCTATCCCATGACTCTTTAGTTTTGCCAAAAGTCTCTGATGAGGGACCTTGTCAAAGGATTTCTGAAAGTCCAGATACACTATATCAACCAACTCACCTTTGTCCACCTGTTTATTCAAACTTTCAAAAAAACATAACATCTTCCTCAGTAAAGATTGAAGCAAAGAATTCATCCAGTCTCTCCACTATGGCCTTGTCCCCTCTTAGTGCCCCTTTTACCCCTCTATCATCTAATTGTCCAACTGACTCACATGGTTTTTGCTAGGAATGTACTTGAAAAGTATTTATTATGCGTTTTATGCTTCCACAGCAAGCTTCTTCTGAAATTCTCTTAGCATGTCTTATCAATTCCTTGCATTTAACTTTCCAGTGCTTGTGCTGTTTCCAGTTTGTGTCATTTGGCTCTTTTTTTCTATTTCCTGAAAGATGCTTTTTTGGCAAAAGCAGCCTCTCTGACCTCACCTTTAAACCATGCTGGAAGTTTCTTGGACTTCCTTCCGCTTTTCTTAAAGCGTGGAATACTGCTGGTCTGGGCTTCTAAGATAGTAATTTTTCAACGACACCCAAGCTTGATGTAAGTCTTTAACCTTTGCAACTGCTCCTTTTAGTTTTTTCTTAACTATTTTCCTCATTTTATCATAGTCTCCCTTTCAAAAGTTAAAAGGTAGTACTGTGGATTTCCGTACTATCCCTCCTCCACTAATTAAATCAAAGGCGATCATGCTATGATCACTATTGCCAAGTGGCCCCAACCCCTTATCTCTTGCACCAGATCTCGTGTTTCGCTAAGGACTAGGTCCAGAATAGCTTCCCCTTTGGTTGGTTCATGAACCAGCTGCTCCAAGAAGCAGTCATTTATTTCATCTAGAAACTTTATCTCCCTAGCATGTCCTGCCATGACACTGACCCAGTCAATACTGGGGTAATTGAAATCACCCATTATTATTACTGTGCTGTAACTTTAGTTAGCTTCGATGATTTCTTTGAGCATTTCATCATGCATTTGTTCATTATGGCCAGGCAGTCGATAGCACACCCCCACTGCCATTGCCTTCCCCTTTTTACATGGAATTTCAATCCATAGAGATTCTACAGCAAATTTTGTTTCCTGCAAAACTTTAATCATTTGTGACTCAATGTCCTCTGTAATAGAGCCCAACCCCTCCACCAATTTCATCTGCTCTGTCATTATGATATAGTTTTTACCCAGGAATCAGGGTCCCACTGGTTGTCCTCCTTCCACCATATCTCTGAGATTTATTTATATTTATTTAATTTATTTATTTATTTACAGTCTCTTCTATACCGAGCTATTCGACATCAGTGCGGTTTACATGGAACATAAAACTTACAACTGTGCAGCAAGCCGCTCTGTGTTTACAAGGAATGGGTACTGAAACTTGGATAACAGTGGGGTAACTATTTACACATATGTGTCATGTTTAAGTCGTGTCGAAAGTACCAATCATATCTAACCTCTCATTTAGTGCTATATATTCTAACTCTCCCATCTTATTTTCAGACTTCTAGTATTTGCATATAAGCATTTTAGAGACTGTATTTTATTCATATTAATCTGGCAATCGGTAGGCAGGTGTAATTTGTAGTCTAAGCTCTGTCTGCTCCGTACTCAAGGGCATTTGGGCTACTTTTGTCTTTATTGGAACCTCTCTGCTGATATTTATTTATTTATTTATTTTATTTATTTGGAAACTTTTATATACCGCCCCTTCCCAAGATCAGGGCCGGTTTACATGGAACAAAGGAAACCTACATGGAACGTTTTGCAGAATTGCAACTATTTACAAAAAACAATATAAGCATAAGCATATGCCCTCATTTCATTCTTTTGGTAGTATCCTTCAAGGATACATTGTTCCGAACCATGCGCTCTTGGGTGACTGTCGGCTCTCCCCTATTATCTAGTTTAAAGCTGCTCTATCTCCTGGTTCCATCCAGGTTAAGTTAAAGCCCATCCGTTTGGAAGAGCCCCTTCTTTCCCCAGAATGTTCCCCAGTTCCTAACAAATCCAAAACCCTCATCCTTGCATCATCATCTCATCCATGCATTGATACTCCAGAGCTCTGCCTGCCTTTTGGGTCTTGCACATGGAACAGGAAGCCTTTCAGATAATGCTACCCTGGAAGTTCAGGATTTCAACTTCCAACCTAAAAGCCTAAATTTAGACTCCAGAACCTCCCTACCATATTTTCTTATGTCATTGGTACTGACATGTACCAAGACAGAAGACTCCTCCCCAGCACTATCTAAGACCTTGTCTAGGTGGCGCGTGAGGTCCACTATCTTCGCACCAGGCAGGCATGTTACCAGGCGATCCTCATGTCCACCAGCCACCCAGCTATCTACATGCCAACTGATTGAATCGCCAACTATAACGGCTGTCCTAACCCTTTCCTCATGGGCACATGGCCCTGGAGAAACATCCTCGGTGTGAGAGGGTTTTACATCACCTGGAGGACAGGTCTTAGCTACAGGATCACTTCCTGCCACACCAGGGTGATGCTGTCCTGTCACGTGACCTCTCTCCTCTATGGCAACAGGGATGCTGCCAGACTGGAGGTGGGACTTCAGGACTATAGGTCCCTGTAGGTCTCATCTATATACCTCTCTGTCTTCCTTATGTCCTCCAAGTCTGCTACTCTAGCCTCCAGAGATTGGACTCGTTCCCTGAGGGCAAAGAGCTCCTTGCACCTAGTGCACACGTAAGACCCCTCACCAACTGGGAAAAAATCATACATGTGACACTCAATGCAAAAGACTGGAAAGCCTCCATCTCGCTGCTGGACTGCTGTCTGCATCTTAGTTTTAAGGTTGTATTTAGATGTTTAAGTTCTTTACTTACTAAGGTTACTGGGGATACTTATACTAATAAAACTATACCTAATACGTGTAATGTACTTTGTTCACCTGGAGCTTAATTAATCTCAGGTCCTTAATGTATGCCTGATGAGGACAAACAGCTGCACCTGAAAGTGAATTTGGCACCTCCTTTCCTTTGAGAGGTTTATGCACCTATAAAGCTACAATTATCCCAGAGGTGGGTGGGTGTTCGGGAAGGAGGGAGGGAAAAAGACTTATTAAAAGCTGGCTGATACAGGGTACCCTGTCCTGTGTTTCTAAGGTAATCTGTGACCAATTTCCAGGGGGAATCCTACAGCCCTTGCTTGGGATAGAGGGAGACTTGGAGTCTAAATTTAACCAGAAAGCTCTCTTCTGTGTTTTAAATTTAAACTGAAAGCTCTTTGCTGCTACTAGGCCCTGACTGATTTAACAAATTCACTGGGTTCACAGATTAACCAGCTTTAATCTAAAGAATTCCTTTTCCCCCAAGATTTAGAAAAATTCCCATAAGTAAATATTTACAATTGCAGATCTCTCTCCAATAGTAGCAGTCCCCTTTTGTAGTTCTTCAAGACTACAGTTCCAACTTCTCCTACTGACCTATAAGTGCATTCATTCTATGGCTCCTCACTACCTGTCATCTTATCTCACGCTACGCTCCTCCTCGGGAACTGCACTCCTCTGGCAATGTGGTATAAGTGTGCGAGTGAAGGGCAGTGACCCAAGGATTCACAGCCAGTTGGGATCAGGACCATACCTAGCCCTGTGTGAGCGGTGCGGCCGCACAGGACGCAAAGGATTACGGGGCGCATTTTGACTGTCTGCCGTTGCCTGCCGCTGCCACTGTTTCTTGTCTCAGTGGCAGCAGGCAACAGCAGACATCTGAAATGCGCCCCTTAAGCCTTCTCGCAGCATGCTAAGCACAACTGTCCCTTCCTGCTCTGACGTGACGTCAGAGAAGGGAGGGACAGATCATCTTAGTGCGCCAGCAACTTACACAGCGGGCACACCTCTTCTCTCCCACCACGGGGGAGGGGGGGGGCGTGCTCCCATTGTGCAAGTCACACAGGGCGCGATTCAACCTCGGTACGGCCCTGATTGGGATACACAAAAGACTATTATTGCGGCTACAAACAGTATTTCAAAAGCACAAAGCAAACGTTGGTGCTCCATATTCAGTTTCTACATTTATGAGTTGTTTTCAGCAGCAAGGCAACATAGCATACCAACTCTCCTGTCAACAAAACATACTATAGCATACCATACCCACCTGCCAAGACCACATGTACACAGCAAACAATAAAGCCTTCACCCTATTCGCCCCAACAATTTGGAACTCACTTCCAGAAGTCATCAGATCTGCACATCTGATCTAAAATCACATCTCTTAATTATCTTTATCTTTATTGTCACATTTAATATACCGCTCTTTACCAGTGGCACCAGAGCGGTGTACAACAATAAAATATATAGGCTGCTGAAAAGGAAAAGGAACGCCAAAAATAATAAAGAGACAGGATAGGGTGAAGAGAGAGAGTAAAGCAACAGATAAAGCAACGAAGCAAACAAAACACAAAATTACGAATATTCTGGTTCAACAGGGTGGGGGAGAAAAAGGAGCAGGAGGAGGAGGAAGGTTAAAAGCGGTGCAAAAAAGGTGGGTCTTCAGCCTAGCCTTAAAAGTCTTGTAGGAGGGTTGTAGACGGAGGGCGACGGGGAGCGAGTTCCAGAGTCGCGGGCCCAAAAAGAAAAATGCTGAGGAGAGGGTGGACTCAAGGTGGGCCTGTGACGGGGAGGGGAGGGACATGCAGTTCAGATGGACTGATCTAAGGGAGTGGTGAGACGAGTAAAGATGTATTAGATTGGCAAGGTAGAGGGGAATACCGGTATGGATGGTTTTGTGCACATATATACGAAACATACGAAATATACATATACCTTATCACAATATTGTATATAGTTAAATTTATAACATGTATTTTTAAACATGTTTCCGTTTTCTATTATGCAAATAGTTTGAGTTTTCTGAGTTGTTTAAATTGTTACCCTTCAATGTTTAATGTTATCATCTTACTGTTATATGTAGCTGCTAACTACTAAATGTGCAGAGTTTAAATTGTTAAATGTAAACCGCTGCTGATCACGTGAAGGAGCGGTATAAAAATGTGTCACAAATAAATATATAAAGATTTTGAACTGTATACGGTAAGCAAGGGGAAGCCAGTGTAGGTGAATCAAGATGGGGGTGATGTGGTTGAACATTATGGTCCCAATTACTTCACATCATAACTCATTCACCTACTGTTGATTTCTGTAAATCCCCATATTTAACTCCAAATTTACTTTCCCTTGTTCAATGTAACACAGCTCACATGGGTTTGTATATTGTTGTTCTGTGTAAATCACCTTGGCAGAAAGGCAGCATAAAGAGATTTCAATATGCCAGATGTTGATTGGCACATTCCCTGTTTTAATGTAAAGCCAATCAGTCTTCGCTGATCTGAGTATTCTTTGTTATTTGTAAACCGCGCTGATAAAAATAGTGCGGTATATAAGAGCTGTTAAATAAATAAATAAATGAATAAATTCCTGCTGCAGTATCATCAAGAAGTAAGGAGATCCTGGATTCTCTACAGGGAGAACTATTCAGGCAATTGGTAACAGACCCCACATGTGAAGGGACCATACTGGACTTGGTGCCTACCAGTGGTGAAAGTGTTTCTGATGTTGTAGTGGGAGATCCTTTTGCATCCAGTGATCACCAGATGGTGTGGTTCAGTATTAGAACTAGGGCTGTTAGAATCCATTCCAAGGTGAGGATCTTAGACTTTAGGAAGACTAACTTTGCGAAGATGGGCCAATACCTCAGGGAGTCGTTAGTGGGATGGGAACAGCAGGGGGATGTAGAAAAACAGTGGGCAAAACTGAAAGGGGGTATTTTAAGGGCAACCAACCTTTTTGTTAAAATGGTAAATTTTTATTTATTTATTTATTTAACAAGCTCTTATATACCGCAGCTTCCAGAGATCAGCTGTGGTTCACAAATAACAACAGTTAACAAATCATAGTTTGTTTTACATATAACGTGATATAACTATAACCTATGTACAGTAAACAAATATGTTGAACAGATTAGCACAGAACAGTGCAACACTATATACATTATGTACATTTACATTATATTATTAAATACGAATCAAGTTATGTGGGGTATGATCGTAATGAGTAGTTCAGATGCAGATGAGGCAGGTTTTCTTTTTCTGTTATAGTGAGATGTTAGACAAACACTGCTTAGCCTTTATCTAAATAAAGGCAAAAGGAAAAGGAGACCGCTATGGTTTTAGAAGGAAGTAGCTGAAAAAGTGAAGAAAAAGAGGGAGGCCTTCATGAAATACAAGAGATCACAGAGAGAGGAAGACAGGCATCTGTATTTGGAAAAACTTAGAGAAGCTAGCAAAGTAGTCAAGAAGGCAAAGATTCAAAAGGAGGAGGAAATAGCCAATGCAATAAAATGGGGGGATAAGACATTTTTCAGATATATCACTGAGAAGAGGAAGGGCAAAAGTGGTATTGTCAGACTCAAGGGTGCAGGGGGGAATATGTAGAAGCTGATAAGGATAAAGCGGAATTGCTTAACAAATATTTTTGTTCTGTGTTCACAGATGAAGAACCAGGAGCAGGACCTCAGAAAACACCCACAAATAGGAACAGAAGCGAGGGATATCTTGAACAATTTACAGAAGACTGTATTCGTGAGAAACTAGCTCAACTTAAAGTAGACAAAGTGATGGGACCGGATGGGATACACCCTAGAATACTGAGGGAACTTGGGGACGTTCTAGCAACTCCACTGACTGACCTTTTCAATGCCTCGTTGGAGTCGGGAGTGGTACCAAAGGACTGGAGAGAGGCTCATGTGGTGCCTTTACACAAAAGCGGAAGTAAGGATGTGTTTGAAAACTACAGGCCGGTTAGTTTAACTTCGGTGGTGAGTAAATTATTGGAAATGCTGCTGAAAGAGAAAATAGTGAGGTTTCTGGAGTCCAGCGTATTACAGGATCCGAGGCAGCATGGATTCACCAGAGGCAGGTCTTGTCAGACAAATCTGATTGATTTCTTTGACTGGGTGACCAGGGAGTTGGACCGAGGGAGAGCTCTAGATGTGGTGTATTTAGATTTCAGTAAAGCCTTTGACACTGTTTCTCACAGTCGACTTATAAACAAACTGAGCACCCTAGGGATGGACCCTAAAGTTACTGCTTGGATTAGAAATTGGTTGGGTGGGAGGCGACAAAGAGTACAAGTAAATGGAGCTCACTCTGAGGAGAAGAATGTTACCAGTGGTGTGCCCCAGGGATCTGTCCTTGGTCCGATTCTTTTTAACATCTTTGTTAGTGATATAGCGGAAGGGCTGTCGGTAAGGTTTGCCTCTTTGCAGATGATACCAAAATCTGCAATAGAGTAGACACCCAGGAAGGTGTAGATAACATGAGGAGGGTTCTAGTAAAGCTTGAAGAATGGTCTAGAATTTGGCAGCTGGGATTTAATGTTAAAAAATGTAAGGTCATGCATTTGGGCTGCAGCAATCCAAGGGAGCAATACAGTATAGGAGGTGAAGTACTTTTGTCCACTAAAGAAGAGCTGGACCTAGGTGTGGTTGTGTCTGATGATCATAAAGTAGCTAAACAAGTAGAAAAGGTGACGGCAAAAGCTAGAAGGATGCTTGGGTGCATACGGAGAGGAATGGCTAGCAGAAAAAAGGAGGTGATAATGCCTCTGTATAAGTCTTTGGTGCGACCTCATTTGGAGTATAGTGTGCAATTCTGGAGACTGCACCTTCAAAAGGATGTGAACAGGATGGAGTCGGTGCAGAGGGTTGCTACTAAAATGATTAGTGGGCTTCATTATAAAGCATATGAGGACAGACTTAAGGATCTTAATATGTACACCTTAGAGGAAAGGCGGGATAGAGGTGATATGATTGAGATGTTTAAATACCTCCGTGGCATAAATGTTCAGGGAGAGAGCCTCTTTCAATTGAAAGCAAGTTCTGCTACAAGGGGACATGGGATGAGGGTGAAGGGAGATAGATTCAAGAGTGATATGCGGAAATATTTCTTTACGGAAAGAGTGGTGGATCCATGGAATAGTCTCCCAGTGGAGGTGGTAGAGATGAGGACAGTAACTGAATTCAAAAAAGCATGGGACAAACACAGAGGATCTCTAAAGGTAAAAAGGGACTGTTGTAGTTGTTGATATGGAAGGACAGACTAGATAGGCCATGTGGTCTTTTTCTGTCATCATGTTTCTATAAAAAAGAACTCATTAAATAAATACATAAACATAAAAACCAGATAACAGCTTTTTTAGCAGGGCACTATCCCTTCCTTCTCACAGATAAGATCAACGTGTCTCTCCTGGAACCCTCAGCTTCTCTCCCTCTATTGCCTCATTGCTTCTAAGCTTGGCTGGGGGATTGGGAGCTTCTTATTCTTTCCATCAAAGGGAGATCCCTTTTATCTGTGCTCTTCCCTGCCACTGCCAACTCTAGGCTTCCTTCTTACTGCTCCATATGCCTGGAACAGACTACCTGAGTCCACGTATCAGGCTCCTTCTCTAGCCCTATTCAAATCCAGGCCAAATACCCACCTCTTTGAAGCTGCTTTTGGATCCTAATACTCACTCTTGTCCACTACTGATATGTATCTTACCACACTCTAGCCCCTAGTTTCACTATGGCCCCCATGCTGAGATGCAAATAGTGGAGTTAGACGTCAAGCCCCACTATTCGCTGGAATGCATGCTGCCTTCAAATCTCACTGCATGCACAGAACCACAGCAAGGGGAGAGCTGGATGGGGGTGGGAGAGGATGGCGACTAGGTAAAAAGTGGGCGTAGCAGAGGCGGACCTACAACCCTGGATGTACAGGGCCGATTCAGGTCATGTTCTGTACGACCAGCTTGCAGGAGAAGGACGGGGGACTTATTCAATCTTGGAGGTGGAATAAGTCCCCCTGCTTGTGGAGATTGGGTCTGGCAGTCACCAGCGCAGAGGTGAGCGGCAGCAGGGGGATCTGCTCCACCCAATCCCAGACCTGGTAGGGACCGCCGGGGGGTAGGGGGAGTAAAAGCAGATTTACCATCGGTGTAGGGTGCTGGGGCTTCTGCTGGGCATCCTGGTTCCATGGCGACAGGACGCCATGGCACTTGTACTCCAGCAGGAGCATGGGGCTAGCTGTGCATGCAGTGGGTTGAACGTCTCCCACAGCAGAATTGCGGCATGTCCGACCCGTCTAAGTGCCTGATTCTGCACCCACAGAAATATCTAGCTCCTATGGGTGCAGAATCGGGTACAAATTTGGGCCGGCCATATTTTGGATGTCTGGACAGCCTGGATGTGCCCCTTCATGCATCGGGCTCTATATGTTTTGTCTTGATTGGATTGTAAGCTCTGATGAGCAGGGACTGTGTCTTACATCTTTATGTACAGTGCTGTGTATACCTTGTAGCACTATACAAATTATTATTAGTATTAGAAGTCTCCAGCTGGCTACAAAGGAACAACCTATCCATCAACATAAAAAAAACAGAAGCCCTCATAGTAACCAAAGACCCAAATTTCACCCCACCTATGCACCTCAACTTAGAAACCACACAAATACAAATTCAACCACACATAAAATACCTAGGAATCATCATAGACCAAGTGCTCACACTCAAACAGATCAAAAAACTACTGGAATAATATTCCACAAGGCTAAAACTGTACAACACCTAAGGCCACTTATTGACCCACAGGACTTCAGGACACTTATGCAAGCTATGACGTTCCCCCACCTGGACTACTGCAATATAATTTACCACGGACTGCCAACCACCCACACCATCCCACTACGAACAGCCTTAAATACCACAGCAAGAATTATCCAGAAAGCAAAAAAACAAGATCACATCACCCCAATCCTGAGAGAACTGCACATACTCCCTCTCGAAGCAAGAATCAAATACAAATCTTCCCTACTTATCCACAAAGCCCTCTACCAAACTCAGACTTCCCAGCTCCACACTCTATTGCCCCAACCCACCCACAACAGAACAACCAGACAAACCACCACCAACACCCTCACCATTCCCCACGAACAAACTAAATACAATCAACGGACGTGCAACAGAGCCTTCAAACTGTATGCACCATCCCTCTGGAACTCTCTACCAAGTCAAATCAGAAACAGAGATCCCTCAACATTCAGGAAACAACTAAAAACCATCCTGTTCCAGGAATACCTCGGACCAGAAACAAACATCCATCATTAAATACTCCTCCAGACCTCATAACATACCCTCAGATCTATCTACTAAGAGTCTCATATCCGCTGTTTGTCCTTAATGTTTGTTCAGATCATTAATGTTGGCCCCCCCAGTGACAGATCCCCCCCACCCTAGAATTGATCACTGTCCCCCACCCTTCGATTTTAAGCCGCTTTGACCCGCTGAAAAGCGGGATATAAATACAGTTAAATAAATAAATAAACACGGAGGTCCACGCTAACATTTGGGGTCTGTGTGCCCATCCCCCTGCCATTAGGGCATTGTTAATATATGGCACCGCATTAACCGGCATCAGGTGTACTTAACGTCACCCACTGAGGTAGCAACAGAAACAGATGTGGTTAGCGCAAGCCTCCCATTGTGAGAGCACAGTATTTGTCTGTGGGCACCGGCTCTCGTGGCTCAGTTTCTGAAAATCCATTTCGGAGACCTGGAGACCTTACTGCGTTTCTGGAGGACTCTCTGGAAGTGGTGACTGACCGGACGACTTTGCTTGTAACTCTGGCTCTAGAGCTGGATACGTCATTAGTTCTTCGGGCTTTCTTTAGAAATATCATTGTAACCTTCTTAGGCTCAAAAGTTTATGTTTCCTGATCTTTCATGGGTAACCCAACTGAGGAGGAAGGAATTCCTTGGTCTTGACCTAGGCTCCTTTCTCTAGGGGGAGTTTTGTCTTATGGTTTCCCTCTCGTTGTATAATTACTTATAAAGAAAACATTTTTCTTTTCTTTGAGCCCAGTCAGTACCTGGAATTTTTGGTAGCTAGGAAGGAAATTGTGGTAAATACCGCACTTGACACGGCTGACGTATAAGTGTCATCCTTGCTTTAAGTTTTCTTTTTTCTGTTATGATGTTAAATTTTACCTGATGCCCCTGGTATTGCCTATTATTCATGGTCTAAATATGATGATAGATTTATTTTCTGTATTTTATTTTATGCTTCTTTTTGATTATAGTGTATCATCTTATTTCTGTCATTCTTGTTCTACTTCAATGTTGTGAAATTAATAACATTTTATAAATTAAAACATTCATGCTAACCATGATGCGCTGTCAACACCCATGTTCCACCCCTAACTCGCCCCGTCCCTGCCCAGTCACACTCTCACTGGTTACTGTAGGATTTTTAGCATGGGATTCCATGCGTGGCATACATAATACGTGCAAAACCTCACACTAACATTCCCTAAGCCATTTGCTAACCTTTCGATGCAGAAGCAGGGGTCAGTTTGTTACAAGTTACCTAAATTGTGCATCATTTTCACAGAGTTCAAGGGGAAGGTATGCATGTACCTTCCCCTTCTAAATTACCCTGCCAAAATAACCCCCAAACCCCATTCCAGCTCTGAACACTGCAAATGCTTTGGTTCACCATGAGTAAACATTTCTGCTAAACGTCATCGCACACCAACAGAGTCGGGGAAGTAATTTACACACATAAATCACTATTTTATGTGTGAAATCAGCTTTGAACATTAGCCCCAAAGCGTCTCACAGCATTTTGAAAACTTATTCTTCCACTATTTTTCCCATGTACTGTAAGAATGTGTAAACTAATTTTAGATATCTGGGATACCAGGTCAGGACATGCACCATCTCTGATGTCCAATGTGGATCGTCTTGTAAAATACTTTTGAGGACATACAGGTCTGCCTGTGTATTTGCTATTTTAAAATATTTTTTCACTCAACATGTAATCAAACTCTGGAATTTGTTACCGGAGGATGTAGTAAAGGCTGTTAGTGTAGCTGGGTTTAGAAAAGGTTTGGACAAGTTCCTGGAGGAAAGGTCCATAAGCCATTATTAAGAAGGGACCCAGGATATCAATGCTTGACCCAGTACAAACATTGTGGAACCTGTATCTTTTGGGGAAACTGCTAGGTGCATGTGACCTAGATTGGCCACTGTTGGAAACAGGATACTGGGCTTGATGGACCTTGCTCTGACCCAGTATGGCATATCTTATGTTCTAATGTTCTTTAAAAAAAACTACACGGGGAAAGATCACCTGCTCTTCTCCAGTTGTGTATGGGAGCAGCATTTTAAAGTCGCTACTTCTGACATCAGTACTCCTCATCACCCTACCCCCCCCCCACAACATCATTGATCACCCTTATATCATCCCTGATATTGTCTCTTCCTTCACACGCCACTGACAAGACTCCATCACTTCCGCAGTTATATCAAGACCCACTCTCCTGAAGAGTCAAAATTAGCTTCAAAATTCTCCCCTGTCATCAATGCTTCCCCTGTTGCTCCCCCAATATACAGACATCAAGATTCCACCTAATTTCCCAACATCAAGACCTCCTTGATGGGCCCCCCTCCAGCCTCCCCAATTCCATTACTAGCTCTTACCAGAGTTCTCTGGAGGCCTAGTGGGAACAGGAACGATCCACTGGTCACTCTTGCTCATTGAGGCTCTGGTCTCCTAGTGGTAATCTCATGGCATTTTCAACCAATTGGTAGCTTGATCCCTAGTGGTAGTACCATGAAATTACCATTAGAAGCAAGGGACCATTTTGAACTCAGAGCCATAATGAGTGGGGGCAAATGAAGATCTCTCCTGCTCCCCCTAGATCACCAGGAATTCTTGGTAAGAGCCTTAGGATGGGGTGAGGGGTTGGGAAGGTTCCCATCAGGCCTACTAAGGAGCTTGACATGGGGGATGGGGGGGTGAGTTAATATATGGTTGTGTGGTCAGGGGTATCGATGTTGTCAGAGGGTGATGGGTTTTGTCTTTGCTCCTGCCCCTTTAAGCTGTCAGTTGTGCTTGCCTCAAGGCAGATGTATATGCCAACATGGAAACTTGAAGGTCTAAACTTATTCCCCTTGTAAAATGGGAAGTACAGGCCCAATAGTCATTTGCGATGGTTATGTGCCTCTAAGGTGCCCTCGCCAATGAACTTTTACCACAGATATTAAATCCAGGGCCATATCCAGCTACCAGCATTGAGTATCTGGGGTCATCGCACAGCCACACATGACACAGAAGCTGACCGTGAAGTGGTGATATTCAGCCGCTGCCCGTTAGCTCTGGCTGTGAAAATTAGAAAGCCTTTGCTGTGCCCAGGGCCGGCCCGTCCATTGAGCAAGAATGTTTTTTGCACAGGGCCCCGCGTTTCAGGGGGCCCCGCGCAAAGAACATTCTGCTTTTTTTTTTAATTACATTTTTAAAAAAAACCTGTCTCTGGCTGCTGCCGCGTCCGTCGCAGCTGCGGCAGAAGGGCGGGTCCCGCGGGCCCCTTCTCCTCGTCGAGCCCTCTGCAAGGGCTTTCAGATTCGCGAAGGGAGAGTGCTCCCTCGCGTCTCTGTAAAGCCCGCAGGGGCTAATGGGAAATTTCCCATCTGCCCCTTTAGACGCGAGGGGCTGATGGGAAATTTCCCATTAGCCCCTGCGGGCTTTACAGAGACGCGAGGGAGCACTCTCCCTTCGCGAATCTGAAAGCCCTTGCAAAGGGCTCGACGAGGAGAGGGGGCCCCGCGGGACACGCCATTCTGCCGCTGCTGCGACGGACACGGCAGCGGCAGCAGCTAGAGCCAGGGTTTTTTTTTTTTTTTTAATTTGCCGGAAGGGAAGGGAAGGGAAGGGAAGGGGGGGGGGGCTGATGGAGGCTGTCTGGAAATGGGGTGATGGGGGGTTAGGACTGGAAATGTGCAAGGGGGTGGGTTAGGACTGGAAATGTGCAAGGGGGGGGGTTAGGACTGGAAATGTGCAGGGGGGGGGTTAGGACTGAAAATGTGCAAGGGGGGGAGTTAGGACTGAAAATGTGCAAGGGGGGGGGTTAGGACTGGAAATGTGCAAGGGGGGGTTAGGACTGGAAATGGGCTGGAGGGGGGGTAAGCAGTGGAAATGGGCTCGGGGGGGTAAATAATCCTAATGGGGTGGGGGTGATGGAGGCTGACTGGAAATGGGCTGGGGGGGGTTAGGACTGGTAATGGGCTGGGGGGGTTAAGACTGCTAATGGGCTGGGGCTGATGGAGGCTGACTGGAAATGGGGTGAGGGGGGTTAGGACTGGAAGTGGGCTGAGGGGGGGTTCGGACTGGTAATGGGCTAGGGGGGGGGGGTTAAGACTGCTAATGGGCTGGGGCTGATGGAGGCTGACTGGAAATGGGCTGGGGGGGGTTTAGGACTGGAAATGGGCTGGGGGGTTAAGACTGCTAATGGGCTGGGGCTGATGGAGGCTGTGTGGAAATGGGGGGATGGGGGGGTTAGGACTGGAAATGGGCTGGGGGTTAAGACTGGTAATGGGCTGGGGGTTGATGGAGGCTGACTGGAAATGGGGTGATGGGGGGTTAGGACTGGAAATGGGCTGGGGCGGTTAAGACTGGTAATGGGCTGTGGGCTGATGGGGGCTGTCTGGAAATAGGGTGATGGGGGTTAGTATTGCTAATGGGCTATGGGGGGGGGTTAGGACTGCTAATGGGCTATGGGGGCGCTAGGACAGGAAAAGGGCTGATGGGGAGGGGTTAGGACTTGAGGTGGGCTGATGTGGTTAGGACTAGTAATGGGCTGTGGGCTGATGGGGGGTGTTAGGACTGGCAATGGGCTATGGGGGGCTGACTGGAAATGGGCTGATGGGGTTAAGACTGGAAGTGGGCTGATGGGGGGTTAGGACTGGTAATGGGTTATAGGGGGGGCTTAAACTGAAAATGGGTTGATGGGGGGCTAGGACTGGTAATGGGTTGGGGGATTGCTATGACTGGAAATGGACTGAGTGGACGGGGAGGCTTGAACTGCAAATAGCTGATGGGGAGGGAGCTTGGAATGGAAATGGGCTGTGAGGGAAGGGAGCTAGAACTGAAAATGGGCTGATGGAGCAGCTAGGATAGGACTGGAAATGGGCTGTTGGGGGGAGCTAAGATTGGAAATGGGCTGTGGTGGGGGCTTGAATTGAAATGGACTCATGGAGGGGCTAGAACTGGAAGTAGGCTCGTGGGGGGGCTTGGACTGGAATTGGGCTGAGTGGAGGGGAGCTAGGATTTGACATGGGCTGATGGTGGGGCTAGGAAATGACTAGAAATGGGCTGATGGGGGGCTAGGATTGGAAATGAGCTGATGAAGGGACTCAGACTGAAAATGGATGGGGGAGCTAGGACTGGAAATGGGTTGATGGGGGGCTAGGACTGGAAATGGGCTGATGCAGGGACTAGAAGGGAATGGATGCTGGGTGAGACTGGAACTAGAAGGGAGTTGATGTTGGGGGAGGATTAGAATGGGATGGGGCTGGGAGAGTAAAATGGAGAGGGGCAAAATATTTTGTGTGGGAGGGATGAAAAATCTACAATTGGCCGGGTATTGGGAGAGTAAGCGGGGATTGAGGATGGAGGGGTAAAATTTGTGTGGATGAAATAAGAATGAGGAAAGAGCAAAAGGATAAAGATTAGTATGTTAAAGCAGATGTAGAGAGAGAGGATGGAAAGAAAACTAGAAGAGAGAAGAAAGGACAAATGGACAGCAGACGATGGAGAGTTAGCAGAAAACATTTAGAAACCAGAAGAAAGTGGCTGGAGCAATTGCAACTGAAAAAAAATGCACAAAAGGTAGAAATATATCTCTTTATTTTGAATTTATTAACTGGAATATGAAAGCTCTGGGAAATGTGCATCATTAACGTCTGCGCTTTGTTTGGTACAAGAGGAAATTGATTTATAGTTTTATTTCTACAGTGTTGTTGTACATTCCAAGTTTGGCTTTTGGGGTTCCCAGTTTAATTATTGCCTTCCTGTTTCTAAATTGTGATTCCTTGTTTGGTGATGGTCTATGTTCTGCATGTGTAACTGAGCTGAGGTATTCTGTTTATGTAATTCCTATTTGACGTTGCCACTTGTTCTCTTTCCCCAGTATTCTCTGAAATGTACTGGTTTAATATTTGCAGTGTTTCCTTTTGATAGGTAGGGTATGGTGCTTTGTGAGTCCTGGTAATGATGTCAGGATACGGCGGGTTTGCTATGGGTTCTAAATGGGCAGCGTTTGTAGTAGTTCCTAATGTGCCTGGCGGTTGGCACTGGATTATAGTAATGTAGAAATCTTTTAGTCTTTCTTTATCCATACACTCATTAAGAGACATGTTTACTAAAAGTTAGTGTATGGTAACATTATGCAAATATTTATGCAAATAAGGCCACTTATGCAAATGAGGCCCCGCACCGAGTCTCCGCACATGGCCCCGCACCCCCCTTGGGCCGCCCCTGGCTGTGCCTAACTTTTATCACTGAGGGATAACCAGGCAGGCACCCCCCCAACACCCCCCCCAATGCTAAGCGGTTAGCATCAAAGTGTATAGCGGCATTACTCTGGGATATTCAGCGACACTCACGGTTAGTGCTGCTGAATATCCTGCTTAGGGGCATTTACATGGTTTACAGCTCTAAAACATGTAAATGTCTCAATATCGGGCCCTACATGACTCGATTTTCAGCCTGCCCAAGCCACGCCCTTTCCATGCACAAACCACAACCCCTTGAAAGCTGAACGTACTGCAGTTTTCCACATGTAAAATTGATATTTGCACGTGCAGCTGATCTGCACATTTGAATGCCACTATTTATGTTTCTAAAATAAGCCCTTAATGGACAAGTATTTTTTCCCAAAATATACAGCTTAATTTCCAAGCACAGATGGTAGTACCAACAGCATCACTCTGCTTAGGGGACGTGAGGCAAGCTCTATCAGCCACCATTAACGCATTTCTGTTCACATTACATGCATTATGCTTGGAAGCCAGACTACGGTCCCCTGTTCCCTAGTTAGAATCTTCTATTAAGCTTGCCGAGCTCCAACCATAGGCACGTAAAAGCAATGAGAATCACTTCCAGCCACAGTTACCTGAATACCGGGCCTTCTTTTTCTCAGATTAGTCACTGGGATACCTATACCAATATGCTAAAGTAATAGAAAAGCATTAGTTTGTGCCTATATGTTACTCTATCCCCATGCATGTGTTGTATCCACAAGGAACTCTATTAAATACTGTATCCAGGAAAAGTCCAATCTAAACGTCACAGATTATTTTGGTCTCAGAACTCTAAGAATTATGTGAACCTTTGGTTTCAAACAAGGCAAACTGGCAAAAGACAAACTCCCTTTCTTGTTCCCAGCTCTGTACTGTTTCTAATCAGTCACTGTTCAGGTTAGAAAAAGAGGCAAAGCAATAGCTATAATATACAAATTATGTTCTCCACTGCAGTGTAATTAATGTTTGCACAGAAATGTTGCAACCATCCTGCCGGAGCAAAACTAGGACTTTACTTCAATGCTTTTTGTAACTTTTCTAACTTAAATTTAATATATGAAAAATCAAGCTACTAAGAGAAAACACTATTAAGTAAGTTGAACGCACACACACACTGCCACATTGGTGTGTTTCCTTCCCACCACTTGCAGTCTAGAGCATGTTTGTGTGCGGCATTCAATCGGGAGGTGGCAGCTGCTGTGTTATGGGGGAAGGGATGTATGAGGCGACTGTTTTTGTGCCAGTGAGGAGAGTGTAGGAGTGTGTCTATGGGGATGTGTGGGATTGTCTTGGAGAAAAGGGAGGTGGCTGGCAAAGTGGACGATAAGGAGATTAGATTAGGGATGTGTGTGGTAGGCGTCAGTGGGGGATATGTAGAGAGTGTGTGGGGGATATGTAGGTGTAAAGATGAAGTTGTTTAGAGATTAAGAGAAATATGGGTGAGGGTGTATATCAGAATGCATGCGTCCGTGTGTTTGAGGTACGGCATTTAGGCATTCTCTTCCCCCTCCATTCACTCTTTGTCCCCCAGCCAATCACTTTATTCAGGAGCCATGTCTGCTCATCCATCACTGTCACTAACGTCTTTGCCGTGCCCCAGCAGACTGAAAATTGTATGATTGTGCTTTCTCACTTTTTCTTAGTGCTGCTGGAATTTGTGGAGGGAGGGGGGAGTGGTGGTCTGTGGCACTAATTTTCTTGCTACCACCTCTCTTCATTTGCAGGTGGTGAGACCTGAAGTTCACACCACCCTACTTCTGTCGATTCCTGGCTTTATATATACACATTTCATTGGTGCATATATGAACAAAACTCTGCAGACGGATGGAAATGTCTGTTATGGTTATGTTATTTTAGTTGTTAGGTACCCAGGGTTCCTTTCATGGATTCTGTGTTTCTGCTGGGATCCTTGCATTGTGCTAAACATAAATTAATAAATACAATAAAACAGATTGTTCCCAATGGGCACTATCTAACAACTGGAAAATAAATGGTAGAACCACCATCCTGTTTTAGATTATTTTATTAAACTGAATCTTGTCTGACAATTGAAGAGCAGATCAATTAAGAAGTGATACAGAATGATGATTTGTAAAAGAGGGGAACCTGAAGGAGGTTAGAAGAGAGTATAATGGAGGTGATTCACTTCAGCCTTTGCGGGCGAGGTGCCGCATGTATGCGGTATGGCCAGCTCAATACTGACAAAAGATTAGACTCCGAGACAGCTTTCTGTCCAACCATTGCTCTCAAATCCCGCTGGAGGATAGAAATCTCGGGCCAGAGGGGCTGGGGTTTCTAGTCCCACAGGTGTTCCTTGTGGCCTTGGGCAACCCACTTAACCCTCTACTTGGCCAAGGAGACGCACGCTTGGGCATCTCTTCAGTCTGATGATTACGTGGCCTTCCACTTTAGTTCTTACTATTCCCTTTACTGGGCAACATGCGCCTCCGTTTGAACCTCTGCCTTCCCTTTCACCTGTTCTTTCTTTCTCTGCCAGTCCGTATTGTCTGAACACTGCCTTTTGCACTTTTCCCCCTCCATCATTCTCTTCATTCTCTCCCCCCTACTCCCATGACCAAAGCAGAGAATAGGAAGTAGAGTATATTAGAAACCAGAATGATAACGAGGAGGTGGTTTTCCTATTATTGCTTTACATGTGATAGCATCACTACATTGGGTACAAGGTGCCTAATTTTCAGCCAATGGTGGTTCTTCTTCTGCTATGGCTGTTTCCAGAGAGCGTTACAGAGAACACATTTGATGGTTTTGACACTTGTGCATTGTTCTCTGTTCTTGAAATATCTTAAAACAAAGTTCTTACCTCTGGTCGAAGATTTGGATGAAGCAGTACATAACCATTTGGATCAATTGCAAAATAATAGCCATTTGGGCAAAGCTGAAAGAAGAATACATTCTTAATCATGCACATAGCAAGTGTCATGAAAAGTGCATACAGCAAATAAATGTAGAAAATGTGCAGTTGGAGATATAACAAAGCAATCAGGTTACTCAGCATGTTGGTTGCTATATTGAACTGCATCAATCTCTAGGCAGCATGCCTTCGATCTATCACTTTTATTGCTATTTTATTCCACTAGTTGTTCCTTTTATTTATTTATTGATTACTACAAATTGATAACCCACATATCTGGTGCACAGCATAAAAATTTAAAATGTTAAAACCATAACAATATACAATTAGAATACCAACATTTAGAATAAGGCAAATCACAATTAAGCGGGAGGTCTATCACAGAAATGCAAAAATTGTTAGCATACCAGGTGCACAGATACTATATTCAACCCGGCATTTGTATAGCTGAAAGATGAGGGGTGGGGGTGGAAAGCATTTAGCACCACACCACTGGGCGTCTCCAATGGTGTTTCTTGCCCAATTTCTACCTGTCCTCATAGACCATATGGTAGATGAATGCTGAGACAGACTGCACAATCGGTGAGGACACTGTAGCCTTCCATGCCTCTGGCTATGAAGCCCCATATTACCTTCCATCCCCTCCATTCTCATAGCCCACTGTATTCCTGTTGGGATTCAAATCTCCTCTCTTTCTACTTCCCAGAAAATTATTGAAAAAAATACAAAAACTGCAGCTTGGTCAAGCCCCGCCCACCACATTAGCTTGAAGACGTCAGTTCCTGTGGGTCCATCATAAGCAGGTCCATCACCAAAGGAGTGTAGACCGAAGGGTTTGCCTCTTCATGTGCCCTTTTGTGGGACCTTATGAGCCCTGTGGGACCTGAAGGATTTTTCTTTCTTCTCAAGAACACACATGTGATCTGTGCTGCTTTAGTCTCTTTCGGATCGGTAAGTATTTTATTTCAATATGTTTCTTATTTTAGCATTGTTTTTAATATGTGATTTTAAGATCCTGGTGTACGGTAAGACTGCCCAGTACAGGAAGAGGTAGACATGTGCATTATAATAGTAGAGAAGTTTGGCATAGTTGGAGAGTCTTTTTTTGTTTGAGTTGCCTTAGTTCACCCTTTGCCTATGATTAAGCATAAAGTGAAGCTGAATGTTCATCTGATTAATGCTAAATATGCACTTCTTAATGACTTGATCATTCAGCAGGATTCAGCCATTTTCTTGACTGGAAGGAATAATTAACTTACTACTGTCAGGATTTGAAGAGATAAGTTAAAAAGTTAGAATGAAAATGGCAAAGATGTCACACAGAGGAATCAAGGGCACAGTTTATAATGCTACTAGTGGAGGAGGAGCCTAGTGGTTGGGGCAAGGTACTTCAGGCCGGAAGGTCGGGGGTTCAAATCCCACTAGAGGACAGCAACCTTGGGCTGGAAGGACTGGGGTTTCTAGTCCCACAGGTGCTCCTTGTGGTCTTGGGCAAGCCACTTAACCCTCCATAGCCCATGTTCCCTGTAAAATAGTTTTCTCCAAGTTATAATACCCTGTTCAATGTAATTTCAGTTTGTTCAATGTAAACCGCGCTGATGCAGAATAGCGCGGTATATAAGAGAATGTAAATAAATAAATAAATAAATAAATAAGCTGTAAGAAGCAACCACTCTCATAGAATTACTGTAGCAGCAATAAGCTCAGGGCAATATTCGAGATACAAGTTCCGCTGAGGCACGTAATCCAGCCTAGGAAAAGGATAATGCCACAAATCTGTGCTCTGCAGTCAGCTTAGCAAAAGGGTTAGAGAAGATTCAAGGCAGAAACCACAATATTATTTGTGAATCTTTAGAATAAATACAGAAAGGAATCTCTGGATATTGAGCTAGAAGCTTGCAGTTAGTGTCCCTAACGTGGGCTCCTTTGATGGCGATCATTATATTATTAGATTTATCAGCTGTCTTCAGCCAAATTGATCATGAGATCTTGTTACAATTGCAAGCTTGTGGAGTTGGGGGTACCACTTTCCAATGTTTTTCCTTGTTTATAAAAATGTTAACACCCCGTCTCTTAATGGCAAGTTAACATGCATTTTAGCATGCCCCCACGTTAGTTTTCCCAATTGCAAGTTGCTGTGCGTTAAAAGGCACATGATCCGGCTAATGGGCTTTAGTAAAATGGCCCCTAAATCAGTCAAATCAGTCAGACAGAAATGCTCTGGGTTAGATTCACTTTGGCTGTTTAAGTTCCACTTCATAAAGTTGAAGTGTTAGGCATAAACCCATATGGAGGGTAATTCTGTGAGAGGGTGTTTGGTGTCACAGGTGCTATTTTGTGAAGACAAGTAGGTACCTATTTGCGCTTACTTTACACATGGATTAAGGCAGTTTATAATTACAGGTGTATGTGTGAACTTCATCTGCTCTCTATCCAGACCATGCCTTCAGCTATATCTATTGGCAAAGTACATGCTTTCAACCAAAGCACAGACTTTTACGCAGGTTGGTACTTTATAAAATGTCATTTATGCATATGTAGCCATGTATGCATGGACGTGTAAACCGCCTTGGATAAAGGCAGTATAGAAAACCTGTTAAATAAATAAATAGACATAAAATTTCTGTCATCGAGTATGCGCATGAGAGTATGCCAAGGACCTGCACGTAGGTGTTCTCAGGGGGTGTGATTTCAGAGAAATGGAGGCACATTTGTGATGCACACAAGCATTTTATAACATACTGACACTGAAGAGCAGGTGTAAATTGGTGCATTCGCATTTATATTGTAGTGTCTTTGGGGGTCATTGTATTAACACGTGGAAAGCACTTACCGCATCATTTATGTTTTATTAAAATTTCCTATACTGCCTTTCAGTAGAAAATCAAAATGGTTTACATAAAGTAAAGTAAAAACAAAAAAAGATGGACGGGAACTCCACTCTCAAACAAGAAAAAGTAAAAGAACAAGAAGATCAGCAGACATCCCCAAGGGCCACCCTGGCTGTCAGCATGTGAGTCAGTCTTTAGACTTACTCTGGATTGATGTAGAGGGGCTCTTGATGATGGTCTAGACTAGAGGAAGGTCAATCCATAGACTAAAGGCCTTGAAGAAAACTGCTGACTGTCTGGTGGACTTGTATCTAGCCAAGATACTGAGAGAAGAAAGACAATTAGCTTGGCTGGAGAAGCTTGCCCAGGATGGGGAGTGCATGGTGAGGGATGTAAGTGCATGGGAACAGGACTATACCAAGCCAAAAATGTGCTCTGTGTGACTAACAAATCTGATGCCCCTTTCCACCCAGGCCACATCCAGTAGCTCACTCTTTTTGAGCTTCCTGGAAGCCCAGTGATGTCAGCACCTCTTCCTTACATGCGTCTTGTGTGGCTGCAACACTCACCCAGCCCTTGGCCTGCATGGGAATGCTGGTGTCAAGTGCTTTATGACTTTGTAATTGGATACAAAAGCGAATAGGGAGCCAGTACTGTTGCATCAAGGGGGAAGGAGCAATATGCTCAAATGTGTGGTGTGGGGAAACTAGCCAGATGGCTGTTTGTAGCTCATGCACAGGAAGACTTAAATAAACCACATTGCAATAACTGAGCCTTGAAATGATAAAATGAGGATCAGAGTTTTCTGAGCAGAAATGTCTAAGAAATGAACAGATGCAGGGCCAGAAAAGAACTTATCAGAAAGCTAGTAAGGTCATGAAAAAAAAGTTCTGTAGCACCACAAAATAAATGAGGGAGAGATAAGGGAATATAGTCAACAGTGGGTGAGATTACGGGGAAACCTAAGCTGCCAGTGAACCAGGTGGGGAAGTTTTCTGTATATTTCACTTAAGGTGATTAGACAAGCCAGGAAGCAATTTTAGACAGACAACTGTTCAACGGGGCCAAGCCAAGCCAGTGGAGATGAGTGTGTGTGATGAGGTACACCACAAACCAAAGCATGTACAATAGAGCATGAGGAACCAAAGGACATTGAAAAGGAGTGATCTGCAGTTCCTGGATTTTCTTGGCAGTGTAACTGGAAGTAGATTGCGGGCAAACTGGGATTAATAATGGTTAGTCCAATAGAATGGAGACCAAGAGAATAGATGCCAATCTGAGATGATAAATGGGATCAAAGAACATGCAGGTTCCATGAGGTTGATGTAGTCTTGAACAGGGAGAAAAGTAAGAATGGAATGAATGAGAACCCAAGTGCAAGAGAAGAACTGGCATCACAAGAGAAGGGAACACTATAAGTGGACTCGTAGTTTCAAGCACAGGTGGCTTGGGAGAGGATGTACATATGAATTCACTGCTCAGGTCTATGATTCTTTTCTAAAATATTGTACTAAGCTGATCAGAGGATGAGGGGTCTACATGAGAGAGGGAATATGGAGTTAGTAGGTAAAATACAACTGAAAAGAGCTGCTTGGAATGGTTAGAAGTGATGTTGATGAGTGTCATAAAAAAATTATTTTTGGGCCGCAGTGATCTTGGTATGATAGCAGGCACTCTTTAAAAATAGCCAAGGCCTCAGGAATGTTACATGTACACCGCTGCTTTGCTGCCTTCCTTTTTGAGTACAGAGAAGATAAGGGCCAGCATGAAACCATGGATATCAATGCTTCTGGTAAGGGGTAGAGGGCCTTAGGAGTGCCATGGTGTCCAACGCAGCACACGGAATATTGTTCATGGTAGCTGCTTGGTCTGATATTGAAAGGGACACAGAAAAAGCAGGAAATAAGGTGTCATGGGTATGGAATTCAGAAGCATATCCTGGCTAATCTTGTGTGTAAGGAAAAGAGGCTGTCACCCAAAGAATAGATGGTCTCATACCTGGGAAAATCAGAGAGAGAATGAAGGAAATAAGGAAGTCGCTGGTCCAATGTAGAGCAAGACTAGAAAAACAAGTGGGTGGGAAGGAAGAACAGTCATATTCTGTTAAGATGAGATCTGAGTTATGTCCTGCAACATGGATGGGAAAAGAAACATGCTGGCAGCCCGAAATCTGAAACAGAAGCAATAAGTTGATTTCATAGCCTGCAAAGAGTATAAAAATAGTAGCTGTTAAGGCAGAGACACGATAACCATGCCCACAGTGGCGTGAGAGAATGGCCCCTCCTTACTCCCCACCCACATGTTTTTCTAGTCTCTCTCTACACTGGACCGATCACTTCCTTATTTCTTTCATTCTCTCTGTGATTTTCCCAGGTATGAAACCATCTCAGGCTGAAGAGGGCACTGGACTTCAAATCTGAGCGCCTCCAGGTGGAGGAGCCAGCCACAGTTCTTCGGCCCCGATAGGCGTCGGGGAAGGGAGCAGGCAGGCAAGCTCCTTCCTGCTCCCCACCCCCAAGGACAATCAGGCCGAAGAGGACACTGGACTTTAAATTTAAAAATCAGAGTGCCTCCAGGACCCTTTGGCAGGGACCTGAGGTGGGCTGAAGTCAAGACCAAATGGTATATAACTCTCACTTGGCAAGGCAACGCGAAGCAGTAACTGAGAATATGAAGTGATTCCACACAGACACCCTAAAACTATCTCTGAACAAACCGCATGACCTGTTCAGTCTCGTCAAGAACTTAACTAAGGAACCAGCCCCCGAACATCCCAGTGAGATCCATCCTCAAGAATTTGCGGATTACCTGCAATCAAAACTATGCCAGACCAACATATCCCCAACACCCGCCATTGCAATCACATCAACAGATACAACACCCCTGACTATTTTCTCCACACCATCCAGTAAACACATTGAAAACACTATCGCTGATATCAACACTACCACTGCACAGATGGACCCCTGCCCTGTGTTCTGGATAAAAGAACTACGCTCCGACCTTAGCCCTTTCATAGCCAGGCTCAGGGACCAATCCTTCGCAACGGGTGTGTTCCCCCAATCACTCAAACGCACATCAATCAGACCTCTGCTAAAAAACAGCAAGCTTAACCCCCAGAAGGTGGAATCATATAGACCAATATCAAGCATACCACTCCTGGCCAAAATAATGGAAAAAGAAGCTCAGAGGCAAATTCAAGAACACATCAAAACAGCTTCGCCACTAGACCCCTTCCAACACAGTTTTAGAGAGTCTCACGGTGTTGAAACGCTCCTCGCCACCCTTCTCAATAATATAACTGTTGGAATTGATAACATCCGTCAAGGGTTAGTCCTCATTTTCTTAGACATAGGAGCTGCTTTCGATTCAGTAAGCCACGATCTGCTCTTGGGGCATCTCAAGGAGAAGGGTATCTGTGGGAAAGCGCTAGATTGGTGCAAATCATCCAAATCTTTCGGATAGATGGCAGAGCGTACGATCGTGGAGTTTAATATCGGAACCATTCCACCAAAAGCAAGGTGTTCCACAAGGATCCTCCCTCTCCGCTTTATTATTCAACATATACATGCAGCCCATCTGTAACCTCATCAGGTCTTACGGTGTTAACTGTTTGATATATGCAGATGATGTACTACTGTACATGCCCTTCTCGACAGAGAACCTGGACCTTTCCCCACTGACTGACTGCTTCAATGCAATATCCATCTGGCTCCAATCTCAGAATTCAGCACAAGAAAAGAGAGGTACTGTTCATCACGAGGAATCAGAACTTCATCACACCGCCCTACCTAAAGGTCAAGGAAGCGGAACTACAGACTAAACCTATGATCCGGTACCTCGGGGTCACCTTAGACCAGCGCCTGGACATGAAGGTGCACATAAGCAATGTAGTGAGAGTGGTATACCATAAGATCTGTGCACTCAGACACCTACGCTTCCTGCTGGAACCTGATGACTTCCGGACAATCTTTCAAGCGTTGATCATACCACACTTTGATTACGCCAATTCAATCCTACATGGACTTCCTCAGGCCACCTTGAACCCACTACAGCTCGCGATGAATACTGCAGCTAGAGTGCTACTTGGAGCATCCAAGAAAGACCACATCACACCTATCCTGAAACATCTCCACTGGCTTCCAATACAGGCAGAACAACATTCAAAATCTTGCTACTTACTTTCAAAGCCATCAATGGGCTCTCCTCTGCATCCCTAGCAGAACTTATCCAGATCACTCCCCCAAACAGATCCAGAAGATCGGTAACTGTAAACACACTGGTAGTACCAAAAGCAATAACGCAATGCACCCAGGCTACTGCAAACAGAGCTTTCAATCTCTGCGCACCCAGATGCTGGAACACCCTACCACCAAGCATCCGTGCAATCCCTGACCTAGCTCAGTTTAGGAAGACATTGAAGCACTACTTTTTCCTCATGTACTTCCCGTTAGTCAGCGATACAATAGCCCAATCCACGATCTAGACTGGCCTTACTGCTGTATTCTTCCTACAAGATAACCATGAATACGACTAGCGAGATAAGATTTCCCATGATGCCTCAATGTAGAGTTACCCCAAGTTATCCAAGTTTTATTACCTGTTCCTTGTAAGCACTGATCAGTCAATGTAATGTGCAAGTTTTGTGTTTCATGTGAACCACACTGATGTTGAATAGCTCGGTATATAAGAAAATGTAAATAAATAAATAATAATCTCATTTTTTGTTTTTTTGAAACCACAACATTTCTACAATGACCTGCATGCTATAAGTCTTCGCTTCTCTACTAACTTGTAACTACTTTCTGCCACAATTATTTCTACCCTATCACAATGCAATGTATCATATGCTGTGTTAATTTTTCAAATCTATTTATGAGTATTGTAGCTACATGCTCGTAGAGTATACAGCTCTCTAATTGTAACTCTTATAGAATGTATCTGATATTTTGACTGCTATCTGTTGGATCACCACCTGTCCTTGAATACTAATCTTTAGACGCAATAAGGTTTATCAGGTTTTCCATGCTGGCAGTGCTGTTAATTCAGGTATCACTCTCACTACAGCTCACCAACTAGACTAGAGTAGCATTTGGTAGTGCACCACACCTAGTTGCCACACTTGCAAGCCATTAGTCACACTTTCCTCGCAAGTGCTGTTCACCCCTCCCTATCACAATGCCAGACCTGATTCCTTTCATGTTGTTTCTATATTGCCTGGCCCAATCCATCATATATGCTGGAACCTTTTCGCATCAACAAGGCCTGATTTCCACCAGACATGGCTATGGCTAGAGAGGGCAGGAAGATATATTCTCCACTTCAAGACCATCACGCTTGACAAGACACCAACATCTCATTCATATTGTATACCAGCCCCCAGCAAAGAGCCTCAGATGGAAGCCTCCAGAGGAAAAATAACTAACCTGTATGCTCATTAATGCATGATCTATTCGGAACAAATGGCTAATTATATCAGTGACTATGTTGAAAGTCATAAATTAGACATGCTCTTTGTTACAGAATCATGGCTCACAGACACTGACAGTACTCACAAATCACCTAAGCTCCCTAATTATGACCTCTTTAATTGCCCAAGAACTAGCAAGAGAGGTGGAGGCATCTTTATCATGGTCAGATCTGATCTTCAATTCCAATGCCTCACCCTTATACAACTAACAGCCTGGACACAATCATGATCACAAATAAGCACCTAGCAACAGCTCTATGCTATTGAGCCCCATCCACATGTGCAGACCACCTCTCCATAGTCCTTGATCTAGCATGCAACTAATCAACAAAGGGTAGACCACTTTAGCTGCTGGGCGATTTCAACCTCTCTGCACTATCAAAGAACTCCACGGCCTTTCTTGATGCAATGTCTTCACTAAGCTATGAGCAACAAATACACGCCCCTACCCACACTAAGGGAAACACATTGGACCTTGTCTTCGCACCCTCTTCCACATTTGGAACCAGCAACCCTGACAAACCACAAGTCATACCAGTATCTTGGTCAGACCACAAGGCCATTTTCTCCCACATTCCATCATTCACAATTGACCCCGGTACCTCTTACGCTACTACACCACTACAAGATCATTGCTTTAGACCGTTCAATAAAGAGGCATTTTTTGAAGAAACCCTACCCAACCTTGACTGACACCTTTGAGCTAGTTGAACTTATACACACTTGGAATTCCACCTTAAGCAAAGCTTCACTCCTACCACATCCTATGGGAAGGACGGACGAGATAGAAAGATAACAGAAAAATACCACATGGCCTGTTTCTAATAAAAGGATTCATACAGCCATTTGGTTCACAGCAGACCTACGTAAGTCCCTGCTACACCTCAGGAAACTTGAGTGGAAATGATGCCACTCTAGATTCCCCCAAGATGTGTCATGTACATGAGTACCCTGCAAGAACACCACAATGCAATTAACCAGAGAAGAAAGGAATACCACACCAACATCCTTATGAACTCCCTTAACAAACCCCACAAGCTTTTTTGAATTTTAGTCCCTCAAAAGGATACAACAAAGCAACATACCAAAGGCACACCCCACCCATAGGACTTCACTAATCACTTTCATAATAAAACCAATGGGATCCTGTCACAGACATTCCTCATAGTGAAAGCACCAACATCCCTGTGCTAAACTCCTTCCACCCACACTTAGCTGAGCAAATCGAGGACATAAGGGAACTCAATTCCACCACCTCACCGGCTGATCCATGCCCCTCTCACTGGATCAAGTCAGCTTGCTCTGAAGTATTCATATCTCGAAAATCGTACACCTCTCCTTCTCCAAAGGTCTGTTACCAACACCACTAAAAACTGCCACCATCAGACCCCTACTAAAGAATCCCAAGATGGACCTACATGACAAACTCCTATAGGCCCATATCTAACCTTCAATTCCTGGCTAAGATAACAGAGAAGATAGTCCAGTAGCAGATTCAAGACCACATTGATGCCTACGCCCCTTCGGACCAGCAACAACATGGATTCCATCAATACTGTGTAAAAACCCTGCTTGCCTCCCTTATAGAAATTTAGTCATGAATAAAACAGGGATTCATTCTAATCTTCCTAGATATTGCATCGGCCTTCGACAGTGTCACAGCCTCCTACTTACTCAATTACAACTGAAAGGCATACAGAACTTAGCCTTAGAATGGTGTAAATCATATTTAGCAGACCACCAACAATTGGTATGCATAGGTGCTCAAACATCATCCGAGTACCAGCAAACCCAAGGAGTACCGCAGGGTTCTTCCTTGTCTGCCTTGCTTTTCAATATATACATCCAACCAATTTGCACAATAATCCAATCCTAGGGCATACTTTACCACATCTATGTTGACAATGTACTGCTCTACACCCCATTCTCCGCAGACAGTCCCGATTACACCAGAATTACAGACTGCTTTAATGCTGTCTCGGACTGGCTGGGAACTCACAATCTGAGAGTGAACTGTAAGAAGGAGGTTTTATTCAGCACAAAGGATCCAACCTTCATACCACCCTCTGCCTTACAGGTAAAAGATGCAGAACTGAAGAATAAACAAGAGGTGTGATATCTAGGTATCAGTTTGGACCAGCACCTGAGTATGAAATCACAAACAATATCACTAAGGCAGTATACCTCAAAATACAGACCCTCCGTCACCTATGACCCTTGCTGGAAGCCATCGACTTCCGCACTGTATTCTGGGTTCTTATCACCCCTCTCTTCAACTACACAAACATTATTCCATACGGCCTACCTGACTATGCACTCCATCCCCTACAAATGGCCATGAATACTGCAGCACGAACCCTATACAGAGCTGCCAGATATGAGCATGTGACACCTATCCTAAAGCAAGTTCATTGGCTCCCTATAGCTAGTCACCTCAAGTAAAAAGCCCTCCTAATTACGTTTAAAATCCTGCATCGCCTCTCTGCAATCTCCCTGGAAGAACTCATACACTGGACACCAGACAATAGAGTTAGGAGGAGAAGCATGTCAAACACATTCACCATCCCTGCATCAGCAAGAAAAAGCTCCAAAACTGCCAGAAACCGAGCCTTCACCCTATAAGCGCCATCGCTGCGGAACTCCCTCCCTGCCCCGATCTGTGTTATCTCCGACCTGTTTACCTTCAGGAAAGCAATAAAGGCACATCTCTTCCAACTATACTATGAACATGTACCTTAGCCAGTGGTGAACCCACCTCCTTGCTGTAGCCCAGACACACCTACACATCATAGTCCTCCAATCATCTTGTGAATAGTTCGTCCAGGTTCTACCCAAGTTGACTCCCTGTTGTAATATTAAAGATTAATGTTCACTGTAATATAAAAGACTACTGTTCTCCATGATTTCTGTTAAGTTCTGTTACTTGTTCTATGGAAATCTGTTCTATATAACGAATGGATACTTGATCTCCAGGAACAAGCAGGAATGAGTCTTCACATATGGGTATCGTCGGTACCGACGGAGCCTGCGTGGGAACGCTCCCCAGCGTCCAGAAAGAAAGCCTTTTGGGAGCATCCCACAGCGCCTGCGCACTGCCTTCCCGCCTTTCCTAACTGCCTCTCTCCAGTTCTTCTTTTCCGCGGAGCCAGCAGGTCGTGTTTCCTGTCACCGCTGAAGAATTTCTTATTTTCTTTTATTTTTCTTTAGTCGCGTGTCTGCCTTCTCGATTCCGCACCGGTACCACCGGTCCTTTTTCTTTCTTTAAAAAAAAAAAACAAAAAAAACCTTCTATTCTTTTCAGTGCATTTTTCTTCTGGGGCCTTAGGCCTACAGATATATTTTTCCCTCATGGAAAAACCCGCCTCCGGGTTTAAAAAATGCAGCAGCACTATTTCTGTCACTGACACCCATGACTGGTGTCTAAAATGTTTAGGTCCTGACCACTCCATTGCGGATTTTGAGTCCTGTTCCATGATGTCTAAAAGAGGGTTACAGAATCGGGCAGCTAAGCTCAGTACCCTGTTTCCCTCCGATGCAGCTTCCGTGGCATCGACGTCTTCAAGGGCTTCTTCTTCATCCCATGGATCTCAGGTAACCAAACTTAAATCTGGCCGGTCCTCAAAGAGTTCATCTCCCTCTAAGTATCGAGATGCCCCCGGGCTTACTCTTGAGGATACCACACCAACAAAATTACCCCGGCGGGAGGCTCCGGCTTCCAAAGCACTACCTATGGGGTCACAGGTTGACATCGATGGCTCGGCCTCGACCGATCACCTGTTACAATGTTCTGGGGTACCGGCAGTTTCCACCGGTACCGATATCCAGACATTGGTGGCGTCAATGGATCAGAATATTCTGACCATGCAGCGTGCCATCACGGCATTCATTCAAGCTGCAACTCCTACAGTACCGCAACAAACCCCGTTGTCGGTACCTGTACCGATTCCGGTACCGGACCCGATATCGGTCCCGATACCAGTACCGCTTGCATCGACATCAGCATCGACCGCAGCGGTACGCTATCCAGTGATGCCCATCAGTACCGGGCCGGTACCGATTACTCCCGATGTTGATACCTCCCGGTACCCGTATCGGGCTCTACGAGAGCATCCAGATAGTCGATACTTCGATTCCTCTGAAGACTCTGATTCTTCAGAGGCCTCAATTGAAGCATCGGGCATCCTTCCTCAGGAACCCTCTTCTCCAAAAAGGAGAATGTCTCCTCCTGAAGACTTGTCTTTTCAGGACTTCCTTAGGGAGGTGGCCAAAGGCCTGTCCATCTCAGTGACCTCTGAGACTGAACCTAGAGCCAAAAAATTGGATATCCTACAATATCCTAAGGCTCCTAAAGAGGCAGCTACCTTACCAATAACATGAGATTCTTTTTGAACACATGTTGGGCATATGGGAGACTCCTCTTTCCACCTCCCCTCATTCCAGAAGGTTGGACACCATGTATCGTGTTCCTCCTTGTCCTGGGTTTCATAAGACTCAGCTTCCTCACCACTCTATTGTGGTAGAGTCTGCTATGAAAAAGATCAAGAGTACAAAAAGGCACTCCTCTGCTCCTCCAGGAAGAGAATGCAGAACTCTAGATGCCTTTGGCAGGAAAATCTTCCAGGCCAGTATGCTTGTAGCCAGAATCAACTCCTATAGTCTCTATATGGGGATGTTTCTGAAAGAAGTTACAGATCATCTGCAAACCGTATCTCCTTTTATGTCAGAAGATAAGAGAGAAGAATACATCACCTGGCTTAAACATGCACAGGATGTATCCAAGTTTTCCAACCGTGCAGCCTTTGACTCTTTTGAGGGGGCCAGTAGAGCCTCGGCTATTGCCATAGGTGCACGCGGAGTTGCTTGGTTGCAAGCCTCTGATTTGGAATCCTGGGTACAGGATGGTCTAGGTAACTTTCCCTGTACAGGTGAAAACCTGTTTGGCAAAGATTGGCAGGCAAAGGCCAACCAAATGGATGCTGAAAACTCTGCTTTAGATAGACTTTCAAAGTCTACTACTGCTCCTTTTAAAAAGAGGTTGTTCAAAAAGGGATCTTTCCCAAAGAAAGGGAAATTTTCTTCTTATGGTCAGGCCTCTTCTCAAGGTCGTTTTGCTACAAAGAAACAGCAACAACCAAAACAGGCCAAAACCCAGGCTGCGAGGACTGCTACGGCCCAACAGCCTCAGCCTCCTCAGGGCCTTTGACTTTCTACTAGAGAACTTAGCCTTTCTGGCTCTAGAACATCCAGAGCCTCTCACCATCCCAGGAAGGTTAGCTCACTTTGCTCCCAGATGGGAACAAATCACAGCAGAGCAGTGGACCCTCTCCATCATAAAGGAAGGGTACAAATTTCATTTCTTAAACCTTCCTCCTCACACCATGGTGAAACAGTTCAATTCTCCAACATCTCTCCTCAACCTTCTAGGTCAAGAGATTTCTACTCTTCTTGCCCAAGGGGCAATAGAAGAAGTACCCCTTCTTCAACAGGGCTCAGGGTTCTACTCCCCCTATTTCCTCATTCCAAAGAAAACGGGGGGCTACAGACCCATATTAGATCTCAGAGAATTGAACAAGTTTCTATGCAAGGAGAAATTCAAGATGACTTCTCTCGGAACTCTCCTTCCATACCTCCAAAGTCAGGACTGGCTTTGTTCTCTAGATCTCAAGGATGCGTACACCCATGTTCTCATCCATCCAACACACAGAAGATTCCTTCGGTTCCTTTACCAGGGAAAGCACTACCAATACAAAGTGCTTCCTTTCGGTCTGGCCTCTGCTCCAAGAGTGTTCACAAAATGCATGGCAGTAGTAGCTGCATTCCTGCGCACTCAAGGGATATTCGTATTCCCATATCTGGACGACTGGCTCATCCGAGCTCCAACCCAGTCAGAGGCCCAGACTTCCCTGGCCTGCACAAGGCGTGTTCTTCAGTATCTGGGACTGGTAATCAACATTCCAAAATCCCATCTCACCCCTACTCAGTCTCTAGAGTTCATAGGGGCCTTACTGGATACCACAACTGCAAGTACCTATCTTCCCCAGGCCCGTTGCCTACGCTTGGTGCAGTTAGCCTCCCAGATTCAGTTAAAATCCCATTTAACTGCTCGAGAGATGTTGCAACTCTTAGGCCACATGGCATCCACGGTGCATGTGGTTCCCTATGCTCGCCTTCACATGAGAGCAGCTCAGTGGACCCTTTCCTCCCAATGGACCCAGGCATCAGGTTGCCTGTCAGACAAAATAGCAACCTCCAGTCGCCTTTTTTGGTCCCTCCACTGGTGGAAGTCCACTCAGAATCTGTTGCTGGGGTCCCCCTTTCAACAGGTGTTACCCCAAGCCATCCTTACAACAGATGCCTCTCCAAGGGGTTGGGGAGCTCATCTACAAGATCTCTCAACCCAGGGCATCTGGTCTCCACAGGAGACATCTCTTCATATCAACCTCTTAGAGCTCAGAGCAATCTTTCTGGCTCTCAGAGTCTTCCACACCCTGCTCAGCTACAAGACAGTCCTCATCCACACGGACAACCAGGTAGCCATGTTCTACGTGAACAAGCAGGGAGGGACTGGCTCTCTGTCACTTTGCAATGAAGCTCTGAGATTGTGGGCCTTCGCCAGAGAGCATCAAATCCATCTCATGGCAGTGTATCTTCCAGGGGTTCAAAACTCTTGGGCAGACAGACTCAGTCGAGTTCTGCTTCCGCACGAATGGTCCCTCCATGGGGACCAGATAGCCAGAATATTTCAGATTTGGGGTACCCCAGACATAGACCTGTTTGCAAGTCCGTGGAATGCCAAACTTCCCCGGTTCTGTTCCAGGATTCCATGTCAGGGAGTTCAGGCCAGGGATGCCTTCCTCCTTCATTGGGGGCAAGACTTCCTCTATGCCTTTCCACCTATTCCCCTAATCCCCAAGACTCTGTTCAAGCTTCAGAGAGACAAGGGGACTATGATCCTCATAGCACCACTTTGGCCACGCCAAGTGTGGTACCCTCTACTTCTGCATCTCTCTCAAGCTCCCTCCCTAGACCTGGTGTCTGCTCCAGATCTCCTCTCCCAGGAGGAGGGAACCTTGTGGCACCCAAATCCTCAGTCTCTTCATCTCAGGGCCTGGTTGCTGAAGACCTAGACCTTCAAGATTTTCAACTTTCTCAGCAAGTGAAGGATATCCTTCATGCTTCCAGAAAGCCTTCCACCAGACATTCATATGCTTTTAAATGGAAAAGGTTTTCCATTTGGTGTGCAGAGAAGGGTCTCAACCCTCTTGCAATACCTTTGCATTCTTTACTAGACTATTTGCTGCATTTATCCCATGCAGGCCTTAAAACAAATTCAATCAGAGTCCATTTGAGTGCTATTGCAGCATCCCTTAAGCCTCTCAATGGACAACCTATTTCCTCTCATCCTCTTATAGCAAGATTCATGAGAGGCCTTCTTTTGACTAAACCTCCCATTAGACCACCTCCAGTGGCCTGGGACTTGAATCTGATTCTTGGCCAGCTTATGAAGCCACCCTTTGAACCCTTAGCCACTACCTCCTTAAAATTCCTTTCCTGGAAGGTTATTTTTCTCATTGCAGTCACCTCAGCTCGCCGTATCAGTGAGTTGCAAGCTTTAGTGGCTAATCCTCCTTATACAAGGTTCCATCATGACAAGGTAGTCCTCAGAACTAATCCACACTTTATGCCTAAAGTGGTCTCACCTTTTCATCTGAACCAGGAGGTGGTGTTTTTACCTGTCTTTTTTCCAGGACCTCATGCATCAAGTGCAGAGAGGAATCTTCATACTCTGGATTGTAAAAGAGCACTTGCTTTCTACTTACACAGGACACAGCAACATAGAAAGTCCTCTCAACTTTTTGTTGCTTTTGATCCTTCTCATTTAGGACTTCCAGTCTCTAAGAGAACTCTGTCCAATTGGATTGCTCAGTGTATTTCCTTCGCCTACCAAAGTAAGAACCTTTCTCTGGAGGGCCATGGCAACCTCTATGGCTCATCTAAACTCTGTGTCCATCGACCAAATCTGTCGAGCGGCCACCTGGGCATCGGTTCATACCTTCACAGCCCATTACTGCTTGGACAAGGACTCCCGCCGGGATGCCTTGTTTGGTCAGGATGTTCTCAAACACCTGTTCCATACCTAATCAACTCCTACCCTCCATCCCTGAACTGGATTCCTGAGATTCATGGGTAGAGGTAGAGCCCTTCCCAGGGACTCACAATCTGGGTGATCTCCCAGGCATCTCTAGCTGGGGAGTCCCCATATGTGAAAACTCATTCCTGCTTGTTCCTGGAGATAGCACAGTTACTTACCTGTAACAGGTGATCTCTGGGAACAGCAGGAATAAGTCTTCACAACCCACCCACCTCCCCTAGGAGTTGTATCTCTCTATCTATCTTTCCTTTCCTGTCTCTCTCTCTTTGTCTCAGCTTTAAAACTCGAACTGGAGAGAGGCAGTTAGGAAAGGCGGGAAGGCAGCGCGCAGGCGCTGTGGGATGCTCCCAAAGGCTTTCTTTCTGGACGCTGGGGAGCGTTCCCACGCAGGCTCCGTCGGTACCGACGATACCCATATGTGAAGACTTATTCCTGCTGTTCCCAGAGATCACCTGTTACAGGTAAGTAACTGTGCTTTCTCTGTAAACTGCGCCAATTTAAAATAGTGCAGTATATAAAAGCAAATAAAATAAAATAAATGTGGAGAACAGGCATGCAATAGTCTCATGCAGTAACTTTCACTAAGAAGGATGTGCGTGCCCTCTGACTACACTTACCCCACTGGCATGATACAAGCTAACTGTACTATATATACTGTTATGGAGTGGGAAACAGGCATGAGATTGGCTGAAGGAAGGAATAAATCCATTCTTATGAGTTTACGATGGTTTGTGGTCATCTTTTAGTTTAATTTATTTATAATTTGATATACCTCCATATCAAGAAGGCAGTTTACAATTTAAAAAATAACATCGTGAAGGAAAATGAAAGGAACTCCATTAGTATAGAAAAGAGCAGTCACATCGCAGAGAGGGGAGAGTAGGAGAAAATTGAAGGGAGACAGGCCAGCATGCTATTATAATGTGAGCAAAGCATTCTGGATGCTTTAAATCTAAGGTAGGAAGATTCTAAGTGAAGGTCAGGGGGGAAGCAGAGCTTTGGAACCTGCCATTCTTTACAATTAGCACATGGTAACGTGCCACTAGGAGGCGGTAAGAGCATGCACTCTGTATGTAAGTACACATACCCCACTCACGGTAAAGGTTCTCTCTATGGGAACATGCAGGGAATGACCCTCAGCAGTTACCTCACAGACTGAACATATCCTGCAGTAAGTACCACACTTTGGTAAAAGGACCCTTTGTCCTAATGTGCCACCAAATGTTTCCTACAGCAATATCAAACCTCAATAGGATAAATGGAAAGGGCCCAATATTGAAAGGATTTATGATCCTGAGGGTTATGCCCCTAAATTTGCCTCTTTGAAAATTGACTAGTGTTAAGTGCCTAAATATTTCATTAAAATTTCACTAAACTCCTAGATTTAGGAGCATAAAAAAATGGGTGGCACCTCCGCTCCTTGTTACTGGAGGCCTCAGTCTAAGGCATAAATTTTAAGCTCCCAAAATAGGATGACTTTTCAGCTGAAATACAGCACAAATTTAGGAACTCAGCTTTTTTTATATATTGATACCAGTAAGAACATGAGAAGGGAAATACGAGACGTGCAGCTTACTGTGAAATGCGGTGTCAGTCTCTTGATATCTTCCAGCGACACGTCCACTCCCATCACCCCAAGAATGAGCAGGTTCTGTTGGAACATTCACAACCAGAATGAATAACGATGGTTCTATTGGCAGACTGGATAAGCAGATGTAAGACAACAGGAAAAAGAAGTCTAATCTCTAAAGTTCATTTATGCTATTGCTAGTTTAAATGTGAATAAAACACATTAATGGTTAATTGCACAATAACTTGGGCTTCTGATTCCAAATGTTTATAAATTCCAGGGTCTATATTCAAAAGATTTGTCCAAATAACTTTAGGAGTTACCTGGACAAATCCTTGACTTCCTCATCCTCAGCAGTAAAATTTTGTGTCACCAACTTCCTGGCTACACAATTTAATTAGATGAAGCAGAGGTGTTTCGGGAATGTGATTAGAATTTAGCCAATCATCACTGAATATAATCTTAAATGTCTGGTGATAGTGAAGGCTTGGCTGAAAGTTATGCAGATACGTTTATCCTATTGTTAGAAATAGAAATATGACAACAGAAAAAGACCACATGGCCTATCTAGTCTGTCCTTCCATATCAACAACTACAACAGTCCCCTTTTTACCTTTAGAGATCCTCTGTGTTTGTCCCATGCTTTTTTGAATTCAGTTACTGTCCTCATCTCTACCACCTCCACTGGGAGACTATTCCACGGATCCACTACTCTTTACGTAAAGAAATATTTCCGCATATCACTCCTGAATCTATCTCCCTTCACCCTCATCCCATGTCCCCTCGTAGCAGAACTTGCTTTCAATTGAAAGAGGCTCTCCCCCTGAACATTTATGCCATGGAGGTATTTAAACATCTCAATCATATCACCTCTATCCCGCCTTTCCTCTAAGGTGTACATATTAAGATCCTTAAGTCTGTCCTCATATGCTTTATAATGAAGACCACTAATCATTTTAGTAGCCACCCTCTGCACCGACTCCATCCTGTTCACATCCTTTTGTAGGTGCGGTCTCCAGAATTGCATGGTATACTCCAAATGAGGTCACACCAAAGACTTATACAGAGGCATTATCACCTCCTTTTTTCTGCTAGCCATTCTTCTCCGTATGCACCCAAGCATCCTTCTAGCTTTTGCTGTCACCTTTTCTACCTGTTTAGCTACTTTAAGATCATCAGACACAACCACGCCTATGTCCTGCTCTTCTTTAGTGGACAAAAGTACTTCACCCCCTATACTATAGTAAGTGCTGTCAAGTTGATGTTGATTTTGGATGACCCCGTGGAGCGCTGTTAATGTTACCCCCTTGTGTTTTTTGGCAAGGTATGACAAGAGGTTGAATGCCAGGGCTTTTTTTTCACACAGTAAGCCTACAACATTCCAAAGTTGTCTCCCAGGCCCAACTCTGCTTAGCTTCTGAGATCCGATACGGTAAGATCGGGCACACTCAAGATAGCATGACCGTAGTCCTGATAACTTTTCCAATGGCCAAAATACATAATCTGGCCTCCAGTTTTCAATTTGAACAAGTAAATCATCATCCAGGCAAGGGGAGATTTGATAAAGGTGTATAAAGCAACAAGTGGAGTGGAACAGGTAAACAGATGGGTTGTTTACTCCTTCAAAAAATAGTAAGACCAGGAGACACATAATGAAGCTACAGTGTAGCACATCGAAGACAAATTAGAGAAAATATTTTTTCACACAACATGTAATCAAACTCTGGAGTTCATTACCAGAGGATGTAGTAAAAGCTGTTAGTGTAGCTGAATTTAAAAGAGCTTTGGACAAGTTTCTGGAGGAAAAGTCCATAAACCATTAGTAAAGAGGATTGGGGAAATCCACTGCTTACCAAGCAGCAATGAATATGTGGGAACCTGACTGGTACTCATGACCTGGATTGGCCACTGTTGGAAACAGGATACTGGACTTGATGGATGCTTGGTCTGACCCAGTATGGTATACGCTATGTTCTTATGTTCTCTCCACATTTAAAATATAAAAAGCTGCCCCAGTACATAGAAGCCCTTTTCCCTCCCTCCTTCCTATACAAGGAAGAATGTTCCTGTGCTGTAAAAATCCCTTTTTCCTTGTTTCCTCCCCCCTTTACAAGATCAAGAATTGCCCCCGAATGTCAATGAGCCTCTTCTCTCACACCTTCTCTCAAGAGTGGAAGCATCAGGACTGGAGCTGTCTCCAAAATAGCACCATGAGAGCAGGGAAATCCTCTCCCAATCCAGTCAAAAAGGGCATTACAAGCATCTAGAAAGGGAGCAGAGACCCTCTAACACTGTTTCAAGCTGTGTCTGACAGGGCTTTCAGTTGTGTTTTCTTGGTCTTGACTAGATCTAGGTAGGGAATGTTCATTGGGCTTGTAGAATGCTGCATAAAACTTATATAAATCACAATAATGATAATAAGAAGAGGGTAATGTCTGAACCCATAGGTGTGCAGTCATGAGCATGCATTCAGTTAATTTGGGTGCCTAAAACTGTGAAGTGCAGACAAATCACTGGTATGCACACATTTTTGCAATGAAATCAATAAGCCTATAAATAATTTGCATGCTTAGAAAAGCTCTAGAATGCACGGACGTGAGCACAGGGAAACAGACATGGAAAAGTATCTGAAAATCAGGAGAATGTGTTTCAAGCAAGCAGAAACTGAACATTTTTGTGGCCGTGCACATCACTATCTGAAGGGTCTCAAGATTTTGCACTCACTTTATCCTTGTATTATTAGCACACTACAAGTCTTGAAGGACTAGAAAGGGGGACTGTTACTTCTGGAGAGAAATCTGCAACTGTGAGTATATACTTCTGGTAATTTTCTAAAAAGAATTCTTTGTATTAAAGCTACTTAATCTGTGAACCCATTGTTTTTTGTTGGATCAGTTAGGGCCTAGTAGCAGCAATTAAAGTTTGAATTTAAAACACAGAGGAGAGCTTTCTGGTTACATTTCATACCCAGCAGAGAGCTTGTAGTTTAAATTTAATAGTCACTCAGGGCCAAGTAACAGCAAAGTACTTTTAGTTTAAATTTAACACACAGAAGAGAGCTTTCTGGTTAAATTTAGTACCCAGCAGAGAGCTTGTAGTTTAAATTTCATAAGAAGTTAGAGCCTAGCAGCAGCTAAGAGCTATAATTTAAATCAAATCAGAATTTAGCTTACCTCAGCAGCACAAGACAGGGTACTGTGTAGCAGCCCTCTTTTAATAAGTGTTATTTCCCTCCCTCCCCTGGGATAATCATAGCTTTATAGGTACTTACACATCTTAAAAGACAGGAGGTGCTTTCAGGTGAAGCTCATTACCCAAATCAGTCATACACTAAGGACCTGAGATTAATTAAGCTTCAGGTGAACAAGGTATATTAAACGTATTAGGTACAGTTTTATTGGTATAAATACCCATAGCAACCACTAGTAAGTAAGAACTTAAAGATCTAGACACAAACTTAAAACTAAGATGCAGACAGCAGTCCAGCAGCGGGATGGGGGCTTTCCAATCTTTTGCATTGAGTGTCACATGTATGATTTTCTCCCAGTTGGTGAGAGGTCTTACGTGTGCACTAGGTGCAAGGAGCTCTTTTCGCTCAGGGAACAAGTCCGTTCTCTAGAGGCTAAAGTAGCAGACTTGGAAAACATAAGACAGACAGAGAGGTACATAGACGAGACCTACAGGGATATAGTCCTGAAGTCCCACCTCCAGTCTGGCAGCACCCCTGTTGCCATGGAGGAGAGAGGTCACGTGACAGGAGAGCATCACCCTGGTGTGGCAGGAAGTGATCCTGTAACTAGGACCTGTCCTCCAGGTAATGTAAAACCCTTTCACACCGAGGAAGTTTCTCCAGGGCCATGTGCCCATGAGGGAAGGGTTAGGACAGCCGTTATAGTTGGTGATTCGATCATTAGGCGTATAGATAGCTGGGTGGCTGGTGGACGTGAGGATCGCCTGGTAACATGCCTGCCTGGTGCGAAGGTAGCGGACCTCACGCGCCACCTAGATAAGGTCTTAGATAGTGCTGGGGAGGAGTCTGCTGTCTTGGTACATGTCTGTACCAATGACATAGGAAAATGTGGTAGGGAGGTTCTGGAGGCAAAATGTAGGCTTTTAGGTAGGAAGTTGAAATCCAGAACTTCCAGGGTAGCATTCTCCAAAATGCTTCCTGTTCTACGCGCAGAACCCAAAAGGCAGGCAGAGCTCCGGAGTCTCAATGCGTGGATGAGACAATGGTGCAGAGATGAGGGTTTTGGATTTGTTAGGAACTGGGGAACATTCTGGGGAAAGGAGGGGCTCTTCCGAAGGGATGGGCTTCACCTTAACCAGGATGGAACCAGGCTGCTGGCATTAACCTTTAAAAAGGAGATAGAGCAGCTTTTAAACTAGATATTAGGGGAAAGCCGACAGTCGCCCAAGAGCGGATGGTTCGGAAGAATGTATCCTTGAAGGATACTACCAAAAGCAGAGAGGTTCCACAAAAGAGTAAAGTAGCCCAAATGCCCTCAAGTATGGAGCAGACAGAGCTTAAAGATCCCAATTTACCCAAGTCTAACAATAGCCAAATTAACATGAATAAAATACATTCTCTAAAATGCTTGTATGCAAATGCTAGAAGTCTAAAGAATAAGATGGGAGAGTTAGAATATATATCACTAAATGAAAGGTTAGATATGATTGGAATATCAGAGACATGGTGGAAGGAGGACAACCAGTGGGACACTGTGATACCTGGGTACAAACTATATCGTAATGATAGAGCTGATCAAATTGGTGGAGGGGTTGCGCTCTATGTTAGAGAGGGCATTGACTCAGAAAGGATTAAAGTTTTGCAGGAAACAAAATCTGCTGTAGAATCTATATGGATTGAAATTACATATAAAAGGGGGAAGGCAATGGCAGTGGGGGTGTACTATCGAGCACCTGGCCAGAATGACCAAATGGATGATGAAATGCTCAAAGAAATCAAGGAAGCTAACAAACGTTACAGCGCAGTAATAATAATGGGTGATTTCAATTACCCCGGTATCGACTGGGTCAGTGTCACGTCAGGACATGCTAGGGAGATAAAGTTCCTAGATTTATTTTTATTTATTTATTTACATTCTCTTATATACCGCGCTATTCTGCATCAGTGCGGTTTACATTGAACAAACTGAAATTACATTGAACAGGGCATTATAACTTGGAGATAACTATTTTACAGGGAACATGGGCTATGGAGGGTTAGATGAAGTAAATGACTGGTTCTTGAACCGACCAGAGGGGAAGCCATATTAGACCTAGTCCTTAGTGGAGCACCAGATCTAGTGCAAGAGATAAGGGTGTTGGGGCCACTTGGCAACAGTGATCATAGCATGATCGCCTTTGATTTAATTAGTGGAGGAGGGATAGTAAGGAAATCCACAGTACTACCTTTTAACTTTCGAAAGGGAGACTATGATAAAATGAGGAAAACAGTTAAGAAAAAACTAAATGGAGCAGTTGCGAAGGTTAAAGACGTACATCAAGCTTGGGTGTTGTTGAAAAATACTATCTTGGAAGCCCAGACCAGCTGTATTCCACGCTTTAAGAAAAGTGGAAGGAAGTCCAAAAAACTGCCAGCATTGTTTAAAGGTGAGGTCAGAGAGGCTGTTCTTGCCAAAAAAGCATCTTTCAGGAAATGGAAAAAAGAGCCAAACGACGAAACCTGGAAACAGCACAAGCACTGGCAAGTCAAATGGAAGGCATTGATAAGGCAGGCAAAGAGAGAATTTGAGAAGAAGCTTGCTGCGGAAGCAAAAACGCGAAATAAAGACCTTTTCAAGTACATTCGTAGCAAAAAACCTGTGAGAGAGTCAGTTGGTCCATTAGATGATAAAGGGGTTAAAGGAGCACTAAGAGGCGACAAGGCAATAGTGGAGAGATTGAATGAATTCTTTGCTTTGGTCTTTACTGAGGAAGATGTAGGGATGTTACCCATGACTGAAGTGGTATTTAAAGGTGCGGAAGAATTGAAGGAAATATCGATACATCAGGAAGATGTCTTATAACTATTAGATAAACTGAAGAGTAGCAAATCACCTGGGCCGGATGGTATACATCCAAGGGTGTTGAAAGAACTGAAATATGAGATTGCAGAACTGCTATCAGTAATCTGTGAACTATCATTAAAATCATCTCTAATACCTGAAGATTGGAGGATCACCAATGTAACACCAATTTTTAAAAAGGGTTCCAGGGGTGATCCGGGAAACTACAGACTGGTGAGCCTGACGTCAGTACCGGGAAAATGGTAGAAACCATCATAAAGAATAAAATTACTCAGCATGTAGATAGTCACAACCTAATGGGAGACAGCCAACATGGCTTTAGACAAAGAAGATCTTGTCTTACTAATCTGTTATGTTTTTTGAAGGAGTGAATAAACAGGTGGACAAAGGTGGGTCAGTTGATATTGTGTATCTGGACTTTAAGAAAGCCTTTGACAAGGTCCCTCATCAGAGACTTTTGGCAAAACTAAAGAGTCATGGGATAGGAGGCAGTGTACTATTGTGGATCAGGAACTGGTTAAAAGATAGAAAGCAGAGGGTAGGGCTAAATGGCCAATTTTCCCAATGGAGAAAGGTGAATAGTGGTGTACCCCAGGGATCTGTGCTGGGTCCGCTGCTTTTTGACATATTAATAAATGACCTGGAAAGTGGAATAACGAGTGAGGTTATCAAATTTGCAGATGACACAAAACTATTTAAAGTTGTTAAAACCCAAGAGGATTGTGAAAAATTGCAATAGGATCTTGATAAATTGGAAGACTGGGCATCAAAATGGCAGATGAAATTTAATGTGGACAAGTGCAAGATTATACACCTAGGGAAGAACAACCCAAACTATGGCTACACGATGCAAGGTTCACCATTAGGAACCACCACCCAGGAAAAAGATTTAGGCGTCATTGTGGATACCATGTTAAAACCCTCGGCCCAGTGTGCAGCGGCGGCCAAGAGAGCAAATAGAATGCTAGGTATGATAAGGAAAGGAATGGAAAATAAAACAAAAGATATTATAATGCCTCTATATCGTTCCATGGTGAGACCGCACCTTGAATACTGTGTGCAATTCTGGTTGCCGTATCTTAAAAAGGATATAGCGATTTTAGAAAAGGTACAGAGAAGAGCCACCAAAATGGTAAAGGGGATGGAAGGATACTCCTATGAAGAAAGGCTAAAAAGGTTAGGGCTCTTTAACCTGGAAAAGAGATGGCTGAGGGGAGATATGATAGAAGTCTATAAATTAATGAACGGAGTGGAACGGGTAAACGTAGATCGATTGTTTACCTTATCAGAATATAGAAAGACTAGGGGACATACTCTCCTAAGAGGAATCGACAACCATAAACAAGCATTCATCCTCCTCTTCATTGACATATCAGCGGCCTTTGATAGTGTACATCACTCAATAATGCTCAGAAACTTAAAACAGATAGGCATAAACTCTACAGTATATAAATGGTTCACTTCCTATTTAAACAACAGAACTCAAAATGTACGAATAGGCAATCAAACATCAACTACATATAACCAAGAAATAGGTTTACCACAAGGATCTGCTCTATCAGCCCTACTTTTTAACATTTACATAAAACCGGTCTGCAATATCTTTAAAAAATTTGGAGTACAATATCACCTCTATGCAGACGATATTATGATGTACATTCCATTTACTATCCCTAACCTACCATTACAACTCCTCTCAGACTGTTATAACGAAATCACAATTTGGCTAAAAACTCAAAACCTCCATATAAACCATGCTAAAACCGAAGTCCTAATTGTAACAAAAAATCAATCATTTATTCCCCCAACCCATATAACTCTACAAGATCAAGAAATTAAAATAAAAAATGAAATAAGATATCTAGGTGTTATAATAGATACACACCTTACAATGGAAACACACATTAGAAACACCACAAAGAAAATCTATTTCAAACTTAAAATTCTCAAACAACTACACACCGCTAGTATTTGTACAAGATTTCATTAATATAACACAAGCTATTATAACCCTCACTTTGATTTTGCCAACCTAATACTTATGGGCATTTCAAAACAGAACATTAAAAGAATTCAACTAGCCCAAAATGCAACGGCAAGGATTATATTAAAAATAAACTCACTCCAACACATAACACCAATACTAGCATCCCTTCATTGGTTACCAATACAGAGTAGGATAACATACAAAACAATAATTACCTCATTCAAAGCATTAAATGATATGGCTCCAACTACACTATGTAATTTAATATGCAAAGAAACACCTAAGACTACCCACAGAAAAGAACAATTAAATAAACTAAAGATTCCGAAGGACTTCATAAAAGCACATAAATTAACCAACAATAGAGCCTTCTCTCATATAGCTCCTACTATCTGGAACTCCCTACCAGAGGGTCTACGATCTCTAACAGAGATCATGGAATTCCGCAAAAAATTAAAAACTTATCTATTCACCAAACACTATAACACCATGGAAAACCTTACACTCAACTTAGATAAAGGCTAAACAAGTAACCGACAACATAAAGCACAACCCTTCCACTTAAATAGACCTCACACATAGCGCAAATGAAAAGACTCTCCAATCTCTTATGCCCTAATACCTTCCTCTTGTATATAGTTGTATCTGTTATGTACTATATTATGTACGTTAACACCATTTTCTGTTAGTTAATTGTTTTAACTCAGTTCCAGTTAAATCTGTTTAATTTATGATACTTTAAGATGTTCTATGTATATCTAAGATGTTCTATGTAAAACAAATTTCGATTTGTTAATAGTTGTTATTTGTACACCGCAACTGATCTCTGGAAGATGCGGTATAAAAATGAATGTTAAATAAATAAATAAATGAAGCTACAGGGTAAACTATTTAAGACTAATAAAAGAAAATATTTTTTCACTCAACGTGTAATCAAACTCTGGAATTTGTTACCGGAGGATGTAGTAAAGGCTGTTAGTGTAGCTGGGTTTAAAAAAGGTTTGGAAAAGTTCCTGGAGGAAAGGTCCATAAACCATTATTAAGAAGCGACCGAAGATATCAATGCTTGACCCAGTACAAGCATTGTGGAACTTGTGTCTCTTGGAGAAACTACTAGGTACATATGACCTAGATTGGCCACTGTTGGAAACAGAATACTGGGCTTGATGGACCTTGGTCTGACCCAGTATGGCATATCTTATGTTCTTATGTTCTTATGTACTAAACACCAGTTATCCCCAGCAATAATTATGAAGATAACCAGCATATTTACATTTAGGGTTGATGCAATAAAGACTCTTTCAAAAAGTACAAAATGAAATGGAGGAATAGCTAAATAATCTGTCAATGGATTGAGAACCAGAAAAACTGGAGTTCAAACCATACATTGCCCAAAAATACTTCTTGTAACATAGAAACATGCAGGGTCACGCATTTGTGCTGCAAAATTCCAAGGATGAAATAGTGGGTGAAATATTTCTGTCCATGACAGAACAGCAAGACCTAGGCGTGATTGCTTCTGATGATCGTAAGGTGGCTGAACAGGTAGACAAGGCTATGGCTAAATCCAGAAGGATGTTTGGGTGCCTAGAGAGAGGAATGACCAGAAGGAAGGAGGTGGTGATAGTGCCTCTGTGTATCTCTTTGGTGAGACCTCATTTGGAGTACTGCGTGGAATTCTGGAGACCGCACCTTCAAAAGGATGTAAAGAGGATGGAGTCAATACAGAGGGTGGCTACCAAAATTTTCAGTGGTCTCCATCAACAGGCATATGGAGACACATTTAAAGATCTCAATTTTCATACTTGGGAGAGGGACAATATAATAGAAATGTTTATATAGCTCTAGTCTCTTTCAATTGAAAGCAATCTCTGCAATGAGGGGACATAGGATGAGGGTGAAAGGAGATAGACTCAGGAGTAATTTGTGGAAACATTTTTTTATGGAAAGAGTGGTAGATGTGTGGAATAGTCTCCCAATGGACGTAGTAGAGACGAGGACAGTATCTGAATTCAAGAAAGTTTGGGACAGACACAGAGGATCTCTAAAGGAAAGAAAGGGACTGTAAAGCCTAGTAGTTGGTATGGAAGGGCAGACTGGATAAGCCATATGGTCTTCGTCTGCTGTCATGTGCAGTAGTAGTAGGAGAATATTCAAGAGGATGGAGGAGGTTAAACAATCCTAGAACTGAACATAACAATCAATGACAGAGCCGGTGGTGAAATGTGAGTCTAAGTGCAAGAAGCAGAGTCGTTCCATGATATTTCCCTACACTATTCCCTATAGAAAGTGCTTACTTTATTTTATAAACCATGTTGCATTAACGGAAGAATAAGCTTTGGAATTCTCTTACACTTTTCCTGTTGCTTTTGGCATCTGAGTCACTTTTACTGGAGCAGTGATTGTATGCATTTTTAATGTTAGCATATGGTTTTAATTTTCTCTCCAACATTCTAGGAAGCTAAAGCACTAATGCATGCTTATATTCACAAATGTACAACATGCTAATGAGGTGCAAAGGACAGAACAACTCATTATCATTAGAGCAGTGATAAAGTATGTGTGACTCACAAATGCACTATCATGAGAAAATTAATTCTATCATTGCAGGTGCAGTTAAAGATTTTGTGACGGAGTGAATAGATAAAGTGTAAGCATACTTTCTCACTTTGGCTCATTTGGGGTTGGGAACTACAAGCCAGTTAGCCTGAACTCTATGGTGAATAAATTAATGGAAATTCTACTAAACAAGAGCATAATGAGTTTTCTGGAATACAATGATCAATTGTTTACACCATCAACTTGTAGAAAGACTAGGGGACATGCAATGAAGCTACAGTGTAACCTATTTAAGATTAATTAGAGAAAATATTTTTTCACTCAATGCATGATCAAACTCTGGAATTTGTTACCGGAGGATGTAGTAAAGGCTGTTAGTGCAGCTGGGTTTAAAAAAGGATTGGACAAGTTCCTGAAGGAAAGGCCCATAAACCATTAAAGGGAACCTAGGATATCCACTGCTTAGCCCAATACAAGCATTGAGGAACCTGTGTCTTTTGGGGAAACTGCTAAGTACTTGTGACCTAAATTGGCCACTGTTGTAAACAGGATACTGAGCTTGATGGATCTTCGTCTGACCCACTATGGCATATCTTATGTTCTTAAGAAAGTCCACTACTCTAACTTCATTGCCTCCTCCTCTTCCAGTCACCCCCAGCATCTTCACTCTGATCTTGTCGAATTGTCCAGTATTAATCCACCATCTTCATCTACTGCTAACACACACTCTTTGAATCTCCTGGCTCAGTTCTATCTTGATAAGATTACATCTTTTCGCTCCATATTTCCTGATTGTCCTCCTCCCCCGACCCTGGCTTCTTCTGCTTTGACCCTCCCTCCATCTTCATATCTAGCTCATGTTTGGTCATCCTTCTGTACACTCTGGCAGCAAAACGCTTCAACCTTCTCGCCTCCGCCTATAAAATCACCTGTCCTACTGACCCAATCCCCTCAGCCTGGTAAATAGAGCTCTCACTTCCCCTCCTGCCACCTATCCTCTCCATCCTGAACAGTCTCTCTTCCAGTGTCTTTCCCAATCCCTGGGAAAAAAGCTCTGGTCTGTCCTCTCCTAAAAAGCCCTCCCTTGACACCTTCTCCCCTGGGCACTACCACCTGATTTCTAATCTCCTATTCCTGTCCAAAATACTTGAGAAAGCTGTTTTTGCCTGAATCACTGCTCACCTGTATTCCACCCACTCACTGTACCCCCTTCAATCTGGTTTCCATTCAGGCCACAGCACTGAAACAGTTCTCCTCTCTTTACTCAACGAAGTCCATGCATCTCATGAAAAGGTAATGTATCCCTTGCTACCTTTCTAAATTTTTCATCCACCTTTGACCCCATTGACCACACCACTTCTCCTTTTGCATGATTTTGGCTACATTGATTTCATTCTTTTCTCTCCCACCACTCCTTCTCTGTCATATCTGGTTCTTCCTCATCCCCTTTTACTCTTCTTTGTGGTGTTCCCCACGGTTCGGTATTTGCCCCCTTGCTTTTCAGCATCTACCTGATTCCTCTCACCCTTCTGATACAACAATCCAGGCCATCTGCTTATTATTAAGCAGATGACAACATTTTACTCCTCCACACCAATCCACTCTCACCATGTTTCTCACCACTCAATTTCTGTCTCTCCATGATCACCAACTGGATGACTGCTAAATACCTTCACCTGAATCCAGAAAAATCGTCTACTATTTGGTTCTTTGGTGGGGGTCCCTGTCCCTCTCTCTCCCCCCCCCTGCTATATGATGCCCCAATCCCCCTTGTCCCGCCATCTGGGTGTGCTTGATTCCTCTGTCTTTCCATAAGCACCTCTGTCATCATCCGCCGCTCCTTCTCCCTTTGTCAAATTCATGTTGTGTCCCCATTTCCCTCAGCCCTTTCCTTAACCACCCTGCATTTCACTCTTGTAATGTCCCATTTAGATTACTGTAATATCGGTCTTGCTGGCCTTCCCTCCTATCAACTGCAATGTCTACAGCCCATACAGAACATTGCCATCTGGATCCTTGCACACATTTCACATTTTGATCACATCACTCCCCTTCTTATCAGATACCACTGGTTCCTGATCCACTATCACAACTGGTTCAAAAGCCTCCTTATGGTTCACAAGGTTTCACACCAGTACTCTTCTCTACCTCCACCACCTCATTCATTTACACTCTCCACACCACGTGCTATATTCCATTCACACCAACTACTGTACTATACCTACCCCCTGCCTCCCATGCTAGACCTGGAACTCACCCACCCACCTTTTACTTCCTATGTGTCTCCCTTTGGTATGCCCTACCCTCAGACCTCCACATCGAGTCATTCCTTTCCAAATTCAAGATACTCTTCAAAACATTTATTTTCCGTAAAATGTTTGATCTCCTTCCCTCTGAATCCCTACCTCCTCGACCTTTGACTGTCCTCCGTTAGCATATCCATCTTCTCTCTGAATGAATGGCTCTCCTTTACTATCTAAATTTTATGATGTTCCTTTCCTTTTCCACTTTCTTTCTGTATTGTACACCACTTTGATGTATTTAACAATGGGTAGTGAGGTAGTGAACGTGTGAGTGTGTGAGTAGTGAACGTGTGAATGCGTGGGTAGTGAATGTGTGAGTGCGTGGGTAGTGAGGTAGTGAACGTGTGTGTGTGGGCAGTGAACGTGTGAGTGTGTTGGTACTGAATGTGTGCATAGTGAACGTGTGAGTGCGTGGGTAGTGAACGTGTGAGTGTGTGGGCAGTGAACGTGTGAGTGTGTTGGTACTGAATGTGTGCACAGTGAACGTGTGAGTGTGTGGGTAGTGAACGTGTGAGTGCATGGGCAGTGAACGTGTGAGTGTGTTGGTACTGAATGTGTGCATAGTGAACGTGCGAGTGCGTGGGCAGTGAATGTGTGAGTGCGTGGGTAGTGAACGTGTGAGTGCGTGGGTAGTGAACGTGTGAGTGCGAGGGTAGTAAATGTGTGAGTGCATGGGTAGTGAATGTGTGAGTGCGTGGGTATTGAGGTAGTGAACGTGTGTGTGTGGGCAGTGAACGTGTGAGTGTGTTGGTACTGAATGTGTGCACAGTGAACGTGTGAGTGCATGGGTAGTGAACGTGTGAGTGCGTGGGCAGTGAACGTGTGAGTGTGTTGGTACTGAATGTGTGCACAGTGAACGTGTGAGTGCGTGGGCAGTGAACGTGTGAGTGTGTTGGTACTGAATGTGTGCATAGTGAACGTGTGAGTGCGTGGGCAGTGAACGTGTGAGTGCGTGGGTAGTGAACGTGTGAGTGTGTGGGCAGTGAACGTGTGAGTGTGTTGGTACTGAATGTGTGCATAGTGAACGTGTGAGTGCGTGGGCAGTGAATGTGTGAGTGCGTGGGTAGTGAACGTGTGAGTGCGTGGGTAGTGAACGTGTGAGTGCGAGGGTAGTAAATGTGTGAGTGCATGGGTAGTGAATGTGTGAGTGCGTGGGTAGTGAGGTAGTGAACGTGTGTGTGTGGGCAGTGAACGTGTGAGTGTGTTGGTACTGAATGTGTGCACAGTGAACGTGTGAGTGTGTGGGTAGTGAACGTGTGAGTGCGTGGGCAGTGAACATGTGAGTGTGTTGGTACTGAATGTGTGCATAGTGAACGTGTGAGTGCGTGGGCAGTGAACGTGTGAGTGCGTGGGTAGTGAACGTGTGAGTGCGTGGGTAGTGAACGTGTGAGTGTGTGCACAGTGAACGTGTGAGTGTGTGGGTAGTGAACGTGTGAGTGCGTGGGCAGTGAACGTGTGAGTGTGTTGGTACTGAATGTGTGCACAGTGAACGTGTGAGTGTGTGGGTAGTGAACGTGTGAGTGCGTGGGCAGTGAACGTGTGAGTGCGTGGGCAGTGAACATGTGAGTGTGTTGGTACTGAATGTGTGCATAGTGAACGTGTGAGTGCGTGGGCAGTGAACGTGTGAGTGCGTGGGTAGTGAACGTGTGAGTGTGTGCACAGTGAACGTGTGAGTGTGTGGGTAGTGAACGTGTGAGTGCGTGGGCAGTGAACGTGTGAGTGTGTTGGTACTGAATGTGTGCATAGTGAACGTGTGAGTGCGTGGGCAGTGAACGTGTGAGTGCGTGGGTAGTGAACGTGTGAGTGCGTGGGTAGTGAATGTGTGAGTGTGAGGGTAGTAAATGTGTGAGTGCGTGGCTAGTAAATGTGTGAGTGCGAGGGTAGTGCGAGGGAGGAGTAGCCTAGTGGTTGGGGCAAGGTACTTCAGGTCAGAAGGTCGGGGGTTCAAATCCCACTAGAGGACAGCAACCTTGGGCCGGAAGGACTGGGGTTTCTAGTCCCACAGATGCTCCTTTGTGGTCTTGGGCAAGCCACTTAATCCTCCATTGCCCATGTTCCCTGTAAGTATTAGTGTATGTGTCTCATATCCCCACGTGTTAAATGTATCCCCCAATTGTGTTGTGACCGCTTTGATTGAAGGATAAGGCGGTATACAAAAACTGTCTAAATAAATAAAATAAATAAAATAAATATTTGGGTATGGGATGTCAGAAAGGGTGGAAGGATGCCTACAACTGTACAGTTGGGATCTGTACATGTGTGACTGAGTGGATTTAGGTGGGTGATTCCGTGTGTGACTGCCTGGGTAGTAAATGTCTAGGTGCGGTGTGTTTGAATTGATGGAAGGAGTGAATCATTGCCCTTTACTCTCCAAATTCTCTTATTACAGCAAGTGGAGGAGACCATCTGTGGCCTTCCTATTCTCCTCCTGCAAGCACTACTGTTCACCATTTTATTTACCCTCCCTCCTTTTCCAAGTCCCTCTCTCTTCTGCTTGTCCTCTGCCTCTTCCCTTGTATTCCTTCCATCATCCCCAGCCCTAAGCTCATATCCCTCCAGGTTCGGCTGCTCCCCTGGCAGCTCATCTCCCCCAGATTCACTCTTCACTCATTCCTTCTCTCTCACCTCTTCTTTCCCAACCTTACTTATTTATTTAATTTTATTTATTTAACAGTTCTTATATACTGCGCTATTTGTCATCAGTGTGGTTTACATTAAAACAGTATCACACTTGGCTAGTCAAGTCTGGCCTACGTTTACATATAACAGGGCTTTAACATGGAGGTAAACTGAGGGAAACTATATACATTTAAACAATTAGCTGTCGGTGCTCAATTCGCTGTAGGTGACATCTAGCAGACTTACAATCGAGTTAAGATTCTAGCATATCTATGTTGTCAGATATCATGGGTTTGAGACTGTGGAGGTGGGGGGTGAGGGGTGTGGACATCGAGATGTGTAAAATGCATGAGGAACAGGTGATGCTTGAGGGCCTTTCGAAATTGCTTGAGGTCCCTGATTGCTCTAATGCTGGGAGGGAGTTTGTTCCAGCACCTAGGGGCGTAATTGACAAATGCCCTATTGATGGTTGACTGATTAAGTTTTGTAGATTCGCTTGGTGTGAGTAGAATGTTTGCGGCTAGTGATCTCCTAGATCTGTTGTTCGTGGGGTGTGCTATGTCAGAAATTGATGATGGTGATATTTTATTAAAGGCCTTGAAGGTAATGAGGAGGGCCTTATATGATATTCTACAGCTGATTGGGAGCCAATGGAGTTCTTTTAGAATGATGGAAATGTGATCATTTCTAGAGGCTCCACACAGGACGCGGGCCGCTGCATTCATAGCTAACTGTAAAGGGTTTAGGGTAGTTTTGGGTAGACCATGCAGAATTATGTTAGCATAGTCGAAATGTGGTGTAACTAGCGTTTGGAAGATGGTGCGGAAGTCATCTGACTCCATCATGGGTCTCAGGTGCTGCAGGGTTTTGATCTTGAAGTGGATAGCTTTTACCGTGCATTTAATGTGATCCTTGAAATCCAACTGTTGATCCAGTATCACTCCTAGATAGCATATGCTGGACTTGACTGGAAGTTCTGTGTCACTCACTTTTAGTGTTGGTGGAGGCGAGAAGCATTTATTTCTTGTGACTATTAGGACTTCTGTTTTTTTGAAGTTTATGCGCAGGTTATGATTGAGTAACCAATCTGTTACTGCGCTGAAGCAGTTGACTAATGGTGTATAATCCAGGCAAGTGACAATTATAGGTGTAAGCAACAGCACGTTGTCTGCGTACATGAGGCAAGATATGCTGAAGGATCTGGTGATGTTACAAATTGGCTGCATATAAATATTGAAGAGCAGTGCAGACAGGGAGGATCCTTGTGGTACTCCCTGCTTCTGCTGGAAGGGTTCAGATGTATTATTACCAATTTGAACTTGCTGCCATCTACCTTCTAGGTAGGATTTGCACCAATCCCATGCACGGTCATGGATTCCCTTTTCATGAAGCCGCCTAAGGAGTTGGACGTGATCTACTTCACAAGACTTATCCACTCTCTCCTTACCTCCCTTCAAGATTAGCTTGGTGCTCATTAATCTACTATCCCAATCATTCCTTCTTTCTCAGTCTCTTACTCTTCCCTTCTGCAGGCTCATATCCCCACTTTCTTCCCCATTCTTCCACTTCCCTTTCTCCTCCTCTCTTTTCTCAACCAGACTGTTTCAGTGCTCATTTTTCCACTATTGCAATCATTCCTTCTTTAAATCTTACTCTCCTCCATTCTGCAGGCTCATATCTCAATTTTCTCCCCCTCCCCCTACCAGCACTGCTGTACTCCAGAGACAACCAGGCTTCCACCTTTCTCTCCCAACTAACAGCTCACCTCTTCTCCCCACGCCTGAGGGTGACCTCATATCCACTTCATTCTCTTCCTGCTGAGGTCATCACTGTCTCCTGCCAGCAGGAGGAGAGAGAGAATATGGATGCCTGGGGCCATCTCCTCCTCCTACAGAGTAAAGAAAAAAGAGAGAGCTCGGGATGGCAACAGCTGTCGGCAGCAGGTGAGGTAAGGTTGCGGTGGTAAATGGTGCTCAACAAACAGACATAAGTAAGGTAAATAAGGCCTGGCTATTAGAACCTGTGCAAGGTTGTGCCGCTCCTTGCACGACTCCCATTGCTACCGCTGTTGCCCTTCTCCAGGACAGACAGCGGCGGCAATAGCTGCAAACAGCCCCATGGAGCTTACCTACAACCTTTGGTGCCACGGGTCTGTTTGCTTCTGCTGCTCTCTGCCACCCAATGCCGACTTCCCATACAAACAGGAAGTCAGTATCGGATGTCGGAAAGCAGAGGAAGCAAACAGCCCCGTGGCGTTGAAGCTTGAAGGTAAGCTCTTCGGGGCTGTTTGCGGCTATTACCGCTGCTGTCAGTCCCAGCAGCAGGGAAGCCTTGGCAGTGTGGCAATGACTGACCTCAAAATGGAAGATCAGTCCTGACTGGAATCAGAGGAAGCCCAAGACTGACAGCCTGGCTATTGCCAGTATTGGTAGCAGGGGAGGCCAGGGCTGGTGATGACTAGCTTCTGAGATTAGCGAGGTATTCAGGGCTGGGTGGTAAGCAGTGTTTACCTCATTGTAACAGCTTGTAGTTAACAGCAGACACACTAGGGGGATAGAGAACAACTGCTGCTGTGATCTCTAGTCTCCGCCCTCGTATGACTGAGAAAAGTGGAGGGTCAAGTGGGGGTTTTTCCCCCCTCTTGCATGTGCAAATCTGCTCATGACCCCAAATTAGAATTTTGCAACCCCATTTGGGGATGCGACCCACAGTTTGGGAACCGTTGAAATAGGGAGGCCAAAGTGAAGACAGAAAATAGAAAGTTGAATACAACTTAACAGATTACACAGAAAATACAAACTATGCCTGCACTCCCTGCCCCGAGAAGGCCTGTTCAAAGTAACGATATTTAAGGACTGCTTTAAATTGTTTTTAATGAAGATTCTGAATGAATATAGGCCAGTAACATATTTCAGAGGTAATGGGTGAAAAAATAGAAGGCTGACTGCCATGTGGACTCATATCCAGCCCGGTGAACTGAAGGGAGAACCAGACAGTTTGTGTTTTGACACTTAAGAGACCTAACTGGATAGCATGGTATCAATAAAGAGGAAAGATAGATGGGTATTTTATTTATTTACATTCTCTTATATACCGCGCTATTCTGCATCAGTGCGGTTTACATTGAACAAACTGAAATTACATTGAACAGGGCATTATAACTTGGAGATAACTATTTTACAGGGAACATGGGCTATGGAGGGTTAAGTGGGTAGATTGTGCAAAATGATTTATATGCTAAAATCACCATCTTAATGGAATCAGAAAGCAACAGGAAGCCAGTGTTTATACAGTAAAGGAGAAACGTGATCAAATCGTGAAGGATTAGATAGGAGCTGAACAGCATTGTTTTGAGCAGTATTGGTAGTATCTAGGAAGGCGGAAAGTTGTTGAAACACTATTTTTGTAGTAATCTTTGCCAGGAATGTCAAGTTGTAAATTATTCAAAAATTAGACAGAGTAGCTGTATCAAGGCCATTCACTAGATACAGGATCTTATCAGACAAGGAAGGGGCAAGTTTTTTTTCACAAACAGATAGGAAGAGCATTAAGAAGCAGCCTACCAGGGTGAATTGAGGGCAGAATTTTCAGGACTCCATATGCAAAAAGAGGGGTAAAGGAACATAGTTGACTCCAGGATATTGGGTAAGAGGATGAGGAGGGGCGTAGATATAGGACTTGAAAAGCTGGTCGGAATGTAATGTAGAGCATGGTTAACCAGCCCCCAAAGAATAAATGTGCTGGTGGGCCTTACCAGTACAAAGTTCAAAAAATGATTCAGCTGATAATCGAATTTGGCCATACTAACCCCGTTCTCCTAGTCAAACACCTAAGAGACACATCTTCAGTGAGAGCGCAAACTACATCACCCTAAGTGAGGTCCTAGCTAGAGAAGTAATTTCTGCCACAACAGCGATCATCTCCTTTCAGATCACTTAGCTCCTCTAAGAAGCAAATTTCACAATGGGACGTCCAAGTGAAATCTGGGATGTCAAAGCCAAAACGTCTGAAAAATAAAAAAGCAGGCATGTGCAAGTTCAGGCATGATTTCTGAAACATGGACATGCTTGATATGCATGTGAATCAAATGTCTATATAAATGACCCCTGGATAGCATTTCAGAACCAAGACATCTAACAGCATAATGGTTAGAGTAGCAGTTTAAGAGCAGAGGGGTCAGTGTTCAAATCCCAGTGAGGGCCTTTATGATCTAAGGCGAGTAACTTAATTCTCTATCTTCTCTACACTACCTGGATATTTTAAGATGAAAACAAGAGCTTTCCTGATGCCTATTCAGGCCTGGAGCGACTATAAACATTGAGGTGCCTACAAACATGTCCAAAGTTTGAGATCAAACAGGGACATGTAAGTACATGGACACTCCCCAGACATGCCTCCACCACACCCCTTTGCCCTGGGGACATCTACGAACATCATTTGTGGAATGGCTACAGAGACATGTAAGTACGTGGACACTCCCCAGACATGCCTCCACCACACCCCCCTGCCCTGGGGACATCTACGAACATCATTTGCGGAATGGCTACAGAGACATGTAAGTACGTGGACACTCCCCAGACATGCCTCCACCACACCCCCCTGCCCTGGGGACATCTACAAACATCATTTGTGGAATGGCTACAGAGACATGTAAGTACGTGGACCCTCCCCAGACATGCCTCCATCACACCCCCCTGCCCTGGGGACATCTACGAACATCATTTGTGGAATGGCTACAGAGACAAGTACATGGACCCTCCCCAGACATGCCTCCACCACACCCCCCCTGCCCTGGGGACATCTACAAACATCATTTGTGGAATGGCTACAGAGACATGTCCATGATTTTGACGTCCACATGCACATTTTCAGAATACAAATCATGACTAAACCTTTTAAAATGACCCTCTAAGGCAGTGGTTCTCAACCCAGTCCTCTGAAACCCACAGGCCAGTCAGGTTTTCAGGATATCCACAATGAATATGCATGATATAGATCTGCATACAATGGGAGCAGTGCATGCAGATCTATCTCATGCATATTCATTGTGGATATCCTGAAAATCTGACTGGCCTGGGGGTCCTAGAGGACTGGGTTGAGAAGCACTGCTCTAAGATAATTAAAAACAAACTTTGAATTGTCTGTATGTGAATGCATAAAGTCTAAATGTTAAGACTGGAAGCTGAAATTTATGGCACTGAATGAATATATAGATATAATGGCCATTTCAGAGATCTAGTAGGAGGATAACCAATGGGACACTGCAGTACCAGGATACAAATTGCATCAACATAACAGGGTAGATCAAATTGATGGAGGGGTAGGACTACATGTTAAGGATGGCATAGAATCAAACAGGATAAAAGTCCTACACGATAGAAATTGCATGTGAGATGGTAGTGTAAGACAATGCACCTGAACAGGAGGAAGAGACAGATGGCAAAATACTAAGAGAAAGTAGGAAAGTCAACACAAGAGGCGAATATCTCATTGGGGCATGCTATGGAGGTAAGGTTTCTACATAATACAAATGACTGCTTGTGGAACAGCTGGTCCTGACCCCATAAGAGGGGCACCACTCAACCAATAGAGCCCAATAATCTCTATTACTCATAGGTCAGTCATACAAAGTTTTTAATTGTAGGAACAAATCAAATCACTGTCTGGTATTTCCAAACACTGATTACCCACTAGGTCCAAGTTTCTGAAATTTTATAGTCCAAAAAGGTCATTTCAAAATATATGTGATATTTATATTTTTAAAATTTGCATAAGTCTTGATAGTAATTAAGAACATAAGATATGCCATACTGGGTCAGACCAAGGTCCATCAAGCCCAGTAGACAATTTCCAACAGTGGCCAATCTAGGTCACAAGTACCAAGCAGTTTCCACAAAACACACAGGTTCCACAATGCTTGTATTGGGGCAAGCAGTGGATATCCCAGGTCCCCTTTAATAATTATTTATGGACCTTTCCTCCGGGAACTCATCCAAACCTTTTCTAAACCCGGCTACACTAACAATAAAAAAAATATTTTCTCTTATTAGACTTATATAGGTTACACTGTAGCTTCATTGCATGCCCCCTGGTCTTTCTTTATTTTGATGGTGTAAATAATCAATCTACGTTTACCCGTTCCACTCCATTCATTAATTTATAGATCTCTATCATATCTCCTCTCAGCCATCTCTTTTTGAGGTTGAAGAGCCCTAACCTTTTTAGCCTCTTCTTATAGGGGTATCCTTCCATCCCCTTTACTATTTTGGTGGCTCGTCTCTGTACCTTTTCTAATAATGCTATATCCTTTTTAATTTACGGCGACCAGAAATGCACATGATATTCAAGGTGCAGTCGCAGCATGGAACAATACAGAGATATTATAACATCCTTTGTTTTATTGCTCATTCCTTTCCTTATGATACCTAGCATTCTATTTGCTTTCTTGGCTGTCACCGCACACTGGGCCGAGGGTTTCAACATGTTATCCACGATGACACTTAAATCTTTTTCCTGAGTGGTGGTTCCTAATATGGAACCTTGCATCATGTAACCATAGTTTGGGTTCTCCTTTCCTAGGTGCTTAACTTTACACTTGTCCACATTAAATTTCATCTGCCATTTGAACATCCAGTCTTCCAATTTATCAAGGTCCTCTTGCGATTTTTTCACAATCCTCTTGGGTTTTAACAGCAGACATCAATAAATTTGAGAAACCTTAGCTTAGTGGTTGATCAACTCCAACAACCTCTAGTCCAATCTGACTCAGGGTTTCAAACAAAAATCCATAAAGTACAGTTAAATCATCCAGAGTTCAACCCCAAAAATCCATTCATTCGATGTACTGAACCCCTTACATCAATTGACTGTTTCGTTATACCTTGACATCTGAAGATGCATTGCTTATTCATTCCTTTTAAACCAATCACCTGACCAGTCAGAGAAAGTCAAAAACCCCAACTCACAATATCATCCATTCAACTTCAGCATTAAAAGCACCAGGTGTAATAGTATCCTGCTGGAAAAACCATTGCTGCTCATAAAAATTCAAGCAGGCCTCCAGATCACCATCTCTTCAAGGAGTCGGCACCTAGTCTCACTTTCTTATACAGACTGGCCTGTACTCTGTTCTTTTTCTTTCCTTCTCTGGTATGTATTTCTGTTTGGTATGTGTGTCTCTTTCCTTCTTGATTTTGGAGTTCTTTTAACGTTCTAACTACTATTTTTATTGTAAACCGCCTTGATGGCTTGATAAGGTGGTATGACAAATTTTAACTAAACTAAACCAGTGTAGCTCAGAAAATTCATGGCCATAATCAATACAATGCTGGACCAAAGGAGTTGTGTTCTCTGAAGCATACATTAATAGCCCTGTTAGTACACCCAATATAAGTCGGATTGCATGAGCACCTTATCATATAAAAGACATACGGTGCATTACTATCAGTATGAAGTTTGGTGATGAATTCCAGCCATGTGGCACCTATAAGTGCCTGTGTGCAAAAAGGGCACTGGCCATACTTCCAATGTCCCAATTCTCAATCAGAATGGGGTCGGGAGGTCTGATTGTCCTCAACACCATATCCCATATATTTGATCCTCTTGTTTCTGAAAACACAGGTACTCCTACAAAACATCAACGTGTTGATGAAGCACAGCCGCAATGTGTTTCGCTTTAACCAAAAAGGGCAACACACACACCACCTTATCTTCCTGGTGTACTGAAGGTAGCAAAATCCAGTCTATGTGCATTCAAAGCTCGTTTGCATGCACAAAATATCACATCCTTGGGGCATCCACGTTATAAAAAAACGATTGGTTACTACTTCCGCTTGTGATTTATAATCATCAACCTCATAATAAATCCATCTTAGACACAGGAATTGAGCCAATTTAAGCTGATCCGGATGGTGGCTATAGAACCATAAAAAAATGTTTCTTTTCATTTCCTTATGATAAAGTTAATAAATGGCTCCAAGATTTCAAAACCTTCACATCCAAGAATTAAATAGATTCATTCTGTGTTGTCATTTTGAATTGAATTATAGATTTGTGATGATTTAAATCCTGCAAGAAATGCCTCAATTGATCTGTGCATCCCCTTTCCAAATCAAAAATATATCGAAAAAAAATCCAAATAAGAACTTTACTACTACTACTACTACTAAATATTTGTTTAGAGCTACAAGGCATATGCAGTGCTGTTTGTACACATGTAAGAGACGGTCCCTGCTCTTCAGAGCTTACAATCTAATCAAGACAGCATAACAGCTGAGTCCAAGGACACATCTAGGGGAATGGTAAGGAAACACATTTGGAAACTAAGTGGAACAGGATCCCAAAGAGTCCTCAAAGAGGTGAGTTTTCAGCCCGAATTTGAAAGGACAGAAGAAGCCTGATGGACAGATTCAGGTAGTTTGTTCCAAGCATAAGGAACAGCAAGGAGAAAGGATTGGTCTGGAGTTAGCAATAGATGAGAAGGGCACAGATAAAAGTGGTCTGCCAGAGGAGAGGAGTTCCTGAGGAGGGATGTAGGGAGAGAAGAGGAAAGGTAATGAGGAGCAGCAGAATGCATGCACTTATAGTTCAGTAGGAGAAGTTTGAACTGGATGCAGAAATAGATAGGGAGCCAGTAAAGCGACTTGAGAAAACGGTAATATGAGCATGACAAGGCTGGTGGAAGATTAGCCACGCAGCTGAGTTTTGAAGAGATTGAAGGAGAGAGAGATGATTCAGAGGGAAACCAGCAAGGAGTAGGTTACAATAGTCTAGACAGGAGGGGACTAAGACGTGGATAAGTGTCTTAGTAGTGTGTTCAGAAAGGAAGAGGCACAGTTTTCAGATGTTATACAGAAAGAAACAGGTTTTGGCTATCAGTTGGATATGTATAGAGAAGGAGAAGAGGGAGTCAAAGACTACCCCAAGGCTGCGAGTTGCAAAGTAGGGCATTCTCCACAGAGATTGAGAAAGGAGGAAAGGGAGAGGTGGGCTTAGGAGGAAAAATAGGCAGTTTAGTTTTGGCCATGTTCAATTTCAAACAGCGGTGAGACATCCAAGTAGCAATGTCAGATAGGCAGGCAGAGATCCAGGCCTGGATGGCCAGAGAGATTTCAGGTGTAGAGAGGTAGATCTGAGAGTCATCAGAGTAAAGATGGCACTGAAAGTCTGGGAAGAGATGAGCATACAAAGGGATTGGGGGTATAGAAAGAGAGAAAATGAGTGGGCCCAAGACAAACCATTGAGGTACACCAACTGAAAGCAGGATAGCAGTAGAGGAGGATCCACCAGAACAGACACTGAAAGTACGATGGAAGAGATAAGAAGAGAACCAGGATAGCACAGAGACCTTAAAACAAAGCAAGGACAAGGTATCAAGGAGAAGGTTGTTGCCAACAGTGTCAAAAGCAGCAGAAAGTTCAAGGAGGATGAGGATTGAGTAAAGACCCTTGGAATTTGCCAGGAACAGGTCACTGGCCGATTCCAGTGATGGCCCTGTATGTCCTGCTTATTCCACTTCTGAGGAGGAATAAGCGTTGGGTGCCCCTCTGATCCTCCCCTACAGCCCCCCAGAAACCCAGCAGCCCCTACCCAGAACAGGACACCCACGGTGAGACCCCGCCACGCAATCCCAGCCCTGGTTGCCCCTGTCAGGAGTCAGGCGGTGGGTTGACAGGGAGGGCACTGCGGCAGAGACACCGGCATGCAGGGTGGACATCCATACCAGTATGCAGGGGCGCGCCAGGCTGTCTAAGGGCCTGATCCTGCACCTGCAGAAATGGGTACCAACAAGCCTGTCCTGCTCGGGGCTGTCCAGATGGCTCGGACATGCCCCAACTGGATTGGGTTCCACGTATTTTATGGACTATATATAAAATGGGAGATCTAAGATGCTGTTGTACAAGAAACTGATATTCTTTTTTGGTAATCCAACTTGCTTTAATAGCCTCATCCATAAGATTAACTACCTGAACCTTAATTTTGGATCTTCTGTTAAAGTAAGAAAATATTGCTGATCTATCAGTTATGCCATAGCCTTCTGATATTGATCAAAGGACTGTACCACTTCATTTAGAAATACTCAATTCTGAAGAACTAATTGAAAAAATTATTTTAAAAAAGTATTGAGAAATATTTTAAAAAGTACTTCTTTAATACCTTATGAATGGTTAAGTTATAATTAATTGGTGATTTGGGGAGATTTTTAGACCTATGAAGTGTTAAACATTTGTTTCCCATAAGGCAGAGCTTTTTGCCATATAGAGGGACATATTTGCACTCTGAGGTCTCTTTCTCCCCTTTTTGCATATATTGTTGGTCTATATGAATAGTTGCCACTCTCGTGCATAAGCTCTAAAGAGCCTGATAATATCATCAGCCCAAAGGTACATTTATATGTGTGAATTATTGTAAGTTCTGTATGTGTAAATGTTGCTTTTCTGTGAGTGTTAGTTTGATATTAATATTTGATGGCTCTTAGTGCGTTTTTTTGGTTTGGTATTATCTGCAGGATAGATAACTACAACCCAATTCCTTCCTGTTTGTTCAATTGCCACCCATTCTTGTCCCATAAAATTTAAAAAGCCATTATATGGGGAATGCTCCAATTGATTAATGTTCCATTACACTAAGGGGTCTGTTTACAAAACAGTGATAGCAGCAATCGTGCAAAATCAGAAACAGATCACCGCTATCGCTGTTTAATAAACAGATCCCTAGATTTTGGAACATCTGAACAGCTGTATCCAAAATAAGAACATAAGAACAAAGTTATACACAGCATTCTTTACCAGCACCATAATTAGAAGGCATCAATTTTCTTCCTATTTATAGAAACATGATGGCAGAAAAAGAACACATGGCCTATCTAGTCTTTTTCCTTTAGAGAGCCTCTGTGTTTGTCCCATGCTTTTTTGAATTTAGATACTGTCCTCATCTCTTTCACCTCAACTGGGAGACTATTCCATGCATCTACCATTCTTTCCGTAAAGAAATATTTCCGCATTATTACTCCTGAGTCAATTCCCTTTCACCCTCATCTTATGTTCCCTCATAGCAGAGCTTGTTTTCAATTGAAAGAGGCTCTCCTCCTGTGCATTTATGCCATGGAGGTATTTAAACATCTCAGTCAGATCACCTTTGTCCTGCCTTTCCTCTAAAGTATACATATTAAAGTCCATTTATCTTTTTTACTGTCCAACTTTAGTATCCATTTGACTTTATTGAAAATGACATCGTACACCTTTGCTGATTTTAAGCCATTCTGCTTCTCCTTGCTCTGTTCAAACTGTTGCTTCTTGATCAATGCAAGGTTGTGCAAGAGAACTATCAGGTGTTCTGCTATACCTAGGCTTCTTAACATGGCACGGGGTTTCTCATGGTTTATACAGTCCAAGGCCTTGCTGTAGTCAACAAAACACTATAGATTTCCTTTTGGTATATTTTTGACTTTTCAAGGCTCCATCTCACATTTGTGTTGATGTCTCTCGATCCTCACACGTTACTGAAACCTGCTTGTGCTTCAAGCATTTCTTGTTCTAGGTATGGTTGTAGTCTCTGCTGAATGATCTTGAGTAGAATCTTGCTGGCATGTGGGATCAGAGTGATTGTGTGATAATTTCCACTGTCAGTCGGATCACCTTTCTTTAGTATTGTTATGAACACAGATATTTTCCAGTCAGTTGGCCATGATGTCTTCCAAATTTTCTGGCAGAGCCTTGTGTGATAATAGCTGCATCTGATTGCTGTAATAATTCAATGGGAATGCCAGCAATGCCCAATGCTTTGTTCTTTGATAATTTCAATGCTGTTTCAACTTCTTTCATCACCAATGATTCCTGATCATAAGGTACAGGTTGAAATGGCTGTTGGTCCACTTGATCCTTATGGTATGATGACTGTATATTCTTTCCATCTTTCCTTGATCTTCTTAGCATTATTCAACATGGATCCTTGGACATCTTTTAGCATTCCAATTTGAGGCTGAAATTTTTCTTTAACTCTCGTAGCTTTAGGAAAACCAATCTTTTCTTCCAGTACAACTTTATTGATAACATCTCATAACTCTTCTAGTGCTCTATCATTTGTATCCAAAGCAGCAAATCAATTTTGCAGGCAGTCTTTAAATTCTGGTGGTATACTTCCAAGTGCAAAACACTTCCAAGTGCAAAACAGCCAATACTGTAAGGGGACTCCAATGTCAAAAATGAATAATTGCAAAAGTCCCCTATTGAGACTAATAACCCTATCAAAAAAGTTTCTTCCCAGGAGCAATTAATTGAATGAAACCAAATAAATGAAGACAGACAGGATGGGGTGGTGGTAAGTGCCGTGAAGTCAGTGTCGACTCAGTGCAACCCTCTGGATAGTTGTCCTTAAATTGTGTTCTGTCTTCTGTCAGGCGGCTCATTGTTGACTGACTGGCACCCGAAGCTGCTGTCATTGTATCGATCCATTTCATTGCTTGCCTTCCTCTTTGGCATTGACCTTCTACCTTGCCAAGCATGATATAATCTGTCACCCTGCATTGTCTCTGTTATCAAACAGCATTGATCGATCCTTCAGGTCCACCCATGCTTCTGTCAAAAGAGACCAAGAGTGGTTTATAGTAAGAGTAGGAACCTGAAGGACCATCTTTGTCCAGCAGTGCCAAGGGTTAGGAATGGTGACCAACCAGTGGGTGTGGGAAATGCCAGTGTTGTGCAATTAGTGAGGAAGGTGCTGAATTTATTTATGGCAATAAAACTGTCAAATTATATCATGCTACATTCTGTCTTCATATGTTGTTTATGTGATATGGTGCCCATGTCAAAAGATGTGTGTGTTATGATACTTATACACCCCCCCCCCCCCCGAAATCAACCCAAATATATCCCTCAGCAATTTGATTTCATTTAAAATTTTCTACAATATGGGAACCACAATTCCTAAACTTTACCCTAAAACCCGTGTACAATGGCATGGTAGAATTAAATACTACTTATTTTTGTTGGATCGCTCACCGTGAGAAGGAACTATCCTACTCTCGAAGTGAGCCCTCCATTTTAATCATTTTATATGGACCCAAAGGCCCTAAAAGACAGAAAAGCACAGCACTATACAGCTGCCATATCTGTGTAAACATGAAATGTAGGTAACTTAACCAAAGAATTCACCATATGACCACTTCCCATGTGTCCATAAGTACTTAGCTCAGGAAGAACTACTCCCAGCAGGAACCAACGAATCTTCGCAAATTGAACGCGGTTGGACACAATTCAAAACTTCAACAGTCCGTCATTCAATATCCCGAAGGTCCCGTCAGCTGCACATACAATCCTAACTTAAGGAGGTTTTTCTTCTCAACATGTTAGGTCGGTCAAGGATCTTCCAAACGGAAGGTTCATGCTACACTAATTAGTGTTTCAAGCCATGTAGCTTCCTAGCTCTTCTTCAGGCGAATGAACCTTATCCACTAGTGGTTCTGATTAAATCCAGTCTGAGAGCAAGACGTCAGAGCATACGTCATTTCCACAAAACACTTATCAAACAAACTATTCACAACCGTAGACTCCACCAATCAATCTCCATGTTCATGCCCTCCAGGGCCATCGACCTCAGTCGGAAGATCCACTGCTGCTCTTTAAAATGTAATTTTGCTTTACAATCGCCCCCCTTATCAAAAGGGGGTACTACATCAAGGATCCTCCATTTAAGTTCGCTAAACTGATGGTCCAATTGCTGACAATGAGGGACCATGGGTGCAGAAATTAGTTTTGAGTTAATACGTGAACGATGTTCTAACAAGCGCTTCCTTATTGGATGGGTAGTTTTGCCCACATATTTCAGGTTTATTTATTTATTTATTTAACGTTTTTCTATACCGCACTATTCGGCATCAGCGCGGTTTACAAGTAACAAGTTGGTACAATGTGGAGTAACCATACATTGAACTTACATAAAACAGGGAATTTAAACATGGATAACGGGTGAACTTTATACATAATATACAAAGGGGAATTTAAGCATGGATAACAATTGAACTTTATACATTATATACAAGAGGGGATTGCATCATAGCTGAGTTTATGATACAGGCCCTAAAGGGGGGGGGGGTTGGATGAGGTGGAGAGTTATCGTAGGAGAATGGTTTGACGGCATCGGGTAGAGAGACTGTAGGGTCATGTGATACTGTCTAGGTGATGCTGTCAGAGTTAGAAAAGTGTTGTATAAATAGGTGCTGTTTGAGAGCTTTTCTGAACTGGGGGAGGTTGTTTATGGTCCGGATTTCTGTTGGAAGGGAGTTCCAGCATGAGGGGGCAAACAAAGCAAAGGCACGCTTTCTAGTGGATTTGTTGCATTTTGTGATGGCTTTTGGAAGGAGGATGGTATTGCAGGATGTGGCTCTTCTTAATCTGTTGTCTGGTGTACAGACATATTAAGACATACACTACAAAAGGAGTTAAACAATTAGATGAATGAAAAGATGTATTAATCCCATATTGTAGAAAAATAAATGAAATCAAATTTCTGTGGAAAAGATTTGTGTGGGCAGGACCACTTGTCAGCTCCAAATTTGATTAACTGAACACAAGCAAAAAGACAGGGGACCTTTGGTGCACCATTGCCTACAGTTTGATCATGTTTTTGCTGATTTGTGATATATGGTGATCAGCTGTATGCCAACTAATATCCATGGCAAAGGCCGCGAGAGATTTCTTATACATCGTGAGCAGTGGTGGATATATAAATTGGACTCTTTAGAACCTAATGGGCTCAATAATATGACTGAATGGGAGGTGTTTTTTGTGAAGTGATTTTTAATGTATTTTCTTAAATATTGGTTACATCCTTTTTGCCACAGCAATGCTCGAGTCAGGATATCAGGATTCCTTAAGAGGAGTTGTTTTTGTGACTGAGTTTGTAGCCTCTCTTCTTGCTTCTGATGATTTTTTTTTGAAGGAGCTCAATTTTAAAAGACAGCTATGTGACATCAGACACTATAGCTGGAGTTTGAAAACAAGGATCTTTGTAATGTAATGTACCTTAAACAGGGATATTGATAACTTGGATTTGGCTGAGTAAATGGAAGGTTAAGTGACTTGCCTAAGGCCACAAGGAGTGCTAATAGGAATTGAAGCATGGTCTCTTGGCTCTCAAGCCAGAGTTCTAACCATTAGGCTACTCCTCGTCATTGATGTCCACAGATGTAGTCAATTTGATTTTTGTACAATCCATTGAGTGAAGTCCATATGTACAGTCACCGCATGTGTTGCTGGAGGAAGGTGTTTGAGATGAATAGAGCATTGGTCTTACAGAATTCTATCAATCTTTCCCCAGCTTCATTTCTGTTGCCAAGTCCATATTTTCCAACTACTTTGCTGTCTTCTTTGTTGCCAACGTTTGCGTTTCAGTCACCCATGACTATTAGGGTTAGCCTGTTTGCATGTTCTGTCAATTTCAGTTTGTACTTGTTCATAGAATTCATCAACTTCATCCTCTTCTGCAGCTGCTGTTGGGGTATATACCTGAATAATAGTTGTGTTGATAGACATTCCTCGAGGACGAATAGAAATGAAACGTTCACTGACTGCACTGTATTACAGTACGGCTTTTGTAAGTTTCTTATTAATTATAAATGTAACACTATTTCTTCTTTGAATTTCATTCCAGCATAGTACACCATGTGATCATCAGATTCAAAGTGCAGGATGCCAGTCCATTTCAGTTTGCTGACACCCAACAGATCGAGTTGTACACGTTCCATTTATTCTTCAGCACCTTCAACTTCGCCTGGTTCATGCTTCATATGTTCCATGCCCAAATATGGAAGACATTTGCAGCTTCTGATTCATTTCATGTGCAGCTACATCAGCAGACGTCCCGAGGGCTTTGGTCCTACCACATCATAAATGCTGGCTTTACTCTGAAAGTCTTCAGCTCATCCCTAATAGCCTGTTCAGTGTCTTCCGAACTGGGGGGAGGGGGGCGGGGAAAGCGGCATCTTCCAGTACTAAATCATAATTTCTTTTCTTGTGACTGTCCTTTGGGTTTTTGTGGCAAGATACAGAAGTAGATAGCCAGGCCTTTCCTCCATGCAGGTAATGCTAGTGTTGTTGCCGTTTGTCACAGAAATGTGATCCCCTGCCGCCAACAGCATCCCATTCTGCTGCTACCTAGACTGGTGGTTCGTCTTAGTCTGGCACCTCAATTGAGACCTGTCCATCTTTGGAGACTACCAGTTTAACTCTCAGCATCACTGATGCACACAAGCCCTCACTGCATGACAAGCTACAAACCAAGGGAGGGGTTGGCACCCAGGGGTTTACGCCCTAAGCAAACCTTAATCCTTAACCCCACTCCCCTCCTGGCTATTAGAATCTATTGTTTAGTTGAGAATGCTTTGATCTTTGCTGCCCCCCTAGTGGGCTGCCTGGTTTGCCCGATGGCTGGGCTTTCTCTGCCTTTCTATGCCAACATTTTTTATCATTCCCAAAATATGCAAATCTTGAGTATCCTCTTGGGCATCCTATTGTCACAGGCATTGGTTCTGTTTTGAAGCCACTGTCAATGTAGGTAGGATCATCTTTATCACCTTCAATCTGTTCAAAACTCAGCAACTAGTGTCGTTATGCCCACATAACCCCTTTTCTCAAGTCACTTCACTGGCTTCCTATCCATTTCTGCATCCAGTTCAAACTATAAGTACACCTATTCTGCGGCCCCTCACTACCTTTCCTCTTATCTCCCCCTACGCCCCTCCTCAGGAATTCCGCTCTTCTGGCAAATCTCTTACCTGCGTTCTTCTGTCCTACAGCTAACTCCAGACTTCGTTCCTTCCACTTTTCTGCTCCATTTGTCTAGAACAAACTACCCAAGTCAGTAAGTCTGACTCTATCTCTGGCACTATTCAAGTCTAGACTAAAAACTCAGGTTCAAGATGCTTTGGGAACCCGATTCAGACGCTGACCTCTTTATTCTTCTGTTCACTACCTATGAATATCTTTACCATTTCCCACGGCTTATCCTGTTTTCTGCCTTGATTAGACTGTAAGATCTACAAAGCAGGTATTGTCTCTTACACTGACACGTACAAAGTTGCATATAAGAACATAAGAAATGCCTTACTGGGTCAGACCAAGAGTCCATTAAGCCCAGTATCCTGTTTCCAACAGTGGCCAATCCAGGTCCCCAAAAAATACACAGATTCCATGCTGCTTGTTCCAGGAGTAAGCAGTGGATTTCCCCTGTCCTTTTTTAATAGGGATTTAAGGACTGGCCAAACCTTTTTTAAAATCCAACTACACTAACAGCTTTTACTACATCCTCTGGTAACGAATTCCAGAATTTGATTATGCATTGAGTGAAAAAATATTTTCAATGATTAGTCTGAAATGTGTTACATTGTAGCTTCATTGTGTGTTCCCTAGTCTTTCTACTTTTTTGAAGAAATAATCCACAGGGACCTTCAACAGTCGCCTTAAAAAGTGTGCAGCCCAGAGTTCAGGGCTGGGAGGGTGTGGCTCATAGGAAAATTTAGGAACCCAGTAGGCAGCAAGATGGGAGAAACTCGTGGAACCAGAAGTCCTTCTATAGCAAGTAGGAAGTTTAACTGGGGCTGGAGAAAGGGCCAGGAGAACCAACTTGTGAAGGTTTAACAAGCTGGGAACAGAAGTAAAGCTGGTTTATTTTTCCTGAACTTGTGTCTGTTTTGGGTTTTGCTTTATGGAGGTTTACACTGGTCAAGATTGAAATCGTTACTGACTTTAAAAGGCCCTAATCTGTGTATCTTGGTGAGCTGAACACGAATATAACATTAAAAAGATTTTAGAGAGATCACGTGATGCGGTGAGGACAGCAGACGTGTGCTGCATGTGCTCCGGTCCCCCGCGCCCTTAACTGGATAATTACTGGGCTTTGACCGACCCCACCTGAGTTGATTATTTGGACAGACTTCCCCTGCTGCTATTGGCATCTGATTTCGGAGGATACCGCAGGGCTCCGGATGGCGGTTTCTACGAAAACGACGCGGCGGGAGAGGGAGCGAATGGCCTCTGCTCCCAAAATGGCCGACAGTAACACTACGCCGCGCTCCCCTTCCTCTCCGGCCTTCCTGGAGGAGGTCTCGGCCGCAGTTGCCGAGGCGCTATCCACGCAGTTCGCGGCACTCCATGAAAAAATGGATGCCCTCCAAAATTCGACGGGAGACTTGGGGGGCCGTGTCCGGGAGGCCGAGGAGCGCATCGGGAGAGCGGAGGATACGCTTGAGACCGCCTCCCAGGAGCTGAACACTCTGAAGGCCCAGGTACTTGCGCAGGCCGCCAAGATCGACGATCTCGAGAACAGATCGAGACGGAACAATCTCCGGCTGCTTGGGATCCCCGAAACGGTGGAGGATAGAGATCTTAAGCGGTATGTGGAGAACTTACTACCCCGGCTATTGGAGGGCGGTTTGGAGAGCGGCGAGTTGATGCTGGAGCGAGTCCATCGGGTGGGGAGTAGGAGAACCCGAGACTCCCGCCCGAGGATAGTCCTGGCTAAATTCCTCCACTATCCACAGAAGGAGGCGATTTTCAGAGCTGCACGCCAACGGAATGGATTTACCTGCGATAATTTCACCCTTCGGGTAGCCCAGGACTATTCAGCTTCTCTCGGCCAGCGGCGCAGAGCGTACGCCCCTCTCTGCACCAAACTGCTTGCTGCAACCATTAAATTCTCGGTGCAATATCCCGCCCGCCTGCATGTTTTTCATGGGGGAGCACATAGGGTGTTTGACTCGGCGGAGGAAGCTGCCACGTATGTGGAGAGCATTGTTCAGGTTGGGACCCCTTCTACTTCAAGTTCTTGAATGTACTGTGGCGGACTCCATGGACTCCACGTGGCGGGGACCGAGAGTGCCTCGAGACGTTTTTGTTCAGCCTAATGTTCCCTGCTGGTCCTTCGGGGCTGCTCTTGGACTAGAAGGGGATGAGGGCTACAGTGCCCTAAATACAGACGCTTGGTGAAATGTGTGAGGGTGGAGTGGAGGGCCTAGCAGCATTGAGGGAGAGTTGGCCCCATCTCGGTTTAGGGTCTTGGCCTGCTCCCCCTCCCCCCCTCCCGTTTGGGTATGGGGTGAGTGGATACTCCTTGTGATCACTACTATGAGTGCCTGAGAAAGGAAGAAAGAAATTATTGTTAATGTACTGTTATTTTAATTAATTGTTCCAGTACTGTTGTAGTAGATGGGGCTTGTGGCTCTGGGATCAGTTGGGGGAGGTGGGTGGGGGAAGCGGGATATCGGGTTGGGTATGGGATGGGGGGGGGAATCTTTGAATACTGGGTTGGGGGTGGCGTGTGACTGGGGTAGAGAGAGGGACCATTAGAATAGAGAAGGGTGAGCGAATGGAGGGACGGAAGTGGGGTTAAGAGGGAAAAGCGCATAGGAGGATATAGGAAGGTAGGGGTGGCGGTTTAGTTGTTAGCTGCGAATCCTTAGTGGGTGGGGGGTCTTGGGATCCTGATTTGAGTACGGCCCCAGGAGGGGGTGGGGGTTTATTAGTGGGAAGGGGAGGTTCTTGTCCCCCATCTTAATACCGCCCTCCCCTAGATAAGGGGAAAGAAGTGGGGAAAGAAAAGCAGGGAAGTGCTCCTCCTCAGCTACCCTTGATAACTTGAGTGCTAGTTGGGATTGGCTCCTTATGTCATCCTAACCAGGAGGTAGCAACGGGGATAGCTGGCACGATGTGAACTGGTAGTAAGTAAAATGGCTTAATAACGGTGTCCGAGACCTCCCGTGGGTGCATTGGCGGGTATTGTTCTAGGTTTCTCGGTTCCTGCCTGGTGGGTAATGTTAACCGCAAGATGACAAGAGGAGAAGCTAACAAGAGATATATGCTGTATAAAGTGATTATGTGTTCCCTCCCCCCAGGCTTATACGTGATGTGCGGCACTGTACGTTGGACACTATGGAAGCTTCTGACGCAGTCATGGGGTGTCCAAGGTGATAGTGGGGTGCTGTACGCCGCAGGTACCTGGTAGGTGTTATATGCAGTACTTCGACGGTTTTAGACGTCGGCCCTAGTGGTGGGATCTTTGACACCCCATGGCTGCGATATGGACTAGGAGTGGTGCCTACTCGGTTGCTATCACGCTATCACGCTACAGCGACTGCGGTGGTGAGGTTGGCGGGCGCCGCTCCTTATTGGTCTTGCGATGTGCAGTGCCGTACAGGGCGTTGTCTCAGTGGATCATATGGGGGATTTCCTCCGTGGGGGTTCGCTGAGATATGCCTGCAATGTGGTCCGGAGATGGGGTTTATACCTTTTCTGTGGAATACTATGTCTGATTGTTTTGTACTGACTGTGTCCTGGGGGTTGGGGAAGGGAAGAGGGAACAGTTTTATTGCCTGTGTTCCTGGACCCGACCCGCGCCCCATTATTGGGGGTCCGAGCTGTCTTTCAGCCCGAGACCGTTTGTATCAGGGGCGCGGGGGACTGGTCGCATCTTAGTGATCTTTATAGGTAGTTTATGCTGCCTAGGGGTGGTGCAGTGGCTGATGTGGTGTCACTTGGTGACTGGGGAGGGTGGGGGAGGGTGGGGGGGGAGGGGGGGAGGGGGGATGGGGGGATGAGTTTGGGGAGACATGGTCATGCCCGTGCGGGGAAGCCTCACCTAGGAATGTGCCATTTTGAATGTGAGTGGGGAGGGCCCCAGGCTGGGGGGGCTCTCTCTGGAATAAGAAAGTGTTTACCGTTGGAATACTTCACCCCAGCTGTTGTGCACTGAGGTGTATTTCCTTGAATGTGTGGTTTGGGGAGCCCACTGAAGCGTTCAAAGGTGTTACAGGCACTAGCCCGACATAAGGTAGATATAGCTATGCTCCAAGAGACGCACCAGCCCGCTACAGAGCATAATAAATTGAAGAGAATGTGGGTAGGCCAGGTTTTCGGAGCTCCGGCTTCGGGAAAGAAAGGTGGAATTGTTATATTGATTCATAAGCGCATAAGGTTCGATAGCATACGGTTAATTTGTGACCCCACGGGGCGTTTCTTACTCCTGCATGGAATGTTGGAGGGACAATTGGTAACCTTGGGGAACCTCTATTCGCCTAATGTTCTCGACCAGGGTTTATATGCTAGTTTGCTCTCTAAAATGGAGCTATTACCAGAGGCTCCGATCATTTTGGGGGGTGATTTTAACGGAGTGATGGATGTGGACTTGGATACCACGGCTGGGGGGTCTAGAGAACGACGACAGTCTACCCGGGCAATACAGCGGTTGTGCGCAAACGTGGGGTTGGTGGACCCTTGGCGGTTGTTACATCCTTCGGAAAAGGATTTCACGCACCAATCGCGAGCTCATGGATCCTCGGCACGTATAGACTATTTGCTGGTGACGAGTGCCTTGTTTGCCGCAGTCCAGGATGCTCGGATAGGGCCGGGGGAGATTTCCGATCATGCGCTAATCTGGTTGGATCTTCAATGGGGAGTAGTGCAACCGAAAACACGCCTATGGAGATTCCCCTTAGAGCTTTACCATGATACTCAGTTCCGCGTTTTTCTGCGCCAGCGGTGGCAGGAGTTTGAATCAGATCATAGAAAACATTCAGACGATCCGGAGTTGGTCTGGGAGACGGCCAAGGTGGTTCTACGGGGTGACATCATAGGTTTTCAGGCCCGAAAACGGAGACTGCTGTCTGAGCGTATCATACGGCTGGAGAAGGAGGTTACCATATTGCGTCGACTCTGTGCCCGCAATGCATCTGCTGCGAATAGGAGACAGCTCTTGGAGACTCAGGTGTTATTGAATGAGATTCTGCATCAACGAGCAAAAAAATCCGTCTTATATTATCGGTATCGGTTGTACACCCAGGGAGATAAGCCGGGGAAAATGCTGGCTCGGTGTCTACGGGGCCCCCGGGGATCCCGCTTAGTTTCAGCTTTAAGGGATGACCAGGGTCGGCTGTATAGGACTAGTCCTCAAATTGCCGAGGTCTTTAAATCCTTTTTTCAGAAACTTTATTCCGCGGAGCCGGATTTTCCTCAGGAGCGGCGAGATTACTTTGCCACCCTGCCTCTCCCTCAATTAAACATGGCGCAAAGGGAACAGTTGGATTTGCCAATTACGGTGAGTGAAGTGCAGGCCGTTATCTCTAAGGTGAGTTGCTATAAATCCCCGGGCCCCGATGGGTTGGGGGTGGAGGTTTATAAGATTCTAAATGACCTGGTCTCTCCGGCCCTCCTGGCCGTGCATACCCAGAGAGTGGCTCAGGGCTTTTTTCGGTGGGGTGGTAACCAGGCCTATGTTACATTACTACCGAAGCCAGGGAAGGACCCGCTATGTGCTGCGTCTTATCGCCCGATTTCATTGCTCAATTTTGATCTTAAATTGTTAGCGAAGATTCTGGCAGAGCGCTTGGCTGGGGTCCTGGGCCAACTGGTTCATGAGTCACAGGTCGGCTTTGTGCGGCAACGCTATGCCGTATGCAATCTGAGGCGGATAGTGGCATCCTTGGAATGGGCACGAAGAAGGGCCCAATCGACGTTACTTATAAGTTTTGATGCCGAAAAAGCCTTCGATAGGGTTAGTTGGGCCTATTTGGAGGACCTCCTTCCGCGTTATGGCCTGGGGGAGTCTTTCTGTAATATGGTGAAATGTTTATACGCAGACCCCAGGGCAGCGATCTTATGTAATGGGTTGCTTTCGGAGACTTTCCCCCTCAGGAGAGGAACGAGGCAGGGTTGTCCCTTGTCCCCCCTCCTTTTGGTTCTATCCCTGGACCCGCTTATACGTCGACTGGAGCAATCTCGTGAGATCTCAGGCATAGCAATGGGTAGACAGGTCTTTAAACTGGCTGCCTTTGCAGACGACCTTCTCGTTCATCTATCTAATCCCCAGGGGTCATTGCTGGCGCTCTTACAGGAATTTCAGGCCTTTGGTCGCTTTGCGGGCTTTACCATTAATCAGGAGAAATCTGAGGTGCTGGATGTTTTGGGACATGTTCGGGCAGCGTGGCAAGGTGTGTTTCCTCTTAGATGGGCGGAGGGCTCCTTTATATATTTGGGGATTATTCTGACGCCCGGAGTGGCGCAGCTCTATGCGGCAAATTTGCGTCGAGTGCTGGATAAATTGCGGGGCCAGTTCCAATCGTGGGGACCCCTCCCCCTGTCACTATCAGGCAGAATAGCGGCGATTAAAATGGTAATTCTCCCTCAAATTCTTTACTGGCTCCAAACTCTCCCGGTTTGGGTCTTACGGCGGGATTTAAGGCGCCTTGAAGGCATGTTGAAAGGTTTTTTATGGCAGGGGGCGAGAGCCCGCATTCCATGCGTGCGGCTGAAGGGGAGATGGAGGCAGGGGGGTATGGGGTTGCCTGATTTGGAGAACTATGCGATGGCCTGTCAGGCTCGGCACTTGGGGGATTGGCTGGGTGGGACGGAGATTTTTACGCCGCTGCGAGTGGAGGAGTCATGTGCTGCCCCCTATTCCTTGTTGGCTATTCTACATCTTGAAGATCGCCTGCTTCCGAGTTATATTACTGATAGTGTACTGCTTGGAGCCGTTCGGAAGACTTGGCGACAGCTTAACCGTTACTGGAAGGGGAATTGGAAAATTTCCAGTTGGCTTCCCTTCCAGGGGAACATTAACTTTACACCGGGCACGGAGAATGCCGTTTTACGGGCATGGGCGACGAAGGGGATACGCACTATTGGGCATGTGGTGGACACTGAAGGCAGGTGTAAGCCCTTTCAAACGCTTAGAGTCGAATATGGACTGACCTCCGCGCCCCCGCCGCTCTCCTATTTGCAGCTTTCCCACTATGTGACTTCGTTGGCTGCCGGGGAGCTCCATGCAGATCGCTCGGCGCAGATCATTGCATTTTTCGACCTGGGGGGAGACTTTCGGCCGTCCATTCGTCGCTTAAGATTACGGTTAGATGACTTTCGGCAGGTACCCGACTACAGGCCGGTGGAACTCGCTTGGGCCATAGAGTTGCAGCGTGAGGTCCCCCCGGGTACGGTTATCCAGGGCCTCCGGCGTATGGTCTATTTAGCAGAGGGAGTGCGATGGCGAGAAATACACTTTAAATCGCTGACACGTGTATACTTCTCCCCACGGAGGGCCTTTCGTAGCCATCTGACGGCGGATGGCAGCTGCCCAAGGTGTTCGACACCAATGGCGACTCTTTTGCATATGTGGTGGAGCTGCCGGCGAATCCGTTCTTATTGGTCACGGATTTCTGCGTATATGCAGGGCTTGTTGGGGCAGCGGGTGAATTGGGACGCCTTCTTTGTAACGCTGGATTGCCTGGCGCTTACCTCGCCCAAAGGTAAATGGGGGAGGTTGTTGGTGCGTAAGGCCTGCCTGATAGCTAAGGGACCTTTGCTTCGCCGATGGCGGGAATGTGATCCGCCCTCCTACTGGGAATGGCGGAATAATTTTCATCAAGTAATGCTGGCTGAGTGTTGGAGCGCTCGAGGTAGGCCCGCGAGGTGGCTTGCCTTTCAGTCATTGTGGGATCCTTATATTCAGCGGTTGGGCTCCCGTAGTCGTAATGAGGTGTTGCAATGGGCGACTCTGCCGTATGAGAATGTTGGAGTGGGTGATTAGCGGTTAATGTGTGTGGCATGCTAGTTTGCTCCCTGGGGGGGGCTCCCGGTTTGGGTTTGGCCATGTCTCGGGGAGGGGGGGAGGGGTGGGGAGGAGGGTGGGGGGGGAGGGGGGTAAGGGGAGGAAGTTTGGTTTCTTTACAGTGTAAAATTAACACCACCTCTCTGGACTCCTTTCATTCCCCTGTTGTGGGGATCAGAAATCCACCCCGCTTGGGGACTGCTGTACTGTTTGTTTCTTGCTGTGTTGAGTTGGTGTTTAAAATAAAGTTTTGAAAAAAAAAAAAAAAGATTTTATTGGCTCTCGTTTTGAAGATATTGCATGTAGTTCATTTTTTATGTTTCACCGTGTAAATTTATCCAGTAGGACATCAACATCCCAAATAAGCCTTGTATGATGTAATATTGCATCACATTGCATAATACCAGCATGCACACATCATCCATCACGGCTGCTGAAGCCATCTGATGTCAGCAGTGTACTATACGCAGTCGGAAAGGAAAGTAATCTGGTATTCTGTTCCAATATTGAAATGCCTTAAAAATCACTCATGACCCACAAGACTGGAAGCTATTTATAGACTCTTCAAAACCGAGTCCGAAGGCTGTGCTTTTGAACAATGGAAACCGTCTTCCATCTATTCCAGTAGCAAATGCCGTCCACATGAAAGAGACATACGATAACTTAAAGCATCTACTGACTTCCATTAACTATAACAAGTACAGCTGGCACCTCTGTGGTGACTTGAAGATAGTTGCCCTTTTAATGGGACTGCAGCAGGGATATATAAAATACATGTGTTTCTTATGTGAGTGGGATAGCCGAGCAAGGGATTGGCACTACTTGCGGAAGGAATGGAATCACAGACAAAATGTAACAGTTGGAGAGAAGAATATCCAGCACCCATCTCTGGTTGAGGCTCACAAAATCCTGCTACCAACCCTTCACATCAAACTAGGTTTGATGAAAAACTTTGTGGAAGCCATAGACCGCACTTCACCAGCTTTCCGATACCTGCATGAAAAATTCCCTCAACTCAGAGAAGTAAAGATTAAAGAAGGAGTTTTTGTGGGTCCTCAGATTCGAGCGCTCTTCAAAGATGACCATTTCAACAACTTGCTTCAGGGTGATGCGAAACAAGCATGGAATGCTTTTCGCCTGGTGTCAACAAACTTTCTCGGGAATGTTAGGGCAGAAAACTACAAGGAACTAGTAGAAGACATGCTGATGCAGTATCAGAAACTTGGCTGCAATATGTCTCTAAAGATCCATCTCCTTGATTCCCATCTCGATTTCTTTCCTGACAACTGTGGTATGGTTAGTGATGAACAGGGCAAACGTTTTCACCAGGATATCGCAACGATGGAGCAAAGATACCAGGGAAAATGGTCCACTACAATGCTGGCTGACTACTGCTTGACACTCCCCAGAGAAGCTCCCGAACAGCTGTACAAGAGACAGGCGAAAAAATCTAAGAAGTCATCTATGACTTGGTTTTTTACAGGTATTAACCAAAGGCCTATTATATTTACTATTGACATGCATTTCGTGATGTAAACATTAATTCTTGTAGATTACAAAAAATCTAGAGCCAACTTTACAATTTCACTGTCATATTCATGTTCAGCATATAAAAATTGATAAGAAATGACTATTTTTATTTCAGTAACATGACTTTTGTAAAATTTGTTGACCAGTGTAAGCAGGCACAGAATAAAAACTGTTTTTCTTTTCCCTGAACTATTTTTTGCCTGTGTTGAACAGAAAACCCCTTCCAACCCTATGCCACACTACCACAATGGGTTAGCTTATCAGACAACCATTTGCAGTGGACTCCCACCATTGCTCCCAAAATTATTACTTATTTTGGATATCACAATCTTTAAAAAATATGGTAAGTTTTGTACAATATTTAGAAAACCTATGGATCGCAATAGTTTTAGACTATACTAGTTTTCATCCTCAGTGACTAATATTCCATGTAGCCAATTAATGCATCTGTGACAGCTGTGCACAACTATGCAGGAAAATCAACCTCAAGCTGGGACCATGAGATCTCGTTTCCGACTAAAGACTGTCCAGCTCATGTGGTGGATAGAGCTTATTGGTGTGCTAAACATGTAAATCATGATCGCCCAATTATTCCTCATCAGTGACCGATAGATAGTTGTCAAGTATGTGTCTTGATCTATTCACAACAAGCATATCAAGCACAATGAATTAGTTATCGATACTGGAGAATGTCAAGTGTGCGTACTATATTTCAACAACCTCCACATTTTGTTTTTCTTAGAAAAGATCTGTGGGATTTTCTAGAACATGCAGTGACATGGCAGCATTGGGGTCAATCTAGCTCACTTAGTGGCCATTATAAACACAAACATCTGGCAGATAAAGACCAGTCTGACAATTTTAAATGTGGGCAGTGTGTGACACAGGAGCATACTATGGACATTTGGATATTTAAGCATCCTCAGAAAGGATTTCAATTGCAACATGGAGTGAGAGATTTATGCAATTTTATGTCCTTGTGATAAAATATATATAAGACACGTGAAAATTCTATAACCCCCCTCCCAACACACAGTGTGCGCAAAGCCCTGCACATGTAAGGTGACCCATATGTGAGGCTTAGTAAACATGTCCTCTAAACTATAAATCTCACTATTATATTTTTCTATCAGCTTTGTCAATTGTTAGCTCATGATAGGCAAGGAAGGATGGACAACAGTCTGAAATGCAAGAGGCCTCTGCAGATCAGCTCTTACAGACAAGCAGCAAATCAGGAACACGGTCTTCCATTTTCAATGTCTGTTTGCATTAAACTGGCTGTTTATTCAGGAAGGTAGAGGGGTGGAGTAGCAGCAACAGCCTAGTCCCAAAGCAATCTGGGTTCAAGTCCCTGGGAGCTTGGGCAAGTGACATAACCCTCCATTGCCTCAAATGCAAATTTCGATTCTAAGCCCTCAGGGGGCAGCAAAATGCCCAAGTAGCTGAATGTAACTCACCTTGAACTACCATTGGAAAGGCATGAACTAAATTCTAATAAGTAAAGGTTGCAGGATCATATAACAAACCATATCTCTTGACATTTCATAGCTTCCATAATTACTTTTCTAAATATGTTTTTTTTCCATAAAGTCACATTAATTAGTATCACCATTTCCCCTGCCCTCTGTCCCTGGATTTAGCATGAATAAATCTTCCTTGTCATTTCCCAGCTGGAGTCTGAAGATGGGTTTGTTTTTAAGAGCTATAACAGATATTGCTTTCCATAGGAGAGGATCCATATTCATGGAAATCGTTCAAGCCAAACTTTATTAATACAGGGACAACTTACCTTATGTCCATTCTGGTCCTTTGTAAGATTGAAGACAGGCAAAGTTCCAGTTATGACAAGTCCAAGTTCCTGCAAAAGTCACAGAGACGGAACAGTTATGACCTTAAAGTAAACACATGCAACAAAAGACGCATTTAGAACAACAGTAATACAAAATTAGAACAGGCTGAATCGCACACTGCTGCAATCTTGTTCATTTAGTAGTTTCACTGAGGTACATTGTATTTTGCTTTATGAAAAACAAGGTTCTCGATCAATCCTAAATCACCTCTCCCTCTTGTTTCAGCTTTCCCATTTTATCTGCACTTACTTTGTCATTCTGTGGACAGTGGGCTAGAAATTACTGCTGTCTGGATAGCCCTGGCCACTCACCAGTGCTAATCACAGAGTAGGCATCCACCAAGGGGGGTAGGCTTAAAGGGAAATATGTTTTTGCAGAGTTCACTAAACCCCAATGGGTGAGATATAAGTGGTTATGGATGCAGTTTCAATGCTGGTATCCTCGGGAGTAGGGAGAGGAGGAAGGGGAGGAGTTTGGACTTGGCCTCAAGGAACCAGGCACACTGGAGTTGCTGCGGGCTGCCACTTTGGTAGTACAGAGCTAGGCCTAGCAGCAATATAGGTGGATGGTGGTGGAGTGAGTGGAGGGCGTGGGGTGGAGGGACAGGAAAGTATGTGAGCAGTGGTAAGGTGGGGGCAGATCTCTCCATGGGGCTCAGACATGCTAGTTATGGTCGGTACAGTTGGCAATTTGGCATCAGCTTTTGTTCTTCAGTGATATGTAACATTACTTATCTTGGCCAAATTGCTCGATCCATATCTTCGAGTAGTACGGGATGTTACATTGTTCGTATTGATTATAACGTTTTCCCAGTAGTGGTGCACCATCGCTAGAGCAAGAGGCATGGGTTGCTTCCCCTGGACTACCTTTTGTGTACCAGATTGGACTACAGTGCTGGGCCTTGAGGTCTGGGTTGGGCGGTGGATAGTGGATGGTGGGTGAGTGTCGAAAGTTTATAAGTTTGATTGATGTCTGCTGTAAGGCTAGATAAACGAAAAGTGAATAAAGTGTTCTGGAAAAAAAAGGAGGAAGAGAGATGTTGGATACCCTGGGGAGTAAAAGGAAATGAGTGAGATGCTGGACACCTTGGGGAGGAGATTCTAGATACCTTGGGGGTGGGGGTGGGGGTGGGGGTTGGGAAGAATGGCCTAATGCTTGGCAGTTGAGATTTGATCTGAAGAAGTGCAGAGTCATGCACTCGAGATGCAGACATCTAAGGGAATTGTATGGAAAGGGGGCAAGAAGTTGGTGCACATGGACCAGGAGAAGGATCTTGGAGTGATAATGTCTGAAGATCTCAAGGTGGTGAAACAATGTGACAAAGCGGTAGTCAAATCCAGAAGGATGCTGGGTTGCATACAGCAGAAAGGAGGTGGTAATAATACCCTTCTACAAGTCATTGGTGAGGCCTCACTTGGAGTATTTTGTTCAGTTTTGGAGACCATATTTCACAAAGGATATAAAAAGACTTGAAATAGTTCAGAAGAAAGTGACCAAAATGATTTGAAGTCTGCACAAGAAGACATATGAGAGGAGACTTGAAGACCTAAATATGTATACCCCAGAGGAGAGGAGGAACATGGGAGATATGATTCAGACATTTAAATAAAGACCTTTTCAAATAAAGACCTTTTCAAGTACATTCGTAGCAAAAAACCTGTGAGAGTGTCAGTTGGTCCATTAGATGATAAAGGGGTTAAAGGAGCACTAAGAGGCAACAAGGTGATAGCGGAGAGACTGAATGCATTCTTTGCTTCGGTCTTTACTGAGGAAGATGTAGGGATGTTACCCATGACTGAAGTGGTATTTAAAGGTGCGGAAGAATTGAAGGAAATATCGATACATCGGGAAGATGTATTACAACTATTAGATAAACTGAAGAGTAGCAAATCACCTGGGCCGGATGGTATATATCCAAGGGTGTTGAAAGAACTGAAATATGAGATTGCAGACCTGCTATCAGTAATCTGTAAACTATCATTAAAATCATCTCTAATACCTGAAGAATGGAGGATCGCCAATGTAACACCAATTTTTAAAAAGGGTTCCAGGGGTGATACGGGAAACTACAGACCGGTGAGCCTGACATCAGTACCGGGAAAAATGGTAGAAACCATCATAAAGAATAAAATTACTCAGCATGTAGATAGTCACAACCTAATGGGAGACAGCCAACATGGCTTTAGACAAGGAAGATCTTGTCTTACTAATCTTTTATGTTTTTTGAAGGAGTGAATAAACAGGTGGACAAAGGTGAGTCGGTTGATATTGTGTATCTGGACTTTCAGAAAGCCTTTGACAAGGTCCCTCATCAGAGACTTTTGGCAAAACTAAAGAGTCATGGGATAGGAGACAGTGTACTATTGTGGATCAGGAACTGGTTAAAAGATAGAAAGCAGAGGGTAGGGCTAAATGGCCAATTTTCCCAAAGGAGAAAGGTGAATAGTGGTGTACCCCAGGGATCTGTGCCGGCTCCGCTGCTTTTTGACATATTCATAAATGACCTGGAAAGTGGAATAACGAGTGAGGTTATCAAATTTGCAGATGACACAAAACTATTTAAAGTTGTTAAAACCCAAGAGGATTGTGAAAAATTGCAAGAGGATCTTGATAAATTGGAAGACTGGGCATCAAAATGGCAGATGAAATTTCATGTGGACAAGTGCAAGGTTATGCACCTAGGGAAGAACAACCCAAACTATGGTTACACGATGCAAGGTTCCACATTAGGAACCACCACCCAGGAAAAAGATTTAGGCGTCATTGTGGATACCATGTTAAAACCCTCGGCCCAGTGTGCAGCGGCGGCCAAGAGAGCAAACAGAATGCTAGGTATGATAAGAAAAGGAATGGAAAATAAAACAAAAGATATTATAATGCCTCTATATCGTTCCATGGTGAGACCGCACCTTGAATATTGTGTGCAATTCTGGTCGCCGTATCTTAAAAAGGATATAGCGATTTTAGAAAAGGTTCAGAGAAGAGCCACCAAAATGGTAAAGGGGATGGAAGGATACTCCTATGAAGAAAGGCTAAAAAGGTTAGGGCTCTTTAACTTGGAAAAGAGACGGCTGAGGGGAGATATGATAGAAGTCTATAAATTAATGAACGGAGTGGAACGGGTAAACGTAGATCGATTGTTTACGTTATCAGAATATAGAAAGACTAAGGGACATGCAATGAAGCTACAGGGTAAACTATTTAAGACTAATAAAAGAAAATATTTTGTCACTCAACGTGTAATCAAACTCTGGAATTTGTTACCGGAGGATGTAGTAAAGGCTGTTAGTGTAGCTGGGTTTAAAAAAGGTTTGGACAAGTTCCTGGAGGAAAGGTCCATAAACCATTATTAAGAAGTGACCGAAGATCTCACTGCTTGACCCAGTACAAGCATTGTGGAACTTGTGTCTCTTGGGGAAACTGCTAGGTACATATGACCTAGATTGGCCACTGTTGGAAACAGAATACTGGGCTTGATGGACCTTGGTCTGACCCAGTATCTTATGTTCTTATACTTATAGGATAGCAATGAACAAATGTTTTTCAAAGAAGAGGAAGATGCAAAACTAGAGGGCGTGAGAACATAAGCAGTAGTGGATCTAGTATTTCATGCTTTACCCGTCTCCATTGGAGTCTTTCACAAGGGACCTTATCAAAGGCTTTCGGAAAATGCAGATACACTATATCGACCTAGCTCTGTTTGGTAAATATTATATTGAGACATTTGCAGGATAGGAAGCTGCTACTTTTTGCTGTGTTTTATACTGTAATACTACATCATTGTGATGTCGTGTGGATCTGGGTTTTGGAGGAATGCTGCTTAACAGGTATTCACTGGCCTTTTGCCAATCTAGTTCTCATTATTTATATGTTCCTTGAAATACTCTAAAATTACTTCCAAATGTTCTAGATTCTAAAGAGATATTCAAAGAGAATATGGTTAGAGGGTATTTTGTACTAATTCATGCCCAAGAAAATTATGCTATTTACTGTAAAATTATATTTTTTTTATGAGCATTCTCCACTTCTTCCCAATTCCCCTCCACCAGAACAGAATCCACCTCATTTATCTTAAATTCATTTGGAAACCCTGTTACTGTAGAACCTGAAATCATCCAGAATAGAAAGATGAAAGGATTGCAACTTTCTCTCTTCAGTATCCTGGAAGCAGTGCACGAGTGCAACACCTTTTCCATCGCTTGCCTGCATTGGTGCCCATGTGAAGTGCTGCCCGGTGCTGTCTTCACAAAATGTGCTTTGAAGGTGCACTCATTAATTCAGGTAAATGGCCACGCCCTCCTGCTGCCCTCCTACCTTCCAGCTGAACTTAAGCAAGAAGGTACCGGCAGGTGTCAGAGCTACTTCCACTCAGACCCTGTGGCATCCGCTGCTGCCCCTGCTGTTTCTTGTGAACTTTAATGGAGCCCAAAAGCTGATAAGTAGGCAGGAGGGGTAGTCACGGCATGAATCAATAGAAATATGACGGCAGAAAAAGACCACATGGCCTATTTAGTCTGTCCTTCCATATCAACCGCTACAACAGTCCCCTCTTTTTCTTTAGAGATCCTCTGTGTTTGTCCCATGCTTTTTTGAATTCAGACTGTCCTCATTTCTGCCACCTCCACTGGGAGACTATTCCATGGATCCACCACTCTTTCCATATCCCCTTTCACCCTCATCCTATGTCCCCTCGTAGCAGAGTTTGCTTTCAATTGAAAGAGGCTCTCCTCCTGTGCATTTATACCATGGAGGTATTTAAACTTTTCAATCATATCTGCTCTATCCTGTCTTTCCTCTAAAGTATACATATTAAGATCATTAAGTCGGTCTTCATATGCTTTCTAACGAAGACCACTAACCATTTTAGTAGTCACCCTCTGCACAGATTCTAACCTGTCTATATCCTTTTGAAGGTGTGTTCTCTAGAATTGCACACTATACTCCAAATGAGGTCGCACCAAAGACTTCTACAGAGGCACTATCACCCCCTTTCTTCTGCTGGCCATTCCTCTCCCTATGCACCCAAGCATCCTTCTAGCTTTCGCTGTTACCTTTTCTACTTGTTTAGCTGCTTTAAGATTGTGGTTCGCATTTTGTGGAAGATAGGTGTTGACTGTACTGCTAAGAAAAACTGGGAGAGAGGAGGAAGAGAGACAAAAGAAGAATGGAAAGGAGAGGTCCAGGATTAAGAAGGGAAAGGCTTAAAAGAGAAAGAGATGAGGGAAAGGGGGGTGAGAGATAAGATGGAGGGAAGAAATGGAAAAAATACGATAGTGTGTTGGAAAATAAGGGAAAGTAGTAGAAAAGGGGGAGAAAAGGGGGAGAAAGTAAGAAGGAAGCAATGGTGGATTACAAATGAGGCAGGAATGCAGGAGAAAAAAAGTGAGGAAGGAAGGGGGAGGAGGCAAGCAGTGTGCATATGAGAGAGAGAAGGGTAGTAAGAGGTGCATGAGAAGAAGGGAAGGGGGAAGTGATACATACTAATCACTAAAGGTAAAAAGAGAACTATATCAGGTCTTCCTGTTGTTGTTGTTAAGTGCCGTTGAGTCGGAGTCGACTCATGGCGACCCTCTGGATAGCTATCCTAAACTGTGTTCGATCTTCAGTCAGGCGGCTCATTGTTGACAGACTGGTACCCGTAGCTGCTGTTATTGTATCGATCCATCTCATTGCTGGCCTTCCTCTTTTGCGTTGACCTTCTATCTTGCCAAGCATGATGTCTTTCTCTAATGATCTCTCTCTCCGCATGATGTGTCCAAAGTATGAAAGTCGAAGTCTTGTCATCTGAGCTTCTAAAGAAAGCTTAGGTTTGATCTCCTCTAGTACAGACTGGTTTGTTCTTCGGGCAGTCCATGGTATACACAGTATTCGCCGCCAGCACCATAATTCAAAGGCATCAATTTTCTTCCTGTCTATCTTTTTCACTGTCCAGCTTTCACATCCATATGATGTTATTGAAAATACCATGGCTTGAACAAGTCGAATCTTTGTATGGAGAGAGACATCTCTGCTCTTGAGAATCTTATCTAGGTCTTTCATAGCCATTCTGCCAAGAGCAATGCGTCGTCTGATTTCTTGACTGCTTGTTGCTTCTTTATTGATAGTTGATCCAAGTAGGTTAAAGTTATTCACGATTTCAATTTCTTCTCCTTCGACAATGAACCTGTTGATTATGCCAGTTGTCATGATCTTTGTCTTCTTTACATTAAGGTGCAGGCCCATTTTGAGACTATGTTCTTTGATTGTGAGAAGCAAATGTTTCAGATCATCTTCACTTTCCGCCAGTAATGTGGTATCATCAGCATAGCGAAGGTTGTTGATGAGTCTTCCACCAATCTTCACACCTCTGTTGTCTTCATACAATCCTGCTTCTCTGATGATTTGTTCTGCATATAAATTAAATAGGTAGGGGGAAATATGCAGCCTTGTCTTACACCTTTGCTTATTTTAAACCATTCTGTTTCTCTTTGTTCCGTTCGAACTGTTGCTTCTTGATCAATGTACAGATTGTGGAAAAGAACGATCAGGTGTTCTGGTATACCCATGCTTCTTAATGTGGCCCAGAGTTTCTCATGGTTTACACAGTCAAAAGCTTTGCTATAGTCGATAAAGCACAAATAGATATCCTTTTAGTATTCTTTAGTCTTTTCAAGGATCCATCTCACATCCGCAATGATGTCTCTCGTTCCTCGCCCTTTTCTGAACCCTGCTTGCACTTCAGGTAGTTCTCGTTCCAGGTATGATTGTAGTCTCTTTTGAATAATCTTCAGTAGAATTTTGCTGGCATGTGGGATCAGAGCGATTGTGCGATAATTTCCACAGTCAGTTGGATCACCTTTCTTTAGTACTGGTATAAACACAGATCTTTTCCAGTCAGTTGGCCATGATGCTGTCTTCCATATTTCTTGGCAGAGCCTTGTAAGTACGGTAACAGCTGCATCAGATTGCTGTAATATTTCTATGGGAATGCAATCAATGCCTGGTGCTTTGTTCTTCCTAGAATGCCCTAAACTCACTGAACTTTGGGGTGAGGCACTGGAGGGCTTGGGAAACATCATAGGGAAGCACACTGAGTGGTCCTATGGCCTTTTGATCCTGGACAATGAGCCATCATTGCAGACTCAAAGTCCACAAGGCAGAGAGCAAATTTGTTCTTTTAGGAATCTGGGGAGTGAAGAAAACTATTCTCCAGAAACGGATGGGGGATCATCTCCCAATATTGTTCCAGTGGGTGAACAATATGCACACTTTGACCCAAGAGATGAGCGATATGTATATACTGTAGAACTGCCACAACCCTGCGGTGGGCCTGTTACAAATGGCTGTGAAGTAAGTTTCAGTTAAATTCCCTAGGGGGTGAGGAGGGGGTGAGGAGGAGGGGTAGTGGGGTGGGGGCAGGGTGTTTGATGAGTGAAGTTGTGATGCTAAGTATTTGTTGTCTTGTATTCAAAGTTAATGCCTGCAGCGTTTTCAGAGACCAATTTGGGCCTCTATACACGCATGAGGAATGAGGCTATGTAGGGGAAGGGGCAGGGGGGTGCATGCCTACCCTACCTCCAGCCCCCCACCCAGTAAGGCTCGCCTCTCACACTGCACCCTGTAAATATGGCACCTTTTTTCCTAGAGGAAAAAACACTGTCTATATCAAAAGGAAAGTCCTACTGCTACTGAACATTTATATAGTGCTACAAGACATGGGACAGACACAGTGGATCCCTTTACAGCAACAGGATAAAATCAAAATAAACTTAACTAATTTCTCAACATACAGGGGTGTCCTACACGGAGCGGTGGGTTCACCCCTAAAACAAAGACATGGGGAGGGGTGACCTGCACGGAGCGGCAGGTGCACCTACTCTTGCCTTCTTACTGGTCAGACTAGATGGACCATACTGGTCTTTATCTGCCGTCATTTACTATGTAAAAGATGGTCCCTGCTCATCAGAGCTTATAATCTAATCGAGACAGACAACACAGTAGCTGTAGACATAGGATACATCTAGAGGGAATTGTAAGGAAACAAAGATCAGGTGACTCAAGATCCGAAAGCGACAGCAAAGAGGTGAGTCTTCAGTTTGGGTTTGAAAAGGCACCTGATGTCCCTTACATTGATATATGCTCATCTATCCAAGAGAGAAGAGACCCAAAAACTTGCTTGGATATGGAGTGATATCCAGTGACCAAGCTTCTCTGCCTGGCAGAGCGGGAACATTCTGGACAATGTGCATCAGAAAACCTGAACAGACTGGATGTTTGAATTGGTGTCTCTCTGCCATCAGCTGTTAGTTGACTTTACACAGAGACAGAGAAAATGGAACAGGAAAGATCGGTCTGCCCCTGCTATAAGCTACACTTTAACTGCTCATGCATTATTTAATCGGTATCTTCTCTGGATTAAAAGATGCAACATACAAACAGTATGAATTTATTTTGTGTTATCTTGGCACTTCCAGAAAGCACCTCAACAGCAAGCAAGTAAAGTGTCAGACCTAGTCAATGAACTTCTGGCCACTGAAAACATTATGAGATATACCAAATGGTTCTGTTAGATAGCGTAATGTCACAGTCTGATGCAAGATAGATGTTTAAAAACCATTTTACAGTAATCCATGTGATATTTAAGTAAATAAGCTGCATAGAAAGGTTATGCATTAGCAACTGAGGTGAGTACATTCAACTTGGATATCTAGAGCAGTGCAGCTCTTAATTGTACTAAGCTTTGTTTACTTCCTTGCACATGTTCAATTTACAAGAACTAGATAAGCAGTGAGATAAATTCTGAATTAGGTCTTTCTTCTGTTACTTGCACAATCCATGATCACAAAAAGCAGTCCAGAAATAGATGCCATGAGGAAAAGAAAAGTTATAGTAAAATCCTAAATGACGGCAGATAAAGAGCAGCCTGTCCAGTAAGGTGGCTGCATCTGCTGCTCTGTGCAGGTTAACCGTCCCCCCCCCCCCCCCGTGCCTTTCCTCAAGGTTCTACCTGACATTTATGAAGTTATTCATGTTCACTTTGATTCCATCCTCTTGCTATATAGGTGATACTCTGTCATGCACATATTCAAAACATTCTTTCCATAATGTTTTCTAAAAATTGTGTTCAATTACATGTCTCTAACATAGCAGGCTAAAGTTCTTCATCGGACTCCATTTTTTATTAATAATATTCTAGTGTTGACTTGGAGGAGCTGTGGAATCCAGAATAATGGAATATAATAGTGTCCAAGCCTTCTGAGAACAGCCAACCCAGAAGTGACATTATCCACTCCCGTCAGACTGCCCCTATAAAAGTCAGCAGTGACTACAGGCACATGTCAGAAAAGGTGGGTCCAAAGGGGAGCACCTCTTTGGGGCCTCTTCAGAGCCTAGGAGGAGCACTAGAAGGGTTTTTTTTTTTAATTTAATATTTTTTGAATTTTCATTATTTTCAAGACATAGTCTACAGAAAAGAAACTATGCAGTAAAAATTCAATTACAAAAGTAAAGTTAAAGGAAACTAACAAATTCTATAGTCCACAATAACGAAAGGGAGAGCAACAAAAACTTACTTGAGGGTAAGAGGAATTCCCCAAGACAAAAAGAGAAAAAAATACACAAACTCAAGAGAGCAAGCCAAGGTATCATCCTATACTGAGAGCCACGTTATTAGCTACATTGCCATAGACAGCCTGGCACTTAAGCTACTAGGTCTCTCGGCTGGAAGATAAAACATATCTAATCAAAGTATACATCACTGAAGCACTAGAAGTTTTACTTGTAAATCCTATCCTTTTCTGTGCAAACTGTGGGGTTGGTTAGCACCTTGATTGATAAGGAAAAGTAAAAGAAAAGTTCAAGAGACACTGGAAGTTAAGGCTGTGAACGTGTTAGGTCCTTTGGACTCCTTCGTGGTGCAGAATATTAATTGTGAAGATTAATTGTATACAAAATATACTCTAATCTCTTATTATTTGTTATACTTATACTAACATTACTCCTACATCATCCTTGATCTTTTATTTTTGTACAAATGTTTGTAATTCAGTTACCGTACATGGCTACATTGTTTTATGTTCTGTTTTGTTTGATGTACAGCGCTTTGACCAAGGGATAAAGTGGTACACAAGATCTGTTAAATAAATAAATTATTAAATAAGGAGCAACAAGGCAACTTTTCCTCTACAGTATTAGAGGTGACAATTGATAGGATGTTTAACTAAGTTCTGCTCCTTGCTCGGTGACCCTTCCACCAGTGGCTTGTCTGGATTCTTCCTCTCCTTTGATGTGCCCAGCTGGAATGAGCAGAATCAGCAGGGTCGTTGGATCCACTCAAGGAATGTTGAACAAGAGTTCAGAGAAGAACTGATAGACGATCAAGAAGTACTGGAGGTGTCAACTATGGGTAGAGGGGATGGAGGTAAAGCTGTGCAGGCTGTGACTAATGATAAAGAAGATTCAAAGTCCTCCCTTGTTTGTATTCCAGAACTGTGTGGAGAAACTATTCCTATGACACCTCCTAGAAAGGAATCTACCATGGCCATGTGGTGGTTAGTAGCTAGAAAGCATAGTTACTCACCTGTAACAGGTGTTCTCCAGGGACAGCAGGAATCAGTCCTCACATATGGGTGACGACGGAGCCCTCGTGCGGAGCAATTCCCCAGCTTACAAAGAAAGCCTTTGGGATTGCATCGCGCATGTGCGGTCCCCTTCCCGCCCAAGGGTGCCATCTTGCTCAGTCAGATGACATAGCTAAAAAGACGGCAAAAATGAGAAAAAATTAATCAAAGGACAGCAACTCCAGGGGATGAGAGAGGGTCGTGAGGACCGATTCCTGCTGTCCCTGGAGAACACCTGTTACAGGTGAGTAACTACGCTTTCTCCAGGAACAAGCAGGAAGTAAGTCCTTACATATGGGACTCCCTAGCTATAAGCTACTGAGAACCCATAGCTGAAAATGGCTCCCTCTAGAAGAGCTGCAGCAGCAGTGATAGGACCTTTCTCCGAGAACGCAACCCCCCACGGTAGCCTGACACCAAAGGGTCGGAGGGTAGGAGTTGCCTAAACCTCGAATATGTTATGGAGTACCACCTGACCAAAAACACTGTCCCGCCAGGACTCTTTCTCCAGGCAGTAGTGGGCTGCAAAAGTCTGGCTTGAAGACCAAGTTGCGGCCCGGCAGAACAGAACGGAACAGAGCGGTGGTTATCTTTATCTTTATTCATATTTGATAAACCGCTATTTGTAAAAACAATTAAGCGGTGTACAATAAAAAAAAGTATGGATTTAACACTGCAACCCAGGAAAAGGAACGCCAATAATAAATAGGAAAGAAGGAGGCAGGACAGAGTAATAACATCACACTATTTCCAAATCATAAGACAGACATAGCCTTAGCCTAGCTAGGCTACATAGATAAACGAACTGGGGCAGACAAGTGACAAATTATAACGGAACAAAGACAAAGACAGGGTAGTCGGGGGGGGGGGGGGCCTCAGAGGAAAGGTTGTATGCTTTCTGAAATAGATGGGTCTTAAGTAATGACTTAAACTGAGGATAGGATGGTTCTAACCGAAGGGGAGTTGGTAGCATGTTCCACAGGAGAGGTCCGAAGAAGAAAAAAGCAGAATGGCGAGTCTGTTCTAAGTGGGCATGGGATGGTGAGGGAAGAGATGGTGAGGGCCACTGATGCGGCCTTAGCCCTGACCGAGTGGGCCGTGATTCGGCCCTGCAACTGGAGGTCAGCTGCCCTGTATGCCCAGGAGATGCAGTCTGCCACCCAGGTGGATAACGTGCGCTTGGAGACAGGTAGACCCAGTTTACTAGGGTCATAAGAGACGAAGAGCTGGGAAGCCCTCTGATGTCCCCACGTATGCTCCAGGTAAAAGGCAAGCACCCTCTTACAATCCAGGGTATGCAGAACTGCTTCTGCCCTGCTGGAGTGTGGCCTGGGGAAGAAGGTTGGAAGAACCACCTCTTGGTTAAGGTGAAATGAGGAAATCGCTTTTGGGAGGAATTTGGGGTGAGTACGTAGGACTACTCTGTTTTTATAAAATTGAGTATACGGCCTATCCGATACTAAAGCTTGAAGCTCGCTCACACGTCGAGCAGACGTGAATGCCACCAGAAAGAGTGCTTTCCAGGAAAGGAAGCGGAGATGACAGGTGGCCATTGGTTCAAAAGATGGGCAGGTAAGCAACTGCAAGACCACATTTAAGTCCCACTCTGTAGCCGGTGGGCGAATTGGAGGCTTCAAGAGTAGGAGGCCTCTGAGGAATTGGGATACCAAAGGGTGAGCTGAAAGAGGTTGCCCGTCCACTGGAGAGTGAAGAGCTGATAGCACACTCAGGTGGACCCTGACAGAGTTAGACTTGAGGCCTAACTCCGAGAGGTGGAGCAAGTACTACAATACCTAAGGTACTTGACAAGTGAACGGGTCCTCCTTATTCTGGGCATACCACCCTTCAAACCTACGCCACTTGAACGCGTAGGATCTCCTAGTGGATTGCCTCCTAGAGGCCAGCAAAACCTCCTCAACCTCTTTGGGAAGGAGTAGAGGAGCAAGTACTACCCTCTCAGCAGCCAGGCCATTAAGTTGAGGAATCTTAGATTGAGGTTTAGCAAGGAACCCTGTTCCTGGGTCAAGAGGTTGGGCTGCAACCCTAGTGGGAGTAGAGTTTTGACCGCCAGTTGAAGGAGAAGAGTGAACCAAGGTTGTCTGGGCCACCTGGGTGCTACCAGGATGACCGATGCCTTGCCCGAAGAATCTTGAATAGAGTGCATGCCACCAGGGGCGTGGGTGGGAACGCATAGAGAAGGCCCTGTGCCCACGAGATCAGGAAAGCATCTGCCGCCACGCTCAGCGGCTGCGGCTGCCTCGAGCAGAATCAGGGCAACTGATGGTTTTGTGGGCTGGCAAAGAGATCCATAGATTGGAGACCCCAACGTTTGAAGAGCCGCTGGGCTACATCCCGGTTCAGTTGCCATTCGTGAGGCTGAAGAATCCTGCTCAACTTGTCAGCTAGGAGGTTTTCCTGACCTGGAAAATAAACTGCCTTTAGGGACATGTGATGTGCCACTGCAAAAGGGCAGAGGTCCAGAGTTTCATGGCATAGGATGCGAGATCCTGTGCCCCCCTGTTTGTTGATGTAGAAAATCGCCACTTGATTGTCTGTATCAGCACCGACTGATGTGCCAGAAGATGACAGAAGGCTTGAAGAGCTAGGCGGATGGCTCGAAGCTCTAGAAGATTGATCTGAAGCGTGGCCTCTTGTGAGGACCACAGACCCTGAGTGCATGAACCCTGGCAATGGGCTCCTCCAGCCCAGCAAGGAGGCATCTGTCATCAGCACTCTGGTGTGAGAGGGAGGTTGGAATGGTACTCCCTGAAGCAAGTTGGGGGGGGGGGGGGTTGAAGCCACCATTGCAAGGCTGTCACCAGTAGCTTGGAAATTGCTACTCTGTCTCTGAGGCAGCCAGTGGCTTGTGTCCACTGGTCTCTGAGGCTCCACTGAGCTGTGCGCATGTGGAATTGAGCATATGGAGTCACATGCACCGTGTAGGCCATGTGGCCCAGGAGGCATAGGAAGACCCTTGCAGAGACTTGAGGCCTGTGCTGGACCTGCTGTACCAAGTCCAGCAACCACCTTGCCCTGTCCAGCAGTAGGTAAGCCTTTGCCTGAAGTGTGTCCAGTCTTGCCCCTATGAACTCCAAGTTCTGAGTGGGGAGTAAAGTGGGCTTTTCGTGATTTATAGCAAACTCTAGGTGCTGAAGCAGGGTGACTGTGCAAGCAGTGGCCTGCTGTGCCTATTGGCCCCTGGGGAGAGTCATACTGGAGGGCATCGAGCTCCTCGGTTCGAGGCTCCTCCTCGGCATCCGCAGGGAATGCCAAAGCCTGGCCATGTCCCTGATGAAGTCCGAGAACCGAGTGTCCTACAGAGGGGACCTATTCCGAGGCTCTGAACCCAGAGAGTCCGATGGGATACACCGGGTCCGGAAGGTATCTGGGGAGTCTTCCTCCTCCATCTCCCATGCCAAGTCCTCAGAGGAGGACTCGATGGGCTCCGGCCTCGAGGGCTTCGAGCCCGACTGCCTTGATGCCGAGGGTACTGGTGTCAATGACCTCGGTCCCAAACAGGAGGTCGAAGGGGACCTTGGCTGAGGATAGACTCGAGACCTGATCGACTCAACAATCGGCTCGGCCTCCGGTGTCAACTTCGACACCCCGGTGGTCGGGGTGGATGGACCAGTGAGACCGGCCATCAGTGCCCACTGCTGCTCCATGAAGGCAGCCATGCTGCTCTCCAGGGCTGCCAACCTGAGACCGAGCTCAGAAGGCTCCGCAGCTCCCGGCTCGGGTCCTGACATCGTTGGGCCTGACGCCGGCTCTCCCGGAGAGTTCACGAGGACAACAGAAGTTACCTTGTCCGACACCTCCGGCTCCCTGCGGGGTTGTTTAGATGGCCGCTCCGACTCCAAGGACCCAGGACGGCGGTCCGGGCTCTGCGGCCTGGAACCCGAGGGCCCAAGCTGATCAGAGGCATCCAGCGATGACGCCCTCACGAGTTTTCTTCCTCCGATGTTCCCTGGAGGGAGACCCCCGCTCAGAAGACCCACGACAGTGCTCGGGCTCTGATTCCCAAGATGTCGAGGCTTTTGATGAGGTCCGGGCTCGGCCAGATGTGGACTCCGAAGTCTTTGAAGAGCAGGCAGCAGCAGTGTTATTTATTTATTATTTATTTATTTATTTATTTTTATTTATTTACTACACATTTATATACCGCTACTTCCAGCGATCAGCAGCGGTTTGATTCATCTTTGGGGGATTGTCAATCAAGACTTGGGGGTGGGGGGGGTGGTAAATACATAGATCTGAGGTCACAGCACACATGGTTAGCGTCTTCGGGGATGAATCATACATTTTTACATTTATATATACATATTTACATATTTAAACATATAGCAGATTTAAAATTCTCTCGCAGTTGATGGTCATAGTTGATTGTAATGATATCGGAATAGGTGAGTTTTTAGCTCTTTCCTGAATTTGGTGATGTCCTTTGTTATGCGCAGCTCACACGGAAGTTGATTCCAGATAGTTGGCGCAGAGAATGAGAAAGCTCTACGACTCGTACTAGTTTTCACTGTTCTGATGTTGGTGGGGACTTGCAGGGTTTCCCGAGTTGATGGTTCTTCTGTCCCTATTTGTAGGTTGCATGCTGATAAGTGAGGATAGGAACGATGGGGATACGTTGTTTATTAGTTTGAAGGTGGTCACTAATATCTTGTATTGTATCCTAGCTGCAATTGGAAGCCAGTGTAGCTCTATTAAAATGGGGGTAATGTGTTCAGCAATGCTTGTTCCCATTATGATCCTGGCTGTTACGTTTTGGGCCATCTGAAGGATATTTAGTGATTTTTTAGGCAGACCTTGTAAGATTGCATTACAGTAGTCTAGGTGCGGTATAATGAGAGCTTGCGCTACCGACCGAAAATCACCGGGTTCTATTATTTTCCTTAGTGGTTGTAACACTCTTAGTTTATGGAAGATGGCTTTATTCGTTTTGCGTAGGTGTGTCTCCATTTTTAGGTTGCAGTCGAGTGTGACTCCCAGATATTTGATTTCGTTTTTCGTGTTGTATGTGTTGTTGCACAGTGTGATTGTAGGGGGGGGGGGGGTTGAAGTTTGGTTTACTGGATATGTACATGACTTCTGTTTTCTTATGGTTGATTGTCATGTTGTTTTTCTGTAGCCAGCCTAACATCTCGTCCAAGCAATTTTCGAGCAGTGTATATTGAGGGTCGGCAGTATCTAGTTGTGTATAAAGCATAATATCATCTGCATAGATGTGGTATTTAATATTATGCCTTTTGAAGATGTCGCAGAGGGGTAGCATGTAGATGTTGAACAGAAGTGCCGAGAGGGCAGAACCCTGGGGTATGCCCTGCGTTTGAGAGAAAGGTTCAGCTTTCTCACCATTGAATTGTACTTGTGGCCTTCTGTTCGTTATGTATGAGGAGAACCATTTGAGGGGGGTTCCCACAATTCCTATAGATTCTAGTTTGTTAAGGAGGATCCCATGGTGTACTGTGTCAAAGGCGGCAGAGATGTCGATGAAAATGAGTATAAACATTTTCTTTCTGTCTTCTAGGCCTTTGAGGAGGTTGTTCATTAGCGCTATCAAAAGCGTCTCAACTCCATGGTTTCTTCTGAACCCGTATTGCTGTTTGTCTAGGGTATCACAGTCATCAAGGTGCTCTTGAAGCTGTATGAGCACTGCTTTTTCTATGATCTTTGCGAGGAATGAAATGCTGGAGATGGGGCGGTATGATGTCGGATCTTCCTTATTGAGCGAGTTGTTCTTTAGGATTGGCCTTATTATAGATTGCTTCAGTTGGTCCGGAATTATTCCTTGATTTAGTGACTGGTTTACGATGTGGGATATTTGCTGGTTGATCTCTTTTTTTGCTGCTTTGATCCATGCTGTTGGGCAGGGGTCGAGTGGGGAGGTGGTGGTATTTATAGAGGTTAGCATGTTGATGGTTTGATGCACATCAATGTTGCGGAAAATACTCCACGTCTGTTTATGCTCCACCTCTGTATCTTGGCATTGTGTGTCTATATAGAGAGTGGGGTTGGTGGTAGTCAGCTTGCTTGCATAGTGGTTTGCAAGCGTTTGTGGATCTATGTGGGTATCTTGATGTTCCGGTGTGGCTGTTTTGGTTAATGATTTAACTAGTGCAAAGAGTTCACGTGGTTTGTTGATGGCTTTGCTTAGAATGTTGGTATGGTGTATCCTCTTAGCTGTGTTTACTTCTTCCTTGTATTTTGATAGGAGGTTGAGGTACACAGATCTGAGCTCGATGGATTTGGTATGTCTCCACCTTCTTTCATGTTTTCTATTTTTTATTTTATTTTTATTAACAATTCTTATATACCGCACTATTAGACATCAGCGCGTCTCTTTTCATTCTGGTCAGCGTTATGTTGTACCAAGGTTCTGATTTAAGTTTGGATGCGTTTGGTATATGGTTCTCTTTAGGGATCGCCATGGCCTGAATTCCGGTATCCCAGCTACTTGTTAATTCCAGTGTGACAGGATTCTTTCTAAGACATCTTACCACACGGTCCACAGACCACCGGGTCATGGTCGTGGCTGAGGCATCTGAGGCAGCAGTCGTGTGTGTCGGAGAGAGATATCAACTTCTTACACCAATCACATTTTTTAAAACCGCTGGCAGCCATCAGGGAAAAAAGGGCCCCTGTGAGGTCAAAAAGCTGGGGAATTGTTCCGCACGAGGGCTCCGTCGGCGCTGACATCACCCATATGTGAGGACTTCCTGCTTGTTCCTGGAGAATGGAAAATACTCTAGCTAGCTATTCATCTAAGCTGCGTAGTAGATGTCTGTGGAAAGTCTCTAAATCTGCCCTCCTGGAAAAGCCTTGATTAGACATGAGTCTAATCAGTTTCTGATCAAAAGCAACATGATTTCGAACAGTAAAACAGAAAGAAAGGAAAATGCTGGTTGTTACAACAATTTATGTTTTGTTTTGTTTTTTATTTTCTTTGTTCCAGGTTGATCTCCCTTCTCAAATGTTTAAAATATACCTTATTGATATTTTACATTTGATATTAATGCTTTGCTAATTGTATTGAAGGTGTATTATATACCTAATTCAAGTAGACATTTGGATACAAGCGAAGGGGAAGGGGCTCTGGTAGACCCATTAAATCTGACCTGCTTTCTTGGTGACCTCAAATGAAGAGGTCACCTATAGAGCCACTTTGGTGGCCTCCTTTCTTTCTGAGAGATATAAAGTGTTGAAATTATTTTTTGAAAACTATCTGGCTTTATTTCATGGCTCTGGCAGAGCGTCCTTTTTAAAGTACCTCAACAAGTGTGTCAAATGCAAGAGCGAGGGGGACTTATATTTGCACTGATCCCTTACTATTAGCTGCTCTGATTCAGAGCCAAGAGGACAGACCTTAAAGCTGGCTAAATATATACTTGTCTGGCTTTGGTGGAATTTGGTGACATATGAAGTGGGTCTTCTGCAATGTTTGTTTTTTTCTTTCTTGGATATAAGGGTGTGGCACTTCTTCCCAGTGATGGTTTCATTAGGGGGAACATGATATAATTGTTGTTGGGATCCCAGCTCCAGACTTATCCCTCCACCTCGCTGCTCCTTATGCCTGGAACAAACTACCTGAGTCTGTACGTCAGGCGTCATCTCTTCCTCCTTTTCAAATTCAGGCTGAAAATTCACCTCGTCGAGGCTGTTTTTGGATCCTAATCCGCTTAGTCTCCTGTTCTCCAGCTATGTGTTATGAGGAAATCATAGAAACAAACAGAAAACGATGGCAGATGGATTATCCAGTCTGCCCATCCATACCAACTATCAAGTTCTACAATCACTTCCTCTTCCTCAAAGATTATCTGTTTTTGTTGAATGCTTTCTTTAATTCAGACACAGTTCCAGTCTCCACAACCTACACTGGGAGGCTGTTCCATGCATTCATTATCTTTTCTGTAAAGAAATATTTCATCAGATTACTCCTGAGTCTATTCCCTTTCACCTTCATCCCATGACCCCTCATTCCAGAGCTTCCTTTTAACTGAAAGAGGGCCGCCTCCTTTGCATTTACACCACAGGGGTGTTTAAAAATCATTATCATATCACCCCCTCCCATCTTTCTTCCAAAGTATACATACTGAGATCTTTAAGTCTATTCTCATATGCCTTATGACAAAGACCAAGGCCATTTCAGTAGCTGTCCTCTATACCAACTTCATCCTATCTATATCCTTTTGAATTTGATCTCCAAATGAGATCTCACTAGAGACATACAACAGCATTAGTCTCTTCTTTTTCCTGCTGGTTATTCCTCTCCCTATGCACTCAAGCATCCTTCTGGCTTTTGCCATCATCTTATTGACTTGTTTGGCCACTTTAAGATCATCCAATACAATCAACTCCAGGTCCTGCTCTTCATTTATGCATTCAAGTACTTCAATATTGTACCACTCCCTTGGGTTTTTGCAGCCCAAATACTTGAGCTCTTCTTTTAGAGCATTAAGTTTTAGTTGCCAAATTCTGGACCATACTTCAAGCTTTGCTGGATCCCTCCTCCTATTATTCACAGCTTCCAGGATGTCTACCCTGTTTCAGATTTTGGTATCATCTGCAAAGAGACCTTTCCTGACAAACCTTCCATAAAATGTCTTACATAAATGTTAAAAAGAACAGGACAAAGGACCAAACCCGGCAGCATATCACTGGTAACTCCCTTGTTCTCAGTGAGATCCATTTACTACTAATCTGTCGACTCCCACTCAACCAGTTTTTAACCCAGTCAGTTTCTTTAGAGAAAATTTCAAAGGGCATGGTTCAGAACTGTGTCAAGAGTCTTGCTGAAATCTAAGTATCCCACATCTAGTGCTCTCCCCTGATCCATTTCTCTAGTCATATAATCAAACAAATCCATTATATTTGGTCTGACAAGACCTACCTTGGGTAAAGCCATGTTGCCTTGCATCCCATAATCACCTTGGATTCCAGAAACGGCAGGGTTTCCATTAATTTACTCACCACAGATGTCAGACTAACCAGTCTGTAGTCACCAATCTCTCTATTACTTCTCCTTGAAATTTTATTCACTCAGTTCACTCCCTTCATAGTGTTAAGGCATTAAGAACATAAGATATGCCATACTGGGTCAGATCAAGGTCCATCAAGCCAAGTATCCTGTTTCCAACAGTGGCCAATCTAGGTCACAAGTACATAGCAGTTTCCCCAAAGGACACAGGATCCACAGTGCTTGTACTGGGTCAAGTAGTGGATATCCCGGGTCCATTTTAATAATGGTTTATAGAGCTTTCTTCTAAGAACTTGTTCAAACCTTTTTTAAATCTGGCTACACTAACAGCTTTTACTACATCCTCCAGTAAAAAATTCAAAAGTTTGATTACACGTTGAGTGAAAAAAATATTTTCTCTGATCAGTTTTAAATAGGTTACTCTGTAGCTTCATTGCATGTCCCCTAGTCTTTCTATATTTTGATGGCGTAAATCTTTCTACATTAACCAGTTCCACTCCATTTATTACAGACCTCTATCATATCTCCCGTCAGTCATTTCTTTTCCAGGTTGAAGAGCTCTAACCTTTTTAGCCTCTCTTCATAGGAGTATCTTTCCATCCCCTTTAAAATTTTGGTGGCTGTTCTCTGTACCATTTCCAATAACACTATATACTTTTTAAGATGTGGCAACCAGAATTGCACACAGTATTCAAGGTGCAGTATACAGGTGTTCCCTGTAAAATAGTTATCTCCAAGTTATAATGCCCTGTTCAATGTAATTTCAGTTTGTTAAATGTAAAACGCACTGATGCAGAATAGTGCGGTATATAAGAGAATGTAAATAAATAAGTAAATAAATAAAGGTGTGATTACACCATGGAACGATAGAGAGGCATTATTTGATTTATTTTCCATTACTTTCATTATCATATCTAGCATTCTATTTGCTCTCTTAGCTGCCGCTGTACACTGAGCTTTAACATGTTATCCATGATGATGCCTAAATCTTTTTCCTGGGTGATGGTTCCCAATATGGGACCTTGCATTGTGTAACCATAGTTTGGGTTGTTCTTTCATAGGTGCATAAACGTGCGCTTGTCCACATTAAATTTCATCTGCCATTTGGATGCCCAATCTTCCAATTTATCAAGGTCCTCTTGCAATTTTCCACAATCCTCATAGGTTAACAACCTTGAATAGTTTTGTGTCATCTGCAAAATTTGAATACATCACTCATTATTCGCATTTCCAGATTATTTACAAATATATAAAAAAGCAGCTGACCCAGCACAGATCCCTGGGGTACTCCACTATTCACACTTCTCCATTGGGAAAATTGGCCATTTAGCCCTACCCTCTGCTTTCTATCTTTTTTTTTTTTTTTAAACGTTTATTTAACATTTTGCTTAACCAACACAAAATACATACAAGTACATTACAAGTTTTCCAACTAAAACAAAAAAAACAGGCAACATAAACATAGTGTATAGCACATTACATCACAGCCAAATATATTCTGACTCCCATATGCTAAACCTCTGGCTGTGACCACGAACTCTCCTTCCAACAGCTACTCTTGGAAACCATCTCACCTAATATCCTCCTCCACCGGAACTACCAGTCCGGCAGTCCGCCTGGCAGCAGGCGCCCCTATTCCACAGGCTATTCGGATTACTGTTTGACTGTTAACTGTGCATTAAGGGTATCCCATTTCTTAAGAAGACAGCTATAATTAGGATTTTGCTGCACATATGCTTGCTCATACATCCGGTGCATACACACAAGGTTCCACCAAAGCTCTGAGTCTAATTTAGAGAAGTCTTTCCAGTGTCCAAGGGTAGCTTTCACTGCGAGGCTGATCATCAGATCAAAAAGCAGGTGGTTCTTTTCCTCTAAACCAGGAATCCCCGCTTTAGATTTGTATATTAATATTCGATACAAAAGTGGCGTGTTTAAATTAAACACTTGTTGCCAATATGTCTTCAATTTTGGACATTGATATAGCATATGCGATAACGTCCCTATATCTTCCTCACAGGACCAACTAGCATTCCCTGTTTGCGGTTGCCATTTCACAAGCCGTAAAGGCGTTATGTATGCTCGGTGTGCAAGAAAATATAGCATTCGAGTCAACGATGCTGTCCGAGATATCCGTATCTGTGAGCCCTAAAACGTCTCCCATCCTCTTTGGTCCTCCAGCTGTCCTGCATCAGCTTCCCAGGTCACCTGCAGACCTACACATCTCCTCTGTTGAGCTTCCCGTATTACTGCCACGATCCAGGATATCGGCTGCGAAATTTCCCGCAACTCTTGCACCCACCGCAGAAGTGGCCATTCCCGCTCCAAAGCCACCGATGTGACACCAGCTTTCCCCAAACAGCTCCGCAACTGCAGCCTCTGAAAAGATTTGAATTCTTTATTGCAGATCAATTGGCCCAAGCTAAAGATTCCGTGACATATCCACTCCTTCCATACAAAGCTATGCCCGGCAATTTTAAATTTCAGGTTCAACCAAATTGGTGTCCCCTGTGCGTGGTTCTGAACCCCCTCTAAATATGGTATCATCTCTAGGAAGGCACACTGAGTGGCTCGCAAGATATCATTATATGATGTCCATCTCTGGGGATTCGCACCAATGCGCCATTTCAGCGGCAGCTGTGCGCTAATAACTCTTTCTATCTGCTTCCTCTTCACTCCAAAGAGCACCTTGTTTCAGCAACGCTGCTACATGGAACCAAAAAAAATCCGGAAAGTGCACTCCGCCTCTTCTTTTAGGCAGCTTCAACTTCCAAGTCGCAATTCTGGGTGTCTTATTACGCCATAAAAAGGATATTAACAGCCTTCCCAACTTCTGATAGAAACTTTGAGGAAATATTACCAGAATCATGTTTAGGATGTAGTTAATCTTGGGAACTATAACCATTTTTATCGTTTCTAATCTTCCCCACCACGACAGATTCAGGGGAGACCATTTAGTTGTATATTCCTTCACAATACTCTCACATGTTTCCATATTTTGCGTAATCGTCTCCTGCATGGTTTTCCCATAAAGAACTCCCAAGTATTTAAAATAGGACTGCACAACCTTGAATGGATATCTGTCCCATGTTGTCGAGGATGCCGGAGTGTTAAGGGGTATGATAGTAGTTTTCGTTAGATTCACTTTATAGCCCGATAGTTTTGAGTATTCCGTAATCAACATCAACACTGCATCCAGCGATTCAGGTTTAATAAATAAAAGTAAGTCATCGGCATAGGCAGATAGTTTGCATTGATATCCCTTGATTTCAATTCCTGATATCTCTGCAGATTGTCTAATTTTGGGGGCCAATGGTTCCAGTGCTAAATTAAAAAGAAGCGGTGATAAGGGACACCCTTGTCTTGTCCCTCTAAACAAGGTGAACCCTGCTGATATAGTCGCAATCGCCGCTACTCGCGCAAACGGTTTGGCATATAGCACAGCAATTCGTCCCAGGAACTGATCCTTGAGCCCGAACCATCTTAATGTCTGAAATAGAAAGGGCCACTCTAGCCAATCAAAAGCTTTTTCAGCGTCCAGTGCTACTCCTACCACTGGTTCAGGTGTTTGTTGTGCCCTCAGCAACACATGTGCTAGTAGCCTCCCATTATCGGTTGTTGAGCGACCAGGCATAAAACCACATTGGTCCAAGCACTTTATCCAGCCTATTAGCAAGCACCTTAGCATAAATTTTATAATCAGCATTAAGAAGCTATATAGGTCGGTAATTCTCCACTCTCTGAGCATCTCTGCCTGGCTTGGGGTGGATAGTTATTATAGCCTCCGCAAATGCACCTACTTCTCCATGCTCCGCATTTAGACGCCTAAAATACAACTGCAGCTCCGGCACTAGTTGTTCTGCAAACGCTGCATAGAACTCTAACGGTAGGCCGTCTGGTCCACTCGCTTTACCTTTTGACAGCTGTTGCACCACTTGCTGTATCTCCTTGCACGTTATCTCCTTCTCCAACAGTGCGCTTTGTTCCTCTGACAACTTCGGACCCACTATATTGGAGATGAACTTCCCAAATAGGTTTTCATCCCATTCCACTTCCAACGCATATAGGCTTTCATAAAATTTCCGACATTGCTCAAGTATCTCATCATCTTTAATGACCAGCTGGCCATTAGGGCTCCGTAGTCCAGCTATCCGAGTCATCACTTCTTTAGCCTTTAACGATCGAGCAAGTAGTCGGCTCGCACGGTTCCCTTCATGATAATAAGTTCTTTGCTATGCTTGAATCTGACCTTGCGCTTCTAGGTTCAGTATTGAGTTGTATTGGTACCGCAACTTTTGCAATCTTAAGAGAACCATCGGATCTGCTTGCTTAGCCTAAAGCCTCTCACCTGCTCGTATTTGCAGCTCTAGTTCTTCCATTTCTTTCCTCTGTGCTCGCTTTTTTTGTATGGCATATGATGTTATGGACCCACACACAGTCGCTTTAAAAGCCTCCCACCAGGCCCACGTTGATGTATCTTCCACACAGTTATGTTCAAAATAACAGGCAATTTCTTTTTTGATGTGATTAACAAAAGTCTGTTCGGTCAGCCACGCTCTGTCTAGTCTCCACCGTGGCTGGCGAGATCGGCCAGTCTTCATGTCCAACGCAAGCCGTACTGCTGCGTGATCCGAGACTCCTTTCGCACAGAACTCTGATGCCACCAACATGGGGACAAGAGTCTTGGAAATTAGAAAGAAATCAATTCTTGTTTGCGTGTTATGTGGGCAAGAGTAATATGAATATTCTCTAGAGCTGGGGTGAAGAAGTCTCCATGGATCCACTAGTCCCAGTGTCTCTATCATATGCTGTAACGCTCTATTCGCTCTGGGCTTAAGCTGTGGCCTATAGGGGGTTCTATCTATGAGGGGGTCTTGTACCATATTAAAATCTCCTCCAAGTATAATATGCATAGATGCCACTTCCATCAATTCCTCCAATACTTGTTCAAAAAATTGTGGCTCTTCTAAGTTGGGCACGTATACTGTCATCAGAGTGTACAAGACATCGCCCAGCGTCACAACGGCCTTAGCCCATCTGCCCCCCACATCAATTCTGGTTTCTTTAACTGATGGTGCCAGTGCCTTCCGCATTAGTATGATCACACCTCCTTTTTTCCAGAATGCAGGGGCTGAAAGCACATTCTGATATATCTTTGAGCTGACTTTGTTAGACTCTGCTAGAGAGAGGTGAGTTTCCTGCAGGTACACGATATCCGCATTCTGCCATAGACAATATGTTAGAATCTTATTACGCTTTACTGGATTCATGATACCCTGCACATTTAACGTCAAAACAGTAAATGAATTACTAGCCATACCCACCCGGAGTGTACTTCATTAGAGTAGCGTCTGCTGCCAGAATCAGGATTCCGTCTGATACATAGAGTTCCCACCTCCCCCCACACAACCAGATCTCTAACATAAACTTAACTATATATCTATACATGGCAAAACCAACCCACGTATTTAACAAGACAGCTCCCGAGACCCCCTCCCTCCTACAATTATACACAGAAAGCCCCTTTCCACCCTTCCTCCCCCAACAGAGTATATCAATCTGCCCCCACTGCACAGTTCCTTCCTCCCCCTTAGAACACCGATATATATTGTTTATACATCTACTACTTATTTCCTATTTACCCCACAGAAACATGATTCATTAAAGCACGACTAATTCTTACACCCCCTGTACAGGCGCCCCCACTGTTACTCTCTTAGGCCGCCAAATATCACATACACCTTCTCTCCGGAGAGTTCACCTCCCAGTGTCCATGTGGGAAAAATCCTGTAAGAAAGTCCGAAGTGCACTTGCAGTCTCAAACGTGCGCGTCGTGTTGTCAAGCGTGACTCTCATCTTGGCCGGGTAAAACAAGCCATACCTTGCTTGCAGCTTCTGGAGAGCCGGCCGGCATGCTAACAGCTCCTTTCTGCGATCCACAGTCTTCTTGCAGAGATCCGGATAGAAGGCCACATTATATCCACAAAATTGCAAGGAGCGTTTCTGTTTAGCCATTTGGAGCACCTGCAACACTTGCGGATACCGTAGAACTTTGATTACGAAGGGCCGTGGGCGCATGGTCGTGCTACTGGGATGTGACGGGACTCGATGCGCCCTTTCTATTTCAAAAGGTTGAAGGAACGTAGCTTGTAATACTTCAGGTATCATCTTTTTAAAAACGAGATCGGATCCGTTCCTTCCTCTCCTCCGGCACCCCTGTGATGCGAAGATTGTTTCTTCTAGTCCGGTTGCTCTGGTCTTCCTTTTGTACCTCCAGTGCACGCACCTATTTCATAAGTGGGCCTACTTGCACAATCAGATGCTCATGGTTTTGTATCTTTTCTTCCACATTACTCACTCAGCCACTAATGTCCTCCAGTCTTCCTTTCATTTCCTGCAGATCGCCCTGTATTTGAGTTAAAGTAGCGGCATTTGTAGCTATCATCTCTTTGACCGTCCGGAGCTCACTTAGAACCTCGCGCAGCCCCTCTCCCATCTCCTTGTCGGCCGCCATCTTGTGCGGGGACATTGCTTTCTGTTTGGCCCGCTTCACAGGTTGCCCCGTCCCTTGCGAAAACTCAAGTTTCGCCGGTTTCAGCGATGCCATCGTGCTCTTGTCAGACAGCTTCAGAGAATTGGTGTATTAATCCAAAAATTCAGGTCTAAACAGGGAGAGAAAAAGACAGGATTCTAAGCCTGAGGCAGGAGCTTCTCCTTTAGGCAGCCATCTCACAGCGCGGCTAGCTCCCTGCTTTCTATCTTTTAAACAATTCCTAATCCACAATATTACACTGCCTCCTATCCCATGACCTTTTGATTTTGCCAAGGGATCTTGTCAAAGGCTTTCTGAAAATCCAGATACACTATATCAACTGACTCACCTTTGTCTACTTGTTTATTCACACCTTCAAAAAAACATAATAGATTAGTAAGACCAGACCATCTTTGGCTAAAGCCATGTTGGCTGTCTCCCATTAAGCCATGACTATCTACATGTTCAGTAATATTGTTCTTTATAATGGTTTCTACCATTTCTCCGGGTATTGACGTCAGGCTCACTGGTCTGTAGTTTCTAGGATCACCCCTGGAACCCTTTTTAAAAATTGGCGTTACATTGGCCATCCTCCAATCTTCAGGTATTACAGATGATTTTAATAACTGCAGACCTATTAGCAATCTGTGAACTATCTCATATTTCAGTTCTTTCAACACCATTGGATGTATACCATCCAGTCCAGGTGATTTGCTACTCTTCGGTTTATCAAATAGTTTTAATACATCTTCCCATTGTATCAATATTTCTTTCAATTCTTCTTTAGCATCACCTTTAAATACCATTTCAGTCATGGGTAACATCCCTACATCTTCCTCAGTGAAGACCGAAGCAAAAACTTCAGTGCCTCCACTATGGCCTTGTCCCCACAAAGTGTCCCTTTTCCTCCTCTGTCATCTAATGGTCCAACTGACTCTCTCACAGGTTTTTTTTGCTATGAATGTACTTGAAAATGTCTTTCATGCATTTTTGCTTCCATAGCAAGCTTCTTCTCAAATTCTCTCTTTGCGAGACTTATCAAAGTCTTGCATCTAACTTGCCAGTGCTTGTATTGTTTCCAGTTTGTCATTTGGCTCCTTTTCCATTTCCTGAAAGATGTTTTCTCGGAAACAGCAGCCTCTCTGATCTCACCTTTAAACCATGCTGGTAGTTTTTTTGACTTCCTTCCACTTTTTTTTAAAGCGAGAAGTACAGCTGGTCTGGACTTCCAATATAGTATTTTTAAAAACTCATGCTTGAATTAAATCTTTAAAACCTTCGCATCTGCTCCTTTTATTTATTTAACATTTCTTATATACTGCCTTTCATGATATCAAGGCGGTTTACATTGAACAAACTGAAATCACATTGAACAGGGCATTATAACTTGGAGATAACTATTTTACAGGGAAACATAGGTAATGGAGGGTTAAATGGCTTGCCCAAGGAACACCTGTGGGACTAGAAACCCCAGTCCTTCTGGCCCAAGGTTGCTGTCCTCTAGTGGGATTTGAACCCCTGACTCTCCTTACGTCCTCTCTTGAAATCTGCACTCCGCTAACAAATTGCTTCTATCAATGCCTTTCACCCGCACCGCAAACTCCTGACTGACCTTCTTTCACCTTGCTTCCTGACGTTGCCTTTCAGTTTGCCCCCTTGCAGCTTCATGTTATGCCGTCTAGTTTTACAGCTTCCCCGTCTTTGAAAAAGGTTTGTTTGTTCATCTGTATCATATCTCCTCTGTCCCTCTTCTCCTCTAGTGTATACATATTTAGGTCTTCAAGTCTCTTCTCAAGTGTCTTCTGATGCAGGCTCCAAATCATTTTGGTCACCTTCCTCTGAACTATTTCACATCTTTCTATCCTTTGTGAGATATGGTCTCCAAAACTGAACACAATATTCCAAGTGAGGCCTATCTAATTCATAATACTAAAAAATTGGATGCCATCACCCCTTTATTGATAGAAGAACACTGGCTCCCTATGTCACATGGATAACCTTTAAAATAGTTATTTTAATTCACAAAATCTTTTACTCAAGTTTACCAGTTTTCCTTTCAAACCTCTATGTTCCCTCTTGGTCCTTGAATCTCTCTCAGCAAACATGCTGATGGCAAATAAAATTTGAACATATCTACCATCATGAGTTATGGTGGATGTTTCATTTGCGTATATGTATTGTAAGATTGTATGGGTTTTTAGTTAATGCTAAGGTTGATGTTTGTTCTCCATTTTGACCTTTAGGTGAAAAGGTGGGTTATAAATACTCTTAAATAAAATCATCCTTCAGTGATCTGAGTCCCACCTTATGGAATGCACTTTAGAATTAAGGCAGGCTAGTGCACATACAGTCAAACTAAGTGCACACTAATAAATACTACTTCCTACACCACAAGCTGCTATAAAAACAGTTCAACATGTCTTGGCTTTGTACAAACTGTACATGAACACTGTAAAAGAAAATATTTATAAAGTATTTCAATTTTCCACAATCAAACAATTATTCAAGAAAAGAGCTGGAAAAGGCAAATATAAGAGATCAGGGTTTGATTACCACTAGCACCCCTTGCGGCCATGGCAAGTCACTTAATCCTCCATTGATAACTTAGATTTTTCTGAGGTAATGTCCCTGTTTAATGTACATTATCAAGTTTAAGTTACAGTGTAAACCGCTTTGACTGAAATAAAGTGGTATAAAAATATTGTTTTAGTCGAGTGTTCAGAAAGGAAAGGGTGGATTTTGTTAATGTTATAGAGAAAGAAACAGCAGGTCTTTGCTACAAGATGGACATGTGTGGAGAAAGAGAGGGAGGAGTCAAAGACAACCCCTAGATTGCGGGCCGAGGAAACAGGAAGGAGTACAGAGCTATCCACAGAGACTGAGAAATGAGGAAGAGGAGGGGAAGTTGTAAGGGGAAAAATAAATTGTTCAGTCTTGGACATGTTCAATTTCAAGCGGCGGGGAGTCATCCAGGCAGCAATGTCAGAGAGGCAGGCAGAGATCCAGGTCTCGAATGCAGGAGAGAGTTCGGGCGTAGAGAGGTAGATCTGGGGATTATCAGCATACAGATGGCACTGAAAGCCATGGGAAGAGATAAGCGCTCTTATACATCCAAGAATGTTGAAAGAACTGAATAGGAGATTGCAGACCTGCTATTAGTAATCTGTGAACTTTCATTAAAATCATCTGTAATACCTGAAGATTTGAGGATCGCCAATGTAATGCCAATTTTTAAAAAGGGTTCCAGGGGTGATCCGGGAAATTACAGACTGGTGAGCCTGAAGTCAGTACCGGGGAAAATGGTAGAAACCATCATAAAGTACAAAATTACACAGCATCTAGATAGTCATGGCCTAATGGGAGACAGCCAACATGGCTTTAGACAAGGAAGTTCTTGTCTTACTAATCTGTTATGTTTTTTTGAAGGTGTGAACAAACAGGTAGACAAAGGTGAGTCGGTTGATATAGTGTATCTGGACTTTCAGAAAGCCTTTGTCAAGGTCCCTCATCAGAGACTTTTAGCAAAACTAAAAAGTCATGGGATAGGAGGCAGTGTACTATTGTTTATTTATTTATTGTTTATTTATTTATTGTGGATCGGGAACTGGCTAAAAGATAGAAGGGTAGGGCTAAATGGCCAATTTTCCCAATGGAAAAAAGTGAATAGTGGAGTACCCCAGGGATCTGTACTGGGTCCGCTACTTTTTGACATATTCATAAATGACCTGGAAAAGGGAATAACTAGTGAGATTGTCAAATTTGCAGATGACAAAAAACTGTTTAAAGTTGTTAAAACCCAAGAGGACTGTGGAAAACTGCAGGAGGATCTGGATAAATTGGAAGACTGGGCATCAAAATGGCAGATGAAATTTAATGTTGACAAGTGCAAAGTTATGCACCTAGGAAAGAACAACCCACACTATGGTTACACGATGCAAGGTTCCACATTAGGAACCACCACCCAGGAAAATGATTTAGGAGTCATCGTGGATAATATGTTAAAACCCTCCGCCCAGTGTGCAGCAGCAGCCAAGAAAGCAAATAGAATGCTAGGTATCATAATGAAAGGAATGGAAAATAAAACAAAGGATATTATAATGCCTCTGTATTGTTACATGGTACGACCGCACCTTGAATATTGTGTGCAATTCTGGTTGCCGTATCTTAAAAAGGATATAGCGTTATTAGAAAAGGTACAGAGAAGAGCCACCAAAATGGTAAAGGGGATGGAAGGCTAATCCTATGAAGAGAGGCTACAAAGGTTAGGGCTCTTCAACCTGGAAAAGAGACGGCTGAGGGGAGATATGATAGAGGTCTATAAATTAATGAATGGAGTGGAACGGGTAAACGTAGATCGATTGTTTACGCTATCAGAATATGGAAAGACTAGGGGACATGTAATGAAGCTACAGGGTAAACTATTTAAGACAAATAAGAAAAAATATTTTTTCACTCAACGTGTAATCAAACTCTGGAAATTGTTACCAGAGGATGTAGTAAGAGCTGTTAGTGTAGCTGGGTTTAAAAAAGGTTTGAACAAGTTCCTGGAGGAAAGGTCCATAAACCATTATTAAAAAGGGACCCCGGATATCAATGCTTGACCCAATATAAGCATTGTGGAACCTGTGTCTTTTGGGGATACTGCTAGGTACGTATGACCTAGATTGGCCACTTTTGGAAACAGGATACTGGGCTTGATGGACCTTGGTCTGACCCAGTATGGCATATCTTATGTGCTCCTGTCCTGTTGCCACCAATGTGCAAAATGTGGATCTGACCCCTATTGGTATTCTTATGATACTATGTATTGGTCAGTGGTAGTGCCACAACAGTTCTGCTAGGGACAGATCTAGCTTTTTGTCCCTGGTTGGCAATGGGGAAGCTCCTGCCATATGAATAAGGCACCAAGGATTATGATGGGAAAAGGGCTCAGAGAGAGGAGTTGGCTTCCGCTATGGTATGTGTGGGATGTTTAATCAGAAGGAGGGTATCTAGGGGCCACCACATTGCACTTGCTTCAGGAGGGGATTGGATGACATCAGGAGGAGGTTCAAGGGGTATATCTAATGGTTATTACATTTACCTGCTTCTGAAGGGAGTTCAGATAATGGAGACAATTGGAAGGGGGTTTCTATTGAGTCTGGGTGGGTTTTTTGCATCTGATGCTGTTTCATTGGGATGGAAGGAAAGGTGAAAGCTGTCAGCTATACTTGCCGCTAGTACTACTATTTGGCTGAAAGGGGTAAGAATACATTCAACTCCATGATGCATGCAACATAGAAACATGACAGCAAATGATACTGCCATGTATCCCTCCAAGCATATCAAACATGATTTCATGGCTCTGGGGCAGAGGGTGAAGCAGAAATATGTGCAGGTGGTGTTTTCTTCAATCCTCCCTGTTGAGGGTAAAGGTCAAAGCAGAGAAGTTTGCATCCTGAAGATCAATACATGGCTGTGTGGATGGTGTCTGAGAGCATTTTGGTTTCCTGGACCATGAGATGATGTTCCAAGGGCTGCAGAGCAGAGATGGCGTCCGTCTGTCCAAGGAAAGTCGACATGTCTTCAGTAACAGACTGGCTAACCTACTGAAGAAGGCTTTAAACTAGATTCGCAGAGGATGGGTGAAGAAAGCCCTCAGGTAATTGAAAACCCCCAGGTAAGTAAAACATTAAATACCTCTATAGCAATGGGTAAAAGGGGCAACATCTGGAAAGTGGTGTATATAAATGCCCATAGCATGGCAAATAAGATCCCAGATGTTGAGGCTTTAATGGAAGAGATTGAATTGGATTTCGTGGCAGTAACAGAGACATGGTTCACAGACAACCAAGATTGGGATGTAATTGTACAAGGTTATACTTTATTCAGAAAGGATAGGGTAGAAAGAAGGGAAGGAGAAGTGGCACTATATGTAAAAAATAATATTAAAGCTATAGAATTACAGGGTTTAAAAGGGAGAGAGGAGGCACTATGGCTTAAAATGGAAAGAGAAATCCATTTGCATTAGCATGATATACAGACCCGCTTCACAGGGAGAAGTGGACGGAGATTTAATAGAAGACATACGCAGCATTGCCAGGAAAAGCGAAGTGCTACTGATAGATGATTTCAATATACCAGATGTTGACTGGCATATCCTGGCTGCAGTGTCATCTAGAAGTAAGAAGATCCTGGATTCTCTACAAGAAGAACTATTCAGGCAACTGGTAACAGAATCCACAGTTGAAGGGGCCATACTGGACTTGGTGCTTACCAATGGTGAAAGTGTTTCTGATGTTATAGTGGGAGATGATCACCAGATGGTATGGTTCAGTATTAGGGCTAGGGCTGATAAAAGCCATTCAAAAGTGAAGGCCTTAGACTTTAGGAAAACTAACTTTATCAAGATGGGCTAATATCTCAAGGAGTCATCAGTAGGATGGGAACAGCTGGGGGATGTTTAACAGTGGGCAAAACAGAAAGGATATTTTTTTTAAGGGCAGCCAACCTTTTTGTTAGAAAGGTAAATAAATATAAAAGGAAAAGGAAGCTGCTATGGTTCTCAAAAGAAGTAGCTGAAAAGGTGAAGAAAAAGGGGGAGGCCTTTATGAACTACAAGAGATCACAGAGAGAGGAAGACAAGCATCAATATTTGGAAAAACTTAGAGAAGCTAGCAAAGTAGTCAGGAAAGCAAAGATTCAAAAAAAGAGGAAGAAATAGCCAATGCAATAAAATGGGGGGGGGGGGGGGGTGTAAGATTTTTCAGATATGTTGGTGAGAAGAGGAAGGGCAAAAGTGGTATTGTCAGACTCAAGGGTGAAGGGGAGGAATATGTAGAAGCTGATGAGGATAAAGTGGAATTGCTTAATAAATATTTCTGTTCTGTATTCACAGATGAAGGGCCACAAAATACCCACAAACAGGAACAGAAGCAACGGGGATCTCAAACGATTTTCAGAAGACTGTGTTCGTGAGGAACTAGCTAAACTAACAGTAGACAAAGTGATGGGACCAGATGGGATACATCTGACAATACTGAAGGAACTTGGGGATGTTCTAGCAGCTCCACTGACTGACCTTTCAATGCCTCTTTGGAGTTGGGAGTGGTGCGAGAGGACTGGAGAGAGGCACATGTGGTCCCTTTACAAAAAATGCAGGGTCATGGATTTGGGCTGAAATAATCTAAGGGAGCAATCTAGTGTAGGGGGTGAAGTACTTCTGTCCACAAAAGAAGAGTGGACCTGGGCGTGATTGTGTCTAATGATCTTAAAATAGCTAAACAGAAAAGGAGTGATATGCGGAAATATTTCTTTACAGAAAGAGTGGTGGATCCGTGGAATAGTCTCCCAGTGGAGGTGGTAGAGATGAGGACAGTATCTGAATTCAAAAAAGCATGGGACAAACAGAGGATCTCTAAAGGGAAAAAGGGGACTGTTGTAGTTGTTGATATGGAAGGACAGACTAGATAGGCCACGTGGTCTTTTTCTGTCGTCATATTTCTATGTTTCTAAGTTGAAAGACTCTCCTCCTCTGCATTTATGCCACAGAGCTATTTAAACATCTCTATCATATCTCCTCTGTCCTGTCTTTCTTCTATATGCCCTATGGGAAAGTCCACTGATTCTGCACTGACTCCATTCTGTCTACATCCTTTTGAAGATATGGGCTTCAGAACTGCATAGAATAGTCTAAATGAGGTCTCACCAAAGACTTACACAGAGGCACTATCACCTCCTTTTTCCTGCTAGCCATTCCTCGCCCTTTGCACATAAGCGTCCTTCTGGCTTTCACAGTCGCCTTTTCTACATGTTTAGCCACCTTAAGATTATTAGAAACAATCACGCCAGTGGTGGGATTCTGCCATTTTGGCCTGGTTCACACAAACTGGTTCCTGCTGCAGCCTCTGTTTGCCAAACCGGGCCGAACACAGCAATGAAATGCTGGCTGACAATGTTTGATGGCATCAGGGGATCTCAGAAATGGAAGAAGCTCCCAATGCAGTCAAATCATTGTCAGGCAGGGGAACGGGCTGCAGGGCACTGGCCAGGTTGCTGCACCTTGGTTGAGGGCAGTGGCCCAAGCATACGGCCATTGCAATGCCTCCATGCGAGGTGCAGTGACCCAGCCATAATGCATGTGGGAGGGCTGGGACCAAACTGGTTGCTCATCAGTTAGGATCCCACCACTGAATCATGCCCAGATCCTGCTCTCTTTCATGGACAGAAGCACTTCGTCCCCTATACTGTAATGCACACCCTTGGATTTTTGCCACCCAAATGCATGACCCTGCATTTTTTTTAGCATTAAATCTCAGCTGCCAAATTCTCAACTATTCTTCAAGCTTTGCTAGATACCTCCTCATGTTATCTAATCCTTCCTGGGTGTCTACTCTTTTTCAGATTTTGGAATCTGCAAAGCAGCAAACTATCAGATAGTTCCTCCACAATTGAGCGCCAAATATTACAAGGGCAGCTGTGATATGTGCCGCTGCATCTAATGCGGGGCCCATGCAGCAAGTGTTTGCCCTGTGTGCTAACTTCAGGGCAGATGCTTGGCAGTGACTTCTGCACTTACTGCAGTTTAGATGTGGTATGTGCAGTTACTGCTCTTTAGAAAGAATCCTTTTGTAACGAGTTTTACAAGTATAGTTAAATCAAAGAAATGTAAAAACATTAAAAAAAAAATTGAAAAATGTTCATCCTCCAATTGCACGTTTGCTTGAATAGTCCAGGTTGAGAAGTGCTAAATCCAGGACGTCTTTTAGAAAAGGCTCCGCAGGAAAGCCAATGATCCGCATCTACACACAGTGGAAGGAGCCACTTATAAATGTTCATGTGGGAAAACCGGGGCAGCACCAATTTGGCGGTTTCACAACTTCCACATTTAAGCACTGGAATTTCCATGTGTATCTCGGCCATATGGAAAACTATATAAATGCCACAAGTTAAGAAGAGAGCCCAAAATTCTTTCATTTTTTTATATGCTGAAGAAAAATAAAAAACTGGACCTTAAGGAGAATTGCGTCCTTAATCTTTCATATAAAGCCCTGGATGAAATGATGCTTCAGATCTGGTGTAAAACCGGATGGGGAAATGTTTTGCCGTATATGTAACTTCACTTTTTGGTCCACCCAGTCCCTGCCTTCCCCCTTGAAATGTCTGCATGATCGGGATCTCCACATGTAAATATTGGCTTTCCGATATCACCATTTACATGTGTCAGAATCTGCATGTTTAAATGCTGCTGTTTCCTTGTACAAAAAGCCAAAACATCTGTAAGAAAATAAGAACAAAAGAACATAAGATATGCCATACTAGGTCAGACCAAGGTCCATCAAGCCCAGTATCCTGTTTCCAACAGTGGCCAATCTAGGTCATACGTACAGGGCGGACCAAGGGGGGTGCGGGGCCATGTGCAGAGACTCGGTGTGGGGCCTCATTTGCATAAGAGGTCTCATTTCTTTACAGAAAGAGTTGATATGGCACTTTCTAATCTGGAGACTCAAGTTCTGCCAATGCATGCAATTAAGGCTGCAGGTATTAAAGATTCCTTGGTTTTACATAATAAGCTTGAAGCCCTGGAGAATTCTATGCGATCATGTAATCTGCATTTTTTGAATTTTCCTTATTCTTCTCTTCATGCTCCTAAGATTCTTTTAGATAAGTATTTGAAGGAAGTGCTATTGATATCTGAATCTGTTGAAGTATCCCAACTTTACTATATTCCCTCCAGCCTTCTATTTCTAATTTGACTGTTTTTTTGTTTTGTTTTTTAGAGGACTCCCTAGATCTAATTAATTCACGTTCCACGTTGTTGGTGATTTTTAAGCCTTTGGAATTCAAACAACGTATTCTTAGGGCCTTTGCCAAGTTTAAGTCTGCCAAATTTTGTGGACAATGTGTGAACATTTTTCCTGATGTTTCTCGTAGCACCCAACTAAGGTGGAGGCTTTTTTTTTTTTTTTTTTAGCTCTGAAGCCTCAGGTCTTGACGTGGGTGCTACCTTTTTTCTTCGCTTTCCTTGTAAATGCATCATCAATTATGAAGGTGCTTCTTATATTTTTGTTGATGTTACTCATTTGGAAAATTTTATTTCAGAAAAGTGGGGGATGTTAGAGGTGACTAAGGGAATCTGTCTACCTTTTGGGAACCTGACAGGTACTTATGGCCTGAACTGACCACTGCTGGAAACAGGATACTGGGCTTGATGGACCTTTGGTCTGGCTCAGTATGGCAGATCTTATGTTCCTTATGTGTATGAGATAAATTTGCATAAAAGGATGCAGCGCAAGCAGATTTATCATTGTGGATATACTGGAAAACTGACTGGCCTTGAGATCCCCAGGGCAAGTTTGAGAAGCCCTGACAAACAATAGGAATTTTGAAGACAGGAAGTATTTCTTCCTGCCGGTAAATGAATCATGCTGCAAAACTTACAGTGCAGCTGTTTACTGCAAAGGTTGCACCTTTTGTAACTGAAAGCATAGCAATCGGTTTATTTTGGATTAAATTTGATGAAATTGTTAGTGGTGAAACATCACATAGCATACATTTCTATAATTAAACAATACATAAATACATTTCTTAATATGATTAATAAAAGACATTTAGGTCATACCAGAGCATCTAAATAGACATTGGTCCACTGGACTTGTTTAGCTTTGTCTCCAGCTAAAACCATTGGTCTTCCCAAAACATCCAGATACTCCTGTAGAAAGAGTGAAACCATTGCACAAACATTAGAGCAGCAAATCACAATTACAATGATCTTCTATGAATGGGCATATTAGATAGATCTAGAAATGGCCAACCCAACCATCAACAAACGAGGTAGCCACCCAGGGCAGCAGCTTCCAGGGGCAACAAAGAGCCCTAGCAGTCAAAACAAAACAATACATCCGGACACCCCCACAACTCAAACAGCCATCAGCACATTCTTTTTACCTGTAGAAAGAGCAGGACACACATACATACATGCAAAACTTCATATTTAAAAAGTGTGATGTTCAATTATGTATTTTTACAGGATTATTGTTGGAAGGGTGGTGTTAAGATGATCATGATGGTTGAGTTTAATAATCAAAATCTTGGGGTGGGGGGCTGAAGGCTGGCCTAGGGCACCCAGTACCTTGCATCCCCCTGTGGTTGGCTCTGGTTATAGATTCTGTCTCTCCCTCTCTGAGACCACCATGACTCATTCAACATAAATTACCAATCTGAATTCAATCTGAATCTTTGATCTAGTGATGAAAGCCTCTATAACACTGTGGCAACTCTCTTAAGTCAGCTACTGAAGGCTAGTTAAAGCAAAACAGTGTTGTAGCTTTTCATAAAGGCAAGTAGAACTGCAGCAGGTCAAATAGCTTCTGCTCTCGATTATACTTGAAATTTATATACCAACAGTAGAGTTTGACAGATGAATTGTGATGTCTGGATATGCCTTTCAAGTTAACTTCATATCAGACCAGAAAGCTTTCCCTCCAAATCCTTTCACATTTCATTTCAAGGCAATGTGTCTTACCTGTGTATTGATTCTAATAGCGCCAATGGAAGGGATTTCATAGTAGTATCCTTAGAACACCAAAACAGAGGAAAGAGAGAGTAAGGATATGGAAACATTCTCTTTTAATCACATTTTTGTTTTACAGCATCTAGGAGATATAGTAAATACAAATATATGTGTAAAACTCCATGAAACAATCATTCTTTTTAAAAATTGGTGTGCCTCAGGGGTCTGTTTACCCCTCTACCCTCATTGCCTTGGTGCCCTGATCTCCTCCCATGGCTTTCAGTACCATCTTTATGCGGATGACTCTTAGATTTACCTCTCTGCACCTAAAATCTCTCCAAGATGGAACTCCTTATATTTTCCTCTACACACACCTTCCCCCTTCCCTCTTTCTCTATGTCAATAACACGGCCACCCTCCCTGTTTCCTCAACTCACACCTTGGGGTCATCTTTGATTCTTTTTTTCCTTTCACTGCAGATAAAATATGCTGCTAAAACCTGTCATTTTTTTCTCTAGAAAATACTCAGCAAAATTCCTCCCCCTTCCTTTCTGAACACACTACCAGGACTCTTATCCACTCTCTAGTCACCTTACATCTAGACTATGCAACCTGTTTCTCGCTGGTCTCTCCCTGAATCTCCTCTTCAATCCATTGAGAACTCAACAAAGAGGCCTATCAACGTTGCTCTGCTAACATGACCCCTCTCCTCAAGTCACTTCATTGATCCCTATCCATGTCTGCATTGAGATCAAACTTCTCCTGGTCTAGAAGTTCATTCATTCTGCTGCTCCACATTGCCTTTCCTCTCTTAGCTCTCCCTACAATCCTACTTGGGAACTCCACTCATCAAAAAAATCCCTTCTATCTGTGCTCTTTTCTTCCACTGCCAACTCCAGACTTTGTTCATTCCACCTTGCTGCACCGGATGCTGAATAGACTACCCGAGTCAGTGTGTCCATCACTGACCCTATTCAAATCTAGGCTAAAACTCCACCTGTTTGTGACTACTTTTGATTAACATAAGATATGCCACAATGGGTCAGACCAAGAGTCCATCTAGCCCAGCATCCTGTTTCCAACAGCGGCCAATCCATTTCCCAAGTACCTGCCAGGTTCTCAAAAAGGAAGACAGATTCCATGATGCTTATCCCAGGTAAGCAATGAATCTCCCAGGTCATCTTTAATCATGTTTTCTGGACTTTCCTCCAGAAACCTCTTTTAAACCCAGCTATACTAAGTTTTTACTATATCCTTTGGTAACAGATTCCAGAGTTTGATTATGCATTGAGTGAAAAAATATTTTCTCCGATTAGTCTTAATATGTAGCTTCATTGAGTGTCCCCTAGTCTTTCTACTTTTTGAAGGAATAAACATCCAATCCACTTTTACTCATTCCACTCCATTCAGTATTTTATATACCTCTATCATATCTCCCCTTACCTGTTTTTATTTACACGTTGAAGAGCTCTAACTATTTAAGCCTTTCCTCATAGGCATATCCTATTTCCTTTATCATTCTGGTGGCTGTTCTCTGTACCTTTTCCAATTCTGCTATATCCTTTTTAAGATGTGGTGACCGGAATTTCACACACTATTCAAGGAGCAGTTGCACTATGGAGTGATACAGTGACATTATATCATCTTTGGTTTTATTCTCCATTCCTGTCCTTATGATTCCTAGCATTTTACTTGCTTTCTTGGCCATGGCTGCACACTGGGCAGAGGATTTCAACGTATTATCTATGATGATGCCCAAATGCTTTTCTTGGGTGGTGGTACTTAATGTGGAACCTTGCATCATGCAATTATAGTTTGGGTTGTTCTTTTCTAGGTGCATAACTTTACGCTTGTCTATATTAAATTTCATCTGCCATTTGGACACACGGTCTCCCAATTTTTCAAAGTCCTCTTGTAATATTTCACAATCCTCTTGTATTTTAATAATTTTGAATAAGTTTCTGTCATCTGCAAATCTGATCACCTCACTTGTTATTCCCATTTCCAGGCAATTTAAAAGGCCCCATCTATCAAACCAAGGGCTGCGCAAGTCACCCAGGAAATTGGTAAGCCTTTACCTTGGAAGCAAGCCAACTTTTAATAGGTCTTCATTCCCTCCCTCCCTCCTCCCATCCAGCCCTGGGATAATCATAGCTTTATAAACTTTTAAACTTCTTAAAGGGAAGGAGGTGCCCATATTTATTCTCAGGTGCAGCTGTTTATCCTCATCAAGCATACATTAAGCACCTGAGATTAATTAATCTTGAGGTGAATAAGTCCATTAAACATATTAGATATAGTTTTATTAGTATAAGTATCCCCAGCAAATCTATGTGAGTAAACAACTTAAATACATAAATATAACCTTAAAACTAAGATACAGACAGCAGTCCAGCAGCAAGATGGGGGCTTTCCAGTCTTTTGCATTGAGTGTCACATGTATGATTTTCTCCCAGTTGGTGAGGGGTCTTACGTGTGCACTAGGTGCAAGGAGCTCTTTGCTCTCAGGGAGCAGGTCCGATCTCTAGAGGTTAGAATAGCAGACTTGGAGGACATAAGGAAGACAGAGGTACATAGATGAGACCTATAGGGATGTATCTCCAGTCTGGCAGCATCCCTGTTGCCATGGAGGAGAGAGGTCACATGATAGGAGAGCATCACCCCAGTGTGGCAGGAACTGATCCTGTAGCTAGGTGAGGTAAAACCATCTCAAACCAAGGAGCATTCTCCAAGGTCATGTGCCCATGAGGGAAGGGTTAGGACAGCCATTATAGTTGGTGATTTGATTATTAGGCATGTACTGTAGATAGCTCAGTGGCTGGTGGATGTGAGGATTGCCTAGTAACATGCCTGCCTGGTGCAAAGGTAGCGGACCTCATGCGCCACCTAGATAAGGTCTTAGATAGTGCTGGGGAGGATTCTGCTTTCTTGGTACATGTTGGTACCAATGGCATAGGAAAATGTGGTAGGGAGGTTCAGTAGGCCAAATTTAGGCTTTTAGGTAGGAAGCTGAAATCCAGAATTTCCAGGGCAGCATTCTCCAAAATGCTTCCCGTTCCACACGCAGGACCCAAAAGGAATGCAGAGCTCCGGAGTCTCAATGCGTGGATGAGACAATGGTGCAAGCATGAGGTTTTGGATTTGCTAGGATCTGAACAACATTCTGGGGAAAGAAGGGGTTTTTCCCAAAGAGAAGGGCTCCACCTTAACTGGAATGGAAGACGACTGCTGGCATTAACCTTTAAAAAGGAGATAGAGCAGTTTTTAAACTAGATAATAGGGGAAAGCCGACAGTCTACCAAGAGCACATTGTTCGGAAGGATGTATCCCTGAAGGATATTAGCAGAAGACTGAAGTTAGGGCATATCGAAAGAGTTTCCAATAAAGACAAAATTAACCCATGTACATAGCAGACATAATTTAAAAGATTCCAAATTACCTCTGCCTCTTTTTTTTTCTTTTTAAGTGCCATCAAGTTAGTGCTTACTCCTGGCGACCCATGGTTTTCTCGGCAACATATCACCGGAAGTAGATTGCCAGGCCTTTTTTTCCAAGGCAATTGAGGGTAAAGGACTGCCCAGGGTCACAAGGAGTGCCAGTGGGAATTGAACCCTTGATCTTCTGGGTACTAGGCAGTTGCTCTAACCACCCCTGTCTACCAGTAACCAAATTAATATGAATAAAAAACAGCCTCTAAAATGCATGTATGCAAATGCTAGAAGTCTAAAAAATAAGATGGGAGAGTTAGAATATATAGCACTAAATAAGAAGTTAGATATGATTGGAATATCAGAGACATGGTGGAAGGAGGACAATCAGTGGGACACTGATACCTGGAGTTCAAATTATATCACAATTATAGAGTAGATAAAATTGGTGGAGAGGTTGCACTCTATGTTAGAGAGGATATTGAGTCACACAAGATTAAAGTTTTGCAGGAAACAAAATACACTGTAGAAATTCTATGCATTGAAATTGAATGTAAAAAGGGGAAGGTGATGGCAGTGGGGGTGTACTATCGACTAGCTGGCCAGAATGAACAAATGGATGATGAAATGCTCAAAGAAATCTGGGAAGCTAATATACACAGCACAATAATCATAATAGGTGATTTCAATTACACCGGTATTGACTGGGTCAGTGTCACGGCAGGACATGCTAGGGAGATAAAGTTCCTAGATGAAATAAATGACTGCTTCTTGGAGCAGCTGGTTCATGAACAGACCAGAGGGGAAGCCATTTTGGACCTAGTCCTTAGTGGAACACAAGATCTGGTGCAAGAGAGAAGGGTATTGGGGCTACTTGGCAAAAGTGATCATAGCATGATCATGTTTGACTTAATAAATGGAGGAAGGACGGCAAGAAAATCCACAGCATGAGTGTTTAAAGATTTAAACATAAAACTACTATCTTGTTAGCCCAGCCTAGCTGTATTCCACATTTTAAGAAAAGTGAGAAGGAAGTCCAAAAAACTGCCAGCATGATTTAAAGGTGAGGTCAGAGAGGCTGATGTAGCCAAAAAATCATCTTTCAGAAAATGGAAAAAGGAGCCAAATGACAAACTGGAAACAGCACAAGCACCGGCAAGTTAGATGCAAGGCATTGGTAAGGCAGGCAAATAGAAAGTTTGAAACAAAGCTTGCTGTGGAAGCAAAACCATGTAAAAACAAATTTTTCAAGTACATTCATAGCAAAAGACTTGAGAGGCCAGCCTGAGCAAGCTACCTTATCCAGCTCTGCTCATCACAGCTCTAAGAGACTCTGCAGAAAGCTAAGCTTTCAGACTTTACAATTGCCTGTTTCTGAATATTAATTTTCCTTGCCAATTTATTACCTGTTTTATTCTCTTAGAAGACTACTTAGGCACTGTGGTGTGTTAGGGTAACTGTGCTAAGGGAGTGGGACAAACACCAAAACGAAAAAGAAAAAAAAAAGACCATGCTCTTCCTATCTTTCTGTCTCCAAACCATTTCTATCTGTTCACAACCACCTCAATCTACAGTCACATGGCAAACAGCCTAACCTTTGGCTATAAGTTTAGGAATATTTAGGGGTATGTTTATGAAATGGCAGTAGCGGACTCCGTGCTATATCGGAGCTGCAGCCCCATTGAATTAATCACACTTTGTGAAGCAGGCTTGTAACAGAATAATGGAAACTGAAAAGCTCAAAGTGAAATCTTACTTCTATGTATTTGCCCACTATGCAAAGGACCCTATAACCTTAAAATGAATACCGCTGTTTAGTAAGCATACCCCTTAGATTGCCTACATTCCTGACATAGCCTTTAAATCAGATATCTGAGTGTGCCCTCAGTTCATATAAGGTCTACTGGCAAGGGGTGCTTTTGAAATATAACTACTTGGAATTGAAGTACACATTAGCTTTTAGATTCACAGAGACCTGGTCTAGTTAAGTCTCCTATTTAATTTTGCAGCAAAGGTATTCATTTTAAGGTTATAAGGTGTTTTGCATAGTGGGCTGATACATATAAGATTTCATTTTGAGCTTTTCAGTTTCCATTGTTCTGTTACAAGCCTGCTTCACAGGGTGTGGTTAATTCAATCAGCTCTTCAGCCTGAGCAAGCTATCTGATCTAGCTCTGGTCAGCATAGCTCCAAGAAGCTCTACACAAAGCTAAGCTTTCAGACTTCACAATTTTCCTGTTTTTAATATAAATTCTCCTTGCCAATTACCTATTTTATTCTCTTAGAAGACTACTTAGGCACTGTGGTGTGTTGGGGCAACTGCATCAAGGGAGTGGGACAAACACCAAAAAGAAAAAAAAAAAAAGAACCTTGCTCTTCCTATCTTCCTATTTCCATCCCATTTCTTTTTTTTTTTTTTTTGAAAATTTTTCAAAGCATATACAATAAGTAAATACAAAGAAAATTGAAAAGTAACAAAAGGTATAATTATAAAGCAAACATTAAACTAAATATCACCTTTTAAATTTGTTCCATGGCCCACATCACGGAGAAACAGTTATGTAAGCAAACAGAGCAAATCACTAATTATAGAAACCAATTTACCTTTAACCCAAGAATATATCCCACCCCCTCACATACCTTAACTAACCCCTTCAGAGCCCTATTTATTACCCAAAAGGCTTCCCAATTGTGAATGATCAGCAAAAACATATTTAACACTATTCAAAGAAATCAAGCATTTGCAAGGAAATCAGAGAAAAAGAGCCCCTCTCCTCCTCCCCCCACCCCTGCAGCCAAGACACGAGTCCTGAGCTGAAGGAAGGTCTTCCTCCGCACATATGTAAAATGAGATACGTCTGGGAAAACGGATATCCTTTGTCCATGAAAGAGGAAATCTTTCTTGGAAAAATAAGCTTTCATAATAACTATTTTATCTGCAACAGTGGACAGAGACACCACCAATGTGGCCCGGGTGGGAATAACCACATTAGACTTTTCTAAAAAAGCAGTTAAGTCAACAATCTGTTCTCTCACCCGAGCCACATCAGACCAAGATGTTAATCACTCCAGCAGAAAATACACATGAGACACCAACAGAGCAAGCCTCAGGTAACAATAATATATCTTTACAATATTTTTTAAATAAGACTAGAGGGGGCATAAAATATATCTTAGGAAAGTTTAACAACCTTATATTTTCAGCTCTACAAGCACTCTCTAAGGTCTCAATCTGTTTATATAACATTAAGGTGTCCTTTAGTCCCATAGCACTAGCAGACTGCAGCGATCCTACTTGGTTATCCACCCGCTGAGACACCAGAGACACACTTGATTCCACCTCTTGAAATTTTGCAACTGTTTGTTCGGAGAATGTAACAGTTTGTTCCATAAACCCAGACAACATAAGATTTGTTTCAGAAACTATCTTCTAGATATCTAACAAAATAACCTCCATGGGATTAGCTGCGGGGGTCAATTTTTCACCGCTCAACATTTATTTATTTATTTATATTGCGCTCTTTAGAATCAGTGCGGTTTACATGTATACTAACAGGTACTTTTTATTCCCTTGTCTCCAAAGGGCTCACAATCTAAGTGTACCTTAGGTAATGGAGGGTTAAGTGGCTTGCCCAAGGCCACAAGGAGTGGCCATGGGACTAGAGACCCCAGTCCCTCCGGCTTGAGGTTGCTTGTCCCCCATGCGGGAATTGAACCCCTGGCCCTCCAGCCTGAGGTAACCTGTCCCAACCACTGAGCCACTCCTCCCTAGCCAATTGAATAGGAACCAATGAAGTCAAGCCACTCCTCCCTAGCCACTCCTCCCTAGCCAATTGAATAGGAACCAATGAAGTCAAGCCAATGGCTTGAATCTGTGAGCCTGCCGATGGAGCAGTCTCCTTTACAACATTGGGAGCTGACAATAGGGTAAAAGACTCCCCATTTATACAGGCTTGAAGAAAGCCTGGGTTAGGAGGTGGGGTCCTGTCAATGGAACTAAGAGAAACCCCGGATGTGTGTGTGGAGAGATTAAGAAAAGCTGGATCTAAGCCTACCTTAGACTCCAAGGTCTGGACATACTGATTCATCAGGCCAACAGATCCCTTGGGTGTTGAGGCAGGCATTACCAATATTTTCTTTAGAGACTTATTTTTCCTCTTTGCGTGCCCCGTGGGCATCTCTGGCAGCCAACAATGGGGAAAAAACCAAATAGACCATGAAGGGGCACCAAAGGGGCATAACCCTTTGGTCATGTGCCCCTTTGGGCACGTGACCGCGACCATGGCCTCAAAGTAGCTGCTGGTGTTTAAATGCCTCCAGAAGGTCTCTCTCAGATGATGCTGGCATAAGGGGAGTGTAATCCACAACAGGCACCAATCAGTTAGTGGAAAGTCTTCTCACGCAGCCAGAGCCCTGGTTTCCTCCAACAACTACTTCTCCCTCCATCCCATTTCTATCTGTTCACAACCGCCTTGATCTACAGTCTAGTGGCAAACAACCTAACTTTTGGCTGTAAGTTTAGGAACATTTAGACTGCCTAAATTACTTGCATAGCCTTTAAATCAGATATCCGAGTGTGTCCTCAGTTCATATAAGGTCTATTGGCCAGGAGCACTTAACTTCCCACCCACCCTACCCACGCCAGGATTGCATTGCCTGTATACTGATCATAAACATTGACATGTGTCTTTTAATTAGGTGTTACATGCACCTTTTCTCCTTCTAGGTCCACTTTATAACAGTCTTAATCAGCAAGTCATATATTCAATGCAATAGCTGTGGTGCTTTCATTCTAAGAAGTATCATTTGAAGCCTAAGAGCTTGCCCTATATGCCTCAAGTTATCTGCTATGCATAAAGAATTGACACTACTAAGGGAAGAATTAGCTGCAATTAAACACACTTCTTCTAGGGTACAAACTGAACCAAATCCACCACTGCTCCCACAAAGAATCAAACAGCCCAAGAACAGATGAATCATATTGGGCTCTGGTAGGTTGTGACATGTAACAGACACCCTACACATCAAATGATATCCCTGAATAATGCCTTCTCTGCCTTGGTTAAGAGGGTGCCCAATCTGTGGATGAAGTGCCCTTAAATGAGAAAGTCAAAGCCCAATCTACTGATAATGCACCAAATATGAAGAAAAAAAAGTCATAAAACAGAAAATTACTACTACTTGGAGATTCCATCATCAGAGGCACCAACTTGGGAACACAGTTCAAAGGAGAGAAGATGGTCAAATGCCTCCCAGGCTCTTCAGTCAGCAGGAATACAAACCAAATTGTTGGTGTAGTTGGTGCAGAAAGTGAGCACTCCAAAATTGATGTTATCCACATGGGTACAAATGACTTGGCTAGAAACAGTGCCTCTGCAGTTCAAAGGGACTTCCAGACTCTGGGAGAGAACTTCAAGCCCATTGTTAACACTGTAGCATTCTCAGAATTTCTACCCATTCTTGGTATGGTGGCAGAAAGGCTGCATCGCATAAACAGCTTTAATATATGGCTCCAAACCTGGTGCAAACAATAAGGGATTTGGATATATAGGCAACTGAAACAGATGCATCAACAAGAGACTATACTATGTTGATGCACTACATCTCTCTGTCACAGTAAAAAAGCTCCTAAGTGAAAATTTCAGGCAGTATATGGACAGGCATTTAAACTAGGGAAAGGGGGTGATAGATGGAGGAGGACAAGTTCAGGATGTCACTCCCAGCAAAAGCCTAACATTAGAAACAGCTGCACTGTTAAACCACACATCAATGGCAAGCAGGATGAGACGTGTAGAACAAAATCCATGCATTTACAGGCAAGCCAGTGAACAAATGCCGGAAAGCAATGAGCACAGATGTTCAAAGCCTAGCCAACAAAGTTCCTGACCTGGAAGCCCTAATGGTGGAAATGAACTTGGACATTGTGGCCATTACAGAAAGATGGTTTAACGAGTCACATGAATGGGATATAGCCATAGCTGGCTATAATTTATTTAGGAGAGATAGAGAAGCAGAAAAGGAGGAGGAGTAATCCCTATATGTCACAAGCAATATTAATGCAAGGAAGGAGAGGAAAAGAAGCAATACTGTAGATTCTATTGGAAAGAGGAGATGGCACTGTCATCCATGCTGGTGTAGTCTACAGGCCTTCAACTCAAATTGAAGAAATGGATAAAAGACTTGACTATTGATATTGCAAAGATAGCCATGAAGGAAGAAGTGATTATATTGGGTGACTTTAATCTACCCGATGTGGATTGGAGTATTCCTTCTGCAAATCTGGAAAGAAGTAAACAATATTGTGGATGCCTTCCAAGATGCATTGCTAAGACAAATGGTGATGGAAACAACCAGGGAAAGTTCAATGATGGATTTAATACTCACCAACGGAGAAAGTGCGTTGAATGTTTGGGTGCGTGCCCATGTGAGCCGCAGCGATCATCACACAGTGTGGCTTGAGATAAAAACCAAGGCAGAAACCCCTCACAGCAAGCTCAAAATCCTAGACTTCAAAAACGCTAACTTCGGGAAGATGGCCAAGTGCCTGAAGGAGGAGTTGGCAGGGTGGAAGGAGGTAAGGAAAGTGGAATTGCAATGGGCTAAACTAAAGAGGCAATAAACTGAGCAACAGATACAGATGTAAGGAAAGTAAATAAAAACAAGAGGAAAAGGAAACCTATTTGGTTTTCTAAAGGAGTGGCTGAACAAATAAAGGCAAAAAAACAGCTTTTATAAAATTTAGAAGTTTTCAAACATAGGAACACCAAAGAGAATACAGGACAAAGCTAAAAGAGACAAAAAGGGAAATAAGGTTAGCAAAATCAAAGGCAGAAGAAAAGATGGCTAAAAATCTAAAGTGTGGTGATAAAACGTTTTTTTTTTCAGGTATATTCAGAAGAGGAAGATCAGAGGTGAAATTTTGCAGGACTCAAAAGTGCTGATAACAAATTGGTGTAAAGTGATGTTGAAAGAGAGAAAAAAACTAAAGTACTTATGCTCTCTTTTTACTAAAGAAAATCCTGGAGCAGGACCACCTGTGTGATTGACAAATATACAAATGGGAATGGAGAAGATACACCACCATTCACAGCAGATGTGTTTGAACAGTTTGCAAAACTGAAAGTGGACAAAGCCATGGAACTGGATAGGATACATCACAGGATACTGAAAGAGCTCAGAGAGGTTCTTGCAGGACCTTTAAAGGATGTTTTCAATAGATCCTTGGAGACAGGAGAAGTTCCACAGGACTGGAAAAGGGCTGATGTGGTACACCTCTTCACAAAAGTGGTAATAGGGAAGAAGTGACAAACTACAGGCCAGTAAGCCTTACCTCTGTGACAGGAAAAGTAATGGAGGTTCTCCTGAAAGAGAGAATGGTAGACTTTCTCGAAACCAATAGGTTGCATGATCTGAGGCAACATGGTTTTACCAAAGAACAATCTTACCAAACAAATCTGAGTTCTGTGACTGAGTGACCAGAGAACTAGCTCAAGGGCATATGATGGATGTGATCTACCTAGATTTCAGCAAAACCTTTAATACTGTTCCTCAAAGGATGCTCATCAATAAACTGACCATCCTTGGGATGGGTTCCAAGGTGATAAATTGGATCAGAAATTGACTGACTGACAGATGACAGAAGGTAATGGTAAACAGAACTCGGATGAAAGGAAGGTGATTAGCGGTGAGCCCCAGGGATAAGTCTTGGGGCCGGTGCTGGTCAATGTATTTGTGAGTGATATTGCTGAAGGACTGAAATGAAAAGTCTGTCTTTTTGCAGATGACATGAAAATTTGCCACAGAGTGGACTCCCCTGAGAGAGTAGATAACATGAGGAAAGATCTACAAAAGCTGGAAGAACGGTTTAATGCTTGGCAGTTAAGATTTAATGTGAAGAAGTACAGTGCCATGCACTTGGGAAGCAGAAATTCAAGGGAATTGTATGCAATACTGGGCAATAGGTTGGTGTGCACAGACTAGAACCACCACGGAGTGATCTCAAGTGGCAAAACAGAGTGACAAGGCGGTGGCCAAAGCCAGAAGGATGTCGGGTTGCATACAAGGGGGAATTACCAGCAGAAAGGAGGTACTAATGCCAATGTACAAGTCACTGGTGAGGCCTCACTTGGAATATTGTGTTCAGTTTTGGACACTATATCTCAAAGGATATAAAAAGACTGGAAATGGTTCAGAGGAAGGCAACCAAAATGATTTGGAGCCTGAAACAGAAGCCATAGGAAATAAAGACTCCAAGACCTAAATATGTATACTCTAAAGGAGAGGAGGGACAGGGGAGATATGATACGGACCTTTAAATACTTGAGTATTAATGAACAAACCCACCTTTTTCAAAAATGGGAAAGCTGTAATACTACAAGACATAACATGAACTTGCAAGGGGGTAAATTGAAAGGTAAAGTCAGGAAATATTTTTTTTCACTGAAAGGGATGCTTGAAATGCCTTCTCAGTGGAAGTGGTGGAGGCAAATACAGTGACAGAATTCAAAATGGCATGGGACAAAGTGAATCCCTTTAAGAAACAGGATAAAATCAAAATGAATACTGTTTCTGATATCTCAGCGAGTAGAGGTGACGTGCATGGAGCGGTGGGTACACCTCTAAAGAAAGGCATGGGGAGGGGTGACATGCATGGAGTGGCAGGCACACCTAGTCTTGTCACCTTGCAGGGCAGTCTAGATGGACCATGCTGGTCTTTATCTGCCATCATATACTGTTACTATGAGTCAATTGGACCATTGGATGATAGAGGGGTAAAAATGGCACTAAGAGGGGACAAGGCCATAGCGGAGAGGCAATGAATTCTCTGCTTCAGTCTTTCCTGAAGATGTAAAAACGTTACCCATGCTGATGGAGAAGAAGAATTGAAAGAAATATTGATAAAATGAAGAGCATCAAATCACCTTGACCAGATGGTATACATCCAGGGTGCTGAAATAACTGAAATAGGAGTTTGCAAATCTACTATTACTAATCTGTGAACTATCATTAAAATCATCAGTAATACCTGAAGATTGGAGTATAGTCAATGTAATGCTAGTTTTTTTTAAAGGATTCCAGGGGTAATCTGGAAAACTACAGACTGGTGAGCCTGACGTTAGTACCAGGAAAAATGTTATAAACCATTATTAAAAACAGCATTTCTGAACATGCAGCTAATCATGATCTAATGGCAGATAGCCTGGCGTGCCCCTGCCGCCTGCGGGGACATCCTTCCCATAGGAGCCCCTGACTCCCACTACTTCAGTCCTCCCACTGCTCGACCCATGGCAAGCCTGCCATGGCCTAGATCAGGGGCAGGGACCCCCCAACACACTCAGCTATGGCCCTGGGGGGGGGGAGGGATCCCCAAGCCCAATCGCCATTTTTTTTGCTGCTTATTCCACCTTTGAGGTGGTACTAACTGTATTTGCCTTTGAGGTGGAATAAGCAGAACATCCCCACGGGCCCAGCAGGAAGTAGAGGGCCATGACCTGAGTTGGTCCTGTATGTCCTGGTGGGCTGGGTCACCCCCGCTCTGCCCTGATCCTGCCCCCTGCTGGCTCTCTCTGTCCTGATGCACGGGACGTACGAGGAGAGATGGAAGGGGTATCTGGCCCGGACGGCTTGTGGGACTGCAGGTCCCACTGGGACATGCAGCCCCGCAACCCACATCCCAGAATCGGGCCCCATAGGCAATGAGACTGAGGTATTATTTCTTTATAGACCTGAAAAAGATAGTATAACTCTTGAAATGTTGTCAAAAATATATTGTTAGTCCAAGAAAAAAAAAATCTTCCGCAACTTATTTGCTCCTTTGACAAAAAAATTGGCAGTTTTCAGAATTTTCTGAATTCTGGGTGATTTTTTTTTTAGTTTGTCTCACATTCATTTCAGTAAAAATTATTTAACAGACACAAATTGTATGTACTGTAAGTTAATCTGATCTGCAAGCACCAACATTTTGAAGTCACGCTAATGAATGTGTACTCCAAATAGACTTAGAAGGAAACATGAAGTGGACCTGGAGGGCAGGACCTATATGCTGCTTGCATACTCTAATTCAGTATTAACAGTGAGAGAAAGGAGGGAGGAAAGCTTAGGAGGAAAGATAAGAAGCTCAGTTTTATCCATGTTCAATTTCAGATGCCGAAGATACATACATAGAAACACAGAAACATGATGACAGACCAAGTGGTCTTTTTCTACCTAGTCTGCCCTTTGATATCAACCACTACAATAGTCCTCTTTTTAAGTTGAGATCCTCTGTGTGTCCCATGCTTTTTTGAATTCCGATACTGTCCTCATCTCTACCACCTCCCCATCTAGGCAGCGACGTCAGACAAGCAAGTGGAGATATGGGATTGGAGTACAGGAGAAATATCAGGTGAGGAAATATAGATTTGAGACTCATCAGCATAAAAATGAAAATGAAAACCATGGGAAGAGATGAGGGCACCAAGGGATTGGGTATAGAGAGAGAAAAGGAGTGGTCCTAGAATAGACCTTTGAGGTACACCAACTAAGAGGGGAATGGCAGGAGAGGAGGAAACATGTGAACAAACACTAAGAGTAATTCAAAAGATAAGCAAACCAAGAAAGTACAGAGTGTCTAAAACCTAGAGAACATAATGTGTCAAGGAGGAGAGCGTGATCAACAGTATCAAAAGCTGCAAAGAGGTCAAGAAGAATAAGGATAGAATAGAGACCTTTGGACTTTGCTAAAAATAAATCACTAGACTCTTTGGTAAGAATTGTTTTGCTGGAATGAAAAGGACAAAAGCCAGACTGGAGAGGATCCAGGAGTGCATAAAGAGGTGAGAAATTCAAGGCAACAATGGAGGACAGCTCACTCAAGAAGTTTAGAAATGAAAGGAAGAAGTGAAATAGGATGATAACTGGAAGGAGTTGAAGGGTCGAGAAGGGTTTTTGAGGAAAGCAGTGATCACAGCATGTTTGAAGGCTGCAGATAAGGTTGCAGTACAGCATGCAAGATTAATGATATATGAGATGGAAGGGTTAACAGAGGAAGAGATGGGATTGAGTAGATGGGTAGGGACATGATCAAAAGAACAGGTGGTGGGTTGGGAGATTCAAAGAAGGGACGTTTCTGCATCCAAGATTATGGGAAAAGAAGAAAGGGTAGGGGAAGGTAAAGGGAAAAGATGATTATAGAGAGGAGGAAGGGGAAGTGAGGAAAAAACAGGAGGGAATAGAAGAGTAAGCTTCCCCTCCACCACCTTCACTCCCAGCTTTCCGCCCCTACCTCTGCTACTCTTTCTTCATTTTCTATGATCTCTGAGGAAGAAACCCCTCACCTTCTTTCCTCATCCAAACTTACTACCTGCTCCTCTGGATCCTAATCCCACCCATCTCCTCCATAGTTGTCCCTTCCATTTCTCATATTCTCAACCTATCACTCTCCACTGCAGCTTTCCCTGCAGCCTTCAAGCATGATGTGGTCATGCCTCTCCTCCAGAAACCCTCACTAAACCTATCTGTCCTGTTCATTATCAACTCATCTCCCTCCTCTCCTTTGTTTAGAAACATACAAACATGATGGCAGAAAAAGACCACATGACCTATCTAGTCTGCCCTTCCATATCAACCACTACAACCGTCCTCTTTTTCCCTTTAGAGATCCTCTGTGTTAGTCCCATGCTTCTTTGAATTCAGATACTGTCCTCATCTCTACCACCTCCACTGGGAGACTTCCACAGATCCACCACTCTTTCCGTAAAGAAATATTTCTGCACATCACTCCTGAATCTATCCCCTTTCAACCTCATCCTATGTCCCCTTATAGCAGAGCTCGCTTTCAATCGAAAGAGGCTCTCCTCCTGTGCATTTATGCCACAGAGCTATTTCTAAACTACTTGAATGTGTGGTTCACACTGTTGCCTCAACTTTCTCTCCTCTCAAGCCCTTCTGGATCCTCTACAATCCAGCTTTCATCCTTTACATTCGACCTAAATGACTCTTGCCAAAGTTTCCAATGACTTGTTCCTGGCAAAATCCAAGGGTCTTTACTCAATCTTCATCCTTCTTGACCTTTCTGCTGCTTTTGACACTGTTGACCACAACCTTCTCCTTGATACCTTGTTCTTGGCTTGATTTTAAGGGCTCTGCATTATCCTGTTTTTTTTTCTCTCCCATCTCTCTTTCAGTGTTTGTTCTGATGGATCCTCTTCTACTGCTATCCTGCTCTTAGTTGGTGTATCCCAAGGATCTGTCTTGAGTGCATTGAGTATAGAGAGAGAAAGGGAGTGGACCAATTTCTTCCTATGGCTTTCAGTACCAACTTTACATTGATGACTCCCAAATCTACCTCTCTATACCAGAAATCTCCCTGGCAATCCAGGCTAGGATCTCTGCCTGCCTTTCTGACATCGCTGCTTGGATGTCTCACCACCACTTGAAATTGAACATGGCCAAAAATAAACTTATTTTTCCCCCTAAACCCTCCTCTCCCCTTCCTCCTTTTTCAGTCTCTGTGGATAACTCTCTACTCCTCCCTGTCTCCTCAGCTCACAAGCTTGGGGTCATCTTTGACTCCTCTCTCTCCTTCACACACATCCAACTGATAGCTAAAACTTGACGCTTCTTTCTGTACATCAACAAATTTTGCCCATTCCTTTCTGAACACACTACTAAGAAACTTATCCACTCCTTAGTCTCCTCCCATCTAGACTATTGTAATCTACGCCTTGCTGATCTCCCTCTGAATCATCTCTCTCCCCTTCAATCTGTTCAACACTCTGATGCACAATTAATCTTCCGCCAGCCTTGTCATGTTCATATTACTCTTCTCAAGTCACTTCATTTGCTCCCTATCCATTTCCGCATCCAGTTCAAACTTCTCTTGCTGACCTATAAGTGCATTCATTCTGCAGCTCCTCACTACCTTTCCTTTTGGGAGGACATGTTGCAAAGTTAGGCTCTATTTATTAAAGCATAAGTTACGTCTGACCATGAAGATGCTCACCGCACCAATGGTTCAGTATTGCGTTCAAATGGGCCATCGCTGGAAGGATATGCGATGGTTTGTAATTGATATGGTGAATGTTTTCATGAATGGTGACAGGCTATGCAAGCTAACCAGACAAACTAAAATGGATATTCACCTTGAACGGACAGCCTGCGGGCCTCAATGATTCAATGTATTGGATGACAGCCGAGTGATTCCATTGGCTTGTGGAGGACCTATCAGTGATTCAGACTCTGGCCTTGTGATATCATTGGCTGAGGATTGCTTATGGGTGTTACCGCTGCCTTTAGAAGATTGATGAAGGTGGTTGTTTCTTCATTCTAAGAATTCTTGAGAAGCTGGCACTTTCCTATCCTGATGCAGCCCGTACAGCAGTGATGGGCAAAACTTGAATTGATGCTTGTCCAGCTTTCTAGATATCCAGCCTTTGAACAGAGTGAATTGCAGCCTTCTAAGAGATACTGCTGCTAAGTGTTTTCTTGTTTTTTAAATGCATTTAGAAAATGGTAAAACACATTTTGGCCTATGAATGATATTTGAGGAAAATGGGTGCTGTTGGCTTGAGGCTTTCTGCCTATTTAGCTAACTTTTCTCTCGCACCCCCTCCTTTCTGAGGCCTCTTAACAATATTGGCAGATTTCTCTAGTTGGCTGCCTCTTATGCGTTTAGGTGTTGTGGAAGTTTGATCACCACCTCTCCTTCATCGCTTAGTGTTTGCACTCGGTGACTCTTTTTGTATTGACTGTTCAGGTGAGTGAGTCCCAGAGGATTTTTTTCATGCTTTTGTAATATTAAAGGAAACAAAAGTTGAGTTTTTGGAAAATTTAACAGCCGAAGATCCCTAGACTAATAACAGTTCTCCAAAATCTCAATATGCCTCTGCAGTGAAAAGCCTGAGAGCCTGCAGAACGCAATGAGTCGATACGGTCATCCATCTTGTCAAGTCGCTGGGTCATCTTAACAGAGTATCTAATTCAGGAAATTTCTTTACCACTTGCTCAGAAAGGTTTGCAGTTTCATTCATAAAGCCATGTAAGAGAGAACTGGTTTCAGACACTACCTTATAATATCTAACAAAGTTATCTCGGAGGAAGAAACCGCCAATTTTAAAGCTGCAGAAACCCCCCATATACAAAGTGGCCGAAGCTGACTAAAATCTGAAAGGGCCTGTGATGATTTCCAGGCCAGATTTCCTCTGAAACCTGGCCAGAAGTCATTAGGGGAGTACATTCACCTCCATCCCCAATGTCCGCCTGTGCTCCAGGATTAGGGGAGGGGAGTTTGTATTATTAGGCTTAACGACACCTCAGAAAGCATGGACAAAGAAAAGTCCAATTGTGGCATCTCAACACCCCTGTTATCTCAGTTCTCAATAACACATGCTGATCCATAGAGCTGATGGTAACCATTGGTGTGCAGGTTGAATGCACCTTCTTATTCCTCTTCTTGATTTTCCTCTTACCAGCACCTCGGGGCATCCCATGTGGCAACTGAGGGTACCATACCCCAAATGGGCACTGAAGAGGCAAAGGGGTAAACCCCTTTTGTCACATGAACACAGACTGCATCCACGGCCGCAGAAGCAGCCACAGTTCTTTTAAAGAATCCCTGGTCGCCTCTCAATGTGGAGGGAAGTGGCAAAGCTTTCTCCCTTTCAAGCTATCATCCTCCATAAACATGGTGATACTGCTCAACAGCACACAAACCAGGAAGCCATCACTCCAACTCCCCAGACCTTCTATTCCCAACTCTGATAAGCACCAACAGTTCTGTATTGTTCCATGCTGTGACCGTATCTTAAATATGGCATGCAATTATGGTCACCATATCTTAAAGGAGAAATATTGGAATTAGAAAAAGTACAGAGAAGAGTCACCAAAATAGTAAAGAGGATGGAAGGATACCCCTATAAATAGAGGCTTAAAATGTTAGGGTTCTTCAATCTAGAAAAGAGATGGCTGAGGGAAGATATTATAGACATCTATAAATTAATGAATGGAGTGGAACGGGTAAATATAGATCGATTCTTTATGCCATCAAAAAGTAGAAAGACTAGGGGACATGCAATGAAGCTACAATGTAACCCATTTAAGACTAATAAGAGAAAATATTTTTTTCACTCAATGCATAATCAAACTCTGGAATTCATTACTGGAGGATGTAGTAAAAGCTGTTAGCGTAGCTGGGTTTAAAAACGGTTTGGACAAGTTCCTGGAGGAAAGGTCCATAAACCATTACTAAAGAGGACCTGAAAAATCCACTGCTTGCCCCAATACAAACACTGTGAAGCCTGTTGCGTCTTTTGGGAAACTGCCAGGTACTTGTGACCTGAATTGGCCACAGTTGGAAACAGGATGCTGGGCTTGATGGACCTTGGTCTGATCCATTATGGCATTTCTTATGTTCTTTTAAAGAGTACCAGGTTGCCTCTCCTTAATGTGGAGGGGAGTGGTAAAGCTTCTTCCTAATCAAGCTAGTGGCCTCTGTAAACATGGTTATACTACTTGACAGCACATACACCGGACAGCCAGCACTTAACTTCCCAGAGCTCTCCTCCTCCCTGAAGAGCATTTTAACTTGTGAACACACACCAGATTGAGTTGGAGAAAAGTGGCTTGAATCTTTAGTCTGTACTTGTTAATGAGCTCACAAGAGGAATCTTTTCCATGGTTCTCAAAAGGAGTAGCAGAAAAGGTGAAGACAAAAAGGGTGGCCTTCACAAATTACAAAAAATCACAGAAAGAGAAAGACAAGCATCAATATTTAGAAAGACTTAGAGAAACTAGAAAAGTAGTCAGCAAAGTAAAGATACAAATAAAAGAAAAATAGCCAATGCAGTAAAATGGGGAAAATAAACTATTCAGGTATGTCAGTAAGAGGAGGAAGTGCAAACGTTGTATTGTCAGACTCAAGGGTGAAGGGGAGGAATATGTAAAAGATGATGACGATAAAGTGGAATCACTTAAATATTTTTGTTCTGTGTTCATAAGTGAAGGACCAGGAGCCAGACCTACAAATAGGAACGGAAGTGAAGGGGATCTTGAACAATTTTCAGAAGATTGTGTTCATGAGGAACTAGCTAAATTAAAAGCAGACAAAGGGGTATGTTTACTAAACTGCGGTAAACGTGAATAACGCATGTTGTACGACGTTAACGATCGTTAGCGCGCTATAGCACGCGCTATAGCGCATTAACGATCATTAACGCGCTATAGCGCGCGTTATCACGCGCTAACGAGCGTAATGCTCCGCGGCGCGGTAAAACACCGCAGAAGGTGGAGAGAGGGCGGAGGGAAGGGGTCAATGGGCGGAGAGTGGGCGGGGAGAGGCTAACGCGCTGATTTCCAGAGCTGAATTCCAACGCGAATGAAAACCTACCGGTAAAAGCACTTTAAAGGGGAGAGAAACCATTTACGTGTCAGCAATGTACAGCCTAGGCAGGGAAACCAAAAAAAGGTGATAAGTGTGATACATATGCACAGAACAAAAGGGCACAGAACCACCGAAAATGACCCCAACAAACTGGAAAAAAACAACAACCAAGCTGGCCAATAGTGGTAACAATGAGAAACATCAACACCCCCCCCCCCCCGAGTAAGCTCCATAGAACAGAGATAATTCGTGGAAGGGTCCATACTCCGTCCCCATACAAGGTGCATGGGCCCACAGTGAAATAGCGCTGCTCAGGGATCTCCCCACCATCGGACAGGGTTCCTATGGCGTGAACATGTCCCGCAACATCAGGGCGGGCATGTCGGAATGGGTAACCGGGCAGATGCTGGAAAAGGGGATACAGAGGGCTGCAGGTGGCACATGCAGTGGCGCAGCTGGGCCACAGTAGGGACTAGGGTGATGCTCAGTTGGCCCATAGGAATGCGTAAACAGTAGAGCCAGACAGCAGCTGATGAGGGCCCAACATGGGCACGAGTGTGTTTCGCAAAGCGTCACAGGGGAGAGTACCCAACAGCAACCCCCAAGGGCACGGAACACTGGCAGACGGGGCTGGGGGGGAGCGTGGACGTCTATGCAGGCACCCCTACTCCAGAACACGCACCATAGGCATCCGCCTACCTGCACACTGGATGGCCTGAGACCACGCACCAACAGCTCCACCAGCAGAAGGGCATGTCAGCATGGTGGCTGAGGGATACTGGTGGTGGAGGGGGAAGTGGCAGCATCTGTGCACTGCACCATCTCTGTGAGAACATGGTGGTGCAGTGCACAGAACCACTGTATTCAGAAGCAGGTGGTCACAGGTTCAAGTCCCAGCTGTGGTTTCTGCCAACCCAGTGCTCATATTTTACCCACTACTATAACGTGCTAATATAGGCAGAACCGTTCTTGCAGATGATGTAAACATGCCCAAAACACGATCATTTTACCCTACAGAGCACAGACACCATAAACATTTATTTATTTATTTATTTAGACAGTTTTGTATACCGCCTTATCCTTCAATCAAAGCGGTCACAACACAATTGGGGGATACATTTAACACGCGGGGATATGAGACACATACACTAATACTTACAGGGAACATGGGCAATGGAGGGTTAAGTGGCTTGCCCAAGACCACAAGGAGCATCTGTGGGACTAGAAACCCCAGTCCTTCCGGCCCAAGGTTGCTGTCCTCTAGTGGGATTTGAACCCCCGACCTTCCGGCCTGAAGTACCGTGCCCCAACCACTAGGCTACTCCTCCCTCTAAACATGCACATTACCTAGAGCAGAGCCTCCCAAATGCAGTCCTGGAGGGCCAAACACCATTTCAGTTCCATGCTGCCTCTGATAAAGATGCCTGTGCTGCATTTCTATGCGCCACCCCCATGGTATGCAGATGTATTTCATGCATATTCATGAGGGACAGCATGAAAACCTGAACAATGTTTGGCACTGCAGGACTGGAGTTGGGAACCTCTGCCGTAAAGCAGCAGCCAACAGGGGCAGACACACCTGCACCCACAGGCCCCATTATCCCAAGCCTCCTGGAGAGGCAGGACTTTGGGCTCTGCGTGCATCTTCCAATACTAGCACTTGCATACCTTAGTAATGCCACCCTAAACCTGGGAATATGGTACACAGCTATCAAAAGGTTGCTGTGAGTACTGGCAGATAGCAATTCCTAGGTTAAGTACAATGTTCGGAGTGAGCTGCATCATAGCAACCTTTCTGATGTCTGTGGTGGTTGCTTCAGGTCTGGTCTCTGACAGTGTTTACCACCCTCGGGAGTGACCCCCACCAGTATTGCGTACCATATCCATGCCTGCACTGTGCCCAGGACTGGTGTGGTGGCCAGGGCTGCTAAACACCTCTATAGTAGCACAATGCTGGCCTAGGTGTGAGAGTGTGTGTCTGTCTATCCAGTGTGTGGTGGCTGCAAACACCCTCCACAGCCCACACTGCTAGCACTGTTGCCAGTATTGGCCTGCCAATGCGCATAATGAGGAGCAAGGTACCGTGGGAAAAGCCTGGATAGGGTGGCCTGGCCTGGCCGCACCTGCACAGGGCATAGGACAATGGCCGGACATTGTAGTGCCCGGTACCACCTGCACGGACAGGGTGGCCATAGCATGTCCTGCTGGGAGGTCACTCTCACCCTGACTGAGCAGTGACCATGGCATGGCTAGGTTCCCCCATAGTGCTATATAGTATTTCTCTTATGTGATATTTATGGGTTGCCTTTTGGGGCCCAATCACTGACTTATCTGCTTGGTGTGTATGCTGCTATCCCCGTTCTGGGTACATGCATCTCCTCCGGGACCATGCACTATGGACTAGCTGGCGGACTGTCTGCAGCTAGTATGTGTCTTGCTGGAACACCGTGCAGGGTGTAGCGGCTGGAGGCTTGCTGCTGGAGAATGTCAGATAATGGTGGGGGGCAGCTGCGCATTTCCAGACCTGCCGTCTGTCTGCTATTGCCTTATGGATGTGTAGTGCTCTGCCTTGCCTGCCCTGTAGGGTGTTTGATCCCGAGTAGGACTGGGGTGATGGTCCCCTCTACTGCCACCATTGCAGGGAGTTGAAAGTGGATCTGTGGGCGGGAGATCCTGTCCCCCACCCTGAGACCTAGAGGGTGCGTTGGGTGGTGGTATGTAATCTCCCTGGTAACCACAGCAGAATGTGGGTGTGGTGCCGTGCAGTCCTCCTGTAGCCAGCCATGTGTTTATTGGCAGCTCTAGCCCACTGGTTACTTCACTGCCCATGGAGCCAGGGGTCATAGGTTCACAGCCCACAATGGGGTTCATTGATAGGGCTGTCTTAGGCATTGTCTATTTTTACTGTATATTAGTGCTGCCAGCAGAACCACCCTCAGGGTACTGTCACCATAGGGTAACTCAAAAGGCGCCCTATAGGGCACGCCTTACTAGACAGTCAAATTGCCTGTGGAGATACTATCCCTAAGGAGAATCAAGTAATCACGCCCCCACTCCGAAGCTGCAACAAAACCAAACTTGTCGAGTAACAAGACTGGAGTAAAAAAAAACTAGGGAAGAGAGAGAAGTGCCAAAATCAAAGCCAACAATGACGTCCACCCAAAGAGAAGCCTACTTATAAACCCAGTAGACACCAACAACCCCCCCCCCCACCACCATTCCATGGTTATCCAAACACAAGCGACCAATCACAGCCCCCATAGCATGCAACATTTCATTTCAAAACAGAACAACCCCAGCCAAACTCACACTCCCCATTCTGCCCCCACTCAAACTTAACAAGAGCATCTAGAAACAATAAATGACGGAAGATATAGAAGAACATAAGATACGCCATACTGGGTCAGACCAATGTCAATCAAGCCCGGTATCCTGTTTACAACATTGGCCAATATAGGTCACAAGTACCTAGCAGTTTCCCCAAAAGACTATTGGTTGCTTTGTGAAATATTGAAAAAGGCATCTGTGTAAACTTTTGAAGTGGCTACAAGGAGTCATTCCCCTATGGAAATGGCCTTATAAAATACTGCTGGGAGTGAAAGTACACCCTTTTGCGTGATAGTGAGCACATGGGTGGAGTTTGATTGGAGCATGCAAGTACAGTATTATATTCTATCTAATGGAATAGATATATGCAATCTTATCTACAGTACTGATCTATTATATTTGCCAATGATCTTCAAAGGCACTACAATTCATCTATCTATAAGAACGTTGTTCTTCAGCTTATTGACTCTTGTTATTGGAATATTTCTTGTTGATGTGTCAGCCTAAGGCACAGATATTTCCACTTGCAAAGTAAGCCCATGCATTATACTCCTTGTACTAGTATTTTAAAAGGACATATATATTTTGGAAACTCTACTCTTGATTTGCAAGTATGAAAATGCCTATTCTGATGTGCTAGTCATGGCCATTTTTTTTTTATTTTATTTATGCTTTTCTTCTATACCGCTTTTTCCCAAGATCAAAGGCGGTTTACAGGTAACACAATGAACAGTTTACAATTAACATAATGAACATGGTTTTACATGGAACATCTTGTTTTTTTTCAAACTACGTACAATTAACTTTTCGTAAACAACAACAAGTAACATGGAATATATAATTATGCAGATGTTGTAACTATTTACATTAGTTAAATATTTACATTATTCAATTGTTAATCGTGGTTTTTAATATACTAGGGATTTCTAGGGATTTTAATACACTGAGGATTCTAGGTTGATTTTTCTAAATGCGATGTGGTTTGTGGCTTTTTGATCTGAGGTTATGGAGGATTTTTTTGGAGGTGTGGTGAGGGTGCTGGAGGGGGTTCATTAAGATTTATAAAGTATTCTTTAAACAGATATGTTTTTAGTTCTTTCCGGAATGTCTGTAGGTCTTTTATTTTGCGGAGGCTTAGAGGGAGTTTATTCCATATGGTGGGGGCTGCATATGAGAATGCTCTTGAGCTTGTGGTTTTTTTTGTTTTTCGAATTGATTTTTTTATGTCTAGTGAGTGAGTTGCGTTTTGTCTGCGGGTTCTATGTTCTTTTGGAGTATGTAGTAGAGTGGTTAGATGTGAGGGTGATATGTCATTGATAAGTTTAAATGTAGTTAATAGTATTTTGTATGATATTCTGCTATTTATGGGAAGCCAATGTAGTTCAGCGAGGATGGGAGTTATGTGGTCAGTAAGGCGTGCTTTTGCTGTTACTCGAGCACAGATGTTTTGAGCTCTTTGGAGTAAGTTGGTGCTTGTGAGGGGGAGGCCGATAAGTAGACTGTTACAATAGTCAAAGTGTGGAGTGATGAGTGTGCTGATAACAGATCTGAAGTCATGTGTGTCTAGTATTGGTCGTAGGTGTTGAATGGTCTTAAGTTTATAGAATATGGTTTTTACAGTTTGCTTTATGTGGGGGAGCATACTAAGTGTGTGGTCTATTATGATGCCTAGGTATTTTACTTCCTTTTTGATTGGGATTGTTGTGTTGTTAATTGTTATTGTTTCAGGGAGAGTAGTATCTGGTTTTCTTGTTACGAACATTGCTTCAGTTTTTTTTAGGTTGATGCTGAGGTTATTATTTTCTAACCAGTTATTTGCTTCGTTGATGCAGTCCAGTAAGTTCTGATAGGTGGGATTATTTGTGCTTATTGGTTGAGTGAGCATGATGTCATCTGCGTATATGTAGTGGTTGACTTTATGTTTTTTAAATATATTTGTGATGGGTTGCAGATACAGGTTGAAAAGAAGGGCCGATAGGGCCGAACCCTGTGGAATACCTTGTCCTTGTACAAATGGTTCAGAGGTGTCTTGTCCTAATTTAACGCGTATTGATCGATTTGTGATGTATGATATAAACCATTGTAGAATTGTTCCTCCTATTCCTAGACTTAGGAGTCTGTTAATGAGGGTGTTGTGGTGGACATTGTCAAAGGCACCAGCTATATCAATGAATATGAGGATGTAGCCTTGGTTGCATGTGTCAGTGCCTTTTATGAGGTCATCCATGAGTGTTATAAGCAAAGTTTCGACCCCGTGGGATGGGCAGAAGCCGAATTGGTGTGAGTCTAGTGGTGCATGTGAGTCAATAAAATCTTGTAGTTGGAGCTGTATGATTTTTTCTATTACTTTGGCGATAAACGGTATGCTGGCTATGGGCCTGTAGGAGTTTGGGTCTGTAGGATTGAGTTTATTATTTTTTATTATTGGGCGTAAGGATGTGAGTTTCAGGGCATCTGGCATGATGCCCTGGGATAGTGATTGGTTCACTATATTTTGTATATGGTTAGCTAATTCTGTTTTGGTGTTTTTTATCCATGATACTGGGCATGGATCTAGGGGGGAGGTGGTGGTGTTGATCATTGATATGATATTGAGGAGGTGTTTTTTTTCAATGTCATGAAAGGTTGTCCATTTAATTGTTGGTTTTAAGTCTGTGGATATAGTTATGATTGTATTAGATGATTTGTTTTTTAATTTGTTAGCAAAATGATTTGCAAGAGTTTGTGCGCTTATTGTTGACTGTTCAGGCTCTGATGTTTGGGTTTTTGTTAGTGTTTTTATAATTGCAAATAATTCTCTCGGTCTATTGAGTGCCATATTTATGACTTTTGTGTGGTATTCTCTTTTCGATCTGTTAATAGTGTCTTTGTATTTGTTGAGAAGATTTAAGTAATGTGTTTTATTATCGTTGGTTTTAGATTTCCTCCACTGTTTTTCTTGTTTTCTTAGCTGCTTTTTCATATTATAGAGGTCTTTGTTGAACCATTTTTCTGACTTTCTTTTTGTAAATTGCTTTTGGGGACCTTGAGTTGGGGTTGCTGTTTCTTTTATTGTTGTGTTCCATTGGTTTATTATAGTATTGATTTCTGTTGTGTTATTTGTGAGGTTAGGTAATACATTGTCTAGGAAGGTGTCTTTGTTGAAATGAGTAAAGCGAGAATTATAAGGTGTTGGAGTAGTTTCGGTGTTGTTGTATGATAGTGTGAGTAAATTGAAGGTTATTAGATGATGATCTGACCATGGTACTTCTGTAATAAGAGGTGGGGATTGTAGTTGGTGTTTATTAAATGGGGTGGGAATGAATACAAGGTCTAGAGCGTTACCTTTTGTATGTGTAGATGTTTGTATAATTTGGTTGTAACCCATTTCTTTCATGGATTCCATAAAGTTGATTGTGTGTTGTGGGTTGAGTGATGGTAGGTTTAGATCACCTAATATAACAAGTGGTTTTCTCTGTGTAGCTGTACATGCAAGTTCTAGAATGGGGGTGAGATTTTTGTGGTCTGCTGTGGGGGGTCTGTAGATGAGGGACAGTGCAAGGGTTTTGTTTTCTATATTTATGATGTCCATACCATCTATGTTATTCACATTTTTTAGTGAGTATTTGAGCTCTTTTTTGGTGATGATTAGGGCCCCGCCTCCCCTTTTTGCTTCTCGATGGCAGTTGAAAAGATCATATTGATGTGTGTTGAGTTGGTTTAGGAGGATTGTGTCTGTGGGTGCGAGCCAGGTCTCTGTGATGAGAAGGATATCAGGTTTTTCATCGGTGATTATGTCATTAATTATTGGTATTTTATTTCGTATGGATCTTGCATTTATGAGGATGAATTTTATGATGGTGTTTGTTTCGGGGGATCTGTTTATGGGTTCGATTTGTACGAGGTTTATTTGAATTAGTCTTGAATGTCTAGGAGTGTTGGGGCGGTGTGTCTGGTTAAGTGTGTGTGGGTATGGTTGTAGTGTAGTTTTGTAAGGGTTATGAATGATGGGGATGGTGTTGTAAACTGTGGGATTTGGTTTAAGAGCGTAGATGTTTTGAGTTAGGTGGATGGTTAGTATGGTGATGATAAGGTATGATTGAAACTTTGTGAGATCCATGTTTGTTTGAGATGTGTTGTGTTGAATAATAGTAAAGGATCATACAATGATTAATGATGGAGTTACTGTTAGCAGCGTAATATAGGTATGTCTACTGACTGTAATTATAGTGCAGTAGTTGCTATATATTGACGACAGTTGCTAATGATGTAGAGGTTGCTAGAGACTGGTTACCATAGTACATACACGGTAAAATACTGACAAGAGTGATTACAGGGTAAGATACTGATAACAGTAAATTACAGGGCACAAATACTGACAACAGTAATTACAGGGCACAAATACTGACAACAGTAATTACAGGTCAAGATACTGATAACAGTAAACTATAGGGTAAGATACTGACAACAGTAATTCAGGGTGGGTTAGTTATTTGGTAGCAGTAGTGATTCTGTAATGCATTAATGGTAATAGAGAATTTGAGAGGATTTAAATAACAGGCAACTAGGGTAAAATACTGACAACAGTAATATTCAAAGATATGTTGGGGACAGCGTGTATATGACTAACATCAGTGTGGCCTTCAAGTTATAGTAGTAGTAGTAGTTAGTTTAGTCCGGCCATGTTTAGTAGTTAGTTTAGTCCGGCCATGAACCAAGAATCACTTTAGATAGGCCTGAATTTACATGTGTCTGACACAATCACATCTATATCGCATGGGGACATGATGGAAGTTTGTTCAGGGAATTTAAAAAAAAAAAAAAAGATACACACGTGTGCCTGATTCAAGAATGGTGCCACATGTCTAAATGCGCCAACAAAAATGTCCATATCTATGCCTGCTCCTAGGAATGAACCACCAATTGAAAAGTGCTCATTGTGGCAACCTAACAACTGTATTGAGAAGAGAAAGCCCCCTCACTCTGCCAATAATTCTCTCCTTCAAAAAAGCGTGTCAGTAACTAGAGGGATCTCTTTCCGAGTTGCCATGCTGCTGAAAGTCTGTCTACTAAATGGCAGGCTGGGAAATATATGTGTTGGGATACCATCATGGACACATCATGAAGGGAGGAGTGGTCTAGTGGTTAGGACAAGGTACTTCAGGCCGGAGGGCCGGGGGTTCAAGTCCCACCTGGGGACAGCAATCTCAGGCCGGAGGGACTGGGATTTCTTGTCCTGTAGGCACTCCTTGTGGTCTTGGGCAAGCCACTTAACCCTCCATTGCCAAGTTCCCTGTAAGTATTAGTGTATGTGTCTCATATCCCCTCGTGTTAAATGTATCCCCCAATTGACCGCTTTGACCCAGTGAAAAGCGGGATATAAATACAGCTAAATAATAAATAAATAAATAATAATAATAATAATCTATGTTGCCGCGCCCATGGCCATCCTTATAGGATATGTATAAGTTTGGAAAAATCACCTCAAAAACTTGCCCATGGGGTATAATTCTAATTCTAACATGTACTTTTATACCGCTAAAATCCTAAGTTATGTGTTTCAGTGCAGTTTACAGTAGAACATAAGATATGCCATACTGGGTTAGACCAAGGTCCGTCAAGCCCCCTATCCTGTTAACAGTGGTTAATCCAGGTCACAAGTACCTTGCATATTCCCAAAAACATAGTAACATAGTATATGATGGCAGCTAAAGACCAGTATGGTCCATCTAGCCTGCCCAGCAAGGCAGCAAGAGTAGGTGCACCTGCCGCTCCGTGCAGGTCACCCCTTCCCATAACATCATAAGATATGCCATACTGGGTCAGAACAAGGTCCATCAAGCCCAGTATCCTGTTTCCAACAGTGGCCAATCTAGGTCATACATACCTAGCAGTTTCCCCAAAAGACAGGTTCCGCAATGCTTGTACTGGGTCAAGCATTGATATCCTGGGTCTCTTCTTAATAATGGTTTATGGACCTTTCCTCCAGGAACTTGTCCAAATCTTGAAGGACTAGAAAGGGGGACTGTTACTTCTGGAGAGAAATCTGCAACTGTGAGTATATACTTCTGGTAATTTTCTAAAAAGAATTCTTTGTATTAAAGCTACTTAATCTGTGAACCCACTGTTTTTTGTTGGATCAGTTAGGGCCTAGTAGCAGCAATTAAAGTTTGAATTTAAAACACAGAGGAGAGCTTTCTGGTTAAATTTCATACCCAGCAGAGAGCTTGTAGTTTAAATTTCATAAGAAGTCAGAGCCTAGCAGCAGCTAAGAGCTATAATTTAAATCAAATCAGAATTTAGCTTACCTCAGCAGCACAAGACAGGGTACTGTGTAGCAGCCCTATTTTAATAAGTGTTATTTCCCTCCATCCCTCCCCACACCCATCCTCCCCTGGGATAATCATAGCTTTATAGGTACTTACACATCTTAAAAGACAGGAGGTGCTTTCAGGTGAAGCTCATTACCCAAATCATTCATACACTAAGGACCTGTGATTAATTAAGCTTCAGGTGAACAAGGTATATTAAACGTATTAGGTACAGTTTTATTGGTATAAATACCCATAGCAACCCCTAGTAAGTAAGAACTTAAAGATCTCGACACAAACTTTAAACTAAGATGCACATAGCAGTCCAGCAGTGGGATGGGGGCTTTCCAGTCTTTTGCAATGAGTGTCACATGTATGATTTTCTCCCAGTTGGTGAGAGGTCTTACGTGTGCACTAGGTGCAAGGAGCTCTTTGCTCTCAGGGAACAAGTCCGTTCTCTAGAGGCTAAAGTAGCAGACTTGGAAAACATAAGACAGACAGAGAGGTACATAGACGAGACCTACAGGGATATAGTCCTGAAGTCCCACCTCCAGTCTGGCAGCACCCCTGTTGTCATGGAGGAGAGAGGTCACGTGACAGGAGAGCATCACCCTGGTGTGGCAGGAAGTGATCCTGTAACCGAGGAAGTTTCTCCAGGGCCATGTGCCCATGAGGGAAGGGTTAGGACAGCCGTTATAGTAGGTGATTCGATCATTAGGCATGTAGATAGCTGGGTGGCTGGTGGACGTGAGGAACGCCTGGTAACATGCCTGCCTGGTGCGAAGGTGATGGACCTCACGCGCCACCTAGATAAGGTCTTAGATAGTGCTGGGGAGGAGTCTGCTGTCTTGGTACATGTCGGTACCAATGACATAGGAAAATGTGGTAGGGAGGTTCTGGAGGCAAAATTTAGGCTTTTAGGTAGAAATTTGAAATCCAGAACTTCCAGGGTAGCATTCTCCGAAATGCTTCCTGTTCCACGCGCAGGACCCAAAAGGCAGGCAGAGCTCCGGAGTCTCAATGCGTGGATGAGACAATGGTGCAGAGATGAGGGTTTTGGATTTGTTAGGAACTGGGGAACATTCTGGGGAAAGGAGGGGCTCTTCCGAAGGGATGGGCTTCACCTTAACCGGGATGGAACCAGGCTGCTGGCATTAACCTTTAAAAAGGAGACAGAGCAAATTTTAAACTAGATATTAGGGGAAAGCCGACAGTCGCCCAAGAGCGGATGGTTCGGAAGAATGTATCCTTGAAGGATACTACCAAAAGCAGAGAGGTTCCACAAAAGAGTAAAGTAGCCCGAATGCCCTCAAGTATGGAGCAGACAGAGCTTAAAGATCCCAATTTACCCATGTCTAACAATAGCCAAATTAACATGAATAAAATACATTCTCAAATTCTTGTATGCAAATGCTAGAAGTCTAAAGAATAATATGGGAGAGTTAGAATATATAGCACTAAATGAAAGGTTAGATATGATTGGAATATCAGAGACATGGTGGAAGGAGGACAACCAGTGGGACACTGTGATACCTGGGTACAAACTATATCGTAATGACAGAGCTGATCAAATTGGTGGAGAGGTTGCGCTCTATGTTAGAGAGGGCATTGACTCAGAAAGGATTAAAGTTTTGCAGGAAACAAAATCTGCTGTAGAATCTATATGGATTGAAATTCCATATAAAAGGGGGAAGGCGATGGCAGTGGGGGTGTACTATCGAGCCCCTGGCCAGAATGACCAAATGGATGATGAAATGCTCAAAGAAATCAAGGAAGCTAACAAATGTTACAGCGCAGTAATAATAATGGGTGATTTCAATTACCCCGGTATCGATTGGGTCAGTGTCACGTCAGGACATTCTAGGGAGATAAAGTTCCTAGATGAAATAAATGACTGCTTCTTGGAGCAGCTTGTTCATGAACCAACCAGAGGGGAAGCCATATTAGACCTAGTCCTTAGTGGAACACCAGATCTAGTGCAAGAGATAAGGGTGTTGGGGCCACTTGGCAATAGTGATCATAGCATGATCGCCTTTGATTTAATTAGTGGAGGAGGGATAGTAAGGAAATCCACAGTACTACCTTTTAACTTTCGAAAGGGAGACTATGATAAAACGAGGAAAACAGTTAAGAAAAAACTAAAAGGAGCAGTTGCAAAGGTTAAAGACGTACATCAAGCTTGGGTGTTGTTGAAAAATACTATCTTGGAAGCCCAGACCAGCTGTATTCCACGCTTTAAGAAAAGTGGAAGGAAGTCCAAAAAACTGCCAGCATGGTTTAAAGGTGAGGTCAGAGAGGCTGTTGTTGCCAAAAAAGCATCTTTCAGGAAATGGAAAAAAGAGCCAAACGACGAAACCTGGAAACAGCACAAGCACTTGCAAGTCAAATGCAAGACATTGATAAGGCAGGCAAAGAGAGAATTTGAGAAGAAGCTTGCTGCGAAAGCAAAAACGCGAAATAAAGACCTTTTCAAGTACATTCGTAGCAAAAAACCTGTGAGAGTCAGTTGGTACATTAGATGATAAAGGGGTTAAAGGAGCACTAAGAGGCGACAAGGCGATAGCGGAGAGACTGAATGAATTCTTTGCTTCGGTCTTTACTGAGGAAGATGTAGGGATATTACCCATGACTGAAGTGGTATTTAAAGGTGTGGAAGAATTGAAGGAAATATCGATACATCGGGAAGATGTCTTACAATTATTAGATAAACTGAAGAGTAGCAAATCACCTGGGCCGGATGGTATACATCCAAGGGTGTTGAAAGAACTGAAATATGAGATTGCAGAACTGCTATCAGTAATCTGTGAACTATCATTAAAATCATCTCTAATACCTGAAGATTGGAGGATAGCCAATGTAACACCAATTTTTAAAAAGGGTTCCAGGGGTGATCCGGGAAACTACAGACCGGTGAGCCTGACGTCAGTACTGGGAAAAATGGTAGAAACCATAATAAAGAATAAAATTACTCAGCATGTAGATAGTCACAACCTAATGGGAGACAGCCAACATGGCTTTAGACAAGGAAGATCTTGTCTTACTAATCTGTTATGTTTTTTTGAAGGAGTGAAAAAACAGGTGGACAAAGGTGAGTCGGTTGATATTGTGTATCTGGACTTTCAGAAAGCCTTTGACAAGGTCCCTCATCAGAGACTTTTGGCAAAACTAAAGAGTCATGGGATAGGAGGCAGTGTACTATTGTGGATCAGGAACTGGTTAAAAGATAGAAAGCAGAGGGTAGGGCTAAATGGCCAATTTTCCCAATGGAGAAAGGTGAATAGTGGTGTACCCCAGGGATCTGTGCTGGGTCCGCTGCTTTTTGACATATTCATAAATGACCTGGAAAGTGGAATAACGAGTGAGGTTATCAAATTTGCAGATGACAGAAAACTATTTAAAGTTGTTAAAACCCAAGAGGATTTTGAAAAATTGCAAGAGGATCTTGATAAATTGGAAGACTGGGCATCAAAATGGCAGATGAAATTTAATGTGGACAAGTGCAAGGTTATGCACCTAGGGAAGAACAACCCAAACTATGATTACATGATGCAAGGTTCCACATTAGGAACCACCACCCAGGAAAAAGATTTAGGCGTCATTGTGGATAGCATGTTAAAACCCTCGGCCCAGTGTGCAGCGGCGGCCAAGAGAGCAAATAGAATGCTAGGTATGATAAGGAAAGGAATGGAAAATAAAACAAAAGATATTATAATGCCTCTATATCATTCCATGGTGAGACCGCACCTTGAATATTGTGTGCAATTCTGGTCGCCGTATCTTAAAAAGGATATAGCGATTTTAGAAAAGGTACAGAGAAGAGCCACCAAAATGGTAAAGGGGATGGAAGGATACTCCTATGAAGAAAGGCTAAAAAGGTTAGGGATCTTTAACCTGGAAAAGAGATGGCTGAGGGGAGATATGATAGAAGTCTATAAATTAATGAACGGAGTGGAACGGGTAAACGTAAATTGATTGTTTACCTTATCAGAATATAGAAAGACTAGGGGACATGCAATGAAGCTACAGGGTAAACTATATAAGACTAATAAAAGAAAATATTTTTTCACTCAGCGTATAATCAAACTCTGGAATTTGTTACCGGAGGATGTAGTAAAGGCTGTTAGTGTAGCTGGGTTTAAAAAAGGTTTGGACAAGATCCTGGAGGAAAGGTCCATAAACCATTATTAAGAAGTGACCGAAGATATCAATGCTTGACCCAGTACAAGCATTGTGGAACTTGTGTCTCTTGGGGACACTGCTAGGTACATATGACCTAGATTGGCCACTGTTGGAAACAGAATACTGGGCTTGATGGACCTTGGTATGACCCAGTATGGCATATCTTATGTTCTTATGTTCTTTTGAAGCTGCAAGGGGGTAAATTGAAAGGCAATGTCAGGAAATACTTTTTCACTGAAAGGGTGGTAGATACTTGAAATGCCCTCCCGAAGGAAGTGGTGGGGGAAAATACAGTGACCATCTCCGTCACCGACACTCATGAGTGGTGTCTAAAATGTTTAGGTCCTGACCACTCCATCACGGAATGTATGGCCTGTGCCATGATGTCTAAAAGAGGTCAGCAGAACTGAGCTGCTAAGCTCAGTACCCTGTTTCCCTCTGATGCAGCCTCGGTGGCATCAACATCTTCCAGGGCTTCCTCTTCCTCCCGTGGATCTCAGGTAACTAAACATATGTCTAGCCGGTCCTCAAAGGGTAGATCTCCTTCTAAGCATCGAGATGCCTCTGGCGTTGCCCTTGAGGATTCTGCACCAGCAAAATTGCCCCGGCGGGAGGCTTCCGCTTCCAAAGCATTCTCGGGGCTCCAGGACGTTCTCGAGGCCTCAACCTTGGCAGAACTACTGGTGCCATGCTCTGGGGTACTGGCTGTTTTCTCCGGTACAGACATCCAGGCATCGGCAGCGTCGATAGACCAGAGATTCCTGGCTATTGAACACAGTCTGGCGGCTCTCCTTGTGGCATCGACACCCTCAGAATCGCGTCAGACAGTTCAAACGGTACCGGCACCGGTATCGGTACCGACAGCATCGGCATCGACATCGGTGTCCGCATTGCCAGCACCCAGTCATGCGATGCCCTCCAGTACCGATACACCGGTACCGATTACTCCCGGTACCGACCGGTCGGTACGGGTATCAGGCTCTTCAAGAGCATCCGGACAGACGGTACTTCGAGTCCTTAGAAGAATATGAGGATTCTGACAGTTCAGTCGATGCAGGAATACTTCTCCCAGAGGAGCCTTCCTCCCCTAAGCACAGGATGTCTCCTCCAGAGAATATTTCCTTTCAGGAATTCATCAGGGAGGTGGCTCGAGGTCTGTCCATTACTGTGGCTCCTGAATCAGAGCCCAGAGCAAAGGAGTTGGAAATTTTACAATATCCCAAAGCTCCTAAAGAGGCAGCTACTCTACCCATCCATGAGATCTTGCATGATCTCATGCTAAGAATGTGGGAGACGCCTCTTACCACCTCTCCTCACTCTCGAAGGCTGGATACTCTGTATTGAGTCCCTCCTTGTCCTGGTTTCCAGAAGACTCAGCTTCCTCACCACTCTATTGTAGTGGAATCAGCTATGAGAAGGATCAGGAGTTCAAAGAGACATGCTTCTAATCCTCCAGGACGCGAGTGCAGAACTTTGGATGCTTTTGGATGTCGTACTTTCCAAGCTTCCATGCTTTCTGCCAGGATCAGTTCCTATATTTTATATATGGGAATGTTCCTGAAGGAAGTTACAGAGGATTTAGAGGTTTTGAGCCCTCTTCTTCCTGAGAATAAAAGACAGGATTTTCTCACATTGATCAAACATGCCCAGGATGTTTCTAAATTTGTCAACCATGCAGCTTTTGACTGTTTTGAGTGCATAAGCAGAACCTCTGCCATTGCCATAGGTGCACGTAGAATTGCCTGGCTCCAGGCATCTGATTTGGAGCTCTGGGTACAAGACAAACTGGGCAATATTCCTTGTACTGGTGAAAACCTGTTTGGTAAAGATTGGCAAGAAAAGGCCAATGAGTTGGATGCTGATAACTCCACTTTGGATAGGCTATCCAAAGCCACAGATGATCCTGTGAGAAAGAAGTCTTTCAAGAAGACTTTCTTCTCAAAAAAGAAGAGGTTTTATCCCTCTTATTCCCAGCAGGGACATTCTACAGGTCAGCCTACCTGGAAGGGTCAGCAACCACCTAAACAAAGGAAAGCAAAGACTGCTAAGCCTCAACCGCCTCAGCAGTCTCAGCCTCCACAAGGCCTTTCACTTTCATCTAGAGAACTTAGCCTTCCTGGCCCTCAACAGACCAGAGCCTTCCGCCATTCCAGGAAGGGTTATGTCACTTTGCCCCCAGGTGGGAGCAGATAACAGCAGAGCATTGGACACTCCATTATAAGCTGCACTTCCTGTGCATACCCCCTCCCACAATGGTAAGACAGATCAATTCTCAGACCTCTCTCATCAACCGGTTAGATCAAGAGGTCACTATGCTTCTTGCCCAAGGGGCAATAGAAGAAATACCCATCTACCAACAGGGTACAGGATTTTACTCCCACTATTTCCTTATCCCAAAGAAAACAGGGGGGGATACAGACCTATCTTGGACCTCAGAGAATTGAACAAATTCCTGTTCAAAGAGAAATTCAAGATGATTTCTTTAGGAACTCTGCTGCCATACCTTTAGAGTCAGGATTGGCTTTGTTCTCTAGATCTTAAGGATGTGTACACTCATGTTCTCATCCACCCAACTCACAGGAAGTTCCTTCGGTTCCTTTTTCAAGGAAAGCACTACCAATACAGGGTGCTTCCTTTTCGCCTGGCCTCAGCACCAAGAGTGTTCATGAAATGCATGGCTGTGGTAGCAGCATTTCTCCGCACTCTAGGGATATTCGTCTTCTCCTACTTAGATGACTGGCTAATTCGAGCCCCATCAGAGTCAGAGGCCGGGATTTCTCTAGCTTGCACAATGCGTGTCCTTCAGTATTTGGGTCTGGTCATAAACATCCCAAAATCCAGTCTAACTCCCACTCAGTCCCTAGAGTTCATAGGAGCTTTGCTGGATACCAGAAAAGCAAGGGCCTATCTTCCCCAGACCCGTTGCCTTCACATGGTGCAGTTAGCTTCTCAAGCAGTGCTGAAGCCTCATCTCACTGCCCGAGAAATGCTAAAACTACTAGGCCACATGGCATCTACCATGCATGTGGCTCCTTATGCTCGCCTCCATATGAGAGCAGCCCAGTGGACTTTATCCACTCAGTGGACCCAAGCATCAGGGTGCCTGTCAGACAAAATAGCAAACACAAATCATCTTATTTTGTCCCCCTAATGGTGGCAGTCCACTCAGAACCTGTTGCTGGGGTCCCATTTCAACAACCCTTACCCCAGGCAACTCTCACAACAGATGCTTCACCAATGGGTTGGGGAGAGCTCATCTGCAAGACCTCTCCACCCAAGGTACCTAGACTCCACAGGAGACTCATCTACATATCAATCTCTTGGAGCTCAGAGCAATCTTCCTTGCTCTTCGAGTGTTCCACACCCTGCTCAGCTACAGGACAGTCCTCATTCATATGGACAATCAAGTAGCCAAGTTCTATGTGAACAAGCAGGGGGGGAACAGGCTCTCTGTCACTTTGCAATGAAGCTTTGCAACTATGGGCCCTCGCCAGAGAGCATCAGATTCATCTCCTGGCAGTGTATCTTCCAGGCATACAAAACTCTTGGGCAGACAGACTCAGTCGAGTTCTGCTTTCCACACGAGTGGTCTCTGCATGCAGACCAGGTGGCCAAGATTTTTCAAATTTGGGGAACCCCGGACATACACCTCTTTGCAAGTCCATGGAATGCTAAACTTCCCCGGTTCTGTTCCAGAATTCCGGCTCAGGGCTCTCAGACCAGGGATGCTTTCCTCCTTTACTGGGGTCAAGACTTCCTGTATGCCTTTCCACCCATTCCCCTAATTCCCAAAACCCTATTCAAGCTTCAGAGAGACAGAGGCCATATGATTCTCATAGCTCCACATTGGCCACGGCAAGTGTGGTACCCTCTGCTTCTACATCTCTCTTAAGCTCCCTCCCAGGAGTTAGGGTCTGCTCCAGATCTTCAGTCTCAGGAGAACGGAATGTTATGGCATCCCAATCCCCAGTCTCTGCATCTCAGGGCTTGGTTGCTGAAGGCCTAGATCTTCATGATCTTAACCTTCCTCAGCCAGTAAAGGATATCCTTTATGCTTCCAAGAAGCCTTCCACAAGACGCTCCTATGCTTTCAAGTGGAAAAGGTTTACCATATGGTGTTTGCAGAAGGGTCTTAACCCCCTTGCGATACCTCTGGAATCATTACTGGAGTATCTCCTTCATTTATCCAATGCAGGACTTAAGACTAACTCAGTAAGAGTCCATTTGAGTGCTATTGCAGCCTCTTTCAAGCCTCTAAATGGATAACCTATTTTCTCCCATCCTCTTATAGCAAGATTTATGAGAGGCCTTCTTCTAACTAAGCCTCCCATTAGGCCACCACCGGTGGCATGGGACTTAAACCCGGTTCTTGGTCAGCTCATGAAGCCACCTTTCGATCCCTTAGCTACTACCTCATTGAAATTCCTTTCTTGGAAGGTTATCTTTCTCATTGCAATCACATCAGCACGCCGCATCAGTGAGTTGCAGGCACTAGTAGCTGATCTGCCTTATACAAGGTTCCCTCATGACAAAGTAGTCCTCAGGACTCATCCACAATTTATGCCAAAGGTGGTCTCGCCTTTTCATTTAAACCAAGCAGTCTACCTGCCTGTGTTTTAATGCAGAAAGGAATCTTCATACTTTGGACTGTAAAAGAGCTTTAGCCTTTTACTTGCAAAGAACAAAGCAACATAGAAAGTCCTCTCATCTCGTTGTTGCTTTTGATCCTTCTCATTTGGGACTTTCAGTCTCCAAGAGAACACTGTCCAACTGGATTGCACAGTGTATTTCCTTTGCCTATCAGAGTAAGAATCTTCCTCTGGAGGGCCATGTCACAGCTCACAATGTGAGAGCCGTGGCAACTTAAATGGCTCATCTGCACTCTGTGTCTATCGACGACATCTGTCGAGCAGCTACTTGGGCCTCAGTTCATATCTTTACAGCCCATTACTGCCGGGATGCCTTGTTTGGTCAGGCTGTTCTCCAACACCTGTTACATACCTAATCAACTCCTACCCACCATCCCTGGTTGTATAACAGAGATCCATGGGGGGGAAGTGGAGCCCTTTCACAGGGACACACAACTTCTGGGGTCTCTCCCTGGCATCTAAAGCTAGGGAGTCCCCATATGTGAAGACTACATTCCTGCTTGTTCCTGGAGATAGCATAGTTACTCACCTGTAACAGGTGATCTCCGGGAACAGCAGGAATTTAGTCGTCACAACCCACCCACCTCCCCTAGGAGTTGTATCTCTCTATCTTTCTCTTTCCCTCTCTCTCTCTTTGTCTCAGCTTTAAACTCAACTGGAGAGAGGCAGTTGGGAAAGGCAGGAAGGCAGCACGCAGGCATTGTGGGATGCTCCCAAAAGCTTCCTAATTGGACGCTGGGAAGCGTTCCAGCGCAGGCTCCGTCGGTACCGACGATACCCATATGTGAAGACTAAATTCCTGCTGTTCCCGGAGATTACCTGTTACAGGTGAGTAACTATGCTTTACCTGGTCCTCCAGGGATCTATCCTTGGTCTGATTCTTTTTAACATCTTTGTTAATGATAGTGTGGAATGGTTGTTACGTAAGATTTTCCTTTTTGCGGATGATACCAAAATCTGCAATAGAGTAGACAGCCAGGATAGAGTAGATAATATGAGGAGGGATCTAGCTACACTTGATAAATGGTCTAGAATTTGGCAGCTGAGATTTAATGCTAAAAAATGCATGGCCGTGCATTTGGGCTGGAAAAATCCAAGGGATGAATACAGTGTTGGGGGCGAAGTACTTCTGTTCATGAAAGAAGAGCGGATCCTGGATGTGATCTTTTCAGATGATCTTAAAGTGGCTAAACAGGCAGAAAAGTCAACGACAAAGGCCAAAAGGATCCTTGGGTGCATAGGGAGAGGAATGTCCAGCAGAAAAAAAGGAGATGATAGTGCATCTATATAAGTCTCTGGTGTGGCCACATTTGGAGTACTGTGTGCAGTTCTGGAGACCGCACCTTCAAAATGATGCTTTCAGTGCAGAGGGTGGCTACTAAGATGGTTAGAGGTCTTCATCAGAAAGCATATGGGGACAGACTTAAAGATATTAATTTGTATACAGTAGAGGAAAGGTGGGATAGAGAAGATATGATAGACACATTCAAATACTCCCATGGCATAAATGCCCAGGATGAAAGTCTCTTTCAAGCAAGCTCTGCTACAAGATGACATAGGGTGAGAGTGAAAGGGGATAGACTCGGGAGTAATATGCAGAAATATTTCTTTATGGAAAGAGTGCTAGATGTAGTAGAGGCGAGGATGATATTTGAATTCAAGAAAACGTGGGACAAACACAGAAGATCTCTAAAGGATAAAAGGGGTCTATATTAGTGGATATGGAAGGGAAGACTAGATAGGCCATGTGGTCTTTTTCTGCCATCATTTTCTATGTAACTATGCTGTTCAGATAAGAGACAGTGCCTGATCCAAAGATCTTACAATGTATTCAAGACAAACAGGACAAACAGACGACTAGGAAAAAAAACAGGAAAAAATGCATGAGTTTTAAACAGAATAAGGGGGTCAAGATCCAAAAGCAGCCTTGAAGGGGTGGGTTTTTAGTTTGCATTTGAATAGGATCAGAGATGGGTAGTTATTCCAGGTGTAGAGTTGGCAGTAGAAGAGAAGGGAATAGATAAAAGTGATTTGCCCGATGGACAGAATTGTTGAGGAGGGTTACAGGGAGTGATAGAAGAGGAGAGGTAATGAGGAGTGAATGTACTTGCAGGTCAGTAGGAGACGTTTGAACTATATGTAGAGACAGATAGGGGAGCCAATGAAGTGTGGGTCATATGTTGGTAGGTCTTGATTGGAGGTCATCATATTCCCTCAGACTTGACTGTCCTTCACTGGCCAAGTGTAGAGTCAAAAGTTTAAGACTTTGGCCTTGACCTTCCTATATGGCTTTGAATTTCTAACCATATACTTCTCTTGGATACTATGTTGACAAGAGAAAACATGTCTATAGCTATCAGTAGCAAAGAAGTAGAAATGTGTTAATTAGATGAAAAAATCATTTTGCTATCTAGCACCATTCTGATGAAAATTTCCCTGCAGAGATCAAAGGAGCTGGTTCCTGTTGGCCTTCAGGAAAGTTTTAAAAACATGATTATGGGAGTGTGGAAGAGAAACATGATTCCTGGGACGTTTGGAGGGATCTGCTCTAAAGATTTTAGGACTTTGAAGTTTTCAATGATTCAAGGTGAAGTTTATAAGGATTCCTTAAGATCCATTTTATTATATCTTGATGAAGTATTTAGACTTTTGGATGGTATAGAAAGCTTATAAACAGATACACAGCATTTCTTAAAAAATAAAATTTCTTGAACAGTACCTTTGTTATTGCAGGCCATCCACTTTATGGGTCCTTTATCGTAATTGTGCTGGCCAACAGAAAATGTAAATATACGGACCTAAGCGTAGAAAACAAGGAGAAACATCAGTTCTGCAGTACCTTAAATATAAAAGGTTTAATTAAAGGAACATATTCAAACAAATCTATGTACAAAAAGCTTCACACCCAACCCTGAAAATCATAGCAAACTATACTTTCACCTTAATTTTATCTGGGAAGCAAAATAGTAATAATCATTTGATGTCATTTTTCTTCACATGAATTAATCATAATTTTGTCTACATATTATTTGAAGACACTACAACAGGTTTTCATAATTTCAAGAAAATCTGCCAAGTTTTGACTATTCACATAAAAACATGTAACACTAATCTTTAAGGTAAAAGTTTTCATAAAAACGTGAATGCCAAATTCTCATGAAATGATTCACCCAATGTAAAAAGAGCCATTACTGAACTGTGTCATGGGGATATGAGGTGCATTCCAGATTACCACCCTTGCTTTGAGAGTCTGCTTACATTGACTTTCCTACACACTGTTTACACGAACATTGAACTTATATTTTGACTAAGATATCGCAAATGACATTCTAAGAAATGGTGATATGATTTTAATACAGTTAGAAGGATTTAGCAAATATTTTTGAGAGTCAGCTTTTCTCCAGAATGTGTGAAATTAAATCCTCGACCAACAAGTTATCAAAAAATTGATCTTTGTTTTCACAGTTCGTGTTAAAGAAAGCTCAGTATGAACATTGATAAGAAAAAACATACGTAAAAGGCACAGCAAAAGTTTATAAGATGTACTTCCCTGGCTTATTATTAAAAGTATCAGATTCCGTTTTCAAAATTGAGTTTGCATTTTGCAATTGAGGGGCATATTAACATTTAAGTTATTCATAAACTATTTCAGTTGAACCGTGAAATCTTATTGTATGCGGAGAAGAAATTTAGTAAGTCAGTCACTGGAAATAAAGCCTGGAAATTTAAGTTCTCAGAGAAATTGCTGAAACTGCATTTAAACCACATCTACTCCAGCAGATCTATTTATTAAAAGTAACATATCAAACCACCATGCAATGCCATACTTTTCATCTGCGGACAATTTGATCAGTGTAGAATTGGGGGGAGGGGGGATGTATATATTCTCATTTTCTCTCCGGCATGTAAACTAAAGCCTCCGTAAAGCAGCCTTCTGAGCTCAGTGTTGGGTGTGTATTCAAGTGCTTTTATTGGTGCCCTAATAATTGTGTTCAGTGAACAATCCATATTAACTTCTCAACACATGTCAGGATATACATATATGCACATACATTTTCTAGATAGTAGGTTGCATTAGCGTTTGTGTATCTTTTGGGGGGGTTTTGGTACTTTTCTTAAGATACTTTGGCTGTGCATTCAAAGCAAAAATGATAAAATCAGGAAATAATTATAATATAGTAAAAGGAAACAACTTACCCAAATCCACAGGCATAACTAGACCACAAAAGGCGAGGGGAGGGGGGAGGGATGGAAAACCTTGAAAGTCATATCATCATAAACTAAGTAAAATAACCTAAATGGGGGGGGGGGGGAGGCTGAATGTGTAGTACTCTGGGTACAAAATCAAATAACTAAACATCTTCAGCAACAGCATCTTGAGGGGAACTTCATGTCCAAAAAATATTTTAAATGTTTCAGAATAAAACAAATATTTTACACCAACCTATTTTACCACACAGTTACATGGGTATCTCAAAAGCAATGACGGAACTTGCCTTGACCTTCTCCTGAAAAAGGAGCAAGCTAAATATTACTACTAATAATAGAAACAGAAATATGACAGAAAAAAGACCACATGGCCTATCTAGTCTGTCCTTCCATAACAACTACAAGTGTCTCCTTTTTTCCTTTAGAGATCCTCTGTGTTTGTCCCATACTTTTTTGAATTCAGTTACTGTCCTCATCTCTACCACCTCCACTGCGAGTAGGGTTGCCAACTGGCCGGTTTTCAGCCGGCCTGGCCGGTTTTTCCACAGCCAGGCCGGCTGCCGGCGCAGAGGCAAAACCGGCCCTTTAAAAGCCGTTTTTTTTGCTCTGGCCGCAAGATCGGGAGCGGCCAGAGCAAAAAAACCGGCTTTTCTCCGCTTCAGAGGGAGCCGGGGAAGCCCGCGCGAGGTCCCGGCTCCCTCTGAACAGCCACCAGCGTGAAGAGCCTTTACCTTCACGCTGGCGGCTGTTCCTGTGAAGCCGCGAATGCTGGGAAAGGTTAAAGGTTGCTCTTTAACCTTTCCCAGCGTTCGCGGCTGCACAGGAACAGCCGCCCGCGTGAAGGAAGAGGCTCTTCACGCTGGTGGCTGTTCAGAGGGAGCCGGGGCCTCGCGCGGGCTTCCCCGGCTCCCTCTGAAGCCTCAGACAGCCGCGATGCTGGTCGGGGGGGGGGACTTGGACTGGAAAAGGGCTAAGGGGGGGGGGACTTGGACTGGAAAAGGGCTGAGGGGGGGGGAGTTGGCGTGGAAAATGGCTAAAGTGGGGACGTGGACGGGAAAAGGGCTAAAGGGGGGACTTGGACTGGAAAAGGGCTAAGGGGGGGACTTGGACTGGAAAAGGGCTAAAGGGGGGGACTTGGACTGGAAAAGGGCTAAGGGGGGGGGACTTGGACTGGAAATAGGCTGTGATGGGGGGGGGGGACCTGGACTGTAAAAGGGTTATTGGGGGGTACATGGAATGGAAATGGGATGTGATGGGGATGGAGGGGACCTGGACCAGAAAAGGGCTATGGGGGGGGGGAAACTTGGACTGGAAATAGGCTGTGATGGGGGGGGGACCTGGACTGTAAAAGGGTTATGGGGGGGGGCATGGACTGGAAATGGGTTGTGATGGGGGTGGAGGGGACCTGGACTGGAAAAGGGCTATGGTGGAGGAAGGGGTATCTTGGACTGGAAATAGTCTGTGATAAGGGGGACTAGGACTGCAAATGGGCTGTGATGGTGCGGGGGACTCGGACTGCAAATGGGCTGTGATGGTGGGGGGGGGGCCTAGGACTGGAAATTGGCTGTGATGGGGGACTTGGATTGGAAATGGGCTGTGATTGGGGGGGGGAGCTAGGACTGGAAATGGCCTGTGATGTGAGGGCTAGCACTGGAAATGGGCTGATGAAGAGCTGGAATAGGACTGGAAATGGGCTGATGTGGGGCATGGGAGAATGGGACTTGAAGGGAGTGGATGCTGGGTGGGCCTAGAACTATAAGGGAATTGATTTGGGGGGAGGACTAGAATGGATGGGGAATGAGAATGGAGAGGGGAAAAAATATTTTGTGTGGAAGAAAAGTCTATGATGGGCCGGTATTGGGAGAGTAAGAGGGGCTTGAGAATGGAAGGGTGAAATTTAAACGGATGATAAAGGAATAAGGAAAGAATTGGGGGAAAGAGCAAAAGGGAAACAATCAGTATGTTAAAGCAGAAATAGAGAGAGAATGGAAAACATCTAAAAGAGAAGAAAGGACAAATGGATAGCTCGCAGAAGATACGAAGAAACCAGAAGAAAGTGACTGGAGCAATTGCAACTGAAAAATAAAACGCCCAAACAGAAGGTAGAAAAATACTTTTTATTTTGAATTTATTAACTGGAATATGTCTGGTCTGGGAAGTGTGTATTGCTAACATCTTTGCGTTTTTGTTTAGTGCAAGAGGACATTACTTTATAGTTTTATTTCTCCAGTGTTGTACATTTCATGTTTGGATTTTGGGGTTCCCAGTTTAATTATTATCTGACCAAGGAAGTTAGCCTACACGTATCCTCGGTAATTTTTGTGGGTGGGGCTGGGGCGGGGCAGGGGTGGGACTAGGGGCGGAGAATGGGTGGAGCATGGCGAGCCACAGGGGTCGGGTTTTTCTCGGTGAAAAAGTTGGCAACCCTAACTGCGAGACTATTCCACGGATCCACCACTCTTTCCGTAAAGAAATATTTCTGCATATCACTCCTTAATCTATCCGCCTTCACCCTCATCCCATGTCCCCTCGTAGCAGAACTTCATTTCAATTGAAAGAGGCTCTCCCCCTGAACATTTATGCCATGGAGGTATTTAAACATCTCAATCATATCACCTCTATCCCGGCTTTCCTCTAAGGTGTACATATTAAGATCCCTAAGTCTGTCCTCATATGCTTTATAATGAAGAGCACTAACCCTTTTAGTAGCCACCCTCTGCACCGACTCCATCCTGTTCACATCCTTTTGAAGGTGCGGTCTCCAGAATTGCACACTATACTCCAAATGAGGTCACATCAAAGACTTATACAGAGGCATTATCACCCCCTTTTTTCTGCTAGCCATTCCTCTCCGTATGCACCCAAGCATTCTTCTAGCTTTTGCCGTCACCTTTTCTACCTGTTTAGTTACTTTAAGATCATCAGAGACAACCACGCCTAGGGTCCCGCTCTTTAGTGGACAAAAGTACTTCACCCCCTATACTATATTGCTTCCTTGGATTGCTGCAGCCCAAATGCATGACCTTACATTTTTTAACATTAAATCCCAGCTGCCAAATTCTAGACCATTCTTAAAGCTTAGCTAGATCCCTCCTCATGTTATCTACACCTTCCTGGGTGTCTACTCTATTGCAGATTTTGGTATCATCCTCAAAAAGGCAAATCTTACCTGACAGCCCTTCCGCTATATCACTAACAAATATGTTAAAAAGAATCAGACCAAAGACAGATCTCTGGGGCACACCACTGCTAACATCCTTCTCCTCAGAGTGAGCTCCATTTACCTGTACTCTTTGTCGCCTCCACCCAACCAATTTCTAACCCAAGCAGTAACTCTAAGGTCCATCCCTAGGGTACTCAGTTTATTTATAAGTTGCCTGTGAGGAACAGTGTCAAAGGCTTCAATGAAATCTAAATACATCACATCTAGGGCTCTCCCTCGTTCCAACTCGCTGGTCACCCAGTCAAAGAAATCAATCAGATTTGTCTGACGAGACCTGCCTCTGGTGAATCCATGCTGCCTCGGATCCTGTAATCCGCTGGACTCTAGAAACCTCACTATTTTCTCTTTCAGCAGCGTTTCCAATAATTTACTCACCACCGAAGTTAAACTAACCGGCCTGTAGTTTTCAACCACATCCTTACTTCCGCTTTTGTGTAAAGGCACCACATGAGCCTCTCTCCAGTCCTTTGGCACCACTTCCGACTCCAACGAGGCATTGAAAAAGTCAGTCAGTGGAGCTGCTAGAATGTCCCCATGTTCCCTCAGTCTTCTAAAGTGTATCCCATCTGGTCCCATTGCTTTGTCTTCTTTAAGTTGAGCTAGTTTCTCACGAACAGTGTCTTCTGAAAATTGTTCAAGATGCCCCTCGCTTCTGTTCCTGTTTGTGGGTGTTTTCTGAGGTCCTGCTCCTGGTTCTTCATCTGTGAACACAGAACAGAAATATTTGTTAAGCAATTCCGCTTTATCTTCATAAGCTTCTACATATTCCTCCCCTTCACCCTTGAGTCTGACAAAACCACTTTTGCCCTTCCTCTTCTAACATATCTGAAAAATGTCTTATCCCCCCATTTTATTGCATTGGCTATTTCCGCCTCTTTTTTAATCTTCACTTTCCTGACTACTTTGCTAGCTTCTCTAAGTTTTTCCAGATATAGATGCCCGTCTTCCTCTCTGTGATCTCTTGTATTTCATGAAGGCCTCTCTCTATTTCTTCACTTTTTCAGCTACTACTTTCAAAAGCCATAGCAGACTCCTTTTCCTTTTACCTTTATTTACCATTTTAACAAAAAGGTTGGTTGCCCTTAAAATATCCCCTTTCAGTTTTGCCCACTGTTTTTCTACATCCCCCAGATGTTCCCATCCCGCTAACGACTCCCTGAGGTATTGGCCCATCTTGGCAAAGTTAGTCTTCCTAAAGTCTAAGACTATCACTTTTGAATGGATTCTAACAGCCCTAGTACTAATACTGAACCACACCATCTGATGATCACTGGATGCAAAATGATCTCCCACTACAACATCAGAAACACTTTCACCATTGGTAAGCACCAAGTCCAGTATGGCCCCTTCATGTGTGGGATCTGTTACCAATTGCTTGAATAGTTCTCCCTGTAGAGAATCCAGGATGTCTTTACTTCTAGATTATACTGCAGCAGGAATGTGCCAATGAACATCTGGCATATTGAAATCCCCTATCAGTAGCACTTCCCCTTTCCTAGCAATGCTGCGTATGTCTTCAATTAACTCTGTCCACCTCTTCCTCTTGTGAGGGAGGTCTGTATATCACACCAATGCAAATAGATTTCTCTTTCCCTCTTTCTAGTTTAACCCACAATGCCTCCTCTCTCCCTTTTAAGCTCTGTAATTCCAAAGCTTTAATAGTAGTTTTTACATACAGTGCCACTCCTCCTTCCCTTCTTCCTACCCTGTCCTTTCTGAATAAAGTATAGCCAGGTATAGTTACATCCCAGTCATGGTTTTCTGTGAACCATGTTTCTGTAACTGCCACTAAGTCCAAGTTGGCCACTCCCACCAATGGTGATGCACTTATGGCCTGGTTTCCCAACACTTAGAAAGATATAGTTTTAACTTTTCTGGCAGGAACTGCGGAATGACTTTCAGATGGGGGGGGGGGGGAACTCCATCTTGACTCTGTCCCAACTCCAACTCCTAGCCCCTGTGGCCTTCCCTTCCTGTTCTGCCCATGGGGATCCCATCTCCTGTGGGCAGAAGAGAAAGGAATGGCTGCGATCGCAGTGGACCTCCATCTGCCCGTGGGAGATTGGAACCCTGCAAGCAGGATGGAAAGATCAACACAATTGCATCAAAGACTCCTATCTGCCTGCAAGTCATCTTTGCTGTAACTGCAGTGGCCTTTCACCCTGCTCGTGTGGATCCCATCTCCTGTGGGCAGACAGAAAGAGTGACCCACCCCATTCCGATGCCCCTGCTTTCTGGAGTGGCCTGTGCCATACCTGTGAAAATCCATATCCTCTATCCTAGAAAACTGCAAAAATACAGTTGAAAAAGCATGTTTAGATCTTGTTCAAAAACAGAGCTGACGATGGTAGCCCTCTCTTGTACTACAAGATTGGAGTTTTCCAACAAAGTAGACATATCGAGATCACCAGAGTTTGTTCATTCTGGAATATGTAAAATTTCAGAAACATATTTCTTAAATATATCCAGATGTTTCGTGTCAAAAACGTCTGGGAAATTCCACATTATAGGATTCAAACATCTCAAATAATGCTTGATTTGCTCTATCTTCCTATGAATCATTAGCTTATCTTGAAGCAAAGCATTAAGTATACCTTCAGAATCTTTCGCTCTAGTCTTCAATCTTTCTCCAAGCACTCTCTCCAATTATTCCTGATTTTGATTCAAGGCTCCAGCAGTCTGGGCTAATGTATGCATATCCGTAGAACACTTAGGTCCCCTTTTACTAAAGATTTTTAATGTGTGTTAATAAATGGGTGTGTGTATGCGTGGTTGCACATGTGTATATCATGAGGAGTGTTGGGATTGTGTGTGTACATTTGTGTATCAAGGGGAATGTCAGGGACTGCATGTGTGGATGTCTGTCATAGGGAGTGTCGAGAGGTTTTGTGCATGTGTGTGAGAGACAGGAAGTGTCGGGGCTGCATGTGTTCATTGTGAAGAATGTCAAGGGCTGTGTGTGTATATGTTTGCGTATATCTGTGTGGGTGTGGGTGTCAGGGGGAGTGTTGGGGGGCTGCGTGATGCATGTATTCCTCTCTCAGAATCCCCTGCTAGGCTTCCTCCATTCTCTCTCAAACACCCTCCCAGTCTTTCCCCGGTCAATTTCTCTCTCTCTCATACATAATCCCCCCCCCCCCACAGCAGTCTTCCCCATTCTCTGTCTCTCATGACCCCACAGTTTTCACCCAGTGACTCTCGCTCTCTCATAACCCCTACCTCTAGGCCTTGCCCGCTCTCTCTCTTACCCCTCTCCACCTTCATTCAGTCCCTCTTTCACTCACCCTTTCTTGTTCCTGACTGCTCCATCTGAAAAATGCTGTGGTTCAGGCTTCCCTCATCATGATTGACTCTCTCAATGGTGGAGTTGTATGAGGCAGAAAATTTGTGCTGATGTCCTGTTTTGAAGTCTTGTGACACTTCAAATAATCCTGAATTCCCTGTACCACATTGCTACACCATTCAGACAGCTGATTGAGGGGAGGGAAGCCTGTTACATGATGCAAGATGTTACCATAGCTTACTAATTAACCCCTTAACAGGGAGCAGGAAGAATGTAAGAGGCCAACACAGCATCAGGATAGGCTGTAGGACAACAGAGAAGGGCAAATATCGCAGTAGGCAGAAAGAGGGTGAGGTCAGCCAAGATGTGTGCCTGTAAGGTAGTGTTCAGGTACTGAGGACTTCTGTAACAGGATAGGAACCTGAGGTAAAGATGACTCCCCCCCTAGATTGGAGGAGGAAGACTTCATGAACGGCTTGGAATGAAATTCTGAGGAATTTAGAAAAAGAACAGATCTGCTGTGACAAAAGCCCCAGAAGCTGTATAATGGGTGCAAGGGGTACTCCAACACTGGCCAGATGAACAGAAGCAGTGGGAATATGGGGTGAGTTCAGTCAAGCTATGCACCTGTGCAATAGTGACATTGTAACGGGTTTGTGAACTGAAAGTCCTACAGGTGCCATTGTGTTGGGTACACTTAAAATCTTATAAGTCCACTGCAGCATGAAAAGACTAAAAATACAAACATTGTCAAAAGATAAGTCATTTTTCTAGTAATACGAGCGTATTAGTTGCAGAGGGAGAGGGAAAAAAAGATAGAATATTTGGTGACTGGTTTCTTGCTGGGAATACTTTAAGCTTTTCTGTCATGTTTATTCTTACATTTCACATACCATTATAAAGGCAGTCATATTAGTAAGATGTGAATATTCACATTTTAAAGGGACTATTCTTCTTGAGAGTTTGGGTGTTTGACGTGCAGTAAGTTTCATTAATAGATGTACATAGCAAGCACTATTTCACATTAATGAGTCAACTATGCAGTTTCCCAACATGTCAAATATATTTCCAGGAATTAAGTCCTTATTATATTGCATTGATAACACTCAAGACAGATTAAAGATGTTCAAGATATGGAATATCTAATCCAATTTGCATTGAGGCACGTTACTATCCTTCCAACACATCCTGGGAAGCTACTAAAGCAAAAGACGCTCTACTCAAGCCAAATCGGTATGCATGAAAATAATTCAAGATTACTTGTACTAAATGGTTTTAATTGGTCAATTACTCATGGGATTGGCTACTTTTGGGATATGTCAGATGCTTGTGACCTGGATCGGTCACTGTTGGGCTTGACAGATCTTTGGTCAGACCCAGTATGACACTTCTTGTTCAAGAAGGTTTGGATGTAAATACAGAGCGCCATTGCTGCTTTGCATTCGCTGGGTTATGAACAAGTGGTGTCACATCCAATGCAATGAAAAGTCAAATCTTTGCCCCAGTCAGTGATAAGACTGAGGTTACAGCATCATTATCAATTTGTACTTGTTCCATGCTCTGACCATTATTTGCTAAGGGAGCCATTCCGGAATGCGAATAAGGCAATAGCACATGCATGGTAGACATCTTGCTAACAAAATCATCACAGACCCTATTCAGCAACCATGGCAGCCCCGCACATACATGGCGGGTGTGCAGGGATCTCTGAACGTGGACATGAGGGGCCATGGTGGGGCCATGGTGGGGGCATGGGGGCCTGCTGGAATGTACCCCTTTAAATCTGAGGGCGCCATCAGGCGCACGGCTGCATGCTGGGGATCACATCGGGCAATCGGCCCTTTAAATCTGAAGGCGCCATCGGTTGCACGGCTGCACGCTGGGGATCACGTTGGGCAATTGGCCCTTTAAATCTGAGGGCGCCATCGGTTGCACGGCTGCACGCTGGGGATCACGTTGGGCAATTGGCCCTTTAAATCTGAGGGCGCCATCGGTTGCACGCTGGGGATCACGTTGGGCAATTGGCCATTTAAATCTGAGGGTGCCATCGGTTGCACGGCTGCACGCTGGGGATCACATCAGGCAATCGGCCCTTTAAATCTGAAGGCGCCATCAGTTGCACAGCTGCACGCTGGGGATCACATTGGGCAATTGGCCCTTTAAATCTGAGGGCGCCATCGGGTGTGCCCACACCTGGTGGCCTCACAAGGCAGGGACAAAAGGCGCCCTGGCGCGAGCCATCACACCCAGCACCAGCTAATCCCCGGGAAGCATCAAGGAGCAGAGCAGGACCAAACGCTCCTCCACACCTCACCTCCTGACCTCCAACCAGCTCCCACACGAAGCACCCACCACTACTACCCACAGCCTAATGACTCTATTGCTACCCATCACTCCCTCACTATCACTACCCCATTGCCTGCAATTAATTCTGTTGCATTGAACTTGCTACCCACTGCTTGCACTGAACTTGCTACACAGGCTATAGTCTCCCCACTACCCATTGTTTCTATTTTAACCTATATTGCATAGCCTGTAGTCCCCACTTGTAACTCAACATATACTGCAGTGTGTAGAATTCCTACCCACCTCATTGCTTGTAAGATAACATACGCTGCTTAGCCCTACTCCTCCTCTTCCATGGCCCCACATCACATTGTCCTTCTCTTCCTCATACTCCCCAACTGCCTCCCCTCCTACCAGCACCCTCAATCCTCTCCCCCCAACTCTCCCTCTACCTTCCTCACTTCTCCCTCCATTCTGTCTTCTAACCTAGCATCTGCTCTTGAGCTTCATTACACCCTCCCCCTCATTCAATCAGCCCCCTCTCTTTAAGGCAACCCCACCCTCGCTTCCGCTGTACTGCCTCTGCTTTACCATGCTCTCTACTACTCCTTCTCTCATCAGGTAATATCAACCCCAACCCGGGGCCCCCCCCCCATTTTCTCTCTCCCTAAGAAGAGTTCCTCACGCACCTTATCTAATCTCATCCATATCCCTCTCCTTTCGCCTTCTACCTGGAGGAAAGGTCCATAAACCATTATTAAGAAGTGACTGAAGATATCAATGCTTGACCCAGTACAAGCATTGTGGAACTTGTGTCTCTTGGGGAAACTGCTAGGTATATATGACCTAGATTGGCCACTGTTGGAAACAGAATACTGGGCTTGATGGACCTTGGTCTGACCCAGTATGGCATATCTTATGTTCTTATGTTCTTATGTACCTGCCCTCACTCATGCCCCAATCACTCATCCAGAGATATCAAACCCAACCCTATCCCCTTTAGAGTTCTGTCTCACTTTAAAAAGAGATCCTCACGTAACCTATCATCAATATCCCCCTTCATTCCTCTTTCATGTCCCCTCCCTCATGTCTCTCATGGAGGGCTCACTCATCCAGAGACACCCACCCGTACCCTGGCCCCTCTAGATCCCGGTACTACTCTGGAAATAGATCCTCATGTAACAGCCCCCCTACACCGCTGTCTTACTCTGAAAAGAAATCCTCACGTAACTTGTCCATCCCTCTCCTTTCCCCCTCCAGTCTCCCATTCTCATGTGCCCTATGGAACGCATGCTCAGTCTGTAACAAACTTGCTTTAACTCATGATCTGTTTATCTCTAATGCGCTACACCTTCTTTCCCCAACTGAAACCTGGCTCCTCCCAGACGATACCGCATCCACTGCTGCTCTCTGCCATGGGGGATACCAGTTTTCCCATACACCTTGATCTACTGGCCGCGGTGGTGGAGCTGGGCTTCTACTTTCTCCCTCTTGCCAATTCCAACCCCTCCTGCTACCCCTGCTACCTCCCTCTCTTTTGAAGTCCACTCCATTCACCTCTTCACACTACTTCCCCTCCAAGTAGCTGTTATCTATCGCCCACCCGACAAATCCACATCGACCTTCCTTACCGACTTCGACTCCTGGCTTTCCATCTTTCTGGATCCCTCTTCCCCCACTCTTATTCGTGGTGACTAACATTCACGTCGATAACCCCTCCGATCCCCATGCTTTAAAGTTCCTGGCCCTCATCTCCCTGTTCAACCTCCTACTTTGCTCCACTGCCCCCACCCTCCTGCATGGCCACTGCCTTGACCTGATACTCTTCTCTAATTCCTCTCCCTCAAACTTCCAGAATTCAATCCTTGCCTCATCTGACCATCACCTTTTAACCTTTAATATTCAGCTTCCGCCGTCTCAACCTTGTCCTGTCTCCTCCGACCTATTTAGAAATCTTCATAATATTGATCCCGACTCTCTCCTCCACCATTTCTCCATCTCTTTCCTCTATTATATCCTCCAAGTCCGTCGACGAGGCAGTATCCTCTTATAATGCTGCACTATCCTTGGCTCTCGACACTCTTGCCCCACCCACCCCACGTCCCATCCGATGCTCTACTCCCCAGCCCTGGCTTTCTTCCACAACCTGCTATTTACGCATCTGTGCCCGTTCTGCTGAACGTGCCTGGACCAAATCCCGCTCCCCGGAAGACCTTCTACACTTCAAATTCATGCTTGGCTCCTTCCAGTCAGCCATAGCACTTGCCAAACAAGAATACTACATCCATCTGACTAACTCCCTTGCTTCTGATCCTCGCTGCCTCTTTAATACCCTCAATTCTCTCCTCAAGGTACCCTGCCCCTGGTCCTGCCTTCCCTCTCTACCCAAATCCTAGCCGACTACTTCCATGACAAAATCCACAAGATTACCCTCCAATTCCCCACTTCCTCATCTGCCTCCCCCTCCCCAATTATCCCCCCCATCCATACTTCCTCTACTACCCTCTCCTCCTTCCCTACAATCTCCGAAGAGGAAACCACACTCCTTTCCTCCTCCAAACCCACCTCCTGTTCCTCTGACCTATCCCCACCCATCTCCTACACCCCATCTCCCTTACCGTTGTCCCCTCCATCTCTCATATTCTCAACCTTTCACTCTCCACTGCAACTGTCCCTGCCGACTTCAAACATGCTGTTGTCACACCTCTCCTCAAGAAACCCTCACTCAATCCCACCTGTCCTAACTATCGACCCATCTCCCTCCTTCCCTTCATATCTAAACTACTAGAACGAGCAGTCCACCGCCGCTGCCTCGATTTCCTCACCTCCCAGGCCCCTCCTGGACCCACTACAATCCGGTTTCTGTCCCCTACACTCCACTGGAACGGCTCTTACAAAAGTCTCCAATGACTTGTTCCTGGCTAAATCGAAGGGCCTCTAATCTGTCCTCATCCTTCGACCTCTCCGCTGCCTTTGACACTGTTGACCACAATCTTCTCCTCACCACCCTCTCCTCGCTTGGTTTCAAGGGCTCTGTACTATCCTGGTTCTCCTCCTACCGCTCCCATCGCTCCTTTAGTGTATGCTCTGGTGGCTCCTCCTCCTCTCTCACCCCGCTCCATGTTGGTGTACCCCAGGAATCCGTCTTAGGCCCCCTCCTTTTCTCTCTCTATACCCAATCCCTTGGCGTGCATATCTCCTCCCATGGCTTTCAGTACCATCTCTATGCCAATGACTCCCAAATCTACCTCTCTACACCTAATATCTCTCCAGCAATCCAGACCAAGATCTCTGCCTGCCTTTCTGACACTGCTGCCTGGATGTCTCACCACCGCTTAAAATGTAACATGGCCAAGACTGAACTCTTTGTCTTTCCCCCCCAACTCCTCCCCTCCTCTTTCCCCATTCTCAGTCTCCGTGGATGGATTTATGATCCTTTCTGTTCCTTCGGCCCGCAATCTAGGGGTTATCTTCGATGCCTTTCTCTCTTTCTCCACACATATCCAGCTCGTAGCTAAGACCTGCCGCTTCTTCCTCTACAACATTAGCAAAATCCGCCCCTTCCTTTCTGAACGCACTACCAAAACGCCTATCCACTCCTTAGTCTCCTCTCGCCTTGACTACTGCAACCTACTCCTTGCTGGTCTCCCCGTGAGCCATCTCTCTCCCCTTCAATCTATACAAAACTATGCTGCTCGACTTATCTTCTGCCAGTCTCGCCATGCCATTACTCTTCTTCTCAAGTCACTTCACTGGCTCCCTATCCAATTTTGCATCCAATTCAAACTTCTCCTAATGACCTATAAATGCATTCACTCTGCGGCCCCTCAATACCTCTAATCTCTTATCTCTCCCTACATCCCCCCTTGGAAACTTCGCTCCGCTAACAAATTACTTCTTTCTAGGCCTTTCACTCGCACCGCTAACTTCCGACTTTGCTCCTTTAACCTTGCTTCTCCTTACGCCTGGAACAGCCTACTGTGTCTATACACCAGGCACCCTCTCTGGCCCTCTTCAAATCCAGATTGAAGACCCACCTCTTCACTGTTGCTTTCAGATCCTGACTTCTATCCTTTATCTTAACCTGACTCCTGTCAATTTTCATGACTGAGTTGTAAAGACCATATTGTGCTTTGCACCAAATTGACTAATGCTCTGTATTGTGTTGACTAGATTGTAAGCTCGGACAAGCGGGACTCTGATGAGCAGGGACTGTCTCTTGTTTGTATGTCTATACAGCGCTGCGTGCATGGCGCTATATAAGTGCTAAATAGTAGTAGTAGTAGTACAAGACATATAAACAAATAACCTGTGTACGTCCCCAGTGTCATCGCTGAATATACAGGTTATACCTGCAAGACCGTCGAATAAGGGCAGGACATGCAGTACTCCCTGCACTGCCTGGAGCTGCGTCCCAGAGTGCTGACTGGCTGTGCCACTGATGTATTGCGCCGATGCATGGTCATACCAACACTGTGCTGCTGGGGTAGGCCAACATGACTTTGGTGCTGCAGTTTTACCATGCAGTTGTATGGGTGGTTGGGGGAAGTGCTGGACATCAGCCTGCCAGTGTTCCATATCCTGTGTGTGCAAGGGTGATCATGTGTGCGCGTGTGGGTTGAGTGATGCACAGGCAATGCAGCAGATAGGTTTATATGGTCTGTAGTGGCTGCAGCAGTACTGTGCCTCAGCTGACGTGTGTGTGTTCCATGTGCACAGCAGTGTCCATGGGGGCGGTGGGCTGTAGGTGCACAATTTCACAGAGGAGGACTGGCTAAGTGGAGACGAGATGGGTCAGCCGCATCTATCATTGCGGAATACAGTGGGCGAATGTGCGTCTGTTTCAGATGACAGCATAGCGGGTGCATCTAGCCCCATGGTGCTGGAATCTGGTATAATTCAGCCCCGCCGCATTTTCTGTGTGTCCATGGGCCAGATGTGTTTTTTATGGAATCCGGCTATAACTGTTTATATGCCAAGACCAAAGCTGAGAGCAATGAGCCAGAATAGGGCTGCACAAGGGGCAATGAATTCATTTTATTAAACTTGATAAGGAAGTTCTACTAAATTATAATTACTCGATGCAATCTTACATGACGACACTGGTACAAACTAAGAAGTTTGCATTGTCACTGTCACACATTTACCCCTCTGGAGCACTCTCGTTGCACAGGAAGTGAAATTTGGCTTCTTCCTGTCTTTTATGCTGTATGTGTTACAATTAATTTTTGAACAGTTACGTTGTTTTTGCATAGATAAGGTGCAAGAAGGGTTGGTAGGCAAATCACAGGATAAAACACTCCTAATTCGTGAGCAACGATGGATATATACATTGCAGTCCACCATGCCCACAGGTTTAAATGCTATAATAGATTGGGGGGCTTGCTTGTAATAGTAGCATAATTGTGGAATTCAGCGAGTCTCTTCTTTAGATCAGCAGAATAATAGTAGGCAGTGAGGCATTATGTCATGAATAAGACTTGCGGTTTAGAGCGAGTGAGTGTGGGAAAGCGAAGTTAGGTGCCAGTTAAAGTGGATAAGAGCGGAAGAATTATGTTTTCACAATAATTATAGCAGATGGTTAAGTTTATAGATAGAAATGCCGCATTCAGGCTAATCATCAATTGAGTAAGCCTTAACTGGATAGTAGTCATTAAATGCTGAGTGAGTGGAGGAATGGCGGGAAGGGGTTTAAAAGGAATGATGCTAAGAGCACTCCGCATGCGCGGCGTCTAGAGAGCAAGCGGGAGGAATGGACAACAGTCCGTTAATCATAGAAAAAACGTAGACGTGGGCAGCATCGTTATGAGATTTCGGTAAGAGTCCTTATGTATTCGTTTATTTTATCTTCACATAGAATGTTTGTAAAGTTAGGGGTTTTAGTGGGAACAATGAGCGGCAAGTTGATTTAGTTTTGTGTTTGCACAGAGCACATAAGGGTAATAAGAAGATCCCCTGAAGAAACCGAGGCGGTGAAACGCATTAACGGTACCTGAGGAGAGCGTCGGGATCTTCTGAGGGAACCGCGGGAGGAACAACAAAGAAAAAAATATAACAAACACGAGAGAAAACTAAGTGGTTTTCGATAGAATTTAAGCTACTACTACTGGGAATCCAAGAAGCGGACATCGAAGTGAAATTGTTGGTATTACAAATCCATAGAGAACGATAAGTTTAACATTGGAAAAAGGCCAGAGAAATTAAGGAGAAGATTAGTACTTAAATATCACTTCCGTGATATAATAGTTCCCAAATAGGGTTCCCTCGATACACACATATAAAAAAAAAGGTCGTTGATGCTATTGGGCACAGTTAAAAATTAAGACGCGAGTCTGATAAGACAGTGCCATGAAAAATGTCTGAGACCTTTTTTAGCCATTTTAAGTGCTTTGGTCACGTTTGGGAGGACGTAAAGTCAGATGCAGTTCCCCTTGGGATATAGTCTTGAACGTATCTGGTAATTTTGGAGAATTATAAATTACACAGACAAGTAACAGCTCCTACTGGCGCCGTTTTCTAAAGGCACATACATTGCTTTTGTGTGCATCTGTGTGCACCCCAGCAGTACAGATACCCACAAAGTAGCTGTGCAAAGACCCACTTCAGCATGCAAAATCTGTTCTCCGTGGTCCAGTCCTTTATAAAATTACCGTCATAAATGCTATTGTCCAGGGCTGGCCCAAACACCAGACCCACTAGGCAGTTGCCTAGTGAGCAGCTTCTAGGGGGGGGAGGTAAGAGCAGCAAAGTACAGCTACATTCAAAGCAAAACAACGGGTCCGGGCAACCACACAATGTTTTTTTTTTTTACCTGCAGGAAGAATGGGCGATATTCCAACAGTCTGTTAGCCATTTAACTGACTTGTTGTAAGCTCTCTCATGTATATATTTATAAAACATAGCTTAATATTTAAAAGTGTGATGTCCAACTATGTATTTTTATAGGATTATTCTTGGAGGGATGATTACAATTGAGTTTAATAAACATCTCGGGGGGGAGGGGGCACTAGGGTCTAAAAGAATTACAAGGACACACAAAGCTGTAGTTTTTCCTGGAGCGCCTAATACCATTCCATCCGCTCTGTTACTGCCCAATTTACATTTAGGCTGTGTGAATTTCAAAAAACTTTGCAACTTTCGTCCTATGTTGGTAATAAACGTTGCTGCAGAGTCCGCTGCATGGAACATTTACTTAAATTGCTGTGGAGCAAGAGACACTAAGCAACTCATTAACTTTGATAGTGAGTACAACGGCCTCTGCTCATAGGTCCCAGAAGTAAAGTTTTTTGTTCAGTTTTGCTACCAAGTTCATTTGCATGGGTAACAAACTTACACATGAAAGAGGCCAATGACTCATGGGAAATCCTGGGGTTAATCCATCAGTTCAAACAGGAGATAGCAAAATTTAGCAATGTTAGCAGGAGAATGGATGGGAGAGTAGGATTCAACTCCAGGAAACCGTGCCCTCTTCTGACTCAGAGTTCATGGGTCTGAACACTTGACTGCATCTCCCACGGGACCTGATGCTAGGTTGAATACTTCAGTGATGCTGACAAGAAAAACATCTTCAGGCTCCTATAACATTGGCAATGAATGAAATCCAGATGTTTGTGGTCTTTAGAAGAGACTAAAACTATTCCTGAAACTGTGATAGTTAAACTAGGCTTCTAGTGAAATAAGACCGAAGACTGCAATGACTCAGCACAGGAAAGTTCTCAGACTGGGTAATATTCATTGTAGGAAATCCAAAAAGTGTTTTAGTTTTTATAAGAAGAAATATAAATAGCTTTGAATGATCGATGCAAGCTTCCAACATATACAAATGTGACATGACTGAACATATTGAAGAAACAAGACCTTCCTAAAAAGGATCAGCAGAGAATGTTCATTTCAAATGTTCTGCTATCAAACAGATTACCTTTTAAATCAACATAATCAGTCAATGCTTAATTTCTATTTGTCTACAAGGAATGCTCATCAACACAACTAATATTCAGGTATATGCCCCAATAACAGCTGCAGAAGAGGAAGACATGGAATAGTTCTATGAACAAGTACAAACTGAAACTGACAGAACATGCAAAGAGAATATCCTAATAGTCATGGGTGACTGGAACGCAAACGTTGGCAACAAAGAAGGTAAAGTGGCTGGAAAATATGGACTTGGCAAAAGAAAGGAAGCTGGAGAAAGACTCAGAATTCTGCAAGACCAACAAACTATTAATCTCAAACTCCTTCTTCTAGCAATACAAGCAGTGATTGTACACATGGACGTCACCCAACAGACTGTACAAGAATCACATTGATTACCTCTCTGGAAATCAATGATAGAAAAGCTCAATAACATCAACAAAGATAAAACCCGGAGCTGACTGTGGTACTGATCACCAACTAGTATGCAAACTCAAGCTAAAGCTGAAAAAGAGCAAGCCACTCATGAATGTAGCAAAAAATATGACCTTGAGAATATACCACAGGAATTTAAAGACTGCCTGCAAAATCAATTTACTGCTTTGGATACAAATGACAAAGCACCAGAAGAGTTATTGGATGACATCGAGAAAGTTGTGCTTGAAGAAAGTGAAGAGGCTGATCAACCTACAATGCCACTGAATATTCTATTTACTTATTTAGCTGTGCTTATATACCGCCTTTCACCGAGTCAAAGCAGGTCAAGTCAACAAGAGAAGGACACATTAAACAGCTCTATTCATATTTACGGGAGAGGGGGAGGGGGATATACCATCAGTCGCAAACCGTGCAGCAGCGATATTGGATGCTGCCCAGTTAGTGACCTGCACCTGAAAGATAGGCGTAGAGAACCATCGCCTATCTTTAAGGTGCAGGGGCTAACCACGTAGTATCCGATATTGTTTCTGCATGGTTAGCCTCAGTGTCTTTCTTGGTCTGTGGCGATCACCAGATATTCAATAGTCTTGTCTGGCGAGTGCTATGGCTCACTGGAAAGAGGCGAGCATGAATATGAAGTGTAGAAAATCTGCAAGGGGGTGGGATTTGAGCCAAATGCACTCAGCTAAGCGGGCACAGGAACATAGATAGTGGATAGTCGAAGACAGCCAGGGCTGAGGTGCAGTACAACAGACAGGATGTGGCATGGGCGGAGCAAGAGCATCCAGAGCAGACCAAAAAGTTCATTGTTGATGGAGAAGAGATTGAAACAGTGGACAACTTTACCTGCTTGGATCAATAATCAATTAACAAATGACAAGCAGTCACGAAATCAGACACATTGCTCTTGGCAGAATGGCTATGAAGGACTTAGATAAGATTCTCCAGAGTAGAGATGTCTCTCTTCACACAAAGAATTAACTTTTCCAAACCATGGTATTTTCAATAGTGTCATAAGAATGCAAAAGTTGGACAGTGAAAGAGATACATAGGAAGAAAAATCAGTGCCTCTGAATTATGGTGCTGGTGAAGAATACTATGTATAGGTAGACTGCCTGAAGAACAAACCAGTCATTACTAGAGGAGACCAGCTCCAAAGTCATTGTTCCGTACAGAGGAGCAGGAGTCTCTGGCTTGCTCAGTCAGGGAACCAGCACATCTGCAGTGCTCTGGGTGGCTTAGGCCAATGCATACCAGTATTGCTTAGGCAACCTGAAGAGTTTCTCCTGACTTAGGCAGAAATCCCAGCTGAGCTGCACTTCCGCAGGGTCAGGGAGGGGTGTGGCACAGCATGGCAGCAGTTCAGGAGTTCAAAAGCAACAGGCCATGTGTGCCAAAGCAATGGACTGCGACCGATCCCAGCCATCCCCCACATGCTGCTGGAATCAGTGGCAGTGGGGGACGACAGCGCAGCATGGGCTCAGAATTTAGGGGGGGAGTGCGGGTGACAGTTTAGCATGTGGGAGGTGGCAGGCCATGTGTGCTGAAGCACATGGTCTGCCGCCTACAGAGATCTGCCCCCCTAGATGGCTGCCTAGCCTGCCTAGTGGATGGGCTGGCCCTGGGGGGTCACTCAGGATGGTAGGAACTGATACAGAGGGTCAGGTGCTACAGGAATGAAGTGCTTGCAATCACATCTGAGTCCTGCACCCTACTTCAAAAGATCACATGGACATGGACATGAAAGGGAGGGGGGGGGGCATGATGCAGAGAAAAACCCCAGGAAAGTGTGAGCAATTCTAAATCTGATTCTCTGCATCTTATCTGAATATTGTTTTGACCCTTAAAGGCTTTCATAAGCATTTGGTTCAGAATAAAACCTGCCCTGCACTAAGTAACTGGAGTGAATGGATCTACAGAGTCTAAAGCCTCCCAGTTAAACTTGTCCTGATCTGGAACTGTGCGATTCCAGAGAGTTAACCTGAGTCGTCGTGTTATCTCCCTGAAGTTCTACTCTGGGTTTGCCACACAACATAAGGTAGCTGTGGTGAGGGTCCCCAGATTAGGAGGGGCTGAAAGTATTATAAGCATGATACAGGTTTATAAACTGACTTCTAAGTTTATCACCCAGTCTTAAAAAATTGGCCTGTCCGTACTTGCAAAATTAAAGTCCTGATTCATTCAAGTTCTTTTCCCATTCTGTGTCTAAACGAACGTGCCTTGATGAGCTGGATCCCGAGTTACACGCATACTGATTTCATCTAAACAACGAATGACATGAATTTTCATCTGACTTCTGACAGCAGACATGAATTAATGCAGCACAGCAAAGTTTGAAAAGAGAAAGTGCAGCCGAAGCCTGAGATAAAACCGTTTAATGACACAGCAGCAGAGTATAAAACAACTGACACTATGCACGAAGCTTTCACACTGCCGTGCTCATAACTGGGAATTGAGATAAAAGCAGCTGGGGCATGTGATCTCGATCGCTGCCTGCAACATTATACATTATAACAAAGATGACAAGCGAACCAACTTTCATTAGTATTTACTGAGACATGTCTTGGGGGATCAGCTTTAGTAGACAACAAATGAATCAATTAGAAGAACGTCAGAATGGTTCTCCATCGGCAAACTATATCTGAACGTGAAAAGGGTTCTTGCATTCCTTTCACCTTCTCACCCATCCAGCTTTAGAGAGGAAGGAGACAGATAGAGGGGGCCATTGAGAAGACGAGATGGATCTTTTTTTAATAAGAGGGACCACAGTAACAAACTGGCAGGTGACTGCTGCTAATTGCCCTTAGTCTGAGCTCTGTGAAGGATACTCAAGTCTACTACCATCAAACATGAGGCAGAAAGTCTTATGCAAATTAACTGGGAAGGTGCATTGCTGAAAATACAGCCACATAATAACATTTTCAAAGTAAATTAGTTGTTATAAAGGACTTTCAGTTAATGAAGCACAGTAATATCTAGAGAAGAGAAACTTAAGTCAGCAGAACCTCAGGATTCTTCATGGTGAATATACTTTTGGCAAATTGAGAAGCAACAGATGAGTAATGCAGAGATAATGGTAAGGTTACCAAACAATTTACAACCTTCTGCGGGCATCTATTGCAAACCACTCATTACCCTAAGACAGATATCAAGCTTTATATCCATTGCTACTTCAGGCAATAGGCCCACTGCTTTTTTAACATGCTCATACATGACCTGGAGAGTGGAGTGGCGGGTGGAGTGATCAATTTTGCAGATGGCAGAAGGTTATTCAAGGTTGCTGAGGCACGGAAGAATTGTGATGGATTGCAGGACCACCTTAGGAAGTTGGGGGACTGGGTGTCAGAATGGAAGATGAAACGTAATGCTCCTTCCAGACCTCTAGCTAGAGCTTTCCTTTTACAGGTTCAAATCTCTTCTTAAGACGCACCTCTTCTGCTCTGCTTTGATCTTCCTGTCCCTTCTGCTCCCAGCTGAGGAACTTGTCTCTCTCCTCCTGTTCTGTCTTCCTATTTCTTCCCTCACTTTGCTCTCTCTCTCCTTTCTCTGTCTTCCTCTCTCCTGTCGTGACCATGGCGTTCTTTACCTTCTTTGGCAATTGTTTTATTATATTGTAAACTGCTTTGAAGTTTTATCGTAAAGCGGTATATCAAGAACTGAATAAAGATAAAGACAAGTGCAAAGTTATGCACTTAGGGAAGAACCCCCAAAACTGCAGTTACACGATGCAGGGTTCCACGTTAGGGATCACCACCCAGGAAGAGGATCTGGGTGTCATCATGGATATGTTGGGACCCTCTGCTCAGTGTGTGGCAACAGCCAGAAAGGCAAACAGAATGCTAGGAATCATAAGGAATGGAATGGAGAATAAAACCAAGGCTATTATAATGCCTCTGTATCGTTCCATGGTGAAACTGCACCTGGGTGTTGCGTGCAATTCTGCTCACCATATCTTTGGGAGGGGGGGGGGGAGGTGGATGTAGCAGAATTGGAAAAGGTACAGAGAAGAACAACCAGGGTAATGGAAGGGATGGAAATACATCCATATGAGGAGGACTTTGGGGGTTGGGGGCTCTTCAGCTTGGAAAAGGGACCACAGAGAAGATATAAGAGCTCTACACAGGAATGGATAGCATGGAATTTTATTTATTTATTTATTTTTTATACTGTGCTCTTTAGAATCAGTGTAGTTTACATGTACAGGTACTTTTTATTCCCTTGTCCCTGGAGGGCTCACAATCTAAGTGTACCTGAGGCAATGGAGGGTTAAGTGGCTTGCCCAAGGCCACAAGGAGTGGCCATGGGACTAGAGACCCCAGTCCCTCCGGCCTGAGGTTGCTTGTCCCCATGTGGGAACTGAGCCCCTGGCCCTCTGGCTTGAGGTAACCTGTCCCAACCACTGAGCCACTCCTCCCTCCGAGAAATGAGTAGAGATAGATTGGTTGTTTACTCCTTCAAAAAGTAGAAAAATGAGGGGGCACACAATGAAGCTATAATAAATCACATTTAAGACTAATCGGAGAAAATATTTTTTCACTCAACGCATAATCAAACTCTGGAATTTGTTAGCAGAAGATGTAGTAAAAGTGGTTAGTGTAGTTGGGTTTAAGAGAGGTTTGGACAACTTCCTGGAGGAAATATCCATAAACCATTATTAAAGTGGACTGGGGAAGTCCCTTGCTTATTCCTTGGATAAGCAGCATTGATTCTGTTCATCTTTTGTGAACCTGACAGGTACTTGTGATCTGGACTGGCCACTATTGGGAAGAGGCACCAGACTTGATGGTCCTTTGGTCTGACCCAGTAAGGTATCTCTTATGTCCTTACTTCCAAACTCCATCACTATCTATCATCTTCAGAGGGAGAAGTATTACAGGGTGATAACTTTCTAGGTCACAAAGGAAAATGTAATATGGATGTGCATGGGTAATCATTTCATTTCCTTTTAAGGGTCATTTTTGGATTTTTCACAATTTTTAGACTTTTTTCAGTTTCACATAATTGTTATAATAAAAAAAATGTAACTTTAGAACATTTTAGAGCTTAGTTATCAAATTAACATATGTTAAAAGGCACATTTCAGAAAGACTGTCCAGGTGGTGATGGACAAATGCTGAGCAAAATGTGGGAAAAACCATGGTGATTTCAGAAGAGGTGCTACACACAAATACAGGCCTTCCGAAATCAACACATCCATGGCTCTGAAGGGGCAAGTATCCAGCTCACGGAGACTTGTACATGCATGTGATAGAAAATGGGCGGACATACACATGCATACCTCTCCCCCATGTGTGCAGAGCATCTGCCAGAAAAGAGCAGCATGGCTATGAGAAAGATCAACTTCTCCAGGGAAAAGACCCTGATGATTTTCCAGATTATCTTCAAAGGGAAAGAGCTACTATACTCCCCACAACAATGCAGACCTCCCCATGTTGCAGCAAGAAGGGTCTGGGAGAGAATACATATGGCCCTGAGCAAGGTCAGACCACCATGTAACACCTAAAGACACAGTTCACAGGGGAACACCTAGCTGTAGGCAGACACCGATGTGCAGGGAGGAAAATAAGGTAATGAGGGCCAGGCCAAAAAAGCGCCAAGGTAGCGTAGCCTCAGGGCAACACCATCTCAGGGTCAGGAAGAGCAGCAGCATCACTGCAAGCAAAGATGTAATTCAGACAAAGACACAGGAACATCCAGAAGCACAATCTGAACCTGGCAGGAAGAGCAGACAGAGCAGTAGCAAAGCAGAACGTGCCATGAGACTGGCAGGACAGCCCTGACCCATAAGTGCTGGGAACCAGGATATCAGAAAGGAGGCATAGCAGATGTGCTCTGTACCTGGTACCATGTCACCCCCAGTGCTCACAAGCCATAGCTCCTACACATCTGGACATGGCAGACTCTCAATCCAGAGGTGGATGGCAGGGGAAAAAACAGCGAAGTTAGTGCAGTCCTAAGCATGAGTTCTCCATTTATGTTTATGTTTTTTAAAACTTTCTTAACCGCCGTTCACAAAAGCAGCAAACAGATGCTTTCATATACTCCAAAACTGAGTCAGTGAAGATGCGATTCAGGGCCATGCAGAGGACCTGTCCCTGATTTATGGAACACCTCCATCAGAAGCTGCAACAGCAGAAAGGTAAGTCATGACATAGATGTTACATGTAGCAAAGGGATCCTGGATCAACATCTTCAATATCAAGGCCATACAATGCAGGCCAACACCATGTACCAACAACATGGACTGCCACTTTGGGGCACAAAAGCCATAGCATAGGCTGGAATGGTGGCATGCAGCAGAGAGCCCTGTATAGCTGCTGACATATATGGAAGAGAGGGCCCAAAGTATGGACAACAGGACATGGTATCACAAAACACATGGAATGACAACTTGGGGAGAGGAGACAGTAACAAGAACCTAGGACCCACAGGAGGGGCCACATAGACAGAGGAAGTATTGGGGACGCAACAAGTTCAAGATGCTCAGACATGGTACATGGAATATAGGTGTAGTGTGTAGGTGTCACTGTCAGCACCCAGGCACATGTGGAAGCCACAAATGGGTGTGGGACACTGATGACAGGCAGTGAAAAGTATCATGGGTGCAGTGTGACATAGGTACCAGATGTCATAAGGGCTGCGGGGACAACATACCCAAATGCAGATGTGCACCCAGAGGAGTCCTACCAGTGAACAACTCCATGGTGCTCCTGCCCTGCTTTCACACATTACATTCAGTGGCAGAGAACAGCACTTCTATAACCTTCCACATCCACAATGGTCCACATAAACAAATCAGAATCAGGAGGCACAGATGGCAATTAGTGCAGGGAGGCAAGTGAGGACACAGCTGTAGTGAGGACATCCCTGTGGCACACCTGCTTGCTGCAGAGCACTAATCAGGAAGCATTTGTTTGGCAGCTTAAGTGGCACCACCCTCACTGCTGCTAGCACCCTGTCAAGACCACCACCACAGCTATCACGGCACCCCTGCCACCAACACCACCACTACTCCTGCCAGCACCCTGCCACCACCACTATTGCTACCACACCACTGCTGCCATCACTACTGCTACCACAGCACCCCTGCCACCACCACTACCACTGCCAGCACCCTGCCACCACCACCACTACTCCTGCCAGCACCCTGACACCACCACTATTGCTACCACACCACTGCTGCTACCACAGCACCCCTGCCACCACCAGTGCCACAACACCCCTGCCACCACCACCACTGCTGCCATCACCCTGCTACCACCAGTGCCACAGCACCCCTGCCACCACCACTACCAGTACCATAGCACCGCTGCCACCACCACTACAGCTGCCATCACCACTACTGCTACCACAACACCCCTGCCACCACCACTACTGCTGCCATCACCACTACTGCTACCACAACACCCCTGCCACCACCACCACAGCTGCCATCACCACTACTGCTACCACAACATCCCTGCCACCACCACCACAGCTGCCATCACCCCTACTGCTACCAAACCCCTGCCACTACCACCACAGCTGCCATCACCACTACTGCTACCACAACACCCCTGCCACCATCACTACTGCTGCCAGTACCATAGCACCCCTGCCACCACCACCACAGCTGCCAGCACCCCTACCACCACCACTATCACTGCTGGCGCGCTGCCACCACCAGTGCCACAACACCCCTGCCACCACCACCACTGCTGCCAGTGCCCTGCCACAACTACTGCTGCCAGTACCATAGAACCCCTGCCGCCACCACCACAACTGCCAGCATCCCTGCCACTACCACCAATGATGCCAGCACCTTGCCAACCACTACCACCAGTACCATAGCATCCCTGCCACTACCAACACCACAGCTACCAGCACCCATGGCCGGATACACATGTAAAGAGTAATGCATACACACGTATGTTGTGAAGTGGCTGTACCTGTAACATAGAAACATAGAAACATGATGACAGAAAAAGACCACAAGGCCCATCTAGTCTGTCCTTCCATAACAACAACTACAACAGTCCACTTTCTACCTTTAGAGATCCTCTGTGTTGGTCCCATGCTTTTTTGAATTCAGTTACTGTCCTCATCTCTACCACCTCCACTGGGAGACTATTCCACGGATCCACTACTCTTTCCGTAAAGAAATATTTCCGCATATCACTCCTGAATCTATCTCCCTTCACCCTCATCCCATGTCCCCTCGTAGCAGAACTTGTTTTCAATTGAAAGAGGCTCTCTCCCTGAACATTTATGCCACGGAGGTATTTAAACATCTCAATCATATCACCTCTATCCCGCCTTTCCTCTAAGGTGTACATATTAAGATCCTTAAGTCTGTCCTCATATGCTTTATAATGAAGCCCATTAATCATTTTAGTAGCAACCCTCTGCACCGACTCCATCCTGTTCACATCCTTTTGAAGGTGCGGTCTCCAGAATTGCACACCATACTCCAAATGAGGTCGCACCAAAGACTTATACAGAGGCATTATCACCTCCTTTTTTCTGCTAGCCATTCCTCTCCGTATGCACCCAAGCATCCTTCTAGCTTTTGCCGTCGCCTTTCCTACCTGTTTAGCTACTTTAAGATCATCAGACACAACCACGCCTAGGTCCCGCTCTTCTTTAGTGGACAAAAGTACTTCACCTCCTATACTGTATTGCTCCCTTGGATTGCTGCAGCCCAAATGCATGACCTTACATTTTTTAACATTAAATCCCAGCTGCCAAATTCTAGACCATTCTTCAAGCTTAGCTAGATCCCTCCTCATGTTATCTACACCTTCCTGGGTGTCTACTCTATTACAGATTTTGGTATCATCCGCAAAGAGGCAAACCTTACCCGACAGCCCTTCCGCTATATCACTAACAAAGATGTTAAAAAGAATGCAAGTTATCTATTTTTCCCATGTGTTCATTTGTGAAATGGCTCCTCCTACTGCATGGGGATTTATTTATTTATTTGTGTGTCTTATATACCACCTTAACGTGTAATCAGGGTGGTTTACATTAGAAACAACTGTATTTCCTGTATTGTTTAAAATGTTATAATGTAACAGGTGTGAATATATATTACAATCATTGATATATACATAATTTATTTATAACTCTTGACAACTTATTTACAATTTACATAAGTTGTTGTGATTTCAGGTGTTTAAGCTTAAATACATTCATGCTGACATGCAAATGCAATGCGTGGCTTTGAGTCAGTCCTGACTCCTAGCGACCCAGAAGCTCCTGGGTTTTCTTGGCAGTATCACCGGAAGTAGATTGCCAGGCCTTTCTTCCGAGGCAATGGAGGGTTAAGTGACTTGCCCAAGGCCACAAGGAGTGCTAGTGGGAACTGAACCCTGGTTGCTTGGTTACCAAGCCAGTCTTCTAACCACTAGGCTACTCCTCCACCCACTCAGCTTTATGTTACTTAGTGTGGATTAGGGTAGGAAGGGAGAAGAGAAGAGAAGAATTTGAGAATGTTGAATTGATTTCCGGTTATGTTGGGTCAGAGATGATATTTTCTTCATTGCCATCAATGTGCTTGATGAAAAGAAATGTTTTGAGTTGAGTCCAGAAGGTAGCCAAGACGGTTATAGCTCTAATTGTATCTGGCAAAGTGTTCCATAATGATGGGGATAAATATTCAAAAGCTATATTGCTGGTTTGTTTGTTTTTGCGGTAATCAGCTAGAATTACTAATGTATTTGTCATTCGTCCTTTCCGTTGGCGATCATTAGTCGTGGTCTTGATTCTGTGTTAGGGTTGTTGGAGCTATATTTCCGATCATTTTGAAAGTGGTCATTATTATTTTGTATTTGATTCAACTATGGACTGGTAACCAGTGGAATGCATGTAGTATAGGTGTTATATATTCTGCTTTGCTTGAATTGCAGATTATGCAGGCAGCCATATGTTGGGCCGTTTGAAGGCTATGTAGAGTTTGCTTGGGTAATCCATGTAGAAGACTATAACAGTAGTTTGTGTGAGGGAAAATCATGGCCTGTAGCACCATTCTAAAATCGTTCCTGCCCTTCCGTCGGTGGCCTGTTTTAAACAATCATATCCATTTGGAGGGACAGAGATATACTGGTTTTACAATGACCTCCCACATGCACACCCTCTCTTCTGAAACTGACAGATTTATAGATGTTTTCACTGCCATGTCCCTCCCACCACACAAACATCCTTTTTAAAATGTGCCTTTAAAACAAATTAATACAAGCTAAACACCTGTGTTAACTTCTTTAACACAGGATTTCATAAGTTCTCTGAAGTCCATTAGTCTACAAAGCCTATATACTAAAGCAGGTGTATGTGTCTGAAGAGCTTAGATGAAGGGTGCCAAACTGCAATTCTGGAGGGCTACAAATCAGTCTGGTTTTTGGACATTCCTAATGACTATGCATGAGATATATTTGCATACAGTGCTTTGCAGTTTGACACTCTGCTTAGATGATATACATTTTTCCAGACCTGGACAGGAGCTTGAAATGAGGTTCAGGAAAGACGTCCTAGGAACAAGTCAAGGCTGAAGAGAAGAATACTGAACCAGGGAGAGCCTTGGGACACATATTTAGGAATCAGCGATCCGCTGGATCTCATAAAAAAAAGGGGGGGGCATTATTGAAAAGAAAACTGTTCACTGCAGCCTGAAGACTAACCAGCCCACTTGCTATCAAGCCTCTTGCACATGGTGTTTTTGTTGTCATGCGTGTGTGCCCCTGCTCATCTGTTGCCTGCTTTTCCATTCTTCTCTCCTGCAGCCCTACTTGAACCCCATTTCTGCTGCAGATCTTGATACCTGCAAATTCCAAGTCCATGCCTTTGTCTGAGTGCTGATCTTGGTTGCTTTTCAGCCATATTTGGCCCAGTCTGAGGGCCCCATGACCAGGCTTCTTAGTCACAAATACTTTACAATCTGTACCAACCAGTATTGACACAGAAATGTTTAGTGCCTTGAAAGTGGCAATGTAGGTACTCTAGAGGAAGCAGTAGGTAAAGAGAAGAGGCTTTAGGGAACCTTTAAAACAGCCAGCTGAGCTCACACTACTTCTTGTGAGCTGAGCAGCAAATAGAAGGTGTGTCCAACAGGAGGCAATGACGACAATCCAGTACACAGACAGGACAGTTTTGGTCAGGCATAAGCCATAGTTAAATGTGTAGCTGCTATTGGTCATATGACACTAATTCATGTTAGTGATATTCTGTGCAAAAGCGTGTGCTTAACGCCTGCAGCAGGGTGCAACTGCAGCCCCATTCATATGCTAATGCAAAAAGATGTTATTACTGAGACAGGCACAGGAGGTTAGCTTAATTGTTCAATAAGTAACTTTTAGTGGGAGCTGCAGAGCTGAAAAACAAACAAAAAGCACACTTAACCCAAATTTGAATTTTTAGCAGCTCAATCCCCGCACTGATGGAAATTTTTCAAAAATTATTATTTTCAAAGCAGCATCTGTGAGGCAGTAAAAAGCTTTCAAAAATGCTTACTGCAGTCAACTGCAGTGTTTTACAAAGCATCTCCCAGACCTTTCATGAGGAAACTAAAGCGTAGCATCTCCGCACTTATTGGGAAATGGATCATAGCAAGATAAGGCAGGTCGTGTTCTGCTGGGGAGACGAGGAAAGGTTATCACGTAAGTGCTTCATTTACGGCACACACAAAGGCAGACGATCCTAAAAGGACAGTTTGTTAACTCACAGGAGAAATCTTTCTTCTTTATATCAGTCCGGTAAAATGCGAGGAAGCAGCATTTCTGCAGGTTTTCTATAGCTCTTCTGTTCATCTGTTACATTTCAGAAACCGAACAGCTGCTGCAGTAATTCTACAGCATCACTGCCCCCATGTGGCTGTTAAATTGACAGAAGGTTCTAGGAGCTTATTTAGCAATTGAATAAATGTGGCCAATTTAAAGCCATAAGGGAAAATGCTCTTCTGGTTATGAATGTTTTCAAAAGCATATTTCATGATGGTGTTTCCTTTGGGAATGGCCATGTGTGTATGTAATAAATGTATAACGCCTGTGAGCTTCTGGTGAGCCGTACTTTCTGTAGTCTGTTTACATGCTTAAACTCTTCATCATGTGTAGAACGGAACTTCACAAACGTCATTCTCCTCTTCCTCACAAACGTCATTCTCCTCTTCCAGCACCTACAGTTCCTGATGCTTCTCACACATGCCCTTAACTTTTCAGCGTCAGCCTTCAAATGGATTTTTTGCTTCATCACATTTCAAGAGTAAGCTTAAATTAAACTCTAAATTAGATGAGCTGCAACTAGGATCAAATTTCAGCAAAAAGCGGTGATAAGGAGCCATGGGGTCTATCTACTAAACAGCGTTAGCCTTTTGCAGCCAACATGGGGCGATAGCTGCAACAGAGTCGTGTTAGCTGCAAAGGACCGGTGGTATCTGCAGGGGGCGTTCCCAGCATTTCCCCTCAGATACCATGGATGAAATGCCGGCTTCCAAGGAGACAGCTTCATGGATGCAGCTATCATCATCCATTCAGGCTGAGGTAACTACATCCACAAAGCTTATAAATCAGATCAGCTACCAAACGATGCAATTGCCCACACATTGCTCACTCTCTGCCCTAATCCCACCTTTGGCCTCAGCAACCACAGAAAATGCAGACATTGCAGAAATGCTCTGTGATGTCTGCACTTTCCCCGCGTTAGCGCCTATCACTGGGCAGTATTTCCACAGTAGCCCCACAGTAGCAGCTAAAGCAGTATAGTAGACAGACTGAGGAGCTAAGGAGGAACTCTGAATACCTTGCTTATGAGTCTGTGTTTCAGGAGGTTATCTGTCATGCCAATTCCCCCTCCCTCTTTAAAGACTCTTCCACCTAGAGAATATATAGTAAAATGTTTAGTACAGCCTGATCATTTCCCATCTGCAGGAGAATGCAACAGATTATAGTCATTTACAGTCTAAGAGAGGAAATGTTCAATTTGCAACAGTTCTTAAATGCCCCTGAAGGAAACAGCACTGTTCTTAATCTTTAGCCTTTGAGCTCAGCTACGCCACTCAGATTTATGACTAATGAAAGTCCGACAGCAGTCGCATGTTTCCTAACAATGGAACAGATGTACTAAGCATTTTCCCTAGATACAAAACGGGGAAACCCTTTACAGCATCTGGTCCAATGTGAGCCTGGTCAGAAAAATAACTGAGCAGATGACCGTAGTCAACATTTTCCCGGCAAACAGTTCCTGGAAGTCTTCTCCTCATCCCTTATCAGTCGCATACAGTTCAAGCTTTATTCTATTCTGGAATATCTCCAAAGATTAACCAGAAATAATTTAAGAGAAAAAGGCACATTGTGTACATTTGCATAATTTAATGAAATATTAAGAGCACAATTTTTAAAGACTTTATCCAGATTGCCCACGGAGGTTATCCAGAGAATGAAGCTAAATATCTCCACAGACCATTCTGGCAATCTGGTTACTGCATAGACCAAACCACCCTTCCCTCCTCCCTCCCACCACCTACAACCTGTATCATTCTCCCACATCCCTTCTCCCCCCTTGAAATTCATCCCTTGCTCATGATACGTTTGTAATCCTGTTCTATCCCCATTGTACATTGTTACAGTCAGTTCTCTGTAAAGCTCTGTTGAGCTATGTTGTTCCATGTAAACCGCTGTGACAATGATACAGGGTATAGGAAAATAGCGAAATAAATTTAATAATGTGTTGACCTTGCTTGGATAGTGGCAATTTTCCATATCTTTTTGGCTGCCCGAAAAGTACACTTAAATTGCTAGTCACAGACGATTGACTGAAACGCACCACTACCCAGATAATGGCTGCATAAAATGGATATTCAGAGCAAAAGTAGCAAGGAGGGTAGTTCTTTCCGTAACAATCTCCAGAGAACTCTCAAGGAGACCTGTGAGATCCCCCAAGCCCGGATAAGAGGGGGGGGGGCCCCGTCTGCTCCACCTCTACCACCCAAGGATAGATACTGGGCCCTGGTCAAAGGGGGAAACTGCTCCGAGGGGATTTTTAACACCTCCCCAAAATACTTCCGAAGCATCTCAGCCGCTGATAATACTGGAGACCTAGGAAAACCCAGGAACCGGAGGTACAACGCCGGGCCTGGTTTTCCAGGTACTCCATCTTCCTAGCAGTTACATTACTATCCTTTAGATGGATATGGACCAGACCCCGCAACTCCCCCATCTCCTTCTCCAGGGTGGTAACCCTACTAACTTGCCCTTCATAAGCTTTAGAAAGAGAGTCACAAGAATCTCTAACTACAATAAGTTCCTTTTGAAACGTCCCACAAAGTCTATTCATGGAGTGATTCAGGGATGCCATTCCTTCCCATAGCGTTTCCATATTAATTACCGCGGGTCTCACCAAAACTGGAACCACAGGAAGCTCTTCCAACATCGTCGAGACTGCAGACTCAGGTCGCTCCGCTGACACCCCCATCTCACAGCTCCGACCCCGGCCTGCATCCAGCGAAGGGAAAGACACCGCTGTAGCTGCACCTCCTATGGCCTCAAAAGTCGGCGTGCTTGCTGCAACCAACTCCGGGGTCAAAGCAGCTCCAGAGGATAAGCTTCCGGGACGCGGCGGTGTCCGCTCCTCAGGAGAGAGCCAGACACCCGACTCGCTCTGGGGCGACACTCCTCCCTCTGCCCCAGCCAAGGACGCCGCTCCAACGCGGGGCTCAAAGCCACACTGCCCCAGGGTACGCTGGCTCGCAGAGCTCGATGGTTTCTCACCCGGAGGTAAGGCGACTTGCTTCCGCTTTCTCTGTCCCATCTCACGGTCGCTGCTCCACAGACTCAGACAGCTAATGGCAGGCGCTCACCGCTCCGCGCTAACATCCGCCATCTTGGTTACTCCCCGTTTCCCTTTTGCTTTGGAGACTGATAAAATGTTTATTCTTAAAATGTATTTTAGGAAAGCTAATGAAGCTTTTATGGGCTCGAGAGTAAGAGTATTTCCTGACTTAGCACGAATTACCCAATTGAGAAGGAAGGAGTTTTTGGCTCTTCGCCCTAGGACCTTAGCCCTGGGCGCTTCCTTCCAACTTAAATTTCCTGTGAAATGTTATGTTAATTTTAAGCAAAAGATGTTTCTGTTTTTTGAGCCCAAGCAGTTGTTAGCCTTCTTGGAGTCTAGGGAAGTGAGTGATGTCGAGGTTGTTGTAACTTCTCATACAGCTGACGTGTGAGTCTCCCATTCGCCTGTTATAATTTGTGTGATTAATGGATATGTTACTGTATCAATGTTTCCTAGTACTCCCCTATTTCCTAATTTTTGTGGTCTGATTGAGGGAAAATGAGTATGGGATGGTTGTAATTATTACCTAATGTATTTGTTGTTTATTTTTCCATTTTTCCATTTTCATTCATGGATATTGTGTGGATGTTAAAATGTACTAAATCCATAAATAATAAAAAAAAAATGGATATTCAGCAGCAAACACTAACCAGTGGATATAAAACCATCACGGCTAACCGCTATGGTGCTTACATTCTGAGTGGTAGGCATCTGCATTAAGAAAATCGCGAGCCACTTTAGTGCACCCTTTTTATGTGCTAAAAAAGTTATTACATTGTGAATAATGTTTATCATACAAGGATGTGCTAACACAGGAGCAAAAAAACAAAATTGGCAAGTTTAGTGCACTATGGAATAACACAAAACTCGGCTCTAACATACCCACGGGTCAAGCGTCAGTACTACGTAACAGTCTAGAGTCCCACCACACCCATTTCTTGCTTTTGTTATATAGTCTAACATAAAAGTCAGATCTCTCTAAAATCATACTGAATCTAATAAAGAAATAAGGGATATTTGGGGATTCCTTAGAATAAATTACAAAGAGCAATTCCTCAAAGATACCATGCAATCCCTACCACAAGATTTCACTGACCTGGACGAAACCATCAACTCATGGAATACCACCATATTTGCTGCATCTCACCTTACACCTTGTATGAATTTACACCATAACAAAAACAGAACCAGATCTACACCATGGTACTCTAACATAATAAGACAATCCAAAAGAAAACTAAGGCAACTAGAACGGCACTGGAGACGCAACAAATCAGAAACTACACTGAAACAATACCAGGAGATGCAAAAAGATTGTTAAGTTGTTAAGTGCCGTCGAGTGAAGGTTGACTCATGGCAACCCTCTGGATAGCTATCCTAAATTGTGTTCAGTCTTCAGTCAAGCTGGCTCATTGTTGACAGACTGGTACCTGTAAGCTGCTGTTATTGTATCAATCCATCTCATTGCTGGCTTCCTCTTTTGCATTGACCTTCTATCTTGCCAAGCATTATGTCTTTCTCTAATGATCTCTCTCTTCGCATGATGTATCCAAAGTATGAAAGTCGAAGTCTTGTCATCTGAGCTTCTAAAGAAAGCTTAGGTTTGATCTCCTCTAGTACCGACTGGTTTGTTCTTTGGGCAATCCATGGCATACACAGTATTCGCTGCCAGCACCATAATTCAAAGGCATCAATTTTCTTCCTGTCTATCTTTTTCACTGTCCAGCTCTCACATCCATATGATGTTATTGAAAATGCCATGGCTTGAACAAGTCGAATCTTTGTATGGTGAGAGACCTCTCTGCTCTTGAGAATCTTATCTAGGTCTTTCATAGCCATTCTGCCAAGAGCAATGTGTCGTCTGATTTCTTGACTGCTTGTTGCTTCTTTATTGATAGTTGATCCAAGTAGGTTAAAGTTGTTCACAATTTCAATTTTTTCTCCATCAATGATGAACCTGTTGATTATGCCAGTTGTCATGATCTTTGTCTTCTTTACATTAAGGTGCAGGCCCATTTTGAGACTATGTTCTTTGATTGTGAGAAGCAAATGTTTCAGATCATCTTCACTTTCAGCCAGTAATGTGGTATCATCAGCATAGCGAAGGTTGTTGAGTAGTCTTCCACCAATCTTCACATCTCTGTTGTCTTCATACAATCCTGCTTCTCTGATGATTTGTTCTGCATATAAATTAAACAGGTAAGGGGAAAGTATGCAGCCTTGTCTTACACCTTTGCTTATTTTAAAACATTCTGTTTCTCCTTGTTCCGTTCGAACTGTTGCTTCTTGATCAATGTACAGATTGTGCAAGATAACGATCAGGTGTTCTGGTATACCCATGCTTCTTATTGTGGCCCAGAGTTTCTCATGGTTTACACAGTCAAAAGCCTTGCTATAGTCGATAAAGCACAAATAGATATCCTTTTGGTATTCTTTAGTCTTTTCAAGGATCCATCTCACATCTGCAATGTCATCTTTCGTTCCTCTCCCTTTCCTGAACCCTGCTTGCACTTCAGGTAGTTCTTGTTCCAGGTACGGTTGTAGTCTCTTTTGAATAATCTTCAGTAGAATCTTGCTGGCATGTGGGATCAGAGCAATTGTGCAATAATTTCCACAGTCAGTTGGATCACCTTTCTTTAGTATTGGTATAAACACAGATCTTTTCCAGTCAGTTGGCCATGATGCTGTCTTCCATATTTCTTGGCAGAGCCTTGTAAGTACGGTAACAGCTGCATCAGATTGCTGTAATACTTCTATGGGAATGCTATCAATGCCTAGTGCTTTGTTCTTTGATAAGGCTTTCAATGCTGCTTGTGATAAGGAAGCTTATCATAGCTCAGGTAGGAGCTATAGAAAAGATGATGTGACTCTGAACAAGCAACCTGTCAGTTCTGGTAGAAGTGAGAAAACAGAATTTTCACATAAAAGACTACCAGTCCCAGAATGCACCAGGTTTCCAGCAGCCATGAGAGGGGCTGAAGTGAGAGAATGTGTGTGCAATCAAGAGAGCTATGAGGTAATCCCTAAGCACTCATCTCAAAGGGCAGGGCCTGATTCAACACAGCTGCGCTGTGTTAGGGAGCAGCACACATTAGAACAGGATAAGAATAGAGCTTATTCTTCAGATAACAGCTACAGAGGGAGGAAGAGATACAGAGACAGCAACGGCTACAAGCACCAGTATCACCTGGAGAAACAGAAGCCAAGCCAAGCAGATAGAGAGAGAAGGAAACTCTCTGGAAGGAAGAGAAGAAAGGCCATTGGAAGGTCTGGGAGATTCCAAGGCAGTACTCATACTGGGAGGTATTCCAAAAGCCAGCAGAGTCCATTGGACTGGATTCAGCCAGAGGAATGGAGTGGCAGAGATAGGAATCACCAGTGGCTACCTGGAAGAGAGAAGACTGCATGTGGAAGGGACTTTCAGACCAAGGCCAGAAGGTATGTGAGAGAAGATCCAGCGTCCAGGGATCAAGATTGGAAGGCTGGACATCAGAATTGGATTACATATTGGCCAGGCTATACAGAGAGGAATAATGATAGCAGGAGAGGCTCAGGTATGAACACTGATCCAGACCCTATCTATAATAGAGAATGGCAGCAAGGGAATAAGCATTCTCATGATAGTGCCTTAATGAAAGACTCATCTGTGCCAATGTATGATATTGACCCTATGATTGTTGATGCAGGGGGAAATACAGCAGATGAAACTATTTACATGGACTGTTCTTTATCTAAATGCTATTGCTAGTTTTCTATGAGCAAACACATCAGCCATCACAAAGAAACCTAACTTTGTTCTTTATTTCCACTGCAAACAGCTCTTAAAGCAGGATTTGGGTTCACACAGTAGCAGCCAGCCAGCTAAAGGCTTTCAGCTGGTCCATTGATAGTAATTAGGGCTGCACCTGATTGTGTGTGTGAGCAAGGGAGAATCACTGCTGAGATCGGCGTGGAAAAATAAGCAGAAGTTAACCTAACCAGAAAAGTTTATTCTTTTCTTTGTGCCTTTGTATCTGGTAATTATTTGCTAAGAAAACATTAGCTAATTGCCTGACAAGCTGAAGGTTGTTTCTGGTTTACTTTGTGACTTTTTGTTATCCATTTTAAACACTGCAAGCAAGTAACCTCATTTATAGTGCTATCAAGCATACATGTGCTGGGTGAATTAAACCCCATCAATAAAAGAAGTATTTTATTGATCTTACCACTTGGTTTCACAACTCAAATTATTGTCATCAGCTGTGTTTGGGAGTGAATGAACTACAATACCCACAATACCTTGCAAGAATCATATGAATATATGCATCGTCAAGATTGTGTAAGTTCTCACCCTAGGCAGCCGTCTGACATGCTTCAATGTCTTCTTTCATCACCAATGGTTCCTGATCATAAGGTACAGGTTGAAACGGCTGTTGGTCCACTTGATCTTTATCATATAAAAACTCTGTATAGTCCTTCCACCTTTTCTTGATCTTCTCAGCATCATTCAACATAGAACCTTGAGCATCTTGTAACATTCCAATTCGAGGCTGGAACTTTTTCTTTAACACTCGTAGCTTTAGGAAATCCAATCTTGTTCCCTCCTCTAATAGTTTTTGCTTCTATTTCCTTGCATGCATCATTGTAGTACTTTTCCTTGTCCTGTCTTGCTGCACGTTGGAAATCTCTGTTGAGTTCTGCAAATATCTTTCTTGGTCCTCTGGCTTTAGCTTCTCTGCATTTCTGGGCAATTTTCAGAGTTTCTTCCATCATCCATTTTGGCCGTTTTTGCTTTTTCACCCTTTGTAGAGACTTCTCGCTTTCTTCCAAAACAACCTTCTTGATGTCATTCCATAACTCTTCTGGAGCTCTGTCATTTATATATAAAGCAGCAAATCAATTTTGCAGGCAGTCTTTAAATTCCAGTGATATATTCTCAAGGTCATATTTTGCTGCATTCATGAGTGGTTTGCTCTTTTTCAACTTTAGCTTGAGTTTGCATACTAGTATTTGATGATCACAATAATCTAATAAACAAACAATACCACACACACCTTGTACTAAAAGCCTATAATAAACCTAAAGAACTCTTCAACATCGTTCGTACCTTAATGAATCACCAAACAATGAAAGATGAAAGCAAAATGCACCCGCAAAACTTTGCTGATTACCTAACAGCCAAGAACACCACCAACGCACACCATAAGAACATCCCCCTTATGGACACACTATCAACAGATGGCTCTACAACTACAAATCAATGGAAAAACTTCAGCATTCCAACAAAACAAATAGAACAAACCATCAGTGCTCTAAACACCACCACCTGTACATCGGACCCCTGCCCGGTAACTTGGATTAAATCCACCAAAGAACTCAACAAATTCATCCAAAAGATAGTGAGTACCTCTCTCACCCAGGGCTACATGCCAAAAGCACTAAAACAATCTACAATCCACCCCATTCCTAAATCTACTTCATCCAACAGTAATGACCCTTCAACCTACCGCCCAATATCCAGCCTCCCATCCCTGGCTAAAATAACAAAAAAATGTACAGAGAGCTCCAAAATCACATTGACGAATTCACCCCACTAGATCCCCACCAGCACGGATTCTGCCCAAAACATGGCATTGAGACATCTATTCAATAACATAATCAAAGGAATAGACAAGATAAAGCAGGACTTATTAATTTTTAATTGACATATCATCCGTCTTCGACAGTTTCCCATCACATCCTATTGAAGCGCCTAACGGAGATTGGACTACAAGATACCACAATTAAATGGTTCCAATCATACCTCGAAGATAGACAGCAGAGAGTAAAATCTGGGAACCTCACCTCTGAACCCTTCAAGACTACTCAAGGAGTTCCCCAAGGCTCAGCATTATCAGCTCTTCAACATCTATATTCAGCCTATATGCAAAATATTTGACAAGCACAAGATACAATACGCCATCTATGCTGACAACATCATGACAACAACTTAAATCAAAACTGTATTCAAATATAAACCATATGATTGATCCCAACCAATCCCATCATCATATGACACACCAAGCACACCATGAGTATATCAAACTGTAAACCCACTAGGAATGCGACATTCACATTGTACGTCATTGTAAATATCTGTATTTAGTTAACAAAAAATACACGTTTCTATATGTAAATAGTTTTGAGTTTTTTTGGAATCCTTACACTAACCTTGCCATGTACATAGTGTGTCTGTTATATGTAACTGAACTGAATGTTAAAATGTAAACCGCTGCTGATCACTGGAAGGAGTGGTATAAAAGTGAGTTCAAATAAATAAAAAATAAATATTCAACTGGACTCCCCAGACTATACCACTATATCAACCTGCATTCAAGAAATAATAACATGGCTAACTAACAACTTAATCAACATAAAAAAAACCTGAAGCAATTATCATCTAGAAGTAAGGAGATCCTGGATTCTCTACAGGGAGAACTATTCAGGCAATTGGTAACAGACCCCACACGTGAAGGGGCCATACTGGACTTGGTGATTACAAATGGTGAAAGTTTTTCTGATGTTGTAGTGGGAGATCATTTTGCATCCAGTGATCACCAGATGGTGTGGTTCAGTATTAGGACTAGGGCTGTTAGAATCCATTCCAAGGTGAGGATCTTAGACTTTAGGAAGAATAACTTTGCGAAGATGGGCCAATACCTCAGGGAGTCGTTAGCGGGATGGGAAAAACAGCTGGGGGATGTAGAAAAACAGTGGGCAAAACTGAAAGGGGATATTTTAAGGGCAACCAACCTTTTTGTTAAAATGGTAAATAAAGGCAAAAGGAAAAGGAGACCGCTATGGTTTTCGAAGGAAGTAGCTGAAAAAGTGAAGAAAAAGAGGGAGGCCTTCATGAAATACAAGAGATCACAGAGAGAGGAAGACAGGCATCTGTATTTGGAAAAACTTAGAGAAGCTAGCAAAGTAGTCAAGAAGGCAAAGATTCAAAAGGAGGAGGAAATAGCCAATGCAATAAAATGGGGGGATAAGACATTTTTGAGATATATTAGTGAGAAGAGGAAGGGCAAAAGTGGTATTGTCAGACTCAAGGGGTGCAGGGGGGGAATATGTAGAAGCTGATAAGGATAAAGCGGAATTGCTTAACAAATATTTTTGTTCTGTGTTCACAGATGAAGAACCAGGAGCAGGACCTCAGAAAACACCCACAAATAGGAACAGAAGCGAGAGACATCTTGAACAATTTTCAGAAGACTGTGCTCGTGAGAAACTAGCTCAACTTAAAGTAGACAAAGCAATGGGACCGGATGGGATATACCCTAGAATACTGAGGGAACTTGGGGACGTTCTAGCAACTCCACTGACTGACCTTTTCAATGCCTCGTTGGAGTCGGGAGTGGTGCCAAAGGACTGGAGAGAGGCTCATGTGGTGCCTTTACACAAAAGCGGAAGTAAGGATGTGGTTGAAAACTACAGGCCAGTTAGTTTAACTTTGGTGGTGAGTAAATTATTGGAAACACTGCTGAAAGAGAAAATAGTGAGGTTTCTGGAGTCCAGCGGATTACAGGATCCAAGGCAGCATGGATTCACGAGAGGCAGGTCTTGTCAGACAAATCTGATTGATTTCTTTGACTGGGTGACAAGGGAGTTGGACCGAGGGAGAGCTCTAGATGTGGTGTATTTAGATTTCAGTAAAGCCTTTGACACTGTTCCTCACAGGCGACTTATAAACAAACTAAAGTTACTGCTTGGGTTAGAAACTGGTTGGGTGGGAGGCGACAAAGAGTACAAGTAAATGGAGCTCACTCTGAGGAGAAGGATGTTACCAGTGGTGTGCCCCAGGGATCTGTCCTTGGTCCGATTCTTTTTAACATCTTTGTTAGTGATAGAGCGGAAGGGCTGTCGGGTAAGTTTTGCCTCTTTGCAGATGATACCAAAATTTGCAATAGAGTAGACACCCAGGAAGGTGTAGATAACATGAGGAGGGATCTAGTTAAGCTTGAAGAATGGTCTAGAATTTGGCAGCTAGGATTTAATGTTAAAAAATGTAAGGTCATGCATTTGGGCTGCAGCAATCCAAGGGAGCAATACAGTATAGGAGGTGAAGTACTTTTGTCCACTAAAGAAGAGCGGGACCTAGGCATGCTTGTGTCTTATGATCTTAAAGTAGCTAAACAGGTAGAAAAGGTGACAGCAAAAGCTAGAAGGATGCTTGGGTGCATATGGAGAGGAATGACTAGCAGAAAAAAAGGAGGTGATAATGCCTCTGCATAAGTCTTTGGTGCGACCTCATTTGGAGTATAGTATGCAGTTCTGGAGACCGCACCTTCAAAAGGATGTGAACAGGATGGAGTCGGTGCAGAGGGTGGCTACTAAAATGATTAGTGGGCTTCATTATAAAGCATATGAGGACAGACTTAAGGATCTTAATATGTACACCTTAGAGGAAAGGCGGGACAGAGGTGATATGATTGAGATGTTTAAATACCTCCATGGCATAAATGTTCAGGGAGAGAGCCTCTTTCAATTGAAAGCAAGTTCTGCTATGAGGGGACATGGGATGAGGGTGAAGGGAGATAGATTCAGGAGTGATATGCGGAAATATTTCTCCCAGTGAAGGTGGTAGAGATGATGACAGTAACTGAATTCAAAAAAGCATGGGACCAACACAGAGGATCTCTAAAGGTAAAAAGTGGACTGTTGTAGTTGTTGATATGAAAGGACAGAATAGATAGGCCATGTGGTCTTTTTCTGTCATCATGTTTCTATGTTTCTAAACAGAAAAATGATGAAAGAGAAAGACCATATGGCCTAGTCTGTCCTTTCATATCAACCACTACAACAGTCCCTTTTACCTTTAGAGATCCTCTGTATTTGTCCCATGCTTCATTACATTCAGATACTGTCCTCATCTCTACCACCTTCACTGGGAGACTATTCCACGGATCCACTACTCTTTCCGTAAGAAATATTTCTGCATATCACTCCTGAATCTATCTATCCTTACATCCTCATCCCATGCCCCCTCATAAGGAAAGGAATGGAGAATAGAACAAAGGATATTATAGTGCATCTAAATCATTTCATGGTGCAACTGCAACTTGAATATTGTGTGCAATGCTGGTCACCGTATCTCAAAAAGGATATAGCAGAATTAGAAAAGGTACAGAGAAGAGCAACAGAAATGGTAAAGGGGTGGAAGGATACCACCTATGAGGAGAGACAAAAGGTTAGGGCTCTTCAATTTGGAAAAGAGACAGCTGAGGGGGTATATGATAAAGGTCTATAAATTAATCAATGGAGTGTAATTGGTAAATGTAGATCGGTTGCTTACTCCATCAAAAAGTTGACAGACTAGAGGACATACAATGAAGCTACAATGTAACTCATTTAAGACTAATAAGAGAAAATATATTTTTTACTGCATGGGTAATCAAACTCTGGAATTCGTTACTGGAGGATGTAATGAAACTGTGTAGTTGGGTTTAAAAAATATTTGCACAAGTTCCTGGAGAAAAGGTTCATAAACCATTATTAAAGAGGACCCAGGAAATCCACTGCTTACGCTGGGACAAGCATTGTGGAATCTGTGTGCCTCGTTGGGAACCTGCCAGGTACCTGTGACCTATATTGGCCACTGTTGGAAACAGGATACTGGGCTTGATGGATTTTGGTCTGATCCAGTACAGCATTTCTTATGTTCTTATGCTTTCCTAATTTCAGAGAAGAGAGGGGCTGATGAAGGATAGTGCTTGCGGGGGGGGGGGGGGGGGAGACAGCTGCTAGGGGTGGGTAAGTGATGTAGAGAGGCTGTGACTATTGGGGGGCAGGTGAACAGATGATAGTGAAGGATTGAGGCTGTGATTGCTGAGGGCAGGTTGGCAACAGAGAGAGATTGAGGTTGCAGAGGGGTTGAGGTGTGTGATCTATATGCCTGAAAGCAGGTAAATACAATTCCAATTGTTCCACGTCTGGCTCCTAAATCCTGTCATACATAATGCTTTAAAGGCACTAGATGCAGATGGTTCATCACACAGCGGCTCGTCTTTTGATGCATGCTTCACGCTTTGATCACATCACCCCTCTTCTGATTCACTTGCACTGGCTTCCACTTCCCTATCGCATACAGATCAAGGTGCTTATTCATGTACATAGATCTATTCACACCGGTGTCCCCCTTTACCTCGCAGATCAAATTCGTCTTCACTCCTCCCATCGTTCTCTTCGGTCGGTCCATCTGAATCGCATGTCCCTTCCTTCTCCGTCACAGGCCCATCTTGAATCCACCCGCTCTTCTGCTTTTTTCTTCTTAGGTCCTAGACTCTGGAACTCGCTCCCCCTGGCCCTCCGTCTCGAACCTTCCTACAAAAACTTTAAGACCTTGTTGAAGTCCCACCTGTTCTGCACAGCTTTCAACCTTCCCCCTACCCCTGTCCTCTCTGTTCCTCCTACCCCTGTCCTCTGTTCCCCCTACCCCTGTCCTCTGTTCCCCCTACCCCTGTCTTCTGTTCCCCCGCACCGTTGATCTCTTAATCCCACTTGTGCTTGTTGTCTTATTTCTCTTTTATTCTATCCTATCTTGTACCATTCTTTCCTGTTATTTATGGCATTCTTTTCCTTTTCTGCAGCCTTTTAATATTAATTTTAATTTTTTTTATTGTAAACCGCTCTGGTACCTTGTGTGTGAGCGGTATATAAAATGTTTTAATAAAGATAAAGATTTATTTATTTATTTATTACAGTTTCTTATATACCACACTATTTAGAATCAGCGCGGTTTACATCATAACAAAACGACCATAACGACAAACTGTCAGGTTTTACATTGAACAGGAGTACAAACTTGGATAACTGGGTTAACTATATACATAAACTATCTACACTGCAGTGTGAGGGCATTTCTAGATTGGGTCATTTCTTGGAGGGGATATCTAGTTCAGTTGCTGTCTGGGAAATATTGGCAGAAAAGGTATGTTTTGAGAGCCTTCCTGAACTGATATAGATTGGTAATGGCTCTAATGTCAGGGGGTAGGGTGTTCCAGCATTTTGGTACATAAAAACTGAATGCCCTGTTTGTGGTGTTCGTGTTGGACTTTGTTGAAGCCTTTGGTATTGCTAGCAAGTTTACAGCTGATGTTCTTCTTGCTCTGTTGGGGGGGACCATGTGGATTAGATTCGTGAGTGAGAGGGATGAGGTGCCTTTGATTGCCTTAAATGCTAATACAAGGGATTTGAAGGTGATTCTCCCGTGAATTGGTAGCCAGTGTAGCTGTTTGAGAATAGGAGTCACGTGGTCGTTTCTGGATGCACCGTAGAGGACCCTAGATGATAGTGATGATAGTGATAGTGATAGTGATAGTGATGATAGTGCAGCAAAAGTGGGAAGAGTTGTAGAATGATATAGACTGTACATAAAAACCCATTAATACTGCAAAAGGATCCCCTGAAAACAGAAAGCTCCTTCTCTTGAGGTCTCTTATTAAAAGTATTAACTTAGTGGCTTATTTAAAGGGGACGTGGACCAGGATCATTGGTTATGTACAATACAAAAGAGATGATTGGAATTAAACATAAGGGGTCCGATATTCATTTGCAACAGCTATGTGCCTCTAAGGCGCTTAGCCGTCACCGCCGCCAAACTTTAATCCTGGATATTCAATCCAGGGCCATATCTGGCCAGTGGCATCGAAGGTCCTGGCTCAGTGCAGATGCTAATATTCAGCCACTGCACAGTTAACTCCGGTGGCAAAGTTTAGGACAGCTTTTGCCACTGAGGGATAACTAGCAGTGGCTTAATATCGCCACTGCACAGTTACCCCTGGGTACCACCCATGAAACGCCCCTGACATGCGCTTATGCTTAGCGGTTAGCGCTAGGGTGTAGAGTGACATTACTCTGGCATAGTCAACGGCACTAACTGTTGGTGCAGCTGAATATTCCCCTTAGGGAATCTGTTACCGGAGGATGTAGTAAAGGCTGTTAGTGTAGCTGGGTTTAAAAAAGGTTTGGACAAGTTCCTGGAGGAAAGGTCCATAAACCATTATTAAGAAGGGACGCAGGTTATCAATGCTTGACCCAGTACAAGCATTGTGGAACCTGTGTCTTTTGGGGAAACTGCTAGGTACGTATGACCTAAATTGGCCACTGTTGGAAACAGGATACTGGGCTTGATGGACCTTGGTCTGACCCAGTATGGCATATCTTATGTTCTTATGGGACATTTATATGGTTTGCAGCTCTATCAACTGTGTAAATGCCTTTGAATATCGGGCCCCAGGTTACAATATTTTTTGAGGACAAATCTGGGACACTTATCCGAAGTGTAAGTTGCTGGGAAGAGGGGGTAGAAAAGACACCTTAGTTCCAGGTTTGAGCAACAAGGTGTGGAGGAGGAAACAAATTATTACCTTGATCCCCTACCCAACATCCATCTTATGACAGCAACAATATCGCTTCCAAGCAAATTGACAGAGGAATGGAAACAGTGATGCATTTCTCCCGTACTAAGCAAAATATAAAGATAATAATGGATCTAAGTTCTAAAAACTGACATATTCAAATCACTAAATTGAAAAAAACGTTTCCTACTCTACTGTATCTGTCCCCATTGCTGGAATCCGGGACAGGAGGCTGCCAAACAGATGGGAATTGGCGACTTAGCTCTAAAATCAGGGATATTTCCTGAAAATTAGGGATATCTAGAAATCATCCTTAAACATGAAAGAGGATTCAGATGTGAATGTCATATTTAACATGATGGGGACTAATGTTCCAGCTATAGGCAGTGGAAGGTGGGGGAGACAGCCACAGGGTTCAAGGCCTCATTGACATTTTGTCTAACACAGCATTAACAATAGAGAGCTTGGGGACAGGGCTAGAGATTGGTCTGTTTTGCCCCTCCAACCAAAAAGGTATTCCGCTGCCCCTGGATCCAGCAGCAAAGAGTGCTGGAGTAGATGCTTAAGTGCTTGGTGAAGACTATACAGGTCAATATTTAAAGACATCGGTCAGTGTTTTTTAAACACCAGCTGCTGCAGCTAAATCTGGATATTCAGTGTTGGTTTTGAGATAGTCATCAGTGCTGTATATCGGGAGACTGCAGTCAGCACTGGCAGCGACATACAGATAGTTATGTGAATAGCTCTTTAAAACAACCGTTTGCTGTCCTAAGCTATCCACATAGCTATCTGTATTGAGATGCTGAATACCTCCACTACTCTAACATTCAACTCCACCTCACACTGCCCCAGCACTATTCCAATATTGCCAAAGAGGTCAAACAGAATATGCAATGGCACTAGCCATACAGCAATGTCAGGAAATACTTTTTCACTGAAAGGGTGGTGGATGCCTAGAGATGGTGGGGACAAAAACCAGGACAGAATTCAGAAAAGCATGGGACAGACACAGAGGATCTCTTTTGAGCAAGAGCATAGAATCAAAACAAACTCAAAATCTTTTAGATTTCAACAAATTGAGGAGGTGACCTGCACCGAGCGGCAGGTACAACCATTATAGCCATCTTATTGAGCAGATCAGATGGTCTATACTGGTCTTTATTTGCAGTCATCTACTATGTTATGTTATAAATCCAGGGTAGCTTCTCCAAATGGGCTAGTTTTGTGCATAACAGTCATGAGCCTCATTTCTAAGCCAAGGGTTGTGGAGCATGATCCGTCTCTCTCAGATTTACTGCTAATCCTCAGTGTAGCACTTGCATCATGCCAAAGAGCTTCCTTCTGGAGTTTGTAAGATGTAACATGTAGGGTAGTTTGTCAAGATGTTCTTTATCAAGCCTGTGACTCCCAATACAATGGGAAATATTTCTGTATCTTTCTGTCACATTTACTTGGTCTCTGACTTCATTTCCTAGTATTTCAGGATCTTCTGCCTCTCCATGTGATTCACAGAATAATCACCTGGAACCGACACCTCTATTATCAATGCCGGTGTAGTATTTTTCTCCTTTAACACTATGTCAGGTTTCCTCACATCCAATTTCTTATGCGGCGAAATGGGAATTTCCTAGGCGATCATAACCTCTTCTTTATAAACTCACATGTAGTTAATATGCATTATTCTGCGTGGATTTCATGCCTAGTCTATGAAGTCAAGCACATGCACACTGAACTTAGGGGCATATGTGGTGTGGTGTGCAAAGTTGCTCAACTGTGTATTTCAGCCTCCCAAGAACTAGGGGGAACTCCAGCAAAGGGCTGGGAGCTCCAGAGGCAGTTAAGTGAGAAAACCCTTAAGGGTCTATGCTGTGGGAGCTATTTTAAGGGGATTGCACTGAGACCACCTAGCAAGGAGGGTGTATCCTGACAGGTGCTTTCAAAATGCTGAGGGTCAGAGAATTCGGAAGGTCCTATAGAAGGAAGCTTCTACTTCAAGTCTCCGTAACCCTATCCAGTGTTGCAGGAAGCCCTAATGTTTCGTCTAGGGGACAAATAGTGATAGTCCAGGAAAATCTTGGTGAGAGAATCCCCACAAGGAATTTGGGAACTTGGAAGAGACTGGACGTAAGCCAGTGTTGGGGTTTACTTTGTTCATCTCGCAGCAGGAAGCTGACTCTGCAGGAATACCAGTGGAAAGCTGTGAGTTTGGAAAAGCATTTTACAAGGGGTGTCTGGAGGGGGAGGAGGAGGGCCACCCTTGTGAATGTTTAAATGTTGCAGGAAGGTTTTACCCTGTAAGAGGAGAGAGAGCTGGGGGCAACCAGTGTTTGCAGTATATTTATTTTGCCTGAAAGTATCTGTATTGAGTAGGGGAGGGACAATTTCCTCTGTCCAAGCAGACAATATTGTAGAGCCTTAGCTAGGACTCAGCTGGACAGAATCTCACAGGTGCCCAGGAGCAACCAACCCAGGCTGAAGAGCACAGCTTCACAGCCAGCCATAATAAGAGGGACTTTAAACAGGCCAGTGGACAAGGTTAGGGTAGGTTCAAGCCCTATGGCTAAGTACTTTTTAAAGACCGTGGAAGCCAAACACTCTGACTCTTTTGCAAAGGTAAAGTGTGACATACTGAATGTTTAGACAAGTGAACTACAGTTCCTTGTTTGTTTTATTTTGGAGGGGGCGGGGGGAGAGACTAAATGCATAAAAGAACTGAGCTTGAACTCCCCACAAGCTGGTTAGAGCCTTGACAAGGGATCACATGTGCTTTAGGGACAGTCTATGCATTTATTATAATATGCATATAATTGTTGATGCCTGGAAACAAGACAAACTTTACTTTTGCATTTTTGTGAAATCCTGATAAAGTGATTCATATACAGTACTTGTAATCTGGAACCTTACCATGGACCAGCTCTACCAGCAGGGAAACTAGGTGGTTGTCTAGGGCGGCTACCTCTGAGGGGAGGGGGAGGAAAGAGCAGATGATAAACAATAGATCCTGACAGCTAGGGAAGGTGTAAGACTTAAGGTCTGTTTAGCGTGCCAACACCTTATACCAACTCCGGGGCCGGTTCTGGCAACAGAGAAACTACATGTGGCTGGCAAAAATGGCCTAATAGCTTGGAGGGCTACTCAATCAGCTTGAATCTGACCCACATTGCCCCCTCGCTGTGAGAGAACATGCCTTATGGATGGCATAAACACCTGTGCCTAGATTATATTAGTTTATAATTTACGGGCCCGATTTTCATTTGGGCGATACCATGTGCTGCGTTGGCGCATAGCCCGTCCGCCATCTGTCTAACCTCAATTTTCAATGCTGGGGTCATATGCGGCTCCAGCATTGAAAATCCGGTTCTCACTGCACAATCTGAAAGCTGCAGGAGCTAGCCGGGTAGCAGCAATTTTTGAAGCTACCTGCTTAGCCCCTGTTCCTGAAGGATAGGCGAGGAAAAACCTTGCCTATCTAAGGCGCAGAGGGCAAAGCGGGTAGCATAAAAAAATCGCTGCTACCCATTTAGCCCTTTCCTCCGCCTCCACTTCGCCCTGGAATGCCCCCAACACTCCCCAGTGCTAACCACATAGTATCTGGGCGCATGTAGGTGCCTTTCAAAAATCCAAATAAGGCTTTAACATGGGTAACTAGGGCAATTACCCATGTAAATGCTATTGAAAATGCCACCCTATATGCATGCCCACGATGAACGTCCGCACCATTGGCCCTGTGTGAATAGTTAGAGAATAGAGACCACACACCAAAGCCCATTTACGCAGGTCAGTCACTAACATACTGTGATCTACGGACACTGATGGTGCATAACTTTACGAAGCTCCTTATAAACTGACCTTCATAGTGCCTTTGAAGGCTGATCTGACACTACCTGTTCAGGTTTGGGATGGGGGGAGGCGATGACACATACTGAGAGCTGAGGCCATAACAGCTATTGCCTTTCAGGAAAATGTCAAAACATGGCTTTTTTCTGAATTTAATGATGGTTAATATGCATAATCTTGTTGGGTACAGCTTAATTTGTCTATTTTAGTAGTATTCTGATGAAATGTAACTATAATCTTTTAATATAGCCTATGCTTCACTCCCATTTCTGCTGTTTTACTTGACTACTTTTATGGAAATGCTTAATGAACTGTATAAAGATATATATAGATGTTTTTGGAACAGATGGTTATACTGTGGAAAGGGAAAGGATTTTAGGGAATAAAACCACTTCTCTTGACGTCAAGCATTTAACCAGAAGTGATTCAGGTTGTCACCCCTAAGGAATAAATGCAAACAGAATCAAAACAAGCCTATCATTAATGTAGATAACAGGATATGTAGAGTGCTGAGAAGAGGAGGCAAATACCTAGTTGTAGGATTTATTTTTGTCCTATTTACCTTTCTTTGTCATTTTTGTTATTGTCTATGCTTCTTTTTAAATTGATTATCTTTGTTTTTTCCTTTGATTTTGCACTGAAAGATATAGTATTTTTTTTTGTTTATCCGTTTGTTGGGATGTTTTTCTTCTGTATCTACAGTGTTCGGTCTTTGTGTAATTTGTGGTAAATTGGCTTCTTCATTTTCTTGTGATTATTGTAAAAGTTATACAAATGTAACAAAAACCCCTCACAGATTTGAGACCTGCTTGCCCAGCCGCTTCCTGCTGACCTATAAATGCATTCACTCTATGGCCCTCAATACCTCTTATCTCTCCCTATGTCCCCTCTCGAAATTTGCGCTCCGCTAATAAATTACTTCTATCAATGCCTTTCACCCACACTGCAAACTCCCGACTGCGCTCCTTTCACCTTGCTGCACCTTACGCCTGGAACAGCCTACGTGCATCTGTGCGCCAGGCATCCTCCCTGGCCCTCTTCAAATCCAGGTTGAAGACCCACCTCTTCACCGTTGCATTCAGATCCTGACTCCTTCCTCATACTTCCCTAACCCGTCAACGTTTATGACCAAACTACAGACCAAACTGTACCACACCGTACCTTGCGCAGAACTGACTAATGCTCTGTACTGTTCTTACTAATGTACTGTTCCGACTAGATTGTAAGCTCCGATGAGCATGACTGACGAGCAGGGACTGTCTCTTGTATGCTGGCTACCTCTTGTAGGTTAGCTGTGCAGCGCTGCATGTGTGGTGCTTTAGAAGTGCTGAATAGTAGTAGCAGGATTGCATTTACTCTGACCCACAATATGGTAAAACCGTATTAAAAATCTAAGATTCCTTTAAACAAAATGGCTATCAAGTATCAACCCCAAATCACCTTCAAGAAAATAAATCTTCACTCAAAATACCCAGGGAAACCCTACCACACTACAAGGAAAGGAGATCCATGGGGCGCGCATCTAATGCAGACCTAGAGAAGCTAAGGAAATTATAAAACATCTCTGACCTGACTTTCTGGAGGATGAATTCACTATTTTCTACCCTTCCCTGATCTAACCTTCTGGAACTGAGGAGCATGAAACAAAAACCTTTAAAGAACCAATTCTAAGCATAATGGCACAAAACCCTTCAAGACAAGATGCAAAGCTGCCAGTACCCTATGGCTACCCACAAGGAAAAGTTAAAAAAAAAGGCTCACATTCATTCTTTTCCATAACCCAAAGCAAACTGAACAGAAACAAGTGAAAATAAAGGTCACACATCTGCCTTCATAGATATATTATAAACAGCTCAAGCAGGGTTACAATATAACCTCGTAAAGAGCTGGAAGTGAGCTGACTGGCTGTTTTTCAGCGTTACTTCCGTACTTCCGGGCATGAAGTTCTGTCCTAGCAGATAGCGAAACGCCAGGTGTTCGAGTAGGGATGACTCCATTTCTCAACCTGCCAAGCTAAGTAAGCTTTTGCCCTTCATTGAAGTGCTGGAATGTATTTTCTTTAAACATTTTTTTTTTTTTTTATGACCGATGATGATTATGTATTATTGAGCCTTTTTGTGGCTGCAGAACAGAGTGGAAGCCATTTGTCTAAGCTGGCCTTCATATACCACTGAGGTCTTTTTCCTCCCATCCTGTTCCCTTGTGATTACTCCTCATTAGTGCAAGTTTTATATATGAGCTGTTTTTTCTTATATCATCAGAAGCTCAAGGTGGTGAACATTTCTGAAAGGACATCACAGAAAAGATAATTGAAGGAAACTTCAGGAGCACGCAAGAGTGGAAAACATTTCATATTATAATCAAACACTTTGATCAATCACAATTAGAAAGGAATGTAGAATGATCAAACAAAATGACTCAATAGAGATGCTGGTTTTTGCAACCATTAGGGCCTCTCGCTCTAAAGTGTACCTGTCTCATCGTCTGCCTTCCCCCCCCCCCCCTTTCACTGATCTGTACTGACATATACAGACATCCTAAGACCTAGATGAGTTTGTACTATTGAAACCCAGTGTAACTGCACTTCTCCTTCATTGACCTGATGGAAAGGATAACTCTCGAAAGCTTTTCAAAGATACTTTGTTAGTCAAATAAAAGGTCTCACCTATATCTTGTTTGTTGACTTTCATTACCTCAATTGCATTTGAAGAGAGATATTTATAGCAGGTTTTAGTAATGAGTGTTAAATATGTATGTACAATTTTTTTCTGTTGCATTTATATAAGGATCAGGAGTCTTTCGGGAATACTGTATTAAAAACACAAATGCTGACTTTTATTGATATTTTTCATATCCTATATGTGAAGTTATAGTAGTTTGCTTACAAGGCAAGCATCTACCTCTTCTCTGCACTGATGGGTGAACATGGTCAGATTCCCATCCTACCCAATTCTAACAATTTCTACAACTGTCTCAAACATCCTGATCTTAATTTCTTCTCAAATATGTACAAAATGTACCAGAAATAACTGTGTTTAACATAGGCAAAGACAAATAACTAAAAAATGTTTAGCTACAAGCAGGGAAGCCCAGGAATTATGCTAAGAAATATGTATCAGCAAACAAAGAATACTCTCTCTCTCTCTCCTTCCCTCTATCTCAATGTCACCTTGGAGTGAAGAACAATCCAAGCAAAATTATTATGTGACAAGTTGAAATTGAGTTTGTTAGTAATAAAACAGCAGGAATTTGGGAGCCAGGAACTTAATCAGAGGGTTCCTAAAATGTAATCAGATATGTTGTTTGCAGTGCCATTAGATATATTACAAAATTTTAATTAAGCAGTTTATAACAATCTGGTCATTTTCATGTTTTAAGATGCACCTTGAGTACACTAAGAAATTAAAGTGGTCTGTCAGGGCCACTACACGTTTCTTAGAAAATGACAGTCATAAGACATGTAATGAAGCAATATCAAAAACAAACATAACAGGCACTTGGATGCTATTTTCTGAAAATATCAAAATTCACTCGGCGTTCTGCAGGTCTCAGAGTGCATTAGATCATCATCTGTCAGTTCCTCTTATTAAATCTAAATCAGGGGAAGTAATAACAAAGTAACTTTGTTGTCCTGATTTTATACAGACATTAAAACAAACTTTTTTTTTTTTAAAAACCTACCATCCTAAGTTGATTGATTTTTTTTTTAAATTAACATTTCCCTCACGCCTTTTCCAGTAGAGGTTCAAGACTAGTTGCATTCAGGTACAGTAGTTATTTCAGTATTTAATTCTGTTATTGCAGTAGTTATCATTTATGCAAGCCTGGGCTAAGACTTTAGGCGGAGCGAGGACCAAGCAAGCCCCATAATTACTGCGAGTCATGGACCGTCTTTGTCTGTCTGGTGCATCTTATTTGCAAGCAATGCTGATGCTTGCGGTCCCTTAACTTGACCTTAAGTGCAAAGGTGGGTTATAAGTAGTTTCATGTAACGAGCAGTATATCGAGAATGCTAAAAGAAAGATAAACACAATCCAGGTGTGCAGATGTCGCAGGCCAGGATATGAACAGCAAGCTGTACTGTGCAAAGAAAGACGAAAACGGTCACTCTGCTCTATGCAATCAGTTTTGAATTCTTATTGATGTAAAGACACAATTTAGATAGTACATGTTGATCAGAAATGAGACATCGAGGTCGGGATGTACATAGATTTGGCCATATTTTAGAAAAGGTTCTGCCAAACATGGAGTTTTTTCTAAAATACATATAAGGAAGTGCAGGACTGCACATGGATATTGCATCACAGAGTGGGAGGAGCCATTTTACATGTGGGAAACATCCAAGGAGGAAACTCAACAGCTTACATAGTAACATAGTAAATGACGGCAGATAAAGACCAGTATGGTCCATCCAGTCTGCCCAGTATTCAGTTTATTTTGATTTTATCCTGCTGCTGTAAAGGGATCCACTGTGTCTGTCCCATGCCATTTTGAATTCTGTCACCGTGTTTGCCCCCACCACTTCCATCGGGAGGGCATTCCAAGCATCCACCACCCTTTCAGTGAAAAAGTATTTCCTGACATTTCCTTTCAATTTACTCCCTTGCAGGTTCATGTTATGCCCTCTAGTTTTACAGCTTCCCCGTCTTTGGAAGAGGTTTGTTTGTTCATTATTTCTCTTTAAGTATTAAAAGGTCTGAATCATATCTCCCCTGTCCCTCCTCTCCTCCAAAGTGTACATATTTAGGTCTTCAAGTCTCTTCTCATAAGTCTTCTGACACAGGCTCCAAATCATTTTGGTCACCTTCCTCTGAACAGTTACATGTCTAAGTTTTACAATTTACACATGTAAGTACCATACCTGTACAGTGTGTGAGCCGTTTTGCAATGCTACACGTATAAGTAGCATACCTGTACAGTGTGTGAGCCGTTATGCAATGCTATACATATAAGTACCATAGCTGTACAGTGTGTGAGCCGTTTTGCAACGCTATACATATAAGTACCATAGCTGTACAGTGTGTGAGCCGTTATGCAATGCTACACACATAAGTACCATACCTGTACAGTGTGTGAGCCGTTATGCAATGCTACATGCATAAGTACCATACCTGTACAGTGTGTGAGCCGTTATGCAATGCTACACGCATAAGTACCATACCTGTACAGTGTGAGCCGTCATGCAATGCTACACGCATAAGTACCATACCTGTACAGTGTGTGAGCTGTTTTGCAATGCTACACACATAAGTACCATACCTGTACAGTGTGTGAGCCCTTTTGCAATGCTACACACATAAGTACCATACCTGTACAGTGTGAGCCGTTATGCAATGCTACACATATAAGTACCATAGCTGTACAGTGTGTGAGCCGTTTTGCAATGCTACACATATAAGTACCATAGCTGTACAGTGTGTGAGCCGTTTTGCAATGCTACACATATAAATGCTGCTAATGAAATGTAAATGCTACTATTTTAATTTAATTTCAGATTGGAGAGGGGAAAACAATGAGGGCACCCCATTCCTACTGAGGAGTCATGTTGCAACATGCCTATGAGGAACCTTGTGTTAATCACAAAAGTAATGGCACTATCTATGACATGTTGAAACAAGTGGGCCTATCGGCCACACATGTAACACAATGTTCAGCTATACACTAAGGGCTGTTTAACTTGCTGAAGATGTCAACCCTCATCTCCTTCTGATAGAGCCCCTTTGAGAAATAAAGGTATCACCATGCCTTATTCTGACATCTAAATAGACGGAATTATCCCTGTGGTCAAGTACACCTAAGGTAACAAATTCATGCTGTCATCTGTCTATTTACCAAATGGGTGCAGTGTATTCAGTACCTAACTGGACTATGGAGACCACAGCCACCCTGCTACTGAACCATGTCCACTAGATAGGGACTACCCATGTGAGTGGAATCTGATCAAGGTTCTCAGATCACAAGAAAAGTGGTCAAACATACATGTATGTGGAAGTTTCTGGGAGTGAAGGTTAAAGTCCACATTGCCTATTATGCACAGTCCTCTGGACAGGTAAAAAGACTGAAGAAAACCACTGTCAGAATTCTGAAGAAATATGTATCCTCCTTGGGAAACATGTACAGGCTTATCACTTAAAGAGAGAAGGTTCTACCCCTTCATCTCATTTGCAGGTCTAATGATATGAACCTCACCTGTGTCTATTGATGAGTATGTCACCCACCTGAGATATCATCTGCAAAGTGCCTTTGCTTTTACTAAAAAATCTTGAAACTACTGCCAGAGGTACAGTAGGAAAACATACTATGATTTGATGACTACATCCAAAAAAAAATACCAAACTGGCAATATTCTATTAAAATGTTTGTAAGAACAAAATCAAAGAAAGTAAATTTCAGCTCAGTTGGAACAGTTATTTCTTGTTCTGACTAAAACTTCACCCATTGTTTATCAAATCCAAATTAAGAAAGGTGCTGACGGTGAGGATGCCCCTAAATGGATCAATATTAACTAGCTTCAACTGTGCCATCCCCGTAAGCTTATCCCTGATGACTTTAATGATGAAATAAATGAATAGTTTGTTTTCTCTTACAAAAGGAGAACCAAACCTTGAAGGTCCTGTTCCTGATTTTGCTGCAAATAGGTTCTGAAGTTGCCAAATTGGTTGAGCCAGGCTCGCCTTCTGATGTCGCCTTGCAAGATGTGTCTGGATTCTTGCTTACCCAGTCCCACATTGTCACACAAAGTGTTTGTGTCACTGAATCCACAGCATGTTTTACAGAAACACATTAACATTTCTGACACATGCTCACCCCATGTTCCCTGTAAAATAGTTATCTCCAAGTTATAATGCCCTGTTCAATGTAATTTCAGTTTGTTCAATGTAAACCGCACTAATGCAGAATTGCGCGGTATATAAGAGAATGTAAATAAATAAACAGTGATTAAGAGCACAGAGTATGTGCAATGTGCGGCGGCAGCCAAAAAGGCAAATAGAATGCTAGGAATCCTAAGGAAAGGAATGGAGAATAAAACAAAGGATGACATCATAATGCCTCTGTATCGTTCCATGGGGTGACCGCACCTTGCATATTGAGTGCAATTCTAACATCAAGAAGCTCACCTAAGGCTAGAACCTGCCTCTTTCAGAACCCGGTGGTTCCTGCATTCTGACTCGAACCTTGGACCTGTCCAGCCTTCAGGCAGTGCTGTAATCATTATCTTTGTTTTTCTTTTGACTGGCAGGGTTTAGATAGCCAGAGTGCCTCATTCTGTGCGTTTCTAAGTGCAAAGCAGACCACCTGACTTTTTGAAAATAGTCTAATTTGGGTTTATATAAGATTTCCTGTTAGTTGCTGCTAAAAAACCTCATTACCTCATTCCTTTTGTATTTCTTAGAAATAGTTTGTATGATTGCTATTTTTCTGTCATAATAAATCATAATGGGGGTTAATCAAAGGCATTTCCATGATTTGCAGACCGCTGACTATAAACAGCTGCTGTAACTACAAACTCTGATAGAAACATAGAAACATAGAAATATGATGACAGAAAAAGACCACATGGCCTGTCTAGTCTGTCCTTCCATATCAACAACTACAACAGTCCCCTTTTTACCTTTAGAGATCCTCTGTGTTGGTCCCATGCTTTTTTGAATTCAGATACTGTCCTCATCTCTACCACCTCCACTGGGAGACTATTCCATGGATCCACTACTCTCTCCGTAAAGAAATATTTCTGCATATCACTCCTAAATCTATCTCCCTTCACCCTCATCCCATGTCCCCTCGTAGCAGAACTTGCTTTCAATTGAAAGAGGCTCTCTCCCTGAACATTTATGCCACGGAGATATTTAAACATCTCAATCATATCACCTCTATCCCGCCTTTCCTCTAAGGTGTACATATTAAGATCCTTCAGTCTGTCCTCATATGCTTCATAATGAAGACCACTAATCATTTTAGTAGCAACCCTCTGCACCGACTCCATCCTGTTCCTATCCTTTTGAAGGTGCGGTCTCCAGAATTGCACACTATACTCCAAATGAGGTTGCACCAAAGACTTATACAGAGGCATTATCACCTCCTTTTTTCTGCTAGCCATTCCTCTCCGTATGCACCGAAGCATCCTTCTAGCTTTTGCCGTCGCCTTTTCTACCTGTTTAGCTACTTTAAGATCATCAGACACAACCTCGCCTAGGTCCCGCTCTTCTTTAGTGGGCAAAAGTACTTCAGCCCCTATACTGTATTGCTCCCTTGGATTGCTGCAGCCCAAATGCATGACCTTACATTTTTTAACATTAAATCCCAGCTGTCAAATTCTAGACCATTCTTCAAGCTTAGCTAGATCCCTCATGTTATCTACCCCTTCCTGGGTGTCTACTCTATTGCAGATTTTGGTATCATCTGCAAAGAGGCAAACCTTACCTGACAGCCCTTCCACTATATCACTAACAAAGATGTTAAAAAGAATCGTACCAAGGACAGATCCCTGGGGCACACCACTGGTAACATCCTTCTCTCCTCAGAGTGAGCTCCATTTACTTGTACTCTTTGTCTCCTCCCACCCAACCAATTTCTAACTCAAGCAGTAACTTTAGGGTCCATCCCTAGGGTGCTCAGTTTGTTTATAAGTTGCCTGTGAGGAACAATGTCAAAGGTTTTACTGAAATCTAAATACACCACATCTAGAGCTCTCCCTCGGTCCAACTCCCTGGTCACCCAGTCAAATAAATCAAAGTCAAATAAATCAATCAGATTGTCTCACAAGACCTGCCTCTGGTGAATCCATATCTGCTGGACTCCAGAAACCTCACTATTTTCTCTTTCAGCAGTGTTTCGAATAATTTACTCACCACCGAAGTTAAACTAACTGGCCTGTAGTTTTCAACCACATCCTTACTTCTGCTTTTGTGTAAAGGCACCACATGAGCCTCTCTCCAGTCCTTTGGCACCACTCCCGACTCCGAGGCATTGAAAAGGTCAGTCAGTGGAGTTGCTAGAACGTCCCCAAGTTCCCTCAGTATTCTAGGGTGTATCCCATCCAGTCCCATCACTTTGTCTACTTTAAGTTGAGCTAGTTTCTCACGAACACAGTCTTCTGAAAATTGTTCAAGATGTCCCTCGCTTCTGTTCTTATTTGTGGGTGTTTTCTGAGGTCCTGCTCCTGGTTCTTCATCTGTGAACACAGAACAAAAATATTTGTTAAGCAATTCCGCTTTATCCTTATCAGCTTCTACATATTCCTCCCCTGCACCCTTGAGTCTGACAATACCACTTTTGCCCTTCCTCTTCTCAGTGATATATCTGAAAAATGTCTTATCCCCCCATTTTATTGTATTGGCTATTTCCTCCTCCTTTTGAATCTTTGCCTTCTTGATTACTTTGCTAGCTTCTCGAAGTGATGATAACCATTTAGAACTGAGGTGCATTGGGCATGTTCTGAGGAGGCCCCTGTAACTAACTGGGCAGCAGCGATATTAAACCACTGCCTGGTTAGCGACACGTGGTGAAAGTCAGGTGCAGTAAACAATGGCCTAACCTTCACCACAGAATCTAACCAGGTAGCAGGGCCGTACCGATCGTGAAATGCGCCCCCACCCCCGTACCTCCATCTAGCCTCTTTAATGACGGCGGGAGAGAAGAGGCGCTCACCCGCTGTGGAAGTCGCCGGTGCAAGAAGGCTTAAGGGGTGCATTTCAGCTGTCTGCTATTGCCTGCTGCCACTGAGACGAGAAAAAGTGGCAACAGCAAGCAACGGCAGACAGCCGAAATGTGCCCCTTAAGCTTTTGCACCCTGTGCGGCTGCACCGCTCTCACACGGCTAGGTACAGTAATGCCAGGCAGTGGCTGAATATTGCCGCTATCTGGTTAATTTCAGAGCTACCCGGGCTAGGGCTATACCTAGGGCTGTGTGAGTGGAGTGGCTGCACAGGGTGCAAGTACAGAAGGGGCTTCCAAGAAAGCTCAAAAAGAGTGAGTTAGTGGATGTGATTGGGTAGAGTGGGAGCACGAGATTTGTTAGTCACACAGGACACGCTTCTAGCTTGGTATGGTCCTGATCTTCAATGCTGGAGCCCGGATAAGGCCCCAGCGCTGAATATGTGGGTTTAAAGTTCAGTGCTGGCAGCTAGCTGTATTAGTAGTGCTAGCTGCTGGTGCTCTATATTTACACAACTTGTCTTCTTTTACCAATCATTGCTAGTAAGTCAAAGAAATGAAAGGTGTTGTGCAAACTTGGCCCTAGGCATTATCAGTGAAGATTTTTTTTTTAAAGTACTGTCAAGTCAATGCTGACTCCTGGTGACCTAGCAACTCCTAGGTTTACTTGGCAAGATATGACCAGAAGTAGATGGCCAGACCTTTTCTTCCAAGACAATGGAGGATAAAGTGACTTGTCAGTGAAGAATATCTTATCTTATTTGTCTGCTTTATTGTCCTACACCCTTAGAATAAGGGGAAGTCCAGCAGGGATTAGGACATGACTGAATGTTTGGCGTTAATCACGTTGCATATCAGGCCCTATGTGTATAGTGCCAAAGTGGGCAGAATTTTATTCAGTAGTACTATCCTTACTGCACTACTGAATTTCACGCCCAATAACACTTACCCAGTCAACAGACGATACTAACCATTCAAGTGCTACCAAAGATTAACCCAATAGCTTATAGGAGATGAGGAGGTGGGGGGGGGGGATCTGTAGACTACCGAGAAGCAGGTTCAGACAGCATTTCCATCCTCTGTAAAATGACCTGCACAGTGAGGCATCCTTTACAAAGTTTACTTTCTGACATGAGAAACAATGGAGCTCATGGACTGTAAATACCCTCTATGCATGGAAGTCCCCATCTTAAAAGATTAACACGTGAATGGAAACTTGCGTGCTTAGGTGGTCTCTATACTGTAAATACATGCAAAAATGCCATTGGGTGTCCTTCCAGTTATGGCATGTACAGGGGTAGAACATCTACAGGGCCTAAATTTACACATGTATTTATAGAATATCACAACATGGACGTTTGCAATAAATCTAGGTAGAAACATAGAAAAATGATGACAGAAAAAGGCCACATGGCCTATCTAGTCTGTCCTTCCATATCAACAGCTACAACAGTCCCCTTTTTTCCTTTAGAGATCCTCTATGCTTGTCCCATGATTTTTTGAATTCAGATACTGTCCTCATCTCTACCACCTCCACTGGGAGACTATTCCATGGATCCACCACTCTTTCCGTAAAGAAATATTTCTGCATATCACTCCTGAATCTATCCCCTTTCACCCTCATCCCATGTCCCCTTGTAGCAGTACTTGCTTTCAATTGAAAGAGGCTCTCCCCCTGTACATTTATGCCACTGAGGTATTTAAACATCTAAATCATATGACCTCTATCCCGCCTTTCCTCTAATGTGTACATATTAAGATCCTTAAGTCTGTCCACATATGCTTCATAATGAAGACCACTAACCATTTTAGTAGCCACACTCTGCACCGACTCCATCCTGTTCACATCTTTTGAAGGTGCAGTCTCCAGAATTGCACACTATACTCCAAATGAGGTCGCACCAACGACTTATACAAAGGCATTATCACCTCCTTTTTTCTGCTAGCCATTCCTCTCCATATGCACCCAAGCATCCTTCTAGTTTTGCTGTCACCTTTTCTACCTTTTTAGCCACTTTAAGATCATCAGACACAACCACACCTAGGTCTCACTCTTCTTTAGTGGACAAAAGTACTTCACCCCCTATAATATATTGCTCCCTTGGATTGCTGCAGCCCAAATGCATGACACTGCATTTTTAACATTACATCCCAGCTGCCAAATTCTAGACAATTCTTCAAGCTTAGCTAGATCCCTCCTCATATTATCTACACCTTCTTGGGTGTCTACTCTATTGCAGATTTTGGTATCATCCGCAAAGAGGCAAACCTTACCCGACAGCCCTTCTGCACCCGAAATAAGAGCTATATCAAGTCTGATGAAGTTCAGAAAGGCATTGAAGCACTATTTGTTCCTAACATACTACCCCGAAGACACTCCATCTGACAATAGTACTCATGCAGATCTCTCATACTTGACCCCGGTAGAGAATGGGTAATTATGATGTTTATTACATGCTCATTATACTATGCCATATTTATTATCACGATATTTGGCATTTTTATTCTGCTCTTTAATTAATTTCTTACCCACGGCATTATAGATATTCTTGTTCGCATCTAATTAACCAAATAACCATGTATATAGTAGCAATGTATATAGTTTTTTGTCTATAGTTACCCTGATTTCCACCAAGTTTATGTACCTTGTTCTATGTAAAAAACCAATGCTGCTTGTACCATTGTGTTTATATTTGTTCATATGTAAACCGCACTGAATTAAGAGCGCGGTATATAAGAGAAATAAATAAATAAATAAATAAATAAATAAACTTCCTTGTCCTCAGAGTGAGCTCCATTTACCTGTACTTTGTCTCCTCTCAGTCAACCAATTTCTAATCCAAACAGTAACTTTAGGGTCCGTCCCTAGGGTGCTCAGTTTATAAGTCGCCTGTGAGGAACGGCTTTACTGAAATCAAAGGCTTTACTGAAATCTAAATACACCACATCTAGGGCTCTCCCTCAGTCCAAATCCCTGGACACCCAGTCAAAGAAGTCAATCAGATTTGTCTGACAAGACCTGCCTCTGGTGAATCAATGCTGCCTCGGATCCTGTAATCCACTGGACTCCAAAAACCTCACTATTTTCTCTTTCAGCAGCGTTTCCAATAATTTACTCATCACCGAAGTTTAACTAACCAGCCTGTAGTTTTCAACCACATCCTTACTTCTGCTTTGGTGTAAAGGCACCACATGAGCCTCTCTCCATTCCTTTGGCACCACTCCCGACTCCAACGAGGCATTGAAAAGGTCAGTCAGTGGAGCTGCTAGAACATCCAAGTTCCCTCAGTATTCTAGGGTGTATCCCATCCGGTCCCATTGCTTTGTCTACTTTAAGTTGAGCTAGTTTCTCACAAACACAGTCTTTTGAAAATTGTTTAAGAAGCCCTTCGCTTCTGTTTCTGGGTGTGGGTGTTTTCTGAGGTCCTGTTCCTGTTTCTTCATCTGTGAACACAGAACAGAAATGTTTGTTAAGCAATTCTGCTTTCTCTTCATCATCTTCTACATATTCCTCCCCTTCACCCTTGAATCTGACAATACCATTTTTGCCCTTCTTCTTCTCACTAACATATCTGAAAAATGTCTTATCCCCCCATTTTATTGCATTGGCTATTTCCTCCTCTTTTTGAATCTTTGCTTTCCTGACTACTTTGCTAGCTTCTTTAAGTTTTTCCAAATATAATTGCCTGTCTTCCTCTCTTTGATCTCTTGTATTTCATGAAGGCCTCCCTCTTTTCCTTCACCTTTTCAGCTACTTCTTTCAAAAGCCATAGTGGTCTCCTTTTCCTTTTACCTTTATCTACCATTTTAAAAAGTTTGGTTGCCCTTAAAATATCCCCTTTCAGTTTTGCCCACTGTTTTTCTACATCCCCCAGCTGTTCCCATCCCACTAATGACTCCCTGAGGTAGGGTATTTACACCTGCTCTAGAGAAAGAGCAACTGCCATGCCTAGGTCAAGGTATGTCGGTAGGCCCCTATTTTATAAAGCAACCAGCACACATATTGTGTTTTATAAAATTGGTCCCACATATGTGCATAGTCATGCATGTTAAGTGCGAAGGAGTGTATACAATTACCCTCAATGTGTTTCGTGAATTGATGACAGCTCTTTCCCCACAGCCACCCTCTAAATCGGGAATAGTTACTGAAAAGCGCTCTTTTTCCATACTTTCCTTAGCATTCAAGAGGGGTTATGGGTAAGAACATTTGGGGGGGGGGGGAAATCAGTAACTAGTTCCTGAATCACTCATTTTGTCTAGTTACAGAAAACAGAAGTTGGACCAATAGAATTCCCAGAGCAAAGGAAGTGAGTAATAACTTATGTCAAAATTCTCTGAGATCTGCTGCCCCCTTCTAAGCAGTATGAGGGTAATTTTAAAAGGAACTGACTCCTTTACACCCCCAAAGTAGGCACCTACTTAGGCAGTTTTCCAGAAGGAAATCTAGGTGCTTACTTTTCTTGCTAAAATGCGAGTGTAAGGGTTGAAAATGCAGAGGTGTGTAAATGCTGCAATATCGACTACAAATAAATTATAGTATTTTATAATTTACAGATGTACTGCTTGCTCCGCCCAAAGTCCACCTATGTATAGGCCATCATGCTAGAGTGTGCACTTATAAATCGCCATGCTCATGTAATTATTTAATTTATTTAGCTACATTTATATCCCGCTTTTCACCGGGTCAAAGCCGTTTAACAAAAACAGGAGTGGGCGGGGGCAGTAATCAAGTTGACAGAAAAGTGGGGGCCGTCACAAAGAGGGTCAACATTAATGATTCAAACAGTAACAAATTAGACAAAATGACATAAGTTTCTTAGTTGGTGGTAGAGGGTAGTTCAGGGGAGCGTAAAAGCCCTGTACATACATAAATCACTAACATACTGTGATTTACATGTGTAGACAGTGCCTAACTTTAGGAAGCTCCTTATAAAATGATCCCATATGCACAATTCATTTCATCTGAGATTTAGCTTCTGTCTTTGACTGGTCAGCCACTCTGAAGCCGATTACAAGAAAAATTGGAGGTTAAAGGTGTTATATAGAGAATTACAAATGTTAGGCAACAGTCATTTAAACATTAATGAAAATACCCATTTACATAACAATTAACTGCATTTTTTTCTTTGTGGTATCAGTCTGGAATTACCTTCAGATTGTCCCTGTCTCATACTCACCTTCAGCTAACTGCTACAAGTAGTCCTTTGGTATGTTAATACATTTCATAAATGTAGTGTGTGCTAGATTCATTGAACACACACTAATTGACTACTTTATTTATTTATTTAGTTATTTATTTAGTGTCTCTTTTATACCGCACTATTTAAAATCAGTGTGGTTTACATACAATGGTAACTTATACAGTGTGGCTTAGGCTGTGCTGTATTTACAATGAAACAGGTGCTGTAACTTGGACATCACTGGGGTAAACTATTTACAAGTTGGAAATCAAGTCAGGTCCGTGCCAGGCTATCGTTGAGTAGAGACTCTTTACAAGAGTTTATATACAACAGGACTGTATACATGCAGCTATTTACCTGGTATGCAAGGTTGAATTGTGGCGCCAGTGGGTATGGTTGGCTCGTTGCGTGCTGAGTATGCTAATGAGGCAGTCCTGCTTGGGGGGTGGCAGATTGTGGGCTGTCATCAGAGAAGTACTTGAGGAAGAGGTGGTGCTTCAGTGCCTTCTTAAATTGGGTAAGGTCTGTGATTGCCCGGATGTTGAGCAGCAGGGCGTTCCAACTTCTGGGTGCATAGAACCTAAATGCCCTGTTTAACATTGCTTGGGAGCATTTAGTTACTGCCTTCGGAATTACCAGTGTGTTGACTGCTGTGGATCTTCTGGATCGGTTGTGGGGCATGGGGTGGATTAGCTCAATGAGGGAGGTGGAGGAGAGCTTGTTGATTGCCTTGTAGGTCATTAATAGAGTTTTAAATGTGAGTCTGCAGTGGATTGGGAGCCAGTGGAGGTGTTTCAGGATCGGTGTTACATGATCCTTCCTGGAAGCTCCGTGTAGAATTCTGGCCATGGCATTCATTGCGAGTTGGAGTGGATTCAAGGTGGTCTGCGGGAGTCCTTGTAGAATTGCATTGGCGTAATCGAAATGCGGGATTACCAGCGCTTGATAGATTGTCCGGAAATCCTCTGGATCTAGCAGGGGACGTAGATGCCGGAGTGTACGAATCTTTTGGTAAACTGCCTTTACTGTGTTGCTTATGTGGGCTTTCATGTCCAGATGTTGATCTAATGTGACTCCTAGGTAACAGATTGTGGGTTTGGTTATCAGCTCAGCTTCTTTGATCTTTAAGTAGGCGGGGGGGTGAACCCTTGGTTCCTCGTGATGAAAAGGACGTCTGTTTTTTGTGGTTTATTCAGAGGTTTTGCGTGTGGAGCCAGTTGGATACGGTGTCAAAACAGCTTGTTAGTGGGGAGAAGTCCGGCTGGTCCATTGAGAATGGCATGTAGAGCAATACGTCATCGGCATATACTAGGCAGGCGACGTTGAAATATCAGATAAGGGCACAGATGGGCTGCATGCATATGTTGAACATCAGGGCTGAGAGGGAGGAACCCTGCGGTACACCCTGCCTCTGAAGGAATGGTTCTGATGTTGTGGTGCCGGCTCGTACGTGCTGCCATCTGTCGGTCAGGTATGACCTGAATCCCCTTTTCCTTGAGGCACACCAAGAGTTGTTCATGGTTTAAGGAGTCGAATGCCGCGGCTATATCCATGAAGATAAGGGAAAACCCTTGTTGAATGTTGTTGATTCCAGAGATTATGGTACTGAAGAGGGTGGTAAGGAGGGTTTCAACCCCATGAGATTCCCTAAACTCATGTTGGCATGGGTCCAGAGGAACGGCGGTTTCAATGTGGTATTGGATTTGATGTTGCACTTCCTTTTCAATTATCTTGGCAAGTAGTGGGATGCTTGATATTGGCCTGTACGAGTCGACCTTCTGGGGGTCCAGTTTGTTGTTTTTCAGCAGTGGTCTGATGGAGGTGTGTTTGAGCCTTTGCTCTCAGTGAGCCTTAATGCATCAGTTAGTGTGCATTCAGTCAGTTTAGCCCCCACTAAGAATTCCCTATGAAAGCAAAAACCCAGTAATTGCTAGAAGCATTCAGGTCACAAGGGGATAAGAGCTCTATGGGGCATATTTACTAAAGCATGTTAATGGTTAGCTTGAGGTTTGCCACAGTAAAAGTTAGCATGATGTCCCATGGCAAAAATCCTGCACCAACCGGTTAGCAAGCGATTAGGCAGCAACTGGGTGGGTTGGGGCAGAATATGGGCACTGACGGTGAAATGCAATTAGCACAGGCACCATGGTTGCTGCCCTTTAGCATGGGGCCAAATGGCTGCAATGTGCTAATAGCAAGGGGAAGGCTGCACAACGTGGGCCTCCATGCTAGAAACCTGACCCAATTGTGTGCTTGTATATCAGATGGCCCTCAAGGCTTTAGAAACGGGTTCCCAAGAGAAGGGCTACTAGGGCATTCTAACTCCCTGAAAGGACCAGTGGACAGTCCCCCTAATCATTTCCTGAGCTGTCACCAGACTCTATAGCTACCACCATCTTTGATGAGCAGGACTTGGGAACCCTATCAATCTTCAATCATTGTGGGATGGAAAAACGAGTTTCATGGCAGACTCTAGTCTGAAGGCTCTGCGCCAGACATTGATTTTGTTCAGTCACAGCATTTAAATAGAAAGGTCGAGCATTTCTTTTCACTAGGTGGCAGATTTTGGGGCAATGGGAAATCCCATAAGAACTTCTACTAATGAAAACTAGATAACAAAAACTCTTGGAATGAAGGACACTTGTCCTTGAAAGGTTATTTTGCTATAAACATTACTGCTGTTCTGCACATCTTCAGTTTGAGAGTGAAACTGGTAAACAGAGTCCAGTTTCACACCGAAAGACAGAGAAATATGGCATGGCTTGCCTTGGTGCATATGAGAAATTACTATGCTGTTGTAATTTAAACATCTACTGGCAAAAATGTAACCATTCTTAATGAAGTTGCCAAAGCCTAGGCAAAGGGAGGATTAAAAGTTACCAGCATGTTCCATTTAGAGCCTATTGTCCAAAGGTTTACTTTATCTTCGGTTGATACTGCAAAACCCTCTTAGCATTACACTACAACAAACAGGTTCTGTGTATGTCAAATAATCAGCATCAGAGCTCGAACAGAGAGCATCCTTTGAACTTACTTTCTTATCATTGTTGTATTTCTTGAATATCTCTTGTGCTTTTTCTTCGCCGCCATCAGTAAAGAGCATAATAATCTTATTACAGTTGGCTCTGGAGACATTGAACTGGAGAGAAAGCAAACAAAGCTTACTTCTATTATACATGAGACTGCCGACGCCAACTAACACGTGAAGCCATTTAGATGCAGATAATGAAATGCAGTCATCATTGTCTTAAATATTATATTAAAGACTTGAATAAGAAACGTCTATGTAAAGCCCTGTTGGTCATGTTTTCATGTGAACCGCTTAGACTGGTAGATTCTGCGGTATAGAAAAATTGCTTAGCATTTATTTATTTATTTAGCTATTTGTTCTATGTGCTTGCAATGTAACACATACTGTAACCAAACATGGATATGATCATACAGTAGTTCTGCATCATTTTCTTTTTCTTTCTTCTTTGCAAATCACTCTTAGCACAATTATCAGTTTATATTTGAGCAATTTTTAAACTAAACATTTATTAAAATTTCTGCATCTGCCCAAAAGACATACAACAATCATAAATTTATAATTACAAAATGCACAATATAAAACATAGAAATACAAATCATAAAACCACAAATAGCCTGACATCACAAAACACAATTTAAAAAATTATGTTTATGCAAATGTTTACAATAAACCAGGCAGTAACAATGACCATCTTGTACAGAAAACAGGACTAAACAGTAGAAAACCAAGATAAAAAGGAAATATATATCACTTAGAAGAAAAAGAAAAACAAAACACTGTTGGCTCATTCTAGCCCTCAATTTGGAGGAGAAACTAAAGAAATAACTATATATAATGTGCAAATTACAGAAGAAAAAAAAAGGCAGGGCACTACTCAGTCAATACAAATTCCCAGAGATGGATGCTTCTAAGTGACAAGCATTTATGAAAGCCAGCAGCCGAGAGGGCTCAAAAAAAAATAATAGGAAACCGACTGGTACTTAACCAGACATTTACACGGGTGCTTTAGAAAGAAAAGCCCCCCCCCCTTGGGAGTGAGAGGAGGCAGCTGGAGCGGGCGTCCCTGATTGTCAGAGGAGGAGTGGTGTAGCACCGCCCCCCCGGGACCTTTAAAAACCTTTGGTCTGCCGTGGATCTCCGGGAGTGAGAGGAGGCAGCTGGAGCTGGCGTCCCTGATTGTCGGAGGAGGAGTGGTGTAGTCCTGCCCCCCCGGGACCTTTAAAAACCTTTGGTCTGTTGCAGATGTGGCCCGGGGGGCGCACCTGTGGTCGCGTGCCCAAAAGGGTAGGTCATGCCCCTTTGGAGCCCCTTTGGAGCAACAAGGAGGAACAGGGGAACTCGTCGGCTCATGGGTAAGCGACGTAAGAAGGTTTTTTCTACAACGAGTGCTCAAAAGGCCCCTAAGACCGTGGGCCCGATGGATATTCATCTTCAGAAAGCGCAAGCACAGCAGGACCCTCCGGACTTGACCCATGGGTCTGAGTACCTCGTCTGACTTGTCTCTTTATGGTGCAGGGTTTCACCTTACCCAGTCAGGAAGTTATGATAGAGAGGGTGTCTTCCCCCAATGGTGAAAACTTGGGTGTGAAGCCCTCGTTAGTTCCCTTGGATTGTTCTTCTTTACCAGTGCAGGAAGATAAAAGTAAAATGTTTCCTTCTTTGTCTGTTTTGGATTTCCCCGTTTCTGCTTCATCCATTGTTCCCCCAGATGAGGATTCCTTGCGGGTTGTCTGGGAGGTGGTGGCACAAATGGAAATGTCCCTGTGTGCCTCCCTTTCCCAGGTTTCCCAATTTTCAAAGGATGTTGTACAGAAGTTGGGAGTCTATGAAGAGGCTATTGCTAAACATAAGATTGCCTTGAATAAATTAGAGGGGCAGGTTTCAGTTATGCAGGCTGTTGCATCTTCTTCGATTAGGGGTAATCTTACTATACATCATCAAATAGAATCCCTGCCTGGTGCAAAGGTAGCGGACCTCATGCACCGCCTAGATAAGATATTAGATAGTGCTGGGGAGGAGTCTGCTGTCTTGGTACATGTCGGTACCAATGACATAGGAAAATGTGGTAGTGAGGTTCTGGAGGCTAAATTTAGGCCTTTAGGTAGGAAATTGAAATCCAGAACTTCCAGTGTAGCATTCTCCGAAATGCTTCCCGTTCCACGTGCAGGACCCGAAAGGGAGGCAGAGCTCCAGAGTCTCAATGTGTGGATGAGACGATGGTTCAAAGATGAGCGTTTTGGATTTGTTAGGAACTGGGGAACAGTCTGGGGAAAGGAGGGGCTCTTCCGAAGGGAAGGGATTCACCTTAACCAGGATGGAACCAGGCTACTGGTATTAAGCTTTAAAAAGGAGATAGAGCAGCTTTTAAACTAGATAATAGGTGAAAGCCGACAGTCGCCCAAGGGTGCATGGTTGGGAAGAATATATCCTTGAAGGATACTACCAAAAGCAGAGATGTTCCAAAAAAAGAGTAAAGTAGCCCAAATGTCATTGAGTACAGAGCAGACAGAGCTTAAAGATTCCAAATTACTCATACCTACCAATAGCCAGATTAATTTGAATAAAATACAGTCTCTAAAATGCTTGTATGCAAATGCTAGAAGTCTAAAAAATAAGATTGGAGAGTTAGAATATATAGTACTAAATGAGAAGTTAGACATGATTGGTATCTCAGAGACATGGTGGAAGGAGGACAACCGGTGGAACACTAATACCTGGGTACAAACTATATCGTAATGATAGAGCAGATCAAATTGGTGGAGGGGTTGTGCTCTATGTTAGAGAGGACATTAACATAAGAACATATGACATACTGGGTCAGACCAAGGTCCATCAAGCCCAGTATCCTGTTTCCAACAGTGGCCAATCTAGGTCATACATACCTAGCAGTATCCCCAAGAGACACAGGTTCCACAATATTGGGTCAAGCATTGATATCCTGGGTCCCTTTTTAATAATGGTTTATGGACCTTTCCTCTAGGAACTTGTCCAAACCTTTTTTTAAACCCAGCTACACTAACAGCTCTTACTACATCCTCCGGTAACAAATTCCAGAGTTTGATTACACGTTGAGTGAAAAAATATTTTCTCTTATTTGTCTGTGTTCTTTATGATGGTTTCTACTATTTTCCCCGATACTGACGTCAGGCTCACCGGTCTGTAATTTCCTGGATCACCCCTGGAAGCCTTTTTAAAAATTGGCATTACATTGGCGACCCTCCAATCTTCAGGTATTACCGATGATTTTAATGAAAGTTCACAGATTATTAATAGCAGGTCTGCAATCTCATATTTCAGTTCTTTCAACACTCTTGGATGTATACCATCCGGTCCAGGTGATTTGCTACTATTCAGTTTATCAAATAGTTGTAATACATCTTCCCGGTGTAGCGATATTTCTCTCAATTCCTCTGCAGTATTACCTTTAAATATCACTTCAGTCTTGGGTAACATCCCTACATCTTCCTCAGTAAAGACCGAAGCAAAGAATTTATTCAGTCTCTCCGCTGTAGCCTTGTCTCCTCTTACTGCCCCTTTCACCCCTCTATCATCTAATGGTCCAATTGACTCTCTCACAGGCCTTTTGCTACGAATGTACTTGAAAAAGTCTTTATTTCATGTTTTTGCTTCCGTAGCAAGTTCCTTCTCAAATTCTCGCTTTCCCTGCCTTATCAATACTTTGCATTTAACTTGCCAGTGCTTGTGCTGTTTCCAGTTTTCATCATTTGGCTCTTTTTTCCATTTCATGAAAGACGCTTTTTTAGCAGCAACAGCCTCTCTGACCTCACCTTTAAACCATGCTAGCAGTTTTTTGGACTTTCTTCCACTTTTCTTAATGCGTGGAATACAGCTGCTCCGAGCTTCCAGGATAGTATTTTTAAACACCCAAGCTTGATGTAAGTCTTTAACCTTTGCAACCGCTCCTTTTAGTTTTTTCTTAACTATTTTCCTCATTTTATCATAGTCTCCCTTTCGAAAGTTAAAGGGTAGTACTGTGGATTTCTTTACTATCCCTCCTCCACTAATTAAATCAAACACGATCATGCTATGATCACTATTGCCAGGTGGTCCCAACACCCTTATTTCTTGCACCAGATCTGGTGTTCCACTAAGGACTAGGTCCAGTATGGCTTCCCCTCTGGTCAGTTCATGAACCAGCTGCTCCAAGAAGCAGTCATTTATTTCATCTAGAAACTTTATCTCCATAGCATGTCCTGCCGTGACACTGACCCAGTCGATACCGGGGTAATTGAAATCACCCATTATTATTACTCTGCTGAGACTTTTGTTAACTTCCTTGATTTCTTTGAGCATTTCATCATCCATTTGTTCATTCTAGCCAGGCAGTCAATAGTACACCCCCACTGCCATCACCTTCCCCTTCATACATGGAATTTCAATCCATAGAGATTCTACAGCAAATTTTGTTTCCTGCAAAACTTTAATCCTTTCTGACTCAATGCCCTCTCTAACATAGAGTGCAACCCCTCCACCAATTTGATCAGTTCTATCATTACGATATAGTTTGTATCCAGGTATCACAGTATCCCACTGGTTATCATCCTTCCACCATGTCTCAGACTGCAATCATATCTAACCTCTCATTAAGTGCTATATATTCTAACTCTCCCTTCTTATTGTTTAGACTTCTAGCATTTGCATACAAGCATTTTAGAGACTATTTTATTAATATTAATCTGGCTATTGGTAGACATGGGTAATTTGGAATCTTTACGCTCTGTCTGCACCATACTCAAGGGGATTTGGGCTACTTTACTCTTTTTTGGAACCTCACTGCTTTTGGTTGTATCCTTCAAGGATACCTTCTTCCGAACCATGCACTCTTGGGCGACTGTTGGCTTTCCCCTATTTTCTTGTTTAAAAGCTTCTCTATCTCATTTTTAAAGGTTAATGCCAGCAGTCTGGTTCCATCCTGGTTAAGGTGAAGCCCATCCCTTCCGAAGAGGCCCTCCGTTTCCCAGAATGTTCCCCAGTTCCTACCAAATCCAAAACCTTCATCCTTGCACCATCGTCTCATCCATGCATTGAGACTCCGGGGCTCTGCCTGCCTTTTGGGTCCTGCACGTGGAATGGGAAACATTTTGGAGAACACTACCCTGGAAGTTCTGGATTTCAACTTCCTACCTAAAAGCCTAAATTTGGCCTCCAGAACCTTCCTACCACATTTTCCTATGTCATTGGTACCGACATGTACCAAGACAGCAGACTCCTCCCTGGCACTAATATCTAGGCGGTGCATGAGGTCCGCTACCTTCGCACCAGGCAGTCATGTTACCAGGCAATCCTCATGTCCACCAGCCACTCAGCTATCTACATGCCTAATGATTAAATCACCAACTATAACAGCTGTCCTAACCCTTCCCTCATGGGCACATGGCCCTTGAGAAACGTCCTCAGTGTGAGAGGGTTTTACATCACCTGGAGGACAGGTCCTAGTTACAGGATCACATCCTGCCACACCAGGGTTATGCTCTCCTATCACGTGACCTCTCTCCTCCATGGCAACAGGGATGCTGCCAGAGTTGAGGTGGGACTTCAGGACTATATCCCTGTAGGTCTTGTCCATGTACTTCTATGTCTTTCTTATGTCTTCCAGGTCTGCTACTCTAGCCTCTAGAGAACGGACTTGTTCCCTGAGAACAAAGAGCTCCTTGCACTTAATGCATACGTAAGACCTCTCACCAACTGTGAGAAAATCATACATGTGACACTCAATGCAAAAGACTGGAAAGCCCCCATCTCGCTGCTGGACTGTTGTCTGCATCTTAGTTTAAAGCTTGAGTTTAGGTCTTTAAATTCTGTACTTACTAAGGGTTGGTGCAGATTCTTATACTAATAAAAGTGTATCTAATACCTCTAATATAACTTGTTCACCTGAAGTTTAATTAATTGAGTCAGAAAGGATTAAAGTTTTGTAGGAAACAAAATTAGCTTTTGAATCTCTGTGGATTGAACTTCCATGTAAAAAGGGGAAGGTGATGGCAGTGGTGGTGTACTATCGAACGACTGGGTCAGTGTCACGGCAGGACATGCTAGGGAGATAAAGTTCCTAGATGAAATAAATGACTACATCTTGGAGCAGCTGGTTCATGAACTGACCAGAGGGGAAGCCATATTGGACTTAGTCCTTAGTGGAACACCAGATCTAGTGCAAGAGATAAGGGTGTTGGGGCCACTTGGCAATAGTGTCATAGCATGATCGCGTTTAAGTTAATTAGTGCAGGAGGGATGGTAAGGAAATCCACAGTACTACCTTTTAACTTTCGAAAGGGAGACTATGATAAAATGAGGAAAATAGTTAAGAAAAAACTAAAAGGAGCAGTTGGAAAGGTTAAAGACTTATATCAAGCTTGGGTGTTTTTGAAAAATACTATCTTGGAAGCCCAGACCAGCTGTATTCCACGCTTTAGGAAAAGTGGAAAGAAGTCCAAAAAATTGCAAGCATTTTTTAAAAGTGAGGTCAGAGAGGCTTTTGTTGCCAAAAAAGCATCTGTCAGGAAATGGAAAAAAGAGCCAAACGACAAAACCTGGAAACAGCACAAGCACTGGCAAGTTAAATGCAAGGCATTGATAAGGCAGGCAAAGGAAGAATTTGAGAAGAAGCTTGCTGTGGAAGAAAGAACAAAATTGCTGAACATGTAGATAGTCATGGCTTAATGGGAGACAGACAATATGGCTTTGGACAAGGAAGATGTTATGTTTTTTTTTTGAAGGTGTGAATAAACAGGTAGACAAAGATGACTTGGTTGATATAGTGTATCTGGGCTTTCAGAAAGCCTTTGACAAGGTCCCTCATCAGAGACTTTGGTAAAACTAAAGAGCCATGGGATAGGAGGCAGTGTACTATTGTGGATCAGGAACTGGTTAAAAGATAGAAAGCAGAAGGTAGGACTAAATGGCTAATTTACCTAATGGAGAAAGGTGAATAGTGGTGTACCCCAGGGATCTGTGCTGGGTCCGTGGCTTTTTGACATATTCATAAATGATCTGGAAAAGGGAACAAGTGAGGTTATCAAATTTGCAGATGACACAAAACTATTTAAAGTTGTTAAAACCCATGAAGATTGTGGAAAATTGCAAGAGGATATTAATAAATTGGAAGACTAGACATTAAAATGGCAAATGAAATTTAATGTGGACAAGTGCAAAGTTATGCACCTAGGGAAGAACAACCCAAACTATGGTTTCACGATGCAAGGTTTCACATTAGGAACCACCACCCAGAAAAAAAGATTTAGGTTTCATTGTGGACAACATGCTAAAACCCTCCGCCCAGTGTGCAGCGGCGGTCAAGAGAGCAAATAGAATGCTAGGTTTCATAAGGAAAGGAATGGAAAATAAAACAATGGATATTATAATGCCTCTGTATTGTTCCATGGTGCGACCGCACCTTGAATATTGTGTGCAATTCTGGTCGCCGTATCTTAAAAAGGATATAGTATTATTAGAAAAAGTTCAGAGAACAGCCACCAAAATGGTAAAGGGGATGGGAGGATACCCCTATGAAGAAAAGCTAAAAAGGTTAGGGCTCTTTAACCTGGAAAAAAGACAGCTGAGGGGAGATATGATAAAAGTCTATAAATTAATGAAAGGAGTGGAACGGGTAAACGTATATCGATTGTTTATGTTATCAGAATATAGAAAGACTAGGGGATATGCAATGAAGCTAGGGAAGAAAGAAGAAGGCCTTCCGCAAGGGGTCAAAGACAAAGGATGCAGCAGAGGGCAAATGACAAGGCCTACCAGGGTGATTGGTTAAAACTTTATTGAGGACCCAACTTAACAAGATTCGGCCGAAGCTTTCATCAGGGGTCAGAAAACCACATAGAAGGTGTAGGGGACATGTCTATGGGGTGGAGCAACCACTCTTCCCAATCTTTCGGCTGTCTTGCTTAATCTAAATGAGTCGGGCAGCTTCCGGAACTGGACAAACCGAATTAATTCCTGTTAGATGAAAAACAGAGCAGCCACGCTGACACCGCATGCTGGAAAAGCAACGTTTAGTTTCTAGAAAAGAAGGTGCTGCATGTGCCGCAGGAGCAGTGGGTGTTTCAGATTAAGCGAGACAGCCGAAAGATTGGGAAGAGTGGTTGTTCCACCCCATAGATATGCAATGAAGCTATATGGAAAACTGGAAAACTGTTAAAGACAAATAAGAGAAAATATTTTTTCACTCAACGTGTAATCAAACTCTGGAATTGGTTACTGGAGGATGTAGTAAAGGCTGTTAGTGTAGCTGGGTTTAAAAATGTTTTGGACAAGTTCCTGGAGGAAAGGTCCATAAACCATTATTAAAAAGGGACCCGGGATATCAATGCTTGACCCAGTACAAGCATTGTGGAACCTGTATCTTTTGAAGAAACTGCTAGGTAAGTAAGACCTAGATTGGCCACTGTTGGAAACAGGATAATGGGCTTGATGGACCTTGGTCTGACCCAGTGTAGCATATCTTATGTTCTTAGGGCTGTTAGAATCCATTCAAAAGTGAGGGTCTTAGAATTTAGGAAAACTAACTTTGCCAAGATGGGCCGATATATCAGGGAGTCGTTAGCGGGATGGGAATAGCTGGGGGATGTAGAAAAACGGTGGGCTAAACTGAAAGGGGATATTTTAAGGGCAACCAACCTTTTTGTTAAAATGGTAAATAAAGGTTAAAGGAAAATGCAACCCCTGTGGCTTTCAAAAGAAGTAGCTGAAAAGGTGAAGAAAAAGATGGAGGCCTTCATTTATTTATTTAATTTATTTAACACTTCTTATATACCGCTCTATTTCTCATCAGTGCGGTTTACATTGAACATTGAACACTTGGACATACATTTTGTCCTACGTTTACATAAAACAGGGATATAACATGGAATTAACTGGGGAAACTATGTACATATGATATTTAGTATACACAAAATAGGAATATGATAAGGAGTGAACTGAGAAACTATATACATTATAGTTGAAACTATATACATTCATGAAATACAAGAGATCACAGAGAGAGAGGAAGACAGGCATCTATATTTGGAAAAACTTAGAGATGCTAGCAAAGTAGTCAGGAAAGCAAAGATTCAAAAAGAGGAGGAAATAGCCAATGCAATAAAATGGGGGGATAAGACATTTTTCAGATATGTTAGTGAGAAGAGGAAGTGCAAAAGTGGTATTGTCAGACTCAAGGGTGACGTGGAGGAATTGTCAGACTCAAGGGTGAAGGGGAGGAATATGTAGAAGCTGATGAGGATAAAGTGGAGTTGCTTAACCAATATTTCTGTTCTGTGTTCACAGATGAAGAACCAGGAGCAGGACACCCACAAACAGGAACAGAAGCGAGAGGCATCTTGAAGAATTGTGTTCGTGAGAAACAAGCTAAACTTAAAAGTAAACAAAGCAATGGGACCGGATGGGATACACCCTAGAATACTGAGGGGATCTTGGGGACATTCTAGCAGCTCCTCTGACTAACATTTTCAATGCCTTGTTGGAGTCAGGAGTGGTACCAAAGGACTGGAGAGAGGCTCATGTGGTCCCTTTAAACAAAAGCAGAAGTAAGGATGTGGTTGAAAACTACAGGCTGGTTAGTTTAACTTCAGTGGTGAGTAAATCATTGGAAATGTTGTTGAAAGAGAAAATAGTGAAGTTTCTGGAGTCCAGCAGATTACAGGATCTAAGACAGAATGGATTCTCCAGAGGCAGGTCTTCTCAGACAAATCTGACTGATTTCTTTGACTGGGTTACCAGGGAGTTGGAATGAGGGGGAGCCCTAGATGATGCGTATTTAGATTTCAGTAAAGCCTTTGACACAGTTCCTCACAGGTGACTTGTAAAGAAACTAAGCACCCTAGGGATGGACACTAAATTTACTGCTTGGGTTGGAAACTGGTTGAGTGGGAGGCGACAAAGGGTGCAGGTAAATGGAGTTCACTCTGAGGACAAGGAGGTGTGCCCCAGGGATCTGTCCTTGGTCCGATTATTTTTAACATCTCTGTTAGTGATATAGCGGAAGGGCTGTCGGGTAAGGTTGTCCTCTTTGCGGATGATACCAAAATCTGCAATAGTCACCCAGAAAGGTGTAGATAGCATGAGAAGGGATCTAGCTGAGCTTGAAGAATGGTCTAAAATTTGGCAGCTGAGATTTAATGTTAAAAAAATGCAAGGTCATGCATTTGGGCTGCAGCAATCCAATGCAGCGATATAGTAAAGGGGTGAAGCACTTTTGTCCACTAAAGAAGAGCAGGACCTAGGCGTGATTGTGTCTGATGATCTTAAAGCAGCTAAACCAGTAGAAAAGGTGACAGTAAAAGTTAGAAGGATGCTTCGGTGCACAGGGACAGGAATAGCCAACAGAAGAAAGGAGGTGATAGTGCCTCTCTATAAGTCTTTGGTGTGACCTCATTTGGAGTATTGTGTGCAATTCTGGAGACCATACCTTCAAAAGGATATAAACAGGCTGGAGTCAGTAGAGGGTGGCTACTAAAATGGTTAGTGGTCTTCATTATAAAGCATATGAGGACAGACTTAAGGATCTTACTATGTATACCTTAGAGGAAAGGTGGGATAGGGGCGATATGATTGAGATGTATATATACCTCCATGGCATAAATGCCCAGGAGGAGAGCCTCTTTCGATTGAAAGGAAGCTCTGCTATGAGGGGACATGAGACGAGGGTGAAAGGGGATTGTTTCAGAAATTATAGGCAGAAATATTTCTTTACGGAAACAGTGGTGGATCCATGGAATAGTCTCCCCGTGGTGGTGATAGAGATGAGGACAGTATCTAAATTCAAAGAAACATGGGACAAACACAGAAGATCTCTAAAGGAAAACAGGAGACTGTTGTGGTTGATATGGAAGGACAGGCTAGATGTGGTCTTTTTCTGTCATCATGTTTCTAAATAACAAATGAAGATTCACATATCTCTAATTTAAAAAAAAATCTGAAGGGTTAACCCAACTTGACTTTCTAGCGTTTGATCACACCACACCCCCCAACCACAAACTTCATGTTCAGATACATGCTATTCAATTTTCTGATTTTGGTCTTCTCCTAACAATGAGTTCACCAATATTCCTGCCTCTCTGATGAGTAATAATTGGAGGCTCATAAAATTTCTCTTGTAAAGCTAGCACATGCTGTTTGTATGTTTCATTAACTATCCTGGAAACACCAGTAGAATATGAACGTGTAAATATAAATCCTTCTGTTTTCTCCAGCTCTTTGCAATTTAATAACAATCCTATCAGCAGCATCCAGTTAGGAGCTACCACTTCATATCCTGGCTTTGTAGCACTAAATGGATAACTGCAGGCACATATCCGGTTATCCCAATATTCAGCCGGGTCTTCTGCAGATAGCAACTTAGGACAGACTTTTAGGTGGCCCAAGCTGCCAAGTCCCGGCTGAATATTGGGATAACTAGATAAGCACCAGCACTTCTCCAGTTAGCACCGACATACCTTCTCCATGCTCACAGATCATCCCTGCTCTAGCTGAATAATGCCAGGGTGGTCGGTGGAGATATTCAGTGGTGATATCCAGATAGTGCAGCTGAATATCCCGTTCAGTGCCCTAAGACAGCTGGCTTCCCATTGACAAACTGGCGAAAGGTTCTGAATATCAACCATAGAGAATTTTTTGGGGAGAAAATAAGATTGAGTTGATGAAAGCATATACCAATAAAATATGCTATATTTATTTTATTTATTTAACCATTTTTCTATACCGCTTTATCCTACAGTCAAAGCGGTTTACATTGTAACAGTTCAATTTACATTAAACAGGGAAGTCAACTTGGAGATAACATTGAACATTTGCTTTACTTTAGGGGTTCTAGTGTATCATTGAGTGTAGGGGGTCAGGGGAGGGAAGAGTAGGGGAGGGATGTTACTTGGGTAAGTGGGGAGAGAAGGGTGGAGTATGTGAATGAGTGGCTGGCTAATTGAAGCAGTCTCTGAATGTGTATCTCTTTAGGGCTTTTCTGAAGATTGCTGTCTCTGTTGTGGTCCATAACGTCTCAGGAATAGAGTTTCATAATTGTGGAGTATAAAGTGAGAAGGCTCTCTTTGAGGTGGTAGTGCCGGTTTTTGTAGTTAGTGATGGTGTGCATAGCATGTTCCGTGAGCCATTTTGCCTTTCTGTTGTCAGGTAGGACTTGAAGTAGGGACTGTAGGTGTGGTGTGGAATACTTATTAAGGATCTTGAAGGTTGTGAGAATAGATTCTAATTTTGTGTGTTCTATTATATTATATTTAGGTCAATATTCAATAAAATGTCAGAGACAATCTAGGAGTCCAAACAAAGCATGTTACCTTGCAAAACCAAACAGGACCAATAGGAGCAAGAAGACCAGCACACCCTCTCAAATTCGGAACAGACTTTATTGAACCCACTGAGACAATCTAGACATTTAAAATTATTCCTATATTCAGCAACATGCATAGCTAGTGCCAGTGAATATACAAGTATAAATTACACATACACATAATTTATGCCCCCACACCAGCCTGATCAGCATTGGGGAGGCGAGCGGGAAGGGAAGCCCCTCCTCGATTGCAGACACAAGACCGATCAGACCCACCGCACCCTTGGCAGAAGCAAAAGGACTCTCTGCCCCCACACCAGACCGATTGGCATCGGGGAGGTGAGTGGGAAGGGAAGCCCTTCCCCAATCACCACAAGGCCCATCAGGCCCACTGCACCCAGCAGCTACAAATACAGGTGCCAGCAGGCACCCTCACACCTGAGGGCCTCGCCAGAGGGCCCTTTGGCTTGGCCCTTAGACGCAGACTGCAGCACATACTGGACAGTCAAAATAATCTCCACAAGCTGCCAGATCATCCTCTCACTGTGAAGTTTTGAGAAGCCTCTATCCTATACCAGCTGCAGCCACAAAAACGACAACACAAGACAAGGCACATAAGTCCCCCATTGGACAACCTCACCAATATGCTATTAGGCTCCAGGACAACTAAGCATCTTACCCACTACCATACTGAAGCACAATGTTCCACTTAGCTTCCTATATCGTCATATTACTCCTTCTCACCCATTCCTTCACCCAAACCATTGGCCTTCGCACAACCTCTCATCCCAGTTATCCAGCACCCCTACAACAATAAGCTCCAACCCATTGTTCTCAAACCCAGAACACCCACAACCTAATCAACATACAGATTACGCATGGTAACCCACTCAAACGGCATCCCACCTCCCACTCAGCCAGTCAGATGTGCCCTCATCAACTCCAGATCAGTACGCAACAAGATCCTCTTAACGGACTGCATAAAAGATACCCAACTGGACATCTGCATTACAGAATCATGGCTCAAGGGAGAAGATAACATCCTAATAAACCAGCTTGCCATCCCTTCTTACCAACATTTCCACCAACCAAGGAGGAGAAGTAATAATAATGTTCCCTGTAAAATAGTTATCTCCAATGTTCCCTGTAAAATAGTTATCTCCAAGTTATAATGCCCTGTTCAATGTAATTTCAGTTTGTTCAATGTAAACCGCACTGATGCAGAATAGCGCGGTATATAAGAGAATATAATAAATAAATAATAATAAATAATAATAGCAAAAGAAGATCTGCAATTCAAAGCCGTAACATCCAGCTCACAAGGCCTATTAGATGTCACAATCACCAACTCATACTTATCAATATGCCTCATGTACAGATCTCCCTCAGCAGGCCCCAATGACCTCTCACCAATCATCGAAGAAAAATGCTTGGAGCACCACAGCAACAAATGGCTCATCCTGTGGGCGACCTCAACCTAACATCCTTACCAACCAACCTAACTCCTCCCTTTCTACAGGCCCTCGAAGCACTCCAACTTCACCAGATAATCACAGGACCAACACACAACAAAAGAACCCTTGATCTCATTTTCACACCCTCCACTTGGCCACATCATGACCTCTCCCTAAAAGACCAGAGTCATGCCAGTACCATGGTCGGACCACCATTTAATAACCTTCTACCAGGAGTGGAGGAGTAGCCTAGTGGTTAGAACACTGGCTTGGTAACCAAGCAACCAGGGTTCAATTCCCACTAGCACTCCTTGTGGCCTTGGGCAAGTCACTTAACTCTCCATTGCCTCGGAAGAAAGGCCTGGTAATCTACTTCCGGTCACACTGCCAAGAAAACCCAGGAGCTTCTGGGTCGCCAGGAGTCAGGACTGACTCGAAGGCACACATTGCATTTTACCACACAAACCTGAAGCTACCTCCTACAATTCTGCCTCACCAGACCATCAAAGATTCAAAATGTTCAATAAAGACAATTTCATAAACATCATCCCATCACTCCCTCAGATCAACTCATCTAGCATCGATTCCTTCATATCTAAATGGAATGCTAACATTTCCAGCTACGCAACTCTACCCAACACACCCAAGACAAAGTGACTTCACAAAGTGCCATGGTTCTTGCCTCAACTTAGAAAACAAAAAATAATCTCAGGAAACTTGAGCATAGATAGAAAAAACTAAAATGCCCTACCTCCCTCTCAGCCTACTTAAGCGCTCAGGCAGACTACTCTGCTCAAAAAAAAAAAAAGAATCTCTCACCAAGCTTCTAAATGCCTCTCTTAACGGCCCAAGAAAGCTATTTAAAATAGCCCTGAACCTACTCAAAACTCCAACTGACATGAAATCTAACCCCAACTTACCATCTGACACCATGGCACAATTCCTGCAAACCAGACAACCAACCAACCTACTGTACCACCTGCCTGTTACCTACTCCACTAATCCTCTAGACAACAAAGCCTGGTCATCATTCAGGCAGCTATCAACCAGAGAGTCCATCAAAATCATAACAAACCTTAACTGTACCACCTCATCACCCGACCCATGTCCCATCACCTGGATCCAAGCATTATGCACCTAGTCAATGCATCTCTGATGCTTGGTTACATACCACCTCCCCTCAAACAAGCCTCAATCAGACCCCTGCTCAAGAATCAAGTAGAGGCCCCTCAGCCCCAGTCTCATACAGACCTACTTCAAGCATCCCTTCCCTGGCCAAAATTATAGAAAAGGCAGTACAGCTTCAGTTACAAGATTTCATAGACACCCACGTGCCACTCAACGAACACCAACATGACTTCAGACCACACCACAGCACTGAAACTCTTCTGACCTCCCTCCTCGACAACTTGAAGGTACTCAAAGTATATCAAGGATTCATTCTCATCTTTCTTGACATCTCAGCAGCTGACTCAGTCACTCATGCCCAACTATGCTCCCACCTACACTCCACTGGAATCAGAGAGACAGCCCTACAGTGGTTCACATCATACCTCTCTAAACAATCACAACATGTAAGAATCAGATATAAGATCTCCAAACCCTTCCAAGCTGCTACAAGGCTTACCTCAAGGCTCAGCCTTATCCTCACTGCTATTGGACATTTTCATTCAACCTTTATGCACACTCATAAAACATCATAAACCCACTATCATCTGTATGCAGATGACATCCTGATAAACACCCCAATCTTCAACACCATCCCAGACTATTATTTATTTATGTATTTACATTCTCTTATATACCGTGCTATTCTGCATCAGTGTGGTTTACATTGAACAAACTGAAATTACATTGAACAGGGCATTATAACTTGAAGATAACTATTTTACAGGGAACATGGGCTATGGAGGGTTAAGTGGCTTGCCCAAGACCACAAGGAATACCTGTGGGACTAGAAACCCCAGTCCTTCCGGCCCAAGGTTGCTGTCTTCTAGTGGGATTTGAACCCCTGACCTTCTGGCCTGAAGTACCTTGCCCCAACCACCAGGCCACTCCTCCACTCCGACTACTCTACAATCAGCAACTGCCTTTTCATTCAATGGCTCAACGACCACAACATGCATATCAACCCCAGCAAAATGGAAGTACTCATCTCCAAAACAACCATCTTTCACCCCATCTACCATCAAGCTGACTAACCTCGCCCTACAGGTCAAACAATTTATAAAATACCTAGGCTGGACTATCACCTCAACTTCCAACACCACATTAAACAAGACAGCATACTTTAAAATGAGTTTTGACACCTCTGCCCACTTCTGGACCCCAATGATTTCAAGATCATATGCCAAGCCCTCATCATTCTCATCCTGGACTATGAAAACAATTTACCAGGGCCTCCCTAAAGCCACGTTATTACCCTTATGGCTTGCCCAAAACTCTGCAGCCAGAATAATCACTGGCACTGGCCCATAAGAGCACATCACTCCCACTCTGAAAACCCTACACTGGCTCCCCATCCAAGTGAGAATCAAGTACAAAGTAGCCCTAACCATATTCAAGATCATCCACCAACTCTCCGCAAACATCCTCTGTCCCCTTCTTTAACAACCACTCCACAAGAGATCAACACATTCCACCAATAACAACCTCCTCTTAGCTACTTTTACTCAATCCAAGAATACAACTTCCAACAGAGCCTTCTCATTCTATGCCACACACATCTGAATGCCCTCACAGACCTCACTGAATTCTGGTGCAAGTTAAAAAAACAACCTCTTCTTGGACCACTTTGGTAGACTCTGATCTACACCCCCATCCATCAGATCCACATTAGAAGCCCCCATAGGAAACCTCCATAGCACCAACATAACTCTTCATAAACCCCTGCCACAGTCAGTCAAGTTTGATGTAAATAGTTATGTGGTGTTCAGTTAACTTAACCTTTAAAAAATGATCTATGTACAGTGCCTTGCAAAAGTATTCATCCCCTCTGTTTTGTCACATTACGTACAACCTGGAATGAAAATGGAGGTTCATTTGGATGTTAGGCAATGGACCTAACAATATAGTCCAAATTGGTGAAGTGGAATGACAAAATATCTTGTATATATAAACAGCAAGTAAAAGCTGAAAAGTTGTGTGTATATGTATTCATCCCTTTTGCTATGAAACCCCTAAATAAGATCTGGTCCAACCAATTAACCTCAGAAAGCAAATTAGTTGATTAGGGTTCACCTGTGTGCAATCAGTGTCACATGATCTGTCACATGATGCCTGTATAAATATACCTGTTCTGAAAGGCTCCTGACTGCAACACCACTAAGAAAGCAACATGAAGACCAAGGAGCACTCCAAACAGGTCAGAGATAAAGTTGTGGAGAAGTATAGATCAGGGTTAGGTTATAAACAAATATCCCAAATTCTGAATATGCCATGGAGCGTCACTAAATCCATTATAACAAAATGGAAAGAATATGGCATTATTACAAACCTGACAAGAGAAGGCCGCCCACCAAAACCTCCAGACTGGGCAAGGAGGGTATTAATCAGAGATGCCACAAAGACACCAAGGACAACACTGAAGGAATTGCAAAGACCCACAATGAAGATGGGCGTATCTGTCCATAGGACCACTTTAAGCCGTACACTCCACAGAGCAGGGCTTTATGGAAGGGTGGCCAGAAAAAAGTTATTGGCTAAAGAAATAAATAAGGAAACATATTTGGAGTTTGCACAAAAGCATGTGGCGGACCCCCCAAACACATGGAAGGTGGTTCTCTGGTCAGATGAGACGAAAATTGATCTTTTTGGCTATCAAGGGAAATGCCATATGTGGCGCAAACCCAACACTTCCCATCATCCCAAGAACACAATTCCCACAGTGAAACATGGTGGTGGCAGCATCATGCTGGGGGGATGTTTTTCATCGGCAGGGAGGGGAAAACTGGTCAAGATTGAAGGAACGATGGATGCGACTACAGGGCAATTGTAAATAAGTTATTTTGTTAGAATTATGTAATTTTAATTGAATGTTTCAGCACCAGTTAAATGTTCAATGTATCTGTTGTTTAAACTGTAAACCTCATTGATTACAAGATATTTCGGTATAAAAAACACACAAATTATTGAGGAAAACCTGAGACTGGGATGAAGTTTCACCTTCAAGCAGGACAATGACCATAAACATACACTGGAGGGGTTTAAAGGGAAATATTTAAATGTCTTGGAATGGCCTAGTCAAAGCCCAAACCTCAATCCAATTGAGAATCAGTGGCATGGGTTGAAGATTGCTGTACACCAACGCAACCCATCTAACTTGGAGTTGGAGCAGTTCTGCCTTGAAGAATGGGTGAAAATCCAAGTGGCTAGACACATGCCCCAAGAGACTTGCAGCTGTATTGCAGCAAAAGATGGCTCTACAAAGTATTGATTTTGGGGGTTGAATACATATACACACTCCTGATTTCAGTTATATTTTGGTCTCAATTATTGTTTTTCACAAATGTAATAGTGGTGAAATTTATCACAGAGCTATAATTTTGTCAATAAAGAACACGACTCTGCACACTCAACTCGAAAGTATAACAATATCGTCAAAACTGATGTGTTCGTATAGAAACTTGAAGTAGATATTATATAGCAATTAAATTAAGAAGCCCTACATACAGAAGCAACTATTAGGTCTCAGACTCGACGGGCAAACAGAACCCAATCAAAAATCTCTGACTGGTCATAGCCCTTTTTGCATAAACGACCTTTGATGATTAGTTGCTCTGAAGGGGGCACCCACTGACTCTTTAACCAAAGGAAATGACGGCTTGAACCAGAAAAACTCAGCCAAATTTGTATAAAGAGAGTGGTTAGCTTAACTTAGCTTTGTAGGCAGTGCTTGGAAAACAGTGCTTGGCCTGCACCTTATCCCCTGCTTGGAAAACAGTGCTTGGCCTGCGCCTTATCCCCAACGCTCTCACTCGCGCTATCGTGCGTTTCACCTAGACAAGGTTTCTTCAGGGGGTGGCTAAAAGCACTACAATACAAAAACACATCAGACTTTAGTCTGTACATACTTTCAGTGATAATATAAGTTCAACATATCCAATGCAAAGGGAGAAGGAATTAGAGCCACATACCTCACAACACGTTGATTGAAGACACTATCCAAACTTGCCAGCTGTTTCAGAACGTCGCGCATGCGGACTATGCATTTTATAGAATAAACGCTCGGGATTGGCTCTTCTATCCCGCAAAAAATCTCAGGTGCAGACTTCCCATTCTACCTGCAAATTGAGACCATAAGGGACCACCGATCCCACCCTATGGATCCAACGCTGTTCATGCCATAAAAGAGTGCGGTCTCTGGTTTTACCATTTTGTGATGAACAAATTAAATCAAGACAGAAACATTGTAACTCCTCAAATGTATGGTGCAATTGCAGACAGTGATCCACGATTGGTGCTTCACGGCGTTGGCATTTTAATTTACTCTTATGTTCATTCATACGTACTCTAAACATTCGGATAGTTTTGCCAATATATGCTAAGCCACAAGGGCAGAGAATACAATAAACATATGTAGAGGTGCAGGAAGTAGAATGCTTAAGCCGGTACATCTTGCCCCAATAACTGAATTCACATAATTCTTTTGTAATGTGGCAGATGTTACATTCGCCACACTTCACATGCCCAAATTCGGTATATTCAAGTGGTGGAGACAAAGGGCGCAACACAGCCGGACTCAGCATTTCTTTAAGATTATTGTTCCGCTGCCATACACATCGTACGGTTTTATCCTCAAGGCCAGGGATACTGTGCAACACATTTGCATGACGTTTGACAATCTGCTTCAAATGGGAGCTAAAAGGAGAAAATTTCGTGATAAAATTGACCTTAGAATCTTCACTGGATTTCAAGACCGACCTCTCACGAGGACTTAAAAGTAAATCTCTGTTGGCATACAAAGCTCTTTTGTACGCCTTAACAACAGACCGAGGATAACCACGATCATAAAAATTTTGTTTCAATAGCCGTGATTGATCTTTAAAAACCTGAACACTAGTGCAGTTTCGACGATAGCGCACAGAGATTTACTTTTATGTCCTCGTGAGAGGTCGGTCTTGAAATCCAGTGAAGATTCTTCGGTCAATTTTATCACAAAAGTTTTTCCTTTTAGCTCCCATTTGAAGCGGATTGTCAAATGTCATGCAAATGTGTTGCACAGTATCCCTGGCCTTGAGGATAAAACCGTACGATGTGTATGGCAGCGGAACAATAATCTTAAAGAAATGCTGTCCGTCTGTGTTGCGCCCTTTGTCTCCACCACTTGAATATACCGAATTTGGGCATGTGAAGTGTGGCGAATGTAACATCTGCCACATTACAAAAGAATTATGTGAATTCAGTTATCGGGGCAAGACGTACCGGCTTAAACATTCTACTTCCTGCACCTCTACATATGTTGTTTATTGTATTCTCTGCCCTTGTGGCTTAGCATATATTGGCAAAACTATCCGAATGTTTAGAGTACGTATGAATGAACATAAGAGTAAATTAAAATGCCAACGCCGTGAAGCACCAATCGTGGATCACTGTCTGCAATTGCACCATACATTTGAGGAGTTACAATGTTTCTGTCTTGATTTAATTTGTTCATCACAACACGGTAAAACCAGAGACCGCACTCTTTTATGGCATGAACAGCGTTGGATCCATAGGGTGGGATCGGTGGTCCCTTATGGTCTCAATTTGCGGGGAGAATGGGAAGTCTGCACCTGAGTTTTTTTGCGGGATAGAAGAGCCAATCCCGAGGGTTTATTCTATAAAATGCATAGTCCGCATGCGCGACGTTCTGAAACAGCTGGCAAGTTTGGATAGTATCTTCAATCAACGTGTTGTGAGGTATGTGGCTCTAATTCCTTCTCCCTTTGCATTGGATATGTTGAACTTATATCATCACTGAAAGTATGTATGGACTAAAGTCTGATGTGTTTTTGTATTGTAGTGCTTTTAGCCACCCCCTGAAGAAACCTTGTCTAGGTGAAACGCACGATAGCGTGAGTGAGAGCATTGGGGATAAGGCGCAAGCCAAGCACTGTTTTCCAAGCAGGGGATAAAGCCAGGGCCGGATTTACGTATACGCCATGTACGCCATGGCGTAGGGCCCACAACCGGCAGGGGCCCACCAAAAATAGAACCAGGTTTGTTTTTTTTCAATTCGATTAAAAAAAAAACCTGGTGGCTGCCGCCGCGGGGCCCCCTCTGCTGCCGCGGGGGCCCCGTCTACAAGATGGTATGATCTGGTCGGGTCGGGTCGGGTCGGGTCTCGTCTCCCTCCCGGCTGCGAGAGACGCGAAGATAGAGCGTCTCCTCGCGTCTGTGTTAAGCCCGCAGGGGCTGATGGGATTTCCCATCAGCCCCTGCGGGCTTAACACAGACGCGAGGAGACGCTCTCCCTTCGCGTCTCTCGCAGCCTGCAGCGAGGGAGGGAGAGAGACCCGACCCGACCCGACCGGACCGGACCCGACCCGACCAGCTTGTAGACGGGGCCCCCGCGCCAGCAGCGGGGCCCCCGCGGCGGCACCCACCAGGTTTTTTTATAATTAAATTTTACTTTAGGCCGGGGGGGGGGGGTAGGAGTCCTATCCCCCCCGGCCTAAAGTAAAATTTAATTTAAAAAAAAAACCTGGTGGCTGCCGCCGCGGGGCCCCCTCTGCTGCCGCGGGGGCCCCGTCTACAAGCTGGTCGGGTCGGGTCGGGTCTCTCTCCCTCCCTCCCTCGCTGCAGGCTGCGAGAGACGCGAAGATGCGTCTCTCGCAGCCTGCAGCCTGCAGCGAGGGAGGGAGAGAGACCCGACCGGACCCGACCAGCTTGTAGACGGGGCCCCCGCGGCAGCCACCAGGTTTTTTTTTGTAATTAAATTTTACTTTAGGCCGGGGGGGTAGGACTGGTAATGGGCTATGGGGGGGGGGTAGGACTGGTAATGGGCTATGGGCTATGGGGGGGGGGTAGGACTGGTAATGGGCTATGTGGGGGGGGGGTAGGACTGGTAATGGGCTGGGGGGGGGTAGGACTGGTAATGGGCTATGTGGGGGGGGGTAGGACTGGTAATGGGCTATGGGGGGGGGTAGGACTGGTAATGGGCTATGGGGGGGGTAGGACTGGTAATGGGCTATGGGGGGGTAGGACTGGTAATGGGCTATTGGGGGGGCTGGGCCAGCAAATGAACTGCAGGCGAAGGGCTGGTAATGGGCTATAGGGGGGCTGGTGCTGGAAATGGGCTGGGCTGGGGGGGTTAAGGCTAGAGGTGGGCTGATGGGGTTAGGACTGGTAATGGACTGTGGGCTGTTGGGGGGGGGCTTAGAACTGGCAATGGGCTTTGGGGGGGGTTAAGACTGGTAATGGGCTGTGGGCTGATGGGGGCTGTCTGGTAATGGGCTATGGGGGGGGCTAGGACTGGAAATGGGCTGGGGGGTTAAGACTGGAGGTGGGCTGATGGGGTTAGGACTGGTAATGGGCTGTTGGGGGGGGATTAGAACTGGTAATGGGCTTTGGGGGGGTTAAGACTGGTAATGGGCTGTGGGCTGATGGGGGTTGTCTGGTAATGGGCTATAGGGGGCTAGGACTGGAAATGGGCTGGGGGGTTAAAACTGGAGGTGGGATGATGGGGTTAGGACTGGTAATGGGCTGTGGGCTGATGGGGGGGGTAGGACTGGCAATGGGCAATGGGGGCTGACTGGAAATGGGTTGATGGGGTTAGGACTGGAAGTGGGCTGATGGGGGGTTAGGACTGGTAATGGGTTATAGGGGGGGCTTAAACTGAAAATGGGGTGATGGGGGGTTAAGGACTGAAAATGGGGTGATGGGTTAAGGACTGTAAGTGGGGTGATGGGGGGGCTAGGACTGGAAATGGGCTGATGGATGGCTAGGGCTGGAAATGGGCTGATGCAGGGACTAGAAGGGAATGGATGCTGGGTGAGGCTGGAACTAGAAGGGAGCTGATGTTGGGGGAGGATTAGAATGGGATGGGGCTGGAAGAGTAAAATGGAGAAGGGAAAAATATTTTGTGTGGGAGGGATAAAAAATCTACAATTGGCCGGGTATTGGGAGAGTAAGTGGGGATTGAGGATGGAGGGGTAATATTTGAGTGGATGAAATAGGAATGAGGAAAGAGCAAAAGGAGAAAGATTAGTATGTTAAAGCAGATGTAGAGAGAGAATGGAAAAAAATCTAGAAGAGAGAAGAAAGGACAAATGGACAGCAGACGATGGAGAGTTAGCAGAAGACACGAAGAAACCAGAAGAAAGTGGCTGGAGCAATTGCAGCTGAAAAAAATGCACAAAAGGTAGAAAAATATCTCTTTATTTTGAATTTATTAATTGGAATATGTCAGCTCTGGTAAATGTGCATCATTAACATCTGTGCTTTGTTTAGTACAAGAGCAAATTAATGTATTGTTTTATTTCTACAGTGTTGTACATTCCAAGTTTGGCTTTTGGGATTCCCAGTTTAATTATTGTCTTCCTATTTCTAAATTGTGATTACTTGTTTGGTGATGGTCTATGTTCTGCATGTGTAACTGAGCTGAGGTGTTCTGTTTATATAATTCCTATTTGACATTGCCACTTGTTCTCTTTCCCCAGTAGGTCATGTATTGTTGTTCTCTGAAATGTATTGGTTTAATATTTGCAGTGTTGCCTTTTGATTGGTAGAGTATGGTGCTTTGTGAGTCCTGGTAGTGCTGTTAGGATACGGCGGGTTTACTATGGGCAGTGTTTGTAGTAGTTCCTAATGTGTCTGGCAGTTGGCACTGGATTATAGTAATGTAGAAATCTTTTAGTCTTTCTTTATCCATACACTCATTAAGAGGCACGTTTACTAAAAGTTAGTATATGGTAACATTATGCAAATATTTATGCAAATGAGGCCCCTTATGCAAATGAGGTCCGCACCCCCCTTGGGCCGCCCCTGCTGGGGGCCCACAATTTTTGTTGGTGTAGGGCCTCACTCAAGGTAAATCCGGCCCTGGATAAAGCGCAGGCTAAGCACTGTTTTCCAAGCACTGCCTACAAAGCTAAGTTAAGCTAACCACTCTCTTTATACAATTTTGGCTGAGTTTTTCTGGTTCAAGCCGTCATTTCCTTTGGTTAAAGAGTCAGTGGATGCCCCCTTCAGAGCAACTAATCATCAAAGGTCGTTGATGCAAAAAGGGCTATGACCAGCCAGAGATTTTTGATTGGGTTCTGTTTGCCCGTCGAGTCTGAGACCTAATAGTTGCTTCTGTATGTAGGGCTTCTTAATTTAATTGCTATATAATATCTGCTTCAAGTTTCTATATGAACACATCAGTTTTGACGATATTGCTATACTTTCGAGTTGAGTGTGCAGAGTCGTGTTCTTTATTGACTGAATTATTGTTTGTCACAGTAAAGGATATTTTTTCACCTTTAAAGTCATAGGCATGTTGTGTATAATCACATGGTGCTAACCCCCATAACTCCATTTTAATTCCAGGTTGTAATGCGACAAAACAGGACACAGAGGGAATAAATACTTTCGCAAGGCACTGTAAAACATTTAGCTCACTGTTCCACGTAAACCGCCATGGCTTGTAGATATGGCAGTATAAAAAAGCTGCTAAATAAATAAATACATATATATGAATATACAGAATATCATGATATTGGGACTATAAGTTACAAGTGTTATTTTAAAAGCTCTGTTTGCATTTTAAATGTAGATATCTTGGCAGAAAAACACTGAAGATGCACCTATGTGTAAAATGCTGCTATTCAAGAATGACCAAGAGATACACGTCTGCACCAGATACATAGATCGTCTCCGCTACAGATATAATGGGGGAATTCTAGGCATGGCCCAAGTTTAGATGTGCGCCTACACTTCTGATATATTTCACATACTGTACATCGGAGACATTCTGGGAGGATTTCCTAAACATTCCAGTCTACACCTCCGATAAAACATGAAGAATGAGAATCGTCTTTTGGGACAGATTGTGGTGGAGATGACTGGAGGAACTTGACTTGGGAGCTATTGGCATGACTGTCATCTGTGTCCATGTAGTTGTTCCTTGATATACTCTGTTCCTCTGCAGTATATCCTCTGCCCTTCTCAAATGTGTCCTCCTCTCCCTTTCGAAGACCCTGTCATATCTGCATGCCCTCATCCCCCCTATGGCACACTTCCCTGGCCTTTGATGCATTAGTCTCCCCTCTGCCCAGTCCCCTGCTGCCTGTGTGTGTGGAGGGAGAGGGGAGGGGACTGGTGTATGACATGTGCAATGCTGAAGAAATTAACAGTGGGTGTCGCTGGGTGTTCGTGGTGGTAGGCAGGAGCCATGAATGAGATGAACACATTAGTTACACTGGCCCAGTTGCATGAAGCCCATGGGGTGCACAGGAGATCCACAAGATGATACCCATATCAGAGGGAATATAGACACAGGTCCCTACTCCTAGACCTCACCAGGTTCTGCTTTGGCAAGGCAGCCATTCATCATAGAAACATAGAAAAATGACGACAGAAAAAGACCACACGGCCTATCTAGTCTGTCCTTCCATATCGACAACTACAACAGTCCCCTTTTTCCCTTTAGAGATCCTCTGTGTTTGTCCCATGCTTTTTTGAATTCAGATACCATCCTCATCTCTACCACCTCCACTGGGAGACTATTCCACAGATCCACCACTCTTTCCGTAAAGAAATATTTCCGCATATCACTCCTGAATCTATCCCCTTTCTCTCTCATCCCATCATCTATGTCAGGAGCTAGAGCCACTCTGTTCCATCACAAAGAAGGGTCTACCCATGCTTGTCCATCTTAAGATCACCATGGCCCTCACCTTCGTAGCCACTGAATTTCCAATCTGTGTTGGCCACCACTATAGGTCTCGGCTAGTCAGCTATCTCAGTCCATCTCAGTTTGATGGCCTTTATTATCACAGATCTGGAAATGGGAACAAGTGAGTTAATCACATTTGCAAATGAGACAATTTTTCAAAGTTTTTAAATCACACGAGGACTGTGAAAAATTGCAAGTGGACCGTGATAAATTGGAAGACTGAATGTCCAAATGGCAGATGGAATTGAATGTGGACAAATGTAAAGTTATGCATTTAGGGAAGAACAACCCAAACCATGGTTACACGATGCAAAGTTCCACATTAGGAACCACCACCCAGAAAAAGGATTTAGACGTCATCGTGGATAACAAATTGAAATCCCATAAACCATCAATTCTGGTCGCCATATCTTAAAAAAGGATATAGCGATTTTAGAAAAGGTTCAGAGAAGAGCCACCAAAATGGTAAAGGGGATGGAAGGATACTCCTATGAAGAAAGGCTAAAAAGGTTGGGGCTCTTTAACCTGGAAAAGAGACGGCTGAGGGGAGATATGATAGAAGTCTATAAATTAATGAACGGAGTGGAATGGGTAAACGTAGATCGATTGTTTACCTTATCAGAATATAGAAAGACTAGGGGACATGCAATGAAGCTACAGGGTAAACTATTTAAGACTAATAAAAGAAAATATTTTTTCACTCAATGTGTAATCAAACTCTGGAATTTATTACCGGAGGATGTAGTAAAGGCTGTTAGTGTAGCTGGGTTTAAAAAAGGTTTGGACAAGTTCCTGGAGGAAAGGTCCATAAACCATTATTAAGAAGGGACCCAGGATATCAATGCTTGAACCAATACAAGCATTGTGGAACCTGTGTCCCTTGGGGAAACTGCTAGGTACGTATGACCTAGATTGGCCACTGTTGGAAACAGAATACTGGGCTTGATGGACCTTGGTCTGACCCAGTATGGCATATCTTATGTTCATATGTTCTTATAAGAACATAAGAACATAAGATCATAAGATATGCCATACTGGGTCAGACCAAGGTCCATCAAGCCCAGTATTCTGTTTCCAACAGTGGCCAAACTAGGTCATATGTACCTAGCAGTTTCCCCAAGAGACACAAGTTCCACAATGCTTGTACTGGGTCAAGCATTGATATCTTCGGTCACTTCTTAATAATGGTTTATGGACCTTTCCTCCAGGAACTTGTCCAAACCTTTTTTAAACCCAGCTACACTAACAGCCTTTACTACATCCTCCGGTAACAAATTCCAGAGTTTGATTACACGTTGAGTGAAAAAATATTTTCTTTTATTGGTCTTAAATAGTTTACCCTGTAGCTTCATTGCATGTCCCCTAGTCTTTCTATATTCTGATAATGTAAACAAACGATCTACGTTTACCCGTTCCATTCCGTTCATTAATTTATAGACTTCTATCATATCTCCCCTCAGCCGTCTCTTTTCCAGTTTAAAGAGCACTAACCTTTTTAGCCTTTCTTCATAGGAGTATCCTTCCATCCCCTTTACCATTTTGGTGGCTCTTCTCTGAACCTTTTCTAAAATCGCTATATCCTTTTTAAGATACGGCGACCAGAATTGCACACAATATTCAAGGTGCGGTCTCACCATGGAACGATATAGAGGCATTATAATATCTTTTGTTTTATTTTCCATTCCTTTCCTTATCATACCTAGCATTCTATTTGCTCTCTTGGCCGCCGCTGCACACTGGGCCGAGGGTTTTAACATGGTATCCACAATGACGCCTAAATCTTTTTCCTGGGTGGTGGTTCCTAATGTGGAACCTTGCATCATGTAACCATAGTTTGGGTTGTTCTTCCCTAGGTGCATAACCTTGCACTTGTCCACATTAAATTTCATCTGCCATTTTGATGCCCAGTCTTCCAATTTATCAAGATCCTCTTGCAATTTTTCACAATCCTCTTCGGTTTTAACAACTTTAAATAGTTTTGTGTCATCTGCAAATTTGATAACCTCACTCGTTATTCCACTCTCCAGGTCATTTATGAATATGTCAAAAAGCAGCGGAGCCAGCACAGATCCCTGGGGTACACCACTATTCACCTTTCTCCATTGGGAAAATTGGCCATTTAGCCCTACCCTCTGCTTTCTATCTTTTAACCAGTTTCTGTATTAATGCCCGTAGCATGGGAAATAAGATCTCTGAAGTTGAAGCTTTGGTGGGAGTGGCTGACTTGGATTTAGTGGCAGTTACAGAAACATGGTTCACAGAAAACCATGACTGGGATGTAACTATACCTGGCTATACTTTATTCAGAAAGGACAGGGTAGGAAGAAGGGGAGGAGGAGTGGCACTATATGTAAAAACTACTATTAAAGCTTTGGAATTACAGAGCTTAAAAGGGAGAGAGGAGGCATTGTGGGTTAAACTAGAAAGAGGGAAAGAGAAATCTATTTACATTGGTGTGCTATACAGACCTCCCTCACAAGAGGAAGAGGTGGACAGAGAGTTAATTGAAGACCTACGCAGCATTGCTAGGAAAGGGGAAGTGCTACTGCTAGGAGATTTCAATATGCCAGATGTTGATTGGCACATTCCTGCTGCAGTATCATCTAGGAGTAAGGAGATCCTAGATTCTCTACAGGGAGAACTATTCAGGCAATTGGTAACAGACCCCACACGTGAAGGGGCCATACTGGACTTGGTGCTTACCAATGGTGAAAGTGTTTGATGTTGTAGTGGGAGATCCTTTTGCATCCAGTGATCACCAGATGGTGTGGTTCAGTATTAGGACTAGGGCTGTTAGAATCCATTCCAAGGTGAAGATCTTAGACTTTAGGAAGACTAACTTTGCGAAGATGGGCCAATACCTCAGGGAGTTGTTAGTGGGATGGGAACAACTGGGGGATGTAGAAAAACAGTGGGCAAAACTGAAAGGGGGTATTTTAAAGGCAACCAACCTTTTTGTTAAAAAGGTAACTAAAGGCAAAAGGAACAGGAGACCGCTATGGTTTTCTAAGGAAGTAGCTGAAAAAGTGAAGAAAAAGAGGGAGGCCTTCATGAAATACAAGAGATCACAGAGAGAGGAAGACAGGCATCTGTATTTGGAAAAACTTAGAGAAGCTAGCAAAGTAGTCAAGAAGGCAAAGATTCAAAAGGAGGAGGAAATAGCCAATGCAATAAAATGGGGGGATAAGACATTTTTCAGATATATTAGTGAGAAGAGGAAGGGCAAAAGTGGTATTGTCAGACTCAAGGGTGCAGGGGGGGGAATATGTAGAAGCTGATAAGTATAAAGCGGAATTGCTTAACAAATATTTTTGTTCTGTGTTCACAGAACCAGGAGCAGGACCTCAGAAAACACCCACAAATAAGAACAGGAGCGAGGGACATCTTGAACAATTTTCAGAAGACTGTGTTCATGAGAAACTAGCTCAACTTAAAGTAGACAAAGCGATGGGACCGGATGGGATACACCCTAGAATACTGAGGGAACATGGGGACGTTCTAGCAACTCCACTGACTGACCTTTTCAATGCCTCATTGGAGTCGGGAGTGGTGCCAAAGGACTGGAGAGAGGCTCATGTGGTGCCTTTACACAAAAGCGGTAGTAAGGATGTGGGTGAAAACTACAAGCCGGTTAGTTTAACTTCAGTGGTAAGTAAATTAATGGAAACGCTGTTGAAAGAGAAAATAGTGAGGTTTCTGGAGTCCAGCGGATTACATGATCCGAGGCAGCATGGATTCACCAGAGGCAGGTCTTGTCAGACAAATCTGATTGATTTCTTTGACTGGGTGACCATGGAGTTGGACCGCGGGAGAGCTCTAGATGTGGTGTATTTAGATTTCAGTAAAGCCTTTGACACTGTTCCTCACAGGCGACTTATAAACAAACTGAGCACCCTAGGGATGGACCCTAAAGTTACTGCTTGGGTTAGAAATTGGTTGGGTGGGAGGCGACAAAGAGTACAAGTAAATGGAGCTCACTCTGAGGAGAAGGATGTTACCAGTGGTGTGCCCCAGGGATCTGTCCTTGGTCCGATTCTTTTTAACATCTTTGTTAGTGATATAGCGGAAGGGCTGTCGGGTAAGGTTTGCCTCTTTGCGGATGATACCAAAATCTGCAATAGAGTAGACACCCAGGAAGGTGTAGATAACATGAGGAGGAATCTAGCTAAGCTTGAAGAATGGTCTAGAATTTGGCAACTGGGATTTAATGTTAAAAAATGTAAGGTCATGCATTTGGGCTGCAGCAATCCAAGGGAGCAATACAGTATAGGAGGTGAAGTACTTTTGTCCACTAAAGAAGAGCGGGACCTAGGCGTAGTTGTGTCCGATGATCTTAAAGTAGCTAAACAGGTAGAAAAGGCGATGGCAAAAGCTAGAAGGATGCTTGGGTGCATACGGAGAGGAATGGCTAGCAGAAAAAAGGAGGTGATAATGCCTCTGTATAAGTCTTTGGTGCGACCTCATTTGGAGTATGGTGTGCAATTCTGGAGACCGCACCTTCAAAAGGATGTGAACAGGATGGAGTCGGTGCAGAGGGTTGCTACTAAGATGATTAGTGGTCTTCATTATAAAGCATATGAGGACAGACTTAAGGATCTTAATATGTACACCTTAGAGGAAAGGCGGGATAGAGGTGATATGATTGAGATGTTTAAATACCTCCGTGGCATAAATGTTCAGGGAGAGAGCCTCTTTCAATTGAAAGCAAGTTCTGCGACGAGGGGACATGGGATGAGGGTGAAGGGAGATAGATTCAGGAGTGATATGCGGAAATATTTCTTTACGGAAAGAGTAGTGGATCCGTGGAATAGTCTCCCAGTGGAGGTGGTAGAGATGAGGACAGTAACTGAATTCAAAAAAGCATGGGACCAACACAGAGGATCTCTAAAGGTAAAAAGTGGACTGTTGTAGTTGTTGTTATGGAAGGACAGACTAGATGGGCCTTGTGGTCTTTTTCTGTCATCATGTTTCTATGTTTCTATGCTTCTAACTCATTGGTTATTGGTTTTGGGTTAGCCTGTCTGTGACAACACTTGGTGGGGGGGAGGGTTGAATTTAAAGAGATTATGAAATGACCTAGGAAACACTGTTGATACTGTATTTCTCATGTCTTTTCAAGTGAATGTACATGTCTAGTTAATGCACTTACATTCATCAGCTGGTCAAAAGCAAAACTGAAGCCTTTCTTGTAATCTGTAAGTCCTTTAGCTCCCATCTTCTGAACAGCATCTTTCAGCACTTTCTTGTTCCTTACATTAGCCTGGACAAGATGAGCGAAGCAGCTGACGTCCTGGGCGTTGTTACTAAACTGCAATAGAAAAGAGGGAAAGAAGGGGAATATTTCTGAACAGGGAAAGTCACATATCCTGTTAATTGTCTCCAACTGATTCTAATCTAATTTCCTCTGGATACCTTTGGACGAGGTCTATTATGTCATTCACTAGATATAAAAGAAAATGTCTTTCTCCAACCCTACAATTATATCTGAAGATGTTTGTGAGGGCTTGAAAGCTCATAAGGATTCACTGAAGGCGATAGCCATAGAAATTTGAGACTTCACCCTAAATAGTACATAACTCACCAGTCATTAGTCTCCAGATTATTTCAGAAGGCAAACAGATGAGGTGCCATCCAAGATGCCTGCTGGTGGTTATGCTACATCAAGAGCATTTTTCCCTTTACCAGAAAACACCTTACATCAGCCTAAGCACTTCCATGGACTTTGGTCTGACCCAATATGGCATCTCTTGTGTTCAACTCTTCTTCTAGGTGTACCTGTCTTTATCCACACGAGCCTCAGGCTCTTGCTAAACTGTTCTCCCTCTGAATCATCTCTCTCTCCTTCAATCTGTTCAAAACTCAGCTGGCATGGCTTATCTTCTGCCAGTGCCGCTATGCTCATGTAACCCACCATCTCACGTCACTTCACTGGCTCCCTATCGGTTTCCACATCCAGTTCAAACTTCTCCTACTGACCTCAAGTGCAGCTCCTCACTTCCTTTCCTCTTATCTCACTCTATATCAATCCTCGGAAACATCACTCCTCTGGCAGATCCCTTTTATCTGTGCTCTTCTCTGCCACTGCCAACCCCAGACTTTTTAAAGTCCATCTTGCTACTCCATATGCATGGAACAAATTACGTGAGTTTGTGCGTCAGGCATCTTCTCTAGCCCCATTCAAATCCAGGCTAAAAACCCCCCGCCTCTTTGAAGCCACTCTTCAATCTTAATGCTCCTCACTCTTGTCCAATACTTATGTGTATCTTAACACTTTCGCTATGTGTTTTGTCTTGATTAGATTGTAAGCTCTGATGAGCAGGGACTGTGTCTTGCATCTATATGTACAGTGCTGCGTATACCTTGTAGGGCTATACAAATGATTATTATTATCGATAGTAGTAACTGGCTTGTCCCACTGTTTTCCTATTTTGCCATCAAGTATAATCTTTCCTGCCTCATGGATATCAGTGATTCACCCATCACGCACCATTCATTTGTACCTCTTGTAGGTCAGCTGTGCAACCTCTTGTAGGGTCAACCTCTTGTAGGGCCAACCTCTTGTAGGTCAGCTGTGCAGCGCTGTGTGTGTGGCGCTTTACAAGTGCTGAATAGTAGTAGTAGTAATTTGGATTTTTCTGTCCACAATCCAAGCTATGTGAACAGAAAAAAAAAATTCTTCAGTTTTGGAGTATGTCTCCAATTTTTGGCCATTTTTAGTTTGTTTCAAACATTTGTTGTAATAAAAAAATAAATGCACAGAACTTCTCCAGGTGAGTTAGTGCATTTATCATGCATTAATTTGTAGGTTCATGAACAGGAAGAGTAATTTTATAAAGATCAGCAAGTTTTGCACACATTCTAAAGTGTCTACTTTTTAAGTCATAAGATATACTCAACAAACCTAGGTGAGAACTATTCTGCCTGCCCTAGACTTGGTATAAATGCAGGCAACCAGATATGTAAAGATCACACAAGATATAGTATTTTAGAACTTACACTCATCCTATGCTCTTTCGTGTGCTCCCCATGCCAAAAATATGCACCATCAGCCTGAATAGCAAGCTCCTAAAGCACGTGCATACGGCGTGGAAAATGTACGATTTACATGCGTAACTCTACATGGCTCATTCTAAAATTACTTCCTAAATGTATTTAGCACAGGAAACATTTTTTAAAGTTTTTTTAAAAAACTGAATGTGCAGAGTAATGAATATGCCTTCTAGAAAATGCATAACTGTGCTTGCTAAGTTTCAGTGCATGTGAGAAACAAGTTCCTCTCTGAGGAACATATGATGCTCAAAAGGACTTCAAAAAGGTTACTTCACTTTCTCTTTCAGCTGTTCTTACCACTTCGGGATTCTCAGTGCACACCCCATTACCATTTGGGCACCTTCGCCTATTGCTCAGAGAAGAGGTTTCTCACGGGTTGATCTAGCAGTATGTACTAAACAGCTTCCCCCCGACCCCAGTTCATGCACTGCCTATGTTTTACAAATTTTCTTCTGTTTCAAATCCACATATGCTAACAAAAATTTCACAACATGTTGAAGAACAAATTGATTGTTCACGGAGATAAATGGAATTTCATTCCTACGCCAGTGGGAAAACGAAGAAAACACTGAATCTTCTTGAATTTGATCAGAGTATTGTTCCACACCTGATCATTTCTGCTGGGAAGAATATTGCAGAGATATATTAAAACCTATTTGTGTATCTTTAATTTACTTCCCTCAGAAGCATAATACAAATTATTTTGTCGGACTGTAATGGTGGATTAAAATAATTAAACCAGAGTGACCACGGCGAGGGGCGGGTTGGAGTTCCTTCCCCTTTTGTACGGTCATCCAACAAAAAGAAATAGGAAGAAGATATGTTTTCTTGTATGCATGTTTATTTAATTTAATCTATACGTACGGAGGTTTATGCCAGGGTTATTTGTTTGAATTTGGAGTTACTATAGAGTAGCTTCATTCCCTGCATCAGCAGCTAGCTTGGGAACACCTACTCTACCTGCCAAGGGAGGAATGCAACTTGTGATAAGGAAGCTTATCATAGCTCAGGAAGGAGCTATAGAAAAGGTGAAGTGACTCTGAACAAGCAACCTGTCAGTTCTGGTAGAAATAAGAAAACAGAATTTGTCCATAAAAGACTACCAGTCCCAGAATTCACCAGGTTTCCAACAGCCATTAGAGGAGCTGAAGTGGGGAAACGTGTGTTCAATCAAGAGGGCTATGAGGTAATCCTCAAGCACTCATCTCAAAGGGCAGGGCCTGATTCAGCACAGCTGCGCTGTGCTAGGGTGGAGCACTCATCTAGGCAGAATAAAGGTAGAGTTTATTCTACAGAGAATTATCCTCATCCTCAGGATCTTGATCATCTTGGACAGCTTCATCATCTGGAGGATCATCAGAAGCAGAAGCCAAACCGGACGGACAGAGAGGGCAAGAAACCCTTTGGAAGAAAGAAGAGAAAAGCCTTTGGGAGGTCTAAAGGAGTCCAGAGCAGTACGTATACTGGAAGGCATTCCAAGGGCCAGCATACACCATTGGACTGGGGAAAGCCAGAGGAATGGTGCTGCAGGGCTAGGAATCTCCAGACGGTACCTGTGAGGGAGACGGCTGCACGTGGAAGGGACCCTAAGACCCGTGCCAGAAGGTATGTGAAGAGAGATCCAGTGTCCAGGGATCTGGATTGGAAGGCTGGACATAAGAACAAGACTACATACTGGCCAGGCTATTTAGAGAGGAACTAACAGCAATGGAAGCTCAGGTATGAACACTGATCTATGCCCTAGCTATAACCTTGAAAGACAGCAGGGAAACAAGTATTCTCCTGAAAGTGCTCCATTGAGAAATTCCTCTGTGCCAATCCCTGATATTGAACCCATGATTGTTGAAGAAGGGGAAGGAGCGGTCTTAGATACAGGCTGTGAATATATGGATTGCTCTCTGTCTAAACTCCTTTGGTAATTTTCTGTTACAAAGTACAGCAACCATCACAAAGAAATACAAACTTGTTCTTTAATCTACTCAGAAAAGCTCCTGAAGTAGGATTTGAGCCACGCAGTAGAGAGCAAGCCAGCTAAGGGGTTTCAGCTGGGTAACTGCTAGCAATTGAGCCTTACCTAATTGCTTGTGAGCTCTGAGGGAATCACTTCTGAATCTATGTGTGAAGATATAAGAAGTTAACCTGAAAAGAACAGTTTTTCCCTTCTTTGTGGGTTTTGCTTGTTGTTTGAAACACTGCTAAGAAAATATTAGCTAAAGCCTACAGAAAAGACCAGTTTGTTACCAACCAAGTCTATATTCTTTTGATTTGATTGCCTGACAAGTTCAACTGTTGTTTTCCTGATTTTGTTTTTCTAAGTTTAACACTGAAAGCAAGTATCCTGTTTTATGTGCTACCAAGCATATCTGTGTTGGGAGAAATAACCCCATAAATAAATATCTTATTGGCTTTACACTCAAGCACAACTAATTATTGTGAGCAGCTGTGTCTGGTGTGAATGGACTGCATTTCCCACAATCCCTTGCAAATCATATTGATATATGCACTTGCCAAGACTGTGAACATTCTCACCCAGGCAGCCATCTGACAAACTTCAATGCCATTGGTTAAAAAAAAAAAAGACCTAGAATTTGCAGTTGCAGCTGTGGATGCAATGGTAACCACTCCAGGAGGCAATCCACCATCCCAAGCCACAACTCCCAACTGGCCATTCCCCCCACTGATGCCCTCCCCATGGTCAGACCTCCCCAGCAACACTCCCTAACATCCTTGCATTCAGAACCCTCCTATAGGGACAACATAGTCCTCTTATACCAATCCCCAACATGCTTCCCAACTCAGATTCTCACCTCCCCCCATGCCCCCCCCCAAGTCTTACCCAGGATCCCTTGGTAGTCTAGGTGGTCAACTGGGAAAGAGTGTTCTCCCTCTACTCCTACCTGGCAGCTCTCAAAATGGCACTGGTAATCACTAGCAATAGTCTCATGGTGCTACCACTAGTGACTCTATGGATTACCAATGAGCCACAGAAAGACTTGGGGAAATTTAGGGGTGTGTGGTGGGTCAGGGTTGAGAGGTTTGTTATATCAACATCACGCCAGGACCGCAAACTACGACACATTTCACTGACTAATCGCAAGTTGACCTCTCCTCAGCTACTTTGAGAGTAGTCAGACAAGAGTGAGGTCAGTGTCAGCTCATTAACAGTTCGTCACCGGTGCCTGCAGTTTGGTCTCCGGGGCTGCAAAGCACGGAATAAGCCACTGATGACTGACATACAAAGGAGCAACCGGATCGTGTGGGTGAGAAAGCACTCAACCTGGTCGACTGAAATGCAGGAAAAGGTGCTATTCAGCAATGAAAGCACCTTCTGCCTGTTTGGTAAACAGGCCCACACCTATGTGAGGAGATTTCCTGGAGAGGAATTCAAGCCTGAGTGCCTCAACCTCACTGTGAAGCATCCTTTGAAGGTCATGGTCTGGGGCTGCATGGCTGCCAGTGGCATTGGACGTCTTCACATTGTCGATGGAATGGTCAACGGGGCCAAGTACATCACCATACTGCAAAAGTGCATGGTGCCATCAGCACACCAGCTGTTTCCTGGCCAGTTCCTGTTCCAAGATGACAATACACCCTGCCATCACTCCAGACAGGTGATCAGCTAGAAGCAGCGGAACAACGTCAAGTCAATGGATTGGCCTGCCCAGTCTCCAGATCTGAATCCAGTCGAGAACCTGTGGCACAAGGTGGCCTTTGAAATATCCAAGAGGCATCCAACATCAAAGCGTGAGCTGATTGAGTCACTCATTGCAGCTTGGAACTGTGTTGTCACCAACGATCACCTTGTCAGACTGGTTCATTCAATGCCGACAAGGTGCAGTCAGGTGATCAAGAACAAAGGGTGGCCCATCAAATACTGAGCCATCACTGACACATAAAAATGGCCTTTTACAAGGCTACATACATTCATTTGAAGGAAACCTGGTGTGCGTCCATAATATTTTAAAGCATACTTACAATAATATATCATTGGCCAACGATGTATATTACGCGATTTTCACAGAAAATCTATCAACAGGACAACTGTGGGGAACAAACTCAGAAAATAAGGGCCAAACCAATACTAAAAGTTGGCCCTAATAGCCAAATTTATCACTTATCATGAGATACACAGAAAACGCCACTGGGAGGAAAAAGAAATTAAGATATAAGGTCACGAAGTTGAAAAAATGTCAAATTTACAAGTGATTCCAGACTTTTGCACACCACTGTAGATTGGCTGTTTACGCCATCAAAATGTACTAGGGGACTTGCAATGAAGCTACAATGTAACTCATTTAAGACTAATAAGAGAAAATATTTTTTCACTCAACGCGTAATCAAACTCTGGAATTCATTACTGAGGGATATAGTAAAAGCTGTTTGTGTAGCTGGGTTTAAAAAAAGGTTTGGGCAAGTTCCTGGAGGAAAGGTCCATAAACTATTATCAGAGGACTCAGGAAATCCGCTGTTTGCCCCAATACAAGCAGTGTAGATCCTGTGTACATTGGTACATGTCGGTACCAATGACATAGGAAAATGTGGTAGGGAGGTTCTGGAGGCTAAATTTAGGCTTTTAGGTAGGAAGTTGAAATCCAGAACTTCCAGGGTAGCGTTCTCCGAAATGCTTCCTGTTCCACGCGCAGGACCCAAAAGGCAGGCAGAGCTCCGGAGTCTCAATGCGTGGATGAGACAATGGTGTAGAGATGAGGGTTTTGGATTTGTTAGGAACTGGGGAACATTCTGGGGAAAGGAAGGGCTCTTCCGAAGGGATGGGCTTCACCTTAACCGGGATGGAACCAGGCTGCTGGCATTAACCTTTAAAAAGGAGATAAAGCAGCTTTTAAACTAGATATTAGGGGAAAGCCGACAGTCGCCCAAGAGCGGATGGTTCGGAAGAATGTATCTTTGAAGGATACTACCAAAAGCAGAGAGGTTCCACAAAAGAGTAAAGTAGCCCAAATGCCCTCAAGTATGGAGCAGACAGAGCTTAAAGATCCCAAATTACCCATGTCTAACAATAGCCAAATTAATATGAATAAAATACATTCTCTAAAATGCTTGTATGCAAATGCTAGAAGTCTAAAAAATAAGATGGGAGAGTTAGAATATATAGCACTAAATGAAAGGTTAGATATGATTGGAATATCAGAGACATGGTGGAAGGAGGACAACCAGTGGGACACTGTGATACCTGGGTACAAACTATATCGTAATGATAGAGCTGATAAAATTGGTGGAGGTGTTGCTCTCTATGTTAGAGAGGGCATTGAGTCAGAAAGGATTAAAGTTTTGCAGGAAACAAAATCTACTGTAGAATCTATATGGATTGAAATTCCATGTAAAAGGGGGAAGGCGATGGCAGTGGGGGTGTACTATCGACCGCCTGGCCAGAATGACCAAATGGACGATGAAATGTTCAAAGAAATCAAGGAAGCTAACAAAAGTTACAGCGCAGTAATAATAATGGGTGATTTCAACTACCCCGGTATCGACTGGGTCAGTGTCACGTCAGGACATGCTAGGGAGATAAAGTTCCTAGATGAAATAAATGACTGCTTCTTGGAACAGCTGGTTCATGAACCGACCAGAGGGGAAGCCATATTAGACCTAGTCCTTAGTGGAACACCAGATCTAGTGCAAGAGATAAGGTTGTTGAGGCCACTTGGCAATAGTGATCATAGCATGATTGCCTTTGATTTAGTTAGTGGTGGAAGGATAGTAAGGAAATCCACAGTACTACCTTTTAACTTTCGAAAGGGAGACTATGATAAAATGAGGAAAACAGTTAAGAAAAAACGAAAAGGAGAAGTTGCAAAGGTTAAAGACGTACATCAGGCTTGGCTGTTGTTGAAAAATACTATCTTGGAAGCCCATACCAGCTGTATTCCATGCTTTAAGAAAAGTGGAAGGAAGTCCAAAAAACTGCAAGCATGGTTTAAAGGTGAGGTCAGAGAGGCTGTTGCCAAAAAAGCATCTTTCAGGAAATGGAAAAAAGAGCCAAACGACGAAACCTGGAAACAGCACCAGCACTGGCAAGTCAAATACAAGGCATTGATAAGGCAGGCAAAGGGAGAATTTGAGAAGAAGCTTGCTGCGGAAGCAAAAACGTGAAGTAAAGACCTTTTCAAGTACATTCGTAGCAAAAAACCTGTGAGAGAGTCAGTTGGTCCATTAGATGATAAAGGGGTTAAAGGAGCACTAAGAGGCGACAAGGCGATAGCGGAGAGACTGAATGAATTCTTTGCTTCGGTCCTTACTGAGGAAGCTGTAGGGATGCTACCCATGACTGAAGTGGTATTTAAAGGAGCGGAAGAATTGAAGGAAATATCGATACATCGGGAAGATGTATTACAACTATTAGATAAACTGAAGAGTAGCAAATCACCTGGGCCAGATGTTATACATCCAAGGGTGTTGAAAGAACTGAAATATGAGATTGCAGACCTGCTATTAGTAATCTGTGAACTATCATTAAAATCATCTCTAATACCTGAAGATTGGAGGATCGCCAATGTAACACCAATTTTTAAAAAGGGTCCAGGGGTGATCCGGGAAACTACAGACCGGTGAGCCTGACATCAGTACCGGGAAAAATGGTAGAAACCATCATAAAGAATAAAATTACTAGCATGTAGATAGTCATGACCTAATGGGAGACAGCCAACATGGCTTTAGACAAGGAAGATCTTGTCTTACTAATCTGTTATGTTTTTTTGAAGGAGTGAATAATCAGGTGGACAAAGGTGAGTTGGTTGATATTGTGTATCTGGACTTTCAGAAAGCCTTTGACAAGGTCCCTCATGAGAGACTTTTGGAAAAACTAAAGAGTCATGGGATAGGAGGCAGTGCACTATTGTGGATCAGGAACTGGTTAAAAGATAGAAAGCAGAGGGTAGGACTAAATGGCCAATTTTCCCAATGGAGAAAGGTGAATAGTGGTGTACCCCAGGGATCTGTGCTGGGTCCGCTACTTTTTGACATATTCATAAATGACCTGGAAAGTGGAATAATGAGTGAGGTTATCAAATTTGCAGATGACACAAAACTATTTAAAGTTGTTAAAACCCAAGAGGATTGTGGAAAATTGCAAGAGGATCTTGATAAATTGGAAGACTGGGCATCAAAATGGCAGATGAAATTTAATGTGGACAAGTGCAAGGTTATGCACCTAGGGAAGAACAACCCAAACTATGGTTACACGATGCAAGGTTCCACATTAGGAACTACCACCCAGGAAAAAGATTTAGGCGTCATTGTGGATACCATGTTAAACCCCTCGGCCCAGTGTTCAGCAGCGGCCAAGAGAGCCAATAGAATGCTAGGTATGATAAGGAAAGGAATGGAAAATAAAACAAAAGAGATTATAATGCCTCTATATCGTTCCATGGTGAGACCGCACCTTGAATATTGTGTGCAATTCTGGTCGCCGTATCTTAAAAAGGATATAGCGATTTTAGAAAAGGTTCAGAGAAGAGCCACCAAAATGGTAAAGGGGATGGAAGGATACTCCTATGAAGAAAGGCTAAAAAGGTTAGGGCTCTTTAACCTGGAAAAGATGGCTGAGGGGAGATATGATAGAAGTCTATAAATTAATGAACGGAGTGGAACGGGTAAACGTAGATAGATTGTTTACCTTATCAGAATATAGAAAGACTAGGGGACATGCAATGAATCTACAGGGTAAGCTATTTAAGACAAATAAAAGAAAATATTTTTTCACTCAACGTGTAATCAAATTCTGGAATTTGTTACCGGAGGATGTAGTAAAGGCTGTTAGTGTAGCTGGGTTTAAAAAAGGTTTGGACAAGTTCCTGGAGGAAAGATCCATAAACCATTATTAAGAAGGGACCCAGGATATCAATGCTTGAACCAATACAAGCATTGTGGAACCTGTGTCCCTTGGGGAAACTGCTAGGTACATATGACCTAGATTGGCCACTGTTGGAAACAGAATACTGGGCTTGATGGACCTTGGTCTGACCCAGTATGGCATATCTTATGTTCTTATGTGTACCTTTTTAGAAACCTCACATTCTCTTTCCTCAAGATACCTCTGCCTCTTATTCCTTCCTTTCTGCCCAAACCCTGGCCAAATCTATTCATGACAAAGTCCACATAATCACACTAAAATTCCCCACATGATCAGCTCCATCCCCCCTCTTCCCTCCCAACTCTTCCCCTCAACCTCTGCTACCCTTTCCTCCTTTTCTAAGATCTCCAATGAGGAAGTCACTTGTCTTCTTTCCTCCTCTGCTCTGCTCCTCTGATCCTATCTCCACCTGTCTCCTTAACTCCATCTTCGCCACCATCATCCCTTCCACCTCTCATATTCTCAACCTATCACTCTCCACTGCAACTGTCCCAGCAGCCTTCAAGCATGCTGTGGTCACACCTCTCCTTAAAAACCCTTCACTACACCCTACCTGTCCTAATTATTGACCCATCTCCCTCCTCCATTTAATTTCCAGACTACTTGACCGTGTGGTTCAACACTATTGCCTTGACTTTCTCTCCTCTCAAACCCTTCTGGATCCACTTCTATCTGGCTTTTGTCCTTTACATTCTAATGAAATGGTACTTACCAAGGTTTCCAGTGACCTGTTCCTGCCAAAATCCAAGGGAATTTACTCAACCCTCATCCTTCTTGAGCTTTCTGCTGCTTTTGACATTGCCTTCTAATATTACAACTACTACTAATCATTTATAAAAGTGCTACAAGGCATAATACGCAGCACTGCACAAAAGTAGATAGAGATGGTCCCTGCTTGTGAGGAATTACAATCTAATTATTTTATTTATTTATTTAGACAGTTTTGTATACCACCTTATCCTTCAATCAAAGTGGTCACAGCACAATTGGGGGATACATTTAACATGAGGGGATATGAGACACATACACTAATACTTACAGGGAACATGGGCAATGGAGGGTTAAGTAGCTTGCCCAAGACCACAAGGAGCACCTGTGGGACTAGAAACCCCAGTCCTTCCGGCCCAAGGTTGCTGTCCTCTAGATTTGAATCCCCGACCTTCCGGCCTGAAGTACCTTGCCCCAACCACTAGGCCACCTCTGGACTTAAGAAAGACCTCTAGAATTAAGAAAGACAAGACAAAGGATAAGAATAAGGGTAAAAGGAGGTTAAGGAGACACAAGGAATAAAGGGGGTCATGATCCAAAAGTAGCTTTAAAGAGGTGAACTTTTAACAGGGACTTGAAAAGGGGCAGAGATGAAGCCTGATATAGAGACTCAGAGTTTGTTCCAGGCTTAAGGAGCAGCAAGGAGAAAGGACCGAAGTCTGGAGTTGGCAGTAGAAGAAAAGGGTAAAAATAGAAGCAAGCCAGAAGAGCAGAGTTCATGAGGAGAGGTGGAGGGAGAGAGAAAAGAGGAAAGGTAGAAAAGATCAGAAGAGTGAATGCACTTATAGGCCAGAAGGAGAAGCTTGGATTGGATACGGAAACAGAAGGGAAGCCAATTAAGTGATTTGGGAAGAGGATTCATATGAGAATATTGAGGCTGGTGAAAAATTAGTCACGCAGCAGAGTTCTGAACAGATTGAAGAGGAGAAAGGTAGCTAAGAGGGAGACCAGCAAGAAGGAGGTTGCAATAGTCAAGATGAGTAGTAATTAGACAGTAGACATGTGTTTTAGTAGTGTATTCAGAAAAGAAGGGGCAAATTTTAATGTTATAGAGAAACAAATGACAGGATTTAGCTATCTGGGGATATGTGAGGAGAAGGAAAGGTAGGAGTCAAAGATGACCCCAAGGTTGCAGACTGAGGAAACAGGAAGTAGAAATGTTATCCACAGAGCGAGAAAGGAGGAAGGGGGAGGAAGGTTTAGGGGGAAAAATTAGTTCAGTTTTGGCCATCTTTAATTTCAAAGGGTGGTAAGACATCCAGGTGGCAGTGTCAGACAGGCAGGCAGACATGCAAGACTGGAGTGTCAAAGAGATATCAGGTATAGAAAGATAGATCTGAGAATCATCAGCATAAAACTGATACTGAAACCAAAGGAACTGGGTGTAGAGAGAAAAGAAGAGGGCTGTTAACAGATCCCTGTGGTATACTGAATGAGATAGCAGTAGAGGAAACATCACCAGAACAAACACTCATAGAGTAATGGGAGAGATAAGAAGATAACCAAAACAGGGCAGACTCCCTAAAACCACGAGAGGACAATGTGTCAAGGGGAAGGTGGTGGTCAACTGTGTCAAAAGCAGGAGAAAGGTCAAGAAGGAAGAGGATAGAATAAAGGTCTTTGGATTTAGCTAGGAATAAGTCACTGGGGACTTTGGCTAATGCCATCTTGGTAAAATGAAAGGGATGAAAGCCAGATTGAAGTGGATCCAACAGGGCTTGAGATGAAATTCAAGACAACGATGGAGGACTGTATGCTCAAAAAGTTTAGAAATGAAGGGAAGAAGGGAGATGGGTTGATAATTAGAAGGACAACTAGGGTCAAGAAAAGGTCTCTTAAGGAGAGGTGTGACCACAACATGCTTGAAGGCTGAAGGGACCATGGCAATGAAGAGCAAGAGGTTGAGAATATATGAAATGGAAGGGATGAGAGAGGAGGAAATGGAACTAAGGAGATGGGTGGGGGACAGGATCAGAAGAGCAAGTAGTAAGTTTAGAGGAAGAAAGTAGATGAGAGGTTTCCTCATCAGAGATCTTAGAGAAGTAAGAAAGGGTAACAGATTGAGGGGAAAAGTTGGTATTGAGGTGGGGGAAGAGGAGATGAAGCTGATTTAGTGGGGAATTGGAGAAAGATATTGTAGATTTTGTCATGGAAATAGTCAGTTAAGGTTTGGGCAGAAAGAGGAGGGGGGATCGGAGGAAGAGGTGCCTTGAGGAGAAAGCTAATTGTTGAAAAGAGATGGTGAGTGTCAGTGGTGAGAGAGTTAGTCAGACAGTTTCAGTGAGAGCTAAGAGATGGAAAGAGAAGTGAAGAGAACATAAGTAAAGGGACGTTTATTGGATATGGAATGAGCATTCCATAATACACAATAGAAAGGGAGAGAAGAGGAAGAAAGGAGAGCAATATGGATGAGATTAAAGTGGCAGAGAGAGGTGTGGGAGTGAGAAGAATCTAAAGGGGCCGAGGTTAGGATTAAAGTCACCACAGGAAAGAAGGAAAAGAAGAGTGTGAGGCAGAGAGGAGACAAAGGTCGTCCACCCTAAAACCATCACGATCAACAATATAGTCATCCCTGTTAAAAAAGTAGTAAAATACCTTGGGATAATATTAGATCACACCCTCAGCATGCTCCCCCATATAAAACAAGCAGTAAAAAACATATTCTTTAAACTAAAAACCATGCAGCATCTAAGACCCCTTCTGGACACCTATGACTAAGTCAGTAGTCCTCGCGTTAACTACCCCTCATTTCGACTATTGTAATAGTCTACTACACGGACTCCCACTCAAAAACAAACATACTCCAGAGAGCCCAAAACATCACTGCCGGGGTTGTCACCAAAGCCTGCTTAACCAAACCCTTATCCTACAAGACCTACACTGGCTCCCAGTACTGAGCCAGATAAAATAGATACTTATAACATTCAAGCTGCTTAATAACATTTCCCCCTCCTATCTAACTACCCTCCTACATACACCACCAGAATCCAGAACACACAGACAAAATGCAAACCACTCGCTTGTAATACCCAAAGCCATTTGCAGGACAAAACAAAACAAGCTCTAGAGCAGAGGTCCCCAACTCCAGTCCCGGAGGGCCAAAAACCATTGAGGTTTTCAGGCTGTCCCTCATGAATATGCATGAGATAGATTTGAATACAATGGGGGCAGTGCATGTATATGCATCTCATGCATATTTATTAGGGACAGCCTGAAAACCGGAATGGTGTTTGGCCCTCCAAGACTGGAGTTGGGAACCTCTGCTCTAGAGCCTTCTCATTCACTACACCCAGCCTCTGGAATGAACTGTCACTACCAATTTGCATGACCAAAGACCTACAGCTATTTAGAAAAGGACTCAAAATGCTCCTATTCTCCGAAAATTTGGAAACTCAACTTAAACCCTCCTCTCACAGACATACAACATACTCAAGGAACAATCCACCAACATCCCCTACGCCACCCTCTCTCCCCCTCTTTCTCTTTTAGACGCCCACAAACAGTGACCTATGTAACTTTAAAAACTAAGGTTCCTTTGCACAACTGTGATACAAAAGTCGATCCTCACCTCATAAAACGACAGAATTCACTTTGTACCTATGTAAATAGTAAATAGTGGATCTACCAAGTTCTACTAAGTTTTTACAAAATTTGATTTGTAAGATATGTTCCTGTAATTTATTTATTTATTTAATTTAACATTTCTTATATACCGCCTTTCATGATATCAGTGCGGTTTACATTGAACAGGGCATTATAACTTGGAGATAACTATTTTACAGGGAACAATAGTTTAAATACTGTTCCATATAAATTGTTCTGTTTTCATTCTGTTAATTGTAAACCACCCCTGATCTCTAGAAGGGGCAGTATAGAAGAACCAAATAAATAAAAATAAAGGCGGAAATGAGGATGAGGTTTGTAAGAGAGGGGAGATGGATGAATGAGAGGAAGAAAAACGTGAAGTTGGAGAGCTGAGAGGAGGAAGATAAGATGGGAAGGTAGAGAGAGGATTAAGAGGAAGGGAGGTATGAGGATGTTTGTGTAAGGGGAGAAGGTTAGGGAGTGTCAAGAAAGGAAGAAAAAATTATGTGGAACCAGAAGAAGAGGAGAAGAGATAACTTAATAGAATTCAATTAATGATACTATTAGTGCTATTAATTAATCATACAATGCAGAACGTTTAAGTAGCACTGAGCAGAGACATGAAGATGATAGTCCTTGCTCGGGGTTGTAAGTAGCCAGTAGGATTTGGGAAGCTTCGATGTCACAATTTGTGAAGGTTGCAGCTTGCACTGCCTTCACATGTACTCCCAGCTGTCCCTCAGTGTACTCAGGGTGGACTTAAAGTTCCAGGAGCTCCTCCGAGAGGACGACACTCTTTGGTAGGGCCACACCCTCAGATTAGCCACCTGTGTCCCTCTGGCATCACAAACCTCCCAAACACAGATAAATCCCAGGCTTGGTTTTAAGGTATCTATGCTATCCTGGTTCTGTTCTTCTCTCTCCCATTGCTCTTTCAATGTTTGTTCTAGTGGATCCTCCTCTACTGATATCTCTCTCTCAGTTGGTGAACTCAAAGGGTCTGTTCTGGGCCCTCTTCTTTTCTCTCTCTACACCCAGTCCCTTGGGTGCTCTCATCTCTTCCTCCCATGGCTTTCAGTATCATTTTTATGCTGATGACTCTCACTACCTTTCCTCTCTCATTTCTCCTAAACTCCCCCCCCCTCGTGAACTCACTCTACTGGTGGATTGCTTCTGTCTGTGCCCTTTTCTTCCTTTGAGAGTGTCAGTTGGACCATTGGATGATAAAAGGGTACCACAGGGATCTGTGCAGTGCCCACTGCTTTTTAATATATTCATAAATGACCTGCAAATGGAAACAACAAGCGAGGTGATCAAATTTGGAGATAACACAAAATTATTCAAAGTTGTAAACACACAAGACGACCTTGAGAAACTGGAAGACTGGGCATCCAAATGGCAGATGATATTTAATGTGGACTAGTGAAAGAACCACCCAATGCAAGGTTCCATATTAGGAATCAGCACCCAGGAAAAGGATCTTGGCGTCATTGTGGATAATACGCTGAAACCCTCGGCCCAGCGTGCAGCGGCAGCCATGAAAGCAAATAGAATGCTAAGTATCATAAAGAAAGGAATGGAGAATAAAACCAGCTGAATGGCACCCTGGACCATTCCCAAATCTCTCTCTTATTCTGATCATCCAGAAGGAAAGACTCAGAGGCTATACTCTGACTAAATTTTCGAAGGCTTGGACTCAGCCAATCTGCCTTTCATACATGTGAAAAGTGACTTCTTACTGCATCTGATTAATTTGGGGGAGGGGCATACATTTCTCTCTGTTCCTCAGCAGGTACCCTAAAAGAAGTGGTATAGATCCTCATTTAGGAAATATGAGGTGAACTTTTAAAAACATAAGGGTGCTAATTACATGTGGCAGGAAACGCAGGGGACTTGGTTTTGTACATCACACTGATTCATATTTCATTAACATAGGACTGGATTATCTTGGAGGACCCTGAAAGCTTTCTGATCTTTGCAATGAAAACTCATCAAGCAGCCTTGTGACAGATGCCCATGAAATTACTTTCCTGGGAGTCAGTATTGTACCAGTATTAACAGAACTCCAGGTTCACAAAGCCCGCTTCACTAACATTTTTGATTTGATTTTTTTCATTTGATATTCCACTTTGCACAAACAACAATTTGCAGCCCAGAATGAGAGAAAAGCCTTAGTGAATGAGGCCCAGAGAACTTCTTTGAAGTTACTTAATAGGAATTCTCTAATTTCTTTTTTTTGTTTTTGGCTCTAAACATCCTCATTTTGAATCTAGAATAAATAGAAAACAAAAGGAGAATGGGGGTGCATTCAATGTTTTCTTTGCACTCTCCATCAAAGCAAGTATCATATTAGTAAGGCCACACTGACTCTTGTTTCCAAGAGTTTGTTTCTTTGGTATATTTTATAAATTCTTTCCTAGAATGTATTTCGATACTTAAGGAAACCTCTTCAAAGCCTTTTTATGGCCATCATAGAAACATCTTTAAGGATTCAGGCACTCTCTGAATTTTACCTCAGTACTGATAACTGAAGGGTTTAACAAGGTCACAGCTCGGTCAGCTCCATTGAGTCTTTGTTCCTCAGGGCACCCTGCCAGTCCAGCTCTGCATTCTGGGGATGGACTGGTTAATCACCCTATTAAAATCTCAAAGAACACACAGAAGCCCATGATTACAAAGAGTCATTGTGCTTTTGCAGACAGGACTAATTAGAAATCAAAGACACAGGCAACATAGATTAGAGCCTGACAGATACTTTCTCATCAGATATTATCAAAAATGTTGGTGGGGAAAAATGTCAAGCATCCTGAAGATGTGGTAGCTTTAAATGCTGGTCTTGTACCTTATGGCCGTTCTGGATCATTGAGCTCCGAGCTGATGATTTTTCACCTCACAGGGCTCCATTTCTCTCTGAAATTGTGCTACCACCAGAGGACATGTCCAGCAACTTTCTGTTGCACCACCCAGGTGCTAAGTTCATGGGGAGCCAAGGACCTTGCAAATCATTTTCAAAGGGCACACAGACACTTTCTCTTAAAACTACCGCGGTTTAAATTAGAGGACTTTGCACCTGCATTTTCTATAAGTAAATAAAGTACAGGGCTGACCTGATCCAGTCTCCCAACTTTTCAAGGTCCTCTTGCAGTTTTTCACAGTCTTCTTGTATTTTAACAGAATAATTTTTGTCTCATCTGGAAATTTGATCACCTCACTCATTATTCCCATTGCCAAGTCATTTTTAAATATGTTAAAAAGCAGCAGGCCCAGCACAGATCCCTGGGGTACTCACTTTACATCTTTCTCTATTGAGAAAAATTGGCCATTTAGACCTACTCTCTGTTTTCTATCTTTTAACCAATTCCTGATCCACAATTGCCTCCTATCAAATAACTTTGTTTTCATATTTCAAGGCTTTATTCAGCAGGTAAAGGAATGGAGGTGTAGCCTAATGGTTGTGTAATGGCTTCATACCCAAGAGATCAGGGTTTGATTCACACTGGCACTCCTTGTGACCTTGGGCAAATCACTTTACCCTCCATTGCCTCAGAAGAAAAGGCCTTGCAATCTATTTCCAATCATACTTTGCCAAGAAAACCTAGGTCGCCAAGAGTCAGCATTGACTTGCAGGCACTTAAAAAATAAATTCTGCAAATAACAAATTCAAATGACAGCACAAACGATGTTAAAAGCAAGTGAAAAAATACATGCAGTACAGATTAACAGCCTAAATTTTATACTAACAAACAACCCTCCAAAAATAAACTCACCCTACTACCTCCCTCTCCTTCCCAAAGGAAGGGACCTTTTCCCACAATCTCTATCAAATACATTCACTTTGTAGTGTCAGCCATATATTTTCACAAATCGATCCCAAATTTGGTCAAAGCATGCCTGACCCCATTTCCATATGATAATTCCCCTCTCCATAGCATGTATGCCCCACCATTGAGTAAGCACCGGGGCGCCTCTTGCTTCCATACCAAGGCCAAGTTCAGTTTAGCCACATTCATGCAATGTTTCACCAGTACAACTGTGGCAATTTGGCATCAGGGACTGACCTGTTAAAAAGGAAGATCCCGGATCCCAGGGTATGTCCCGGCCAATGAGTTGCACAACTCTAAATTGAATACCCCAATAGTACCGCACCTTAGGACAAATCCACCACATGTGTGCTAGAGTTCTACTCAGGCCACATTTTCACCAGCATGCATGCAACACTCCTGGGCCCAGTACTCCCTAGGCTTCCCCACTGTGCAGGCCCACTTTTGCTGTCACACACAAAGAGTGATAATCAGCCCCTTAGTGGAAGTACAGTCCTCACAGAGGGATCCTAAATCAGAAAGTGGTCATGGCACCTGACCTTTAATGTGGTAGGCGACGGCCTATGATCCATGCTAATTGAACTAAGCAGACAGGCCTGAGCAGCTTGACCTGTAACTGAAGCCTGTAGTTAGGCCCAGAGGAATGAAAACCCCCCTGACTGATGACACCATAGAATTGAAACTTAACTCAGTTTAACTGAACATAGCTAAGCAGAAACGAAACTTATAAAAGACAGAAAACAGCTCTAATTGGTACTGATAAGAGAGCACAGCTTCTATGGAATTAATTAACTCTGCAAAAAGCAAGGTTACAGTGCCCTGCTTCCCATATGTTTTAACAAGCTCAGCGACCTTGGAGGAGAGAAGTAACAAGTTAGAGACACTGACCATTGTAATTGGGACTAGAAGGGGGGCAACCAGGTGCTGGGCCCAGACCAGAGTCCCGATTGGGTAGCCATATCAGTACCGGGACCAATAGATGGGTGAGAGGGGTACTGGGACCAATGAAAAGTTTGCCTATGCTTAGAATGGACAAGAAAGCTATAAAAGTTGTTGTTTTACTAGAAGCCATTGCTCAGCCATTTTGAAATTGCTTATTGCTTGAGCCATGTGCACATTAAACTGGCTTGGATCCTTGAAAAGACTCCTGGATTTATTTATTGCATGCTTATCTGCTGCTACATTCTTGGTGCGTTGGCCGAGAAGTGCGAGTGGTGGATAGTGTTCAAGTGAATAAATCCACGTAATTCGCCTTGAGGTTTGGTCCAGTTGGAACCATGCCAATCCGACGCAGGGGAATTTCCCTGGGCCCACCGATCCTCTTGTATCGGAGGGAGTTCTGCCTGGCCTCGGCAGGCACTGAGTCCAGCTGGCCAACACTTCCGACCCGGGGAGTCCAGGATCCAACTCAGAAGCTTGGGAACCAGATCTGGTAAGTATAGTTTTGAAAACCTGTCTAGACAGATGAGTTAGAACTGCAGTTTGAAACTTGTAACTTGTAATCTCGAGAACTTGGAACTTGGAATTTGGTAATGAGAGCACTGATCCCCTCTCAAGGACGGTCCTATTAACCTTGCATGAGTATGCGCGAGGTGAAGCCATCGTCCTTCTTGTTTGGTAAGACTTAAGTCTTTGTTTGAAAATCCTTGCATGAGTATTCGCGAGGTACAGCTGTTTAAAAAAAAAAAAAAAAAAAAAATCATGATTTAGTCTAGTCAGAACAGACAGGAACTTGGAATTTGTAATCTCGAGATATTGGGAATTGGTAAGAGAGCATGATCACCTCTCAAGGAAGGGCCGAGTAACCCCGCATGGGAATTCGCCGGGTGAAACCCTCATCCTTTTTGTAATTGGGAAAAAGACTAGTCAGAATAGATAGAAAGGAATGCATTCTAAGATACGTTGCTAGCATGATTGTGTGAATGAAGTGTGAATGAAAGGTCTGGCAGCACGGACCAAGCAGAGTGGACTCTGGACTAGCACAGTTCCTAGTCGGGTGACTGCGTCTAGGTCGCGAAACGGATGAAGCGTTTGGTGTATTGTCCGTCCTGTGTATTTGATTTTTGCTATCTGTTGAAACTGCGAGTTTCCCTTTTGTTATATATGTGAGATTATTCTGTTGAGTAATTTGTGACAGTTCACTGATTAAGAAATTGTATTAATAGAGCAGAATGAAGACCCAAAACACCTAGTCATTTTTAGAAATCAAAAAGCTGGTCTGACCCAGTTAGTTTTTCTACTGCAGTGTGAAAAACTGACAGGGGGCGTGTCTGAAGGAAAGAATGTCTAGTGTCGTCTTTCTAATCTTGTGCAGGCTTAAACCTCAATGCTGGTAGTTTGTGCTTATTTCAGGCAAATTGTACCTGTTTTATTTAATATGTTTTTGTTCCTTCTGCTGTGGTTATGTAATATATATCATTTATTTATCATTTAATAAGAATGTTTAGTCAGGATTGTGGGTCCCGATAGTTTTTGGGTTTAGCCTGAAAAGGATTAAGTTTGTATTAATTCCTTATGGGTTGCGGACCAAGTGAGAGGAATTTCTGTCGGCTGTATGTTCAAATTTTCAGTAAGCACTGAAACAGTTTAAATAGGAAATGATAAAGGACTGTTTTTGTTTTTCCTTTGATCTACAAAGTAATTAGATCACGACTTAACATTGATTTAAATTGTTTTTTTCTGGCATCTCTGTCCATGTGAATGAGAAGTCTCTTCATTTAATCGAAGCGTGATGAATTTATAATTAGTTTTTTCTCTGGTTTCACTAGCTCTGTTTAACCAAAAGTTTTAAAAACAAAGTTTATCTTTTTATGAATGAGTATAAGTCATTTGAATGCATGCTTCCCCTCTGTGCTGGTTACTAATGAACAAATCAGTTAGCTTTTCTGTATTTAAAAAAAAAAAAAAAGGAAAGGTGTACTGTATTTTATGAAAAATATCCGGAATGTCTTTTAAATATTTGCTTCCTGAACTAAAAAATAATTTCTTTTGCAGAGACATGCTGACAGATAGCTATAGTTCTCTCTATAAGAAGCATAATGGATGTATGTGCTCAATCTAAGTGTTTCCTGCCTGCCCTATGTTTACAGAAATAATAAGTGTCTTTTCAAGTATGATCAAGAATTTCAGTAAGGGATTTACTGAAGATTATGAAATGTCTCTGTCCCAATCAGGATTTTGCCCCAGAATTTCTAGATATCCTGTCTCGTCTCTCTCTCTCTCTCTCTGTAAGTAGTTCAGTTCAGAGTGCTTAAGGGGGGGATGGAGCCCAGTCCACCGATGATGTCAACCCCCCCCCCCCCCCCGGTGGGCGTGAACTAATGTGCCCACAGCAGAGAAGTGGATCCTTAAAAAAAAAAAAAAATCAACCTCCTGGATAGAGCATTGCTAGGAGAAACAGAATCCAGGAGAGGGGGGGGGGGGACTACAGATTCCCAAGTAGTTTGCTAGCCACCTCTGCAACAGGGGAATGTCCACCCCCTCCGGACTAGAAGTGAAAGTCAGCTGACCAGACTTGTTTAGAACTGAAAAAAAACAACTGCACTGAGAAGTTTTAGGACTTGATTGAACTAATGAACGGAAATTGCAGAGAACTGGATGAATTTGCGGGCATAATGGTTAAATGAAAGTTAATCAGAGGGTGTGTGAATTGTGAAAATAAATGTAACAGAGAAAGTGAATGATATTTTAGTTGAATGATGTGAGGTTATCCTAATCGAAGGAACAGAGGAAGTGAAAAACTGGGTGTGAGTACGCCCATTATAGAAAAAGAAGGACATTAGAGAAGTGAATGCCCGTATCTTGACTCCTCCCCAGGAGGGGAGTACTTGATTGCAAAGTCATAGACAGAATAAAACCAAGCACAGTGTTTCAGCACGAGAGTGGAGCAGCTATAGCGTGAGTGGCAGCCTGAGAGGGCTACAGCATGGATGAAGACTAGGCCAGACCGGACTCTCCAGTTTCCCTGGGTCCCCAGGAGTCAGTCTGAAAAATAGGGGACCAATATATGGACTTTTATGGGGGATACAGGAGCAGAATACTAAAGCCAGTAGCCCCTGTGTTTTTCTCGCAAAGCCTTTTCTGCAGAACCACATGTGTGAACTAGAAAAATAATAATAATAATAATGTACCAGTTCCTGTATATGCCTGAATGCCCTATTCCATTTTTGGGCCGAGACCTGCTTGCAAAGCTTCAAGCACAGATATCCTCTGTTGAAGGAAGAAAAAAATGAAACTCAAAATCTGCTGGCCTGATGGTGTTAACTGTCCCCAAGAAGAAGAATGGCGGTTCTATTCACCTGCATCCAAAGCAACAAGCTGTACACTTACCAACCTCATAGCCCTACCTGGAGGATGGGCAGAAGATAATCCACCTGGCCTAGCGAAGAACATAGCCCCTGCCATTGTCACCCTCAAGCCAGTCAAGAAGCCTGGGACAGGTGATTACCGCCCAGTGCAGGATCTAAGAAAGAATGAATGATGCAGCTGAAACTATACAACCAGTGGTACCAAAATCCTTATATTCTCTTGGAACTGATCTCTGCTGAAGCTATACATTTCATCATTCTGGACTTAAAAAGATGTTTTTTTTTCTGCATACGCTTAGCCCAAGACCCCACTACAAGGAGGCGGGGCCAACTCATCTGGACAAGATTACCTCAAGAATTCAAGAACTCGCCTCACTCAGCAAAAGATTTGACAAGTTATCCAGAAACTCAAAAAAAAAAAGAAAAAATTCTACTTCAATATGTGGACAACTTGCTCATTACCACCAACTCAGAAAGTGAATGTCCACCAGCCACCAGTGAACTCTTGCACCTTTTTAATGAGGCTGGATACAAAGTCTCAAGAGCCAAAGCATAATTATGTCAAACAAGTTAAATACCTAGGATTCCAGTTGTCCAGCGGAATTCGACGCCTGGAACCCTTACCAGAACGCAGAGCAGCTGTATGCAGTATTCCTACTCCAACCACCAGGAGGCAAGTGAGAGCCTTCTTGGGTGCCACAGGGTACTGTTGTATATGGATCCCCAATTTTGCGCTGCTAGCAAAACCATTGTATCACATTGTATCAAGCTACCAAAGGAATGAAAAAGTCTCCATTGGAATGGGGACTTGAATAGGAAGGCAGTCTTTTGATCTTTGAAAACCCTCTGATGTTATCACCAGTTCTGGGTCTACCCGATGTCCAGAAAACCTTGCAGTCTCTATGTTCATGAGTCGCAAGGAAATGTTCTGGGAGTGTTGACTCAATCTCTTGGACCTTATTTGAGAAGCTGTTACAGCTATAGCCTTCCTAGTAAGCAAAAACTAAAAGAAAAATCACTTTGAGATAGAATCTTCAAGTTACTGTACCACACTCTGTTCTAACCATTATGAAACACAAAGGAAATTACTAGCTAACAAATCTATGAATGTTGAAATATTAGAGTATGTTGTGTGAAAACCCCAGATACAACTGAAGGGTCAGTCAAGCTTTCAATCCTGCTATGTTGTTATCAGTTGGTCTTGATCCCCTGATCATGACTGTTTAGAAATTATGGACACTGTATTCTCAAGCCGCCTGGATTTGACTGATGTCCCTCTGGAGAACCCTGAACAGACTTTCTTTGTGGCTGAAGGCAGTTTCATCATCAATGGACATTGTTGTGCTAGATATGCAGTGGTGACCCCTGATTTGGTAGTTGAGTCCTCAGCCCTGGCCCCAGAAACTTCACCACAGAAAGCTGAACTGATAGTCCTCACTAGAGCACTAAGAATAGGAAAAGAGCCCTGTCTAAATGTGTACCCAGATTTCAAGTATACCCTTACAACCTTGCATGCATATGGGGCCCTGTACAAAGAATGAGGGTGGATAACCTTAGGAAGCAAGTCCATTAAGTATAGCCCAAGATATCGATATTAATAGATACATACTGCCTATAGATCTCAGAATTTAGGAAAAGTAGAATGTATGAATAGAACCCTGAAATCTCAGTTGTCTAAACTTTGCCAAGAGGTTTACCTGAAGTGGCCCCAGGTTCTTCCCATAGCCCTTCTTAGGATATACTTAGTCCCTGCTAAGTCTTTAGGAGTTTCCCTTTTGAGATTCTGTATGGGCAACCCCTGCCTATTGTATAGGAAATAAAAGGAGATATGAGACAGATAGGATCTGAAATTATTAGACATGAACTATTGGTTTTAAGTTCTGTTTTGCAGGAGTCTTCATACCTGAGTACAAAATCGATTACTCATCAATTTGCCTGCACCCCTGCATCCTTTCAAGCCTGGAGTCTCGGTGTGGATCAAAGAGTGGAGAAAGATACTGTTAGCCCTGCATTGGAGAGGACCCTATGTCGTCATCCTGTCTACTCCAACTGCAGTAAAAGTCGCAGAATTTGATCCTTGGACCCATCATAATCAAGTGAAGCCAGCAGCTGCTCTTGAACCTGATCACTGGACTACTGTACAGCATCCTGAGACTCCATTGCACCTCACCCTACAACAACAACCACGGACCTAAGACTTATTGGTCCCTCAGAAACTGCACTATTTCAAGACTGTTTGTTTATCTGAAGGTAAGCCTCGCATCTGAAAAAAAAAAACAAAAAAAAAACCTGCAATCATCAGAAAGAGACTGTGTTGTGTTAAGAAATTGAATCTTCTAAGAGACTGTGTTTAAATACTCTGAAAAGACTGTTTTGATCTCCTAAAGAGTGAACTGCTCTAAGGAAGCAATAATAGCCTAAGAGACTATGCTATGATATTTTAAGAAATTGAGACATCCCAGAGGACAGTGATACTTTGGAATCTACAGCCCTACTCCTGCCAAAAAGCTGGTAGGTCTACGTACGGCAGAAGCTTGAGGATCTACAATCAACCCTACATCTGTTATCTGTTGTGGAAGTCGACAGTTCCACCAATTTTCCAGAGACTATGCCCATTATGAATTATTATTATTGCTTTATTTTGGCAGCAGCCTTGGAGTGCTTTGAAATGACTTTTGCCTTATCTCCCTGGGCAGCCTGTATAAGTACAACATGAACTGGACCGAAGGTCACTCAGACCTTGTTTTATCATTCTTCCTATACTTGCATTGGTATACTCTCCAATCCAAAAGTTGTTCTAGATCTTGACTTTCTACAAGGCTATGCAAGCCACCGTTGCAATTCCTCATACCACCACCAGAACTTGTTTCTTGAACTTACTGGAGCAATAGCATCTAGTCTCCACACTTCTGACTGTTTCTATTGTGGAGGAACTAAGATGGGAGATCAGTGGCCCTGGGAGACGCAAGAACTGAACTATTCTATCCTATACAATCAGACTGATTTACATAATACTACCAGTGAGTGGGTATTGGCCCACCCCATTGTTGACAGTTTGTGTTTTGTTCGGACTGGACCACAATCTACTACGAAGGATGGACAGCTGGTCTGTCTAAATCAGAAGCTTTACGACAGCACAACAAAGATGCAACCGAACCTTCTAATCCTTTAGTTCTTTTTCCCACTCTTGCCAAACTATGGACTTTGACTATCTGCCTGTTGCTCCCTTGTTTCTTGCCATTTTGCTTGCAAATGATAACTTCAGTTATTAATAACACTGTAGAGCGTAAGACAGCTACAAAGATGCTAGCTATGTGAACTTACTACCCTATACCACAGAGTGATACCTTTACCTAGTATTATGTGATTTGATTCTCACACCTTATTAACATGCGGGTGAGAATAATCAAAGGGGGGAATGTGGTAGGCGACGGCCTATGATCCATGCTAATTGAACTAAGCAGACAGGCCTGAGCAGCTTGACCTGTAACTGAAGCCTGTAGTTAGGCCCAGAGGAATGAAAACCCCCCTGACTGATGACACCATAGAATTGAAACTTAACTCAGTTTAACTGAACATAGCTAAGCAGAAACGAAACTTATAAAAGACAGAAAACAGCTCTAATTGGTACTGATAAGAGAGCACAGCTTCTATGGAATTAATTAACTCTGCAAAAAGCAAGGTTACAGTGCCCTGCTTCCCATATGTTTTAACAAGCTCAGCGACCTTGGAGGAGAGAAGTAACAAGTTAGAGACACTGACCATTGTAATTGGGACTAGAAGGGGGGCAACCAGGTGCTGGGCCCAGACCAGAGTCCCGATTGGGTAGCCATATCAGTACCGGGACCAATAGATGGGTGAGAGGGGTACTGGGACCAATGAAAAGTTTGCCTATGCTTAGAATGGACAAGAAAGCTATAAAAGTTGTTGTTTTACTAGAAGCCATTGCTCAGCCATTTTGAAATTGCTTATTGCTTGAGCCATGTGCACATTAAACTGGCTTGGATCCTTGAAAAGACTCCTGGATTTATTTATTGCATGCTTATCTGCTGCTACATTAACATAGAAACAGAAATATGATGACAGAAAAAGACCACATGGCTTATCTAGTCTGTCCTTCCATATCAACAACTACAACAGTCCACTTTTTACCTTTAGAGATCCTCTGTGTTGGTCCCATACTTTTTTGAATTCAGTTACTGTCCTCATATCTACCACCTCCACTGGTAGACTATGCCACGGAACCACTACTCTTTCCGTAAAGAAATATTTCCGCATATCACTCCTGAATCTATCTCCCTTCACCCTCATCCCATGTCCCCTCGTAGCAGAACTTGCTTTCAATTGAAAGAGGCTCTCTCCCTGAACATTTATGCCACGGAGGTATTTAAACATCTCAATCATATCACCTCTATTCCGCCTTTCCTCTAAGGTGTACATATTAAGATCCTTCACTCTGTCCTCATATGCTTTATAATGAAGACCACTAATCATTTTAGTAGCCACCCTCTGCACCGACTCCATCCTGTTCACATCCTTTTGAAGGTGCGGTCTCCAGAATTGCACACTATACTCCAAATGAGGTCGCACCAAAGACTTATACAGAGGTATTATCACCTCCTTTTTTCTGCTAGCCATTCCTCTCCGTATGCACCCAAGCATCCTTCTAGCTTTGGCTGTTGCCTTTTCTACCTGTTTAGCTACTTTAAGATCATCAGACACAACCACGCCTAGGTCCCGCTCTTCTTTAGTGGACAAAAGTACTTCACCCCCTATACTATATTGCTCCCTTGGATTGCTGCAGCCCAAATGCATGACCTTACATTTTTTAACATTAAATCTCAGCTGCCAGATTCTACGCCATTCTTCAAGCTTAGCTAGATCCCTCCTCATGTTATCTACACCTTCCTGGGTGTCTACTCTATTGCAGATTTTTGTATCATCCGTAAAGAGGCAAACCTTACCCGACAGCCCTTCCGCTATATCACTAACAAAGATGTTAAAAAGAATCGGACCAAGGACAGATCCCTGGGGCACACCACTGGTAACATCCTTCTCCTCAGAGTGAGCTCCATTTACTTGTACTCTTTGTCGCCTCCCACCCAACCAATTTCTAACCCAAGCAGTAACTTTAGGGTCCATCCCTAGGGTGCTCAGTTTGTTTATAAGTCGCCTGTGAGGAACAGTGTCAAAGGCTTTACTGAAATCTAAATACACCACATCTAGAGCTCTCCCTCGGTCCAACTCCCTGGTCACCCAGTCAAAGAAATCAATCAGATTTGTCTGACAAGACCTGCCTCGGATCCACCTGCCTGGTGAATCCATGCTGTCTCGGATCCTGTAATCCGCTGGACTCCAGAAACGTCACTATTTTCTCTTTCAGCAGCATTTCCAATAATTTACTCACCACCGAAGTTAAACTAACCGGCCTGTAGTTTTCAACAACATCCTTACTTCCACTTTTGTGTAAAGGTACCACATGAGCCTCTCTCCAGTCCTTTGGCACCACTCCCGACTCCAACGAGGCATTGAAAAGGTCAGTCAGTGGAGTTGCTAGAATGTCCCCAAGTTCCCTCAGTATTCTAGGGTGTATCCCAACCAGTCCCATCGCTTTGTCTACTTTAAGTTGAGCTAGTTTCTCATGAACACAGTCTTCTGAAAATTGTTCAAGATGTCCCTCGCTTCTGTTCTTATTTGTGAGTGTTTTCTGAGGTCCTGCTCCTGGTTCTTCATCTGTGAACACAGAACAAAAATATTTGTTAAGCAATTCCGCTTTATCCTTATCAGCTTCTACATATTCCCCCCCTGCACCCTTGAGTCTGACAATACCACTTTTGTCCTTCCTCTTTTCACTAATATATCTGAAAAATGTCTTATCCCCCCTTTTTATTGCATTGGCTATTTCCTCCTCCTTTTGAATCTTTGCCTTCTTGACTACTTTGCTAGCTTCTCTAAGTTTTTCCAAATACAGATGCCTGTCTTCCTCTCTCTGTGATCTCTTGTATTTCATGAAGGCCTCCCTCTTCACTTTTTCAGCTACTTCCTTCGAAAACCATAGCGGTCTCCTGTTCCTTTTGCATTTATTTACCATTTTAACAAAAAGGTTGGTTGCCCTTAAAATACCCCCTTTCAGTTTTGCCCACTGTTTTTCTACATCCCCCAGCTGTTCCCATCCCACTAATACCTCTGTGGCATAAATGCACAGTAGGGTCTCTTTCAATTGAAGACAAGCTCTGCTACAAGGGACATAGGATGAGGGTAAAAGGGGATAGACTCAGGAGTAATATGCAGAATTATTTCTTTACGGAAAGAGTGGTAGATATGCGGAATAGTATCCCAGTGGAGGTGGTGAACAGGACAGTATCCAAATTCAAAAAAGCATGGGACAAACACAGAGAATTGCTAAAGGTAAAAAGGGGGATTATTGTAGTTGATATGGAAGGGCAGACTAGATAGGCCATATTGTCTTTTTCTGCCATCATGTTTCTATAATGCAAAGATGCATCTACCCATTTAAAAGGAAACCCATCTCGCACTTGGGCGCACGTCTCTGGAGCAAGGGAGATATTCAAAATTTCAGAGTTGGAATAATTAATCTTAAAACCAGAGACCTGCCAGTCAGCCTTAGACACACAGCACCTGGAAGGGAGACCAGGGGCCTCAGAGACAGCAAGATATCATCCGCAAATAACGCTATTGTATGCTCACTGTCCCAAATTCGGACCCCATTAATAGCATGTGAGGCCTGAAGCTGCTGAGCTAAGGGTTCCATAGTAAGTGCAAAAGCAAGGAAGACAGCAGAGAACTGATATATTCCACATTTATTTATTTATTTACATTCTCTTATATACTGTGCTATTCTGCATCAGTGCGGTTTACATTGAACAAACTGAAATTACATTGAACAGGGCATTATAACTTGGAGATAACTATTTTACAGGGAACATGGGCTATGGAGGGTTAAGTGGCTTGCCCAAGACCACAAGGAGCACCTGTGGGACTAGAAACCCCAGTCCTTCCGGCCCAAGGTTGCTGTCCTCTAGTGGGATTTGAACCCCTGACCTTCCGGCCTGAAGTGCCTTGCCCCAACCACTAGGCCACTCCTCCACTCCTCCACATCCCAGGCAGACAAAACTGAAATTCCTTCCATTAATGCAAACACAAGCATTAGGCACATGATAGAGACTCCGTACCCATCCTTGGAAGTGCAGCCAAACTCCATCCTCGCCAACACTCCCTAGAAAATCTCCCATTTCAGCCTATCAAAGGCTTTCTCCACGTGAACTCCCAAAAGGAGTGCTCTCTGCTTTTCACTCCTGGCCATATAGTCCACCTGCAGCATCTGCCAAATATTATCCACTGCTTGTTGCCCTGCCACAAACCTCACCTGGTCACTGGGGATAAGTTGAGGAAGAATCGGATTCAGCCGCATGGCCAGAATCTTGGCCAAAATTTTTACATCAACATTTAGTAGGACTATGGGGTGATAAGAAGCTGCCTCAGTTCGGGGCTTACCCAGTTTATGTATCAGATCATAGCCTCCACCTATGACGGAGGCAAGTCCATCCCCTGCAAGACTACATTGTAAACTTCGGCCAAGGGCAGAGACAACTGGTAGTCATATTTTTTTATAGTACTTTGGGGTAAAACTGTCAGCTCCAGGAGCCTCCCCAGTCGGCAGGGCTCGAATGGCCAACTGCGTCTCCTGAACCAATATCTCCCTCATCCAGGTGCCGTCTATCAGAGTCCACCAGTGACTACAAGACCACTCCTTGGAGGTACTCTTATCTGCTCCTGGGGCACAGGCTCCCCAGTACATAATTGTTCCAAAAACGCTTCAAAAACTATGATCTTCCACCAGCACCCTTCTGGCTTTTGCCACCACCTCTTAACTCATTTCATATGTAGCTACCTCAGCAGTCAGACATCCTGAGGGCTTCGACCCAAACACATAATAAATGTTGGGTTTACTCTGAAGAGTCTTCAGCTCTTCCCCAGTAGTCTTTTGAGGGCCTTCTGAATTAGAGGGGTTCATCTTCCAGCAGTATATCACAATTGGATTTATTGTGACTATCCACTGAATTTTCATGACAAAAGACAAAAGTAGATTGCTAGGCCTTTCATCTGCGTAGATGCCAGTGTTGTTGCTATTGTCACAGAAATGCAATCCTCCGTCACTAACACTGCTGCTGAGGTGAGTGGTATGTCTTACATTGGAACTTAGCTGAGACTTGTCCATCTTATGAGATCCTGCCAGTAGTTCAGATACCAGTATCACAGCATAATAAACCACAAACCAAGTGAGGCAGAGAAGGCCATAGATGGGAATACTGCAGAAAAAATGACCCCACAAAGCTATAGTTTCTAAAAGGGCAGGTGAGAATGGACATGATGGCTGCACCAGGACTGATAAAATCCTTTCCAGGAAAGAGCCATACATTTTGCTGTGGCCTCCCTGAGAAAAGGCTGGCCCGATACAAAGCAAGAAAGGTGCAGGATGGAAGCAAACCTGACAATAATGGGACTGGGAGTAGAAGGGGGACAAGGAGACTGGTGTCTTGGGAACAGAACAGAAGAGTCTATTTAGAAAATTATGTAGCAATTGCTAAAATATTGCCAGAAACTGGGAGGGGTGGTCAATCACATCACATATTAGAACATGCTTATGTGTGTAGAAAGAGGTCAGAAACTATTAAATTGTTTCAGTTATTATGGGTTATAGATTCTCATTGCAAGTTTCCTTTTAGGATATATTGGATAAAATAGCTTATAATGTTATTACTCAAAGCCTTCAAGGAGCTGATCTTTAACATCTCTGTTATGAGAAGTAACCATTTTCGTTGAGTGTTTGTTTTCCTTTCATCCTCTGAAGATATGAAATACATTTGTCTTGAAACCACAGACTCAGAATCATAAACAAACCATTCTGAGAGTCAACAAGCGAAAGCAGGTCTGTAAATCATAGCACGCTGCGATTGAACTGCTGCTTCCATCAACTACCACTTACTGCTATCAAATCATATAATAGGATTGTAATTTCTAGTCCTTTAAGCTCTCTCTCGAACAGCAGGCTTCGCTCCTCAAACAAAGCACAGCCTCGAAACACAACGTATAATCTATTATCCTTTGAGAGTCCTTATTTTACCTACAGAATGCATTTGTCCCTTTATCCCTAGAAACCAATGCACTGGCATCCAGGCGGATACTGAGGGAGCAGGTTACTTATCAGAATAAAGTTATCCAGATATCCAGTATATTTACCCTGGATAACTCTGCTACTGAAAACATCCAAAGGAGGACTCTTGGAGGGTCAACAGTCTTAGGACCAGAATGCTCCATTTTACCAATTTGTCATAGTCAGTGGCCATCATAAATACCTCAAACTATAGCACTCCAAGGGGCGGGGCTTCCAGGCAAGTCATTAACCTTGTCCAGGAACTAACTACTCCCAGGGGCTAGAGGAATAAGAATCTAAGTTTGGATAAATTACAGAAAGGGGTGGTGGCAGCCAGAACCCATGTGGTGTTACAAGTAATATGTCAATTTCTGAGCCTTAATTATTTTTTACCAAGCAGCAAGCACCTTAAGTCAATTTACTTCGAAATGGTGTATTAATGTTTATTAATTTTACAAGCCTACAGGTGTACTTGAAGTACTGCTGTTGATGATGTACTGTTGTTCACACCAATCAACGTCATGCAGCCCGACTTTACCGCTCTAGTGAACTGCTTCAACGCAATCACCGACTGGCTTCATGCCCAGAACCTCCGTATAAACTTCAAAAAAACCGAGGTCCTATTCATCACAAAGAAAAACTTTTCTCCCCCCACGTCTTTAAAGGTGAGAGATGCAGAGCTCCCAAGTAAACCCACGATACGCTACCTCGGTGTTACGCTTAACCAACATCTCGACTTTAAAGCGCACATAAACACCACCATCAGGGCTATATACAATGAGATCAGGACACGACGACACCTAAGACCCATGCTGGCACCTGAGGATGTCCGAACAATATTCCAAGCGCTGGTACCAGCTCATTTTGACTATGCAAACGCCATTCTGCACGGCCTCCCCAAGAGCACGCTAAACCCGTTACAACTCGCAATGAATGCTGCTGCCTGCGTCCTCTGTGGAGTATCCAGAAGGGACCACATAATGTATGTTTTGTGTATTAAGGCACAAGCCTATTGTACACAGTTCGCTGATGTTTCATGTAAAAAGAACAGGATTTATTGCTCTGTCCCTTTTAATTTGTTTTTTGCAAACCGCACCTGATCCATGGGAAAGTACAGTATATACATGTCTGTTAAATAAATAAATAACCCCCATCCTTAAGGACCTACACTGGCTACCGATTAACTGCAGGATCACATACAAGGAACTACTCCTTACCTTCAAAGCCATCAACAAGATAACCCCCCCTCCCTCACGGCCCTCCTCACCCCCACCCCCAACAACAGATCAAGGAGGACAGTAGCCACCAACACACTGATTATCCCCATGGAAACTACAAAATGTGCGCAAACTAGGAACAGAGCATTTGCTTTCTACGCCCCAAAGTTCTGAAACAACCTCCCACCCAATATCAGATCGATCAGAGATCTCACACAATTCAGGAAAGCCCTCAAGCATCACCTATTCCTTCTACACTTCTCGCAACACAATGGTACCTCCCCACTTCCCACACCCCAATCCACACAAGCAGCACCCCACACATCGCATGCAAACTAGAACAAATCTAGACTCATACCCAACCACTGGATATGTTAAACGATGTCAATCAATGGTGTACATAACAAATCTGTGATAGTAATACTATGAATATTACCAGTACCGTAAACTGTAACGGACATATGTGAATGTATATATACTTATACTAAGGCTTTGTACTGTAAATAACCAATAAGACTCACACTTAACCATGCGGTTATGGTCTAACATGTAAATAGTCACCCTAGCGACAATTTATGATGATCTAAAATGTAAATAGTTCCCCCAGTTACAACTCCAAGTTACTGTTCCTGTTCAATGTAAGCACAAGGCAAATCTGCCCCACCCTGTACAAGAATTGTTAATTGTGAACCACACTGATATTAAAGAGCGCGGTATAGAAAAGCTTCTAAATAAAATAAATAAATACATAAAGCAATGGTTCTCAACCCATTCCTCTGGGACCCCCAAGCCAGCCAGGTTTTCAGGATATCTACATGAATATGCCTGAGATAGATCTGCATACAATGGAAGCAGTGCCTGCAAATCTAGCCCAGATACATTCATTGTGGATATTCTGACTGGCCTGGGGGTTCCAGAGCACTGGGTTGACAACCACTGACTTAATGCAATGCAGTGGTGTAAGGCATGTGATTGCATAAAACTTATGAACATGCATTTTCTTCTATTACAACACAATTTAATATAAGCAAATATACTTTTGAACAGTAAATAGTTTTGTAAATCCCTTTCTGTGATGAATTCTGATAACTTATTCTGGAGAAGCATCAAGTAGGTTTATTTCAGGTTTTCAAACTAGTGTCTTTCTTTTCTCCTTATGTAGCAGAACAATAAACACTATTTTCTTTTCAGATACAGCAACCAGAATTCAACTAGCACAATTCGCTTTTAAACCTTTTGAGTGTGTTAATAAAAACACTGATATTTGAGCTCAAATGTATGAGAGTTCAGGTGCATCTCAAATACTAAAAACTGGTGGTATACATCTCTCTTGCTGACTGCAGTCTGTCTTAACATTGGGACCCTGATGGCAGTTTCTCCGTCTAGCATGGCTCTCCTCAGGAATCCCTCTGGTCACTGATCCCGTGCAGGTTGCTGCTCCACAGTCTCAGAACCTCCTGCCTAACTTTAAGAAATCAATAAGAAACCTGTCTTTGTTCAAGAGCCATACATTTGTTTTGTTTTTGTTTTTTAAATTGACTCTGGATGGAGCAGTTAGTTCAACTCTGAAAAGCTTAAGTGGAATAATTCCCTATGCCCTATCTACACAAAACAAAAAGATAAATAGGATGTCCCTAGCTAAACCCTCACCCACAGGTACACAACAGAGTCAAACACTCAAACAATAGGCTTCCAAGAAACTGCCACCAAAATTTAGTCAGGACTGGAGTCTTCTCCCAAGAAGCAAAAGCTTAAGCAGAAATTCTTGAAAGGGAGCATTCCTTTAGGAAACACTTCCAAATTGGAGCCAGAAGCCACAACTGCATAAACATTTTCCATTTCCAGGAGAAACTGCAAAGAACACTTCAGCATATACACATTCCCAAGCAGTAGCCTGAAATCTCTTTAAAAGCTGTAGACTTCTGTGCTTTCAACCAAAATGCAACAGGAGCTTTAGCTTCTAATAAGCTCATCAAATGCACTTCTCTCCCCCAAAGAGAGAAATCAGCTTTACAGCCAAACGCTTCTGAGCAGAGAGTAAAGCTCAGATTTCCAGCCTTTGAAATAATCCCACTTTCCAACAGGAATTACCACCAGAGAAAACATGTTCTTCCATTGCTCCTCCCAAAATAGTTCCAAAAGCAACCTCCACTGCTGCTTTTACAGAAAAACCCCAACATCACAGATCAAGAGGCTAATGATGATATTTTTTGAACTTGTTATCTTACATGGGGCAAGGGCTGGCTCTACCATTAGGTGAATAAAGCAGTTGCCTAGAGGGGAGAAGTGCCGCTGAGAGGGAGCTGCCGTGCTTTTCAATCCGCACGGTTCAGCGCAGCGAGACCTGGAGGAGGCTGGTTGGTGATCGGGCAGGCGGGAGGAGGACGTGCCTTGGCCCGGAGGACCCTGCTGTGCCCTACAAAGCCCTCCGGTTTTGGTGAGAGTATTGGGAGAAGTGCCGCTGAGAGGGAGCTGCCGTGCTTTTCAATCCGCACGGTTCAGCGCAGCGAGACCTGGAGGAGGCTGGTTGGTGATCGGGCAGGCGGGAGGAGGACGTGCCTTGGCCCGGAGGACCCTGCTGTGCCCTACAAAGCCCTCCGGTTTTGGTGAGAGTATTGGGAGAAGTGCCGCTGAGAGGGAGCTGCCGTGCTTTTCAATCCGCACGGTTCAGCGCAGCGAGACCTGGAGGAGGCTGGTTGGTGATCGGGCAGGCGGGAGGAGGACGTGCCTTGGCCCGGAGGACCCTGCTGTGCCCTACAAAGCCCTCCGGTTTTGGTGAGAGTATTGGGAGAAGTGCCGCTGAGAGGAAGCTGCCGTGCTTTTCAATCCGCACGGTTCAGTGCAGCGAGACCTGGAGGAGGCTGGTTGGTGATCGGGCAGGCGGGAGGAGGACGTGCCTTGGCCCGGAGGACCCTGCTGTGCCCTACAAAGCCCTCCGGTTTTGGTGAGAGTATTGGGAGAAGTGCCGCTGAGAGGGAGCTGCCGTGCTTTTCAATCCGCACGGTTCAGCGCAGCGAGACCTGGAGGAGGCTGGTTGGTGATCGGGCAGGCGGGAGGAGGACGTGCCTTGGCCCGGAGGACCCTGCTGTGCCCTACAAAGCCCTCCGGTGTTAAATGCGGCCGCGTGTCGCGGCCCGCATAGCGTGGCCTAAAGGGGCGTGGCTCAAGGGGCAGGACACGTCCCTTTGGCGCCCCTTAGGCGCACGTGAGGTGTCGTGTGGTGTGTCCATTTGGGAGCCGGTTCTCAGCATTATGGGCAAAAGGAAGGCGAAGGTGGATGACAAATCGGGGGCTGGTGCCACAGGAGGAAAAGCGGCGGGCCCTATGGACAAACACGTGACTGTCTTGCTGCCTGGTAATCGATCTCCGGAGGAGGCCTCATTGAGCCCTGTTCTCCGGTCTCCTCCTCCCTTTCCTCTTCCTGCTCTTTCATCCACTATTTCTGGTAGTCCCCCTGAGCGGTTTCCCCTTGTTCCATGTCCTGTTTTTCCACCTGTAATAGAACCCGGGAATTTAGTATCCCCTACGGGTGAGGTAACTTTGCATGATATATGGTCTGCTATTCAAAAGATAGATGTACGTTTGACTTCAACTGTATCCTCTTTGTGTAAATTTTCCCAAGATGTTGTGGATAAATTACAATCTATGGATAACCAATTAGGTTCAGTTGTAAAGCTTGCTGATAGCACTAATTCTCAATTTCAATCCAGACGTAATTCTGATGTGGCATTTATACGTGATTCCTTAGCTATTTCCCTTCGGCTTGAGGTTCTAGAGAATCGTGCTAGAGCATGTAATTTACGCTTTCTTAATTTTCCTATGACACACCTAATGTCTTCTGATATATTATTGGGTAAATACTTTTTGGAGATTTTGCATTTAGATGGGGATTTTCATATTGCTCAGACGGTCCATATGTATTATTTGCCTTTGGGTTCTTCTTCCACTCCTCGGGCTGCAGGGGCTGCGGCCTCTTCAGTCTCTTCAGTGGATCAGAACTTAACAGCCTTCTTGGAAGACTCAATGGATAATATCTCAAAACGTAACACTTTGGTAGTTCAGTTTATTTCTGAATCTGCCAAATTGCGCGTTATGAGAGCATACTTTAAGTATCGGGGTACTTTATTTTGTGGCCAGGCCATTCAAGTCTTCCCAGATGTCTGCCGTCATAAGCAGTCATGGCGTAGGCAGTTTTTGTTGTTGAAATCACAGGTGTTGGCATTAGGGGCAACCTTTTTCCTTAAATTTCCTTGCCGTTGTGTGATTACCTTAGGGGGGCGAACCTATATGTATAATGATGTCACCGCTTTGCAATCTTTCTTGGATTCAAAAGTGGGGGGAGATGTAAGTGTTGAGGGGGAATGATTTTTGTTGTTTAGGCTCCCTTTTGTGGGGTGTATAACCCCTTTTTTCTTGTATTTTTGATTGATTCTATTTCTTCTATTTTGGCAATTCTCCCCTTGATGTGTTTCATTTTATATGGGGGAATAAAGTTTCTTGACTGTATTTGTTATTTCCTGTTTAATAATGCTCTTACTGTATTTTCTTATTGTATTTGAAAATCCTTAAATAAAAAGTTAAAAAAAAAGAAAGAAAAAGCAGTTGCCTAGAGCGCCAGCCCTGCAGGAGCGCCCATTGCTGCTACCTTCGCCCCTCTCTGGAACAGACAGCGATGGCAATAGCCGCAAACAGCCCTGCAGAGCTTACCTTCAAGCTCTGATGCCATGGGACTGTTTGCTTCTGCCCCTCTCTGCCTCTTGATGCAGACCTCCTGGGGATTTGGCATCGGTTGTTGGAGACTGCTAGAAGCAAACAGCCCAATGACACTGAAGCTTGACGGTGAGCTCCACGGGGCTGTTTGCGGCTATAGCTACTGCTCTTGGCCCTGGAGAGGGGGGGCAGCAGTGGCAATGGGCGCTGCGGTGAGGGCACAAGGGATGAGGTTCACCTCATCTCTTTGCGCTGGCACTACTTAGGGCCTCACAGGAAGTAGAACAAACGGCATCATCACTACACAAGCTACAACGTGCTCTCCCTCCACCTCTAAACTGCATGTGCTTTGTCCATCAGTTCAAAGCCCATCTGGTCAGGTGCTCAGCTTCCCTATATCTGGGTCCAGCAAAAAAAATAATTTATTTTAACTGCAGTTACCTTTAGGCCATTCAGTGCAACTCATCTAGCTTTTGTCAGGCAGCCCTGAATATCAACACCGTCTAGTTTTGGAGCGGAAAGTACTGCACTCTGATGAATACTAGACTGTTACTGCCACCTGGCCAAACCCCAAAGTGCACATTACCTAGATCATCAAACAGATATTTATGTCCATGGATTGAAAAAATGCCAGTATTTTCTGAGAAGTTTGGTAAATGTGAGATTATTCTAAAATATCTATAGAAGCCATTTTATGAGAGAATATGTTCAGAGAGCGACATCACTGGGGGTTTATAGTACATATATAATATGATTTTTCTACTTCAAAGCCCCACATTTTTTCTGAGGCTTTTTACAAACTGATCGCTAAACAGAGAGAATTTGTAAAAGACGTATAGAAGGTAATGACACCTTGTTAAAATACTTTCTAACACGCCTAAATAATGCCTATTTTATAAGAACAAGTAGCTCTTCCATGTCTTTGTAAAATATTAGTAAATGACAAGATAACATATCAGTCCTAGAGCTGCTGTAAATGAAAGTGGGTGCGTAAATTATCCCATTTCATAATCAATCAGCCCTGATCACTCTCCAAATTCTACCCATGTGCCCATCCACAGAGAAAGTAAGTAGCATGCAGACAATGTATGTACTTCTATGCTGGTTGGCATCTTTTTCACATATATTTAATTATTTATTTAACATTTCTTATATACCGCGCTCTTTGTCATCAGTGCGGTTTACATTGAAACAATATCACACTTGGTCAGTTAAGTCTGGCCATCGTTTACAAATAACAGGGCATTAGTGGCAGGAGTGGCCTAGTTTACAAATAACAGGGCAGGAGTGGAGGAGTGGCCTAGTGGTTGGGGCAAGGTACTTCAGGCCGGAAGGTCGGGGGTTCAAATCCCACTAGAGGACAGCAACCTTGGGCTGGAAAGACTGGGGTTTCTAGTCCCACAGGTGCTCCTTGTGGTCTTGGGCAAGCCACTTAACCCTCCATAGCCCATGTTCCCTGTAAAATAGTTATCTCCAAGTTATAATGCCCTGTTCAATGTAATTTCAGTTTGTTCAATGTAAACCGCACTGATGCAGAATAGCACGGTATATAAGAGAATTAAAATAAAATAAATAAATAAAATAAAATTAGCATGGAGGTAAAAACTGGGGGAAACTATATGCATTTTTAGAAATTTATAAGTTGGTACTCCCTGTAGTGTATATGTGTCCACTTATGTGCGTAAAAGGCTGAAAAAGTGACAATTACACGTTAGTGCCTAAAACTAGGTACCTGCTTATAAAATTACTCCATGAGGACACCAGGAAATACATTTGCACAGTGTCAGCACCTATTTTAGCAAGGAATGTTCAAAAAAGAGCAGCATCAGCTGCAAGGAGGTAAATTCCAAAGGAACATCAGGAAATACTTTTTCACAGAAAGGGTAGTGGATGCCTGGAATATTCTCCAGATGAAGGTGATGGGAACAAAATAGTGGAGGAATTCCACATAGGGGATCATTATATGGCAAGAAGTTATCAAAGCAAACAAATAACTTTGTTAATAGAGAGGGAATAACCTGCATGGAGCAGCAGGTGCAACTCTAACTTTAGCCACTTTATTGGGCAGATTAGATGGACCATGCTGGTCTTTACCATCATTTACTATATTACTATATACGTATTAAGCATATGCATTATTTTTCATTTGAATGGAAATTTATCAAAAACTGTAATTTTTGGTTCATTATGGTATCAACCAAATGCACATGCTCATAAAACTTGCACTAATCACTATTCATGAACTTTGTTTTTGTTGTGCACCCAGACTCACTGAATCCAATCTGGGAGAAGTATGAGGTCAAGGAGTGATCACCAACAGCAAGAATGAGGCATTTGAACCAATCCTGCTTCAAAGATTTCACAGGGAGAAATCTATCCCTGCTTGACTTGTGCAAATCTTAGGCTGTGACTTTTAGAATGTAACAGTGCAGACACCGAACAACCCGAGAAAATGCAGTTCAGCATAAAGGAGCACAGGAAAAGTGACAGGGTAAACAAGGAAATGTCAGATGGTTACCGTGAGCAACCTAGAAACACGTGCAAAAGCCCAATGAGGACACACCCAGCCAGCAAAGGAAGGGAATTCACTTTACCTGACAGGGTTCAGCTGGGTGGGGGTGGAGCAAGGAAACACTGGGATAAAATAGGCTCCCAGACAATCAGAGAGGGAGAGGAGCTGAAGCAGCCACGGACACACTCTGAGAGAATACAGCAAAGGCAGCTAAAACCCTGGGAAGCATGGAGCAGGTATGAGAATGTAAGAGAGAGTGACAGTGAGGCTTTGGAGCAACTAGAGAGCCAGCGTGAAGGTCAGAGGGGAACCGAAGACCTGAGTGAAGCAGAGAGATATCAACAGCCAGATAGTGTGTTTGAGCCAGAGAGACGCAAGAAGACTGCAGTTGCAGGTTCCAGTGCACAGAGTGAATGCAAGAGTGATTTGCCATATGAAAGAAGACAACCCTGGAGGTATGGAAATAGGCACACAAGGTCCCACTATCTAGAGGCTGAAAATATCCCTTCTTCTGGTTTTAAAAACCCTAGAAGAAAAAGGTTTTACTTACCAGATAAAGCTGAAGAGTTTTGTAGTCATTGTAAGCTCACAGCTCCCTGTGAAACTCCGTCATCTAGCTCAGCTGGGTTACAAAAGGGAAGCCTGAACCGGCAGAGAAATTCCCTTAATTATCCCACTAGCAGAGCAAACCAGGAGTTGAGCTATATTCTAAAATACCAGCAGGGGCAGTGCCCTGAAAAGCTCAACTCTAGAATACATGGTAATTCCCAGAGAGACACTAGCTCTAAGGAAGAGAGGAACTTCCTGTCTGACAAGGTTAACCAGCCATTCTCCCACGTTACTGCTGAGGTCCAGAATGAACCTTCCAGTCAGCCGGAGTTAATGGAATATCAAAATGCAGAAGAAAATGATATGCCAGAATTGATGGACTGCTCTTTGACCTGGATTGAACCTGAGTTCTCTCTCAGATAAGTAATTAGTTTGTGTCCTAGCTTTAGTGTTATAAGCAACAGGCTGCAGCTCTCTCTAAGTGAAGCAGATATAAGCTGTGCTGTCAGCTACAGGAGAAAGAACCATATTGAAATATTTAAGCTGTTTTGTTCTTTTCATTTATTTGTTGTTTTGGAAGCTGAAGGAAGCAAGTTCTGTTTGCTTTTGTTACTTTATGTTATATGTCCAAGCAAGGCATTTGATTTATGTTCCTGAAGATAAAGTACCCTCAAGGGACGGGGAATAAAACCCTTTAATTTGGAAAGAAGTGTTTTGTGGTTTATATCAGTGAAGGCACAACTACCACCCTCCAGAGCCTTGCAATACCAGTGGCTACCGCTTGGCCAGAGAGGGCACGACAAGAATGAGAGAGATATGATGGTGTGAGCTTTAGGAATTAAAAGGGAGAGACAGGAGTTTGGATGTAGCTGAGATAGGACTGCAAAGAAGAAAACAAAACATAGAAGCTTGACTAGAGGCTACTGCCATAGGGCTGCATCTGGGCTGTGAAATCTGCAGTATGTATTCCGCTGCAGAACCATGAGTTACAGTGCAATAATTCTTGCAACAATATTATTTATCTATTGCTGGTGACAGCAGTTGTGGAGGTGGATGTAAAGATACAATGAAACATTAGCTGGACAAGCATATCCCCCTCCCCATGTCCTTTCAAGGATTTTAGCTGGCATGTAGCCTAACTGGGCTGTGCAGTTCCTAGTCAAAGTTGGACAGTGGGATCCTAGCCACAGTATCTGATTCCATGCAGCGATGAAGGTATGAGAGCACAGGACACTTCCATTCCACTGTTCATAGAATAGTAAAGGTAAAAGATAAATAAAAATGTTAAAGCAAAAAAATGCAATATAGGTGCAGTCCCTGGGAATCCAGTCCAATTGGAGCATTAAATGCATAGCTGGCAAACACGTCCCCTCTCAACTGGTCCTTTCAAGGGCATCAGCACAGGCATGCAGGCTGACTGTATACTGCAGAACCTAGTCGAGGCACTGCATCTTTATTGTAGCTTTTTACTTTTAAATGTATATGTATCTTCTACTTTTACTATTCTATGAATAATGGAAAAGAATAGATACAGTAAGGTGCAGTGTCCATCCACCTTCCTTTCTGAACACACTGCTAAAAAAGTAACCCAAATGTCCTTGAGGACAAAGCAGACAGAGCTTAATGATTCCAAATCACCCCTCCCTACTCATAACCAGATTAATGTGAATAAAATACAGCCTCTAAAATGCTTGTATGCAAATGCTAGAAGTCTAAAAAATAAGAAGGGATAGTTAGAATATATAACACTAAATGAGAAGTTAGATATAATTGGTATCTCAGAGACATGGTTAAAGGAGGACAACCAGTGGGACACTGATACCTGAGTACAAACTATATCGTAATGATAGAGCTGATCAAATTAGTGGAGGGGTTGCGCTCTATGTTAGAGAGGGCATTGAGTCAGAAAGGATTAAAGTTTTGCAGGAAACAAAATTTGCTTTAGAATCTGTATGGATTGAACTTCCATGTAAAAAGGGGAAGGCGATGGCAGTGGGGGTGTACTATCGACCGTCTGGCCAGAATGAACTAATGGATGATGAAATGCTCAAAGCAATCAGGGAAGGTAACAAAAGTTACAGCACAATAAAATAATGGGTGATTTCAATTACTCCAGTATCGACTGGGTCAGAGTCATGACAGGATATGCTAGGGAGATAAAGATTCTAGGGGTGACCTACATGGAGCGGTGGGTACACCCCGAAACAAAAGGCATGGAGAGAGGTGACCTGCACAGAGCGGCAAATGTACCTACTCTTGCCGCCTTGCTGGGCACACTAGATGGACCATGCTGGTCTTTATCTGCCATCATATACTATGTTACTAGGTTAGATGAAATAAATGACTGCTTCTTGGAGCAGCTGCTTCATGAACCAATGAGAGGGGAAGCCATTTTGGACCTAGTCCTTAGTGGAACACAAGATCTGGTGCAAGAGATAAGGGTGTTGGGGCAACTTGGCAATAGTGATCACAGCATGATCGCGCTTGATTTAATAAATGAGGAAGGACGGCAAGGAAATCCACAGTACTACCTTTTAACTTTCAAAAGGGAGACTATGATAAAATGAGGAAAGTAGTTAATAAAAAAAATAAAAGAAGCAGTTGAAAAGGATAGCGATTTATGTCAAGCATGGGTGTTTAAAAATACTATCTTGGAAGCTCAGACCAGCCTTTAAGAAAAGTGGTAGGAATTCCAAAAAAACTGCCAGCATGGTTTAAAGGTGAGGTCAGAGAGGCTTTTGTTGCCAAAAAAATGCATCTTTCAGGAAATGGAAAAAGGAGCCAAATGACAAAAACTGGAAACAACATAAGTACTGGCAAGTTAGATGCAAGACATTAATAAGGCAGGTAAAGAGAATTTGAGAAGGAGCTTGCTGTGGAAGCAAAAACATATAATAAAGACTTTTTCAAGTACATTCATAGCAAAAACCCTGTGACAGAGTCAGTTAGACCATTAGATGATAGAGGAGTAAAAGGGGCACTAAGAGCGGACAAGGCCATAGTGGAGAGAGGGAATGTATGTTTTGCTTCGGTCTGTTTAATGAGAAAGATGTAGGGCTGTTACTCACGACTGAAAAGGTATTTAAAGGTGATGCCACAGAAGAATTGAAAGACATGTTCCCAGTGCATCAATATTTATTACAACTATTTGATAAACTGAAGAGTAGCAAATCACCTGGACTGGATGTTATACCTCCAAGGGTGTTGAAAGAACTGAAATATGAGATTGCAGACCTACTATTAGTAATATGTGAACTATCATTAAAATCATCTGTAATACCTGAAGATTGGAGGATCGCCAATGTAAAGCAAATTTTTAAAAAGGTTCCAGGAGTGATCTGGGAAGCTACAGGCCGGTGAACCTGACATTAATACTGGGAAAAATGGTAGAAACCATTATAAAGAACAAAATTACTACAAACATGTAGATAGTCATGGCTTAATTGGAGACAGCTAACATGGCTTTAACCAAGGAAGATCTTGTCTTACTAATCTGTTATGCTTTTTTGAAGGTGTGAATAAGCAGGTAGACAAAGGTGAGGCATCCAAATGGCAGATGGAATTTAATGTGGATAAGTGCAAAATTATGCACCTAGGAAAGAACCACCCCAAGTATGGTTACACAATGCAAGGAACCACCACCCAGGAAAATGATTTGGGCATCATTGCAGATAACATGTTGAAACTCTCCGCCTATTGTGTGTCAAGAAAGCAAATAGAATGCTAGGTATTATAAGGAAAGGAATGGAGAATAAAACAAAGATTATTATAATGCCTCAATATCGTTCCATGGTGTGACCACACCTTGAATATTGTGTGCAATTCTGGTCGCCGTATCTTAAAAAGGCTATAGCGTTATTAGAAAAGGTACAGAGAAGAGTCACCAAAATGGTAAAGGGGATGGAAGGCTACTCCTATGAAGAAAGGCTACAAAGGTTAGGTCTCTTCAACCTGGAAAAGAGGCGGCCGAGGGGAGATATGATAGAGGTCTATAAATTAATGAATGGAGTGGAACGGGTAAATGTAGATCGATAGGTTACACTGTAGCTTCATTGCATGTCCCCTAGTCTTTCTATATTTTGATGTCTAAACAATTTAAGACTAATAAGAGGAAATATTTTTTCACTCAACATGTAATCAAACTCTGGAATTTGTTACTTGAGGATGTAGTAAAAGCTGCTAGTGTAGCGGGGTTAAAAAAAAGGTTTGAACAAGTTTTTATTTATTTATTTATTATATTCTCTTATGTACTACGCTATTCTGCATCAGTGCGGTTTACATTGAACAAACTGAAATTACATTGAACAGGGCATTATAACTTGGAGATAACTATTTTACGGGGAACATGGGCTATGGAGGGTTAAGTGGCTTGCCCAAGACCACAAGGAGCACCTGTGGGACTAGAAACCCCAGTCCTTCCGGCCCAAGGTTGCTGTCCTCTAGTGGGATTTGAACCCCCGACCTTCTGGCCTGAAGTACCTTGCCCCAACCACTAGGCCACTCCTCCACTACGAGGAAAGGTCCACTAGGCCACTCCTCCACTCTGAGGAAAGGTCCAAAAACCATTATTAAAAGGGACCCGGGAAATCCACTGCTTGCCTCAGTACAGGCATTGTGGAAACTGTCTTTTGGGGAAACTGCTAGGTACTTGTGACCTGGATTGGCCACTGTTGGAAACAGGATACTGGGCTTGATGGACCTTGGTCTGACCCAATATGGCATCTCTTATGTTCTTACCAAGGACCCTTATCCACTCTCTAGTCACCTCCCTTGATTACTGTATCCTGCTCCTCTGTTCTTCCTCTGAATCAACTCTCTCTCCTTCAATCTGTTCAAAACTCAGCTAAACAGTTTATCTTCCTCTAGTGTTGCTTTGTATATGTAACTCTTATTCTTAATTCACTTCACTGGCTCCCTATCCGTTTCCACATCCAGTTCAAATTTCTCCTACTGAAGTGCATTTATTCTGTTGCTTCTCATTACCTTTCCTTACTTATAACTTAAGCACCTCCTCGGGATCTCCGCTCCTCTGACAGATCCCTTTTATCTATGCCCTTCTCTGCCACCATCAACTGCAGAATTTGTTCATTCCATCTTGCTTCTTCATATGCCTGGTACAAGCTACCTGAGTCAGTATGTCCAGTTCCATCTCTAGCCTTATTCACATCCAGGGTAAAAGCCCTCTCACTTTATAATCCCCAGTTTTGTGGTGATGTTTGGAAGCTCTGATGAGCAGGGACTGTCTCTTACATCTAGATGAACAGCAATGTGTACACCCTGTAGCAATATACAAATAAGTAGTAATGCTTGGGAAATATATGTCTGGAAATTAAATGCTCATAGAAAGAGCGAAGGGAGGGATGATGAGAACAGAAAGAGTTGGGGCATTCCCAGAATATGCTTATGGGCTCTTCTAGTCTGTCACCCAGGCTAAAGAAAGATGTATGTACAAGGAGACTAGAAAGAGCTGCAGTTTTTGGTGCAACTGTGTTCTCTAGGGGTGGCAAAGAGATACTGACATAGTGCAGGATAGGGGAACATGAGGGAAGCAGCACGTGAAGATATCTCTGGGCACTGTATTCACTGATGAAAAACATGTGTGCAGCTGGTTTTGGCAGATACAGAATCTGAGGCATCCTCATGGGTGGGATTTACATCTGAATCATCAGATATTGAAAGTGCATTGATTGAAGACGCTGTTGAAGAGGTAGCTGTTAGTATGTCTACTGGCTTCCTATTGCAACCAGAACCAAATACAAATATATGAGGATAGTATATAAGCTATACAACAAAATTGCTCCTTCCTATCTATCCTCGATTGTTTACATTATCAGAATATAGAAAGACTAGGGGACATGCAATGAAGCTGCAGGGTAAACTATTTAAGACAAATAAGAGAAAATATTTTTTCACTCAACATGTAATCAAACTCTGGAATTTGTTACCGGAGGATGAAGTAAAGGCTGTTAGTGTAGCTGGGTTTAAAAAAGGTTTGGACAAGTTCCTGGAAGAAAGGTCCATAAACCATTATTAAAAAGGGACCCAGGATATCAATGCTTGACCCAATACAAGCATTGTGGAACCTGTGTCTTTTGGAGAAACTGCTAGGTACATATGACCTAGATTGGCCACTGTTGGAAACAGGATACTGGGCTTGATGTACATTGGTCTGACCCAATATGGCATATCTTATGTTCTTCCTTCTACATCTACCTGATCACACTAGAGTTAGAAGAATCAACTCTCAAAATATGTTAACCATACCCACATACATCCGTAGTACCAATAAAGCTACCAGCTCCAGGGCATTCACCTATGATGACCCTACTCTCTGGAATGCCCTTCCTGACAATTTAAGAATGATTAAAGATCTTCTAACTTTTCAGAAAGAACTCAAAACTCACCTATTCATCCAATACTATGGCCTTACTACCTTGGATCAACAGACAACTTAACCCAGCACCTACTTAACATATCCATCACAATCTATCATAACACTTCAAGTCTCCTAAGAACTACTCAATTGCCAAGATGCACATTGCTCAGGTGACACTACTTCTCACCATCACTTAACTATAAATAAGTTATGAAGTTGATACAATGTTTAGTTAGTTTGTTACTCAACATGTTATTTGTACATAAGTTCATGAATGTTATAATGTAACTTGGTTGTGTTTCATTGTAAACCACCACTGATCTATGGAAATGGCGGTATATAAAAGCTTATAAAGTAATAGAAAGTGATCCTGGGCTAAGAGCATCATACATGTAGAGGAAAGAGTACAGACGAGAAGGATGCTCCTGGCCTCCGATCCTCTCCTCCACACCCAGCCATGAATCCAGCAGCAGCTCCGAGAACAGAAGCTTCCCCCCCCCCCCCAAGGAAGTACAGAGGATGTTTTGTAAAACCTCACACATGTAGAAATATTTGAAAGTGTTTGACTACCCACGGTATGCAGAAAGCATTTACTGTAGTTACCACATTAGCAGAGGGAAGCTGATGGGTCATATTACAAACCGTGCCATGCTGCATCTCTCTGGAAAAACAGCACAAAGGAGGGGACAGATCCTAGGCTGGAGACTCCATCCAGGAGCAAAAATAGAAGTGGTAGGAAAGGCATGGGGAAAATTCAAAGTTATTAATTCACAAGAAGATTGTGAAAAATTGCAAGAGGACTTTGAGAAACTGGGAGGCTCGGTATCCAAAAGGCAGACGCAATTTAATGTGGACAAGTTATGCACTTGGAGGGGGATTTTAGAAAGGTCGTCCAAGTGCAATCTGGGATGTCTAAGCCAGAATGTCTGAAAAAGAGGCAGGCATATTCAGGTGCAGACATGATTTCACAAATGTGGACGTGCCCAACATGGACGTTTGTGAGGGGGGTCTACGTAGACATGACCAGAATAGTATTTCAGAACCTAGATGTTTAAAAATAGCCAAATGGTTAGAGGAGTGGACTAGGAACAGGGCAGTTAGGGTTGAAATCCCATTGCTACTATCATTGATACCGTGGATAGAGTGCTTTCTCCTCTACACTCTCTGGATGTTTTTCAGACAGAATGAGCACTTTTCTGATCCCTGTTTATGCCTGGAACAGCTCTAAACTTAGATGCGATGCTTGACAACCATGTTCCTGAGAGCACCCTAGCTATGCTTCCAACACACCACCCGTTCAGACATGGTCATCCTCATACTGGGGATTGCATTGCAGACTCAGCTTCTAAAATGGCTCTGGAGATGTCTCTCTGCTTTGGACATTTCTATGCCCATTTCTGCATGCCCAGAGCATGAATAAGACTTCCAAAATGACCCCCTTAAAGAACAAAGTATAGCTAAATGATGCAAGGTTCCACATTAGGAGTTTTCACCCTGGAAAACTATGTAGGTGTCATCATGGAAAATATACTGAAACCCTCTGCTCAGTGTGCAGCAACAGCCAAGAAAGCAAACGCATGCCGGGATGATAAAGAAAGGAACGGAGCACACACACACATTGCAGTTCAGCCTCTGCTTTTCCATAAGTCTGCCCTCAAGAATGCCTATGGTAAGGCGATTTTATAAAACCGGCTTTACCCCCCCCCCCCCCAATATACATACACACATCTAGTCCAGTACACCAAGGCACACATGATTTTCAGGCTGTTGCCAGGGCATCTGGGTATGCTGTGCAATGGCCAGACTGCTAATAGGAGACGTGGATGAACAGAATATGTGCTCCTCCAACGCTGGAGATAAGGACACGTCTATTCCTTAATGAGGAGGAGCTTGTAGAACAGCAAAATCAAGTGAGATCCAAAATCCATTCAGAAGGGACAAACACAATTTGGCAATTCATTTGAAAGTAATAGACACAGCAGGCATAAACCAAGGCAACCAATTAGGGAACCTAAGTGTTTAAACCTGTCAGACATGACCAATCAAGAACCTTTTAAGGATGGAGCTGCCGATCCAAGCTACTGATGCAATAACCATACAATTATTTGCAGAGTCCAGCAATGCTCCAAGGAGCTCACAGCATAACAGTAATTCACTCTGGAAGGTATGAGCGCATCTCCCCTTTTTATTAGAAAGATACACCTTGTTTGCTGAAAAAGAAAAACTCAATATAGTGTTCCCTGCACATTTCAGGGTGAATATTCTTTACAGCCCTATTTAGAAATTTTATAACCCCTGAGCACAGGTGGCAAGCTGTCTCCTCAAGACACGCCAATCCAGTGCCTTAAAACCCCATTCACTTCGCCTCAACCCTCAAATGCGCATCTTCCCCATCCCTGAAAACATGTGATGTCCAGTCCCGTGAATGAGGCACTATAAACAAGTGGTAGTAAGCAGAGGAACCCAGCCAGCCCATTGTCCTTCCCTCTGTACCAAAGGCCAGAGAGGCTGAGAAAGATCAAGCTTGTGGGCATAGGACCAAGAGCAGACTTTCCCTATGCATAGCGGTTATTTTATAACAGGCAACCTAGGTTAACTGGGCAAGATTACATCTATGTGCCTATAAAATACTAGCACAAATCCTGCAGAAATGGTATCTAGATTGAATGCTTGCTCTCGATCAGCTGTAACTATCACCGTATCTCTTACTCGGTCCTATCTTATAAATGGCGTTCCTTTCATATTTCTATAACATTGATATAGTATTGTAAACCGCTCTGATGCTTCAGCCTGAGCGGTATAGCAAATGTTACATAAACAAACATGTAAGCATAAACAGGAGCAGCCTTACTACTAGGTGGACTAGGCGTCTGTCCTTTCCACCTCCATTACTGCCACCACCACCACCTTATCCCTGCTTGGGTCATCCTGAAGCACCATAAAGCAGCATGCCTCTGAACGTAGGTGCGCATTCAAGGTTTGTCATGTCCCGCCCCTTCCAGTAGGACGTTTGCATTGGAGGAGGTGGGACAAAGCAGAAATTAAACATGCACCTGCACTCAGAGGGTCCCACACCATTGATTCTACTTTAAAATGTTTCAGAGCAGCTCAAGCGCAGGTAAGTTGCAGAGATGGCAGTGGAGATGGGGAAGAATATGGATTAAAAGGGAGGATGGGATAAATGCTGTCCATGGAGCACAGAAGGGGTGATGCAAGACACCTGAGTTATGGATGGGGAGGAAAGATGCAGGACATGGGCATGCAAGAAGGAAGGGAGAGAGGAGATACCGAACTCTTGAGGGGATAGTGAAGGAAAATGTTGGACTACAGGGAATTGGGGAACAGAAGGGGAGATTCAGGACTGTGGGGCTGCGGAAGAGATTGGGAATGTTCGACAAAGAGAAGAAGGTAGGGAAGATGCTGGACTAGAGTCTGGTATAAAAGAATATGCTGGAATATAGAACGTAGCAGGAAAGAGAAAGGGAAATGGTGGGCATAGTCAGGGGAAGGAAAGAATATTGGGGGGGGGGGGCTGATTGAAGATTAACCTAGGGTGACAGGTATCCTTGGTCTGGTCATGTGTGTAAATTTGACTCTGCCCATGATTCACCAACACGCCTTCCCCTGAGCATGCCTACTCTACAAGTATACACCACCTTGCACTAATTTTATAAAAAAACTTTTATGCATCTAAAATGCTACCATTAAGCGAACTAGGCGATCATGTAGAGCACCAGCCCTCCAGGGAGTGCCCACTGCCACCCCTGTTCAGGAGCATCAGGAGGTAGCAATAGCCGTGTACAGCCCCATGGCATTTACCTTCAAACTTCGGCACCATGGAGCTCTTTGTTTCCACCATTCTCAGAAGGCTGATGCCGACTTCCTTTGTAAAGATTCCTAACATTTTATACGATCACCCACAGATCCTTTTTCTGGATGGTGACTCAATGTGGAACCTAGCATTGTGTATCTATAGTTTGAGTTATTCTTCCCTATATCACTTTGCACTTGTCAACATTAAATGTTGTCTGTCATTTGGATATGCAGTGTTCCAGTCTCAAGATCCTCCTGCAATTTCTCACAATCCACATGCAATTTTGAATAATTTGGTGTCACCTGCAAATTTAATCACCTTGCTTGTTATATTCTATTCCAGATCATTTATAAATATGCTAGAAAATGCCAGTCCCAATACAGATCTCTGCGGTACTCCACTATTCATCTTCCTCCATTGAGAAAACTGACCATTTGACTCTACTCTGTTTTCTTTCTCTCAACCAGTTTTCAATCTACAGAAGGATTTGCCCCATGCCATGGCTTTTTATCAGTAGTCTCATTTGACACTTTGTCAAATGCTTTCTGAAAGTCTACATACACTATATCGACTGATTGGCCTTCATCCACATGTTCTATTCACTCTTCAAATAAATGGAGCAGATTGGTGAAGCAAGACTTCCCTTGGCTAAATCTATGTTGACTTTATCCCATTAAAAAATGCCTAGGCATCTGTCCAGTAAATGTGTTCTTAATAATGGCCTCCACCATTTTTCTAGGCACCAATGCTAGGCTTGCCGATCTGTAGTTGCCATGATCATCCCTGGAGCCCTTTTAAAATGAGCAGTATGTTGGCCACCTTCCAGTCTTTTGGTATCATAGATGCCTTTAATGATGGTTTAAAAAACACTAATAGTAGCTCTGCAATATCATCTGATCCAGGTGATTTGCTGTTATTTAGTTATCAATTTGTTCTATTACAACTTCCAAGTTCAGTGAGATTTGATTAAGCTCTTCTGACTCATCACCATGAATTAAACTTTCTAGCAGGGTAGCTTCCCCACATCTTCCTTAGTAGATACTGAAAAAAAGAATTTATTTAGTTTCTCAGCGATGGCCTTGTCCTGACCAATGAGCCTAGCATTGGTGCCAGACAAAATGGGGGAAACCATTATCAAGAACAAAATGATTGGACAGATGGAGAGGCGTGGTTTAATAGGTAGCATTTAAGGAGCATCTCCACCTGTAAACCTCAGCATTTACATTTTTAGATGGTCATACATACAAGCATATAAATGCCATTACATGTGGTGACACTTCCCACGCTTAGGTTGCCCAGGAAGTGTGGTAGGGATGGGGAGAGGGAGTGGTTTGGCAGGCCAAACATATCAACATGGATCCCCCATCGTACAAAAGGAATGCACATGAATATATTTAAAAAAATTCCATACCGCCATTTACATCTTCCCTCAAGCATAAGTGCCTGCTTGAAGATGCAGGTGCCAATGCTGAGCACTGAGCTCTGACCTCCTCTTGTTTCCCCTTGATAATGCTTGCCACTGTCCCCCCAAAGGCATCTGATCCCCCTACCCCACAGAGTCATCCAAATCACCCACCTGACCCCTCACCTCAGGATTAAGACCTCTAACCTAACCTCTATAATGAAGGACCCCCCCCCAAGACCCCCTACCTCAATCTCATCCTTGCACTTACCAGGACTCCCTGTCTACTGTGAGTAGGAACAATCCCCAGTTGCTCCTGCTCTCAATAGTCTCGGATTCCAAATGACACCTGCAACTTCCAGCGGCAATCTTGCAGTATTACTGTTAGGGTTCAGTCTGCCAAATACTGTAAGAGCAACATTGTAGTAGAGGTCTCAGTTGCCATTCTGAATCTGAGACCATGGTGAACAGGAGTGATTGAGGATGTTCCTGCTCACACTACTGTAGATAGCAGACACATCCAGTAAGGCCAGAGATGGGATTGGGGAGTCAGGCGAGAGGCTCAGATGCTTTCAAGGAGGGTGGGGGAGGCAATGTCAGAGGGGATCAGGCGGTATCACTGTCGGGGGGGGGAGGTGCTGCAGGATGATGGTGTGCATTCACATCAGGGAACATTGATTTTAAAAAGCTGTTCCTATTCATACTTGGGCTAAAGTAAAACATTTGGTTTACCCACATTCAGCTTCATAAAATCCCCTCTGGACATGGGGAGCCATCAACACGAAGTCCTGCACCTATTCTACATGAAGCTCTATGTTTGGCAGAGCATCTTGTAAAATCCTACAGGAATGCTCCGTGTCTAGACTTGAAGTGTGAAATCCCCTCTCCATGTCCTTTCTAAAAGTGACCTCCACTTCTAGCACAGAAAATGTTAGAATGGTCCTACTGACTGGTAAGTGTGAGACTCACTGAAGCTACGTTCACAAAGTCGTCATCAGACAGAGTCTCCAGCATCTCAGTAACAGAGGTCCTGATCAGCTTCAGGGTCAATCCACTGACGCTTCCACTCCTAATGGAGAAAAAAAGAAAGCTTTGAAGAACAGTGCTGGAGCTAGCTTAGATCATGCTATTGCCCAACCTCAGGAGTTAATCCCACCACCTCTGTCTTGTTTTCCTTATGCAGGTTTCATCATTAACTTCTTAGAGATCTAAATAGCAGCTTGACTACATTGCACTGAGAAGAGCTACAAATCCTGCTATTTATTTATTTACATTCTCTTATAAACCGCGCTATTCTGCATCAGTGCGGTTTACATTGAACAAACTGAAATTACATTGAACAGGGCATTATAACTTGGAGATAACTATTTTACAGGGAACATCAGATTTCAGCATGTAGCCATTAAGACCAGAAGTTCAGAAACCATATACTGTTGTGAAAACATCTATTGCTTCCATGAACAAAAGTTAGTGAACAGGACTGGTTTCAATATAAAGCAACTGGCAAGCAATGTCAAGATTAATGTACTAAAGGTCTCTTCATTATTCCACCTATAGAATTACCTAGAAAGGATGTTTTTAGATTTAATTAACTACTCACCTTCTGAAATCTGAATTCAAGGTGAGTTATAAACAGGTACACAAGTTATTTCCCTGTCAAAATGGATTTACAAGCTAAGTTATTCTTGATACAATGGAAGGTAAAGTGAATTGTCTACAGTCAGAAAGAGAATCAGTGGATGAAACAGGATCTGAACCCTGATCCTTAGCTTGGTATTCCAGAGAAGGTAGGTAGGAGAGTAAAAGCAGCAGTAGACAGTCTCTGGCAGAATTCAGTATCCAAAATAAAGGCACAGTCTTAACCACACATGACTGCAAGATGCACAAACATAGTGACATGGTAAATGACAGCAAAGAAAGAACAGCATGGTCCATCGAATCTGCTTAGGAAGGTAAATAGAGTTGTAGAGCTGCGGGCTACTCCCCATCTATGCCTTTGCTTAGGTTGTACTTGCTGCTCCAGGCAGATTATATCCATCTCTATGACGTTATTTAGATTTGCTTTGATTCCATCAAAAGATTAGAAAATATCGAGATTGCTGCAGTTCAACTACTGACCGATGCTTCCAAATTCGATCACATCACTCATCTTTTGTTTTGCTTTCATCGGCTAAGATGCTGACATTGACCCATAAAGCTCTTCATACTGGTACCTCTGCCTATCTTTCATCTCTGATCATACTTCATGCCGTCCCCTCCCTTGCACACCCCCCCCCCCCCCCCCGTTTACTGCTCTCAGCCCACACCTATCGTCATTTTCTCCCCTCTGCCTCACAGGCCAGATTTGAATTTATAAGACACTACTTTTTTTTTTTTTTTGGCTCCCAATCTGTGGAACAATTTGCCCTCTGACCTCTTCTTAGAACCTTCTTTTAAAAAATTCAAAACAGCACTAAAGGTGTGAACCCTCCCCCCCCCCTCCAAAAGGTGGGTGTTTGAGAGTGTGTTGATAAAAGGTCACTGTATGCTGCTGAAGAGCTGGCTGCTGCGGAGGTTAGATGAGGGGCAACATTAAAAGAGCAGCCTGAAGTAACAGTTACTGGGCTAGCAGAGCTGGAAAGTAAACATTTATGGCGATATGCAAATCACTGCCTGTGCTGAAGGAGCAAGGGTAATATTTTCTCACATTTATATCTATTATTAAAGATTTAATTTTAAATCTATAAGGAATATTGTATGGGAATAAAGTGAACACACTAGACAGAAGGTGGAGAAGTAAATACTGGACCTGGGGGACCAGTAGCCCTGCACAGAAAAAAGATTGGAGAAGAGTTACCTGGGATTTAGAGGCACTATGACAATCTAAAAGATCTTAACCCTCATCTAAGAGGGGAAAAAGAGAACTCCCCCTACTCTGCAGGCTCTCTTCCTGAAGGTGGTGCTAGAAAGTCTCCTGGGAGCCTAGGAGATGCCAGCAGAGAGCCTCCTATACAACCAGTCAGGGGTAGAATGAAGATGGGGGGTAGATGGTCTCCTCCCAATCCAGGGAGTGGAGATGGCAGCAGAGAGAATCTGGAGACTGTAATCCAGGCTTGGGAGTCCAGTGGTGGATCAACTCATTGGGGAGCTGCAGCAGCAGATCAGCTCCAGAGCGAGCTGCAGTGATGGATAAGCTCCGGGGGGGGGGGGGGGCGCTACATCTCCAAGGGGAGCTGTGGTGGCAGAGTTCATTCCAGACTAGGAGCCACAAGGCCCAGGAGGGTCCATCAGCAGATCAGCTCAAGGGAGAGCTGCCACAGTTCTGATTGGACAGGAGTGCAAAACCCTTTCCAGATTGAAGGAGAGCTTGGAGGAGGAGGAGCCAAAGCTACAGTCTTAGTGATTGGACAGAACTATAAAACCTTTCTTCACAGCAGCCACCGGTCCAGAACACCAGCAGTGGGTGAGACTTGGGGCTGGTGGGCAAAGGGAAAGGGAGGAGAGTTAGAAGACAGGTTAATAAAGTTAAATCCATAACACAGGTACACTACCAAAAAACTGCCTCCAGTTTTGCAACTGATTCCTATAGATTTTGGGGTGCTGAATCCAGGAAAAATAGCCAAAATGTTCCATCACATCACGTTTTCTTGCAAAATTAGATTTCTTACCCATATAAGGAATGTTCACATAATTTCTTTTTAGCCGACTGTAGTTTATTTTCTTGGCCCAAAATAGAGGTTGTAATGGTTAACTAACTAGAAACACTCCCTCATGATATTTTAGAGTGTTTTGTATTCATTTTATACATTAACAGGACAATTGGGAGGCGGGGGGCTAAATCCAGTACTCGCGCTGGCGCATGTTCTTTCCTGTTCGCCTCGCCTCGTTCGCTCGCTCAAACACGGTGGCTGCGACATGAACGTTCCTGTCAAATTTCAGTTTCTTGCAAGTTCATTATTACCTTTTGTTTGCTCAGTCGTAATCCAGCTTTATTCCGAAGTGGTTCACTACAGTTGTAGTTTGCAGTGCTGTGTATTTGTGATGGCTCACAGAGCCAGAGGTTGCGTCAACTCTCCGGACAGTTTTTGTTTTATTTGTGGGGAATATACCGTGAAAAAGCGGCAGAGGAACATTTCTGCATTTATTAAAAAAGTATATTTCGCCTATTTCGGTTTGAAGTTAGGCGATCAAGACAAACCGTGAGCTCCTCACAAAGTGTGCAAGACATGTGAGGAAGATCTACGCTTATGGATGAAAGGTAAAAAACAAGCATTTCGTTTCGGAATACCTATGATGTGGCGTGAACAAAGAGACCACAGCAGTGACTGCTATTTTTGCTCTTGCATTGTGAAGGGATACAACTTAAAAAATAAGAACGTAATAAGTTACCCCAACCTTCCCTCAGCAATTAGGCCTATGCCTCATAGCAACGAAGTACCTGTGCCTGAACCACCAAAATCTTTGGATCATATTTGTGTGGACGGTTCTGATCATGATGAGACTCATCAGATGGCTTTTCCCGATGAGTCCAGTACTTCTGAGTTTGAAACTGAACCAGATCCGAAACCTGAACTTTTCTCTCAAGCTGAATTGAATGATTTAGTCCGGGATTTAGGACTCCCAAAAGATGCTGCCCAACTGCTAGGTTCTCGGCTTAAACAGAAAAATCTATTGTCACCAGGAACAACTTTTTATTGGTACCACAACCGCGAGACACAATTTTTGAAGTATTTCAGCAAAGAGGAAGATTTAGTATTTTGCAACGATATATACGGATTGATGGAAAAGTTTAAACTCAAGTATGATCCTGCTGAATGGCGGCTGTTCATTGATTCGTCAAAAGACAGCATAAAAGGTGTTCTTCTTCATAATGGCAACACATTTGCTTCAGTTCCTATTGCTCACTCTGTTATTCTCCAAGAAAAATACGAGAATTTGGCCCTGATTCTTCAGAAGATTCGTTATGATGAGCATAAGTGGATGATTTGTGGAGACTTTAAAATTCTATCCATGCTATTAGGGCAGCAATCCGGTTTCACCAAATATCCCTGCTTCCTTTGCTTGTGGGATAGCCGGGCCCGCAACCTACACTGGGGGAAAAAAGACTGGCCAATTCGGGAGTATTTGAGACCCGGTGAGAAAAATGTTCTTCATGAGAGCTTGGTACCTCGTGATAAAATTCTATTACCACCTCTCCACATTAAGTTGGGTCTCATTAAGCAATTCATCATGTCCCTTCCAAAAGATGGTGAGTGCTTTCGGTACCTTTGCTCAAAGTTCCCCCGACTTTCTGAAGCAAAGCTAAAGGAAGGAGTGTTTGTTGGCCCTGATATAAGGAAACTCATTTCAGATGGAGCATTCGCTGAAACGATGTCTGAGAAGGAAAAAGAAGCCTGGGATTCCTTCAAGGATGTTGTTCTCAAATTCTTGGGGAACAGGCGGGATGAGAACTATAAGGATATTGTTGCCAGGATGCTCAATGCCTTCAAAGAACAAGGCTGTAACATGAGCCTGAAAGTCCATTTCTTGCACTCCCATGTGAACTACTTTCCCGAAAACTTGGGGGCGTACAGTGAAGAACAAGGTGAAAGGTTTCACCAGGACATCAAGGACGCAGAGAGAAGGTACAAGGAAGATGGAACACCACTATGATGGCTGATTTCTGCTGGTTGCTGCTGCGGGAAACCCCAGATGAAAAATACGCCAAGCAGCGCACCAAGAGAAGCATTCGGGGGAAGAAGAAACGGGCCCACCAGGAGATTGATTGACCCAAGAATGACTTTAAAATCTAAACTGTGTTGACAAATATCATGTTTTTACTAAACTCTGAAATAAAAATTTGCTAGTTATTACCACAGTGTCGGATTTCATTTATTAGAATTTTATTTTCACACCATCGGGTGTTTGTCTTCATGTATTGCAATGGTGCGGTTTGCGTTTTCTATTCTTACATACATACCTGTAGAACATTTTTTGCACATTTCTTTGCTTTGCTTTGTGTCTAACCTCGCTCTTATATGCTCAATGTTTGTGCACATGTATGTGGCTGTTTTAAGTGCAGACAATTTTGCTACCATCACAGTGTGCTTTGTTGACATTACTCTATTCTTATGTGCTGCCTGTTACAATTTTCTTTATTCTTATTTGAATAACTACTAAACAATTAATATAAAGTATTCATCCAAGAAACTTTTATCTCGATCGCACTCAATCTGAAGCGTTCACCTCAAACTGCTAACCCAATTTAGCAAAAAATCTGTACGTGATGGAGCAAATTGGTTACCAGATTTGGATTCAGCGCACCAAAAAACGTAAAAATCAATCGAAACATTAGAGGCAGTTTAAAAAACATTTTTTTTAGTGTACCTGTGTAATCGTTAAATGGATAGTTAAGTCACTACATATAAGGTTATAGCTGGTTGTTTGAACTGTCTTCTCTTATATTGTTATTTCACCTTACCTGCTTGAACCACTTATAATATGGGTTGTGCATACTGCATTATTTTATCACAAAACTCTGTGTATATAAATTGTAAATACTATTTAAGCCAGCCTTGATCACAGCAGTGAGTTTTGAGAGGTTTCCTGGGGTGAAAGGAGGGAAATCCTACCCGCTAACACCTTTCTTCCCCAGGTGGAGGCACCAGGCGCAAAACGGACAAGGACTGATGGAGCCCACCCTCGAGGTGACTCCTCCCAGACCCCGAAGGGAGCACTACAGGTGCATCTGCTTCTCACTGCGTTTGATTCCTCCACTACCTGACTGCATTTTATACAGCCCGCTCCTTCCTCCTCTCTCCCCTGCCTTTCCCTGTATGAGTGTACACTTTCCTTTCATGATTATTGGAGTTCTTTTCATTTTCCGGGTATTTGGTTTAATGTAAACCGTTCTGACATTACAAAGGGCAGTATATCAAAATTTTAATAAACCATAAACTATCCTCTTGCTATGTAGTGATCCTCTGACTTTCTCCTGCCTTTCTGAATTCTGTCCCTGTTTTTGCTCTCACCGCCTCTTTCAGGAGCACATTCCGAGCATCCACCAACTTTTGCAAAAGGGTTGCAAAGTGATACCCACTCACTACATAGTTTAACCGGGAGTTGTATACCCAAGTCATGCTTCATTGGCAGCAAGAGCTGGCTTCCCTTTTTTGGGGGCTTTAGAATTGATGGAATATCACCCAAAATCTGTTTTAGTGTAGAACACTCGTACAGCACAAATGGCAAAGGGTAAATATTCACTGGCACGCCATTACTAGCAATCTACGGGTTGCAACGGAATGTGAGGGGTAAGACTAACGCCCAACTTGAATAGGACGATTCTAAACATTCTCTCGCTTTGTTTAGGACTCATTTTCTCCTTATCTCTTCCATATGATTTTTTTGACACATTCAGAGGTTCAGCAATCAAACGGTCCTTAATCATGATCTAATTTAATGACTAAAGAGAAATGGCTTTAGCTCACGCCTTCCTCAGAGGTTTAAGAAATGTTACACTGAGGTACAGAGGTCTAACAATCTAAGATTGTACCTGATGCAATGGGGCGTTAAGTGACTGGCCCAAGAGCACGAGGTAGGACACTGGGATTTGAACCCTAACTTTTCTGGTTCTCACCCCATTGCTGTAACCACTAGGCTGTTACTCTATTCCAGCTTGTTGCTTTCTCTGCCTTAATGAGAGCCAAGTGATTTGGGTTTCTGTGCCAGATAATTAATGCATTACTTGAACTTGCTAATGTTTTATATATTATATGATTGTATATTATGCATTCAGTATTAATTGCTACTTTCCATATTATAAGGCATCTCTGTGCTAATAATTTATAATGCGTATTGAGAATGCATTTATCCATTAAATACTGTGTGAGAAATTAATACATGGACTGTACTTGTGCAGACTGATGGAGTCAGTTGACTTTTTGAATTTCAATACCTAACACTTTTTGACCCTGATCTAATAGGTGAATAGCGAAAATGTAATGACTTCAGCCACTAGGGTCCTACACAGACAAAAAGTTTCGATTCACTTTGGGATTTTTCAGAAATTTTCTCAGATCATTTCACGCATTCAGTTTAATGAAAATGTTTAGCCAATATTAGAACTTTTAGGGACACGCTTACTAAAGTGCGCTAAGATTTTGCACTTTAATGTGTGTTGGGAGTCAAAAATGAGCACAGAAAGGGAATCAGCTTGGGAGCAGGTCCAGCATGTTCCCTGGCAGTAACCTTACCACACTAAGACTGCATTTGCAATTAATGAAGGTGCACTTAACGCTACCCATCGAGGTGATTTTAAAGGCACCTGTGCTAACTACAGCATTGACAAGTAACATGTGCTACTAACGTCCAAGCTAACCATGATGTGCAGTCAATGCCCACTCTCTGCCTAAAGTCACCCATTTTCTGCCCTAGGATACACTAAGCAGTTATCACACTGGCTATTTAGTGTGTGGTACCGTCATGGGGTTTCACACTATTTAGCACATGCTTAACTGCATGTTAACCATTTGTGCATGTGAAGGCCAATTCTGAAATGTGCACGGCTGGTCCACCTGGATGCCCAGAAAATGGACAGGGCCAATTTGTACCCAAATTCCGCAACCGCAGAAGCTATGCATTCTCGTGGTTGCAGAATCATGGCACAGAGATGGCTTGGTGTGCAACCAATCCCACGATGTGCCCATCCAGCCCTCCCAATGCTCTGGCTGGTGTGCCGGTGCAGCAGCGTCCTGTCACCATGGCATGGCACCTCTAGCCAGAGCAACAAAGTGCCCAGATGCCGAACTGACCACTCATATCATCGCTGGGCATTGGAGTGGGCCCCAAAGATGGGATAGGGCTGCTGACACACCCCCATGGTGGTGTGAGGGGTAGGGGGGCTGCATACCACAGTCAGTGTGGTGCCCGGCACTTATTCCACCTTTGGTGTCCAAGTCGCTTCCAGGGGACATACAGAGGCCTGACCTGAATGGCCTCTGTATGTTCTGGTGTGTGGCCACATCCCCACTCTGCCCCCCGTGCTGCCCCCTCCCATCCCCGTCCAGCACTCCCCGCACAAACATGCTGTCTATGCAGGGAGCAGAACTACTGAAATCGCAAACAGGAGCTGTGCGTAGGTGCTATTCCTGGATCAGAATGACCATCATTGCCTCTTAATAGCAAAAATCAATTGTATATACATTAGTGCACAAGCTAATACATAGTAAAATATGTCTGAGTGCATACTAAGTGTGTGTTCCGCAAAATACAGTCAAGTTTTTAATTTACAGAATGTTAGTTAAAAAAATTAATGTGCAATAAGAGGATAATTTTATAAATTTGCGCCTAGTTAATGGGCATTGTCTGGCAGATATTTCATGCCAAGGTTATAAAGTCAAATACGTGCTGGTCTGACTGGCAGAGAATATGCCTTAGAGCTGCTGGAAATTACTGTGCCTACGTTTTTCAGAACTTATGGTAGTTTCTAATCAATGCACATACTTGTGTCATGGCCTGTGCTGTGCCCAAACTCCACCTACGTGCATGCCCACAGTGCAAGAACGTGCGATGCTTCCCCAGTCAGTATTTTAGACGAGGCCACTGATGCGCATAAATGATTGAAATACTGACAATTACATGCGTTGTTGGCACCTAGAACTAGGCAATGCCTTAGGAAATTCTCCTTGGTAAGTTCAAAGCCTCGAGGACCCAACAGCAGTTGTCACAGAAGCTGTACATTTACTGCAGAGGTGGAAGTAATTTTAGAAAACCCGGCACAGTTAGTTCACATATATTTATAAAGCAATGCGTGTATCAAACAAGGGATATAAGTGCTTGGAAATGCATGTAAATCATGGCTGGGGTAGATCACTGCACCTAGATTTGTCAAGATCATGCATAAATGATAGCATTTTACAATTTGTTTATTTACTGGCGTGCACTGCCCATGTGCACAGTGGTAGTATGTGCCATCATGCTTACGTGTGGACTTACAGAATCATGCTCAGCTAAAGTAAGCATGTGAGTGTCCTTTACACACATGCAAGTAAATTAAAGGCAAGTGCAGAGGTATGTTTGTCCGTCCCCTGCCATTAGTGTGTTGGTAACAGGTGTTAGCTGGCACGCGTGCTGCACTTACTGCGGTCCTTCGAGGTGGCGTTACGTGCACCTACATTAATGTTTACATTTACAGCTGGTGTGCATCCATAACCCCTTTGCCCACATTATGCCCCAATACCACCCAGTCCACACCCAATAGCATGCTAACTGGTTAGTGTGGGAGTTTTATTGTGGGGCCTCATGCTAACAGCATGGTGCAAAGAAAAACATTTATGCCACAGAGATATTTAAACATCTCCATCATATCGCCCTATCCCGCCTTTCCTCTAAAGTGTGTGTGTATATATATATATATATATATATATACATATATATATATATATATATATATATATATATATATATATATATATATATATATACATATATATATATATATATATGTATATATATATATACATATACTTGTATATATATACATATACATATATATATATATACAAGTTTGGACCCCTGTTCGATGTAAAACCAAACAGCATGTTGTTATGGTTGTTGTATTATAATGTAAACCGCACTGATGCCAAATAGCGCGGTATATAAGAATTTGTAATAAATAAATAAATAAATAAATAAATAAAATATACATATATATATATATATACATACACATACCTCTATCATATCGGCCCTATCCCGCCTTTCCTCTAAAGCAGTGGTTCTCAACCTTTTTTGTACCGTGACCCCTTTTACCGTTGGTCAACTTGTGTCAAATGAGTCTCTCTTTCTTTACCGTTAACACATTGTCGCTGTAATCATTTGTTGAATTATTAATATATTATAGGCCTTTTAAATATGTTTTTATTTATAAAATACTTATTTAAACCACAATAATTAATCACAACAACAAGTAACAATATTTGATTTCAAAATTATGATGATTTTGTAGTCAAATCACTAATATGAAATAACATTATTTTTTCTACCTTTGTTGTCTGACCAATTTATTCTCTGACCATGCTGGTCCCGATCTGAGGCTTCTGCTTTCCTGTCTTCTCTTAGCTCTCTTTCTGCGGTCTATGGTCCATCTGCCATTTCTTATCTCTTTCGTTTTCTTCACTTCTTTCCATCAGCCTATTTCCAGTCCCAGTAACCCTCCCCAGTATCAGCCCCTTTCCAGTCCTCACTCCCAGTACCTTCCAATGTCAACTTGCATTCCCATGACTGCCACTGGTGTCCATTCCCTTCCAGTCCCCCTCCCTCCCCAATGACCAGTCCCTTCTAGTACAAATACCATGGCAGCCCCTCTCAGATCCACTCCCTTCCAGTTCCATTCTCCCATCCCCTCGTATCAGCCCATTTGTAGCCTTAGCCCCCAGTTTTCTTCCAGGGCCAGCAGCTCTATCCTCCCCTCCCCACAATCAGCCCATTCCCAGTTAAAGCTCCCCAATCAGCTCACTTCTAGTGCTAATCCCCCCTCAACCCCATTACCAGTGCTAGCCTCCCCCTAATCAGCCCAATACCAGTCTTACCACCATCAGCTCATTACCAGTCCTAGCCTCCACTAATCAGCTCATTTCCAGTCATAGCCCCCCCCCCAATCAGCTCATTTCCAATGCTAGCCTCACATCAGTCCATTACCAGTCCTACCTCACCCCATCAGCCCATTACAAGTCCTAGCCTCCCCTAATCAGCTCATTTGCAGTGCTAGTCCCCCCCCCTCAACCCCATTACCAGTGCTAGGCTCCCCTAATCAGCCCATTTCCAGTCCTAACCTCACCGATCAGCTCATTTCCAATGCTAGACCCCCATCAGTCCATTACCAGTCCTACCCCCCCTTGATAAGTCCATTCCCAGTCCTAGCCTTCCCTAATCAACCCATTACCAGTCCTAGCCCCCACCCATCTGCCCATTACCAGTGCTAGCTCCCCCATCAGCCCATTATAATCCTAACCCGCACTGTCTCTCGCTTCTGTCCAGCATTTATCCCATCTGTCCAGTATGTTCCCCTGTCTCTCCCCTTTGTCCATGCCAGCCCCCTCCCTCTCTCCATGTCAGCCCCCATCCTTCCATCTGTCCATGTCAGCGCCCCTCCCTCCATCCATCCATCCATTTCAGTCCCCTCCCTCCCTCCATGTCAGCCCTCATCCTTCCATCTGTCCATGTCAGCCCCCCTCCCTCCATCCATCCATATCAGCCCCCTTCCTCCCTCCCTCAATGTCAGCCCCCATCCTTCCATCTGTCCATGTCAGCCCCCATCCCTCCATCCATCCATATCAGCCCCCATTCCCCCCTCCCTCCATGTCAGCCCCCATCCTTCCATCTGTCCATGTCAGCCCCCTCCCTCCATCCATCCATCCATCCCTCCATCCATCCATATCAGCCCCTCCCACCCACCATGTCAGCCCCCCACCCGCCAGCCATATCAGCAGCCTCCCACCAAGTGAGCCCCCCGCTGTCGATGTCAGCCGTGTTGCAGGTTCCCTGCCCCCTCATCCCCTCTCCCCATGTTTGCCTCCCTTCTAATGCAGCCGCGGCTCCCTGCCTCTTAGGGAACTGTGGCTGTACCTGTAAGATCATTGCGGAGCCCTTCCTGTCTTGACGGGCTCCGTGCAGCATTGTCCCGCCTCCAAAGGAAGTGGCAAACAACTTCCTTTGGAGGCGGGACAATGCTGCATGGAGCCCGTCAAGACAGGAAGGGCTCCGCAATGATTTTTACAGGTACAGCCACAGTTCCCTAAGAGGCAGGGAGCCGTGGCTGCAGAAGGCAGTGAGGTTGCCGGAGTTTGCCGCTGCCGAGAAGCGGACTCGGCAGCAACTTGTGTCCATCTTAAAAAAAAAAAAATTAACTTGGTGGAAGCTAAGCGACCCCCGCTAAATCCTGTGGCGACCCCCGTGGGGGTCGTGATCCACAGGTTGAGAACCGCTGCTCTGAAGTATATATACATATACATCCCGCCTTTCCTCTAAAGTATATATATATATATATATATATATATATATATATATATATTGTAACACCGAAAATCTGCCCTGTAACTTTAAGACACAAAAAGCTGAAGAGTACGGCACAGACTCTGACAGAAAGGGAGAGAAAAAGCTTCCTAGTTGCTATAGGCAACCAGAGCAGGCTGAGGCACGAGACCTGAAGGCACGCCCAGCCAACAGACACTCCCCAAACACTGAGGGAAACACTCTGCACATGTGCAGGAAAACGCCCATAACTCTGCATAAGAAAGCAGGCAGGCAAGCAGAGTTAGCTGAGGAACAGGCCAGAGCTCGGGAGCAGGCCAGAGTTCAGGAGAATCCTTATTATGCTCGAGTCCAGGAGAGAGAGAATCCAGGAAGAGAGGCTGAATGTGATTCCTGTATGATTTCTGACGAAGGTTTTGAGGACACAGAAGCAGCAAGCATTTGTGAAACCTGGCAGGTTAGAGAGAACCTAAAACCCTTCAACAAAAGGTCAGAGTATTTTCAGCCTAACCCTGTGTATTGTGAGGCCTGGAATAAGAAGCCAAGAAGGGCTGGGAGACAGAACAGGCAGCCATTCTCCAACCGTGAGTTTAACCACAGAAAACCCTTTGCTAATGAAAGCCAGAAGCTTTTAAGATATTCACATCCTTATGAAAGAGATAGTGAACTGCTTCAGGATATTTGTATGAATGAAGAGCCTGAATGTTTGTATGAAAAGCCTGGCAGCAAATTGACAAGAGCAAGGTTCAACAGAAAGACTGCAAAGCAGTTTTATCAAGGCTCAGATAATTATCTCCCTGACCAGGAAGAGAGTATTGAAGAGAGACCAGTCACTGGCTGGAGGAAGATACAAACTCTCTGCCAGAGGGAAGACGAGGCAGTTGAGGAGCCCATGTGTATTGACCAAAATGAATGTTTATCTTATGAGGAAAAGATGGACTGTTCTTTAGTGATTACTGAAGAGACCTCTCTACGCTGAGAGCAGATAAGCCTGCTAGAGAGAACAGGTCTGCACAGAGGAAACTGCCCAGGTGTTTACCTTGATGATATATTTTGTTTTGTCATTTGATTTGTGAAGCAAGAAGCTACTTTTCTTTAACCATTTGTTTATGCCAGAAGTATGGTTATCTTTTGAGTTTGGAAGTTGTATCATTTTTGAAAATCCAGCAAAACCCCGGGAGGGGAATAAATCCTTGTTTAAACCTGACCCTCGACTTGCAACTACACTTTCTTTTTATAGAAAGGTCAGGGCCAGTAGTGCACTAAGCTAAATAACACTAGTTTAGCCTCTGCTGGTGACAATATATATATATATATATAACATATCGCCCTATCCCGCCTTTCCTCTAAAGCATATATATCATATCGCCCCTATCCCGCCTTTCCTCTAAAGCATATATATCATATCGCCCCTATCCCACCTGTCCTCTAAAGCATATATATCTCTATCATATCGCCCTACCCCGCCTTTCCTCTAAAGCATATATATCATATCGCCCTACCCCGCCTTTCCTCTAAAGCATATATATCATATCGCCCCTATCCCGCCTTTCCTCTAAAGCATATATATCATATCGCCCTACCCCGCCTTTCCTCTAAAGTATAAATATTAAGATCCTTAAGTCTGTCCTCATATACTTCATAATGAAGACCACTAAGTATTTTACTAGCCACTCGCTGCACTGACTTCAACCTGTTTATATCCTTTTGATTAAAGAGTATTAATTAACAAACCTCTTCCAAAGACGGGGAAGCTGTAAAACTAGAGGGCATAACATGAAGCTGCAAGGAGGTAAACAAAGGCAATGTCAGGAAATACTTTTTCACTGATAGGGTGGTGGATGCTTGGAATGCTCTCTCGATGGAAATGGTGGGGGCAAATACAGTGACAATTCAAAATGGTATGGGACAGACACAGTGGATCCCTTTATAGCAACAGAATAAAATCAAAATAAGCATAACATATTTAAACAGCGGTGCCCTACATGGAGCGGTGGGTACATCCCTAAACAAAGGCATGTGGAAGGGTGACCTTCATAGAGCAGCAGGTGCACCTACTCTTGCTGCCTTGCTGGGCAGACTAGATGGACCAGACAGGACTTTATCTGCTGTCATATAGTATGTTACTATGTAAGTTGCTTCATGGCAAACCCTCTCTTAACGGTTAGGGCAGTTTAGTAAACACAGAACATAACTCCTTAAAATACCACGATTTAAGCATACAGATGGCATATAATTTTATACAAAATAAAATAGTCACCAATAATGACCTTCAGAACTTTAAACTTTTTGTCAGATATTGCTGAGGGAGGGGAGAACCATTAATCACCCACACAGCTCCTTATATTATCCCCCAAGAGCAATGTCAATAACAGATGCAGCAGCAGCACTTACCATCCCCCACCCCAACCATCCTGAATTTTAGCCACCCTGACAGCATGTCCTGACTCTCCCTACCTCCTCACATTCCAGACAGCTTGTAGTGAAACCCGCTCTCTCCAACATCCCCACCCATATGTATTTACCAGGGGGTCTTCTAGTGGGTAGTGGAGGGCCATAGAAGTGACTAGGGTGCTCCATTGTAACTACGTGCAGGGGGCTGATCTCATCAGTAACTAATGGTACTGCCATGAGATTACCAATAGAGCTCAGGGAGCCATTTTTAACCTGCCTATTGATAAGGCAGGAACATGTGGTATGTTCCAGAGGAGTCTGGTGGGGTCGGGGAGTGGGTGGCAGGGGGTTTCCGTATATGCTGTTGGGGGATCCTTTCACTGGCAATGCCACAGTAAGTGCAGTTTGAGAGCATGAATACACTGACCACCACCTCTTAAAGGGATGGTAAGTTCATGACACTATCTGCTGTGGTGACAATTAGTGTGTGATAATTTATCATATTCTAACTGCAAGCCAGTGTCCACTCCATAACCTGCCCATCCTTCACCCCTTCCTTGGTGAGCACATAGTGTGTGCTAAGTATTGCTGCTATATGGTAACACTGAATGTTATTCACACAACTACTTCTTATTGCGGTTTAGGAAACAGGCCCCTACATTTTTTCAAGTACACGGATGAACTGATGCATGTTAAATGCACATTCTTGTTCTTCACTGGCCACCAATCATCTGCATCACTGGCAATATAAAATCAAAATCCGATTCTGAATTTATTTGCATCACAGGGTATGTCTGCACTCATTTATCACAGGCAGATCAAGATGAGTTTCACATTCCCTAGACCACCAACATCTCTTTCCATAAGTTTCTAAGGTAGAAATTTCAAAAATTATGAGGTGGTTGTGAAATCTGCTCCTCAGAGGTTAGCAAAAAGATACTAACTATCTGGGTAGTCAAGACTTTTTCTGAGAAAGGTGCATGGCTATATATTTGGAGTGGTCCCATTGTTCCATTTTCCCCGTTATTAACACTTACACATCCACAAGAATAAGCATGTCTTTAGGAGATGCTGCTCCCTGGATGTACCTGTAAAACAGATGCAAAGAGTTCCACATCAAATATGGGTTATACAGTACAGTGCACAAAATGAACTGACCTCTAAGGCCATGCAGTATCAACGACGACGAGATGCAATGTAACAGCGCAGCGCAGACTAAATATTAGCATTTTCTGTTTGCATAGGTAGGAAAGAATAAATCACTTTTTGATATGCCCATACAAGAAAAGAGCTTTACTTGAGGTAGAAATTGACATATTGTATTCCGAGCCTCTTCTCGATGATCACCAGATGTCTTCAGAGAACATTAGTCACACTTAGGGGCATGTTTATGAATGTGTGCTAACCGTTAGCGTAGGTTTACCATATGGTTAGCACGTTACGCTGTTAGCATGGAGCCCCACACTAACTGGATAGTGCATGATTGGGCATGGGACTGGGCAGGTTAAGGGTGGAAGGTAGGCAGTGCTGTACATTGCAGCTAGTGTGGGAGATATGAGTGCGTGCTAGCTGTGAATGTTGCCATTAATGTAGGTACAGTTAATGTTACCTCAAGGGGTAGGTGCATCTCACGATGACTGATGCAGTGCAGCACATTAGCAATGCACTAACGGCAGCAGAACGGATATGCATTCCCCTTAGAGTTAGCGCAGGCCTCTATGCTAGTGCATGCTTGAGCCACAAAACTATCAGCGCTACCTTTAGTAAACATGCCTCTTACTGTGCACGATTTCAACAATGGCTGGATTGCAGGTTGTAGTGCTAGACAGTCTTTCAGACAATAGAGGGAGCTCTAGAGATAGAAAGATGAGGAACCAGCTACAGCAGAACCACCCTGAAGCACAGGTGAGGAGTTAGAGGGCTGCTGAAAGAACGCCCCTGAGCAGCACAGAGGACAACTATGGAAGAGGTCAACTATCATCACAGGGTTTCCAGGAATCATGGCTTGGTTAAGGGGTGCTAGGTTCACCAGTCACACAGGGTGCATTGCTGCTCGGTATGTTACTGACGGCAAAGCTAGGTTGTTGGATTGTGGAGAAATTGCTAGAAGTTTACAAGAATGCAATGACTATGCAGGGCTAATCTCCAGAGAAGAGGCCTATTTAGGAACTGCCCTTCCTAAATCTGTGATATCTGAACCTCAAAGGTGTTGGTTAAAGTCCTATTGCTTGGAAGCTGTTCCTGCATTAGAAGATGCAGAATGGCTGAATTAACAAGAGCTTGTTAAAGGCAAGGACCACAATGGTTGCGCACTAGTAAAAAATACACACTATTATAAACAAATACACTTTTCTTCTAAAAATATTTCAAATACTCTCCTTCATGCTTTAATTATTATTGAAAGGCATCTTTTATTACGTAAAGAGAAAAAATGTTTTTTTGTTGTTCAGTACCATCGAATTGGTGTCGACTCATGGCGACCCTCTGGATAGCTGTCCTAAAATGTGTTCACTCTTCAGTCAGGCAGCTCATTATTGACAGAGTGTCACCAATTACTGCTGTTATTGTATTGGTCCATCTCATTGCTAGTCTTCCTCTTTTGCGTTGACCTTCAACCTTGCCAACATGATGTCTTTCTCTAACGACTTCTTTCTTTACATGATTTGTCCAAAGTATAAAAGTCAAAGTCTTGTCATCTGAGTTTCTAATAAAAGCTTTGGTTTGATCTCTAGTACTGACTGGTTTGTTCTTTGGGTGTACACAGTATTCTTTCCCAGCACCATAATTCAAAGGTATCGATTTTCTTCCTATCTTTTTCACTGTCCAGCTTTCGCATCCATAAGATGTTATTGAAAATACCATGGCTTGGACAAGTCAAAGCTTTGTACGGAGAGACATCTCTGCTCTTGAGAATCTTGTCTAGGTCCATCATAACCATTTTGCCAAGAGCAATGCGTCATTGGATTTCTTGGCTGCTTGTCATTTCTTTATTGATTGGTCCAGCAAGTTAAGGTTGTCCACTATTTCAATTTCTTCTTTATTAATAATGAACTTATTGATTTTGTCAGTTGTCAGGATCTTTATCTTTTCCATGTTAAGGTGCAGGACCTTTTTAAGACTACGCTCCTTTATCTTGAGAAGCAAATATTATTGATTATCTTCACTTTCAGCCAGTTTTGGGGTGTCATCTGCATCGCAAAAGTTGTTGAAGAGTCTTCCGCCAATCTTCACGCCTTGGTTATCCTTATACTGTCCTACTTCTCTAATGATTTTTCTGCTTATAAGTTAAACAGGTAAAGGGAAAGTATGCAGCCTTGTCGTACACTACTGATTTTAAACCAATCTGTTTCTCCTTGTTCGGTTAGAACTATTGCTTCTTGATTAATGTAAAGGCTGTGCAAAAGAACTATTAGTTGTTCTGGTATAGCCTGCTTCTTAATGTGGCCCAGAGTTTCTCATGGTTTACACATTCAAAAGTCTTGCTGTAGTCAATAAAACACATATAGATATAAAGTTTCTTACAGGGGTATCAAAATTATTGTTAGACCATACTGGTGTAATCTACTCACTGATCTAGACACATCTTCATATGTTTAATCATTTACCCCACATTAATAGTTTTTATACTTCATATCACCACAGTTCATAGTCCTAATTATTCAAAAAAATAGGCCTCAAGTCACTCCACTACCACAGTTACCTAGCTTCAAATTATCCAGTGATGTGCATCTCATTAATATTGTTAGCGACCCTTTAAGGTCTGCAACATATTGTAAAGAAATAGCTTGACATGCTGTCTCCTAGGAGTGAGTGTACGTCAATCCTTGCAGGGATTGTTGCAACACCATGGCATCAGTTTGAAGGTGTTGCGCTTTGGGATTTTGCTGAATCAACAAGTGGTAGATGACGTTGGATGTTTGAAACATGTTTACAAAAGTTGGCATTACGGTAGCATAAAACTAAACTAAGAGAGCACCTACTTTATTTTATAGTGGCCCCCTAGACATCTATGTATTTTTACAAATTAGGAACCCAATAGCATGTAAATTCAGACAAATGTATACTGCTCCAAATATGGTGTAAATTTCATAAGATGCACATGTAATAGGAATGCCACCTCCGCTCCACCCAGGAACGCCTATGGAAGTATGCGCAATCTTTTGGCATGCATATAGCTCCCTTGAAATTTATAGGAGCCCTTTTTCATGTGTAAAACTGGCTTTATTTGTGGAAACTGTTTTATCACAGTCATTCCTTTGAGAGTAAATTCTAAAACACTTATATGTGAAGGCCAAGTAGGCGTCTATTTTCAAGCTGTTTTATAAATACAGATGGTGCAAAATGCTAGAGGCAAAGCAGAAATTTACCTAAATTGCAGAGTGGACATTTACACTTTCTCGGGGATAGGCATAAAAGTTCACATGTAAATGCATGCAGTTCCCAACCTCCACCCCTGAACACGTCTACATGTGGATCCTATGAAAGTGCGCACCTTCTTGAACTGCACATAGTTCTGCACCTGTAAACCCTGGGTAATTGTATCAAAGCCCTTTTACATGTGCAAAAAAAGACTTTACATGCAGAAATTCCTTGCTAAAATAACCCCCTGGTGAAATCCATTTAGCTGTCCAGACTTCATCAATGTTCACATCTGTGAGTTTGAAAGTGGGAGGACTGGAGGAAGGCACATGTGGTCCCTTAACACAAAAGCAGACATAAGGATGACATTAGGAACTACAGGCCGGTTCGTCTAACCTCTATGGTTAGTAAATTATTGGAAAAACTACTAAAAGAGAGAAATAAATAAATAAAAATAAATAAATTTATTTTTATTTATTTATTTTTATTTATTAACAATTCTTATATACCGCACTATTAGATATCAGCGCGGTTTACATTAAACAGAAAACATCCGACAGTTTACATATGTCTGGTCATTACCTTTAACAGGAGGTATAACTTGGAGAAAAAGGGGAAACTAAATACAATGGTGGTTTATCTAATAAGGGATATTATAGTGAACTATATACAAAGGAGTTACCACAGTACATGGGAATGCTTGTTATCTACAATGTAAAGTTGGCCTGTTGCGAGGGTCTATCCATTTGACCACTCCTGCTATTCACCTGGTGGTTATGATCTGAGCTGTCATTGAGATATTTGAGGAAAAGGAAATGTTTTAGTGCCTTTCTGAACTGACTCAAATTGGGTATTGCTCTGATTTGTGCTGGTAAGGTGTTCCATAAATTTGGGGCACAGAGTCGGAAGGTTCTGTTAGCTGTTGATCTGGTGCATCTTGTGGTTTCATTTGGAATAACTAGCATGTTCAATTCTGCTGTTCTTTGCGGCCTGTTTGGTGCAAGTGGTTGAATGAGGTTGGAGAGGGAGGAAGAGGTGAGACCCCTAGCTGCTTTGAACGTTAGCAGCAAGGTCTTGAAACTGATCCTTGCTTGGATGGGGAGCCAGTGTAGCTGTTTTAGAAGGGGTGTCACGTGGTCTCTTCTGGATGCCCCGAGGAGTACTCGCGCAGCACTGTTCATGGCCAGCTGCAGGGGGTTCAGAGTGGAACGGGGGAGTCCTTGTAGTATGGAGTTTGAGAAGTCAAAGTGGGGAAGTATAAGAGCTTGATAAATGGTCCAGAAGTCTTCCGGTTCAAGTAGCGTGCGTAGGTGTCTGAGGGATCTGATTTTAAAGTAGATTGCCTTGACTGTATTGGCTATGTGGTTCTTCATGTCAAGGTTTTGGTCTAGCGTTACTCCAAGGTAACGTATTGTAGGTTTCACTTGGAGTTGGGCATCCTTTACGTTAATACAACAAGGAGGGGTGAAGTTGGTGTTCCTCGAGATGAAAAGGACTTCCGTCTTTTTGTGTTATTTTGAGACTTGATTAACCACCTTTTGCAGCATCGGAGCACTGTACAAAGAAAACAATAAATAGCACAGACCGAAGCCAGAGAGGAAAGGAACAAAATCATACCACAGAAGGAAGAGGCAGAGAAGAAAGAGGACAGGGTAGTCATTACAAGTCAGGACAGGGGAGTGCATAAGCCAGGAAAAAAGAGATGCATCTTAAGAAGGGGCTTAAATGTGGGGTAGGTTTGTTCTTGGTGGAGAGTATGGGGGAGAGAATTCCAGAGAGAAGGGGCCAGAAAAAAGAATGCAGTATGTCGGGTCCACTCCAAATGGGCCAGGGTAGGAGATGGAAGGCGCAAACAGTAGTTGTGAACTGAACGGAGGGTGCGAGGTATTGAGCAATGTTGCAGGGTGTTGGCCAGATATCATGGGGTATGGGTATGAAGGGCCTTGTGAGTGAGAATCAAAAACGTATAAATAATACGGTGTGAAACCGGTAACCAGCGTAAGTTGATAAGGAGGGGTGTAATATGGTCATAGCGAGTGGTATGTGAAAGAATCCTTGCTGCAGTGTTCTGAATCAACTGGAGGCAGTGTAGCTGGTGCTGAGGGAGGCCCACAAAAATGACATTAGTGTAATTGATCTGGGAAATCACCAGGGAGAGTAAAAGAGTGGTGAGGGCAGATGGGGGCAAGACGTTACGGACTGCTTGGCGATGTGAATGACAGGACAGGACAGAAATGTAATCCTGGAAAGAGTAGAGTCCAAGGTCACCCTGAGGTAAAGCATGGAGGAAACTAAAGGGACTTGGGTGCCCAAAAGTGTGGGTGCAACTAGTGGGGAAGGGGTGTCAAGGGAGAACCATAGAGCTGAGGTCTTGGCAAGATTAAGGCAGAGGAGATTAGTGTCCAGCCAATTGGCAACATCACACAGACAGGCATTAAGGGAGGAGAGATCCAGATTCAACGGGGAGATATGGTGGATCAGAACATCATCTGCCTAATAGCTAAAATACTATGCTGCTGTACCAGAAGGGTGAGCGGGACCAGGAAGATATTAAAAAGCAAGGGTGCAAGAACAGAACCCTGGGGCACCCCACAATTCAAAGGGAGGGATTCAGAAGTGGAGGAGTTTAGGGACATGGACAAAGACCAGAAGGCAAGGAATGAGTGGAACTACCGAAACACAGTGCCATGAAGACCCACTTCCCAAAGACGAGAGGGGAGGACAGAGCGATCAACAAGGTCAAAAGCCGCAGGGAAATGGCTATAGAGATGTCACCACGATTGTGAGATGAATGCAATTCACTAAGAAGGGCCAGGAGGATGGCCTCTGTGCTGTGGCCCAGGCGGAAACCTGATTGTCATGGATGGAGAAAGTGGGTGGAGTCCAGAAAGGAGGAAAGCCGAGAGAACACTGCCTTAGTGAGGTTTATGGAGTCCAATGGATTGCAAGATCCGAGGCAACATGGATTCACCCAAGGCAGGTCTTGTCGGACAAATCTGATAGATTTCTTTGACTGGGTGACCGGGAGGTTGGACCGAGGAAGAGCCCTAGATGTGATGTATTTAGATTTCAGTAAAGCCTTTGACACAGTTCTGTATAGGCAACTTATAAACAAACTGAGCACCCTAGGGATGGACCCTAAACTTACTGCTTGGGTTATAAATTAGTAGAGTGGGAGGTGACAAAGGATACAGGTAAACGGAGCTCATTCTGAGGAGAAGGTGGTTACCGGTGGTGTGCTGCAGGGATCTGCCCTTGGTCTGATTCAGTTTAACATCTTTATTAGTGATATTGTGCAAGGACTTTGGGTAAGATTTGCCTCTTTGTGGATGATGCCAAAATCTGCAACAGAGTAGACACCCAGAAAGGAGTAGATAATATGAGGAGGGATCTAGCTAAGCTTGAAAAATAGTCTAGTATTTGGAAGCTCAAATTTAATGCTAAAAAATGTGATACAGTGTAGGGGGTGAGACTTCTGTCCACAAAAGAGGAGCGGGACCTGGGCATAATTGTGTCTGACGATCTCAAAATTGCTACACACTAGAAAAGGTGACTGTGAAAGCTAGGGTGCTTGGGTGCATAGTGAGAGGAATGGCCAGCAGAAAAGGAGGTACAAGTCTCTGGTGTGACCTCATTTGGAGTATTGTGCAGATTGCACCTTCAAAAGGATATAAACAGGTTGGAGTCTGTGCAGAGGGTGGCTTCTAAAATGGCTAGTGGTCTTCGTTATGAAGCATATGAAGACAGACTTAAAGATCTTAATGTGTATACTTTAGATGAAATGACAATATGAATAAAGCCACAGGAGGAGAGCCTCTTTCAATTGAAGGTAAACGGTGCTACGAGGTGACATAGCATGAGCATGAAAGGGGATAGACTCAGGAGTAATATGAGGAAATATTTATTTACGGAAAGAGTGATAGATCCATGGAATAGTCTCCCAGTGGAGATGGTAGACATGAGGACAGATTCTGAATTCAAAAAAGCATGGAACAAACTCAAAAGATCTCTAAAGGGAAAAAGGGGATTGTTGTAGTGGTTAATATGGAAGGACAGACTAGATAGGCCATGTGGTCTCTTACTGCCGTCATGTTTCTATGTTTTGAATATCTTGGAGCATAAAAAGGTTTCTATCTTTCTCAAATCACTGGTTTTCATAGAAGATGATAGCAATGCAGAGGACAGTCAGAGGAGCAATTGCAACTTTCGGATTAACTCATCCTGCTCAGTGAGAAATCCTAACCGAAGCATTTACCCAGCAACTGAACACGGATCAGTGATGAATCAAGGTCCCATGGTTTGGATTAATCTGTGGGCAATTAGTAGCTTAGCCATCTCCATTAATGAAATACATCTGCAAGGCTGGGCAAGCAGCACTACAACCGCTTCTTATATAGAAGGAATAAACAATTTAGAAGAAAAAAACCCAGTCAAATCACCTCAAATACTAAAACACACAGTCAAAAATAATTTGATTCAATGACTGCTCTGTATTTATCCAGAAGCTGCAACTTGTCCAAACCTTTTTTAAACCCAGCTACACTAACAGCTTTTATTACATCCTCAATATTCAAGGTGCGGTCTCACCATGGAACGATATAGAGGCATTATAATATCCTTTGTTTTATTCTCCATTCCTTTCCTTATAATTCCTGGCATTCTATTTTCTTTCTTGGCCGCTGCTGCACACTGGGCGAAGGGATTCAACGATTATGCTTAAATCTTTTTCCTGGGTGGTGGTTTCTAATGTGGAGCCTTGCATCGTGTAACCAGAGTTTGGCTGTGCTTTCCTAGGTGCATAACTTTGCACTTGTCCACATTAAATTTCATTTACCATTTGAACATCCAGTCTTCCAATTTATCAAGGTCCTCTTGCAATTTTTCACAATCCTCTTGGGTTTTAATAACTCTGAATAATTGTGTCATCTGCAAATTTGATTCCCTCACTCATTATTCCCATTTCCAGATCATTTACGAATATGTTAAAAAGCAGCGGACCCAGCACGGATCCCTGGGGTACTCCATTATTCACCTTTCTCCATTGGGAAACTTGGCCATTTAACCCTACCCTCTGCTTTCTATCTTTTAACCAGTTCCTGATCCACAATAGTACACTGTCTCCTATCCCATGACTTTTTAATTTCGCCAAGAGTCTCTCATGAGGGACCATGTCAAAGGCTTTCTGAAAATCCAGATACACTATCAACAGACTCACTTTTGCCTACCTGTTTATTCACACCTTCAAAAAGACATAACAGATTAGTAAGACAAGACCTTCCTTGACTAAAGCCATGTTGGCTGTCTCACAATAAGCCTTGACTATCTACATGTTCAGAAATTTTGTTCTTTATAATGGTTTCTACCATTTTCCCTGGTACTGACTTCAGACTTACAGGTCTGTAGTTTCCCAGATCACCCCTGGAACCCTTTTTAAAATTTGGTGTTATATTGGCCATCCTCCAGTCTTCAGGTATTACAGATGATTTTAATAATAGTTCACAGATTGCAGACCTACTATTATTAATCTCATATTTCTGATCTTTCAACGCCCTTTGATGTATATCATCCAGTCCAGGTGATTTGCCACTTCAGTTTATCAAATAGTTGTAATACATCTTTCTGGTTTATCGATATTTCTTTCAATTCTTCTACAGCATCACCTTTAAATACCATATCAGTCATGGGTAATATCCCTATATCTTCCTCAGTAAAGACTGAAGCAAAGAATTCATTCGGTCTCTCCGCTATGGCCTTGTCCCCTCTTAGTGCCCCTTTTACCCCTCTATCATCTAATGGTCCAACTGATTCTCTCACAGGTTTTTTTTTGCTATGAACGTATTTTAAAAAGTCTTTATTATGTGTTTTTGCATCCACAGCAATATTCTCAAATTCTCTTTGCCTGCCTTATCAATATCTTGCATCTAACTTGCCGGTGCTGATATTTCCAGTTTCATCATTAGGCTCCTTTTTTCATTTCCTGAAAGATGTGTTTTTGGCAACAGCTTCTCTGTTCTCACCTTTAAACCATACTGGCGGTTTTTTGGACTTCCTCCCACTTGAAGCATGGAATACAGCTGGTCTTGGCTTCCAAGATAGTATTTTTAAACACCCAAGCTTGATGTAAGTCTTTAACCTTTGCAACTGCTCCTTTTAGTTTTTTCTTAACTATTTTCTTCATTTTATCATAGTCTCCATTTTGAAAGTTAAAAGGTAGCACTGTGGATTTCCTTGCCATCCTTCCTCCATTTATTAAATCAAACATGATCATGCTATGATCTCTTTTGCCATGTGGTCCCAACACTTATCTCTTGCACCAGATCTTGTGTTCCACTAAGAACCTAGGTCCAAAATAGTTTCCCCTTTTGTCTGTTCATGAACCAGCTGCTCCAAGAAGCAGTCATTTATTTCATCTAGAAACTATCTCCCTAGCATGTCCTGTCATGACACTGACCCAGTCGATACCGGAGTAATAGAAATCACCCATCATTACTGTCCTGTAACTTTTGTTAGCTTCCCTGATTTCTTTGAGCATTTCATCATCCATTTATTCATTCTGGCCAGGCAGTTGATAGTACACCCCAACTGCCATTGCCTTTTGCTTTTTACATGTAATTTCAATTCACAGAGATTCTATAGTTTATCCATTATTACGATCTCAGGGTTTCGCTATCAACACTTTTTAAGCTTCAGGAAAATATTTTCATCTTTGTTGAGCCAGAGCTAGTTAAAACATATTTTGGAGAGAAGGAGCTTTGAAAGAAGAAATTGCTTCTGAAGCTGTCATTTCCCACTTTTTCTTGGCAGCGAGTTATCTAGGGAACTGGTAAGCCTTTACCTTAGAAGCACAAATATAAATAGGTCATGAAGAGCTCTGTACAGCTCAGATTTTAAGGACTACCAAAAGGGACTGCTACAATGAAATAGATCTACAGCTATGAGTATTAATCTTCTGAAAAAAACTCGAAATCTTGGGCGAAAAAGGGAACTCTTGTGTTAAAACTGATAGATTTGTGTATTTCGGAATTTAGTGTTTTTGCTGAGTCAGTCAGGCTTAGTACCACCAGACATCTTTGTATTGAAGTCAAAGCAGAGTACAGCTTAAAAGAGAAAATAAATTAAGAGTAAATAGACTCAAATTTGTTTCTAGGGAGCATGTTATTTCAATCGAATCAGAGTATAGCTTAAACATAGAAAGTTAAATAGAGTAAATAGTTACTGAAATAAAGTTGTTTCTAGAGAGCTTTTTATATAAATCAAAATCAGAGCATAGCATAGCATACAGGTAGAGTAGTCCTGAGTAGGAAGAAAAACTTGTTTCTAGTGACCTTTACAAAAAGGCCTTCCAGTTAGGAGACAAAAGATCTGTGAGGTTGTCTTGAATAGATGTTAAAGGCAAGTGACAGATCAAAGGGATGGTTTAAAAGGCCCCTTTTATCAAACCAAGGGCAGAGTGGGTCACCCAGGAAATTGGTAAGCCTTTACCTTAGAAGCAAGCCAACTTTTAATAGGTCTTCATTCCTTACCATCCTCCCCACTTCCACCCACCCCTGGGATAATCATAGCTTTATAGGCTCTTAAACCTCTTAAAGGGAAGGAGGTGCCCATATTCACTCCCAGGTGCAGCTGTTTATCCTCATCAGGCATAAATGTTGTTAAGTAACCTCATGTTAAATGTAACCCTCCAATTGTGATGTGACCACTTTGATTGTAGGATAAGGTGGTACACAAATGTCTAAATAAATAAATAAATACATTAAGGACCTGAGATTAATTAATCTTGAGGTGAACGTCCATTAAATATATTAGATATACTTTTATTAGTATAAGTAACCCCAGCAAATCTATATAAGTAAACAACTTAAATAAAATATTTCAGTATGCTTGAATGCTGGTGGGGAGAGAGAGAGAGAGAGAGAGAGAGAGAGGACAATATGAAAACAAACATTAAGGGCCCGATATTCAATTGGGCAGAGCTAAGTGCTGTAGCCGCATAGCCCTGCCTGTCCGCCCACCCCAAACCCCGGATATTTACTTACGTGGCAACGGAAGTGAATATCTGGGTCTGGCTGTGCTTCCCAAAAGCCGCTGAGGCTAACCATGTGGCATCAATATTGGATGATGCACAGTTAGCTTTGGCGCCTATAAGATAGGCGAGGGTTTTCCTACTGAAGCCTACTGACTATTACCCAATGTTGCTTATCCATGTCGGCACTAATGATTCTGCCAGGTATCCTTCTGAGCATATCAAGAGTAACTTCATGGTTCTGGGACAGAGGGTGAAGCAGATGAGGGCATAGGTTGTATTTTCTTCAATCCTCCCTGTTGAGGGTAAAGGCCAAGGCAGATAAGTCTGAATCCTGGAGATAAATGCATGGCTATGTGGATGATGTCATTGAGAGCATTTTGATTTCCTGGACCATGATGTGATGTTCCAAGAGCTGCAGAGCAGAGATGGCGTTCATCTGTCCAAGAAGTATCAACACATCTTCAGTAGCAGACTGGCTAACCTACTGTAGATGGCTTTAAACTAGATTTGTTGGGGATAGGTGAAGAAAGCCCCCAGGTAAGTGAAACATTACATACCTTTATAGAAATAGGTAAAAGGGGCAACATCTGGAAAATTGTCTCTATAAATGCCCGTAGCATGGGAAATAAAATCCCAGATGTTAAGGTTTAATGGAAGAGGTTGACTTGGATTTAGTGTCAGTTACAGAGACATGTTTCACGGACAACCATGACTGGGATATAACTATACCAGGCTATACGTTATTCAGAAAGGACAGGGTAGAAAGAAGGGGAGGCATGACACTATATGTAAAAAGGAATATTAAAGCTATGGAAATACAGAGCTTAAAAGGGAGAGAGGAGGCAGTGTGGGTTAAACAAGAAAGGGGGAAAGAGAAATCCATTTGCATTGGTGTGATACACAGACTTCCATCAGAGGGAGAAGATGTGGATGGAGATTTAATAGAAGACATAGGCAGCATTGCCAGGAAAGGTGAAGTGCTATTGATAGGGGATTTCAATATGCCGGATGTCGATAGGCACAACCCTGCTGTAGTATCTTCTAGAAGTAAGGAGATCCTGGATTCTCTACAGGGAGAACTATTCAGGCAACTGGTAACAGAACCCACACGTGAAGGGGCCATACTGGACTTGGTGCTTACCAATGGGGAAAGTGTTTCTGATGTTATAGTGGGAGATCGTCTCGCATCCAGTGATCACCAGAAGATGTGGTTCAGTATTAGGACTCAGGCTGATAAAATCCATTCAAAAGTGAGGGACTTAGACTTTAGGACAACTAACTTTGCCAAGATGGGCTAATAACAAGGAGATGTTAGCAGTATGGGAACAGCTTGGGGATGTAGAAAAACAATGGGCAAAACTGAAACGGGATATTTTAAGGGCAACCAACCTTTTTGTTAGAATGGTAAATAAAGGTAAAAGGAAAAGGAGGCCACTATGGTTCTCAAAAGAGGTAGCTGAAAAAGTGAAGAAAAAGAGGAAGGCCTCCATGAAAGCAGTTACTCTCCAGGGACAGCAGGAATCAGTCCTCACATATTGGTGATGTCGGTGCTGACAGTCCATGCGGAGCATTTCCCTAGCTTTCACAAAAAGCCTTTGGGAATACTATCACGCATGTGTGGTCCCATTCCCGTCCAATGGTGCCATCTTGCTCAGTCCAATGACATAGCAAAAAAGGACTTAAACAATGTAGAGAGGCAACTCCAAGGGGAGGAGGGAGGGTTGTGAGGACTGATTCTTGCTGTTCCCCGGAGAACACCTGCTATGGGTGAGTAACTATGCTTTCTCCAGGAACAAGCAGGAAGTCAGCCCTCACATATGAGACTCCCTAGCTCCAGGCTGCCGAGGACCGAGCCACGACAGTACCACCAGTGACCCATTGGGTAGCTGTGAGTTGCAGAAGATGAGTCCCTACTGAGAGACTCTGCAAGACCCTAGCATACAGCAATACTATCACTCTGGTAGCCTGCAGACGGAAGGGTCGGAGGGCAGGAGTTGCCTACACCCTGAAAATATTACAGAGTACTGCCTGCTCAAAGGCAGTAATGAGCTACAAACATATGAATCGAAGACCATGTGGCAACCCTGCAGATTTCCAGCACTGGCACTGAGCAGAGGTTGGCCACTGATGCAGCCATGGTCCGCTCGCGATATGCAGTGATCCAGTGCTCAAGGAAGAGGCATGCTCACTCATAAGCGAGGGCAATGCAGTCCGCCACCCACGTGGACAGAGTCCGCTTTGTTACCAGGAGCCCCAGTGTACCTGGTCATATGATACAAAGAACTGAGGAGCTTTGCAATGTCCTCTGCAGGTAGAAGAACAGGGCCCACTTGCAGTCTAGTGTATGCAAGATGAGATCCTCTCTACCGGCGTGGGGCCGTGGGAAGAAGGTGGGGAGGACCACCTCCTAGTTGAGGTGGAAGGGGGATACCACCTTGGGGAGGAATTTAGGATATGTGTGGAGCACTACCCTGTTCTTATAGAACCTTATATATGGCGGATCCACCACCAAGGCCTGGAGTTCACTCATTCTCAGAACGGACATGATGGCCACTAGTAAAAACACTTTCCAGGAGAGGTATCTCAAATGGCAGGTGTCCAGGGACTAGAATGGCGGCTTGGTGGGTCAGGAGAGCACCACATTAAGGTCCCATTCCACTGCAAGAGGGCAGAGAGGGGGCTTTGATAGTAGGAGGCCCCGGAGGAACCTGGAGACCAAGGGCTAGTTTGAGAGGGGTTTTCCCTCTACAGGGTGATGGTGAGTGGCTATGGCGCTCAGGTGTACCCTCACCAAATTAAACTTTAGGCCGGCATGCGAGAGGTGCAGCAAGTACTAGTTGCATGTGGCACTAGTTGCATGTGGCAGGAGAAAGGATTCTCCCTTCTCTCTGTACACCAGATGGAGAATCTCCTCTATTTGAAGGCATATGCCTTTCTGGTGGAGGGTTTTCGGAAGGCCAGCAGGATCTCCTCGACTTCTCCTGGGAGTTGAAGGGAGCTAAGGCTATTCTTTCAGCAGCCATGCAGTCAACGCTAGTGACCAATGTGCCCTCTAATTTTCTGTAGGCTGTGTGCGCATAAAATATCAGCTGTGCAACTTTTGAAGGAAGGTTAAATTTTTGTGCACCACATAACGACACTCGGAGTTATATACTTTAAAATTTGACTACACGTCAGAATACAGTATGTACACCACATTGATTGCACTAGAAAATATTGTAGAACTTGTGAAAACCGTAAATACACAACAACTTTTAAATTTTAAGACGTCTGTGTTTTCTATCAGAATCAGAACCGTAATTTTTGTGCGCTCTGTTATAAAGTATGTGCGCTCGCTCGGCGAGGTGTGTGCGCGCGCACACGCACACAGCTTAGAGGGAACAGTGCTAGTGACCCTAGGTTGGAGTGCAGGAGGGAGCCCTCCTTTTGGCACAGAAGGCACTGGGAGCGCCACTAATAGAGAGCAGCAGAGGGAACTAGGGTTGCCGGACCCATCTGATGCCTGCTCACTCTGAATTTTGAAGAGAGTCTTGGCAACCAGAGGAGTTGGTGGGAACACTTAAAGGAGACCCTTGGACCACAGGATCAGGAAGTCGTCCGCTGCTACTCTCTGGGCGCGGCTGATGTGAACAGAAGCGGGACAGCTGCGCTTTGTCCGAGGAGGTGAACAGGTCCATCTCGGGCCTGCCCCAGAGGCGGAAGAGACGCTGCACCATCTTGGGGTGCAGATGCTATTCGTGTGGATAGAGGACTCGGCTGAGCTTGTCCACCAAGCAGTTCTAGCATGGAAGGTATTCTGCCTGTGTGGAGCTTCTGACTCTCTGGGCATGGCCTCCTCTCTCCCGGGAGACCCTCCCAAGCCCACAGTGGACCGCCTGATGCTTTTTGCCCTCAGGTGGGCTAAGGTCACCACAGACCAGTAGGTTCTACAAGTGGTAAAGGAGGGCTATCTCCTCAGGTTCCAAACGAACACCCCCAGGTTTCTTCCAAGGAGAGCTGGTGCGACCTCTACTTCACCAGACCTTGCTCCTGTCAGAGCTCAATGGTTTGCTCAGGGACCAGGTGGTAGAACCTGTAGCCAGACAATTGTGGGTAAAAGGTTTCTACTCAAGGTTTTTCCTCATCTGCAAAAGAACTGGAGGCCTCAGGTCCATACTAGACCTGCAAAACTTGAACAAGTTTCTGGTGAGGGAGAAATTCAAGATGCTCTCCCTTGGAACTCTGCTGCCCTACCTCCACCAGGGAGATCAGCTCTGCTCCTTAGACCTAAAGGATGCATATGCCCACATCCTGATCCATCCCTCCCACAGACAGTACCTAAGGTTCCACGGTGGGAGCAGAGCATTACCAGTACAGGGTACTTCCATCTGACTTGGCCTCCTTGCCCAGAGTCTTTACAAAGTGCCTGGCTATCATGGCCACCTACATGTGCCTGCAAGCGGCCTTCATCTTCCCCTATCTGAATGACTGGCTCATCGAGGAAGCATGGCACTTGAGGCCAGCCATGCCACAAGGCGAACAATATGCCTCTTGCAGCACCTGGGATTCGTCATTAACTACCCCAAATCCCACCTCTCTCCAGTCCAAAACCTGGAGTTCATAGGTGCCCAGCTGGACATGTTGCAGGTCAAGGCCTCCCTTCCAAAGAGAGGGCACATCGCCTCGTACAGCTAGCGAGAGAGGTACAGACTCACCAGACAGTACCAGCTCATCTCCTTCTCTGGTTGCTGGGTCACATGACCTCAGTTCATGTCACGCCCCTTGCCTGCTTGCACATGCGGGTGGTCCCATGGTGCCTCCACTCCCAGTGGACACAAGCCACAGACAGGTTATGCAACAGGGTCTGAGTCACCCACCAACTGACAGACACCCTCAACTGGTGACAGTCCCTATGCCATCTCCAGGAGGGGATGCCATTCCAGGCACCTATACTACAGATGGTCCTAACGACAGACGCTTCCCTTTTGGGTTGGGGAGCACATTATGGAGACCTCCATACTGAAAGTAGTTGGTTGCAAGAGTCGCCGCTCCTGCAGATCAACCTTCTGGAACTCAGGGCCATTTTCCTAGCCCTGTGAGAGTTCCACCACCACCTCTGCAACCATCCTGTGCTGATCCAGATGGACAACCAGGTCACCATATTCTATGTGAACAAGCAAAGGAGCACGGGTTCATACTCCCTCTGCCAGGAAGCGGTGCAAGGGACATCCAGCAATTTTTCTTGCACCCATGGCTCGAGGTTGGAGGTTTGTAACCAGGCTTGGCACCAGGCCCCAATGCCCACTGCTGCTAATCTTGCTGCAGTTTCAAAGCCATTGTAGGTTGAATGGGAGAGGAACTTTGAGCAGTCCTGGACCCCGGTGGTCAGGGCTTGGGACCTCTGAAGGGGTTCCCCAGTGAGGCCCATAGAAAAGCCTGCCAGCTCTTGGATAAGGCCCTTGAGGTACCTCTGTACAACTCATAGGCTTGTATCCAGCAGCCCAGCATGGATCCTTGGAAGCACGTGTGCCAGAGGGTGTCGAGGGCTCTGGCTTCCCTGCCTGGGGGAACAGAAAAGTAGTTCTTCTAGCTTTTGAGCTTTTACATCGAGGACTCCACCCCCATAGAGTTATGCAAGAGATGGGGCTTTTGGAAACCCAGGCCCTTCTTGACGTGGTAAATGGCGTCAAAGTGCTGGCTGACCACTGGCACAGAGGCCGGGGTCTCCCACATCTGCAGGAGCAGGCACTCAAGGGGGCTGTACTGGCACCATGAGTCTCCTTTGGTGGGGACTCATATTGGAGAATCTCCAGTTCTTTGGTGTGCAAGTCTTCCTCTGACTCGGTCGGGACCAAGAGGGCCCAGGCCATGTCCCGTACAAAGTCGTGGAAAGCCACGTCCTCAGGTGGGGAGCAGCACCAGCGTTCCAGAGGAGGTGGCTCTGAAGGGACGTCTCGGTGTCAAAAGGCCTCGATGTCTGTCTCCCAGAGTCCGAAGGCGTTGAGGATTCCAAGGCTTAAGGCTCTCATACCTTGAGGCCAGCCCCGAGGAACCATGGTCCTCCGATGGGTGTCGGGTCAGACTCACGGAAACTGGCCAGGGAGGACCGGACACCCGAAAATCAGGACTAGGACCTAAATTGGTGCCGAGGACTCAGAGGCTGATGGAGTTCGGGGCCTGGATCGTCACCTGGGGACTCCCCCGCAGTTGGGGCCTGGTTGTCAGGACAGATGATGCAGGTGAACCCAACATCGCCTTCTGCAAGGCCAGGATGGCAGAGATATTCTGCTCCAGGGACACCATCCTGGACTCTATACCAGGAGGCTCTGCTGCTTTCAGCGTGGGCACCAATGGTCTTGGGCCCAACACCCGCACTCTTGCGAGTGCGTCCTCGATGAGGACCACAGCCTCAGGGATCTTCACATGGTCACTGCCGGCCGAGGACTCCCTCTTAGAGATCTTAAGGAGGTGCTGCTCGGAGTCACCAGAGTCCCTCTGTGGGACTTTACCAAGTTTCCTTGGTGGAACCTTGACTGGCACAGTCAAGGTCCGGGTCGAGGCAGCGCAAGCAGCAGTTATGGGTGTCTGTGACAGACATGGTCTGACTGCAGTGGTCACACTTCTTGAACCCACCAGGGGACATGGTAGGAGACACCCGGTCAGGGATGATGAATCCCAGGCAAAAAAGGGCACAAACACCAGTCAATGCAAGCCTCATCAAAAAAGAAGGGAAGAGCCAAGGATGGCATCGAGAATGGCACTGGCTCGAGGCAGGAAGAGGAACTGGTAAGCAAACAGGAAACAGCAACTTTTGAAGATAATTTTTAAAGGATTTTTCCGGGGAAACTGGAAATACGTCCGTTGGACTCCATGTCAAAAAAGAAGATTGAGCAAAATGGCACCCTCGGGCGGAAAGGGGACCACGCATGCATGGTGGCATTCCCAAAGGCTTTCTGCGAAAGCTGGGGAAATGCTCCGCATGGGTTCCGTCGGTGCCGACGTCACCCATAAGTGAGGACTGACTTCTTGCTTGTTTCTGGAGAATACAAGAGATCACAGAGAAAGGAAGACAGACATCTATATTTGGAAAAACTTATTGAGGCTGGCAAAGTAGTTAAGAAAGTAAAGATACAAAAAGAGGATGAAATAGCCAATGCAATAAAATGGGGGGATAAGACATTTTTCAGATATGTTAGTGAAAGGAGGAAGGACAAAAGTGGTATTGTCAGATTCAAGGTGAAGGGGAGGAATATGTCGAAGCTGATAAGGATAAAGCGGAATTGCTTAACAAATGTTTCTGTTCAGTGTTCACAGATGAAGGGCCGGGAGCAGGTCTTCAGGCAACACCCACAAATAGGAACAGAAGCGAGGGGCATCTCAAACGATTTTCAGAAGATCATGTTCATGAGGAACTAGCTAAACTAAAAGTGGGCAAAGCAATGGGATCAGATGGGATATATCCGAGAATACTGAAGGAACTTGGGATGTTGCAGAAGCTACACCGACTGATCTTTTCAATGATTCTTCGGAGTCGAGGGTGGTGCCAGAGGACTGGAGAGAGGCACATGTGGTCTCTTTACACAAAAGCGGAAGTAAGGATGTGGTTGAAAACTACAGGCCTCTTTGGTGAGTAAATTATTGGAAACTCTGCTGAAAAAGAGTCAGGTTCCTGAAATCCAACAGATTACTGGATCAGAGGCAGCATTATTAGATCAGGGGAAGGTCTTGTCAGACAAATCTGATTGATTTCTTTGACTGGGTGATGAGGGAGTTCGACAGAGGGAGAACTCCAGATGTGTTGTATTTAGATTTCAGTAAAGCATTTGACACTGTCCACACAGGTGACTTATAAGCAAACTGAGAACCATAGGGACGGACCCTAAAGTTACTGCTTGGGTTAGAAATTGGTTGAATGGGAGGCGACAAAGGACGCAGGTAAATGGAGTTCACTCTGAGGTGGTAGTTACCAGTGGAGTGCCGTAGGGATCTGTCCTTGATCATATTCTTTTTAACATCTTTGTTAGTGATATAGCGGAAGGGCTGTTGGGTAAGGTTTACCTCTCTGCAGATGATAGCAAAATCTGCAACAGAGTAGATACCCAGGAAGGTGTAGATAACATGAGGGGGGATCTAGCTTAGCTTGAAGAATGGTCTAGAATTTGGCAGCTGAGATTTAATGCTAAAAAAATGTAGGGTCATGCATTTGAGTGGCAACAATCCAAGGGAGCAGTACAGTATTACTACTACTACTGAACATTTGTATAGCGCTACAAAGAATACGCAATGCTGTACAGACACATGTATATGATGGTCCCTGCTCATCGGAGCTTGCATAGGCAGTGACACACTTCTGTCCACAAAAGAAGAACGGGATCTAGGCATGATTGTTTCTGATGATCTCAAAGTATCTGAACAAGTAGAAAATGCAAAGCTGAAAGCTAGAAGGATGCTGGGTGCATAGGAAGAGGAATGGACGGCAGAAGAAAGGAGGTGGTAGTGCCTCTGTATAAGTCTTTGTTGCGACTTCATTTGGAATATTGTGTGCAATTCTGGAAATCACATCTTCAAAAGGATATATACAGGTTGGAGTTTGTTCAGAGAGTGGCTAGTAAAATAGTTAGTGGTCTTCATTTTAGAGCATGAGGACAGATTTAAGACCTTATGTATACTTAAGAGGAAAGGTGGGATAGAGGTGATATGATTGAGATGTTTAAATACCTCTGTGGCATAAATGCACAGGAAGAGAGCCTCTTTCAATTGAAAGCAAGCTCTGCTATGAGGGGACACAGGTTGAAAGTAAAAAGGGATAGACTCAGGAGTAATATGCAGAAATATTTCTTTATGAAAAGAGTGGTATTTATTTATTTATTTATTTAACAGTTCTTCTATACCGCGCTTTTCAGATCAGTGCGGTTTACATTCAACGTCAACTATACAACACAGGCATTCTGAGTTGTAAACTTTACAATAAACAGGGAGATCAACATGGAAACAACTGGGGAAACTATCGACATTGTATTTACACTATTACCTTTTTCAAGCAGGGTCTATCTACATCTTATTACTTTTGAAGGATCGGTGGGTTAGCCTTTTTCATACTGAGTCTGATTGTTTAGGTGTGGTGCGTGATTGTCTGAGGGGCAGCATGTATGAATACTGAGGCTGGATTCAGGGTAGTATGTGGTGAACAGGTGGTGCTTTAATGCGTGGAATATTCTCCCAGTGGAGATGTTAGAGATGAGGACAGTATCTGAATTCAAAAAAGCATGGAACAAACACAGAGGATCTTTAAAGGAAAAAAGGGGTCTGTTGAAGCGGTTGATATGAAAGAGCAGACTAAATAGGCCATTTGGTCTTTTTCTGCCATCATGTTTCTATAAAATATGGGACTCAAATGATGACACTAAAACGTGGTAAAATGTGAACCAGTACCGGGAAAAATGGTAGAAACCATCATAAAGAACAGAATTGCTGAACATGTAGATAGTCATGGCTTAATGGGAAACAGCCAACATGGCTTTAGGCCAGGGGTCTCAAACACGCGGCCCGCGGGCCGCATGCGGCCCGCAAGAGACCTTTGTGCGGCCCGCGATGCATAGGGGGAAAAAAAAACACCCCGGCTTCTGCTGCCGCCGCTGCCGGCAATAGCAGCAATATCGCAAGTCCCGCAGGCTCCGCTCCCCCCCCTTCCTTCCTGCTTGCCTGCCAGTTCTCCGCTTCCGCTTCGGCTTCGCCTTTCAGAGCCGCGAAGGGAGAGCTTCTCCCTCGCGACTCTGTTCAACAGAGTCACGAGGGAGAAGCTCTCCCTTCGCGGCTCTGAAAGGCGAAGCCGAAGCGGAGAACTGGCAGGCAAGCAGGAAGGAAGGAAGGAAGGGGGGGGGAGCGGAGCCCGCGGGACTTGCGATATTGCTGCTATTGCCGGCCACGGCAGCGGCGGCAGCAGCAGCAGAAGCTGGGGTTTTTTAAAAGTTTAATTTTCCCGGGGGGGGGGGGGAGGGAGGGAGGGAGCAGGACTTGATGGGGGGGAGAGCAGAACTTGATGGGGGGGAGCAGGACTGGGGGGAGAGCAGGACTTGATGTGGGGGGGAGAGCAGGACTTGATGGGGGGAGCAGGACTGGGGGGGGAGCAGGACTTGATGGGGGAGCAGGACCTGGGGGGGGAGCAGGACTTGATGGGGGGGGAGCAGGACTTGATGGGGGGGGAGAGCAGGACGGGGGGGGAGCAGGACTTGATGGGGGGGGAGAGCAGGACTGGGGGGGGGAGCAGGACGGGGGGGGGAGCAGGACTTGATGTGTGGCTGGGGGGGGGAGCAGGACTTGATGTGTGGCTGGGGGGGCTAGTACTGAAAATGGGGTGATGGGGGTTAGGACTGGTAATGGACAGATGGGGGTTAGGACTGGAGGTGGTCTGATTGGGGGGCTAAGACTGAAATGGGGTTATGGGGGGGCTAAGAATGAAGATAGGGCGATGGAAGGGTTAGGCCTGGAAGTGGGCTGTTGGGGGGCTTAGGACCGATAATGGGCTAGGGGGGGCTAGAACTGGTAATGGACTGGGGGGGGTGCTATGACTGGAAATGGGCCGAGTAGAAGGGGGAGCTTGAACTGCAAATAGCTGATGGGGACAGGGTCTTGGAATGGTAATGGGCTGAGTGGAAGGGGGCTTGGAATGGAAATGGGCTGATGGGGCGGGGGGCTTGGAAAGGAAATGGGCTGTGAGGGGAGGGAGCTAGGACTGGAAATGGGCTGATGATGCGGGGACTAGAAGGGAGCGGATGCTGGGTGGGGCAGGAGCTAGAAGGGAGTTGATGTTGGGGGACGATTAGAATGGGATGGGGCTGGGAGAGTGAAATGGAGAGGGGAAATATATTTTGTGTGGGAGGGAAGAAAAATCTACAATTGGCCGGGTATTGGGAGAGTAAGTGGGGATTGAGGATGGAGGGGTAAAATTTGAGTGGATGAAATAGGAATGAGGAAAGAGCAAAAGGAGAATGATTAGTATGTTAAAGCAGATGTAGAGAGAATGGAAAAAAACTAGGAAAGAAGAAAGGACAAATGGACAGCAGACGATGGAGAGTTAGCAGAAGACACAAAGAAACCAGAAGAAAGTGAATGGAACAATTGCAACTGAAAAAAAAATGCACAAAAGGTAGAAAAATATCTCTTTATTTTGAATTTATTAACTGAAATATGTCAGCTCTTGGAAATGTGCATCTTTAACGTCTGCACTTTATTTAATACAAGAGGAAATCAATGTATAGTTTTATTTCTACAGTGTTGTACATTCTAAGTTTGGCTTTTGGGGTTCCCAGTTTAATTGTCTTCCTGTTTCTAAATTGTGATTCCTTGTTTGGTGATGGTGTATGTTCTGCATGTGTAACTGAGCTGAGGTATTCTGTTTATGTAATTCCTATTTGACATTGCCACTTGTTCTCTTTCCCGAGTAGGTCATGTATTGTTATTCTCTGAAATGTGTTGATTTAATATTTGCAGTGTTTCCTTTTGATAGTTAGGGTATGGTGCTTTGTGAGTCCTGGTAGTGCTGTTAGGACACGGCAGGTTTGCTATGGGTTCTAAATGAGCAGTGTTTCTAGTAGTTCCTAATGTGCCTGGCGGTTGGCACTGGTTTATAGTAATGTAGAAATCTTTTAGTCTTTCTTTATCCATACACTCATTAAGAGGCATGTTTACTAAAAGTTAGTGTATGGTAACATTATGCAAATATTTATGCAAATGATGCCCTTATGCAAATGATGCCCTTATGCAAATGAGGCCTGCGTCTTGTGCGGCCCCCGGGTTACTCTACAAGTCCTCATTTGGCCCTCGAAGCAATTTGAGTTTGAGACCCCTGCTTTAGGCAAGGAAAGTCTTGTCTTACTAATCTGTTATGTTTTTTTGAAGGTGTGAATAAACAGGTAGACAAAGGTGAGTCGGTTGATATAGTATATTTGGACTTTCAGAAAGCCTTTGACAAGGTCCCTCAGAGACGTTTGGCAAAACTAAAGAATCATGCTTTAAAAAAGGTTTGGACAAGTTCCTGGAGGAAAGGTCCATTAACCATTATTAAAAAGGGACCCAGGAAATCACTGCTTGACCCAATACAAGCATTGTGGAACCTGTGTCTTTTGGGGAAACTGCTAAGTGCTTATGACCTAGATTGGCCACTGTTAGAAACAGGATACTGGGCTTGATGGACCTTGGTCTGACCCAGTATGGCATATCTTATGTTCTTATATTTGCTCTGTTTGATAGTTTTACTGATTTTTGACTATATTTCCGTAATTTTATTTGAGGTGAGTACCTCCTGAATAAAGCATTCTGCCAAAATGTGTTGGCGTTAATTAATATAGTTTGTTCAAACCCATCACTGTTTCACGCACCTTTTCCTTTTTGTGCTGTATATCTCCTACAGGTGGTTGTGCTCTCATTGGGCCTCTTATGTACATTTTAGACATTAGGTTTGCTTTGGGGGTTTGATTGTAGGCTGCCCACTAGTGTTTGACTAACCTTGTTCTGGGTGGAGGCAGTTTAGGTAGCGAGGTAAACATTTTCAATAAATAGGTGGGTTTTAGGTGTTTTGAAAGGTTAGGTATGTCCGTGATGTTTCTTATCAAGTCTGGGAGAGTGTTTCAGGTGCCTGAATGCAAATACTAGAAGTCTAAAAAATATGATGGGAGCGTCAGAATATATAGCTCTAAATGAGAGGTTAGATATGATTGGAATCTCAGAGACCTGGTGGAAGGAGGACAACCAGTGGGACACCGATACCTGGGTACAAACTATATCGCAATGATAGAGTAGATCAAATTGGTGGAGAGGTTGCACTCTGTGTTAAGGGCATTGAGTCACAAAGGATTAAAGTTTTGCAGGAAACAATACGCTGTAGAATCTCTATGGATAGAAATTCCATGTAAAAAAGAGGAAGGCAATGGCAGTGAGGTGTACTATCGACCGCCTGGCCAGAATGAACAGATGGATGATGAAATGCTCAAAGAAATCATGGAAGCTAACAAAAGTTACTACATAATAGGTGATTTCAATTACCCCAGTATTGACTGGTCAGTGTCATGGCAGGAAATGCTAGGGAGATAAAGTTTCTAGATGAAATAAATGACTGCTTCTTGGAGCAGCTGGTTCATGAACCGACCAGAGGGGAAGCTATGTTGGACCTAGTCTTTAGTGGCATACAGGATCTGGTGCAAGAGATAAGGGTGTTCAGGCTACTTGGCAATAGTGATCACAGCATTATAGCATTTGATTTAATAAATGAAAGAAGGATGGCAAGGAAATCCACAGTACTCCCATTTAACTTTCAAAAGGGAGACTATGATACAATGAGGAAAATAGTTAACACAATACTAAAAGGAGCAGCTGCAAAGGCTAAAGATTTGCATAAAGCTTGGGCATTGTTTAAAAATACTATCTTGTAAGCCCAGAACAGATGTATTCCATGCTTTAAGAAAAGTGGAAGGCAGACCAAAAAACTGCCAGCATGGTTTTCAGGTGAGGTCAGAGAGGCTGTTGCGGACAAAAAAACAACTTTCAGGAAATGGAAGGAGCCAAATGACTAAAATGGGAAATACAAGCATTGCCAAGTTAGATGCAAGGCATTGATAAGTTGGGCAAAGAGAGAATTTGAAAAAAAAACCTTGCCATGGAAGCTAAAATGCATAATAAAACCTTTTTCAAGTACATTCATAGCAAAAAAACAGTGAGAGAGTCAGTTGGACCATTAGATGATAGAGGAGTAAAAGGGGTGCTAAGTGAAAACAAGTCCATAGTGGAGAGACCATGAATTCTTTGCTTCAGTCTTTACTGAAGAAGATGTAGGGAATTTACCCATGCTTGAAATGGTATATATAGGTGATGTATTGGAAGAATTGAAAGAAATATCGATAAACCGGGAAGATGTATTAACTATTTGATAAACTAAAAGAGTACCAAATCACCTGGACTGGATGGTATATATCCAAGGGTATTGAAAGAACTGAAATATGAGATTGCAGATCTGCTATTAGTAATCTGTGAACTATCATTAAAATCAACTGTAGTACCTGAAGAGTGGAGATTGGTAATTTTATTCTTTATAATGGTTTCTACCATTTTGCCCAGTACTGATGCCAAACTCACAGGTCTGTAGTTTTCTGGATTACCCCTGGAACCCTTTTTAAATATTGGCATTATATTGGCCAATCATATATATAGCCATGGTTTAATGGGAGAAAGCCAGCATGGATTTAGCCAAAGTCTTATTTTACTAATCTATTATATTTTTTTGAAGGTGTGAATAAACAGGTAGCCAATGGTGAGCCAGTTGATATAGTGTATCTGGATTTTCAGAAACACTTTGACAAGGTCCCTTATGAGAGATCCAGAAAAATTAAAAGGTCATAGGGTTGGAGGCAGTGTACTAATTGTGAAGCAGGAACTGGTTAGAAGATAGATGGCAGAGAGTAGGTCTAAATGGCCAATTTTCTCAATGGAGAAAAATAAACAATGGAGTATCCCAGGGATCTGTGCTGGGCCCGATGCTTTCTAACATTCATAAATGACCTGGAAATGGGAATAACGAGTGAGGTGATTAAATTTGAAGATGACACAAAATTATTCAAAGTTATTAAAACCCAAGAGGACTGTGAAAAATTGCAAAAGGACCTTGATAAATTGAAAGGCCGGGCATCCAAATGGCAGATGTAATTTAATGTGGACAAGTGCAAAGTTATGCACCTAGGAAAGAACAACCCAACTTTGATTACACAATGCAAGGTTCCACCTTAGAAACCAACACCCAGGAAAAAACATTTAGATGTCATTATGGATAATACGTTGTATCCCTCCACCCTTTGTGCTGTGGTGGCCAAGAAATTTAATAGAATGCTAGGAATCATAAAGAAAGAAATGGAGAATAAAACTGTTGTTGTTAAGTGCCGTCAAGTCTGAGTCGACTCATGGCAACCCCCTGGATAGCTATCCTAAATTGTGTTCGGTCTTCAGTCAGGCGGCTCATTGTTGACAGACTGGTACCCATAGCTGCTGTTATTGTATCAATCCATCTCATTGCTGGCCTTCCTCTTTTGCGTTGACCTTCTATCTTGCCAAGCATGATGTCTTTCTCTAATGATCTCTCTCTTTGCATGATGTGTCCAAAGTATGAAAGTCAAAGTCTTGTCATCTGAGCTTCTAAAGAAAGCTTAGGTTTGATCTCCTGTAGTACCGACTGGTTTGTTCTTCGGGCAGTCCATGGTATACACAGTATTCATCGCCAGCACCATAATTCAAAGGCGGCATCAATTTTCTTCCTGTCTGTCTTTTTCACTGTCCAGCTTTCACATCCATATGATGCTATTGAAAATACCATGGCTTGAACAAGTCGAATCTTTGTATGGAGAGAGACATCTCTGCTCTTGAGAATCTTATCTAGGTCTTTCATAGCCATTCTGCCAAGAGCAATGCGTCGTCTGATTTCTTGACTGCTTGTTGCTTCTTTATTGATAGTTGATCCAAGTAGGTTAAAGTTGTTCATAATTTCAATTTCTTCTCCTTCAACGATGAACCTGTTGATTATGCCAGTTGTCATGATCTTTGTCTTCTTTACATTAAGGTGCAGGCCCATTTTGAGACTATGTTCTTTGATTGCGAGAAGCAAATGTTTCAGATCATCTTCACTTTCAGCCAGTAATGTGGTATCATCAGCATAGCGAAGGTTGTTGATGAGTCTTCCACCAATCTTCACACCTCTGTTATCGTCATACAATCCTGCTTCTCTGATGATTTGTTCTGCATATAAATTAAACAGGTAGGGGGAAAGTATGCAGCCTTGTCTTACACCTTTGCTTATTTTAAACCATTCTGTTTCTCCTTGTTCCGTTCGAACTGTTGCTTCTTGATCAATGTACAGATTTCGCAAGAGAACGATCAGGTGTTCTGGTATACCCATGCTTCTTAATGTGGCCCAGAGTTTCTCATGGTTTACACAGTCAAAAGCCTTGCTATAGTCGATAAAGCACAAATAGATATCCTTTTGGTATTCTTTAGTCTTTTCAAGGATCCATCTCACATCCGCAATGATGTCTCTCGTTCCTCGCCCTTTCCTGAACCCTGCTTGCACGTCAGGTAGTTCTTGTTCCAGGTATGGTTGTAGTCTCTTTTGAATAATCTTCAGTAGAATCTTGCTGGCATGTGGGATCAGAGCGATTGTGTGATAATTTCCACAGTCAGTTGGATCACCTTTCTTTAGTATTGGTACAAACACAGATCTTTTCCAGTCAGTTGGCCATGATGTTGTCTTCCATATTTCTTGGCAGAGCCTTGTAAGTACAGTAACAGCTGCATCAGATTGCTGCAATACTTCTATGGGAATGCTATCAATGCCTGGTGCTTTGTTCTTTGATAAGGCTTTCAATGCTGCTTCAACTTCTTCTTTCATCTCCAATGGTTCCCGATCATAAGGTACAGGTTGAAACGACTGTTGGTCCACTTGATCTTTATCATATAAAAACTCTGTATATTCCTTCCATCTTTTCTTGATCTTCTCAGCATCATTCAACATAGAACCTTGAGCATCTTGTAACATTCCAATTCGAGGCTGGAACTTTTCTTTAACTCTCGTAGCTTTAGGAAAGCCGATCTTGTTCTTCCTCTAATAGTTTCTGCTTCTATTTCCTTGCAAGTGTCATTGTAGTACTTTTCCTTGTCCTGTCTTGCTGCACGTTGGAAATCTCTGTTGAGTTTTGCGATTGTCTTTTTTTCTCCTCTGGCTTTAGCTTCTCTGCGTTTCTGGGCAATTTTCAGAGTTTCTTCTGTCATCCATTTTGGCCGTTTTTGCTTTTTCACCTTTTGTAGAGACTTCTCGCTTTCTTCCAACACAACCTTCTTGATGTCATTCCATAACTCTTCCAGAGCTCTGTCATTTGTATCTAAAGCAGCAAATTGATTTTGCAGGCAGTCTTTAAATTCCAGTGGTATATTCTCAAGGTCACATTTTGCTGCATTCATGAGTGGTTTGCTCTTTTTCAACTTTAGCTTGAGTTTGCATACTAGTGGTTGATGATCTGTACCACAGTCAGCTCCAGATTTTGTCTTTGTTGATGTTATAGAACTTTTCTATCGTTGACTTCCACAGATGTAGTCAATTTGATTTTTATACAATCCATTGGGTGAAGTCCATGTGTATAGTCGCCGCCTGTGTTGCTGGAAGAAGGTGTTTGAGATGAATAGATCATTGGTCTTGCAGAATTCTATCAGTCTTTCTCCAGCTTCATTTCTGTTGCCAAGTCCATATTTTCCAACTACTTTGCCTTCTTCTTTGTTGCCAACTTTTGCGTTCCAGTCACCCATGACTATCAAGATATCCTGTTTGCATGTGCTGTCAATTTCAGCTTGTACTTGTTCATAGAACTCTTCAATTTCATTCTCTTCTGCAGCTGTTGGGGCATACACTTGAATTATAGTTGTGTTGATAGGCAATCCTCGTAGACAAATAGAGATTAAGCTTTCGCTGACTGCATTGTATTTCATTACAGTTCTTGCAAGTTTCTTCTTTATTATAAATGCAACACCATTTCTTCTTTGTCTTTCATTTCCAGCATAGTAGACCATGTGACCATCTGATGCAAAGTGCCCGATGCCAGTCCATTTCAGCTCGCTGACACCCAACAGATCAAGTTGCACACGTTCCATTTCATTCTTGACCACCTCCAACTTTCCTTGGTTCATGCTTTGTATGTTCCATGTTCCAATGTGTAAGACACCTTTACAGCTTCTGACTCTCATTTCATGCACAGCTACATCAGCAGTCAGACTTCCCAAGGGCTTTGATCCAACCACATCATAAATGCTGGCTTTACTCTGAAAAGTCTTCAGCTCTTCCCCAGTAGCTAGTTGAGTGCCTTCTGACCTGAGGGTCTCATCTTCCAGCACCATAGCACAATTTGTTTTGTTGTAACTATCCATTGGGTTTTCATGGCAAGATACAGAAGTAGATTGCCGGGCCTTTCTTCCGCACAGTTTAAGTTTGGTGTTATTGCCGTTGTCACAGAAATGTGATCCTCCGCCGTCAACACTATCCCATTCTGCTGCTGCCCAGATGGGTGGTTTGTCTTGGTCTGGCACCTCAGCTGAGACCTGTCCATCTTGGGAGACCCTGCCAGTAGTTAACTACCGATAGTTTAGCTCTCAGCATCACTGATGCATGCAAGCCCTCACAGCACGACAAGCTGCAAACCAAGTGAGAGAGAATAAAACTAAGGATATTATAATGCCTCTGTATCATTCCATGGTTCGACCGCACCTTGAATATTATGTGCAATTCTGGTTACCATATCTTAAAAAGGATATAGCAGAATTAGAAAAGGTATAGAAAAGATACCTTTCCAAAATGGTAAAGAGGATGGAAGGATAACCCTATGAGGAAAGGCTTAAAAGGTTAGGGCTCTTCAACTTGGAAAAGAGAAGGCTGAGGGGAAATATGATAGAAGTCTATAAATTAATGAATGAATGAAGTGGAACAGGTTAATGTAGATCGGTTGTTTATGCCATCAAAAAAGTAGAAAGACTAGAGGACATACAATGAAGCTACAATGTAACCCCATTTAAGACTAACAAGAGAAAATATTTTTTCATTCAACACATAATCAAACTCTGGAATTCGTTACTGGAGGATGTAGTAAAAGCTGTTGGTGTAGCTGGGTTTAAAAAAAGGTTTGGATAAATTCCTGGAGGAAAGGTCCATAAACCATTATTAAAAAGGACCCTGGAAATCCACTGCTTACCCCAGGACGAGTATTGTAGAAGCTGTGAACTTTGGATACCTGCCAGGTACTGGTGACCTGGATTGGCCACTGTTGGAAACAGGATTCTGGGCTTTGACCTTTGTTCTGATCCAGTATGGCATTTCTTATGTTCTTATTTATTTATTTAACAGATTTTATATACCGTCTTTCTACAAATCAAGACGGTTTACATAAAACAATTAAGACAGTGTGTTTCAACTGTTTACATAGAACAAAGTAACAGATATAATGGGTAACAGGAGAACTAATTACAATAACAAGGAACTACTATTTACAGAGGTATATACCAGGATACCAGATGGCTGCATGATAGGATTAGAGAGGGCATGAGCTGGGAAGTTGCAGTAGAAAGTTGGTTACTAAGGGGAGAGGGAAAAATGTTCAAGGAAAAGAAGAGTTTTTAACTTATGACAGCGCATATAGTCTGAAGGCACATGCGCATGCTTGTTGGGTGGAATTTGTTCTTGGGTGGGGATGATCACAGTGCTCTTTGTAGATTGTCTTCTAGTTCTGTTATGCTGTGGAGTTTGGGGCAAGGTGTGCAGATGTGATGTAGGGTAGCTTTTGATGGCTCTGTGGGTTAGAAGTCCGGTGGTTCAAGGAAGGGGCACAGACGTTGCAGGGTTCTGGCTTTTTAGTAGATAGCTCTGGAGGTTTTATGTACTTGTGATTTGAAGAAAAGGTGTTGATCCAGAGTGATGCCAAGGTATTTGATATCAGGTTGTACCTTTATTTTGTGTTGTTTAGGGTGAGGGAGGTTGAGTGAGTGAAGGTGTCTTTCATAATGAATAGGACTTCAGTTTTCTTGTAGTTGATTGTCAGGTTTTTGTTAGCTATTGTGAGAGTTCTGCTAAGAAATGGAGGTATGTGTTTGTAGGGTGCTTTGGGATGAACGGTCCATAGAGCATAATATCATCTGCGTATATATGGAAGTTGATGTTGTGGGCTCTGATGATTTTACAGAGTTGTTGAAGGTAGATGTTGAAGAGAAAGGAGGGGGGGGGGATAAGGCGGATCTTTGCAGTACACCTTGAGTTTGTCCATAAAGGGCAGATATGTTGGCTCCTATTTTTATTTGTTGTTGCCTGTTGGTCAGGTAGGATTGGAACTATTGTAGCAGTGTTTTGAATACCAGTGGATTGCAGGTATTAGAGAATGTTGTGGTTGACGGTGTCAAATGCAGTGGATATATCTAGGAATATCATGATGTATCGTTGTCTCTTCTCTTGGCTTCCTTTTATTAGGGTGTTTATGAGGGAGACCATCAGAATTTCTAAATTGTGGTATGGATGGAAACCATGTTGCTGGGGGTCAAGAAGGGTATTTCTGTTAATGTGTTCTTGGAGCTGTTGAACAGCTTTCTCAACAATTTTGTTATAGAAGGGAGGCTGGCAATTGGTCTGTAGGAGGCTGGGTCCATCGGGTCAAGGTCAGGTTTTTTGAGCTTGGGATGTATCGGGGACTGTTTCAAACAGTCTGGCATTTCTGCTTGTTGCAGTATGGATTGGGTAAGTATTGTGAGTATGGGACTTTGTTCTTGTTTAGCTGATTTGATCCAACTAACTGAGCAGGGATCAAGAGGAAAGGTTGTGGTGTTAAGTGATGTAATTATGGTTTTGATGTTGTCCTTGCTGATGGAGTCAAAAGTGGACCATGGGGTGGTGGGAGGGTTTGGTTGGGGGAGGAGGTGAGGAGTTGAGCTGAAGGTGGAGTTGCTTTTAGTGGCTTGCTAGTAGCTGAAGGCTTATGTTAAGGTCAGTGGGGACACCGGAGGGGAGTTTCGTGAGTTGTTTGATGATATCAAATGGTTCTCTTGCTATATTCAGTGAGCTAGTGATTAGTTTAGTGTGGTAGGCAGACTTGACATTATCATTTGCAGAACGATAGTTGTTTATCAGGTCCACGTAGAGGTTTCTGTTGAATATGAGAGTGGATTTGCGCCATTTTCGTTCCAGTCTTCGGAGTTGAGTTTCAAGTTTTGGAGGTTGAGGGTGTACCATAGGGCCTTTGGTTGCTTGTCTGTTGTATGGGTTGTTCTAATTGCAGATTTTCCAATGATAGAGTTCCAGTTGGTTATGAGAGTGTTGGAGTCCTTTGTTTCAGTCTTTAGCTGAGGAAGGATGTCACTGAAGAAGGTGTCTTTGTGAAAGCATTTGATTTGTCTGTGTATGGATGGTACGGTTTGTTGGAATGTTGATGGGTAGTGAGAAAGTAATCAAACTGTGGTCTGACCAGGGTACAAGGTGGGTTTGGATTGTATGTGGAGTGCTCGTGTGTATTGTTTGATTGTTGGTGAAGATAAGGTCTAGTGTGTTGCCTTTGTTATATATGGGGAATTGAATGATTTGGATGAGGTCCATGGCTGTCATGGCTTAAGAATATAAGATATGCCTTACTGGGTCAGACCAAGGTTCATCAAGCCCAGTATCCTGTTTCCAACAGTGGCCAATCCATGTACCTAGCAGTTTCCCAAAAAGACACACAGGATCATGATGCTTATACTTGGACAAGCAATGGATTTCCCAGGTTCCCTTTAATAATGGTTTATGGAACTTTCCTCCAGGTACGTCTGGGTTGTGCTTAGGGAAGATTGAGATTCCCTAGGATAAGGAGGTCTTTAGCTGATTTGGTGTTCTCCAGAACTTTTCCAATTTGGATAGATCATGGCAGTGGTGGTTAGAGTTCTGTAGATGGAGCAAATTGTCAAGTGCTTGTTTGTTATGGTGAGGATGTTTGTTTCTGCTGTGCTTTCAGTAGAGAGGAAGCAGAAATGGAGATGGTATCTGGTTATAATTAATACCCCTCCTCCCCTGCGACGAGTTTGAGGGCACTAGAAGGGGCTGAATCTGTCTGGTAGGAGTTGATTCAAGAGGACAGTGTTGGTGTCCATGACCCAAGATTCCGTTATATAGATCATGTTGAGGCGATGTGTTGTGTTGTGAAAAGGTCCTCGATTGGGTACTTTGTTTCTTACTGAACAGGTGTTTATTAGTGCACATTGAAGTGTTTGTATGGTTACTGTGGGAGACGAGGGTGCTTGTGTGTGGTCGTCTCTGCATGGTATTTTTTGAGGTGTTGTGTTATTTTGTCTAGCTTGGGAGTAGCAGACATTATTATTTGGTGTGTAAGGTGGGTGTAGGGTAGGTTGAGTATCACTATCAACACATCTCCCTTCTCCCCTTTTTTTCTAAACTACTTGAAGAAGTGACTCACCACATTTGCCTCAATTTTCTTTCCTCTCAAGACCTTCTGGATCCTCTACAATCTGGCTTTCATCTTTTATATTCTACTGAAATGGCTCTTGTCAAAGTCTCCACTGACCTGTTCCTGGCAAAATCCAAGGGCCTTTACTCAATCCTCATCCTTCTTGACCTTTCTGCTGCTTTTGACACTGTTTACCACAACCTTCTTGATACTTCTTGTCCTCGCTTGGTTTTAAGGGCTCGGTGCTATCCTGTTTTTTTTTTTTTTTATTATATTCTCTTATATACCGCGCTATTCTGCATCAGTGCGGTTTACATTGAACAAACTGAAATTACATTGAACAGGGCATTATAACTTGGAGATAACTATTTTACAGGGAACATGGGCTATGGAGGGTTAAGTGGCTTGCCCAAGACCACAAGGAGCACCTGTGGGACTAGAAACCCCAGTCCTTCCGGCCCAAGGTTGCTGTCCTCTCGTGGGATTTGAACCCCCGACCTTCCAGCCTGAAGTACCTTGCCCCAACCACTAGGCCACTCCGCCACTCTTCTTAGTTCTCCCATCACTCTTTCAGTGGTTTTTTTTTCTGGTGGATCCACCTCTACTGCTATCCCACTCTCAGTTGGTGTACCCCAAGGATCTGTCTTGGGTCCACTCCTTTTTTCTCTCTATACCCAGTCCCTTGGTGCACCCATCTCTTCCCAGTACCATTTTTGTGATGATGACCTCAGATCTACCTCTCAACGCCTGAAATCTCTCTGGCAATCCAAATCAAGATCTCTGCCTGCCTTTCTGACATTGCTGCTTGAATGTCTCATCGCCGCTTGAATTTGAACATGCCCCAAACTGTTTTCCCCCTAAACCCTCTTCTCCTCTTCTCCCCTTCTTCCTCTCTCATTCTCTGTGGTTACCTTTCTACTCTTCCCTGTTTCCTCAGCCTGCAACCTTGGGGTCATCTTTGACGCCTCTCTCCCCTTCTCCAAACACATCCAACTGATAGCTAAAACCTGCCGTTTCTTTCTCTACAATATCACCAAAATTTGCCCATTCCTTTCTGAACACACTACTAAGACACTTATCCACTCCTTAGTCATCTCCTGTCTATACTATTGTAATCTACTCCTTGCTGGTCTCCCTCTGAATTATCTCTCTCTCCTTCAATCTGTTCAACAGTCTACTGTGCGGCTAATCTTCCACCAGCCTCATCATGTTCATATTACCCCTCTTCTCAAGTAACTTAATTGACTCCCTATCCATTTCTGCATCCATTTCAAATTTCTCCTACTGACCTTTAAGTACATTCACTCTGGAGCTCCTCACTATCTTTCTTCTCTTATCTCTCCTTCATCCCTGCTCAGGAACTCCACTCTTCTGGCAAATCACTTCTATCTTGTCTTCTACTGCTAACTCCAGACTTCACTCCTATCACCTTGCTGCTCCTTATGCCTGGAACAAACTACCTGAATCTGTACATCAGGTGGCTTTTCTGACCCTTTTCAAATCCAGGCTGAAAACTCACCTCTTCGCTACTGCCTTTGGATCTTGACTCACCTGACCTCCTTGTGTTCCCTTACCATTCCCCCTAGATGTATCCCATGTCTACAGCTACTGTATTGTCTGTCTTGAATAGATTGTAAGCTTTGATGAGCAGGGACCATCTATACAAATGTTCAGCAGTAGTAGTAGTAGGGTATGGGGAGGGCGTGTATGTGTTGTAGTCTGATTATTGGGGTGAGGGTGAGTAGGGAGTAATATGTTCCATATAAGGGTATCATGGTCTGCTGGGGCAGGTGTGACTGTCTTGTAGAGGTTCTCATTTTCTTCTCGCTAGGTAAGGTGAGCATTTTGATTGACGATTAGATGAAAGGGGCTTCTCAGCTTGATAGTTTGTGTTGTGATGATGTTGCCGGGGTATTTTCAGAGAGGGGACTGATCACTCATTGTGGTTCATGTCGAGTGGGTTCCATCAGCTGGGTCTTATGGTGCAGTTTGTTTGTGGGGGGCCCATTTGATTAGACACTGTGTATTGTTGCGGTGTAAGGTCACCTGGAGGCTGCAAATCCAGCATGCAGTATTGCTTTGGGAAATGGTGACTGTCTAGGTCCAGAGAGTCTGGGCTGTCTTCCATCTTAGTCACTATCTTAAAGAAATATTAGTGGTACAGGAAACTTTTCAGAGGATAAACAATCTAAAAATAAAGCAGTAGAAGAACTTACCATGGTCGTCTTCGCACATCATACAGGTCGATCGTGTTGGGTGTCCTACTTTTATTTACCCAAGGTGAGGCTGAAAGGAAAGCAGAATTGATATATATTAATATGAGATTTTTAATCTTGTCACTCAGATAAAAGAAAAAGATACCTTTCAACAATATTTTGGGGGTCTTTTACTAAAGGAGGATAAGCAGTTAATGTGGATTACAGCATGAGCTGACAGAAGAGCCACCCACTACTATAGCACTACAATGTGAACTCAGCACTGGAGAGACATGTAAAAGAAGGTCCCTGCTTATCAGGGCTTACATCTAGTCAAAACAGACAACACAATAGCTGAGGGCAAGGATATATTTAGGGGAATGATCATGAAACACATAGGAGACTAAGCAGATCAGGAGCCAAAAGCAGCCTCGAAGAGGTGAGTTTTCAGCCTGGATTTGAAAAGAGCCAGAGATGAAGCCTGATGCACAGACTCAGGTAGTTTGTTCCAGGCATAAGGAACAGCAAGGTGGAAGGTTCAAAGTCTGGAGTTGGCAGTAGAAGAGAAGGGCACAGATAGACGGGATCTACCAAAAGAGAGGAGTTCCTGAAAATGGTGATCAAAATGGTAAGAGAATGTAAATAAAAAAAAGTGGGTGGAAGGATACCCTTATGAGGAAAGGCTTAAAAGGTTAGGTCTTTTCAACTTGGAAAAGAGATGGCTAAGGGGAGATATGATAGAGGTCTATAAATTAATGAATGGAATGGAATGGGTAAACATAAATCGATTTACACCATCAAAATGTATAAAAACTAGGGGACATGCAATGAAGCTACAATGTAAGCCCATTTAAGACTAATAGGAGAAAATATTTTTTCACTCTACATGTAATCAAACTCTGGAATTCATTACTGAAGGATGCAGTAAAAGATGTTAGTATAGCTGGGTTTAAAAAAAGGTTTGGACAAGTTCCTGGAGGAAAAGTGCATAAAACATTATTAAAGAGGACCCAAGAAATCCACTGCTTGCCAGGGCAGCAGCATTGTGGAACCTGTGTGCCTTTTTGGGAACCTGTCAGGTACTTGTGATCTGGATTGGCCACTGTTGGAAACAGGATACTGGGCTTGATGGACCTTGGTCTGATCTAATTTGGCATTTCTTGTCTTATGTTCTTATGTTATATTAATACCAGTGTGATCTACAGATCACTAGCTCAGATGGGAGAGCTGAACAGAGATCAATTGGAAACATCTACAAGGTAAGACTAAAGGGAGATAGTAATGGTGGAAGATTTCAAACTTCTGGGTGAAAGCTGGAGAAAGAGACCTAATTCCTCATGGAAACCAAAAGGAGGACTGATATTTGACGTGGTACTTTTGAATGAAGAAAGTATGGAATCAATGGGATTTCTGGATCCATGAGCCTTCGTTCATAATACCTGGGATTTTCCCACCTATTTCATAGACCAATCCAGCCACTGTTTCTAGTATGGTCATTGCAGCAACTCTTGAGGCTGAGAGCAACACGCACCAGGACTATTTCCAGAACCCTGCATCATAGACTCTAAATCTACAGCTGCAGCCGATCCAGGATATGGAAGACTCAACTGAGATATGTGGACTGAAAGCCCTATGAAATGAGACTTAGGGGCTTGTTTACAAAGCCGCGGTAGTGGTTCGCGATCGCGATCGCAGCCGCGGCCCCATTGAAATCAATGGGGCCGCGGCTCCGATTACAATCGCAAACCGCTACCGCGGCTTTGTAAACAAGCCCCTTAGTATGTATATCCAAAAGGAGAAAACAGACATAGGATATATGAGAGACATTCAAATACCCCAAAGGTATTGAAACATATTTCACTGGAAAGAAAGCTTAAGAAAGACGGGTAAACTCGGAAGCAGTTTCAGGAAAGAAAGCTTAAGACAGACGGGTAAACTCGGAAGCAGTGTCAGGAAAGAATGGTGGGCAGAGGAGGCTAAAGGGTTAAAAACTTCGAGGAAGAGGAAAAGCACAGAGAATCCTTATTTGCAAATGGAAATATAGTGGAAAGAAATAGCGCATTTTTACAGCACTCTACTCAAAGGATTCAGCAAACTCGCTAGCAAAGTAGCTAATAAGAAATGTGAGTCCTAGCATTAACCATGAAACTTTGTTTGGCCAAGAGCCTGCAGAGGCAGCACTAACCAGCAGGGGGAGTTTGTGTGGTACATCCAGTAATGTTTAGAAGTAATTATGAAAAGACAGGTGCTCGGGGTTAAAACTATCAGGCAGACTATGCCCTCACCTCATCTCAGAAAACAGAAAATCACCAGCAAGATGTTTGGGCGATGACCATGCTGGTGTTGTGGCCGCCGTTTGGACTGATGCACAGCTTTGTATATTAGACATAGGAGGGATGAGGTGCTGGTCATGAACTGAATATGAGATCCTGCATGGTTATGTACCCAAGAGGAAAGAGTACAAAGGAGACTCCAAAAGGAGAGTGGTATCTTACAAAAGCTCATACTTGGGCACTAGTGATAAGAATAAGTGACCATTCTTAATGCTACAAACTGGTCCTTTTCTATTATATACTCTCTTATAAAAGTTTGTTTCCTAATTCATTGTAGTAACAGATAAGAGAACAATAGCTAGTCAGATCTCACATGTTATTTGTAAACTAGTACCAAATAAAAACTCTAATTGAAAAATGAACCAGTTTGAAACCCAGCATATTGGGCATTAATTTTGATACATCACAGGCAAGCAGAAGAGATAAGTGAGTTAGCTATAATTAAAAACTCGACTAATTAGAGAACACCTAGCTATTATATGAAAGTCAGCAATCTGTTTGAAAGCATGCACATCAAGTTAGGGCCTGGAGAGAGTTGCTGCAGACGGGTATCAGACTTCAGTAGACCGTATCTGATGCTACATCCCATAGGAGCTGTGTTTGGTTTGCATGTCTGACCTGTCTCGCATGAAGAGTCATTTAAGAAAAATAGGATTGCACTTCTATCTGGCCTCTGATTTCAGGCCAGCAAGTATCCTAAAATGACTATGAAGGGCTAAAAAAAACAGTTTGATTTTCTGAGTTATTATTTTCCTTAAAAGGTGCAACACCATACAAACTAAATTATCCATTATTTGTTTCCTGGTTTAATGAATCAGTTCTCTGGGCAGATCATTTACTAACAGTTGAAACACTATACTTTCTACTTTGAGGCAGCTACAATAAAACAGAATAATTATGTTCTGTTCTACCGATATATTTTAAGAGGAAAACAGCATTCCTTCTTTGGTACTCCCATTATGTTAGTTCTTTGGAACCTTGTTGAGCTGCGATGCCTTATGAGAACTCAATAAAACCACTGCATCAGAGCACATGGAGGTTGGATACAGCAAAGCAGCTGAAGAATGGACTCCAGGGAGATTATCACATCCCTTATTGCAATCAAACAAATATTAAGGAAGAAATAGTGCAAGAAAGATAATATAAGGGCAAAACTGCAGTAAGATTGGTTAAAGTATAATCTTCTGCTTTAACTGTCTCTGCTCCTGCTTCCTTGATGCTTCTCTGGAGAAACTTGTGGGCTCAGAGATCTACTGAGGTATCTTAGAACTGCCACCATACAGGGTCAGATCAAAGTCCGTCAAGCCCAGTATCCTGTTTCCAACAGTGGCCAAACCAGGTCACAAGAACCTGGCAGGTTCCCAAAAAAGGTACACAGGTTCCAGTGCTTGTACTGGGGCAAGCAATGGATTTCTCAGGTACTCTTTAAGAATGTTTTATGGACCTTTCCTCCAGGAACTTGTCCAAATCTTTTTTAAACCCAGCTACACTAAAAACGTTTACTATATCCTCCGGTAACGAATTCCAGAGTTTGATTACGAGTTGAGTGAAAAAATATTTTCTTAGTCATAAATGGGTTACACTGTACCTTCATTGTATGTCCCCTAGTCTTTCTACTTTTTGTTGGCGAAAATTGATCTATGTTTACCCATTCCACTCCATTCATTAGTTTATAGACCTCTCCCCCTCAGCTGTCTCCATTCATTAGTTTATAGACCTCTCCCCCTCAGCTGTCTCTTTTCCAGGTTGAAAAGCCCTAACCTTTTAAGCCTCTCTTCATAGGAGTATCCTTCCATCCCCTTTGCCATTTTGGTAGCTCTTTTTTGTACCCTTTCTAATAACGCTATATCCTTTTTAAGATACAGCGATCAGAACTGCACATAATACTTAAGGTCTGGTCGCACCTTGGAACAATACAGAGGCATTATAATATCCTTTGTTTTATTCTCCATTCCTTTCCTTATGATTCCTAGCATTCTATTTGCTTTCTTGGCCTCCGCTGCACACTGGATGGAACGATACAGAGGCATTATGATGTCATCCTTTGTTTTATTCTCCATTCCTTTCCTTATGATTCCTAGCATTCTATTTGCTTTCTTGGCCTCCGCTGCACACTGGGCAGAATCTTTCCTCCATTTATTAAATCAAACGTGATCATGCTATGATCACTATTGCCAAGTGGCTCCAACACCCTTATCTCTAAATTACCAGTAATTTCCCCATTCTCTGCAAGTTAACATTTGTTATTTCTTTTCATGTTTCAAAACAAGAATGAATTACAGACATTCTAAACAAGTTTGTTTGTGAACTAGGATATTTATCAAATATCAATGGCGTGTCTTCTACATTGTAGCACTGCTACAAACACCATTAAGCATGGGATTGAATGAAGAATAAGGGGAATGTTCATGAACACCAGCTGGTAGTGAGGGATTTAGTACACGATTTGGGTGCCACACTAAAATGTAGCGCTGGACTTCATGCCAAAATTCCCAAGCTACCTTGGTGGCATGTTTGAGGGTAGCGGCTGGCTGGGACGGGGTGTTCCCACTGCAGTGTAGCTAGCATAGGCTTTTGTAGTCCACGCTACCTGCGCTCAGCACAAGTAGCACAGGTGCAACAAACACCTCATCAATTGGGATGTTAGTTGCACCTGCAGCCGTTTTGCTGCACTGAAGCATGGTAACTGTATAGAAACATAGAAACATAACATATAAAGACCATATGGCCTATATAGTATACCCTTCCATACTAACCACTATAGTTCATTTTTTTTCCTTTAGAAATCTTCTGAATTCTCATGCTTATTTGAATTCAGATACTGTTCTACTACCTCTGGGAGACTATTCCACGCATATAAAACTCCTTCCATAAAAAAAAAAAAATGTGCATTTTACTCCTAAGTCTATCCTCTTTCACCTTCATCCTATGTCCTCTCATTGCAGAGCTTTCTGCCTTTCCTGTGCATTTATGCCAGAGAGGTATTTAAATGTCTCTATCATGTCCCCTCTATGCAGCCTTTCCTCTAACATATGAGGTGTGACAAAAGAGAAATGAGACTGTCCCATAAATGTTTATTACAAAATCGACAGAGAAATTACACATTGTCCCCTTCAAAGTTAGCCCCCCTCCCAGTTAATGCACTTCTGCATTCGCTTCTGCCACGTATGGAAGCACTCGGTAAAGTCCTCCTCCTTGAGGTCCCTCAGCTCCCTCATCACAGTAGCTTTGATCTCTTCCACAGAGGGAAAGTGAGTCCCTTTGAGCGCAGTCTTCAGCCTGGGGAAGAGCCAGAAGTCACAGTGCGAGATCTGGGGAATAAGGAGGGTGGTCAAGAGCTGTGATCTGTCTGTTGACCAAGAACTGCCCCACACTGAGCGCGGTATAAATGACCTGGAAAGTGGAACAAGTGAGGTTATCAAATTTACAGATGACACAAAACTATTTAAAGTTATTAAAGCCCATGAGGATTGTGGAAAATTGCAAGGGGATCTTGATAAATTGGAAGTCTGGGCATCAAAATGGCAGTTGAAATTTAATGTGAACAAGTGCAAAGTTATGCACCTAGGGAAGAACAACCCAAACTATGGTTACACGATGCAAGGTTCCACATTAGGAACCACCACCCAGGAAAAAGATTTAGGCGTCATTGTGGATAACATGTTAAAACCCTCGGCCCAGTGTGCAGCGGTGGCCAAGAGAGCAAATAGAATGCTAGGTATCATAAGGAAAGGAATGGAAAATAAAACAAAAGATATTATAATGCCTCTATATCGTTCCATGGTGAGACCGCACCTTGAATATTGTGTGCAATTCTGGTCGCCATATCTTAAAAAGGATGTAGCGATAGTAGAAAAGGTTCAGAGAAGAGCCACCAAAATGGTAAAGGGGATGGAAGGATACTCCTATGAAGAAAGGCTAAAAAGGTTAGGGCTCTTTAACCTGGAAAAGAGACGGCTGAGGGGAGATATGATAGAAGTCTATAAATTAATTAATGGAGTGAAACGGGTAAACGTAGATCGATTGTTTACGTTATCAGAATATAGAAAGACTAGGGGACATACAATGAAGCTACAGGGTAAACTATTTAAAACTAATAAAAGAAAATATTTTTTCACTCGACATGTAATCAAACTCTGGAATTTGTTATCGGAGGATGTAATAAAGGCTGTTAGTTTAGCTGGGTTTAAAAAAGGTTTAGACAAGTTCCTGGAGGAAAGGTCCATAAACCATTATTAAGAAGGGACCCAGGATATCAATGCTTGACCCAGTACAAGCATTGTGGAACCTGTGTCTTTTGGGGAAACTGCTAGGTACGTATGACCTAGATTGGCCACTGTTGGAAACAGGATACTGGGCTTGATGGACCTTGGTGGCAAATCTTATGTTCTTATGTGCAGGCGCATTGTCATGGTGGAGCAGCCACGACTTGTCTCTCCACAGAGCCCACCTGCTGCACTGAACCCAGTCATGGAGGTGATTGAGGACCTGCAGGTAGACGTGCTGGTTGACTCTCTGACCCTCAGGCACAAACTCATGATGGACCACTCCCTTCTGGTCAAAGAATGCGATCAGCATGACCTTAATCTGGACATGCACGCCTTCTTGAGTCTGGGTGACAGTCAAGTGTTTCACTGCAGGCTCTGCCTCTTGCTTTCAGGGTCGTACTGGAAGACCCAAGTCTCGTCTCCTGTGATGACTTGACCAACGAACTCTGGATCTTCTCCAATCTTCTCTAGTATGTCTTGACAAACATTGACCTGTGCTCCTTTAGGTCATCCAATAAAAGCTGTGGCACCATCTTGGCGCACAACTTAGGCATCCCAGCTCCTGCACCAAGATGGTCTGCACTGACTCCCTGTTCAGGCTGAGCTCCTCAGCTATCATCCGCACCATCAATTTGCAATTACTCTGCACCAGCTGGTTCACTGTCAATGTTCTCAGCCGTCTTTCTCGTGGAAGGCCATCCTGACTTGCGGTCATCGCGGCCAGTTTTGAAGCATTTGTGCCACTCAAAGACTCGCGGCCTTGACATTGCATCTTCTCCATAAGCCTTTTGGAGAAGTTGGAGACACTCAGTTTTGCCCTTCTCCAACTTAACCAGAAATTTCAAGTTAATTCTTTGCTCCATATTTCTGCCGCCTCCAGTTGCATGACAAAGCGATGGAGCAGTGTGCTACAAAAACCCTGAAAACAAAAACAGAGTGAGAGATGACAAATATTATAGCAGAATAGTGGCGAAATATTGCACAACACAGTGACATAAGCGGTTAGCCAATTGGCATTGAGTCATGGGCGTGGCTGCCACAGTCTCATTTCTTTTTTGTCACACCTCATATACATATTAAGATCTTTAAGTCTGTCCCCATATGCTTTATAATGAAGACCACTAACCATTTTAGTAGCCACCCTCCAGACTCCATCCTGTTTATATCCTTTTGAAGGTGCGGTCCCCAGAACTGCACACAATACTCCAAATGAGGATGTACCAAAGACTTATACAGAGTCACTATCACCTCCTTTTCTCTGCTGGCCATTCCTCTCCCTATGCACCCAAGTATCCTTCTGGCTTTCGCCATCGCCTTTTCTACATGTTTAGCCACCTTAAGATCATCAGAAACAATCACACCCAGGTCCCGCTCTTCTTCGTAGACAGAAGTATTTCACTTCCTACAATGTACAGTTCCCTTGAGTTTTTGCAGCCCAAATTCATGACCCTGCTTCTTTTTTTTTTTTAGTGTGAGGGGGCATATGGTCCTCTCCCCTGTAGCTATCCCACAGCCCACATGCACATTACTAGTGTGGGGCTTAGTAAACGTACCCAGAAATTAAATGGTTCTTTTTAAGTCAGCAGAATTGTTTGGAGCATAAATAATTATTGTAAAGCTGGCCAGTAAGCTGTAAGGCAGTGTATGAGCCCCGTCCTCCCTTGTTTTATCATGGGAACAAAGCTGCTGCCTTGGCCAAGTTATAACATTTTCTCAGAGTGGGAAGTCTGCTAACGCCTCTCCTCCTTTTGCCATTTGGGGTTTTGATCATCCGAAAGATAGGTCTTTAGGATGGTTTCTGGCAAAGCAAGGTGCACATCACTGAAACTGGTATTGGTAGGCACTTCATGGACTGTTTACAGTAATTATGGTTTATGAAAATTTGATACACCATCCTTTGTAACAGATTAATTTGTAGTGCTGTTAATCCCATTGACAGTCCATGCAATATAAAGAGGAGATTTGCTATGCCTTTGTGTAGTGGCGTCCAAGGTTGAGCAGCTACAGGATCTTCAGGGGGCCTCACTCTGAAAACAAAGGACTATTATTTCTTTGGTCCAAGTTAGTCTCTGTTGGTCGTGCATTGTGATTGGATGCTAAAAAGTAGGGACACATAATAGCTTTTCTACAATATGTCTGCCATCTGACCCAAAGGTCACCAGTTCAAAATGAAGGATGCTCATTGGCTAATCTGGGCTATTAAGTGACTAGTATTCCTGGAAACATTGCCTCATGAGAGGCCTGTTCTTCCTTAAGGGCATTCTAGTTACCTCATTGTAGCTATGAGCCTATGTCAAGGGATTCATTTGGAGTATTGTGTGCAATTTTGGGGACCACATCTTCAAAAGGATATAAACAGATTAGAGTAACAAAACAGTAACATAGTATATGACGGCAGATAAAGACCAATATGATCCATCTAGTTTGCCCAGCAAGGTGGCAAGAGTAGGTGCACTTGCCATTCCGTGCAGGTCATCCCTCCCCATGCCTTTGTTTAGGAGTGTGTGTAGAGGGTGGCTACTAAGATGGTCCGTGGTCTTCATTATAAAGCATATGAGGACAGACAAAGATCTTAATGGGGTCTATTCCATTCTGTGAATAGCGCTATTTGTCCCCCTTGCCATCTGAGACTAAGCCTCCCTGTACAAACAAGGAGTTTGTATTGGGAGGCTTAAATGGGGGAGGAAAGGGGTGGTACAGAGGTGCAGTTAGGGTAGGCAGTGGGCGATCTGCGGCCCCAGACGTACAAGGATGATTCTGAAGTCGGCCCTGTACATCTGAGGCCGGCAGACTGGACGGGGGAACTTATTCCACCTTGGAGGTGGAATACGTCCACCTAGACGTCAGGGGATGGGTGAGGTGGATGCAAAATAAATTAGCAGATTGGTGAGGTAAGACCTCTCTTGGAAAAATCCATATTGACTTTCTCCCATTAAACCATGTCTGTGTGTTCAATAATTGTGTTCTTTATAATAGTTTCTACCATTCTGCCCGGCACTGTTGCCAAGATCCTTGCTCTGTAGTTTCTCAGTCAGTCCTGGTCTCACATTGGCCACCCTCCAGTCTTCAGGTACCATAGATGATTTAATGAAATCCTACGTTACTAATAGCATATCTGCAATTTCATTTTTGAGTTTTCAGCACTCTGGAGTGTCTACCATCCATGCTCTTTAGTTTGTCGATTTGGCCTATTATATCTTCCTAATTCACTGAGATTTGTTTCAGTTCCTCTAAACTGTCGTCATTAATTGCCATTTCTGGTATGGGTAGTTCCTTACATCTTTCTCTGTCAAGATGGAGGCAAACAATTCATTTGGGGGCATATTTACTAAAGAGCACTAAGGCTTAGCGAGGATTTACCATATGCTAAACCCACTGCGCTAGGCGCTGCTGCATGCTGAAGATATGGCATAGTAATATTCCCGTGTTAACGCTCAGTGTGGATGGTCAGGGGTGGAACGTAGACATGGCTAATTGGCAATGCTGTAGTTCACATGGGTGCACCTCAATGGGTGGCATTAAGTGCACTCACATTAATCATGGCAACTGCTCAGTGTGGGGATTTGCTACAAGGGGACATGCAAGGCACACTTCCAGTACTACCCCCAAGCTAAATTTCAGGGCTTAAAACACAATACGCACAATATGTTAATAAATATGCCCTTTGTCTCCACACAATGGTTTTGTCCTCCTTGAATATCCTTCTAATGGTCCAGCGGACTCCTTCACAGGCTTCTTGCTTGAAATGTACCCGAATAATGATTTTATTCTGCGTTTTGTCTTTACAGGCAATTTTCTTTTAAAATTCTGTTTTCGCATTCCTTATCAATGCTTTGTATTGAACATGCCAATACTTATACTGTTTGCTATGTTTTCTTTCAGGTTCTTTTCCCTTTTTTGGGAAGATGCTTTTTTGGCTATTCCATGCTGGCAGTCATGTGGCCTTCCTTCTGTCTTATTTCAGTAGTGGAATGCATTTTTTCATGGCTTCCAAAATAGTACTGTTGAACATCATCCATGCCTGCCATAAACAGTTTTGCAGCTGTTCCTTTTATGTTTTTTTCCTTAAATATTTTCCTCATTTTATCATAGTTGACCATTAGAAAGGTGGAGGGACATTCTAAAATGTCAACCCAGGTCCCTGTGCGCCCGATTGGAATTGGGACACAGAGGTAGACCCAATTCTGATCCCACGGAGGCTAGATGTGCCCTGCGGGAACAGAATCAGGTCTAGGATCGGTATGTGTAAGCCGGGACCTAATTCTGATCAGCCTGCACATACAGACCCATGCCCAACTAACTCAGTCAGGCTTCTGAATGGAGCTGCAGTGCCATGGCGTCCCATTGCCATGGCACCACAGCTCCATTCAGGAGTTGCGATCCCCGGCCACTGACCACATTTTCCTTTCCCCGCAGCCCGAACCCCGATCTGGCCTTCCATGGCCAGGGTTGGGCTGTGCAGAACCCCCTTCATCCCTCACTTCACTTTTGCTGTCCGGGCCTGCCATCCGCCAACATCCAGGGTGACTTATTCCACCTCCGAGGTGGAATAAGTCCCCCGTCCAGTTTGCCGACCCCGGACATACAGGGCTGACTTCAGAATCAACCCTGTACGTCCGGGGTCGTGGACGTCCCATGTCCCACCCTCACTCCACCTCCGGAATGCCCGCTTCCACCATCAACTAAGCCTTCCCGTACAAACTCCTTGGTCGTATGAGGAGGCTTCTGCTGGGGACAGAAGGGGGTCAAATAGCAGGGATGGATATCCCTGTTATTTGCATTACAGAATAGTATAGATTTATGTAGAGCCCCATTCCAGGAAGGGGATGTCCAGGCCATTCAGCCATTTCTGCTGAAGATGGGGCCATTAAGACCAGATTCTAGTCCACAGGAACAAAACATTACCATGGGAGCCAGAATCGGGACCGAGGATGGCCTGACATCCTCCCTGCAGGCGCCCCAGTCCTCTGCATTCCCAGACTCCCAAATCCCCATCGCCCGACCCCATGGCTGGCCTCCCGCAGCCTGGATCATGCGATAGGGTCTCCCCCCCCCCCCCCCCCCCCGTGCCCTGCCCCGATCTTCCGAACTGTGCAGTTTATACCACCTCAGAGGTGGCTTAAACTGCACAGCCCGGAAGGCTCGGAAAGACGTATAGGGCCGTGACCTGAATCGGCCCTGTATGTCCTACCGGTCTGGTTTGCCTCTGCTCCCTCCCACCCCTTGCCAGATCTCCCTGCCTGAAGCTCAGGGCATACAGGGAAAGCCGGTGGCAGAATAAGTTCTAGGCAAGTTGTGGGGCTGCACGTCCCAGCGGGACATGCATCCCCGTATCCCGCGTTCCAGAATGAGGGCCTTAGTGTCCCCACACCAATTCTTAAGTCAAATCTGACCATGTTAGGAACACTATTGCCAAGAGGCCCAGATACTATTACCACCTGTTCAAAATCATTTTTTCCACTAAGGACTATGACTAAAATAGCTATGCCTTTTATTATTGCTTCCTCCAGTTGCTCCATGAAGCAGTCAACTACGGCTGTCCCTCACTAACATATCTTGACAAGACATTTATCCAAAGTCATAACAAACTGACTGATTTTGAAAATCACTTTTTTTATCACCATAAAGTCTCAACTATTTCTATTTATGGACTGCCATTAATGCCAACCACACTATAGCAGTCATCAGCTCAAGGTCCTTTCAACAATTAAACCGGTGGCTTCATAAAATGACTCCAATTACGTTTCACATTATCTTTATATATTTAAAGGATTTTTCATTGCACTTAACAGTTCAAAGTCTGTGATTCTGTATTCATCTTAACCTGTTATGAAGGGTGCCCCATAACACATAGGATAATATCTTTAATATGTCACTAAATCTAGCAGCATTCTGGTCCAGGTGATTTTCAGCTCTTTAGTTTGTTGATTTTTCTTATTACATTTCTAGGTTTTTCAGCAGGATTTAGAGAAAAGGTCATTATGGAGGATCCTTAAAATTTACAGTCTCTAAAATGCTTGCATAAAAATGCTAGAAGTCTAAAAAATAAGATGGGAGAGTTAGAATATATAGTACTAAATGAGAAGTTAGACATGATTGGTATCTCAGAGACATGGTGGAAGGAGGACAACAAGTAGGACACTAATACCTGGGTACGAACTATATCGTAATGACAGAGCTGATCAAAATGGTGGAGGGGTTGCGCTCTATGTTAGAGAGGGCATTGAGTCACAAAGGATTAAAGTTTTGCAGGAAACATTTGCTGTAGAATCTCTATGGATTGAAATTCCATGTAAAAAGGGGAAGACGATGGCAGTGGGGGTGTACTATTGACTGCCTGGCCAGAATGAACAAATGGATGATGAAATGCTCAAATAAATCGGGGAAGCTAACAAAAGTTACAGAACAGTAATAATAAATGGGTGATTTCAATTACCCCGGTATTGACTGGGTCAGCGTCACGGCAGGATATGCTAGGTAGATAAAGTTTCTAGATGAAATAAATGACCGCCTCTTGGAGCAGCTGGTCTATGAATTGAACAGAGGGGAAGCTAGTCCTCAGTGTAACACAAGATCTGGGGCAAGAGATAAGGGCATTGGGGTGACTTGGCAATAGTGATCATAGCATGATTGTATTGGATTTAATAAATAACTTTTGTAAGGAAGACTATGATAAATGAGGAAAATAGTTTATAAAAAACTAAGGAGCAGTTGCAAAGGTTAAAGACTTACATTAAGCTTGGGGGGTGCTTAAAAATACTATCTTGGATGCCCAGTCCAGCTGTATTCCACGCTTTAAGAAAAGTGGAAGGAAGGTTAAAAAAACTGCCAGCATGGTTTAAAGGTGAGGCCAGAGAGGCTGCTGTTGCCAAAAAAGCATATTTCAGGAAATGGAAAAAAGAGCCAAATGATGAAAACTGGAAACAGCACAAGAACTGGCAAGTTAAATGCAAGGCATTGATAAGGCAGGCAAAGATAATTTGAGAAGAAACTTGCTGAGGAAGCAAAAATGCGTAATAGACTTTTTCAAGTACATGTGTAGCAAAAAACCTGTGAGAGAGTCAGTTGGATCATTAGATGATAGAGGGGTAAAAGAGGCACTAAGAGGCGACAAGGCCATAGCAGAGAGACTGAATGAATTCTTTGCTTCGGTCTTTACTGAGGAAGATGCAGGGATGTTATCCATGACTGAAGTGGTATTTAAAGATGATACTGCGGAAGAATTGAAAGAAATATTGATACACCGGGAAGAAGTACTACAACTATTTGATAAACTGAAGTGTAGCAAATCATCTGGACCAGATGGTATACATCCAAGGGTGTTGAAAGAACTGAAATATGAGATTGCAGACCTGCTTTTTACTATCATTAAAATAATCTGTAATACCTGAAGATTAGAGGATGGCCAATGTAATGCCAATTTTTAAAAAGGGTTCCAGGGGTGATCCAGGAAACAGACCGGTGAGCCTGATATCAGTACTGGGAAAAATCGTGGAAACCATCATAAAGAACAAAATTACTGAACATGTAGATAGTCATGGCTTAATCGGAGACAACCATCCTGGCTTTAGACAAGGAAGATCTTATCTTACTAATCATGTTTTTTTGAAGGTGAATAAACAAAGGTGAGTCAGTAGATATAGTATATCTGGACTTTCAGAAAGCCTTTGACATGGTCCCTCATCAGAAACCTTTGGGAAAACTAAAAAGTCAAAGAATAGGAGGCAGTGTACAATTGTGGGTCATGAACTGGATAAATGGCCAATTTTCCTAATGGAGAAAGGTGAATAGTGGAATACCCCAGGGATCTGTGCTGGGTCTGGTGTTTTTTGACATATTCATAAATGATCTGGAAAATGGAATAACGAGTGAGGTTATCACATTTGCAGATGACACAAAGCTATTTAAAGTTGTTAAAACCCAAGAGGATTGTGGAAAATTGCAAGAGGATTTTGATAAATTGGAAGACTGGGCATCCAAATGGCAGATAAAATTTAATGTTGACAAGTGCAAGATTATGCACCTAGGAAAAAAACAACCCAAACTATGGTTACACGATGCAAGGTTCCACATTAGGAACCACCACTCATGAAAAAGATTTAGGTGTCATCGTGGATAACATGTTAAAACCCTCCGCCCAGTGTGCAACAGTGGCCAAGAGAGCAAATACAGTAGAATGCTAGGTATCATAAAGAAAGGAATGGAAAATAAAACAAAGGATATTATAATGCCTCTATATCGTTCAATGGTGTGACCACATCTTGAATATTGTTTGCAATTTTGGTCGCTGTCTTAAAAAGGATATAGCGTTGTTAGAAAAGGTACAGAGAAGAGCCACCAAAATTGTAAAGGGGATGGAAGAATACCCCTATGAAGAGAGGCTAAGAAGGTTAGGGCTCTTCACCCTGGGAAAGAGACGGCTGAGGGGAAATGTGATAGAAGTCTATAAATTAATGAACGGAGTGCAGCGGGTAAACGTAGATCAATTGTTTATGTCATCAGAATATAGAAAGACTAGGGGACATGCAATGAAGCTACAGTTTAAACTATTTAAGACTAATTAGAGTAAATGTTGTTTCACTCAACGTGTAATCAAATTTGGAATTTGTTACCGGAGAATGTAGTAAAAGCTGTTAGTGTAGTTGCATTTAAAAAAGGTTTGGACAAGTTCCTGGAGGAAAGGTCCATAAACCATTATTAAAAGGGACCCAGGATATCACCGCTTGACCCAATACAAGCATTGTGGAACCTGTATCTTTTGGGGAAACTGCTAGGTACTTATGACCTAGATGGGCCACAGTTGGAAATAGGATACTGGGCTTGATGGACCTTGGTCTGACCCAGTATGGCATCTCTTATGTTCTTAAGGTCTTTATCTGCTGTCATGTACTATGTTACTATGTTATGTTATGTTCCTTCTTCTCAGAATGAGCTCTATTTATCTATACCCGTGTCGCCTCCCAATCAACCAATTTCTATCCCAGTCAGTAACTTTGTGTGTCCAAGGATTTACTGAAATCCAAGTACATCACATCTTGGGCTCTCCCTCAGTCCAACTCCCTAGTCACCTAAGTCAATAAATCAATCAGATTTGTCTGACCTGCCTCTGGTGAATCCATCCTGCCTCTGATCCTGTAATCCATTGGACTCCAGAAACCTCACTATTTTCTCTTTCAGCAGCATTTCCAATAATTTACTCAGCACAGAGCTTAGATCAACCAGCCTGTAGTTTTCAACCACATCTTTACTTCCGCTTTTGTGTAAAGGGACTACATGTGCCTCTCTCTAGTCCATTGGCACCACTTACAACTCCACAACAGCATTGAAAAGGTCAATAAGTGGAGCTGTTAGAACGTCCCCAAGTTCCTTCAGTAATCTTGGATGTGTCCCATCCGGTCCCTTTGCTTTGTCTACTTTTAGTTTAGCTAGTTCCTCACTAACACAATCTTCTGAAAATTGTGTGAGATCCCCATTGCTTTTGTTCCTATTTGTGTGTATTTTCTGAGGTCCTGCTCCTGTTCCTTTATCTGAACACAGAACAGAAATACTTGTTAAGCAATTCCGCTTTATCTTCATCAGCTTTTACATTTTCTTTCCCTTTACCCTTTATTCTGACAATGCCACTTTTGCCCTTCCTCCTTTCACTATCATGTCAGAAAAATGTCTTATCCCCCCATTTTATTGCATTGGGTATTTTTTCTTTTTGTAAAATGATAGTAGATAAAGACCATGCAGCCCTTCCATACCAACCTAGCTCTACAATCCCTTCTTGTCTTTTCAAGATCCTCTATGTTTATCACATGCTTCTGGAATATAGATACAGTCCCCATCTCTACCACTTTTACTGGAAGTCACTAGGGCTCTGGGAGAGGAAAGCACCAGAACTACTACTAAAGTTCTGCAATGATGTGATTTAGAGTACCCCTAAGAAACTGTCTGGCTGCAATGTACGGTGCCCCAAGGAGTCTCAGAGAAATATAAGAAAAGAGAGCCAGAGTGCTCGAGGTTGTATTCCTGGCCTCATAGATAGCTCAGGATTCTGAGCTCAAAGTCTATTCATGAGTGGGGATGGTCTTTTGCATGTGTCTGTGCAATGCTGTTTATGCCTGGTGGCTGAGAATTAACTATTTATTAAGCAGCACAGGCACTACTGCCGGTGTAATTAAGAACAATTTCTAAAGACAGATACAGTAAGAAAAGAACTGACTTCTATGCACTTCGATTTCCCTCTAATCAGAAGTAAATGTTGTAAAACTAATTGTAATTCATTTGGAGTGTTTTTAGCAGCTTGAGCAGTTAAATTAGTTAACAAGGCAGGTTTCTCATAAAATGAAAGCAATTTAGCATCTAGTCCACAAATAAGATTTATTGAATGGGGAATCCTTGCTAGAGCTCTAAAGAGGGCTTTTGTGCTTTACAGCAAACATGTTAAAGTTAACAATATTGAAATGTCATTGAACCTCTGATGATAAACTTATGTGAAAGGCCAGCTATGCACAAACACAGAGAACTGAAAGAGCCTCAACAAAGGATTCAATAAATGGAAAGTATTGGCAAGAGCCCTGGTGTTGGATCCCTGAAATAAGGACTTTGGGAGAGAGGCAATAACTAGAGCTGGTGGCTGGATGGTGGAGCCAGACAGGAGGATTAAAACCCCCCGGGCATGGAGTGAGTTTTATTTAGTTATTTATGAAGCTTTATACTGCATATCCAGGGCTGGCGCAACCCACAGTGCAAGCCGTGTACTTGCACAGGGCAGTGGCTCTATTGGGGTGGCAGCGGTAGCATGGGGACATACAACTACAGCAGGAGGAGAAGAAAGGGTGCAAATTTGCATGGCAGAAAAGATGACAAAAATCCTGGTGCTTTTTTTTTCAGCTCTCTGCTGCTCTCGCGTGCCCTTGCCAATGGGAACTGACTTTTTTTTTTTAAGCTTAACGTTCTTTTCCTAGCCCCAAAGTACTATGCGGCTCATTAAGTACTTCATTTCTGGTGCACTGCTCCCTTACCTTGGGACTAACGTGAATAATGTAATGACAACGGTATACAGTAGTGCCATGACTATGGCTGCCAGGCAGGACCTGGCCCGGCTGATGAACACGAGGACCTGGATGAAAACTGAGTGTGCCTCACCTGACTACATTCTGGAAGTCCCTGGAGAGAGCAGCTGCTGGTGGTGTTAGGAAGGAAGGGAGTGAGTGTACTGCTGAGGCTGTGTAGGGTTAGCCGTGTAATTTTATCACTGGTGCTGGAATAGAGTTGGGTTTGCACCTTTGCCAGCTTTGGGCACAGAGGCAGCACATTTCCGTTGTTATGCAACCCCAGGGGAGAGATTAACTCCCAGCAGAGCAGTGCTCACTATTTCTCCTAATTTTTTAGTCCACAGTTTCAGTTCACACCTCTAGATTTGTACCCGAGGCAATGGAGAGCTTAGTGATTTCAGTGGGATCTGAAACCCAGGTCAGTCTAATTCCAGGCTGCTGCACTAAACATTAGGCTACTCCTCCAGTCTTTCTGGCTGGTTACAAAGCAGTCCACGTGGGACATATATTGAATCTATGGTAACGTTTACAGAAAAATGATGTTGAACTGGCACAAGGTTCAAACTTCCATAGAAACATGATGGCAAAAAAAAGACCATATGGCCTATCTAGTCTGCCTGCCTATATCAACTTCTATAGTCTTTTGTTCCTTTAGAGATCTTCTGCATATAGAAACATAGAAACAAATTGCCAGTCATCAAGGCCTCAACCATAATTACTGTCTGTCCCCGTCACCCTTATAATAGTTGATTTTTTTGAGAAGGCAGTGTCTGTATTCCCTCGCATGATAGTAATTTGACAGTCACTTACCTGTTGTAATTGAGACCCAGTTATGAATATTTATGACAGAATATATATTCTTAATTCAATTATAACTAATGTCAAAGCTTTAATGACTTGTGTTAATGTCTTCTCCCAAGTTTCAAGTTTGCCAAATTTTGTTTTGCATCTTTAATATGAAAAGGGTTACCTGTTTAAGACAAATTTTAATTTTGCCTGGCTTAAGAGGAACAGCAGGCTATGTACATTGTGTCACACAAAACAGTGTACAAGATGCTCACGGATTCTGAGATCATCAAGAAAAGGTGAAAAGAATATACAGAGTTATTATACCATAAAGATCAAGTGGAGCAACAGCCGTTTCAACCTGTACTTATGATCAGGAACCATTGGTGATGAAAGAAGAAGTTGAAGCAGCATTGAAAGCCTTATCAAAGAACAAAGCACCAGGCATTGATGGCATTCCCACTAAAGTATTACAGCAATCTTATGCAGCTGTTACCATACTTACAAGGCTCCGCCAGGAAATTTGGAAGACCAATTTATGGCTAACTGATTGGAAAAGATCTGTCTTTGTACCAATACTGAAGAAAAGTGATCCAACTGACTGTGGAAATTATCGCACAATCACTCTGATCCCACATGCCCGTGACGCAAAAGAGGAAGACCAGCAATGAGCTGGATCGATACAATAACAGCAGCTATGGGTACCACTTAAAAATGAGGTACCCGACTGAAGACCAAACATAGTCTGATTCAACTATCCAGAGGGTCGCCATGAGTCGACACAGACTCGACAGCCCATTTCTAATTTCTGCTTCCTTGCTTTGTATTTGATGAGGGGCCGTCTGCGTTTTGCATGTGTGACTGAGATACAGTGTGTTCTGGTGGTGTCACTTTCTGTGCAGGATCTGTAGCAGTTCTGCTTGTTCGGTTCTCCCAATAGGAGATGTGTCATTGTCCTAGGGCCCAATATAATATCTGTAGTGCTGCCCCCCTTCATAGGTAGGGTTGGTGCTGTAAGAGTCCTGGCAATGCAGGTTGGCTATAGGCGTCATAATACACTTGAGCAGTCTGCATTGGAGGTAAGTTGTTCAGAAACCTGGTAGCCATGCTGTAGCCCCAATGCACATGCAGTGTTCAAGCACTTATTGTTGGAACAAAATCTTTTGTCCATTGAAATCCATTGGGGCAGCAACAAAGACAAGGGTTAGGGAGGCTGTGGGGGGAGGGGCATGCAGCTCAGTAATGATTCGCACCAGCCCTGTGTGGATCCATCTCGACCTCTACAGTTGGGGGATGAAGTTGCTTCCCCCAGGTAAACCCTGCTTTACCCAAGGAAAGACGATTTTAAAAAAAAGCTACTCTATGGTATATGTATTCTAAACATATTGTACCTACACTGACTTTTAAGCAACCTGCATGTAGACATTCCTGGGGCCATAATAACATAGTAAATGATGGCAGATAAAGACCAATATGGTCCATCAAGTCTGCCCAGTAAGATGGCAAGAGTAGGTGCATCTGCCGCTCCGTGCAGGCCACCCCTCCCCATGTGTTTGGTTTAGTGGTGAACCCGCCACTCTTTGTAGGACACCCCTGTATGTTGAGAAATTAGTTAAGTTTATTTTGATTTTATCCTGTTGCTGTAAAGGAATCCACTGTGTCTGTCCCTTGCCATTTTGAATTCTGTCACTGTATTTGCTCCCACCACTTCCATCGGGAGGGCATTCCAAGCATCCACTAACCTTTCAGTGAAAAAGTATTTCCTGACATTGCCTTTCAATTTACCCCCTTGCAGCTTCATGTTATGCCCTCTAGTTTTACAGTTCCCCCGTCTTTGGAAGAGGTTTGTTTGTTCATTATTTCTCTTTAAGTATTTAAAGATCTGAACCATATCTCCCCTGTCCCTCCTCTCCTCCAAAGTGTACATATTTAGGTCTTCAATTCTTCTCATAAGGCTTCTGACACAGGCTCCAAATCATCTTGGTCACCTTCCTCTGAACAGTTTCCAGTATTTTTATATCCTTTGTAAGATATGGTCTCCAAAACTGAACACAGTATTCCAAGTGAGGCCTCACCATGACTTATAAAGTGGCATTAGTACCTCTTCCTTTCTGCTGGTAATTCCTCTTTGTATGCAACCCAACATCTTCCTGGCCTTTGCCACCGCCTTGTCACACTGTTTTGCCACCTTGAGATCCGCAGAAATAATCACATCAAGGTGCTTCTCCTGGTCTGTGCACACCAATCTCTCTGCCCCTATCGCATACATTTCACCTGGATTTCTACTTTCCAAGTGCATGACACTACACCTCTTTGCATTAAATCTTAACTGCCAAGCATTAGACCATTCTTCCCGCTTTTGTAGATCTTTCCTCATGTTATCCACTCACTCAGGGGAGTCCACTCTATTGCAAATTGTCATCTGCAAAAAGACAGACTTTTCCATGCAGTCCTTCAGCAATATCACTCACAAATACATTGAACAATGCCGGGCCCAGGACCAAACCCTGGGGCACCAAGCTAATCACCCTCCTTTCATCCGAGTGAGCTCCATTTACCATCACCTTCTGTCGTCTGTCAGTCAACCAGTTTCTGATCCAGTTCACCACCTTGGGACCCATCCCCAAACTACTGAGTTTATCAATAAGCCTCCTATGAGGAGCAGTATCAAAGGCTTTTCTGAAATCCAGGTAGATGACATCCATCGCATGCCCCTGATCTAGTTCTCTGGTCACCCAGTCAAAGAACTCAATCAGATTTGTTTGGCAAGATCGTCCTTTGGAAAAACCAGGTTGCCTCGGATCATGCAACCTGTTGGTTTTGAGAAAGTCCACTATTCGCTCTTTCAGAAGCGCCTCCATTACTTCTCCTGCCACCGAGGTAAGGCTCATGGGCCTGTAGTTTGTCACTTCTTCCCTGTCACCACTTTTGTGAAGAGGTACCACATCCACCCTTCTCCAGTCCTGAGGAACTACTCCTGTTTCCAAGGATCTGTTGAAAAAATCCTTTAAAGGCCCTGCAAGAACCTCTGAGCTCTTTCAGTATCCTGGGATGTATCCCATCCTGTCCCATGGCCTTGTTCACTTTCAGTTTTGCAAGTTGTTCTTACACATCATCTTCTGTGAATGGTGTGGTATCTACTTCATTCCCATTTTTATATTTGGGAATCACAGATGGTCCTTCTCCAGGATTTTCTTTAGTAAAAACAGAGCAGAAGTATTTGTCTAGCAATTTTGCTTTTTCAATGTCACAAATCCGTTCCCAGCGCTTCTGAGTTCTGCAATTCCATCTCTGATTTTCCTCCTCTCCCGAATATACCTGAAGAAAGATTTGTCGCCACACTTCACATCTTTAGCCATCTTTTCCTCTGCCTTTGATTTTGCTTTCCTTATTTTTCTTTTTGTCTCTTAGTTTGCTCTTGTATTCCTTAGTGTGATCCTCTGTTTGCAAGCTTTTGAATTTTGTAAAAGCTGTGTTTTTTGCCTTTATTTGAGCTGCCACTTCTTTGGAGAACCAAATAGGTTTTCTTTCTCCTCTTGTTTTTATTTACTTTATTTACATATTTATCTGTTGCCCCTTTTATTGCCACCTTTATTTAGGGTGGGTGGAATGTGGTCTGGGTGGAATGTGGGTGGAGTCATGAGGTCTGTATGGCGTTTATAGAAAATCCAACCTATAGTACATTTGTATTTCATGTTCACGCTTACTCCCAAGCTGGTATATAGATATCTGGACGTGTTTTAGCTGTGATCTTTTGCAGCTATTTCATAAAGACACAAGTGCCTATACTGTCCTTGTAAAATAGCCCCAAAATAGAGGCCTACCTGGATTTTCTACCTAGGTGACCTTTTGTAAAATTACCCTCAGCTGCTGTGTTTGGAAAATGCAAGAAACCAATAGGAAGGTATTGAAAAAAAAAGTGAAAGAAGAACTGGACCAAGGTCGCAGGAGACTGTATAGCCACAGCCAAAAGGACAAGTCTGGAAAGATTAATTCCCATCCCATGGCTGCCAGGCTAACTTTATATAGACTATACATGGAGCCTGACTTGTCCCTTGGTGTTATTAGACTGAGTCAGAGCAAGCAGCCATAACTGTCCTAGAACTGACTAGGGATTATTAAAATTACACCCTATGGAGTGACAATCTTCCTAAATTGCATAAGTTGTACAGTTATCATGTTAGTTCACTTTAATGGTTAATAAAACAAACTAACACAAAAAAAGAATAAAGCAATTTTTAAAATTGTTTTTGTATTAATAAATATTTTTAAAAAACTCAGGGAAAATCCAAGTTCTTTGTGAATTACAATCTAAAAACCACATTTTCTCAATTTAATAGACACAATAAAAACAAATCATAGGCAACACGCAAGGAACACACAAATCCATCTTACAGAGACAAATGAAATGCCAGTTAATCCAATAAGAAACTATCATCTTATATTCTTTTTTTGTTAAATTGAATAAGGCAGAGCAAATATATGTGACTAAATCCATGAAGTGCTGCGCTTTTTCCCCTTTACGATCTCCCTGTAGTCAATCTTCTCTCTATCTTTACTGACTTTTTGATACATCACTGAGGCAGTGCATCAGAGCGGTTTACACAATACAAAATTGACTACAGAAGAGGGAAAAGGAAGAGAACAATGTCATCAGGAAAGCAGAAAGGACTAGTGATTTTCAGGAAGAGATAGGTAGATATCCTTTTGATATTATTTTGCTTTTTCAAGGATCCATCTCACACCTGCATGACTTTTGTTCCTCACCCTTTCCAGATCCCTTCTTGCATTTTGGGCATTTCTCGTTCAAGGTATTGTCTTCAGTTAAAGATCTTGAGTAGAATCTTGCTGGCATGTGGGATCAGAGCAATTGTATGATAATTTCCGTAGTCAGTTGGATCACCTTTATTAAGTATTGATATGAACACAGATCTGTTCCAATCATTTGGTCATGTCGTCTTCCAAAGGTTCCTGTCAAAGCCTGCAACAGCTGCATCTGATTGCTGTATCAGTTCAGTGGGAATGCCATCAATGCCCGGTACTCTGTTTATTGATAATTCTTTCAATGTTGTTTCGATCACTTCTTTCATCAGCAACAGTTCCTGGTCATAAGGCACAGGATAAAATGGTTAGATGTGTATGGTATAATGAGTCAATGTATTTCCCCATTTCCTTGATCTTCTCAGGATCCTTGAGTATCTTTTAACATTCCAGTTGTAGGCTGGAATTTTCTCTTTAATTCTTACAGCTTTACGAAAACCAATTTTGTTTTACATCCAATATTTTCCAATTCCCATATTTCTTTGCATGCATTATAGTGCTTCCCTTTATCTCTTCGTGCTGCATGTTGAAGTTCTCTGTTAAGATCTATGACTACCACCTAACTTCTCAACAAATGAGGTGTCCTGCATAGAGTGGTGGGTTCACCCCTAAACACAGACATGTGGAGCGGTGGCCTGCACAGAGTGGCACCTACTCCTGCCGTCTTATTCCAGCTATCTTACTGGGCAGACTAGATGGACCATACTGGTCTTTATCTGCCGTCATTTACTATGTTACTATGTTACCATCTAGCCCATCTAGTCTGCCCTTCCATATCAAATACTATAGTCCTTTTTTTTCCTTTAGAGATCTTCTGTGTTTGTCCCATGCTTTCTTGAATTCAGATACTGTCCTCTTCTCTACTACCTCCACTGGGAGACTATTCCATGGAAATATATTTCCACATACTACTCCTGAGTTTTTCCCATTTCACCCTCATCCAATGCTCCCTCAATACAGAGCTTACTTTCAATCGAATGAGACTCTCCTCTTGTGTATATAGGTCATGGAGGTATTTAAACGTCTATCGTATCTCCTCTCCCCTTTCTTATCTCTAATGGATATGTGTGTGTGTATGTGTATATCCACTGAGAAAGGGGAGTAGAGCAGCACGTCATCTGCATAGATGTAGTAAAGAATGCAGAAGGTTTGAATGATTGTACATATTGATTGAATATATATATTAAATAGCAGGGCAGACAGGGAAGAGCCCAGCGGTACTCCTTGGGTTTGTTGAAACATAGCTGATGTTTGCGGACCTATGCGGACCTGTTGTTGGCGATCTGATTGATAAGAGCGACATCAATCTAGTGCTGAGCTCTGAATGCCCTTAAGTTTAAGTTGATTAAGCAAGAGGCTGTGACAGACTGTATCGAAAGCTGAGGCAATATCCATTAAGATCAGGATGAAGCCCTGTTTCGGTTTATTCATGCCTATAATCAGATTACCAAATAGGGAGGTGAGCAAGGTTTCAACACAATGATGTTGACGGAAGCCATACTGCTGTGGATCCAAAGGAGCGTAGGTATCAATGTGGTCTTGGATTTGTTGCTGTGCTATCTTCTCCCATTATCTGAGCCAGGCAAGGAAGACTAGATATGGGACAATAAGAGTTCAGGTCCAGAGCATCTAACCTGGGATTTTTTAGAACTGGTTTGATGGTAGCAGTTTTCAGAGGTGTTGGAACAAGACCCTTGTTGAAGGAAAGGTGAATGATTCTGGAGATGTGAGGACTTAATTCAGAACAAGCAGACTTGATCCAGTGGGATGGGCATGGATCAGCAATATTAAAGCTGCTGAAATGCAGAGGACATGGGGAAACGAAGAAGCACTGTGGATTGTGCTGGAAAGAGGAGATGGCACTGTCATCCATACTGGTGTGGTCTACAGGCCTCCAACTCAAACAGAAGAAATGGATAGTGAATCGATATTCATATTACAAAGATAGCCATGAAGGGGAAAGTGATCATATTGGGTAACTTTACTTCTTTCCAGATTTTCAGAAGGAATACTCCATTCCACACCAGGTAGATTAAACACAAATTGTGGATTTCTTCCAAGATTTATTTATTTATTTATATTCTCTTATATACCATGCTATTCTGCATCAGTGCGGTTTACATTGAACAAACTGAAATTACATTGAACAGGGCATTATAACTTGGAGATAACTATTTTACAGGGAACATGGGCTATGGAGGGTTAAGTGGCTTGCCCAAGAACACAAGGAGCACCTGTGGGACTAGAAACCCCAGTCCTTCCGGCCCAAGGTTGCTGTCCTCTAGTGGGATTTGAACCCCCGACCTTCCGGCCTGAAGTACCTTGCCCCAACCACTAGGCCACGCCTCCACTCCAGTAGATACAGTACTTAGACAAATGGTGTTGGAACAGACCAGGGAAAAGCTCAATGCTGGATTTAGTGCTCACCAAAGGAGATAGCGTGTTGAATATCCAGGTGTGAGCAGCAGCGATCATCACACGGTGTGGTTTGAGATAAAATCCAAGGTGGAATCCAATCACAGCAAGCTCAAAGTCCTAGACTTCAAAAACACTGACTTCAGTAAAATGCCAAAGTACCTGAAGGAGGAGTTGGGAGGGGATAAGGGAAGTGGAATTGCAATGGGCTAATCTAATGGAGGCATTAAAAGGGGCAAAAGATACATATGTAAGGAAAGTAAATAAAAACAAGAGGAAAAGGAAACCTATTTCGTTCTCCAAAGAAGTGACTGCACAAATAACGGACAAAAACGCAGCTTTCAGAAAGTTCAGCAGTTCAAAATTAGGAACACAGAAAAGAATTCAGGATCAAGCTAAAAGATACAAAAAGAGAAATAAAGATAGCAAAATCAAAGGCAGAAGAAAAGATGGCTAAAGATGTAAAGTGCAGTGACAAAACTTTCTTCAGGTATATTCAAGAGGAGGAAAATCAGAGGTGGAATTGAAGGACTCAAAAGTGCTGGGAATGGATTTGTGGAAAGTGACATCGAAAAAACAAAAATGCTAAACAAATCCATCTGCTCTGTTTCTACTAAAGAAAATCCTGGAGAAGGACCACCTGTGATTGTCAAATATACAAATTTGAAAGGAACGGATACCACACCATCCACAGAAGATGTGTTTGAACAGCTTACAAAACCGAAAGTAGACAAGACAGACTGGATGGGATATATCCCAGGACAATGAAAGAGCTCAGAGGTTCTTGTAGGATCTTTAAAGGATGTTTTTAATAGATCCTTGGAGACAGGAGATGTTCCAGAGGACTGGAGAAGGGCTGATGTGGTACCTCTTTACAAAAGTGGTAATAGGGAAGAAGTGACAAACTACCGGCCAGTAAGCCTTACCTTGGTGGTGGGAAAAGTAATGGAGGCACTCCTGAAAGAGCGAATAGTGGACTTTCACAAAACGAACAGGTTGCATGATCTGAGGCAACATGGTTTTACCGAAGGACGATCCTGCCAAACAAATCTGACTGAGTTCTTTGACTGGGTGACCAGAGAACTAGATCAAGGGCATGCGATGCATGTCATCTACCTGGATTTCAGCAAAGCCTTTGATAGTGTTCCTCATAAGAGGCTTATCAAACTCAGCAGCTTTGGGATGGGTCCCAAGATGGTGAACTGTATCAGAAATTGTTTGACTGACAGATGACAGAAGATGATGGTAAACAAAACTCACTCTGATGAAAGGAAGGTGATTAGCGGAGTGCCCAGGGTTTGGTCCTGGGACCGGTACTTTTCAATGTGAGTGATATTGCTGAAGTACTGAATAAAAAAGTCTGTCTTTTTGCAGATGACACAAAAGTTTGCAACAGAGTGGACTCCAATGGAGTGTAGAACATGAGGAGAGATCTACAAAAGCTAGAAGAATGGTCTAATACTTGGCAGTTAAGATTTAATGTGAAGAAGTGCAGTGCCATGCACTTGGAATGCAGAAATCCAAGAGAACTGTACACGATAGGGGGCGAGAGGTTGGTGTGCACGGACCAGGAGACAGACCTCGGAGTGATTATTTGAGGATCTCAAGGTGACAAGGCAGTGGCAAAAGCCAGAAGGATACTGGGTTGCATACAGAGAGGAATTACCACGAAAAAGGAAGAGGTATTAATTCCACTGTACAAGTCGTTGGTGAGTCCTCACTTGGAATATTGTGTTCAGTTTTGGAGACCATAACTCACAAAGCATATAAAAAGACTGGAAACTGTTCAGAGGAAGATGACCAAAATGATTTGGAGCCTGCATCAGAAGACTTATGAGAAGAGACTTGAAGACCTAAATATGTACACTCTGGAGGAGAGGAGGGACAAAGGAGATATGATTCAGACCTTTTAATACTTAAAAAGTACTAATGAACAAACAAACCTCTTCCAAAGACGGAGACGCTGTAAAACTAGAGGGCATAACATGAAGCTGCAAGGGGGTAAATTGAAAGGCAATGTCAGGGAATACTTTTTCACTGAAGGGGTGTGGATGCTTAGAATGCTCTCCCACTGGAAGGGGAATTCAAAATGGCATGGGACAGACACAGTGGATCCCTTTACAGCAACAGGATAACATCAACATAAACATAACTCATATCTTAACAAACAGGGGTGATCAAGCCATGGGGAGGAGCGTCCTGCATGGAGTGGCAGGTGCACTTGCTCTTGTCACCTTGCTGGGCAGACTAAATGGACCATGCTCGTCTTTATCTGCCATCATATACTATGTTACTATGTCAGGGAATGCATGCATTGCATGCGTGTGCATGTGTGCTTCTTGAGAGAGGATGCATGCATTATAGTGTGTGCATGTGTGCTTCTTGGGGAGGGTCAGGGGATGCATTGCATCATTTGCGTGCACGGGACTTTCTTGGGGAGTGTCAGGGGATGCATGTATTGCTGTGTGTGTGTGTGCATGTGCACTTTCTAGGGAGTGTCGGGGATGCATGCATGTGCACATGTGTTTCTTGGGGAGTGTCAGGGGTGTCTTCTTGAAGAGTGTCAGCAGGTGCATGCATTGGTGTGCATGTGTGATTCTTGAGGAGTGTCAGCAGGTGCATGCATTGGGGTGCATGCGTGCTTCTTGAGGAGTGTCAGCAGGTGCATGCATTGGGGTGCATGCGTGCTTCTTGAGGAGTGTCAGCAGGTGCATGCATTGGGGTGCATGCGTGCTTCTTGAGGAGTGTCAGCAGGTGCATGCATTGGGGTGCATGTGTGCTTCTTGGAGAGTGTGTCAGGGGATGCATGCATTATGTGCATGGGCACATGTGCTTTTTGAGGAGTGTCAGAGGATGCATGCGTGTGTGTTTTGGGCTGTGTATTTTTTTTTTTTGAAACTTTTATTTTCATTTTGCAACAAACAAAGAAACAACACACCAAAAGATACAAAACAAGTATACAATAAGGAAAAGTAGACCCATTACCCCCCACCCCGGTGCTTCTTCTCTACCCGTTTGTATCAGCATGTGAGCGCTTCCAGTTAACAGTGATTATACATCAAACAATCAAAAAACATCCACAATACAGCATGATCATGAGACAGAGATATATACAAAGTTAGACAGTCAGATGAGAGCATTTAGCAAAATGTACATATTCATTGAACATCTTCCATTAAGACCAATAAGAAGGAGTCTGAACGGAGGAAGCACACAGACGAGGTATTTGTTCATATTTACTGTAGAGACAGGCATGATTCCACCATTCATTGAGGCTCAGATGGGATCTAATTTCCCAGTATTACTCAATGAGGGAAACAGCAATGCCAAGCATAAAGTTCAAAAGGAGATAAGCCATTTCTTGGGAGAGAGGGGATCCCCGCAACTGGGCGAAGTCCCACTACCCTCCGAGAAAGGGACTCCTGAGAGTGCAATATAGACTAAATACGACCCCAGACCCGACGCCAGTTATACTGTAGTGCGGGATATTCATGCATAACATGAAATGAAGTAATAAACCAATGGCCACAGGACGTGTCCAGCAACCATTACCCTGAGTAGTGTTCCATATGTCTAAACTGTGAGGAGTGTAAACACACCGGTGGGCTAGAAAGAAGAGGATCTGAGTGAGTGAGGCGGGTCGGAAACCCGTGTCCCTCTGCTCCAGATAAGGCTCCATTGCTCCGAGGTTAAAGTCACCTGCAATTCTCTCTCCCATACTTTCTGCGCTATAGAGGTATCTCTAGCGATAGCATTACATAAGGTTTAGTAAAATTGGATGCTACACCCGGTAAACTACCGAGAGATCGGAAGTTTCCAATCAACCTTATGCAGAGAGTGCCAATGGCGGGAGTACTCTAGAGCTCCGAATGCAATGCTGAAGTTACACTGACCAGAGTCGGGAGTCGAAAGGTTGCATAGGAATATTAAAGGCACCTAAAGTGTCGAAAAACATTGGTGGATAGTGGGAGTCTAATGGGAGAGTCATACCAGGGAGTAAGGTAAAAGGAATCGGTGAGCAAAGGCCCGCTACTATATCTAGCCACACAGGTCTGCTCGATACTGGAGCTTCCAACCAACAAGCACCTTGTTTGAGAAGAAAAGATTGAGGGAGTACTTGAATAAAATCGCCACCAAGTATTAATGGAGCATTAGCGGAGGCCGAGGCCAACTGCGCAAAACTTGCATAGTGAGCAGGGTTGTCCACATTCGGGACATAGTGCAAATACACGTGAATTCACTATCTCCTACCTCAAGGTGTACACAGGCCCATCTACCCTCCATGTCAGCGCTAATATCAGGTACAGTAGCGTGCAAAACTTCTTGACCAGAATGACTATCCCGTACCATTTGGAAACAGTGGGAGAGTAGGCAGCTACCATGTGAGGCCTAGCATTGAGTTTCAGTGTTTCAGCAGAGTGTAGTGCGTTTCCTGAAGAAACACCTAATCAACGTGCTCGTGGCTAAAATAGCTAAGGATTTTCTTTCTGCTGAGTGGACCAGCAATGCCTTGTACGATGAATAATAAGATTTTACATGAGGCCATTTAGAAAAGTTAAAATTCTGAGCATGATAGCACACATAATTTCACTGTGTCCCTCAAACTGACTGTATCTGGCTGTACACATGACATAGGAAAATAAGCTAATATAATACAATGAAGCGCCCCACATTAACAAAGATAACCGCAGTACGGTAGAGGAGAAGCAAAACCCCAAAATTACTGGCGACCATGTGTCTGCGGGGAGAAACCCCAGAGAAGGCCGAAATTGAAAAAACATATAACCTGTAGGACTGTGCGTGCTCCGAATCCGACCGAGGCACACATCATGAAGGGATAGGAGACCAAAGACAAAAGTCATACAGAGAAAGAAAGAAAGTCCAGGCTATTTCTGTGCTGGGCTATGATCGCCGCATCGGGCCCTTCAAAATGGCGGACAGAGCCGGCAGATAAGAGTCCAAAATTTGGGATTAGCGCATCTGTTCTGCTTCTTTGGAGTCCAAAAATGTTGATAATAGATCAGGATCCTCGAACGTCCTGGTCTGGTTATGGAGAGTCACTCGGAGCTTCGCTGGATACAACAGGCCAAAGCGAGCCTGTAGCTGTTGAAGTCGAGGGCGAAGAGCAAGGAGTTTCTTCCGACGGTCAACGGTAGGCTTTGCCAAATCAGGAAAGAAGGAGACCTTACGACCTTCATATTCCAAATGATGATTCGCTCGGGCAGCATATAAAATTTGTTCCACTTGTTGATATCGTAGCAAGCTAAAGATAATAGGCCGGGGGGTCGTGCGGTTGAGCGCCATGCGGGCAGGAACACGGTGTGCTCGATCGATTTCCAGTTCTCTGTGAAAAGTAATCTTCAGCAAGGAGGGAAGAGTTTTGAGCAAGAATTCTCTTATATCTCCTGCTTCCACTCCCTCCGGCATTCCAAGGAGCCTCACATTGTTGCGACGGGCGCGATTATTGCTATCTTCCAACTCCTTTTGAAGATTCTGTATCTGGCGCTCAGCCTCGCCCAGTTTGCCCAAGCGCACCTCGTGCGAGTCGAGGACCCCCGCCATATTGTCCTGCCGTAATGAAAGACCTTCAAGTCGGTCTTGGAGCACTCCAAAGTCTTCTCGCATGGCTCGAAGCGCTTCTCCATTAGACTGCACCAATTCCTTCACGCCGCGTATTTCCTCCAAAATCTCCAGGTGCATTGCGGGGTTTTCACGAAATGGAACCATCTTCTGCGGGGAGGATACCTCCGTTTTGGAGCGTTTTCCGTGAGAAGAAGAAGGAGACCCGAAGTCCAAGCGCGCTGGTTTGTGGGCCGCCATCCCCCCCGAGGTGCCCCGGTCAGCTCGGAGCAAAATAGTAAATTTATATAGGTATTAAGTCAGGATTCTGAGTAGGCCTCTCGGGAGCTTCAACGCAAAGCGTCCTACCCGCTGGACATCAGGCTCCGCCCCCCCTGGGCTGTGTATTTTTATATTTGTGAGGTACTGTGCGCATGTTAAAAGAGCACACTTACAGTGTGACTAAACAGTTTCCCTTTTGCCATTTGCAGAAACATACATGTCTGGGGGGGGAGGGGTGGAGTTCAAAGAGAGAAGATAGTGTTTCATTATGGAATCGGGCTGTATGAGGAATTTTTTATAACGTTTTATCTATACATTTGTGTCTATCTTCAGATGGTGTGTGTATGGCAAGGAGTTGGGGGTACCTGTGTGTTTGTGTGTATGTGCTGCATGGGTGCGGCGCCTGCCCGTGCGTGTGTGTGTGTGTGTGTAGTACAGGAGTAGGGTGGTGGGTTGCACCTTTTCGCATATATACATTGAGGCCTTTTCTTCCATACATTCATCTCTTCAACCTCAAACCCCTTGAACTCTTCTCTCTCCTTCAACCTGCTGCCCCCCCCCCATATTCTCTGTTCCCCTTCCCAGACTCCATCCCTTTCTCCCTCCCCACCTCCTGCCCTCTGTCCTTCTCCCTTCTTCCTTTTTCAAACTTTCCTGCCTTCTCTGCCTATGTTAGCAGCTCCTTTTCTGCCTTGCTGTTCTCCTCTACTTGGAGACACCACTCCAAAGGCGCAGTCCTCTCTCTACTGTTGCTGGGGGTGGAGGAGGGGTGGCAGCTAGCATATACATGTTTGTTTGCATATGTGTACGTATGAACAAAAACACGTGGACAGCAGACATTTTTCCTGCCATTTGAAGCCTAAACAATAGACGCTACGCCTTAGTGAAACACATCTAAAAGCCCACATCCATTTCTATGTTGATGTTTGCACAAATTTTTAGTTTTCATTTTTTTTCTGTTCTACATGTTACAGAAAGTCAAATCATTTATTAAAACATTAATTCACAATTGTACAAATAAACCAGTTATTTAAAAACATATGAAAAGTGGTAGGGACTGTAGTGAAAAGGAATATTGACATTTTTCTCCTGTATTTATTTTGGGGCTGTGACCTTTTGTGTTGCAGTCCTGGAAAGACATTTTAATGAAATTTGAATAAAAAAGGGTTTTTTAAACAGTATTCCCAGAGTGACACACATATTCCTTGCTGTGGAGCAGCTGACCTAATGCCTAATGTGGATATGCCACTCAACACTTCAAAACCAAGAAATTAAAATAAAGAATGAAGTAAGATACTTAGGAGTTATTCTAGATAAACACCTTACAATGGATACCCATATCAGAAATACCACAAAGAAAATTTACTTCAAGCTTAAAATCCTTAAACTACTAAGACCTCTTGTATACATACAAGATTTTATCAGCATAATTCAAGCTACCATAACCCCACATTTTGACTTCGCTAATTTTATTAGGTACAACAATACAAAACATTAAAAGAATTCAACTTGCGCAAAATGCTGCAGCTAGGATAATAATGAAAGTACATTCACATCAACATATAACTCCAATACTTGCATCCCTTCACTGGCTCCCAATACAAAGCAGGATAGTATATAAAACTTTAATAACTTCATTTAAATCCCTAAATGATATGGCCCCAGTCACGCTAAGTAACTTAATCAGTAAAGAACATGCAAAATCTACCCAACGGAAAGGACAATTAAATAAACTAAAAACTCCCAAAGACTTCATAAAAGCAAACAAATTAACAAACAACAGAGCTTTCTCACACGCAGCTCCAACAATCTGGAACTCCCTCCCAGACGACCTAAGAATGATAACTGAGATTATTGAGTTTCGTAAAAAATTGAAAACTTACCTATTTACAATGCATTATAACAATACAGATCATCCTTCATTAGATTTAGATAATGGCTAACCAGTATTTATCTGAGGTGATCCAACGACCTAAACAGACAATGCCACCCAGCTGAAACTGTTCTATCCACAATGCTAAAGCCCTACATAATCTGTATCTGTATATAATGTATATAGTTTTCACTGTTTTGTTCAGTTCAATCTTAACATTTGCTGTTTACTTATAATATTCTTGGTTATAAGATGTTACATGTAAAACAAACGCTGCTTTGTTAATTGTTGTTTATTGTGAACCGCAACTGATCTTAGGAAGATGCGGTATATAAATGTTTGTTAAATAAATAAATAAATAATGCAGTGGAAACCATTTCAAATCCCAGGATTTGTCCTTGTGATCCTGGCCAGCCACTTAACTCTCCACTGCTTCAGATACAAACTTTAATTCTAAGCCCTCTAAAGAAAACAAAAATACCTATAGTGCCCTAATGTAACTTATCTTAAAACCCAGAGGACGGCGTGAGCTAAATCCTATTCCCTAAATCCGTTGTGTTTCTGCCCATCCAGCCATCCCAAGGGCGGCTTTAGGCTTCTGACACTTTCAGATTTGGTTTTATGATTCTGCTTTTTCAAAATAATGGCAATTATAATACTCAAGCATAAAAGTAACTGAAAAGAGAATGAAATTCATGACTATCCAAAAGAGATGAAAATAACATGAGGGGTTTCCATGCAATAATGCAGAAAGGTTATGTGTTTTTAAACTGGATTTTACTTATGTTTTTTTATTGTGTGGTTTTATGAATGTCATTTTGTAAAGCACATTGATAAAACATTGTTTTTTATTGCAGTACATAAGTACTTTAAAAATAAATAAATAGCTTTGTGTACTGAGCTCTAGCAGCTGCCTGAATAAAGTTCGGGAAGCGGTCTCACCCCCACAGCATTGTTCTTGTTCCAGAGTGACAACAGGAATATCAACCAACCTATTCATTCTAGCGTCCTTGGGACTCAAAAGGAACATGTGACATTTCAAACAGTCAGCGCTGCTGAGCAAGCTTGCTTTATCCAGCAGGGCCCGATTTACAGGCACAGCACAGCTTCAATCTATTCCTGCACATTCAGACTCTGCAAGACCTTTGTCTTGGAATATGTTGAAGTAAATTGCTGTGCAGCTGAGAGTCAGTGTAATATCCTTGGGCTTAAGAAAATCATGACGGACACATTTCTGTGCATCTTACTTTTTGTATGAACAAATTGCATTTCTAATAAGTTAGACTGTAGGTGTTTTCTATCTCTGCTAATTATAAATAAAGTCTTGCTTTACAGCAGTTCCTCTGTTTTCTGATAATTGACAATTCATCAGTTTCAACCAAACACGTATTCACTCTTGCCATGAGTATAAAGAGGGTTGATAAAATCATTCTTCTGGAAAACAAAGCTAAAGATTACTACCCTCCCCCCCCCCCCCCCCCCCCCGCTTCAAACACACACACACCCACCCCAAATATATAAAGGATCCTACAGGTCATTGCAGGGTTTTTTCACAGCAAGTAAATGTTCCTTTCAATTCAGTCTGCTGAACAAGGATCTAACCTCAGTTCATCAGGACACTAGATCATGGATAAATTAAACTACAGCAAGGGTTACTATCCTCTATGGGGACCAGACCCAGTTGCATTTGGTTGTTAGAGTAAACCTCTGTTGTATTCATGGACCAGGAGAATGTAGGATGCTTCTCTTGCAGGGCAGGGCTGCTGTTAGAGCCATTTCTACTCTGATTCACTGTATTATGGGAAGCTGCTTACCTGGATAATATCTGGCTAGACCTGTCGCACTCCCAAACACCTGCCACAGCAAAGTGGAATCTTCCTCTCTGTTCTTTTTAAACACATCGTCCAGCGCCCCTGTCCAGTTCAGCTCATTTAACACTATAGTAGCTGTCAAAAGAGAAAGATTTCAATAAGAAAACAAAAAATATACAAATTCTCTCTCATTTGCTTCTGATTGTGCATTTTCTTGGATATCTCATATCTAATTTATGTAATGACGGTGACACAGATATTATATATAAAAACGCACCCACTAGATTTTCAGGTGCATTGATGACAAGAGTAAGATTCCCAGGGTCTTCATTAAAGTACACAGAGATCTAACAAAAGAAGTCTAAATTTAGGAAATATAAGATGGAAGAGATGAGAAATGATGAAATACATTATAATTTTAAAGCTGCCCTGGGACTCGCTTCTCCACACAATGCTCATTAGTGCAAGTTAACAAGATTTTCATGTTTATGGATGTGATCACTTTCTGAAAGATCAGCGGTGTGCACATTAATATTCATGAGACAGGCCAGTGTAGCTCTGAAGCAATTCATATTCTGCAGCGTGATCAGATGAACATTTCATAGCCAGTTCCATGGAAATTGATATTCACAAAGGAAATCTGACAAAATGGGTCTCGTTCATGGATATTCACAATAAAAAAAAAGAGAACCCTATACCTGTGGGGTTTCAGCAAGGGGAAAGAGTCCCCTGTTTCTTTCTCGGGGGGGGGGGGGAAATTAGTGTTACTCCAATATGTCACTGAGATTTCATATTATATGATGTTTACGAAACTCATGAACATGAACCAGCAACTGGTTTTGGAGTGATTTATTTTGTATTGGTTTATCTACTAAGAGGACCAAGTTCAAAAAAATAAACCTCCAGGAACTACCAATGGTTTATGCTACCAGTATAGCAGAGGAAGAGGTCATTCTTCCCAATACAAGACCAAAAAATTATGAAAGAATGACCACAAAAAGTCTGTTCTAAGATCTCTCCGGATAGTCTCCATATAATTCAGATAGCACCCATATAAGTGTGTGACATCCCACTTAGCACATGCACTTAAATGCACATATCCAGCCACACAATTTTATAGGAACATTTTAAATAGGGAAGGGCTGAGAGTGGCTGCGGCATTACAGCAAATTATGCTTAGGAACCGAAAGTGAAGCAAAACAGATTCATAGATAGAAAACACCCTGCACCAAAGAACTCATGATACGAGGACACAAAAAGCAGTTCTGAAGAGACCAAAAACAATGCTCTCCTCCATACTGCCACTAGTTTAAAAGAGCAGATCTGGAGACCATGTAGCATTTCACTCTCTACAATTAGCACCACTGTGATGTGCATTAAATGGGGCACACGGAAGGGGCTGCCGTCTCTTCTCCTGTGCAGTAATTCATTAGAGAACAGTCGCCGACATCTTTTCAGAGCTAGCAAAGAGCTCTCCGGCTCTTCAAATAACGTTACTCATTTCCTTCTATGCAATCCAAGGCCTGCACATTGAATAAACCATCGGACACACATTCTTTCAGCTCACATTAAAGAGCACTAGCTTGGTGCTTTATTGATTGCATTTATAGAGGAAAATTGAATTCAGGGCTTTTCAAGGTTTTTGAATCCAATAGAGAGCAGGAGATGTGGCTGGTCCATTGCATAACCGAGATGAACACATTTCCACTGAGAATGGCTGCACTCTCCTAAGACCCAGGCCAGCAGAATAGGACTCTACAGGCTCGCTAGAAAGATTTTAACAGCTAGAATCTTTCAATTGCCTGTTTTTAGAAGTTAAAGTCAAGGAAACAACCAAAGCATATAGCCCACAAACCATACAATGCAACACGAAATACACCTGCACACAACAAAAATAACAAACACCATCATAACAATCAGGTGCGCTCTTCTAAACACCAGAACTATCAGGAACAAACCAAATACTATCCTTGACCTCATCCATGACAGGAAGCTGGATATAATATGCATCACCGAGACCTGGCTAGACGACTCAGACCAGGTCATATTAAACCAAGTAACCCCAACAGGTTACTCGGCATTTAACTGCATCAGAGCACAAAAGAGAGGAGGAGGAGTATTAATACTTACCAGAAAAGAATACAGATTCAAAACAATCACCACCACTAATACAATCAAATCTAACACACTCACTATAGCCAACAAGTACCTAAGCATCTCCCTCACACACAGACCACCTGTAACCACAACTGAACACCTATCCACAGTAATTGAAATGATATGCACACATAACAGAAGACACAAACCTCTCATTGCGCTAGGAGACTACAACATAACATCCACTCCCACCAGAGAAACCGCAACATTCTTAAAAGCCATGGAGTCATTAAAATACTGCCAGACAATTAACGTCCCAATGCACCAGCATGGTACAACTCCGGACATGATCTTCATGCCAATGCAATTAGTGGAACAGAACAAGACCACAAAACCAACAATCACGCCAGTCCCTTGGTCAAACCACCATGTGATTGAATTCACCATGACCCTGAACAACCCGCCCAATGCAAAGATGATGAAAAAACAACTAGACGGTTCAAAACATTTAACAGAGACTCAATCATAAACAAAATCACTCCACAACTTCAACAGGAACACGACACCCTTGACCTTAACATAGAAGAATGGAACACAATAATATCCAACGCAGCATCTGCCCCAGCCATCAAAGAACCACAAACATGCAAGAGATCCAACGCCTCATGGTACTCATGAAATCAGAGTAGAAAAACGCACATTCAGAAGACTGGAAAGAAAATGGAGATGGAACAAATCACACAACCTCCTAACACAATACAGACACAAACAACGGGAATACAACAATCTAATAAATGAGCGTAAACAGCAACACCACACCAACCTAATCATGAAATCTACTAATAGACCAAGAGAACTCTTTAGCATTGTCCAAAAGCTCACCAAGGACGACTCACAACAAAGCACCCATCATCTGGACCCACAAAAATATGCAGATTACATGAAGTCAAAAAACACCAACCAAACATGCTCTACTACACCATAAACAAATGATCACATGATAAAAAAGCAACATCAAACATGGGAGAGCTTCAATATACCAGCAAAGCAGCAAGTAGAAGACATTATATCTGGACTAAACACAACTTCACCGTCAGACCCATGCCCAGTAACATGGCTCAAAGCTACAAAAAACCAACTCTCTCATCACATTCAAAAAAATCAAAGATTCACTCCAACAAGGATACATGCCGGAACCCCTAAAGCACGCAATGATATGACCAATACTTAAAAATAGCAAGCTGAGCCCCTCTGAACCAAAATCATACCGTCCCATCTCCAGCCTGCCATTCGTTGCTAAAATCATGGAAAAGGCAGTGCAAAGGCAACTTCAGGACCATATTGATATAAATGCCCAACTGGACATACATCAACATGGATTCAGGCCCCAACACGGCGTGGAAATACTACTAACCTCCCTCTGACAACCTCCTAAGAGGCATGGACAACATAAAAAATGGCTACCTGCTAGTGTTCATGGACATCTCGGCGGCCTTCGACACAGTGTCCCACACCAAGCTACTGCAATGCTTACAACAGATAGGACTATGCAAGCACATCACTCCCGTCCTACAAGAACTGCACTGGCTCTCAATGGTGGCAAGAGCTAAATACAAAACAATCATGATCATCTTCAAAGTTATTCATCATCTCTCAGCAGACGTACTCCAAAACATTATAACAAGGGATACCAGCAACAGACCAAGAAGAACCAATAATGACAACATGATCGGCACACCTGCAGGCTATCACAAAACCAAACAAACAACTTCAAAAAGAGCACCATCACTACTGGCATCCACATTATGGAACTCCCTCCCAACGAGCCTGAGGATATTAGATGACCTCACAGAATTCCGCAAAGACCTCAAAACATTTTTATTTATAGAAACATATGAGTATCCAGGCAACATCCCATACGTAAACTGAAATACTACTTCTGCCGCCAACTAAGCACGCACCATCCTATCCACACACACAAGTTTGTCATACCACGTTATTAAATACCCTCATGTTAAATGTTACCTTCAATTGTACTGTCTAAATGCTGATAAGTAACTGTACTGTCTAAATGTTTGCAAGTACCCTAATGTTAAATGTAACCCTCCAATTGTGATGTGACGTGACCACCTTGATTGAAGGATAAGGTGGCATACAAATCTGTCTAAATAAATAAAGCAGGTCTTAAGTAAACAATGATGGCACCGTGACTGCACTACCCATATAGTCCGTGCCTCTCCCTAAGGGGGTAACTTTAGATCACCTTTTTTGCATATGGAAAGCTTCTAATCAAATTAAACAAGTCAATGACCCAGGTACAGATATACCAAGGACTCTTGACTGGCGAGAGCACAGACAAGGTCATGAATTACGTGTATTTTAGCCCCTCCTTCCAAACACGCATGCATATACACTGATTCAGTTTAGCTTTGATTTTTGCAGTTTTTGTGCTGATATTTTATAAGGGCACAGATGCCTTTGTCTTTATAAAATAGTCCCAGAATAGGCACCTACTTAACCGTCCCACCTGGGCGACCTGTTCTAGAATCACCCTCCATACTAATAACAGCACTTAATATGTGAATTTAAATTTCAGTATTTGAATAAATGCAGCTGTAATGCCAACTGAAAATCTGGTACATTGCTCTTATTGTGTAAATTATCATGTCTCAAGAACATCAGAATTGCTTAATTTATCTCTTTATTGCACAAGGAAAAACAGGTTTAAATTAAACAAGGGTATCATGATAAGAACTTTATCATTTTCATTAGTTTGTGTGGTGTTCACTATCTTAGCTACAGTGGACACCAAACTCCTATAGGCAGGAAGCTGCCTGCTGAGTGACCACAGGGAAGGGTTAGCAGGAGCTATTCTTCCCCTCAGTCACACAAGAGACATTTCTTGCCCCCTCTTCTTTACTGAGGTCACTTAACCTCTGCTTTGGAGAGAAGTGACAGTTGCTAAGCTAAATTTATTTTGCCTAGGCCACCACCTAGGGTGACGTGATATGCAAATAGCGCCATGTTAGCTGTACGTTATCTGTCAGGGGTGTGCATAGCATCCCCACAGCAAAAACATGACCTATCAGCATCATGGAGGCAGCTACCACCATCCACTGAGGGCAATTGTACCCATGACATTTATTTATTTATTTATTTATTTAACAGCTTTTATATACCGCACTTTTGATATCAGCGCGGTTTACATTTTAACAAATTTTGTACTTAAACATAAAACAAATGTTAAGTTTACAGAGAACAGGGAGTAAAAACATGGATAACAGGGATCAACAATTAACAGATATTTTTAATTATTTACAATAGGTTCTTAAATGCTCGAGCTCTAAAGGTAGGGTTTGTGAGGCTTGGTCTAGATCGAGTGGTAAGGTTTCGGGAGCTTATTTGACTAGCCGTGATCAAAGGTCTGTGTGGGAGGGGGGTCAGTATATTGTGAGAAGTGTTGTAGGAAGAGGTGTGTTTTTATGGATTTTCTGAACTGGGACAGGTCTTTTTGTGATCTAATACTAGGTGGAAGCGTGTTCCAGCATCTAGGGGCGAAGGAAGAGAATGCTCTTAAAGTGGTTGTTTGAGTGAGTTTTTTGCTGTCATTTGGGACTGTTAGCATGTTCTCTGTTACAGAACGTCTAGATCTGGTGTTCTGTGTGTGTTGGAGGAGATCAGATAAGGAGGATGATGAGATATGGTGGAATGCTTTGAAGGTCAGGATGAGAGCTTTGTATAAAGTCCTGCAAGTTAGTGGGAGCCAGTGGAGGTCAAATAGGATGGGAGTAATCTGCAAAGCATGTGGTTACCATGCATTACAGACACCCATACACGCTGCTTATGCACACTCTGCAGATAGTAGAGAAAAATCACTACACTATCTGCATTTGCCCTGTATTTAGCTGTTAACATGGCTATCTGCTGCATTACCAACTAAGTGCCCCTTGGAGTTCCCCTGCAGGACTCCTATCAAATCAGTAATGAGATGACGATTTTCTGCAGAGCACAACTTAAAATCTTTACTATCCCAAAGCAGCAGGTGAGGAAGAGAATAATTCCTACTACTACTGATCATTTGCATAGCGTTACAAGATGTACATAGTGCTGAACAGACCCATGTAAAAGAGGGTTCCTGCTCACTTAGTTACGACAGACAACACAACAGCTAAGGACAAGAATATATCTAGGGGTAAGGTAAGGAAAGGAAACACATAGGAGACTGAGCAGATCAGGATTCAAAAGCGGCCTTGAACAGATGAGTTTTCAGCCTGGATTTGAAAAGGGCCAGAGATGAAGCCTGACAGTCAGGTATTTTGTTGCAGGCATAAGGAGCAGCAAGGTGGAAGGATCAAAGTCTGGAGCTGGCAGTAGAAGAGAAGGGCACAGATAGAAGGGATCTGCCAGAGGAGCAGAGTTCCTGAGAAGGGGTGTAGGGAGAGAGAAGAATAAGACAGACGACGCAATTGACAATAAAAAGAACAAAAAAAAAAACAGAGAGAGAGGAAAAGGAGACGGGCACATGGTAATAGGGGGTCAGCAGAGAATTGAATGGGGAAAAAAGTGGAAAAAGGGTGAAAATTATGGAGAACTGATGGGAAACTGAAAAAAAGTGCAAAAATAAGAATTAGGCAAAAACAGAGACTGCTATAAGAAATCTAACAAACGAGTGTCCTTGTTTCTCTGCTTTCGCCGTTCCTCCCTTTCTGCCACTATCCGTAGCCTCACAGACCACCCCGAGACCACCAGCACCACTCCTGCCGCCTCATCCGAGGAGCTAAATTACAGTGAATTAGAATTATTGTATTCTGCATTTCTGTCTGCTATGTGGTTTTTATTTCAAAATCTTATTTTTATATTATATTTCCAAGCTACATTTAAAAAACAAGATTTTGAAATATTACATTTAAAAAGATGATTTTGTAAAAGTTGTAAAAAATACTATATAAAAAAACAAAAGGAGAAATGCATAAGGTATTTCCATGGGGGAGTTAGGAGTTATTGCAAATTTTTTTTTAAATCATGTAATCTGGGAGATAAAGATGTGTCTAATAGAAAAGCCATTTTTAGTTGGGGGGGGGGGGGGGTCTGTGCCTTATGGAATGGAAAGTATGGTGTTTTAGATCTTGTGTGTGTTTATTTCTTTCTGCAAACCCCCCACCCCTACACTCTTCAACTGGAGCTCGGAGGAGGGGCCCCAGTGCAGGCGAGACCAACAAATGTGGTGACAGTAAAAACATTTGCCCACCCCTAGAAACAGAGAAAAATGGTGGCAGATAGACCACATGGTCTAACGAGTCCGCCCTTTCATGCCAACTCCTAATCACTGGAATCCCTGCCTGTGTCTCAGAGATCCTCAGAGGCTATTCCACACACCAATTGTCTCTGAAATGTCATGTAGAGCGAGTTTACACACTATTGGTAGATACACAAATATATCAGAAATGGAACCTCAAGCCACTTATTTCTGCAGTGCGCCCTTTCCCCTGTGGGGTACACACACATGCCCAGGGGCCAAAGCACGCATGGTCAATAGTACCTTCTTTCTCTAGGGGTAGATTTTTTGTCTGGAAGAATATTCATGAAGATCAGAAAATGCAATGTACACAGATGCTACCCTTCTCTATCCTAACCCCCATTCCCTCTAGGGCATACCTCTTCTCAATGCAGATCAGGAACAGCAGCTGATGAACAAGGGTAACCTGCCTAATTCACTTTGAAATTGCCTTCTAAATGCGTCTCCTCCAGCTCAGTAAAGATATATCTCTCTACCACCATCTACATGACTTTACGAAAGCATCGATTGTTTAATAGCATTGTTACATCAGAAGTACATCCCCAGTAATGACTTGGTTGTCAAAGGCTGGCCCACGGATTTACGTGACCGCATCTGCTAATCTGCAGAAGTAAGCAGCATGCGGACAGCATTGTTTTATAACTGAAACCAAATAGAAAGGTTGTCAATATTCCTTTGTCAGATGGTCCTTGATAAATGAGGTCAGAGGAAAAAAATACTTTAATTTATTATTCCATTATATTGCATTTTTCTATAGATTTTCTCTTTTATTCCTGCATTTTAACCAGAAGTTGATGAAAGAAATCTTTTAGCATTTTATTGCTGTTGTCTCTATTCTCATCACCTACTCCCTTGATGGGTGCAGAACGCCAGTCCCTTTTCAGATTATATTTATAAGAGAGAAGTAAAAGCAGGAGGAGAGGACAGAATAGAAAGGCCTGTAAAGTAAGATCACATTTTGTATTTAAGGGCCTAATTTTACAGCAGGCCACCTAGGTTGGGAGGGCAAGTAAACATCCTATTGTAGCCTATTTTATAGATGCCTTCAAGTCCTTATTTTATAGTAGCAGGAATCCCACATGTAATAAACATACAACAGTATAGACGCGTGCAGCTGTGTATTTGTAGTTAATAACCTTGGTACCTACTTTTCAATTCTCCCCCATCCTGTGCCCAAACACTGCCCCTGAACATGCCTTCACATGGCTTGCATATGAGTATGTGCATTCTTGTCACGGCATGTACTTGTGTGCATGTATCCCTTGGGGTAATTTTATAAGACATGCTTCACACACAAAAAAAATTACCCCCTAAATGTCTTCTCACTTCTTTGTTTACCTTACAGGGGGGGAGAAAAAAACAAAACTTTTTTTTTTGTTTTAGGGAATAACATATTACCCCCAAAAGATTTTAAATTACCATTTGAAACTCAAGGAAATTTAATTTTAAGTGGTAGCAAACTATATCCTCACATACTCTGTAAAGACACTTAACTGAGACAGGCATATAGATTTGAGCATGCAAGGATATTACTCCATTTCCAAAATAAAGACATTTTTGAAAACAAATAAGCCAGTTCAGCATATTTTCTACAAACTTCAGAACATTTCTAATCAACCCCAACAATTCAGGCTGGCCGTGTTTCTTATTTTTAGATATCGCGTGGCTAATGAAAATACAGAGTTGCCAAGTTACTAAGTTTAAGGAGTGAGTTTTTAAGCCAGTTCTGGATTTCTGACTGACAGTCTCATTCTGATGCATTATGGGACCCGATGCACTAATTCCAATGGGTAAATTCAGGAACTACAAATGCCATAATGCATTGGAAAGCACATTTAAAAAGAGAACTGGCAAAAAAAGTCTCACTCCTGGAACTAGCAACTCTGAAAATGCAGAATATATGCAAAACTCTTTGGACCCTGTTTACTAAAGGTCTTAGTAAACAGGGTCCTTTATGTAGGGTATTAAGGACAAACAAATTGAAAACAGCTTTCACATATCTCATATCCCTGGGATACTCCCCTATTCACTTTTCTCCATTGGGAAAATTGGCCATTTAGCCCTACTCTCTGCTTTCTATCTTTTAACCATTTCCTGATCCACAATAGTACACTGCCCCCTATCCCATGACTTTTTAGTTTTGCCAAAAGTCTCAGATGAGGAACCTTATCAAAGGCTTTCTGAAAGTCCAGATACACTAGATGAACCGACTCACCTTTGTCCACCTGTTTATTCAAACCTTCAAAAAAAACATAACAGATTAGTAAGACAAGATCTTCCTTGTCTAAAGCCATGTCAGCTGTCTAAAGCCATGTTAAGCCATGACTATCTACATGTTGATTGATTTTGTTCTTTATGATGGTTTCTACAATTTTTCCCCGATAATCATGTCAGGAAAGCCGGTCTGTAGTTTCCTGGAATACCCTTGGAACCTTTTTAAAAATTGGTATTATATTAGCCATCCTCCAATCTTAAGGTATTACAAATGATTTTAATAGTTCACAGATTACTAATAGCAGGTCTGCAATCTCATATTTCAGTTCTTTCAACACCTTTGGATGTATATCATCAGGTCCAGGTGATTTGCTACTCTTCAGTTTATCAAATAGTTCTAATACATCTTCCCAGTGCATCAATATTTCTTTCAATTCTTCCACACTATCATCTTTATATACCACTTCAGTCATGGGTAACACCCCTACATCTTCCTCAGCAAAGACCGAAATAAAGAATTCATTCAGTATCTCTGCTATGGCCTTGTCCTGTCTTAGTGCCCCTTTTACCCCTCTATCTAATGGTCCAACTGATTCTCTCACAGGTTTTTTGCTACGAATGTACTTGGAAATGTCTATTGTGTGTTTTTGCTTCCACAGCAAGCTTCTTAAATTCTTTCTTTGCCTGACTTATCAATGCCTTGCATCTAACTTGTCAGTGCTTATGTTGTTTCCAGTTTTCATCATTTGGCTTCTTTTTCCATTTCCTGAAAGAAGCTTTTTTGTCAACAGCCTCTGACCTCACCTTTAAACCATGCTGGCAGTTTTTTTTGGGCTTCTTTCCACTTTTCTTCAAGCATGAAATACAGCTAGTCTGGGCTTCCAAGATAGTATTTTTAAACACCCGTGCTTGATGTAAATCTTAAACCTTTGCAACTGCTCTCTTTAGTTTTTTCTTAACTATTTTCCTCATTTTATTATAGTCTCCCTTTGGAAAGTTAAAAGTTAGTAACATAGTAACATAGTAAATGAAGACAGATAAAGAGCAGTATGGTCCATCTAGTCTGCCAGTAGGATGGCAAGAGTAGGTGCACCAGCCGCTCCATGCAGGCCACCCCTCCCCATGTCTTAGTTTTAGGGGTAAACCCACTGCTCCATGTAGGACACCCCTGTATGCTGAGAAATTAGTTAAGTCTATTTTTATTTTATCCTATTGCTGTAAAGGGATCCACTGTGGGCACATTCTGTCACTGTATTTGCCCCCACCACTTCCATCGGGAGGGCATTCCAAGTATCCAAGTATTTCCTGACATTGCCTTTCAATTTACCCCCTTGCAGCTTCATGTTATGCCCTCTAGTTTTACAGCTTCGCCGTCTTTGGAAGAGGTTTGTTTGTTCATATTTCTCTTTAAGTATTTAAAGGTCTGAATCATATCTCCCCTGTCCCTCCTCTCCTCCAGAGTGTACATATTTAGGTCTTCAAGTCTCTTCTCATTCCTAGCAGCATTGCTAGGAAAGGGGAAGTGCTACTGATAGGAGATTTCAATATGCCAGATGTTGACTGGCACATTCCTGCTGCAGTATCATCTAGAAGTAAGGAGATCCTGGATTCTCTACAGGGAGAACTATTCAGGCAATTGGTAACAGACCCCACACGTGAAGGGGCTATACTGGACTTGGTGCTTACCAAAGGTGAAAGTGTTTCTGATGTAGTAGTGGGAGATCATTTTGCATCCAGTGATCACCAGATGGTGTGGTTCAGTATTAGGACTAGGGCTGTTAGAATCCATTCCAGGGTGAGGATCTTAGACTTTAGGAAGACTAACTTTGCGAAGATGGGCCAATACCTCAGGGAGTCGTTAGTGGGATGGGAATAGCTGGGAGCTGGGGGATGTAGAAAAACAGTGGGCAAAACTGAAAGGGGGTATTTTAAGGGCAACCAACCTTTTTGTTAAAATGGTAAATAAAGGCAAAAGGAACAGGAGACCGCTATGGTTTTCGAAGGAATTGCTTAACAAATATTTTTGTTCTGTGTTCACAGATGAAGAAAAGGAGCAGGACCTCAGAAAACACCCACAAATAGGAACAAAAGTGAGGGACATCTTGAACAATTTTCAGAAGACTGTGTTCGTGAGAAACTAGCTCAACTTAAAGTAGACAAAGCGATGGGACCGGATGGGATACACCCTAGAATACTGAGGGAACTTGGGGACGTTCTAGCAACTCCACTGACTGACCTTTTCAATGCCTCGTTGGAGTCGGGAGTGGTGCCAAAGGACTGTAGAGAGGCTCATGTGGTGCCTTTACACAAAAGCGGAAGTAAGGATGTGGTTGAAAACTACAGGCCGGTTAGTTTAACTTCGGTGGTGAGTAAATTATTGGAAATGCTGCTGAAAGAGAAAATAGTGAGGTTTCTGGAGTCCAGCGGATTACAGGATCCAAGGCAGCATGGATTCACCAGAGGCAAGTCTTGTCAGACAAATCTGATTGATTTCTTTGACTGGGTAACCAGGGAGTTGGACCGAGGGAGAGCTCTAGTTGTGGTGTATTTAGATTTCAGTAAAGCCTTTGACACTGTTCCTCACAGGCGACTTATAAACAAACTGAGCACCCTAGGGTTGGACCCTAAAGTTACTGCTTGGGTTAGAAATTGGTTGGGTGGGAGGCGACAAAGAGTACAAGTAAATGGAGCTCACTCTGAGGAGAAGGATGTTACCAGTGGTGTGCCCCAGGGATCTGTGCTTGGTCCGATTCTTTTTAACATCTTTGTTAGTGATATAGTGGAAGGGCTGTCGGGTAAGGTTTGCCTCTTTGCAGATGATACCAAAATCTGCAATAGAGTAGACACCAAGGAAGGTGTAGATAACATGAGGATGGATCTAGCTAAGCTTGAAGAATGGTCTAGAATTTGGCAGCTGGGATTTAATGTTAAAAAATGTAAGGTCATGCATTTGGGCTGCAGCAATCCAAGGGAGCAATACAGTATAGGAGGTGAAGTACTTTTGTCCACTAAAGAAGAGTGGGACCTAGGCGTGGTTGTGTCTGATGATCTTAAAGTAGCTAAACAGGTAGAAAAGGTGATGGCAAAAGCTAGAAGGATGCTTGGGTGCATACGGAAAGGAATGGCTAGCAGAAAAAAGGAGGTGATAATGCCTCTGTATAAGTCTTTGGTGCGACCTCATTTGGAGTATGGTGTGCAATTCTGGAGACCGCACCTTCAAAAGGATGTGAACAGGATGGAGTCGATGCAGAGGGTTGCTACTAAAATGATTAATGGGCTTCATTATAAAGCATATGAGGACTTAAGGATCTTAATATGTACACCTTAGAGGAAAGGCGGGATAGAGGTGATATGATTGAGATGTTTAAATACCTCCGTGGCATAAATGTTCAGGGAGAGAACCTCTTTCAATTGAAAGCAAGTTCTGCTACGAGGGGACATGGGATGAGGTTGAAGGGAGATAGATTCAGGAGTGATATGCAGAAATATTTCTTTACAGAAAGAGTAGTGGATCCATGGAATAGTCTCCCAGTGGAGGTGGTAGAGATGAGGACAGTAACTGAATTCAAAAAAGCATGGGACCAACACAGAGGATCTCTAAAGGTAAAAAGTGGACTGTTGTAGTTGTTGTTATGGAGGGACAGACTAGATAGGCCATGTGGTCTTTTTCTGTCATCATGTTTCTATGTTTCATAAGGCTTCTGACACAGGCTCCAAATCATTTTGGTCGCCTTTCTCTGAACAGTTTCCAGTCTTTTTATATCCTTTTCAAGATATGGTCTCCAAAACTGAACACAGTATTCCAAGTGAGGCCTCACCAGTGGCATTAGTACCTCTTCCTTTCTGCTGATAATTCCTCTTTGTATGCAACCCAACATCCTCTTGGCCTTTGCCACCGCCTTGTCACACTGTTTTGCCACCTTGAGATCCGCAGAAATCATCACACCAAGGTTCTTCTCGTGGTCCATGCATTTCCTGTGCATTTTGTTGCCATCCTTCCCCCATTTATTAAATCGAATGTGATCATGCTATTTATTTATTTTTATTTATTTGGACAGTTTTCTATACCGCCCCTTCCAAAGATCAGGGACAGTTTACAAAGAACACAACAATTTACATAGAACCAAGTATAATTATATACATTGTATCTTGTTAAGTATTTACATTGAGACAAAGAAACATTGTAGCAGTTTTTTTAATGATTGTTATCAGGTGCTCCCAAGTGCTTCGACACCCTTATCTCTTGCACCAGATCTTGTGTTCTACTAAGGACTAGGTCCAAAATGGCTTTCCCTCTGATCGGTTCATGAACCAGCTGCTCCAAGAAGCAGTTATATATTTCATCTAGAAACTTTATCTCCCTATCATGTCCTGTCATGACACTGAACCAGTCGATACCAGTGTAATTGAAATCACCAATTACACAGGTCTGCGACTAAAAAGCTGTTTGATTATTTTCATCTAATTTCCATGTATTTTGGTGTGCTGAAAACAAATAAAATACTGAAAAAACTCCTAGACGTCATGATTTGCCACAACATGCAAAATTGTCTTCAAATTTATCTAATTTTTTCAAATTACTATTAATTTAAATTACTATTAATTAATTCACATAAGTGCATTTAAGATATAAAATGCCAAAAAAACCTTAAAGGGGTTGTCCGAGTTATGTAAAAAAAAAATATAGCACTGTAAATCTGATGGTCAGCAATATATACATAAGTTAAGCAAGTTTTAAGTCCGTGCTTCTAATGGTGGAAGGGGTTAATCTTTCCTGAAGAATCCAGTGGGAGGGAGACACAGGGCAGATAGCAGCAGCTCCGGTCAGTGCAGAGGGGCGTGGCCAGCACTGTGACGTCTCGTGTACAGACACAGAGCTGCTCTCTCCTGCATGCCACACTTGTGCACGAATCATCATCAGGTTCTTGGTTCTAGGCTGTTCACACTTTTTCATCACAATTCGTGTTAGCTCATCATTCTTCAACCATTCTGTTATGGTTCCGTGAAAGTATTAATTCGCCAGACAGTTTCTGTTTCATCTGTGGTGAATATACAGTGTTGAAGCAACAGCAGAATATTACAGACTTTGTGAAAAAAGTATACTTTGCATACTTTGGACTAAAAATTGGAGATCAAGATAAAGTCTGGGCGCCTCAAAGTGTGCAAACGGTGTGTTGAGGACCTCAAACTGGTTCAAGGGTAAGAACAAATCTTTCCATTATGGGATTCCTATGGTATGGTGAGAGCAAAAGAACCATAGTGACGACTGTTACGTTCGTTCATGTGATGTGAAAGGGTTTAATTCCAAATGGAAGCATTCCATTTTGTACCCCAATATTCACTCGGCAATTCGTCCCATCCCCCATGGCACAGATATAACAGTACCCAAGCCCCTGCTACCTTGGAAGAGATACCTAGCTCCGATGAAGGTGAAGTCATACCTGAACCAGATGACGAATCCAGTTCTGAGTTGGAAGATGATACAAGACCAAAATTGTTTTCTCAGGAGGAGATGAATGATTTGGTAAGAGACTTGAATCTTCCCAAAGATGCCGCTGAGTTACTCGGATCAAGGCTGAAAAGCAGGAATTTATTGTTGCCAGGAGTGTCATCTTCATGGTTCAGACATTGTGAAAAGGAGTTCGTTCCTTACTTCGCCCAGGAAGACAAGTTGGTTTATTGCATCGATGTTGAAGGTCTGATGGGTCAATTTAAAATCCAATATGATTCAGAGCAATGGCGCCTTTTTATAGAGTCTTCAAAAAGAAGTCTCAAAGCAGTTTTACTCCACAACGGTTTTTACGCTTCCATACCTGTAGGTCATTCCGTACACTTGAAGGAAACCTACGAGAACTTGGAATTGGTTCTTCGTAAACTTAAATATGAAGACCATGGTTGGCAAGTGTGTGGGGACTTGAAGGTCTTCTGCATGCTGCTCGGGCAACAAGCTGAGTATACCAAATATCCTTGTTTTCTGTGCCTATGGGACAGTCGAGACTGACAAAATCACTGGACCAAGAAGAGTTGGCAGCCGAGGGTGCTAACAGTCGGTGAAAAAAATGTCCTCCGAGAAACTTTGGTTCTTCTACCACCTCTCCACATAAAATTGGGATTGATGAAGCAATTCGTAAAATCACTTACAAGAGATGGAGAATGCTTCAAATACTTGGTCACCAAGTTTCCAGGCCTGTCGGAGGCAAAATTGAAGGAAGGTGTGTTCGTCAGACCAGACATTAGAAGGCTTATAGTTGATCAAGAGTTTGTCAATACCATGACGGATCCTCAAAAAGAAGGGTGGATTGAATTTAAAGAAGTCTTACAGAAATTTTTAGGCAATAACAAAGATCCTCACTACAAAAAGATCGTCGGACGAATGCTGAAAGCATTTCAAGCTTTAGGTTGCCTGATGAGTTTGAAAGTGCATTTCCTCCAGTCCCACCTTGACTACTTTCCTGAAAATTTGGAAGCTGTGAGTGAGGAACAAGGTGAACGATTCCAGCAAGACATTAAAGAGATGGAAAGGAGATACCAGGGAAAATGGAGCATTACAATGATGGCTGACTACTGTTGGATGCTTCAGAGAGACATTCCAGATGCTACTCACAAGCATAAATTTATTTATTTATTTATTTTTATTTATTGAACGGTTTTATATACCGCCTTTCAGAAAAATCAAAGCGGTTTACATAGAACAAAACTTGAACATTACATTGAAACTTATTGAAACAACTGAAATTACAGTGAACATTAAATTGTATATAATAAAAATGGTAATTTGAGGGTTACAATGCTGAGTAAATGCTGATTAGGTATTGTGATGACGAAGGCTGTTCAGTGGAGATGGAGTGGCAAGAAAGTGAATCCTGTCCCTTTAAAAATAGTAGCAAACAGGGTTTCCCTTGCAACCACAAACCTCTGAGTCAGAGTGCAGCCAGTACCAAGCCCCGCCCACTTCAGCACATCAGAGCTAGGTTGTCCTAACAGCTCCCACATGGGCTGGGAGAAGGGTGTGGTCTCTAAGAAGGATCAGTTTAAAACTGCAGTGTTTGAGCAGTCAGACAGAACGAGGAGAGGAGCAGGAACAACGAGGAGAACAAGAGCAGTTGGAACAAGGAGCAGAGACGAGCAGTTGGATCTGAGAGGAACAGATCAGAGGCAGACACAGCTGAATGGGAAACTGCCAGGAGAGAGGCAGTTGAATGAAGAGAGAAAGCAGCATGGCACAGAGCAGGAAGGATTGGAACAGCTGAGAAGCCCAGAGTCAAGGCAAGTGCGTGTTTCAAAGTCCCTGCGTGAAAGAAAGCTGGAAGAGTCAGTTCCCAGTGGGGGAAGCAACTCAGCTAGCCAGCTAAGCTACGAAGGTAGAGAAAATAGCTTTTCTGTGCTCCCTAGCCAAAGTCCCTCTGAAGAGATAGTCAGAGAACTAAAGAAAAGTGCTAGAAGCTGTCGTAGTCAAAATGCCACAAAGCAAGCTCTTATGAGAGATAGGAAGTTTGCTAACAGCTGCTGTGACCCAGAAGTGGAGAAGTTTATTAGAGAGAAAGAAACTTCATGTTTAAACTCTGCTGAGATAGAGCAAAAGAAACTCTTGTTATCAAAGCTGAATGAGTTGTTACAGAAGCAGAATAGTAAGCTCTATGACACTGTTCCACCTGAAAACAGTTGCAATGAATCCATTGAAGAAATGAAGATAGAAAGCTGCAATGAACCGTATGAAAGTGAGTCTGAGGAGATGCAGTGCTCATATTGCAGGGCTAATGAGTTTGAGATGTGCTGAGCCTAAGCACATGTAAGAGAATGATGTTTAAAGTAGTGCAAAGCTTATTTGTATGAAGCTGAAAGACACAGCAAGAAAAACTCACCAGAATTTTTAAACCAATGTGTTTGTTCCCACAATGCTCTGAAGAGAAGTAAAACTTGCTGGGCGTTTTAGAAGCTGTGTGCCTCCTTGTGTAAGAAGATGTGAGAAAAACAGTCTTCATAGGAAAGTTAAGTTACTTTGAAAAAGCTAACAGCCTGAGCTTTGTAAGCCAGTTCGTAGTACCAAAGTTAACTGCTGTTAAAAGTGCCCAACTCTGTGAATACAACCTGTTGGACTTTATTCTTTGTTTTGGAGATGTATCAAATTTATGTTCAGTGCTATTGAATTTGATGCGAGGGGGAAATCCCGAAAATAAAAATATTCTCTGTTTTTGCCTAATACCGTGTGGTCACACTATTTGCTCAGAGGAATAATTAAACTACAATTCCCAGCAATCCTAGCTGGTGGCCATATTTGTGGACATTATTCAAAGAGGGCAATAAGGCGACGCCCTCCTGCTTACTGGCTATCAACCCAGGCGGGAGGCGCGACAACAGTATATAGATAGTTTAAATATATATATAGATTTAAATATTTATAAATTTCAATAAATGCACCAAGAGGAGCCTCACAAGGAAGAAGAATCAAGTTTAGTGTGTGTAGGTGAACTCATTTCAGTTCAAAAAAGGATTTTCATGAAAATATTGTAATAAAACTTTAATTTTATAAGTCTATTTCCATTTATTTTGAGGTATTGCCTTATTTAACATAGTTACCTAAATTGTCAGGAAACGTGATGTCCTATGACAAAATGGAAGTCATTTTCGGATTCAGCGCACCAAAAAACAAAGATTACGTGGAATAACCAAAACAGCTCTCAAAAAAATTTTTTTTGCAGACCTGTGTTATTATTACTGTATTGTAACTTTCGTAACTTCCCTAATTTTTTTGAGCATTTCATCATCCATTTATTCACTCTGGCCAGATGGTCGATAGTACACCCCCACTGCCATCGCCTTCCTCTTTTTACGTGGAATTTCAATCCATAGAGATTCTACAGTGAATTTTGTTTCCTGCAAAACTTTAATCCTTTGTGACTCAATGTTCTCTCTAACAGAGTGCAAACCCACTACCATTTTGATCTGCTCTATCATTACAATATAGTTTGAATCCAGGTATCACAGTATCCCACTGGTTGTTCTCCTTCCACCATGTCTGAGATACCAATCAAATCTAACCTCTCATTTAGTGCTATATATTCTGATTCTCAAGGGCATTTGGGTTACTTATGTCTTTATTGGAACCTCTCTGCTGATGTGCCCTAGCTTCAATCTTTCATTAGTATCCTTCAAGGATACATTGTTCTGAACTATGCGCTCTTGGGTGACTGTCTGCTTTCCCCTACTATCTAGTTTAAAAGCTGATCTATCTCCTTTTTAAAGGTTATTGCCAGCAGCCTGGTTCCATCCTAGTTAAGGTAGAGCCTATCATTTTGGAAAAGCCCCTCCTTTCCCCAGAATATTGTGCAGTTCCTAACAAAACCAAAACCCTCTTACTTGCACCATCATCTCATCCACACATTGAGGCTCCAGAGCTCTGCTTGCCTTTTGCAAGTGGAACAGGAAGCATTTTGGAAAATGCCACCCTGGAAGTTCTGGTTTTCAACTTCCTACCTAAAAGCCTACATTTAGCCTCCAGAACCTCCTTACCACACTTTCCTATGTCATTGGTACTGACATGTACCAAGACAGCGGACTTCTCCCCAGCACTATCTAAGACCTTGTCTAGGTGGTGCGTGAGGTCCGCTACCTTCGCACCAGGCAGGCATGTTACCAGGTGATCCTCACGTCCACCAGCCAGCCAGCTATCTACATGCCTAATGATCAAACCACCAACTATAACAGCTGTCTTAACCCTTCCCTTGTGGGCACATGGCCCTGGTGAAACCTCCTCTGTGCGAAAGGGTTTTACATCACCTGGAGGACAGATCCTAGCTACAGGATCACTTCCTGCCACACCAGGGTGTTATCTTGCCATGCAACCTCTGTCCTCCATGGCAACATGGATGCTGCCAGACTGCAACCCCATCCAAGTTTAGACCTGCTCCAGGCAAAAAAAAGGTATCAGGAAAGTGCTCACTTTAGGCATAAAACATCTGGAGGGTAGAGAAGATGCCAGTGCACTATCCCCAATACGCTCCACAATCATACTGGGATTTCAAACATGGCTTCCCTGGTCCTATGCTTAGACATCCCTCCCTGCTTGACTTCAGAAAGAAAAAGGCATCGGTAAAGTGCTTGTTTGGGTGGTAAAACATCTGGAGGATGAAGAGAAGATGGAGTATTAAGTTATTTGCCAAAGATCACAAGGATCAGCAATAGGATTCAAACCCTGCATTCGCTGGTGTTAGCCCACAATCCTAACCAGCAGGCTATTCTTCGACATCCCCAGTCTAATAGTCCCTGGATGTTGATGAAGAGGGTCCAGCAGATGTCCATATTGAGCACATCCACATCATGCCTGAACGTGGACGTTTCTGCTTTTTTTTATCTAGACATTTGGGCTTGGACATCCCAGATTGCACTTTGCCATTTATTTATTATTTATTTATTACAAATTCTTATATACCGCGCTATTTAGAATCAGTGCGGTTTACATTTTAACAACATTTGCAATAGAACAATATCTTTTGCTTACATTATAACAGGGATTGTAACTTGGAGGTAACAGGGTAACTATATACAGTTCAACAAAGGAGTTTATAGATTATTTAAGTTATATTATGTAGAAGAATCGTAATGTGGTCATGGTGATTATGAATGTTCTTGATGGTGGATTCTTTGTAAGTCACTAGGGGTTATGTTGTTGGTATATCAGATACTGTGTAAGTGAGAAGACGTGTTGGATGTGAATGTACTAGGTCAGTGTGGGTAAAATAAAGGCAGAATAGGTGATGTTTAATAGCCTTTCTGAATTTATTTATTTATTTATTTAACCAAATTTATATACTGTCTTTCTACAAATCAAGACGGTTTACATAGAACATTTAAGATAGAGTGTTTCCACTGTTTACATAGAACATAGAACCAGGTAAAAAATATATATAACATGTCTATAAATAACTAAACATAATGATAGAACTATTTACAAGGTAAATTACCAAGGTATCAGAAGCCGTTAAGTAGGTTTAGAGGTAGAAGGGACTAGGGGGAGGTAGATGAAGTGAGAGACTAAGGTGGAAGGGAAAAATGTTCCTGAAAAAGGAGGGTTTTTAAGTTCTTTCGGAACTCAAGGTGAGTTCTAGAGTTCCGCAGCTCATGAGGGAGGGAGTTCCATAGGGTAGGGGCATAGAGGGAAAAGGCCCTGTTACAGGTAAGTTGTTTACTATGTCTTATGGTTGCTGGGATAGAGATGAGGTTTTTGGTGATAGTACGGTGGGTTCTAGAACTAGAAGAGAGGGAAATGAGAGGGGAAAGGCATGGGGCTGATTCGTTGAAGATTATTTTATGTATAAGAGTAAGCACTTTGAATTTAATCCTGCAGTAGATGGGGAGCCAGTGAAGGTCATATAGAACTGGTGAGATATGTGAACGCTTGGGAGTGCTGGTTATGAGCCGCGCGATTGTGTTCTGGGCAAGTTGGAGTGGTTGTAAAGTATGCTTAGGAAGGCCATGATAGATTAGGTTGCAGTAATCAAGAGAGGGGGTTGTGAGGGCTTGACAGACGGATCGAAAGGAAGTTGGGCCTAAGAGGGGTTTAAGATTCCGGAGGGTACGTAGCTTAGCATATATTGTATTAGTGGTTTTCTTTATTTGGTTAGTGAAGGAGAGGTTCTGATCGAGGATGATGCTAAGATACTTCACCTGGTTTGAATTGCGAGAGGTCAGTAATTGATCTTATATGAGGTGGGAGATTGTTCCAGCACTTAGGAGCATATAGTGTAAATGCTCTGTTTCTGGTCGTTTGGGTACATTTGATGGACTCAGGTGGTATAGATAGTGTATTGTTGGTTGTTGATCTCCTCAGTCTGTTAGTGGGGATACTAATCAGGAGTGATGAGAGGGATGTAGAAGATATCCAGTTAATTGCTTTAAATGACAGTATTAATGCCTTGTAGGTAACTCTGCATTGTACTGGTACCCAGTGTAGGTCCATAAGTATGGGAGTTATGTGGTCTTTTCTAGAGATGCCGTAGAGGACGCGGGCTGCTGTGTTCATTGCCATTTGAAGAGGATTGAGAGAATTCTTAGGGAGTCCATGTAGGATGATGTTGGCATAATCAAAGTGTGGCATTACCAGTGTTTGAAATACTGTTCTGAAGTCGTCCGGGGCTAGTAGTGGCCTTAAATGTCTTAGTGTCCGTATTTTGTTGTAGATGGACTTAGTGGTATTCTTTATATGCTCTTTAAAGTTAAGTTGCTGGTCCATTGTAATCCCCAGATATTGTATTACAGATTTGCAGGGGAGCTCAGCATCAATAAGTGGAGCAAGGTTTGGCTGCTTGATTTTAATTGGAGCAAAAATCAGTACATCATCCCCATAGATAAGACTGGAGATGTTAAAAGAACGGATGATATCACAGATGGGTTGCATATAGATGTTAAAGAGTAGAGCTGACAGGGATGATCCTTGGGGTATTTCTTGTTGCTGATGGAATGGTTCCGATGTTGAGGGACCTATCCGTACTTGTTGCCAGCGGTTCATGAGATAGGATTTGCACCATTCCCAGGCAAGGCCGTGAATTCCCTTTTCCTGTAGGCGGGAGAGAAGTTGTGCATGGTTAACAGAGTTGAATGCAGCCGCTATATTAAGAAATATGAGCGTGAATCCATTCTCAATTTTGTCGATCCCTCTGGATAATGTATTGATGAGTATAGTGAGTAGAATCTCAACACCATGTGACTCACGAAATCCATGCTGAGAAGGGTCAAGGGGGGCTGATATGTCAATATGTTGTTGTAGTTGCATTTGAACCACCTTCTCTATGAGTTTGGCTAGATAGGATATACTTGAAATCGGGCAGTATGAGTCTGTCTTTGCTGGGTCAAGTTTGTTGCTTTTCAAGAGCGGTCATATGGAGGTTTGTTTCAGTATTTCTGGGAATGTTCCTGTAGAAAAGGAGAGTTCCATGATGTAGACTAAAGTTGGGCTAAGTTCTACACGCATCGATCTTATCCAATGGGCAGGACAAGGATCATTTGGCGCAGTAGTGGTGTTGAGGTTGGCAATAAGTTCAGCAATGTACTTCTCTGTTGGGGGTGTGAATTTTGACATTGGCTGAGGTATCTGGGGGAGGAAGCACGTTGTAGGGCTTTGCGTAGAATTTGTTTTTATAACTTTAGATTGTAAGTACTCAGCAAATGACTGAGGTTGGATAGACACTGTTTGATTGGAGGATGGTGTCTTGGTTAGTGTTTTAGCAATGCTAAAGAGGTCTCGCGGTTTATTCAATGATCTGAGGAGGGTATCCATGTGGTGCTAATTTTTTTGTAGACTTTTTCACGGTGTTGTTTCAGGGTGTTCTCATACTCTGATTTGTCAGATGTGGATCGAGATTTGCGCCATTTTCTTTCTTGCCTTCTTAAAAGCTGAAGCGATGTACGTAATTCAGCAGAGAACCAGGGGGCTGGTTTTCTATGTTGTGGTTGTTTGTTGAATGCTGATGATTTTTTGGCTGAAGGTAGATGTGAACAAGAGGTAAGGGTGAGTTCCATCTATGGATCATTTCATCTAGGTTCTGCGCTGGTTGACGGATTGATGGGAGAGTGTTGTTGAGGAAATCATCTCTGTCCAAGGATTTGAAATGAGTTTTTTGTCCTGAAGAGATGGAGTTTGCTTGGTTGGTTGAAGTTTGGGTATGCTGGCATGGGATTTGGAAGGAGATCACATTGTGGTCTGACCAGGGGACTGGTGTGGATGCTAGGCAAATATTCTTGATTAATTCAGATTGAGGGCAAAGATGAGATCAAGGGCATTTCCCTTGAGATGTGTTGGAGAGTTTACCAGCTGGGTATAACCAAGGTTTTTCATGGTATCAAGGAATGTATCAGAGTAACTAGGCCGCAATGATGCAAGGTTAAAATCTCCAATCAGCCAGTTAGGTTTACTTGGGCTTCCAGGGTTACATGCAAGGTCTATAATGTTGGATAAATCTTCTGGCGGTGAAGAAGGGGCTCTGTAAATAAGATTTATGTTAATATATTTGTTAGCGATAGATATTGTGTCCATGTGAAGGATACTCATTGATGCTAGTAATTGGAGCTGGAGATTACTTTTTGAAAGAATGAGGACTCCTCCTCATTTACGGTTGCTTCTATGAAAAGCATGAATCACATAGCCGTGGGGGATAAGTTGATTTATGATGACGGTATCCGTGTCTGATAGCCAGGTTTCTGTGACCATAAGGATATCAAGGTTCTGAGTGGTGATAAGATCTGTGATAGCTGGCCATTTTTTCCGAATTGATTGCGAGTTGATGAGGGCACATTTTAAGTTGTCTTGGAGAGGAGTGTTTTTAGACTCCGGATTAAGGGAATTGTTAATGGAAATGTACAGTAAGTGTGACTGCCTGATATGATGTGTATGTGATTGTGTATGGTGGGAGCTGCTACTGCTTCTCCTTCCCAAGTTATGCAGGATAGGGATGTAGCTATGTGTGGGTGATAAGGCAGATGTGTTTTGGGTGAAGTCTGCTAAGAGGTAGAAACTAAAAATAGCAAATAAGGATATAGCCATGTCAGGGTGATAGGCTAGAAGCAATAGTATATTAATTCAATCAGAGTGATAGGTTACTGGCAACAGTACAATGGTGATTAGTATTAGTGAGTCTACTGGCAACAGAATAGAGATATACGAGCAATGATAAGTTAATAGCAACAATATAATATGGTGTACATATATATATATCTATATATAGATAAATGGCAACAGTTTAGTATGGTTACTGGCAACAGTATAGTATGGTAACAACAATAGTATATTAATTCAAACACATTGATAAGTTACTGGCAACAGTACAAAGGTGACTAGCATTAGGGAGTCTACTAGCAACAGTATGGCGATAATACAATCAGTGATATGTAATGTTTACTAGCACTATTAAGGTTACTGGCAGCAGAATAGTAATTAAGTAGTAATGAAATGTGGTGGCTATAACTTTGAGGCTATACTTGCGAATATACATCAGTAGAAGACAATTGTCTGAAGAGAGATGTTTGTTCAGGGTTCTGTTGTGATGGGTCTGTTCATTGGTGTTTGTCAGCTTGTAGGAATATGGCCGATTCTATGGCTGTGTCGTTGGTTAGAGAGCTCAACCTCGGGGGAGCTCACGCTGTTAGATCTTGTAGAGAGTCCAGGATTAACAGGCTATTAAGCTGCCTGGGCCAACTGCCTAAGGGCCATGCCAAAGGGCCCTCTGGCGAGGCCCTCAGGCGCGGGCCCACCAGGCGCGGGCGCGCCCAACGGCGCCTTGTTTTTAAAGGAGCGTTGGCTGCCCCGATTGGGCAGCAGAAGCTGGAGGTGCGGCCCTGTATCTCCGGCTGGCTCGATCCCGGCCGGGAGAGCTGTGGACGAGCCGGGGTGCAGGAGGGCAGAAGGACCTCGCGCCCGATGGCACCTTGTTTTTAAAGGAGCGTTGGCTGCCCCGATTGGGCAGCAGAAGCTGGAGGTGCGGCCCTGTATCCCCGGCTGGCTCGATCCCGGCCGGGAGAGCTGTGGACGAGCCGGGATGCAGGAGGGCAGAAGGACCTCGCGCCCGACGGCGCCTTGTTTTTAAAGGAGCGTTGGCTGCCCCGATTGGGCAGCAGAAGCTGGAGGTGAGGCCCTATATCCCCGGCTGGCTCGATCCTGGCCAGGAGAGCTGTGGACTAGCCGGGGTGCAGGAGGGCAGAAGGAATTTATAAACTGTGCCTTCACAACACAAAAAAATGATGTTTTAAATTATTTATTTATTTATTTATATTTTCTTTTATACCACGTTATTCAACATCAGTGCGGTTTACATGAAACATAAAACATACACATTGCATTGGCTGATCTGTTCTTACAAGGAACAGGTACTAAAACTTGGATAACTTGGGGTAACTATTTACATCTATGTGTCATGGGAAGTCGTATCTCGCTAATCGTAGTCCTGGGTGTTTTGTAGGGTTGGATTCAATTGTACGACCCAGACTAGATCGTGGATGGGGCTATTGTTGCACTGTCTACCGAGTAGTACATGAGGAAGAGGTAGTGCGTCAATGCCTTCCTAAACTGGGCTAGGTCAGGGATTGCACGGATGCTGGGTGGTAAGGTGTTCCAGCATCTGGGTGCACAGAGTTTGAAAGCTCTGTTTGCTGTTGCCTGGATGCATTGGGTTATTTCTTTCGGGACTACCAGGGTGTTGATCGGTACCAATCTTCTGGACCTGTCGGGGGGAGTGATCTGGATAAGCTCTGTTAGTGATGCGGAGGAGAGTCCATTGATGGCTTTGAAAGTAAGCAGCAAGGTTTTGAATGTGAGTCTGCCCTGTATAGGAAGCCAGTGGAGGTGTTTCAGTATGGGTGTGATGTGGTCTTTCTTGGATGCTCCAAGTAGAACTTTCGCTGCGGAGTTCATCGTGAGCTGTAGCGGGTTTAATGTGGATTGAGGAAGACCATGCAAGATTGAATTGGCGTAATCAAAGTGCGGTATGATCAGCACTTGATAGATTGGCCAGAAGTCAACCGGTTCCAGCAGGAAGCGTAGGTGCCTGAGGGTACAGATCTTATGGTAAACTGCTCTCACTACGTTGCGTATGTGCACCTTTTTGTCCAGGCGCTGGTCTAAGGTGACTCCGAGGTACCGGATCGCGGGTTTGGTCTGTAGTTCAGCATCCTTGACCTTTAGATAAGGCGGTGTGATGAGGTTTTGATTCCTCATGATGAACAGGACCTCTGTTTTCTTGTGCTGAATTCTGAGGTTCTGGGTTTGGAATGTCTTCTAAAATCTTAAAGCCACGTAAAAAAGAGGGGAATGTTTACTAAACTATGTTAGCTGGTAACACGGCAGATAGTGCTTTCCAAGCATGGAGAGCGGGCATATCTGCACTGTGTGGCAACCATCAGATTTGCAGATGGTGTGCATGCAATTAATGCCAACTCAATAGGGGCTTTAGCTGTATCCAGGCTGCTTTCTGCTCTTTTGGCCTGGCATCTGCTGGCCTCCAACACACACTGCATTGCGTTGGCACTAACATGACACTATTTGCACTAACACTGCATTAGCTACAAAGTCTAATGCACCAAAGCTTCTGTAGGTTCCTAGCACAAGCGGACAGATACCACTGAGGAACTGTGAAATCCCCTAAAATCACAGGTCAGGAATCATGGGATACTGCTCTACTCATCACTTTGAGTCCATAGATTCAGGCAACCTTTAAAAATTGCTTCTATCACCTGCGGCAAGTACAAAAGTCTTCTCGAGTTATTGAGAAGACAGATCAAATCACAGTGGTCTGTGCTATAATACTACTGCTAGATTACTACAATGCCCTGTACATTAAACAATAAGTTTGCATCAGCTCCAATTAATTTAAAGTGCTGCAGCACAATTGATAGAGGACTGCAACCCGGCATGACTACAAAAACTGTTCTGGCTACCAGTAATCAACAGGGCCAATGTTTTTTCTTTTTTAATTGAGAGTTTCAACTTTGCTACATTAAGAGCCCGATTCAGAGAGAGGGATGTCCGGGCCTGTTAGGATCCGATTCTGGGACCATTTGGACCATGGGTACACAGAATCGGGCCTGAGGACGGCCCAGCATGCCCCTGTCTGCCTGCGAGGACGTCTTCCCCGCAGGCTCCCCTGGCTGCTTTGGCTCAGACCCCCTCTTCCCCGTTGCCTGATGCACAGCTGACCAGCTGGGGCCTGGATCAGGTGGTAGTTCCTAAATGTGGACATTACATTGTGTAGCCATAGTTTCAGTTGCTCTCCCCCAAGTGTACACATTTGAATTTTTCCACATTAAGGGAGTTACTTTAGAAGACCTGTTCATGCTTTGGATGTCTGAAAACAGGCACAGAGAAGTCCAAAGTATGGAGAAATCCCCAGTGCAATTTTAAAACCTGGCTGTGGATGTCGCCTGTGCGAGGACTTCCAAGTCTGAACTGGGGCATGGTGTGGGCCTATTTGGGGTGTTCTCAGAGCTTAGATGTTGTTGTTAGGTGCCGTCGAGTCGGAGTCGACTCATGGCGACCCTCTGGATAGCTATCCTAAATTGTGTTCGGTCTTCAGTCAGGCGGCTCATTGTTGACAGACTGGTACCCGTAGCTGATATTGTATCAATCCATCTCATTGCTAGCCTTCCTCTTTTGCGTTGACCTTCTATCTTGCCAAACATGTCTTTCTTTCTCTAATGATCTCTCTCTTCGCATGATGTGTCCAAAGTATGAAAGTCAAAGTCTTGCCATCTGAGCTTCTAAAGAAAGCTTAGGTTTGATCTCCTCTAGTACCAACTGGTTTGTTCTTCGGGCAGTCCATGGTATACACAGTATTCGCCGCCAGCACCATAATTCAAAGGCATCAATTTTCTTCCTGTCTGTCTTTTTCACTGTCCAGCTTTCACATCCATATGATGTTGTTGAAAATACCATGGCTTGAACAAGTCGAATCTTTGTATGGAGAGAGACATCTATGCTCTTGAGAATCTTATCTAGGTCTTTCATAGCCATTCTGCCAAGAGCAATGCGTCATTTGATTTGACTGCTTGTTGCTTCTTTACTGATAGTTGATCCAAGTACGTTAAAGTTGTTCACAATTTCAGTTTCTTTTCCTTCAACGATGAACCTGTTGATTATGCCAATTGTCATGATCTTTGTCTTCTTTACATTAAGGTGCAGACCCATTTTGAGACTATGTTCTTTGATTGTGAGAAGCAAATGTTTCGGATCATCTTCACTTTCAGCCACTAATGTAGTATCATCAGCATAGCGAAGGTTGTTGAGTCTTCCACCAATCTTCAAACCTCTGTTGTCTTCATACAATCCTGCCTCTCTGATGATTTGTTCTGCATATAAATTAAACAGGTAGGGGAAAAGTATGCAGCCTTGTCTTACACCTTTGCTTATTTTAAACCATTCTGTTTCTCCTTGTTCCGTTTGAACTGTTGCTTCTTGATCAATGTACAGATTGTGCAAGAGAACGATCAGGTGTTCTGGTATACCCATGCTTCTTAATGTGGCCCAGAGTTTCTCATGGTTTACACAGTCAAAAGCCTTGCTATAGTCGATAAAGCACAAATAGATATCCTTTTGGTATTCTTTAGTCTTTTCAAGGATCCATCTCACATCCGCAATGTCGTCTCTCGTTCCTTGCCCTTTCCTGAACCCTGCTTGCACCTCAGGTAGTTCTTGTTCCAGGTATGGTTGTAGTCTCTTTTGAATAATCTTCAGTAGAATCTTGCTGGCATGTGGGATCAGAGCGATTGTTCGATAATTTCCAGTGTCAGTTGGATCACCTTTCTTTAGTATTGGTATAAACACAGATCTTTTCCAGTCAGTTGGCCATGATGTTGTCTTCCATATTTCTTGGCAGAGCTTTGTAAGTATGGTAACAGCTGCATCAGATTGCTGCAATACTTATTTATTTATTTATTTGGCATACATTTATACACCGCTCCTTCCAGAGATCAGAAGGGGCTCATCGTTGTACAAGATCGGGGAGAGGGGACAAAACAAAGGGAGGGATAATCAAAGAAAAGATTACAGTTATACATTTAATTGGTACATGGATTACTGCTTGAACACCAGTATAAGTTACAAATTGTTGTACAGGACATAATAGAGTGGACAATACAGGGGTAACTTGAAAACGGCATAATTAAAGATATACATATCATTAGTACCTACATTATCGATTGAAATCCAGTGTAAATTACAGATTATCATTTGAAGCACCCGGTGAGATTATCTAATATATATACATATTTACAGAGATGCAGTAGATAGGGTTATGATAGGGGAAAGAAACATATATATCTACAATTTTGATCATTGTGGAGGAGGACATCAAATCAGCATTAGGTACTTCTATAGGAATGTTATCAATGCCTGTGCTTTGTTCTTTGATAAGGCTTTCAATGCTGCTTCAACTTCTTCTTTCATCACCAATGGTTCCCGATCATAAGGTACAGGTTGAAACGGCTGTTGGTCCACTTGATCTTTATCATATAAAAACTCTGTATATTCCTTCCACCTTTTTTTATCTTCTCAGCATCATTCAACATAGAACCTTGAGCATCTTGTAACATTCCAATTCGAGGCTGGAACTTTTTCTTTCACTCTCGTAGCTTTAGGAAGCCGATCTTGTTCTTCCTCTAATAGTTTCTGCTTTTATTTCCTTGCATGCGTCGTTGTAGTACTTTTCCTTGTCCTGTCTTGCTGCACTTTGGAAATCTCTGTTGAGTTCTGAGATTGTCTTTCTTTCTCCTCTGGCTTTAGCTTCTCTACGTTTCTGGGCAATTTTCGGAGTTTCTTCCGTCATCTATTTTGGCCGTTTTTGCTTTTTCACCTTTTGTAGAGACTTCTCGCTTTCTTCCAACACAACCTTCTTGATGTCATTCCATTACTCTTCTGAAGCTCTGTCATTTGTATCTAAAGTAGCAAATTGATTTTGCAGGCAGTCTTTAAATTCCAGTGGTATATTCTCAAGGTCATATTTTGCTGAATTCATGAGTGGTTTGCTCTTTTTCAACTTTAGCTTGAGTTTGCATAATAGTAGTTGATGATCTGTACCACAGTCAGCTCCAGATTTTGTCTTTGTTGATGTTATAGAACTTTTCTATCGTTGACTTCCACAGATGTAGTCAATTTGATTTTTATACAATCCATTGGGTGAAGTCCATGTGTATAGTCGCCGCTTGAGTTGCTGGAAGGTGTTTGAGATGAATAGATCATTGGTCTTGCAGAATTCTATCAGTCTTTCTCCAGCTTCATTTCTGTTGCCAAGTCCATATTTTGCCTCCTTCTTTGTTGCCAACTTTTGCGATCCAGTCACCAGGATATCCTTTTTGCATGTTCTGTCAATTTCAGTTTGTACTTGTTCATAGAACTCTTCAATTTCATTCTCTTCTGCAGCTGTTGTTTGTGCATATACTTGAATTATAGTTGATTTAATTAGTGGAGGAGGGATAGTAAGGAAATCCACAGTACTACCTTTTAACTTTCAAAAGGGAGACTGTGATAAAATGAGGAAAACAGTTAAGAAAAAACTAAAAGGAGCAGTTGCAAAGGTTAAAGACGTACATCAGGCTTGGCTGTTGAAAAATACTATCTTGGAAGCCCAGACCAGCTGTATTCCACGCTTTAAGAAAAGTGGAAAGAAGTCCAAAAAACTGCCAGCATGGTTTAAAGGTGAGGTCAGAGAGGCTGTTGTTGCCAAAAAAGCATCTTTCAGGAAATGGAAAAAAGAGCCAAACGACGAAACCTGGAAACAGCACAAGCACTGGCAAGTCAAATGCAAGGTATTGATGAGGCAGGCAAAGGGAGAATTTGAGAAGAAGCTTGCTGCAGAAGCAAAAACGCGAAGTAAAGACCTTTTCAAGTACATTCGTAGCAAAAAACCTGTGAGAGAGTCAGTTGGTCCATTAGATGATAAAGGGGTTAAAGGAGCACTAAGAGGCGACAAGGCGATAGCGGAGAGACTGAATGAATTCTTTGCTTCAGTCTTTACTGAGGAAGATGTAGGGATGTTACCCATGACTGAAGTGGTATTTAAAGGTGCGGAAGAATTGAAGGAAATATCGATACATCGGGAAGATGTATTACAACTATTAGATAAACTGAAGTGTAGCAAATCACCTGGGCCGGATGGTATACATCCAAGGGTGTTGAAAGAACTGAAATACGAGATTGCAGTCCTGCTATTAGTAATCTGTGAACTATCATTAAAATCATCTCTAATACCTGAAGATTGGAGGATCGCCAATGTAACACCAATTTTTAAAAAAGGTTCCAGGGGTGATCCGGGAAACTACAGACCGGTGAGCCTGACATCAGTACCGGGAAAAATGGTAGAAACCATCATAAAGAATAAAATTACTCAGCATGTAGATAGTCATGACCTAATGGGAGACAGCCAACATGGCTTTAGACAAGGAAGATCTTGTCTTACTAATCTTATGTTTTTTCGAAGGAGTGAATAATCAGGTGGACAAAGGTGAGTCGGTTGATATTGTGTATCTGGACTTTCAGAAAGCCTTTGACAAGGTCCCTCATGAGAGACTTTTCACAAAACTAAAGAGTCATGGGATAGGAGGCAGTGTACTATTGTGGATCAGGAACTGGTTAAAAGATAGAATGCAGAGGGTAGGGCTAAATGGCCAATTTTCCCAATGGAGAAAGGTGAATAGTGGTGTACCCCAGGGATCTGTGCTGGGTCCGCTGCTTTTTGACATATTCATAAATGACCTGGAAAGTGGAATAACGAGTGAGGTTATCAAATTTGCAGATGACACAAAACTATTTAAAGTTGTTAAAACCCAAGAGGATTGTGGAAAATTGCAAAAGGATCTTGATAAATTGGAAGACTGGGCATAAAAATGGCAGATGAAATTTAATGTGGACAAGTGCAAGGTTATGCACCTAGGGAAGAACAACCCAAACTATGGTTACACGATGCAAGGTTCCACATTAGGAACCACCACCCAGGAAAAAGATTTAGGCATCATTGTGGATACCATGTTAAAACCCTCGGCCCAGTGTGCAGCGGCGGCCAAGAGAGCAAATAGAATGCTAGGTATGATAAGGAAAGGAATGGAAAATGGCTTACCTTATGTTCTTATGTTCTTATGGAATTTCTCTATGTTCTGTTCTGGGCGTCTCTCATTGGACTTGGACATCCTTTACAAAATGCCACTTCATATTTCATCTGTCATTTGGACACACAGTCTCCTAATTTGTTAAGGTCCTTTTGCAATTTTTCACAATCCTCTTGTGATTTAGCAACTTTGAATAATTTTGTGTTTTCTGCAGATGCAATTACTTCACTCACTGCTCCCATTTCCAGGTCATTTATGAATGTGTTAAAAAGCAGTGAGCCCAGTACATATCTCTGGAGAACTCCATTGATATCATGTAACAGTATTGAAATATTTAACGAGTCGGATAATATCAGAGAGAAACAGGTGAAAACTCAGACCACGTGGAAGGAAAAATCACAGGACCTCCCTAACTCTGACACAGCATTGCACGGCTGAAAGCCTGGTTTATAGAGGCCTTTTTCTGACTTCTGCTTCTCACAGTCTTCCTGCATATCTTCCTTCCTCACTATACTCACCTCCTCCCGCCTGGACCCTCAGCTTGATCCTGCCCGACTGTTGGATTTATCTTTGGACATTTCATCTCAGTCTAGATTTGACTCTGCTACTTGTAGACATTCTGCTCTGGTGATATCAGGTACTGAAGTACTAGAAGTGTTAGTTACCGGTGGGTGCCTGCACTTGAATTCAAGAGGAAAATTTTATAACAGGGTTCCTATGTGATAAATCCAGAAAAATACCTATTTAAAGTATTTTCTAAAGGCAATACAGGCATGTGCCTTTTTAAAATAGGTGGCCAGAATCAGCTAGTATAGCAGTATACACATTTGTACCTGCTGTGAAGTTGTGGTGAATGTGTGTGTACATACTCTATGGATTTTGCACATGTAAAAGCCTCTTATAAAATGACCCGAAGGGGGACATGCCTATACAAGACTTAGTAAACTTGCTCTTGTATGTGTACAAAACCTTAAAAATGTCTGTAAGTGATTGTACAGGCATTCATTCATTCACAGGTGTACAGTCATTCACGTCATTTGCATGCATTTTAAATGTTTAGGTTCCCAGACAAACCGAGTGCACTCCCTTAATAAAATGCTGTCATCATGTCTACTTATGTGCATGAATACCACCAAGCAATTTTATGAAAGGTCTTTTCCCTGTGTAAAACAGGCTTTATGTCGTGAAAAATATTTATAAAAAACTTATTTTATAAAATATGTGCCTCTGCGTCACCTCCTCCCAGTGCACAGGAACAGCTGTGATCTTACATTTTACACAGGTACAGCCACAAACAGTTCTACGACTTCCATTTTCTTCATGTAAAAAATGCTTTCAACATAGAAAATGTTTTATAAATGTACCCCCCCCCCCAAAATGTAAATAAGTCCTTTCATATTAGTTTTGAAGCATTTTATCCATCTTAAACTTTATTTCTATGCTTTCAAATAGACTAAAATGGGAGTTACACTGCTTATCCAAATTATTCTTCAGGAATTGACTGACTATGGGAACTAGTTATGCCTGTACTTAGAAACAAATATTATTCTACGCTTGTCCTTAGCAATTGCTCACAGGTTTCCTTTTTAGGGGTTACAATTGGCCAGGATGGTAAATCTGTAGATTCTCAGAGGTTAGAGCTGATACGGAAACTTCCACTTCCTACAGATCAGAAATCACTGCAGTCCTTTCTAGGGCTCACTGGTTTCTGTTGTGACTTCATGCACAACTATGCTAAAGTGGCAGCTCCACTTTACTCCCTGCTAAAAAGTAAAAGTTATGTTTGGGAGGAAGAACATACAGAGGCTGTAACTAAATTAAAGCACATTTTGACTTCTGCTCCGGTTCTTGCACACCCATATCATACACAACATTTTTTTCTGTACCGTGTAGTTGGAGAGAACAGTATAGGTTCAGCTCTAACACTATGCCTAGGAGGAGTAGATCACCCTATTGCTTGCTGTTAGAGTTCTCACTTCTCCTGAACTCAAAATGGGAAACTGAAAAACATGTACTGGCTTCCTATGCTGCTATGCAGAAATTTACATACATCATTGGTGCTCAAACCACATACATATGCAGCCATCACATCCCACTCAAATTCATTGTAGAGGGAAAGTTAGCATGTAGCAAGATTAGGACTGAGAGAATAGTCCAGTGGACTCTCATGTTGCAGGCACAGAATGTAAAGTTTGAATTGTTGAAAGAACCTAACGTGCAAGTGGCTGGAATCTTGCTGGAGGGGCAACCTCATGACTGTCAGTCCTCACCCAGTGCCCCCAATCACATGATCTTTAGGGAACTGGGACTAGACAAAATTTCACCTTTTCTTCCTACAGTATATATTGATGGTAGTAGCCAATGTGAAGGAGGTAGATGACTAGCAGGTTTTGCAATTGTACAATTGGACCCAAATAACCAAGTGGTACTGCAGAGACAGTATTCTTGTGGGTCAGCGTCAGCACAGTACTGTGAGCTGGCTGCTTTTGTGGCTTGTATGTAACAATATCAGGATTCACACCCAGAGATACAAATCATTTTAGATTCTGATTATGTCTTTAAAAGTGCCATTGCCCTGTTACCCTGGTGGCTGGCAAATAAATTTAAATCTACAGATGGGTCCACAGTGAAAAATTCATCACTGTGGACTATGGCACAAGAATTGAGTGAGAAGTTTCAGAGAGTACATTTAATTAAATAAATTAAATTAAATTTAAATTTATAAATAATATTTCCCAGACAGCAACTGAACTAGATATCCCCTCCAAGAAATGACCCAATCTAGAAATGCCCTCACACTGCAGTGTAGATAGTTTATGTATATAGTTAACCCAGTTATCCAAGTTTGTACTCCTGTTCAATGTAAAACCTGACAGTTTGTCGTTATGGTCGTTTTGTTATGATGTAAACCGCGCTGATTCTAAATAGCGCGGTATATAAGAAACTGTAATAAATAAATAAATAATAAAGGCACATAGGAAGAAAGGCCCTTTAGTGAAAGGAAACATTAGCAGACTCACTAGCCAAGGAAGCATGCCATGTAGGCCTCATATGGCCCTGGTATGAGCAGACACGCATGGTTGCTATTGCTACACGTTCCACAGATTATGATCAGATAATACCACCAGATTACTTCGTAGCACTGCAGACAAAGGATCCTGAACTTTCCAATTTGAGGAAGCTTGTGCAGGATGCCCCAGATAACCTATATCAGCAAACACCCTTTATCACACTCACTATAGAGAAAGACATTCTATGTGCAAAAAGAGAGGGAGGCTTGATTATAGCTATCTCCAGAGCTCGAGGTAAAGAATGGATGCATTGGGTTCATGGTGCAGGTCCTATGGGACACCCTAAAGCAGAAGAAATGCAGACTATCCTCAATAGGTTGGTATGGTGGCCAGAAATGAAACATGATATAATGTGTAATCTGTGCTTCATTTGGGAGGCAACCTAAAAAGAGAAGGGGACAGTTAATGAGAGCACCTCCTCGTGGCCCATTTGAGAGATTGCAAATAGATCATGTGGGCCCTCTTCCATTAACAGGAAAAATAGATTTTTACTCACTGTTGTTGATTCCTTTTCTCATTGGGTAGAAGCATTCCCTGTCTCATATCAAACTGCTCAAACCACTGCAGAAATCCTAACTATGCAATTTTTTTACACGCTGGGGCATCCCTAAGACTATTGGATTCTGATAATGGTCCTACATTTGTTTCTCAGCTGATCAAGGAACTGTTTGATTTTCTAGGCATAGAACAACAACTTCACATTCCGTACCATCCACAGGCAGCAGGGCAGGTAGAAAGAATGAATCAAACAATTAAGGTCCACCTCAGCCCTATGCTTAATCTGACTGGGAAAAATTGGAATCGGGTGCTCCCGTTAGTCCTTATGCGTATCAGAGCTAATGTCTGCCAATCCACAGGCTTTGCACCCTACGAAGACTTAATAGGAAGGCCAATGCCACGGTGGGAAAATCTACTACCACTGTTCCCTCTAAGCTGTGCGTGTGTGCGCACGCACGCATGCACACACCTCACCGAGTGAGCGCACATACTTTACAACAGAGCGCACAAAAATTATGGTTCTGATTCTGATAGAAAACAACATAGACGTCTTAAAATTTAAAAGTTGTGATTGTAATTACTAGAAATTTTCCGCTTCATTTAGTAATCGTCTATTTTTATTTAATTTACTTAAAATCAATGTGGTGTACATACTGTATTCTGACGTGTAGCCAAATTTTAAAGTATATAACTCTGAGTGTCGTTATGTGGCGCACAAAAATTTAACCTTCCTTCAAAAGCTGCACAGCTGATATTTTATGCGCACACAGCCTACAGAAAATTAGAGGGAACATTGTCTGCTACATCCTTTTCTCCCAGAAGACCAGACCGTAATTCTTACCAATGAGTGGATGAAATCCCTGCAAGAACATCTAAAAGAAATTCAGACCACTGTGCTAGCTAACACAGAAAAAGCTAGAGATTATTTGCAGGAGGTACATGCAAAAGGTTCCGATTTAAGGCCCCTCAAGGTTGGGAGTAAAGTGATGATTCTGAGACCTAGACCAAACCTCCCCTTTAGAACTGCAAAGTGGGAGGGACCGTACTTAGTTACTGATACCTTAGGCCCAAGCCTATACCAGATCCTAATGCTCGACAACCAGCATTATTGCAGGAGGTATTCTTGTAAATAATTTCTATAAATAGCAATGCCAGCTCGCTGACATTTCCTCTGTAAATTCAGCAGTATACAAAAGTATACACCCTGTAAATAGTTCTGACAATTTACTGTTCTGTTATATGTAAAAAGTTAAGAAGTTCTTGTTCTATGTAATGTTATGCAAATGTATGCAATTGTTCCATGTAAACCGCCCCTGATCTCTGGAAGGGGCGGTATAGAAGAAATAGATAAATAAATAAATAAATAAATTATTGGAAACACATCACCCAGTTGAAACCTTATGGGTAATACGTGTTTTATCAGTCTTTGTTTTCAGATACCACCTGAAGACAGCACGGACAGCAGCTTTCTGAACAAAAGTCGCTTGAGGATGGTAACTATTTACTTCTGCTGTATAATTGATGTGTCTAATAGTTATGTAAATAAGTAGTAAACATTATTTCTGTTGTTGCATAGTATAAGTGGGGAGCACTAGTTTACTCCCTAGTAGAGTGAAATGAGTTAGCTTTTATTATGTCTCGGTTTCCTGTTGTTCTTGTATCTGCTCTCCTCTACCCAAGTCTCATTACAGGAACTATCATCCGAATATGCACGATTGGTTGGGCTAACTGCACAGATGGGGTATATCGCTATCAAGAAATACCCCCACCTTTTCTTGAAGGAAAGGATCTTGTCATCCTGAGTTTCTGTTCCGTACAGGACAAGCCAGTGTTCTATTCATTAAACATCACTCAAGAACAGTGGGCGCCACCAGTTTCCACTTCTCTAGAAAGGGCACAAGAATTGAGGGCACCTCCAGAACATTACTTTCTATGTCCTCCTGCCTTGATTTTGTACAATATTTTCTGTCAGGACAAAGAATGTTTGTTTCTTTTTCAATTGCTCCCAGAATGCATGGCTTTCGCCTTCCTAAGAACACTTTGCTGTACAGTTCAAACTATTTACTAAACAATACCTGGTGCAGTCATACACCACTGGTCTCCATCACCATTAACGGGACAACTTATTCCACACCGCTGGTTACCAATGACTTTATTGACATTCCAGACTTTATCTCATATGCTGTGCATCCATTACCACATGGCATGGGAGAAGAGACACTACATAAACTTCTCAACTTTACAGAACTCCATGCCTATATTGATCACCTTAAAACAACATCCATCGAAGTGAATCACACCATCACTTATGAGAATGGTCACATTCGACAAACTGTTGAGCACTTGCTACAAGATGCTCATGTGTCTGTGTGGGAACTGTTATTTGGTTACTCACCTACTGCTGATCATGTCTTTAATGTTTTTATTCACCCTATTATTTTAACTACTGTACAAATATTGCTATGCATTATCATAATTTTCATAAAATGAAACACATGTACACGCATGTCCTACAAAATACCAACAACATTTTAAGGTAGTTACACTTAATTTCTCCAGCATCTACCTCTACCTGCTAATTTGGCTAATTTGGCATTTCCTACTACATTGAATACCAGAGTCAGCTGCAGTCTAGTATTACTTCCTACCCTCACTCATAGCATCCTGGTACCTTTCGGCTTTAACCTCCTCAGAAATTCCTGCATCCCTTATGCACTGTTCATTCTCTCTAAGACGGGCACTGAGGTGGCATATTGGGTTTCCCCACCCAGTAGTGGCAGCCCTACCTAAGACACGAGGTTTGGACTCATAATGGGGCGTGCTTATCTCTAGAACACTAGAGACAGTACTGTGCAGGACAGGGGACCTGCTGGACATAGCAAGGTATTTAATACAGGAGGTATTAGACAAGCTGCCTACTATTATGTATATAGTAATTGCAGCTGAGACAGGTACCACAGGTTTGCTTCCATCATTTCCCAAAACAAAACAAAAAAAAAAGAGAAAAAAAAAGGTGTGGGAGATGTCAGCATATAACAGCATGACATTATGCCTAGCATAGGTGTCATGGCTTTTCCCAGACCTTGGATTGCAGGCAGCTCTGACCCCCTGGTAATGTCAGTCTCCAGACTTAATGAGCGTAGTTTACCTGATGAGATTAGTTTGCAAGACAACATCTCCTCCTTGCTAATCAGGAGAGAACTTGATGGGCCTAGTTTGCCTGATTAGTCTGTAAGACAACAGCCCCTCCTTGCTAATCAGGAGAGATCAGACCTCAAACAGACTAAAGTATGATAAAGGGAGGTGCTGGAGAATTTCACTATAAATACAGGGAAGGACAAATATCTCTCTCTCTTCCTATTCATCGGACATACACACTTCTCTTTACCCCCCTCCCCCCTCCCCCCTTGTTCTCTCTCTTCTCTTCTTTGTCTGATTCCTCTGACACGTCTTACTATGGGGCTCTGACCCACACTTCTCTTTATCCCCCCCCCTTTTCTCTCTCTCTCACACACACACATGCACCCTCCTCTGTTCTGTACCTACGTAATAAGCTTATTTCTATATAAAGACCTTTTTCCAAGCCACACCAGTTTTGGTTGTCTTATTGTGCTACAAACCCTACTGCCTCTGTGAAGTGGACCCAGGACCAAATGGAGCGTAACCGAATGTAGGGAGCGGCGAAAGGTTACACATAACAAATTTTAAAAAATTCAGGAAATCTGGAATCACATAGATCATTCGGCATCCCAGGTGTTGCAATTTTAGTTTTTTCTGATTTCTGATAAAATGATGGTATTTTCCCAGAAGATGAAGTATATTCACTACATGGGAATTGTACTATAGGTGTGCCAGCCAAAATGTCTGTTTTGTTTAATTTCCAGCATTTGCAACATTTTGCTTTTTTTTTAAAATTTCATTTTGAGGGAAATGTCATTAATAGTGCACTATCACTTAATATTGTGCAACCCATCATCAGAGCATCATCAGTAGTGCACACTTTTGAGAGATAGTGTGCACTCTTACTGACAGACAAAAAGTGACTACATTTCAGAGTTTTTATTTCCCATCATTTGAAATCATCATGAAATGATGCAGGAAATATTATTGACATTTCTAATGTCATTTCAATGTGCATCCCTAAATTGGACTACCCTTTCTTATGAACACTACAGAAAAACAGAAATGTTCAGTATCTTAAATGGCTAATATAGAGCATCGTACTATGATAAAAGTAGTTTCACACATTGGTCGTCTTTCCCCCAGATATGATTATGCTACAGTCACTTCTATTTTCTTATTCTGAAACCGAGAAAATCTTTGCAACAGGACAGCCAAGTAAAAAGAGAATTCCACCTAAAGGTCCAGTTTTTCAAATCTGATACAATTTTAGCACTTATATGGTATCTTACACAAAAAGAACAAAAACTCCCTATAAAACAGAATATATTTAAGTAAATAGTAGCTCACAAAACAGGAAAGTAATAAAATTAACAATTAAGATGAAGGAACATCCAAGCAAGAAAACAGAAAAATTCAGAATCACATCCCAAGGGGTCATGCTAGGTGTGCCTCCAACAGTTTGCCCTTACTAGATTCTGTTTACTAAAGTGCACTAACCATTTACCGCACAGTTATCAAGCCATGCTAATCATGCAGATCCCATGCAATAAATCCCATGCTAACTGGGTGCAAGCAATTGGGGAAGAGTAGGTGGGTAAGGGGTGGCCCAAAGGCATTGATGGCACATCGCGATTAATGTGGACATTACGGGTATGCACTAATTGTAAATATTGCCGTTAGCATGAGAGCACTTAACATCACCTCGAGGTCTGGTAATAATAATCATACTAGGAAAGTTAAAATGACTAAAAGTAATAAAAGGAAGAAAGAGGGAGCAGCAAATCTCAGAGGAGGACAGTGCAGATTGGCGACTCAGGGACCCATTGCCCTACGACGCTCAAAAAAAAATCTTTTAGGCACCTGCAAGCTGGTTAGTGTGGTGAAGAATATTAGCGATGTGCCAATGGTAAGGGGACAGATGCACAGGTTAGCGCGGGCCTCCGCTCAAACACATGCTGCCACATACCCCACTGCTCTTAGCATGCAGTAAGGTTAAATCTGCCCTTATGTGCATATCACAAATGCAAAAAGCATTTTTCATGCACCACAGCTGCCAGCTCCTCTTCTCTCCTATTAAACATATTAAATGTATTAGGTACAATTGTATTTGTATAAGTATCCATAGCAACCTTTAGTAAGTAAAGAACTTAAAGATCTAAACACAAGCTTAAAACTAAGATGCAGACAGCAGTCCAGCAGCAAGATGGGGGCTTTCCAGTGTTTTGCATTGAGTGTCACATGTACGATTTTCTCCCAGTTGGTGAGAAGTCTTACGTGTGTACTAGGTGCAAGGAGCTCTTTGCTCTCAGGGAACGAGTCTGTTCTCTACAGGCTAGAGTAGCAGACTTGGAAGACATAAGAAAGACAGAGGTACATAGACGAGACCTACAGGGATATAGTCCTGAACTCCCACCTCCAGTCTGGCAGCATCCCTGTTGCCATGGAGGAGAGAGGTCACGTGACAGGAGAGCATCACCCTGGTGTGGCAGGAACTGATCCTGTAACTAGGACCTGTCCTCCAGGTGATGTAAAACACTCTCGCATCGAGGAAGTTTCTCCAGGGCCATGTGCCCATGAGGGAAGGGTTAGGACAGCTGTCAGTTGGTGATTCGATCATTAGGCATGTAGATAGCTGGGTGGCTGGTGGACATGAGGATCGCCTGTTAACATGCCTGCCTGGTGCAAAGGTAGCTGACCTCATGCACCACCTAGATAAGGTCTTAGATAGTACTGGGGAGGAGTCTGCTGTCTTGGTACATGTCGATACCAATGACATAGGAAAATGTGGTAGGAAGGTTCTGGAGGCTAAGTTTAGGCTTTTAGGTAGGAAGTTGAAATCCAGAACTTCCAGGGTAGCGTTCTTCGAAATGCTTCCCGTTCCACGCACAGGACCCAAAAGGCAGGCAGACCTCCGGAGTCTCAATGCGTGGATGAGACGATGGTGCAAGGATGAGGGTTTTGGATTTGTTAGAAACTGGGGAACATTATGGAGAAAGGAGGGTCTCTTCCAAAGGGATGGGCTTCAACATAACCGGGATGGAACCAGGCTACTGGCATAAACCTTTAAAAAGGAGATAGAGAGACTGAATGAATTCTTTGCTTTGGTCTTTACTGAGGAAGGTTGAAGGATGTTACCCATGACTGAAGTGGTATTTAAAGGTGTGGAAGAATTGAAGGAAATATTGATAAATTGGGAAGATGTATTAGAACTATTAGATAAACTGAAGAGTAGCAAATCATATGGGAAGGATGATATACATCCATGGGTGTTGAAAGAACTGAAATATGAGATTGCAGACCTACTATTAGTAACCTGTGAACTATCATTAAAATCATCTGTAATATCTGAAGATTGGAGGATGTCAAACGTAACACCAATTTTTAAAAAGGGTTCCAGGGGTGTTCTGGGAAACTACAGACCGGTGAGCCTGACGTCAGTACCAGAAAAAATGGCAAAAACAATCAAAGAACAAAATTGCTGAACATGTAGATAGTCATGGCTTAATGGGAGACAGCCAACATGGCTTTAGACAAGGAATATCTTGTCTTACTAATCTGTTATGTTTTTTTGAAGGTGTGAATAAACAGGTAGACAAAGGTGAGACAATTGATATAGTGGACTTTGGACTTTCAGAAAGCTTTTGACAAGGTCCCTCATCAGAGAACTTTGGCAAAACTAAAGAGTCATGGGATAGGAGGCAGTGTACTATTGTGCATCAGGAACTGGTTAAAAGATAGAAAGCAGAGGGTAGGGCTGAATGGCCAATTTTCCCAATGGAGAAAGGTGAATAGTGGTGTACCCCAGGGATCTGTGCTGGGTCCGCTGTTTGACATTCATAAATGACTTGGAAAAGGGAATAACGAGTGAGGTTATCAAATTTGCAGATGACACAAAACTATTTAAAGTTGTTAAAACCCAAGAGAATTGTGAAAAATTGCAAGAGGATCTTGATAAATTGTTAGACTTGGCATCAAAATGGCAGACAAAATTTAATGTGGACAAGTGCAAAGTTATGCACCTAGGGAAGAATAACCCAAACTATGGTTACACGATGCAAGGTTCCACATTAGGAACCACCACCCAGGAAAAAGATTTAGGCGTCATTGTGGATAACATGATAAAACCCTCGGCCCAGTGTGCAGCGGTGGCCAAGAGAGCAAATAGAATGCTAGGTATCATAAGGAAAGGAATTGAAAATAAAACAAAGGATATTATAATGCCTCTATATCGTTCCATGGTGAGACCGCACCTTGAATATTGTGTGCAATTCTGGTCGCCGTATCTTAAAAAGGATATAGCATTATTAGAAAAGGTTCAGAGAAGAGCCACCAAAATGGTAAAGGGGATGGAAGGATACCCCTATGAAGAAAGGCTAAAAAGATTAGGGCTCTTCAACCTGGAAAAGAGACGGCTGAGGGGAGATATGATAGAAGTCTATAAATTAATGAACGGAGTGGAACGGGTAAACGTAGATCTATTGTTTACGTTATCAGAATATAGAAAGACTAGGGGACATGCAATGAAGCTACAGGGTAAACTATTTAAGACTAATAAAAGAAAATATTTTTTTCACTCAACATGTAATCAAACTCTGGAATTTGTTACCGGAGGATGTAGTAAATGCTGTTAGTGTAGCCGAGTTTAAAAAAGGTTTGGAGAAGTTCCTGAAGGAAAGGTCCATAAACCATTATTAAAAAGGGACCCAACATATCACTGCTTGACCCAATACAAGCATTGTAGAACCTGTGTCTTTTGGGGAAACTGCTAAGTGTTTATGACTTAGATTGGCCACTGTTGGAAACAGGATAGTGGGCTTGATGGACCTTGGTGTGACCCAGTATGGCATATCTTATGTTCTTATATTTGCTCCGTTTGAAACAAAGGTTTATATTTGTTGTTTGATAGTTTTACAGATTTTTGGCTATATTTGTGTAATTTTATTTGAGGTGATGGACCTTGGTCTGACCCAGTATGTCATATCTTATGTTCTATCTGATTGCCCTACTCTGTTCACTCTCCTTTGTGTTCTTTTTCAAGTGAAGCAGGAAAACAAAACAAAAAATTTACAAGTAGTTCATGCTGACACAAGAAAAAAAATGGGATAAAATGTTACTAATATTAGCTCCAGGTAACCATGCTAAAGTTTGCTGCTCTTAGACCATGAACTGAACTTTCAGCATTAGAAAGTCACGCATGAAGCCTTCGGGTGTCGTGCACGCCTCTTTGTATCTGCATTTTACAACCCATACCTTCATTATCGTTACAAAGCACGGCTATCTATGCATTTCTTTCTGACTGTTTTCTTGTGCACTAAACTATTACTACTTATCCTTTGCCTAGTGCTACAAGGTGTATGCAGCACTCTCCTGCATAAAATCAGCCACTGCAGTGCACAAAAATGAACCTAGAATCTGCTGTTATCTGTGCCCCAACCCTTGCCATGCTTTGCTACATTGGTCAATATGTTCATAATCAAGCAACACATCATCAAATGACTATACTAAAAAATGATGGAGCCGATTTTCAAAGCCCTTCTCTGGACAGCCATGGGGGTCAACTAAGGCTGCGGTGAGAGATTCTGTGGCACTATCCAGATAATACTGCTGAATATATCCACAGAGGGTCCTAGCACTATCTGGTTAGTGCAGCGGTGGTCCCTCGGTAGAGCTAGGGCACTTCAGACACCATCTGGATAATGTAAGTGCCAACCTACCCAGATAACAGCGTTTTTCAGCCAACCTACCCAGATACTACCATTGAATATCCAGCAGATATCTAAGCATCGCATTAAAATATAAGCCCTTTCGAGTATCGAGCGGTACATGTGAATAATTCACTGGTAAACAAAATACAAAAACTTTTCTGTCACAGAAATGAAAATGGCTGATTCTAGTACTGTTTTAGGTTACGAACTCGGATATGTACTTAGAAATTCTCCATCACGTAACGTTTTTGAGTGGCATGCAGTTTAAATTTAGACTGTTGCTCATATTTACATTAGATGTAACGTAAAAATGCAATGTGTGCCTTTGAGTCAGTCCTGACTCCTGGCGACCCAGAAGCTCCTGGGTTTTCTTGGCAGTGTAACCGGAAATAGATTGCCAGGCCTTTCTTCTGAGGCAATGGAGGGTTAAGTGACTTGCCCAAGGCCACAAGGAGTGCTAGTGGGAATTGAACCCTGGTTGCTTGGTTACCAAGCCAGTGTTCTAACCACTAGGCTACTCCTCCACTAGATGTAACATAATGTCTCCTAAAAGGTAGTTGTATATGATTTGCTGCTGCATTGCGCCTCAAGAACATCCCTCTTAAGGGTCCAACAATAGTTTGCAAGCATACTGGAGCTCCACTTGCCCTGGTACCTATTTGCCATTACCAAAATGTCCTAATGAAACCCTTCTGCATGTTCATCGCTGACTGCTCCTAGATTTGCAGGAAAAAAAATCCAGGTGTGAATGCAAGAAGTGCATTTCCAAAAACATGTTACATCCCAGTTTCTGGTAAGATTTCAGTAGAGTATCCACTGATTCTGCGTAATTGTCTGCCTTGTTATTTCCCAAGAAGTCACAGAAAACAGTCTTAAAGGACTCCCATGCGGCTCTTTCAGTTTCATTCAACTGACCGTCAAAGTTTTCATCTTTCATCAGTTTTCTAATATCGGGTCCTACAAAGATCCCTTCTTTGATCTTCGCCTCACTGATTCGTGGAAATGTCTCTTAGATATGCAAATCCAAGTCCACTTCTATCCACGGCTTTTACAAAGTTCTTCATAAGACCCAACTTTATATGGAGTGGAGGTAGATATACTTTATTCGGCTCCACAAGTGGGTCATGTGCAACATTTTTCTAGCCTGGGACTAGTGATATTCTCTTTGGCCACTGTTTCCGGATGTAATGATTTCTCCTGTCCCTGCTGCCCCACTCAAACAGAAAGCAACAATACTTTGTCCAACCAAACTGTTGTCCAAGCAAGAGGGCAATTACTTTTAAATTGCCACAAATATTCCACTTGTGTTCTTCATACTTGATATTTGTTAGCAGGAGATGCATACTGCTGTAAGTTTCTTTCATATTGACAGCATGAGCTACTGGAACTGATATTTCCATTGTGGATAAGCACGGTTTTTAGGCTATATTTAGAAGAATCAATAAATAGTCGCCAATCCTCTGTTCTATAATCCAGATAAAGTGTTTCCATCAGGGATTTAACTTCACAACAAAAAGCAATTCCATCTACAAAGGCAAAGTAATCCACAAACTCGGTATGCCTATTTCTAAAAGTGTACACTTTGGTTTCTTTCTGAAGATTCCAGCCTTTCAATCGTAACCCTAACAGTTCTGCTTGTTGCTTTGAAAGATTCAAATCTCTGATGAGATCATTCAAATCGCCTTGGTCCAGTAAATGTGGTTCAGAAGAGGAACCGGATGCCTCAAAGCTTGGATCCTGCATTACAGCATCGCCATCATCGTCAACATCATCAGCATTCATTGGTTTATCTTCTTCTTCTTCATCCTCATTCACTAAGATTTTCTGGAGGTTTTGGCACCGGCAATTCTTGACAGTGAGGCTTAGGCCTCATGGCAGATGGTAAATTTGGGTAAGTTACAGTGTGTTTTGATTTTGAAGTAATGCCTGCAATCTGTCAAGTGATCTCTTGGTTCCCTCCAGATCATTGGAACAGCAAAATTCATGTGTCGAACACCCTTTACCCAACCTGTTAGGAGTTTGACACAGCTAATACAGCAGACGTGAGGCGCCCAATTTTTATCCTGGTCACCGACTTGACATCCAAAGTACAGCTTATAACATGTCTTAACAAGCGAAATAAAATGTCTTCTCTGCTTCTTAAAAGTAACCTCACCGCAAATGTAGCAAAATGAATCCGGACAATTAACACACTTTCGAGGCATTGTTAAACTACAAGCGATAAACATAATATTAACCAACTGCTGTCTATGAAATAGATTAACGCAAACTCACATCCATTCAGATTCTGTTTTTTTCAAACCACAATCGCTGACGGCGACAGAAAGCATACCAATACATGACTCATCGTTTTATGGTTGTATCAGCTGGAAGAGTAGGGCAAGGAGCCCGGTTAATTATATTATAACTACATGACTCAGCATTTTTGGTTGTGGCTGACATACAATAATTATGATGGAATTTTTGGTATTCAAACTTTGTTTACTGAAACAAAACTGTAACGGCTAATTTACAGTAATGCACACACTTTACTAGATGATATCTCCTGAAGTATGGGTGATAGAAAAATTCTGATACCATATTTGTAAACAATGGGAAAAATTACATATGAAACAGGTCAGAGCGGGTCTGTGGCAAAAATTGTATTGACCAGCGAGTCCAACAGCTCCCTAAGGTTCAAGTCTTTCACTCTTTACAGCTGTTCTGAAAATATGCCCTAGACATGGCTATTAATCAGCTGCTATAGCCTGCTTATGATGATTATACACATTGACCCCTGATGCAGGCTAGTTTGCCAAAACTCAGCTGAGTTGGGTATCTGCAATTAAATGTTCGATTGGCCTTGAGCTTTTGGATCGCTTCATATTTTGGAGATTCCTTCTCCCTTGTTTTAAAATCAAATCTTACACCATAAAAGAGAAATACCCAGGAGAAGATTTGTATTGGTTATTGAAATGGTATCAACCAGTTAGGGCCTTGTGGTCAATCTAGGGCCATTTGTTGTGTGTCTCAGATTACGAGAGTGCAGCTGTGGTAGCAGGGGCGAGTTCGTGAAAGCGGTGTCAGCAGGAGCAGCACTGTCGGAGGCAGGGCCGGATTTACCTATACGCTATGTACGCCATGGCGTAGGGCCCACAGCTGGCAAGGGCCCACAAAAAGCTGCCGCGGCAGCATGGACGGTCCCGCGGGGCCCCCTCTGCCCTGCCGAATCCCCGGCTGAGCACCTCCGTGCCGGCTTTGAGATGCGCGAAGGGAGAGTGTCTCCCTCGCGTCTCTGTTAAGCCCGCAGCCCCTGCGGGCTTAACAGAGACGCGAGGGAGACACTCTCCCTTCGCGCCTCTCAAAGCCGTCGTGGAGGGAGGGATTCGGCAGGGCAGAGGGGGCCCCGCGGGACCGTCCATGCTGCCGCGGCCTTGGTAGCAGCCAGCGGTTTTGCTTTTTTAAAATTTCATTTTACTTGAGCCGATGGGGGGGTAGGACTGGAAATGGGCTGGGGGGTTTAGGACTGGTAATGGGCTATGGGGGGGGGGGTTAAGACTGATAATGTGCTGTGGGCTGATGGGGGCTGTCTGGTAATGGGCTATGGGGGGGGCTAGGACTGGAAATGGGCTGGGGGGTTAAGACTGGAGGTGGGCTGATGGGGTTATGACTGGTAATGGGCTGTGGGCTGTTGGGGGGGTTAGAACTGGTAATGGGCTAAGGTGGGGTTAAGACTGATAATGGGCTGTGGGCTGTTGGGGGGGGTATAGAACTGGTAATGGGCTATGATGGGGGGTTAAGACTGATAATGGGCTGTGGGCTGATGGGGGCTGTCTGGTAATGGCTATGGGGGGGCTAGGACTGGAAATGGGCTGGGGGGTTAATACTGGAGGTGGGCTGATGGGGTTAGGACTGGTAATGGGCTGTGGGCTGTTGGGGGGGGGGTTAGAACTGGTAATGGGCTATGGGGGGGTTAAGACTGGTAATGGGCTGTGGGCTGATGGGGGCTGTCTGGTAATGGGCTATGGGGGGGGCTAGGACTGGAAATGGGCTGGGGGGTTAAGAAATGAGGTTGGATGATGGGGTTATGAATGGTAATGGGCTGTGGGCTGTTGGGGGGGTTAGAACTGGTAATAGGCTATGGGGGGGTTAAGACTGATAATGGGCTGTGGGCTGTTGGGGGAGGGTTAGAACTGGTAATGGGCTATGAGGGGGGGTTAAGACTGTTAATGGGCTGTGGGCTGATGGGGGCTGTCTGGTAATGGGCTATGGGGGGCTAGGACTGGAAATGGGCTGGGGGGGTTAAGACTGGAGGTGGGCTAATGGGGTTAGGACTGGAAGTGGGCTGATGGGGGGTTAGGACTGGTAATGGGTTATAGGGGGGGCTTAAACTGAAAATGGGGTGAGGGGGGTTAGGACTGGAAGTGGGTTGATGGGGGGCTAGGACTGGTATTGGGTTGGGGGGTTGCTAGGACTGGAAATGGGCTGATGGGTAGCTAGGACTGGAAATGGGCTGATGCAGGGACTAGAAGGGAATGGATGCTGGGTGAGGCTGGAACTAGAAGGGAGCTGATGTTGGGGGAGGATTAGAATGGGATGGGGCTGGAAGAGTAAAATGGAGAAGGGAAAAATATTTTGTGTGGGAGGGATAAAAAATCTACAATTGGCCGGGTATTGGGAGAGTAAGTGGGGATTGAGGATGGAGTTACCCCTCCATCCTCAATCCAGTGGATGAAATAGGAATGAGGAAAGAGCAAAAGGAGAAAGATTAGTATGTTAAAGCAGATGTAGAGAGAGAATGGAAAAAAACTAAAAGAGAGAAGAAAGGACAAATGGACAGAAGACGATGGAGAGTTAGCAGAAGACACGAAGAAACCAGAAGAAAGTGGCTGGAGCAAATGCAGCTGAAAAAAAATGCACAAAAGGTAGAAAAATATCTCTTTATTTTGAATTTATTAATTGGAATATGTCAGCTCTGGGAAATGTGCATCATTAACGTCTGCGCTTTGTTTAGTACAAGAGCAAATTAATGTATAGTTTTATTTCTACAGTGTTGTACATTCCAAGTTTGGCTTTTGGGATTCCCAGTTTAATTATTGTCTTCCTGTTTCTAAAATGTGATTACTTGTTTGGTGATGGTCTATGTTCTGCATGTGTAACTGAGCTGAGGTGTTCTGTTTATATAATTCCTATTTGACATTGCCACTTGTTCTCTTTCCCCAGTAGGTCATGTATTGTTGTTCTCTGAGATGTATTGGTTTAATATTTGCAGTGTTGCCTTTTGATTGGTAGAGTATGGTGCTTTGTGAGTCCTGGTAGTGCTGTTAGGATATGGCGGGTTTGCTATGGGTTGGCACTGGATTATAGTAATGTAGAAATCTTTTAGTCTTTCTTTATCCATACACTCTAAGAGGCACGTTTACTAAAAGTTAGTATATGGTAACATTATGCAAATATTTATGCAAATGAGGCCCCTTATGCAAATGAGGCCCCGCACCCCCCTTGGGCCGCCCCTGCTGGGGGCCCACAATTTTTGTTGGCGTAGGGCCTCACTCAAGGTAAATCCGGCCCTGGTCGGAGGTGAGATCTGAAAGAGGGGCTGGGGTTTAATCGTCTTCTCTTCAGAGGTTGGTGGGTTAGCACAGTTCTTCTGTTTTGTTGTTGCTATAAGAATTGATGGTTTTTGTATCATTTTTATTGTTGTAAACTGTGCTGAATGTCGTCTTATAATAGCAGTATACAAATATTCTTTAATTAAATTAAACAGTACTAACAGAACAACATTAAAATCACAAAGCAATAGAATATCATTGCACAACCACTGATAGCTCGACTCTGTGGAGTGCTTAATGGCCACTTAGAGCTGTGTCATATAATCCTGACTGGCACTAGGGAGAGAGATCAGCCACATTTTTAACAGACATCAAAAGTGTACAGAATTATGCATAAGCTTTAGTTCCTGTGGTAAGCTATTCCACAATGCAGGAATTAAACCATACTAAATATTGTTGATATCAGAGGGTAAGTGTTTTTATGCACTTTAAAATCGTAAGCAAACATCTAACATACTTTAGTAAATAGGCCACATATGTTCTTCTTAATAAAGCATCAATGTATACGTGTGATGAGTCACGCTGGATGCACATTGAATTACATGTTACCATATATCCCAGGGGTATGATACTAAAATTTTGTTTCTGCATAGCAAACCCAGGTTTATGAATTTCCTGCAGTGCTGTGTACACTAACGGTGCTTGGCAACACCATTATAGTGCTGTGCTGACACTAGTGAAGTCAATGAAAGTGGAGAGGTTTGCCCTGGAATAAACCTTCATGTGCTGCTGAATTATGTCAATTCTGATTTAACATGTGACAGATGAGTGGGGATACCTGCAGCTCAGGAAACGTGTCACTAGTCATTCAATCAGGTTAAAGGTTGTGACTCAAACTCATGTATCTATCTAAACTCACAAATGAAATACTGTAATCTGCATAAAATATTCAGTAACAGAAACAAATCAAAATGTACAAATGGGATTAACAATGAAGATTTATTTCCAGTGCAACACACACGCCGATCTGATGTAGGGAACTAATGTGTTAATCACCAGAAATGAAGGGTCGCCCTTCAAGATTGCACAGGACAGTTTACAGTGACCTTGACAATTCAATACAAGACTTAATTCTTTCACTAAGTCTGTCTCTATAATCTGTGAAAAATAAAAGTCTAAAATGGCCAATGTGTATATATGTACTATGCAGGCTACCAATGATTGGTAAAGAGTATAAAATATCAATGAAGGAGGAATACAGGCCTATTAAACAGAGGACTAAAATCAGGAAAATATTTGTTAATATTAAAAAGAAGAGATCACTTTAGTGGATTTAGCTAATGGAATCTAATCTCCTTGTAAATGAAAGATTAATGAGCTCTGGGACGAGGGGCAGGCCTGGTTTAATTTATTCAATTGTATCTCAGACAATGGAAATTCAAGAGCCCAAGAGAGGAACACAAATGTGAACGTGAAGCAGCTGCTGATGAATAAGTTCAGTGAGGTAAACTTTCAGCCTGAGTTGCACAGACCTCATCTTGTCTCTAAAGATAAGCGTTAAAGAGGTCTCGCTCTTTCTTCACACTGAAAGCCTTGAGGTTCTAGGAATATGTACACGAGGTGAGCTAAGGGGTTCAGGAGCTTGCCATTTCTGCAGCAAAGCACACCTACAAAGTGAATTTTGGCCACATTTGGGAAAAAAACTTTCTATGGGTCAAACAAAATTCTTTAGAATGAAAATCCAATCTCTGTTAGAGTCTAATGTACAAGTAACAGCAAGACAGAAGAGGGAACCTGATCTTTTTCAGATTGCTCCAAAATGTCTGTTTTATTTTTATTTATTTGTAGCATTTGTTATACTGCTATAAGCACAAAAGTTGTCATCATAGCAGTTTACAATAAAATCAACAGAACAAAAACCAGACATAAGCCAAAAAGAATCAATAAGGTTAGGAGTAAATAGCACAACATAATCAATCCGGTAGAACAAATAAGACTGTATACATGGAGCGCGATTCCATAACGTACACATCCAGCTCATGGACACGTCTAAATAAAAAAATGGGCCCTCTTTGAACCTAATTCCACATCTGCAGGTCTGGACATGCCCGCGGGGCCAGAATCGGGGAGACAGATGTGTTTTGCGGGCATGTGCAAGTGCTATCCAGCTGGCCTTGTGTCTCAGATGTAGGTAATCGTTTTGGACATCCCACGCATACTGCATTCTGAAGTGTTACACGTCTCAGAGCCTGCCCTTTCCCACGATGTACCCGTGGATGCCATGCCTCTCAGGAAAAACGTGTATCCCCTAAGACAGTGTGTTGATGCATACTAGACAAATACCAATGAGAAAAGACAGCCGTTGCATCCTAGACCACATACCAGTCCTCCTCATGCCCTGAAAAGCGCTAGGTAAGCCCAGTGCACTCCAATATAGTAACATAGTAATGATGGCAGATAAAGACCAGTATGGTCCATCTAGTCTGCCCAGCAATATACAGTTAAAAAATTAAGATCTGGAGGTTCCCTGGGAAGTCTGGCTCCCATTTGATACTGTGTGGGTGATGTTTGCCTCTGGACCAGGGACAGAATTGCATCTGCTTTTGAGATGCTATATTGCAGGGGCATTGATTTTGAAACAGCTTTAGCACTATTTCTTTAAAGAACCAAACTCCAGTTTGTGTCAACCCATTAATTGCCATAAGCATGATGCTCTTTGGAAAGTCCTATCCAACTCTGTAATGCGCCACTGTACTTTATTCTAGGCTCATCAGGAACCACATGGGAGAAATATTCTATAGTCCATGATATTGCAAGTTACTTGCGCATTTTCGTATATGAACACCATGTAGCTATTTTCACAGAGAAACTGCTTGCATAATCCCTTTTTGAAAATATACAAACATTAAAATGGCATGTGTACTTTACATCTGCTATTTCTACAGGCAACCAGATGGAGTAAAAAAGCATGCATACATTTTAAAATGCAAATGTATTCATGCAATTTACACCCTGACCTAAACATGTCCCAGAGGATGAAAGCAGGATGCACAAGGAGCAAGAGACCAAGGTTGGATGTTCAAGATCCAACCTTCGTCTCTTGCTCCTTGTGCATCCTGTGTTTTGTGCGAGACAAGCTGCTCCTTGCTGTGTTCTTCCAGAGGATGAAAGCATGCATGTTGAGGAAACCTGTATGTCATTTTAGAAAGTAAGAACATAAGTGTTACTATTTTGGGTTAGACCAAAGGTCCATCAAGCCTGGAATCTTATTTCCAATAGTGGCCAGTCCAGATCACAAGTTCCTGGCAGAATCCCAAAAGGTAGCAAGATTTCATGCTACATATCCCCAGGGATAAGCAATGTCTTCCCCAAGTCGAACTTAATGACAGGCTATGAGTGTTTCCTTCAGGAACATGTCAAAATCCTTTGTAAACTTAACCATGTCTACTGCTGTTACCGCATCCTCCTGCAACAAATTCCAGAGCTTAACTATGCATTGAGTGAAAAAATATTTTCTCCAATTTATTTTAAATGTATTAATTAGTAACTTTATGGTATGTTCCCTTGTCTTTGCGCTTTTTGAAAGAGTAAACAACCAACCATTCCACTGGGCATTTTATAGACCTCTAGCATACGCCTCATCTCTTCAACCATCTTTTCTTCAAGTCAAAGAGCTCTAATATCTCTAGCTTTTCCTCACATTCCTTTATTATTTTGGATGCCCTTCTCTGTACCTTTTCTAATTCTGCTGTATCTTTTAAGAGATGGGGGAAACCTTTGTAAGTGCACTTAATGCAATTTTCAGCCAAGGCACTTTACCCAAGTGAATTATTTGGAAAATTGTCCTCATGAAGTCCATTATTTGCAATGTAGCCCATATGGTATGCAAATGCAATGTGTGCCTTTGAGTCAGTCCTGACTCCTGGTGACCCAGAAGCTCCTGGGTTTTCTTGGCAGTGTCACTGGAAGTAGATTGCCAGGCCTTTCTTCCGAGGCAATGGAGGGTTAAGTGACTTGCCCAAGGCCACAAGGAGTGCTAGTGGGAATTGAACTCTGGTTGCTTGGTTGCCAAGCCAGTGTTCTAACCACTAGGCTACTCCTCCACTCCCCATATGGTATACAAGACTATAAATATGAACATGTATGTCAGGACATACCTTGCATCAAATGGTATGTGGCATTAGGAGCCAGCCTCAGTGATTTCTGCCCTAGTCATCTCCACAAATCCACCTCAAACTGCTAGGAGAGGACCCTCACCAAGCCTACAAAACCCCAAACTAACTTTTCAGGTCCCCAAAGGATGCATAATATTGCTAAACAACAAATGCATGCCCTTTTTGTGCCTCTGGCTTTTAAGTGCACTCATTCTGCTGCTCTGTACTACCATTTCCCCTCTTATCTCTCCCTACATCCCTCCTCGTGAACGCTGCTCTTCTGTCAGAATGCTTCTATCTGTGCCTATCCCTTCTACTGCCAAATCCGGATTTCACTCCTTTCACCTTGCTGCTCCATATGCCTGGAACAACCCGAGTCTGTATGTCAGGCTTCATCCCTGGTCCCTCTCAAATACAGGCTAAGCACTCACCTCATTGGTGCCGCTATTGGATCAGATCTGCATAAGCTCCCTTGTGTTTCCTGCCCATTCCCCCTGGATGTATCCTGTTCAGAGCTGCTGTGTTGTCTGTCCTGACTAGATTGTAAGCTCCGCTGAGCAGGGACTGTTACATGGGTCTGTGCAGCAGTGTATGTCTTGTAGTGCTATATAAATGATCAGTAGTAGTTGTAGTAGAGCCTTCTGGCTATGGCATCTGAGACCCACCAATGTGGCTACTGGCATTTCTCACAGAAGCTCCACCTGTCCCATCATGGCATATGTCAGCATGTATACATCCACTACCTGTGGGGCAACCATTTCTGCCTTCCCACAACCAGCTTTGTGGCACTGCTCCCCTGGTCAGGCCTGTGTGGGCATGGGAGGGGAGATCCCTGTTCCATCATACCAAGTAGCCAGACTCCAGATATATCACCATTCTTGCAGTTCTCATTGATCCTGGCCTGGGTAGAGATGTAGGCTATATGGGACAATCTGGGGAATGTTGGCACAACTTCAGTCATGTCTCCCAGTGTCAGGCACAGCGGATGTATAGCTGCCCTATCACACTGCCAACAATATCTGATCTAGAGTACCCTATGTTAAATAATCCAGAAGGAATCAACATAGGTTCTCTGACTACATGTCAAAACATATCCCTGTCAATAAGGACCCTCAGAATAAGGTCATTCCGATCCCGCCCCCTCCCACCCCCCGCCAGCTCTCCTCGTCCTGATGTTCAGGATGTACAGGAAGAGCCAGAGGAAGAAATCAGGCCAGGATGGCTTGCGGGACTGCATGTCCAACTGGAACATGCAGCCTCACAACCTGCGTCCCAGAATTGCAGCCTTTGTGTCACAAAAACATGATTCTGCCAAAGAGATGCCCTGAATCTATACAAAACAGCTATGACATAATCACATGGGGCACCAGGACTACAAACATGATCTGTTTCTTGCCTAAAAAGGAATTATTTCCCTGCTCACGCCCATACTACCCCTGTATCAACAGTCCCATTTTTCTGAACATGGGAATTGTTAGGGTCCCATAGATTGGCTCCCTTAGCACAAACAGCACATAAGCGCATAGCCTGAATGACCCTTGTTGCTCTTGTTAATATTTCTGTAAGGGTGTTTATAAGTGTATCTTTACATTTCAACATTCCCTCACCTCTGCTCCCTGTATTTTAAAATTGCATCTTGAATGTTTCCAGAATGCAGTCACACCAAGTCAAAACATACCTGTCACAACCATCCTTCTTTATGGGCTGAACTGCAGAGCACAGCAGAATATTTTCTACATCCTAACCTTATACCATGTTTCAGCAGGAACATGGATGTTTCTGGGAAACACTTAATACATATATGGGCCTTCTACGTCTCCGTGGCCCCCATTCCGCCCTCTCTCATCCCATGCTGGCATCATGGATGTGCATATCTGCAGTGTTTCAGAATATGTTCTAGGATGTTTTCGGCACAAACATCCCCACCACATGTACAAACCCCTTATGTGTGTTCTGGAATGACCCCCATTGGGAATAACTCCAGAATGTCTAGCGTCATCAGCCTCCCTCTTCCTAGCTCAAGGGGAACATGTCCTTGCCAAGAAGGGAACAGACTCCCAAGACAAGCCATGACTGTCCTGAATATATCTTTTAGACATTTTCATAGGGGAAACAGCAGGTACTTTAGGAAACATCAGCAGATTACGGTCTATGCACAGTATTCTCCGACAACTTCAGTTTCCTGTTAGTAATTTCAGAATCTTTCACAAAAGAGTTCACAGCTTCCTCTGAGGCCACCGTTTCCTCTCTAAATCCTGAGATCAGGAACCCACACATACAAAAGCATTAGCAGAAACTAACGTTTTACAGTATAACTATCATATTGTTAAGATGACCAGAGGGGGACACTTCAAGCATAACCATACCACTATTGTCAGGTCTCGCCACAGTCATCTCTACCACCAGCTGCTCCAGTCTGGAAGATATTTTTATATCAGGGATCTTGGGAGTGAACACTCCTTGGTTGGCTGCTTTGGGCACGGTCAATAGCTCACCTTTCTTCTCACTTTCACACATGGTGTCTTCTGCTGCTGCCTCTGGGCTCTGCTTGCTAGCCTCCTACCCAGGGTGCAGTGTTCAAGGTCCTGACAGTGTCTTGCTGAGCTCTTTGCAGCCTTGCAGAGGTGGTCCATTCCTCCGAGCTAAGCATGATCTCAAATCCCAGTAGGAATGTGTGGGAAAAAGAACTCACCTGGACCAGTGAACTAAGTCACCCATCGGTCCATGCTAGGTTGGTGCCTGCAGCTTGGGAGTTGGATGGTCTTTCCTTCCCTCCTTATTTAGGTAAGGAAACAATCTTCATAGAAAAATTCTCCAGCAGTAATGCCGACAAATATCAGTATGCAGCCATCTTTGTCCCCCCTCTGGATCTTGTGCTTTGAGAAATAACTTACCAGGATATGACAAGGGTGGGGGCTCTTTTTGGAGAATAATACAATGCTACTGGCTGAGTTATGGTGATGTGTGGCTAATGAAGTCTGTTCACAGCAAGGTGTGTGAAAAGAAGGGTTCTTGATTGCATGCAAAATACTGTATGAATGGCTTTGACTGTATTTACAAAACATTCTAATCAAATCTATAATTGCTGCATTTTGTCACTTAAAGGGGTAATTTTATAAGAAGCGAACGTGTAAATTTTGGTATTTAAGCGTGTAAATGACCTCTTATAAAATACGAAATAGCATGGATGTAAGCGTGTACTTTGCATTCTGGGTACTCACTGTGGGCGGAGTTTGGGTGAAACATGGGTGGCATAAGCAATTATGTGCATCCGTGAGGTCTCTCTTATACAGTGAAGTAGTGCAAATGTGTGTACAAACTAGGAGCAAGCACTAATGTCAGCCCTATGGCAGGTGTGAAGGTGCGCACCTCGAGTTTAGAAGCACGCGTGTAAGTTACGGTATTTTATAACTTGCACTGTGCCATTGTGTGCACCTATACTGAAACTATGCATGCATACATATAGGACCGGCTAATGTACACAGAAGTGGACTTTCAGTTATTTATTTTATTTAGCTGTGGCTTTATACTGCTTTTCACCGAGTCAAAGCGCTTTACAGGGAGCTCAAAGTTACAATAGAACATTGAAATGAAGTTATAATAAAACACGGAGTGTGCACATTAGCTCTACACAAATAACTGTTTACAAAGATCGGTGAGTGGGATTATGTTACAGGACCGTAGTGTGCTTAAGTCTTTGATGGCCTGTATGTGGCAGCCTATAAAATCAGCCATAACATAGGCACATATTTCACAAATCTAGGCAGCGACATGAGTGATCACGTTTATACCGCACGCGTGCACACACTTCACTTCCTACATACACACATGGTAGCACCTGTTAATTCATGGGAGATGATCAAATTGCCCTCTAAATGTGCAACTATACCCACTTTGTAAGCTCTAAAAGCAGAAAGGAAAGAGCCTGTCCCACATGGTCCCAATGAGCCAGTCGGTTTATAACAAACACAGCAGCTCTCATCTTCTGCCCATCTGAGCAAAATATTGCTTTACCATTAGAATAAGTTTACTTCCATTCAATTAAAATGGAAAAACACAATTTGTTTTTCTTTTTTCACAATGTGATCCCTTAAGCTACCACAGTGTCATAATACCTGTATTAAAGGACAGATTACTGTGAATCCATTTTAGCTGATTCCATCATGGAAGCATGTTCAGCAAAATCTGTTGATATTACACTGGTTTTTGCATTTAAAACATGATTAATAGTTATACATATAGGGCCCAATATTGAGTTATGATGGCTGTGCGCCAACCCTTAACCCCAGATATTCATTGCCGGGCTCATATGCAAGCTTTTGCCTCACCTATCTTTTAGCCGCTGGTCGCTAACCAGGCAGCAAGCAATATCACTGTTGCCGATTATCGTCACCGGCTCCGCTCTTCCCCAGAATGCCCCTGACACGCCACAATACTAAGTGATTGGTATCAGGGTGTAAAGGGAAAAGATCGGGGATATTCAGCAACACTAACCATATCTCGGTTAGAGGCGTTTACATGGTTTATAGGGCTGTAAAGTGTGTAAAGAGTGGAGGAGAGGCCTAGTGGTTGGGGCAAGGTACTTCAGGCCAGAAGGTCGGGGATTCAAATCCCACTAGAGGACAGCAACCTTGGGCCAGGACTGGGGTTTCTAGTCCCACAGGTGCTCCTTCTGGTCTTGGGAAAGCCACTTAACCCTCCATAGCCCATGTTCCCTGTAAAATAGTTATCTCCAAGTTATAATGCCCTGTTCAATGTAATTTCAGTTTGTTCAATGTAAACCACACTGATGCAGAATAGCGCGGTATATAAGAGAATGTAAATAAATAAATAGCCTTTCGAATATCGGGCCCATAATCAACAGTCAGCATATCATCTACAGAAGTCAGTATGCAGAGCTTCTTCTGGTCTGTCAGCTGCTCCTCAGGCTAGTGGACACCAGGAATGCTTTGTTGGGGGTCAGGAGAGTCTTTGGGACTTGGCCCCAGGCACTGTACTATAGCACTACCCATAGCCTGGCTTGAAAGGAAACCGTTCTTGCATTCTAGAGAGTTATAATCCTTGCTTTTTTGTCAGATTTATATTACATTTCATTTGCTATTCCACCCTTCCCCTTTATGATGGGGGAATTCTGCATAAAAGTTACTAATAAAAAATACAGAAGTTTGCAGAATTTTAAAATACTGTGCACAGACTTTCTAAATTTTTGTGCAGAATTCTCCCATCATAAAGCCTAACTACTCATCTAGACCCAAAATTCCCCTGCCTTTTCCCTCTTCAGATCTCTCGCTCCAGTCCCAGGTCTCATCCTAGGCCCCAAGCATTCCTTCTCCCCAGTTCTGTTTCCCTCTAACAAAATCCCAACTGCTCTCTATCCCTAAGATCTACCCTCATGCACATACCCCCACCTCATCTTTCTCCCCTCCCCATGCACCTACACTTATCTTTCTCTTACCTCTTTTTTACCCAACACATAGCTGTAACTTTTCTCCCCACATTCCAGGCATATGCCCATCTCCAGCCCCAGCCTCCCCCTAGTCTCACCAACAGGCCATCACTAGCCCCAGTACCTCTCCCAAACTCTTCATCAGCCCATCTCCAACCACCAGGCCCTGCACTCACCATCAGTCCATCTCCAGCCACTAGCCCTCCCACTCCCAGCAGCCCATATGCAGCCACTAGCCCCCCTCAGTCACTATTAGCCCATCTCTAGCCACCCCCCCCCCCAAATTCACCATCAGCTCATTGTCATCCACTGGGCTACCCCCCCTCCCGACTCATCATCATCCAGTTTTAAGTCTAGCCACTCCCTCTACTGACCAATCGCAGGGCACTATTTTCAACACAGCTATGGGAGAGTTTCCCTTCAGTCCCATGGCTGTGCTATATTTCTGATGCCGAAAACCATTAAACCTAATCCGGTGAATGCAATTATAATCAAAATTACTAAATTCACCATACAAAACCCCCTCTATAGAAAACTTATGTCTATGTTTTCATATTCTTTTTGTCGGAGCGAGCCGGAGGAGGGCTGGTACTGAATAGCCAGCCCACACTTGATGGCAGGCTTTTTTTATTCAAATAGGTTCACCACCTGAAAAAACATATTTATATTAAACGTATTCCAAGTCTTCACTTATCTCCAATTCTGAAAAAGATGTTCAGTCACACCGTTGCTGTTCTCAACATTAAATCTTAAACATTGGAATACGTTTAATATAAATATGTTTTTTCAGGTGGTGAACCTATTTGAATAAAAAAAGCCTGCCGTCAGGTGTGGGCTGGCTATTCAGTACCAGCCCTCCTCGAGCTCGCTCTGACAAAAAGAATATGAAAACAGACATAAATTTTATATAGAGGGGGTTTTGTATGGTGAATTTAGTAATTTTGATATTTCTGATGCCGGCATTGTGAGGTTTTAACAACAAGAGGGAATTCCATTCTATTGTATGTGATTTGCATTAATGATCGGTGTGGATGTTAATAATGCTGCAATCTGATTTTGCCATAAATGTTTTGTTTGTGGTTATTTTGTGAGATAAGAAGAGTGTGTGAATGCCTGTGTTAAGCTAAAAGGATGATTTATCTGCTTGTCTTTATGCCCAATAAATGTGCATTTCTATTCATTCAGGTGTGTGTATTTGTGTGTGTGCTGTCAAGCCAGGGATGACCAGGACCAGTGAATATTGTGATAAGGAAGCTTATCAGGACCTAGAAGAGAGGGGTAAAAAGAAAGAATTTACCTTAATAAAGGGACCCATTTTAAAAGGTCCAGGACTTAAAACTCCATTTGCTCCTAGAAAGCCAGTAATTCCTGGCTACAATGAGGAACAGCGTGCCCCTAGTGGTAGAAAGGATAGGGAATACAGGCCCAGGGTAAGGAACCCTTACGTCACTACATCCCTTAATCACACAGCTGCCATGAGGGAGTTTGATCTTTCTCACCTGAGAGGGGAGAGGGTGGAGCAGGAGCCTGAGGGGTTTAAGTTTAGCTCAGTTAGACCAGGAGGCAGTCCAGCAGGAGAAAGCAGTAGAGCAAGGCGAGGAGCAAGAGGACAAGGAGGGACAAGCAGAACTCGTGGAGAGAAAATGGAAGGACTCCTGAGACCAGAGAGGGCTGCAACTGCTGACCAGAGAGAAAGAGAGAGCAGAAGTTTTGCCTACTCAAGGAATGGAGCAGTGAGAGCCCAAAGCACTAATTGGAGAACAGGACGTGCTAGATAGTGGCCAGAGCATGTAAGGAGTGAAGCTACTACAGGCTTTGATCAAGGTATGACCCCAGAAGCTTAGCTAATAAGGAGCAATACGCATTTGCCAGAGACAGCCTTAATCATAGTAGAAGGCAGTCAAGTAAGCTATCTGAATCTGAGCTAGAGAGTGAACCCATGGAATTGGGGGAGTCAGATTTACCTTGTGATGAAGAGGTCTCATACATGGACTGCTCTGCATGCCAGTCTGCCAATTAAGAATGGTTGCAAGGGGATGTCAACCGTAAAGAGAAGCCTCCAGTGTCCAAAGCCCTGAAAGCTGTGTTTGCTTGTTAATGTTCTAAGCTCAGAAAAAGTGTGACGCAGTGCAAAGCTGAATCTTCCTGATTGTCTTTTGAGAAACAGCTGTGAGCAGTGCAGAGCTCAGTTTTGGATGCCGTTTCAATTGAAGGAAGTAAGAAATGCTTTTGTTTGTCTAAACTGCTGAGAAAACCTGGAAAAGAGTTTTTATCTGCTTCTATGAATTGGACTATCTGTATGAAGTGCTGAGTTTAAGCATACAAGATAGCCAGGTATTTGTTCTGGACTGGAAAGGGAAAAGAAACCTGGTTTGAAAGTTTCTTTCTGCTTGTTTTGATCTGCACGGCAAAGCTCTGCTGAAAGCAGGTGGTTAATTAAGCTGAGGAAAGCTGTTTGTTTCAGTTCAAGTTATCCTATAATGAGTTACAAGAATTCCTGGTGAAAATATCTTAAAAAGGTGGTTCTGTGAACCTAGCGTGTCTTTCTGTGCTAATGAATAAATTGCACACACTCAAACCCAACTACAAATGAAGGGTTTTTTTTCATCTGAGCCCAAATGATATCTAACTGAACTACCTTTCCCAGAATGCATTTAAAGGCATCCAGTTAGAAAAGGCCAGAAAGTTGAAGCACCACAGTGACAAAAATAAATCCATGCCCCTCCAAAGGCGTGACAATATGCAGAAGACGTCTGTTAAAGGGGAGCTCCGAAAAAGAGAAGTTCTAGTATAAATGGATAACTTTGTCCAGATAGTGGTGTAATATCACTGCTATCCAGATAACATTTTGCCTCAACCCTTTACCCCTGCTACTCTTGCAGATACATTTAGTGTCCCTGCACCGACTCCAGCAGTGACCTCTAGTAAGAGTCTACCACTAGAGTTCGATTCCACACAAAGGCGCCATTTCAAAAGCTGCAGAAGCCAGGGCAGGAAAGGAAAGGAGACTGTTTCTGCCCATTCACAACTTGGATCACCAGGGAGCCCCTGATTAAGGCTTATGGGGGTCAGTGGGGTGGGGGAGCCAGGGTGGATTCTTGGGGGAAAGAGGGCTCCATTAGAGTAAGAAGGTTGAAGGGTCTTAGAGAAAGGAGGCCATGGTGCGATACTGTCCAGGGGGAGGTTGGTTTTGAAGGGTTCTGGATTGGGGGGTGGGGTTTGGGCTTATGGGTGGAGCATTGCTTGTGTTTTTCCAGGCCCACATTCCCTGCCTCGAGTGGCTGCTTTGTGTGGTATATGTAGGGCAGATGTTGGACATGTACTCTGCATTTGTCGCACAGGGGAATCTTGTACGTGCCACATACTGGCTGCAAACACAGCAGCTTAGTAAACATGACCCTAAGCGAGCTATCACAGTTGTTTGAATAACTGGTCTCAAGTTATCTTCAGAAAAATAAGACCAAAGTTGTCTTATTAAACACAAATTTGAAGCAGCTGCTTTTGTAACCTTCGAGATGTGTTTTCCTATTGAAAAAGCTGAGTCTAGAATCATCCCTAAACTTTTAAGTTATATCTCAAGACTAATATCCAATACGTTAATATCAGGTTCCTTCAAAGGCCTCTTTACCTTTGATCCTCCAAACCACAGAATTTTTGCTTTATTTGGAATTACTTTTAAAAGATTTAACCCATCCAAATCTGAATCAACTTCATATTTCTTCAATAGACTCTCTTACTAGGAAGATAATTTGTACTTCATCTGCATAAGAAAACTGTGATAATTCCAAATCATTTAGCAATATAAACATTAAAGAGGAATGATGATAATGGTGACCCTGGTGGTATCACGTCTCATTCCCCATTGATGAGATTATCCTGCTAATGATACACTGTAAATTCTATCATAGAGAAAGTCTTCAAACCATGTAAGAATACAACCCATTATCCCTATATCCCCTAGCATTTGAACCACCCTCTCTAGATCAATAAAATCAAAAGCTACTACTACTTATCATTTATATGTATACTTATAGGACCCAGTCGTTAGTGTAGCTGGGTTTAAAAAAGGTTTGGACAAGTTTATGGAGGAAAAGTCCATATGCCATTATTAACGTGGACTGTGGAAAATTTGTCTATTTTTGGGATCCTGCCAGATAATTGTGACCTAGATTAGACACTGTTGGAAACAGAATACTAAGCTTGATGGACCATTGGTCTGACTCAGTATTTCAAATCTTAAGTTCTTAAGGGAATTTGGATAAAGCCCATCTTGTTAACCATTCTACTATAATTTCTGGTGGATTTAAGTAAATATGTGGACATAGGTCCAAAACCAAACTGTTAACCAAATTTCATCCAGAACTGCTGAATCTCCCCCTCATCCAGCTTCAGAAAGTGCCACCGAATACAGGTCCCCTTAAAGCCAAGCTCACCAAACAACTTCAACTCTATTTCCCTTCATATTTCGTTACTCCAATCAACTCCTTCCCTAAATAGAGCAAGTCTCAATTTGAAGTAAGGATTTGAGAATTAAGTGGGGGAAGGGGGAGACACAGGTGATCTGTTGGAGTCCCCTCTCGGTCGTCTTCTCTTCAAGCTGAGTAGCTCCAACCCGTTTGGCCTCTCTTTATAAATGGAAGTTTCTACTTCCTTTAGCCATAGGAACACTTTAGCTGCTGCATCTGAGAGAGGGGCAAGCGGTAGGCAGCTCAGATTGATAGTGTGGGGATTAAGTTTTTCAGTTAGCTTTCTCCCCATCTTGCTTTGGGCACTCACTCTCTCTTCCACACTTATACATTTGCCCCCAGCCTTAACCTTTCCAGCAAGTGACAAAATGTTTTCAAACCTTTGTATTTCTGTTTGGTTCTGTTATAGTTTATTTTGCTTGTACGTGAACACTTGTTTAAGAGAGGATGGCTCACACGATCATGGAATGGACCCTTGCAGTGTACCCATTTAATACATTAAAGTACAACCAAGATACTCATTTTTTGATACAATAATAAGCCTTAATAAACTAATTTACATTTGAAAAAAAATGAGGAATACCTTTTTTGTTTGATTTTTCAATATTTAAATGACAAAGAAGTTCACAAGCCAAGCCCCAAATCTAACAGCATTTCTGAATCTGGGGATTTTAACTACCTGATTTTATAAGTAGTGGTAACATTTCATCAACGAAAGATTAGAAACAAGTAGAATCTTAAAGCATTAGGGTAGCATGGAACGAAAGTTTCCTTAGTCGCTAGAGAGGAGAAATGAAGCGATGGAGCTAGATGCAGCCCTGAGGAGAGAAGCGGGCGATGGAGCTAGATGCAGCCCTGAGGAGAGAAGCGGGCGAGGGAGCTAGATGCAGCCCTGAGGAGAGAACCGGGCAATGGAGCTAGATGCAGCCCTGAGGAGAGAACCGGGCGATGGAGCTAGATGCAGCCCTGAGGAGAGAAGCGGGCGATGGAGCTAGATGCAGCCCTGAGGAGAGAAGCGGGCGATGGAGCTAGATGTAGCCCTGAGGAGAGAAGCGGGCGAGGGAGCTAGATGCAGCCCTGAGGAGAGAAGCGGGCGAGGGAGCTAGATGCAGCCCTGAGGAGAGAAGCGGGCGATGGAGCTAGATGCAGCCCTGAGGAGAGAAGCGGGCGATGGAGCTAGATGCAGCCCTGAGGAGAGAAGCGGGCGATGGAGCTAGATGCAGCCCCGAGGAGAGAACCGGGCAATGGAGCTAGATGCAGCCCCGAGGAGAGAACCGGGCAATGGAGCTAGATGCAGCCCCGAGGAGAGAACCGGGCGATGGAGCTAGATGTAGCCCTGAGGAGAGAAGCGGGCAATGGAGCTAGATGCAGCCCTGAGGAGAGAACCGGGCGATGGAGCTAGATGCAGCCCTGAGGAGAGAACCGGGCGATGGAGCTAGATGCAGCCCTGAGGAGAGAACTGGGCAGCGCCTCCTCCAGTCTTGTCCTGTCCCCTTGTTCTTGTTCCCTCTCTGCATCTCTTAAAGTAATGCTGTTAGGCACCTTTGTCAATCTAATCTTCACTGCAATCTACATAAAACACCAGAGATAAATCAAAAAGCAGTAGCGTGGGCCAGACTGATTCATCCCGCCGAGAAAGCAGGGCTGTCATAAATCCATGCACCTGGACTCATTCAGGACTGCTAATAATTAATTTGAAAAGCTTATTACAGCAGGAGCCATCTGCTTTACCCACACTAGACACTGATTGGCAAGGCACAGAGGGAGAGATTCAAGAGGTTTCTATTAGTTTGTGTCTATGGTGGGGTTGGGGGGGTGGGGGAGGCTGAGACTTGATAAATCAGGTCAACAGAATATTTTACCTTTGCTTTTTAAAGTTGCAGCACTCACATTACAGTTACCCAAAAGTAACTGCTGGGTGCCCCATCCGATACCCACAGGTTTTTTTTTTCACTTTTATTTACCTCAAAATCAAATGTATGTTGAATCATTTTCACTATAATGATTTTTCATCCACAATTAATCAAGTTTAAACTAATGGGTACTGATCTAAAATTCTGCTGCCCAGTTACTGGTTCTAATAGGAGTCTTTGCAGCAATTTCTAAATAAGAGAATGAATTCCAAATAACCCCAAATAGCAAAACATTAAACACACACATTTATCAGGTTTTAATCATGCAATAAAATAAATAATTAAAAAGGTCCTTAGATGGTTTTAAAGTCGGATTTAAATTTTGAATCTTCCATCTGGATGTGGCACGAGCGCTAATATTTCAAATCCCCAGATTTTATACTCTGAGAAATTTACTTCTAAAACTGCACTAAATGAAAACAAAAGCATATGAAATAAATACCCGTAAGAGATGACATCAGAGCTCTCGCGTTCTCCATTGAAATCAGTGCTGCAGGACACAATGCATGATTGAGGCGGTCAGACATCCAAGACTTCAGGCCGAGCTCCTTCCATCCCTCCCACTATAATCACAGTACTTCCAGGTCTATTACAGTATGTAGCTTATCCTTTTTAAAGCAACTTACAACAAAACTAATTCAGTGGTCTAAAAAACACAAGGGAGACAAAATGCAGAGCTCTGATTTTTCTACACTTCCAAGTAGTCTCAGATTGATGGGAAAGAAGTGTACTGCTATTCCATGACCAGGAGGTGTCCCTCATGAGCTACATCATAATTTGGAATGGACCAAAGGCTTCTATAAAGAATGATGATTTTAGTACATTTCTGAATAAAGTAATGTCAAACCACTTTAAAGGATAATAAATTAAAAAGAATAAGGCAATACCATTTTATGGGCCTGGCTTAATACATTTTCGACTAGCTTTTGGGGGTTAAAACCTCCTTCCTTAGGTCAGGAAAGTGTTTCTGAAATTTGGAGATTTGGAACTAGTTTGATGTTTAGCGGCAAAGAATTCCACTGGGTTGGGACCGGTCCTGAGAAGCTTCTCTTTCTGGGGCCTGTGAGGTGCCGTTCTCTGGTAGCTCACACAACTAGGCAGGCTTGTGGCAGTGACCGCAGAGAGGAGGAAGATGTCAGCTGAGGTCGAGTGGGCCATAGCCTTGGAGAATCTTGAAGACCAGAAGCAGAATTTTAAGCTGTCCTTGATAAAATGTAGGGAGCAAGGCCAGAAATGTTAAGACTGTTGTGATCATCTGAAATATTTTAACACTCGTCATCACTGTATTTTGGTATTTTGTATGAGTTATAGGCACTGCCTGAATTTATTCAGAATCTCACAATTTAAAGCGAGTTACAGTAATTCAAGAGGGATGATGATGGTGAAGATGGGGTCATCGAAGGAGGTACATGGGTGACGCAGTTGCCATAGCTGACAAAAATGGTTTCCTTATTGTCAGCAGTCCAGAACAAATCCCACGCTCTGCACTTGTCAGTAACAGGAAAGAGCTGCTGAGTATCAAAGAAAGAAAAACAGAAAATGACAGATAAAGGCCACATGGCCCATCCAGTCTTCCCATCCATAAAAACCACTATGTTCTACAGTCCCTTTCACTCCCATGTTTTTTTGAATTCAGATACAGTTTTCATCTCAAATCCTCCATTCTTCCACGCAATCTGCAGTAATATTTCCTCAGATTACTGTTAAGTTTATTCCCTTTCACCTTCATCTTATGACCCCTCATTCCAGAACATCGTTCACTGCAAGTCTGGGGGGGGGGGGTGTATGCATGTTTATATATATATATCTATAGAGAGAGAGGGAGGGGGAAGAGATTGTTTTGCTATCAATTGTACTTCTGTTTTTTGTGGATTCCCCACAGTTTAGTTTGCCACAGGCAGTTGGAAGTCTTTCCCAGACATTTACATATCATAACAAAAACATAAGAAATTCCTTACTGGGTCAGACCAAGGTCCATCAAGCCCAGTATCTTGTTTCCAGCAGTGACCAATCCAGGTAACAAATACCTAAGACAGCGATGGCGAACCTATGGCACGCGTGCCAGCTGTGGCACGCGAAGGCCTTGCAGCTGGCACGCGGGAAGGTCCGCATTTAAAAGGTCCCAAATTTAAAAAAAAAAAAAAAAAAAAAACCGGCTGCTTCTGCCGCGGCAGCCTCAAGAGCTCTGCCGCGGGCCCCCCCCCCCCTGCCCGGCAGAGCCTCCCTGCATCATCTACCTTCAAGTCGCAAAACGCGGGCTTCTTTCAGAGCCGCGAGAGTTTCCTTTCTCGCGGCTCTCCCGCGAGAAAGGAAACTCTCGCGGCTCTGAAAGAAGCCCGCGTTTTGCGACTTGAAGGTAGATGATGCAGGGAGGCTCTGCCGGGCAGGGGGGGGGGCCCCGCGGCAGAGCTCTTGAGGCTGCCGCGGCAGAGCTCTTGAGGCTGCCGCGGCAGAGCTCTTGAGGCTGCCGCGGCAGAAGCAGCCGCTTTGTTTGGGTTTTTTTTTTTAAATTTGGGATGATAGGGGGGAAGGGGGTTTAGGACTGGTAATTGGCCATGGGGGGGGCTAAGACTGGAAAGGGGCTGATGGGGGGGGGGTTAGGACTGGTAATTGGCCATGGGGGGGGCTAAGACAGGAAATGGGCTGATGGGGGGGTTAGGACTGGTAATTGGCCGGGGGGGGGGGTAGGACTGGTAATTGGCCGGGGGGGGGGGAGGACAGGTAATTGGCCATGGGGGGGGGGGCAAAGAATGGGAAGGGGGTGTTGGGGGGGTTAGGACTGGTAATTGGCCAGGGGGGGGGGTAGGACTGGTAATTGGCCGGGGGGGGGTAGGACTGGTAATTGGCCGGGGTTAGGACTGGTAATTGGCCATGGGGGGTGGCTAAGACTGGAAATGGGCTGATGGGGGGGGGGGTTAGGACTAGTAATGGGCCATGGGGGGTGCTAAGGCTGGAAGTGGGCTGGTGATGGTGATGGTGATTTGGGGGGGGTAGGACTAGTAATGGGCTATGGGGGGGGGGCTAAGACTGGAAATGGGCTGATGGGGGGGTTAGGACTGGTAATGGGCTGATGGGGGGGTTAGGACTGGTAATGGGCTATGGGGGGGCTAAGACTGGAAATGGGCTGAGTGGAAGGAGGGCTTGAACTGCAAATAGCTGATGGGATTGGGGCTTGGAATGGAAATGGGTTGTGAGGGGGAGGGAGCTAGGACTGGAAATGGGTGAGGGGGGGCTAGGACAGGAAATGGGCTGATGGAGGGGCTAGAATAGGACTGGAAATTGGCGGTTGGGGGGGTGCTAAGATTGGAAATGGGCTGTGGTGGGGGTTTGGATTGAAATGGACTCATGAAGGGGCTAGACCCGGACGTAGGCTCATGGGGGGCTTGGATTGGAAATGGGCTGAGTGGAGGGGAGCTAGGATTTGACATGGGCTGATGGTGGGCCGTGGAAAGGACGAGAAAAGGGCTCATGGGGGGCTGGGTTTGGAAATGAGCTGATGGAGGGACTCGGATGGGACTGCAAATAGATGGGGGAGCTAGGACTGGAAATGGGCTTATGGGGGGTTAGGACTGGAAGTGGGTTGATGAGGGGGGCTAGGACTGGTATTGGGTTGGGAGGTTGCTAGGACTGGAAATGGGTTGGGGGGCTGCTAGGACTGGAAATGGGCTGATGCAGGGACTAGAAGGGAATGGATGCTGGGTGAGGCTGGAACTAGAAGGGAGCTGGTGTTGGGGGAGGATTAGAATGGGATGGGGCTGGGAGAGTAAAATGGAGAGGGGAAAAATATTTTGTGTGGGAGGGATAAAAAATCTACAATTGGCCGGGTATTGGGAGAATAAGTGGGGATTGAGGATGGAGGGGTAAATTTTGAGTAGATGAAATAGGAATGAGGAAAGAGCAAAAGGAGAAAGATTAGTATGTTAAAGCAGATGTAGAGAGAATGGAAAAAAAACCAAGAAGACAGAAGAAAGGACAAATGGACAGCAGATGGAGAGTTAGGAGAAGACACGAAGAAACCAGAAGAAAGTGGCTGGAGCAATTGCAACTGAAAAAAAATGCACAAAAGGTAGAAAAATATCTCTTTATTTTGAATTTATTAACTGGAATATGTCAGCTCTGGGAAATGTGCATCATTAATTTTTGCGCTTTGTTTAGTACAAGAGGAAATTAATTTATAGTTTTATTTCTACAGTGTTGTTGTATATTCCAAGTTTGGCTTTTGGGGTTCCCAGTTTAATTATTGTCTTCCTGTTTTTAAATTGTGATTCCTTGTTTGGTGATGGTCTGTTCTGCATGTGTAACTGAGCTGAGGTATTCTGTTTATATATTCCTATTTGACATTGCCACTTGTTCTTTCCCCAGTAGGTCATGTATTGTTGTTCTCTGAAATGTATTGGTTTAATATTTGCAGTGTTGCCTTTTGATAGTTAGGGTATGGTGCTTTGTGAGTCCTGGTAGTACTGTTAGGATACGGCGGGTTTGCTATGGGTTCTAAATGGGCAGCGTTTGTAGTAGTTCCTAATGTGCCTGGCGGTTGGTACTGGATTATAGTAATGTAGAAACCTTTTAGTCTTTCTTTATCCATATACTCATTAAGAGGCATGTTTACTAAAAGTTAGTGTATGGTAACATTATGCAAATATTTATGCAAATGAGGCACCTTATGCAAATGAGGCTTTAATGGACGTGCTGGCACTTTGAGGAAATTCTTTGGTTTTGTGCGGCAGTTTGGGCACTCGGGCTCAAAAAGGTTAGCCATCACTGACCTAAGAGGTTCCCAAAAAAGGCACACAAGTTTTACAATGCTTGTCCTGGGGCAAGCAGTGGATTTCCAGAGTCCTCTTTAATAATGGTTTATGGACCTTTCCTCCAGGAACTTGTCCAAACCTCTTTTAAATCCAGCTAGCTTTTACTATATCCTCCGGTAATGAATTCCAGAGTTTGATTATGCATTGAGTGAAAAAATATTTTCTCTAGTCTTAACTGCATTACATTGTAGCTTTCCTGCGTGTCCCCTAGTCTTTCTACTTTTTGATGGCATAAACAATCGATCTATGTTTAACCGTTCCACTCCATTCATTAATTTATAGACCTCTATCATATCTCTCCTCAGCCGTCTTTTCCAGGTTGAAGGACCCTAACCTTTTAAGCCTTTCCCCATAGGGGTATCTGTCCATCTCCTTTACCATTTTGGTGGCTCTTCTCTGGACCTTTTCTAATTCTGCTATATCCTTTTTAAGATACGGTGACCAGAATTGCAAATACTATTCAAGGTGCGGTCACACCATGGAATGAAACAGAGGCGTAATTTATTTGTTTGTTTGTTTTTATATACCACACTTTTCAAGATCAGTGTGGTTTACATATAACACAAACAGTAAATAATTTACATGGAACAGGAAGATACATGGAACTTATATATTATATATTATAATATTTATTTATTTATTTAGATGCATTTATATCCTGCTTTTCACCGGGTCAAAGCGGTTGGGGGATACATTTAACACAAAGGGATATGAGACACATACACTAATACTTACAGGGAACATGGGCAATGGAGGGTTAAGTGGCTTGCCCAAGACCACAAGGAGCACCTGCGGGACTAGAAACCCCAGTCCTTCCGGCCCAAGGTTGCTGTCCTCTAGTGGGATTTGAACCCCCGACCTTCTGGCCTGAAGTACCTTGCCCCAACCACTAGGCCACTCCTCCCTCCTTTGTTATCCTTTGTTTTATTCCCCATCCCTTTCCTTATGATACCTAGCATTGTATTTCCTCTCTTGGCCACCGCTCCACACTGGATGGAGGGTTTCAATGTATTATCCACGATGACGCCTAAATCTGTTTCTAAGGTGGTACCTTGCATTGTGTAACCATAGCTTGGGTTGTTCTTTCCAAGGTGCATAACTTTGCACTTGTCCACATTAAATTTTATCTGCCATTTGGACATCCAGTCGTGCAAATATTCAAGGTCCTCTTGCAATTTTCACAATCCTCTTGCATTTTAATAACTTTGAATAATTTTGCGTCATCTGCAAATTTGATCACCTCATCCATTATTACCATTTCCAGTTCATTTATGAATATGCTAAAAAGCAGTGGACCCTGTACAGATCCCTGGGATACTCCACTATTCAACTTTTTTCATTGAGAAAATTGACCATTTAGCCCTACCCTCTGCTTTTTATCTTTTAACCAGTTCCTGATCCACCAATCTCATGACTTTTTAATTTTGCCAAGTGTCTCTCATGAGGGACCTTGTCAAAGGCTTTCTGAAAATCCAGATACACTATATCATCCGGCTCACCTTTGTCTACCTGTTTATTCACACCTTTAAAAAAATTAACAGATTAGTAAAACAAGACTTTCCTTTGGCTAAATCCACGTTGGCTTTCTCCCATTAAACCATGACACTCTACATATTCAATAAGCTTGTTCTTTATAATGGTTTCTACCAATTTACATGGTACTGACATCAGGCTCACTGGTCTGTAGTTTCCCAGATCACCCATGAAAGCCTTTATAAAAATTGGCGTTTCATTGGCCATTCATTAATCTTCAGGTACTACAGATGATTTTAATGATAGTTCACAGATTACTAACAGTAGGTTTGCAATCTCATATTTCAGTTTTTTCAACACCCTCAGATGTATACCATCCAGTCCAGGTGATTTGCTACACTTCAGTTTATCAAATAGTTGTAATACATCTTCCTGGTTTATTTATATTTCTTTCAATTCCTCCAATGCATCACCTTTAAATACCATTTCAGGCATGGGTAACTTCTCTACATCTTCTTCAGTAAAGAATAAAGCAAATAATTCATTCAGTCTCTCTGCTATGGCCTTGTCGACTCTTAGTGCCCCTTACCCCTCTATCATTTAATGGTCCAACTGACTCTCACAGGTTTTTTGCTATGAATGTACTTGAAAAAGGGTTTTGTGTGTTGTGATAAGGAAGCTTATCATAGCTCAGGAAGGAGCTATAGAAAAGGTGAAGTGTCTCTGAACAAGCAACCTGTCAGTTCTGGTAGAAATAAGAAAACAGAATTTTCCCATAAAAGACTACCAGTCCCAGAATGCACCAGGTTTCCAACAGCCATTAGAGGAGCTGAAGTGGGGAAACGTGTGTTCAATCAGGAGGGCTATGAGGTAATCCCTAAGCACTCATCTCAAAGGGCAGGGCCTGATTCAGCACAGCTGCACTGTGTTAGGGAGGAGCACTCATCTAGGCAGAATAAAGGTAGAGTTTATTCTACAGAGAATCATCCTCATTATCTTGAGAAGCAGCTTGAGCTTGATCATCAGTTTCATCTGAAAGATCATCAGAAGCAGAAGCCAAACCGGACGGACAGAGAGGGAAAGAGACCCTTTGGAAGAAAGAGGAGAAAAGCCTTTGAGAGGTCTAGAAGAGTCAAGAGCAGTACGTATACTGGGAGGCATTCCAAGGGCCAGCATACACCATTGGACTGGAGAAAGCCAGAGGAATGGTGCTGCAGAGCTAGGAATCTCCAGACGGTACCTGTGAGAGAGACGGCTGCACGTGGAAGGGATCCTAAGACCCGTGCCAGAAGGTATGTGAAGAGAGATCCAGTGTCCAGGGATCTGGATTGGAAGGCTGGACATAAGAACTGGACTACATACTGGCCAGGCTATATAGAGAGGAACTCTAACAGCAATGGAAGCTCAGGTATGAACACTGATCTATGCCCTAGCTATAACCTTGAAAGACAGCAGGGAAACAAGTATTCTCCTGAAAGTGCTCCATTGAGAGATTCATCTATGCCAATCCATGATATTGAACCCATGCTTGTTGAAGAAGGGGGAATGATTGCAGATGAAGAATGTGTTTATATGGACTGCTCTCTGTCTAAACTCCTTTGGTAACTTTCTGTTACAAAGTACAGCAACCATCACAAAGAAATACAAACTTGTTCTTTAATCTACTCAGAAAAGCTCCTGAAGCAGGATTTGACCCACACAGTAGAAAGCAAGCCAGCTAAGGGGTTTCAGCTGGATAACTGCTAGCAATTGAGCCTTACCTAATTGCTTGTGGGCTAGGAGAGAATCACTTCTGAATCTATGTGGGAAGTTATCAGAAGTTAACCTGAAAAGAACAGTTTTTTTCTTTCTTTGTGGCTTTTCGTTTGTTGTTTGATATATGCTAAGAAAACATTAGCTAATGCCTGACAAGTTTAAAGGTTGTTTTCCTGATTTTGTTTTTTTTTTCAAGTTTAACACTGAAAGCAAGTAACCTGATTTATGTGCTACCAAGCATATCTGTGTTGGGAGAAATAACCCCATAAATAAATTTCTTATTGGCTTTAACACTTGAGCACAACTAAATTATTGTCAGCAGCTGTGTCTGGTGTGAATGAACTGCATTGCCCACAATCCCTTGCAAATCATATAGATATATGCACTTGCCAAGACTGTGAAGATTCTCACCCAGGCAGCCGTCTGACAGTGTTTTTGCTTCCATTGCAATCTTTTTTTCAAATTTCATCTTCGCCTGCCTTATCAGTGCCTTGAATCTAACTTGCCAGTGCTTATGTTCCAGTTTTGTCATTTGGCTCCTTCTCCATTTCCTGAAAGATGCTTTTCTGGCTACAACAGCCTCTCTAACCTCATCTTTAAACCATGCTGACAGTTTTTGGCCTTCCTTCCACTTTTCTTAATGTATGGAATACATCTGATCTGTGCTTTCAAGATAGTATTTTAAACAATGCTCATGTTACATGTAAATCTTTAACCTTTGCAGCTGCTTCTTTTGACTTTTTTTAAACTATTTTCCTCATTTTATCAGTTTCCCTTTTGAAAGTTAAAAGGTAGTACTGTGGATTTTGTTGCAGTACTTCCTCCATTTATTAAATCAAATGTGATCATGCTATGATCACCATTGCCAAGTGGCCCCAACACCCTTATCTTTTGCACTAGATTCTGTGTTCCAATAAGGACTAGGTCCAAAATAGCTTCCCTCTTGTGGTTCATGAACCGGCTGCTCCAAGTAGTCATTTATTTCATCTGGAAACTTTTTCCCTATCTTGTCCTACCATGACAAGAATTAAGAATCCTGCAAAGTACTTTCCTGGATATATTAGTTTTGTTAAAGTATTGCTGAATTATAAATTGAAGTTTAAAAATAAAGTGTGTAAGAAGGTTCTGTGACCAGTGATGTGAGCGTCTGCTTACCCTATGGTGATTCATTTCACCATATGTAGGGTTTTTAAGCCATCCTGAGGTCACTATCATCTTGACAGTAATATTGGGTTTATAGGCACTTAACAACAGTGTTTAATTATTTAATAATTAAAGTAGTTTGTAGTTTAGATAAATTACTAGGGGCTTTTTCTGGATAGATTAGTTTTGTGTATACCATGACAGTCATGAAACTCACTTCTAAGCCAGGGTATGTGGAGTACGATCTCACTCTCTCAAATTTACTGCTAATACTCATCGTAGTACTTGCATCCTGCCAAAGAGAGCCTCCCTCTGGAGTTCATAAGATGTTACATGTATAGGTAATTTATCAAGGTATGCTGGGAAATTCATCTTACTCAAGCCTGCGGCATTCAACACAATGGGAAAGAACTGCATTTCTTGGTACTTCATTTCTTGGTACTTCAAGGTTTTCTCCCTCTCAGCCTGATTTACAGCAGTCACTTGGAACTGACACATCTATAATCAATTCTGTTCTAGTGTTCTCCTTTACCACTATATCCGGCTTCCTCACATCACGATTTTTATTGGTAGAAATGCGAGTATCCCAGGTGATAACAAACACAGAAACAGGACATTAAAAAAACAAATCACACACATGGCCTATCTAGTCTGCACTTCCATATCAAATACTAACGTCCCTTCTTTTCCTGTAGAGATCTTGTGTGTTTGTCCCATGATTTTTTGAATTCAGATACTGTCCTCGTCTCTCTTACCTCCACTGGGAGACTATTCCATGAATCTACCACTCTTTCCACAAAGAAATATTTCTGCATATTCCTCCTAAATCAATCCCATTTCACCCTCATCCTATGTCCCCTCATAGCAGAGCTTGCTTTCAGGTGAAAGAGGCTCTCCTCTTGGGCATTTATGTAATGGAGGTATTTGAACATCTCTATCATATGAGAATGAAACAATTAAGGTGGCTCTGGAGGACATTTCATCAGATGATTGTAAGAAATCAGTCAAATCCAATTCCATATTGTCTTCCATCTGAGCCACCTCGTTCCCGTCCAGTGGTAAAACAAATTAGACAAAGGATCAGCTTCCTGCAGTCTCAAAAGGAAACAAAGGGGTCAGCAAATGAGTTTCTGGAAAATTAAAACATCTAAGATTTGGAGAAGTCAGTTTGCTTTAAACAGATTCAAATGGCCTACATAACATGAAACCATGTTTAATTCCTAAAGATCCAGCAGATTGTAATGAACCCAACTGACCATCAATTTTATCCAATATTAGCAGATATCCTAACATCCTGAGGACTAAGACTTTTTAACCAACCTCACTGAAAACTGCAGTACTTGATCCATAAAATCCAATAAGGAAACCTCAGACGCAACAGGCCCTGAAGTATTCAAGGCATTAGAAACACCAGAAAAATGGATAGGTATCAGCATATCACTATCTAATAGGGTTTGTAGTGGCACCTGGCCAGAGGCATATTCCTTGGTCCTACCAGATCCCATTAAGGGCAGAAATACCCACTTCCATTGTGTCCTATACACCCTTAGATGGGGAAGGAGGAGTTCTAACAATTGGGCTAAGAGATGTCCCAGATATAGAGGAAGGTGCGATTGAACCAGAAGCACCTCCCTTCCCCACGGGCTCAACCTACTCATGCCGGTCCACAGGACACACAGTTACCTCAGGTGCAGATGTAGCAGATGTCTTCTTAACCTTTACCTTCCTTTTCCCGTCACTTTTGGGGGATCTTGAACAAAATCTTGGGGTCCCAAGCAGCACCAAAGGTGTCCTCTCTTCCCCTGGAAATTCTTAACAAATTTGATTGACCTCTTTTCTACAAGTCAAAGTGGTATACAATGAACTACGTTTTTACAATGAACAAGTTATGATCTTAATCAAGCCTGTGGCTCCCAGTATGATGGGAAATATCTTTGTTTAATTCTGCTACATTTTCTTGGTCTCTGACTGCATCTCTTGGTACTTGAGGATCTTCTCCCTTTCAGTGTCATTCAAAAAATATTCCTCTCTTTCTATGAGGTGGCTCATGTTATAGGCCTGAAATTGTAACTATAGTTACAGCACAATTGCCTACGCATTGTCATTGATTGAGAAATAGATTAGTTTACTGGAAATCTTAGTATTCCACCTTTCAACTTAAAAGATATATATCAAAGTGGTTTATAATATGTTTATGCATTTATTTGCTGCCCTATTTTATTGTCCTATAATTAATATTTTGCTGACCTGCTTACCGTGTTTAACCAATTGATGCTAATAAAAGTGTTTTTTGCTGTTGAGTACAGCCTGTAGATTGGTGATTCACTTTATTACTAAGAGACATTTGGGAAATTAACTCTTCTAGTCAAGAGTCTCCCAGCTCCATCTGGCTAAACTTCCATAACCCTGATCTAAGAACTTGGAGTGTTAAGCCAAACAGGTCTTGGCCTGGTCTGTATAGATACCCTAGTGAATGGAAAGGATCCCTTCTTACACATAAAAAAGCTTTCTAGTAGATGAGGACAGTTTCTGAATTCAAGAAAGGACAGACCATTTATAAATGAGTAGTCTAATGGTTAGAGCAGTGGATCGACAACCAGGAAGGGCAGGGCTGAAATCCCACCAATAGCCTTTATGATCTTGGGCAAGTCACTTAATTCTTCATTGTCTCAGGTATTAATTTAAATTATAACTCCTCTTGGATGGGGAAATGCAAACAGTACCAGAATGTAACCCCTCAAACTACCACTGAAAAGTTGCAAACTAAATCTAAATTCCTGTTGAATTTCAGAGCATCTCCAAGAGATGAAAAGGGATAGGAGGTTAACAGTTTGTGTGGATTGGTAGACTAGATAAGCCATATGGTCTTTTTACGATTCCATTTGCTGTTTTTCTATGTTTTAATTAGATCTTTCCACAAAGGGATGTTGGCCAAGGTGAAGGAATATTATGGATGCTTTGAACTCATCTGTCACAAGTGGCATGAAAGAGGGCTATGTACTGGAAACAGCACTCTACTGTCTTCTCCATGATACTTCTGAATGACTTCTAGGACATGGTTTGGGATGTTTACATGCAGTTATGCACAGGTAAAAGGTTGTTCAACCTGAGATATCTGTTGGCTCTCTCAAAACTGGTGGAAGACTTCAGGTCATATACATCAATTAGCTAACTTTATTGTACAAGTGATCACTTTTTAGAGTATAGCAGACATTATATAGGGCAGTGTCTATTCTTCTCCCATCCTTTAGGGTCATTATAGAAGTTAAACAAGTCTCACTTCAAGTTATGCACTATTCTTTTTAAGGTTAAAGCACTAAGAATAAATATTAAGATAAATCTTTTTTTTCTTTACCCTTCTGTCTATGTTTCAAAAATACAGTTTGAGAGCGTCAGGATTTCCAAGGAAGCAGCACCTCTGATCATGAAGGCTCATGGGGTAATTCTATAAAACGTTTCTGCGCGGAAAATCTAGATTTACATGCAGAAAAGCTCTCTTATAAACTGAGGTCATACCTAAAAGCGAGCACGGTGCAAGCTATGTATTTGTCCAGTAGGCATGCTCAGGGCAGAATTTGGGCAGAGCGTGGGCGGAGTTGAGAATTATACGCGGAGGCGCATTCCGCTTCCTGCGTGTCCGGCCGCATCGGCTGTGCAAGAGCAGGACATGCAGGAGATGGGCCTGATTTTGCTGCCGCGAGAGCTGGATGAACGCACAACGGCAGAATTGGGAACTCAGCACAATGGCAGAATCGGGGACTCAGATGTCCAGGCGCTACCCATATGCTGATGAGATTGGCATATGGGGAGCGGCAGCCATGGTGTACTGGCACCATGGGAATGAGTCAACCAATGACTCGAAATGCCATTAATCCTATCTGCCACTATAGATCGCAATCCTGTCCGCACCAGAGGCCTCCATGGACTAGATCATGGCTTCAGGAGTGGAATATTCTGGGCATCCATCTCTGCGCAGGGGCATACAGAGGCCAGACATGAATGGCCTCTGTACGTTCTGGCGTACTGCCCCGCCCCCACTCCACCCCACTCCTGCCCAAGTCCAGTGCTCCCCGCACAAACGCTGTGGTGCCTAGGTGTCTTTGTAAACTGTTTAAATAATCTGCTGCCTAATACCTGCTATTTTAGTTAGAAATAAGTGTATTTCTGCTCAATTGATCTAACTTCCCTGTTACAGTTATTACCCTCCTCATGCACCATTACTTCAGTGCGTAGAGAGACAGAAGACTCTTGCTGAATATTTTGGACCTTATGCGGTCCTTTAAAACTTCACAGGAGGAGAGTCTAGCCTAATGGCTAAATTTATTATTCAAACTGGGCAAAAATATAATTCTGAACTGGGTTTTTTTTTTCAAAAATAGGAAAAAAGTTCCCTTTTTGAGGTGTATATGTTCTCCAATGTTTGTATAGTCACCCAGCGGAGATGAAAAGCATTCCCCTGCTCTGCGCTGGGAGGATTTCTCGTTTGCAGGAGCACTTCCCTGTTAATGCTCAGTAAAACATCCTTTGTTTACCTGTGTGTCTGAGGGCTGAGGGCACTTCCCTGAATTGAATTATAAACAGATTCAAGATTTGCTCATCAGGCAGTATATCCAGAATGTGAATAAATAAAAGACAACAACTTCAGAATATTTAGTGACTTTAAGGCACATTTCACAAAGGACCTGCAAATGCAATCTTGGACGTCAAAACCAGAAGACCTGGGCCGGGGGGGGGGGGGTGGGAGAGTGGGGAGCAACGTGCAAGTTCAGGTACAATTTCACAAATGCGTCTTCATAGACATCTCCAGAACAGCATCTCAGAACACGCAGGGCCAATAGCATAATGGTTAAAACAGGGTGTTAAAAGCAGGGTGATTCAGATCCTGGTGTGGGCCTTTGTGATCTACATAAGAACATAAGATATGCCATACTGGGTCAGACCAAGGTCCATCAAGCCCAGTATTCTGTTTCCAACAGTGGCCAATCTAGGTCATATTTACCTAGCAGTTTCCCCAAGGGACACAGGTTCCACAATGCTTGTATTGGTTCAAGCATTGATATCCTGGGTCCCTTCTTAATAATGGTTTATGGACCTTTCCTCCAGGAACTTGTCCAAACCTTTTTTAAACCCAGCTACACTAACAGCCTTTACTACATCCTCCGGTAACAAATTCCAGAGTTTGATTACACGTTGAGTGAAAAATATGTTCTTTTATTAGTCTTAAATAGTTTACCCTGTAGCTTCATTGCATGTCCCCTAGTCTTTCTATATTCTGATAAGGTAAACAATCGATCTAGGTTTACCCGTTCCACTCCGTTCATTAATTTATAGACTTATATCATATCACCCCTCAGCCATCTCTTTTCCAGGTTAAAGAGCCCTAACCTTTTTAGCCTTTCCTCATAGGAGTATCCTTCCATCCCCTTTACCATTTTGGTGGCTCTTCTCTGAACCTTTTCTAATAACGCTATATCCTTTTTAAGATACGGCGACCAGAATTGCACACAATATTCAAGGTGCGGTCTCACCATGGAACAATATAGAGGCATTATAATATCTTTTGTTTTATTTTCCATTCCTTTCCTTATGATGCCTAGCATTCTATTTGCTCTCTTGGCCGCCGCTGCACACTGGGCCGAGGGTTTTAACATGTTATCCACAATGACGCCTAAATCTTTTTCCTGGGTGATGGTTCCTAATGTGGAACCTTGCATCGTGTAACCACAGTTTGGGTTGTTCTTCCCTAGGTGCATAACCTTGCACTTGTCCACATTAAATTTCATCTGCCATTTTGATGCCCAGTCTTCCAATTTATCAAGACCCTCTTGCAATTTTCCACAATCCTCTTGGGTTTTAACAACTTTAAATAGTTTTGTGTCATCTGCAAATTTGATAACCTCACTCATTATTCCACTTTGCTGGTCATTTATGAATATGTCAAAAAGCAGCGGACCCAGCACAGATCCCTGGGGTACACCACTATTCACCTTTCTCCATTGGGAAAATTGGCCATTTAGCCCTACCCTCTGCTTTCTATCTTTTAACCAGTTCCTGATCCACAATAGTACACTGCCTCCTATCCCATGACTCTTTAGTTTTGCCAAAAGTCTCTGATGAGGGACCTTGTCAAAGGCTTTCTGAAAGTCCAGATACATAATATCAACCGACTCACCTTTGTCCACCTGATTATTCACTCCTTCAAAAAAACATAACAGATTAGTAAGACAAGATCTTCTTTGTCTAAAGCCATGTTGACTGTCTCCCATTAGGTCATGACCACATGCTGAGTAATTTTATTCTTTATGATGGTTTCTACCATTTTTCCCGGTACTGATGTCAGGCTCACCGGTCTGTAGTTTCCCGGATCACCCCTGGAACCCTTTTTAAAAATTGGTGTTACATTGGTGATCCTCCAATCTTCAGGTATTAGAGATGATTTTAATGATAGTTCACAGATTACTAATAGCAGGTCTGCAATCTCATATTTCAGTTCTTTCAACACCCTTGGATGTATACCATCCGGCCCAGGTGATTTGCTACTCTTCAGTTTATCTAATAATTGTAATACATCTTCCCGATGTATCGATATTTCCTTCAATTCTTCCGCACCTTTAAATACCACTTCAGTCATGGGTAACATCCCTACATCTTCCTCAGTAAAGACTGAAGCAAAGAATTCATTCAATCTCTCCGCTATCGCCTTGTCGCCTCTTAGTGCTCCTTTAACCCCTTTATCATCTAATGGACCAACTGACTCTCTCACAGGTTTTTTGCTACGAATGTACTTGAAAAGGTCTTTACTTTGCGTTTTTGCTTCCGAAGCAAGCTTCTTCTCAAATTCTCCCTTTGCCTGCCTTATCAATGCCTTGCATTTGACTTGCCAGTGCTTGTGCTGTTTCCAGGTTTTGTCGTTTGGCTCTTTTATCCATTTCCTGAAAGATGCTTTTTTGGCAACAGCCTCTCTGACCTCACCTTTAAACCATGTTGGCAGTTTTTTGGACTTCCTTCCACTTTTCTTAAAGCGTGGAATACAGCTGGTCTGGGCTTCCAAGATAGTATTTTTCAACAACAGCCAAGCCTGATGTACGTCTTTAACCTTTGCAACTGCTCCTTTAAGTTTTTTATTAACTGTTTTCCTCATTTTATCATAGTCTCCCTTTCGAAAGTTAAAAGGTAGTACTGTGGATTTCCTTACTATCCCACCTCCACTAATTAAATCAAAGGCGATCATGCTATGATCACTATTGCCAAGTGGCCCCCAACAACCTTATCTCTTGCACTAAGGAATAGGTCTAATATGGCTTCCCCTCTGGTCGGTTCATGAACCAACTGCTCCAAGAAGCAGTCATTTATTTCATCTAGGAACTTTATCTCCCTAGCATGTCCTGACGTGACACTGACCCAGTCGATACCGGGGTAGTTGAAATCACCCATTATTATTACTGCACTGTAACGTTTGTTAGCTTCCTTGATTTCTTTGAGCATTTCATCATCCATTTGTTCATTCTGGCAAGGCGCTCGATAGTACACCCCCACTGCCATTGCCTTCCCCCTTTTACATGGAATTTCAATCCATATAGATTCTACAGCAGATTTTGTTTCCTGCAAAACTTTAATCCTTTCTGACTCAATGCCCTCTCTAACATAGAGAGCAACCCCTCCACCAATTTGATCAGCTCTATCATTACGATTTAGTTTGTACCCAGGTATCACAGTGTCCCACTGGTTGTCCTCCTTCCACCATGTCTCTGATATTCCAATCATATCTAACCTTTCATTTAGTGCTATATATTCTAACTCTCCCATCTTATTTTTTAGACTTCTAGCATTTGCATACAAGTATTTTTGAGAATGTGTTTTATTCATATTAATTTGGCTATTGTTAGACATGGGTAATTTGGGATCTTTAAGCTCAGTCTGCTCCATACTTGAGGGCATTTGGGCTACTTTACTCTTTTGTGGAACCTCTCTTCTTTTGGTAGTATCCTTCAAAGATACATTCTTCCGAACCATCCGCTCTTGGGCGACTGTCGGCTTTCCCCTAATATCTAGTTTAAAAGCTGCTCTATCTCCTTTTTAAAGGTTAATGCCAGCAGCCTGGTTCCATCCCAGTTAAGGTGAAGACCATCCCTTCGGAAGAGCAAACGATCTACGTTTACCCGTTCACTCCGTTCTCCCCTCAGCCTTCTCTCTTCAAGGTTAAAGAGCCCTAACCTTTTTAGCCTTTCTTCATAGGAGTATCCTTCCATCCTCTTTACCATTTTGATGGCTCTTCTCTGAACCTTTTCTAATAACGTTATATCCTTATAGACAAAACAATCCAAAAAGCATATTACAGGATGCGAATCATCAGGAGACTGAAACCACTCCTCGCTCCAGAACACTTCCGTACAGTCTGTCAAGCACTGATAACCCCAATACTGGACTTCTGCAATCCGATATACCTTGGACTACCAAAACAAGCTCTCAAACCACTACAGCTGGCACAAAACACTGCAGCTCGAATCATATCCGGAGCCGCAAGGCAGGAGCACATCACACCTACACTAAAGGACTTACACTGGCTCCCAATCATTGCTCGCATCAGATACAAGACTATCATAAACCTATTTAAGATAAAAGAACACACATCAGCCAACAGCCTCCACCTGCTCATACAACCGGAAACCAGCGCACGTCCCAGAAGAAGTCAAACACGCAACCGAGTCAGCACCCCAAATGAGTACAAGCACACACGCAAGGACACAACAGACAGAGCTCTCTCCATGGCTGCTCCAACAATATGGAACAATCTACCGGACGATCTAAGGGCAACTCCAGACCTCAAAGACTTCAGAAAACAACTGAAAACCATGCTGTTCATAGAGCACTATGGTCACATCACATAACCTAAGAGAATGGATAACAGCACTCCAATCCTCCCAAACAACTGAATATATATAAATTATGATTCTAGCACCACTGTAAATAGCCCATCCTGTATATAGCTCAAACAAATCAAGCACCCAACACGTCCCTCACACAACTAAGTTTTATCCTCACTGCATGTACAACACACACACTTTACCTGATTGCTTGCTGTGATACCACCTTGATTATTAAGATAAGGCGGTTTAGAAATACTGTTAAATAAATAAATAAATAAATAAATCCTTTTTAAGATACAGCGACCAGAATTGCACACAATATTCAAGGTGTGGTCTCACCATGGAACGATATAGAGGCATTATAATATCTTGTTTTATTTTCCATTTCTTTCCTTATGATACCTAGCATTCTATTTGCTCTCTTGGCCGCCGCTGCACACTGATAAGTTATGCACCTAGGGAAGAACAACCCAAACTATGGTTACACAATGCAAGGTTCCACATTAGGAACCACCACCCAGGAAAACGATTTAGGCATCATTGTGGATAACATGTTAAAACCCTCAGCCCAGTGTGCAGCGGCGGCTAAGAGACTCTGGAGTGTACCTTTTGGGACCTGGATTGGCTGCTGTTAGTAATAGGATAGTGGGCTTGATGGACACTTGGTCTGACCCCGTATGGCGCCTCTTATGTTGCTATGCTGGTGAACATGCCCCACTCATTCCTCCTTTTAGACACCAGCTGCATGTCTTTGCCAACACTGCTGCCTACCAGGTATTTACACATTTCGATGCCATTTCACAATATGTGCACATGTACGTGATGCTGAACATTTTCATTAACATGGTTGATGGGTAGAGATATGCTGATTTTAGATGGGGCTCAGCATTGCACACCGCTCTCTTCTAAAGCAGACATGTACTTTTTGACATCTGCACTTCCATATCCCATCCACCCCCTAAACTGTCTTCACATCAATTTGGTCCACATTAAAAATTCTGTATTAAAACAAATGTGTGAAACTAACCAAGATAACATTCCCAAATTAGGGAAAATTCTTGAAATAAATGAAAACATTTTTCTTACTTGTGTACATCCCTAGAAACTAAAAAAAAAACACCACAATTGAGCATATAGGCAATTATAGTTTAATGGGACAAACTCAACATGAATTTGGCCAAGGGAAGTCTTGCCTCACAAATCTGCTCCATTTTTTGAAGGCTGAATAATATGTATAAAGGTGAATCATATAGTGTATTTGGATTTTCTGAAAGTATTTGACAAAGTTCCTCAGGAGAGATGGCTGAAGAAAGTAAAAAAAAGTCATAGACTAGGAGGCAATGTCCTATTGTGGCCTGGAAATTAGTTAAAGAGAAAATAAAGAGAAGAGTTAAATGATCAATATTCACAGTGAGGAAAGGTGAATAGTGAAATATCCCAAGTATCTGCACTGGGTCTAAAATGATCTGGAAATGGTGATCATATTTGTATACATTTCAGGTTTATGTTATTCTGTAAACCAGTGACTGAGAAAGTGTCTATAAAAACAGCTAGCTAGCTAAATGAAGGAACAAATAAAGAGAAATAAATACATAAATATTTTACCACTCAGGTTAAACATTAGCTACAAATCTTTTAATTCTAGCTCAATATCTGCACAGAAATAAAATCAAAGCTAAACCAATTAATCCTACAATACTTTCAAGTCAGTAGAAATAAAGAGAAATGTCATATAGAAAGCGTAGCAAATGCAAAGCGACTTACACAAGCACAGAATGATTTGCATACAGGGGGGGGACAGTTTAATAAGGGAGGTGCTCGCTGTAAGCGTAAAGGCGATGCCTCCTTTGGTGGTATTTTAGGATAACGCACATATGTGGCCACATCTGACCGCTGGTCTCTTATTAAATCTCAGCCAGCATGTTCACATGAAGGTGCATCATTTGCTGGTGGGCATGTACATGGGCGGAGTTTAGATGAAACATGGGCAGAGCGTGTGTACGCTCAAAAACCATGAGCAGGAGCATTTATGCTAGGCTCTAGGGCTGCTGGAAATGTCTGGCCTGTAACGGAGTCACTAGTAGACACCTACTTAAGCCTGTTCTAAAGTTACCCTCAAATTGCCTGAGAATAGTCTATTTCTGTTCCATAACACATGTATTTTTTAGCTATAATCAGGAAATCATTCCCAAAGGTATGGTGTGAGCAGGATCAAAAATAATACGCACAGATTAAAGCTCAATGAACTTGACTGAAAGCAGGTGCAAAAATGTTCAGGTACTTTACGCTCACAGCAAATTTCAAAATGAAACTTTCCGAGGTCTCTCTGAGAAATGGTTTATCGCCTGTGTGTAGCATCGCGCTCATGAGCCTCGGCCCAACATGAACAGTTTGAAAATCACTAAATAATTCTGGATCTCTTATTTTCCTCCTAATCCCCAAAGTACAAACAGGATTTGTGAACCAAGGCATGCAAATTAATTTGTGGCAACTGCAACTCAAATTAGTGCCACTATTAGAAATCAATTGAGGACTGTAATCTTTACAAGAATGGTGACCAATGGTCATGCATTGACTACTGAAATTCAGCAGATAGAGGTCCATAATCATCTCCATTCATATCCAGTAAGAACTTTGATGATTCTCATATCTGGAATGATCTTCATTCTGTGAACGTAATAAAGCAGAAACCTTCCAGCACAAGATGGTAACTACTGCTGCCGAAGTGTATTGCATAGTTGAATGGAAATGCTATTCTGTTAAAAGATGCTGGACAGCTTCTTTTGACTAGTGGCAGAGGAGTGCAAAGGAGGTGATCAGAATTATTCTGTCATTCTGCTTAGAATTATTATTTTGGCTGTTTCATCTTTGTAAATGAGATTTCATGATAAAGCAAGGTGACCTCACACTATAGGGGAGATAGTATTAGTGAACACTGAAGGAGGGAGGGTGGCCTAGTGGTTGGTCAAGTTACCTTAGGCCAGAGGGCCAGGGGTTCAAATCCTGCTAGAGGGCAGCAATCTTGGGCCAGGAGAACTGGGGATTCTAGTCCCACAAGTGGCCTTGAGCAAGCCATTTAACCCTCAGTTTCCTCAGGTACAAAATCAGATTATGAACCCTTCAGGGACAAGGGGAAAATATCTATACAGTACCTGAATGTACACCACTGACTGGTAGAAAAGCAGTATATAAGCACCTAGTTAAATAAATAAAAGCCATTTCCATACCAAGTGACAGCTAGTCTTCATTTTATATGCTGGTTTTTGGGAATTCTCCTCAGTTTGAAAATTACAAGATATTGGCAATTATATGTCAAATAAAAAGCTACTTAAAACTACATTAAAATCCTTTGACCTGTAAAGTGTTGCCCTATCTACTAAAATATTTAGGGAGTTAATTACTAATTTACTCCAGTCTCCCATTTCTATCCAAAATAATTGAAAAGATGCTGCAAAGACAACTCCAAGACCACATTGACCAGCATGTTCCACTGGATCCACATCAACATGGATTTTGCCCTAATCACAGTGTTGAAACCCTCCTCATTCATCTTTTTGACACCCTACTAAGAGGAATAGACAACCTAAAAACTGGATTCCCTCTAGTTTTTATAGACATCTACTCGGCCTTCGACTCTATCTCACAGCACCCTCCTAAAACAACTATCCGACATTGGACAAAAGGTCAAATTCAGTCAGAATACATCAGTTCCTTTTCACGCAACACAGGGTGTCCCACTAGGATCCTCCCTGTCCGCCCTCCTTTTCAACATCTACTTACAACCGGTCTGTGGCATCTTCAAGCAGCACAAGATCCACTATGCAATCTATGCAGACGACATCATGGTCTATTCCCTCATCCACCTAGACTTGCCAGACTACTCATCACCAAATGCCTTCTTGACATGAGCAACTGGCTGGCATCCAACAACCTCCATGTCAACTTCAAAAAAAATCAGAAGCACTGTTCATAACACGGGACCCATCATTTCTCCCCCCCCCCCTTCCTCCATATCCATAGCGGACACTAAAATCACAGTAAAGGAGGAAGTGCACTACTTAGGTACTTAGTTGTAGTACCTGTTCTTTGTAAACACAGATTAGCTTGCTGCACTGTGCTAGTCATTCTGTTTCATGTAAACCGCACTGATGTTGAATAGCGCGGCATAAGAGACTGTAAATAAAATAAATAAATAAAATCACCATTGACCGCTCCCTAAACCTACAAGCTCACATTAACAGAACTTCCAAAAAGGCATTCCAAAAGCTTGCTATCATCCGAAGACTAAAACCCCTCCTCAGCCACAAACATTTGTACAGCCTGTCAAGACTCATAACCCCCATACTGGATTACTGTAACTCTCTCTTCCATGGACTGCCAACACAAACCATCCATCCATTGCAACTAGCCTAGAACACTGCTGCTTGCATCATCACAGGATCGCCCAAACATGATGACATAACTCAACTACTACACCAGCTACATTGGAAGCCAATCTCCTCACGTGCGAAATACAAATCTGCACGTACTATCTTCAAGATATTAGAAACAACTTGTCAGCAGGAACTCTTCAAGTACTAATGTGTACAAGCTCAAGCAACAGATCTAAAAGATAGAACACCAGAGGCACCATACCGATCCCCAGTTCTTAAACAAAGGCAAACTCCTCCGTTTGAGAAATGAGGTTAGATTTTGTAATGGGTATTGAAACTTTAAAGTTAACACCTTGAGGCAAAAACAGGAAGGCACTCAAAACCTACCTCTTCATCCAATATTTCCCAGACAACCTTTGAGCCTAGATTTCCCTCTCAAGAAATCACCCCTCTAGAGATGCCCCCTTACTCATGATATGATTTTACCTATCCTGCAGTGTAAATAGCTCATGTATATAGTTAACCCAGTTATCCAAGTTTCTTTTCCCTGTTCAATGTAAAACCAGACACCTTGTCGTATGGTAGTTATGTTATGATGTAAACCGCGCTGATGCCGAATAGCGCGGTATATAAGAAACAGTAATAAATAAATAAAAATAAATAAATTAGGGGCAGGGGACAAGTATCTTCAGCGAAAGGATCATTTCTTAGCTGCAAAAAAATGTTAGTTTTCTGGGCTGAAATCTGCCATCTATTTTATTTCTTCCTGTAATTGTAATGGCAGACTATTCCAGCTTGCTGACACGCTAACCGAGAATGCGTGTGTCCCTTCCATGACCCACAGAAGTCACAACCAGAAAACCAGTTTGACTAGAGCATAGACAAACTGATTCATATTGCTTGAGCAAAGTAGAACATTTTGAAATAGAGGAAACACAACATCTTGTAAATTGATGTTTTCTTTGTTCTGTTGCAAGCCTGCCTCCTCGTAGTGGTGTGGTTAATTCACTCAGCAACTGTTGCCTGAGCAGGCAACCCCCCCCCCCACCCCCCCACCATTTGATCCAGAATTGTTCCCATCATACCTGTGGAGCTCATCCTCATTGCTTTAAGAAAATATGCACAGCTAAGCTATTCCAACATTTTGGCTGGTTTCTGATACAGATTTTCTATTACATATTTATTACTGGTGTTGACCTCATAGTACAACCTGGCCTCTGTAGTGTGTCAAACTACTTTGATTTTCTTCTTTGATCTTTCTACAAAGGAGGCGGCTTTTTTCTTACAAATTTCTACCTCTCCATAGTCCTCTAGACCAGTGTTTTTCAACCTTTTTTGTGCAAAGGCACACTTTTTTCATGAAAAAAATCATGAGGCACACCACCATTAGAAAATGTTAAAAAGATTTACCTCTGTGCCTATATTGACTATATATAAAGTAATTCTCTTGAATAGGAATCAAACACTCACACCAACCCCCCTCCCCTGCTGGTTCACACCAACCCCCCTCCCCTGCTGGTTCACTCACACCATCGCCCCCCCCCCCTTGCTGGTTCACTCACACCCCCCCCCCCCTCCACTGCTGGTTCACTCACACTCCCCCCCTTGCTGGTTCACTCACACACACACACACCCCCCTCTGCCCAAGCCGCTGCTTCTGCTTTGTACAGAGCAGCGGCTGCACTACACTTACATTGAAAAGTAAAGAGAAACTGTGTCAGGAGCCCTCCGATCATGCAGTAGGGTTGCCAACTGGCCGGTTTTCAGCCGGCCTGGCCGGTTTTTCCACGGCCAGGCCGGCTGCCGGCGCAGAGGCAAAACCGGCCCTTTAAAAGCCGGTTTTTTTGCTCTGGCCGCAAGATCGGGAGCGGCCAGAGCAAAAAAACCCGGCTTTTTCTCCGCTTCAGAGGGAGCCGGGGAAGTCCGCGCTAGGCCCCGGCTCCCTCTGAACAGCCACCAGCGTGAAGAGCCTTTACCTTCACGCTGGCGGCTGTTCCTGTGAAGCCGCGAATGCTGGGAAAGGTTAAAGGTTGCCCTTTAACCTTTCCCAGCATTCGCGGCTTCACAGGAACAGCCGCCAGCGTGAAGGTAAAGGCTCTTCACGCTGGTGGCTGTACAGAGGGAGCCGGGGCCTCGCGCGGGCTTCCCCGGCTCCCTCTGAAGCCTCAGACAGCCGCGATGCTGGTCCGGGGGGGGGGGCAAGGACTGCATTGGCTGTGATGGGGGGGACCTGGACTGGAAAAGGGGGGGGGACTTGGAAGGGATAAGGGCTAAGGGGGGGGGGACCTGGAATGGAAAAGGGGGAAGGGGGGGGGGGTGGGACTTGGACTGGAAAAGGGCTAAGGGGGGGGGGACTTGGACTGGAAAAGGGCTAAGGGGGGGGGACTTGGACTGGAAAAGGCTAAGGGGGGGACTTGGACTGGAAAAGGGCTAAGGGGGGGGACTTGGACTGGAAAAGGGCTAAGGGGGGGGCTTGGACTGGAAAAGGGCTAAAGGGGGGGGACTTGGACTGGAAAAGGGCTAAGGGGGGGACTTGGACTGGAAAAGGGCTAAGGGGGGGACTTGGACTGGAAAAGGACTAAGGGGTGGGACTTGGACTGGAAAAGGGCTAAAGGGGGGGACTTGGACTGGAAAAGGGCTAAGGGGGGGGACTTGGACTGGAAAAGGGCTAAGGGGGGGGGGACTTGGACTGGAAATAGGCTGTGATGGGGGGGGGGACCTGGACTGTAAAAGGGTTATGGGGGGGACATGGACTGGAAATGGGTTGTGATGGGGGTGGAGGGGACCTGGACCAGAAAAGGGCTATTTTATTTATTTATTTATTTCAGTGCTTTTTTATACCGCCCCTTCCAGAGATCAGGGGCGGTTTACAAGGAACTTAAACAACAATATAGCAGAACATTGCAATATTGAATTACATTAAACATTAGTTGAGCAAAAACAAGAAACTTAAACAACAATATAGCAGAACAGTGCAATATTGAATTACATTAAATATTAGGTGAACATAAACTAGGTTGCATAATAACTAGGTTAAATGGAAAACAATGTGAGGGGGGGGGAACTTGGACTGGAAATAGGCTGTGATGGGGGGGGGGACCTGGACTGTAAAAGGGTTATGGGGGGGGCATGGACTGGAAATGGGTTGTGAGGGGGTGGAGGGGACCTGGACTGGAAATGGGCTATGGTGGAGGAAGGGGGATCTTGGACTGGAAATAGGTTGTGATTAGGGGGGCTAAGACTGCAAATGGGCTGTGATGGTGCGGGGGGACTCGGACTGCAAATGGGCTGTGATGGTGCGGGGGGACTCGGACTGCAAATGGGCTGTGATGGTGGGGGGGGCCTAGGACTGGAAATAGGCTGTGATGGGGGACTTGGACTGGAAATGGGCTGTGATTGGGGGGGGGGAGCTAGGACTGGAAATGGCCTGTGATGTGAGGGCTAGCACTGGAAATGGGCTGAAGAAGAGCTGGAATAGGACTGGAAATTGGCTGATGTGGGGCATGGGAGAATGGGACTAGAAGGGAGTGGATGCTGGGTGGGCCTAGAACTATAAGGGAATTGATTTGGGGGGAGGACTAGAATGGATGGGGAATGAGAATGGAGAGGGGAAAAAATATTTTGTGTGGAAGAAAAGTCTATGATGGGCCGGTATTGGGAGAGTAAGAGGGGCTTGAGAATGGAAGGGTGAAATTTAACGGATGATAAAGGAATAAGGAAAGAATTGGGGGAAAGAGCAAAAGGGAAACAATCAGTATGTTAAAGCAGAAATAGAGAGAGAATGGAAAACATCTAAAAGAGAAGAAAGGACAAATGGATAGCTCGCAGAAGACACGAAGAAACCAGAAGAAAGTGACTGGAGCAATTGCAACTGAAAAATAAAACGCCCAAACAGAAGGTAGAAAAATACTTTTTATTTTGAATTTATTAACTGGAATATGTCTGGTCTGGGAAGTGTGTATTGCTAACATCTTTGCGTTTTTCTTTAGTGCAAGAGGAAATTACTTTATAGTTTTATTTCTCCAGTGTTGTACATTTCATGTTTGGATTTTGGGGTTCCCAGTTTAATTATTATCTGACCAAGGAAGTTAGCCTACACGTATCCTCGGAAATGTTTGTGGGTGGGGCTGGGGGCGGGGCAGGGGTGGGACTAGGGGCAGAGAATGGGTGGAGCATGGCAAGCCACAGGTGTCGGGTTTTTCTCGGTGAAAAAGTTGGCAACCCTATCATGCAGAGCCCGAGGAAGTGATGTCATGGGGGCGGGCTCCTCACAGGCTGTCTTTCCTTTTCAAATTAACTTTATTGCAGCTAAAGTTAATTTGAAAAGGAAAGACAGCCTGTGAGGAGCCCGCCCCCATGACATCACTTCCTCGGGCTCTGCATGATCGGAGGGCTCCTGACACAGTTTCTCTTTACTTTTCAATGTAAGTGTAGTGCAGCCACTGCTCTGTACAAAGCAGAACCAGCGGCTGCACTGCTATAGGGAATCGCGATTGAGTTCGCGCCGCGGACTTCGGCACAAAAGCCGGTTTTACAACTGTGCTGGCAGCCGGCCTGGCCATGGAAAAACCGGCCAGGCCGGCTGAAAACCGGCCGGTTGGCAACCCTAATTTGTGAGCCGAGGCCACATGTTACGGATGAAATTGGAATTTTTCCCACGGCACACCAGACAATATCTCACGGCACACTAGTGTGCCGCGGCACAGTGGTTGAAAAACACTGCTCTAGACCTACCATCTAGTGGCAAACCACCTAAAGTTTGGTTAGAAGCTTAGGAAAATCTAACTTGTTTGTATTCCTTGCCTAGTCTTTTTGATCAGAAATTTAGGTGTATCCTAAATTCATATTTACTAGCCTGGGACACAAAACTCCCATGCACCCTACATCTCGCCCCCACCCACCACAGAGTTGCACTTGCCCACATGGTCTTCACCTGTCTTCCAATTAAGTGGAATTCCCACCTTTTGCTAAAACTTCTTTATAATTTTCAATCAACACATGTATTCAATACAAAAGCTGTGCTGCCTTAATTCTAAGAAAAATCATTTGGAGCCTTAGAGCTTGCCTATATGTCTCAGGCTATCTGTTATGCATAAATAAATTACTATTATTAAGGGAAGAATTATCTGCAATGAAACATCTCCCTTAGGGTACAAATTGAAAACAACTCACCACCACTCCCACAAAGAACCAAACATCCCAGAAACAAGTGGATCACAGTGGGCTCTGGTAGACTGCGACCTGTAACAAGGTTACACCCTCTCCATCAAGAGATATCCCTGCATAATGCCATCTCTGCCTTGGAAAACGAGAGTGCCCAATTAGTGGAAACTGAAGTGGTCTTAAATGAGAAGATTAACACCCAATCTACCAGTAATGGTCCAAATATGAACAAAAACAAAATCACAAAAAACAGGAAACTATTACTTGGAGACACCATCATCAGAGGAATTAACTTGGGAACACAGTCCCAGGGACAGAAGTTGGTCACAAATGCCCTCCTGGTTCTTCAGATAGCAGGAACAAACCAAATTTTTAGCATAGTTGGTGCAGAAAGTAAACATTACAAAATTGATATTATCCACTTGGGTACAAATGACCTTGCTAGAAACAGTATTTCTACAGTACAAAGGGACTTCCAGATTTTGGGAGAGAAACTTAAATCCACTGTCAACACTAAAGTATTCTCAGAGGTTCTGCCTGTTCATGCTAAGGGAGAAGAGAGGCTGCATCACAACCAACTTTCATATGTGGCTCCAAACCTGGTGTAAATAAGGATTTCAATATATAGGCAACTGGGGCAATAGATGTAACAAGAAACTATACTGTGTTGATGGACTGCATCTCTCTACGGCCGGAAAAAGGATCCTAAGTTAAAAATTCAGGCAATATGTTGACAAGAATTTAAACTAGGGAAAGGAGGTGACAGAGGAAAAAACAAGTTCAACGTGTCACTCCTGGGAAATATATAATATTGGTAATAGTCATCATATTAATAAACACATCAATGAGAGAAGAGGAGTCTGGGATAAGATCCATGCAAAATATAAGCAAGCCAACCACAGTTGCTGGACGGCAATGAGCACAAATGCTCAAAGTCTAGCCAACAAAGTTCTTGACCTGGAAATGGACTTGGACAATGTGGCCATTACAGAAACATAATTTAACAAGTCACATAAATGGGATATAGCCATAGCTGGCTATTTATTTAACCAGTTTTCTATACTGCCTTATCCTTCAATCAAAGCGGTTTACATTATGCAATCACTACAAACAGGTACTGGATACATCCCCTTGTCCCACAAAGGGCTCACCATTTATGTGTATCTGAGGCAATGGAAGGTTAAGTGGCTTGCCCAAGGCCACAAGGAGTGCCTATAGGACTAGACGCCACAGTCCCTCCAGCCTGAGATTGCTGTCCTCAGTTGGGACTTGAACCCACAGCCTGAGGTACTGTGTCCTAACCACTAGGCCACTCTTCCCTTTGCTATAATTTATTTAGAAGATATACAGAAGGTAGAAAAGGATTAGCAGCCCTATATGTCAAAAGCAATATTAAAGCCACTGAAATGCAGGGGACATGGGGAAAAGAGGAGCACTGTGGATTGTGTTGGAAGGAGGAGATAGCACTATCATCCACACTGGTGTAGTCTATAGGCCATAAACTGAGGAAATGGCAAGAGACTGGATCACTGATATTGCAAAGGTAGCAATGAAAGGAGAAGTAATCATATTGGGTGACTTTACCAGATATGGATTGGAGTATTCTTTCTGCAAATCTGGAAATAAGAAAGATTATGGATGCCTTCCAAGAAACATTACTCAAATAGTGATGGAACAAACCAGGGAAAGTTTGATACTGTTTAGTACTCACCAATGGAAATAGGTACCCACACGGACATTCAACATGCTATGTGAGCAGCAGTAATCATCACAGTGTGGTTTGAGGTAAAAGCCCAGGCAGAGTCCAATCACAGCAAACTCAAAGTCCTAGACTTCAAAAACGCTGACTTCAGTAAAATGGAAAGAAAAGTTGGCTGGATGGGAGGAGATAAAGGAAGCGGAATTGCAGTGGGCTAAACTAAGAGGCAATAAAATGGGCAACAGTTATATATGTAAGGAAAATAAATAAAAAGTGGAAAAGGAAACCTATATGGTTCACCAAAGAAGTGGCTGCACAAATAAAGGCAAAAAACACAACTTTCACAAAATTCAGATGTTTGCAAACAGGAACACAGGATAAAGGTAAAAGACAAAGGGAAATAAGGATAGCAAAAGCAAAGGCAGAAGAAAAGAAGGCTAAAGATCTGAAGCATGAAAACAAAACTTCTTTCAGGTATATTTGAGAGAAGAGGAACAGAGGTGGAATTGAAAGACTCAAAAATGCTATGGATGGATTTGTGGAAAGTGACATTGAAAAAGGGAAGATGCTAAACTGGTACTTATGTTCTGCATTCACTAAAGAAAATCCTGAAGGATCACGTATGACTGACAAATATACAAAAAGAAATGGAGCAGATACTACATCATTCACAGAAGATGTGTTAGAACAACTTGCAAAACTGAAAGTGGACAAGGCCATGGGACTGGATGGGATACATCCCAGGATACTTAAAGAGCTCAGAGAGATTCTGGCAGGGCCTTTAAAGATGTTTTTAATAGATCCTTGGAGACGGGAGAGGTTCTGCAGGACTGGAGAAGGGCTGACATGGGACTTCTTCACAAAAGTGGTAATAAGGAAAAGGTGACAAACTATAGGCCGGCAAGCCTTATCACTGTGTGTGGCTCCTGAAAGAAAGAATAGTGGACTTTCTAGAAATCAATGGTATAGCCAAAGGACGATCATGCCAAACAAATTTGAGTTCTTTGATTGGGTGACCAGACAACTAGATCAAGGGCTTGTGATAGACTTCAGCAAAGCCTTTGATACTGTTCTTCATAGGAGGCTTATTAATAAACCGAGCAGCCTAGGGATAGGTCCCCCTAGGTCAGGGGTCTGCAACCTTTAAGACATAAAGAGCCACTTGGACCCGTTTCCGAAGGGAAAAAAAAAACTGGGAGCCGCAAAACCATTGCGACATTTAAAACAAATCTAACACTGCATATATTGTTTCTTACCTTAATGCTATATACGACCCCCTACTTTTCCTGTTAAAATATAGGTGTTTGGCCTATACTCGCCGTATAAGACTACCCCTCTTCCTTCGCACACCAAAAAAAATACGCCAGAAAATATAACAACAAGAAGTAACAATATTTGATTTCAAAATTATGATGATTTTGTAGTCAAATCACTAATATGAAATAAAATTATTTTTTCTACCTTTGTTGTCTGACCAATTTATTCTTTGATCATGCTGGTCCCGATCTGAGGCTTCTGCTTTCCTGTCTTCTCTTAGCTCTCTTTCTGTGGTCTATGGTCCATCTGCCAGTTCTTATCTCTTCTTTCGTTTTCTTCACTTCTTTCCATCAGCCTATTTCCAGTCCCAGTAACCCTCCCCAATATCAGCCCCTTTCCAGTCCTCACTCCCAGTACCTTCCAATGTCAACTTGCATTCCCATGATTGCCACTGGTGTCCATTTCCTTCCAGTCCCCCTCCTTCCCCACTGACCAGTCCCTTCTAGTACAAATACCATGGCAGCCCCTCTCAGATCCAGTTCCATTCTCCCATCCCCTCATATCAGCCCATTTGTAGCCTTAGCCCCCAGTTATCTTCCAGGGCCAGCAGCTCTATCCTCCCCTCCCCACAATCAGCCCATGCCCAGTCAAAGCCCCCAATCAGCTCGCTTCCAGTGCTAATCCCCCCTCAACCCCATTACCAGTGCTAGCCTCCCCTAATCAGCCCAATACCAGTCCTACCCCCCATCAGCTCATTACCAGTCCTAGCCTCCCCTAATCAGCTCATTTCCAGTGCTCGTCCCCTCAACCCCATTACCAGTGCTCCATCCCTCCATGTCAGCCCCCTCCCTCCCTCCCTCCATCCATATCAGCTCCCTCCCTCCATGTCAGCCCGCCTCCCCAATCCCTCCATGTCAGCCCCCCTCCCTCCATGTCAGCCCCCTCCATCCCTCCATGTCAGCCCCCCTCCCTCCATCCATATCAGCTCCCTCCCTCCATGTCAGCCCCCCTCCCTCCATGTCCGCCCCCTCCATCCCTCCATGTCAGCCCCCCTCCCTCCATCCCTCCATGTCAGCCCCCCTCCCTCCATGTCAGCCCCCCTCCCTCCCTCCCTCCCTCCAACCATTCATATCTGCTCCCTCCCTCCATGTCCGCCCCCTCCATCCATCCATTCATATCAGCTCCCTCCCTCCATGTCAGCCCCCCTCGATCCATCCCTCCATGTCAGCCCCCCTCCCTCCATTCATTCATATCTGCTCCCTCCCTCCATGTCAGCCCCCCTCGATCCATCCCTCCATGTCAGCCCCCCTCCCTCCATGTCAGCCCCCCTCCCTCCATCCATTCATATCTGCTCCCTCCCTCCATGTCAGCCCCCCTCCCTCCATGTCAGCCCCCTCCATCCCTCCATGTCAGCCCCACTCCCTCCATCCATTCATATCTGCTCCCTCCCTCCATGTCAGCCCCCTCCATCCCTCCATGTCAGCCCCCCTCGATCCATCCCTCCATGTCAGCCCCCTCCATCCCTCCATGTCAGCCCCCCTCCCTCCATCATTCATATCTGCTCCCTCCCTCCATGTCAGCCCCCTCCATCCCTCCATGTCAGCCCCCTCCATCCCTCCATGTCAGCCCCCCTCCCTCCATCCATTCATATCTGCTCCCTCCCTCCATGTCAGCCCCCTCCATCCCTCCATGTCAGCCCCCCTCCCTCCATCCATTCATATCAGCCCCCCTCCCTCCATGTCAGCCCCCTCCATCCCTCCATGTCAGCCCCCCTCCCTCCATCCATTCATATCTGCTCCCTCCCTCCATGTCAGCCACCACCGCTCCCCTCCATCCATCCATCCATTCATACCTGCTCCCTCCCTCCATGTCAGCTCCCTCCCTTCTTCTGCAGCCGCGGCTCCCTGCCTCTTACGGAACCGCGGCTGTGCTTTTAAAATCATCTCGGAGCCCTTCCTGTCTTGACGGGCTCCGTGCAGCATTGTCCCGCCTCCAAAACTTCCTTTAGAGGCGGGACAATGCTGCACGGAGCCCGTCAAGACAGGAAGGGCTCCGAGATGATTTTAAAAGCACAGCCGCGGTTCCCTAAGAGACAGGGAACCGCGGCTGCAGAAGAAGGGAGGGAGCTGACAGGGAGCCCATAACGCGACGTTTAAAGCCGGCAGTGTGCTCCGGAGCCGCGGCAAAGGTGAGAAAGAGCCGCATGCGGCTCCGGAGCCGCGGGTTGCCGACCCCTGCCCTAGGTGGTGAACTGGATCAGAAATTGGTTGACTGACAGACAATAGAAGGTGGTCATAAATGGAACACACTTAAAGGAAGGTGCATAGCTGCACGCTTTAGGGCTATGGTGGAAGAAGTGAAGAGAAAAGTCTGCCTTTTTGCAGATAGCACAAACATTTGCAACAGTGTACACTTCTTAGAGAGTGGACAACATGAAAGATATACAAAAACTGGAAGAATGGTCTAATGTTTGGTAGTTAAGACTTAATGCGAAGTGCAGTCATGAAGTTGGGATGCCGAAATCCAAAGGGATTGTATGTGATAGGGGTTGATAGGTTGGTGTGCATGGACCAGGAGAGGGACTTCAGAGTGATAATGCCTGAGGCGCTCAAGGTGGTGAAACAATGTGACAAGGAGGTAGCCAAAGACAGAAGGGTGCTGGGCTGCACACAGAGAGGAATAAACAGCAGAAAGGAGGATGTATTAATGCCCCATTCAAGTCATTGGTGAGGACTCACTTGGAGTATTGTGTTCAGTTTTGGAGACCACAAAGGATATAAAAAGACTTGAAACTGTTCTGAGAAAAGCAACCAAAATGATTTGAAGCCTATACCAAAAGACATAAGAAGAGACCTAAAGATCTAAATATGTATACCCTAGAGGAGAGCTCTGTTGGAATTGAACTTGTAATCAATTGTACCGACTCCAGATGTACACTATTGTAATAGAATACCAACTTTGTAAAAAAAACCCCATCCCTCATCTATCTCTGCTTCAAATGTACATAGTTTCCCCCGGTTTAAGTCCATGTTAATTTCCTTGTTATATGTAAACTCAGGACAGATCTCTACAATCCGAGAGTCATATTGTTAATTGTGAACCGGACTGATAAGAAAGAGCGCGGTATAGAAGAACTGTTAAATAAATAAATAAATTCTGAATCTGCTTGCATTTTGCTTTTTGTGAGCCCTGTCTGCCTCTGTATTTGTCATTGTTAGTGGCCCTTTTACCTCATTTGTATCTTTTTGCACTATTGTTCAGCTTTTCTCAGCTCTCTTGCTCTTCATAACTACTGCAACTTTTCCTCCTTTGAAGTCCACTCCATCTGCCTTTTCACTCCACTACTCCCTCCCCCCCCCCCCCCCGGATAGCTTATTTATCGACCTAACAAATCCACCTCTACCTTTCTCACTGATTTTGACTTGTTGCTTTCCTTATTTCTCGATTCCTATTCCCCCACTCATATTCTTAGGGATTTTAACATTCATGTTGATAACTCCTCTGATCCTTATGTGTTAAGCTCCTTTCCCTTATCTCCTCATTCAACCTCCAGCTTTGCTCTACAGCCCCCACTCACCAGCATGGCCACTGTCTTGACCTTGTATTTTTCTCTAATTGCTTACCCTTAAATTTCTGTACCTCAGTTCTTCCCTTATCTGACCATCACTTGCTAAGCTTCACTCTTAGTCACCCACCGCCTCAAACTCATCCTGTCTCCTCCAACCCATTTGGAAATCTTCATGTTATTGACCCTTTGATCCTCTCCTCCACTGTTTCATCACCTCTTTCCTCCACTATGTCATCTAAGTCTTTTGATGAGGCAGTAGCTTCCTATAATGCTGCACTCTCCTCTGCTCTGGATGCGCTCGTTCTGTCCAGGCCACATCCTGTGAGGCGCACTATACCCCAGCCCTGGCTTTCATCCACTACCCGCTATCTACGTTCCTGTGCCCATTCAACTGAGCATGCTTGGCTCATATCCCACTCCCTTGCAGACTTTTTATACATCAAATTCATGCTCATCTCTTTCCATTCTGCCACAGTACTCACCAAATACAATTATTATATCCATCTGACTAACTCTTGCCTCTGATCCTCACCATCTCTTTACAACTCTCAGCTCTTTCCTCAAGGTGCCTCCGCCTCCGACCCCCTCCCTCCCTCCCTTTCTGCCCAAACCCTGGCTGCCTACTTCCAAGATAAAATCCAGACGATCACCCGCCAATTCCCCACAAAGTCTGCTACTTCCCCTCCTCCCCCTCTTCACTCCCAACTTTCCCCCTCTACCTCTAATAACCTTACTTCCTTTTCCATGATCTGAGGAGGAAACCATATACCTTCTTTTCTCCTCTAAACTCACTACGTGCTCTTATGATCCTATTCCCACCCATCTTCTAAACCCCATCTCCTCCACTGTTGTCCCTTCCATCTCTCATATTCTCAACCTATCGCTCTCCACTGCAACTGTCCCTGCAGCCTTCAAGCATGCTGTAGTTACACCTCTCCTCAAGAAACCCTCACTTGATCCTACCTGTCCTAACTATCAACCCATCTCCCACCTCCCCTTCATTTCTAAACTACTTGAATGTGCGGTTCACCACCATTGCCTTGAGTTTCTCTCCTCTCAAGCCCTTCTGAATCCTTTATAATCTGGCTTTCGTCCTTTACATTCTACTGAAACAGCTTTTGTCAAAATGTCTCCAGTGATTTGTTCCTGGCAAAATTCAAGGGCCTTTTATACAGTCCTTATCCTTCTTGACCTCTCTGCTGCTTTTGACACTGTTGATCACGATCTTCTCCTTGATACCGTGTCATCACTTGGTTTTAAGGGCTCTGTGCTATCCTGGCTCTCCTCTTATCTCTCCCATAGTTACTTCAGTGTTTGTTCTGGTGGATCCTCCTCTGCTGCTATCCCGCTCTCAGTTGGTATACCCCAAGGAACTGTCTTGGGTCAACTCCTTTTCTCTCTCTATACCCAGTCCCTTGGTGCGCTCATCTCTTCCCATGGCTTTCAGTACCATCTTTATGCTGATGGCTCCCAGATCAACCTCTCTATACTCAATCTCTCCGGCAATCCAGACTCATCTCTCTGCCTGCCTTTCTGACATTGCTGCTTGGATGTCTCACTACCACTTGAAATTGAACATGACCAAAACCGAGTTTCTTATTTTTCCCCCTAAAACTTCCTCTCCTCTTCCTTATTTCTCAATCTATGTGGATAACTCTCTACTCCTCCCTATTTCCTTGGCTCACAATCTGGGGTCCTCTGATTCCTCTCTCTCCTTTTCCACACTAGCTAAGACCTACCATTTTTTTTCTATAACATCAACAAAATCTGCCCATTCCTTTCTGAACACATTACTAAGACACTTATCCACTCCTTAATCACTTCCCTTCTTGACTATTGTAACTTACGTTTTGCTGGTCTCCTGCTGAATCATCTCTCTCCCCTTCAGTCTGTTCAACACTCTGTTGTGCAGCTAATCTTCTGACAGCCTCATCATACTCATATAATCACTCTTCTTAAGTATCTTCATTGGCTTCCTACTTCCACATCGAGCTCAAACTTCTCCTGCTGACCTATAAGTGCATCACTCTGCAGCTCCTCGCTACCTTTCCTTTCTTATCTCTCCCTACACCCCTCTTCGGGAACTCCGCTCTTCTGGCAAGTCGCTTCTATCTGTGCCCTTCTCTTCTATTGCTAATTTCAGACTTTGCTCCTTTCACCTTGCTGCTCCTTATGCTTGGAACTACCTGAATCTGTACATCAGGCACCTTCTCTAGCCCTTACTGGGCAGACTAGATGGACCATACTGGTCTTTATCTGTCATCATATACTATGTTGCTATGAAGTGTTTTAAAGAGTATGTTTCTCTACTGATATCATATTTCAGATAAGTTATTTCCTCATCACAAGTATTACAGACACATCTGATTGCACAGCCAAACGATACCATTTACACACAGAACTAGACCCTCTACTGATTCACACTGTAAATAAGTTAACTGTATTCAGTATAACCTATTCCTTGCCCTTCCTATTATATGGATAGTTAAAATAGCCTCTTATTATCTTATCTGTTATACTTGTTCCTCTAAATGTTCTATGTGTTCAATGTAAACTGCCTTGATACCCTCAAAAGGCAATATATAAGAAATGTTAAATACATACATACATGCATGAACTGTAGTGTTCTGAATAATTTGTACAGAACAAATAAGTGATTTAGATGAACCAAAGTAAACACCATTACAGTATACTAGAAATGGTAGAATCAACAATTATAAACCACACGAAAATCTTCAACATTGAGAAAACATTTAAGGCCACACACGATTCATAGCCTATAAAAGACATTGTGGACAACTAACTGCGGTCTCAAACAAATCTATATCAAAGATTACCCCTAAATATCGCAATTCAGAGACCTAAGAAACCATCTTACCAGCCAAGCATAAACAAATTAAACAGCAAGCCTCAGGATTTCTAAAGGCCATGAATGACCTACAATTCTCTCAAGTAGTCACAAACCCCACTCACATTAAAGGTGTAACACTGGATCTCCTATTCACCCCTACCTCCTTGGCAAGCAGCATTCATCAGTGGACAGCCTCACTACCCTAGCGAACAACTCAGATAGACCCAGGAGAAGAACATGCTTGACATACCACAGGCAAACCCTCAAGTCGGCAAAGAACCAGCAGCAGGGCTTTTTCACTATATGCTCCCACCCTTTGGAACTCGTTGCCATCTCAAATAAGATCAATTCAACAAACCAGTGAACTCAGCAAAAGCTTAAAGACTCCGATTTCCCTAGAGTATTATAGCTCAAATATGGAACAAGGAACAGCTTTCTAAGCACCAGAAGCAACCCATTAGTACATTTTGAAAGTACTAATTTTGAACAGTTAAGTTTTGAATGGTTTGCTGCTGAATACCCATTAAATTATGGGCATGTTTACAAAGCAGTGGTTGCGGCCTCCTTGCGATATCAGAGCCGTGGCCCTTATATGTTTCTTATAATGTGCCCCTTATTGTTTAAGTTTTAATTTCCCTGCACCAAGTTATCTTGAAACAGTCTTCACTGGTAGAAAGACGATATAAAAAAATATGTTAAATAAATAAAATATTTGGAGTCTGAATTTTCATAATATGAGATACAATCATAGCTTTGGTTTTAGCATAATTAATAAGTATTCCATACTGCAATTAAAAAAAAAATCAGCAATCAATGGTGTCTTTAGACTCGAGCATACTAAGTATTTTTCACTTAGCATCAGTTCTCCCTGTGAAACTAACCTTCTCTCCCATAATTATAGTGGCCAGTAGGTGACAACAGAGTAATTGTGCTGACAGCCACACTGTAATTATCACAGGGAAAGGAGACGGGGCCAAGGACTCATTCACATGAAAAGCAGATCAGTGCTATAGTATTTTTATATTAGGGGAACAATAAAAAAACATTTTTCACACAGCTACATTTAAACGAAAATGTGGATAATTAATGGCTAAACATAGGTCAATACAACATTGTAGCCGTGCAGCTTATCCTAATTAGGTAGATTTGCTGAATTTTTAGAAGATTAGAATGCAGTGCACGGTTCCAGCAGCCTTCCCCTGATCTACTAGGGTTGGATGCCATGAAATCTCATTTAGGACCTAGGAAAAAAGTATTTTTACACCAGTGCCACAGATACATGTCCCTGTCAAACCAAAAGGAGCTACAATTTTAAATGCATGTATTTATTTGTTATTTATATTCCATAATTACAAAAGTTTGAAGTGATTCACAATGCATTATAAGAAATAATTAAAACAATTAACATATAGCATAGACAGTACACACCAAATTACCAGTTTCCTTTATAAAATATATCTAAAGCTAATGGTAAAAGAAGCTGGATATCTATCACTGCCAGAGCCAAGAAGTGCAGATAAGTAACCATCACTACATTAGGGGAAATGTGCCGAAAGAAACAACTCCAGCTGCTTACAGCACGTAAGAATGCCAGGCCCTCCTAACACAGAAGGTGTTATCAATCTAATGATTGATAACCTTATTTTTTTCCATTTTATTTATTAGTCGTTAAAGTTGACTAAGATGGCATCCACATTACTTTGATCCAGAAATCTGAATGACATTTGCTGAACAGGTTGATAAATGCTGGTGCGGGAGGGAATGGGATAGTATAGCGCTCACGTTTTCTTGCCTCTTTTCTTTTGTCCTGAGACGGTTATGGGAAACCTCTGCCTCACACGGAAGCAGCAGGTGCAGCTGCAACCTCAGGGTCTCCTGTTTCCTGCACCGATAAGCGACAGAGCCAGTATTAAAAGGTCCTGGGTGCTTAAAGATGGCATCGCCGGGAGGGGCAGCGCCTTACTCCTGACTCAGGTCCCACACTGCTGTGAGCCAGGGAAACCAACAGCCACCCCACACTGAAAAAAAAACAGCCCCAGCTCCAAACTTGGGATCGCCTACTTTATCTACAGTTTTCTTTATTCTACTAAAGAAGACCTTCCAGAATAGATGGAAAATGTTGATTCTTTTTTAATTAAATTTTTTGAATCTGTTCCTTTTATTTATTTTATTTTTATTTATTTATTTACATTCTCTTATATACTGCGCTATTCTGCATCAGTGTGGTTTACATTGAACAAACTGAAATTACATTGAACAGGGCATTATAACTTGGAGATAACTATTTTACAGGGAACATGGGCTATGGAGGGTTAAGTGGCTTGCCCAAGACCACAAGGAGCACCTGTGGGACTAGAAACCCAGGTCCTTCCGGCCCAAGGTTGCTGTCCTCTAGTGGGATTTGAACCCCTGACCTTCCGGCCTGAAGTACCTTGCCCCAACCACTAGGCCACTCCTCCACTCCCCACTAGGCCACTCCTCCACTCCTTTGAAGCAGAGTGGCCTGAATTATGTATGTTATTCAGTCAGGGTACAAGCAAGATGAGACCCGTTTTTATTGAGCTGGAGTAAATATGTACAATGAGCTTTAGGATGACTATTGTCCTTGCTACCAATACAAAAAGGGACATTTTACAGAATAAAGGGATTGGATTTAGCTCACACATTTTCTAAGTTCAAGGAAAATGGCTTGGATTATAAAGCCTGCCTCGTGGCAGTGTGATGCATTGGTTCATGTTCTAAAGCGTCAAAGCAAAACTGCTCACCAAAGTAACGAAGGAGCAAGAGCATTAATTCAAGGTTGTCTGGGATCAGATACATCACTGTACACTGAAATTATGTCAGTCAACACTGTCTGGACGTGATAAAATAAAATGATCCATCTGACTTCTTACAGATTTCAGATGCTTTAGACAAACATGACCAGGAGTCTCAGGAACAATGGGCTAAAGGAGTCCTGGAGCCAAAAGTCTCTTTGGAATTCAACTTGATTTTGGACAGTGAGTCTTTACTGCAGTCAGTCCATCAGCTGGATTTTATTCCGATGAAATTGTGCGCGCCCCACCCCATCTCACTCCTGCAACTTGTTACCCTGCACCCACTCCCTAACCTTGAGGGTTAAGGAGGGATGGGCCTTTTGTAGTTGTGGGGGCCAAATGATAGTCGGGAACAAGAATATTTATTTTGTAAGGATTTATTTACCCCGCTCCTTGGTGGAATGGAACAGGCGTGAGGATTACCAAAACAGGAACAAAAAGGAAAAATCCAGGCTTTGCAATACTGTGCTTAAATTATTCTTCACACTGGAGTGCACATTACATTATGTGTCCTTTTACTTTGTATTCACAAACAATCAGGTGAGAAACAATAATGTTCATGTCTTGCAACCAGATTATATTTTAGCTTATTTTCCTAGTGCTTCATAAGCTCTTCATCCAGGTACTTAAACACTACTCATTTTCATAAGCTTTTAATCCAGGTATTTGAACAGCATACCATTCAGGATAAGGTAGAAAAATGACCATTCAAGCTTTGCTTTAGTCAGCTTTGTCAATCAGCCCAATTGAGCAGTCCATTGGCTGATTAATTTCAATCATGGGCAACGGAGCAGGTAATGGAATTCCTGGCTCAGGACTATTTCCTGCTTGGACTGAGTTTTGTTCAGCAACAGCTCTTTTATCTAAGAACTGTTTAAACTCATTGAGAAGAAGTTCAGCCCGCCTTCTAGCTGGGCTAGACTGAGGATATTCTCCTTGCTTGGGTAAGTGATTATTTACTTCTGGAAAGCAAGTAATGCCGTCTCTGTTTAAACAATCAATGCCTGCAGTGGAGTTACCCCTCCCCCACTTATCTCTGTTTGCAAGTGTTGGGTTAACAAGTTCCTCTGCATGAGATCTGCTTTTAAAGAGTGATTCAAAGGTAGGACCTCCTGAATTATCTTGGCTTAATTCTCTTCTGAGCAGTTCAGCTGAATTCTCTATGTCAGCCTGCTTGCTAGAAGCTTGAGCTGTTTGATGAGAAAAGCTAGGTTTGTTTAAAGAGACTTCAGGCTGTAGCCAATGGCTCTCACACTGCCTGAAACTGTCCTGAGCTTTAAAGTCAGCATTCACTCTTTCTGGCTTCTCATAAAACTTGTCATATGAATTAAATACAGCAGGTACCTTAAAATGAGGCTTGTCTGAGAATGCCTTGCCACGGTGCCTTTCTCTCCAAGGGTCAACTGTGTCTTCCAGAAACCTAGGCTTTAATCCTGGGTCTCTCAGTGCTTCTAACCTCTGTTGCTCCCAGAAGGTTCTTTCAGGCACTGAGTATCCCTGGTAGCTACTTCCTGGTTCTGAATCCCTTTTCCTTGTATTACGGCTGGGCAGTGTTTCTCTTGCTAGGTCAAAGGATTCTGCATCCAAGAGAGCTTCTTGCTTTTCCAACGTCCTTTGCCTTCTCACTCGTGGGCTCAATCCACTTTCACTTCTCATTCCATTCGTCCTACTCCTCAACCTACCACTGTCTTCCTTCTCTCTGCTTAACAAGGTGCCCCTGCTCTGGGGAGCCCACCTCTTACTAGGGCGTGCCCAATCAACAGCTCTGCTTCTCTCCTCCCCTGAGGTGAACTGTGTTAGCTGATTAGCTCCGTGCAGCTTGTGCTGAGAAGGGAAAACCTTGCCTTTTCCTGCAATACCTGAACCTACCAGCGGGTCAGTATCAGTTTCTATGGCTTCCAGCCCTGCCACTGTGTCACAAACTGGAAAAGTGCTGTGCTCGTAACAGCATGACAGTGGCTTGGAGGATGCTGACCTTCAGCCACAATCCAATAGAAGGATACATCCTGGAGCTCGATAATGGAAATGGTGGACAATTCAGCGAAGTGTACATTAGCAAAGGGACCCTGTGCACTATCGGTGGCCTTCATTTCAACAGCACGTACAATGCACACATCAAAACTTACACTTCATCAGGGATGGCATTTTACAGCAAAACAGTTGTCTAACATCCATCTGATGTGGCTTGGTTCACCATTGATCGCACTTCAGCACATTGTGACACTGTCATGACAAATGGCATGACAGCCTCGCGTAACAGCTACGATGACCACGTTGTGCTGGGCACCGCAGCTTTCTCCAAGGGGGTGCATGACTGGGAACTCCACACGGACCATTGCGGCAATCACTCATATCCAACTTTTTGCATTGCCAAAGTAAATGCAACAAAGAACATGATGCTCAGGAAAGACAAGGCAAGCTACCAGCAATAGAGCTTTCAGGTATACAGCTCCCACCCTTTGGAATTCTCTCCCTGATTCTATCAGATCAACCAAGGACTTACAAACTTTCCGCAGACTACTAAAAACTCTTCTTTTCACAGAATGCTATAATTCATCCACCTCTATTATCCCATCCTCCCCTACCTCTATCCGTGACCCCCCTGGTGGGAATACTCCCTTGTAACCCAGTCATTCTGTACTGTAAATAGTTCATACTCGGTTTCCACAATACTTCTGTATAGGTGCCTAGCTAACATATATATAGTTTATTGATATGTTCTCTGCAACCAAGTTCTGGAATTTTTATGCAATGTAAACTGCCCCTGATTGATGGAAGGGGCGGTATATAAGAATTGTTTAAAATAAATAAATTATATATTTTAACCACCACCACAGTTGGTTTATGCGCTGCATTCTCACACCAACCACATGGAAGGTGGGATCTGTAAAGGGGCCACAGTTGGGGTTCTCTTGGACACTTGCATTTTATATCAATGGGAAGCAGCAGGGTCCAGTGACCTTTGAGAACGCGGAAGGAAATGTGCAGGTGACCTTGTGCACAGGACTGGAGATGCCAATGAGTATAAGACAGACAAACACCCGACTCCCATCCTTTTGCTGGAAAACTCAATACTGGATTTTCTAATCTTTTATCATCATCTTCCTTTCATCGTTTCATACTTTTTCAGGTCCATGTTAGAGGCTCACCTCTTTAAAGCTGCTTTTGGACCCTGACCCCCTTTTTCCTTGTGTCTCCTTATCCTCCTTTTCCCCTTATTCTTATTCTTTGTCTTAGATTGTAAGCTCTCCCAAGTTCTGCTTGTACAGCGCTGCTTATGCCTTGTTTATGCTTTTAAAAATGATTACTACTAGTAGTAGTAGTACTACTACTACTGCTACTACTTATTTGCATTGCACTACAAGGCATACACAATGTTGTACATACACAATGTAAAAGAGACAGTGCCTATTCATCAGAGCTTACAATCTAATCAAGACAGGCTACAAAACAACTAAGGACTAGGGGAATGGCAAAATATATAGAGTAGGGCTAACTGGACAATTTTCTCAATGGAGAAAGGTGAATAGCAGAGTACCAAGTGATCTTTGCTGGGCCCGCTGCTTTTTGATATATTTATAAATGACCTGGAAATGGGAATAATGAGTGAGATGATCAAATTTGCAGATGAGACAAAATTATTCAAAATGTTAAAACTCAAGAGGATTATGAAAAATTGCATAAGGATCTTGATAAATTGGAAGATTGGATGTCCAAATGGAAGATAAAATTTAATGTGGACAAGTGCAAAGTTATGTCCCTAGGAAAGAACCACCCAAACATTGATTACACAATGTAAGGTACCACTTAGAAACCACCACACATGAAAAAGATTTAGGCGCCATCGTAGATAATACATTGAAACCCTCCACCCAGTGTGCAGAGGCAGCCAAGAAAGCAACAAGAATGCCAGGAATCACAAGGAATGGAAGGAGAATAAAACAAAGAATATTATGCCTCTGTATCATTCCATGGTGCAACTGCACCTTGAATACTGTGTGCAATGCTTGTCACCATATCAAAGAATATATTGCAGAATTAGGAAAGGAACATAGAAAAGCAAAGGGATGAACCCGAAAGTGACCAACTGGGTTAGAAATTGGTTGAGTGGGAGGTTACCAGTGGTGTGCCACAGGGATTTGTCCTTGGCCTGATTCTTTTTAAGATCTTTGTTAGTGATATTGTGGAAGGGTTGTCGGGTAAGGTTTGCCTCTGTGGATTTATTTATTTATTTAACATCTCTTCTATACCGCGCTATTACAATCAGCGCGGTGTACATTGAACAAAATACTGCAATGCATTCAGGCAACATTGAGTTTACAGAGAACAGGGGAATATATAACATGGAATAACAGGGATAACTATGTACAGCCAACATTATATTAATATATACTTTAACTATATACAATATTCAAGCTCGAATGTATATTGTGCGTGTATTCATGTGGGTGGTACGGGTAAATGGTAGTCATGTGGGCTATCGTGTAGTCTAACCATTTTCTGGTTGTATTAGGGTGCTAAGGTGTCTGGTGTATGTGGGAGGCCTGTTGGTTGTGTGGGAGTCCATGATCACTTCTGGGTAGAATTTTGTGAATAGGTGATGCTTCACGGCTTTTCGGAATTGTAATAGACTTTTGATGCCACGGATTTCGTGGGGAAGTGTATTCCAATTTAGGGGTGCGAATATTGAGAAAGCTCTATTCGATGTAGCTTTAGTACATGATGTCATCATCTTGGGAACTATTAAGGTGTTCATAGCAGTAGTCCTTCTGTTCCTATTTTCGAGGGTGTTATGAATTAGTTTGCTGATTGGTGTCGGTGGGTAATTATTCATGGCTTTGAAGGTCAGGACTAGAGACTTATATAGGAGTCTGGCTTGTAGAGGTAGCCAGTGTAGGTCTTTCATGATAGGCGTTATGTGAGCAGATCTTGGTGACCCAGAGAGGACTCTTGCAGCTGCATTCATAGCCAGACGAAGTGGATTTAAAGTTGATTGAGAAAGCCCGTGGAGGATGATGTTCGCAAAATCAAGATGTGGGAGGACTAATGCCTGAAAGGTTGATCGGTAGTCAGTATAATCAAGTAGGGGGCGGAGGTGTCGCAGTGTTCTGATCTTATGATATATACTCTTTGTCACGTTCTTCACATGCGTTGACATATCCAGGTGTTGGTCCAGTGTGATGCCGAGATATCGGATTGTGGGTTTGGACGTCAGTTCTATGTTGTTGACCAGTAGCGGCGGAGGAGGTATGAACTTACGATTCCTTGTAACAAAAAGAACATCAGTTTTGCTATGATTTATTCTTAAGTTTTGGGTCAGCAGCCATTCAGCTACTGCTCCGAAACGATTACTGGTGAAAACACTGGTTGGTCAGTTTTGAATGGCATGTATATGAGGATGTCATCTGCGTATGCCAGGCATTGCACATTGAAGGATCGGATCAATTCACATATCGGCTGCATATATATATTGAACATTAGTGCCGATAGGGAAGATCCTTGTGGTACACCTTGAGACTGTAGGAATGGTTCAGAGGATTCCTGGCCTGTTTTAACTTGTTGCCACCTATTGGAAAGGTAGGATTTACACCATTCCAGTGCTGTGCTTCGAATCCCCTTCTCTATCAGACGTTGCAGAAGTATATCGTGGTTCACAGAGTCGAAGGCGGCGGAAATGTCGAGAAAGATGAGGACAAATCCTTGTTTGATGTTGTTTGTTCCTGTGATCACATCGTTGAATAGGGTTGTAAGGATTGTGTCGACTCCATGTGCTTCTCTGAATCCATGTTGTGAATTGTCTAGTGGAGCTTCCGTGTCAATATGATGTTGGATCTGTTGTTGGGCAGCTTTCTCGATGATTTTTGCAAGCTGGGGGATGCTCGAGATTGGCCTAAATGATTCAACTTTGGATGGATCGAGTTTACTGTTTTTCAGTAGGGGCTTGATAGAGGTGTGTTTCAGACTCTGGGGGAATGAGCCTGTTAGAAAGGACTGGTTCAGTATCTTGCACAAGATTTGGCTTAGATCATGTCGCAGATCTTTGATCCAGCTGGCTGGGCATGGGTCATTAGGTGCCGTGCTAGGATTGATGGAGGCGATAATGTTCTCAATTTCACTAGTTGATATTGTATTGAAATTGCAAAATGCCTTAGGTGATACAGAGGGATTATGCCTTTGAGATGCCTTAGGTGATACAGAGGGATTGTTGGTAATTGTGCTCGTGCTGGCCTTAATCATTTTTGATTGCAGGTAGTTTGCGTAGACCTGTGGCTGCGGCATTGCAGGTTGGGCTAAAACTGGCTCTCTTGTTATGGATTTTACTAACCTGAATAGTGTATGTGGTTTATTGATGGAGCGTTTCAATAGGTTTGTGTGGTAGAGCTTCTTACTCAGTGTTATCTTCTCACGGTGGGTAGTTAAGTGTGAGTTATATGTTTCAAGGGCCTCTGGAGAGTGGGTTCTTCGCCACTGTCTTTCAAGTTTGCGTAAGTGGATGAGAGATGTACGAAGGTCAGTAGAGAACCATGGCGCGTGTTCTCGTTTTCTTATTTTCTTATCATTGTGCAAGGGACAAGAGGCGGCTCTGAGGTTCTCGTCCCATTTGGATATAAGATCATCTAAGTTGAGGGAGGTGTTGGTCATGAGTGGTTGAAGGTTATCTAGGACCTTGTCACAGTTGAGAGGTTGAAAGCGGGCTGTGTGGGTTCCAGGTGAGTTGGATGGTATTTGGATCATGTGTGAAGTATAAGTGGGTATATTGAATCGGATAAGATTGTGATCAGACCAGGGCACTGGTATAGTCGACAGTGCAAGGGCTTGGTGTGTTAAGGTGTTGGAATGGGATGTGAAAATGAGGTCTAGTTTACCTCCTTTTGTGTGGGTGGGAGAGTCGACATATTGTTTGTAGCCTAGATCCTCCAGTGCGTCTAGAAATGCTTCTGAGTGGCTGTCATGGAGAGATGGGAGGTTGAAATCACCAACTACCCAATTTGGAGAGCGTGAGGTGGATGTTGCGCACGCGAGCTCGATTATTGTTGGAAGGTCATCCGGTGATGGGGAGGGTGCTCGATAAAGAAGGTTGATTGAGCAGAGTTCATTAGATATAGTGAGGGAGTCGAGGTGGGTTGAGCTGGATGATACCAAAATCTGCAATAGACACCCAGGAAGGAGAAGATAACATGGGAAGGTATATAGCTAACCTTGAAGAATGGTAAAGAATTTGGCATCTGAGCTTCTAAAAAATGTAGGGTAATGTATTTGGACTGCAAAAATCTAAAGGAGTGGTACAGTTCAGAGGGTGAAGTATGATTGAGTTGTTTAAATTCCTCCTTGGCATAAATGTTCAGGGAGATAGAGGAGATATACATACCTCAATGGCATAAATGCACAAGGGAGCCTCTTTCGATTGAAAGCAAACTCTGCTACGAAGGGACACAGGATGAGGGTGAAATGGGATAGACGCAGGATAATTCTTTATGGAAAGAGTGGTAGATGCGTGGAATAATCTTCCAGTGTATGTAGTAGAAATGAGGACAGTATCTAAATTCGAAAAAGCATGGGACAAACACAGAAGATCTCTAAAGGACAAGGGACTTTAGTATTTGATATGGAAGGGCAGACTAGATATGACAGCAGAAAAAGACCACATGGCCTGTTTCAATGTTTCTATCCTTATGAAGAAAGGCTTAAAACTCAATTTGGAAGAGAAACTGCTGAGGGGAGATATGATAGAGGTCAATAAAATAATGAAGTGGAAAAAGTAAACACAGATTGGTTGTTTATGCCTTAAAAAGTGGAAAGACTAGGTGACTTTTTTAATCAAACTCTGGAATTCATTATCAGAGGATGTAGTAAAAGCTGTTAGTTTAGCTAGGTTTAAGAGAGGTTTGGACGAGTTCCTGGAAGAAACGTCCATAAACCATTATTAAGAGGACTGGGGAAATTCACTGCTTACCCCTGGAACAAGCAGCATGGAATGTGTATACTTTTGAGACCCAAAAGGTATTTGAGACCTGGAATGGCCACTGTTGGAAACAGGATACTGGGCTTGATGAACCTTAATCTGACCCAGTATGGCATCTCTTATGTTCTTACAGTATGTTCTTATGTACTGTTGCCTCAATGTGTAGCAGCATTCCTAACAGGGGCTCTACAGGTCAAACAACAATAAGGATTTGAGGGGTTTTTATTATTAAATTGCTAGCTCTATGACTGGGAGCTCTTAAAAGGGTTTTTGTATAATTTTAAAGCAAAGTTACTTTCTTTTTGGTGCTTTAGCAGAAATATTTCCTTGAGCAGAGTAGGTTGTTGAACTCTAGTAACCTTCTCAGCTTTAGGGAACTGCTGACACCTAATGAGGAGTTAGTGGGCCTGATTACCTGAGAACAGCTGAGGCCTGCATTAAAGGCTCCAGAGCCCTGCCCTGTTGAGGCATTCCTAACAGGGGCTCTACAGGTCAAACAACGATAAGGTTTTGAGAGTTTATTTTTATTAAATTGCTAGCTCTCTGACTGGGAGTTCTTAAAAGGGGTTTTGTATAATTTTAAAGCAAAGTTACTTTCTTTTAGGTGCTTCAGTATAAATATTTCCTTGAGCAGAGTAGGTTGTTGAACTCTAGTAACCTTCTCAGCTATTGGGGACTGCTGACACCTAATCAGGAGTTAGATCCCTCCCTACCCACCCTGACTCCCACCCACCCCTAATGAGCAGTCTTGCTTTATAGGGCACCTCCCCATTTAAACAAAGCACAGAGACTTGGAGCAGCACATTTTGAATATAATTAAAGAGATTTAACTGCTTTTTCTCTGAAAGGAAGCTGGGAAACAGGCTGGTACATGTTAGATCTCTCTCTTTTGCTTTAACAGATACCTAAGCTCCACGAACAGAACAATGGCTGGGAAAAATCATATTGCTAAAGCTTCTGCCTCTACAGCTTCTGCCTCTATCCAGAGGTCCTAAAGCCAGTTGAAGGACCGGTTCCATGTGCAGGGTGCCTGCATGCTGAAGCTTTGAAGTAACAAGTGGAAGAACTCAGAGAGGAGGTGGCGAGGCTGAGGAGCATTCAATACAGTGAGAAGTACATTTATGAGATGCTTCTTGCAGCAACCAAGCTCTCCAGCAGAGGAGAAGATGGGTGCCAACCAATGTTCCCTCTAATTTTCTGTAGGCTGTGTGTGCATAAAATATCAGCTGTGCAGCTTTTGAAGGAAGGTTAAATTTTTGTGCGTCACATAACGACACTCGGAGTTCTATACTTTAAAATTTGACTACACATCAGAATACAGTATGTACACCAAATTGATTGCACTAGATAATATTGTAGAACTTGTGAAAACCGTAAATACACAACAACTTTTAAATTTTAAGATGTCTTGTGTTGTTTTCTATCAGATTCAGAACCGTAATTTTTGTGCGCTCTGTTATAAAGTATGTGCGCTCGCTTGGCGAGGTGTGTGCGCGCGCACACGCGCACAGCTTAGAGGGAACAGTGGTGCCAACAGAATGTCGATGGTTGGACACAAGTCACCAGGGCCTGCAGAATCACCAATCCAATTTCTCCAACCCTTGAATTGAACCACCATTATGCAGCCCTGGAAGTGGAAGAGGTGAAAGCATCCCTGGAAAGGGAAGAACCAGAGCTCAAGTACCCCAAAGTTGCAGAATCAGTGACCACAAGGAAGCGAAGGGTAGTGGTGGTTGGAGACTCTCTTCTGAGGGGTAATGAGGCATCCATCTGCCAACCAGACTTGATGTCCAGAGAGTTATGCTGTCTACCTGGTGCCAAAATCCAAGATGTTACGAAGAATTTGCTGAGACTCATCAAGCCTACTATTACCCAATGTTGCTAATCCATTTTGGAACAAATGATACTGCCAGGTATCCCTCGGAACATATCAAAAGTGACTTCATGGCTCTGGGACAGAGGGTGAAGCAGTTAGGTGCACAGGTGGTGTTCTCTTCAATCCTCCCTATTGAGGGTAAAGGCCAAGGCAGAGAAGCTTGCATCCTGGAGATGAATGCATAGCTGCGTGGATGGTGTCATCGAGAGCGTTTTGGTTTCCTAGACTATGGGATGCTGTTCCAAGGGTTGCAGAGCAGAGATGGCATCCATTTCTCCAAGAAAGGTCAATGCGTCTTTGGTAGTAGACTGGCTAATCTACTGAAGAGGGCTTTAAACTAGATTCATTGGAGATGGGTGAAGAAAGCTCCCAGGTAGGTGAAAGCCCCCAGGTAGGTGATGCATTAAATATCTTTATGGAAATGGGTAACAGGGGTAACATATGGAAAGCATGGGAAATAAGATCCCTGATGTTGAAGCTTTGGTGAGAGTGGCTGACTTGGATTTAGTGGCAGTTACAGAAACATGGTTTATTAATTTTATTTATTAACATTCTCTTATATACCACGCTATTCTGCATCAGTGCGGTTTACATTGAACAAACTGAAATTACATTGAACAGGGCATTATAACTTGGAGATAACTATTTTACAGGGAACATGGGCTATGGAGGATTAAGTGGCTTGCCCAAGACCACAAGGAGCACCTGTGGGACTAGAAACCCCAGTCCTTCCGGCCCAAGGTTGCTGTCCTCTAGTGGGATTTGAACCCCCGACCTTCCGGCCTAAAGTACCTTCCCCCAACCACTAGGCCACTCCTCCACTCCCAATAATGGTTCACAGAAAACCATGATTGGGATGTAACTACACCTGGCTATACTTTATTCAGAAAGGACAGGGTAGGAAGAAGGGGAGGAGGAGTGGCACTATATGTAAAAACTACTATTAAAGCTTTGGAATTACAGAGCTTAAAAGGGAGAGAGAAGGCATTGTGGGTTAAACTAGAAAGAGGGAAAGAGAAATCTATTTGCATTGGTGTGATATACAGACCTCCCTCACAAGAGGAAGAGTTGGACAGAGAGTTAACTGAAGACATACACAGCATTGCTAGGAAAGGGGAAGTGCTACTGATAGGGGATTTCAATACGCCAGATGTTGATTGGAACATTCCTGCTGCAGTATCATCTAGAAGTAAGGAGATCCTGGATTCTGTACAGGGAGAACTATTCAGGCAATTGGTAACAGACCCCACACGTGAAGGGGACATACCATTACGTCTCAGCTGTGCTCTAATTTAAAGATGTAAATAGTTTACATTGCAATCAAAGTTACTTTCCTGTGATTCATAATTACCTTGTTATCCAAGTTATTGACCCTGTTTAATGTAACTCAGACACTGTTTTTGTACTGAAGTTTTGTGTTCGATGTAAACCGCGCTGTTGTCGAATAGTGCGTTATATAAGAAATATAAATAAATAAATAAATAAATAAAATACTAGACTTGGTGCTTACCAATGGTGAAAGTGTTTCTGATGTAGTGGGAGATCATTTTGCATCCAGTGATCACCAGATGGTGTGGTTCAGTATTAGGACTAGGGCTCTTAGAATCCATTCAAAGGTGAGCGTCTTAGACTTTAGGAAGACTAAATTTGCCAAGATGGGCCAAAACCTCAGGGAGTCTTTAGTGGGATGGGAACAGCTGGGGGATGTAGAAAAACAGTGGGCAAAACTGAAAGGGGATATTTTATGGGCAACCAACCTTTTTGTTAAAATGGTAAATAAAGGTAAAAGGAAAAGGAGACCGCTATGGCTTTCAAAAGTAGCTGAAAAAGTGAAGGAAAAGAGGGAGGCCTTCATGAAATACAAGAGATCATAGAGAGAGGAAGACAGGCATCTATATTTGGAAAAAGTTAGAGAAGCTAGCAAAGTAGTCAGGAAGGCAAAGATTCAAAAAGAGGAGGAAATAGCCAATGCAATAAAATGGGGGGATAAAACATTTTTCAGATATATGTTAGTGAGAAGAGGAAGGGCAAAAGTGGTACTGTCAGACTCAAGGGTGCAGGAGAGGAATATGTAGAAGCTGATGAGGATAAAGCGGAATTGCTTAACAAATATTTCTGTTCTGTTTTCACAGATGAAGAACCAGGAGCAGGACCTCAGAAAATACCCACAAACAGGAACTGAAGCAAGGGACATCTTGAACAATTTTCAGAAGACTGTGTTCATGAGAAACTAGCTCATCTTAAAGTAGACAAAGTGATGGGACCGGATGGGATACACCCTAGAATACCGAGGGAACTTGGGGACTTTCTAGCAGCTCCACTGACTGACCTTTTCAATGCTTCATTGGAGTCAGGAGTGGAGCCAAAAGACTGGAGAGAGGCTCATGTGGTGCCTTTACACAAAAGCAGAAGTAAGGATGTGGTTGAAAACAACAGGCTGGTTAGTTTAACTTCGGTGGTGAGTAAATTGGAAACGCTGCTGAAAGAGAAAATAGTGAGGTTTCTGGAGTCCAGCAGATTACAGGGTCTGAGGCAGCATGGATTCACCAGATGGAGGTCTTGTCAGACAAATCTGATTGATTTCTTTGACTGGGTGACCAGGGAGTTGGACTGAGGGCGAGCCCTAGATGTGGTATATTTGGATTTCAGTAAAGCCTTTGACACTGTTCCTCACAGGCAACTTATAAACAAACTGAGCACCCTAGGGATGGACCCTAAAGTTACTGCTTGGGTTAGAAATTGGTTGAGTGGGAGGCGACAAAGAGTACAGGTAAATGGAGCTCATTCTGAGGAGAAGGATGTTACCAGTGGTGTGCCCCAGGGATCTGTCCTTGGGCTGATTCTTTTTAACATCTTTGCTAGTGATATAGCGGAAGGGCTTTCAGGTAAGGTTTGCCTCTTTGCGGATTATAACAAATCTGTAATAGAGTAGACACCCAGGAAGGTGTAGATAACATGAGGAGGGATCTAGCTAAGCTTATAAGATCATAAGATATGCCATACTGGGTCAGACCAAGGTCCATCAAGCCCAGTATTCTGTTTCCAACAGTGGCCAATCTAGGTCATATGTACCTAGCAGTTTCCCCAAGAGACACAAGTTCCACAATGCTTGTACTGGGTCAAGCATTGATACCTTCGGTCACTTCTTAATAATGGTTTATGGACATTTCCTCCAGGAACTTGTCCAAACATTTTTTAAACCCAGCTACACTAACAGCCTTTACTACATCCTCTGGTAACAAATTCCAGAGTTTGATTACACGTTGAGTGAAAAAATATTTTCTTTTATTAGTCTTAAATAGTTTACCCTGTAGCTTCATTGTATGTCCCCTAGTCTTTCTATATTCTGATAACGTAAACAATCAATCTACGTTAACCCGTTCCACTCCGTTCATTAATTTATAGACTTCTTTCATATCTCCCCTCAGCCGTCTCTTTTCCAGGTTAAAGAGCCCTATCCTTTTTAGCCTTTCTTCATAGGAGTATCCTTCCATCCCCTTTACCATTTTGGTGGCTCTTCTCTGAACCTTTTCTAAAATCGCTATATCCTTTTTAAGATACGGCGACCAGAATTGCACACAATATTCAAGGTGCGGTCTCACCATGGAACGATATAGAGGCATTATAATATCTTTTGTTTTATATTCCATTCCTTTCCTTATCATACCTAGCATTCTATTTGCTCTCTTGGCCACCGCTGCACACTGGGCCGAGGGTTTTAACATGGTATCCACAATGACGCCTAAATCTTTTTCCTGGGTGGTGGTTCCTAATGTGGAACCTTGCATCGTGTAACCATAGTTTGGGTTGTTCTTCCCTAGGTGCATAACCTTGCACTTGTCCACATTAAATTTCATCTGCCATTTTGATGCCCAGTCTTCCAATTTATCAAGATCCTCGTGCAATTTTTCACAATCCTCTTGGGTTTTAACAACTTTAAATAGTTTTGTATCATCTGCAAATTTGATAACCTCACTCGTTATTCCACTTTCCAGGTCATTTATGAATATGTCAAAAAGCAGCGGACCCAGCACAGATCCCTGGGGTACACCACTATTCACCTTTCTCCATTGGGAAAATTGGCTATTTAGCCCTACCCTCTGCTTTCTATCTTTTAACCAGTTCCTGATCCACAATAGTACACTGCCTCCTATCCCATGACTCTTTAGTTTTGCCAAAAGTCTCTGATGAGGGACCTTGTCAAAGGCTTTCTGAAAGTCCAGATACACAATATCAACCGACTCACCTTTGTCCACCTGTTTATTCACTCCTTCAAAAAAACATAACAGATTAGTAAGACAAGATCTTCCTTGTCTAAAGCCATGTCTAAAGTCATGTCTAAAGCTTGAAGAATGGTCTAGAATTTGGCAGCTGGGATTTAATGTTAAAAAATGTAAGGTCATGCATTTGGGCTGCAACAATCCAAGGGAGCAATATAGCATAAGGGGTGAAGTACTTTTGTCCACTAAAGAAGAGTGGGACCTAGTTGTGGTTGTGTCTGATGATCTTAAAGTAGCTAAACAGGTAGAAAAGGCAACGGCAAAAGCTAGAAGGATGCTTGGGTGCATACAGAGAGGAATGGCTAGCAGAAAAAAGGAGGTGATAGTGCCTCTGTATAAGTCTTTGGTGCAACCTCATTTGGAGTATAGTGTGCAATTCTGGAGACTGCACCTTCAAAAGGATGTGAACAGGATGGAGCCAGTGCAGAGGGTGGCTACTAAAATGGTTAGTGGTCTTCATTATAAAGCATATGAGGACAGACTTAATGATCTTAACATGTACACCTTAGAGGAAAGGCGGGATAGAGGTGATATGATTGAGATATTTAAATACGTCTGTGGCATAAATGTTCAGAGAGAGAGCCTCTCAAATGAAAGCAAGTTCTGCTACAAGGGGACATGGGATGAGGGTGAAGGGGGATAGATTCAGGAGTGATATGTGGAAATATTTCTTTACAGAAAGAGTGGTGGATCCGTGGAATAGTCTCCCAGTGGAGGTGGTAGAGATGAGGACAGTAACTGAATTAAAAAAAGCATGGGACCAACACAGAGGATCTCTAAAGGTAAAAAGTGGACTGTTGTAGTTGTTGTCATGGAAGGACAGACTAGATAGGCCATGTGGGCTTTTTCTGTCATTATGTTTCTATGTTTCTATCCACGGTACTCAAGGCAATCGTAAGTGCTGAAGACAGGTTAACTGCAAGGAGACATGCCCTGCACTCTTCAGTTCAATAGCATGGATCCAGCTCCACTCCCATATGAAGTTCTGGGGCTGAATGGGTGGTAAGCTATTGTGTTTTAGTAACCATGCCCTTTGTCTTAGCTTCTAAGATGGTATTTTTAAACAAGCTCCATGAACCGCTCCATCTAGTTTTCTCCTAACTAATTTCATTATATTATTAGTCCCTCTTTTCTTAACTCTCTATCTACTTTCAGCTAGAAAATTAGTCTTTCCGATTAGATGTGTCAGTGATATAATACTTAAAATGCAAATGTGGGAGGAACCCATTCATAGCAAGATGGAAAGCCATGATTAAAATCCACATACACTATACCACCTAGACCCACAGCTGAATCATAGAAGATGTTTAGATTTTGTTTGCAAACCCCACAATTATGTTGACATGCAGCTGAAGAAAGTGCAGATCTTGTGTGATCTTGGACAAAATCTTTGTCTTTCTTCTAAATTAACTGCTGGAAGCAAGACAAAGATTTTCTATCACATTATACAAAGCTACTGATGTGATTATGAGAAAAAAAAGAATAAATTACAGAAACACTGTAAGATGACAAATTCCAAATTGCAGTTCTATATGTTGAAAGGTAGAAAATAAAGGCCGACTAGCACAGAAATGTAGAGGAGGTTACAGTCGGATTATTTCATAATGGCATAATCATTATCACAGCAGATGGAATTTTCAGATATTTAAAAAAAAACATTAAAAAAAAATGTCCTGGGTAGGTGTGAATCAAGGCTCATGGTGCAGGATGCCAGACATGATTCAGGTTGAGCTGAAAGCCAAAAAATTATCGTCCCCCCTCTGCCCACAAACAAAGCTAAAACAATACAATACAGTAGGGAGCCTCTTGACTAAAATGCATTACAGTTTATTGTATGTTTTAACATGCATTAAAAATCCTTAGCGCTAGGTAAAAATCATTACTATGCATTAAATTCCTCTTCAATCACCTACAAGGAAATTTTATGCTAATGTGAGGAAGGGGATGGGGACGAAGGAGTAACTGATGCAAACTACACAAGAATCTGAAAATTGGAGCAGCGCCCAAGATGGATGAAAACTATACAAAACGGTGTCTGTATTGGCTTGCTCGTACTAAGTAAATTCTGCTCCATCCGATGCCCGACGGACTGCATGTACACTGGACCAGCACAGACACACTGAAACCATTCTCTTAGACTAACTTTGGAATTTTCCATGGGGCCTATTGCACCACTGACCATAAAAAGATAGCCATAAATTCTCAGAACTACAGCAGCGCTGACCAGGCTAGAAGGCCCTCATGCAAGTGCCAGGTATCCAGAGGACCCTTTCCTATTTGTTAGTTTGAAGCTTCGGATCTAGGCTTGGGCCAGTCATTTCGAGAAACACCAGCAATCTGGCTGACCACATGGCAGAAAGATGATATCAGGTGGGAGAGTGCTGATGGACACTGCCTGCAGCCTCTTCCTCTAAGCTTTATCTTTCTATTTCTGACTCCAACCTCCCTTGCATATACGTTTTCCCCCTTAGTCTGGGCTTGCAGGTAGTCTGGTGATAATCTCTCTGTCTCTCCGTCTCCCTGCTGACTAGTGCCATCCTCCAATATAATGGAACTACAAGCTATCATCAGAGGTACAATATAAAATAGCTGTTCTCCTACTTAGTGGTGATTGCATAGCTCATGGGAATTGTGATGAGAGAATGACTGTACTTTTTTCAGCTCTAATAGCAACTGAATAATAGCCTAGACTAAAATCTATAAATCCATGATCCTCCTGAACAAAATCTGAATAAAAGCATATTCTGGACAGAAATCCATGGGCCCGATATTCAACGATAGCAGCTAGCTGTTCTAAAGTGGCTACCTGCCACTGCCGAGACTTAGACCAAAGTATTCAATGCCGTGGCCATATCCGAACACTGGCATTGAATATACGAGTCAGCTGGATAGCACAGAAGCTAACTAGACAGTTAGTTTCAGGGTGTACAGTAGTGGCACCCACTGCTAACAGCATTAATCATTTTTAGTATCCCCCGCATGTGTCTAAGTCAGTATCACAATTGCATGGATAACAATTCAGATGGGGTAACTGGAAATCGGAGTGCATGATTATTACAATTGCCTATGTTAGCTACTGTATGTCCTACAGAGAGGCAGCAGTGACATTAATGTTTATTAAAAACATTAGGGCTAGTTCTCTCCACATACCAGGAAAGCTCCTTCTTAAGCTTTACAAAATTACCACAGAGGTTTGCAGTTGAAACTCTCTTGGACTTTAAGTGACTAATACAACCTAAGGAGCCCATGGGCAGGGTGGGCCCAATCACTAGGCAAACCAATCACTAAAACAAAATTTGACAACCAATACCACCCAGAACTGAATCAAGATGGAACTTAAGGAATATGTACTGATCAATATATTCAAAAGGAGAGAATAGTGGAATGGTCAATAGAACAATTGCCACACTTTTTGATGTTTTGTTTTATGGACAGATGATTCTATTGATCCACAAGTTTTCCTAGGAGTCATTTTGTAGCAAAATAAGATATGTGCAAACTTTCCTTGGACAATTTTTCTTCGGTCCAACTGTCCAATTAGAGTTTTTAAAAGTTAGGCGCAGATATTAGTGGTTCGATTACCGAAATAGTGAATAAATCACTAGCATGCGGTGTTGTTCCTGTTAGCCTCAAAGAAGCTTTTGTTTTCCCTCAGCTGAAACAATCATCTCCAGGAACAAGCAGGAATGAGTCCAGCGTCCAGTAAGAAAGCTTTTGGGAGGATCCCACAGAGCCTGTGCGCTGCCTTCCCACCTTTCCTAACCACCTCTCTCCAGTTCTTCTTTTCCACGGAGCCAGCAGGTCGTGTTCCTGTCACCGCTGAAGAAGTTCTTTATTTTTCTTTATTTCTTTGGTCGCGCGTCTGCCTTCGACGTCGGACCGATACCGCCGGTCTTTTCTTCTTTTAAAAAAAAAACAAACAAAAAAAACCCCTACCGTTTCCCACTTCTGTGCAATTTTTTCTTTGGGGCCTTGGGCCTAGAAGATTTTTCCTCATGGAAAAGCCCGCTTCCGGGTTTAAAAAGTGCACGAAGTGCAGCGGTACTCTATCACCGACACCCATGACTGGTGTCTAAAATGTTTGGGTCCTGACCACTCCATCACCGATTGCGAGTCCTGTTCCATGATGTCTAAAAGAGGTCGACAGAATCGAGCGGCAAAGCTCAGTACACTGTTTCCCTCTGATGCAGCTTCGGTGGCATTGACATCTTCCAGGGCTTCGTCTTCCTCCCATGGATCTCAGGTAACCAAACATAAGTCCAGCCGATCCTCGAAGGGTAGATCTCCCTCTAAGTATCGAGATGCCTCCGGGCTTGCCCTCGAGGATCCTGCACCGGCAAAATTACCCCGGCGGGAGGCTCCGGCTTCCAAAGCTTCATCTATGGGGTCACAGGTTGACATCGATGGCGTGGCCTCGACCGATCACCTGTTGCCATGTTCTGGGGTACCAGTGGTCTCCACTGGTACCGACATCCAGACATTGGTTGCGTCGATGGATCAGAATATTCTGACCATGCAGCGTGCCATCACGGCATTCATACAAGCTGCGACGCCTCCGGTACCGCAACAAACTCCGTTGGTGGTACCGATTCTGGCACCGGCACCGATATCGGTTTCGGTGCCGGTACCGATTGCATCGACATCGGCTTCGGTGTCGACTGCAGCGGTACCCTGTCCTGTGATGCCCATCGGTACCGAATCGGTACTGATCACTCCTGATGTCGATACCACTCGGTACGCGTATCGGGCTCTGCAAGAGCATCCAGACAGGCGATACTTCGATTCCTCCGAGGACTCTGATGAATCAGAGGCTTCTATCGAGGCATCGGTACTCCTTCCTCAGGAGCCCTCTTCTCCAAAAAGAAGAATGTCTCCTCCAGAAGACTTGTCTTTTCAAGACTTCATTAGGGAAGTGGCCAGGGCCTCTCTATTTCAGTGGCCCCTGAACCAGAGCCTAGAGCCAAGAAATTAGATATTTTACAATATCCTAAGGCTCCTAAAGAGGCATATACTTTACCAATTCATGAGATCCTTTATGATCACATGTTGGGCATATGGGAGACACCTCTTACTACTTCCCCTCATTCTCGCAGGTTGGACAATATGTACCGTGTTCCTCCTTGTCCTGGCTTTCATAAGACTCAGCTTCCTCACCACTCTATTGTGGTGGAGTCTGCTATGAAAAAGATAAAGAGTGCAAAAAGTCAATCATCTAATCCTCCAGGAAGAGAATGCATAACCTTAGATGCTTTTGGCAGGAGAATTTTCCAGGCAAATATGCTTACTGCCAGAATCAACTCCTATAGTCTCTATATGGGGATGTTTCTAAAAGAAGTTACAGATCTGCTAACTTTATCTCCTTTTATCTTAGAAGATAAAAGGGAAGAGTTTCTCACCTGGCTTAAACATGCCCAGGATGTTTCCAAGTTTTCCAACCATGCAGCCTTTGACTCTTTTGAGTGTGCCAGCAGAGCCTTGGCTATTGCCATAGGTGCACGCAGACTTGCTTGGTTGCAAGCTTCTGATTTGGAACCCTGGGTCCAGGATGGATTAGGAAATCTTCCTTGTACAGGTGAAAACCTTTTTGGTAAGGATTGGCAAGCAAAGGCCACTCAGATGGATGCTGAAAATTCTGCCTTAGATAGACTTTCAAAGTCTACTTCTGCTCCTGCTAGAAAAAGGTTATTCAAAAAGACTTTCTTTCCCAAAAAAGGGAAATATTATCCTGGTTATGGTCTCCAGGCATCTTCTACAGGTCGTTTTGCTGCAAAGCAACAGCAACAACCTAAACAAGCCAAGCCTAAGGCTACAAGGACTGCTACGGCCAAACAGCCTCAGCCTCCTCAGGCCCTTTGACTTACAACTAGAGAACTTAGCCTTTCTGGCTCTAGAAGAACCAGAGCCTCTCACCATTCCAGGAAGGTTAGTTCATTTTGCTCCCAGATGGGAACAAATCACAGCAGAGCAATGGACCCTCTCCATCATAAGGGAGGGGTACAAGCTTCATTTCTTAAACCTTCCTCCTCACACTATGGTGAGACAGTTCAATTCTCCAACATCTCTCCTCGACCTTCTGGGTCAGGAGATTGCTACCCTTCTTGCCCAAAGGGCAATAAAAGAAGTACCCCTTCTTCAACAGGGTTCAGGGTTCTACTCCCCCTATTTTCTTATTCCAAAGAAAACAGGGGGCTACAGACCCATATTAGATCTCAGAGAATTGAACAAGTTTCTATGCAAGGAGAAATTCAAGATGATTTCTCTCGGTGCTCTCCTTCCATACCTTCAGAGTCAGGATTGGCTTTGTTCTCTATATCTCAAGGATGCGTACACCCATGTCCTCATCCATCCAACACACAGAAGGTTCCTTCGGTTCCTTTATCAGGGAAAGCACTATCAATACAGAGTGCTTCCTTTCGGTCTGGCCTCTGCTCCAAGAGTGTTCACAAAATGCATGGCAGTAGTAGCTGCATTTCTACGCACTCTAGGAATATTTGTATCCCCATATCTGGACGACTGGCTCATCCGAGCACCATCCCAGTCAGAGGCCCAGACTTCCCTAGCCTGCACAAGGCGTGTTCTTCAGTATCTGGGACTTGTAATAAACATCCCAAAATCACAACTCACCCCTACTCAGTCATTGGAGTTCATAGGGGCCTTGCTAGATACCACAACTGCAAGGGCCTATCTTCCCCAGGCCCGTTGCCTACGCTTGGTGCAGTTAGCCTCTCAAATTCAGTTAAAATCCCATTTAACTGCTCGAGAGATGTTACAACTGTTAGGCCACATGGCATCCACCGTGCATGTGGTTCCTTACGCTCACTTTCACATGAGTGCAGCTCAGTGGACTCTGTCCACCCAATGGACCCAGGCATCAGGTTGCCTGTTAGACAAAATAGCAACCTCCAGTCACCTCTTTTGGTCCCTCCAGTGGTGGAAGTCCACTCAAAATCTGTTGCTGGGGTCCCCCTTTCAACAGTTGCTACCCCAAGCAACCCTCACAACAGATGCCTCCCTAAAGGGTTGGGGAGCTCATCTACAAGATCTCTCCACCCAGGGCATCTAGTCTCCACAGGAGACATCTCTACATATCAACCTCTTAGAGATCAGAGCAATTCTTCTAGCTCTCAGAGTCTTCCACACCCTGCTCAGCTACAAGACAGTCCTCATCCATACAGACAACCAAGTAGCCATGTTCTACGTGAACAAGCAGGGCGGGACTGGCTCTATGTCGCTTTGCAACGAAGCTTTGAGATTGTGGGCCTTCGCCAGAGAGCATCAGATTCATCTCATGGCAGTGTATCTTCCAGGGGTTCAAAACTCTTGGGCAGACAGATTCAGTCGAGTTCTGCTTCCACACGAATGGTCCCTCCATGGGGACCAGATAGCCAGGATCTTTCAAATTTGGGGAACCCCAGACATAGACCTGTTTGCAAGTCCATGGAATGCCAAACTTCCCCGGTTCTGTTCCAGGATTCTATGTCAGGGAGTTCAGGCCAGGGATGCCTTCCTCCTCCACTGGGGGCAAGACTTCCTCTATGCCTTTCCACCCATTCCCCTAATTTCCAAGATACTGTTCAAGCTTCAGAGAGACAAGGGGTCTATGATCCTCATAGCTCCACGATGGCCACGCCAAGTGTGGTACCCTCTACTTCATCTCTCTCAAGCTCCCTCCCTGGACTTGGGATCTGCTCCAGACCTCCTGTCCCAGGAGGAGGGAACGTTATGGCACCCAAATCCCCAGTCTCTTCATCTCAGAGCCTGGTTGCTGAAGGCCTAGACCTTCAAGATTGGCATCTGTCTCAGCAAGTGAAGGATATCCTTCATGCTTCCAGAAAGCCTTCCACTAGACATTCCTATGCTTTTAAATGGAAAAGGTTTACCATTTGGTGTGCAGAGAAGGGTCTTAACCCTCTTGCAATACCTCTGAATTCTTTACTAGAGTATTTGCTGCATTTATCACATGCAGGCCTTAAAACAAATTCAGTAAGAGTCCATTTGAGTGCTATTGCAGCATACTTTAAGCCTCTCAATGGACATCCTATTTCCTCTCATCCTCTTATTGCAAGATTCATGAGAGGCCTTCTTTTAACTAAACCTCCCATTAGACCACCTCCAGTGGCATGGGATTTGAATTTGGTTCTTGGCCAACTTATGAAGCCACCCTTTGAACCCTTAGCCACTACCTCCTTGAAATTCCTTTCCTGGAAGGTTATTTTTCTCATTGCAGTCACCTCAGCTCGCCGTATCAGTGAGCTGCAAGCCTTGGTGGCTAATCCTCCTTATACAAGGTTCCATCATGACAAGGTAGTCCTCAGGACTAATCCACACTTTATGCCTAAAGTGGTCTCACCTTTTCATCTGAACCAGGAGGTGTATTTACCTGTCTTTTTTCCAGGACCTCATGCATCAAGTGCAGAGAGGAATCTTCATACCCTGGATTGTAAGAGGGCTCTTGCTTTCTACTTACAAAGGACACAGCAACATAGAAAGTCCTCTCAACTCTTTGTTGCTTTTGATCCCTCTCACTTAGGACTTCCAGTCTCTAAGAGGACTCTGTCCAATTGGATTGCTCAGTGTATTTCCTTCGCCTACCAGAGTAAGAACCTTTCTCTGGAGGGCCATGTCACAGCTCACAATGTGAGGGCCATGGCAGCCTCTATGGCTCATCTAAACTCTGTGTCCATCGACCAAATCTGTCGAGCGGCCACCTGGGCTTCGGTTCATACCTTTACAGCCCATTACTGCTTGGACAAGGACTCCCGCCGGGATGCCTTGTTTGGTCAGGCTGTTCTCAAACACCTGTTCCATACCTAATCAACTCCTACCCCCCATCCCTGGTTGGATGCCCGAGATCCATGGGGTGAGGTAGAGCCCTTCTCAGGGACTCACAACTTTGGAGATCTCCCTGGCATTTCTAGCTGGGGAGTCCCCATATGTGAAGACTCATTCCTGCTTGTTCCTGGAGATAGCACAGTTACTTACCTGTAACAGGTGATCTCTGGGAACAGCAGGAATAAGTCTTCACAACCCACCCACCTCCCCTAGGAGTTGTATCTCTCTATCTTTCCTTTCCTCTCTCTCTCTTTGTCCAGCTTTAAAACTCGAACTGGAGAGAGGCGGTTAGGAAAGGCGGGAAGGCAGCGCGCAGGCGCTGTGGGATGCTCCCAAAAGCTTTCTTACTGGACGCTGGGGAGCGTTCCCGCGCAGGCTCCGTCGGTACCGACGATGCCCATATGTGAAGGACTTATTCCTGCTGTTCCCAGAGATCACCTGTTACAGGTAAGTAACTGTGCTATCTCTGAAAGCTAGTGATCCTCTTAATTATAGGCCTATTTCATGGTTGCCTTTTTTATCTAAGGTATTAGAGAGGAGTTTTGCATCAATTGCAAGATTTCTTGAGTAAGCAAGATATATCGAGTCCTTTCTAATTTGATTTTATAAAATATCATGGAACGGAAACTATTTTTAGCCACTATGGATGATTTTTTGCATGGTTTTGATAGGAAGTCTCTCTTTGTGCTGATATTAGACCTCTTGTCAGCTTTTGACACTGTAGATCATTCTTTGTTATCTAAACTTTGAGGCTTGGGTTGCTGGAGTTGGGTATGTTTTGTTTAAATCTTTACTCTGATCAGAAATGTCAAGTTTGGTCTGCTGGTAAATTGTCATCTTGGCATTCTTTGTTGTCTGGTGTTCAAGGTTCCACACTTTCAGCGTTATTCAACATTTATATTGCTTCAATTAGTAAAGTGTTTACCAGCTTGAATCTTGCTTTTTGGATTTATGCCAATGATATTAAATTTTTTATCCCAATTGATTCTACCTTCCAGAAAACTCTTGACTTTGTAGCTATATATTAAGGTTATCAGAGCTTGGATGACACACAATAGACTTCTGTTTAATGTTGGTAAGATGCAGATATATTTGGCCTGGGATTCATCTCTACTGAATTTGAGATAGAAATTGATGATTGGACACTTTCCATTTCTACTCAAGTAAGGGATTATGATTGTTTATAGACTGTCAGTTAACCTCGATACCTTATATTGAATGTTTTTCACAGATTGAAACAGTTTTGTCCACAGAAAACTTTCATACTGTGGTGCAAATTCTTGTTTTATCTTCTCTCAACTACAAGTGCTGTGTGTGTCATTGCTAGAGTAATTGCTTGGAACTCATTACGTCAATATTGCAGAAGATTACATTGGTTGCCTGTTAAGTGGCATGGTATTTATAAGATCTTGTTTGTCTTTAAATCCCTTAAACATATTGAGCCACAATGCTTATCTCTGGTTTTGAGAGTTCATTGCCGACTGTGCGCCCTGTACACTCAGTCTACCCTTCTATTGGAAACACCTTTGTTTCATGAGGTACATTCTTGTGAATTAAGGCAGAGGATGTTTGTGGAAGCTTCCAGACTCTAATTTGCTTCCTGTAGAGATGCACCTCCTTTCTGACATTGGTGTGGTCAGGAAGCGGCATAAGACATCTTTTCGTGCAGGCATATGCAGTGTCTAGTAGCTCCTGATCAGCACATTTTAAGATGGTAATTATATTAAGAGCAGATAGTTTCCTGTTTTTATTTATTGTTCATTGAGTTTTATTTTATTTTGATTTATGTTATGTGTATTTTAGATGTTAGTTTCTTTTAGGTATGTTTTTGTGTGCTGGATAAATTAAAAAAACACATTGGTTCAAGTATCCCTATTCTCCTAGCAACTTTAAAAAAGTTAACAACTCTAAATAGCTAAACAAATCATTAACAATTAGATGCAGAGATCAGTCTGGGAGATATATAGTTTTTGCACTGAGTGTCACATATATGATTATGTCCCAATTGGTGAGAGGTCTTATGTGTGCACCAAGTACAAACAGCTCCTTGCTCTTAGGGAAAGAGTTCAGTCTCTTGAGGTTAGAGTAGTGGACAGAGGAGCTGAGGCAGACAGAGGTATATATAGGAAATCTTCAGTGACATCATAGAGAAGTTCCACATCCAGTCTGGCAGCCTCTCTGCTTCAATGGAGGAGAGAGGTCACCTTAAAAAGAGCATCACCTTGGTGTGCAGGAAGTGTTCTCCAGGTGACGCAATATCCCCTTGCTCAGATGTGTCACCAGGGGCATTTGCTCATGGAGGAGGATTACGATGGTCACGATAGCTGGTGATTCAATCATTAGGCATGTAGATAGCTAGGTGCTTGGTGGACATGAGAATTGCCTGGCAGCTTGCCTGCCTGGTACAAAGATGGCAGACCTCATGTGCCACCTAGATAAGGTTTTAGACCATGCTGGGGAGGAGTCTGCTGCATTGATACATGTTCTGGAAGCCAAAATTTAGACTTTTAGGTAGAAAGTTGAAATCCAGAGTTTCTATGGAAGCATTCTCAGAAATGCTTTCTGTTCCATGTGCAGGATCTAAGAGGCAGGGAGGGCTCCACAGTCTCAATGCATGGAGCAGACAATGGTGCAGGGAAAGCACAGTTACTTACCTGTAACAGGTGATCTCTGGGAACAGCAGGAATTAGTCCTCACATATGGGTACGTCGGAACCGACGGAGCCGGCGCGGGAAAGCTCCCCAGCTTTTCAGATGAAAAGCTTTTGGGGCTTCCCACAGCGCATGCGCGCTGCCTTCCCGCCTGCCTTACCAGCTCTCTTCAGTTTGAGTTTATAGCTGAGACAATAGAGAGAGGAAAGGAAGGTAGATAGATAGAAGATACAACTCCTAGGGGAGGTGGGTGGGTTGTGAGGACTAATTCCTGCTGCTCCCAGAGATCACCTGTTACAGGTAAGTAACTGTGCTATCTCCAGGAACAAGCAGGAATAAGTCCTCACATATGGGGACTCCCTAGCTAAGATGCCTGGGAGATCCCCCTCCAAGGGTAAACCATCTTCGTATGGATCTCAGGCATCCATTCAGGGAAGGTGGGCAGGAGTTGCTTAAGTATGGAACAGGTGTTTGAGGACAGCCTGACCAAACAAGGCATCCCGGCGGGAGTCCTTGTCCAAACAGTAATGGGCTGTGAAGGTATGAACCGAGGCCCAAGTGGCTGCTCGACAGATCTGATCGATGGATACAGAGTGAAGATGAGCCATAGAAGTAGCCATGGCTCTCACATTGTGAGCTGTGACATGGCCTTCCAGAGAAATGTTCTTACTCTGGTAAGCAAAAGAAATACACTGAGCAATCCAATTGGAAAGTGTACGCTTGGAGACTGGAAATCCCAAATGAGAAGGATCAAAAGCCACAAAAAGTTGGGAAGACTTTCGATGTGGCTCAGTCCTGTTGAGGTAAAAGGCGAGAGCTCTTTTACAATCAAGGGTATGAAGGTTCCTCTCTGCACTGGATGCATGAGGAGCCGGGAAAAAAACAGGTAGATATACCTCTTGATTAAGATGAAAAGGCGAGACCACTTTGGGCATAAAGTGGGGGTTCGTCCTAAGGACCACCTTATCATGATGAAACCTAGTATAAGGTGGATTAGCCACTAAAGCCTGCAGTTCACTGATGCGGTGAGCTGAAGTGACTGCAATAAGGAAAACTACCTTCCATGAAAGAAATTTCAAGGAGGTGGAGTCCAAAGGCTCAAAAGGTGGCTGCATAAGCTGACCTAGAACTAGGTTCAAATCCCATGCTACCGGCGGAGGTCGGATGGGAGGTTTAGTTAAGGTCAGGCCTCTCATGAACCTTGCAACAAGAGGATGAGAGGAGACAGGTTGTCCATTTATAGGTTTTAAGGATGCTGCAATAGCACTTAAATGGACTCGTACTGAATTCATCTTGAGGCCTGCATTGGAAAGATGCAGGAGATAGTCTAGTAGAGAATTCAAAGGAAGTGCCAGAGGGTCAAGACCCTGTTGAGCACACCAAATGGAAAAATGTTTCCATTTGAAAGCATAGGAACGCCTGGTAGAGGGTTTCCTAGAGGCATGAAGGATATCTGTCACTGGTTGAGAAAGATTAAACTCATTAAGGCTTAAGCCTTCAGTAACCAAGCTCGGAGATGTAGGGACTTGGGGTTTGGGTGCCACAAAGTCCCTTTCTCCTGAGACAGAAGGTCTGGCGCAGCTCCCAGGTCCAGGGAGGAGCCCTGGGAGAGCTGTAGAAGTAGAGGGAACTACACTTGGCGTGGCCAGCGTGGAGCTATGAGGATCATCGACCCGTGATCCCTCTGAAGTTTGAACAGAGTCTTGGGAATCAAAGGAATGGGTGGAAAAGCATACAGGAATTCCTGACCCCAATGCAGGAGAAAGGCGTCGTTGGCCTGAACTCCCTGACACGGAGTCCTGGAACAGAACCGGGGAAGTTTGGCATTCCACGGACTTGCAAAGAGGTCTATGTCCGGGGTCCCCCATTCCTGAAAGATTCTGTGTATCTGGTCCATATGCAGGGACCATTCGTGTGGAAGCAGAACTCGACTGAGTCTGTCTGCCCGAGAGTTTTGAACTCCTGGAAGGTATACTGCCAGAAGATGAATTTGATGCTCTCTGGCGAAGGCCCATAATCTGAGAGCTTCGTTGCAAAGCGACAGAGAGCCCGTCCCTCCTTGTTTGTTGACATAGAACATGGCTACTTGATTGTCTGTCTGGACTAGGACAGTCAGGTTGACAAGGAGGGTGTGGAAGACTGTGAGGGCAAGGAAGATTGCTCGCAGTTCCAGAAGGTTGATGTGAAGGGTGGTCTCCTTGGGAGACCAGGTGCCCTGAGTGGAGAGGTGTTGGAGATGAGCTCCCCACCCTGTTTGGGAGGCATCTGTTGTGAGGGTTGCTTGGGGCAACGAAGGTTGGAAGGGGGTCCCCAACAACAGATTTTTGGAGGATGTCCACCACTGGAGAGACCAAAACAGACGTTTTGAGGTGAGTACTTGGTCTGAGAGCGCTCCTGATGCTTGAGACCACTGGGTGGCCAAAGTCCATTGAGCTGCCCTCATATGGAGACGAGTGTAGGGCACCACATGGACCGTGGAGGCCATGTGGCCCAGAAGTTGCAGCAGTTCCCTGGCTGACAAGTGACTTCTGGACTGAGCCTGGGAGGCCAAGCTGATTAGTCGTTGGCCGCGGACCAGAGGGAAGTAGGCCCTTGCAGTGGTGGAGTCCAAGTGGGCCCCTATGAATTCCAGGGACTGAATAGGGATAAGTTGGGACTTGGGAATGTTTACCACAAGTCCCAGATATTGAAGAATACGCCTTGTGCGGTCCAAGGAAATCTGGGCTTCTGACTGAGATGGAGCTCGGATGAGCCAGTCGTCCAGATATGGGAACACGAAGACTCCCATGCCTCTTAGAAATGTGGCTACGACTGCCATGCATTTTGTGAATACTCTTGGAGCAGAGGCGAGACCGAAGGGAAGTACTCTGTATTGGAAATGTTTTCCCTGGAACAGAAATCGAAGATATTTTCTGTGGGATGGATGGATGAGTATATGAGTGTACGCATCCTTGAGATCTAGAGAACAAAGCCAATCCTGACTCTGAAGGTATGGAAGGAGAATGCCCAGAGAGAGCATTTTGAATTTCTCCTTGAATAGAAACTTGTTCAATTCTCTCAGATCTAGGATAGGTCTGAAGGCCCCTGTCTTCTTTGTTATGAGAAAATAAGGGGAGTAGAACCCTAACCCCTGTTGAGGAAGAGGAACCTCCTCTATTGCCCCTTGGGCAAGGAGAGAGGAGACTTCCCGACCCAACAGGGTCAGAAGAGATGGGGGAGAACTGAATTGCCTCACCATGGTATGGGGAGGAAGGCTGGAGAAATGAAGTTTGTAACCCTCTCGGATGATAGAGAGGGTCCATTGCTCTGATGTAATTTGCTCCCATCTGGGAGCAAAGTGAGCTAACCTTCCGGGAATGGTGAGTGGCTCTGGTTGTTCTAGAGCCAGAAATGGTAAGTTCTCTAGGGGCAAGTCAAAACCCCTGAGGGGGTTGAGCCTGCTGGGGTGTAGCAGACACTGCAGGCCTTGACTTTACTTGCTTAGATTGCTGACGTTTAGCAGCAAAGCGAGGCTGAGCAGATTGTTGGCCAGTATTTGTGGAAAATCTGGCCTTCTTGTAGTAAGGCCTCTTAAAAGGCTTCTTTTTGGCAGGAGTAGAAGTAGACTTAGAAAGTCTATCTAGAGTGGCATTTTCTGCGTCCATTTGAGCAGCTTTAATTTGCCAGTCCTCACCAAATAAGTTCTCACCTGTACAGGGCAGATTCCTTAAGCCATCCACGACCCAGGGTTCTAGGTCAGAAGCCTGGAGCCAAGCAAGACGTCGGGCTGCAATAGCAATTCCCGAAGCCCTGCCTGCAACCTCAAAGGAATCAAAGGCTGCCCTGTTGGAAAACTTGGAGACCTCTGAAAGTTGTGTCACCACAGAAGTGAAGTCCTCCTTTCTATCCTCAGGGATAAAGGGGGCAAAATGCCGTACCTTCAGGGCAAGTTCTCTGAGAAACATGCCCATATAAAGACTGTAGGAATTGATCCTGGCTATAAGCATACTAGCCTGGAAGATCTTTCTAGCAAAAGAGTCAAGGGTCTTACATTCTCGCCCTGGAGGGGTAGAAGAGTGCCTTTTAGGACTCTTTATCTTTTTCATGGCAGACGTCACCACAATGGAGTGGTGAGGCAGTTGAGTCTTTCGAAACCCAGGAGAAGGAGGGACCCGGTACATGGTGTCCAACCTACGGGAATGAGGAGACAGTGTTAGAGGAGTCTCCCACAAATCCATCAAGTGTTCTTGAAGGATTTCATGGATAGGCAGGGTAACTGCCTCTTTAGGAGCTTTGGAGTATCCTAAAATATCCAATTTCTTTGATCTTGGTTCCGTTCCAGAAGATGTAGCAATAGAAAGCCCTTTAGCTACATCAATAATGAAATCCTGAAAGGATAAATCCTCTGGAGGAGACATCCTCCTCTTCGGAGAAGAGGGCTCCTCAGGAAGATCAAGCTCAGCAGAGTCATCAGAGGAATTGAACTCATCAGAAGAATCTGAGTATTCTCTCTGTGCTTCCAATGCACGATACGTGTACCGACCGATATCGACATCGGGCGTATCAGGCATGGGATCGGTATCAGGCAAAAGCCTGAATCCGGCATGCGGAACCGATCGACGCTTGGAAGTCGCAGCCTTAATGAAAGCCAGAACGGCCTGCTGCATGGTCTGGACAGTATTGCCCATGGACGCCACTGCTGCCTGGATGCCGGTACCCCAGAGCAGTCTAACAGGTGACCGGTCGAGGCTGTGCCATCGATGTCAACCTGTAACCCCATGGATGGTGCTTTGGAGACCGGAGTCTCCCGCCGGGGTTTTTTGGCCTGGGCAGAATCCTCAAACTCAAGATTGAGAGCCTCTTGATCTTTTGAAATAGATTTCCTTTTAGAGGATTTGCCCACAGAAAGTTTGGTTACCTGAGATCCATCCGGAGAGGAAGACCTGGATGACTGTGATGCTGGATTATCTGAAGCAAACAGCACATGGAACTTGTTGGCCCGGTTCTGCATACCACGTTTAGACATCTGGGAGCAGAATGGGCAGTCCGGTATGGAGTGGTCAGGTCCCAAACATTTAAGACACCATTCATGGGTGTCTGTGAGAGAAATAACAGCACTGCACTTGGTACACTTTTTAAAACCAGGAGCTGGCCTCTCCATGAGGAGAATTTGTGTAGGCCTGAAGGCCTAGCAAAAGTTACCACATTGTGCTGAAAATAAAAAAAGATTTATTTATTTTATTTTTTTTAAGAAATAAAGAGAGACCGGCGGTACCGGTTTTGGTATGGGGAAGGCAGGTACGCGGTCAAAAGAAACAAATTAAAATAACAATTTCTTCAGCGGTGACAGGAACACGACCTGCTGGCTCCGCGGAAAAAGAGAAACTGAAGAGAGCTGGTAAGGAAGGCGGGAAGGCAGTGCGCATGCGCTGTGGGAAGCCCCAAAAGCTTTTCATCTGAAAAGCTGGGGAGCTTTCCCGCACCGGCTCCGTCGGTTCCGACGTACCCATATGTGAGGACTTATTCCTGCTTGTTCCTGGAGATAAGAGTTTTAAATTTGTTAGAAACTGGGCAACATTATCAGGAAGGGGGGAGGGGGCTTTTCTGAAAGGATGACTTAAAAAGGAGATAGAGGAGTTTAAAACTAGACAATAGGACACCAGCAAAACAGGGAAGTTAAGGCAACCCAATAGAGAGGTTCTAATAAAAGGTAAAAGTAACCCAGATGCCTGAGTAAAGAGCAGAAATAACTGGAAGATTCTAAATTACCCATCATCCAATAGTCAGATTGTTAATGCAAACAAAAAACAAACTTTGAAATGCCTGTATGCAAATGCTGGAAATCTAAAAAATAAGATGGGAGAGTTAAAATACATAGCACTAAATGAAAGGTTAGAGATAATTGGCATCTTGGAGAACTGGTAGGAGGAGGATAACCAATAGGACACTGATACCTGGGTACGAATTATGTCATAATGATAGGGTACATCAAATTGGGGAGGGGCGGCATTCTGTGTTAGAGAAGACATTGAGTCAAACAGGATAAAGGTTTTGCAAGAAACAAAATACACGATAGAATCTCTATGGATACAAATTTCATGGTAAAATGAAACCCATGGGGGAAGAGGAAGGGGGTGTCACAGAGCTGGTCCGAGCATGAAGACAGCTGGTCCCAGGCTCCTTCATGTCAAGGATGCTGAAATGGACATGGGAAAGGATTGAAGTTGAGGGGGAGATCAAGAGGAAGATCATAGCAAGGGCCAAATTTAAGCTCTTGGGTCCCATAGACACAAAGTTTAGAAGAAGGTCCCACCTCCATACTTTTCTTTGGGGATTATACAACCCAGCAACTACATACCGAGCACCTCATTAAACTTACCCACACCACCCCTCCCACCAAACTCAACATGTAATCAAACAATGGAATTTTACTCTGGAGGATGTAGTAAAAGCTGTTAGTGTAGCTGGGTCTAAAAAATAGGTTTGGACAAGTTCCTGGAGGAAAGATCCATAAACCACTAATAAATAGGACCCAGGAAATCCATTGCTTACCCCGTGACAAGCATTGTGGAACCTGTGTGCCTTTTTGGGAGCCTGTCAGGTACTTGTGACCTGGATTGGCCACTGTTGGAAAGAGGATACTGGGCTTGATGGACTTTGATCTGACCCAGTAAGGCACTTATGTTCATTAGGATCGTTGTGAATTAACACTGATTATACTATTCCATACTGCTAGTTACCCAAGTACTGTTATAAATCGTCCAAGTTAACATGCCTGTTTTATATAAAACTGTTCTGTTATATAATGTTCTCTATAAATCGTCCAAGTTAACATGCCTGTTTAAAGTAAGATGTTCTTTTTTTTAATCTTTTATGAGTGGTATATAAACCCAGTTAAATAAAATTGCACCAGCTGTTCTATTTTTTGCAGGGTAAAGATTATTTGTTTGCTTTGATTCAAAATAATTAGAGGGAGTAACCTGCACAGAACAGCAGGTACAATCTTATACAAAAGCATAGAGAGGCCAGTCTTCAAAGAGCAGTTACAACTCCCGTCACCTTAAAACTGAAACAAGATTCAAGTAATGTTGTGGGGGAGATGGGGAGGGGTGTGTGTGTCAAGAAGAAAGGACATTCTTCTTTGTATTGCCTCTGTGCTACAAGGAACAAATAAATAATTATCACTCTTGGCAAGAGTCACTGACTTCCAAAGGCTGTCTAAATCTTGGCACCAGGGGCAAGTGTCTCTCTAGTCTAGTCATAAATCTGGGCCTGATCCTGGTAGCAGTGATGGGGGGCAGGGGGAAGGACAGAGTGACAGGGTAGGAAGCAACAAGCAATTAGGGAGAACAGTGGGGAAGAGGGATGAGTGGCAGGGGAGAATTAATACCCCACTCTCCCTTGCCTTTGGGCATCTAAAGAGCAAATGCCAACAATGTGGGTTATTTGCTGTGGAGCCCATTGTATAACCCTCATTAATGAGGTCAGTGTGCACTGTAAGGAAATGATCCTACTCCTGTTAGCCCAAGGATCCAGCATGTCTCACACCACTGCTTATTCTTCACAAGCAAATCCAATCAACTGTCCCACTGTATATATGTTGTGCTATTCCCCGCCTCCCGCATGTCCCCCACCCTTTGTTCTCCTTAGAGAGTTCCTTGTAATGGTTTAAATCATGTTCTTCCCTATGCAAGTTCTATGTAACAGTTTTGGAGTTCCACTGTAAACCGACTTGATTAAAAGACAAGGCGGTATAGAAAAATTGTTAAATAAATAACTTTATCGTGGAAAAAAATCTCTCACCTATAAATCTGTATCAAATTCTTTTTTAATATCTAGTGACATTAAATGACTTATTTTGCGATTTACTTCAATGAGGTATTTTAGCAGCCAGGACCCGGATTATAGCAATTAATTTAAGAATGAATTAGAAACAATATCCATTCAGGACTTGAGGAAACATGTCACATCAATGATTCATGCAGATTAATTCCTGGTTAAAAAGAACGCATGGCAAACACTTAAACCTCAGCAGATGAGTTTCCTGGTAGAATTTCATCCGAGCCACTCATGGGAAATTAGGCCCTAATTACGGATGGTACAAATAAGGAAGGATAGAGTCCCAAAGCCTGCAGTCTGACTTTAATAGCACTCAAAAGACAATTTTCAACAGCTTTTTCAGATGATAGAACACAGATTCTTCTCTTGACACAACCAACAAGATACAATTAAATTAAGTCCACATATTAGATTTCATCTCGGCAAAAGTGAAGAAATTTAATTTTGATAAAAGTGATTGCCATACTTCCAAAGTTTATTTTGAAATCAGGAGACAAACAAAACTATTAATTTGCTTAAATCTGCATAAATATATTTAGAGACAATTTTAGAAGTGACGTGAATGTGTAGAACGGCATGTCACATGCTCAGGTAGGTCCTCAAAATTGCTCAGGGGTAGTACATGAAATGAACAAAACAGAGCCTACATGCCACTGTCAGAGAGCCCAATCTCTCTGGAGCTCAGAAACTAAACAGGGTCAGGCCTGGTTAGTACATGGAGAGGGTCACCAGAAGTTGGCATTGCCTCAATGCCACATAACATATTGAAGTAGTATGTGCACCAGCATTCCTAGGGACAGCAGAATCAGAATAAATGTAAATATATATACAGATTCCTTCCTGCCTTGGAATAGGTATGAGACTGTGGGAGCTTTTGCGTAGGTCATTGTATGTCATCCCTATAGAAGAGGTGCAACATATGCATCTATGTGCTTTTGCTGCCTAGACACCCTCTTCTAGATTCTTTTTCTCCCAGGCTTTGAAGTACAATGCTAAATGATTATTTTGTGGTGGCTACAGATTATATATAACATAAGAGATGCCAAACTGTCAGACCAAGAGCCCATCAAGCCCAGTATCCTGTTTCCAACCGTGGCCAATCCAGGTCATAAGTATCCATCAGGTTTCCAAAAGGTATAAAAATCCCATGCAGTTTGTCTCAGGGGTAATTGGTAGTTTTCCGCAGTCCTCTTAATAATGGTTTATGGACCTTTTCTCCAGGAACTTGTTTTTATTTATTTATTTATTACAGTTTCTTATATACCGCGCTATTTAGAATCAGCGCGGTTTACATCATAACAAAACGACCATAACGAAAAACTGTCAGGTTTTACATTGAACAGGAGTACAAACAAGGATAACTGGGTTGACTATATACATAAGCTATCTACACTGTAGATATAAGTTGAGAGGGCATTTCTAGACTGGGTCATTTCTTGGAAGGGATATCTAGTTCAGTTGCTGTCTGGGAAGTATTGGCAGAAAAGGAAGGTTTTGAGAGCCTTCCTGAACTGATATAGATTGGTAATGGCCCTAATGTCGGGAGGTAGAGTGTTCCAGCATTTGGGGACATAAAAACTGAATGCTCTGTTTGTGGTATTCGTGTTGGACTTTGTCGCAGCCGTTGGTATAGTTAGCAGGTTTACAGCTGATGTTCTTCTTGATCTGTTGGGGGGGACCATGTGGATTAGATGCGTGAGTGAGAGGGATGAAGTACCTTTGATTGCCTTGAATGCTAGTAAAAGGGATTTGAAGGTGATTCTCCCGTGGATCGGTAGCCAGTGCAGCTGTTTGAGAATAGGAGTAACGTGGTCATTTCTGGATGCACCATAGAGGACCCTAGCTGCGGCATTCATGGCCAACTGTAAGGGGGTTAGTGTGGATTGGGGGAGACCTTGTAAGATGGCATTTGCAAAGTCAAAATGCGGCAGGATCAGCGCTTGATATATGGTTCGGAAATCGTTTGGGTCCAGCAGGGAGCGAAGGTGTTTGAGGGAGCGGATTTTGAAGTAGATGGCTTTAACTATGTTGCTTATGTGGCGTTTCATGTCTAGATGCTGGTCCAGGGTAACTCCCAAATATTTTATTGCATCTTTAGTTTGCAAATCAGCTTCCTTGACACTGACGTGGGACGGGGGCGTAAAGTTGGAGTCTCTGGTGATGAAAAGGACCTCTGTTTTTTTATGCTGGATACGTAGGTTCTGTGTCAGGAGCCATGTTGAAACTGCATTGAAACAATCTGTGAGTGGGGTCAGGTCCATGTGGGTTGTGGAGAAAGGCATGTACAAGAGAATGTCATCTGCATAAATCATGCAGTTTACGTTGAATGATCTTATGATATTGCAGATGGGCTGCATGTAGATATTGAAGAGTAAGGAGGATAATGAGGATCCTTGAGGTACCCCTTGCTTTTGATGGAAGTGGCTTGACTTTTCTGATCCAGACTTCACATATTGCCATCTATCGTCCAGATAAGACTTACACCATTTTAGTGCATTGTTGCAGACACCCTTTTCTTTTAGTCTTCCGAGGAGGATTTCGTGACTCACGGAGTCAAACGCCGCGGCGATGTCTAGGAAAATGAGCACAAAGCCTTGATGGATGTTGTCAATTCCTGTGATGATATTGTTGAATAGACCAGTAAGTAGTGTCTCAACCCCATGATGTTCTCTGAACCCATGTTGGCAGTTGTCTAAGGGAGCAACAGAGTCTATGTGATCTTGAATTTGACATTGGGCTTCTTTCTCAATTATTTTGGCTAAGAGGGGGATGCTAGCTATTGGTCGATAGGAGTCAACCCTTTGGGAGTCCAGTTTGGGGTTTTTCAGTAATGGTCTAATGGAAGTCTGCTTGAGTGAAGTGGGAAAATAACCTGTTGTAAAGGAGAGTTTCATTATATTTGCGATGACAGGGCTGAACACATCACGTAGCTCCTTGATCCAAAAAGCTGGACATGGGTTGGTCTGTGCAGTGGAGGTGTTGAGTGATGCTATAGTGTTCTCAATACATTTATTGGATGGTGTGGAAAAAAAGTTAAGTGGTGAGAGATCGGTTGGTTCTTGATATTGGACTGCTGCGACCTTGTTAGTTTGCACAATCTTGGATTGCAGATAATCAGCGAATTCTTGTGGGTGAATTTCGCTGTGTTGCTCGGGCGATGGTTCCTTTGAGAGGGATTTGACCAGATTGAAGAGGTCACGTGGTTTATTCAAAGACCTCTTTAGGGTGTCAGTGTGATATTGTCTCATTCTGTTAGTGATTGTTTCTCGATGTATTGCAAGGTGGGTTAGGTATGCGGTCTGATCTTCCAGTGAGCGCGATCGGCGCCATCTGCGTTCGAGTCTACGTAGTTGCGTGAGAGAAGCATGCAGCTCAGGAGAGAACCATGGGGAGGATCTTCTTTTCAATCTTGCTGTATTTTTAGGGTTCGGGTGTTGTGAGATGGCAAGCAGGCTGGAGTTCCAGCAAGAGATTAGTTCATCAAGGTCAGGTGTTGTTTTGTTAATGAGTGAAGGGGTCTCCGAAAGGATGAGTTCCCTATCGAAGGGGCGGAAGCATCTAGTGGAAGTTCGAGAGGTGATGTTCGTGGGTTGGCCTCTGTTCAGCTGGTCATTGTTGCTGGGAATCTGGATAATGATCAATTTGTGGTCTGACCAGGGTACATCCACAATTGATGTTGGCAGATTGTGGTTTTTGACCATGACTGGATGTGGCACAAAAACCATGTCCAGAATGTTCCCTTTCGTATGTGTGGGTTCATTTATGATTTGTTTGAGTCCTAGGTCTTCCATTGCATCAAGGAACACATTTGCGTGGTTTTGGGGTAGCGATGGGAGATTGAAATCACCCATTATCCAATTTGGTTTGTTGGGAGTGCGGGCGTTAGCTGCAAGGTCAATAATGGTTGGAAGGTCAACTGGAGAAGTAGATGGTGATCTATATAACAGGGTAAGGGAGCATTGTTGGTTAGCAACAGAGAGGGTGTCCAGGCTATTTGTGCTAGAAGAGTCCACAATGTTGAAGTTGAGGTCTGATTTGGAGATTATGAGCACCCCTCCTCCTTTTTTATTTTCCCTATGTCTCATGTGTATGGAGAAATTGGGGGGAAGTAGTTGATTGAGGAGGACGTTGTCTTCTGGTGATAGCCATGTTTCTGTGATCAAGAGGATCTCAAGGTCGTAGAAGGAGATTGTGTCAAGGACCACAGGCCATTTTTTGCGGATGGAACGTGCATTGATGATGGCACATTTTAGGGGTCGGCATCTCAAAGGTTTTTCCTGGTTGGGTGTTTTGGATAGCTGGAGAGCTACATGTATCATAGAAACATAGAAACATAGAAACATGATGACAGAAAAAGACCACAAGGCCCATCTAGTCTGTCCTTCCATAAACTACAACAGTCCACTTTCTACCTTTAGAGATCCTCTGTGTTGGTCCCATGCTTTTTTGAATTCAGTTACTGTCCTCATCTCTACCACCTCCACTGGGAGACTATTCCACGGATCCACTACTCTTTCCGTAAAGAAATATTTCCGCATATCACTCCTGAATCTATCTCCCTTCACCCTCATCCCATGTCCCCTCGTAGCAGAACTTGATTTCAATTGAAAGAGGCTCTCTCCCTGAACATTTATGCCACGGAGGTATTTAAACATCTCAATCATATCACCTCTATCCCACCTTTCCTCTAAGGTGTACATATTAAGATCCTTAAGTCTGTCCTCATATGCTTTATAATGAAGCCCATTAATCATTTTAGTAGCAACCCTCTGCACCGACTCCATCCTGTTCACATCCTTTTGAAGGTGCGGTCTCCAGAATTGCACACCATACTCCAAATGAGGTCGCACCCAAGACTTATACAGAGATATTATCACCTCCTTTTTTCTGCTAGCCATTCCTCTCCGTATGCACCCAAGCATCCTCCTAGCTTTTGCCGTCGCCTTTTCTACCTGTTTAGCTACTTTAAGATCATCAGACACAACCACGCCTAGGTCCCGCTCTTCTTTAGTGGACAAAAGTACTTCACCTCCTATACTGTATTGCTCCCTTGGATTGCTGCAGCCCAAATGCATGCCCTTACATTTTTTAACATTAAATCAGGTGGGAGTGGCGCGGGTAAGCGTCACTTCCTGGGTTGTAGTAAGGGGGACTATTCCATCTTTTTCCATGGCTATTCAGGATTGGAATCCTGCCATGTGGTGTGAAAAGGGCTTGGGTGGTTCCAAGCCAGTGGGTGAGGAGGTAGAGGCTAAGAATGACAGCGACTTGGAGGGCCATTCTGAGGGGTTTGTATTGTGTGTGAGACACTGTAACTAGGAGGTGGAGCAGTACAATAGTAGGGTAGTGCCCCGCAGTTATGAGGTACAGTACAGTGATGAGATTCTTGTATACAGAGGAGCAATTATATGAAAGAGCAAAATAGATCAGGTACAGTTTACATGCAAGATATTGACATACTTTATAGAGAGTGCAGTATTGTGGTGAACACCGTTAAACGTGCAAAGCTGGCAATTTACATTGACTTTCCAACTGGCAAAGTTGCAATGCTAAGATAGTAACTAATACATTATGATGCTATCGGGTTAATTTGTAAGTTACTGTGGCTTACAATAGATGACGATATTCAGCAAAACCACATTCTTACAGATCAGATGTTGGTAGGACGCTGGATTCTTGGTCAGGCGTCAGGTCACTGGTGAGGGTTCTGTTGTGCCGCCTCTCGTGCTCCGCCTAAGGGCCACGCCAAAGGGCCCTCTGGCGAGGCCCTCAGGCGCGGGCCCGCCAGTCGCGGGCGTGCTTGCTGGCGCGAAGTTTAAATTAGGCCTCTTGAGCCCTGATTGGGCTGCGATGGTCAGCTGGCCCCTCCCGCCGCTGGTGGCTCGATCCCCGGGAAGGGGAGAGCTGCTGGTGGTGGCGGGGGCTCTCGGAGGACGGCGCCTGCTGGCGCGAAGTTTAAATTAGGCCTCTTGAGCCCCGATTGGGCTGCGATGGTCAGCTGGCCCCTCCCGCCGCTGGTGGCTCGATCCCCGGGAAGGGGAGAGCTGCTGGTGGTGGTGGGGGCTCTCGGAGGACGGCGCCTGCTGGCGCGAAGTTTAAATTAGGCCTCTTGAGCCCCGATTGGGCTGCGATGGTCAGCTGGCCCCTCCCGCCGCTGGTGGCTCCAAACCATTTTAAACCCAGCTACACTAACAACCTTCACTACATCCTCTGGTAACGTATTCCAGAGTTTGATTATGCATTGAGTGAAAAAAGTAATATCTTGGAAGCCCAGACCAGCTGTATTCCACACTAAGAAAAGTGGAAGGAAGGTCAAAAAACTGCCAACATGCTTCAAAGGTGAGGCCAGAGAGGCTGTTTCCAAAAGGCATCCTTCAGGAAATGGAAAAAGCAGCGTAATGAACACAGGGAATATCAGCATTGGAAAATTAGATGCAAGGCATTGATAAGACAAGCAAATAATTTGAAAAAAAAAAAAAAGCTTGCTGTGGAAGCAAAAAAACACATAATAAAAGCTTTTTCAATTACATTTGTAGCAAAAAATCGGCACGTGTCAATTGGACCATTGGATGATAGAGAAGTTAAAGGGGCGCTTAGTGAGGACAAGGCCATAGTGGAGAGACTGAATGAATTATTTGCTTTGGTCTTTACTGAAGATGTAGGCAATTTACCGTGCCTAAAATGGTATATAAAGATGATGCAGCAGAAGAATTTAAAGAAAATCGATAAACCGGGAGGATCGGAGTGGAGGAGTGGCCTAGTGGATGGAGCAAGATACTTCAGGCTGGAAGGTCGGGGGTTCAAATCCCACTAGAAGACAGCAACCTTGGGCCGGAAGGACTGGGGTTTCTAGTCCCACAGGTGCTCCTTGTGGTCTTGGGCAAGCCACTTAACCCTCCATAGCCCATGTTCCCTGTAAAATAGTTATCTCCAAGTTATAATGCCCTATTCAATATAATTTCAGTTTGTTCAATATAAACCGCACTGATGCAAAATAGCACGGTATATAAGAGAATGTAAATAAAATAAATAAATCTATTACAACTGTTTGATAAACTAAAGTGTAACAATCACCTGAATCGTATGGTATACATCCAAGAGTGTTGAAAGAACTGAAATATGAGATCACAGATTACTAATAGTAGGTCTGCAAACTATCATTAAAATCTATAGCACCTGAGGATTGGAGAGTGGCCAATGTAACTTCAAATTTTAAAAAGGATTCCAGGGGTGATCTGGTAAACTACAGGCTGGTGAGCCTGATGTCCATGACAGTGACCTTGGTACTGGAGCAGGAGACTCTTCCCCAACAGGCAGAGGCAGCCAAGCAGAGTCTGGGAACATATCTGGACCACCCTTGCCCAGTAAGAACATTACAACAGACATACAAATCTGGAAGCAGAGAGAAGCGGACAGGCTGGAGCAGCGCACAGACTGGCACAGAGACAGGCATGCACCAAGGTGGAGAGAAAGGGCAGGGAGAGTCACGATCTGCCCCTGGCAGAAAGCACCCAATAAACAAAAAAAACCCTATACCAGGTTAAAATCCCAATGTAGAAATATGAAACAACCCTGGTACCCAAAACCCAGTCTTCTAAATCATTTTAAATAACACATTTTTTTGTCGGAAAGGCCGGCCAAGCAAAGAGGATCATGCCTCAAGCCGTCATGGCCCGTCCATTTTATTCACTTAAAAAACTCTAGTAAACCACTTTGGAAGCAGCCTACACCACGTTACTTAGCTGAATCCGTTGAAAGTAGAAAGCCGTGTAATAATGCATCAGTCAGCACAGCCGTGTAATAATGCAGCAGTCTCTGTGCTGACTGCTGCATTATTACACGGCTTTCTACTTTCAACGGATTCAGCTAAGTAACGTGGTGTAGGCTGCTTCCAAAGTGGTTTACTAGAGTTTTGTAAGTGAATAAAATGGACGGGCCACGACGGCTTGAGGCATGATCCTCTTTGCTTGGCTGGCCTTCCTGGCAGAAAGCAGGCAGGCTGCAGAGTGACAGGACAGCACAGCACAGCGAGCAGCCCCACAGCAGGGACCCAGGAAACAAGTGAGAATAAGATACATGCAGGCTCACAGTGAAGGCATAGGGGGACACAGAGACTACATGCCAGATAGAAGGGACATGCAAAGCAGAGAGCAGCCCCAGAATGTCAGCCACAACCCCAGGTCACACAGATGCCCTATGGGGAGACCAAAAAAATGTCCCTGCACATGCCCCCAGGTGGGAGTCGAACCCAGCACCCTAAACACTGTGGGTGAGACAGAACCAGCAGGCTAGAGTTGTGAATGCTCCCAGGTCCTAGGAAGTGAGAGCAGAGCAAGTCAGAGAAGGAACAGTGTGAACGGTACAGGTGGAAAATGAGGTATTAGAGGCACCCAAGGCAGTAGTCGAACCCAGACCCTGAGTTCCATGGGTCAGGCACAGAACCAGCAGGCTAGAGCTATGAGTGCACCCAGGACCTAAGAAGGGAGCGAACTGGGCCTTGCACATGTACAAATGCAATACCATATGTAGTCTCCCCCCCTTCAGCATTGCTGGGTGATGCACCACCAATAGAAGATGGGGACAGGGCACATGCACATGTGCACAATGCCAGCAGCACCACCCCAATGTGTAGGCAGGTCTGTGCCCTGGCAAGGGGAAATGAGGTGTCTACCCCACAAGTGTTTCCGGATCCTGCACGATACAGATGACTACCATGTGCATTACCGCACAATACACCACATGCACCCACAGCTGTTAGGCCGACAGGCCCACAACACATGTAAGAGCAGACACCACTGTGACATGGACACCACAGAAACAGCATGACCCCACCCAAGGGTCCCACAACACATAGTCCAGCCCACCCTGAAGATTGGAGAGTGCACAGCCACCATCACTGGATACCATGTTGTCCCATCTGCGTTGTCTCACATTGTGTGTGGTTGCTCCAATGTTAGCCTTGTGTCGGGGGCATTGGCAGCATGGCTGCCAGCTGGTGTTGGCAGAGCTGACTGCACAGGGCACCAAGGAGGGTGGCTGTGCACAGGCCTCTGTGCCAATCTGGCTCTGCAAATAGTGACAAGGTGTATGACCAACCATGTCAGCGGTTCCTGTGCGGGCCTACTGGCTCATTTGCATAGCTGCAACACTGCCACCCCATCGTTGACTGCATTAGCATTTGCAGGTCTGACCCTCAGACCTGCAAATGTCTGTCTTCACAGGTGCCCCTGCTGTAGATCTACAGTCAGCGGTGCCTGTTCTGCCCTACACCGCTGGACCCACTGCACTGCAGCCGCCACCTGATGGCCCTTGTCCAGATAATCTGGAGCTCCATGTTCCCTCCCTATTGTATCCGCCACAGCCGCCTATTGATGACAGCTACAACCAGGGGGGCACACCCACAGGGCTGCACAGAGTAACCTGAAGCAACATGCTGAACGTCTGCTTTCTCATAGTGCCGCCCAACAGGCATGGTCCAAGCAACAGCTGGAACTGCTGTGCCAGTCCACGGCATTGCAGGAGAGGCATACCGTGGCTACAGAGCAGCTGACCGTGGCTACCAGCACCCTCCAAGCTACCATGGTGGAGATCCTGATGGAGCTGCACCATGTCTCTGGGCGGTCTGACCCTACACAGATCCATGCACACTCCAGTATGCTTCCCATGTGGTCTGGGCAGGGGCATGGTGAGGAAGCTCCAGCAGTTGCAGCCTCCTCAGCAGCATGTGCAGCTGCACCTCCATACCCAGGCCCCAGTGGTGTGACAACGCGGGACACTGCACATACCCACTCCACTGTTGGTCAGCCAGCCACATAGGTACCCCCCTCTGCTTGGCCGGTTTCACTTGGCAGTGGTTCCTGGATGGTGTTTCCCCCATTCCATGAGGGTATCGTGGAGTCAGGCAGCACAAGTGGTGACACCTCTGGGTCAGAGGACTCACCACCATGCACACTTATGACAGTGATGACTGAGGCGCAGGTGCACGTACCCTCGGGGGGGGGGACAAGGGGAAGACATGGTGGAGGGGCTGCAGGAGGATTGTCTATCAGCAGGGTTGGGGAAAAGCATGCTTTGTGGGTGGCATTAGGGCCCATGGGGATGCACAGGGAGTGTGGGTTTGGCAAAGGGTGGATGTCAGTCACTTTCCAGGGCTGTTTGTGTGACACTGTGGCATAAGGGTAGGCATGGGTGGTTGGGTGTTGGTGGGTGGGTCCACAGGATAGCACTGCATCATAGGTCAGGCCTTGGGTTGATGCAGAGGACACACCGCTCTGCCGGAAATGGATACATGTTCATGTGTTGCTGTGGAACTCACATTGATATGTCCATTCCAGCCACACCCTGTCCAGCCCCGGTTTGTGTGGCATTGTTCTGTTGGCCAGTGCCCCTCTGCGCTACCTCTGGAGGTCACTGCTTGGGGCATTTGCCAGCATCACTGCATGCATGGAGCACCTGTCCATGCTGTGACCACCGTCTCATTTGTCACACCCTCTTCCCATGTGTGTCAGCTTGGACACAGCCACTGTCATAAAATTTGATGCTTGCCCTGGGGCTCTGTCCACAACTGATCTTGCTAGGGTGATGGTGGTACCAGTTACTCACCCTCTGCACACTCCATATATTGCATGGTGTGGTACTGTGGCTATTACATTGCCACATTAGGTGGTGGTGGGTTCCCAGGTAGTGCCATTTCCAGTGCGCTACACATCCACTATGTGATATGTATGGCTGACAATAACTATAGCCTACATTGCCAGCATCACACTGTGCTCATAGTTGGCAGGTATCGCCCATCATGAACAGATGTGGGTGTTGTGGTGCTTTGTCTGGCATCCGTTCCCATACTTCTAGCCATTGGTGTTTCCATGGGCCAACTGTGTTTGGTCTGGTCAGGCATATGCTGTGTCAGGCCAGCTCCTGTGCTAGCTCTTTGCATCCACAGCTCTTTCACCCTCACCTGCATGGGTTACTGTGATAAGGAAGCTTATCATAGTTCAGGAAGAAATAATACAAGAGGTGAATTGGTTCTGAATAAGCAACCGGTGCTGGCTGGTAAAAGCACTAAAACAGAGTGTTTATTTAAAAGACTACCAGACCCAAAATGCACTGGTTTACAGAAAGCCTCTAGGAGAGCTGAAATAGGGAAACGTGTGCCTAATCAGAGAAGCTATGATGTAATCCCTAATCACCCATCTCGTAGGGCAGGGCTTGATTCAGAACACCTGGACTGTGCTAGGGTGGAGTGTCCATCTAGGCACTTTAAAGGAAGAAGAAATTCTTCAGACAGCGAGGAGAGAAAAGAGAACAGCAAGAGCAAAGGGAACACAGGGAGCAATGGTGGCAAAGATGGCAAGAGAAGGAGAGACGGAGCCTGAACAGAAGGAAGAACAGCCAGACGTCCAGGAGGTCTAAGAAAGGAGCCCGAGGCAGTACGTATGCTGGGAGAGATTCCTGGGGCAAGCATTCTTCATTGGACTGGAAGAAACCAGAGGCTTGGAGATATACAGCCAGGAACCCTCGGACAGCACCTGTAAAGGAGATGGCTGCATCTACAGAAAGAAGGAGCTCTAATACCTATTTAAGGAGGTATGGGAAAAGAGACCTAAAGTCCAGAGATTCTGACTGGAGAGCTGGGCACAGAAGCTTTGCTACCTACTGGCCAAAATACCCAGAGAGGAAACCTAATGACAACGTGATCTCAGGTATGAACTCTGATCTGTTCCCTCGCTTTGCACAAGGAAGACAGCAGGGAAACAGTTTCTATCCTGGTAGAAATCAGAGAATTCCTCTGAGCCAGTGTATGAAAGTGATCCTATGATATTTCAAGAGCAAGGGGAAATATCAAATGAGAAAGTGGAATGCATCGATTGCTCTTTTTCTAGGCTGCTGTTCTAAAAGTAATCCTTAGTTAAGCATCAAACACCAAAAGGAACTGTACTGGGTTTTATTTTAGCTTCCCAGAAAAGTTTCTTTGAGAGAAAGCTTTGGGGAAAGTTGGAGACACGTGGAGAGTAGACCAGCAAGGGTTTGCAGCTGGTTAAACACCTGTGATTAGAGCAAGGCACAAGTGCACGTGGGACTTTGGAAAGAAAACTTCTTCACTGTGTGAAAGGAAGAAAGTTGTTTTTTTGATAAAGAGATTTTTCCTTTTGGGTTTATTTTTCATTCCAGCACTGCTAAGAAAGTTTATTAGCAGGGGCTAGAAGAAAGACCTTTTTCTGTTCCATCAAGGTCTTTACTAAGTTGTTGCATAAGTAATTCAGTTGTCTTATTTGTTTTGTTTCCTGAATACAATTCCTGAAGAAATTATCCTGTTGATGTTACCAAGCATATCTGTGCGAGGGAATAACACCCCATAAATAAAATCTGTTTTCTGCTTTACACTCGAGCAACTACAATTCTTTATTCTAGTTAAGTGGCTGGTTTTGTGTGATTGAACTACAACACCCACAATCCTTTGCAAGTCAAGTAAATTCTTGTCTTTGCCAAGATTGTGGAACTTTCACAACAAGCACCCCCGTTTACAGTTACACACGGGGCCCATTGTTGTGTTCAGGACACATATTACATATCTTCCACCTGCGACTCTACATCTGGCTTGCTGCAGTCACACCTTGGACATCTCTCCAGCGGTTCCACAACCATTTTAACAGTTCTGGGCTGCATTGATCTCTAGCAACATGGCTGGGATGTTAAGTATTGGGTGTCCTTCCACTACTTCCAGTATGACCTAGATTGGCCACTGTTGGAAACAGGATACTGGGCTTGATGGACCTTGTTCTGACCCAGTATGGCATATATCTTATGTTATGTTCTTATGTACACATTTCATGCCTTTCCTGGAGTGGCCTGGGTGACTTTACATCTGGGGGACACATTTGCTTTAGATAATAACATAGCATGGGGGGGGGGAACAGACATTAGATCCCCTTTCATTCTGGGGCAGATGATTCTACTGTAGCTTTCGGGTGACCTATCCCCCATATACCTGTCTCTGCCATTGGCACCCATTCAGTGGCCTATGCCCAGGGAATAATTTACCTGGTACCATGATTATGGTGGCAACATTCAGTTATGGGGCACATCTCAATCTCTGTGCATGCTCTTTGTCCATGTATTTGTGACAGCCATGCATGGCTGGTAGTACACATCTTTGCTGACAGATTTGAGTGGTTCTTTCAGAGGTATCCCACATCACAACAGTAGCAGTAACAGGCGTGGACTGCCTTTCACATGGACATGGCCTCTTAGGCATCTCGTTGCTATCAGGAGGCGTACCTCCTTAACATTCCCCAGAGGGGTGGTGTGGGTAGTCCAAGGGGGATTCTTGGGCAGGACCACAGTGTAGACATGGGCTTTCCTAGTCATATCATTCTATGATTGCATTACATGCATGTCCAGCCCACAGGCATGTCTATATCTGACATGGGCACCATTTGCACCTGGATTCCGCATCCAAGGGTCTGCATGTACCCGCAGGACAGGAGACAATGTTTTGTGAGGCTCATGCAGGTGCTATTCAGCCGCCCCCCCCCCCCCCCCCCGTCTCTGACATGGGGAATGGTTTTGGACGTCCCCACACACACTGTATTCTGGGACATTAGACATGTCCGATCCTTCCCATCCTCACGCTGTACCCGCTGACGCCATACCCCTCGGGTAGAACATGCATCTCCTATGCTGCACTGAGAGCATTGTGTTAATACACAATAGACATTACTACAGATGTGATATTACAGCTGCAGCAGCATCAACCATATCTCAGCCCTTCTCATGCCCGCATTCAGAGGCAGCCCCAGTGATTCCCACGCTGGTCATCTCTACAGACACACCTTAGAAGGCTTGGGATGGGCCCTCACCAGGTTCACACACTCCAAGGGATACAGGTCCACCACAACTGCCTACTATTGCTGGGGCAACACCTGTCTGCCCCTATTGTGCCTCTGGCCTACATGTGCACACATTCTGCTGCTCTGAGTTCCCAGATCCATCATCTTTATTTACATTCTCTTATTTATTTATTTACATTCTCTTATATACCGTGCTATTCTGCATCAGTGCGGTTTACATTGAACAAGCTGAAATTACATTGAACAGGGCATTGTAACTTGGAGATAACTATTTTACAGGGAACATGGGCTATGGAGGGTTAAGTGGCTTGCCCAAGACCACAAGGAGCACCTGTGGGACTAGAAACCCCAGTCCTTCTGGCCCAAGGTTGCTGTCCTCTAGTGGGATTTGAACCCCCGACCTTACGGCCTGAAGTACCTTGCCCCAACCACTAGGCCACTCCTCCACTCCCTATACCCCTATACCCCTTCCCGTGAACACTGCTCTTCTGCCAGCTTGCCTCTATCTGTGCCCTTCTCTTCTACAGCCATATCCAGACATTGCTGCCCTCACCCTGTTGCTTCTTATTCCTGGGATTCTATCAGGCATGCTTTGCCCCTGGACCCTCTCAGTTCCCGCTGGGCACCCACCGCAGTGGTGCCACTTTGGGGTCTGATCCGCCTAGGCTCCCTTATGTTTCCAGTCCATTCCCCCTGCACATATCCTGCTCACAGATGCTGTGTTCTCTGTGCCAAATAGATTGTGTGCCCCGCTGGGCAGGGGCCATTTGTTATACGTGTCAGTGCAGTGCTGCATACACCTTGTGGTGTTATAGATGTGATCAGTGGTGGTTGCCATGGCTGTTATGGGGCCTTCTGGCTATAGTATCTGAGGCATACCTATCTGGGTACTGTAATTCTTTGCAGCAGCTACACCTGTTCCATCTGGGGTGTGTCAGTCTGTCTACATGCACTATCTATGGGGCAACCCTGTCTGCCCTCCCACAGTCAGTTTTGTGGCACTGCTCCCCCGGTCAAGGCTGTGTGGGCATGAGAGAGGTGAGCCCTGTGCCATCACACCAGGTAGCCAGACCCTAAGATATGTCACCACACTCAGTTTTCATGTATCGTGGTCTGGGTACGGTTAGGGGATAGTCTGGAACATGTTGGCACTACATCAGTTGTATCTCCCAGTAGCAGACACTGAAGATGTCTGCCCTATCACACTGGCTGCCCTATCACACTACCAACACTATCTGGTGTACATGGGGTACCCAGTGTATAATACTCAAGATGGTACTGGCATAGGTTCCCATGTGGCTACCTCTACAGAAATATTATGAAAATTACTAGTGTCCCTCGGATTATGGGCATTCAGGTGTGCATACAGCACTACTACATGATCAACACCACACTGTGCATTATGGGCATGCATGATTGCTCTTTGCACTGTTGGATGTCCTTAATATAGAGGTCCCTTATCTTTGACGACCATATGTTTGCACATTTGGCTATAGTGGGCCCTCTCTGTCTTTGCCTGCCTCACACTGACACCTGGTGACACTGTGGTCATCCATATGGTCCAGGTACTGACCAGGCTTTCATCTCCCTCTGCAATAATGCTGCCCACACCAGCTCTCCCCCCCCCCCATGCACCCCTGAAACCACATACACAAACACTCACTTTCTGTGACAGCGACATGATTCTGCCAGAGGGCTGCCCTGCACCTGTACATATCGCCCAGGACATAACACACACGTGGGGTACTAGGACTACATATCTGATCTCCCGTTCGCACCCCACAAGATATCCTCTCTGCTCACATCCATACTCTCCCTGCATCAGCAGTCCTATCTTTATGTGCATAGTTTGGTCGGGGTCCCATAGATTGTCTCCTTTGGCACATAAGGCACATAGGTGCATGTCCTGATTGGACACTGTTGCTCCTCTTAATATTGCTGCAGGTATGTTTAGATAGGTTTCTTTACCCTACAACATTCCCTCTGTTCTTCTCCCAGTACCTTATGACTTGTATTTGTCCAGACTACAGTGGCACTACTTCAAAACCTACCTGTCACATCCATTCACCTATATGGGACACACTGCGGTGCAGAGCTGGATTTTTTCTAAGTCCGAGCTTTATACTTGGTTTCAGCAGCTATAACATTAACATTTCTGGGTCACACCTCATACGTACATGGCTCTTTCTTGAATAACTTTCTAGGTTTCTGCGGCTGACCAAGCCCCTGTTCCGCCCTCTCCCGCCCACATCCTTTACACCCCGTGCTACCACCCTAGATGTACATAAGTACATGTCAGCAGTGTTTTGGAATGCAGTGGGGGATGTTTTCATCACTTACACATCCCTGCCACATGTGGATATCCCTTATTCGTGTTCTACTGTAGAATGACCCCTATAGTGTATCTGGATTTTCAGAAAGTCCCTCATGAGAAACTCTTGGCCAAATTAAAGAGTCATGGGATAGGAGGCAGTGTACTATTGTGGATCAGGAACTGGTTAAAAGATAAAGAGCAGATGGTAGTCTAAATGGCCAATTTTCTTAATGGAGAAAGGTGAATAGTGGAGTACCCCAGGGATCAGTGCTGGGCCCACTGCTTTTTAACATTCATAAATGACCTGGAAATAAGAATAACGAGTGATGTAATCAAATTTGCAGGGTACACCAAATTATTTAAAGTTGTTAAAACGCAAGAGTATTGTGAAAAATTTCAAAAGGACCTTGATAAATTGGGAGACTGAACATATAAATGGCAGATGAAAATTGATGTGGACAAGCGCAAAGTTATACACTTAGGAAAGAACCACCCAAACTATAGAAACCACATTAGGAACCAGCACCCAGGAAAAAGAATTAGGTGTCATCGTGGATAATACATTGAAATCCTCTGCCCAGTGTGCAGCGACGGCCAAGAAAGCAAATAGAATGCTAGGAATCATAAGGAAAGGTATTGAGAATAAAACAAAGGATATTATAATGCCTCTATTGATCCATCGTGCGATTGTATTGTATGCAATTCTGGACACTATATCTTGAAGATATAGCTGAATTAGAAAATACACAAAGAAGAGCAACAAAAATGGTAAAGGGAATAGAAGAATACCCCTATGAGGAGAGACTTAAAAGGTTGGGGCTCTTCAGACAGCTGATGGGGGATATGATAGAGGTCTATAAATAAACGAATGGAATGGAACAGGTAAATGTAGATTGTTTACACCATCAAAGAGTAGAAAGACTAGAGTACATTCAATGAAGCTACGATGCCACCCATTTAAGATTAACAAGAGAATTTTTGTTTTTTTACTAAACAAATCTGGAATTTATTACCGGAGGATGTAGTAAAAGTTGTAGTGTAGCTGGGTTTAAAAAAAGATTTGGACAAGTTCCTGAGGAAAGGTCCAGAAGCCATTAAAGAGGATCAGGGAAATCTGCTTTGACTGGTAGAAAATCGGTATATAAGCCTAGTTAAATAAATAAATTAATCCACTCCTTGCTCCAGGACAAGCATTATGGAACCTGTGTGCCTCATTGGGAACCTGCCAGGTACTTTTGGCCTGCACTGGCCACTGTTGAAAAAAGGATACTGGGTGTAGGAATGGACAGATAGAGGGATACCAGAAACCCCAATATGTAATTGAAGATAGATGAATTTCTTGATACAGATCTCTAAAATGTGCTGATAGATTAATTTTGCTAACAATGACCGTCACTCAAGTTTTTCACCTACTTCTTTTAAATAGAATAAGATATCATGATCATGAGAGTTGTGTAACTGTTCTAAAATAGCTTAAGAATATTGTTAACTCAAAGGCTATGAACTGTACAACCATATTTAATTGTACAGTCAACTATAGGTCACTGCTGGCACAGCATAATTTCTGCAGTTCTGCAGTTATAAATAATTGTTATAATCAAGTAAATTTCATCTAATACATTGTAATCAGCTCTTACTCTGTAAAAGAATTCTAGCGACACCTTGTGTTATTTCATGTTTATGATTAATGACGCAGTTACTTCATTTTACTATAATAAAAAGTCTCTATAAGGAAGAACCTTGAATCCAACAGAAGTGGAACTGTGCTCTGTCCACAGACCTTCCGTTTGCTTCCCTTTGAGCTCAAAGAAAGAGAAACTTTGAGTATCTGTGTCCTGTGTTTCTCTCTGCTTATTTCTCGCTGTTTGAGGGAACAGAGGAGATCGAAAGAGCCGAGGTACTGTGACCACATCACAGGTAATCTTTCAATGGGTTTGATGGACCTTGGTCTGACCCAGTAAGACATTTCTTATGTTCTTATATTCTCTTATTAGTCTTATATGGGTTACATTGTAGCTTCATTGCATGTCCCCTAGTCTTTCTACATTTTGATGGTGTAAACCAATCTAACTTTACCCCTTCTACTCCATTCATTAATTTATAGACCTCTATCATATCTCCCCTCATCCATCTCTTATCCAAGTTGAAGAGCCCTAATCTTTTATGCCTTTCCTCAAAGGGGTATCTTTCCATCCCCTTTACCATTTTGATGGCTCTTCTCTGTACCTTTTCTAATTCTACTATATCTTTTTTAAGATGGGGTGATCAGAACTGCACACAATATTCAAGGTGCAGTCCCACCATGGAACAATGCAAATGCAAAATGCAATGTGTGCCTTTGAATCAATGCTGACTCCTGGTGACCCAGAAGCTCCTGGGTTTTCCTGGCAGTGTGACCGGAAGTAGATTGCCAGGCCTTTCTTCTGAGGCAGTAGAGGGTTAAGTGATTTGCCCAAGGCCATAAGGAGCTGTATTGCTCCCTTGGATTGCTGCAGCCCAAATGCATGACCTTACATTTTTTAACATTAAATCCCAGCTGCCAAATTCTAGACCATTCTTCAAGCTTAGCTAGATCCCTCCTCATGTTATCTACACCTTCCTGGGTGTCTACTCTATTGCAGATTTTGGTATCATCTGCAAAGAGGCAAACCTTACCCAACAGCCCTTCTGCTATATCACTAACAAAGATGTTAAAAAGAATCGGACCAAGGACAGATCCCTGGGGCACACCACTGGTAACATCCTTCTCCTCAGAGTGAGCTCCATTTACTTGTACTCTTTGTCGCCTCCCACCCAACCAATTTCTAACCCAAGCAGTAACTTTAAGGGTCCATCCCTAGGGTGCTCAGTTTGTTTATAAGTCGCCTGTGAGGAACAGTGTCAAAGGATTTACAGAAATCTAAATACACCACATCTAGAGCTCTCCCTCGGTCCAACTCCCTGGTCACCCAGTCAAAGAAATCAATCAGATTTGTCTGACAAGACCTGCCTCTGGTGAATCGATGCTGCCTCGGATCCTGTAATCCACTGGACTCCAGAAACCTCACTATTTTCTCTTTCAGCAGCGTTTCCAATAATTTACTCACCACCGAAGTTAAACTAACCAGCCTGTAGTTTTCAACCATATCCTTACTTCCGCTTTTGTGTAAAGGCACCACATGAGCCTCTCTCCAGTCCTTTGGCACCACTCCCGACTCCGAGGCATTGAAAAGGTCAGTCAGTGGAGTTGCTAAAACGTCCCCAAGTTCCCTCAGTATTCTAGGGTGTATCCCATCCGGTCCCATTGCTTTGTCTACTTTAAGTTGAGCTAGTTACTCACGAACACAGTCTTCTGAAAATTGTTCAAGATGTCCCTCGCTTCTGTTCCTATTTGTGGGTGTTTTCTGAGGTCCTGCTCCTGGTTCTTCATCTGTGAATATTTGTTAAGCAATTCCACTTTATCCTTATAAGCTTCTACATATTTATTTATTTTATATACATTTGTATACCGCTACTTCCAGCAATCAGCAGCGGTTTTGATTACAGATTGGAAATTGTCAAATCATGACAGGAAATTTTTGAGGTATAAACACATTGATTAGACAGGAAAGCACAGCACACAGAGAACTATTTTACAGGGAACATGGGCTATGGAGGGCTTGCCCAAGACCACAAGGAGCACCTGTGGGACTAGAAACCCCAGTCCTTCCGGCCCAAGGTTGCTGTCCTCTAGTGGGATTTGAACCCCCGACCTTCCGGCCGGAAGTACCTTGCCCCAACCACTAGGCCACTCCCCCCCCTGCACCCTTGAGTCTGACAATACCACTTTTGCCCTTCATCTTCTTACTAATATATCTGAAAAATGTCTTATCCCCCCATTTTATTGCATTGGCTATTTCCTCCTCCTTCTGAATCTTTGCCTTCTTGACTACTTTGCTAGCTTCTCTAAGTTTTTCCAAATACAGATGCTTGTCTTCCTCTCTCTGTGATCTCGTATTTCATGAAGGCCTCCCTCTTTTTCTTCACTTTTTCAGCTACTTCCTTCGAAAACCATAGCGGTCTCCTTTTCCTTTTGCCTTTATTTACCATTTTAACAAAAAAGGTTGGTTGCCCTTAAAATACCCCCTTTCAGTTTTGCCCACTGTTTTTCTACATCCCCCAGCTGTTCCCATCCCACTAACGACTCCCTGAGGTACTGGCCCATCTTCGCAAAGTTAGTCTTCCTAAGGTCTAAGATCCTCACCTTGGAATGGATTCTAAGAGCCCTAGTCCTAATACCGAACCACACCATCTGGTGATCACTGGATGCAAAATGATCTCCCACTACAACATCAGAAACACTTTCACCATTGGTAAGCAGCAAGTCCAGTATGGCCCCTTCACGTGTGGGGTCTGTTACCAATTGCCTGAATAGTTCTCCCTGTAGAGAATCCAGGATCTCCTTACTTCTAGATGATACTGCAGCAGGAATGTGCCAATGAACATTGAAATCTCCTATCAGTAGCACTTCCCCTTTCCTAGCAATGCTGCGTATGTCTTCAATTAACTCTGTCCACCTCTTCCTCTTGTGAGGGAGGTCTGTATATCACACCAATGCAAATAGATTTCTCTTTCCCTCTTTCTAGTTTAACCCACAATGCCTCCTCTCTCCCTTTTACGCTCTGTAATTCCAAAGCTTTAATAGTAGTTTTTACATATAGTACCACTACTCCTCCCCTTCTTCCTACCCTGTCCTTTCTGAATAAAGTATAGCCAGGTATAGTTACATCCCAGTCATGGTTTTCTGTGAACCATGTTTCTGTAACTGCCACTAAATCCAAGTCAGCCACTCCCACCAAAGCTTCAACATCAGGGATCTTATTTCCCATGCTACGGGCATTTATACACACTGCTTTCCATATGTTACCCCTGTTACCCATTTCCATAAAGGTATTTAATGTATCACCTACCTGGGGGCTTTCACTTACCTGGGGGCTTTCTTCACCTATCCCCAACGAATCTAGTTTAAATCCTTCTTCAGTAGATTAGCCAGTCTACTACCGAAGATGCGCTGACCTTTCTTGGACAGATGGATGCCATCTCTTCTCTGCAACCCTTGGAACAGCATCCTATGGTCTAGGAAACCAAAACGCTCTCGATGACACCATCCACGCAGCCATGCATTCATCTCCAGGATTCAAGACTCTCTGTCTTGGCCTTTACCCTCAACAGGGAGGATTGAAGAGAACACCACCTGTGCACCTAACTGCTTCACCCTCTGTCCCAGAGCCATGAAGTCACTTTTGATACGTTCCGAGGTATACCTGGCAGTATCATTTGTTCTAACATGGATTAGCAACATTGGGTAATAGTCAATGGGCTTGATGAGTCTCGGCAAACTCTCTGTAACATCTTGGATTTTGGCACTAGGCAGACAGCATACCTCTCTGGACATCAAGTCTGGTCGGCAGATGGACGCCTCAGTACCCCTCAGAAGAGAGTCTCCAACCACCATTACCCTTCGTTTCCTTCTGGTCACTGATTCTGCAACTTTGGGTTACTTGAACTCTGGTTCTTCCCTTTCCAGGGATGCTTTCACCTCCTCCACTTCCAGGGCTGCATAATGGTTCTTCAATTCAAGGGCTGGAGAAGTTGGATTGGTGATTTTGCAGGCCCTGGTGATTTGTGTCCAACCATCGACATTCTGTTGGCACCCATCTTCTCCTGTGCTGGAGAGCTTGGTTGCTGCAAGAAGCATCTCATCAATGTACTTCTCACTGTCTTGAATTCTCCTCAGCCTCGCCACCTCCTCTTTGAGTTCCTCCACTTGTTTCCTTAGAGCTTCAGCATGCAGGCACCCTGCACATGGAACTGGTCCTTCAACTGGCATTAGGACCTCTGTCTGGACCGAGGCAGAAGCTGTAACGGGGTAACAGCTTTAGCAATACGATTTTTCCCAGCCATTGTTCTGTTCGTGGAGCTTAGGTATCTGTTAAAGCAAAAGAGAGAGATCTACCAAGTACCAGCCTGTTTCCCAGCTGTCCTTTCAGAGAAAAAGCAGTTAAATCTCTAATTATATTCAAAATGTGCTGGTCCAATTCTCTGTGATTTGTTAAAGGGGGAGGTGCCCTATAAAGCAAGACTGCTCACTAGTGGTGGGTGGGTGTCGGGGTGGGTAGGGAGGGAACTAACACCTGATTAGGTGTTAGCAGTTTCTAAACCTGAGGAGGTTACTATAGTTCAGCAACCTACTGTGCTCAAGGAAAGTTCCCCTAAAGTACCAAAAAGAAAAGTAACCTTGCATTAAAAAATATACAAAATCCCATTTTTGCAATACCAAACTTAAAACATGAACAGGGAAATGCTAGGGGTAAAAGAGAACCTATATACTTAGTCATGAGGCAGATGTAACATTGGTGCAGAGAAGGACCTAATGCTATGGTAGGGGAGAAGGGACAGAGTGAGTGAAGACAGATAGGGTACTAATGTCTAATTGCAAAAGCTGAGGACATGATTATGTAGGTGTGTTGTCAAAGTGTTCAGTAAATAAATATGTCTATCTTCTTGCAAAAGTCTTCCAAGATATTTGTTGTTGGGATATTGTCTGGGAGGCTATTCCAGATCTTAGGTGCCCTATTTGAGGTGGCCTCAGTGCTCTTCCTGCTTATTAGAGGAATGGTCAGTGCGGATTAGGTTAGAAATTGGTTAGAACTGGGTTAGAAATTGGTTGAGTGGTAGGCGACAAAGGGTACAGGTAAATGGAGTTCACTCTGAGGAGAAGGAGGTTACCAGTGGAGTGCCCCAGGGATCTGTCCTTGGTCCGATTCTTTTTAACATCTTTGTTAGTGATATTGCAGAAGGGCTGTCAGGTAAGGTTTGCCTCTTTGCAGATGATCCAGCCTAGGAGCGGAGAAAGCCACAGCCACACCAGTTGTATCTTCACACAAGCAATTAATAAATTGGCTGTGTGAAGATACAACTGGGGTGGTTGTGTTTTTCTCCGCTCCTAGGCTGGACTGTACTGACTGCGGAGTTCCCCTCTCTCCCTTTCCTGTCCTTTGCAGATAATACCAAAATCTGCAATAGACACCCATAAAGGTATAGATAACATGAGGAGGGATTTACTAGTAGTTAAGTTTGAAGAATGGCAAGAACCTGTCAGCTGAGATTTAACGCTAAAAAATGCAGGGCCATACATTTGGGTTGCAAAAATCCAAGGGTGTAGTAGAGCATAGGGGATGAAGTGCTTCTGTCCACGAAAGAAGAGCAGGACCTAGGGGTGATTGATGATCTTAAGGTGGCTAAACAGGTAGAAAAAGTGACAGCGAAAGCCAGAAGGATGCTGTGGTGCATAGGGAGAGGCATGCCCAGCAGGAAAATGGTGGTGATAGTGCTTCGGTATCAGTCTTTGGTGAAATCTAATTTAGAGTATAGTGTGCAATTCTGGAGATCACTCCTTCAAAAGAATATAAACAGAATGGATTTGGTGCAGAGGGTGGCTACCAAAATGGTCAGTGGGTTTTCCCATAAGGCATATGGGGAATGATTAAGAGCTCAATATGTATTTATTTAACAGCTTTTATATACCGCATTCTTTATTATCAGTGCGGTTTACAATTAACAATTCTTGCTCAATTCAGTCAACACTGTCTTGTGCTTACATTTTAACAGGATAGGTAACTTGGAATATTAACTGGGTAAACTATTTACACATTCGACATAACCTGGTATTCCATCGTTGATCCAGTATATCTACACCTAAGACTGGAACTGTTGTTCCTACCAGTGGATAGTTCTGCTATTAAGCTAGTCCTAATTTGTTTGTGAAGTGTCAGATGTTGCTTGGAAGGATTGGGGTGTTTTAAGTGGGGAGGGGTTGTTTGGTTGCGAGACGTATAGGAGGAATAGGTGATGTTTGATTGCTTTCCTGAATTGTGTGAGATCTCTGATCGCTCTTATTTTTGGTGGGAGGTTGTTCCTGCATTTTGGGGCGTAGAAAGTGAATGCTCTATTTCTAGCTGTTTGGGTACATTTTATGGATTCCTTGGGGATAATCAGCGTGTTGTCTGCTATTGTCCTTCTCGATCTGTTGTTGGGGGTGGGGGTGAAGAGGCCCATGAGAGACGAGGGAGATAGATTATTGATGATCTTAAAGGTGATCAGTAGAGACTTGTATGTGGATCCTGCAGATTATCGGTAACCAGTGAAGTTCATGGAGGATGGGAGTGATGTATACTTTGGAAGAAAGACAGGAGAGGGGAGATATTTGAATACCTCTGTGGCATTAATGCACAGGAGGAGAGCCTCCTTCAACTGTCATTACAATCAGCTATGACCATCAACTGAGAGAGTATTCAAAACTGCTATATGTATAATTATGTAAATATGTATATATAGATGTAAGAATGTATAAGTCACCCCCTAAGACGCTAACCATGTGTGCTGTGACCCCAGTTATTTGTACTTACCACCCCCCCCCCCCAGTCTTGATTGACAATCCCCGAACATGAATCAAACCGCTGCTGATCGCTGGAAGTAGCGGTATATAAATGTGCAGTAAATAAATAAATAAAATAAATAAACTGAAAGAGTTCTGCAATAAGGGAGCATAGGATGAAGGTGAAAGGAGATAGACTTGGAAGTAATTTGCAGAAATTCTTCTTTATGTAAAGAGTGCTAAATGTGTGGAATAGTCTACCAGTGGCAGTAGTAGAAATGAGGACAGTATTTGAATTTAAGAAAGCATGGGACACACACAGAGGATCTCTTAGTGGTTCATATGGAAGGGCAGACTGGATAGGCCCTATGGTCTTTATCTGCCATTATATTTCTATGTATTTTACAGCACCATCTCTATGGCACTATCCAGCCAACTCAGATATTCTGACAAGACAGACCCCAAATCATACCAACTGGCCTCCAGCTTACCCTTCATGGCCAAAATAATAGCGAAGACAGTTCAGTTACAACTACAGGAACACACCAACTCCTATGTACCCTTGATCCAAAATCAACATGGATTCAGACAACACCATGGGGTTGAAACCTTACAAACAGCTCTCTGATCACATCAGAGAAATTGACAATATTAAAAAGGGCATTACTCTAAAATTTCTTGACATATCAGCCACCTTCAACTCAGTGTCACACTCCATACGTCTAAGATACCTACAAGAAATTGGTCTCTACAATAACATTTTGAAATGGTTCCAATCATACCTAAAGGATAGACAACAGTACGTCAGATGTGGAAGAGAAACATCCTCTCCATTCACATTAACACAAGGAGTCCCCCGGGGTCAGCATTATCATACATGATTTGTAACATATAAGAACATATGTCATACTGGGTCAGACCAAAATCCCTCAAGCACAGTATCTTGTTTCCAACAGTGGCCAACCTAGGTCACAACTACCTAGCAGTTTCCCCAAAGGACACGTTCCACAATGCTTGTATTGTGGCAAGCAGTGGATTTCCCAGGTTCCCTTTAATAACACAGGTACACTACCAAAAAACTGCCTCCAGTTTTGCAACTGATTCCTATAGATTTTGGGGTGCTGAATCCAGGAAAAATAGCCAAAATGTTCCATCACGTCACGTTTTCTTGCAAAATTAGATTTCTTACCCATATAAGGAATGTTCACATAATTTCTTTTTAGCCGACTGCAGTTTATTTTCTTGGCCCAAAATAGAGGTTGTAATGGTTAACTAACTAGAAACACTCCCTCATGATATTTTAGAGTGTTTTGTATTCATTTTATACATTAACAGGACAATTGGGAGGCGGGGGGCTAAATCCAGTACTCGCGCTGGCGCATGTTCTTTCCTGTTCGCCTCGCCTCGTTCGCTCGCTCAAACATGGTGGTTGCGACATGAACGTTCCTGTCAAATTTCAGTTTCTTGCAAGTTCATTATTACCTTTTGTTTGCTCAGTCGTAATCCAGCTTTATTCCGAAGTGGTTCACTACAGCTGTAGTTTGCAGTGCTGTGTATTTGTGATGGCTCACAGAGCCAGAGGTTGCGTCAACTCTCCGGACAGTATTTGTTTTATTTGTGGGGAATATACCGTGAAAAAGCGGCAGAGGAACATTTCTGCATTTATTAAAAAAGTATATTTCGCCTATTTCGGTTTGAAGTTAGGCGATCAAGACAAACCGTGGGCTCCTCACAAAGTGTGCAAGACATGTGAGGAAGATTTACGCTTATGGATGAAAGGTAAAAAACAAGCATTTCGTTTCGGAATACCTATGATGTGGTGTGAACAAAGAGACCACAGCAGTGACTGCTATTTTTGCTCTTGCATTGTGAAGGGATACAACTTAAAAAATAAGAACGTAATAAGTTACCCCAACCTTCCCTCAGCAATTAGGCCTATGCCTCATAGCAACGAAGTACCTGTGCCTGAATCACCAAAATCTTTGGATCATATTTGTGTGGACGGTTCTGATCATGATGAGACTCATCAGATGGCTTTTCCCGATGAGTCCAGTACGTCCGAGTTTGAAACTGAACCAGATCCGAAACCTGAACTTTTCTCTCAAGCTGAATTGAATGATTTAGTCCGGGATTTAGGACTCCCAAAAGATGCTGCCCAACTGCTAGGTTCTCGGCTTAAACAGAAAAATCTATTGTCACCAGGAACAACTTTTTATTGGTACCGCAACCGCGAGACACAATTTTTGAAGTATTTCAGCAAAGAGGAAGATTTCGTATTTTGCAACGATATATACGGAGTGATGGAAAAGTTTAAACTCAAGTATGATCCTGCTGAATGGCGGCTGTTCATTGATTCGTCAAAAGACAGCATAAAAGGTGTTCTTCTTCATAATGGCAACACATTCGCTTCAGTTCCTATTGCTCACTCTGTTATTCTCCAAGAAAAATACGAGAATTTGGCCCTGATTCTTCAGAAGATTCGTTATGATGAGCATAAGTGGATGATTTGTGGAGACTTTAAAATTCTATCCATGCTATTAGGGCAGCAATCCGGTTTCACCAAATATCCCTGCTTCCTTTACTTGTGGGGGAAAAAAAGACTGGCCAATTCGGGAGTATTTGAGACCCGGTGAGAAAAATGTTCTTCATGAGAGCTTGGTACCTCGTGATAAAATTCTATTACCACCTCTCCACATTAAGTTGGGTCTCATTAAGCAATTCATCAAGTCCCTTCCAAAAGATGGTGAGTGCTTTCGGTACCTTTGCTCAAAGTTCCCCCGACTTTCTGAAGCAAAGCTAAAGGAAGGAGTGTTTGTTGGCCCTGATATAAGGAAACTCATTTTAGATGGAGCATTCGCTGAAACGATGTCTGAGAAGGAAAAAGAAGCCTGGGATTCCTTCAAGGATGTTGTTCTCAAATTCTTGGGGAACAGGCGGGATGAGAACTATAAGGATATTGTTGCCAGGATGCTCAATGCCTTCAAAGAACAAGGCTGTAACATGAGCCTGAAAGTCCATTTCTTGCACTCCCATGTGAACTACTTTCTCGAAAACTTGGGGGCGTACAGTGAAGAACAAGGTGAAAGGTTTCACCAGGACATCAAGGACGCAGAGAGAAGGTACCAAGGAAGGTGGAACACCACTATGATGGCTGATTTCTGCTGGTTGCTGCTGCGGGAAACCCCAGATGAAAAATACGCCAAGCAGCGCACCAAGAGAAGCATTCGGGGGAAGAAGAAACAGGCCCACCAGGAGATTGATTGACCCAAGAATGACTTTAAAATCTAAACTGTGTTGACAAATATCGTGTTTTTACTAAACTTTGAAATAAAAATTTGCTAGTTATTACCACAGTGTCGGATCTCATTTATTAGAATTTTATTTTCACACCATCGGGTGTTTGTCTTCATGTATTGCAATGGTGCGGTTTGCGTTTTCTATTCTTACATACATACCTGTACAACATTTTTTGCACATTTCTTTGCTTTGTGTCTAACCTCGCTCTTATATGCTCAATGTTTGTGCACATGTATGTGGCTGTTTTAAGTGCAGACAATTTTGCTACCATCACAGTGTGTTTTGTTGACATTACTCTATTCTTATGTGCTGCCTTGTTACAATTTTCTTTATTCTTATTTGAATAACTACTAAACAATTAGTATAAAGAATTCATCCAAGAAACTTTTATCTCGATCGCACTCAATCTGAAACGTTCACCACAAACTGCTAACCCAATGTAGCAAAAATCTGTACGTGATGGAGCAAATTGGTTACCAGATTTGGATTCAGCGCACCAAAAAACGTAAAAATCAATCGAAACATTAGAGGCAGTTTAAAAAAAAATTTTTTTAGTGTACCTGTGTAATGGTTTATGGACTTTCCTCCAGGAACTTGTCCAAACCTTTTTAAATCCTGGCTACACTAACAGCTTTTACTACATCCTCCGGTAACAAATTTCAGAGTTTGATTATGCATTGAGTGAAAAAATATTTTCTCTTATTAGTCTTAAATCAATTACACTGTAGCTTCATTGCATGTCCCCTAGTCTTTCTATACTTTGATGATGCAAACAATCAACTTAAAATTACCTGTTCCATTCCATTAATTTATAGACCTCTATTACCTCCCCTCAGCCATTTCTTTTCCAGGTTGAAGAGCCCCTAACCTTTTTAGCATCTTCTCATAGGTGTATCCTCTTTCACAAGCACAACGCCATAACCACTAGTCTTCTAGTTGTTGAGGGCGTGGTGGTTTAGAACCTTCTTCTATCAGCTGTTGTATTTATGCAGAAGTAAGGATGTGGTTGAAAACTACAGACCGATTAATTTAACTTTGGTGGTGAATAATAGGAAGCGCTTCTGAAACAGAAAATAGTGAGATTTCTGGAGGCAACAGATTACAGGATCTCAGGCAGCATGGATTCACCAGAGGCAGATCAGACAAATCTGATTGATTTCTTTGACTGGGTGATCAGGGAGTTGGACCGAGGGAGAGCTCTAGATGTGGTGTATTTAGATTTCAGTAAAGCCTTTGATACTGATCCACACAGGCGACTTATAAACAAACTGAGCACCCTAGGGATGGACCCTAAAGTTACTGCTTGGGTTTGAAATTGGTTTAGTGGGAGACAAAGGGTACAAGTAAATGGAGCTCACTGAGGAGAAGGAAGTTATCAGTGGTGTGCCCCAGGATCTGTCCTTGGTCTGATTTTTTAACATCTTTGTTGGTGATATAGCGGAAGGGCTGTCAGATAAGGTTTGCCTCTTTGCGGATGATACCAAAATCTGCAATAGACTAGACACCCAGGAAGGTGTAGATAACATGAGGAGGGATCAAAATGGCAGATGAAATTTAATGTGGACAAGTGCAAGGTTATGCACCTAGGGAAGAACAACCCAAACTATGGTTACACGATGCAAGGTTCCACATTAGGAACTACCACCCAGGAAAAAGATTTAGGCGTCATTGTGGATACCATGTTAAAACCCTCGGCCCAGTGTGCAGCGGCGGCCAAGAGAGCAAATAGAATGCGAGGTATGATAAGGAAAGGAATGGAAAATAAAACAAAAGATATTATAATGCCTCTATATCGTTCCATGGTGAGACCGCGCCTTGAATATTGTGTGCAATTCTGGTCGCCGTATCTTAAAAAGGATATAGAGATTTTAGAAAAGGTTCAGAGAAGAGCCACCAAAATGGTAAAGGGGATGGAAGGATACTCCTATGAAGAAAGGCTAAAAAGATTAGGGCTCTTTAACCTGGAAAAGAGACGGCTGAGGGGAGATATGATAGAAGTCTATAAATTAATGAACGGAGTGGAACGGGTAAACGTAGATTGATTGTTTACCTTATCAGAATATAGAAAGACTAGGGGACATGCAATGAAGCTACAGGGTAAACTATTTAAGACTAATAAAAGAAAATATTTTTTCACTCAACGTGTAATCAAGCTCTGGAATTTGTTACCGGAGGATGTAGTAAAGGCTGTTAGTGTAGCTGGGTTTAAAAAAGGTTTGGACAAGTTCCTGGAGGAAAGGTCCATAAACCATTATTAAGAAGGGACCCAGGATATCAATGCTTGAACCAATACAAGCATTGTGGAACCTGTGTCCCTTGGGGAAACTGCTAGGTTCATATGACCTAGATTGGCCACTGTTGGAAACAGAATACTGGACTTGATGGACTTGGTCTGACCCAGTATGGCATATCTTATGTTCTTATGTTCTTAGCTAAGCTTGAAGAATGGTCTAGAATTTGGCAGCTGGTATTTAATGTTATAAAATGCAGTCATGCATTTGGGCTGCAGCAATCCAAGAGAGCAATATAGTGTAGGGGTGAAGTACTTTTGTTCACTAAGAAGAGTGGGACCTAGGAGTGATTGTGTCTGAAGATCTTAAAGTAGCTAAACAGGTAGAAAAGGTGACAGAAAAAGCTAGGAGGATACTTGGGTGCATACGGAGAGGAATGACCAGCAGAAGAAAGGAGGTGATAGTGCTTCTGTATAACTCTTTGGTGCGACCTCATTTGGACTATTGTGTGCTATTCTGGAGACTGCACCTTCAAAAGGATATAAACAGGCTGGAGTCAGTACAGAGGGTGGCTACTAAAATGAGTAGTGGTCTTCATTATAAAGCATATGAGGACAAACTTAAGGATCTTAATATGTACATCTTAGAGGAAAGGCAGGACAGAGGTGATATGATTGAGATGTTTAAATACCTCCGTGGCATAAATGCACAGAACAGCCTCTTTCGATTGAAAACAAGTTCTGCTACGAGGGGACATGGGATGAGGGTGAAGGGAGATAGATTCAGGAGTGATATGCGGAAATATTTTTTTACGGAAAGAGTGGTGGATCCATGGAATAGTCTCCCAGTGGAGGTGGTAAAGATGAGGACAGCATCTGAATTCAAAGAAGCATGGGGCAAACACAGAGGATCTCTAGAGGGAAAAAGGGGACTGTTGTAGTGGTTGATATGGAAGGGCAGACTAGATAGGCCATGTGGTCTTTTTCTGTCATCATGTTTGTTTCTAAACTGTGCTGATAGTTAGCATGGGGTTTACCACGTGCTAAACGCAGGCAGCTGACAAGGTTGGGCAGGATGGTAAAAGTTCCATGCTAAACATTAGGGCAGATTAGGGGTGGAATGTGGGCATTGGTGGCACCATCATAGTTAATGTGGTCATCACTGGTGAACTAACCATCATTTCTGCCTTTTGTGCGGGTGCCCTTACTCCCATTTGATATGCTGGTCAATTAGCATGGTGAGGCGCATCCCCCCACAGTAACTGCAGGGTGACATGCAAGGCATGGCCTCAACAGATAGCATGGGTCTACAACACTTCCTGTGCTAATTTCACACATTTTAGTAACCTTAATCCTCAAACATAAATCTTAAGGGTCTTTTTACAGATTAATATGCATTAAGTGTAACGCCTCCACAGTAGCTGTTGCAGATGTGGCCAGCAAGTTACTAGCAGTTAGAGTGGATGGGTACTCTAATGCAGAATGCTCTGACCGAGGGTACACTTACCTCCACCTGCTGAGGAAGTAAATGCACCCACATAAATTGCAATACTGACAGCACAAGATATGTCCTCCCATGCTAACTGCAATATGTTCACCTTGCCTACTCTCTGCCCCTAACCTACCCATTCAGCACTCTAAAACATGATTAGCTGTTAACATGTGTTAACTGTCATGCTTCCATGTTAACTGTTACCCTTGGTCTCAGCTTATAGTTAATGCATGCCAAATCACATGTTAACTGCATAGCACTGTTTTGCATAAGAACCCCTTAGTATCACTGGAAGGGATTTTTGATTTGCTGGAGTTTATAATTATAGTTGTGGGTTTTGTTGTTTTTATATTTTGTTTTCTGGTGGGGTTGCTTGCTTTTATTGCATAGTATTCTATTTGCCTTACATTTCAGTATGGAGTAGTTCCCATTTTGGTGATGCTGAATTATTTTATAGTCTTAAAAGCAATGTGCATAAGAACATAAGATATGCCATACTGGGTCAGACCAAGGTCCATCAAGTCCAGTATCCTGTTTCCAACAGTGGCCAATCTAGGTCATACGTACCTAGCAGTTTCACCAAAAGACACAGGTTAGTCCATTGATTAGGGTATGTGTTCATTCCATTATGTTGTACTAGATGGTTTTATTGTAGGTGCCATTTAATAATGTGTGTTAACCATATTTGCATATGTTAAACTCTAAAGTATTAATAAATTGGCTAACAATGAGAGGCAAAGATTTCTCAAAAGATAATGGCTGCTAAGGAGCAGACGCTCTTAATATCAGCAAAGGAAAGGGGTCATTTCTTCTTCCCCCAAAGCAATCCTTCTTTTAAAATGCACTTTAGTAATTAAAGCTAAAATTAACATAATCCTCTAAATCATTGCTGTCCATGTGTAGCTGTTGAAAAACGTCAGGAAGAATGAAGGTTTTGCCGCCCTGGTAATGCTTCTGATTTCATTTCTGTGGTGTTTGCAAAAGCAGAAGGAATGATGGACGTGCACTTAAAAAAAAACCCGAGTCAAGTTAGGTCTCCCGCAGCTCGATGAGATTTCAGTGTAGAGAAAGTAGACAGCAATAAAATGAATGAAATAAGGCAGGATGTTCCTAAATGAGGACTTGCACGTTCTTCTTCAATAAACACACTGCAGTCTATTCGAGATGCCATCTTAAATAGCAGAATGTGAATAAATCTTTTTGAGCATCAGGCACAAAATACATGTACCAAGAGAAAGTTGTGATTCAACTTTGTTGCTTTTGTCATGTTTTTCCAAGTTCTTTGAACTGTTTTTTCTTCAAATCTCTTAATAGTATAAAATCATGTTCAGATCACAAATTTGTTCCTTGTAGCAGAAATCTGTTTCTACATGCTGTGCCTAAATGTACATTTCTTTTTCCAAACGTCTTATTAAAGGTGGACAAACATGGGAAAGGCTAAAGAGTCAGTCCTTCATACAAATAATGCGTCATGCCATTATCCAGATACAGTTCATACCACCCAGGTGTGCCCTATTTTCCCGCCCCCCCCCTCTCCCTTGATAGATCCAAGTCAATGTCACTTTAAGATCCACTGGGTTGACCAACTAGCAGACTGTGCTACCTTTTCGTCTCAGTACAAGCAGCATTATAGAAATCAACTGTACAAGTTTGCCTTTCCCCCTTATTAACATAACCAGTAACAATACAAAACTTGTAACACTACACAATTTGTTCATGGTGTTGGCTTCTGTGCGGCAAGCTTCCAGTGCCCATGGTCTCTATCTTACAGCTAATTGAGTTATGGGTCAGAAGGGACAGAAGGTGACTCCCCTTCCCCACTGTTCAAGTAAGGATCCCAAATTTTCCAGAAAAGCCAATCTTTCCTTCAGTGCATAGGTTAGCTTATCAAACCGGACTGCCTCCCCAATCTTGAGATACCAGACCTCTAGCAAGGGGCCACCTCCAGGCTGTCATCAACCTGCTCTGATGAGCAGGGACTGGTCTCTTACATGCATATATACAGTGCAGTATACTCCTTGTAGTAATAGGTGGAATTTGGCAGCAAATGGGAGAAAGGGGGAAGGGTTTGGGCAACTGCCATGGCACGTCACCTCTTCCTTGTTTATTGTGAGGAAGTGGACTTGCTTCCTCCATCTTCCATTTGAAGCTCAGAACTGGCCACCTTTCTTGTTGAGCCTGTGCATAGCTAGAACATGTTCTGTTAGATATGCCCACCTACTTTAGACCATAACATGGAAACAAATATGTTTTCGCTAGCTGTAGGAAGGAGAACAGCATATGAGAAGAAATCACTTTTTGTACTTACAAATAAATTGCATTGTCATTACCGACAATTTCTATGGTGAGAACGCTTTTCAGTGGTAATTATTTTTTATTTGAAATCAGAGAGAATGCCTTGGTCAAATTCAATTTCATAATTACATGTCGCTCACACCACGAACGATCTATATAACAGTCACTACCATCAAATAATCCATGTCTTTAGCAGCTCTATTAGCTAATGGACATCTTAGGGATGTGCACTCATTGCAAGCACTCAATTCTTTAAATGTAATTAGCAGAAAAAAAATCAATTTAATCTATGTTAAAGGTTCAGCCTATCCAGGCTCTTGGTGTAGAATTTTCATCATGTATATTTTCATTGATTTATCATTTAAATTATTTTATTGTCTTTGTATTTCTATATTGCATGTTTTTTATTTTATTCTTTTGAGTTTATTGTAAACTGCTCTGAATTGTGATGAGATAGCAGTATATAAATGTTAATCTATGAATTAACGTGCAATACTGATTTTCACAGGACAAAAGGTTTCTATGTGAGAAAAACTTGATAATCATAAAAAGTCAAAGCTGGAAAAAGTCAAAATATGAATCAAAAAAGCAACAAAAATATTTTCTGTTCACATCCTTAGAATGTAGTCACTCTTTTGAAATTATCCAAAGAATTACAATAGAAAAATGTATTGCCTCCCAGCCCTTTCCTAGGCCCGCCATTGGCATCTTTTATGTTAACGACCATGTAATTGCAGAAATAAATGTTCCACGAGTGCTACGATATAGATTTACACACATATCCATACCTGATTTGGCCCTGTCCAGTGACAGCACTTAGTTACACTGAATGGACAGGAGAAACAGGGTCATTTGATTACAGCAACATTCAAATAATTCATTTCTTGCTTGTTAACTTCCTAAATAATTGATGCTCTCTCTTTTTAAGACTATTAGAAAGATTTGTGTTTGTGTTGGCCTGTATTAAGCCTGAGGAGATTTAATGATCCGCGACATCTTACTTTATAAAACACAGACACGTGCGCTACTTTCAACTGACACACACAAAAGGAGTTTCTGACTAAGAGCAGATGTAACACTTGAGGAGCTTTCGGATGAGGTACATCGGCAAATGTACCTCCTTAAGAGAGTAGGCATGAAATTACTCTCTGTATCTTAATACTGGTGAGTATGAAAGAATCTTTCCTATATTGGTTAAACAAGCTTTAGATCTAAGTGCATTTTCTTTTGAATTCTAAATAATACTTCTGCCAGACTCCTAAAATAAAATGCTGTTTATGTGCCTCCTGGGACGTACAGGTCGAAATGTCTGAAATTCCATAGAGGAGGTGGACATGTGTCAAGGTGTTCTGAAACTGACACATTCCCACCTTGAAAGATGTCCCTGTGCAAAATAAAGAGCTAGGCACGTGCATGGAAATGGTCAATTTTGGAAATGTGCAGGCGACATGGGAGGATACAGCAACACAGGTCAGTGCTAGCATTTGACAGTTTTATGGGACTTTTTTCCATTAAACAAAAAAAACACAGCAGAGGTGAAAGATTCCCACAAGATATCGTTTACTTAGCATTTTCGTACCACCACAGGCTCAAATGCATTCAAGGCAATGTAAATCCATCCCACTAGAAACTAAGTAAGCACACACTATTTAAAGTCAGTGTTTATATTTTATGTAAAATAATATATTATGAGATTAACAAAACAAAAAAAGTTTCTTCTGGGATAAAAAGTGATTCTTCCTGACACAGGCGGTTGATGTTGAAACATGGCCATGTCTGGTTAAGAATAATAAAGGATATCTTGTAGGAATCTTTCACCCCGGCTGTGCATTTTGATTCCTCTACTGGTGGGGTTTGGTCCCCCCTTTTTTTTGTTGACCATTGGTATTTTTTTGTTCCATTAATACGTGATTTATCTAGCTATGAATGAAAGACATGAACTTTTGACCCTTATGTAAATAACTAAACTGTGATCAGATGGGCAACGTTTCTGAGAAAGCACTGGAAGTATTTAGAAATGATATAACGAAGGTGCATGAGGCAATTACTTACAGCCCTCATAGATATCTGTGGGAATATGGACTGCAGCGTGTTGATAAGAGATTTGTCGCCGAAATACAGGATCCTTCTCAAAGACAGGTTTGATCCTCTTTCGGTCAGAGCTGCTGCTGTTCTTCTCAGACTATAAATGGAAAAACATTTAAGAAATTCTTACATATATCAGGTGCATAAGAGATGGCTTTCTCCATTGCCTGTTTCAGGCCCCTATTTATGAATGTGGTAGGTAACCGGCATCGTAGCACAGTGGGAGTTTTCATTAGCATAGAGGACAGTGAGTAGCGGCAGCTAGAGATTGCACAGCACCTGCCAACGCTGATGAAATCTAATTCAGGACATTCAATGCTGAGGCCATATCAGGGCATCGGCACCGAATATCCGGTTCACTGCAGAGCCTGGAAGCTAACCAGGCAGGGGTGATATTCAGCCACTGACTGGTTCGCTTCAGATAGAGTTAGGCCAAAAGGGACGGCTAGAAGGAAACAGATCTCACTTGTGAGTATTAATCTAATGAAATAAACTCAGTCTTTGGGGGGAAAGGGAATGTTTTGGGTTAAAACTGATAGATCTGTGTATTTTAGAATTCAGTGTTTTTACTGAATCGGTCAGGTATTAGTACCACCAGAGATCTTTGCATTTAAGTCAAAGCAGAGTATAGCTTAGCATAGAAAGTAAATTAAGAGTAAATAGACTGAAATTTGTTTCTAGAGAGCTTTTCATTTCAATCAAATCAGAGTACAGCTTAAACATAGAAAGTTAAATAGATTAAATAGTTACTGTAATAAAGTTCCTTCTAGAGAGCTTTTTATCCACATCAAATCAGAGCATAAAATAGCATACAGGTAGAATAGTCCTGAATAGGAAGAAAAACTTGTTTCTAATGATCTTTACAAAGAGGCCTTCCAGTTAGGAGGCAAAGGATCTGTGAATTTGTCTTGAATAGGTCTTAAAGGCAAGTGACAGATCAAAGGGGCAATTTAAAAGGCCTCTTCTATCAAACCAAGGGCTGCATGAGTCACCCAGGAAATTGGTAAGCCTTTACATTAGAAGCAAGCCAACTTGTAATAGGTCTTCATTCCCTCCCTCGCTCCCCACTCCAACCCATCCCTGGGATAATCATAGCTTTATAGGCTCTTAAACCTCTTAAAGGGAAGGAGGTGCCCATATTCACTCTCAGGTGCAGCAGTTTATCCTCATAAAGCATACAATAAGGACCCGAGAGGTGCGCAAAGTCCATTAAACATATTAGATATAGTTTTATTAGTATGACTATCCCAGCAAATCTACATAAGTAAACAACTTAAATACATAAACATAACCTTAAAACTAAGATGTAGACAGCAGTCCAGCAGTGAGATGGGGGTTTTCCAGTCTTTTGTATTGAGTGCCACATATTTTCTCCCAGTTGGTGAGGGGTCTTATGTGTGCACTAGGTGCAAGGAGCACTTTGCTCTCAGGGAACGAGTCCGATCTTTGGAGGCTAGAGTAGTAAACTTGGAGGACATAAGGAAGACAGAGGTACATAGACAAGACCTACAGGGACATAGTACTAAAGTCCCACAGACTGGCAGCATCCCTGTTGTCATGGAGGAGAGAGGTCACATGATAGGAGATCACCACCCTGGTGTGGTAGGAAGTGATGCTGTAGCTAGGACCTGTCCTCCAGGTGATGTAAAACTCTCTCGCACTGAGGAGGATTCTCCAAGGCCATGTGCCCACAAGGGAAGGATTAGGACAGACAGTTGGTGATTCTATCATTAGGCATGTAGATAGCTGGGTGGCTGGTGGACATGAGGATTGCCTGGCAAGATGCCTGCCTGGTGCGAAGGTAACAGACCTCACATGCCATCTAGACAAGGTCTTAGAGTGTGCTGGGGAGGAGTCTTCTGTCTTGGTATATGTTGGTACCAATGACATAGGAAAGTGTGGTAGGGAGGTTCTGGAGGGCAAATTTAGGCTTTTAGGTAGGAAGTTGAAATCCAGAACTTCCAGGGTAGCATTCTCTGAAATGCTTCCCATTTCACGTGCCGTGGTGTAAGGATGAGTGTTTTGGACTTGTTAGGAACTGGGAGCATTCTGAGGAAAGGAGGGGCTTTTCTGAAGGAATGGGCACCACTTTAACCAGGATGGAACCAGGCTGCTGGTATTAATCTTTTAAAAACTGCTTTATCTTCTTTTTATCTAGATAAAACGAGACAGCCAACAGTCGCCCAAGAGCGCATAGATCAGAAGGATGTATCAGTGAAAGATACTAGCAAATGACTGAATTTAAGGCATATTGACCATGAGGATTGTCAGCAACACTTCCCTGGTGGCCAGTGGACGCCAGGGCAGGTGTGACACAAAAATATAAGGTTAAGATTGGAGAGTCTTCTAAAGGCCCAAATGGCTCTTGGTCCTTGTAGTTGCTTTAGCTCCAATCTTCAATGAAACAATCAAACTGAGTGGTGGGAATTAATAAGGCTTTTATTTCCCTTTTCACAGTGGTTCTAAATAGTGGGTTACAACTTTAAAGCAAATGTCCTTAATTCAGGTAGAAAACAAACTCAGGGTTCAAAGCAAAAACGGTTATACTTCACAGGAATGGAGGTGCTCAAACAAATAAAGAATGCTCTGCTGGCAAGTCACCCAATCCCAAGTCTGGCAGTGACTCTAAACTTTCAGAAATGCAAAGTGTACAGTCCATCTCTTGGTCAGACAAATCTCCTGCCAGTTCCACTTGCATTGGCACGGTATCAGAAAGCTCTGATTCTATATCCCTGGTTTCTTGTAAAACACATTCAGGGGTTTTGTATATTTTCTGTAGCAGTTCCCAATGTCCTTGGCCTAGCCTAGGGCGTCGGCCACATGCTGTATTAGGCTTTAAAGTACCCTCTTTCCTTAGAGGCGTTATAGCAGCTTTATCATAGCTTTTACCATTCACAGCTTTCTTATTAGGCATACATTTCTCATACCTTGTATGGCAGCAATCCTCAAGTAACCGGCTTTCTTCTACTGCCTGCCTTTCCCAGGCAGCAGCTTGGTGAAATCCTTTTCTATGCAGGTTAGGCTTACCCTGTAGCCTTCGACTTCCTTCTCCTGGTGAAGGCCTGCCTCTGTACAAGCTCAGCTTCTGGCTTTCTGACTCAGTGTGGCTTGGCTTCTCCAGCTGATTCTTGTTTGGCTTAAGGTTGCAGTTACAGCAGGGCTTTTGCCTCTGAGGGCAAACAGCTCTCGGTTTGGCTTGAGCTGACACCTCCTTAGGTCCGTCCTCAGCTCCTGGGAAATCACTTCTCCCTCCTGGGAATCCTCTAGCACTAGAGTAGTCAGGTTTCCACTTCCACCTCTCTCTCTCGGTGCTGTCAGTGATTCTCCCCTTGCTTCTGCTTGGGATGCTGCTTCTGCTGGTGCTTCTATCTCCGAGGCTGCCGGTACTCCTTCTGCCTCTTCTCCTCCCTCTCTTCCAGTCTTCCACACTCCCCTTATGAAGCCCTCCTGCTCTTGAGGATTGGAAGCTGGTTGGCATTTCCTCGTGACTAGCTGGGCGTGGCTCTTCAGTCTCCCTGAAGACACTCTTGCTCCCTCTAGCTGGTTCCTGGGAATATTGCAAGTCTTTTTCTCTGTGAAAAACACCTTCTTTTCTCTCAACTGGGCTCTCATCAGCCCTCGCTGCATGACAGGATCCAAGAAAGACAAGTAACCCTAATGTCCTTAGGTAGAGAGCAGACAGAACTTAAACCCTATTAGTAACCAGATTAATAGGAAGAAAAAAACAGCCTCTAAAATGCTTGTATGCAAATACTAGAAGTCTAAAGAACTAAGATGTGAGAGTTAGAATGTATAGCACTAAATGAGAAATTAGATATGGTTGGTATCTCAGAGACATGGTGGAAGGAGGACAACCAGTGAGATGTTGCAATACCTGGGTACAAATTATATCACAATGAGAGTAGATCAAATTGGTGGAGGGTTGCACTCTATGTTAGAGAGGGCATTGAGTCACAGGATTAAAAGTTTTGCAGGAAACAAAATACTCTGTAGAATGCATATTGACATTCTTTTCTTGGTTGAGACTTGGCTCAAAGAGGGAGAGGAGTCTCTCCTTCATCGTTGCCTTCCCCTAACTACGAAGCCATATCTATCCCGCGTCTGACTAGGTCAGGTGGTGGGGTTGTGGTGATTTACCGCTCCTCGGTCCCCCTCTCCAAGATTTCTTCTGCCTCACTGACTTATCCCGAGTCTCTTTTACTCCAGTTGAATAGCTTGCCTGCTCTCCAATTCCTTCTAATTTATTCCCCCCCCGTCCTCTTCTCCCTCCCTTTGGGATTCCCTCCTGTCTTCCGTTTCTGATTTGGTTCTTCAGTTTCCTCAGCTTCATTTCCTAGGTGATTTTAACGTCCATTTTGATTCCCCTACCTTGGCCAGGGACGTTGCCTTTTCCTCCTTACTCCATGATCTCTCCTTATCGCAGCATGTCTCTTCACCTACTCATGTTGCGTGGCACATTCTCGACTTAGTCATCTCCCCACTATCCTCTCCGCATTCTATTTCTTCTCCCTCTGCAGTTCCCATACCCTGGTCGGATCATTTCTACCTCCTGTTCACCTTTCAAGCCCCTCCCCCTGCTCCCCCTCTCCTTTCTCCACCCGCTCATCTTTCCCGGTGTCTTAACCCGTCCACTCTGCAAGCCTTCTCCACTGCTCTCCACCCTCCCCCGTGCGATTTCTCTTCCCTCTCACCCTCTTCCCAGGTTAAAATCTGGAACTCTGAGCTTTCACGCGCCCTTAACCAAGTTGCCCCTACCAAGCTTTTCAAACCCCGGCGCCGTACTCACCAGTCATGGTACCACGCTGGGCTTTCCCTGCTCCGCTCACATTTACGAAGAGCTGAGCGACTTTGGCACAAGGCCCCCTCTGCATCCTCATCAAAAATTCAAATCTTGCTATGAGTACTATCAGTCTGCTATTCATCAGGCTAAATGTTCATTTTACACCTCCTCAATCATAGCTTCCCCAAACAGATCTCGTCAGCTTTTCGCTACATTGAGCACTCTCTCTCGTCTGCAGTCTTCTTCTGCTCAGGATTCTCTTCTCCTCGATAAGGCCCCTAGCCCCACCTCCCTGGCGACATTCTTTTCCTCCAAAGTCCAGGATCTCCGCTCCTCTCTCCCTCATTGCCCCCAGGCTTTGATGTCACCCCCTCCTGTCTCTCCCCCATCCTCCCCGTGCCTCTCCCATACTTGGTCCACCTTCTCTCCCGTCTCATCCCCAGAATTGCTTCAATTCCTGTCTACCACCCGGAAAACTACCTGTGATCTGGATCCTATTCCTTCTTCTTGGTTCTCTGAACCTCCTGTCACTCTATTCCAATCCCTTCTGACTATCATCAATTCTAGCTTGTCATCTGGTCTTTTCCCTACCCCCTGGAAACATGCCACAGTCCGCCCTCTCTTAAAACAACCTACCCTTGACCCTTCCGTCCCTGCTCACTATCGCCCCGTCTCCAATCTCCCTTTCTCTTGGAGAAGGTAGTATTCTCACAGCTCTCTCATTACCTTGCCTCTACACTTTTCCTTCACCCCAGGCAATCTGGTTTCAGACCCGAATTTAGTGTTGAGACCACAATTACAGCTGTCTTAAATGAAATCCATACTTCTCATGACCAAGGCAACATCACTCTAGCGGTATCACTTGATCTCTCCACAGCTTTTGACCTGGTGGATCACGCCCTTCTCCTCTCTTGCCTTAGGGATGCGTGTATTCATGGTTTGGTGTATCACTGGTTTCATTCGTTTCTATGTCATCGGTCTTTTGCTGTTTCCTCCACCCTTTCTTCCTCTGATTGCTTTCCACTCCCCTGTGGTGTCCCTCAGGGATCAATTCTGGCTCCCTTATTGTTTAATGTCTTTCTTGCCCCCCTGGCTTTACTCATCCAGCAATCCGGGATCTCAAGTTACTTCTATGCTGATGATATTTTTCTGCTACATCACACTTCATCATCTCACCCTGATATCTCACCTTTAGAAGACTGTCTGTCCACTATTTCTTCCTGGCTCTCTTCTAATTGCCTGGTACTCAATATTAAAAAGACTGCTGCAATTTGGTTCCGCACACCTCTCCTACTCCTTCTCTTGCCCCATCGCTCGCAGGTTCCATCATTACTTTAGTCCCTAAGCTTCGCTACCTTGGAGTATTCCTTGACAGCACTCTTAGTTTTCACGACCATATTTCTCACATCTCTCGGTGCTCTTTTCTGCGTCTCCGACAAATTCGTGCTATCCGCCCCTTCTTATCCATTCAGGCCATCACCACTCTTCTTCTCTCTTTGATCATAACTAGATTAGACTTCTGCAATACTATTTTTGCCGGACTCCCCCAATATAAAAAACGCTGTCTCCAACTAATTCAAAATACAGCTGCTCGCATGATCCTCCACGCATCTCCCCGCGACCATGTCACCCCTCTGCTGCACCACCTTCATTGGTTGCCTATTGACTTCCGGATATCTTTTAAGATCCTCACCTTAACCCATAGAGCCATTTATCTTTCTACACCTGCCTACCTTTCGGATCTACTGACTTACCATACACCCTCACACAGTCTTCGGTCCATTCATATTAACCGCCTTCACCTTCCAGCACCTTCCAAAGCCCATCTGCAATCTACCAGGAAATCAGCATTCTACTATTTAGGACCCTCTCTCTGGAACTCCCTTCCTACCAACCTCCGCACAGAAGAATCATATCCCAAATTCTGCTCTCTCCTTAAGACTCATCTGTTCTCCCTAGCTTCCCCCCCCTGACTTTTCATTTCTCTGTCTCCTATCTTATGGTCTATCTGTTGTTCTGTCCTTACTTTCTTCTCTATCATTTATTGTAACTTCTTTTTCTCTTTCTATAATTAGTAATTTTATTTTGTAAACCGCTCCGATGTTATGGGGGCGGTATATTAAGTGTGAAATAAACAATAAATAAACAATAAAACAATAAACAATGGACTGAAATTCCAGGTAAGAAGGGGAAGGCGATGGCAGTGGGATTGTACTATCGACCGCCTGGCCAGAATGAACAAATGGATGATGGAATACTTTAAGAAATCAGGGAAGCTAACAAAATTTACAGCACAGAAACAATAATGGGTGATTTAAATTACCTTGGTATCGACTGGGCAGTATTTCTAGATGAAATAAATGACTGCTTCTTGGAACAGCTGGTTCATTAACCAGCAAGAGGGGAAGCTATCTTGGACTTAGTCCTTAGCAGAACACAAGATCTGGTGCAAAACATAAAGATGTTGGGGTGACTTGACAATAGTGATCATAGCATGATCGGGTTTAATTTAATAAATGGAGGAAGGACAAGGAAATCCACAGTGCTACCTTTTAACTTTCAAAAGGGAGACTACGATAAAATGAGGAAAATAGTTAAGAAAATACTAAAAGGAGCAGTTTCAAACTTTAAAGATTTACATCAAGCATGGGTGTTCTTTAAAAATACTGGAGTGGAGGAGTGGCCTAGTGGTTGGGGCAAGGTACTTCAGGCCGGAAGGTTGGGGGTTCAAATACCACTAGAGGACAGCAACCTTGGGCCGGAAGGCTGGGGTTTCTAGTCCCACAGGTGCTCCTTGTGGTCTTGGGCAAGCCACTTAACCCTCCATAGCCCATGTTCCCTGTAAAATAGTTATCTCCAAGTTATAATGCCCTGTTCAATGTAATTTCAGTTTGTTCAATGTAAACTGCCTTGATATCATGAAAGGCGGTATATAAGAAATGTTAAATATAAGAAATGTTAAATAAATAAATCTTGGATGCCCAGACCAGTAGTATATCACGCTTTAAGAAAAGTGGAAGGAAGTCCAAAAAACTACCAGCATGGTTTAAAGGTGAGGTCAGATAGGCTGTTGTAGCCAAAAAAAACATCGTTCAGGAAATGGAAAATGGAGCCAAATGATGAAAACTGGAAACAAGCACTGGCAAGTTAGATAAAAGGCATTGATAAGGCAGGCAAAGAATTTGAAAAAAAGCTTGCTGTGGAAGCAAAAATGCATAATAAAAAACTTTTTCAAGTACATTTATAGTAAATAAAAACCATGTGAGAGTGGATGATAGAGGGGTAAAAGGGGCACTAAGCGGACAAGGCCATAGCAGAGATGCTGAATAAGTTCTTTGCTTTGGTCTTAAGTGACCCATGCATGAATTAGTATTTAAAGCTGATGCAGCAGAAGAATTTAAAGAAATATCTATAAACTGGGAAGATGCATTACAACTATTTGATAAACTGAAGAGTAGCAAATCACCTTGTCTGGACTGTATACATCCAAGGAAGTTGAAAGAACTGAAATATGAGATTTCAGACCTACTACTAATCTGTGAACTATCACTAAAATCATCAGTAAAACCTGAAGATTGGAGTGGAGTAGCAGCCTAGTGGGTAGAGCAACTGCCTAGTACCCAAACAAGGGTATAATTCCCACTAATACACCTGGTGACATTAGTTGCATTGGAAGAAAAGGCCTGGCAATCTACTTCTGGGGATACATTGTCAAGAAAACCCAGAGGCAGCTGGATCACTAGGAGTCAGCACTGACTTGATGGCATTAAAAACCTGAAGATTGGAGGATGGCCACCGTAATGCCATTTTTAAAAAAGGGTTCCAGGAGTGATCCAAGAAACTACTGACCGGTGAGCCCGTCAGTACCAGGAAAAATGGTAGAAACCATTAAGAACAAAATTTCTGAATATGTAGATAATCATTATTTAATGGGAGATAGTCAACATGGCTTTAGTCAAGGAAGGTCATGTCTTACTAATCTGTTATATTTTCATGAATGTGTAAGCCAACAGGTAGATGGTGAGTTAGTCAATGTAGTATATCTGGATTTTCAGAAAGCCTTTGAGAAGGTCCCTCATGAGAGATTCTTGGTGAAATTAAGGTCATGGGGTAGGAGGTAGTGTACTATTGTGGATCAGGAACTAGTTAAGATAGAAAGCAGAGAGCAGGGCTGAATGGCCAATTTTCCCAATGGAGTAAGGTGAATAGTAGAGTACCCCAGAGATCTTTTCTGTATCCGCTGCTTTTTGACATTCGTAAACAACCTGGAAATGGGAATAACGAGTAAGGTAATCAAATTTGTAGATACAAAATTATTCAAAGTTGTTAAACACAAGAGGATTGTGAAAAATTCCAAGAGCACCATAATAAATTGGAAGGCTGGATGTTCAAAAGCAGTTGAAATTTAATGTGGACAAGTGTAAAGTTATGCACCTAGGAAAGAACAACCCAAACTATGGTTACTTAATGCAAGGTTCTAACACCCAAGAAATAGATTTAGGCGTCATCCTGGATAACACTGACACCCTCTGACCAGTACAGTGGCGGCCAAGTGAATAGAATGCTAGGAATCATAAGGAAAGGAATGGAGAATAAAACAAAGGATATTATAATGCCTCTGTATCATTCCTTGGTGCGACCGCACCTTGAATATTGTGTGCAATTCTGGTTGCCATATCTTAAAAAGGATATAGAAGAATTAGACAAGGTACAGAGATCATCCACCAAAATGGTAAAGGGGGATGGAAGGATACCTCTATGAAGAGAGGCTAAAAAGGTTAGGGCTCTTCAACCTGGAAGAGAGACGGCTGAGGAGAGATACGATAGAGGTCTATAAATTAATGAATGGAGTGGAACGGGTAAACAGATGAATTTTGTACACCATCAAAATGTAGAAAGACTAGGGGACCTGCAATGATGCTACAGTGTAACCTATTTAAGACTAATAGAAAATATGTTTTCACTCAATGCGTATTAAACTCTGGAATTTGTTACCAGAGGATGTAGTAAAAGCTGTTAGTGTAGCTGGGTTTAGAAAAGGTTTGGACAAGTTCCTGGAGGAAAGGTCCATAAACCATTATTAAAGGGAACCCGGGAAATGCACTGCTTGTCCCCAATACAAGCAATGTGGGACTTGTGTCTCTTTTTGGGAAACTGAGCCAGTATGGCCTATATGTTATGTTCTTAGGCTTTGCCATGCCTGACTTTACCCGCTTGTCACTAACCGGGCAGTGGCAATATTGAGCCGCTGCCTGTTTAGCAATGGGTGTCACCTCCGCTCCATCCCAGAATGCCCACAACACACTCCAATGCTAAGTGCTTCGGCTTTGGGGCATGTAGCGGTGACCCCTGCAGATATCTAGTGGTACTGAGTTAGTGCTGCTGAATTTCTCATTCAGCGGCATTTACACGATCTGTAGGTCTGCAAACTGTATAAATGCATTTGACTCCCCCCCCCCCTCCATCTACTACTTCCACTGGGATACACTGCGACACATCTACCACTCTTTCCATAAAGAAATATTCCACATATTACTCCTGAGTCTATCCCCTTTCACCCTCATCCTATGCCACCTTGCTGCAGAGCTTACTTGCTATCAAAAGAGGCTGTGCTCCTGTGTATTTATGACAAAGGCATTTAAACATCTCTCATTTATTTATTTATTTAACAGTTCATTTATACCGTGAACAAAATGACTCTCGGACAGTAATGGACTGTCCTGAGTTTACATACATCAGGGAAAGTAACAAGGATCTAAACTCTGGGAAACTGTCTATATATAAATCATCACACAGGTAATTCACACATTAGTATGCGGAGTGTGGAAGCCACAATTTTTCATTTCATTTGTTTTCCCCCGCCATTTGCAGAATGTTTCATTTCATTTCCTTTTGTTCTAATTTTGTCACTTCCTGTCTGTCCTTCGTAGTTTGCATTATTGAGCAACAGGGTGCTCTATGGGCAAATACTGTGCACTATTTTGCAGACACAAAGAGCACATACTGGGGCTTAATAGTGCACACTATTAATGACAAATGAGAAATGACAAAATTTCAGGTTTTCTTCCTTTCATTTTTGTTAAAAAAAAAAAATATATATATATATACACACACATATACAGGAAATTTTGTTGACATTTCCCATTCTGTTTCAAGGAAATGCAGATGTCTAATATGGTGCATACAGCAGGATATCGGCTAGAGTGAGCAAAAAATATCTAATGGAAGATTATATTTATGCTTTTATTTGGAGGTCTGAGGCTTTGTTAGCTCGCCAATATCCTCTGAAGAGCAAAAGCAAGGTAGCCATTGCACACAAAACCCCGAAGCTACTATAGAAAGCCACTTCCCTTGGGTGATGTTATCAACTGCACTGGCAGAAAAATCTAAAGGGTCATTTTATACAGGCAGGTGTATGCTACTCCTTTTTTAACACGCCAATATGCACATGCTTGATTTCTAAGATGCTATCGCCTGGGGGTGATCATCTAATCCCCCACTGTCTTTCACATTGATTCAGGATCCAAGCCTCAGCGTACATTCAACTAATAAACTATAACACATGGGACGCTGCTTTTCAAACTACTCTTATCTAGACAAAATTACTGACTGGAGTAATGCTCACAGTCTTGTCCTTTAGTGTTGCTAAATCATCAGCCATCTGGTTTTCCAGGACGCTCTCTTTGTAAATGCTCACCTCAGATTGACGGAACCCCTATTCCTCTGAAAGATGGTTAAAAAGTCATTTTTCATATTAAGGATGATTAGGTCAGTTAAGTCATACTTGGATGTGAGATCTCTCAAGATGTTATTTGATGCTCTTATATGGAGCCAGTTGGACTGCTATTACTAATTACTAGTAGGACTGCCACAATATTCCATAACACACCTCCAATCAAAGCACAGCACTGGTAACCAGTGCTTTTCAGTTACTAATGTCACGTCGAATAAAATGTTCCTTCTGCACAGCTTCTCTCCTTTATCTTTGCATATAATCCACAGTGGCGAGCATGATCCTATCCAGTCCATTCTCATTGGAAGCCGAGATTTCAATGTTCCTTCACCTATCTCACTGCAGCATTATGTAAATCTTTCTCCTGGCTCATAAGAGAAATTCAGAAAGCTGGTCCAAAACCGATTCTTCCAACTTTATTACAATGGTTACTACCTTTATAATCCCTTGTCTACCCTATGTATCCTGTACAGTGTGTGATTGCTACTGAGAAAGGGGCCGATCCTCATATACAGGGCTCTCTCATTAATGCATGAGGACCATGGGTCACTCCATACCATTGCGTACTCCCTGAGAGAGTTTCGATCCCATATATACTGCATGCACAGATTGTTTAAGGCAATGTTTATAATGTTGATCTGATACTGCTTTATCATTTCAGCCAAACCTGCTTATATTGTAACTTAAACATGGTAATGTATATTGAACCTAACTTGGATTCTTCCAAGGCAATGGAGGATTAAGTAACTTGCCTAAGGCCACAAGGAGCGCTAGTGCAAATTGAACCCTGGTCTTTAAGGTCTTAAGCCAGTGCTCTAACCATTAGGCTACTTCACTCCACTCCATTTTACTGCCCTTTGGCCTGTTGTAGTTTGAATGTGGTTATTTTGTCTTGTTTACCGATACAGTGGTATATCAGACTTACAACTAAACTAAACTAAATGGCTTCGTAAAGCACCATGGCATCAGGTTCTTATTTCCACTGGTGGTATAACAAATTAATGAAAACAAAAGTAAAATGTGATCATACATGTATATACAGTATTATGGCCATTTTAATTATAGAGTTTTAACTTGGTAGCCGTGCGAGGCTACTCAAGCTTTGTGACAGTCTCTAGGCAGGTGGAGAGTTTAAGAGAGCTGTGGGTGAAATAATAAGATTTTGAACTGAAAGAAGAAACAGATGGTGCCTGTCACGCATGGCAGTCAGACACTGGTCTAGAGATGTCTCAGCGCAGCAAGAGGAATTTGCTGACTGCCTGTGGTAATTCAATAAGGCAAGGCAGAGTTCGACTAGATGGAGAATGAATCTTCAGCTACCGTCTCCGGTGGGAGTTCTCTGCCATTATTGATCGCATTTCATCTCCTGCCTCGGGAGAGAAATTGGTTGGTGTTAGATTTTAATTGTATTCGGTTGGAGCAGATTTTCTTTTTCACAGTATGTAACATTCATAGAGCTTTCTAAAAACAGCTGCTTAATATATTAAAGATGGGATAATGGGCTAGATTTAGGGTGCCCATTGAAATGCACGCCCTGCAAGCTATGGTTGAGATGAAAATTTGATTGGCGGGTATAAATTAAATAAATGAAATGAAATATGTGATTAAGCAGTATATTATTATAAAGGTAGGGTGCTTTTCTGTTATACTGATTTCAGGATATTATGAGGATACTTTTGGAAATCAATTCTTCAAGTATGCTTTTAGAAAATTGTGCCCCTGATAGGCACATAAATATACTTGTGTGCACTCTTTGCCTAGACTGACTGGAGGCAAGATTGGGGAGGGTTTAGAATGTAGACACATACTCTGAAAAATACTCATATGCATGCAGATTGGCCTAGAAAATGTTTACCAGGTCAAAGGCATGTAAAATGTCGTGGGGTAATTTTCAGCTCTTTGTTATAAGTGTATATACTGTAAGTGAGAACATCTTTGTGAAACGTTAATTCATAGCTTTCACATAAACCATCTGGAGTAATTCTCAGATAGTAACCAAAGGGGTGGTGATGACGGTAAACTAGCAGCTGACATGTTGTATACTGTCAGTAAGTCCGCATGTTAAGCCCTAGGAAACTTGGGGCTTGATTCGTATTAAATTATATATTTAAAAAAGTGTTTTAAGTGATTACGATTGTAAGCCTCACGAGAGAAGCTGTTTAAGGGTCCAATTTTGTTGAAATATTGTGTAGTTATTTTTGGTTCCCTTGGGGGTGTTTTTTTGATATTTTTCATCAATTTAATTCACCATGTCTGAAGCTCAAGCACCAGCGAAGACCTTGGATTCTGTTACAACGTTTAGTTTCACAGTCCAGAAGTTGAAACATTACAGGGTTCTCCTTTGTGGATAGAAGCTCATCCGTGGGCATTGTTGATTGGACTCAGCTATTACGATTGCAAAAGTGGAGGATTCAGACTGATCTCCTTGCAGAGACATTGAAGGAATATTGCAGGGACAACAAAATTCCAAGAGGTCTTCGGCTTAAGGCCCCACATGTTTTGGATAACAACGTTTTCATACAGAAGTGGATTGCCATGTTGAGCAAATGCTCATTTGACTTAATGCTGCTTCTCATTTAAATAACAGGGTCGACCCCAGTGGAATTAAAAAAGGAAATGGATTTGAGTTTGTCTGCTTTGACTTCTCAAGATGAACAAAACTCCACATCAAGATTTTTTGGATCATTCTGAAAAGTTTCGGCAGGACCTTTGAATATAAAGCTTAAGAAATTTCAAAGGACTCTGAAGACTACAAACATGGCCACATCTAACCATGGATATTTCCTCAAGAGGCACCCTTGGGACAGAAACAGGTGGCGTTTGAGAGCTCCTTAGTTGATTCTTCTGAACTATCATATTATGATTCTTCGCCATCTTCCTTTTTATCCTGAGGCCCCCTGACACTTTCACCGGGGGCAAAGCAGAGCCCCCAGGCAGTGCTGGGGGAGGCAATCACAACCACCACCATGAGGCAGCAGTAGTGACCTCCTCACCCTTTTTAGTGTTTAATTTATCTAATCAACCCTTGACTTCTGAGGAGACCTCATTGTTGAACAAGGTGTATCCTTTGTCCCTAGTACAATGTTTGATTATTATGAGATCCAGGTGTATTTACAAACGATTTTTAGAAGTCTGTGTTTTTTTCAGCACCAACAGAGTGAGGTTATGGAGAATATTAATTTATCTCCTCACTCTGTAGAAGAGAGAGCAGCCATAGGGTTATTGAAGATAGAGTCTTCAATCATGCTTAGATCCACAGATAAGGATGGTGGGATAATTATATTAAAATAAGGAGGATTATGACCTGGAAGTTCAAATTCAGTATGCAGTTAGGAGATGTTATTACCGTTCTTTGACTTTGGATCCCACCAGTGACATCCAGGTGCAAACTTTTGTTGTATCAGAGGAAGCTTTGGAGCAAGGTGTAATCTCTGATCTCATTATGTGGACAGGCATTCAAACTAGGGAAAGGGGATGATGGATGGAAAATAAGTCCAGGACATCATTCCCAGCAAAAACATAACTTTGGAAACAGCTGCAGTATTAACACGCACAAGCAATGACAAGTGGGAAGATGCATGTAAAATAAAATCTGTGCAAAATACAGGCAAGTCAGTCAATGAATGCTGTCATGAGGTAGACAGCACAAAACCTGGAATATTAAAGGATAGTGCAGAGGACGAGCTTACTTGCCAGGAGCTAGACAGCACTAGGCCTGAAACATTAAAGAACAATGCAAAGGAAGAGCTTACTTGTCAGGAGCTAGACAGCACTAGGCCTGAAACATTAAAGAACAATGCAAAGGAAGAGCTTACTTGTCAGGAGCTAGACAGCACTAAGCCTGAAACATTAAAGGACAATGTGGAGGAAGGGCTTACCTGTCAGGAGTTGGAAAACACAGACCCTGAAATATTAAGAAATGAAAAGGAAGAAGAGCTTACCTTGCAGCCTCAGGGGCAGTTGCAGCATTCACAGTGCAGAGAGGCAGGGAAAAGGAAAACAAACTTTCCACGGGGTTTGAGTGACGCAGTAAGAATTGATAGTGCCAATCAGGCTCACCTGGACTCAGACTCACGTTCCACGTTAAAGGAGCTGAGAGATAAAAGCAGGTGGGAAATCTCACAGGGGGAGAACAAGGAGGAGAGTTGGAGAGAGAACAAGGAGGAGGAAGAGAATTGGAAGCAGCAGAATGAGCATTGGCAAAGTAAGCTGGAGCCTGGATTAGGGCTGGAGCCGGAGCTTGAATGCCAGGAGGAAGGCAGAGACCAAAGGAACTTTGACTGCTGTTTCAGGCAGGCTTGGAGAGAAGGTGAGAGTAGAAATCCCAAGCAATTGCAGGAAGACACGTTACCTTGGAGAACCAGGGCTGGAGAAAGACAGGCTGGCCAACCCAGGTGGGATAAGCAAAACTGCAGCAAGGTCTTCCCAGCCAGAGGGGTCCTCACATCAAGGCAAACTGTCCAGTTAACAGAAGGCAGAGGTCACGACCAAAGAAGCACATGGGAAGCAGGAAGTGAGTTTCCCTCAGACAGACATCGTAACCAGGGTTCCCACAGAAGAGCAGGCTGCAAGGCAGAAAGAAAGCCTTGGCTGGAAGCAGAGGGGTTTGAGCTCATCTTCTCCAAAAGAAAAGATAAGTACCCTGTTTTTGCTAAGGGGAGAAAAGGGAGTCTCCGGGATAAAAGCCAGGCTTATAACCAGCAAGGGAACTCTTATTTGCCCAAGCCGTGGGAAGAAATCCCCAGCACAGCTCCTGATATCAGGGACATACAAAAGCCGTTCCCAACGGTGGCAACTGAGGTTTACCCAGAGCAAGACACAGAGAGCAGCTTCATAGGGGCTCCGTGTCCTTATACAGGGACAGGTCCTAGCCCTATGCAATGGAAGAGCGATAGCTCAGAAAATATCCTTGAACCCATGGAAGATGCGGTATGCCTGACTGATGATATAGAGAGCCTTTGTTAAAGGAAAAGTGCAAGAAAGAAACTGTATTTTGCACATTGAAAAGTGTTGGACTTTATTGCTGGAAAGAAGCATGATTATTTTTGGTTAAACATCCTTTACCCTGGTGAAAACAACCGTTCTTTATGTTGTCCCTTATTCTGCGACATCCTCAAGGGAAGAGGAATAAAACCCAACTTTAATTTCATTCGGATCACGACTCCAGTGTCGATTATTTACCACAACTCCAGGCTATCCCGGGTCTAGGCAACCACCTAGGACCGGCGGAAAGCAATGATCACAAATGCTGGAAGCCTAACCAATAAAGTTCCTGACCTGGAAGCCCTAATGGTGGAAATGGGCTTGGAAATTGTGACCATTACAGAAACATGGTTTAACCAGTCGCATGAAAGGGATATAGCCATAACTGGCTATAATCTATTCAGAAGAGATAGAGAGGTAGAAAAGAAGGAGTAGCAGCCCTATATGTCAAAAGCATTATTAAAGCTGCTGAAATACAGGGGACGTGGGGAAAATAAGCAGCACTGTGGATTGTGTTGGAAAGAGGAGATGGCAATGTCATCCATACTGGTGTGGTCTACAGGCCTCCAAATCAAACCGAAGAAATGGATAGTGAATTGATTATTGATATTGCAAGGATAGCCATGAAGGGTGAAGTGATCATATTGGGGTGACTAATTTACCCGATGTGAATTGGAGTATTCCTTCTGCAAATATGGAAAGTAAAAAAAATTGTGGATGTTTTCCAAGATGCATTACTTAGACAAATGGTGATGGAACCAACAACCAGGGAATGCCCGATGCTGGATTTAGTATTCACCAACAGAGACAGCATATTAAATATCCGGGTACGTGCCCATGTGAGCAGCAGCATTCATCACACGGTGTGGTTTGAGATAAAAGCCAAGGTGGAGTCCAATCACAGCAAGCTCAAAGTCTTAGACTTCAAAAACACTGACTTAGTAAAATGGCCAAGTGCCTGAAGGAGGAGTTGGTGGGAGGGGATAAGGGAAGTGGAATTGCAGTGGGCTAAACTAAAGGAGACAATAAAAGGGGCAACAGATACATATGTAAGGAAAGTAAATAAAAACAAGTGGAAAAGGAAACCTATTTGCTTTTCCAAAGAAGTGGCTGCACAAAAAGGTTAAAAAACACAGCTTTCACAAAATTCTGAAGTTTGCAAACAGAGGAACACAGAAAAGAATACAGAATAAAACTAAAAGAGACAAAAGAAGTAAGAATAGCTAAATCAAAGGCAGAAGAAAAGATGGGTAAAGATGTGAAGTATGGTGACAAAACGTTTTTCAGGTATATTCGGGAGAGGAGGAAAATCAGAGGTGGAATTGCAGAACTCAAAAGTGCCGGGAACAGATTTGTGGAAAATTTGCTTTTTCAGTGTCAAATGCTAAAAAAACCTTCTGTTCTGTTTTTACTAAAGAAAATCCTAGAGAAAGGACCACCTGTGATTGACAAATATACAAATGGGAATGGGGTACATACCACACCATTCATAGAAGATAATGTGTTAGAACAGCTTGTAAAACTGAAAGTGGACAAGGTCATGGGACCAGATGGGATACCTCCCAGGATACTGAAAGAGCTCAGAGAAGTTCTTGCAGGACCATTAAAGGATGTTTTTAATAGATCCTTGGAGACAAGAGAAGTTCCACAGGTCTGGAGAAGGACTGATGTGGCACCTCTTCATAAAATTGGTAAGTAGTGAAATCTACAGACCAGTAAGCCTTACCTCAGTGGTGGGAAAAGTAATGGAGGCGCTCCTGAGAGTGAATAGTGAACTCTCATGAAACCAATGGGTTGCATGATCTGAGGCAACATGGTTTTACCAAAGGACAATCTTGCCAGGCAAATCTGATTGAGTTCTTTGACTAGGCGACCAGAAAACTAGATCAAGGGAATGCAATGGATGTGATCTACCTAGATTTCAGCAAAGCCTTTGATACGGTTCCTCATAGGAGGCTTATCAAACTCAATAGCTTGGGGATGGGTCCCAAGGTGGAGAACTGGATGAGAAACTGGTTGACTGACAGATGACAGAAGATGACGGTAAACTGAACTTATTTGGAGGAAAGTAAGGTGTTTAGCGATGTGCCCCAGGGTTCAGTCCCGAAACCGGTACTGTTCAATGTATTTGTGGGTGACATTGCTGAAGGACTGAATGGAAAATTCTTTTTTTTTTCCAGATGACATGAAGATTTGCAACAGAGTAGACTCAGAGGGAGTGGATAACATGAGGAAAGATTTACAAAAGCTGAAAGAATGGTCTAATGCTTGGCAGTTAAGATTTAATGTGAAGTGGTGCAGTGTCATGCACTTGGGAAGCAGAAATCCAAAGGAATTGTATTCTATAGGGGGTAGGAGGTTGGTGTGCACAGACCAGGAGAAGGATCTCAGTGATTGTTTCTGAGGGTCTCAAGGTGGTGAAACAGTGTGACAAGGTGTTGGTAAAAGCCAGAAGGATGCTGTTTTGTTTTTTAATTTATAATTTTTATTATTTTTCAAACATTTACACATGTTACAGGCCATTACTTTTCTTTTAACAAATATATATATAGCCACTTCCACCTCCACTCCACTATTATAATAAACATCAACCTAAACCTTGACTCCTACTTTACTTTAGAACTACAATTAGTTAACCCTCCCATCTCTCCTCCTCCCTCACCAACCCCCCTTCAGCTCCCTACCCGTTTAACTCATCTACTTCTCCACATATTTGTTCCACTCTCTTCCTTCTCCACTTTTCATACCACTGCCACACTTTTTTATATTTACTAATTCTATGCCTTTGATGTTCTTCAATCACACAAAAACCCCACAGCTGTTCCAACTTACACACCACTTCCTTTAGTGCAGGTACATCAACATTTTTCCACCTTCGTAAGAGACTCATACATGCTTCCAGAAAAACATACCCAATAAACCTCCCTTGATCTCCATCCCCTTCTACCTCCCCCCTGTTTTGCATACAGAGAGGGATTACCAGCAGAAAGGAAGAGGTACTAATCCCACTGTACAAGTTGCTGGTGAGACATCGCTTTGAATATTGTGTTCAGTTTTGGAGACCAAAATGACTTGGAGTCTGTGTCAGAAAACTTATGAGAAGAGACTTGAAGACCAAAATATGTACACTGGAGGAGAGGAGAGGAGGGCAGGGGAGATATGATTCAGACTAAATACTTAAAAAGTATTAATGAACAAACAAACCTCTTCCAAAGACGGGGAAGCTGTAAAACTAGAGGGCATAACATGAAGCTGCAAGGGGTAAATTGAAAGGCAATGTCAGGAAATACTTTTTCACAGAAAGGGTGTGGATGCTTGGAATGCCCTCCTGATGGAAGTGGTGGGGGCAAATACAGTGACAGAATTCAAAATGGCATGGGACAGACACTGTAGATCCCTTTATAGCAACAGGATAAAATCAAAATAAATATAACTCTCATATCTTGACAAATAGGGGTGACCTATATGGCGTGGTGGGTGCACCTACTCTTGCCGCCTTGCTGGGCAGACTAAATGGACCATACTGGTCTTTATCTGCCATCATATACTATGTTACTATGTTTCATTTTTTGTGGACATCTCATCCCCAAATTCCAAACCTCTATAACAGTACCAAAAATCCAAAAGAATACCTTGAAAACTCCAGGAAGACCTATAGTCACGGGAAAAGACTCCATTTTAGAACCCCTACCCAAATATGTGGATCATTTTCTGAATCTACTGGTCAGGAACTCTGCTTCCTCTATCAGGGATTCTTGGGCATTAATATTAAAATTACGGGCACTCACTGCAGTAGAATCGTCACGGTTCCTTGTTACCATGGATATAGTAGCGTTATATACCAACGTTTTGCAGATGTTATCCATTACAATGGTCCCTCACTACTTAATGCAGTCCAATGTTTCTAACACTACACAAGTTTCTCACCACATTATTACATGTAATATTAGAGAGTAACTATTTTGTATTTAAATGATCAGTATTACCTTCAGACTCACGAGGTGTGCTTTTTTGTCTGAGTGTTTGAGGAGGATTGAGTATACTTGTCTGAATTTTGATCTGATGTGGTTATTTGGACCCGCTTTATAGATATATTCTTCATTTGGCGAGGTACAGAACCCAGATTAAACCAATTTTTGCTGTGGCTTAATCAGTCCAGTGATTTTTTTGAAGTTTACCCCTGAATATTCTAGGGCAAGTGTACATATTTTGGACATCATTGTCTCTCTTTCTGAGAATGTGTTACATGCTACAATTTACCATAAGCCAACGGATCAGAATAGTCTTTTGAACGATGATAGTTTTCATCTGCAACATTTATGGGATATTATACCTATAAGACAGTTTCTTAAACTGAGACATTTGTTCTAAAAGCAGGATTTTCATGCTCAGGCTAGGGAGATGCAACGATGTTTCAGACAGAAAAAGCATCCAGACCAGGTGCTAAAGAGAGCGTTCATGCAAGTTAAATATGCCAATAGGGAATTCCTGTTGATTAATTCTAAGGATACTTTTTTTCAGGGACAAGTGTGTTCTGCCCTACTCCTCCCAGGCATTTAGGCTCAGACACATTGTCCATAAACAGTGAGAGATTCTGCACGTGAATTATATATTTAATCCGCGGCTGCAGTTCGTGTATTGTCAGGGTTGCAATTTAAAAACATAACATAAAAAATGCCATACTAGGTCAGATCAAGGTCCATCAAGCCCAGTACCCTGTTTCCAACAGTGGCCAATCCAGGTCACAATTACCTAGCAGGTTCCCAAAAAAGGCACACGGGTTCCACAATGCTTGTATTGGAGCAAGCAGTGGATTTCCCAGATTCTCTTATTTGAAGGATGTTTTGGTGCAAACTTATTAGAATAAGTGGTCCTGGAAGCCACAACAAATGTGCCCATTTGTAGTATAAAAAAACACACCTTTTTAGAGAACATTACACCAATTCATAGCATACGCAACTATTCAGTGAAAATTACACCAACTCATAGAAATCCCTTGCTCACGGCACTTCCTACCCGTCCCCCATATCTCGCCCCCCCCCCAGCAAAATCTTAAGATGTATTACTACACCTGTTACCCTGAAGGAGTATAACATCATACCCCTGTAAATATGTTCTGTAAATAGTTAAAAGTGGTCACTCTAAGTACAAATCTATGTAAATAGTTTGAGGAGAACCCTCAATTACCCTGTTTTTGTACTCTGTATAAAGTTCTTACCACTGTTCCATGTAACTGTTTTAGTTAACCTGTTATGATGTAAACCACCCCTGATCTTTGGAAGGGGCGGTATAAAAATATGCGCAAATAAATAAAATAAAAATATAAATTCACCTGGGAAATCACTTGCTTTAAAAATTCTTCATTGCAATATCCATATTCTTGTATGTTCCGTTGGCACACCACCTGCACTACTGTAGGGGTGATCTATATTATTTTGTGCCCATGTAATAAAATCTGTGTAGGTCAGATGTCACAAATATTCAAGACAAGAATTATAGAACATCTTTCTGCCCTACGGAGGGGGCTACTACAGCCCCATAGTGAATCACTGGATTTCAGTGGGACATGAGGTGAAAGATTTGAGATGTAGTAATTGATCAGATAGTGTTGGCAGTTGGCTGGAATTTATCTTTTTGGCTTCTACAGCATGAAGAGTCTTTAATTTATCGTTGGAGTACAGTGAGCCCCAGTGGGCTTAATGTTTATCTCACACTATGGCCCAATACCAAACTCCCTCTCTCAATCAGAAAATGGATAACAGAAGACTAGATTAATTTCAGAATACTAGATTGATTCAAGACAAAATTAATATCAGACAAAGAAGGACACAAATAAGAATAACTAGACTTATCCAATTGCTCCCATCCTAAGAACCATCAATGCAATTTACAATGAACAAATATAATTTCATATTTTTATCCTTTTGCATAGCCTCAACTACACATACAATGTTATCTAGTATTTAATCACTGATCCAACCTAAATTAAGCATGTTTTGTTTGTTAAGACTTATACCTTCTGTATATAATTCTCATACGTTAGTTCTTAGTTCTCTAATGTTCTCCATTGTATATAGTTCTCTAATGTTTCATGTAAAATATACTATTGTACATAGTTCACTGATGTTCCATGTAAAAACAGACTTGCCGCTCTGTTCTTTAACTCGTTCTTTGTAAACCGCACTTGATCCTTGGAAGGTGCGGTATATAAGTGATTGTTAAATAAATAAATAAAATAAATAATGGCCCAACAAAGTGGCAATGGTTCTACTAGGAGGTTTCATTTTGGGATTTAGGTCTTTGGGGATAAGGATCATAAGGAGGTCTGGATGTCATTCTGAGTACTGACTGAAGTCAGTTGTCTAACTTTAGAATCCATCGTTTTTTATGATCAAGTTTTCAGTTTCAAACAATTTTCTGATTTTTGGAGCGTGACTATTAGCGAGGAGTAGTGTGAGATGTGAATTTATTAGACAACTACCGCCTGTCCCAGCCCCTGCGTTGTTATGGAAGGACAGACTAGATGGGCCTTGTGGTCTTTTTCTGTCATCATGTTTCTATGTTTCTATACCGCCTTATCCTTCAATCAAAGCGGTCACAACACAATTGGGGGATACATTTAACACGCAGGGATATGAGACACATACACTAATACTTACAGGGAACATGGGCAATGGAGGGTTAAGTGGCTTGCCCAAGACCACAAGGAGCATCTGTGGGACTAGAAACCCCAGTCCTTCCGGCCCAAGGTTGCTGTCCTCTAGTGGGATTTGAGCCCCCGACCTTCCGGCCTGAAGTACCTTGCCCCAACCAATAGGCTACTCCTCCCTTATGAATGGGATTGTAGATTGTCAGCATGAATTTAGGTAGTAAATCTCTTATTTGTTGTTGAATTTGGAAGCCTATCCAATGGAGGTGTCTATTTGTGCTTGGTAGAAAACATATGTGTATGTTTTTTGATTGGTCTGAGGTGAATGATGTGTAGAATTTTAAACTTTGGGGTAGGTGATGAACGGCTTTGCAAGATGCAGTGTTTGAATGTGGAATGGCACTATGAAAGTGAGTGCATTTATGTACTGATATTTATCTGTTTGTCTTTTATACCACATTACTGTGTAATCAGGGCAGTTTACATTTTAAACATTATTATATTATAACATCAAAGTTTGAGTGTGGTTTTAAATAAAACAATAAAACCGCTGCTTCAGAGGCTCATAGGAGATCGGGGAAAGCTGCTCTCATCAGCTGTGTGAGTGGGCGGGACTCTCCTCTCAGCTTACTGCCTGCCAATCACTTCCCTGCACAACGGCAATAAAACCGCTGCTTCAGAGGCTCATAGGAGATCTGGGAAAGCTGCTCTCATCAGCTGTGTGAGTGGGCGGGACTCTCCTCTCAGCTTACTGCCTGCCAATCACTTCCCTGCACAACGGCAATAAAACCGCTGCTTCAGAGGCTCATAGGAGATCGGGGAAAGCTGTTCTCATCAGCTGTGTGAGTGGGCGGAACTCTCCTCTCAGCTTACTGCCTGCCAATCACTTCCCTGCACAATGGCAATAAAACCGCTGCTTCAGAGGCTCATAGGAGATCTGGGAAAGCTGCTCTCATCAGCTGTGTGAGTGGGCGGGACTCTCCTCTCAGCTTACTGCCTGCCAATCACTTCCCTGCACAACGGCAATAAAACCGCTGCTTCAGAGGCTCATAGGAGATCGGGGAAAGCTGTTCTCATCAGCTGTGTGAGTGGGCGGAACTCTCCTCTCAGCTTACTGCCTGCCAATCACTTCCCTGCACAACAGCAATAAAACCGCTGCTTCAGAGGCGCGCCCGCGCCTTGTGGGCCTGCGCCTGAGGGCCTCGCAAGAGGGCCCTTTGGTGTGGCCCTTAGGCGTGGCACGTAGGCGAAGGGAAGAAAACTAAATTGGAGTCATAGTCAAGACAATTTCTTTGAGGAGATCTGCAGTCTGTTATCAGAATAAGAAGACGCAGTCAACTTAAACGCAAGTAAAACCTCCAATAGTTTGTCTTTTATTCAGATATGCAAACACTGATAATCCCAATCTGCCTCCTATACTCTCAAATTCTCCCTTTATTCACACAAATTCAATACCTACAAAGTAACTCTACATGGCTACCGCCTTTCATTTGATTATTTACATATACATATATATACATAATACCTCAACATAGGCATAATAGCACAAGCAGTAATCTAGAGTCAAAAAGGTTAATTTACCTAAAAACAAACTCTCATTCCAAAACAAAAGTAACTCAAGTTTCAATTAGGTCTGAAAACTTTATCAATATTGAACTCATAAACGCTAGATCCATATGCAACAAAATTCACACGATAGTAGACCATATAGAAGAAAATCAACCTGATGTGCTCTGCATCACAGACACTTGGTTAAATCCAACTGATAATGTAATTCTTAATCAATTGGTCCCAGACACATACTCTGCTTACAATTGCCTACGCACTGGCAGATGTGGAGGAGTCCTGATAATTGCAAAAAAGAACCTAAGATTCAGAGCTCAAAGTCTCTCAGAATCACAACAAAGTAATACTATCAGCATTGAGAACAAACACTTGGCACTCTGCCTAACTTATAGAGTGCCTAAAGCTTCACCTTTTGAACTAGCCTCAACGCTCGAAGCTGTTTGTGCCATCACCTCATCTAACAAGCCCTCAATATTGTTAGGAGACTTCAACCTCAAGTCAATCAACTATAAAGACTCTGAGGCCTTCCTACAAGCAATGTCTTCCTTGCAGTTCACCCAAATAGTTGATGCCCCTACACACAGATATGGTTCTTCTCCAGACCTCATCTTCGCATCTAATGACTTAACCTCAAGAGGTTTAATTTCAACACCATCCATCACCCCAGTCCCATGGTCAGATCATTACATAATTAAAATAGGGATATTATTACGAAGGAACAATCTAAATGTTCACTTAGACAACACAACTATTCAAAGACGGTTCAAGAACTTCGACAGGGACTCATTTCTACAAGACACATTACAACAACTGTCCACAGAAGCAGTTGACCTGGAGACTCAAATAACCAAATGGAACTGCATTATATCTAATGCTGCCAAAGCAGCATATATGAGACCCAAGAAGCTACGGCATAACAGACTGCAACACAAGCCGTGGTACTCAATAGCCATACGTCAGATGAAAAGAGAGCTCAGAAGAATAGAACGAAAATTGAGAAGATGCAAAGCATCAGACTTCAAGCAAATATACTTAACAAAACAAAAGCAATATGGCGAATACATTAAACACTCAAAAAGAGAATACCATACAAACTTAATAAACACATCTATCAACAAGCCCAGAGAGCTTTTTGAAATTGTGAAGATTCTAACAAAAGAGCAAAGAACAGAAGGTGAAGCACAAATTGACCCACAAAGATTTGCTGACTATATCGAGGAAAAATTTCATTCAGCGGAACAAACAAGATATAGATTACACAAGAAGCTCGTCTCGCATATCAAGAATTGGGACACATTCAATATTCCTTCAACTGAGCAACTCTCCCACATCATTTCCTCAATGAATACAAGCACCTCTCCCACTGACCCTTGCTCAGTATCATGGATCAAAACAACAAAATCATGCTCCATAAACATCATTCACAACATGGTGCACATCTCCCTCACTCAAGGTCTGCTGCCAGAACAATTAAAGCTTGCCACTGTAAGACCGATCCCAAAAAAAACAACATTAGACAAGAACAACCCGGCTGCATACCGGCCAATATCCAGTATACCCTTTCTAGCTAAGATCATTGAAAAAACAGTTCAACATCAACTTCAAGATCACATTGATGATCATGCACCACTGGATGATAACCAGCACGGTTTTCGCCCTAACCACGGAGTAGAAACACTAATGATTTATCTTTTTGACAGCATCCTCCGTACATTAGATAACATTAGGAATGGAATCATAATGATCTTCATTGACATATCAGCAGCATTCGACTCAGTAGAACACAAAACTTTATTGGATAGACTTGAAGAGACTGGGCTATATGGTACCACCTTAAAATTATTTCACTCTTATTTAAACGAGAGACAGATACAGGTAAAGATAGGTCACAAAACCTCTCAACCCATAAAAGTCCTCCAAGGGGTTCCACAGGGATCTGCCCTTTCAGCTCTTTTGTTCAACATATACATCCAGCCAATTTGCAACATTCCAAAGAAGAACGACATTAAATATACAATATATGCAGATGATATTATGATATATACACCAATCTCAATTGACAACCCTGATTATTCTAAAATTATAAATTGTCTCACACAAATGTCCACATGGTGCAAAAACAACCACCTGGAAATTAATTTCAGCAAAACTGAGGCTCTATTCATCACTCGTAACACTGACTTCGCACATCCACCTGACATGATAAAAAACTCAATTATACCAATAAAATCAGAAGTAAAATATCTTGGTGTGACCCTGGACAATGAGCTGAATCTCAAAGCACATATAAATAAGACAATCAGAAATGCATACTACAGGATGAGACTTATTAGAAGACTAAAACCCCTCTTCGAAACCGATCATTTCCGGAGTGTATGTCAAGCGCTAATCGCCCCCTTACTTGACTTCTGCAACCCTATATACCTTGGTCTAACAAAACAGTCACTCAAGCCTCTACAGCTTGCTCAAAACACGGCTGCACGCATAATTTTCGGATTGTCAAGTCAGGTGCATATAACACCCATTTTAAAAGAGCTACACTGGTTACCAATATCTTCTCGCATCAAATATAAAACTATAATATACATATTTAAGATCAAGCAACACACTTCGGCTAACAGCTTGATCTCTCTCATTCAGACTGATACCAGCACACGACCAAGAAGAAAAGGAACATCTAACACCTCTTATGACTTTAGAAAAGCACGCAAGGACACTACGGAAAGAGCGCTCTCTCTCGCTGCGCCAAAAATTTGGAACACCCTCCCAAATGATCTGAGGGCAGCACTGGACCTCAAGGACTTTCGAAAACAACTGAAGACAACGCTGTTTATAGAACACTTTGGTCAAGTTACATAATTAATGCATTTAATAGGAATGACCAATTTATTACCCTCAGACACACGGACATATAATGTATTTTGCCTTGTGTTGTTCCTTATCACCAATCATTTAGAAGATTGTATTATAGCTCATGTTGTATAATAGCGCACAATGTACATAGATCAATTTTTTTCTAACACACAACACATTAGCATCTCAATCTACGAATTTACCCTCACTGCTTGATTACACCTTCACCTCTCTTGTATGTTTTGTTGTTAAACCGCTTTGATTGTAAGATAAGGTGGTATAGAAATACTGTTAAATAAATAAATAAAATAAATAAATGCTATTGCACATTAATTCTATGTATTAATACTAAGCATTTTTGTTTTATCAGTCAGACATTGCTTTGGCAAAACCAATGGCCAGTGATTGGCTTGTTCCTGGTAATTCTGTACCTGTTGATATCTTTGGGGTTAGTGCTATGTGTAGCCATCGCAAATAGAGAGCTTGTTGACATTTCAAAAGCCAAGTGCTGCCGTTTGCTCTCATTGTTACAGCTTATGATAGTTTCCAGCTCTGTTTATAAGTGCATATAAGTGAGCACATCTTTGTGAAGCATTACTCCAGATGCTTTATAAGAAAACTATGAATTAATAACCAGCTGGTAACCAAAGGGGCGATGATGATAAACTAGTAGCTGACATGTTATAACCCATCAGTAAGTCCTCATGTTAAGCCCCAGGTAACTTGGGGTTTTATTCGTATTGAACATATAAATATATATTTAAAAAAAATGTTTCAAGTGATTACGATTTTGAGCCTCATGAGAGAAGCTGTTTAAGGGTGCAATTATGTTGGAATACAGCATTTTATGATTGACACACACACTTGTGCACGTCACCCATATTCCACCCCAGCTCTGCACACAGTGAACACATGCGTAATCGGCCCTGCATCTACTTTTAGAATGTCCATTTACCCATGTATGTATCTATAATACCAGATAGCATTGGGCATATATCGCTCCAGCTTTTATAGAAAATAACCCCAAAATATGAACAAGCCCAGTTCATGTTCATGATGTGACTGCTCTCGGACCTGCAACCTCAGCTTCTCCCACTTCTTCTGTAAAACAAGGATTAGTAATGTTAGTGGGAATTCAGTGTGTGCCGCTCAAAACATGGGGAAGCTGAAATATTTAATTTAACATATTGTACATTTGCCAACAATACCAGAACACCTGATCGTACTCTTGCACAATCTGTACATTGATCAAGAAACAACGGTTTGAATGGAACAAGGAGAAACAGAATGGTTTAAAATAAACAAAGGTGTAAGACAAGGCTGCATACTTTCCCTCTACTTGTTTAATTTATATGCAGAACAAATCAGAGAAGCAGGATTGTATGAAGACAACAGAGGTGTGAAGATTGGTGGAAGACTCAACTTTCGCTATGCTGATGATACCACATTACTGGCTGAAAGTGAAGATGATCTGAAACATTTGCTTCTCACAATCAAAGAACAGTCTCAAAATGGGCCTGCACCTTAATGTAAAGAAGACAAAGATCACGACAACTGGCATAATCAACAGGTTCATCGTTGAAGGAGAAGAAATTGAAATCATGAACAACTTTAACCTACTTGGATCAACTATCAATAAGAAGCAACAAGCAGTCAAGAAATCAGACGACGCATTGCTCTTGGCAGAATGGCTATAAAAGACCTAGATAAGATTCTCAAGAGCAGAGATGTCACTCTCCATACAAAGATTCGACTTGTTCAAGCCATGGTATTTTCAATAACATCATATGGATGTGAAAGCTGGACAGTGAAAAAGATAGGAAGAAAATTGATGCCTTTGAATTATGGTGCTGGCGACGAATACTGTATATACCATGGACTGCCCGAACAACAAACCAGTCGGTACTAGAGATCAAACCTAAGCTTTCTTTAGAAGCTCAGATGACAAGACTTCGACTTTCATACTTTGGACACATCATGCGAAGAGAGAGATCATTAGAGAAAGACATCATGCTTGGCAAGATAGAAGGTCAACGCAAAAGAGGAAGGCCAGCAATGAGATGGATCGATACAATAACAGCAGTTACGGGTACCAGTCTGTCAACAATGAGCCGCCCGACTCAAGACCGAACACAATTTAGGATAGCTATCCAGAGGGTCACCATGCATCGACTCCAACTCGACGACACTTAACACCACATTTGCCAAAAAAGAGAAGCCTAGAATTGAATAAAAAGTTAGGTATCTGGACTGGCGGTGCTGTGCGTGGTTTGAATTCTGTGGGGAGATGAGGAATGGCTGTTACTTTTATGGGAATCTCTCCAGCCACAAAGCAACACCCAGGGCAAGTGCTACAAAATTCTTTCTCCAGCCCTTCCAGCTCAGAAAGATACATGTGTCATCTATATTACTACTACTACTACTACTACTGAGCATTTGTATAGCGCTACAAGTCATACACAGCACTGCACAGACATGTAAGAGAGAGAGTCCCTGCTCATCCAAGCTTACAATCTAGTCAGGAAAGACAACACAGAAGGTGCAGACAGGGATAAAACAAGGGGGGCAGAAAAAGAAAAAGGAGATCAGGTGAGTCAAGATCCAAAAGCAGCAGCGAAGAGGTGAGTTTTCAGCCTGGATTTGAAGAGGGTTAGAGAAGGTGACTGGCGTATAGACACAGGTAGTTTGTTCTAGGCGTAAGGTGCAGCAAAGTGAAAGGAGCGAAGTCTGGAGTTAGCAATAGAAGAGAAGGGCATACAAAGAAGCAATTTGCTAGAAGAGCAGAGTTCCCAAGGGGGGGTTGTAAGGAGAGAAGAGAAGAAAGGTAGTGAGGAGCTGCAGAGTGAATGCATTTATAGGTCAGTAGGATAAGTTTGAACTGGATGCGTAAATGGATAGGGAGCCAATGAAGTGACTTGAGAAGAGTAATATGGGCATTACGAGGCTGACGGAAGATTTGCTGTGCAGCAGAGTGTTGAACAGATTGAAGAGGGGAGAGATGATTCAAAGGGAGACTAGTAAGGAGTAGGTTACGGTAGTCAAGACGGGAGGTGATCAAGGAGTGGATAAGCATCTTAGTAGTGTGTTCAGAAAGGAAAGGATGGATTTTGCTGATGTTACAGAGAAAGAAACGGTAGGTCTTAGCTATCAGATGAATGTGTGTAGAGAAATAGAGAGGAGTCAGACAACCCCAAGATTGTGGGCTGAGGAAACAGGAAGCAGTACAGAGTTATCCACAGAGACTGAGAAAGGAGCAAGAGGGGGGAGGTTTTGGGGGGAAAGATAAGAAGTTCAGTCTTGGCCATGTGCAATTTCAAGCGGCAGTGAGACATCCAGGCAGCAGTGTCAGAAAGGCAGGCAGAGATCCGGGTCTGGATTGCCGGAGAAATTTCAGGCATAGAGAGGTAAAACTGGGAGTCATCAGCATACAGATGGTTTTGAAAGTCATGGGAAGGGATAAGCGCTTCACGGGATTGGGTATATAGAGAGAAAAGGAGCAGACCCAAGACAGATCCTTAGGGTACTCCAACTGGGAGCAGGATAGCAGAGGAGGAGAAGCCACCAGAACACACACTGAAAGAGCGATGGGAGAGACAGGAGGTGAACCAGGATAGTACAGAGTCTTTAAAACCAAGTGAGGACAGGGTATCGAGGAGAAGGTTGTGGTCAACAGTGTCAAAAGCAGCAGAGAGGTCAAGAAGGATGAGGACAAAGTAAACGCCCTTGGATTTTGCTAGGAACAAGTCACTGGAGACTTTGGCAAGAGCTGTTTCAGTAGAGTGTAAAGGATCCAGGAGGCATGAGAGGAGAGGAAATCGAGGCAGCAGTGGTGAACCACACGTATGATTAGTTTAGAAATGAAGGGAAGGAGGGAGATGGGTCGATAATTAGAAGGACAGGTGGGATCAAGGGAGGGTTTCTTGAGGAGAGGTGTGACCACAGCATGCTTGAAGTTTGCAGGGACTGTTGCTGTGGAGAGTGATAGGTTGAGAATATGAGAGAAGGGACAATGGTGGAGGAGATGAGACTTAGGAGATGGGTGGGGATAGGATCAGAGGAGCAGGTGGTGAGTTTTGAGGAACAAAGGTGTGCAGTTTCCTCTTCAGAGATCACAGGAAAGGGTTAGAAGAGGTAGGGGAGGAAAGTTGGGAGTGAAGAGGGAGAGGAGGGGAAGTATCTGACTTTGTGGGGAATTGGAGGGTGATCTTGTGGATTTTGTCATGGAAATAGTCAGCCAGGGTTTGGTCAGAAAGGGAGGGAGGGATCAGAGGCAGAGGCACTTTGAGGAGAGAGCTGAGAGTAGTAAAGATACAGCGAAGATCAGAGGCAAGAGAATTAGTCAGATGGACATAACAGTCTTGTTTAGCAAGAGCTATGGCTGACTGGAAAGAGACAAGCATGAATGAAGTGTAGAAAGTCTGCATGAGAGTGGGATTTGAGCCAAGCACGCTCAGCAAAACAGGCACAGGAACGTAGATAGCGGGTAGTGGATGAAAGCCAGGGCTGGGGTGCAGAACGTATCACAGGACGTGGCATGGGCGGAGCAAGAGCATCCAGAGTAGAGAAGAGTGCAGCATTATAGGAAGTTACTGCCTCATAAACAGACTTGGATGACATAGTGGATGAAAGATGAAGAAATAGCGGAAGAGAGAACCAAGGGATCAATGGCATGAAGATTTCTAAATAGGTTGGAGGAGACAGGACGAGGTTGATGCAACAGGTAATGAAGATTGATGCTTAAAAGGTGATGGTCAGATAAGGGAAGAACTGAGCTACAGAAGTTCAAGGGTAAGCAACTAGAGAAAAATACCAGGTCAAGGCAGTGGCCATGCTGGTGGGTGGGGGCAGTGGAACAAAGCTGGAGGTCAAACGAGGAGGTAAGGGAGAGGAGCTTTAAAGCATGAGGATCAGAGGGGTTATCAACACGAATGTTAAAATCCCCAAGAAGAAGAGTGGGGGAAGAGGAATCCAGAAAGAAGGAAAGCCACAAGTCAAAGTCAGTGAGAAAGGTAGAAGCAGACTTGTCAGGTCTATAAATAACAGCTACCCGGAGAAGAAGTGGAGTGAAAAGGCAGATGGAGTGGACTTCAAAAGAGAGAAAGGAGTGAGACTGAGGCAGCAGGAGGGGTTGGAATTGGCAGGAGGGAGAACGTAGAAGCCCTACACCACCACCACGGCCTGTGGAACGAGGTGTATGGGAGAACTGGTAGCCCCCGTGACAGAGAGCAGCAATAGATGCAGTATCATCTGGGAGGAGCCAGGTCTCAGTTAGAGCAAGAAGATGAAGAGCATTAGAGATAAAGAGATCATGAGTAAAAGCAAGTTTATTAGAGACAGAGTGTGTGTTCCACAAGGCACATGAGAAAGGGAGAGTGGAAGGGGAAAGGAGAGGGATATGAATAAGATTAGACGTGTTGCGTGAAGATCTGTTCTCAGAGTGAGACAGAAGTCTAGGGGGGCCAGGATTGGGGTTGATATCTCCGGATGAGAGAAGGAGAAGGAGTAGCAGTGTACGGAGTACAGCGGAGACAGTACGGCAGAAATGAGGGTGAGGTTGTCTTAAAGAGAGAGGAGATGGTTGAATGAGAGGGAGAAAGCGATGAAGCTCAAGAGCTGATGATAGGGTAGGAGACAGAATGGAGGGGTAAGTGAGGATGGTAAAGGGGAGATAAGGAGGGGAGGAGTGAGGGTGCTGGTACGAGGAGAGACAGGGAGAATGAAGAAGAGGAAGACAATGTGATGAGGAGCCATAGGAGAGGAATAGAGAGGAGAAAAAAGCCAGAGGATATAGAAGGTGGGAGAGTCAGAGATTGGGCGCACCTGTGCGTGAAGTAGGTAATGAGCAGATGACAGCTATAAGAGGCAGCGAGCCACGGGGTGGGTGGGTAGGGGGGGGGGTAATAAGTTACACAGATGAGAAAGAAGGCCAAAAGTGCAAAATAAGGGGCAGAGAGGTAAGAGAACAGTGACAAATAAATAAGTGCAGACAGATAAAACTCACAGGATCTAATGTCAGAATATTTCTAGATGTATCTCGTGATACGCAACTGTGAAGGAAAGGCTTTTTGGCTTTGCGCCCCAGGGTTTTCAGTTAAAATTTCCTGTAAAGTGTTGTATTACCTTTAATCAGAAAATGTACTTGTTTTTTGATCCTGGGCAGCTCCGGGAGTTTCTGGAGGCTAGGGAGGAGGTTATGGTTAGTGTCCCTGTTTCTCCCCATCTGGCTGGCACATAAGTCTCTGGCCGCCGCTGTAGAGATAGTTTCCTTTGAATAATTGTTATGTAACATTGTTTTTTCCTAATGCTTCCCCTATCTTTCTTCTTACTATGTGGTCTATTGTTAAGGGGGATTAATTTCCTAATGTTTGTAGGGTGTTTTTTGTTATTGTATTCTCCTTATTTTTCTATATTCATTTGAATGTTATGTTTCGGATGTGAAAAATTTGATAATGATAAATAAAAAATTAAAAAAAAAAAAAAAAAAACCTCACAGCAAATTCACTCACAGGTGCTGAAATTCACCTCTCAAGCAGAGCACTACGAGGGCACTGGTCTTCCCAGAGCACAGAGAGGCAAACAGAGAGCGAGCTAGGAAGTGGGGCTGGACAATACCTCAGCAGGGTGGAGGGGGTTAATAACTCAGGTAGACTATTTTTGTTCCCTGTCTCTGCTCTTAGACAAACTAGAAACAGAGCAAGGATAGATATTGAATTAAAATCAAAGATAAGCTGGCCAACACAGACAGGCCAGTTGTGGTAGGGATAAACACTAATAAAAAAGTTGGGGATTGCAAATGCTTTTATTGTATATAAAGCAATTCATATCAGCAGTGTAAAACTGTAATGAACACAGGAGCCGAGCGATTAGGCAGTTAAACTCCAACACAATAATGGTACAAGTTTAATAGGTTAGGAGAGGGACTGTGGGGACAGAAAGTATGTTTTGTGCTCCAATGTCCGTTTGTAAGTGCTTCTATCAAAACTGGACAAATCACTGCTGAGCAAACTGCATGGGCCATGTTAGTCTATCTGCTGTCATTAAGAGGTATGTTTATTGAAGTACGGTAGGACTTTTGCAGCTAACACCAGGTATTAGTTAAAAAAACATTATGGCAACTGCAACCGTCGCATGTGATCTGTTGGGGGCACACCCAGCATATCCCCAGCAGATGTGGTAAAAAAGCATGGATCGCGGCATTAGCTGCAACCGTGATGTCTGCAAAACATGCAGCTACTGCTTGCTGTCATGCCTACAGGAACCACACGGTCAAGGTATGCCTACTCTTGCCAATAATGCGCTGCATGCAGTTATAGCAGAAAACTGCCTTCAGTAGCTGCATTTGTCCTGCATTAGCTCTCACTACAGCACAATTTTCTCACATTAGCACCGCGATGACAGCCAACGCTCTTTAGTAGACATAGCCCTAAGTTATCTGGTCTTCCTGCTATTCTCACCTCTTATTTTCTGTTTTTACCCCTGATCATTCATAACTTATCCTCCTGAAGTAGTGATGTTAAGGTCTAAAGTGAGAAAATCAATCATTGGAGCTTCCTGAAAACCCTATGTAATTAGGTCTAAAGAATGTTACCTGTCCTTCTCCAATGGGTTATCAATAGTCCCCTTTAAAAGCATCTGCAGACCAGAGTTCAGAGATAGGGGGTGAGTGGCTCACAGGTAGAGATTAAGAACCCAGCTGGCTGCAGGAGGGAGAGAGGCCCATAGAGTCAGGAACTTCCAAAGCAAGCCGGGCAAAGGAGTTCCAAAGTAGGAATTTTAACTGGGGCTGGAGCAAGGGCCAGGAGGACCAGCTTGTAGAGGTTTAACAAGCTGGGACCGAATAAAAACTGCTTTTGGTTTTCCCTGAACTGCTGTATGGCCTGTGTTTTAAAGAATCCCCTTCCCACCACATGCCACACTTACCACACCCTAATAAAGAAAGAAAGAAAAAAAAAGGAAAATGTCAATGAAAGTTGGATCCCAGGCTCTCATTATTTTCTGTCTCTCAGTGTTACAATACTCTATAGAAATGTGTGTTTTTCTTCTGTGTCTCTAACTTAAAACTCAATGAACCCATTTATTTTAGTGGAAATTTGATATCTACCTTGGTTCAGGCAATTGAGTGTCAAATTGCTAACAACTGTATTTTGTGTTTCTCTTGGGCAGTAAATAGACTTGTTTGATTTCAGTTGAAGTGAGGTGCCCTTGCTCGGTTATTGCAAATTCAATCTTTCTTTCTTGACTCCTAGCCAATTGAAAAAAAAGAGAAACAGAAGAGGGGCATTAGCGGTACAAATTGAATGTGGTTACAAATCCAAAAGGCAATGAATTAATATTGTCAATCTGAAAGGAATTCATCAGAGCAAGTGAGTTCCATCTTGCTGCCATTTTGCAGGTGCAGATGGAGATCTCCAGGAATGAAATAAATGAAAATGCTCAAGTTCCAAAACTCTACTCAAATGTAGTCAGTTGTAGGTTTTTGAAATGTCATTCACAGCATCTAAATTTATTCCAAATATTCAGTGCTGCTATTGACAGAAGTGGCAGCATTGAACCCATGAATTCAGCGGTGATCTAGTTCTATGGATAGTGAAAATAAAAATCACTAGTAACCCAGCCAAATAATAATCCAAAAATATAGCCAGGAGAAAGAGCCTGAAAAGTGTGATCTAAATCACCTCATTATTTTTTGTTGGAAATGTTGTATAGAGAAGCCAAGCTTCTCGTGAAACAACAACTTCCCGTTTATTCTCAATGACACTACAAAGGGCCAAAAGTGTAACACACCACTTAGTGAGCTACAACAGAAAATTGTCACAAATAAACTTAGTAGGATATATAACTTTGTAAATAACTTAGCTCAGAAGATCCCAATACTTGGGCTTCACGGCAGTAGAAGTATATAAATTATTCACAGAAGGCAGCTATAACGCCCGAAGGTCCAATGAGCTATAATCAATGATAACAAGATGCCTTAAGGTCCAATAAGTTGTAATCCAAAAATAAAGGTGACAGACTGTTTTGAGCCTAATGTTCACAGGAGGGCTCTATTTCAGGCCAAAGATTAAGCTCAAATTGGTGCCAGAGCAATTGAATGTCAGAATCTAAGATGTCTAGACTGTTAAGTGCTGTCGAGTCAGAGTCGACTCATGGCGACCCTCTGGATAGCTATCCTAAATTGTGTTCAGTCTTCAGTCAGGCAGGTCATTGTTGACAGAAAAAGTACCCGTAGCTGCTGTTATTGTATTGATCCATCTCATTGCAGGCCTTCCTCTTTTACGTTGACCTTCTGTCTTGCCAAGCATGTCTTTCTCTAATGATCTCTCTCTTCGCATGATGTGTCCAAAGTATGAAAGTCGAAGTCTTGCCATCTGAGCTTCTAAAGAAAGCTTAGGTTTGATCTCCTCTAGTACCGACTGGTTTGTTCTTCGGGCAGTCCATGGTATACACAGTATTTGCCGCCAGCACCATAATTCAAAGGCATACATTTTCTTCCTATCTTTTTCACTGTCCAGCTTTCACAGCTATATGAGGTTATTGAAAATACCATGGCTTGAACAAGTCAAATCTTTGTATGGAGAGAGATCTCAGCTCTTGAGAATCTTATCAAGGTCTTTCATAGCCATTCTGCCAAGAGCAATGCGTCGTCTGATTTCTTGACTGTTTGTTGCTTCTTTATTGATAGTTGTTCCAAGTAGGTTAAAGATGTTCATGATTTCAATTTCTTCTCCTTCAACGATGAACCTGTTGATTATGCCAGTTGTCATGATCTTTGTCTTCTTTACATTAAGGTGCAGGCCCATTTAGAAACATAGAAACATAGAAATATGACGACAGAAAAAGACCACATGGCCTATCTAGTCTGTCCTTCCATAACAACTACAACAGTCCACTTTTTGCCTTTAGAGATCCTCTGTGTTGGTCCCATGCTTTCTTGAATTCAGTTACTGTCCTCATCTCTACCACCTCCACTGGGAGACTATTCCATGGATCCACTACTCTTTCCGTAAAGAAATATTTCCGCATATCACTCCTGAATCTATCTCCCTTCACCCTCATCCCATGTCCCCTCGTAGCAGAACTTGCTTTCAATTGAAAGAGGCTCTCTCCCTGAACATTTATGCCACGGAGGTATTTAAACATCTCAATCATATCACCTCTATCCCGCCTTTCCTCTAAGGTGTACATATTAAGATCCTTAAGTCTGTCCTCATATGCTTTATAATGAAGCCCATTAATCATTTTGGTAACAACCCTCTGCACCGACTCCATCCTGTTCACATCCTTTTGAAGGTGCGGTCTCCAGAATTGCACACCATACTCCAAATGAGGTCGCACCAAAGACTTATACAGAGGCATTATCACCTCCTTTTTTCTGCTAGCCATTCCTCTCTGTATGCACCCCAGCATCCATTTAGAGACTATGTTCTTTGACTGTGAGAAGCAAATGTTTCAGATCTTCACTTTCAGCCAGTAATGTGGCATCAGCATTACGAAGGTTGTTGATGAGTCTTCCACCAATCTTCACACCTCTGTTGTCCTCATACAATCCTGCTTCTCTGATGATTTGTTCTGTATATAAATTAAACATGTAGGGGGAAAGTATGTAGCCTTGTCTTAAACATTTGCTTATTTTAAACCATTCTGTTTTTCCTTGTTCCGTTCAAACTGTTGCTTCTTGATAAATGTTCAGATTGTGCAAGAGAATGATCAGGTGTTCCTGGTATACCCATGCTTCTTAATGTGGCCCAGAGTTTCCTATGGTTTACACAGTCAAAAGCCTTGCTATAGTCGATAAAGCACAAATAGATATCCTTTTGGTATTCTTTAGTCTTTTCAAGGATCCATCTCACATCCGCAGTGTCGTCTCTCGTTCCTCGCACTTTCCTGAACCCTGCTTGCACTTCAGGTAGTTCTTATTCCAGGTATGGTTGTAGTCTCTTTTGAATACTCTTTAGTAGATGCTTAATGGCATGTGGGATCAGAGCGATTGTGCGATAATTTCCACAGTCAGTTGGATCACCTTTCTTTAGTATTGGTATAAACACAGATCTTTTCCAGTCAGTTGGCCATGATGTCTTCCATATTTCTTGGCAGAGCCTTGTAAGTATGGTAATAGCTGCATCAGATTGCTGTAATACGTCTGTGGGAATGCTATCAATGACTGGTGCTTTGTTCTTTGATAAGGCTTTCAAAGCTGCTTCAACCTCTTCTTTCATCACCAATGGTTCCCGATCATAAGGTACAGGTTGAAACGCTATTGGTCCACTTGATCTTTATCATATAAAAACTCTGTATATTCCTTCCACCTTTTCTTGATCTTCTCAGCATCATTCAACATAGAACCTTGAGCATCTTGTAACATTCCAATTTGAGGCTGGAACTTTTTCTTTAACTCTCGTAGCTTTCGGAAAGCCGATCTTGCTCTTCCTCTAATAGTTTCTGCTTCTATTTCCTTGCATGCGTCATTGTAGTACTTTTCCTTGTTCGGTCTTGCTGCACATTGGAAATCTCTGTTGAGTTCTACAATTGTCTCTCTTCTCTGGCTTTAGCTTTTCTGCGTTTCTGAGAAATTTTCAGTTTTTCTTCCGTAATCCATTTTGGCTGTTTTTGCTTTTTCACCTTTTGTAGAGACTTCTCGCTTTCTTCCAACACAACCTTCTTGATGTCATTCTATAACTCTTCTGGAGCTCTTCATTTGTATCTAAAGCAGCAAATCGATTTTGCAGGCAGTATTTAAATTCCATGGGTATTGTGATAAGGAAGCTTATCAGGACCCAGGAAACAAGGATAGAGGGGGGAATTTACCCTTATCAAAGGACCTGTATTTATTTATTATTAGAGTCTCTTTTATATCGCGCTATTCAGCATCAGTGCGGTTTACAATGAACAATAAAATACACATTTCCGATGGTACTTTGTATTTACAGTTGAACAGGTAATGCAACTTGGATAACAGGGTAACTATTTACAATTTAAGACATAATTGGGAACTCTTTTGACTTCAGTCAAGGGGGTTCTGAGAGGCTTGTGAGGATGGTGCAGCGTCCACATTGGCTTCTGGGTAAAACTGGAGGAAGAGGTGAGGTTTTAAGGCCTTTCTGAACTGAAATAAGTCCTGGATTGATCGGATGCCATGAGAGAGGCTGTTCCAGTACGCAGAAATTGTAGGCCCTGCCTACTGTTGCCTTGGTGCATTGTGTTATTAATTTTGGGACTACCAGGGTGTTAAGTGTTACTGACCTTCTGTCCCTATTGAGAGGAGTTGTCTGGATTAGTTCAGTCAATGATGCCGACGAAAGCCCTTTAATAACCTTGAAGGTAAGTAGTAAGGTCTTGTAAGTGATTCTACCTTGTATCGGGAGCCAGTGGAGATGTTTTAGAATGGGTGTGACATGGTCTTTCCTAGAAGCGCCATGTAGAACTCTTGCTGCGGCATTCATTGCAAGTTGAAGTGGATTTAAGGTGGCTTGAGGGAGACCTTGCAGGATTGAATTTGCATAATCAAAATGCCGTATGATTAGTGCCTGATAGATGGTTCTGAAATCATCAGGTGCAAGCAGGGATCTTAGATGTCTAAGGGATCGGATTTTATGGTATACCGCTCTTACAATGTTTCCTATGTGCGCCTTCATATCCAAGTGCTGGTCTAAGGTCACGCCAAGGTATCTGATAGTGGGCTTGGTCTGGAGATCTGCATCCTTCACTTTTATGAAAGATGGAGCAGTGAAGTTTTGATTCCTTGTAATAAATAAAACCTCCGTTTTCTTGTGTTGGATCCTAAGGTTTTGGGATTGCAGCCAGTTAGAAACTTCATTTATGCAGTTTGTTATAGGTGTGAGGTTGGGTTTCTCTGTTGCAAAAGGCATGTATAACAGCACGTCATCAGCGTAAATAAGGCAGTTAACACTGAAGGACCGGATTAGGTTGCAGATAGGCTGCATGTATATATTGAACATCAGGGCGGAGAGGGAGGACCCTTGTGGAACACCTTGCTTTTGGTGGAACGGATCAGATGATGTATCGCTGGATCGTACCTGCTGCCATCAATCAGAAAGGTAGGACATACACCACTCAAGTGCTTTATCGGTGATTCCCTTCTCCTTGAGTCGTTCAAGGAGGCACTCTTGGCTAACGGAGTCAAACGCTGCTGCAATGTCTAGGAAGACAAGGACGAACCCTTGGCGGATGTTGTCAATGCCTGTTATTATGCTACTGAAGAGTGTGGTGAGAAGTGTTTCAACACCATGGGCTTCTCTAAAACCGTGCTGACATGGGTCCAGTGATGCGTTGGTATCAACATGATCTTGGATTTGTCTTTGAACTTCCTTTTCCATTATTTTTGCCAGAAATGGTATACTTGATATCGGTCTATATGATTCAGGCTTCTAAGGGTTGAGCTTGTTGTTTTTTAGTAAGGGTCTTATAGATGTGCGCTTGAGGATACTTATACTGTGTGATAACGCCTCATGGTTTCTGTCACTGAGGTGCGATGTGCTTCGAGATGTGAGTTATATGCATTCCGGTCTTCATCTGAGCGTGAGCGACGCCATCGTCTTTTGAGTTTCCTTAGTGTTGTGCGTGAGGTTTTTAGCTCAGCTGAATACCAGGTTGTAGAGTGACGCTTCCCTTGGAGTTTGTTAGTTGATGGACATACTGCGATTGAACTGAGTGTTTTATTCCAATTGGAGACTAAATTGTCAAGGTTGAGTGCCAATGAGGTAATTAGTGGGAGTGTTGTTTTTAGGATTAGGTCTTTGTCGAATGGTTGGAACCTTCTCGGAGGGGAGCTTGGATGGCGGCTCACTCTTTTTTCTTTATTTTGGCCACAACTAGGAAGGGGAACTTGGAATAAGATTAGCTTGTGATCCGACCATGGAACTGAGGTGATTGATAGATCAGGGATAGATGGTGCATTGAGGGATGTCTCAGTTGTGAATATTAAATCTAGAATGCCTCCTTTGACATGGGTTGAATCTTTGATTAATTGGCTGTATCCTAAATCCTGCATGGCTCCATGAAAAGTTGATGCATGGGAGACCTGCAGTGAGGGTAGATTAAAATCTCCTAGCACCCAACTTGATGAATGTGGGTTCTGGGTTTTGGAGGCCAAGTCAATTATCGTTGATAGGGCGTCTGGGTCGGCTGATGGAGCTCTGTATAGTAGATTAAAAGAGCAGCACTTATTTGCTATAGAGATTGAGTCCAGGAGTGGTGAGCTGGTTGCGTCTCTTAGATTAAACTGAAGGTCAGATTTGATAATGGCGAGAACACCTCCTCCTCTTTTGTCATTTCTGTGACATGTATGGATTGAGAAATTGGAGGGTAGTAGTTGGTTGAGTAGCACGTTGTCATCACAAGAAAGCCATGTCTCAGTGATCAGTAATAGGTCGAGGTTGTGTAGTGAAATCATGTCTGAGATGACCGGCCATTTCTTGCGAACCGATCGGGCATTTATCAGTGCACATCTCAGATGTTGGGGAAGTGGGTTTACTTCCTGTTTCTTTGTCTTGTTATGTTGTAATGAGATGAGTAGAAGATGGTGGTGGGGAGTTCGGCTAGTTTCTCTTGTGCTGTAGAAGGGGGCGTCTTGCCACTGTCTTCTATAATTGTGTATCATTGGTATATGCTTGTGGCTAGAGTGTAGACTAGTAACGTTACCTAGTCCTAAGACAAGGAGATAAAGGGCAATTGTAAAAGAACAAGATAAGGCCATTTTGTGTGTATGGAATGGAAGTGGTCAAAGGTGAAGTTTTGGTTGGTAACAATGTCAGAGAATAATTGGAGATGACAGAATACAATATACAATATACCATAAGCAGTAGGTGCCCATCTACGGTTAGATTTAAGGCGCGGGCCTGCCTGAAGGCAGCTGCTTTTTAAATGGAGCAGGCTCCTCCCCCTCTCAGGATAAGCAGGATAGATGGAAGGCTGCAGGCTGCTTAACACTAATCAGAGCACAGAAGCAGATGGCAGTTAGCTTGTACCTTGATTGAAGGCAGCTGCTTTTTAAATGGAGCAGGCTCCTCCCCCTCTCAGGATAAGCAGGATAGATGGAAGGCTGCAGGCTGCTTAACACTAATCAGAGCACAGAAGCAGATGGCAGTTAGCTTGTACCTTGATTGAAGGCAGCTGCTTTTTAAATGGAGCAGGCTCCTCCCCCTCTCAGGATAAGCAGTATAGATAGAAGGCTGCAGGCTGCTTAACACTAATCAGAGCAAGAAGCAGATGGCAGTTAGCTTGTACCTTGATTGAAGGCAGTTGCTTTTTAAATGGAGCAGGCTCCTCCCCCTCTCAGGATAAGCAGTATAGATGGAAGGCTGCAGGCTGCTTAACACTAATCAGAGCAAGAAGCAGATGGCAGTTAGCTTGTACCTTGATTGAAGTCAGCTGCTTTTTAAATGGAGCAGGCTCCTCCCCCTCTCAGGATAAGCAGGATAGATGGAAGGCTGCAGGCTGCTTAACACTAATCAGAGCACAGAAGCAGATGGCAGTTAGCTTGTACCTTGATTGAAGGCAGCTGCTTTTTAAATGGAGCAGGCTCCTCCCCCTCTCAGGATAAGCAGGATAGATGGAAGGCTGCAGGCTGCTTAACACTAATCAGAGCACAGAAACAGATGGCAGTTAGCTTGTATTGTATTGTATTGTATTGTATTGCCAGGTCAGAGATACAAAACCGCAGTTGTACCTAGAAACCAGATTGTACCAGGCTGCAATAGGTTGCAGAGTGTCCCTAGTGGTGAGAAGGAGGGGGAAAGCAAGCTCAGAGTAAGGAACCCTTACGTCACTGGCTTTCCCAACTACTCAGCTGCCAAGAGGCAGACTGATTTGCAACACCTGAGAGGAGAAAGGGCAGGGTTAGAGCCTGGGAGGTTTAAAGCTAGGACAGAATATTCAGGAGGAGAGAGAAGGAGTAGGAATGCCTACTGGAGGAGAAATGGAGCTGAAGCCCTGAGAACCAAGAGCCCATGCTGGAGGACAAGACAGGGAAGCTCAGATACATGCTGGCCAGAATATGAGGGAGGAACCACTGAACCTACATCCTACAAGGACTCCCTCAGGCAACCTTACATCCCTTACAACTCGCAATGAACAGTGCAGCGCGAATCCTCTTCGGAGCACCAAGGAGAGAGCATATCACACCCCTACTGATTCAACTGCACTGGCTCCCCATCCAAGCCAGGATTAGCTTCAAGACCTTAGTGATGACATTCAAGGCTATCAACGGACTATCCGCCTCCTCAATAAGTGACCTCATACAACCACTCACACCCAACAGGACAAGAAGAACCGCTGCAACCAACATGCTAGCAATACCAAAGACTATGACAAGATGCTCCATAACAACTTCAAATAGAGCCTTCAGCTTGAGCGCCCCAAGCCTCTGGAACTCCCTACCACCACACATCAGAGCTATCCCCAACTTGAGCCAGTTCAGGAAGGCCTTAAAACACCTCCTCTTTACTAAGTACCTAATAGACTCCTCCGAACCACAGCCACCATGTATGACTAACACACAATAACTCCATCCCACATGCATACAATTACTTATTTCAATGTTCCACACATGTAGATAGTTTTCCCTGGTTAGCCAAGTTGATGCTCCTGTTCTTTGTAATGACCTGACTCTTGTTTTTTGTCGGAAACTGTTAGTTCTATGTAAACCGCGCTGATCGCAAATAGTGCGGTATAGAAGAAATGTAAATAAATAAATAAATAAATAAAATAAATAAACCAAGCCTTGACCCAGGTATGAGTTTTGGAAGCCTGTCTGATTGGGAGCATTACAGATTTGTTGGAGACAGCGCTTGTCCTGATGGGAGGCAGTCAGCTAAGCCCTCTGAGCCAGAAGTAGAACCCATGCAGCTAGAACAGGAATTAGTTCTGGAAGAGGATGATTCTTACATGGACTGTTATTTATGCCAAACTGCCAAGCACAAAGAAGTCCTGAGAGGGAATACATCATAAGGGAACCTTCCAGAGTCCAGTACCCTAGAGAGCCTGTATGTGAAGTGAAAAGGTTCTTTGAAAAGGAAAATACTTGTGCTGAGAATGTGTGCAGCTGCTTAATTAATTGCTCAATGACCAGCTGAAGTCAGTGCAGTGCAGAGCTTATGCCGTACTCACGGTGGATTTAAAAAGTTTCTTTTGGAAGAGAAAAGAGCTGTTTATGTGAAGCTGATATTTTTGGTTTTGTTTTAAACAGCACTGCTAGGCACGTTTGCTAGCAGTGGCAGTGGAAAGGACTTTCTGCTTTGCATTGAAAGACATTACAAGCTGCTTGTGCTTAAGTTCAGTAATATCCTGTTGTACTAAATATAATCCTGGAGAAGAAATCCAATAGATGACAATTTGTGAACCTTATTTGCGTTTACCTCAAATAAATTCTGTCAATGCCTTAACTCTCGACCAACTACAAAAGAGTGTTTTTCTGCCTAAAAGTCAAGCGTAACCTGACTGGACTACCTTTCCCATGGTGCACTTCAAGGTCAGTCAGGCACATTGCTGAAGTGGTGGAGTCTGCTATAACAAGCACACCCCTCCACACTGCTGTAAGGGACTATGGGTGTGACAGTATATTCTCAAGTTCATATTTTGCTGCAATCATGAGTGGCTTAATCTTTTTCAACTTTAGCTTGAATTTGCATACTAGTAGTTGATGATCTGCACCTCTGTCAGCTTCAGGTTTTGTCTTTGTTGATGTTACAGAGCTTTTACATTGTTGACTTCCACAGATGTAGTCAATTTGATTTTTATACAATCCATTGGGTGAAGTCCCTGTGTACAGTCGCCGCTTGTGTTGCTGGAAGAAGGTGTTTGAGATGAATAGATCGTTGGTCTTGCAGAATTCTATCAGTCAGTCTTTCTCCAGCTTCATTTCTGTTGCCAAGTCTATATTTTCCAAATACTTTGCCTTCTTCTTTGTTGCCAACTTTTGCGTTCCAGTCACCCATGACTATCAGGATATCCTGTTTGCATGTGCTGTCAATTTCAGCTTGTACTTGTTCATAGAACTCTTCAATTTCATTCTCTTCTGCAGCTGTTGGGGCATATACTTGAATTATAGCTGTGTTGATAGGCATTCCTTGTAGACGAATAGAGATTAAGCGTTCGCTGACTGCATTGTATTTCATTACAGTTCTTGCAAGTTTCTTCTTTATTATGAATACAACACCATTTCCTCTTTGTCTTTCATATCCAGCATAGTAGACCATGTGATCATCTGATGCAAAGTGCCCAATGCCTGTCCATTTCAGTTCGCTACCACCCAACAGATCAATTTGTACACGTTTCATTTCATTCTTGACCACCTCCAACTTCTCTTGGTTCATGCTTCATACGTTCCAATGTGTAAGACATCTTTACAGCTTCTGACTCTCATTTCATGCGCAGCTACATCAGCAGTCAGACGGCCCAAGGGCTTTGATCCAACCACATCATAAATGCTGACTTTACTCTGAAAAGTCTTCAGCTCTTCCCCAGTAGCTAGTTTAGTGCCTTCCAACCTGGGGGTCTCATCTTCCAGCACTATAGCACAATTTGTTTTGTTGTAACTATTGTCATGAGGTAGAGTCATCAGAGCCTATGGAAATAGGTAGAACAGATGAAAACAGATCTGAAAATGACAGCTCAGATCAGCACATGGAGCAGAGTTGCTATAGGCAACCAAAACAAACACTATCACATGGTGGGAGAACATGCCCGAGCAGCAAGCAGGTTCCTGATTCATTAGGAAATGAAGGGCAGCTGAGAAGGGGTGGAGCCCAACCAAGCACAGGGACACGCATAGTTAAAACATGCTCACCTGAGGTTAGTGAGGGGAGGAGAAGAAGAGGCAGGGTGAGGAGCAGAACAAGTTCCAGTTCTAGAAGCAGAGACACAGGAGTGAGAGAGAGTTCAGAAGCCAGCAGAACTGAAAGGTATATGGGAAGAAACACAGCCGCCTGTTGCAGAGAGCAGTGCCCAGCTAAGGACGTGCCCGGTGAAACTTACCAGAAAGCTAGAAGCTACAGTACAGAAGCCAGGCTCAGGAAAGCTGAGGAGTTTTATCTTCCTAAAACCAGGTACAGCACAAGAGGGAAAGTCTGTCCTGGGGAAAGTTTTATGCTTAAGGAAAAGCCAAGACAGAAAGGCCGAGAAACGTCTCCATCTCAGCAGTGCTCTGATAACTCACTCACACGCAGGAGCTCAGAGAAAAGGCAGTTGGGAGGTAGGCCAATTCCTTCTAATAGAAGAGCCTTTGAATATAGTGACTTGCCCTGTACGTATAAGGAGTTGTGTGACTCACAAAGGGAGCTCTCAAGAGAAGGTGGTAATTATTCACTACACTCTCTTAACCAGGAAGAAGGGAAGTGTAATTACCGAGAACAGAGTTTGCCTAAAGATAACGTTTTCTATAACCCTGAAGAATGTTATTCAGAGGAGGAACCAGAGGAAATGCAATGTAATGATTATGAAGAAGCAATATCAGATACATGCATGGACTGTACTTTAATTATGTCAGATGACATTACTTCTTTCTGTTGAAGAAGCTGTTAAAGTATAAGCAAACTGCAGTGAGGAAAACTTACCTGTTTTGAACGGACTGTTTGTGTTACTTTTGAGTTCAGCTGAAGATAAGTATATTTTGGTTCCAGTTTGTTCCTTTTGATTTTTGTACCAGAAGCATGGTGTTTTGCCTTGTGTTCCCATCGCTTTAAAAATCCACCCAGAAGGGGAATTAAAAGTCCTGTTTGAAAGCCTTACTATTCATCCACGACTCACCTTCTTTATTCAGCAATTGGGACTACAACTCCCAGAGGGCATTGTAATCATCCACTTTTGCTAATATTGAAGTAGCCCCGGTGAATTACCCAGGCTCCAGCCCTGGGGACCCTCACAGGGTGACACTATCCAGTGGGTTTTCATGGCAAGATACAGAAGTAGATTGTCGGGCCTTTCCTCCACACAGTTTAAGTTTGGTGTTGTTGCTGTTGTCACAGAAATGTGATCCTCTGCCATCAACACTATCCCATTCTGCTGCTGCCCAGATGGGTGGTTTGTCTTGGTCTGGCACCTCAGCTGAGACTTGTCCATCTTGGGAGACCCTGCCAGTAGTTAAACCCACCCTCCATCAACATCAACACCACAACAATACCTCTAAAAAAACGAGGTGAAATACCTCGGAATAACACTCGACAAGGAACTAAACCTACAATCACACATCAAACGGACCACCAATAAGGCATACTACAAAATGAGAATAAGACGTCTCAAGCCCCTACTCACACAAAATCATTTCTGTACAGTATGTCAAGCTCTAATAACCCCCATCCTTGACTTCGGCAACCCGATCTACAACAGCATGCCAAAACAGTCACTCCGACCACTCCAGATGGTTCAAAACACGGCGGCTCGAATAATAGCAGGAACATCAAAGCAAGACCACATCACGCCCATACTAAAAGACCTCCACTGGCTCCCAATAAGCTCCCGTATCAAATACAAAACAATACTGAACATATTCAGGATCAAACAAACTCCGCTCTCAGCCTCCAACCCTTCATACAACCAGACACCTGCACAAGACCCAGGAGAAGGACCACAGCAGACATTCAACACACCAAAAAACTACACAAAAGCATGCAAATCTACCACACGAAGAGCTCTATCGATGGCAGCACCAATATGGAACGCACTCCCAGATGATCTACGATCAACAGAAGATCCAAACGACTTTCGAAAACAACTAAAGACATTGCTATTCATAAAACACTACGGACCGAGCATATGACAAATCACCAGACCTGGCTAATACCTTACCTATAGCCCACTGTATAGATATGAAAGCACATGTATATAACTGTAAAAAGCTCATATTGTAAATAGCTCAGCTTAATCATACCACCCACAATCATGCACCCTCACGGTAAAGTATAAGAATACAGGAGAACACTAACACACTCTATTGATTGTTTGCTGTGTACACTGCCTTGATTGAAGGATAAGGTGGGATAGAAATACCCTTTAAATAAAATAAATAAATAATGATAGTTTAGCTCTCAGCATCACTGATGCACACAAGCCCTCACAGCACGACAAGCTGCAAACCAAGTGAGCGTCTAGACTAAACGCTCTTTAAAGGCATCCTATCATGAAGTCAAAAACAAGAGGCCAGATATACACATGGTACTAGATAGTGAAGAATTTGGGGACTTAAATCAGTGTCACTGGAACTATCAAAAATTACATAGTGACCAGTTAAAGTGATAGTGGTGCTTCTCTCAAGTCTCACCAACCCCTGAGGGATCCACCTTCTACTGTTCCAGTTCAATCTACTGAGTGGGATTTTTACAGGGGACAGTCTTGCAGGCAGCAGATGCGATACACTTATCTCAATGAAGGATGGTGAGATCCCAATACCCGCTCCCGCACCAAACAGCAGTTGTGAATGAGTGGACTTCCTCTTACACTTTTATAGGAATGGGTTTTGGACTTTGGGCTGTCTTTTATTCCAATATTTATGATCAGTTCCGGATGTGTCAGGCATTATATCAATTTTTTTTTTTAGGAAATTACAAGTGATTCATTTTTTTTTTCAAAATTTCCTGACCCTTCCACTGATGATACAGTGCTTTCCCAACCTTCTAAATGGATTCCAACTGAAGCACCAGATCCCAGGATTCAGACTTTTCAGAATTTAATTCTGCAAGATCATGAATTGAAAGAAGCTTCTATGTTTAAAAGGTCCACTAATCTTACTATGGGTGAATTTCAGGCATTAGAAGAATTGCAGGCTCATTTGGATATTGTTATCCATAGTGCGGACAAGGGAGGGGCTGTGGTGGTCCAATTGGCATTGGTTTACCACCAGGGTATTTTGCAACAACTTTCAGATATTAAGTATTACCAGCCCCTTGATATTGACCCAACACCCTCTCTCTTGATGGAGAATGGCTGTTTGATTTCAGCTGCCAGGGAGGCTGGTTGGATTACCACACGTGAAGCTAAATTCTTAGCTAAGCAACATCCTCTTATACAGTTTTTTTATACTGTTCCAAAAATTCATAAATCTCTTCACTCTTGTCTTGGCCGACCAATCATCTCATGTCGTGATTCAGTTTTAGAACCTCTCTCCAAGTTTGTGGATCATTTTCTCCAAAAAGAGAGCTTATAGGGTGCGGTCCTTTGTGAGGGATTCTACACATTTTATTGCAATGCTTGATGCTTTGATAGTTTGCCCAACAACTCTGATGGCAACTATGGATATGACAGCGCTGTATATGAATATTGATCAGGATGAGGCGCTTTCTGTTGCTGCCGATACCCATCTTGATGTGTCACCTCAACTTATAAAATCCTTCCTTTTGACACTTTTGAAATTGGTTCTTAAACTTCAAAGCCATCAACAAAATATCCCCTACTGCACTAACAGGCCTCATCCACCCCACCCCAGCAAACAGGGCAAGGAGATCATTCGCCTCTAATACTCTACAGGTCCCCAAGGAGATAACAAAATGCAACCAGGCAACAAAGAACTGAGCCTTCAAGTTCTATGCTCCCAGCATCTGGAATGCACTCCCAACTACCATCCGAGCAATCACAGACCTTGCTCAGTTTAGAAAAGCACTAAACCACCACCTCTTTCTCCTACACTACTCCAAACCCAGTATCTCAGCCACACCCACCACACACCCTGCCAGAAATCAGTAAGTCTCAATCTCCTCTTGTAAATGTTGTAGATAAATGTATATAGATGTAGATAGTTTCCCAAGTTGAAGCCCAAGTTATATCTTCCTGTTTTACTGTAAATGCTCAGCAGGCGACTGTTATGCACAATTTTGTTGTATGTAAACCGCACTGATTTTAAATAGCGCGGTATATAAAAACAATAAATATATAAATAAACAAACTTACTTAATTATTTTTGGCATGACTATTTTATTTACAGTCCTTTGGATTAGCTATGGGGCTACTGTGGCCCCCTCATTGGCAACTCTTTATATGGACAAATTTGAATGTGAATTTATCTATCCCTCTGCTTGGTTTGATCACATTCCATTTTGTGTCCGTTTTTTGGACAATATTTTTTTTCCCTGTGGGATGGTCCAGTAAAGGATTTACAGTTTTCTGATTGGATAAATACATTAAAATCTAATATCCAGTTTACCTTGAACTTTCATATGGCACGGATTGAATTTTTAGATCTCATTGTTTATCGCCAGGAAGGGAAATTGCATACTATTTTATACTACAAGCCAGTTCAAAGGAATAATTTATTGCGCTATCAAAGTTTCCACCCTCGCTCATTATGTAATGGCCTACCTATGGGTCAATTGTTTTGGTTGCATCGGATATACACTACTTCTCAGGAGTTTTTTTAATCATTCACCTGATCTTATTCAACATTTAAGCGATCAGGGCTATCCGGAAATTGTCATCAAAAGGGCCTATACTAGGGCACGTTATTTCCATCGTGAATGGTTGCTATCTCCCACTCACGTGGACTCTATGAACCAAGCTATGGATAATGTAATTAGGGTATTGCCTTTTATGCCCCATTCATCAATGATACTTTCACTACTCCAACAACATTGGTATATTCTCTCTTCACACATTTTCAAAAAGAATTAACGGTGGCCTTTTCTAGGGGCCGGAATCTCCATGACTGGGTGGTTCAAATGTTGCCTCGGGTCAGGTGGATTCTGGTCCTGGGCATTTCACTTGTGACCATTGTGATTTTGGCTCCCAGGCCTTAATTGGAAAACAATGGACTGATTGCCATACTTCTAAAATATATACTGCACGGTGGCATATTACATGTGATACTTCTTGTGTGGAATTTGCCCCTGCAACTTTTTTTATGTAGGATGAACCACTCATCCAGTATGTACATGTTTCGTTGAATACAGATTGCATCTGATGAAATGGGTGATGTCTGTACCTAGTGTTTCCCATTGTATAGAAAAAAATAATTCTTTTGATCAACTTACCTCTTGTTCGGGGAGGTGATAGGATTGTCTCTAGACCTGTGAGCAGCGGTGTATTTTTCTTTTAAATTTTGCTAGTCCATCTGAACTCAATTTAGAAATTGACTGGTGGAGCATTATTTGATCAGTTACATCACATCTTCCCTTTGCCTTTTTTCATCTTTGTTGACACTGGTGATTTTTTGGAAGGCCTGGTTCTCTTGTTTATGTCATGATAGGACACCTTTAAAGAGCATTTAGTCTAGACCTCAGATTCTGACATTCAATTGTTCTGTTACCGATTTGAGCTTAATCTTTGGCCTGAAGCAGAGCCCTCATGTGAACATTGGGCTTGAAACACAGTGTGTCACCATTATTTTTGGATTACAATTTATTGGACCTTCGGGCATCTTCTCGTTATCATTGGATTATAGCTTATAGCTGCCTTCTGTGAAGAATTTACATACTTGTACTGCCGTGAAGCCCAAGTATTGGGATCTTCTGAGCTAAGTGATTTATAAATTTATATATCCTAAGTTTATTTGTGGCAATTCTGTTGTAGCTCACCATGTGGTGTTTCACTCTTTTGGCTCTTTGTAGTGTCATTATTGAGAATAAACAGGAAGTTGTTGTTTCATGAGAAGCTTGGCTTCTCTATACAACATTTCCAACAAAAAAAAAGAGTGAGGTGATTTATATCACTTTTCAGGCCCTTGTTTCTCCTGGCTATATTTTTGAGTTCTACAGATAGTGGCATTCAGTTGCCATCTGGGCAGTTATACACTAGAAGTTTGCTCAAGTGACAGAATATAGAGTTATTAGAAAAGGTTCAGAGAAGAGCCACCAAAATGGTAAAGGGGATGGAAGGATACTCCTATGAAGAGAGGCTAAAAAGGTTAGGGCTCTTTAACCTGGAAAAGAGACGGCTAAGGGGAGATATGATAGAAGTCTATAAATTAATGAACGGAGTGGAACGGGTAAACGTAGATCGATTGTTTACCTTATCAGAATATAGAAAGACTAGGGGACATGCAATGAAGCTACAGGGTAAACTATTTAAGACTAATAAAAGAAAATATTTTTTCACTCAACGTGTAATCAAACTCTGGAATTTGTTACCGGAGGATGTAGTAAAGGCTGTTAGTGTAGCTGGGTTTAAAAAGGGTTTGGACAAGTTCCTGGAGGAAAGGTCCATAAACCATTGTTAAGGGGGGACCCAGGATATCAATGCTTGACCTAGTACAAGCATTGCGGAACCTGTGTCTTTTGGGGAAACTGCTAGGTACGTATGACCTAGATTGGCCACTGTTGGAAACAGGATACTGGGCTTGATGGACCTTGGTCTGACCCAGTATGGCATATCTTATGTTCTTATGTACCACTGACAATGCGTAATGTTAGGCAGAACTCTTGTGCTGTGCCATCGCTTTTCCCTGGCACCATCCAAATAATGCCAGGGTGGACTAAATGTTTAGTGGCACTTTCTAGATGGTGGCAGCTATAGCTATCCTAATAACTGCTTTTGAATACTGACCGACTACATTTTGAGACTGAGACTTATAATTATGGGATTTTTTTCTCGGAGTTCCGAAGAAGCCTGCCAAAAGTAGACTTGCTTAGGAAATGGCCTACTTGATAACTTGATCTGGCTGTAACCAATTTCCTGGGCACATGTGTTTGAAGAGACCACTTTCCCTTACCTTACATATCTTCAGGCATGGGAGTAAGACCCCCCCATCTACCTTGAAGTTCTTGTGCTTCTGGGATACTCTATAAGGAGGCGGCTATTTTTAAGAGCTAACAGCATGTATAGATGTTGGTGTATCAGTCAGTCATTTATGCATATAAATGGCCACTTGTGTGTGCAAATATCTTATAAAATATCATGAATGCGTGCACAAGGTTTGTATGGTGTGAGCTTTCACTGTGGGTGTGCACATGGGTGGCATGCAGGCAGTACTAGTACATGCGTTACATAGGATTGATAATTTCTGCATGTACTTTGCATGGTCAGTTACACTAGCTCTGGGTGACTACTTATTTGAAAATAAACTTAATTTTGGCAATGTGCTTTGACTAGGCACTCTGTTATAAAATTAAGTCCACGTGTGCATTCAGTATCTCACTCTCTCCACATTCTTTCACACGCACCCAAATTCAGATCCAGGTTTTGACTATGGGGGTTACATTAGAAATTCTGTTCATGATTTGGATGTCTGAAAATGGGCATTCAGACATGCAAATCGCACAGGCGTCCCCTGACCCATTTTAGAAAGCCGGGTATATAGATTTACCAGGCGCAAGCACAGTTGTGTAGCATGGGGGCATGGTGGTGTAGCAGCCTGGGCACAGCAGCAGAAATGCACATCATGGTGCAATTTCAGAATGGCACAAACAGGTCTGGTCCCAGCTGCTGCGGCGTCTATGCCGATACCTGCTCCTGACTATTAATAAGGTGCAAAAAAGTGCTCTAATTTCCCAATTCTGCGGCCGGGCAATTCGGAGATATCCACCTTTGTGAAATGGTCTACATGTGTGCATGTAACCAGGGGTGGTGTAGGGCCTCATTTGCATATCCATTGGACCTCATCTACATACATTTAATTTATTTAATTTATTTATTTATTTTTTCCTTCTTTCCCGTGACTCTGTTAAAGTTGACCCACTGAGACAGGAGATGCTCCCTTTTACCCTCCCAATACTCAGCACTCTGGGGGTCTACTTTAACAGAGCATGGGAAAGAAGGAAAATGCCATTTTCTTGTGGCTCTGCAGAGGTGAACCAGAGCACCTGGCTTTGAGCCTCAGGCCTTGCCTGCTCCTTCTGAAGATAGGCAGGCAGGCATGGGGCCCTCTGAGGTGCAGGGCCACATGCTGGCAACATTCCTGCACAATGGACGGGCCGGCCCTGCATGTACCTGACCTTGCCTTCTGCACAGGGCCCATCATTAGAATGGATTATTGAGATGTTCATCCTTCAGGATAGAGATGGTGATTTTAGAAGTCTTCATAACTGCCGCTCTCCTGGATTATGGCCTGGACAACTCAGATTCTTCCCAGATGTCCCTTCTAAAATCCCACTTCACATATATAAATATAGGGAGGCATGTTCAGTGGAGGTAACTAGCTCTAAATAAGCTGCTGGCCATCACCATGTTAACTTATACCCAGCCATATCCAGACATCAGCACTGAATAACTGGTTTGGCCAGATAACATTTTAGCAACCGAGTCAGTGGCGATATTCAGTTACTGGCCAGATAGCTAAAATCCCTAAAGGTAGGATGGCCTTTTTTGTGTCCTAACATTAGCCATTTTAGTTAGACAGTTAGCAGCTGACTTAACTAATGTTGTTACTCCTACTCCTCCCTGGAACTCCCCAAAACTAGAGGATTAGCACTGGGGTATTTAGATGGCCTGGGAGGGGATGTTCAGTGGCACTAACCATGTTAGGGGCACTTCGGGGCACTAAACATCCCTGTGAGTGGCATTTACGCTGTTTTCAGGTCTGCAAATCACGTAAATGCCTTTGAATATGCCCTCCATAGAGTCAGGATTAAACAAACGTTACCTTCACAGAAACAAAAGACAAAAATCAGGTAGAAAATGGGACTCTTATCTTCTTTTTCAGTCCTTGGATGAATTCTCTCCCACACCTAGATCGTCAGGCTCTTCTACCAAAAATTGTCCACCACTTCACTCTCTCACAGCTGCAAAGATCGAAGTACGAGGTACGATCAAAAAATATCAAGACTTGTACAATAACACAAGTAGTATAACTCTGACAGTTATTGCACTCAATCTCCTTCAAAGTAGTCCCCTTCCGATAAGACACTTCTTCCAGTGTTCCTGCCACTACTGGAAACAATTTTGAAAAGCCTCTTTCGTTATGCTGTGAAGCTGCTGTTTTGAATTTTACTTAACGGCCTCCAAGTCATTGAATCTCCTTCCTTTCAGTAGTAATTCAGTTACACCGGGGCCTAGTGCATTACCAGAGCTCACCGGTAGGTGCACCCCAAGGCCTGTGACACCGGGCACGTAGAATTGCCACACACCTCTCGCAAGACTACCCACGCTCCTTTCCCCATCTGATCAGTCTTGGACCGTGCCAGGTAGATGCAAACCCCACCCTCTAAAAATTGAACTTGGTGAACCTGCAAACCTCCGCCCCTGGAAAGGCGACCCGACTCCGCCACTAATTCCCCCACTCGAAATGCACCAAAAAAGGCCACCGAAAATACCGCCCGAAAAAGCATGCCCTCAAAAGGGGACGATACCACGTGCGGCAAAGTGAGACACAAGCGCCCCAGCAGGTCATGCGTTATAGGCAGCCGACCATCACCTGGCGATGGAACGGATCGCTCCCATCCCTGAAGCAGCCGACGCGTCAAAAAAAAAAACCCCAGCAACCCCCCACCCCACCGCCTTCATAAAAAAGGCAAATCCTGCCAAATTCCTCCGCACCGTTGACCGCGACACTCCCGCAACTTTGGCTGTCAAAACATACTGACCAAGAAGCAAGTCCGATGCTGGGCTCTACCTCCATCCCTGCTCCACCAGGAAAGTCACCACACTGCTGCAGCCCCTCTGGAACGCAGCCCACGTCGCAGCCGACACTGAATTCTTCAACAAGTCCATCATGTCCCGAGGCCAATCTGCCATAAGTGCTGAGGGACCGAAGCTCCTTCTTCTGCTTCCGGCGCCAAGTTCCGAAACCGCTCCCACTTAAAACGGGAAAGAGCATCCGCAATCAAGTTAGTAACTCCAGGAATGTGGCCAGCCTTAATCACCACATTCAAACGCAAGCAGGCTAATACCACCTGCCGCATTAAATCAGCCACCGGTTTGCACCTCGGGGCATAATTATTCACCACACTGACAACTTCCTCGTTATCACAGCACCAAACCACCTTGCGATTCCGCAGTCTGTCCGGCCACAACGCCAGCACCACTAGAATCGGGAACAGCTCCAAGAAGGTGATATTACTGGTAAGGCTGACATCACGCCAGGACTGCGGCCACTCCGCCGCACACCAGGAACCCCCGAAGTATACCCCCAGTCCCCCCCTGGCTGCATCGGTATATAATTGCAACTCTTCACTGGATATCTCTTTATCCCTCAAAACCATGATACCATTGAAATCGCGCAGAAATTCATCCCATACCCCCAAGTCCGCACGCATGCCCTCGAAACCCTGATCCGATGGTGAGGTTTAGCAACCCCTGCAGTAGCTGAAGCCAGCCGCCGCAACAACACTCTGCCCATAGGAATCACCCTGCATGCAAAATTAAGGGAACCGAGAAGAGCCTGCATCTCACGCAAAGTCAACTTTGCGGAGACCATCGTGTTCGCTACCAAGACTTGCAGCCTCATTACCTTGTCGGCGGGCAACCTAGCTATCATTAATTCCGAGATCCTGGATTCTCTACAGGGAGAACTATTCAGGCAATTGGTAACAGACCCCACACGTGAAGGGGCCATACTGGACTTGGTGCTTACCAATGGTGAAAGTGTTTCTGATGTTGTAGTGGGAGATCATTTTGCATCCAGTGATCACCAGATGGTGTGGTTCAGTATCAGGACTAGGGCTGTTAGAATCCATTCCAAGGTGAGGATCTTAGACTTTAGGAAGACTAACTTTGCAAAGATGGGCCAATACCTCATTGAGTCGTTAGTGGGATGGGAACAGCTGGGGGATGTAGAAAGACAGTGGGCAAAACTGAAAGGGGGTATTTTAAGGGCAACCAACCTTTTTGTTAAAATGGTAAATAAAGGCAAAAGGAACAGGAGACCGCTATGGTTTTCGAAGGAAGTAGCTGAAAAAGTGAAGAAAAAGAGGGAGGCCTTCATGAAATACAAGAGATCACAGAGAGAGGAAGACAGACATCTGTATTTGGAAAAACGTAGAGAAGCTAGCAAAGTAGTCAAGAAGGCAAAGATTCAAAAGGAGGAGGAAATAGTCAATGCAATAAAATGGGGGGATAAGACATTTTTCAGATATATTAGTGAGAAGAGGAAGGGCAAAAGTGGTATTGTCAGACTCAAGGGTGCAGGGGGGAATATGTAGAAGCTGATAAGGATAAAGCGGAATTGCTTAACAAATATTTTTGTTCTGTGTTCAGATGAAGAACCAGGAGCAGGACCTCAGAAAACACCCACAAATAAGAAGAGAAGCGAGGGCCATCTGGAACAATTTTCAGAAGTCTCTGTTCGTGAGAAACTAGCTCAACTTAAAGTAGACAAAGCGATGGGACCGGATGGGATACACCCTAGAATACTGAGGGAACTTGGGGACGTTCTAGCAACTCCACTGACTGACCTTTTCAATGCCTCGTTGGAGTCGGGAGTGGTGCCAAAGGACTGGAGAGAGGCTCATGTGGTGCCTTTACACAAAAGCGGAAGTAAGGATGTGGTTGAAAACTACAGGCCGGTTAGTTTAACTTCGGTGGTGAGTAAATTATTGGAAACGCTGCTGAAAGAGAAAATAGTGAGGTTTCTGGAGTCCATCGGATTACAGGATCCGAGGCAGCATGGATTCACCAGAGGCAGGTCTTGTCAGACAAATCTGATTGATTTCTTTGACTGGGTGACCAGGGAGTTGGACTGAGGGAGAGCTCGAGATGTGGTGTATTTAGATTTCAGTAAAGCCTTTGACACTGTTCCTCACAGGCGACTTATAAACAAACTGAGCACCCTAGGGATGGACCCTAAAGTTACTGCTTGTGTTAGAAATTGGTTGGGTGGGAGGCGACAAAGAGTACAAGTAAATGGAGCTCACTCTGAGGAGAAGGATGTTACCAGTGGTGTGCCCCAGGGATCTGTCCTTGGTCCGATTCTTTTTAACATCTTTGTTAGTGATATAGCGGAAGGGCTGTCGGGTAAGGTTTGCCTCTTTGCAGATGATACCAAAATCTGCAATAGAGTAGACACCCAGGAAGGTGTAGATAACATGAGGAGGGATCTAGCTAAGCTTGAAGAATGGTCTAGAATTTGGCAGCTGGGATTTAATGTTAAAAAATGTAAGGTCATGCATTTGGGCTGCAGCAATCCAAGGGAGCAATACAGTATAGGAGGTGAAGTACTTTTGTCCACTAAAGAAGAGCGGGACCTAGGCGTGATTGTGTCTGATGATCTTAAAGTAGCTAAACAGGTAGAAAAGGCGACGGCAAAAGCTAGAAGGATGCTTGGGTGCATATGGAGAGGAATGGCTAGCAGAAAAAAGGAGGTGATAATGCCTCTGTATAAGTCTTTGGTGCGACCTCATTTGGAGTATGGTGTGCAATTCTGGAGACCGCACCTTCAAATGGATGTGAACAGGATGGAGTCGGTGCAGAGGGTTGCTACTAAAATGATTAATGGGCTTCATTATAAAGCATATGAGGACAGACTTAAGGATCTTAATATGTACACCTTAGAGGAAAGGCGGGATAGAGGTGATATGATTGAGATGTTTAAATACCTCCGTGGCATAAATGTTCAGGGAGAGAGCCTCTTTCAATTGAAAGCAAGTTCTGCTACGAGGGGACATGGGATGAGGGTGAAGGGAGATAGATTCAGGAGTGATATGCGGAAATATTTATTTACAGAAAGAGTAGTGGATCCATGGAATAGTCTCCCAGTGGAGGTGGTAGAGATGAGGACAGTAACTGAATTCAAAAAGCATGGGACCAACACAGAGGATCTCTAAAGGTAAAAAGTGGACTGTTGTAGTTGTTGTTATGGAAGGACAGACTAGATAGGCCATGTGGTCTTTTTCTGTCATCATGTTTCTATGTTTCTATGTTTCTAATCTAGCTCCACCCCAAAAAAAAGTAAGACATGTCGCCGGACCCTCTGTCTTCCCGACCGCCAACGGCACCCCCCATTCCAGTGCCAACTGCATAAAGCCCCGTAACAAGTCCTAGCACTGCCCAGACTGCGCCTCTCCTACAAACAGGAAATCGTCCAAGTAGTGCACGACATATCCACTGCCCATTTTCTACAGAAGAGCCCAATGCAGGAAAGTACTAAACCGTTCGAAATAAGCACAAGATACCGCACAACCCATGGGGATGCATTTGTCAAAATAACATTGCCCTTCAAAACGGAATCCCAACAAAGGAAAAGCTGATGGATGCACTGGCAACAAACGGAAGGCAGATTCGATGTCCACGTTTGCCATCAAGCACCTCGAGACGCATTCCCTCACCAGATCCACAGCCTCATCAAAAGAGGCATAGCACACCGCGCACAATTCTCTGGGGATGTGGTCATTAAACAAAGAACCCACCGGGAAGGATAAATTATGAATTAAACAATACTTTCCCGGCTCCTTCTTCGGTATTATTCCCAAAGGGGACACCACGAAATCCTCAAATGGTTGTTCCGCGAATGGGCCCGCCACCCGCCCCAACGCGATCTCTCCAGCCAACTTTTCCCTTACAATATGGGCCAAATGTTTAACCGCAGACGAATTCCTAGCCTGACATGTGGCCACCCGCCCAACAACCAGGATCCAGAACCCCCCTGAAAACCCCCTTTCCAATATTAAACTATCCTTCCTCCTGGGATACCTCCACAACCACGGACGCAGCACTTGGATCCGAATAGGAGTCAGAGCTAAGCTCCGCAAGTTCTTATTGCTTGGAGGGGGGCGCAATAACTCCAGCCGCACCTTTTTTAACACATTTGAGTGCTGAATGTCCTCCACCACAGACAGAGCAAGCGTGCCGGAATTTACAGTCCGGGAAGGGGCATGAAGACTTGTTGAATCACCAACAGATATCTCCAGCGCCCCCACCCCCCCTGCAGGCCTCTGCACCGCAGGGGGCACGCACGACCGAAAGGGCTTCCCGGCACCCATTGTAACGACCAATCCCCCTTTTTGACTGCTCCCTCCCCCGCCGCCAGGTCTGACTGCCATTTGTGTCAACCATAAATTTATATCCTGCGTTCCCCAAGAAAGCATCTGGTTTTCTTCCATCTTATCACGGAACTTATCATAGTTGAGCCATGCCCAACCATCATGCATCTGAGAGGCCTCCAAAATAGAGTCCGCGTATGCCAAAAGCATACCGTACTGCTCCGGGTGTGCGTGCCCCCATACACTAGCCAGCCGTAGAAACGCCTGCGTCCAATTCACTACGTTCCGGGCCACTCTCCGCACCCTACCGGCCTTCTCGTCCTCTTTCCTCTTCCTTCGACTGTCCCCTGACCGTTTTCGGCCTTCAAGTAACCGGAAAATATCGATATATCGCCGCTTTTGGACTTTCTTACGCAAATTCCTAGGCACACTCTCCCATAACTCAGAGAAAACCACTACCATAGGAGTTGCCCCCTCCACTTCCCCCCTCGCCGCCGTCCCCCCATTATCTTTACCACGGCTTCCCTCGTCAGAAGTCGAACCGGACGAGTCAGAGGTCGAAGTGGAAGAGGAACCCGATCTCCTCCGTTTATGACAAGAATGTTTCCGCTTCCGACTCTTTTTCTTAAGGCCCTTGCCAGCCGTCATTGCCCCATCCCGTCCCGCTGCCGCTTGGTCAACTGCCAACTCACCTGCAGCATCTGCAGCCGATTCTGAAGCTGTCCCGGTTTCCTGCTGCACCGGCACCGACTGGACCGCTGCCATCGTCTCACTCGCCGGTCCTCCCGCCATGAAATGTCCGCCATGTTCAAACTTGCGCCATCTCATTGTCGCGAAGAGCTCCACCAAGGACTCCCTGTATACTGCCAACCCGGTGGCACCTGCGGAGGAAAAACAGGGAAAGGCGAAGAGACAACTGCCATAGCCCAAGGTGGCTGCCAAGCCCCCAGCCACTCTGCTCGTGAGGAGCCCTGACCACCATCTTGCCAATGCTCCCATGCTGGAGATGAAACACCTCCCATGTTCCCTTGCCATCCTACCATACCCGCAGACCCCCACCAATCCCCCCACCCATCTCTCCTCCACCCGTCACAGCTACACCCCCCTTCTGGGGGAACGGGCCCCCCAACCGGGAATCTAACCGACCCACACCCCGCCCCTTGCACTGTACTCTCCCTTACTAATCCACCACTCCTGCTGCCCCGCCCACCACAATGTGCCTGACTATCTCCGACAGCCTCGCACCCCTGAACAGCACCAGCTACCTCGCTCTGCGCCTGGGCTGGCCCACTGACCGGCCTACTGCCCCCCCGCCCACCTTTTCCCCTGCTAGCTGCTCTGCCTTTACCCCCCCCCCCGCACTCTTTACTTCCTCCTGCTGTACTACCACCCCGCCCTGTGTTCTCTCTACCCACCTGCCCACCTCTGGTATCAGGCACTGACACACATTCCCCAACTGCCACCACATCAAGCCTTCTCCCCCGGCGTGGACCTTTTTCCCTTACTGGGCCCCCCCCTTTTCCCCTTGCTTGGCTGCATCCCACTAAAATTCAAGCTGTACCCCCCCCCCCCCCTTTCCCCTTCTTTTTCTTTTTTTTTTTTTTTTTAATTAACCTTCTGCAGCAACGGAATTAACCAACAATTAATTATTTGCAAACCCCCGCTTGCCCCGCACTCCTAACCCTTCGTCCGTCCACCCTGCAAAGTAACCTCGTCCTCCACTCCCCAAAAGCTCGTCCTCCGCTCCCCCACTATTACAGACCCGAACTTAACTTGCAGCGCCGCAACTGAACCTCGTCCTCCGCTCCCACAAAATTCGTCCTCCTCTCCCCGCCTTCCTTTCCAGGCCCCGACACTGCCACTACTGTGCTTCTCCCGTCCGGCGTCTCCAACGGCTAAACAAAGAGGCCGGAGCCACGCCGCGTCCCCGCAGAAAAATACTCCCACCATGCCTCCTCCTATCTCATTGGTTCCCAAGGTGCCAAACAGCCCACGGGAGCCAATGACATTGTGGGACTACTCGTGTCCCGCCCCCTCCCCTTCCAAAGCTGCGATGCCGCAGCCCGGGCCGCGCACGTTGCCGCCCCCTGCGGTTAGTGCCGGCCGCTCGCACGAGGCACCGCGGCCTTGCCATTCTGGGAGTATGAGATATTGTGTAATTGGCTGTCATTAGTTGATTAAGTAGTACGTTATCAAATTCACTGAGCCAAGTCTCTGTTATGAATATTATGTCTGGGTTAGATTTATCTGCATACTCAATTATTGGAATTTTCTTTATCGACCTTTAATTTATGTAGGCACATTTCGGTGTTGTGTCTTTATTTGTGACTTTCAAAGTGTCCTGAATGGGGATATCAATGGTGTTAATGAGGCAGCCATGAGGTATAGCTGTAGGTAGCCCTTCCCCCAAGCCATGCGGCAAGCCATGAGGCTGTGATCAGCCTGACCCTTCCCCCGCAAGCCATGAGGTAATCAGCCTGCTAAGAAAAAGGCATTGAGATTTCAGTAGGCACCCTTCCCCCCACTCCAGGTCTGAGCACAGTATCCCCTAGCCCAGAAACCAACAGACCAGAGCATACCGGTTTGGACAGGTCACCCAGGTACCTCCCCAGGGGCTGCTGATTGGTGGGCAGGAAATACCTGTGGCAAATGGGATTGTAGAATGAGTTTAAAACTGTACTGTATATAAGGCATTGTAGGCCGTCCCTCGGGGTTCAGACCTTTTTGTTGGAGGGTACCGGCTCTCTGTCTGATCCTGTGTGCACATTAAAGATCCTGTTTGCATTCCAGCCTGTCTGAGAGTTTTCCTTCTGTGGGTGAGTGATTGAATAAGAGCTTTGCACAGCGTTTGCTATAACATTTTGGTGCATTGGCCGGGAAAATTTAAAAGAAAAGCCTCTCTCTCATCGCACCCACAGTGGGAAGACTACTGCTTTTTGCAGGATCAGGGCCTCTACCGGCCAGGGACCGACCCCTCCAGGTGATTAACGATCCTTGGCGCCACGGGGCCCCTTTGTGCTCCGAAGGACTCTTTGACTTGTCTGGTCAGTTGGTCCCTGCGGCTGAATCCCCGATTGAAAACCGGCTGGATAGACTGGCATCCAAACTACCTGTCTGATCAGAGCTCTGGTGAGTACTGCTACGTTCTGTACTCCGTCTGTAATTCCTAGTAAATTCTAGGAACCTGTAGCGGCCCGATCACCCGCACGAACGGTCCTAGTAGGGACCCCGGGGGGTGTTTCTGAAGCCATCGTTCGTCCAGTTTTGAGCAATTAATTTTGCTAGAAATCAGAGCAATTAATTTTGCTAAATCAGAGCAATTAATTTTGCTACCTTGGGCCCCTTAAAAGGTATTTAAAGTGCAGCGCTGCCAAAGATATTGAAGAAAAATTGCCTAGGATATTAGTATTACCACTCTTAAGAATCTTTTAAAAGCGCTGCCGAAAACTTCTAAAAGTAACCAAAATATAGCACTTGATAAGTTAAACATACCTGAGATAAAGAATAGATTGCTGCTTCTCTTCTTTCCTTTCTGCTTGTGGGGAGTTTTTCTGAAGCGTGACTGCAAGGAGAGAGTTCTCTAACATGCTCCCCTTGTGCTCCGATGTGAATTTCTGTCTCCCCATGTGCTCCGATGTGAATTTCTGTCTCCCCATGTGCTCCGGTGTAAATTTCTGCTCCCCCCATGCTGCCGCTGTGTTAATTTCTGTTCCCCGATGTTAATTCATGCTCCCCTTGTGCTCCGATGTGAATTTCTGTCTCCCCATGTGCTCCGGTGTAAATTTCTGCTCCCCCCATGCTGCCGCTGTGTTAATTTCTGTTCCCCAATGTTAATTCATGCTCCCCTTGTGCTCCGATGAATTAGTCTTCGGGTGTTGAAGTGGTTTTGGGGCTTGTAGTGCGTTTTGTATGATTAGTGTACTGTTCTTCATGAATAATGCGTACTTTCGGGTTAGGTTCAGTGTGAAGATGGGTTGATAATTGTGCATCCAGTTTTAGTGTGAGGCAGGAAAGTATGATTGTTCCCAGTATGATGGATTAGATGACAGCACATCTTTGCTATTTTAGTATAAGGTTACAACGGTATATAAGTAGTAGCCAGAGGTTTTAGATTTTCTCTGTAGATATAGTACTGAGATGTGTACAGCACTAATTGGAATAAATCTGGTGAATTTAGGGCAGAGTATAGAGCATTTCGTATAAACTTAATGAGCAGGGTGATTGTAGTTTTAACAAGAAACTTTTGTTTGAGGAATTGAATGAATATGTTTGAGTTAAAATTCTGCCTTGGGCGAATGGCTCAGATCATGCAAGGCAAAAATGGAGAGCATAGGCAAGAGAAAATTTAGATCTTATGTAATATTTAGACCAAAATGTGATGGAATATGTTCACAGGGTGAGCTCGAAGTTTATGCTGCAAACAATGCGACCAGTGAGATATTACATATTAAGCATATCAGTGCTACATGCCAGCAGATTCAGTTTTGACTAAATTAGGGGCAACAAAGAGAGAGAGATAAGCAAATAAGGTATCAACCTTTAGGTAGGTTGGCCTGTAATTAGAAATCTAAAGAGATATAAGGGAGGAGTGGCCTAGTGGTTAGGACAAGGTACTTCAGGCCGGAGGGCCGGGGGTTCAAGTCCCACCTGGGGACAGCAATCTCAGGCCGGAGGGACTGGGATTTCTAGTCCTATAGGTACTCCTTGTGGTCTTGGGCAAGCCACTTAACCCTCCATTGCCCATGTTCCCTGTAAGTATTAGCGTATGTGTGTCATATCCCCTCGTGTTAAATGTATCTCCCAATTGACCGCTTTGACCCGGTGAAAAGCGGGATATAAATACAGCTAAATAAATAAATAAATAAATAAATAAATATAATCACATATTCATAAGGAGGCTTAAAGTTGTTAAACTTACTTTTTATACAAATAGAAAGGATGCAGATTGTAATTATTTATTTTGTTTTATATACCGCACTTTTTATAATCAGCGCGGTTTGCAGAAGAACAACTCATTGCAAGGAACAGGATAAATTACATGGAACATGTTACAATGAAAAGTAAACACAAGTTAACGCAATAACTGATTACATTAAATATGTGAAATTACTGTAGAGGTAATACCTTCCTTCAGTTCTGGGGTGTTTAATGGCTTCTAGATACAACGTATCTTTTGTTTGGGCAGCGCTTTCTTGTAGAGCCTAATTTAAATGCCAAAGGGCCCTCTGTCGAGGCCCTCAAGCACCAGCCCGCCTGTAGAGTTCTTGTTTTTCAATTGTCCTGCTGGCCTCCCAATTGGGCGTTGGTGGTGGGAGCAGGAGCAGCGTTCTGCTTCCTCCACCGATGTTGAATCGGAACTGGAAAGATGGAGAGTCTGGCGCTGAATATACTATACTATCTGAAGAGCTTACTTGACTCTCCCCTCACCAGTAACCTCACTGGGCTCTTGAAGCTACAAAGAACTACATTCACAGACAATGGGAAGGTTATCAAATACTCAATAAATACACACAGTTCTATAGAAAAATACACCAAAGCTTTGCGGAGAGAAACTGAGAGACACACGTTCTCCCTGTTTACTCTAACTTCTCAGCCATGGTTCACTTTATTTATAAGACTTTTGTAGATGATACAGCATAATTTCACTTTATCATTATACGTCATGTATGTTTATCATATTGTAGGTCAACTTATTCAGTGTGGGTCAATGTGGAGCCATAAATGAAGTCCAAGACATAATTGTTTACTGTTACATGGCCATTATAAGGAGACATACAGGAATCCAAGATATAGAATGACCTAATTGACATAATTGTTTACTGCTGATGACTTGACTTGACTTGACTTGACTTGATATCTACTAATTACTAACCCTGAGAGTATTTTAGTTAATAACTCTGAGACTGCTATCTGGTATCCCTGAGTCAGAGAGGCTGGGGTACAACCTGCCCTTTCTTTATTTATGTAAACCTTCACCTAGTAAGCTAATATATGAAGTTTTATTTCTAAGCAAGGTTCTGAACAAAATTAACTCTTTCTCAGATTTATTCAGTCTAATAGTATATGGTACCCCATACTAATATATATGCTTTCACTATCTAGTTTAAAACTGGTTTATTTCCTTTTTAAAGGTTAATGCCAGCAGCCTGGTTAAATCCCAGTTAAGGTATAGCAAATCCCTTCTGAAAAGCCCCTCCTTTCCCCAGACTGTTGCCCAGTTTCTAAGTAATCCAAACCCTCTTCCTTGCACCATCGTCTCATCCACACATCGAGACTCCGGAACTCTGCCTGCTTTTTGGGTCCTGGGCATGGAATGGGAGACATTTCAGAGAATGCCACCTGGAAGTTCTGGATTTCAACTTCCTAACTAAAAGCTAAATTTGGCCTTCAGATACTCCTTACCACACTTTCCAATGTCACTGGTACCAACATTTTCCAAGACAGCAGACTCCTCCCCAGCACTATCTAAAGCCTTGTCAAAATGGCGCATGTTTTCTGCTACCTTAGCAGCAGGCAGGCATGTTACCAGGTGATCCTCATATCCACCAGCCACCCAGATATCTACATGACTAATGATCAAATCACCAACAAAAATGGCTGTCCTAACCCTTCCCTCATGGGCACATGGCCCTGGAGAAACCTTCTCGGTGGGAGAGAGTTTTACAAAACCTAGAGGATTGGTTCTAGCTACAGGATCACTTCCTGCCACTCCAAGGTGATGCTCTCCTTTCACATGACCTCTCTCCTCCATGGCAATAGGGAGGATGCCGACTGAAGGTGGGACTTCAGTACTACATCCTTGTAGGTCTTGTCTATATTCCTCTGTTCTCCTTATGTCCTCCAAGTCTTCTACTTTAGCCTCGAGAGATCAGACTCATTCCCTGAGAGCAAAAAGCTCCTTGCACCTACGCAAGACCCCTCACCAACTGGGAAAAAAAAAATCATACATGACACTCAGTGTAAATGACTGGAAGACACCTATCTCACTGCTGGATTGCTGTCTGCATCTTAGTTTTAAGGCTTTGTTTAGGTATTTCAATTGTTTACTTAGGTTTAGTGGGGTTACTTATACTAATACTACTATATCTAATACATTTAATGGACTTTGTTCACCTCAAGATTACTTAATTTCAGGTCCTGAAAAGTGAATATTGGCTCCTCCTTCCCTTTAATAGGTTTAAGACCCTATAAAGCTAAGATTATCCCTGGGGTGTGTTGGAGTCAGGGTGGGTGGGCAGGAAAGAACACTTAATAAAAACTGGCTTGGTACACAGTGCCCTGAAAATGAACAGGTAATGCGCCTTATTCTGGGATGCGAGTCGTGGGGCTGCATGTCCTGGTGTGACAGGCCCGATTCCCCCTCTGGCTCTTCCCATATGTCCTGAGTATTAGGACGGGGAAAGCCGGCAGGGGGCAGGATCTGAGCAGAGTGGGCGCCGGCAGGAGGGTCAATTCAGGTCATGGCTCTGTACGTCCTGTCAGATCCATGGGGACATGCTGCTTATTCCACCTCATACTGTAGGTGCTGGGTGCGGGGGGGTTTCTGCTGCCCAAACCAGGCCTCAGCAGGCCAACCGTGGGTCGGGCAGTGGGAAAAGGGGGGCCAAAGCCGCAGGAGCACGCCGGGCCATCCACGGTGCAGAATTGGGTCCAAATGTTCCTGTTTTCCTCATGGACATCTTGACAGCCCGGACATTCCTCTACCTGAATCGGGTTCCTCTCCTCTGGAAACAGAACATGCGCTGCATGTACTTAGACACTATTCTGCAAGTACACTTGTAAGGCTGAAGGTGCTACTTTTACTGCAAGTGGGGCACACAGTTAGGTTCATATTTAGTACACCTTTTTGATCGCATATGCCCTTATTTTATAAAGCACGGGTGCACTTTACTTTATAACATAGGTGCAAACTACGTACATGAACCTACACGCCCATTAGACAATTTCCTTCCCTAGGGTGTGATTTAATTTTTAGGCACAACAATGTTCCTAAATGTCAGTATTTTTGTGATTTCCATGCATGACCTCTTAAAAAAAATTACCAGCTATGTAAAAGTAGTCGCATCGTTTGCTTCATGTGCAAATTCACCAGGCAGAGTTTGGCTGGAGTAGGAAAGTACACACAAGAAAATACCAAACGTAGGTGCAGTAATTAGAGCAACTCTGGGGCTTGCGTAAGTCATTGTGCTTTGGACGGAATTCTGACCTATAGCAGAAGGGCAGCCCTGGCGGGAAGGAGACTCCTCTGCCCAAAGCTATGCAGACTGCTATATGGATAGTTGCCAGCTTTGCATCAGCTCCACCTATGGGCCACTCTGGCACAACCCAGAGAAGGGCAGTAAATAAACCCCTCAGCTTACATAGCAAAAATCCACTACCAAAGCGCTGGCCTTTTTCTAAAGCAAATCAAACTAAAACAAATTAGTAAAAAAAGTTTATATACAGTGGCTACAAGAATGTCAAGCAAAGTCTTGTTTCTACCCTTAAAGCCATTAATAACTAGGAACCGTTATGACACGGATAGACTTTAATAAAAGTAGTAAACGGCCCAATTCCCACTATGCAGTAATAAATGGAAGATTCTAGATGACACAGCACAAGTGTCCCCGGAGCCCCACTAACCACTTCTGTAGCTGAAGAACAGGTAAATCAATTATCAGAGACGATGGCCTGGGTTCAGGAGCAGCTTCTGCAGGCCAGAGTAAATCTTTATAACAAGCACAGGGGAATTTACCTGAGCGGTATCAAATCCCATTAGCAATTACTGACATCTAAAGAGCAGTTTCGACAGAAATGAAGTGAATCAAAATGAGATGTTCTAAATTGAAATCTATTTTGTGGCCACAAGGGCCTGAAAGCAGACGCAGCAGAGTTTGAAGTGAGATGGGTGTGCGAGACGAACTTATAGAGTGGCTAAGATTATAAAATGCAAACCTTAATAAAAATCTAGGGCCCAATATTCAGCACGATTAACGCGGTTAGCCGAGACGGTTAGTGCCTCTGAATATCTGCCAGCTAGCATCAGGAAATTTCAGAGGCAGATGGCGGCAGTGCCCAGCAATAACCAAACAGCAGTCTTGTTACCGATAAGTGGTGAACATTAGGCCTAACTTTTGCCACAGAAGCTGAATATCGCCGCTGCCTGGTTAGCTTAATTGCTGTCTGGCTGAACCGGATATAGCCCCAGCATTGAATAGCTGTCTCTAAAGCCACTTTGGCAGCACTAACCACTGCCGCAGAGTATCAGGCCCATAATGCACAGCAACAGGGAAAATCAGCAAATGGCTAAACAGATGACACGCATGAAATGAACGTCCAGTCTCTGTTCATGTCTAGCATAAGATAAGATATGCCATATACTCCTATCCGGGTCACAAGTACCTGTCAGGTTCCCAAACATTATACAGATTCCAGGGCTAAGCAGTGGATTTCCCCAGTCCACTTTAGTAAGAATTTATGGACTTTTCCTCCAGGAACATGTACAAACATCTCTTAAAACCAGCTACACTAACAGTTTTTACTACATCCTTAAGCAACAAATTTCAGAGTTTAATTATGCATTAAATGAAAAAATATATTCTTGATTAGTCTTAAATGTGCTACATCCATTAAGCTAAGAACAAACCTTTCTATCTTCTCTGCTGGCTTAAAACTATAAATTCTAACTGTTCATTTTTGGGGGAATTACTATTATAGCATTTAACTGTGGTTTTAGACTAAACTTGGGGGCATTTAAACTACTTTCCTTGTATTTATTTATTTAGACAGATTTGTATGCCACCTTATCCTTCATTCAAGGTGGTCACGTCACATTACATTTGGAGGGTTACATTTAACATTAGTGTAAACATTTAGACAGTACAGTTACATAACAGCATTTAGACAGTGCATTTAAAGGTTACATTTAATATTAGGGTATTTAATAATGTGGTATGATAAACTTGTGTGTGTGAATAGGATGGGTGCGTGCTTAGTTGGCAGCGTAAGTGGTATTTCAGTTTGGGTATGGGGTGTTGCCTGGATACTCATATGTTTCTATAATTAGAAATGTTTTGAGGTCTTTGCAGAATTCTGTGAGGTCATCTAATGCTCTCAGGCTCGTTGGGAGGGAGTCCATAGTGTGCATGACAGTAGTGAGGGAGCTCTTTTTGAAGTTGTTTGTTTGGTTTTGTGATAGCCTGCAGGTGTACCGATCATGTTGTCATTATTGGTTCTTCTTGGTCTATTGCTGATATCCCTTGTTATAACATTTTGGAGTGTATCCGCTGAGAGATGGTGGATGACTTTGAAGATGATCATGATTGTTTTGTATTTAGCTCTTGTCACCATTGGGAGCCAGTGCAGTTGCTGTAGGACGGGAGTGATGACTCGGTCTTTGGTGTGTCTGTAATGATGCGTGCTGTAGTGTTTTGTACTATCTGTAGTGGGTGGAGTGTCTGCTGAGGTAGGCCTTGATATAGTGAGTTTCCGTAATCAAGCAGTGGTGTAATAAGTGCTTGGCACACTGTGCGGAAGTGGTCCTGACAGAGCATTGTTTTGATTTGTCCAATTGTTTTCAATCGTTGATAGGCCTTGTTTGCGGTTTTGGTGATGTGGGATTTCAGGTTTAGAGCTCTGTCTAGTGTGATGCCCAGATATTTAACTTCTTCTTGGACTACTATGTTTTGTCTAGGATGCTGATAGTTTGTGGAGGTATGAAGGTGGGGTTCCTGGTGAGGAACATTGCCTCAGTTTTATCGTAGTTGACCGTTAAGTTGTTGGCTATGAGCCAGTCATTCATGTCTTCAAGGCATTTGGTTATTGTTGTGGTGTCTACTGCTAGTAGGTTGATTGGAGCGTACACCATAATATCGTCAGCATAGATGCGATAGTGAAGTTTGTGGTGCTTTATGATGTTGCATATGGGTTGTATGTAGATGTTAAAGAGCATTGATGATAGGACTGAGCCTTTAGGTATTCCCTGCGTGACAGGGAATTGTAGTGATTTCTTTTGGTCGCATTTGACTTGTTGCATTCACTCTTCCAAGTATGATGTAAACCACTTCAGGGTATTCTTGCATAGTCCTATCTGTTGTAAGCGTTGCAATAGCTTGGTGTGGGACACAGTGTCAAAGGCCGCTGAGATGTCCATGAACACTAGCAGGAAGCCGTTTTTTATGTTGTCCATACCTCTTAGGAGGTTGTCATAAAGGGAGGTTAGTAGTGTTTCCACGCCGTGTTGGGGCTTAAATCAATGCTGATGTATGTCCAGTGGGGCATTTATATCAATATGGTCCTGAAGTTGCCTTTGCACTGCCTTTTCCACGATTTTTGTAAGGAATGGCAGGCTGGAGATGGGACGGTATGATTTTGGTTTGGAGGGGCTTCGATTGCTACTTTTAAGAATTGGTGCTTTAGGGGTTGTGGCATATCTCCTTATTGGAGTGAATCTTTGACAATTTTTTGAATTGTATAAACTTACATCAGATATCTGTGTGTGTGGCAGATAGAGAGTTATAACTAACAAACTAGGTTTTTTACTCCCGCTGCACTGGTTGGTGAAACCCTATGCCCAGGGAGGAGCTGATTTGGAGCACTGTAAACATGGCCTGACACTGGTCTGAGCCAGTTTTGCAGAAGCTGAGAAGCATCCATTAAGCTAAGAACAAACCTTTCCGTCTTCTCTGCTGGCTTAAAACTATAAATTCTAACTTGATTTTTGGGGGAATTACTATTATAGCGTTTAACTGTGGTTTTAGACTAAACTTGGGGGCATTTAGACTGCTTTCCTTGAATAGGCTTACATCAGATATCGGTATGTGCCCACGGTTCAGGAACAGCCTACTCGCCAGAGACACTTAGGTTCCCTCCCACCCTACCCCTCACCCCACCCACCCCAGGAGCTACATTGCCTTTATAGTGGTCACATACGTGCCATCTATCCTTTCTTACTTGGGTTAAAGTACACATCTTCATCCTTTCTTCTTCTTCGTCCTCTTCTGGGACTGCTTAACCAACATGTCGTGTATTCAGTGCAATAACTGCGGTACTTTAATTCCAAGACAAATCATTTGGAGCCTTAGAGCTTGTCCTATGTGTCTCAGGTCAGCTGCCATGCATGACGAACTGACTCTACTGAGGGAGGAAATAGCTGCAATGAAACACACCTCTTCTAGGATACAAACTGAACAAAGTCCACCACCGCTCTCACAAAGAACCAAACACCCCAGGAACAAATGGATCACAGTGGGTTCTGGAAGATTGCGACCTGTAACGCAGAGACATCCTATACATCAAGTGATATCCCTGCATAATGCCTTCTCTGCCTTGGCTAATGAGGATGCTCAATCCAAAGAAACTGAAGGGCCCTTAAATGAGTCAAACAATGCCCAATCTCCTGCTAAAGCATCAAATATGAAGAAAACCTCACCAAGCAGAAAACTACTACTGCTTGGAGATTCCATCATCAGAGGCACCAACTTGGGCACACAGTTCAAAGGAGAGAAGATAGTCATGTGCCTACCAGGCTTGACAGCCAGCAGGAATACAAACCAAGTTGTTGAAGTACTTAGCGCAAAAAGTGAACACTCCAAACTTGATGTTGTTATCCACTTAGGCACAAATGACCTGGCTAGAAACAGTGCCTCTACAATCCAAAAGGATTTCCAATCTCTGGGAGAGAAACGCAAACCCATTGTTAACACTGTTGCATTCTCAGAGGTTCTGCCTGTTCTTGGTAAGGGGACAAAAAGGCTGCATCGCATTAACAGCTTTAATACATGGCTCCAGATCTGGTGCAAACAAGGAGGATTCAGATTTATTGGCGACTGGGGAAACAGATGGACCAACAAGAGATTATACTGTGCTGATGGACTACATCTCTCTGTTGCAGGGAAAAGAATCTTAAGTGAACAATTCAGGCAGTATGTGGATATGCATTTAAGCTAGGAAAAGGGGGTGACGGATGTGGAAGGTCAAGATCTGCACGCCACCCCATACAAAAGCAGATCATCATCAGAAACAGCCACATTTTTAAACTACACATCAAAAACAAGTGGGAAGATGTGGGCAGAATAAAATCAATGCAAAATACACACAAACCAGGTAAATGCTGAAAAGCAATGAGCACAAATGCTCAAAGCTTAGCCAACAAAGTTCCGGACCTGGAAGCCCTAATGGTGGAAATGGATTTAGACATTGTAGCAATTACAGGAACATGTTTTAATGAATCGCATGATTGGGATATAGCCATAGCTGGCTATAATCTATTCAGAAGAGACAGAGAAAATGGAAAAGGAGGAGGAGTAGCCTTGTATGTCAAAAGCAATATTAAAGCTACTGAAATGCAGGGGACATGGGGAATAGAAGAAGCGCTCTGGATTGCGTTGGAAAGAGGAGATGGCACTGTCATCCATACTGCTGTAGTCTACAGACCTCCGACTCAAATTGAAGAGATAGATAAATTGATTGATATTGCCAATATAGCCACAAAGGGGGAAGCTATCATTTTGGGTGACTTTAATCTACCTGATGTGGATTGGATTGCTCCTTCTGCACATCTGGAATGAAGCAAAAAAATTGTAGATGCTCTTCAAAATGCACCCCTTAGACAAATGGTCATGGAACCAACTAGGGAAAGCTCAACGCTGGAGTTAGTGCTCACCAACAGTGATAGCATGTTGAATGTCTGCGTGAGTGCCCCTGTGAGCAACAGCGATCACCACATGGTGTGGTTTGAGATAAAAGCCAAGGTACAGGCCAAACATAGCAAGCTCAAAGTCCTAAACTTCAAAAACACTGACTTCAAAAAAATGGCCGAGTACCTAAAGGAGGAGATGACAGGGTGGAAGGAGATAAGGGAAGTGGAATTGCAATGGGCTAAACTAAAGGTGGCAATACAAGGGCAACAGATAAATATGTAAAAAAAGTAAATAAAAACAAGAGGAGAAGGAAACCTATTTGATTTTCCAAAGAAGTGGCTGCTCAAATAAAGACAAAAAACACAGTTTTCACAAAATTCAAAAGCTTGCAAACAGAAGAACACAGACATGAATACAGGATCAAACTCAGTCAAAAAGAGAAAAAGGATAGCGAAATCAAAGGCAGAGGAAAAGATGGCTAAAGATGTTAAGGGTGGTGACAAAACTTTCTTCAGGTATATTTGGGAAAGGAAGAAGATCAGAGTTGGAATTGGAGGACTCAGAAGTGCTGGGAAAGGACTCGTGGAAAGTGACATAGAAAAAGAGAAATTGCTAAATAAATACTTCTGCTCTGCTTTTACTAAAGAAAATCATGGAGATGGACCAGCTGTGACTCCCGAATATAAAAATGGGAATGAAGTAGATACCACACCATTCACAGAAGATGAGGTGTTAGAACAACTTGCTAAACTGAAAGTGGACAAAGCCATGCGACCAGAGGGGATACATCCCAATATACTGAAAGAGCTCAGAGAGGTTCTTGCAGGGCCATTAAAAGATGTATTCAACAGATCCTTGGAAACAGGAGAGGTTCCTCAGGACTGGAGAATGGCGGATGTCGTACCTCTACACAAAAGTGGTGACAGGGAAGAACTGTCAAACTACAGACCCGTGAGCCTTACCTCGGTGGCGGGAAAAGTAATGGAGGCGCTCCTGAAAGAACGAATAGTGAACTTTGTGAAAACGAACAGGTTGCAAGATCCGAGGCAACATGGTTTTACTGAGGGAGGGTCTTGCCAAACAAATCTGATTGATTTTTTTGACTGGGTGACCAAGGAACTAGATCAGGGGCATGTGATGGATGTCATCTACCTGGATTTCAGCAAAGCCTTTGATATTGTTCCTCATAGGAGGCTTGTCAACAAACTCAATAGCTTGGGGATGGGTTACAAGGTGGTGAACTGGATCAGAAATTGGTTGACTGACAGACGACAGAAGGTGATGGTACATGGAGCTCACTCGGATGAAAGGAAGGTGATTAGCAGGGTGCCCCAGGGTTCTGTCCTGGGCCTGGCACTGTATTTGTGAGTGATATTGCTGAAGGACTGAAAGGAAAAGTCTGTCTTTTTGGAGATGACAAAAATTTGCAACAGAGTGGACTCCCCTGAGGGAGTGGATAACATGGGAAAAGATCTACAAAAGCTGGAAGAATGGTCTAATGCTTGGCAATTACGATTTAATGCAAAAAAGTGCAGTGTCATGCACTTAGGTAGCAGAAATCCAAGTGAAATTTATGCAATAGGGGGCGAGAGGTTGGTGTGCACGGACCAGGAGAAAGACCTTGGTGTGATTATCTCTGATTATCTCAAGGTGGCAAAACAGTGCGACAAGGCGGTGGCAAAAGCCAGAAGGATGTTGGGCTGCATACAAAGAGGGATTACCAGCAGAAAGGAAGAGGTACTTATGCCACTGTACAGGTTGCTGGTGAGGCCTCACTTGGAATACTGTGTTCAGTTTTGGAGACCATATCTTGCGACAGATGTAAAAAGATTGGAAACTGTTCAGAGGAAGGCAACCAAAATGATTTGGAGCCTGCGTAAGAAACCCTATGAATTGAGACTTGAAGACTTAAATATGTACACTTTGGAGTAGAGGAGGGATATGGGAGATATGATTCAGACCTTTAAATACTTAAAGAGGAATGATGAACAAACAAACCTCTTCCAAAGACGGGGAAGCTGCAAAACTAGAGGGCATAACATGAAGCTGCAAGGTGGAAAATTGAAAGGCAATGTCAGGAAATATTTTTTCACTGAAAGGGTGGAGGATGCTTGGAATGTCCTCCCGATGGAAGTGGTGGGGGCAAACACGGTGACAGATTCAAAACAGCATGGGGCAAACACAGTGGATCCCTTTACAGCAACAGGATAAAAACAAAATAAACTGAACCATCTAACTTCTGAACAAATAGGGGTGTCGTACATGGAGTGGTGGGTCCACCCCTAAACAAAGACATGGGGAGTGGTGGCCTGCACAGAGCGACAGGTGCACCTTCTCTTGCCGTATTACTGGGCAGACTGGATGGACCATGCTGGTCTTTATCTGCCGTCATTTACTATGTTACTATGTTCTAGCTCTGTTGCATGTCCCCTCGTTTTTTCTATTTTTTAAAGGAGTAAAGCAATCGACATGTGCCCATTCCACTCCACTCATTTTATCTGATGATTGGGAAAAAGATTTATTTTGGGCGGTGGGGGGGGAAGGGGGTTGTATTTAGCAGTGGCAGCTGACAGAGTTTCAGTGCTTAGTCGTTGCTGCTGAAACGTAAACCCAGATATTCAAGTCTGGGTCATATTCGGGCCTCAGCATTGACTATCCTGGTTGCCCAGATTGCCAGGAATCTAACCAGACAATAGCGACATTCACCCACTGCCCATTTAAGTTCTGCAGCAAACGTTAGGTCAGCCTTTACTGCATCTTACCTTTGCTGCTTAATACTGGGGGGGTACCAGCTTAATGCTGCCACTGCCCCCCTCCCAAGGCCCCAATGCCAACCAGCCAGGGCATGCATCAGTAGCACCCAGGGAAACTCAGCAGCACTAACTGTTCTAGTGCTACTGAATTTTCCAGATAAGGGGATTGACATGATTAGCACATCTGCAAACCATGTTAATCCCTCATGGTTAGAGCACTGGCTTGGGAACCAAGAGACCAGGGTTCAGTTCCCACCAGCACTCCTTGTGGCCTTGGGCAAGTCACTTAACCCTCCACTGCCTCAGAAAAATCCAAGTTAACAATGCCCCTGTTAAATGTACATTATCAAGTTTAAGTTACAATGTAAACTGCTTTGACTGAAATGATATAGCGGTATAAAAACCTGTTAAATAAATATACATCCTTAAATTCTATTTGTGGAAGGGAACTGCAAACCACTCAGAATGAAAAAAAAAGTCTGTATGTCCAAGCGGTTGAGCTTTTTTTTTTTTTTTTTTTATTAGCGACTTGAAGTGATGAAACCTTGAAGAATGTTTCACATTCTCATGTTGGTGTGCTTATAATATTGTCCTGGAAAATACAGGCATAGAGGTGCACTTTCAGAAAACTTAGTACCCACTCTAATGCAATATGGTGGTCATTTAAAAGCCCTATTTGTGCTTTGGACATCTGAAAATGGGCATAGAGATGTCCAAGGTATTATAGAAACCTGCTCTGGGGATGTCTCCAGTGTGAGGACCTCCAAATCTGAACAGGGGGCATGGCTGGAGTTATGGCTAGGGTGTTTCCAGGATCCTGGACATCCCCACCTGATCACAAACATCATGGATGTCAGCAGCATGTCTAACTTTAGACCTACTCTGAGGCACGAATAGTGATGAATGAGCATCTGAAACATGCTTGTTTTAGCTGAAATACATCCAGAGAAGTGAGCACTATTATCCTCAATACTCAGCACAATTTCAAGTACAGCAGAAGTGGGATTTGAAACCTGACTGCCCTGTTCTTAACTCACTACTCTAACCAATGTGCTATCTGAGACATCTCGGTTCTGAAATGCAGTTCTGCTGATGTCTTAGTAGATGCCTCCGAGGATGTCGTTATCGGGTACATCCAGGTTTGTGAAATCACATATGCACAGGGGCATGAGGAGTGGTCTAGGGGTTAGAGCAGCAGCCTATAGCCAGGAAGACCAGGATTCAAATCCCACCAACACTCTTGTGGCCTTGAGCAAGCCTCTTAACCCTTCACTGCCACAGGTACATTGTGAATCTTTTGGGGACAGGGAAATGCATACTGTTCCTGAATGTAACTCACCGTGATCTTCTACTGGAAATGTATGAGATAAATACTAATATATACAATTTTTCCAGCTGTTCTGGCTTAAACATCCCAGATTGCATTTGGATGGATCTTCTAAAATTTTTCTCTATATGTCTAGGCATTCTCACACTAAAGGGCGATTAGGCAGGAATGAAGCGTGTAACTCTTAGATAATACAGACATATGCACCAATTCCTATAAGCAAACAGAGTCTGAAAGCAGAAGCTGCCTTTGCTGGTAAGTGAACGGAAGTTATGTGCATTGATTTGTTGGGAAATTCTATGATTAAAACTGGGGAGATAAAAGATTGTGGGGTAAACTGATTTATACTGTGTTAGGGTATTTCAGGGTCTTCCTTCCATCCCCCTACAGGCCTCTTGCCCGCTTCAAGCATTCCTTGATTTAGAATCTGTGATGAGGGAATTGTTTACAGCCCCCGCCACCACCAGCAGCTCTCCCCTTCCCGGGGATCGAGCCACCAGCAGCGGGAGGGGCCTGCAACTCACCACAGCCCAATCGGGGCTCAGCAGAGCACGTTTAAGCTTCGCGCCATCGGGCGGGCCCGCGCCTGAGGGCCCTTTGGCGTGGCCCTTAGGCGAGGCACGATAGACGACACGAAAACTTCCCAAAATCAGCTCACCAGTGACCCGACGCCTGCTTCTCTCAACCCTCTGCCGCCCATCCAAGAAACCAATTATACCAACACCTGAACTGTAAGCCACTTCCAACTTTCAAAGTAACCTGCTAGCATCCTAGTTTATTTGTGCCACCTCAATATTGTGTCTGTGCCAGTTGAAGAGCAATATTATCTGCTAGCTTCGTTCTTTATTACTGTATCATCTCAGTATTGCGCCCTCTCTCCTTATGACAGGCAATATCTTAGCATGTAATCTGTACCTGCTCTATGTTTGCACTCTCGTATAATTGCTCCTCTGTACTGAAGAATATCATCATTGTATTGTGTATCATAACAGCATTGTACCACCCCAGTATTGCAGTACTGCACTTCCCCATTTCATACCTACATGGTCTCACACTCAATCCAAACCCTCAGAATGGCCCTTCAGGTCGCTGTCATTCTTAGCTTCTACCTCCTCACCCACTGGCTTGGAACCTCCCAGGCTCTTTACATGCCACAAGGCAGGATTCCAATCCTGAATAGCCATGGAAAAAGATGGAATTATCCCCCTTACTCCAACCCAGGAAGTGACGCCTACACGCGCCACTCCCACCTGATACACGTAGCACTCCAGTTATCCAAGACACCCAGACGGGAAAAACCTTTGAGATGCCGACCCCTAAAATGTGCCATCATCAATGCGCGTTCCATTCGCAAAAAATGGCCTGTTGTCCTTGACACAATCTCCTTTTATGACCTGGAGATACTTATGATCACAGAAACATGGCTATCATCAGAGGACAACGTCCTCCTCAACCAACTACTTCCCCCCAATTTCTCCATACATACGAGACATCGGGAAAACAAAAAAGGAGGAGGTGTACTCATAATCTCCAAATCTGACCTCAACTTCCGCATTCTGGACTCTTCTAGCACAAACAGCCTGGACATCCTCTCCATTGCTAACCAACAATGCTCCCTCAACCTGTTATATAGAACACCATCCACCTCTCCAGATGACCTTCCAACCATCATTGACCTTGCAGCTAGCACTCTCTCTCCCAATAAACCAAATTGGATAATAGGTGATTTCAATCTCCCATCTTTACCCCAAAGCCATGCAAATGCGTTCCTTGATGCAATGGAAGACCTAGGTCTCAAACAAATCATCAATGAACCCACACACACGAAGGGGAACATTCTTGACATGGTATTTGTTCCACACACAGTCACGGACCAAAACCTCAATCCTCCAATATCAGTTATGGATGTACCCTGGTCCGACCACAAATTGATCATCATCCAGATACCCATCAACAATGACCAGCCGAATGGAAGCCAACCTTCGAGCATCACCTCTCAAACTGCCACTATATGCTTTCGCCCCTTCGATAGGGAACACATCCTGTCTGAGACCCCATCATTCATTAACAAAACCACACCAGACCTTGATGAACTAATTGCTTACTGGAACGCTAGCCTGCGTGCTATCTCACAACAATCGAACCCAAAGAATACAGCAAGGACAAAAAGAAGCTGCGCCCCATGGTTCTCCCCTGAGCTGCGATCGTCTCTTACGCAACTACGTAGACTGGAACGCCGATGGCGCCGTTCGCGCTCAACTGAAGATCAGACCGTTTACCGAACCCACCTTGCAATACACCGAGAAACAATCACTACCAAAATGAGACAATATCACTCTGACACCCTAAAGAGGTCTCTGAACAAACCTCATGACCTCTTCAATCTGGTCAAATCCCTCTCAAAAGAACCATCTCCTGAACAACATAGCGAGATCCACCCGCAACAATTCGCTGATTACCTGCAATCCAAGATTGTGCAAACCAACAAGGTGTCAGCGGTCCCATATCAAGAACCAACGGGCCTATCCCCACTTAACATATTTTCCACACCATCCGCTAAATGTATCGAGGACACCATAGCCTCTCTCAACACATCCACCGCACAGACTGACCCATGTCCAGCTTTTTGAATCAAGGAGCTACGTGATGTGTTCAGCCCTGTCATCGCAAAAATAATGAAACTCTCCTTCACAACAGGATATTTTCCCACCTCACTCAAGCAGACCTCCATTAGGCCACTATTGAAAAACCCCAAACTTAACCCCCAAAGAGCTGACTCCTACCGGCCAATAGCCAGTATCCCCCTCTTAGCCAAAATAATTGAGAAAGAGGCACAACGGCAAATTCAAGATCACATCGATGCCGCTGCTCCCTTAGACCGCTGCCAACATGGGTTCAGAGAACATCATGGGGTCGAGACACTACTCACTGGTCTATTCAACGACATCATCACAGGAATTGGCAACCTCCGTCAAGGTTTTGTGCTCATCTTCCTAGACATCGCCGCGGCGTTCGACTCCGTGAGTCACGAAATTCTTCTTGGAAGACTGAAAGAGAAGGGCGTCTGCGACAATGCACTAGGTTGGTGCAAATCTTATCTGGACGGTAGATGGCAATATGTGAAATCTGGATCAGAAGAGTCAATACATTTCCATCAAAAGCAAGGGGTACCTCAAGGCTCGTCGTTATCCTCCTTACTTTTCAATATCTACATGCAGCCCATCTGCAATATCATCAGATCTTTCAAGGTGAAATGTTTGATATATGCAGATGATATTCTATTATATATGCCCTTCTCCACAACTCACATGGACCTGACCCCACTAACAGACTGCTTCAATGCAGTTTCAACATGGCTCCATACACAGAACCTACGCATCCAACATAAAAAAACAGAGGTGCTATTCATCACCAGAGACGCCAACTTTGCTCCCCCATCTCACATCAGTGTCAATGAAGCTGATTTACAAACCAAAGATACAATAAAATACCTTGGAGTTACTTTGGACCAACATCTCGACATGAAACGCCACATAAGCAACATAGTCAAAGCCGTCTATTTCAAAATCCGCTCACTCAAGCACCTACGCTGCCTGTTGGACCCAGAGGATTTCCGAACCATATATCAAGCATTGATCCTGCCGCATTTTGACTTTGCAAATGCCATCTTACAAGGTCTCCCCCAATCCACACTAACCCCCTTACAGTTGGCCATGAATGCCGCAGCTAGGGTCCTTTACGGTGCACCCAGAAACGACCACGTGACCCCCATTCTCAAACAGCTGCACTGGCTACCGATCCATGGGAGGATCACCTTCAAAACCCTTCTGTTAGCATTCAAGGCAATCAAAGGTATTTCAGCCTCCTCACTCACACATCTTATCCACATTGTCCCACTCAACAGATCCAGAAGAGCAACAGCTGTCAACTTGCTAGCAATACCAAAGACATCGATAAAGTCCAACACGACAACCACAAACAGGGCATTCAGTTTTTATGTTCCCAAATGCTGGAATGCTCTACCCCCTGACATTAGGGCCATAGCCAATCAATATCAGTTCAGGAAGGCTATCAAAACCCACCTTTTCCTCCAATACTTCCCTGACAGCAATTGAATCTAGATATACCTCTCAGGAAATGACCCAATCGAGAAATGCCCTTACATGCATTATCTGGTTTTACCTATCCTTCCAGTGTAAATAGCTTATGTATATAGTTAACCCCGTTATCCAAGTTTGTATTCCTGTTCGATGTAAAACCTGACAGCTTGTTGTTATGGTCGTTAAGTTATGATGTAAACCGCGCTGATGCTAAATAGCGCGGTATATAAGAAATTGTAATAATAATAAAAAGTAAATAAATAGAGGGATTAATCCTGCCCTTCTCAATACACTTACTATCGACATAACAGATACTAAATAAATGTAACTCGGCATTAGATTAAGCAACTTCAAATAAGTAACAGCTCCACAGTATTAAGAAAGATGTTCATATCCGACTTGATGAAATAGGTGTGTGAAAATGTGTAGAACTTTATGAAATTACCCCTCACAAGTCTAACAGGAGTTAGAGCATCTTTTAATCTCGATATCGGAGGAAAGCTGACCTTGCACAGGAGCACATGGTTCAGTGAAAGGTATCTTCAAAAGATATTGGTGAAATGCTGAAGTTAGAGTGGCATGGAAAACATAGAAACATAGAAAGACAACAGATAAAGACCATATGGCCTATCTGCTCTGCCCATCCATGAGAACTATTAAGTTTCTACAATCCCTTCCTCTGTCCGAGATCCTTTACTTCTCCCACTCTTTCATGAATTCAGCTACAGTTCTTGTATCCATCACCTCCTCTGAGAGACTGTTCCACAAATCCACCACCCATACTACATAGAAATATCTCCTCAGATTTACTCCTAAGTCTATCCCATTTCACCTTCACCCTACGACTCTTCATGCCACAGCTTGCTGTTAAACAGAGATATTTGAATGTCTCTATCATATCTCCCCTCTCCTGCCTTTCCTCCAAAGCATACAGTACATGTTGAGATCTGAGCTTATCCTCATACAGTATGTCTTATGACAAAGACCACTGACCATTTCAGTAGCTGCTTTCTGGACTGACTTCATCTTGTTTATATTCCTTTTTAAGGTTCAACCTCCAGAATCATGCGTAGTATCCAAATTAGGTCTCAATAGAGACTTATTCAGAGGCACTATCACCGCTTTTTCTGCTTGCCATTCTTCCTATGTGCCAAATGTCCCCCGGGATTTTGTACCACTTCCTTGGGTTTTTGCAGCCCAAATACATGACCTTGCATTCTGTAGAATCAAATTTTAGATGCCAAATTTTCAACCATTCTGCAAGCTTTGCTAGATGGTTATGTACGCCCTGATAAGATATATTCTGTATAGTAAAAAGGCTGCAGAAAAACTAAACATCATTCATCATGGTTTCCCTCTGGGGTAGAAGACAATGAAGGCTAAGAGAAAATGAGAAACAAACCATAATGAGAACGCATAGGCAGGACAAACTTAAAACGCTAGAAAGACTAGCCAAGAGAGACTTTGAAAAGAAACTTGCTCTAGGATGAAAAATTAATGCTTAAAACCTTTTTAAAGCTCACTTGAAATTAAAAATCCAGTGAAAGTCAGCTAGACCATTAAATGACCAAAGGATGAAAGGACTCCTTGGGGAGAAAAAGGTAATATCTGAAAAACGAAATGATTTTTTTTTGTTTCAATCCTTACTGAGGAGGATGTTGGAGTTATATTCATACTAGAAAGCTTCTTTGCCAGTGATCATTCAAATCAGCTAAAACAAATAACCATAAATCTCAACGATAAAATAGAGCAAATTAACTAAAAAATAAATCACCAGCCCCAGACAGTATTCACTTCAAAGTTCTAAGAGAACTCAAAAATGAGATTGCTAACTTGTTACTAATAATCTATAAGCTATGATTTAAAATGCCCACAATACCTGTGCAGCCTCAATTTTTAAAAAGGGTTTGAGGGTTAATCTTAGTGAATTTGATATTGATGGGCAAAATGCTGGAAATTATTATTTTTATCTTTTTATATTGGAATATATGAAATTTACATGTAAAGATAAATCCAAGACAAACCTTACGCACAGAAAAACATAAGAGGAAAACCCAAGTTTTAGCCCTCCACCATGAGAAGACAGTGAATCATTATGTAAGGAAATTTTTTTAAAGAAATTAAAGCCACAGATCTAAGATGTAAACCTTTAGACTCCTGGAATATTATACCTTCTTATCTAACAAAACGTTTTCCAAATAAGCTGGATCAAAAAAAACATGTGTATTACTCCAAAAAGTAACTATAGACTTGCAGGGAAATTGTAGATAAAAAAATAAAAAATAGCCTCCACTGTAAAAACCTTTGCATGGTTGGGAGATGGAAGGATCAGGCGGTTTTCTTGCAGGGACCTAAAGGCATCGCTGTGGAATATATGGGATGATTAGAGAGGACAAGTATTATTGCATGCCAATGTGGAGGGACTTGTGGGTAAGTATGGGGATTTTGAATATAAACCTTTGAGGAACAGGCAATCAGTGGTGTTGGATGAAAAGGGTGTAGCATGGTCATACTTTGTGGCATGGTTGAGTGTGCAAATAGCAGTGTTCTGTATTGAATGAAGATGTTTCAACTGATGCTGTGGGAAACCAGCTAAGCAGACATTACAATAGTCAATTTTGGAAATAACTGTGCAGTGGAGTAGGGTAGTTAAGGGAGCTTGATCAAAGAAAGAATGGAGTGTACAAATACGGCATAAGGCAGAGAAGGTTGACTTGGTTAGATAGGAGGTGTGTGTGGAGAAAGTGAATTCAGAATCTATATAAACATCAAGGTACTTGAAAGAAGATTGTAATGCTATTGGAGAAAAGCTGGAGTGGGCCAAAGAAGGGACAATTTTGGAGCCTGTAATCCAGGTGGCTCTGGTCTTGGTGGGGTTACGTTTTAGGGCAGCTGAGGTAGAGTCAAGAGCAGCATTGATGAGTCAGAGATCAGGAGAGGAACAGTCAAGGTGGACAAGGAGAAGAATGTCATTGGAATAGATATAAAAATTAACTCCTAATGATTGGATATGGGTGGCAAGGAGATTAAGAAAGGATGTTGGAGAAGGGGGGGGAGGGCAGAACCTTGGGGGGACACCACAGGGCAGAGAAAATGGTAAGAATGTAGCATAGTGATGGTGAACTTGATAAGTGTGATGCTGAAGGAAGGAGAAGAGCCAGGAAAGAACAGTGCCCTGGAGTCCCATTTCGTAAAGACGAGAGGAGATTATGATCAACAAGTTCAAAGATGGCTGTGAGGTCTAGGAGACCACCAGGGAATTTTAAACCTTGGTCTAGATAGGAATAGATGGTTGATCAAGGAGGTAAGGATGTTTTCAGTTCTGTGATACAGATGGAAGCCAGACTGACATGGGTGCAAGGCAAGGATGTGCTCGAGATGGTTGGATAGCTTGCGGAAGATCAGAACTTCAGAGAGTTTGGCAAGATAAGGGAGCTAAGGGAGATTAGAGATGGGATGGTAGTGAAATTGTCAGGGTCAAGCTTGGCACCTTTCAGTAATGGATGGATGATCGCCTTCTTCCAAGAGAAAGAAACAGTGCCTGAAGAAAAAAAGCTATTAAGCATTGCACAGGTAAGTCATGAGGTCTAAGGAGGGCTCTGACTACTATTTGGAGCGAATAGGGCCTAGGGAGCCCAAGGATTACTTAATAGTAGACAGTGTTCAGGGAAAAGATGCTACATCAATGGAGGAAAAGGAACACCAAAGGTGTGTTCCAGTTCGAGCAGAGGGGGTAGGTGAAAAGGGTGGAAGAAAAGGAACACACCTTTGGATGAGAAAGCATCGTCAAGAGCAGAAAGCCAAGCAGCTATGGAGAAAAGGGATTTTGGGTTATGAAAAGAGGCAGAGACGAAGGATGAGTAATAGCTCCTCTTAGCAGTCAGGACCATGGTGTGATGATAGTGGTATGAATGGCCGGATCTCCGGTTGTCTGCCAGGCTTTCTCTGATTCACAGAGCTGCCGTTTGAGGAGGCAGAGTCCTGGTTGGAACTAGGTGGAAGAACAGTGAGCAGAAGGAAAAACTGGTACTTGGGGGGGGGGGGGGTGGCAAGGTGGTCCAATTTGGGTTTGTAATGAGTTCCAGAGGTTGGTCTGGTAACTTAGAGGAAGTGTGTGACAATCAGACTGGAAAATCTCAGAGACTATAGGGAAGTGAGTTTTTATGTCTGGGATGAGTGTCTATGAGCAGAAGGCCAGGGGGGTGGGGCACTGCTTTGGAGTGACCAGAAGGACCTTGGGGGATAGAAAGAAAGAAATTAAGGAGTGGTCATTCAGGGGAGGGAATGAGTGGAAAGGCCAGAAGGATGGGGGCACATGTCATAGTGAATAAAGAGCAGGGGGGGCTGGCTGAATGTGTGGGGCCCTGAAAAAATTGAACAAAGCCACGATTGACGAGAAATTGATGGAAGGAAAAGTCTCGTGGACAAGGAGGGGTGTGGAAATGGATGTTAAAATCACCAAGCTCTTTCTTACAGAATCCAGATGTGTCCGTTTGTGAGTTTCTCTCCTTGCTGTGAACCATCCCATCCACAACCCAACGTCCTGGGCTGCATCTATCAATCGCTCACTCTTGGGGTTCGCTTCACCTTTTCTATTTGTGCATGTGCCACCTGGTTTTCCTCATTTGCTGATATAATTCCTTAAAATGTTTTTTTCTTCTCTTCTAAATTCTGTTGCTTCCTTCCCTGCGTTACTGCTGGATTCTCACTCATCAGAACATTATCCTAGTTTTATGATGGATCCGGATTCTAGGTGTTTACCTTTGTATTTCAACTACCCCAACTGTAGAGATTTTATACATTGGATTCACCACTGAAGATACTCAATAAGACATTGTTCTTTTCCCCTCAGAGATACACAGCTGCTGCTGCTGAATTTTAAGTTTCACTCACTTTGACCTCTTTCCCACCTTCTTGTTGCAGTTTCATTCCCCTCTCCTCTATGTTCTCTAATGCTGTTGCACCTCCTTTCCTCACCCCCTTCCTGCCTCTTTAACCAGTATGTGAATGTATTTACTGTGAGTTGGAGTAGTGATGTATGAGTGACTGCTTCAGTGAGTTGTAACCGGTGGGAGAGGATAAATGCAGTGAGAGATTGGGCAGGTAGGAAGGTATTGGCATGACTTGGTACAGAGGATTAGAAAATGAGACACTAAGCTTTTGATTAGAGCAGAGGACATTTAGTTTAATTTATTAACATTTGCTAGCCTGCCTTTCAAATGCATATCAAAGCAGCTTACAACAATAACTAGAAAAGATAAAATACATTTGCATTTAATACAAATGAAAAAATAAACCAAAAAAGGTTACTAGAACATAGGAAGTGATCTCGGCCTGCTGCTCAAAGGAATCAAGAAAAGGCTTTGGTACAGAGCAGGGGCAGAAGAGTTTGGACCATGGAAATGCATAGATATATCCAGCAGTGCAAGGGAACATATCGAAATGCAGAGGGGTATGCAGAGGACACAAAGACAAAATCACGGCAATGGGTAGTGTAGCAGTATGGTAGTGACCGATACCAGCATCAACAGCAGAAAGGACTAGTAAGTAGTTTAATGGAATTCTACTCAGAGGTTTAGATTTAATGGTCTGAAGCAAATTCTGTAGCAATTGCTGTAACATTCTGGCAAACTGGAGAGTTGTACATACTGCACATTTAACAGCAATACAATCATTTGCTGAGGTACAAGCAGGAACACCACCAGCTGCCTTCTCCTCCGCTCCCCTCATCGGGGTAGAGCAGGAAAGCACGTGTCTGCTTGCTGGCCCCAAGCTAATCGGGAACTGAATCCATCTTTTAAAAGTGAAGGATCGCCAAGGCACACCTGTTCCTGGCAGGCCTGCGCCTGAGGGCCTTGCCAGAGGGTCCGTTGGCGTGGCCCTTAGGCAGGGTACTTAGGTGGACATGCAGCGAAGACCACCAGCATTGGCAACACTAATCATTAACTGCAGATGAACTGTGGACAAGACAACAGATCAAATCACCTAGGTATAACCGGTCCCACATGAACTCAACTACTATGCACTTGGAAAGCAGAAATCCAGGGGAAATGTACGCAATAGGGGGTGAGAGGTTGGTATGCACGGACCAGGAGAAGGACCTTGGTGTGATTATTTCTGCAAATCTCAAGGTGGAAAACAGTGCGACAAGGCAGTGGCAAAAGCCAGGAAGATGTTGGGTTGCATACAAAGAGGAATTACCCGCAGAAAGGAAGAGGTACTAATGCCACTGTATAAGTCACTGTTGAGGCTTCACTTGTAATACTGTGTTCAGTTTTGGGGACCATATCTTGCAAAGGATATAAAAAGACTGGAAACTGTTCAGAGGAAGGCGACCAAAATGATTTGGAGCCTGCGTCAGAAGCCTTATGAGAAGAGACTTGAAGACCTAAATATGTACACTCTGGAGGAGAGAAGGGACAGGGGAGATATGATTCAGACCTTTAAATACTTAAAAGAGAAATAATGAACAAACCTCTTCCAAAGACGGGGAAGCTGTAAAACTAGAGGGCATAACATGAAGCTTCAAGGGGGTAAACTGAAAAGCAATGTCAGGAAATACTTTCACTGAAAGGGTGGTGGATGCTTGGAATGCTCTCCCGACGCTCATGTTATCACTCATGAACAAACTCCTCTGTGGCCTAAACAACAGTAAACAAGTTTATATGCTGGTATTTCTCGACATTGCTGCCACTTTTGACAGCATTGGCCATAAAATACTAATCTCCAGACTGCAACAGATTGGCCTCCAAGGCATGGTATTACAATGGATTAAATCTTACCTTACCGACTGGACTCAAGTTAAGGCACAGCAACTTCCTCAACCTTCATTCAGTCCCAGGGTGTTCCACAAGGCTCCTCCCTCTCTGCCCTACTCTTTAATCTCTATATGCAACCAATTTGTACCATCTTTAAAAAGCACAAAGTATGTTATCATCTTTATGCGGATGATATGTTCTACTACCCCACAGACATCTCATATCCATGCATGCCTTTCAGACATATCTGACTGGCTTTATTCCCACAACCTAAAAATTAATTATAAAAACCAGAAGTACTTTACGTTACACGTAATCAGAACTTCAGCCCCCCCCCCCACTAAAATTTTGCAAGTGGAAACACGCAGCATGGCAGCTCACAAAAAGGCCTCTGTTTACCACTGTGCCACTTTGAGGGGATTAAGAATACTGGGGGGGGGGGGGGGGGGGGGCAGGGAATATTCTCCTCTTCATCCTATTGGGAACTGAGTTGATGTTCAGTTTTCCCATGTGTAAATATGAAAACGGCTCCTCTCTGTGCACAAGGAAACAAATCTACACGCACGGCTGTACATGCTTATAAGTATCTTGCAGAAGGCTTTGTATTCACCAAATTTTCCTGGATCTCTTAATTCCCTTCTCCGTGTCTCATCTAAAATTGACCTTTATGTTTAGGACTAATATCCATCAGTTACCTTATTCCAATATGAACATTTGTATCTATAGAAAATGCAATGCTAGTTTTGTCAGGATTATTCTCTATTTGTATTTACATAGGACAACTCCTATTATAGATGGCATTTGAATTTTACCCTGAAGCCTTGATAGCTGTTAGTTGGAAAGGAACGGTGTGATCACAGTGTCAGGAAAACGTCTTTCGATTCCTGGTCCCAAAGAGGCACAAATCTCATCCATAATTCAAGAAATCCTCTGGTGGGGTATAATGCTGAAGCAGGTCCCCCAGGCACGATTTCTGCTATTGTGCAGATGCAAATGTAGCCTGAGCGACATGGCAACATTTTCATTAGAAGAGGCAATTTCACCCTTCAAACACTGAATCCTAACTCGAGACCTTCCTTCTGCAGAATACTGAGGTGGAAATGAGGATTTGCAGATTTGCATAGGATTGTTTCGGTTCACTTGTACTGAACAAGTCAAACAAGAAAAACCTGAACTGTCAGTGAGATATTAAAAATAGTGGCTCTGAGGCATTAGAAGATCCAATCTATATTCATGTTTTAAATGTGTGTGTGGTTATATGTGTACATTTATCTGCAGAAGACCCATGGATTCTCTTGTCTTTGTTGTAAAATACGGCTAGGGGCATGTTTACTAACAGTGCAAATGCAAACAGACGATGCATGGTTAATTTGGTATTATCTGCCTAGCACGTGACGGGGAGGGAATCGGGTGCGGTAGGTTGTTGACTGGACATTGTGGTTAGCATGGCGGTTACTAACGCACGCTCATTGGCAATGTTGCTGTTCGTGTGAGTGCATTTGACACCAGCTGAGTGGGTAGCATTAAGTGCAAATGTCACTGGCATGCGCAAAGGTTCAAACCAGTGCAGTATCTGCTGGGGAAGTGCTGTACATATCCCCAGTGGGTAGCACGTGACTGTCGCACCTACAGCCATTGATTTCTTCTCTCAACGAGCAGTACCTCCAAAACAGTAGCTTAGTTAACATGCCCCTTACCGATACTCATTAAGAATATGAAACAGGACCTGATTTAGTATAATAGGCTTTTCTTCTTGTTACTCTTTGTGATGGGGAGTGACTAGAATCTCCTCAGAAAAAAGGTCAGTAACTAACACACAGTACCGTGTAACAGCTTGGGGGGGGAGGGGGGTGTAAGATATCATGCCAGGTTACAGTGTGGGATAGGGATAAAACTGCACAGAATGTGTTCAGAAAAATATCACAGCCTGCCAGTAAAGCATAGTTACTCACCTGTAACAGGTGATCTCCGGGAACAGCAGGAATTTAGTCTTCACATATGGGTATCATCGGTACCAACGGAGCCTGCGCGGGAACACTCCCCAGCATCCAATTAGGAAGCTTTTGGGAGCATCCCTCAGCACCTGCATGCTGCCTTTTCGCCTTTCCCAACTGCCTCTCTCCAGTTGAGTTTAAAGCTGAGACAAAGAGAGAGAGAGAGGGAAAGAGAAAGAGATAGAGAGATACAACTCCTAGAGGAGGTGGGTGGATTGTGAAGACTAAATTCCTGCTGTTCCCAGAGATCACCTATTACAGGTGAGTAACTATGCTATCTCCAGGACCAAGCAGGAATGTAGTCTTCACATATGGGGACTCCCTAGCTTTAGATGCCAGGGAGAGACCCCAGAAGTTGTGTGTCCCTGTGAAAGGGCTCCACTTCCCCCCATGGATCTCTGGCATCCCACCAGGGATGGTGGGTAGGACTTGCTTAGGTATGGAACAGGTGTTGGAGAACAGCCTGACCAAACAAGGCATCCCGGCGGGAGTCCTTGTCCAAGCAGTAATGGGCTGGTATGAACCGAGGCCAAAGTGGCTGCTCGAAAGATGTCGTCGATAGACACAGAATGCAGATGAGCCATTGAAGTTGCCATGGCTCTCACATTGTGAGCTGTGACATGGCCCTCCAGAGGAAGATTCTTACTCTGATAGGCAAATGAAATACACTGTGCAATCCAGTTGGACAGTGTTCTCTTGGAGACTGGATGTCCCAAATGAGAAGGATCAAAAGCAACAAAGAGTTGAGAGGACTTTCTATGTTGCTGTGTTCTTTGCAAGTAAAAGGCTAAAGCTCTTTTACAGTCCAAAGAATGAAGATTCCTTTCTGCATTAGATGCATGAGGCCTTGGAAAAAACACAGGCATGTAGACCGCTTGGTTTAAATGAAAAGGTGAGACCACCTTTGGCATAAAGTGTGGATGAGTCCTAAGGACTACTTTGTCATGATGGAACCTTGTACAAGGAAAATTAAAAAAAACGAAGATTTTTAAGCAGTTACTATTCTCCAGAACCTCCAGCTGATGATGTACCGAAACACTATCCTTGATAGAAGATACAGTGGCCTCCAAAACAGTGAAGCGACCTTCCAATTTAGACAGTGATTTCTTAGAATCAGAAAGCAAAACATCCTGGTCTGAAAATTTCTGTACTACCTCAGCAGAAAAACGTTCTACTTGGGAGAGGGAGGCTCGAAGGGACCCTTCCATTCGTGCCACCAGCTCCCAAACATCTTTCAATGAAACCTCAGCCGGTACAGATATCTTCAAAACCTCAGAGGAAAACATAACAGGAGAAGGCATCTTAGCATTCTGTCCCCTCAATGACAATAAAGATGAAGCTTCCTGGACACAATGAGGTAGTCCGCTGAGAGAAACTTCTCGAGCAGGAATACTCTCTAACAGTTCTTCCTTCCCGGGTTGGGCATCCCCAAGCGCAATAGAGGACTCAGACACAGTACTCACAGACTCTCCCAGAGGGATTCCCGAAGGAGGGGAAGTTCCAGCGCCCACAAGATGACGATCCATTGGGCCGACAGTTTTTCCAATCTTAGCAGGAACAGATGGAAACACCTTCTTCCTTCGTCTGCCCATAAGTCCGTGTCACAGACTCCTCAGGCTCCGAAGGGGCTCCAAAGGGGCAGGACCTGCCCCTTTGGTCACGCCCCTTCGGGCACACGCCCACGGGTGCGCGCCCACGGGTCGCGTTACGTGGGGAGCCGCCGATGAACTAGCGGCCCGAAGGGAGGCGGGGTCTCCCGGTCTCCTCCTCCACAAACCAGCGCACAGATCCTCCAGGTGCAGGAAACAGCAGGTAATCACACCGGAGTGTTTGGTTGGTAGTCTCCTAGAAGTGGACTTTACTTTTGTAATCTTGTTTTATCTTTTGAATGAAGAATGTTTGAAAAAAAAATAAAAATAAATGATGGAACCTTGTATAAGGTGGATCAGCTACTAATGCCTGCAACTCACTGATGCGGCGTGCTGATGTGATTGCAATGAGAAAGATAACTTTCCAAGAAAGGAATTTCAATGAGATAGTAGCTAAGGGTTCGAAAGGTGGCTTCATGAGCTGACCAAGAACCAGGTTTAAGTCCCATGCCACCAGTGGTGGCCTAATGGGAGGCTTAGTTAGAAGAAGGCCTCTCATAAATCTTGCTATAAGAGGATGGGAGGAAATAGGCTGTCCATTTAGAGGCTTGAAAGAAGCTGCAATAGCACTCAAATGGACTCTTACTGAGTTAGTCTTAAGTCCTGCATTGGATAAATGAAGGAGATACTCCAGTAATGATTCCAGAGATATCGCAAGGGGGTTAAGACCCTTCTGCGAGCACCATATGGTAAACCTTTTCCACTTGAAAGCATAAGAGCATCTTGTGGAAGGCTTCCTGGAAGCATAAAGGATATCCTTTACTTGCTGAGAGAGGTTAAGATCATGAAGATCTAGGTCTTCAGCAACCAAGCCCTGAGATGCAGAGAACTGGGGATTGGGATGCCATAACATCCCGTCCTCCTGAGACAGGAGATCTGGAGTAGATCCTAACTCCAGGGAAGGAGCTTGAGAGAGATGTAGAAGCAGAAGGTACCACACTTGCCGTGGCCAATGTGGAGCTATGAGAATCATACGGCCTCTGTCTCTCTGAAGCTTGAATAGGGTTTTGGGAATTAGGGGAATGGGTGGAAAGGCATAAAGGAAGTCTTGACCCCAGTGAAGGAGGAAAGCATCCCTGGCCTGAGAGCCCTGAGCCAGAATTCTGGAACAGAACTGGGAAAGTTTGGCATTCAACGGACTTGCAAAGAGGTCTATGTCCGGGGTTCCCCAAATATGAAAAATCTTGGCCACCTGGTCTGCATGTAGAGACCATTCGTGTGGAAGCAGAACTTGACTGAGTCTGTCTGCCCAAGAGTTTTGTATGCCTGGAAGATACACTGCCAGGAGATCAATCTGATGCTCTCTGGCGAGGGCCTATAGTCGCAAAGCTTTGTTGCAAAGCGACAGAGAGCCTGTTCCGCCCTGTTTGTTCACATAGAACATGGCTACTTGATTGTCCGTATGGATGAGGACTGTCTTGTAGCTGAGCAGGGTGTGGAACACTCGAAGAGCAAGGAAGATTGCTCTGAGCTCCAAGAGATTGATATGTAGATGAGTTTCCTGTGGAGTCCAAGTGCCTTGGGTGGCGAGGTCTTACAGATGAGCTCCCCAACCCATTGGTGAAGCATCTGTTGCGAGAGTTGCCTGGGGTAAGGGTTGTTGAAATGGGGACCCCAGCAACAGGTTCTGAGTGGACTGCTACCATTGGAGGGACAAAATAAGGTGATTTGTGTTCGCTATTTTGTCTGACAGGCACCCTGATGCCTGGGTCCACTGAGTGGATAAAGTCCACTGGGCTGCTCTCATATGGAGGCGAGCATAAGGAACCACATGCATGGTAGATGCCATGTGGCCTAGTAGTTGTAGCATTTCTCGGGCAGTGAGATGAGATTTTAGCACTGCTTGAGAAGCTAACTGCACCATATGAAGGCAACGGGCCTGGGGAAGATAGGCCCTTGCCTTTTTGGTATCCAGCAAAGCTCCTATGAATTCTAGAGACTGAGTGGGAGTTAGACTGGATTTTGGGACGTTTATGACAAGACCCAAATACTGAAGGACACACATTGTGCAAGATAGGGAGGTCCTGGCCTCTGACTGATGGGGCTCGAATGAGTCAGTCGTCTAGGTAAGGGAAGACGAATATCCCTAGAGTGCGGAGAAATGCTGCTACCACAGCCATGCATTTCATGAACACTCTTGGTGCTGAGGCCAGGCCAAAAGGAAGCACCCTGTATTGGTAGTGCTTTCCTTGAAAAAGGAACTGATGGAACTTTCTGTGAGTTGGGTGGATGAGAACATGAGTGTACGCATCCTTGAGATCTAGAGAACAAAGCCAATCCTGACTCTGAAGGTATGGCAGCAGAGTTCCTAGAGAAATCTTGAATTTCTCCTTGAACAGGAATTTGTTCATCTCTGAGGTCCAAAATAGGTCTGTATCCCCCTGTTTTCTTTTGGATAAGGAAATAGGGGGAGTAAAACCCTGAACCCTGTTGATGAATGGGTACTTCTTCTATTGCCCCTTGGGCAAGAAGCATAGTGACCTCTTGAACCTAACCTAACCTAAGGTTGATGAGAGGTTTGAGAACTGAACTGTCTTACCATTGTGGGAGGAGGCATGCACAGAAAGTGCAGCTTATACCCCTCTCTTATAATGGAGAGTGTCCAATGCTCTGCTGTTATCTGCTCCCACCTGGGGGCAAAGTGACATAACCTTCCTGGAATGGTGGAAGGCTCTGGTCCATTGAGGGCCAGGAAGGCTAGGTTCTCTAGATGAAAGTCAAAGGCCTTGTGGAGGCTGAGACTGCTGAGACGGTTGAGGTTTAGCAGTCTTCGCTTTCATTTGTTTAGGTGGTTGCTGACCCTTCTGGGCAGGCTGACCTGCAGAATGTCCCTGCTGGGAATAAGAAAGATAAAACCTCTTCTTCTTTGAGAAGAAAGAAATCTTTCAAGAAGCCTTTCTCGCAGGATCAGCTGTGGCTTTGGATAGCCTATCCAAAGTGGAGTTGTCAGCATCTAATTCATTGGCTTTTTCTTGCCAATTTTTACCAAATAGATTCTCACCTGTACAAGGGATATTGCCCAGTTTGTCCTGCACCCAGAGCTCCAAATCGGATGCCTGGAGCCAGGCAATTCTACGTGCACCTATGGCAATGGCAGAGGTTCTGCTTATGCACTCAAAACAGTCAAAAGCTGCACGATTGACAAACTTAGAAACATCCTGGGCATGTTTGACCAGTGTGAGAAAATCCTGCCTTCTGTCCTCAGGAAGAAGAGGGCTCAAAACCTCTAAATCACTTGTGACTTCTTTAAGGAACATTCTCATATATAAAATATAGGAACTGATCCTGGCAGAAAGCATGGAAGCCTGGAAAGTACGACGTTCAAAGGTATCCAAAGTTCTACACTCACGTTCTGGAGGATTAGAGGCATGCCTCTCTGCACTCCTGATCCTTCTCATAGCTGATTCCACAACAATAGAGTGGTGAGGAAGCTGAGTTTTTTGGAATCCATGACAAGGAGGGACTCGATACATGGTATCCAGTCTGTGAGAGTGAAGAGAGGTGGTGAGAGGTGTCTCCCACATTCTCAACATGAGATCATGTAAAATCTCATGGATAGGCAAGGTAGCTGCCTCCTTAGGAGCTTTGGGATACTGTAAAATCTCCTACTCCTTAGCTCTGGGCTCTGTTTCAGGAGCCACAGTAATGGACAAACCACGAGCCACCTCCCTGATAAAGTCCTGAAAGGAGATATCCTCTGGAGGAGACATCCTACATTTAGGAGAGGAAGGCTCCTCCGGGAGAAGTATTTCAGTAACGACAGAGCTATCAGAATCCTCAGAGTCCTCTGAGGATTCGAAGTATCTTCTGTCTGGATGTTCTTGAAGAGCCCGATACCCGTACCGACCGAAGTCGGTACCGGGGGGGGGGGGAATCAGTACCGGGGTATTGGTACCGGAAGGCATTGCATGACTGGGTACCGGCAAAGCTGACACCGATGTCGATGCTATCGGTACCGGTACCAGCATCGGTGCCGGTACCAGTTGAACTGTCTGACGCGGTTCCGAGGGCATCGATGCCGCAATGAGAGCCTTCAGACTGCGTTCAATAGCCAGGAACCTCTGGTCTATCGACGCTGCCGATGCCTGGGTATCAGTACTGGAAGCAGCCGGTACCCCAGAGCATGGCACCAGTAGTTCTGCCGAGGTCGAGACCTCGAGAATGTCCTGGAGCCCCGATAATGCTTTGGAAGCCGAAGCCTCCCGTCGGGGCAATTTTGCCGGTACAGAACCCTCAATAGCAACGCCAGAGGCATCTCGATGCTTAGAAGGAGATCTACCGTTTGAGGACCAGCTGGACTTATGTTTAGTTACCTGAGATCCATGGGAGGAAGATGAAGCCCTGAAAGACGTCGATGCCACCGAAGCTGCATCAGAGGGAAAAAGGGCACTTAGCTTGGCAGCTTGGTTTTGTTGACCCCTCTTGGACATCATGGCACAAGCCATACACTCGGAGATGGAGTGGTCAGGACCTAAACATTTAAGACACGACTCATGGGTGTCGGTGACGGAAATGGTACCGCCACACTTGGTGCATTTTATTTTAAAACCCGAGGTGGGTTTCTCCATTTTGGAGGAAATTTTGGGCCTAAGGCCAAAATGGCGCATGCACCTGGAAAAGAAAAGTTTGGAAAAAAAGATTATTATTATTTTTTTAAATAAAGAAAAAAGAACTGGAAGTACCAGTAAAGCGTCGAGGAAGGCAGACGCGACCACAAAAAGAAGGGAGAAAAATTTTCTGCAGTGACAGGAACACGACCTGCTGACTTCGAGGAAAAAGAATAACTGGAGAGAGGCAGTTGGGAAAGGCGGGAAAGCAGCACGCAGGCGCTGTGGGATGCTCCCAAAAGCTTCCTAATCGGACGCTGGGGAGCGTTCCCACGCAGGCTCCGTCGGTACCGACGATACCCATATATGAAGACTACATTCCTGCTTGTTCCTAGAGATAAATCTGATGGAAATAAAAGGCAGTATAGTTGGCAACTTTGATTTCACACTCTATAATGAGCCACCATCTCCTTATCTCAGATTCACTCTCTCACTGTTCCCACAACTGTCCCTAACTTTGTCTTCTTTCTCCTTAGTTTATGGGTTGGAGAACATCTTATTGTAGTGCACATGCAGATCTTTGGTATAGCACCACGTATAAGGCACTTCAGAAAATCAGTGAAAAAACAGCTATAGGAACTCCCAGTGTAAAACTGGTCTATGGCGCTTAAAGGTCAGGGTTATGACTGCAAACTCCGCAGCTTGTGGCATTTGTTTTAGAAAACCACCAAGTGTGAGACTTCAGCATTAGATTTAAATTCAGAACTCAAAAGACTAAAGGACCATCATGCCAAACAAATCTGACAGTTCTTTGACTGGGTGACCAGAGAACTAGAAAAGGGGCATGCAATGGATGTGATCTACCTATACTTCAGCAAAGCCTTTGATACTGTTCCTCAAAGGAGGGTTATCAATAAACTCAACAGCTTGGGGATGGGTCCCAAGGTGGTGAACTGGATTAGAAATTGGTTGTCTGACAGAAGGTGATAGTAAACTGAACTCACTCAGATGAAAGGAAGGTGATTAGCGGTATGCCCCAGGGATTTGTCCTGGGCCCGGCACTGTTCAATGTATTTGTGAGTGATATTGCTGAAGGACTATAAGGAAAAGTCTGTCTTTTTGCAGATGACACGAAAATTTGCAACACAGTAGACTCCCCTGAGGGAGTGGATAACATGAGGAAAGATCTACAAAAGGAAGGGAAAGAAGAGTATCTTCCGCAAACAGACAACCAGGGGGGACCAGCGGAGGAAAGACCACAGCCTACCAGATGATATTAATAATTCTTTATTAAGGACCCAACTAAACAAGTTTCAGCCGCAGCCTTCGTCAGGGGTCTAAAAAAACAAAAGTACATTAAATCAAACATAAAATTAAAATAAAAACCAAAAAAATATATAGACATGATACTTGACACATTAAACTGTGTTGACACATTACCAGGAAACCACACAGATAAAACGTCTATGTGGTACAGTAGACAATCTTCCCAATCTGTAAAAAGTATAAAAATGACAACCATAAATGGAAGAAATATAGAATAAAAAATCGTATGATATATACATATAAAAAAAATATATAAATTATGGAGGATTATCAATTATATGATGAAAAAGGCAATTAAAAATAAACAGTTAAAAATAAAAAACCAATATAAATAGACAACATTGAGCAATCCATTATCTAAAAATGAGGCAAAATGAAGCTAGAAAAATAAATTAATACATGAATATAAAAATATAAAGATACAATATAGCAAACAGCATAGTTAAAGGGAGACCTAATGTAACATATAGTGTAATAACGTAGATTATGTACCAATATGTGATATATACGAACAACTGAACTATTGCATGCAAACGGCAAGAGCCAGCTCATTGTCTAAATAAATAAATCCATAAAAATGTGAGGGTTACATTAAAATGCAATATAATAACCAATTAAAATAAAAAGGATTAAATGTGATACATTGCCTATTAATACATTACAAATAATAAATGAAATGAACAAACAATTATAAATAAAGTCATCTATACCCATGCAAAAATAAAAAGCTTGAGAGTATAAATAAATAATGCATAACCCAATTCCTATATAAAAAACAGCTGATAAAAATGCTAACCTTAGGTTGCATGAGAACAATAAATGATGAACAGGAGCATGGATGAAAAAATTAATTAAATAATTACACTGAGTTTATCTGTAAATGACAGCTTCAAAAGACTAATATAAAAGGACATGAAAACTATAGGGGAGGGATTGTGACTTTGGATAATGGACATTGACAAAAAAGGGTTTCAAAGGACCTTTGATTTAACCATATGAACATAGGGAATTGTGTGAAGGACCTTTGAAGTTTTAAACATGATTTATTGGAAAACAACAACAGTAACCGTTTGTGCATAAACAAGAAAAAATAGAAAAAAAAATTTCAAACTGAAAGTGCAACACAAATGGTAAGATGGTCCATGCAGGTGAAACCTTAGAAAATTAAAGACGTAAGAAATTGTGTGCAAGAGAAATTGAAAGCAAGTGGTTCAGCTGTGTATGTGGCAATCACAAAAACGCCGAATTGACACATCTAAAAAGGCGGGAAAAAAACCACTAAGGTTTGAAAGTGACAACCTGAAAACAAGGGGAGGGGAGAAAAAAATATAATTTTCCACAGGTGATTAAGCTGTGTATCCGTAGCGATCAAAAACCGCCGAGATCGCTCTTATGAATAAACAGGAAAAAACTTTGCGTTGGGAAATGAAAAGGCACCGGTCATTAAAAATAGCGGCAAGAAAGAATGGGGGAGAATTGTGCCACAAATAGGTGAACAGTATGCGTGCACTACAGAGAAACATTAGATACAGGAACTCTTTTCAAGCACGTTATGAAGATGTTACTAATTGCCCGATGTGCATTGTACAAAAGAATATAAAAAGGGGATAAAAAGAAAACAATGAGCATAAAGACAAATTTACACGATGAACCCAAGGGTATGGCTTGTGAGCATACAAGATGCCGGAAAGAGCAACCGTGTAACACAAACTAATTGAAAAAACGTTATTAGAAAAAGCCTTATTAAAGAAATGTAAGAGAAGCCTTGTCAAAGATTGCAGGAGATATGGAAACGGTACAGAACTAGAGACCATCATGTAGGATTGCTATAACATTAAAAAGAGTGGTCCAGAAGTGTAACAAATAAACAGCAGAAATAACAAAGGGGGACATACCTGCACATGGAGTCAGAAGCGGGAAATGGCCGCGCAGAGACACATGGGTGCTATTTAAAGAGGTGGAGGGCTCCCCCTACTGGCGTTAGGTGCAAAACACCTTTGAAAGTTGAGGTATTTATTCCTATTTGACAAGGGGTAAGGGGTAAAGGGCTCACCCTACTAGCATTCTAACATGTAATCACAAAATATAATTAAAAATAAAAATAAAAAATATTTTATAAAAATAAATTTTTTTTAATACAACATCACTTGAGTATACGGCCATAATATCATGAGGACTTAACAGAGATGATAAAGCGGATGGACTGCATCAAACTAAAATGATATTGGTAAAAAAGTGGAATTTATGATAATAAAAGGCAAAAAACGTATTGGGAACTACGTAGAAATATTGGACATGTGGGAATGAACATTACACACTATTGTGCATAAGGCCCAAAAGAGGGATAAAAAATTAAAAAATTAAAAATTAGAACCATTAGATGAAAAAATAAATAGTATGCAATTTAGCATAATAGACAAAAGTAAAAATAAAAATAAAAGACAATTTGGCATAATATTGTGCATAAGGCCCAAAAGAGGGATAAAAAATTAAAAAATTAAAAATTAGAACCATTAAATTAAAAAATAAATAGTATGCATTTTGGCATAATAGACAAAAGTGAAAATAAAAATACCATAATTAATAGTATGATGATAAAAATTATGCAGAAGAGAAAATTTTGATGATATTAAAAAATAAATAGTGCGCAAAGTAGTATAAGTGATGGCATCACGGGAACTTCAAAGGAATGCATTATATTCGATTTCTTTATTCAATCCTTTTGGATAAACAGTGTCAAGTGAGAAAATGTATCTTTCTTCCTCTTGAATGAGTTTAAGATTAAGATTTCCCCCACGGGGGGAGGAAAACAATCTCCTGATGACAAAAAAATTAATATCATTAATATGGTGTTGGGATTCGATCCAATGTGGTACCAGGGGAGCAGTGATGATACGTCTTTTTACGCAACTTTTATGTTCTTGAATGCGAGTACAAACAGCACGAATAGTTTTACCAACATATAAGAGAGGACAAGGGCACATTATAACATACACTACATGAGTTGACAGACAGTTGGTATAGGCCTGTAATGGATATTGGATATTGGTAGAAGGATGCGTGAAGGAATCTTTTATTTCAATGGCATGTTTGCAAATGCTGCATCTGTTGCATTTATAGTGGCCCTTTATTTTCTGATGAGACGTGGGAACCGGGGGCATGAACGAGGAAACTAACATGTCACCTAAGTTGCGTTGTCTGCTGTGAGCTATTGTAAGATGTAGGTTTGAAAAACAAGGACGTGTTTGTAAAATATGCCAATGGGCTCTCAGGGTTCTTTGTATTTTAGAAGAAAGATGAGAAAACCGGAGCACACAAACAAATTTGTCATCAGATTGCTTGTCTTTAGGTAGAAGTAACTGTGTTCTGGAGGTAGAACGAGCCCGTGCAAGGCCCTTTTGGACACATTCTTTGGGGTATTCCCTATTATAAAACCGTGCTGCCATATGGGATGATTTTTCTTTGAAATCATCTTTGCTAGAACATAGGCGGCGCAATCGCAAAAATTGTGACAGAGGGAGGTTTTTTTTAAGGTGACTATTGTGAAAACTGTCAAAGCGAAGAAGTTTGTTACGGTCGGTGGGTTTACGATAGATGGTAGTGGTAAATCCTTGCTGTGATTTACCTATGAGAATGTCAAGAAATGGAAGTTCAGCAAATAAAGGGTACAGCTATGGGTGCAGCCATGGCACCCGATATAGCAAATTTATATCTGGCACAATTTGAAGAGTCTTACTTACAGGATTGTCCATTTGCATCTTTCATTGTCTCTTGGAAGCGATACATCGATGATATTCTAGTATTATGGAAAGGTAGTGACTCTCAGTTACATCAGTTTCATGAATGGCTCAATAATTTAGACATCAACTTAAAATTCAAGATGCAATTCAGCACCACAGAACTTCCATTTCTTGACATTCTCATCGGTAAATCACAGCAATGATTTACCACTACCATCTATCGTAAACCCACCGACCGTAACAAACTTCTTCGCTTTGACAGTTTTCACAATAGTCACCTTAAAAAAAAAACTCCCTCTGTCACAATTTTTGCGATTGCGCCGCCTATGTTCTAGCAAAGATGATTTCAAAGAAAAATCATCCCATATGGCAGCATGGTTTTATAATAGGGGATACCCCAAAGAATGTGTCCAAAAGGGCCTTGCACGGGCTCGTTCTACCTCCAGAACACAGTTACTTCTACCTAAAGACAAGCAATCTTATGACAAATTTGTTTGTGTGCTCCGGTTTTCTCATCTTTCTTCTAAAATACAAAGAACCCTGAGAGCCCATTGGCATATTTTACAAACACGTCCTTGTTTTTCAAACCTACATCTTACAATAGCTCACAGCAGACAACGCAACTTAGGTGACATGTTAGTTTCCTCGTTCATGCCCCCGGTTCCCACGTCTCATCAGAAAATAAAGGGCCACTATAAATGCAACAGATGCAGCATTTGCAAACATGCCATTGAAATAAAAGATTCCTTCATGCATCCTTCTACCAATATCCAATATCCATTACAGGCCTATACCAACTGTCTGTCAACTCATGTAGTGTATGTTATAATGTGCCCTTGTCCTCTCTTATATGTTGGTAAAACTATTCGTGCTGTTTGTACTCGCATTCAAGAACATAAAAGTTGCGTAAAAAGACGTATCATCACTGCTCCCCTGGTACCACATTGGATCGAATCCCAACACCATATTAATGATATTAATTTTTTTGTCATCAGGAGATTGTTTTCCTCCCCCCGTGGGGGAAATCTTAATCTTAAACTCATTCAAGAGGAACAAAGATACATTTTCTCACTTGACACTGTTTATCCAAAAGGATTGAATAAAGAAATCGAATATAATGCATTCCTTTGAAGTTCCCGTGATGCCATCACTTATACTACTTCGCGCACTATTTATTTTTTAATATCATCAAAATTTTCTCATCTGCATAATTTTTATCATCATACTATTAATTATAGTATTTTTATTTTCACTTTTGTCTATTATGCCAAAATGCATACTATTTATTTTTTAATTTAATGGTTCTAATTTTTAATTTTTTAATTTTTTATCCCTCTTTTGGGCCTTATGCACAATATTATGCCAAATTGTCTTTTATTTTTATTTTTACTTTTGTCTATTATGCTAAATTGCATACTATTTATTTTTTCATCTAATGGTTCTAATTTTTAATTTTTGTAATTTTTTATCCCTCTTTTGGGCCTTATGCACAATAGTGTGTAATGTTCATTCCCACATGTCCAATATTTCTACGTAGTTCCCAATACGTTTTTTGCCTTTTATTATCATAAATTCCACTTTTTTACCAATATCATTTTAGTTTGATGCAGTCCATCCGCTTTATCATCTCTGTTAAGTCCTCATGATATTATGGCCATATACTCAAGTGATGTTGTATTAAAATTTTTTTATTTTTATAAAATATTTTTTATTTTTATTTTTAATTATATTTTGTGATTACATGTTAGAATGCTAGTAGGGTGAGCCCTTTACCCCTTACCCCTTGTCAAATAGGAATAAATACCTCAACTTTTGAAGGTGTTTTGCACCTAACGCCAGTAGGGGGAGCCCTCCACCTCTTTAAATAGCACCCATGTGTCTCTGCGCGGCCATTTCCCGCTTCTGACTCCATGTGCAGGTATGTCCCCCTTTGTTATTTCTGCTGTTTATTTGTTACACTTCTGGACCACTCTTTTTAATGTTATAGCAATCCTACATGATGGTCTCTAGTTCTGTACCGTTTCCATATCTCCTGCAATCTTTGACAAGGCTTCTCTTACATTTCTTTAATAAGGCTTTTTCTAATAACGTTTTTTCAATTAGTTTGTGTTACACGGTTGCTCTTTCCGGCATCTTGTATGCTCACAAGCCATACCCTTGGGTTCATCGTGTAAATTTGTCTTTATGCTCATTGTTTTCTTTTTATCCCCTTTTTATATTCTTTTGTACAATGCACATCGGGCAATTAGTAACATCTTCATAACGTGCTTGAAAAGAGTTCCTGTATCTAATGTTTCTCTGTAGTGCACGCATACTGTTCACCTATTTGTGGCACAATTCTCCCCCATTCTTTCTTGCCGCTATTTTTAATGACCGGTGCCTTTTCATTTCCCAACGCAAAGTTTTTTCCTGTTTATTCATAAGAGCGATCTCGGCGGTTTTTGATCGCTACGGATACACAGCTTAATCACCTGTGGAAAATTATATTTTTTTCTCCCCTCCCCTTGTTTTCAGGTTGTCACTTTCAAACCTTAGCGGTTTTTTCCCGCCTTTTTAGATGTGTCAATTCGGCGTTTTTGTGATTGCCACATACACAGCTGAACCACTTGCTTTCAATTTCTCTTGCACACAATTTCTTACGTCTTTAATTTTCTAAGGTTTCACCTGCATGGACCATCTTACCATTTGTGTTGCACTTTCAGTTTGAAATTTTTTTTTCTATTTTTTCTTGTTTATGCACAAACGGTTACTGTTGTTGTTTTCCAATAAATCATGTTTAAAACTTCAAAGGTCCTTAACACAATTCCCTATGTTCATATGGTTAAATCAAAGGTCCTTTGAAACCCTTTTTTGTCAATGTCCATTATCCAAAGTCACAATCCCTCCCCTATAGTTTTCATGTCCTTTTATATTAGTCTTTTGAAGCTGTCATTTACAGATAAACTCAGTGTAATTATTTAATTAATTTTTTCATCCATGCTCCTGTTCATCATTTATTGTTCTCATGCAACCTAAGGTTAGCATTTTTATCAGCTGTTTTTTATATAGGAATTGGGTTATGCATTATTTATTTATACTCTCAAGCTTTTTATTTTTGCATGGGTATAGATGACTTTATTTATAATTGTTTGTTCATTTCATTTATTATTTTTAATGTATTAATAGGCAATGTATCACATTTTATCCTTTTTATTTTAATTGGTTATTATATTGCATTTTAATGTAACCCTCACATTTTTATGTATTTATTTATTTAGACAATGAGCTGGCTCTTGCCGTTTGCATGCAATAGTTCAGTTGTTCGTATATATCACATATTGGTACATAATCTACGTTATTACACTATATGTTACATTAGGTCTCCCTTTAACTATGCTGTTTGCTATATTGTATCTTTATATTTTATATTCATGTATTAATTTATTTTTCTAGCTTCATTTTGCCTCATTTTTAGATAATGGATTGCTCAATGTTGTCTATTTATATTGGTTTTTTATTTTTAACTGTTTATTTTTAATTGCCTTTTTCATCATATAGTTGATAATCCTCCATAATTTATATATTTTTTTATATGTATATATCATATGATTTTTTATTCTATATTTCTTCCATTTATGGTTGTCATTTTTATACTTTTTACAGATTGGGAAGATTGTCTACTGTACGACGTTTTATCTGTGTGGTTTCCTGGTAATGTGTTAACACAGTTTAATGTGTCAAGTATCATGTCTATATATTTTTTTTGTTTTTATTTTAATTTTATGTTTGATTTAATGTACTTTTGTTTTTTTAGACCCCTGACGAAGGCTGCGGCCGAAACTTGTTTAGTTGGGTCCTTAATAAAGAATTATTAATATCATCTGGTAGGCTGTGGTCTTTCCTCCGCTGGTCCCCCCTGAAAGATCTACAAAAGCCAGAAGAATGGTCTAATGCTTGGCAGTTAATATTTAATGTGAAGAAGTGCAATGTCATGCACTTGGGATGCAGAAATCCAAGGGCATTGTATGTGATAAGGGGCAAGAGGATGGTGTGCATGGACCAGGAGAAGGACCTTTGAGTGATTCTTTGAGGATCTCAAGATGGCGAAAATGTTTGACAAGGCAGCGGCAAAAGCCAAAAGGATACTGGGTTGCATACAGAGAGGAATTACCAGCAGAAAGGAAGAGGTACTAATGCCACTGTATAAGTCACTGGTGAGGCCTCACTTGGAATATTGTGTTCAGTTTTGGAGACCATATCTTGTAAAGGATATAAGACTGGAAACAGTTCAGAGGAAGGCGACCAAAATGATCTGGAGCCTGCAGCAGAAGGCGTATGAGAAGAGACTTGAAGACCTAAATATATATATATGTCGAGGAAAGGAGGGACAGGGGAGATATGATTCAGACCTTTAAATACTTAAAGAGTATTAATGAAGAAACAAACCTTTTCAAAGACAGGAAAACTGTAAAACTAGAGGGCATAAGATGAAACTGCAAGGAGGTAAACTCAAAGGCAATGTCAGGAAACACCTTTTCACTGAAAGGGTGGTGAATGCTTGGAATGCCCTGCTGATGGAAGTGGTGGGGGCAAATACAGTGATGGAATTCAAAATGGCATGGGACAGACACAGTGGATCCCTTTATAACAGGATAAAATCAAAATAAACATAACTATCTCTTATTTCTCAACAAAGAGGAGTGACCTACATGCAGCTGTGGGTACACCCCTAAAAAAGGGCATGGGGCGGGGTGACCTGTAAGGAGCAGAGGGTGCACCTACTCTTGCCACCATGCCGGGCAGACTAGATGGACCATGTCAGTCTTTATCTGCCGTCATATTCTATGTTACTAAGTTACAGTGTAGAAATGTAAAAATAAAGTCCATAAATTAGTTTAAAACATGAAAGCAAACACTCATATCTTTTGTGCATGGCCGTAAAGAAAGGAAAAATGTCAGAAAAGAAATCATGCAAGGAAAGTTCGTATGAAAAGCACCACTGGACCTTTTACCTGACATTTTTCCCCCTACCTAGAAGTCATAGGATGTTAAATCCTTGAGAAAAACTCTTGGTTTCAAAACTGTGTAAACTTACAGCTGCTCATAATCTGTAATACTCTGCTTCACATCTATAGGATCCCCTGAATTCATTAAAAAGCGCTGGTGAGCCAAATGGACAATGAAGAAGAAATGGCCAAGTCCGGGGTGCTGATTAGGGAATGATTAGTTGCAGGGTCTCATCAGTCAGAGCAGGAGCCTATAATCTGTCCATAAATCACTGCCCCTGCTGGGTGATGGGCTGGGCTCTTACCCATTAAGGACTAATGTGCAAAGGGTACAAAAGGAGCTGCAAAGCTTCCACCAGTCAGGGCCGAGCTGGTCTAACTAAACATTAAATAAATGAAGCTCTGCGACTCATTGTAGTCTTACAGATTTCTTGCAGACCTTTATGTTCCTTTTCTAATTTATGCACCATTTAGAGCAGGGGCTCTCGGCCCAGTCCCCTACCCCTGATACACCCAGCCAGTCAGGACTTTCAGGATAACCATAAGAGATTTGTATACAATGGAGGCAGTGCGTGCAGATCTCTCTCATGCATATTCATTGTGGTTATTTAACAAATTTTATATACTGCCCCTTCCTGAGATTGGGGGCGGTTTACATAGCACAATTAACAGCACACTTTACATTGAACATTATAACTTATATACAGGTAACGTATGAAACTATCTTATAGTAAACTATATACAGTGTTAGCTTTATCATGAACAATTTTGCAGTGAACTTTGGTATTCTTCATGAGCGATTGGCTATGTGACTGGGGGTTGGGCCGCATTATGGGAACTTCCATAATTCTTGCTGAACAGATACGTCTTTAGCTCTTTTCTGAACTGAAGATGATCTTTAATTGACCTTATGTTATCCGGGAGGGCGTGCCACAGTGCAGGGGCAACATAAGAGAAGGCTCTGGCACTTGTAGAGTGATTGGTGTTACAGATGTGGTTTGTTATGATGTATGTATTTTGTGAGCAATTTCTACAAAGTCTGTACTCTGTAGGGGGTATCAGTAGGGCAGACAGGGGAGTGTTGGTTATTTTGTTATGTTTGAATATGATCATCAAGTAGTTGTATTTCGCCCTCACTCTGACTGGGAACCAATGGAGGTTGTAGAGGATTGGGGTGATGTGATCAGTACAGTGAGCTTTATGTAGGATACGAGCTGCTAAGTTCTGGGCTAGTTGTAGTTGGTAGATCGATTTCTTTGGTAAGCCTCATAGGATGTTGTTGCAGTAATCAATGTGGGGGTTATGCGTGCTTGTAGGATAGCTCTAAAGTCATGCTCTTCTAAGATGGGCCTTAGGTGTTGGATCATGTGGAGCTTAAAGTACACAGTTTTTGTAATTGATTTTATATGGGAGGTCATGTTTAGTGTCATGGTCAAGGATTACACCAAGGTACTTTACTTCCTCCTTGACTTCAAGTTCAATTTCTTGTAGCAGAATCTTGCTAGGTGGGGTGAAGGTATGAAAAGTACTTCTGTTTTTTTGTAGTTAATTTTCAGTTTGTGTGCAGTGAGTCAATCAGTTATATCTCTTAGGCACGTGGTTATTTGGGAGTAGTCTTGGTTAGAGGTGTCTATGGGATGATACATCATTATATCATCTGCATAGAGATCATATAGTATGTTATTTTTTTTTTTAAAGATGTTGCATATTGGCTGGATATACAGGTTAAATAGTAGGGCAGATAAGGAGGATCCTTGGGGGATACCTTGTTTTTGTTTGAAGGTGTTAGATGATTTCTGTGCAATCCAGACCTGTTGGGAGTGGTTTGATAGATAGGACTCAAACCATTGAATGGCCTGTCCTTGTAAATCAATCTGTTTTAGCCTTCTAATTAGTATTTGGTGGTCGATACTGTCAAATGCAGATGCAACGTCTATGAAAGTAGCATGAATGCCTGTTTGGCTGAGTTTAGACCACTTATAAGTTTGCCTAGTAGCATCAGGGTCTCATCACTATGTTGGGGTCAAAAGTCATATTGTTCCTCGAGGGGGGAGTTTAGCTCAATATAATCTTGAAGTTGTAACTGGACGTTTTTTTCTATAATTTTTGCTAGGAACGGCATGCTTGAGATGGGTCTGTAAGAACTAGGATGGTGTATGTCAGCAGATGCTGATTTTAGAATTGGTCGTAGTGTTGCTTGCTTTAAGACTTGTGGCATGTTGCTTTGTTGTAGAGATTGATTATCTATCTCTAGGAGGATTGGGGTAAATTCATCTTTTGATGCCTTGAGCCAGCCAACTGGGCAGGGGTCACGGGGGAATGTGGTAGTGTTAATATTTGTTATTATGTTCTTGAGATATTTTCTAGCGATATAATGGAAAGTTGACCATGAATCTTGACAAGCATAGTGGGAGTCATTGGGTTGTATACTAGGGGGGAGTAAGGAGTGATATTGTTCTCTATTGGTGGGTTATCCTGAAAACTTGATTGGCTAAGTGTGTCCTGACTTAGAGCAAGAACACCCAAAACCCCACTGGTGGGAAGCTCATGGAATGACATTTTCAAGATAAAAAGAGTAAAAAGAATGAGAAACTCACACACTCCTGAACTTACATTCCACAAGGAAGAAACAATTTTAAAAACCTTTTCTAATGCCATATAACCTCAAGCAGGAAAGGGAAATAGAGCTCCTGTGCTTCTTGGTTTGCCTTAAGAAAAGCAAGTTAAAAGTTGAGCCTTGACCCCTTAAGATACTCGTGCCCAGCCTCTCAAGACTGAAGGAAAGCACCTTTATGCCTTACCTCAAGCAATTAGGAAAGTCTTGGACTTGCAGCACTAGGATATTAATCCCACATCAGAATCTGAATGAAACTTGCTCCCTCCATACCCCATCTCCCATCTAGCTCCTTCCCTCTGGCTCATAATCCGCTTCCAGTGAAATCATCTGCACAGGTTTTCCAGGCTGCCTGACAAGCAGCCGCCCTTTCAGCCTGCAAGTTCACCTCCTCTATCACGCAGACTCTGCTAATCACATGATCTAAAAGAGCATCAATACATCTATAAACATATTTTGTAAAATACAGGTAATTCTGCTGTCATTAAACATACCTGACTAGCCCCCAGAAGCTTGTATCTTTAAATGTTTTAGCCTACTTCAGAGTTGCCAAGTTACCCAGTTTGAGGAGTGAGATTTCAAGAATGTCAAAAATCCAGGACTCTCTCAGTCTGCTGCATAATGGGACCTGCAGCACTGATGTAATGCATAGAATAAGGAACTACAAATAATGTACTGCAAATTTAAAACCTGAACTGGCAAAGAATCTCATTCCTGGAACAGGGTAAAGTGAGTTTTTGGAGGGGGGTGGTGAGCTCTGGGAGACTACAGGAATATAGCCCCAGCACATTTGCTGAGCCTAGCAGTAACTCCATACAAACAATAATCAATGTTTTGAAATGAAACAGGCTGTGGAGAAAACTGTTCTACTACAATATCATAGGAAATTACTCCTTTTCTTATTCTTCTACTCCCAACATAAAGTCTCAGACCAAACAGCGCTACAGACAGATGATGTATTAAATGAACATCAGCGCTTCATAGCATCAATGACTTGATTGGGAGTATTTTTTTAGATTTAAATCACCAACTCTCCACCACCTTGTGTCAAGCACTATTTAAATGTAAAACTCTTATCTTGTTCGTTTTCCTCTACGCCTCCCTCGGCACCTCTCAAGCGTTTCACTCCAAACAGGAGTTTCTTCAGGAGGGTTAAAGTGCTGCTGCCCACGTTCGATGTCTCTTCCTTGATTCCAACTTGGAGTAGAACAGAAGAGTAAGAAAAGGAGAATCTCCTAATACAGTGCAATTTTACAATACTCCGTGAAGACCGATCTTCAAACTTGAGCCTAGCAGTAAGACATCCTTGGATTGGGAGGCGGGGGGGAGGGCAGCAGCTTCATCCTGCAGGATCTGATAGGTAAAGGAACATTGGACATTGTGACAGCTATAGAAGAAGAGGTGATGACCCCCAGGAAGGTGTAGATAACATGAGGAGGGATCTAGCTAAGCTTGAAGAATGGTCTAGAATTTGGCAGCTGGAATTTAATGGTAAAAAATGTAAGGTCATGCATTTGGGCTGCAGCAATCCAAGGGAGCAATACAGTATAGGAGGTGAAGTACTTTTGTCCACTAAAGAAGAGCGGAATCTAGGCGTGGTTGTGTCTGATGATCTTAAAGTAGCTAAACAGGTAGAAAAGGCGACAGCAAAAGCTAGAAGGATGCTTGGGTGCATACGGAGAGGAATGGCTAGCAGAAAAAAGGAGGTGATAATGCCTCTGTATAAGTCTTTGGTGCGACCTCATTTGGAGTATGGTGTGCAATTCTGGAGACCGCACCTTCAAAAGGATGTGAACAGGATGGAGTCGGTGCAGAGGGTGGCTACTAAAATGATTAATGGGCTTCATTATAAAGCATATGAGGACAGACTTAAGGATCTTAATATGTACACCTTAGAGGAAAGGCGGGATAGAGGTGATATGATTGAGATGTTTAAATACCTCCGTGGCATAAATGTTCAGGGAGAGAGCCTCTTTCAATTGAAAGCAAGTTCTGCTATGAGGGGACATGAGATGAGGGTGAAGGGAGATAGATTCAGGAGTGATATGCGGAAATATTTCTTTACGGAAAGAGTAGTGGATCCATGGAATAGTCTCCCAGTGGAGGTGCAAGAGATGAGGACAGTATCTGAATTCAAAAAAGCATGGGACCAACACAGAGGATCTCTAAGGGTAAAAAGGGGACTGTTGTAGTTGTTATGGAAGGACAGACTAGATAGGCCATGTGGTCTTTTTCTGTCATCATGTTTCTATGTTTCTATGACTAACTTATTCAGGATGTGGATATCACTGATTTCATGATACAGAGGCCAATAGATCAGCAAATATCCCTTCAGTGGTTGCCTATGGGAGAGTTGCCAAGTTACTCAGTTCCAGGAGAGATATTTTAAGCCAGTCCTGGATTTCACTCATCCTGATGCATTTTGGACCTGCTGCAGCGAGTCCAATGAGTAAAATCAGGGACTACAAGTGCCATATTGCTTTCCAATGCAAATTTAAACCAGAACTGGCAACAAAAATCTCACTCCTGGAACTGGGCAACTTGGTAACTCTGGTATGGAGGCCAAGACTGGCTTGGATTGCTCCTGATCCACATCCTAAAGCCCTTCAAGGATTTCATGGAGGTCCTGTGTTCAATCACAGCCAACTGTGGACAAGGTCATCGCCACTGTTAGGCTATAGGAGAAGTTAGAGTGTCCTCAGGCTTGTAGCTGCTATCACAGAATCGGGTCAAACCCGTCACCCAGATGGATTCTAGTGTGCTCCAGACTTCTGTCCAGTGCTATTGGCTTAGGAGCAGGAAACTTGTGTTTGGAAAATGACTACTTGAAACTTTGTGAAAGTGATGTGTTTTTTCTCTGCATTTTGTAATATTTGTAATTGTTTTTGTTTGTGTATGTTTTACGTTTTTCTTATTTTTTATATTTGTTTGCAAGCCATTAGAATAATGATATGTAGCATAGAAATAAAGAGGGACAGTAGAGATGTAAGGGAGAAGAGATTCAGATCTTTTTGTGGCATCAGGAAGCCCAACGCAGACAAAGCCTCTGTAGGTAAGTGATCATTATGCTGCTGGCAAACCTGGCAACAAAGCTTGGGAGAGAAGAGAGGTTGTGGGTTTACTTGAAAAAGTGGTTATTTTTATTTCATTAAAAAAAAGAGAAACTAGCTGTTAGCTATTAGCTTTAGAGGTTTAAAATGAATTTCATTTAGACAGGCCCCTGTAGTCTGAAAACAAACCAGAAAGACTGATATGTTTTTCCCGTCCAACAGAGGCGTGTCCCTTAATTTAAAGTTAGCTAACCTAACCACTAGACTGCTAGTGAGAGCACTGGCTTAGTAAACAAGAGATCAGGGTTCAATTTCCGCTAACACTCACTGTGACCTTGAACAAGTCACTTAACCCTCCATTGCCTTGGAAGAAAGGCCTGACAATCTACTTCCAGTCACACTGCCAAGAAAACCCAGGAGCTAGGAGTCAACATTAACTTGAAGGCACAAAAAAATAAAGTCCAATTAAGAGTGTGAAATTTAACACCACAGCACATTTTCATCAGCAAGTGATAATTAGCTGTTCCTTGGGAAGCAAACAATAATAGCATAAAACATTCCAAATAATCCTAAAGGCTTTCATTTTAGTTTAGGTATCCCAAAGGACTCCCTTAACTCTAAATGGCTAAAATGACTAATACAAAGGTGCAGATAGCAGTCCAGCAGCAAGGGAGGGATATCCAGTCTTTTGCAGTGAGTGCCACACTCATATGATTATCTCCCAGTTGGTGAGAAGTCATATTTGTGCATTTGGTGCAAAGAACTCCTGGCTCTCAGAGAGCAAGTCTAGTCTCTGGAGGCTAGAGTAGCAAACCTGGAGAAGCTGAGGTAGAGAGAGGTATATAGAGAAGACCTACAGGGGAATAGCAGAAGAGTCCCACCCAGAGTTGGCCCAGCCATTAGGCAAAATGGGTGGTCACTTAGGGTGGCAGCTTCTGAGGGGGCAACAAAGAGCAGCAGCAGCAGCTTCTAACAGCCCAAATAATGAGCCATCAGCACACACTTACTAGCCATTAGAGAGGACACAGTTCAAAGTATCATCTCTGGTATTACATTATTACAGGATTAAGGTGAGGGGTGGTGCTACGATGATCTCGGGGGGGGGGGGGGTGCTAGGTTTGCAGGTTTGCCTAAGGTACTCAATAGCCTTGCACTAGTCCTGTTCCCATGTCCAGTCTGGCAGCCTCGAAGCTGCCGTAGATGTGTGACGTCACTTGGAAGGAGACCACCAACTTGGAGTACCAGGAAATGATCCTGTGGCAGGACCCGTCCTCCAAGGGATGCGATATGCTCTTAGACAGAGAATGCATATCCAGGGGCTTCTACCCAGGAGGGAGGGGGTAAGATGAATGTTTTAGATGGTGATTCACATGCAGATAACTAGGTAAGCTGGTGGCTCTGAAGATCATTTGGTCACTTGCCTGCCTGGTGCGAAGGTGACTGAGCCTCTTGCATCATCTCGATAAGGTTCTAGACCGTGTTGGGGAGGAGCCTGATGTCTTGCTAAATATGGGCATCAATGATATAGGAAAATGTGGGAGGGAGGTTCTGGAACACACATTAAGAATTTTAAAAATAAAAGCTGACATCTAGGAACTCTGGGGTAGCATTCTTAGAAATACTCCCTGATCCACGCACAGGACCCAAGAGGTAGACAAAGCCTCAGAATTTCAATGCATTGATGAGATGATGGTTCAGGGAAGAGAAATTTAATTAGGAACTGGGTAACATTATGAGGAATTTTCCAGATGGAAACAAGCTGCTGGCACTAACCTTTAAAAAGAAGATGAAGTCGCTTTTGAACTAGGTATTGGGGAAAAGCAGACATTTGCCAAGGAGTGCATGATTCAGAGTAATGTATCATTGAAGGTTACTACTTAAATAAAGGGAGATTAGGGCATCCAGATAGAGAGGTTGCAACAAAGGTAAAATAGTCCAGGGGCCTTTAGGAAGAAAGCAGACCAAACTGAAAGCTTCCAAATTACTTTGTCAAATGACAAGCAGGTTGTCAAGTGAACAAAACATATCTTGAAATGCCTGTATGCAAAAGCTAGAAGTCTAAAATATAAGATGGGAGAGTTAGAATATATAACACTAAATTAAAGGTTAAATATTATTGGCATCTCAGAGACCTGTTGGAAGGAAGACAACCAATTGGACACTGTGATACTTGGGTAAAAATTATATTGCAGTGATAAGGTAGATAAAATTGGTGGAGGGGTTGTGCTGTATGTTAGAGGGGGGCATTGAGTCAAACAGGATAAGAGTTTTGCAGGAAACAAAATACACTGCAGAGTCTCTATGGATAGAAATCCAGTGTGCGAAGGGCAAGAGAATTGGTCGTTTGCAGTGTACTATCGTCCACCTAGCCAGAGAGAACAGAGATGATGAAATGTTAACAAAAATTAGGGAAACTAATGAAACTGGTAAGAGTAAAAATGGGTGATTTCAATTACCGCGTATCAGCTGGGTCAGTGTCCCAGGACATGCTAGGGAGATAAAAGGACCAGTGATCAGCCATTTTGCAGGTCAGCGCTTCGCTCATAGGTCATGAGCCCTTTGGGGACAAGGGAATATGTCCAATACCTGTTAGTAGTGATTACATAATGTAAACCACTTTGATTGAAGGATAAGGCGGTATAGAAAACTGGTTAAATAAATAAATACGCCGTTAACCCAACAGCAAAAGCAGTTGACGTTAGCTTGTTTGAACAGCTATTTTATCTGGTTAGCAGCTGAATTATTCAAAAATGCTAAATCAGAGGAATGCAAAAAATTGCAAGAGGTCCTTGAAAATTTAGAAAAATGGGCATGCAAATGGAAGATAAAATTTAATGTAGATAAGTGTAAAGTTATGCACTTAGGGAAAACACAACCCAAACTACAGCTACACAAGCAAAGTTCCACAATAGGAGTCACCATCCAGGAAACGGATTTAGGCATCATTGTGGATAATACGTCAAAACCTTCTGTCCAGGGTTCAGCTGCGGCAGCTAAGAAAGGTAACAGAATTCTAGGAATCCTGAGGAAAGGAATGGAGACTAAAACAAAGGATGACATCATAATGCCTCTGTATCGCTCCATGGGGTGTCCACACCTTGAATATTGTATGGCGTTCTGGTTGCCGCATCTACTGTAAAAGAGACATAACTGAATACGAAAAGATACAGAGAAGGGTGACCCAAATGATTAAGGGGTTTCTTACGAGGAAAGGCTTAAAGGTTTAGGCCTCATCAGCTTGGAGAAGAGACGCTGAGTGGAGATATGATAGAGGTCTATAAAATAATGAATGGAATGGAACGGGTAAACAGATTGGTTGTTTACTCCTTCAAAAAGTACAACGACATGTAAAGAAACTACAGAGTAACACATTTAAGACTAATCGGAGAACAATATTTTCTCATGTGTAATTCAGCTCTGGAATTCATTGGCAGAATATTTGTGTTTATTTAATTTGATATACTGCCGTTTGTAACATCAGGGTGGTGTGCAATCCAAAAAATATATACAAGGCGGCCAGAGGCCAGGAAAGGAACAGGAACTACAATATGTCACAGAAAAGAGGGAAAAATCAATCAAGCAGACAGCATAAAAAAGGCAAACATTAACGGGGTCAAAAGCAGAGGAAAACAAATGGGTTTTAAGGAGTGATATGAATTTGGTGTAGTTCTGTTCTAGTCCAGGGGGTAGGTCCGAGGAAAAAAGAAAGCTGAGTGGCGGGTGGACTGTAAATGGGCACAGGATGAAGAAGCTCTGTTAGTAAAAGCTGTTAATAATGTAGCTGGGTTAAAAAAGGGGATGGAGAAATTCCTGGAGAAAAAGTCTTTAACCAGTATTAAAGTGGACTTGAAACTTGGAAGGAAAAGCCCGGTGTTAGAGGTAAAAATTGAAGAACTTATTTCCAATTTCTTTAATGGACAACAAAAATAAATAATAGAATGAAATAAATGAAGGAACTTGGAAATTGAAACAAATGAAATGGCAGAAAAGGGCGACTGAAATTAAAGAACAATTCAGGTATATTTCTGTGCATATTCTTACATTGCAGCTAGTGCATATTCCTACATCACAGCTATTGCATTTCTGTGCATATGGCCAGGGCCGGCCCGTCCATTGAGCAAGAATGTTGTCTGCACAGGGCCCTGCATTTCAGGGGGCCCCACGCAAACATTCTGCCCAGTCACTTTAAAAGAAAAAAGAAACTTGCTCCTGCCGCCGCCACCATGGCAGCGGCAGAATGAAGTGTCTCCCACGGTCAATTGTCTTCCGCGGGCTCCCTCCCCCCCCGGCTGCCCAGCAGAGCCCACCTCAATCACTCTTCTCAGCGCGGCTTTCAGAGCAAAGAGAATTTCCCTCTCCTCGCGGCTCTGTTAAGCTCGCTGGGGCTGATGGGAATTTTCTCATCAGCCCTGGCAGGCTTAACAGAACCGCGAGAGGGAAACTCTCCCTTCACGGCTCTGAAAGCCGCGTCGAGGGAGAGTGATTGAGGCGGGCTCTGCCAGGCAGCCAAGGGGGAGCCCCACGGGAGACACTTGACCGCAGGAGACACTTCATTCTGCCGCTACCACGGCGGCGGCGGCAGCAGCAGCAAGTTTTTTTCTTTTAAGGTTTCCCTGGCCTGATGGGGGGAGGGGGGTTAGGACCGGTAATGGGCTATGGGGCGGTTAGGACTGGTAATGGGCTATGGGGGGGGGACTAGGACTAGAAATAGGGTGATGGGGGTTAGGACTGGTAATGGGCTATGGGGGGGGGCTGGGACTGGAAATAGGGTGATGGGGGGGCTAAGACTGAAAATGGGAAGGGGGCTGGGACTGGAAATAGGGTGATGGGGGGTTAGGACTGGTAATGGGCTATGGGGGGGCTAAGACTGAAAATGGGATGATGGGGAGCTTAGGACTGGTAACGGGCGATGGGGGGCTAGGACTGGTAATGGGATGGGGGGTTGCTAGTACTGGTAATGGGCTGAGTGGAAGGGGGGGCTTGAACTGCAAATAGCTGATGGGGAGGGGGGCTTGGAATGGAAATGGGCTGAGTGGAAGGGGGGCTTGAAATGCAAATAGCTGATGGGGAGGGGGGCTTGGAATGGAAATGGGCTGAGTGGAAGGGGGCTTGAACTGCAAATAGCTGATGGGGAGGGGGGCTTCGAATGGAAATGGGCTGCAAGGGGAGGAAGCTAGGACTGGAAATGGACTGAGTGGTGGGGGAGAGCTAGGACATGAAATGGGCTGATGGAGGGGCTAGGATAGGACTGGAAATGGGCTGTTGGGGGGTGCTAAGATTGGAAATGGGCTGTGGTAGGGGCTTGGATTGAAATGGACTCATGGAGGGGCTAGAACTGGAAGTAGGCTCATGGGGGACTTGGATTGGAAATGGGCTGAGTGGAGGGGAGCTAGGATTTGACATGGGCTGATGATGGGGCTAGGAAAGGACTAGAAATGGGCTGATGGGGCGCTGGGATTGGAAATGAGCTGACGGAGGGACGGATAGGACTGGAAATGGATGGGGGAGCTAGGACTGGAAATGGGCTGATGGTGGGGCTAGAATAGGATTGGAAATGGGCTGATGGGGCTAGGACTGGAAATGGGCTGATGTGGGGACTAGAAGGGAGTGGATGCTGGGTGGGGCTGGACCTAGAAGGGAGCTGATGTTGGGGGAGGATTAGAATGGGATGGAGCTGGGAGAGTGAAATGGAGAGGGGAAAAATATTTTGTGTGGGAGGGAAGAAAAATCTACAATTGGCCGGGTATTGGGAGAGTAAGTGGGGATTGAGGATGGAGGGGTAAAATTTGAGTGGATGAAATAGGAATGAGAAAAGAGCAAAAGGAGAAAGATTAGTATGTTAAAGCAGATGTAGAGAGAGAATTGAAAAAAACTAGGAGAGAAGACAAATGGACAGCAGACTATGGAGAGTTAGCAGAAGAAAGTGGCTGGAGCAATTGCAACTGAAAAAGAAATGCACAAAAGGTAGAAAAATGTCTCTTTATTTTGAATTTATTAACTGGAATATGTCAGCTCTGGGAAATGTACTAAACAAAGTGCAGACGTCAATGATGCACAAGAGGAAATTAATTTATAGTTTTATTTAGGCGTTGGACCATGGCGTTTGTCCTGAAGTTAACATTGAAGATGTGGTCTGGATTGTCATACGCATATATTTTGGTAACCTGCTGTTCCCTTTCTTCTCTTTGCCTTATCTTTTTGACCGTTTCTGTCCTTTACTCTGTCCTATTTTACAAATGGCGTTCTTTTCATATTTCCTCAAATGATATATTATTGTAAGCCGCTCTGATGCTTCGGCCTGAGCGGTATATCAAATTTAATAAACATAAACATAAACATACAGTGTTGTTTTACATTCCAAGTTTGGCTTTTGGGGTTCCCAGTTTAATTATTGTCTTCCTATTTCTAAATTGTGATTCCTTGTTTGGTGATGGTCTATGTTCTGCATGTGTAACTGAGCTGAGGTATTCTGTTTATGTAATTCCTATTAGACATTGCCATTTGTTCTCTTTCCCCAGTAGGTCATGTATTGTTCCCTGAAATGTATTGGTTTAATATTTGCAGTGTTGCCTTTTGATAGGTAGGATCTGGTGCTTTGTAAGTCCTGGTAGTGCTGTTAGGATACGGCGGGTTTGCTATGGGTTCTAAATGCCGTTTAAACTACTTGATCACCAAAACCCACTGGATAGTGCTGTGTAAAACTACCTAAAAAACTATCTATTTTTGTCGGGTTGCTCACCGATGAGTAGAAATTTCACTACTCTCGAAGTGAGCTCCCCATTTTATTCAATAATTATTTAAAATGGCCCATCACAGGTCATTGAATCAGGTGCACAGCACAACCAGCCGTTGCTCCTGCACTGCGAGAACCAAAGTATGCTTGAAGGACGTTTCAAAATGCTCTGATGTAATTATTTCATAGTCTTGAACAATGGTAATAGAGAAATACTCATCTCAAATCCTCCAAGACGGTAACGCCTCTATAACAGTGGCAAAAGTCCAAGGCAAGAACTATAGCATAACCCATCCAAAATATCCGAAACTGTCCCAATCCACTGTACCAGATCTTCAAACCAGTGAAGGAGTCGTATGATTCAAGGCGCAACACCAATCAGTGTTTCAAGCCGCTCAGCTTTGCAGCTCTTCTTTAGCTCTTGTTCAAGACTATGAAATAATTACATCAGAGCATTTTGAAACGTCCTTCAAGCATACTTTGGTTCTCGCAGTGCAGGAGCAACGGCTGGTTGTGCTGTGCACCTGATTCAATGACCTGTGATGGGCCATTTTAAATAATTCTTGAATAAAATGGGGAGCTCACTTCGAGAGTAGTGAAATTTCTACTCATCGGTGAGCAACCCGACAAAAATAGATAGTTTTTTAGTTAGTTTTACACAGCACTATCCAGTGGGTTTTGGTGATCAAGTAGTTTAAACGGGATCTAGTTGGGTTGATTCCATTGGGTGTATTGCTTGTTTAGATGGGTTCTAAATGGGCAGTGTTTGTAGTAGTTCCTAATGTGCCTGGCGGTTGGCACTGGATTATAGTAATGTAGAAATCTTTTAGTCTTTCTTTATCCATACACTCATTAAGAGGCATGTTTACTAAAAGTTAGTGTATGGTAACATTATGCAAATATTTATGCAAATGAGGTCCCCCACCCAGTTCTGCACATGGCCCCGCACCCCTCTTGGACCGCCCCTGCATATGCCTACATCAAAGCTATTGCATTTCGGTCCTCAGCATATCATTTTTCTTCACCCAATGAAAACGATTGGTCAGTCAAACTAAATCCCCCTAACCACAATAAACTCCCTCTGCTTGGGAAAAACAGACCTGCAGGGCCTAGTTTTCAAAACTTTTGATATTCAAATGCAACAGCGATCAGCCATGGTGCTTAAATGTCCGTGGTCTTTTCCACAGCAGCACCCAGACAGACCTGGGCCGAGTGGTACTAAGCAGCTAAGTACTGCAAGGCCCTTTGCATGGTTTTCAGCCGGCACTTGCCCAGATTGTTTTTCCCACGGCCTAAGTTGTCTGGACAAGGGCTTTTGAAAATTGCCCTAAGTGGGTAAGTTCCAGCACTACTTTTACTAAGCAGCTGGTGCAGGGGGTTGTCTGTGGAGATATTCAGTGGTACTATCACCGTCAGCCCCCTTAGCCGGCCGGCCTTCCATTCACCGGCCAGCTAATATTGACCACCAGTTTCTGTAGTACACATTTAATTAAAGTGACATCTTATAATCCTGTTTATAATGAGACATAATCAGAGCAGTACTTACACCATCTTTAGCATTATAGTACACGATGTCGTCAACCTGTGAAAGAAAAAGAAAGTCTTTTTGTTAATTTGGCAAATAAAAAAATAGGCAAAGCCATTTATTAGCAGAGAAGTTTGCAAAAGTTCCTGCAAGGTTAATAAACGTGCTTGAGCACAGAAACACACACTGCACTAAAAAAAAAAAAGAAGAAACTAAGTAAATTCTTATTAATGCCATCTATTGTGAAGTTATGAAAAATTCACAATGCAAAGCGATGGCATATGCTGAGAAATCCTAGCAAGGGGCAGAATGGATAATTCATCAGTCCTGGAAGGATAAGCGTTATTAAGCATTTATCATACACACATCATTCTTCATAACCCGTTATTACAAAGCCAGTTTATGCGCTGAGAAGGTTTTATGCAAGAGCTCCCATATTTCATGCTTGCATGCTGCAGCTGCTGCTAAGGATGCAATGCAGGGAAGAAAAATTTAGCTTGTTTGTTTTTCCTGGAATTTTTTCCAAGTTTTGTTTGGTCAACATGGTCGTTTGGTTTAACATTCATTCTGATGGAAACATTTAAGTGTGAGCTAAATTGATTTTAACACAAATTAATCAGTAGCACATATTTGTCAGTCAATGTGTGAAAATCAATTTAATGCATTAAGGGCATGTTTACTAAAGTGAGGCAATTCTTTCCACAAGGTGTGATAAATGCAGGGGTGTGGTCAGCATCTGCCTTGCAGCTATTGCATACTTATGCAGAGGTTCATATTACACACCTGTGCTATCGGCCAAAAAAACAGCATGGTGATGCAGCATGGTTGCTCTGCTGAGCACACCTCTTCCTAATCTGATCTCCTCATGAAATAAACTCCTGCATATTAACAACCCCCCCCCCCCCCCACACACACACACACAGGAATCCCACAAAAGACACCCCCAGCAAGCCCCTCTCAAGAGGTCCTCCTCACAAGCCAACTTCATCTTTCTTCCACTAGAGCCGGTGCAAGGGTCTCTGGCACCCTCCTGCAACTATAGATTGGTACCCCTCCTCCTTCATTACTATTAATGGCTGCACCCTCTCCCCCTCCCCCCTCTGTTCACAATCTAGTATTTCTTCAAATTAAATATTGTTACAAGAAAATGGCAATCAAGGAGCAAATGTATCACTGGAATAAAAATCTGAACTGAGGATTAAATATTTCAACATTGTAGGGGTCATTACAAGCTACATTTAGTGGGTCTGGACACACAGTCCAGAAATCGAAACCAACTAAATGGCTGGATCTCTCTTATATCCACAGAGTTCCCTATGCATACAGGCCACTTATGCAGGGACCTCTGTTTGTGGGTGAGAGAAGGTGGGCTGCGGGAGCACCAAGGACAGGCAGTAGGTGAGGATGCAACCTTGGACATGCAGGGCCAATTTTGAGGTTGGCCCTGTACATCTGGGGCACAGAGTTAGACAGGGGACTTATTCCACCTTGGAGGTGGAATAAATTTCCCTGGATGTCAGGAGAAAGCAGCGCAGAGGGCCAAGCTTGAGGTGAGGGTGTGCAGGGGGTTCCCTGCAGCCTGACCCCAGTAGTGGGAGGCTCAATCTACATCTAATACCACTGGTTATCACGGCTCCTTCATGGAGCTACGGTGTCATGGCCATGAGACGCAATGGCACTGTGGCTCCATGAGGGAGCCTGACTGAGTTAGCCAGGCAAGAGGCTGGATGTCTGGGGTGCACCTCCCGGACGTCCAGCCACTGTGATGCAATTCTGAATGTCTAGCCCCCGCAGGAGCAGAATCAGGTGCATCCCCTGGCTGTCCAGATGTCTAGACATCCAGACAGCCCAGGGAGGCACAAACCTCAATATGCCTCCGTATGAACAGAATTACAAAAGGTACAGAGAAGAGCCACCAAAATGGTAAAGGGAATGGAAAAATATCCTTTGAGGAAAGGCTTAAAAGGTTAGGGCTCTTCAACTTGTTAAAATGGGAGGAGATATGATAGATGTCTGTAAAATAAAATATTGGGTGACTAGTCTACCTGATGGGTCGAGCTCGCATACCACACCTTCACTTCACTGCAACTACTCAACCGCAAGTATAACTGCCACAAACACTTAAAACAGACTTTCCTCAACATCTGAGCTGTGTACTTTAAACTCGCTTAATTCCTCCACATTAATCCAACTCACAAACATAGCAAATACAATCTATGTGCATTAATGTTATATTGTCGCTTGTATTTCACAATTGTGATTGCATATAACAATAATCATTGTAATACACTCCATTGCTAGTAATTTATTCTAAAGAAATACATTACTGTGTTAATCCTAGCACAGAGTATCCTCTTAACAAAACCAATCTCTTCAATCATACTGTTGTCAGTAATAATAATTGTCTGCTGTAATAGCCAAAAGTTTTGGTAAGCTGCTACTGTTGTCAGTAACTACACCCAACCTTAATTACTGTCGTCAGTAATTTCAATAGACCGTTGTAATAACTGCACTCATAGAAAGCTTACTACTGTTGTCAATATCTCAGTTTATTTGAATGCTTTATTTATTTCAGTTGTCAACATCTCAGCTTATTTGAATGCTTTTCTGTTTCTCTACTATACTATACTTTAACGGAATTGCATTACGTAAGTCAGAATTAACCTGTCCAGTCACTCCAAATTTTCCCTGCCTAACCTAATATTATTGCCAGTGTCCACCTTCACACACCCTCTGCTCATTTTACACACACCTCACAACAGCCCCGATCCTTTACTATTTCCAGCAGATTTCCCTCACTAACAATAGCTTATACCTACATTAATCCAGTCAAAATGTTTCTATTTAACCCCACCAAATCTAATATACCACTAATATACTTCACCATCTCCATCATAACTACGGTATTCTCGCCCACAGCCTAAACAACAATAACTTTAAAAACATCCCAATCATACACAGTTCAACAAGAAACAGCATCCCAACATGGCAACCCCACACGGAACACTATCACAAAGCAAACCACTATAGATTAATTCATATAAACTACACCCCACCCCAGCAGACTAAAAACCTTAATCCACATAAAAACCTAGATACATTATCAATAATCCTAATTAAGGCCAGATCAATGAAAAATAAGCTACCTATTTTCACAGATATAGACAATCAAACACCTGACATGTTATGTGTAACAGAGACATGGCTAACAGACTCAGATAACGTATTCTTAAACCAACTAAAAAATAACAATTATGACACCTTCTACACACATAGAACACACAAAAAAGGTGGCGGAGTATTGATAATGTTAAAAAAAGAACTTAAAGCAAAACAACACTCACACCTACCCACAAACATTGACACAATCATTTTGAAAATTGGAAACATAAAAATCTGCCTAATTTATAGACCACCAGACCAACAATCAGAAAAACTGGACCCCCTAATTGAATTCCTAAGCTCCTCCACTGACCAAAACCCAATACTAATGCTTGGTGACTTCAACCTCCCCTCCTTACCAGCGTCATATGCATCCCTCTTTTTAGAATCCACCATAGATATGGATTTTCACCAGATAGTAAACGCCAGCACACACAGTAAAGGTAATACACTTGACTTAGTTCTACTACCAGAAGTACTTTACAGATCTTATAATCCAAACTCCCTTAAATGTACTTCAACCCCTTGGTCAGACCACTATCTCATAAACTTCAAAATCAAAATCAACAACACAACAGTCAAACGAACCTCAACCAATGCCCCACCACACAGATTTAAAAAATATGATGAAAATGAGTTCCTAGACATGATAATTCCCAAATTATCTAACGCACCACAAAATCTCGATATAGCAGTAACCAACTGGCACGAAATCATCAACAATGCAGCTACTAAAACAAGCCGCCAAGAAAAACACTCATGCTAAAAGTGACAAAGCCCCCTGGTACAACAACACATTAAACCTAATGAAAAGAAATCTAAGGAAAGCGGAATCCAAATGGAGAAGAAATAAAAACCCCAGTAATAAAGATTTATATACTACTCTCCTTAACTCCTACAAAGACGCAATTAACAATGCCAAGAAAAACTACCATGCCTCAATACTAAACAATGCAATAAATAGACCTAGAGAACTATTCTCAATTGCCCAAAAACTAACAAATACTCCCCACAACTCCAGCAATGAAATTACAGAAATCTCACCACAGGATCTGGCGAACTACTACATGAACAAAACCATGCCCCACCCCCACTTACCAAAACCTAAACATCCTTCTCAAACCATCTATGCAGATGAATGGTCTGACTTCCAACCACTATCTAATGCTGCACTCAAGAATATAATAACAAACATTAACACAACAACCTCACCCCTGGACCCTTGTCCAGTAATCTGGATAAGGAACTCCTTAGCCATCCTCTCACAATTCATCCTCCCCATTATAAATCTCTCGCTAAAAAATGGGTACCTATCCCCAGCACTAAAACATGCTCAGATTCGCCCAATCCTAAAAAACCCCTCCCTTGACAAAGCATCACCCAAATCCTACAGACCCATATCAAGCATCCCGTTTATGGCTAAACTAATCGAAAAAGTAGTACAAATTCAGACCCAAGAATACATTGATAATTCAGCCCCCTTAGACGATCAACAGTACGGGTTTCGCCCCCATCACGGGGTGGAATCCCTACTAACAGTCCTAATTGACACCCTGGTAAGAGGTATCGATAACTCAAAACAGGCATTTCTACTTATATTTATTGACATCTCTGCAGCTTTTGATAGTGTCCACCACACAACAATGATTAATAAGCTAAAACAAATAGGAATAAAATCCACAGTTCTTAATTGGTTTTACTCTTACCTAAGTGACCGAACACAAACAGTAAGAATTGGCAACCTCACCTCAAAAACTTACAACCAGGAAATAGGCCTCCCCCAGGGCTCTGCACTGTCAGCGCTTCTATTTAATATTTACCTAAAACACATCTGTCATATATTTAAAAAATTCAATGTCCTCCACCATCTTTATGCGGATGACATAATGATGTATGTCCCATTTACAATACCTAATATCCCAACACTACTTATTAATACATGCCTCAATGAAATAAACAATTGGCTAAATGAAAACAACTTATTCATTAACCACGCTAAAACAGAAGCCCTAATAGTAACTAAAAACACAACTTACATTCCCCCATCACACATTACTCTGCAAAATAATGACATCAAAATAAAAGATGAAATACGTTACCTAGGAGTAATACTAGACAAACACCTCAGTATGGACACACATATACGAAATAACAAAAAAAGTTTATTTTAAACTTAAAATATTAAAACAACTCCGCCCACTAATCCACTTACAGGATTTTCAACGGATAATTCAGGCCATAATAACTCCCCATTTCGACTTTGCAAATTTAACTCTACTAGGCATAACAAAGCATAACTTAAAAAAACTCCAACTAGCACAAAATGCAGCAGCCAGGACCATAATGAACACCCCACCTTTCCACCATATAACACCTATCTTAGAGTACCTACACTGGCTCCCGATTCAATGCAGGATTCAATATAAAACTCTTAACTATCTACAAAGTCCTAAATAACACAGCACCAATTACTCTAAATAACCTTATCAATAAAGAACCCAATCATAACCACCAAAGACGAGACCAACTAAATAAACTAATAACACCAAAGGAATTCATAAAGGCCAAAAAATCAACAAACAAGAAAGCATTCTCCCATGCTGCCCCTATAACATGGAACAACATTCCCCCGGAATTAAGATCCTTACCCCAAATCATGGAGTTCAGGAAAAAACTTAAAACACATTTATTCTCAGAACACTACGGAGCTTTGTCGAACCCACCCCTTCAACAAGAAAAAGGATAGCTTCACCAGCTGACATGACCCACCTCTGAACTGAAATTGATGTTAGAACTTCATCCCAATGATTTGAAAATAGACATACCTGTACATAGTTAAAATGCGTTCTTTATACATAGTTTACAACCTGTTAAATGAAAGTTTGAATTCTTGCACATAGTTTACAAAATGTTTTAACTGTAAGTTTGATTTTCTTGTTATCGCCCACTGTTATATGTAAAAACAGCATTGCTTGTTTAACTGTTGTTCCATGTAAACCGCAACTGGTCATAGGAAGATGCGGTATATAAAAACGCACAAATTAAATTAAATTAAAATGTGGATTGGATTACTCCTTCTGCACATCTGGAAAGAAGCAAAAAAATTGTGGATGCTCTCCAAGATGCATTACTTAGACAAATGGTGATGGAACCAACCAGGAAAAGCTCAAAGCTGGATTTAGAGCTCACCAACAGTGATAACATGTCGAATGTCTGCGTGAGTGCCCCTGTGAGCAACAGTGACCATCACACGGTGTGGTTTGTGATAAAAGCCATGATACAGGCCAATCATAGCAAGCTCAAAGTCCTAAACTTCAAAAACGCTGACTTCAAAAAAATGGTCGAGTACTTAAAGGAGGAGATAACGGGGTGGAAGGAGATAAGGGAAGTGGAATTGCAATGGACTAAACTAAAGGCGGCAATAAAAGGGGCAACAGATAAATATGTAAGAAAAGTAAATAAAAACAAGAGGAGAAGGAAACCTATTTGGTTTTCCAAAGAGGTGGCTGCTCAAATAAAGGCAAAAAACACAGCTTTCGCAAAATTCAAAAGCTTGCAAACAGAAGAACGCAGAAATGAATACAGGATCAAGCTCAAAGAGTCTAAAAGAGAAATAAGGATAGCAAAATCAAAGGCAGAGGAAAAGATGGCTAAAGATGTTAAAGGTGGTGTCAAAACTTTCTTCAGGTATATTCGGGAAAGGAAGATTAGAGTTGGAATTGCAGGACTCAGAAGTGCTGGGAAAGAACTCGTGGAAAGTGACACTGAAAAAGCAAAATTGCTAAGCAAAATACTTCTGCTCTGTTTTTACTAAAGAAGATCCTGGAGATGGACCAGCTGTGACTCCCAAATATAAAAATAGCAATGAAGTAGATACCACACCATTCACAGAAGATGAGGTGTTAGAACTTGCTAAACTGAAAGTGGACAAAGCCATGGGACCAGATGGGATACATTCCAGGATACTGAAAGAGCTCAGAGAGGTTCTTGCAGGACTGTTAAAGGATGTCTTCAACAGATCCTTGGAAACAGGAGAGGTACCTCAGGACTGGAGAATGGCTGATGTCGTACCACTACACAAAAGTGGTGACAGGGAAGAAGTGTCAAACTAAAGGCCCGTGAGCCTTACCTCGGTGGCAGGAAAAGTAATGGAGGCGCTCCTGAAAGAGCGAATAGTGAACTTTCTCAAAACCAACAGGTTGCAAGATCCAAGGCAACATGATTTTACTGAAGGACGGTCTTGCCAAACAAATCTAATTGAGTTCTTTGATTGGGTAACCAAGGAACTAGATCAGGGGCATGCAATGGATGTCATCTATCTGGATTTAAGCAAAGCCTTTGCTACTGTTCCTCATAGGAGGCTTGTCAAACTCAGTAGCTTGGGGATGGGTCCCAAGATAGTAAACTGGATTAGAAATTGGTTGACTGACAGACAACAGAAGGTGATGGTACATGGAGCTCACTCGGATGAGAGGAAGGTGATTAGCGGGGTGCCTCAGGGTTCGGTCCTGGGCCCGGCACTGTTCAATATATTTGTGAGTGATATTGCTGAATGACTGAATGGAAAAGTCTGTCTTTTTGCAGATGACACAAAAATTTGCAACAGAGTGGACTCCCCCGAGGGAGTGGTTAACATGAGGAAAGATATACAAAAGCTGGAAGACTGGTCTAATGCTTGGCAACTACGATTTAATGTGAAAAAGTGCAGTGTCATGCACTTGGGTAGCAGAAATCCAAGGGAAAAGTACACGATAGGGGGTGAAAGGTTCAGGAGAAAGACCTTGGTGTGATTATCTCTGATGATCTCAAGGTGGCAAAACAGTGCGACAAGGCGGTGGCAAAAGCCAGGAGGATGTTGGGCTGCATACAAAGAGGGATTACCAGCAGAAAGGAAGAGGTACTTATGCCACTGTACAAGTCACTGGTGAGGCCTCACTTGGAATACTGTGTTCAGTTTTGAAGACCATATCTTGCAAAAGATGTAAAAAAACTGGAAATTGTTCAGAGAAAGGCGACCAAAATGATTTGGAGCCTGCGTCAGAAGCCTTATGAGAAGAGACTTGAAGACCTAAATATGTACACTTTGGAGGAAAGGAGGGACAGGGGAGATATGATTCAGACCTTTAAATACTTAAAGAGAAATGATGAACAAACAAACCTCTTCCAAAGATGGGGAAGCTGTAAAACTAGAGGGCATAACATGAAACTGCAAGGTGGTAAATTGAAAGGCAATGTCAGGAAATATTTCTTCACTGAAAGGGTGGTGGATGCTTGGAATGCCCTCCCGATGGAAGTGGTGGGGGCAAACACAGTGATGGAATTCAAAACGGCATGGGACAAACACAGTGGATCCCTTTACAGCAACAGGATAAAAGCAAAATAAACAGTACCATCTAACTTCTGAACTATCTAGCGTCTCAACAAATAGGGGTGTCCTACATGGAGTGGTGGGTTCACCCCTAAACAAAAACATGGGGAGGGGTGGCCTGCACAGAGCGACAGGTGCACCTACTCTTGCCATCTTGCTGGGCAGACTAGATGGACCATGCTGGTCTTTATCTGCCGTCACTCACTATGTTATGTTACTATGTTAATAATGAATGGAGTGAAACGGGGTAAGTGTAGGTCAGTTGTTTACTCCTTCAAAAAGTAGAAAGATCAGGAGCAATACAATGAAGCTACAAGGTAGAACATTTAAGATTAACTGGAGAAAATATTTTTTTCAGTTAACGTGTAATGAAGTTCTAGAATTCATCAGTGGAAGATGTAGTAAAAAGTGTTAGTCTAGTTGGGTTTAAAAGAGGTTTGGACAAACTCCTAGAGGAAAAGTCCATAAACCATTATTAAAGAGGACCAGGGAAATCCACTGCTTACCCCTGGGATACACAGATCCCATGTTGCTTATCTTTTTGGGAACCTGACAGCTACTTGTGACCTAGAATAAGGGATACTGGGCTTGATGGACCCTTGCAGTTGGTTCAGTATGACATTTTTATGTTCTTAGGTTCTTAACAGGCTGTGATAGTCAAAGGGATAATGTAATTGAAGCAAAACAAAATCAATGTATACTTATTTTGACCAAAAAAGGTCTACAAAAGTTACAACCACTTAGCTTTTCCTGCCTCTTCTCCTACCTATTATTGTTGCTACAGATACTATCGCCGCTCTATCTCTGCATGTACGGTTGCACAGCTCTTGTATAAATCCAACAAATAAGGAGGTTATGATAAAAACAGTGTGACTGGCAGGGCCATACCGAGCCAGAATCACATCCTGTGAGATTTGCACATTCGGCGTGCGACCCCCTCCATACCTCCATCCAGCCGCTGCCTGTTCTTGCCATGCTGCTGCTGCTGCCCTCTGTTTTCTCCATGGTGGCACCAGCCGTAGGGGAAGAGCAGGCAGCAGCTGGACAGAGGTATGGGGGGTGGGGAGGTCGCACGCCCAATATGCAAGTTGCCAGCAGCAACAGAGCAGACCTAACTTTAAGCAGATCTGATCCCTCCCTGCTCTGACATCACGACAGAGGAGGAAGGGACTAGATCTGCAGAAAGACCCATGCAAAGGCATAGGGGGTGCATTTTAGCTGACTGCACTTGCACTGCCACCACTGAGAGAACAAAAAGTGGTGGCAGCAGGGCAACAACAGCCAGCCGAAATGCACCCCCTAAGCCTTTGCATCCTGTGCGGCTACACTGCTCGCACAGGGCTAGGTATGGTACTGGTGGCTGGGCTTAAAAAGACTTGAACAAGTTCCTGGAGGAAAAATCAAAAGACTGTTACTAAAAGATCTAGGGAGAGAGGTCACGTGACAGGAGAGCATCACCCTGGTGTCGCAGGAAGTGATCCTGTAGCTAGGACCTATCCTACAGGTAATTTAAAACCCTCTCGCACAGAGAGGTTTCTCCAGGGTTGTGTGCCCACGAGAGAAGGGTTAGGACAGCCATTACAGTTGGTGATTTGATCATTAGGCATGCCGATAGCTGGGTGGATGGTGGATGTGAGGATGCCAGCCTGGTGCGAAGGTAGCGGACCTCACGCGACACCTAGACAAAGTCTTCGATAGTGCTGGGGAGGAGTCTGCTGTCTTGGTACATGTCGCTACCAATGACATAGGAAAGTGTGGTAGGGAGGTTCTGGAGGATAAATTTAGGCTTTTAGGTAGGAAGTTGAAATCCAGAACTTCCAGGGAGCATTCCGAACCATGCCCAAAAGCACATGGTTTGGAACAATGTATCCTTGAAAGATACTAGCAAAAGACTGAAAGGGCATAATAGAGATTCCAATAAAGACAAAAGTAACCCAAATTCCCTTGTGTACAGAGCTTAAAGATTGCAAATTACCCCTGCCTACCAATAGCCAGATTAATATGAATAAAATACAGTCTCTAAAATGATAAAAAGATGGAAGAGTTAGCATATATATAGCACTAAATGAGAGGTTAGATATGATTGGTATCTCAAACATGGTGGAAGGAGAATAATCAGTGAACACTGATACCTGGGTACAAACTATATGGTAATGAAAGCAGATCAAATTGGTGAAGTGATTGCACTAAGTTAGAAAGGACATTGAGTCATAATGGATTAAAGTTTTGCAGGAAACAAAAAATTAATTGTAGAATCTCTATGGAATGAAATTCCATGTAAAAAGTGGAAGGGGAAGGTGATGGCAGTGGGGGTGTGCCATTGACCACCTGGCCAGAATGAAATACTCAAAGAAATCAGGGAAGCCAACAAACGTTACAGCACAGTAATAATAATGGGTGATTTTCAATTACCCTGATATCGACTGGGTCAGTGTCATGACAGGACAGGCTAGGGAGATAAAGTTTCTACATGAAATAAATGACTGCTTCTTGGAGCAACTAGCTCATGAACCAACTAGAGAGGAAGCCATTTAGAACCTAGTCCTTAGTGGAACACAAGATCTGGTGCAAGAGATAAGAATGTTGGGGCCACTTGGGAATAGTGATCATAGCATGAGTGTGTTTGATTTAATAAACAGAGGAAGGATAGCAAGGAAATCCACAGTACTATCTTTTAACTTTCAAATGGGAGACTAAGATGAAATGAGGAAAATAGTTAAGAAAAAACTAAAAGGAGCAGTTTCAAAGGTTAAAAATTTACATCAAGCATGGGTGTTTAAAAATACTATCTTGGAAGCCCAGACCAGCTGTATTCCACACTTTAAGTGGAAGGAAGTCCAAAAAAACTGCCAGCATGGTTTAAAGGTGAGGTCAGAGAGGCTGTTGCCAAAAAAGAAAACATCTTTGAGGAAATGGAAAAAGGAGCCAAATGACAATAACTGGAAACATCATAAGCACTAGCAGGTCAGATGCAAGATATTGATAAGGCAGGCAAAGAGAATTTGAGCAGAAACTAGCTGTGGACGCAAAAATGCATAATAAAAACGTTTTCAAGTACATCTGTAGCAAAAAACATGTCACAGAGCCAGTTGGACCATGATAGAGGGGTAAAAGGGAAAATAAGAGGGGACATGGCCATAACAGAGACTGAATTCTTTGCTTCAGTTTTTACTGAGGAAGATATAGAGATGTTACCCATGACTGAAATTGTATTTAAAGATGCCACAGAAGAATTGAAAAATATTGATACACTGGGAAGATGTAATACAACTATTTGAAAAACTGAAGAGTAGCAAATCACCTGGATCAGATGGTATTCATCCAAGGGTGTTGAAAGAACTGAAATATGAGATTAGAAATCTGTGAACTATCATTAAAATCATCTGTAATACCTGAAGATTGCCATTTAACGCCACTTTTTAAAAAGGGTTCCTGATGTCAGTAATAGGAAAAATGGTAGAAACCATTATAAAGAACAAAGTTGCTAAACATGTAGGTAGTCATGGCTTAATGGACGACAACCAACATGGCTTTAGTCAAGGAAGGACGTGTATGATTTTTTTGAAGGTATGAACAAACTAGACAAAGATGAGTCGGTTGATATAGTGTATCTGGATTTTTAGAAAGCCTTAGACAAGATTCCTCAGAGACACTTGGCAAAATTAAAAAGTCATGGTATAGAAGGCAGGGTACTATTGTGGATCAGGAACTGGTTAAAAAATAGAAAGCAGAGGGTAGGGCTAAATGGCCAATTTTCCCAATGGAGAAAGATGAATAGAGGAGTACCTCAGGGATCTTTGGCTGGATCTGCTGCTTTTTAATATATTCGTAAATGAGCTGGAAATGGGAATAATGAGTGAGGTAATCAAATTTGCAGATAACAATTATTCAAAGTTGTTAAAACCTATGAGGATTGTGAAAAATTGCAAGAGGACCTTGATAAACTGGAAGACTGGGCATCCAAATGGCAGATGAAATTTAATGTGGACAAGTGCAAAGTTATGCACCTAGGAAAGAACCTAAACTATGGTTGTATGAGGCAATGTTCCACATTAAGCACCACCACCCAGGAAAAAGATTTAGGTGTCATCATGGATAACATGTTGAAACCCTCCACCCAGTGTGCAGCAGTGGCCAAGATAGCAAATAGAATGCTAAGTATCATAACGAAAGGAATGGAGAATAGAACAAAGGATATTATAATGCCTCTATCGTTCTATGATGCGACTGCACTTTGAATATTGCGTGCAATTCTGGTCACCGTATCTTAAAAAGGATATAGTGTTATTAGAAAAGGTACAGAGAAGAGCCACCAAAATGGTAAAGGGGATGGAAGGATATGCTTATGAATAGAGGCTAAAAAGGTTAGGGCTTTTCAACCTGGAAAAGAGACGGCTGAGGGGAGATATGATTGAGATCTATAAATTAATGGAGTGGAACGGGTAAACAGATTGTTTATGCCATCAAAATATAGAAAGACTAGGGGACATGCAATGAAGCTACAGGGTAACCTATTTAAGACTAAAAAGAAAATATATTTTCACTTAACATGTAATCAAACTCTGGAATTAGTTACCGGAGGATGTAGTAAAAGCTGTTATTGTAGTCGGGTTTGAAAAAGGTTTGGACAAGCTCCTGGAGGAAAGGTCCATAAGCCAATATTAAAGGGGACCCGGGATATCCACTGCTTGTCCCCATACAAGCAGTGTGGATCATGTGTCTTTTGGGGAAACTGCTAGGTACTTGTGACCTAGCTTGGCCACTGTTGGAAACAGGATACTGGGCTTGATGGATCTTGGTCTGACCCAGTATGGCATATCTTATGTTCTTTTTGTTTGATGATCTTAAAGCAGCTCAACAGAAAAGACGATGGCGAAAACTAGAAGGATGTATGTGTGTGAGGCAGTGTATTTTAATATCTGTTGGGGGGCTGTGTTCATGTGAAAACAGCATACTTAGTGTGCAAAATTTCATACATATATGGGGGAGGAAGATATTTATGGAATAAGAGTTCAAAGATGATAAAATGTATCTCATTAAGTTAGCAATTGGTTTGCAGCTTGTCGTGCTGTGAGGGCTTGCGTGCATCAGTGATGCTGAGAGCTGGGCAGGGTCTCCCAAGATGGACAGGTCTCAGCTGAGGTGCCAGACCAAGACAAACCAACCATCTGGGCAGCAGCAGAATGGGACAGAGTTGACGGCGGAGGATCACAATTTTGTGACAACGGCAACAACACCAAACTTAAACTGCACGGAAGAAAGGCCCGGCAATCTACTTCTGTATCTTGCCAGGAAAACCCAATGGATAGTTACAACAAAACAAATTGTGCTATGGTGCTGGAAGATGAGACCCCCAGGTCAGAAGGCACTCAACTAGCTACTGGGGAAGAGCTGAAGACTTTTCAGAGTAAAGCCAGCATTTATGATGTGGTTGGATCAAAGCCCTCGGGAAGTCTGACTGCTGATGTAGCTGTGCATGAAATGAGAGTCAGAAGCTGTAAAGATGTCTTACACATTGGAGCATGGAATGTACGAAGCATGAACCAAGGGAAGTTGGAGGTGGTCAAGAATGAAATGGAACGTGTACAACTTGATCTGTTGGGTGTCAGCGAACTGAAATGGACTGGCATGGGGCACTTTGCATCAGATGATCACATGGTCTACTATGCTGGAAATGAAAGACAAAGAAGAAATGGTGTTGCATTTATAATAAAGAAGAAACTTGCAAGAACTGTAATGAAATACAATGCAGTCAGCGAACGCTTAATCTCTATTCGTCTACGAGTATTGCCTATCAACACAACTATAATTCAAGTATATGCCCCAACAACAGCTGCAGAAGAGAATGAAATTGAAGAGTTCTATGAACAAGTACAAGCTGAAATGGACAGAACATGCAAACAGGATATCCTGATAGTCATGGGTGACTGGAACGCAAAGGTTGGCAACAAAGAAGAAGGCAAAGTAGTTGGAAAATATGGACTTGGCAACAGAAATGAAGCTGGAGAAAGGCTGATAGAATTCTGCAAGACCAATGATCTATTCATCTCAAACACCTTCTTCCAGCAACACAAGTGGCGACTGTACACATGGACTTCACCGAATGGATTATATAAAAATCAAATTGACTACATATGTGGAAGTCAATGATGGAAAAGCTCTGTAACATCAACAAAGACAAAACCTGGAGCTGACTGGTATAGATCATCAACTACTAGTATGCAAACTCAAGCTAAAGTTCAAAAAGAGCAAACCACTCATGAATGCAGCAAAATATGACCTTGAGAATATACCACTGGAATTTAAAGACTGCCTGCAAAATCGATTTGCTGCTTTAGATACAAATGACAGAGCTCCGGAAGAGTTATGGAATGACATCAAGAAGGTTGTGTTGGAAGAAAGCGAGAAGTCTCTACAAAAGGTGAAAAAGCAAAAACGGCAAAAATGGATGACGGAAGAAACTCTGAAAATTGCCCAGAAACGCAGAGAAGCTAAAGCCAGAGGAGAAAGAAAGACAATCGCAGAACTCAGAGATTTCCAACGTGCAGCAAGACAGGACAAGGAAAAGTACTACAATGACACTTGCAAGGAAATAGAAGCAGAAACTATTAGAGGAAGAACAAGATCGGCTTTCCTAAAGCTACGATTGTTAAAGAAAAAGTTCCAGCCTCGAATTGGAATGTTACAAGATGCTCAGGGTTCTATGTTGAATGATGCTGAGAAGATCAAGAAAAGGTGGAAGGAATATACAGAGTTTTTATATGATAAAGATCAAGTGGACCAACAGCCGTTTCAACCTGTACCTTATGATCGGGAACCATTGGTGATGAAAGAAGAAGTTGAAGCAGAATTGAAAGCCTTATCAAAGAACAAAGCACCAGGCATTGATAGCATTCCCATAGAAGTATTGCAGCAATCTGATGCAGCTGTTACCGTACTCACAAGGCTCTGCCAAGAAATATGGAAGACAACATCATGGCCAACTGACTGGAAAAGATCTGTGTTTATACCAATACTAAAGAAAGGTGATCCAACTGACTGTGGAAATTATCGCACAATCGCTCTGATCCCATATGCCAGCAAGATTCTACTGAAGATTATTCAAAAGAGACTACAACCATACCTGGAACAAGAACTACCTGAAGTGCAAGCAGGGTTCAGGAAAGGGCGAGGAACGAGAGACATCATTGCGGATGTGAGATGGATCCTTGAAAAGACTAAAGAATACCAAAAGGATATCTATTTGTGCTTTATCGACTATAGCAAGGCTTTTGACTGTGTAAACCATGAGAAACTCTGGGCCACATTAAGAAGCATGGGTATACCAGAACACCTGATCGTTCTCTTGCGCAATCTGTACATTGATCAAGAAGGAACAGTTTGAACGGAACAAGGAGAAACAGAATGGTTTAAAATAAGCAAAGGTGTAAGACAAGGCTGCATACTTTCCCCCTACCTGTTTAATTTATATGCAGAACAAATCATCAGAGAAGCAGGATTGTATGAAGACAACAGAGGTGTGAAGATTGGTGGAAGACTCATCAACAACCTTCGCTATGCTGATGATACCACATTACTGGCTGAAAGTGAAGATGATCTGAAACATTTGCTTCTCACAATCAAAGAACATAGTCTCAAAATGGGCCTGTACCTTAATGTAAAGAAGACAAAGATCATGACAACTGGCATAATCAACAGGTTCATTGTTGAAGGAGAAGAAATTGAAATTGTGAACAACTTTAACCTACTTGGATCAACTATCAATAAAGAAGCAACAAGCAGTCAAGAAATCAGACGATGCATTGCTCTTGGCAGAATGGCTATGAAAGACCTAGATAAGATTCTCAAGAGCAGAGATGTCTCTCTCCATACAAAGATTCGACTTGTTCAAGCCATGGTATTTTCAATAACATCATATGGATGTGAAAGCTGGACAGTGAAAAAGATAGACAGGAAGAAAATTGATGCCTTTGAATTATGGTGCTGGCGGCAAATACTGTGTATACCATGGACTGCCCGAAGAACAAACCAGTCGGTACTAGAGGAGATCAAACCTAAGCTTTCTTTAGAAGCTCAGATGACAAGACTTCGACTTTCATACTTTGGACACATCATGCGAAGAGAGAGATCATTAGAGAAAGACATTATGCTTGCCAAGATAGAAGGTCAACGCAAAAGAGGAAGGCCAGCAATGAGATGGATCGATACAATAACAGCAGCTACGGGTACCAGTCTGTCAACAATGAGCTGCCTGAAGACCAAACACAATTTAGGATAGCTATCCAGAGGGTCGCCATGAGTCGACTCCGACTCGACGGCACTTAAGAACAACAACAAGTTAGCAATGGCTGTATGAGGAATCTTATAACTGGTATTATGTATGTATATTTCTGTCTCTCTCTTCAGACAGTGGGTGTGCGGTTTAAGTGTGCCTGTGGTGCAGTGTAAGGGTGGGATGTCTACCTGTATGAGGGTGTGTGTGTGGGGGGGGGGGAGGGTGTGTGTGGGGGGGTGGGGTGGGGGGGGCTGCCTGTGTGTGCACACGCTGTGCTGGTCTGGTACCTCTAAGTATGGTGCAGGGATGGCGTGCCTGTGTGCCTTCTGGGGTGATATAGCGGGGGGGGGGGGCCTGCGCCTTTTTGCATATATTCATTGTGACCTTTTCTCCCCTCTCTCCAGCCTCCAACCCCTTGTACTCTTCATCCTTCCCTGCAGACTCTCTCCTGCTGCCTACTCCCCACCCACCCACCCACCCACCGTGTTCCTTTCCAGCCTTGGTCCCTTTCATCCTCTTTCATTCTTACTCCTTGCTTTCCATTCCTCTCTCTCCAGTTTCAATTTCCCCAAATCATTGCCCCTTTAAATGCAACCTACCTCTTATATTTCTCTGGCCCCAGTTCTCCTGCAGCCACGGTCAGCAAGAATGCTTTCTCCTCTTTGGCCCACGGAATAGGCTTCTTTCATGGGTACAAGCAGCACCTGCTGGCTGCAGTCACCTCTTCAGTCCACGGGAACAGCTTGGCCTGTGGGCACATTTTGTTCTTCAGCCCGTGGGACAGGCTGCTCCCATGGGCCGAAGAGCAAAAGAAAGCCATGACTGGGGCCAGCTGTACTTTTGTGTGCTGTCAGACAGGCTGCTGTCATGGGCACAAGCAGCACTGCTGTTAAACCTGTCCCACAGGCCCACAACAAACTTCAGGCATCGATCCTTTTGGCCCTCGGGATAGGCTGCTCCCGTAGGCCCAGACATTGCTGCTGGTGCGATTGTGGTCTTCTTCACCTCTCCAGTCTGTGGGAGTAGCCTGTCTTGTGGTCCAAAGAGCAGAAGGAAACTGCGATCAAGGACAGTAGTATTTGTGTGCCTGCGGGACAGGCTGCTCATGTGGGCATAGCACTACTGATTTTTCTCTTTTGGCCCATGGTTGCTACTTTGGACCCCTAAATACTGGCGCCCCCTGCCATGCTTACCTGACTTACCAGGTAGTGCTGGCCCTGGACTCCACTTATTTATTTATTTATTTACATTCTCTTATATACTGCGCTATTCTGCATCAGTGCGGTTTACATTGAACAAACTTGCTTAAGTGTCGTTCATCAGCAATCTCCAACCCTCCCCTTACCTCCTGACCGCCCACTTGGGTCTTGTCCATGGGTCAAGCTTTCCAACCTAGTCCTTAGAACACACCTAACCAGTCAGGGTTTTAGGATAACCATGATGAATATGGATATGAGAGATTTGTATATAGTGCATGCAAATTGCTTCCATGCATATTCATTGTGGTTATCCTGAAAATCTAACTGGCTAGGCGTTTCCTGAGGAACAGGAGGAGAACCCCTGCTCTAGATAACCAGGGAGACCACCCGAGATAAGTACCAGAGGGGGTTCAACTTGTGAGGCGGAACTCGGGGATGCTGTTTGGGGAAAATTGCTTTGGGGGGTTCAGGAGGAGGTTGTCTTTTTTTTTTTTAAAGGTGTCATAGCCATACTACCAAATTGCAGGTAGTGCGACTGCACTTATTACCCCCTCGAGACAGTGTTACGTACAGCTGGGCTAGCGGTAGTCCCAACAGCTAGCCTATAATAACATCCAGCTCGCTAGCTGTCCATGGTGGTCATGCCCAAATTCCTCCCAGAAGCTGCCCAGTTCCTTCCCCCACCCACACTAATCACTTAGCACGACCAGTTTACTGCACAGTAACCATTAGTGCAGGTCCATGCTAAGAGTTAGCATGCACTGAAACCCATTCTAACTGCTTAACGTGGCTTAGGAAAGATGCATCTACATTTTTAAAGATGCATTAACAAACTGAGTGCTCCCTAATTATAATATAGCCACAGCTGCATGTTCCTTCTCAGACTATGATACAGGTTAACATCAGTGATCTGTAGGCCAAGGTCTTCCAATTCTGTTTTATTCACTCAGTGGGTGAACGCAACCATTAATCCCCTCAGCAGAAAAAGTGTATCTTATTAGCACATTTAGGATTCAGTTTTAATTTAATTTATATCTAGAAGTAATTTCAATTGCTGGTTTTTAACTTTTTCTATATTGGCATGTTGAGGGTAATTTTATAAGGAGTTGCCTAATGGTACGTGCCATTTAAGCATATAAAGCATCATATTTTAGTGTGTTACCTGTGTATCTGAGGCACTCAATTCAAAAAGTATCCCAAGCAGGCCCACATTAAAAGGACACAACATCACCCGGCGTGCCTGCTTACAGAATAGCAACTGCTTAAGCGAAGCATGTAAATATAACTCCACACGCAAGGGTCATTCGAAGGATGGGATTTTGTGCAACTACACAATTCATTATGAGGGCCACGTTGACTAAGGCTTCTCTTCCTATGAGAAGAAAGTCAACAGGTCAGATTCTAACAGTGCAATAACCTGGAGAGAAAGCTTCCAGTCGAACACAGAAAACAAATGGCTTTCAATACTGTAATATTGTTCAGTACAAGATGCCAGTGAGAGGAATTACTAGTTATATAAGCTCTATAACTCCAGTTTCACTAACCACAGACATTAGGGGCTGCATTTCAAGCTGTTGTATGAAATACTGATCTAGAAACTAATATGCAGACATTAGTTTAAGCTTTATGTAATCCTCATTTGTATGGTTGTAACCTGCTTAGATAATACAAGATAGAAATCCTTCCTAAATATTTTTTCGGCATGCTCTAGTACCTCAGTCCACTCTGCACAGTGCTAGTAATGGGTTTTTCCTTCTAATTTGCACTGTAGACATTGAGGGGGTTAACAGGATCAGACATGGTGCAGTTGGCCGTATACACAATTTACACACAAGTGTTGTATTGCCTGGGTAGACATATGCTACACAAGTTAATAGAACTCAGCCTCAACAAAATCGTACTTCCTTATCAGTAGCAGATTAAAGATGCCAGATCGATTTTTTTTTAGTAGATCATTAGGACTACAGGTTGAAGGATTTAAGAGTTATTCATGAGCAGAGAATTGTAGTTGCTGAGTTAGACACTTAGATTCTAAGCCCTCCAGGAACAGGAAAATACCCACATACCTGACTATAACTCACCTTGAACTAGCACTGGAGAGGCAGGAGCTAAATACTAATAAATAAGTGCAAATAAAGGTAAACAAAAAGTTGCAGGTCAGACCTTTTACCTGACAATTTATCTTCACGAGGGAAATGTTGGTTTTTTGTGATATCTTCACTGCCTCTACTGCTCTGATGCCTTCCAAAGTTCCCACCAGAGGCACAATGTCTGACAAGTGTATGAAGAGTTTATAGGGAGAGTGAGGCAATATGGGAAAGGTCACCTGCTTCTGTAAAGCAGCATTTTAGGAAAGACATCCGAGTGCAATCTGGAACATCCAGGACAGAACTGCAACAAAATATCAGGGGCATCTACATTTCACCCGATTTTTGAAACAGAAATCCCTGACATGGACGCCCACACCAGTGTCCATATAGATGTCCCTACTATGAAACCATGGGGGCGGAGACATCTATCTCAAGCAAGATTGCATATGGGGACGCCAGCAGCATAGAAAAACAAAACCATGAGCTCCCACTGCCCCGACAGTGTTCGTTGTCAAATTGACAAGGAAAGGGAACACGAGTACCTCCTCCTCCAAACCCTCCAGATATTTGAAGGACTAGAAAGGGGGACTTACTTCTGCAGAGAAATCTACAACTGTGAGTATATACTTCTGGTAATTTTCTAAAAAGAATTCTTTGTATTAAAGCTACTTAATCTGTGAACCCACTATTTTTTGTTGGATCAATTAGGGCCTAGTAGCAGCAATTAAAGTTTGAATTTAAAACACAGAGGAGAACTTTCTGGTTACATTTCATACACAGCAGAGAGCTTGTAGTTTAAATTTAATAGTCACTCAGGGCCAAGTAACGGCAAAATACTTTTAGTTTAAATTTAACACACAGAAGAGAGCTTTCTGGTTAAATTTAGTACCCAGCAGAGAGCTTGTAGTTTAAATTTCATAAGAAGTTAGAGCCTAGCAGCAGCTAAGAGCTATAATTTAAATCAAATCAGAATTTAGCTTACCTCAGCAGCACAAGACAGGGTACTGTGTAGCAGCCCTCTTTTAATAAGTGTTATTTCCCTCCCACCCCTGGGATAATCATAGCTTTATAGGTACTTACACATCTTAAAAGACAGGAGGTGCTTTCAGGTGAAGCTCATTACCCAAATCAGTCATACACTAAGCACCTGAGATTAATTAAGCTTCAGGTGAACAAGGTATATTAAACGTATTAGGTACAGTTTTATTGGTATAAATACCCATAGCAACCCCTAGTAAGTAAGAAATTAAAGATTTAGACACAAACTTAAACTAAGATGCAGACAGCAGTCCAGCAGCGGGATGGGGGCTTTCCAGTCTTTTGCATTGAGTGTCACATGTATGATTTTCTCCCAGTTGGTGAGAGGTCTTACATGTGCACTAGGTGCAAGGAGCTCTTTTTTCTCAGGGAACAAGTCCGTTCTCTAGAGGCTAAAGTAGCAGACTTCGAAAACATAAGACAGACAGAGAGAGGTACATAGACGAGACCTACAGGGATATAGTCCTGAAGTCCCACCTCCAGTCTGGTAGCACCCCTGTTGCCATGGAGGAGAGAGGTCAAGTGACAGGAGAGCATCACCCTGGTGTGGCATGACGTGATCCTGTAACTAGGACCTGTCCTCCAGGTGATGTAAAACCCTCTCGCACTGAGGACGTTTCTCCAGGTCCATGTGCCCATGAGGGAAGGGTTAGGACAGCCGTTATAGTTGGTGATTCGATCATTAGGCATGTAGATAGCTGGGTGGCTGGTGGACGTGAGGATCGCCTGGTAACATGCCTGCCTGGTGCGAAGGTAGCGGACCTCACGCGCCACCTAGATAAGGTCTTAGATAGTGCTGGGGAGGAGTCTGCTGTCTTGGTACATGTCGGTACCAATGACATAGGAAAATGTGGTAGGGAGGTTCTGGAGGCAAAATTTAGGCTTTTAGGTAGGAAGTTGAAATCTAGAACTTCCAGGGTAGTATTCTCCAAAATGCTTCCTGTTCCACTCGCAGGACCCAAAAGGCAGGCAGAGCTCCGGAGTCTCAATGCGTGGATGAGACAATGGTGCAGAGATGAGGGTTTTGGATTTGTTAGGAACTGGGGAACATTCTGGGGAAAGGAGGGGCTCTTCCGAAGGGATGGGCTTCACCTTAACCGGGATGGAACCAGGCTGCTGGCATTAACCTTTAAAAAGGAGATAGAGCAGCTTTTAAACTAGATATTAGGGGAAAGCCGACAGTCGCCCAAGAGCGGATGGTTCGGAAGAATGTATCCTTGAAGGATACTACCAAAAGCAGAGAGGTTCCACAAAAGAGTAAAGTAGCCCAAATGCCCTCAAGTATGGAGCAGACAGAGCTTAAAGATCCCAATTTACCCATGTCTAACAATAGCCAAATTAACATGAATAAAATACATTCTCTAAAATGCTTGTATGCAAATGCTAGAAGTCTAAAGAATAAGATGGGAGAGTTAGAATATATAGCACTAAATGAAAGGTTAGATATGACTGGAATATCAGAGACATGGTGGAAGGAGGACAACCAATGGGACACTGTGATACCTGGGTACAAACTATATCGTAATGATAGAGCTGATCAAATTGGTGGAGGGGTTGCACTCTATGTTAGAGAGGGCATTGACTCAGAAAGGATTAAAGTTTTGCAGGAAACAAAATCTGCTGTAGAATCTATATGGATTGAAATTCCATATAAAAGGGGGAAGGCGATGGCAGTGGGGGTGTACTATCGAGCACCTGGCCAGAATGACCAAATGGATGATGAAATGCTCAAAGAAATCAAGGAAGCTAACAAAAGTTACAGCGCAGTAATAATAATGGGTGATTTCAATTACCCTGGTATCGACTGGGTCAGTGTCACGTCAGGACATGCTAGGGAGATAAAGTTCCTAGATGAAATAAATGACTGCTTCTTGGAGCAGCTGGTTCATGAACCGACCAGAGGGGAAGCCATATTAGACCTAGTCCTTAGTGGAACACCAGATCTAGTGCAAGAGATAAGGGTGTTGGGGCCACTTGGCAATAGTGATCATAGCATGATCACCTTTGATTTAATTAGTGGAGGAGGGATAGTAAGGAAATCCACAGTACTACCTTTTAACTTTCGAAAGGGAGACTATGATAAAATGAGGAAAACAGTTAAGAAAAACTAAAAGGAGCAGTTGCGAAGGTTAAAGGCGTACATCAAGCTTGGGTGTTGTTGAAAAATACTATCTTGGAAGCCCAGACCAGCTGTATTCCACGCTTTAAGAAAAGTGGAAGGAAGTCCAAAAAACTGGCAGCATGGTTTAAAGGTGAGGTCAGAGAGGCTGTTGTTGCCAAAAAAGCATCTTTCAGAAAATGGAAAAAAGAGCCAAATGACGAAACCTGGAAACAGCACAAGCACTGGCAAGGCAAATGCAAGACATTGATAAGGCAGGCAAAGAGAGAATTTGAGAAGAATCTTGCTGCGGAAGCAAAAACGCGAAATAAAGACCTTTTCAAGTACATTCGTAGCAAAAAACCTGTGAGAGAGTCAGTTGGTCCATTAGATGATAAAGGGGTTAAAGGAGCACTAAGAGGCAACAAGGCGATAGCGGAGAGACTGAATGAATTCTTTGCTTCGGTCTTTACCGAGGAAGATGTAGGGATGTTACCCATGACTGAAGTGGTATTTAAAGGTGCAGAAGAATTGAAGGAAATATCGATACATCGGGAAGATGTCTTACAACTATTAGATAAACTGAAGAGTAGCAAATCACCTGGGCCGGATGGTATACATCCAAGGGTGTTGAAAGAACTGAAATTTGAGATTGCAGAACTGCTATCAGTAATCTGTGAACTATCATTAAAATCATCTCTAATACCTGAAGATTGGAGGATCGCCAATGTAACACCAATTTTTAAAAAGGGTTCCAGGGGTGATCCGGGAAACTACAGACCGGTGAGCCTGACGTCAGTACCGGGAAAAATGGTAGAAACCATCATAAAGAACAAAATTACTCAGCATGTAGATAGTCACAACCTAATGGGAGACAGCCAACATGGCTTTAGACAAGGAAGATCTTGTCTTACTAATCTGTTATGCTTTTTTGAAGGAGTGAATAAACAGGTGGACAAAGGTGAGTTGGTTGATATTGTGTATCTGGACTTTCAGAAAGCCTTTGACAAGGTCCCTCATCAGAGACTTTTGGCAAAACTAAAGAGTCATGAGATAGGAGGCAAAACCCCAAACTTGACCCTAGCAAAGTGGTATCATACAGACCCATAGCTAGCATACCTTTCCTAGCTAAGATATTTGAAAAGGAAGCACAATGACAAATACAAGACCACATCGATACTGCAGCCCCACTAGATCCACATCAACACGGCTTCAGAGAATTCCATGGCGTAGAAACCCTTCTTATATCCCTTCTCAATGATATTATCACCTTTGTTGACAACATCCACCAAGGTTGTGTACTTATATTCATCGACATAGCTGCAGCATTCGACTCAGTTCACCACGGCCTGCTCATTGAACGCCTAAAAGAAAAGGGCATTATCAGCCTCGCCCTTGTTTGGTGCAGATCATATCTTGAAGGAAGAGGACAGCAAGTAAGATCAAGATCAACAAAATCAAAGCCTTTCCACCAAAACCAGGGCGTCCCACAAGGATCATCATCATCATCTCTCATGTTTAACATTTACGTTCAACCCGTCTGTAACATCATAAGATCCTTCAATGTGCAATGTCAGATATACACCGATGACATCCTTCTTTACATGCCATTCTCCACAAAGCAAATGGACCTCTCACCTCTTATTGATTGTTTTGACGCAGTATCCGTAAGAACATAAGAACATAAGAAATGCCATACTGGGTCAGACCGAGGTCCCTCAAGCCCAGTATCCTGTTTCCAACAGTGGCCAATCTAGGTCATACGTACCTAGCAGTTTCCCCAAAAGACACAGGTTCTGCAGTGCTTGTACTAGGTCAAGCATTGATATCCTGGGTCCCTTTTTAATAGTGGTTTATGGACCTTTCCTCCAGGAACTTGTCCAAACCTTTTTTAAACCCAGCTATACTAACAGCCCTTACTACATCCTCCGGTAACAGATTCCAGAGTTTGATTACACGTTGAGTGAAGAAATATTTTCTCTTATTTGTCTTAAATAGTTTACCCTGTAGCTTCATTACATGTCCCCTAGTCCTTCTATATTCTGATAGCGTAAACAATTGATCCACGTTTATCCGTTCCACTCCATTCATTAATTTATAGACCTCTATCATATCTCCCCTCAGCCGTCTCTTTTCCAGGTTAAAGAGCCCTAACCTTTTTAGCCTCTCTTCATAGGAGTAGCGTTCCATCCCCTTCACCAATTTGGTGGCTCTTCTCTGTACTTTTTCTAATAACTCTATGTCCTTTTTAAGATACGGTGACCAGAATTGCACACAATATTCAAGGTGCGGTCGTACCATGGAGCGATACAGAGGCATTATAATATCCTTTGTTTTATTCTCCATCCCTTTCCTTATGATACCTAGAATTCTATTTGCTTTCTTGGCCGCCACTGCACACTGGGCGGAGGGTTTTAACATGTTATCCACGATGACTCCTAAATCTTTTTCCTGGGTGGTGGTTTCTAATGTGGAGCCTTGCATCGTGTAACTATAGTGTGGGTTGTTCTTTCCTAGGTGCATAACTTTGCACTTGTCCACATTAAATTTCATCTGCCATTTGGATGCCCAGTCTTCCAATTTATCCAGATCCTCCTGCAGTTTTCCACAATCCTCTTGGGTTTTAACAACTTTAAACAGTTTTGTGTCATCTGCAAATTTGATAACCTCACTAGTTATTCCCTTTTCCAGGTCATTTATGAATATGTCAAAAAGCAGCGGACCCAGTACAGATCCCTGGGGTACTCCACTATTCACCTTTTTCCATTGGGAATATTGGCCATTTAGCCCTACCCTCTGCTTTCTATCAGTTCCCGATCCACAATAGTACACTGCCTCCTATCCCATGACTTTTTAGCTTTGCCAAAAGTCTCTGATGGGGGACCTTGTCAAAAGCTTTCTGAAAGTCCAGATACACTATATCAACCGACTCACCTTTGTCTACCTGTTTATGCACACCTTCAAAAAAACAGATCAGATTAGTAAGACAAGATCTTCCTTGTCTAAAGCCATGTTGGCTGTCTCACATTAGGCCATGACTATCTACATGCTGTGTAATTTTGTTCTTTATGATGGTTTCTACCATTTTCCCTGGTACTGACATCAGGCTCACCGGTCTGTAATTTCCCGGGTCACCCCTGGAACCCTTTTTAAAAATTGGTGTTACGTTGGCGACCGTCCAATCTTCAGGTATTACAGATGATTTTAATGAAAGTTCACAGATTACCAATAGCAGGTCTGCAATCTCATATTTCAGTTCTTTCAACACTCTGGGATGTATACCATCCGGTCCAGGTGATTTGCTACTATTCAGTTTATCAAATAGTTGTAATATATCTTCCCGGTGTAGCGATATTTCTCTCAATTCCTCTGCAGTATCACCTTTAAATACCACTTCAGTCTTGGGTAACATCCCTACATCTTCCTCAGTAAAGACCGAAGCAAAGAATTCATTCAGTCTCTCTGCTATAGCCTTGTCCCCTCTTACTGCCCCTTTTACCCCTCTATCATCTAATGGTCCAATTGACTCTCTCACAGGCCTTTTGCTACGAATGTACTTGAAAAAGTCTTTATTTCATGTTTTTGCTTCCATAGCAAGTTTCTTCTCAAATTCCCGCTTTGCCTGCCTTATCAATGCTTTGCATTTAACTTGCCAGTGCTTGTGTTGTTTCCAGTTTTCATCATTTGGCTCTTTTTTCCATGTCCTGAAGGTTGCTCTTTTGGCAGCAACAGCCTCTCTGACCTCACCTTTAAACCATGCTGGCAGTTTTTTGGACTTTCTTCCACTTTTCTTAATGCGTGGAATACAGCTGGTCTGGGCTTCGAGGATAGTATTTTTAAATAACACCCAAGCTTGCTGTAAGTCTTTAACCTTTGGAACCGCTCCTTTTAGTTTTTTCTGAACTATATTCCTCATTCTATCATAGTCTCCCTTTTGAAAGTTAAAAGGTAGTACTGTGGATTCCTTTACTATCTGTCCTCCACTGATTAAATCAAACATGATCATACTATGATCACTATTGCCAAGTGGTCCCAACACCCTTATTTCTTGCACCAGATCTGGCGTTCCACTAAGGACTAGGTCCAGTATGGCTTCCCCTCTGGTCGGTTCATGAATCAGCTGCTCCAAGAAGCAGTCATTTATTTCATCTAGAAACTTTATCTCTTTAGCTTGTCCTGCTGTGAGACTGTCCCAGTCGATACCGGGGTAATTGAAATCACCCATTATTACTACTCTGTTGTGGCTTTTGTTAGCTTCCTTGATTTCTTTGAGCATTTCATCATCCATTTGTTCATTCTGGCCAGGCGGTCGATAGTATACTCCCACTGCCATCACCTTCCCCTTCATAAATGGAATTTCAATCCATAGAGATTCTACAGCAAATTCTGTTCCCTGCAAAACTTTAATCCTTTCTGACTCAATGCCCTCTTTAACATAGAGCGCAACCCCTCCACCAATTTGTTCAGCTCTATCATTACGATATAGTTTGTATCCAGGTATCACAGTGTCCCACTGGTTATCCTCCTTCCACCATGTCTCTGAGAGTGCAATCATATCTAACCTCTCATTTAGTGCTATATATTCTAATTCTCCCATCTTATTGTTTAGACTTCTAGCATTGGCATACAAGCATTTTAGTGACTGTATTTTATTAATTTTATTAATATTAATCTGGCTATTGGTAGGCATGGGTAATTGGGAATCTTTATGCTCTGTCTGCTCCTTACTCAAGGGCATTTGGGCTACTATACTCCCTTTTGGAACCTCACTGTTTTTGGTAGTATCCTTCAAGGATACCTTTGTCCGAACCATGCGCTCCTGGGTGACTGTCGGCTTTCCCCTATTTTCTAGTTTAAAAGCTTCTCTATCTCTTTTTTAAAGGTTAATGCCAGCAGTCTGGTCCCATCCTGATTAAGGTGAAGCCCATCCCTTCGGAAGAGCCCCCCCTTTCCCCAGAATGTTCCCCAGTTCCTAACAAATCCAAAACCCTCATCCTTGCACCATTGTCTCATCCACACATTGAGACTCCGGAGCTCTGCCTGTCTTTTGGGTCCTGCACGTGGAACAGGAAGCATTTCGGAGAACGCTATCCTGGAAGTTCTGGATTTCAACTTCCTACCTAAAAGCTTAAATTTAGCCTCCAGAACATCCCTACCACATTTTCCTATGTCATTGGTACCAACATGTACCAAGACAGCAGACTCCCCCCCAGCACTATCTATGATCCTATCTAGGTGGTGCATGAGATCTGCTACCTTCGCACCAGGCAGGCATGTTACCAGGCGATCCTCACGTCCACCAGCCACCCAGCTATCTATATTCCTAATGATTGAATCACCAACTATAACAGCTGTCCTGACCCTCCCCTCATGGGGACATGGCCCTGGAGAAACGTCCTCGGTGCGAGAGGGTTTTACATCACCTGGAGGACAGGTCCTAGTTACAGGATCACTTCCTGCCACACCAGGGTGATGCTCTCCTGTCACGTGACCTCTCTCCTCCATGGCAATAGGGATGCTGCCAGACTGGAGGTGGGACTTCAGGACTATATCCCTGTAGGTCTCGTCCATGTACTTCTCTGTCTTTCTTATGTCTTCCAGGTCTGCTACTCTAGCCTCTAGAGAACGGACTCGTTCCCTGAGAGCAAAGAGCTCCCTGCACTTAGTGCATATGTAGGACCTCTCACCAACTGGGAGAAAATCATACATGTGACACTCAATGCAAAAGACTGGAGAACCCCCATCTCGTTGCTGGACCTCTGTCTGCATCTTAGTTTAAAGCTTGTATTTAGGTCTTTTAAATTCGGTATATAATAAGGATTGGTGTAGATGCTTATACTAATAAAAGTGTATCTAATACCCCTAATACACCCTGTGTACCTGAAGCTTAATTAATCTCAGGTCCTCTGTGTATGACTGATTTGGATTAAGAGCTGCACCTGAGAGCAGCCCCTTTCCTCTAAGATGTGCAAGTACCTATAAAACTACAATTACCCCAGGGGTGGGTGGGTGCTGGGGAGGGAGGGAGGGAGATAAGTCCTATTAAAGAGGGAAGTTACAAGGTACCCTGTCAACTCTCAGCAGGGGGATGGGGGTACCACACAAAGCCCAGTTAGTTGAGAGAGGCAAGGTAAGTACAGCTGAGAAGGCTGAACTAGCACACCACTAAGACAAACAATAAATAATTAAACAAACAGTTAGACAAACAGTAAATAATTAAATAAACAGCTAGAACTCACAGTAAGATGTCCCAGGAAGCAAATATCCCCTCACTAGCAGAGCTCTGTAAAAGTACAGCCCTTCTCTGGTCAGAGAAAAGCAAACTAAAACAGACTATGCACACGTGGAGAAAACAGGAAGAAGGCTACACAATACCTCAGGGGGAGGGGGAGGATTCACTCAGGCAGGCAAGGACAGGAAAAAAGTTTAACAGCAGGTTCTGGGGAGAGAGATTTAATTCAAAATGGCTACCACACAAAGCCCAGTTAGTTGAGAGAGGCAAGGTAAGTACAGCTGAGAAGGCTGAACTAGCACACCACTAAGACAAACAATAAATAATTAAACAAACAGTTAGACAAACAGTAAATAATTAAATAAACAGCTAGAACTCACAGTAAGATGTCCCAGGAGGCAAATATCCACTCAGTAGCAGAGCTCTGTAAAAGTACAGCCCTTCTCTGGTCAGAGAAAAGCAAACTAAAACAGACTATGTTCCGAATGGTTTCTTTCTCAAAACCTCCGTATTCAACACGAAAACGGAGGTACTCTTCATCACGAAAAATCCAAATTTTACCCCTCCACCTCATATAAAAGTGAGAGAAGCCGAACTCCAAACAAAACCTACAATCCGTTACTTAGGAATCACATTGGATCAACGTTTGGACATGAAATTACACATATCCCACATTGTCAAAGCCATATATTTCAAGATCCGGACACTCAAACACCTCCGAACCTTATTGGACCCAAGTGATTTCCGAACTGTATATCAAGCCCTTATCCTACCCCATTTTGATTTCGCCAATGCCATTCTCCAAGAGCTCCCACAGTCTACATTGACTCCCTTACAACTTGCCATGAACGCCGCTGCTAGAGTTCTATTTGGAGCAGCGAGGTATGACCACATCACACCCATCTTATTGCAGCTCCACTGGCTCCCAACACACGGAAGAATACTATTCAAGACCCTAGTACTTACCTTTAAAGCCATCCACAGCATAACTGCGTCAACACTAGTCAATCTATTTCAGCCCACTCCGCCCAACAGATCCAGAAGATCCACATCAGCAAACACCCTAATTATACCAAGTGCATCATCAAAATGCACACTAACAACATCCAACAGAGCTTTCAGTCTTTATGCTCCCAAGCTATACATATACAAAATATAGTAAACCAATCACTATCTAAAGGCATCATGCCAGATGCCCTAAAACTCACATCCTTACGCCCTATAATAAAAAATAATAAACTCAATCCTACAGACCCAAACTCCTACAGGCCCATAGCCAGCATACCGTTCATTGCCAAAGTGATAGAAAAAATCATACAGCTTCAACTGCAAGATTTTATTGACACACATGCACCACTTGACTCACATCAATTTGGCTTCCGCCCTTCACATGGAGTCGAAACTCTACTTATAACACTCATGGATGACCTCATAAAGGGCACTGACACATGCAACCAAGGTTACATCCTCATATTCATTGATATAGCTGGTGCCTTTGACAATGTCCACCACAACACACTTATTAACAGACTCATAAGCCTAGGAATAGGAGGAACAATTCTACAATGGTTTATATCATACATCACAAACCGATCAATACGCGTTAAATTGGGTCAAGACACCTCTGAGCCATTCATACAAGGACAAGGTATCCCACAGGGCTCGGCCCTATCAGCCCTCCTTTTCAACCTATATCTCCAACCCATCACAAATATATTCAAAAAACATAAAGTCAACCACTATATATACGCAGATGACATCATGCTCACTCAACCAATAAACACAAATAACCCCAACTACCAGAACTTACTAAACTGTATCAGTGAAGCAAATACCTGGCTACAAAATAATAACCTTAGCATCAACCTAAAAAAAACTGAAGCAATGTTCGTAACAAGAAAACTAGATACTACTCTCCCAGAAACAATAACAATTAACGATACAATAATCCCAATCAAAAAGGAAGTAAAATACCTAGGCATCATAATAGACCACACACTTAGTATGATCCCTCACATAAAACAAACCGTGAAAACCATATTCTATAAACTCAAAACCATTCAACACCTACGACCAATACTAGACACACATGACTTCAGATCTGTTATCAGCACACTCATCACTCCCCACTTTGACTATTGTAATAGTCTACTCATCGGCCTCCCTCTCACAAATATTAACTTACTCCAACGAGCTCAAAACATCTGTGCCCGAGTAACAGCAAAAGCCCGCCTCACTGACCACATAACTCCCATCCTCGCTGAACTACACTGGCTTCCCATAAATAGTAGAATATCATACAAAATACTCTTAACCACATTTAAACTTATCAACGACATATCACCTTCACATCTAACCACTCTACTACATGCTCCAAAAGAACATAGAACCCGCAGACAAAATGCAACCCACTCACTAGACATAAAAAAATCAATTCGAAAAACAAAAAAAACCACAAGCTCAAGAGCATTCTCATATGCAGCCCCCACCATATGGAATAAACTCCCACTAAACCTCCGCAAAATAAAGGATCTTCAGACATTCCGGAAAGAACTAAAAACATATCTGTTTAAAGAACACTTCATAAACCTTAATGAACCCCCTCCATCCTCCTCACCACACCTACATAAAAATCCTCCCTAAACACAGATCAAAAAGCCTCAAACCTCAACACACATAAGAAAAACAACCCTTCGAAACCATGATTAATAATTGACTAATGTAAATATTTGACTGATGTAAATAGTTCAGCATATGTATAATTATATGCGCCATGTTATTGTTCATGAAAAGTTAATGTTATTGTTCATAAAAAAGTTAATTGTACATAATTTAAAGAAAACACTATGTTCTATGTAAAACAATGTTCATTATGTTAATTGTAAACTGTTCATTATGTTATTTGTAAACCGCCTTTGATCTTGGGAAAAAGCGGTATAGAAGAAAAGTATAAAAAAAAAAAAAAAAAAAAAAAAAAAAAAAAGTGTTGGAATACACTGCCTCCAGAAATCTGAGCCATCACCGATCTCATGCAATTCAGGAAGGCACTCAAGCACTACATATTTATACAATATTACCAGATCAATCATCCACCATAGCCACACCCCTCCTCTAGAAACCTTCGTATCCTAGTGCCTATCCGTAGATTGATCATAAGCTATTCATCAAAGCTTACTGTTATATATGTAAATAGTTGTTTTGCATGTCTCCCTAAGTTACCCAAGTTGTACTTCCCTGTTCTATGTAAAAACTGATATTTGTTACTTATGGTTCCTTGTTCCATGTAAACCGCGCTGATACTAAAGAGTGTGGTATATAAGAAAATAAAATAATAAATAAATAAATGTACTATTGTGGATCAGGAACTGGTTAAAAGATAGAAAGCAGAGGGTAGGGCTAAATGGCCAATTTTCCCAATGGAGAAAGGTGAATAGTGGTGTACCCCAGGAATCTGTGCTGGGTCCGCTGCTTTTTGACATATTCATAAATGACCTGGAAAGTGGAACAACGAGTGAGGTTATCAAATTTGCAGATGACACAAAACTATTTAAAGTTGTTAAAACCCAAGAGGATTGTGAAAAATTGCAAGAGGATCTTGATAAATTGGAAGACAGGGCATCAAAATGGCAGATGAAATTTAATGTGGACAAGTGCAAGGTTATGCACCTAGGGAAGAACAACCCAAACTATGGTTACACGATGCAAGGTTCCACATTAGGAACCACCACCCAGGAAAAAGATTTAGGCGTCATTGTGGATACCATGTTAAAACCCTCGGCCCAGTGTGCAGCGGCGGCCAACAGAGCAAATAGAATGCTAGGTATGATAAGGAAAGGAATGGAAAATAAAACAAAAGATATTATAATGCCTCTATATTGTTCCATGGTGAGACCGCACCTTGAATATTGTGTGCAATTCTGGTCGCTGTATCTTAAAAAGGATATAGCGATTTTAGAAAAGGTACAGAGAAGAGCCACCAAAATGGTAAAGGGGATGGAAGGATACTCCTATGAAGAAAGGCTAAAAAGGTTAGGGCTCTTTAACCTGGAAAAGAGACGGCTGAGGGGAGATATGATAGAAGTCTATAAATTAATGAACGGAGTGGAACGGGTAAACGTAGATTGTTTACCTTATCAGAATATAGAAAGACTAGGGGACATGCAATGAAGCTACAGGGTAAACTATTTAAGACTAATAAAAGAAAATATTTTTTCACTCAACGTGTAATCAAACTCTGGAATTTGTTACCGGAGGATGTAGTAAAGGCTGTTAGTGTAGCTGGGTTTAGAAAAGGTTTGGACAAGTTCCTGGAGGAAAGGTCCATAAACCATTATTAAGAAGTGACCGAAGATATCAATGCTTGACCCAGTACAAGCATTGTGGAACTTGTGTCTCTTGGGGAAACTGCTAGGTACATATGACCTAGATTGGCCACTGTTGGAAACAGAATACTGGGCTTGATGGACCTTGGTCTGACCCAGTATGGCATATCTTATGTTCTTATTTTCCTGACAAAATGAGCACTTTTCAGCTGCCTATTCATGCCTGAGAAAGATAAAACCTTTGAGGTAGTTGAGGACATGCATGATGTTTATGAACTCTGGCAAGGACATCCATGTTCTTGAGAATGCCCCAGCCACACCTACACCATGCCCCTGTTCAGACCTGGACATCCTTGTGCTGGGGACGCCATAGACCTGGCTTCTAAAATGTCTACGGGGACATCTCTATGCCTCTTTTCAGATGCCCAAATCATGAATATGGCTTCTAAGAACCCCCTTAAAGTCAACCAAAACTCTGGGCAACATGGATATGCATTTGTTTGAAACATGTGAAATATCAATGACATTTCCTATTTCATTTCCTAATATTTTTAATCCAAACACGGCACTAAAAAATTTTAATTTGCCCACACCCTTTCCCTCCAGTTTCATCACAAATTGACCTCAAATCTTCAGGTTAGAAGACCGGCATCTTGCAGAAGAGTCATCACATCTCCATTGAGGCTGGTTCTAGCCAGTTTGCTCTTAACATTTGTATTGCTGGTGGTCTTCCTTGCTGTTTCCTGATTGGTCCAAATGTTGTCAAGGTCTGGAGCTCTATGGATAATGCTAACAGGATTTTTTAAATCTATTGACTCCTATTATAGAGATTTACTCCAAAGATTTTTTTGCTATGTTCATGTGCTAGTAATTCTATGAAGTCATGTCTAAAGTACAGTAACATTTACCAAGCCTAAGCCTAATCCATATCCTGCCCCACACTACCTTTATGAACTGATAAGCAGGTTGTGAATATGAACAAGAAAAGCATACCATGAAAGGCTTGTATACAAATGCTAGGAGTCTAAAATATAAGATGTGAGAGTTAGACATCTGGTGGAAGGAGTATTCACTAATGGGACATTTATTACAGGGCACAAATATAAGAATGATATGGTAGATCAAATTGGTGGAGGGGTGGCGCTATATGTTAAAGAGGGCATGAAGTCAAAATGGATTAAAGTTTTTTCAGGAAAAAAAGCACATGGTAGAATCTTTATGAATAGAAATTCCATGTGATAGGAGAAACAGAATAGCAATGGGGGTGAACTACCGTCTGTTTGGACAGAATGAACAGATGGATGATGAAATGCTAAAAGAAATAAGGAAAGCTAACAAATTGCAGTTTTTGTGAAAGCAAAAACTCTTAATAAAACTTTCAGGCACATTTGAAGAGTGAAGGCTGTGAGGGAGTCAGCTGTCCCATTTAGTCATAGAAGGGTAAAGGAGCACTAAGAAAACAAGACCATAACTGAGACACTAAGAGGGTTATTCTGAGACAATAGTGGGGATGGGTGGCCGGACGGGAATAATTTCCCTCCTGGTCATGCAGGGAGATTAGATGGGGGCGGGGAATGGGTGGCATGGAGGCAGAGAGTGGGTGGGAAGTGGGCGATCGCTGGCCCTGGACATACAGAGACAATTCTAATGTCGGCCCTGTACGTCCAGGACCGGTGAAATGCCCGAGGAAGTTATTCCACCTCCAAGGTGGAACAACTTCCCTGGATGCTTGTTTTTGGAAGGTCCAGGGCGCAGATGGGGCAGGGGGGGAGGGGCCAAGGCTTATTCCCCGCAACCCAACCCTGGCTGTAGGAGCCCAGATCGGAGGGTCAGGCTGTGGGAAAAACTTTATTGGTGGCCGGCATCGTGGCTTTTAAAAGGAGTCATGGTGCCATAGCACCGCGACTCCATTTAAAAGCCCTGACTGAGTTAGCCGAGTGCAGTCCTGCACGTGCAGGCCAGACAGAATCACTGTCCTGGCCTGCACGTGCAGGACTTTTCACGATTCTGATCCCACAGGGCTAGACGTGCCCCGTGGATCAGAATCGTGATCCCCTCTGTGCATCTGGTTCAGACCGGATGCACAGAATGGATCTACGACCGGGACAGAATCAGACCCTAAAGGAATTCTTTGCTTCAATCTATACTGAAGATGTAGGGAGAAAAGGAGATGAGAAAGACCACAGCCACACTACAGAAATATTCTACAGTCGCTCTTTAGTAAGGACTCACTCAGCCAAGCTTTGGTAAACATACCTGCATCAGGGGTCAACATATGATTGTGTTAATGCTACACAAAACAATGAATCATCAAAGTTACATAGCCCTTATGTTCCCTAGAAAACACACAAAATGCCTACTGACGCAGATGCAACTTCTCAAAAAAATCGAAACTTAAAATGCTAACCTCAACACAAACTAGCACCATCATGGGTGCTCAAGATCGGAGAGTGGTTGATGTGATGCCAATTATTGACAAGTTGAAAGCTGCATGCAGTAGGTATTACTAAAAGATTATTTCATTGATAAAGTGCACAGTTACCATACATGAGCAAGTAAATGGAACACAGAGGACTTTACAAGTGTGACAATATGGTTTGTTTTCCCTTCCTCCCTTTGCAAACTCAAACATCTAGGGGGATGGAAGAAAGTACGCCTCCTCAGGGTAGCAGGGACTGCAGGGCTGCATGAGACTTTTTTGGCTGGTTGCATCTAAATATTTGTGTCTATCTTGAAATATTGTGTGTGCGCACACATGTGTGTGAGATATGGGAGTGGGGTATCTAGGGGTATGTGGGTGTGTTCAGGGGTGGGACATCTGTGTGTGCAGAGTAGGGAGTGTGGGAGTAGGTGATCTGTTAGTATGTGCTTGTGTATGTGTCATAGCGGTGGGGTGTGTCTGTATCTATGCAGGGCAAGGATAAGTGTGTCTGGGTAAGTGTGTGGGTGTGGGGGCCTGTTTGTTTCTGTGGTCCGGGGCTGGGAGATGTATGTGTGTATGAATATGTGGATAGTAATGTCTTAATGGCAGGAAGCCAACATGGATTTAGCCAAGGAAAGTCTTGTCTCACTAATCTGCTACATTTTTTCCAGGTGTGAACAGGTAAATAAAGGTGAGCTGGCAGATACAGTGAATTTGGATTTTCAGAAAACCTTTGTCAAGTTCCCTCATGAAAGACTTGAGAAAATTTAAAAGTCATGGGATAGGAGACAATGTGCTATTGTGGATTGGGAAATGGTTAAAGATAGAAAACAGAGTAGGACTAAATGGAGAAAGGTGTACAGTGGAATATCCCAGGGAGCTATGCTTGGCTCACTACTTTTTGACATTCATACATGACCTGAAAATAGGAATAATAAGTGAGGATATTAAATTTGCAGATGGCACAAAATTATTCAAAGTAGTCAAACCACAAGACCGATCTGCACAATATTTCAACACCACAAGATCAACTACCACCTTTTTGCAGATATTATGCTATATACACAAATAGACACGAGCAATCCAAACTACACCCACATAGAAGCATGCCTCAAGGAAACACACACCTAGCAGAACAACATGAGCATAAACCACAAGAAAACGGAAGTAATGTTTATATCCCAAAACCCGGATTTCAGCCCTCCCCCGACAATACTACTGAACAAATAATACATACAACATCAAACAAGAAATAAAATATCTGGGAGCAACCCTCGACAAAAATCTCAAGATGGAAACCCACCTAAGATTGCTAAACCAGGCACTATTTAACAAACTACAGATACTCAAACCACTACGCAACATTATTGAGTAGTCCAACTTCCGAACAGTAGTCCAAGCACTTGTCACACCTCACAGACTACTGCAACGGCATTCTCCAAGGACTACCCAAAAAAACCCTCAACATACTTCAAATGGTGCAGAACTTCACTGCTCGAATCATAATGAAAGTGCGGGTCTCCAATCACATCACACCAAGACTAATGGAACGCCACTGGCTTCCTATCCATGCCCGCATAAGGTATAAAACAATAGTAACAATATTTAAATTGATCCACAACCTTGCCCCGTCTTACCTCTCCACACTTATCACAACACAACCCCCCAACAGAACCAGGAGGACCCACAACCTAAACACATTACATGTCCCACTCAACATACGCAATGCCAAAACCCTCACAAGCAACAGAGCTTTCACATATAAAGTGCCCGCCCAATTGAACAACCTGCCTTACGCACTAAGAGCCAAGAAGGACATACAAGATTTCCGAAAGAACCTAAAAACCTACCTATTCCAGGAATATTACAACTTGTCCTAATGCAACAGTACACAAGAATATGTAAATAACCTTAAACACATGTAAATATGTATATAAATCTTCCTCAGCAGCTTGCAAGTTGTAAATATGTATATAACTTCACAAATGTCAAACTGTATAATTCCAATTCTGTGTTATGTAAATGTACAAAATGTTTGCTGTGTAAAGTTCCATGTAAACCTCTACTGATCGCTGGAAAAAGTGGTATATAAATGTAACCAAATAAAATAAATAAATCAAACAAGAGGATTGCACAATATTGCAAGAGGATCTTAAAAAATTGGAAGACTGGGTGTGCAAATGGCAGATGAAATTTAATGTGGACAAGTGCAAAGTTACGCACCTAGGAAAAAAAAACAACTCAAACTACAGTTAGAGGATGCAAGGTTCCACATTAGAAACAACCACCCATGAAAAGATTTAGGTGTCAACGGGAATAATACGTTGAAACCCTCTGCCCAGTGTGAAGCGATGGCCAAGAAAGCAAATAGAATGTTAGGAATCATAAGGAAAGGAATGGAGAATAAAACAAAGGATATTATAACGCCTCTGTATCGTTCCATGGTGCAACTGCAACTTTAATGCCATGTGCAGTTCTGGTTTGCTACATCTGAAAAAAAGATAATGAAATTAGAAAAGGTACAGGGGAGGGCAACGAAAACGATAGAGGGGATGGAAAAATACCCCCTATGAGGAAAGGCTTAAAAAGTTGGGACTTCAGCTTGAAGAAGAGATGGCTGAGGGGAGATATGATAGAGGTCTATAAAATAAAGAATGGAGTAGAACAGGTAAATATAGATCAACTGCTTAAAACCTTCAAAAACGTAGAAAGACTAGAGGATATGCAATGAAGCTACAATGTCACCAACCCCCCAGTGAACACAATAAATAACCAAAAACCAATAACCGGGCGGACTCAATCGTGAGATTGAATGGCAAGGCATCCTCTGACACATACTCTGACATTTCTGTATTCAAACCAATCAGCGCAGGGATTCCCCTAATCAATGGGGTGTTCCCTGCTCTCATTGGGTGGTCTCTGTTTAAATACGTGAAAGTCTTTACTGCACCTACAAAGGAAGAAATGTACCTTGGCCGCATTGACGGCGTCTTCTGTTACTTCGTTGCCAGAATCAGAGCAGTTTAACAGCATTTGAAACAGAGCCCGACGGCTCGAAACACGCGCGTCAGTTTAAATGGCACGGTCTAATTAATACAGGACCAAAAAAAGAAAAAAAGTAGCTAGCAGTCTGGTTGGGGGATAGGTTGAATATCCTATCCCTCCCACGGCTTAGCTCCGACAAAAATATTACGAGGTATTATTGCAGTGAAATTTTGGATTTTTTGGTTATGAAGCTACAATGTAGCACATTTAAGACTAATCCGAGAAAATACTTTTTTCACTCAACGTGTAATCAAACTCTGGAATTTGTTACTGGAGGATGTAGTAAAAACAGTGTAGCTGGATTTAAAAGATGTTTAGACAAGTTCCTGAAGGAAAAATCCATAAACCCTTATTAAAGTGGGCCGGGTAAATCTACTGCTTACCCCCGAGTAGGGAATCTGTCTACCTTTTTGGAACTTGACAAGTACTTGTGACCTGTATTGGCAACTATTGGAAATGAAATACTGAGCTTGATGAACCTTTGGTCTGAGCCACAATGGTAAAGGGGATGGAAGTGTAGCTGGGCTTAAAAAAAGGTTTGGACAAGTTCCTGGAGAAAAGGTCTATAAACTATTATTAAAGAGGATCCGGGAAATCCACTTCTTGCCTCAGGACGAGCATTGTGGAACCTGTGTGCCTTTTTAGGAACCTGCCTGGTACTTGTGACCTGGATTGTCTATTGGAAACAGGATACTGGACTTGATGGACTTTGATCTGACACAGTATGGCATCTCTTTTATGTTCTTATAGTAACATAGTATATGACGACAGATAAAGACCAGCATGGTCCATCTAGTCTACCCAGCAAGGTGGCAAGAGGTGAACCCACCGCTCCATGCAGGTCACTTCAACTTGTTAAGATATCAGACAGTTAAGTTTATTTTGATTTTATCTTGTTGCTATTAAGGGATCCATTTTGAATTTTGTTACTGTATTTACCCCACCACTTCCATCGGGAGGGCATTCCAAGCATCCACCACCTTTTCAGTGAAAAAGTATTTCCTGACATTGCCTTTGTTTACCCCTTTGCAGTTTCATGTTATGCCCTCTAGTTTTACAGCTTCCCCATCTTTGTAAAAGGTTATTTATCTTTAAGTCCTTATATTTTTATGTTGGATTGCAAATGAATGAATTTTGTACAATGTGTACCTCTGATTGTATATTTCAGCATTACCATACCATATGGGACCTGATATTCAGTTGGGATGGCCACGCATCACTATGATGCATAGCCATCACCGCCGATCTCTAACCCCGAATATTTAATGCTGCGATCATATGCAGCCCCCTCCAATGCTGCAGAAGCTAACAATCCCGGTGAAATTACACTGCTACCCGGTTAGCTCTCGTGCGTAAAACTAGGTCAGCTTTTGCTTTGTCTAGTTTTACCCGCAGGTTGCTAACTGGGCAGCGGTGCAATATCGCCACTACCTGGATAGCGACTGTCGCCACCCACAACATGCGATGCTAAGCGGTTAGCATTGGGGAGTATAACGGCGTTAATTGGAGATATTCAACAGCACTAGCAGTAAACCGTGTAAATGCCTTTAGAATATCAGGTCCATAATGTCTGTGAAATGTAATAGAAAATATTGAAGGAAAGTAAATAAAAACAAGAGGAAAAGGAAACCTATTTTGTTCTCCAAAGAAGTGGATGCACAAATAAAGGCAAAAACCACAGCTTTCACAAAATTCAGAAGTTCGCAAACAGAGGAACAAAGAAAAGAATGTAGGATAAAACTAAAAGAGACAAAAAGAAATAAGGATAGCAAAATCAAAGGCAGAAGAAACGATGGCTAAAAATGTAAACTGTGGCGACAAAACTTTTTTCAGGTATATTCGGGAGAGAATGAAAATCAGAGGTGGAATTGTAGAACTCAAAAGTGCTGGGAACGGATTTGCAGAAAGTGACATTGAAAAGCAAAAATGCTAAACAAATACTTCTGCCACACCATTCACAGAAGATGTGTTTGAACAGCTTGAAAAACTGAAAGTGGACAAGGCCATGGGACCAGATGGGATACATTCCAGGATAATGTAAGAGCTCGGAGAGGTTCTTGCAGGGACGTTAAAGGATGTTTTTAATAGATCCTTGGCGACAGAAGTTACACAGGACTGGAGAAGCGCTGATGTGGTAGCTCTTCACAAAAGTGGTAATAGGGAAGACGTGAAACTACAAGCCAGTAAGCCTTTCCTCGGTGGAGGGAAAGGAAATGGAGGTGCTCCTGAAAGAACGAATAGTGGACTTTCTTGAAACCAACAGGTTCCATGATCTGAGGCAACATGGTTTTACCAAAGGACAATCTTTCCAAACAAATCTGATTGAGTTCTTTGACTGGGTGACCAGAGAACTAGATAAAGAGCATGCGATGAATGTAATCTACCTAGATTTCAGCAAAACCTTTGATACAGTTCCTCATAGGAGGCTTATCAATAAACTAAACAGCTTGGGAATAGGTCCCAAAGGTGGAGATCTGGATCAGAAATTGGTTGACTGACAGATAGAAGGTGACGGTAAACAGAACTTACTCGGATGAAAGGAGGGTGATTAGCAGGGTGCCCCAGGTTTTGGTCCTGGAACTGGTACTGTACAATGTATTTGTGAGTGATAATGCTGAAGAAATGAATGGAAAAGTCTCTTTTTGCAGATGACAAAAATTTGCAACAGAGTGGACTCCCCTGAGGGAGTGGATAACATAAGGAAAGATCTACAAAAGCTGTGAGAAACGTCTAATGCTTGGCAATTAAAATTTAATGTGAAGAAGTGTGGTGTCATGCACTTGTGAAGCAGAAATCCAAGGGAATTGTATGTGATAGAGAGGGAGATGTTGCTGTGCATGGACCAGGAGAAGGACCTCGGTGTGATTGTTTCTGAGGATCTCAAGGTGGCAAAAAAGTGTGACAGAGCGGTGGCAAAAGCCAGAAGGATGCTGGGTTGCATACAGAGAGGAATTACCAGCAGAAAAGAAGAGGTACTAATACCACTGTACAAGTCGCTGGTGTGGCCTCACTTGGAAAATTGTGTTCAGTTTTGGAGACCATATCTTGCAAATGATATAAAAAGACTGGAAACTGTTCAGAGGAAGGCAACCAACAAGATTTGGAATCTGCATCAGAAGCCTTATGAGAAGAGACTTGAAGACCTAAATATGTATACTCTGGAGCAGAGGAGGCATAGGGGAGATATGATTCAGACCTTTAAATACTTAAAGAGTATTAATGAACAAACAAACCCTTTCCAAATACAGGGAAGCTATAAAACTAGAGGGCATAACATGAAGCTGCAAGGGGATAAACTGAAAGGCAATGTCAGGAAATACATTTTCACTGAAAGGGTGGTGGATGCCTGGAATGCCCTCCCAATGGAAGAGGTGGGGGCAAATACAGTGACAGACTTCAAAGGAGTAGCCTAGTGGTTGGGGCAAGGTACTTCAGGCCGGAAGGTCAGGGGTTCAAATCCCACTAGAGGACAGCAACCTTGGGCCGGAAGGACTGGGGTTTCTAGTCCCACAGATGCTCCTTGTGGTCTTGGGCAAGCCACTTAACCCTCCATTGCCCATGTTCCCTGTAAGTATTAGTATCCCCATGTGTTAAATGTATCCCCCAATTGTGTTGTGACCGCTTTGATTGAAGGATAAGGCGGTATACAAAACTGTCTAAATAAAATAAAATAAATAAATAAAAAGTGGCATGGGACAGACACAGTGGATCCCTTAATAGCAACAGGATAAAATCAAAACATACATAATATAGTAACATAGTAAATGACGGCAGATAAATTCCAGTATGGTCCATCTAGTCTGCCCAGCAAGATGGCAAGAGTAGGTGCACCTGCCGCTATGTGCAGGCCACCCCTCCCCATGCATTTGTTTAGGGTTGAACCCACCGCTCCATGTAGGACACCCCCATTTGTTGAGAAATTAGATAGTTAAGTTTATTTTGATTTTATCCTGTTGCTGTAAAGGGATCCACTGTGTCTGTCCCATTCCATTCTGAATTCTGTCACCGTGTTTGCCCCACCACTTCCATCAGGAAGGCATTCCTAGCATCCACCACCCTTTCAGTGAAAATGTATTACCTGACATTGCTTTTCAATTTACCCCCTTGCAGCTTCATGTTATGCCCTCAAGTTTTACAGCTTCCCCGTCTTTGGAAGAGGTTTGTATGTTCATTATTTCTCTTTAAGTATTTCTCTCTTATATCGCAACAAATAGGGGTGACCTACACGGAGCAGTGGGTACACCCCCAAACAAAGGCATGGGAAGGGGTGACTTGCATGGAGCAGCAGGTGCACCTACGGTTGCCACTTTGGTGGGGAGACTAGATGGACCATGCTGGTCTTTATCTGCCGTCATATTCAATATTACTATGTTACTATAAATGTTCACATGGCAGACGAAACAATGTGCACGTGCAAAGTTATGCACCTAGGAAAGAACAACCTAAACTATGGTTACACAATGCAAGGTTCCAAATTAGGAACCACCTCCCAGGAAAAAAGATATTGATGTCATCGTGGATAATATGTTGAAACCCTCCAACCAGTGTGCAGCAACAGCAAAGAAAGCAAATAGAATGCTAGGAATCATAAGGAAAAGAATGGAGAATCAAACCAAGGATATCATGATGCCTCTCTATCATTTCATGGTGCAATTGCACCTTGATTATCTGCAATTCTGGTTTCCATATCTTAAAAGTGTATAGCGGAATTAGAAAATGTACAGAGAAAAGCCACTAAAATGATAAAGGGGATGGAAGGATACTCCTATGAGGAAAGGCTTAAAACTTTGGGGCTCTTCAACTTGGGAAAGAGAAGGCTAAGGGGAGATATGATAGAGGTCTATACATTAATGGATGGAGTGAAACGGGTGAACGTAGATACTGTAGATTGTTTACGCCATCCAAAAGTACAAAGACTAGAGCTACAGCGTAACCTGTTTAAGACTAATAAGAGCAATAATTTTTCACTCAATACATAATCAAATTCTCGAATTCTTTATTGGAGGATGTAGTAAAAGCATTTTTTGTAGCTGGGTTTAAAAAAAGGGTTTGGACAAGTTCCTGGTGGAAAGGTCCATAAACCACTACCTAAGAACATAAGAACATAAGATATGCCATACTGGGTCAAACCAAAGGTCCACCAAGCCCAGTATCCTCTTTCCAACAGTGGCCAATCTAGGTCATACGTACCTAGCAGTATCTCCAAAAGACACAGGTTCCACAATGCTTGTACTGGGTCAAGCATTGATATCCTGGGACCCTTCTTAATAATGGTTTATGGACCTTTCCTCCAGGAACTTGTCAAAACCTTTTTTAAACTCAGCTACACTAACAGCCTTTACTACATCCTCCGGTAACAAATTCCAGAGTTTGATTACACGTTGAGTGAAAAAATATTTTCTCTTATTAGTCTTAAATAGTTTACCCTGTAGCTTCATTGCATGTCCCCTAGTCTTTCTATATTCTGATAATGTAAACAATCAATCTACGTTTACCCGCTCCACTCCGCTCATTAATTTATAGACTATCATATCTCCCCTCAGCCATCTCTTTTCCAGGTTAAAGATCCCTAACCTTTTTAGCCTTTCTTCATAGGGGTATCCTTCCATCCCCTTTACCATTTTGGTGGCTCTTCTCTGAACCTTTTCTAATAACGCTATATCCTTTTTAAGATACGGATACCATAATTGCATACAATATTCAACGTGCGGTCTTCTCAACATGAAACGATATAGAGGCATTACAATATCTTTTGTTTTATTTTCCATTCCTTTCCTTATGATACCTAGCATTCTATTTGCTCTCTTGGCCACCTCTGCACACTGGGCCGAGGGTTTTAACATGTTATCCACAATAATGCCTAAATCTTTTTCATGGGTGGTGGTTCCTAATGTTTATTTATGTATTTATTCATTCTTATATACCGCGCTTTTCAGTATCAGTGCGGTTTGGAACCTTGCATTGTGTAACCATAGTTTGGGTTGTTCTTCCCTAGGTGCATAACCTTGCACTTGTCCACATTAAATTTCATCTGCCATTTTGATGCCCAGTCTTCTAATTTATCAAGATCCTCTTGCAATTTTCCACAATCCTCTTGGTATTAACAACTTCAAATAGTTTTGTGTCATCTGCAAATTTGATAACCTCACTCGTTATTCCACTTTCCAGGTCATTTATGAATATGTCAAAAAGCAGAGGACCCAGCACAGATCCCTTGGGTACACCACTATTCACCTTTCTCCATTGGCAAAATTGGCCATTTAGCCCTACCCTCTGCTTTCTATCTTTTACCAGTTCCTGATCCACAATAGTACACTGCCTCCTATCCCATAACTCTTTAGTTTTGCCAAAAGTCTCTGATGAGGGACCTTATCAAAGGCTTTCTGAAAGTCCAGATACACTATATCAACCGACTCACCTTTGTCCATCTGTTTATTCACACCTTCAAAAAAACATAACAGATTAGTAAGACAAGATATTCCTTGTCTAAAGCCATGTTGGCTGTTTCCCTTTAGGCCATGACTGTCTACATGCTGAGTAATTTTATTCTTTATGATGGTTTCTACCATTTTTCCCGGTACTGACGTCAGCCTCACCAGTCTGTAGTTTCCTGGATCACCCCTGGAACCCTTTTTAAAAACTGGTGTTACATTGGCAATCCTCCAATCTTCAGGTATTAGAGATGATTTTAATGATAGTTCACAGATTACTAATAGCAGGTTTGCAATCTCATATTTCAGTTCTCTCAACACCCTTGGATGTATACGATCTGGCCCAGGTGATCTGCTACTCTTCAGTTTATCTAATAGTTGTAATACATCTTCCCGATGTATCGATATTTCCTTCAATTCTTCCACACCTTTAAATACCACGTCAGTCATGGGTAACATCCCTACATCTTCCTCAGTAAACACCGGAGCAAAGAATTCATTCAGTCTCTCCGCTATTGCCTTGTCGCCTTAGTGCCCCTTTCACCCCCTCTATCATCTAATGGACCAACTGACTCTCTCACAGGTTTATTGCTATGAATGTACTTGAAAAAGTCTTTATTTTGCATTTTTGCTTCCGCAGCAAGCTTCTTCTCAAATTCTCCCTTTGCCTGCCTTATCAATGCCTTGCATTTGACATGCCAGTGCTTGTGCTGTTTCCAGGTTTCGTAGTTTGGCTCTTTTTTCCATTTCCTAAAAGATGCTTTTTTGGCAACAGCCTCTGACCTCACCTTTAAACCATGCTGGCAGTTTCTTGGACTTCCTTCAACTTTTCTTAAAGCATGAAATACAGCTGGTCTGGGCTTCCAAGATAGTATTTTTCAACGACACCCAAACTTGATGTAAGTCTCTAACCTTTGCAAATGCTCCTTTTAGTTTTTTCTTAACTATTTTCCTCATTTTATCATAGTCTCCCTTTCGAAAGTTAAAAGGTAGTACTGTGGATTTCCTTACTATCCCTCCTCCACTAATTAAATCAAACACGATCATGCTATGATCACTATTGCCAAGTGGCCCCAACACCCTTATCTCTTGCACTAGATCTGGTGTTCCACTAAGAACTAGATCTAATATGGCTTCCGCTCTGGTCAGTTCATGAACCAGCTGCTCCAAGAAGCAGTCATTTATTTCATCTAGGAACTTTATCTCCCTAGCATGTCCTGCCGTGACACTGACCCAGTCGATACCGGGGATAATTTAAATCACCCATTATTATTACTGCACTGTAACGTTTGTTAGCTTCCTTGATTTCTTTGAGCATTTCATCATCCATTTGTTCATTCTGGCCAGGCGGTCGATAGTACACCCCCACTGCCATCACCTTCCCCTTTTTACATGGAATTTCAATCCATAGAGATTCTACAGCAAATTATGTTTCCTTTCTGACTCAATGCCCTCTCTAACAGACCGCAACCCCTTCACCAATTTGATCAGCTCTATCATTACGATATAGTTTGTACCCAGGTATCACAGTGTCCCACTGGTTGCCCTCCTTCCACCATGTCTCTGATATTCCAATCATATCTAACCTCTCATTTAGTGATATATATTCTAACTCTCCCATCTTATTTTTTAGACTTCTAGCATTTGCATACAAGCATTTTAGAGACTATTTTATTCATATTAATTTGGCTATTGGTAGACATGGGTAATTTGGGATCTTTAAGCTCTGTCTGCTCCATTCTTGAGGGCATTTGGGCTACTTTACTCTTTTTTGGAACCTCTCTGCTTTTGCTAGTATCCTTCAAGGAAACATTCTTCCGAACCATCCGCTCTTGGGCGACTGTCGGCTTTCCCCTATTATCTAGTTTTAAAGCTGCTCTCTCTCCTTTTTAAAGGTTAATGCCAGCAACCTGGTTCCATTCCAGTTAAGGTGAAGCCCATCCCTTCGGAAGAGCCCCTCCTTTCCCCAGAATGTTCCCCAGTTCCTTACAAATCCAAAACCCTCATCTCTGCACCATTGTCTCATCCACGCATTGAGACTTCGGAGCTCTGCCTGCCTTTTGGGTCCTGCATATTGAACGGGAAGCATTTCAGAGAACGCTACCCTGGAAGTTCTGGATTTCAACTTGCTACCTAAAAGCCTAAATTTAGCCTCTAGAACCTCCCTACCACATTTACCTATGTCATTGGTACCAACATGTACCAAGACAGCAGACTCCTCCTCCGCACCAGGACCTTATCTATGTGGTGCAGGCATGTTACCAGGCGATCCTCACATCCACCAGCCACCCAGCTATCTACATGCCTAATGATCGAATCACCAACTATAATGGCTGTCCTAACCCTTCCCTCATGGGCACATGGCCCTGCAGAAACTTCCTCAGTGTGAGAGGGTTTTACATCGCCTGGAGGACAGGTCCTAGTTACAGGATCACTTCCTGCCACACCAGGGTGATGTTCTCCTGTCACATGACCTCTCTCCTCCATGGCAACAGGGATGCTGCCAGACTAGAAGTGGGACTTCAGGACTATATCCCTGTAGGTCTCGTCTATGTACCTCTGTCTTTCTTATGTTTTCCCCAAGTCTACTACTCTAGACTCTAGAGAACGGACTTGTTCCCTGAGAGCAAAGAGCTCCTTGCACCTAGTGCACACGTAAGACCTCTCACCAACTGGGAGAAAATTATACATGTGACACTCAATGCAAAAGACTGGAAAGCTCCCATCTCGCTGCTGGACCTTTGTCTGCATCTTAGTTTTACGCTTGTGTTTAGATCTTTAAGTTCTTTACTTACTAAGGGTTGCTATGGATATTTATACTAATTAAACTGTACCTAATACGTTTAATATACCTTGTTCACCTGAAGCTTAATTACTCTCAGGTCCTTAGTGTATGACTGATTTGGGTAACGAGCTTCACCTGAGAACACCTCCTGTCCTTTAAGGTGTGCAAGTACCTATAAAGCTATGATTATCCCAGGGGTGGATGGTTGTTGGGGAGGGAGGGAGGGAGGGATATAACACTTATTAAAAGAGGGCTGCTACATAGTACTCTGTCCTGTGCTGCTGAGGCAAGCTATATTCTGATTTGATTTAAATTATAGCTCTGTTAAAGAGGACCCAGTAAACCACTGCTTGCCATGGGACCAGCATTTCAGAAACTTTGTGCCTTTTGGAAACCTGCCAGGTACTTGTGACCTGGATCTGCCACTGTTGGAAACAGGATACTGAGCATGATGGGCCTTGGTCTGACCCAGTATGGCACTTATGTGTGGACATTACACTTGTTTGACAGCTTAAAGTATAGAAGTATACACCTAAATAAAGCTATTTTGCAATCAAGAGGCATATTTGCAAAAAACTACCCAAACTGCACCCCCAGATGAGCCTGCAATCAAGGGACGTTGCATCCATGCCAAGATATCTATTTCTACACTGGTCATTAACATGTCCAAAAATGGTTCTATAAAATGATGCCTGAACATATGCTAATGAATGCATGTCTCTATTATAAACAAAGCTGCCTCTAGCCTAAAAGATACCAAATTTGTTTTTATTTATTTAACTTTTTTTTATATACTGCCCCTTCCAGTGATCAGGGGTGGTTTACAATGAACATAACTCGTTTACAAAGAAGATGGAACATATCAAACTGTATTACAAGGTACTATTTACAAATCAGCTGTTCACATATACAGCAGAATGGCGGATGCTGAGGCAGAGCTATTTACAGTGAAGGGTGGGGACGGGATAAGGGAGAAATATATTAAATGGAGTTTCATAAAGGGAAAGGTTTGGGGGTGGGGGAGGGGGAAGAGTAATTACCTAAATAAGCTGTATGAAATATCACGTGAGAAAGAGGTTCAGGAGGGTATGTATTTATTGTATTTGTATTTCTGCAGTATATAGCGAAGGGGGATCATGGTGTTTGAGGGGGATAATAGAGGTGTTGAGGTTAAAGTGTTGAATGAAGAGGAACATTTTAAGCTCTTTTCTAAAAGTCTGTAGATCTTTTATTAGTCTTAGGTTGTCTGGGAGAGCATTCCAGAGAGTAGGGGCTACAAACAAGAACGCTCTTGAACTTGTAGTTTTGATTGTGCTATGAAAATGGGCTGGGATTGAGAGGGTATTCTGAGCTCACATTCTTCTGGATCTAATGGGGTCACTAGGGATAATAAGATAGGAAAGGCATGAGGGGGCAATCTTATTGTATAGTTTGAAAACTATCAGTAGACATTTGTATTTGATGTGTGCTTCTATGGGCAGCCAGTGGAGGGTCTGGAGTAGTGGCATGATGTGGTTGTATCGGTGAGCGTTGTGAATTACTTCAGCCTCATGGTTTGGATTTGGAACTTTATATGGAGTAATAGTCTATTCTAGATTTCACTGAAATTTCTGCTATTGCTTGAAAATGGTGAAAATCGCAGTGTCTTGACAAATGTTTTTCTGTGGTGTCCTCTCTGAAAATGTCAGTTTTCCTTTGGGTGGAATAACTAATGGGGACGATGGCAGCTCGCCCAGCATACATGGCCGAACAGCTAGCGTTCCCCAGCAAAAGGCAACATGATTACGTGGTGATCTCCAGTGGGTGGTTCAGATTATATGGCTAGTATTTGGGAGATATGCTGGAAAAGAAGGTGGTGGTAAGGGGCAAGAGTGAGAACCAGCGCTACTGTACTGTTGACAGGAGACATTGGATATACCAAATAGCCCTGGTAAAAGTATCTGTGTAGATTCTTGTTCACACAAATTTAGCCTCTGTTGTTCCCTTGATTGTTGAGTTTAGATGACCTTCAAACAATGAAATACTTTTAAATTCTAAATACTAAAGGAAATTTCCAGATCCATTATCTACATGGCAGTGTTTCAGCATTAAAGCCATGCGTGCCAAGGCGTTGCGCAACAGGCTCTTGCATTTCCTTCCAGCATCTGTCATCCACAAGAACATTAACAGCCACCATCACAGGGAAAGCTTTTAATAAAACAAATCTAAGGTTAAAGCATCTCATTCTATCATCCAAAGCAATTTAATAAGCTGGATAAATGGCTCTCACTAAAATGATATGTTACAAGAGCATTAAGAAATGTAAAGTCACATTTAGAGAACTTTAGAATTGGGACTTGCCATTAATGTAATTAGAAAGTTAGGAAAATGTTAAAAGTTTCTCCTATCACAACTGAACATCAAAGAATAATTGACATCCTGGAGAACATTAAACTTTAAGAATACAAATAAATCCCTTCCTGCACTGGATTATAACATTAGTGAGTAAGGGTGGTCTGTGCTGAGCACTGCCGTGAAATAAACTGAGTGAGGCCCAGCACAAGAGTCTGATCTCCAAGCCAACCAGGGGAAGGAGTTTCAATTAATGGCATTATTTAGTGATCAGATTTAGGGGCCCTTTTTCTAAAGTGTGCTAAGAAGTTCACATAAGAATTGGCACATGTTGATGCTACCATAAGACTGAGTCACTTATCACACGTTGAATTGGATGGGGTTTATTGCAGAATGGGGTGAGGCCTGGGTGGGTTATGCAAGGAAAGTGGGCGTATTTCAGTTAGCGCATGGTAATTAGTGCATGCAAACTGTCAATGTTGCAATAAGTGCAGCTGCACGTGCCACATCATCAGGAGGCATTAAATGTGGCCGTGCTAATTGCAAATGGAGGTGGCATGGAGTGAGATGTTTTCATGCAGTAAATGCAGGACACACTCGACATGCCAACAGCTACCACATGGCTTTTGTGCTTATAGTGCACTAGGATTTGTTCTTAGTACATTGTAATTGTCAAAAGCTATCACACCTTAGTAAAAAGGCCCCTTGTGGTCATGTTAGGTAGGTTTAGTAGGGAGCCACAATTTGCTGCCTCTGGATAAGGATAGAAAAGTGGAAAGAAAATTCTGGGTAGGGCCCAGCTGGGATCTCTATTAAGAGTGTGCCCCTGTACCAGAACCAAGTAGAGCAGATTACACGTACAGTTTTGCTACAGCATCTCCTTGGGAAGCTGCTAAAATAGATGCATCCATATTAGCAAGACTCCTAGTGAAGTTGCATACATTTCCGTTGGTTATAGTGGATGTTTCATCATATTTTAGTTTAGCTCCTGAGTATAAGTTTAATGTGAAGCAAGAGGAAGACACACAATGAACTTCCCTTAAGTAGAAATTTGAGAGCACTGAAAAGAGGATTTATTCAGCAGGCTTTAGTAAAGCTATGCTGGAAAACCCTTCAGGGCTCTGACTGGTTTTTATTCCCAATAAAGGACTTGGTATAGGCAATTCTACACCTGGGTTTTGGATGTCAACCCCCCCCCCCCCCAAAAAAAAAAAAAAAAACCTGGGTTAGAAAGGACCCTGTAGAACAGAAGCTGATTGCATGGTATTGAATGTGTCCTCAGTAAGGACAGGCCTGAGATACGCTACTCCTGGGTAATGTTGAAGGAAGGCTCATGGTGCCATAGCCCAGCAGATGTCAGCAAGCTGAATAGCCCTATAAAGAGAAAGTAGTGTTGAATTCAAAAAAGATTTACACAGATATATGTTTGCAGGAGACTCCTCTCTCTCTTTCAGAGCATGCCAAACAAAGTTGGATGGGTGGTGGAGATCTTTTCAGCCTCTTACAAAGCTAATAAATGAGGGGTAGTAATTTGGATAGCAAAATCTTGTCCATTACTTATAGAGTTTGGGTGTAGATAAAGGAGGACGATTTGTATTGTTGAATGTGAAATTGAATAAGACTCAGCAAATGATCAGATACGTATATGCTCTGAATGAAGCAGAATGGGTAAAATAAGGAATAGATCTACTCTTTCAACTAGTTCTAAGATGAGAGGACATGCCAGGAAACTAACAAATAGATTTAACACACTCTGGAGGAAGTATTTTTTTTTAAATTAATGCACAATTGCCTTGTGAAATTACTCAATGGAGAATGTGGTAAAGGAATTGTATGAAAATATTGGGGCAGTGAGACTAGAGGAAAAGGAATAGGTGACAGACTTGTGTGCATCCTTATCAGGGTCCAATGCAGCATTAAGAAAAGCAACACAGCCTACAGAAGAAAATAAAAGTGTTCATTTCAATCAAGCGAATAGCCTTGACCAAAGCAAGTTCTATATGACCACCAAATTCAGACATGAGAAACACAACATAGTAACATAGCAAATGACGATCAACATGTCCATCTAGTCTGCCCAGTAAGGTGGCTACATCTGCCACTCCATGCAGGGTAGCCTCCTTCCCCTTCTAAGCCTTCGTTTAGGATTGTGTGGATTGTGCCTGCCACTGTGAAGGTTACTGTTCTCTATTTTTGAAGTCATTTAAGTTTGCTTTAATAACATTCTCTTGCCAGACAATGGAAATAGAAGCAGAAACTATTCAAGGAAGAAAAAGATCGGCTTTCCTAAAGCTACAAGATTTAAAGAAAAAATTCCAACCTTGAATTGGAATGTTACAAGATGCTCAAGGTTCTATGTTGAATTATGTTGAGAAGATCAAGAAGAGGTGGAAAGAATATACAGAGTGTTTATATGATAAAGATGAAGTGGACCAACAGCCATTTCAACCTGTACCTTATGATCCGGAACCATTGCTGATGAAAGAAGTTGAAGCAGCATTGAAAGCCTTATCAAAGGACAAAGCACCAGGCATTAATGGCATTCCCATAGAAGTATTACAGCAATCTGATGCAGCTGTTACTGTACTTACAAGGCTCTGCTAAGAAATATGGAAGACAATATCATGACCAACTGACTGGAAATGATCTGTGTTTATACCAATACTATAGAAAGGTGATCCAACTGACTATGGAAATTATTGCACAATTGCTCTGATACCACATGCCAGAAAGATTCTACTGAAGATTATTCAACAGACTACAACCATACTTGGAACAAGAATATAGAAAGACTAGGGGACACGCAATGAAGCTACAGGGTAAACTATTTAAGACAAATAAGAGAAAACATTTTTTTCACTCAAAGTGTAAACAATCTCTGGAATTCGTCACCGGAAGATGTAGTAAAGCTGTTAGTGTAGCTGGTTTTAAAAAAAGTTTAGACAAGTTCCTGGAGGAAAGGTCCATAAAACATTATTAAAAGGGACCCAGGATATCACTGCTTGACCCAGTACAAGCATTGTGGAACCTGTGTCTTTTGGGGAAACTGCTAGGTATGTATTGTAAATGAACTACATTTAAGATCAGGTGGTTAATATGCAAAAGTAATCGTATAGTCTGTGGGGTGATGCTGACCGAATAAGGGTTTTTTGGATAAAAATCCACAACATTTGAACGGGAACCAGTCTGTCAACAATGAGCCGCCTGACTGAAGGCCAAACACAATTTAGGACAACTATCCAGAAGGTCGCCATAAGTCGACACCGACTCGAAGGGAATCATAAAGGAGCAGTGAAAACATTCGTATGTTATGACCCATAACTGTGGAATGTGCTCCCAAATATCCATGCAGGAAATGACCTCAAGATATTGCGCAAGGAGTTAAAAACTGATCTTTTTCAGAGAACATTATAGGGATGCTGCATTAAAATTATAAATCTGATAAGGGTGAATAATGTTCTCTTGGGCTTCTCCAACTAGTATGATGATCTTTGCAACTTTTTGGAACATGTTGCGTCTTAGTAAGTGGAAGAGATGTTTCAGCTGAGGGTTTCTTCAGGGTGAAGTGGTTATCCAGTGGATGGCTGTTTTTATACAGCAGTTCTCAAACCCAAAGGTGGGATCGAGGCACAATTGTGGCTGGGAAGTCCACTGGAGAATGTGAACATTACATTTAATGCTATACTGCCTCACTGTTTTGATGTGTTTGTCTTGTCTGTATTTATGTGTATTTGAATGTAAATAGTTGGACTTGCTTTGACCACAGTGATAAAGCATGATATGAGCTTGATAAATAAATTCCCTTATACATCCACATTCCAGATTTCTCAATAAAAAGATCTTGCAATGAGAAGATTATAAAGCAGCACAAGGCGCCTTTCAGTGGATCACTCCCACTGACGCATGTATGTACCGTATGTGTACATCTGTGTATGCATGTGAAAGGAGTTTTGTGAAACAGAGGGGATGTGTCTAAAAGAATGTGTGTGCATTTCAGATAGAGAAAATGTGCAATATATGAAGTAAAATCAAGTCCCAGTAATGTGATTAAAGCCATGAGCATGCTGAGATTCTCACTCTAGTACACAAACACAAGTGATCCTTCTGCCATAATATTGTCAAAACAAACCAAATGCTTACATCAATAAAACTCAGCAGAACAGCACAGGCGTGGATGGATGAAATGAAACTGTATTCTCTTGCAATTAGCATGACTTCTCAAGTTTCCTCAAATTATAGGGATGTGAATTCATGAAAAATGCAATGAAACAGGCTGTCTCGTTTAGGTGGTTTCAAAACAAAAAAAAAATAAAATAAAAACGCCAAAATGTTTGTTCTATTTCATTCTTCTCATTCATTTTGCCAGTGAGAAACCGAAGCACTGCACGTTTCCTTTTCAACCCAGGAAGCCTTGAGCCAGTGGGAAGTAGGGAAAAGAGCAGGAGAAACACCTTGAAAGTAGATTTCCAAGCAACCAGTCCCAGCAACTCCTCCTTGGAAAGAGCACAGTGCAAGCAAGCCGTCAAGTCAGTGCTGACTCCTGGTGACCCAGCAGCTCCTGGGTTTTCTTGGCAGCATGGCAATAAGTAGATTGCCAGGCCTTTCCTCTGAGGCAATGGAGAGTAAAATGACTCACCCAAGGCTACAAATCAGTGGCAGCTCTATAATGAGGCAAAGTGAGGAGGCTGCCTCAGGTGGCAAATTTTTGAGGGTGGCAAAAAATGCCCCCAAAACAGCCACCTCACTTTGCCTTCTAAGGTAAAATAAATAAATAAATAAAAAACAAGCACACAAGTTGCTGCCACTGCCGAGTCCGCTTCTTGGCAGTGGCAGACCTGCCCTCTCCTTTTAAAGGCAGCCGCGGCTCCTGCCTCTTAGAACTGTGGCTGTGCTAGAGATCTGCAGTTTAAACAAAAGCCAAACTGGTGCAGAGAATTCCCACCTCTGAAGGAGCCATGCAGCTGCGTCTCTTCCCCAAAGGAAGTTAATATGACTTCCTTTGGGGGCGGGACACAGCTACATGGCTCCCTCACAGAGGCGGGAAGGCTCCACACTAGTTTGGCTTTTGTTTAAACTGAAGATCGCTAATACAGCCGCTGTTCAAAGAGGCAGGAAAAGGAGAGGGTGAGTCTGCAGCAGGGGAGCTAACATGGGGGAAGGTGGGGCCTGGTAGCAGGCTGACACAGGGGGGAGGAGGGGGCTGGAAGGGACTTGACAAGGGAAAGATAGGGTCTGCAATAGGGCTGACACAGAGGGGAGGAGGGAGCTGAAAGAGGAGGAGAGGACTGGAAGGGAACTGACATTAAGGGAAGGTGGGATCTGCAACGGGGCTGACAAAGGGTGGGGATGAGGGGGCTGGAAGGGAATTGCACTGACAGGAAGGTGGAATCTGCAACAGGGTTGACACTAGGAAGAGGAGGGGACTGACACTGGGGGAGGAGGGGGCTAGAAGGGAAATGACAAGAGGGAAATGACAATAACTCTATATCTTAAAAAGGATATAGAGTTATTAGAAAAGGTTCAGAGAAGAGCCACCAAAATGGTAAAGGGGATGGAAGGATACTCCTATGAAGAAAGGCTAAAAAGGTTAGGGCTCTTTAACCTGGAAAAGAGACGGCTGAGGGGAGATATGATAGAAGTCTATAAATTAATGAGCGGAGTGGAACGGGTAAATGTAGATCGATTGTTTACCTTATCAGAATATAGAAAGACTAGGGGACATGCAATGAAGCTACAGGGTAAACTATTTAAGACTAATAAAAGAAAATATTTTTTCACTCAACGTGTAATCAAACTCTGGAATTTGTTACCGTAGGATGTAGTAAAGGCTGTTAGTGTAGCTGGGTTTAAAAAAGGTTTGGACAAGTTCCTGGAGGAAAGGTCCATAAGCCATTATTAAGAAGGGACCTAGGATATCAATGCTTGAACCAATACAAGCATTGTGGAACCTGTGTCCCTTGGGGAAACTGCTAGGTACGTATGACCTAGATTGGCCACTGTTGGAAACAGAATACTGGGCTTGATGGACCTTGGTCTGACCCAGTATGGCATATCTTATGTTCTTATAAAGGTGGGGTCTGCAAGGGAGCTGACACTGGGGGAGGAGGGGGCTGAAAGTGAACTGACAAGGGGAAAATGGGGTCTGCAAATGGGCTGACACAGGGGGGAGGTGGTGGCTGGAAGGGGGCTGACACAGGCAGGGGAGGAGGAGGCTGGAAGGGGGCTGACGGGGGGGAGGAGAGAACTCGAAGGGAGCTGATACCTGGGGATGGTACTGGAGGGGGACTGGAAGGGTGATGATACTAGGGAAGGGAGGAGAGGGATGGAAGGGAGCTGACACTTGGGGATGGGACTGGTAGGTGGGGTCTGGAAGGGGGCACTGGCACTGGTATGGTATTTGGACTAGAAGGGGCTGGACAGTGGGGAAGGAGGGAAACTGGAAGGGAATGAACAGTGGAAGTCCTGTGAATGCAAGAGGGTTGAAATTGGAAGGTACTAGGAGGGGAGGACTGGAAAAGGGTGTTGATACTGGGGAGAGTTACTAGGACTGGAAATAGGCTGATGGAAGGAAGTGAAGAAAACAAAAGGAGACAAGAAATGGCAGATGGACTATAGACCATAGAAAAGAGCTAAGAGAAGACAGGAAAGCAGAAGCCTCAGATAAAGATCAGCATGATCAGAGAATAAAATGATTAGACAAGAGGTAGAAAAAAATCATTTTATTTTCAATTTAGTGATTGGACTTTGCACCATCTTTATGGGGAACTGCATCACTTATTTATCTGATGTTGCACTGCATGCGACACTTTTTACTTTAGGTTATAGTCACTTATTCTGTACTTGGTGAGGGTCTGTGTTCTGAGTTTGTGACTGAGGCCATGTGTTCTATTAACATGGAGTTTGTGCATAGGGATCTATACTGTATTGTAGTAATTTATTATTTATTTATTTATTTCTTTACATTCTCTTATATACCACGCTATTCTGCATCAGTGCGGTTTACATTGAACAAACGGTTTACATTGAACAAACTGAAATTACATTGAACAGGGCATTATAACTTGGAGATAACTATTTTACAGGGAACATGGGCTATGGGGGGTTAAATGGCTTGCCCAAGACCACAAGGAGCACCTGTGGTACTAGAAACCCCAGTCCTTTGACTTGTTCAGCTTTTCAAATATCTGTATGGATGTTCTAGAGATTACAGCAGTATTTAGAGAGCATAATTTTTCTGGGTAGGCCCCTTATGTGAGTTTTAGAAGGTTATTCTGGTATGGTAGATTTAGCCTTGTAGATCTTCGGTGACGTTTGTAGGATCTTTTATTAGTTCCCAGTATGCCTGTTAATGGAGAATGTTTGTTAGATGACTAGAAACAGATTATTATTTTTTTAAATATATTAGGTCTGTGGGTGAATGTCAAACCTCCTGCTCTGCACCCACTGCTGAGGGAGAGGTTTCTGTGAATGTAGAATATATATTCAAAAAGAAGAGGTGAGAACCACAGCACAGTTTATAACAAAATAAAATGAGTTATAATGTTAAATTTGGTATGATAAACTGTGCCGCGGTTCTCACTTTTTCTTTGTTCCTTGGTGTTTTAGCATCTTGCATTTCCTTTGTGTTTTTGAAGAATATACTGTATATTTACATTAATGCCATACTGGTCCAGTGCGCAGTTTCAGGAGTTATGTTGGGGTTGCCAGCTCTTTTTGGTCAGAAAGTCCCTTGTTTTTCAGAGGGTGGGAAGTACTGTGTTGGGGCACCAAGTTGCTCCTGTTTTTGTGAAAGTGGGAGGTGCTGCATGGGTGCTGTTGAGCCCCTCTTGTCTGGCATATTTAGCAGCATGTTTCCTAACTCTGTGCCATACTGGGTCAGGCCGAGATACCTCAAACCCAGTATCCTGTTAACAACAGTGGTCAATCCAATTCACAAATACCTGACAGATTCCCAAAAAGGCATATAGTTTCCTCAGTGCTTGTCCCTGGGCAAGCAATAGATTTCCCAGGTCCTCTATAATAATAGTTTATGGACTTTTCCTCCAAGAACTTGTTAACTTGTTATGTGGTGGGGGTGTCCGATAGTTCGCCTATACTGGAAGAGGATAGCTGATTTTATGAGTAGGATTGTGTTACAGCGAATCCGTTGGACAGCAGCGCTTGTGGTGTTAGATCAGCTTGGACCACTCCACCCGAAAGGGAAATGGGAACGCCTTTTGGTCAGGAAGGCATGTCTGGTGGGTAAAGCCCGATACTTCATAGGTGGAGAGAAGCGTCAGGTCCCACCTATTGGGAATGGCGCAACAACTTTCACCAGCTGATGCTTATGGAAAGGAGAGAGGCTAAAGGAAGTGCTCCACGTTGGGCCTTATTCCTGCTAATTTGGGAACCATATTTTCAGATATTGAGGCATCGTGTCCGGAATGAAGTGCTTCAATTGGGTTGAGAAGGTTGTGGGATACTAATAATATAATTACTATGCATGTTCACTATGGGGGGTTGGTTGCTGAAGGGGGAGGCTGAGGGGTGGGAGGGAGGTTGGTGGGGGAAGGTGGGGGGGAAGGGGGGAGAGGGGAATATTGTAAATTCTTTTTTTGCTGTATTTGTATGATTGATTTGCTGAAGAATCCTGGGCTGAGAGATCACCAGGAATGCCATTTTTTTATATTGTTTTGCATGTTCTGTATTATTTGGTTTTCAATAAACAGAGTTAAAAAAAAACACAGAAGAGAGCTTTCTGGTTAAAAATAGAACCCAGCAGAGAGCTTGTAGTTTAAATTTCATAAGTTAGAGCCTAGCAGCAGCAACGAGCTATAATTTAAATAAAATAAGAATATAGCTTACCTCAGCAGCACAGAATAGGGGACTGTGTAGCAGCCCTCTTTTAATAAGTGTTATTTCCCTCCCTCCCCACACCCACCCACCGCTGGGATAATCGTAGCTTTATAGGTACTTACACATCTTAAACGACAGGAGGTGCTCTCAGGTGAAGCTCATTACCCAAGTCAGTCATACACTAAGGACCTGAGATTAATTAAGCTTCAGGTGAACAAGGTATATTAAACGTATTAGGTACAGTTTCATTGGTATAAATATCCATAGCAAACCTTAGTAAGTAAAGAACTTAAAGATCTAAACAAAACTTAAAAACTAAGATGCAGACAGCAGTCCAGCAGCGAGATGGGGGCTTTCAGTCTTTTGCATTGAGTGTCATATGTATGATTTTCTCCCAGTTGGTGAGAGGTCTTATGTGTGCACTAGGTGCAAGGAGCTCTTTGCTCTCAGGGAACGAGTCCGTTCTCTAGAGGCTAGAGTAGCAGACTTGGAAAACTTAAGACAGACAGAGAGGTACATAGACAAGACATACAGGGATATAGTCCTGAAGTCCCACCTCCAGTCTGGCAGCATCCCTGTTGCGATGGAGGAGAGAGGTCACGTTATAGGAGAGCATCACCCTGGTGTGGCAGGAAGTGATCCTGTAACTAGGACCTGTCCTCCAAGTGATGTAAAACCCTCTCGCACCGAGGAAGTTTCTCCAGGGCCATGTGCCCATGAGGGAAGGGTTAGGACCGCAGTTATAGTTGGTGATTCGATCATTAGGCATGTAGATAGCTGGGTGGCTGGTGGACGTGAGGATCGCCTGGTAACATGCCTGCCTGTTGCGAAGGTAGCGGACCTCACATGCCACATAGATAAGGTCTTAGATAATGCTGGGGAGGAGTCTGCTGTCTTGGTACATGTCGGTACCAATGACATAGGAAAATGTGGTAGGGAGGTTCTGGAGGCAAAATTTAGAATTTTAGGTAGGAAGTTGAAATCCAGAACTTCCAGAGGGGAAATGCTTCCGAAATGCTTCCTGTTCCACGTGCAGGACCCAAAAGGCAGGCAGAGCTCCGGAGTCTCAATGCGTGGATGAGACAATGGTGCAGAGATGAGGGTTTCGGATTTGTTAGGAACTGGGGAACATTCTGGGGAAAGGAGGGGCTCTTCCGAAGGGATGGGCTTCACCTTAACCGGGATGGGACCAGGCTGCTGGCATTAACCTTTAAAAAGGAGAAAGAGCAGCTTTTAAACTAGATAATAGGGGAAAGCCGACAGTCGCCCAAGAGCGGATGGTTTGGAAGAATGTATCCTTGAAGGATACTACCAAAAGCAAAGAGGTTCCAAAAAGAGTAAAGTAGCCCAAATGCCCTCGAGTATGGAGCAGAGCTTAAAGATTTTATTTATTTATTTATTTAACATGTTTTATATACAGTCTTTCTACAAATCAAAACGGTTTACATAGAACAATAAAAGGCAGTATATTGCAACTGTTTACAAGGAACGAACAACAAGGTACAGATTAAAACATGAAAAAACAAAATTATACTATACAATTACAGTGAACAGCGAACAACTATTTACATATTTACATATGTATGTGCATAGCTACGGATGGGAGTATTGAACAGTTTAATGGGACAAGGGTAGGGAGGTAAAAAAGAGGGGTTTAGGTATTAGGGTGGGAGAGAAAAATGATCAAGGAAGAGATAGGTTTTTAACTTTTTCCTGAAATCAGTGTGGCTCATGCAGTTGCGCAGCTCATGTGGAAGGGTGTTCCAAAGGGATGGAGCATAGAGGGAAAAGGTCCTGTTGCATGTAGATTGTTTACAGTGTTTTTTAATTGTAGGTGTAGTCAGTAAGTTTTTAGTGATAGAACGGTGATTTTTAGTGTTGTTGGAGAAGGTAAGGAGAGGGGAGAGGCATGGAGCCGACTCCTTAGAAATAATTTTGTGTATTAGAGTGAGAACCTTGAATTTTACTCGGTGATGAATTGGGAGCCAGTGGAGATCATAGAGGATAGCTGTAATATGAGCTCGTCTAGGGTTGCTTTTTATGAAACGCGCTAATGTATTCTGGGCTAGTTGGAGGGGTTGAATAGAGATCTTGGGAAGGCCCTGATAGATCAGATTACAATAGTCAAGCGAGGGGGTTGTAAGGGCCTGACAGTGCGAAAGGAGTCAGGGCTTAAGAGAGGTTTGAGGTTCCTGAGTGTGTATAGCTTAGCGTATACTGTTAGTGGTTTTCTTTATTTGATCTGAGAAGGATAAGCTCTGATCGAGTATGATACCAAGATATTTCACCTGGTTTTTTATGGTGAGAGGGAGATCGTCAAAGGTGAGGGTTGTAGGGGGGATGTAGGAGGAGTTAGAGAAAACTTGGAGTGCTTCAGTTTTGGATTGATTGATTATTAGGTTGTGTTGAGAAAGCCAGGATTTGAGGCTGGTTAGACATTCATTTAGCTTAGAGAAATTAGGGTTAGAGAGGTTAAATGGGGTGAAACACATCATGTCGTCTGCATATATTTGATACTGGATACCATAATTTTGGAAGATCGTGCATACAGGTTGGAGGAAGATATTAAAGAGTAACGTTGATAGACGGGATCCTTGACGTACGCCATTACCCCTGTCTACCAATAGCCAAATTAATATGAATAAAATACAGTCTCTAAAATGCTTGTATGCAAACGCTAGAAGTCTAAAAAATAAGATGGGAGAGTTAGAATATATAGCACTAAATGAGAGGTTAGATATGATTGGAATATCAGAGACATGGTGGAAGGAGGACAACCAGTGGGACACTGTGATACCTGGGTACAAACTATATCGTAATTATAGAGCTGATCAAATTGGTGGAGGGGTTGCGCTGTATGTTAGAGAGGGCATTGAGTCAGAAAGGATTAAAGTTTTGCAGGAAACAAAGTTTGCTGTAGAATCTCTATGGATTGAAATTCCGTGTAAAAAGGGGAAGGTGATGGCAGTGGGGGTGTACTATCAACCACCTGGCCAGAATGAACAAATGGATGATGAAATGCTCAAAGAAATCAAGGAAGCTAACAAAAGTTACAGCGCAGTAATAATAATGGGTGATTTCAATTACCCCGGTATCGACTGGGTCAGTGTCACAGCAGGACATGCTAGGGAGATAAAGTTCGTAGGTGACATAAATGACTGCTTCTTGGAGCAGCTGGTTCATGAACCGACCAGAGGGGAAGCCATATTAGACCTAGTCCTTAGTGGAACACCAGATCTAGTGCAAGAGATAAGGGTGTTGGGGCCACTTGGCAATAGTGATAATAGCATGATCGCCTTTGATTTATTTAGCGGAGGAGGGATAGTACGGAAATCCACAGTACTACCTTTTAACTTTAGAAAGGGAGACTATGATAAAATGAGGAAAATAGTTAAGAAAAAACTAAAAGGAGCTGTTGCAATGGTTAAAGACTTACATTAAGCTTGGGTGTTGTTGAAAAATACTATCTTGGCAGCCCTGACCAGCTGTATTCCACGCTTTAAGAAAAGTGGAAGGAAGTCCAAAAAACTGCCAGCATGGTTTAAAGGTGAGGTCAGAGAGGCTGTTTTTTCCAAAAAAATCATCTTTCAGGAAATGGAAAAAAGAGTCAAGTGACAAAACCTGGAAACAGCACAAGTCAAATGCAAGACAATGATAAAGCAGGCAAAGGGAGAATTTGAGAAGCAGCTTGCTGCGGAAGCAAAAACGTGAAATAAAGATTTTTTCAAGTACATTCATAGCAAAAAACCTGTGAGAGAGTCAGTTGGTCCATTAGATGTTAGAGAAGCTAAAGGGGCACTAAGAGGTGACAAGGCGATAGCGGAGAGACTGAATTAATTCTTTGCTTCGGTCTTTACTGAGGAAGATCTAGGGATGTTACCCATGACTGAAGTGGTATTTAAAGGTGCAGAAGAATTGAAGGAAATATCGATACATCGGGAAGATGTATTACAACTATTAGATAAACTGAAGAGTAGCAAATCACCTGGGCCAGATGGTATACATCCAAGGGTGTTGAAAGAACTGAAATATGAGATTGCTGACCTGCTATTAGTAAATTGTGAACTATCATTAAAATCATCTTTAATACCTGAAGATTGGAGGATCGCCAATGTAACACCAATTTTTAAAAAGGGTTCCAGGGGTGATCCGGGAAACTACAGACCGGTGAGCCTCACGTCAGTACCGGGAAAAATGGTAGAAACCATCATAAAGAATAAAATTACTCAGCATGTAGATAGTCATGGTCTAATGGGAGATAGCCAACATGGCTTTAGACAAGGAAGATCTTGTCTTACTAATCTGTTATGTTTTTTTGAAAGTGTGAATAAACAGGTGGACAAAGGTGAGTCGGTTGATATAGTGTATCTGGACTTTCAGAAAGCCTTTGACAAGGTCCCTTATCAGAGACTTTTGGCAAAACTAAAGAGTCATGGGATAGGAGGCAGTGTACTACTGTGGATAAAGAACTGGTTAAAAGATAGAAAGCAGAGGTTTGGGCTAAATGGCCAATTTTCTCAATGGAGAAAGGTGAATAGTGGTATACCCCAGGGATCTGTGCTGGGTTCGCTGCTTTTTTACATATTCATAAATGACCTGGAAAGTGGAATAACGAGTGAAGTTATCAAATTTGCAGATGACACTAAACTATTTAAAGTTGTTAAAACCCAAGAGGATTGTGGAAAATTGCAAGAGGATCTTGATAAATTAGAAGACTGGGCATCAAAATGGCAGATGAAATTTAATGTGGACAAGTGCAAAGTTATGCACTTAGGGAAGAACAACCCAAACTATGGTTACACAATGCAAGGTTCCACATTAGGAACCACCACCCAGGAAAAAGATTTAGGCGTCATTGTGGATAACATGTTAAAACCCTCGGCCCAGTGTGCAGCGGCGGCCAAGAGAGCAAATAGAATGCTAGGTATCATAAGGAAAGGAATGAAAAATAAAACAAAAGATATTATAATGCCTCTATATCGTTCCATGGTGAGACCGCACCTTAAATATTGTGTGTAATTCTGGTCGCCGTATCTTAAAAAGGATATAGCGTTATTAGAAAAGGTTCAGAGAAGAGCCACCAAAATTGTAAAGGGGATGGAAGGATACTCCTATGAAGAAAGGCTAAAAAGGTTAGGGCTCTTTAACCTGGAAAAGAGACGGCTGAGGGGAGATATGATAGAAGTCTATAAGTTAATGAACGGAGTGGAACGGGTAAATGTAGATCGATTGTTTACCCTATCAGAATATAGAAAGACTAGAGGACATGCAATGAAGCTACAGGGTAAACTAAGACTAATAAAAGAAAATATTTTTTCACTCAACGTGTAATCAAACTCTGGAATTTGTTACCGGAGGATGTAGTAAAGGCTGTTAGTGTAGCTGGGTTTAAAAAAGGTTTGGATAAGTTCCTGGAGGAAAGGTCCAGGATACTGGGCTTGATGGACCTTGGTCTGACCCGGTATGGCATATCTTATGTTCTTATGTTCACTGAGGTGACAGTTGCACTCACACTACTTGCACTGAGCCATGATGTTAGTTTCTGTCGACAATGTAGATTACTGCAGAGTGAGACAAGAGATAACTCTCACACAGGCAAGAATAATTTTGGAAAAGAAATCCTGTAAATCTAAGGAGTAATGTGTAAAAGCATTTTTTGATTACATATGTGTTTTTAGCTTGTATTGATATATTCCCTACTTGGTGAAGATCTGTCTAGTACTACTATTACTACTACTACTACTACTTAGCACTTATAGAGCGCCACGCATGCAGTGCTGCACAGTTAACCTACGAGAGGTGGCTAAAACAAAAGATAGTCTCTGCCCATCAGAGTCATGCTCATCGGAGCTTACAACCTAGTTAGAACAGAACAGAGCATTAGTCAGTTCTGCGGAAGATATGGTGTGGTACAGTCTGGTACAGCTTGGTCTATAGTTTGGTCAAAACGTTGACGGAGGTTAGGGTAGGATGAGGATGGAAGTCAGCATCTGAATGCAACAGTGAAGAGGTGGGTCTTCAACCTGGACTTTAAAAAGGCCAGGGAGGGCACCTAGCGCATAGACGCAGGTAGGCCGTTCCAGGCGTGTGGCGCAGCAAGGTGAAAGGAATGCAGTCGGGAGTTTGCATTGTGGCTGAAAGGCATTGAAAGAAGTGATTTGCTGGTGGAGCGCAAATTTCGAGAGGGGACATAAGGAGAGATAACGGATATGAGGTATTCAGGGGCAATAGAGTGAATGCATTTATAGGTCAGCAGGAGAAGCTTGAACTGGATGCGGAATTGGACAGGGAGCCAGTGGAGTGACTTGAGGAGAGGAGTAATGTGGGCATGGCGAGGCTGGCAGAAGATTAGTCGAGCAGCGTGATTTTGTATAGATTGAAGGGAAAGGAGGTGTCTCACGGGGAGACCAGCAAGGAGTAGTTTGCAGTAATTGAGGCGAGAGGAGATTAAGGAGTGGATAAGCATTTTGGTAGTGTGTCCAGAGAGGAAGGGGCGGATCTCTACTGATGTTGTAGAGGAAAAATCGTCAGGTCTTGGCTACAAGTTGGATATGGGCGGAGAAGGAGAGAGAGGTGTCAAAGATAACCCCTAGATTGCGGGCCGCGGGAACAGGAAGGATAGTAGATCCATCCACATGGACTGAGAGAGGGGGAAGTGGGGTGGAGGAATTTGGTGGAAAGACGAGGAGTTCAGTCTTGGCCATGTTCAGTTTCAATTAGCGATGAGACATCCAGGCAGCGATGTCCAAAAGACAAGCAGAGATCTTGGACTGGGTTGCCAGAGAAATATTAGGTGTAGAGAGGTAGATTTGGGAGTCATCGGCATAGAGATGGTACTTAAAGCCATGGGAAGAGAAGCACGCCAAGGCCTTGGGTATAGAGAGAGAAAAGGAGGGGGCCCAAGACAGATCCCTGGGGTACACCTACCTGGAGCGGGGTAGGGGAGGAGAAGCCTCCAGGGCAAACACTGAATGAGTGGTGGGAGAGGTAGGAGGAGAACCAGGATAGTACGGAGTCCTTGAAGCCAAGTGAGGAGAGGGTGGTGAGGAGGTGGTCGTGGTCAATGATTTCGAAGGCAGCAGAATGGTCAAGAAGGATGAGGATAGAATAGAGGCCCTTAGATTTGGCCACGAACAGGTCATTGGTGACTTTTGTGAGTGCCATTTTGGTGGAATGTAGGGGGCGCAAGCCTGATTGTAGTGGATCCAGGAGGGCCTGGGAGGTGAGGAAGTTGAGGCAGCAATGGTGGACTGCTCATTCTAGCAGTTTATGAAGGGAAGGAGGGAGATGGGTCGATAGAAGGGCATGTGGGATCAAGTGAGGGTTTCTTGAGGAGGGGTGTGACAACAGCATGTTTGAAGTCAACGGAGACAGTTGCAGTGGAGAGTGAAAGGTTGAGGATATGAGTGATGGAGGAGACAATGGTGAGGGAAATGGAATGTAGGAGATGGGATAGGATCTGATGAACAGGTGGTGGGTTTGGAGGAAAGAAGAAGTGTGGTTTCTTCTTTAGAGATCGGGGAGAAGGAGGAGAGGGTGGCAGGGGCAGTATGGGTGGGGAGGGGAGGTGGATGAGGGGTTAGGGAATTGGAGAGTAATTTTGAGTATTTTGTCATGGAAGTAATCGGCTAGGGTTTGGGCAGAGAGGGAGGGAGGGGTTGGGGGCAGGGGGGACCTTGAAGAGAGAATTGAGGGTGTTAAAGAGACAGAGGATCAGAGGCAAGGGAATTAGTCAGGTGGATGTAGTAATCTTGTTTGCCAAGTGCTAAGGCTGACTAGAAGGAGCCAAGCATGAATTTGAAGTGTAGGTGGTCTTCCTGGGAGTGGGATTTGGACAAGGCTCATTCGGCAGAACGGGCGCAGATGCATAGGTAATGGATTGTGCGTGAAAGCCAGGGTTGGGGAGTAGATCGTTTTACAGGACGTGAGGTGGGAGGGGCAAGAGTGTCAAGGGCTGAAGATAGTGTAGTATTGTATGAGGATAGTGCCTTGTTGACAGACTGAGATGATAAAATGGAGGAAATAGATGGAGAAATGGTGGAGGAGAGAGTCAGGGAATCAATATTATGAAGATTTCTAAATAGGATGGAGGAGACAGGACGAGGTTGGGATGGCGGGAGCTAAAAAGTAAAAGTTAAGAGGTGATGGTCAGATAAGGGAAGGATTGATTTACGGACGTTTGAGGGAGAGGAATTGGAGAAGAGTATTAAGTCAAGGCAGTGGCCGTGTAAGTGTGTGGGGGCAGTGGAGCAAAGTTGGAGGTTAAATGAGGCGGTAAGAGTGAGGAACTTTGAGGCATGGGGGTTGGAGGGGTTGTCGACGTGAATGTTGAAATCGCCAAGAATAAGAGTGGGGGAGGAGGGATCCATAAAGGCAGAGAGCCAGGAGTCGAAGTCGGTGAGGAAGGTCGATTTGGAGTAGTCGGGTGGGCGATAAATAACCGCTACTCTGAGGGGAAGTGGTGTGAGGAGGCAAATGGAGCGGACTTCGAAGGAGAGGAGGGAGTGTGATTGGGGTGGCAGGAGGGGTTGGAATTGGCAAGAGGGAGAGAGTATTTATTTATTTATTTATTTATTACAGTTTCTTATATACCGCGCTATTTAGAATCAGCGCGGTTTACATCATAACAAAACGACCATAACGACAGACTGTCAGGTTTTACATTGAACAGGAGTACAAACTTGGATAACCGGGTTAACTATATACATAAGCTATCTACACTGCAGATATAAGTTGTAAGGGCATTTCTAGACCAGTAGATCGAGGTGTATGGGAGAATTGGTAGTCCCCATAGCAGAGAGAGGCAATGGATGCGGTGTCTGGGGGAAGCCAGGTCTCGGTTAGGGTAAGGAAGTGTAGGGCATTAGAGATGAAAAGATCGTGAATAAAAGAGGGGTTTTTTTAATGACTGAGCATGCGTTCCATAGGGCACAAATAAACGGAAGAGCAGAGGGGGGGAGGAGAGGGATATGGATAAGGTTGGATAAGTTCCATGAGGATTTCTTATTAGAATAGCACGTGGGTCTATTTTTAGGGTAGTAGCGAGCTTTAGATGGAGGAGGGTGAGGGTGGGTATGTTTGGGTGCATGTGCTCCCAGAGAGAGATATGAGGGGGGGGGGGAGGATGAGGGATAATTTGATAGTGCCAGGTAGGTTATGTGAGGATTATTTTTGGGGGTAGGGTTGGAGTTGATATTTATGGGTGAGTGATTTTGGGATGACTGGGAGAGGGTGGAAGGGGGGAGGAGTGGGATGTGGATGAATAAGAGGGGAGGAGTAGCCTAGTGGTTGGGGCAAGGTACTTCAGGCCGGAAGGTCAAGGGTTCAAATCCCACTAGAGGACAGCAACCTTGGGCCGGAAGGACTGGGGTTTCTAGTCCCACAGATGCTCCTTGTGGTCTTGGGCAAGCCACTTAACCCTCCATTGCTCATGTTCACTGTAAGTATTAGTGTATGTGTCTCATATCCCCGCGTTTTAAACGTATCCCCCAATTGTGTTGTGACCGCTTTGATTGAAGGATAAGGCGGTATATAAAAACTGTCTAAATAAATAAATGTGGATGAGATTAGATAGGGTACTTGAGGAACTATCTTTAGAGTGGGCGAGAAATCGGGGAGGGGGGGGGACCAGGGTTAGGGCTGATATTACCTGATGATAGGAGAATGAGTATTAGAGAGTGAGGTAAAGTGGAGATAGTATGGCGGAAGCGAGGGTGGGGTTGCCTTAAAGAGACAGGGCAGGTTGAATGCGGGGGATGGTGTGGGGAAGCTCAAGAGCAGGTGCTAGGGTAGGGGGCAGAATGGAGGGAGAAGTGAGGAAGGTGGAGAGGGGGACTGGGTAAGTGTGGGTGATAGTGTGGAGAGGCTCGAAAGCAGATGCTAGGCTAGGGGGGAGAGTGGAGGGAGAAGTAAGGAAGGTAGATGCTAGGTTAAGGGAAAGAGTGGAGGAACGAGTAAGGAGAGTAGGGGGAGAGGAGGGAGGGTGTTGGTAGGAGGGGAGACAGTTGGGGAGGATGAGGGATAGGAGGACAATGAGATATGGGGCCATGGAGGTAGGCAGCAAGGTCTGAGCAAACAATGGGTAGCAGTCCTAAGCAACACTGGGTAGCAATTCTAGGCATTAATGGGTAGCAGTTCTAAGCAACACTGGGTAGCAGTCCTAAGCAACACTGAGTAGCAGTCCTAGGCAATAATGGGTAGCAGTTCTACGCAACGCTGGGAAGCAAATCTAAGCAATAATGGATAACAGTTCAAGCAACAATAGGTAGTAGCTCTAAGCAATAATGGGTAGCAGTTCTGCTGGGGTGCTGGCAATGAGCAGCAGTTCTGTGCAAGTACTGGGTAGCAGTTCAGTGTAGGCAGTGGGCAACAGGTTAGGCAAACAGTGGGTAGCGGTTCAGTGTGAACAATGGTTAGCAGCTCTAGGCAGGCAGTAGGTAACAGTATTAAGCAGACAATGGGTAGCAGGTATGAGGTGGATAATGGAAGAAGAGGTCAATGACAGCAGTGGGCAGCAAGTCAAGGAAAGTTTCTTGAAGGAAGGTGGTGTTGGCGAGATGGTAGGGGTCAGGAGGAGAAGTGTGAGACGTGTGGAGGAGCGATCGTGCCTACCCGGTTCCAGGGTCAGCTCCAGGCAGCTGCGATGATTAGGAGGAGCAGGGTTCACGGCTCGCACCAGAACGCTCCCAGGCCCGCGCCTAAAGGCCACACCAAAGGGCCCTCTGGTGAGGCTCTCAGGCGTGGGCGCGCCCAATGGAGCACGCCGCTTTTAAAGAGCTGCTGCCCTTTGATCCTCCTGGCGGCGGCATGCTCTGCTCCTCCGATGGAGCACGCCGCCGCCAGGAGGATCAAAGGGCAGCGGCCCTTTAAAAGTGGCGTGCTCCATCGGAGGAGCAGGTTATGCTGCCGCCGGCGTCTGTCTGTCCTGCATGCATGACTGAGGCTATATGTTCTGTTAGTATGGAGTTTCTTTGTAGGGAGCTGTAGTAATCTGGCTTGTTCAGTTTTCGGACTAGGAATATGGATGTTCTAGGGCCCACTGCAATATTTGTGGTACTGTCCTTTCTGGGTATGCTCCATGTTGTGTGAGTTTTGGAAGTTAGTGCAGTTACGGAATAGTAGATTTGCTCTATGGGTCCTGTACTCTGCGTTCTTGGTAAGGTCAATTTTAGGGTATTGTTTTTGGGGGGGGGGGGGGGTACTAGAATATGTATAGTCTTTGAGATTTGCATTCTTTATGCTGCCAGACTGAAATTTAAAATAGTTTGTTAGGTCAGATTCAAGGAAATTTCAAATTTTAAGGGAAGGTCTCAGTTTATTTTTGTTTAGTAGCCTGATAGCTTCACCGCTGCTGAGTCCGGACTTTTCCACCACTAACACAATGCAATCCAGTATTTCAATTCATGGCTACCAGGATTAGTTTCTCATTTTATATTTTCCCTCCTCATCAATAATCTGGTCATAGCGAAATAAATCTGATGTGCAGATTGGTAATGGACTGATTTGAGGAGGGAGGGGGGGGGCTGGCCTGATTGGAGGGCTGTGTAAGTGGCTTTTCATTAATCAAATTTAATGTTTTATTATATTTGTTTTATTGTAACATCTGTTTTACTAAATTGCATGTATAGGTTTGGATTTATATTGATGACATATACATTTTAAAGTAAAGTACACCAAATTTATGCAAATAATACTGTAATGAATCTCTGCACATGGCCCTGCATCACCCTCATGCCGCCCCTGTGAGGAAGTAGACAGTGGGGTGGAGGAAAGCAGAAACCTCAGATTGGGACCAGCATGATCAAAAATAAAATAGACAAAGGTAGAAGAGAATTTTATTTTCAATTTAACAAACAGTCTTGGTGCTATCTTTATATTTTATAAAGTACAGGGAAATCCATCTCTTTCTATTTCTCTGGCATTGCATTGTATGCGGAATCTGACTTTTTGGGGTTTCAGTTTAATTATTATCTACATATGTTTATTATTAGGTTATGATCACTTATTCTGTACTTTGGTGAGGGTCTATGTTCTGCGATTGTGGCCAAGGCCAGGTGTTCTATTAACATGGAGTTTGTACGAAGAGATCTGTACTGTAGTATTCTGAATTGTTTCAGCATTTCAAATTCCAGGGCCCACTGCAGATACTACAGCTATGCTTTTTTTGGGGCAAGCTCTTTATGTCAGTTTTGTAAGTTGAGCTGGTATCTTATGGTAGGTTTGCTCTACCATGACTAACAAAGTCCTCAACAACTTTGTTGTAGGGTTTTGTATAAGTTCACAATATGCCTGGTACTGGAGAATGTTTGTTGTTAGTGAGATGATCGGAATCAGATTTTTTTTAAAGATATTGAGTTCTAAGGGTGAATACCCTAGTTCTGCTCTGCACCCATTGACGAGAGAGGGAGTTCCTGTGGATGCAAAATATATGTTCAAAAATAAAAAGCAAGAACCATAATGCAGTTTATAACAAAATAAAAATGAGTTGTAATTTGGTGTTATAAACAGTGCTGTGGTTCTTGCTCTTAGTTCCTTGGTGTGTAAACACCTTTCATTTCCTCCACCTTATCTAATTGGCTTTTTGGTTTTGTTCAGTCCCTGACCGGAGTTTTGAGAAAGTCTCCCCACCCCCGCCCTGGGGAGCACCACCTCATCCCTTGCCTCAGGCAGCTGATTGCCTTGAGCCACCCTGGTCACAAGGAATGCTAGTGAGAGCTGATCCTGGTCTCTGTTACCAAGTCAGTGCTCTAATCACTTTCCTCCACTCCACAGAAAGTGCATTGAAGGAAAATGAAAACGGCCGTTTACAGATGTGTCCCTGATAGATAGGTATACAAAAGGATTAAAATCCTCAAAGATAATGAGGAAGATCCAAAACATCCAATTCAAACAGAAAAAGATCTTAAATTCATATGGTCGCATAAGTGGAATGGAGGAGTAGCCTAATGGTTAGAGAACTGGCATAGGAACCAACTGACCAGAGTTCAATTCCCACTGGCACTCCTTGTGGCCTTGGGCAAGTCACTTAATCCTCCATTGCCTCAGAAGAATCTAAGTTATCAGTGTCCCCTGTTTAATATATATTACCAAGTTTAAGTTATAATGTAAACTGCTTTGACTAAAATGCTAGAGCAGTATAAAAAAAAACATTAAATAAAATTAAAATTAGCAGCAGAAGCAAAAAAAGAACTGCAGAGACGAAGAAAACAAATCACACATCAAAATAAGTTATTTAGAAAAAATTGAAAGCAGCTCTACAGGGCACTAGGGAAGAGTGTTTGTATGGTAAAAACACTAGTGATGAAAGCTGACAAACATTCTGGACCATTAGATGATAGAGGGGTAAAAGGGGCAGTAAGAGGAGACAAGGCTATAGCAGAGAGACTGAATGAATTCTTTGCTTCGGTCTTTACTGAGGAAGATCTAGGGATGTTACCCAAGACTGAAGTGGTATTTGAAGGTGATACTGCAGAGGAATTGAGAGAAATATCGCTACACCGGGAAGATATATTACAACTATTTGATAAACTGAATAGTAGCAAATCACCTGGACCGGATGGTATACATCCCAGAGTGTTGAAAGAACTGAAATATGAGATTGCAGACCTGTTATTGGTAATCTGTGAACTTTCATTAAAATCATCTGTAATACCTGAAGATTGGAGGGTCGCCAACGTAACACCAATTTTTAAAAAGGGTTCCAGGGGTGACCCGGGAAATTACAGACCGGTGAGCCTGACGTCAGTACCAGGGAAAATGGTAGAAACCATCATAAAGAACAAAATTACACAGCATGTAGATAGTCATGGCCTAATGGGAGACAGCCAACATGGCTTTAGACAAGGAAGATCTTGTCTTACTAATCTGATCTGTTTTTTTGAAGGTGTGCATAAACAGGTAGACAAAGGTGAGTCGGTTGATATAGTGTATCTGGACTTTCAGAAAGCTTTTGACAAGGTCCCCCATCAGAGACTTTTGGCGAAGCTAAAAAGTCATGGGATAGGAGGCAGTGTACTATTGTGGATCGGGAACTGGTTAAAAGATAGAAAGCAGAGGGTAGGGCTAAATGGCCAATATTCCCAATGGAAAAAGGTGAACAGCGGAGTACCCCAGGGATCTGTACTGGGTCCGCTACTTTTTGACATATTCATAAATGACCTGGAAAAGGGAATAACTAGTGAGGTTATCAAATTTGCAGATGACACAAAACTGTTTAAAGTTGTTAAAACCCAAGAGGATTGTGGAAAACTGCAGGAGGATCTGGATAAATTGGAAGACTGGGCATCCAAATGGCAGATGAAATTTAATGTGGACAAGTGCAAAGTTATGCACCTAGGAAAGAACAACCCACACTATAGTTACACGATGCAAGGCTCCACATTAGAAACCACCACCCAGGAAAAAGATTTAGGAGTCATCGTGGATAACATGTTAAAACCCTCCGCCCAGTGTGCAGCGGCGGCCAAGAAAGCAAATAGAATGCTAGGTATCATAAGGAAAGGGATGGAGAATAAAACAAAGGATATTATAATGCCTCTGTATCGCTCCATGGTACGACCGCACCTTGAATATTGTGTGCAATTCTGGTCACCGTATCTTAAAAAGGACATAGAGTTATTAGAAAAAGTACAGAGAAGAGCCACCAAATTGGTGAAGGGGATGGAAGGCTACTCCTATGAAGAGAGGCTAAAAAGGTTAGGGCTCTTTAACCTAGAAAAGAGACGGCTGAGGGGAGATATGATAGAGGTGTATAAATTAATGAATGGAGTGGAACGGATAAACGTGGATCAATTGTTTACGCTATCAGAATATAGAAGGACTAGGGGACATGTAATGAAGCTACAGGGTAAACTATTTAAGACAAATAGGAGAAAATATTTCTTCACTCAACGTGTAATCAAACTCTGGAATCTGTTACCGGAGGATGTAGTAAGGGCTGTTAGTATAGCTGGGTTTAAAAAAGGTTTGGACAAGTTCCTGGAGGAAAGGTCCATAAACCACTATTAAAAAGGGACCCAGGATATCAATGCTTGGCCTAGTACAAGCACTGCAGAACCTGTGTCTTTTGGGGAAACTGCTAGGTACGTATGACCTAGATTGGCCACTGTTGGAAACAGGATACTGGGCTTGATGGACCTCGGTCTGACCCTGTATGGCATTTCTTATGTTCTTATGTTCTTATTCTTGAGAGACTTCAAGGATTCTATAGAGCACAATCAAGAAGCAGAGTGGCTACCCTGCATATGGGTGAATTTGAAAACTGCAATCATACTACTGGGATGGCTTGAACTAACAAATATTTGGAAAGCAGGTTAAAAAATGCCCAAACCGGAAGAGCCAATTTTTGGCTCAGAGTTAGTATCACTCCACCAAGATCTGGTAAATTGCAAAAAACAGGGACTGAACAAAACCAAAAAACAGCCTAACTTTACATCACAATGGCTAACAGAAAGAACATTCTCCTTACAGAAGGAGATCCAAGTAATGTTCGCAAAAAATTACAGACCAATAACTTGTCTCCCTAAAATCTATAAGCTGTTCATGGCAATAAATGCAGACAATATATGAGCATATCAATTCCAGTACAACATAGACTATAAGAAAGCTTTTGATGGCATCCCACACTCTTGTATAATAAAATTGCCTTGAAATGTATAAAATAAACCCTAGCTTGATCTAGTATATCAAGTTCACCATGAAAATATATCAAACCACATTCCACCTGAAGTATGAAAATGAACAGTTTGTCATTCCTTACATCAAGATCTAGTAAAACATATTTCAGGGAGACTTATTTTGTATGGCATTTAATTCATAGTGCTCTCGACTCTTTGGGATATAGATTTACCCTTAATTCTTTAGACAGTAACAACCCTGAGGCAATATCACAATTACTGTTTCTAGATATCTTGAAGCTCTACAGTTCGTGACTAGTAATTCCCAGAGCCCTGTGTGGTACAAAGCTTCTCAGACATCAAGATAAATTTTAGCCTTGACAAATGTGCTAAGGACGTCTTTCTTAGGAAAATTGAGAAAAAAGAAAAAAGAAAATATCATCCTGAGGATTTTGACATCAAAAAACTTGAACAGGAAAGTGCATATAAATATCTTGGAGTAGAGGAAGGAATGGCAATCAAGAAATATTTATTAAAAGATCAGTAAATAATGGGAGATTAAAATGGTTACTGAAAAATGCTCTATCATCAATAAATAAGATACAAGCCATTAATGAGTTATCAATTGTTGTACTTTCATGTAGTTTTAGAATTGTAGATTGCCCTCTTAAAGATCTTGAAAAACTGGATGTACGAACAAGAAAACACTCCATGACCACAAAGTAATCTATAAAAAAATATTGTATGCTAAGACTGTACATTCCTCAAGCCAAAGGAGAAATGGGCTCAGATTATTGATACAGAGCAACTATCCTAGGCCTTCAGCAGACCAAAACATGTTAAAAGCCCTCTGGAATCCATCTCCATTTCCAAAGTTATTCAAACATTCCAACGAGTAGAAGGAATGGATTCAAATCCACCAATATACATAGGGAGGGAAGCAATATAATTTCCAAAATAAGAGAAAAAAAAACTCTTCAAAGAATTTGATCAGAAAATGAACAACAAGTGACAAATGCATAAATACAGTAGGAAATCAAAGGGAGTATTTTAGAAGCTCTATTTGTGTAAACAGGCTTTCAGGCATGCAAATCAGAGCTGTCCCTGGACCCATTTTAGAAAATGGGAATACAAATGACCCTAGCGTGAGCGTATCCAGGTATTATGGAGGTGGGGAGGAGGTATAGCCTGGGTGAAGCAATGGAGATGCACATTGTGGTATGATTTCAGAATAGCACAAACACGTTATGGCCCTGGTTATTGAGTCGGACAGAAGGGGCCACTCTACCTGCAGTGACAACAGGTACAGAAAGAGGTCACACCATGCTGTAGGATTTAGCAGGCAGCTTTATTTGTATCCTCGAGGTCACACTACACATGTTTCGGCTTGTAGCCTTCTTCGGGGCATATTGACCTTTCTACAATAGCATATGACAAACATCAAAAACCACTGCCCCTGCGCAAACCGGTCCCCGCAGTGTGCACCCCAGCCCCCCAGGCTGGCATCCGTCAACAACGGGAGCCACTCCAGCTGTTCCAGCGGCATCCCCGCTGCCAACACCGACCTGCGTAGCCACCAACGAAGCGATCTGCGGACCTTGACCGGACACGGAAGCCGCCTGCTCAGCGAATCAGCCTGATGCAACCACCGGCGCAAAAGAGCTCTCTGCAAGGGTCTCATATGCACTTTGGCCCATGGCACTGCTTCCAATGTCGCCGCCATCATTCCCAGCACCCGGAGATAGTGCCACGCCGTTGGTGCCGGTACTGAGAGAAACTGCTGAATGAGGTGCCTCAACGCTTCTGCTCTCCTGTCTGGGAGAAACACCAGCCCCTTTTTCATATCGAAACGTACCCCCAGGTATTTGAGGTTCTGAGAAGGGACCAACTGACTCTTTGCCGGGTTGACTACCCAACCCAGACCTTGCAAAAACTGCACCACTCTGTCCGTCACTCTCACACTCTCCTCCTGGGATCTTGTTCGAATCAACCAATCGTCGAGATAAGGATGCACTAGAATGCCCTCTCTGCGCAACGCCACCGCTGCCACCACCACCATAATTTTGGTGAAGGTGCGCGGCGCCGTGGCTAAGCCAAAGGGCAGTGCCTGAAACTGACAATGACCCCAGGGTAGGGCAAACCGCAGAAACCTCTGGTGCGCTGTTCGAATCGGAATGTGAAAGTATGCCTCCATCAGATCCAGAGACGTCAAGTACTGTTCCTGCTGTACCGCTACGATGAAAGACCTTAGCGTCTCCATCCGAAAGTGCGGCACTCGAAGGCAGTGATTTATGGACTTTAGGTCTAAAATAGGTCTCAGTGCTCCGCCCTTTTTGGGCACCACGAAATAAATGGAGTACCGACCCTCGCCGCACTCGGATTTCGGCACCTCGACCACCGCCCCTAGCTGGAGCAGCCTTTCTAAGGTCCCGCGAACCGCCAAGGTTTTCCGGGGCCCTCTGCACGGCGAACGAACAAAGGAATCCCGTACGGGTCGCGCCAACTCTAAAGCATAGCTCTGTTGAATGATCTCTAACACCCACTGATCGGACGTGATGTGGGTCCAGGCGGAGAAGAACTCCCGAAGCCACCTGCCTATGGGAGGACCCTCCACCTGAACCCGCCTCGCCTCATTGCGATTTACGTGGGGCAGAGGCCGTGGACGATGAGAAACCTCTATTGGCCCCCCAAAATCCACGAAACCCTAGACCACGGGCTTGAAAGTGGCCCCTTTGGAAACTCGCAAACTGTGCCGAACGGAACCAATGAAAATCCCAAAACTGGCCTCAAAAACCTTGCACCGATTTCGCCTGTTTGGGCTTATCCTCTGAGAGCCTGCCAGCCTTGGACTCCCCGAGATCTTTCACCAATTTCTCCAAATCTTCTCCAAAGAGCAAACCCCCCTTAAAGGGGAGCTTTCTGAGACGTGACTTAGAGGGCCCATCCGCCGCCAAATTTCTCAACCACACCGACAGGCGGGCGGCGACCACCGACGCCGTACTCTTGGCCAGTGCCCTGATCAGATCGTAATGCACATCTGCCAAGTACGCTGAATTAGACTCCAGTCGATCTAACTCCTTAAACTCTTCGACATCCAGATGCGACAACTGGCGCAGCCGCTGGACCCATCGCAAACATGCGCGGGCCACCCACGCCCCACAGATGGAGGCCTGTAGAGAAAGAGAATCTGCCGCAAATGCCTGCTTCAAAAGACCACCCACCTTACGGTCCTGAGTATCCTTTAAAGCTGCACTGCCTTCCACCGGAATAGTGGTTTTCTTTGTCACCGCGGACACCACCGCATTTACCTGTGGAACCCGGAACCTGTCCATATCCTTGACGGCCAGGGGATAAAGTCGTTTCATCGTGCGAATGCCACGAAGACCCGCTTCTGACTTATCCCACTCTTCCTGAATCATTTTCTCCACCACCCGGTGGACCGGAAACACCACCTGTGTCTGTCGCACCGCTTGAATGACAGGATCCTCCACCTCGTCGTCCACTGCCGCAGGAGTAGTCAGGTTCAGCATCTGCAACGTCTCCGCGATCAAAGCGGCGAGTTCCTCTCTGCGGAATATCCTGATAATCTTAGCCTGATCTTCGGGATCTGGAATCTCACCGTCCTCCAGATCCTGTGAGACCTCCTCTGGGTCCCATTCCGGCTCCTGGGTCTCAGGCCACTCGCCTGCCACCAAAGACGAGTCAGTCCGCCTTGCCCGCTTAGGAGCTGGCGGCTCCTCGCTAAGCTCTAGAGCCGGCTCCAGTTTCGGTGCCGCACCAGCGAGCACCGTCATACCTGGCTGTTTTCCCTGACGCTGTAAACAAAATGCTTAATGCATCAGTAACACAAAATCAGGGCTAAACTCTGACACCTGTGCTGATAGGGAAGCTCCCGAAGGTCCCGCGAGTTCCTCAACCTCCAGCCCCTGCACCGGCGAACACGGGGAATCTGTCCGCTCTCCCACGGACAGTCCCTGCGCCTCTGAGCTGTCCTTGCCCTCCATCTGCTGCTCCACTGTGGACAATAGGGTCACACAAGCCCGGCAAACCCCTGTATTGGCCACTGCGCCCCTCCTAGTACCGCACACCAGACAGAGAGGCCTTGCCGCCATCCAGCCAAGCAGCAGCCGCCTCTGGGGCTTCCTATCACTGTTCTATTTCTTTTTTCTTTTTTTTTTTGTTTGTTAACTAGCAGATGGACTGATAGATATTATGACCTAAGTGCTTTCCCCGAGGCCGCCACTGTCCCGCACTCCCCTATGGCCCGACGAGACTGAAGGTAAAAGGAAAACCAAAAGAAACCCAAAAGAAACGTAACCTAAACATAATAAACAAAATAAAACAAAAAGCTAGAAAGGTAGAGGGACACTAAGCCGTCCCTACGCTCAACGGCCCTCTAAATCGTGGGCACCGCAGCTACTCACAGGCTACACGCGGCAGCTAAAATGGCCGCCACAAACACCAAAACCGCCCCGAAAAAGGTGCCAAACTGCACCGCTGCACCCTGGCGACTTTACCTAGAGGCTCCGGACTACAAAAGGCACCCACCCCGGAAACCTACTGGGAGTCCTGCCGCCGCTCCAAAGAATAAACGCAGAGGCACTTTTACAGAGAGTCGGCCCCGGATCGCTGCTGTCTACCCCGACAGCATCGTTATGCCGGGGAGACAAGCAGCGCGATCCCAAAGCAACAAATATTATATTGCTGCCTCTGCTCACCTTAAGAAGGGCTCTCCCCTGACTGTCCTGGGAAAGAGAACTTCTGGGCCTTAACGAGGAAACTGACCTCGATGTCCTGAGGCAGTCCCTCCCCCTGAAAGAGGAAATGCAGGGCAAAGGAGCAAGAATGCCTAAAGCCTGCTACTCTTCTATGCTTTTAAAGGCATAGCTCCCACATAAACTAAGGGTAATACACCCTCACCCATTAACTAATTAAATTTTCAAACCACTGACTCCTATCCTATTAGCTCCTTATTAATTCCTCCAGAGCCCTTCCACAGGGGTCGCCAAGTCTTTCTGCTGCATGGAGACTGGTCACACTGGAAGGAGTCGGAGTCTACAGCAGGCTATATCCAGTGATGTCATAAATTTGACATACCAGTCTCCATGCTGCAGGAGGAGATTGACAACCCAAAGGTAGAGGACTGAACTGGAGGAACGATAAGGAATTACCAAAGCCAGTAGAATGGTTCACAAGGAGGATTTATTCGGCAAGGATCGTATTGCCCAAATGTGTTTTAAAGAAAGCAAAATGTTTCAGAGAACACTGGAAATGTGCACACTAAGAGTGCATTCACTAATATGTGCACAATAAGAGTGCATTCACTAATATGATGCTAAGAACCTTAACAGAGTTCTTCAAAGATAACGCACAGCCAGCAATGTACATCAGCAAAGTAGACAGAATAGTAGCTTGCCGAGAACATAGAAGTGCCTCAGACTTCTTCACATTCAACTTGAGGCCATTAGCAGACAGCAACTAGCAATAATATTGAGTTGAGCAGAAATGACTGAAATGGCATGAGGAAGAAGTGAAATCAGTGGAGCCAAAAACTGTATGTCATCAGCATAATTTTTTTTTTTTTAATGATAGTTTTTATTCAGTTTAAACATATAAAATAACAGTACAAACGATCATGATATAAAAGGATACAAACAGATGATATTGATCAAAATAGCAAAAGAATATAATAACTTGAACAAGACAGTACAATAACTTTAACAAGAACTAGTATCAGTCCATGCCAGCACGCCACCCTCCCTCTCTCCGTTCAATGTGGTTACAGCAGAGACCATTCTACAAGGCAGCCTCCATCAATCACTTTCATCAAACATAATTTTGTAAAGCTGACCATTTCTTACTTAGTTTACCAGACCATGGGTTTTTGGCGATATAGAGCTCTTCGTAGGTCTTGTGTAGGATTAAGAGACTCCACCAATGCTCGAAACAAGCTTTGTCGAGATTCTTCCAGTGTATTAGAACTATTTTAAGCGCTATCCCGAGCATTAAGTCCAGCAGTTTACCATCCCATTTCATCAGAGTAGGTTCCAGAGCTATGGATTTATATATTACTATCCGATAAGTAATAGGAGTTTGTAAGTTGAGGATTTGTGATATGCGTTCCCATACTCTGTTCCAATATATTTCCAGGGATTTACAATGGAACAACATATGTGCCAGTGTCCCAATTTCCATGTTACAGGACCAACATCGATTTCCCTCCTGTAGTGTCCATTTCATTTTCTTAGCCGGTGTAATATGCGCTCGATGTGCTATAAAGTACATAGATTGTGTAAGAGACGCTGCTCTTGTGGCACGTATTTGAGTTCCCCAAAAAGTGTCCCAATTTTCCGGAGTTATATCTTGACCGGTTTCAGTAGCCCACATCGACTGTATCTTAATACATGTCTTGTCACTTTTGGATCGGAGAATCGCAACACATCTCGAAACAGCTTTGGCATCTGTTTGTAATTCTTGAAGTTTCTGTTGCAGTGGCCATCCAGTACGTATCAAGACAGGTGACACACCCGCTTTGCTCATGCAGTGTCGGAGCTGACACCATTGAAAATAACATGTATTAGGCAATCGGAATTCCGTTCTTAATCTGTCAAAGGTTTTAAATGCACTTCCATTGATCAGTTGTCCAATGGTTATAAGATCATGTTCCACCCATTTTTTCCAGAAGACAGGCTTCCCTCCGATGATAAGGCGCGGGTTCAGCCATAAGGGCATATCTGCGGCGAAGTCTTCCCCTCCATCGATACAGGATGCCAATAATCGACAGGCATGCTGTGTTTCTCGTATAATAGCATTATGTGGTACAGTCTGGTCTACTACTGTGCCAACCATTAGCCATGTAGGCAGGGGGGAATGTATGGCCCGCTCCACACTCAACCATCTGGGTCCTTTATCCGTGTCGTCAGAGTCGACCCATTGAGCACCCTCCTTTAAAAGAGAGGCGGTGTGCAGCCAGCCGAGATCTGGGAAATGGACACCTCCTTGTGCATTAGGTAACTTCAGTTTCCAGGCAGCTATTCTAGGTACTCGGTTGTTCCATAAAAAGGCTATCAGTTGACTATTGATTTTCTTATAGAAGGCTGACGGGAAGCGTAAGGGAATCATACTTAGTATATAGCTGAGTTTTGGTACCAACATCATTTTTATCGTTTCTAGCCTGCCCCACCAACTCAAATGAAGAGGGGTCCACCTGCAGACGTTATCATGTACAATTTCTTGACACATCTTAATGTTGATTGCGACAGTCTCTTCCAAGGTGGTGCCATAGGTCACGCCCAGGTATCTAAAGGATGACTTCTCATATTGAAAGGGGTATCCACGCGTCATGTCTTCGCTGACCTGTTCATTCAGAGGAATAATTGTTGTTTTATTCAGATTTACTTTGTATCCGGATATCGCTGAATATGCATCTATGAGTTGCAGTGTTTCAGGAAGGTCTGATGGTTGTAGAAAAATGAGCAGGTCATCTGCATATGCTGACAATTTACAGGGACCATCAGCTAACTCAATTCCTTTTATGTTTTCCTTCTGTCGGATCGCTATTAATAAGGGTTCCAGGGCTAAATTAAAAAGCATCGGTGACAGGGGGCAACCCTGTCTGGTCCCTCTTTGCAACTGAAAAGGGGCTGAGAGGTGTGAGTTGACCGCTATTCGAGCTGTGGGTTTGGTATATAACAATTCAACGCGTTTTAGGAATTTTTCTCCTATCCCAAACCACCGTAGGGATCGAAATAAAAAGGACCATTCCAGTCGATCGAAGGCTTTTTCGGCATCCAATGCTAGCCCTATCAGGGGCTCGGCCGTAGTCTTGGCAGATGCTAGTACATGTGCCAATAATCTTCCATTATCTGTAGTGGATCTGTTTTGTACAAATCCACATTGATCCTCATGTATCAAATCTTTTAAGATCCGTCCTAATCGGTTAGCAAGCACTTTAGCATAGATTTTATAATCAGAGTTTAGGAGAGAGATGGGTCTGTAGCTCTCTATCTTTTGTGTATCCCTGCCCGGTTTCGGGTGAATTACCACCACAGCCTCTGCCAGGGCTCCAATCTCTGGAGATTCATCTTGTAGGCCACTGTAGTAGATCTGTAGCATGGGAGCCAATTGAATGCAATATTTATTGTAGAATTCCAGTGGGATACCATCTGGACCGGCGGCTTTGCCACGAGCCATCTGTTTGATCGCATCTTGTATTTCAGTTACAGAGATCTCTTGTTCCAGCGTTCGACTTTGATGACTGGTTAATGTGGGTCCTACTATATTGGAGACAAAATCTTCAAAGGCTTTGTCACTACATTGAGTATCCGAGCGATATAGTTCCTCATAGAATTCTTTGCAGCGGTCTAGTATTTTGTCGGATCTCAGTAGAAGGCCCCCGGAATTGTCTTGCAACGCCGCTATAGCGGTCTTGCTGGTCTTTGGTTTGAGCTGCCGAGCTAAGAGGGATCCAGAGCGGTTGCTTTCGTAGTAGTATGTACTACGTTGTAGCTGGATACTACTCAGTGCTTCTTTGTTGAGGAGAGCATTATATTGGTATCGCAATTTTTGGAGTCTAATCAATATCATTGAGTCAGCTCTTTTGGCTATTAACCTTTCCCCAGCTTTTATTTGGAGTTCCAGCTCATCTTTTTCTTTTTTCCTGGCTTTACACCATCTAATGGTGTAGGTGGTAATATGAGCTCGTATTGTCGCTTTAAAACCTTCCCACCAGCTCCAGATGGAGGTATCAGTAGGTGTATTATATTTAAAATAGGTCTCAATTTCCCCAGTCAGTAGCTGTACAAAGGAGTCATCTGCTAGTAGGGATTTATCAAATGTCCATCTTGGCGGAACATGTTGTGTAACGTTGGTATCCAGCACTAGGGAGACAGCGGCGTGATCCGATACCATTGTAGCATATATCTCTGCGGACAACACTTGAGGCATCAGCTCTGTGGACAGTAGGAAGAAATCGATCCTTGTTTGGGTGTTATGTGGGATGGAATAAAATGTGTAGTCTCTTTCTTGGGGATGAAGTAGGCGCCATGGGTCTACCAAGTGGAGCTCTGTTATGATTCCTTTAAGAATCGCCTGTGATTTGACTTTGTCTACAGCCCGATAGGGCGTGCGATCTAACAGTGGATCCAAAATAACATTGAAATCGCCCCCTAAGATGATATTGGTGTGAGCTGCGGCTGTAACTTCTTTAGCTATCAGTTTGAAAAAGTTAGGGTCATCGAGGTTGGGTGCGTAGATATTGAAGAATGTGTAAAGCTGTTGATTTATTTTCATCGTCACTCTGGCCCATCGACCCAGCGGATCAATCTGTGCGCCGGTAATGGCGGATTGCAGGAATTTGCGCACTAATATTATTACCCCCCCTTTGCGTTGAGTGGCAGAGGCCGAGGCCACCACCTGGAAATATTTAGAGGTTACTTTCTGCGATTCAATATCTGTTAAATGTGTCTCTTGTAAGAGGGCAATATCTGCTTTTTTTTGTTGGCAGTACGCTAAAATCTTCTTCCGCTTGACAGGGCCAGTAATACCTTTTACATTTAACGAAAGTATTAGGAGATCACTAGACATCAATGTTGGAATAAGCTATCTTATAGGAGAGAAAGCTGTCCTATGGATAGGTCTGCCACGTATTTGCATTTTGCGTGTATGTGGAGGGTTTTGCACTGGACTGGACTGACACAAATAACTGCATAACTGGCAAACATTGTATCGCGAAGGTGAACACAATCCACTGAAACAGTAACCAACCCCGACCTCCCGTTGCCACCCCTACATTTCAAGCAGAAATATCTGGTTAATTATAACTATTTAGAACAACAGAAATACAGTCAATGAGGTGTTTAACAAGGCTTGAGACGTTCTAAAATTTGTGAGAACGCACGGCCGCACCCCCTGAGTATATGCTGAGTTCCCTACACTGTGTGAGAGATCAGAATATTGACCTCAGGTTTCCATACCGCATTTTTCTTGTAGGAAAGTTTTCAGTTTTTCAGCTTCAACAAAATTCCTCGTTTCATTATGCAGCGTGACCCGCATGGTTCCTGGGTAGTATAGCCCGGATCTTGCCTGTGCCCTTTGTAGCATGGGTCTACAGGCCAGCAACGCTTTTCTCTGATCTACCGTTTGCTTGCTCAAATCTGGATAGAGTGCCACTTTGTGTCCCTGGATTTGCAGTGGTCCGGCTTTCCGTGCAGCTTGAAAGATCTGCAGGACCTGTGGGTATCTCAGTACCTTCATTATGAGCGGGCGTGGATATCGTGTGTTTTCAGCTTTGTGTGTTGGGATTCGATGGGCCCGTTCTAGTTCAAAAGGCCTTGCAAAGACAAGCTGCAGCATCTCCGGTATGGTTTTTTCCAGAAATCCAATCGGATCGGTGCCTTCAGCGCCTTCAGGGACTCCAACAAGGCGGATATTATTTCTACGGGCATGGTTGTTTTGATCTTCAATCTGACTTTCTATGTGCCGGACTCGTTTGACCAAAGGGCCCAGCTGTTCTAATGCAACGCCATGCTTCTGGGTTTGTAATTCAACTGCACTAAGTCGAGTGGTGATGGTGAGGAGTTTCTCTTTTACCTCCAGTAAGTCTTCTTGAATCATGTGCAGTGAACTAGAATTGGCTGCGATCATTTCTTTAACACATTTCAATTCCTGTAGCACTTCACGTAGGCCACCGGCAGTCACTCCCTCCTTCTCTCCCGCGGCCATTTTCTGCGGGGAACCCACTTCGGGTTTGGATCGTTTCGCTGCTGAGCCGGATCCCTGCGGAAATTCCAGCCGGGCAGGCTTCAGGGATGCCATCCAGCTATATTTCGGTGTTATTGATGTAGGTAGGGGGTACAAACTTCAATTTAATACCGGGATATGTTCAGGATTCTTGGGCAGCAACGGGAGCAAAAATTCAGGCATCCATTCTGTTCAGTGGCTAGCTCCGCCCCTCCATCAGCATAAATTTAAAAAGTTAATCCAAGAGAATCTAACAGTCTAGCTAATGGTGCAAGGTAGATATTAAAAAGAATAGGACCCAGTCTGGAGCTCTATGGGACACCACATGCAAGAAGAAGAGACGAAGTAGTATATGCAGGGCTTGCCTAAAGTGGCAGAAACCCCGGCCATGCTGCCCCACCCCCAGCTGATGCCACCTCCCTCAGCTGACACCACCGCCGCCGTCCCAAGCTGCTGCTGCTTTTTATTTATTTATTTGGAAACATTTATATACCGCCCCTTCCAGAGATCAGGGGCGGTTTACATAAAACAAAGGAACCCTACATTGAACATTTTGAAACATTACAACTATTTACAATAAAACAGCTGAACGAAGTAACTATTTCCAACTTGCATCATAACCTTGGGGCTCAGTTTGGACAGAGGTATACACTTTTGAATAAGGTGAAACAATGTTTGTCAGTGATTCAAGGGGGTAGGTAATACTGTGATTGTGTAAGTAGGAAATTAGGTGGGATGGTCAACTTGTGCTAGAGGGGCTTGATCCGGGCAGTGGTCTATGTTATAATAATGCTGAGTGAATAAATGTGTTTTAGTTCCTTTCAGAACGTTTGGAGGTCTTTAATTTCCCTTAACTGGACTGGAAGATTATTCCATTGAATAGGTGTGACATCAGAAAAAGCACTGTTGCTTGTTATTTGTTTTGTTTTTCATATTGAATCCGGTACTAAGATGGTATTGAGGTTCCTTCTTCTCATTCTGTTTTCAGGGAGGCTCTGAATCAATGTAGATAGATGTGATGGTGCAATCTTGTTAATTAACTTGAATGTAGTCACTATGGATTTATATTGGATCCTGTTGGCAACAGGAAGCCAATGGAGAGTGTAAAGAATGGGAAAAATGTGGTCAGATAGCCTGGCTTTGGAAATTATTCGGGAGGTAACATTCTGAGCCATTTGTAGTATGTTTAGGCTCTTAGTTATGCCTTGGAAATATTGCTGCTGCCTGCCTCCCCTTGTTAACTGAATCAGCGACAACTGTGGGGCGTAGCGCATCCACTCATGTGTTGCTGCTGCTGCCTACCCAGGCCGGCCACCTAGTCATGGACCAGCCCAGAGCATATCACCGATGAACAGAAAATGACTGGTTAGACTGATAAAACCAAAACCAGTCAACAGTCACACCCATGACAGACAGAACAGCACGACACTGAAGGGGGGAGTGTTTAACTAAATTAAAAGCTAAAGTAAGATCCAAAGAAAGGAGGACGACATCAACCCTATCATCCAGCTGCAGCTTCATGAAGTTCATAAGACCAAGTTGAGTTGTTTTGGTAGAATTATATAAACAAAAGCCAGTTGACATGTAAGGCCCCTTTGATTTCAAGAAAGGAACTTGGCTGACTTGCAACTACTTTCCCATGACAGGAAAGAGTGGAAATGGGTGACACCAAAGCATCATCCTTATGTTTTGGCAAAACAATCGCCTGTTTCCAAGTGGCTTGAAAAACTCCATATATCAACTAGCAACAAGCAGTGATTGGAGATAAGGAAGAAAAATATCAAGAAACCGCTTCAGAGGGACCAACAATGGATCATTAAGAGCAGAGAATGACCGCATGGATCATACCACTTTTGAAAGCTCAAAGATGGAACATGAAAAGTGGCAAGTGAACTAGGGGTGGATGTGGGAGGTTCAGTGTTGAATGAACAGGGGCAGCAAGAAGGGCTTCAGACCTCTGCAGTATTTGAAGATTAAGCCACAAATGCTGAAGGTCCTTGATACTGGTTTTTACTGCAGGGGCCATTTGCCTTTGGTAACTTAGCATCACAGGTTAGTGACTCCCACAGTAATGGAAAATGCTGGAATTTATTTTTCCAAGCTGGGAGCATCAGCCTTCTCGTACACAGCTCAGTGCTCCCAGGAGTTGGCACTTTGTAGCAGCACTCCCCCTCAACATACCCCACCCTCCAAAGGGTCAGCATAGGACTTCTCCCCCACTACAAGAACCCTTCCACCCAAGAAAGAACCTGTCCAACTGAGGAAGACTCCCCACCCACCAACCAGGATGCCCTGGCCTACCTCTAGCTGTTATTGGTGGTCCAGGGGATCTTCATTTCAGCTCATCTGTGCTGGGTTCAAAATGGTACCACTTGAACCATAGTGGTAGTCTCAAGGTACTACTGCTTGGATTTGAGCAGCCATATAAGGGCTATTTACACTTAAAGAGCAGCTTGAACCCTTTAGCATACATTAAGGGTCAAATGTGCATTATTCCCATAACACACTTTAGTAACTACTTCCCTTAATGTTTTACTTATCTGAGGGACTTTGTTCATCTATTTAGAGCCCTCTCCAGTAGTTTAGCCTGCCTACTGTGGAAGACACACTGCCTCTTCTTTGATAATGGGGAGGGGGCACCATCTCTGCTCAGCAGGCCTTTGGAAAACCATCCCAAAGTACAGGAAGCCAAGCACTCTTGATATCCATGCAAAGACTTCAACCCCCTGTGAAGCCTGCCTTTTGTATGGCTTTATCCAAGGGCTTAGTGACACTCTGGGCATACATGTGTTAGCAATTATGGAAAATGCTGAGAGATGCAGCTCTTTTTCTACTACTCATCAGTTATATAGCTCATATAGGTTCTTAAAATTACTGATGCTATGTATTGGCAAATATATGTACATTTGCCAGTGCCTTCATTCATATTTTGCAAAAATCACCATGTTCAGCAGAGCCTTTTGTAAAATGAGGGAATTGCAAATGTGTTGATCGGGATGTCCCAATTTCTACCTCAACATCCTGTGTAAAATGGGGCTTTATGTAAAGTGGTTGCTTCTAATCTTGCGGAAGAGACTTCTCTTTTCTCCCAAGTCATTAAAACCAAGGAGGTGGTCAGTTAAGAATTCTTAACAGGGACATCAGGGTCATAGGTCAAACCCTTCTTTTTAGAGCAGAAGAGACATCTTTGATCCATCCTGAATGATAGCCAGGTGCACTGTCTGGCCACCAAGACTAAACTCTGGGTTTGCCTTCCTTGTCCTATGAGAGCATTAAGACTGGCATGTCAGAAATGCTAGGACTGTCACTATTGTAATCACTGACGCCGCAGACTTCAGTGCTAAATCATCAATCCAAAATAAATACTGAATAGCCGATATCAATCACTAACTGTTAATCTGTCACAACATAGAAAATGGAGGAGGAGAAAGACCTCAGAGACATACAGGCTTTTATTCTCTATAGCGATTAGAAGCTCTTAATCATGGCCATCTTAGGGACAAATCCACATAGGTCTCAATAATCCTCCAAAATGATTATTTTATCTCAATGCTTGAAAAACTAATAATGTGACATCTCAAAAGTTCTTTTTCCAATACCCAAGGATGGGCAGCATGTCCAGCGGTGCAGGAATCCTATGAGATTGAAAAATCTTTAGGTGTTTGTATTAGGCTTTTAAAATTAACGGCAGCAACTTGTCATTCTTATTTTATCTTTTATTTATTAAGCATTTCACTTTTACAAAATGAAAGATACGCAGAAAATGAGAATACGTGGGAATATAAAACCAGGAAGAATACAAATTATTAACTCAAAAAGCCCACATCAAGGGTTAGCTGCAATACTAGCAATCATACAAAAGAAAATATCAAACACTGGGTGTCCCGCATACTCAAACATTAAATCCCTATTCTCTTTTTAAAACTTTAATCTATTGACACAAATACCATCTAGGTTTAATAAAATGATACCATATAAATGCATATACATATCAAGTGAAAATAATGTGGCATATTGAAAGTCGTGCGACTTCGGCCCGAGAAAGAAGATCCACCGCCTGGACTAGGGGCAGCCATCTTTAAGGTAGGTTTGTCACGCTGCCTCCAAAGAACACAACTGAGTGCTGAGTTCCCCCAGCCCGCATATAGATTTGCAAAATGGGTCCTCTAGCTTCATCTATTGGTAAATACTCCCCTCAAACTCCCCCCCCCCCCAAACACTCCCCGCACTATTTTTGAAAAGGTTAGAAGATCCTTTTTAAAAACCACTGCTGGAATTGTGTTGTTGCAACCTGAATGTCTCAATTCCAAGCTCCATGTACTATCTAAAATATGACTTCATGCATGTTAAAGTTAGTTTAATTCAAAGCTCATGATGTAATATAATCAGGGCTGGCCCAAGGATTTCCGCCATCCTAGGCAGGTCCTCCGTGCCAACCCACCTCCCGGCTATGGTGCCACCCAGCCAACCATGCTGCTGCCCCCCCCCCCCACCGTGCCCCCCAACCCTCCATACTGCCTCCCCCCCCTCCATCATCCATTTTCACATTCCTTGTGCTGAAGCAGCAGGTTAGCCGACCTTTCAGCACATCTGTTCAGCTGCCACTTCAGCACATCAGGCCTTAAAGTGCCCACACAAATGCATGTTCATGGCCTGCTGCACCTGCCCCCCCCCCCTGCAACTTCCTGTTGGAGGGGGCATGAATGGCAGGCCATAACCACATGCACGTGTGGGCATTTTAAGTGCTGCATCGCTGGGGGAAGGGGGAAAGCAGGCTGCCTACCTGGGTCAGTTCGCCAGCCCTGAATATCATCAGAAAACAGACCTAGAGAGAATTTGGTTCATCTACATTTATAAGCAGCCATCAGACAAAGGGATTTATCAATAAGTTGATGAAGACGATGTGCAAGAAAACTAATTTGAGCAGGCTAGGTATTAAGTAAGGCATTATAAAATAGGAAAGAATCCCAGCAGATTGTAAATGATGGCTCATAGCCCTGGGATGTCAACCTCGATTCTGACTAAACTGAAGGCCGAGAGGGGCAGGAAGAAAATGCCAGGGTTTAAAAAAATATATATCAAATTTAATTTTGAAACGCATAATTTGTTTTCTCTAAATTGAATTATGTAACTTAATGTTAAAGTTCTATTCTGTAGCAAGTTCCCATCCTGACTACGATTAGCAACAATGACATTAGCTGCTGGAACCTCTAAGATATGCACAGACCACAACTGAATTAACCTGAATTGCTCCAATTATTTTCTGTATGGGAAGCATTTAATGAAAAATTACTTCCAAGTTTAGCTTAGTCAGTCTGGATTTTAAATCGATTTTTTGAGATGCCATTCTCTGGACGGCTTTGGGACAGTCTGCAGTGGAGGGCCAGGCACAAATAGCTCAGATTTTGGTCCTAGTTTTCACACACAGATTTGTTTACCATCCTGTCCAGGAAAGGTCCACTCATTCCTTTCTAGAGATATTGTGGATTTGGAGATAAATACTCACCTTTGCAGATCGGAGGTCAATGCGACTTCCAGATGCATACATATTTCATTACCCAGACGGGTTTACAATCTAACATTTACTTAAAAATGCTGCAATGTTACCATGCACTAAGATGCCTTAATGCGGTGGGGCCTATATACTCTTTCCGTATGCAGGTCAGTTTAGCAAATCTAGTACAAATCTGTACCTGAAGCAATGAAGGGTGGAGTGACTTGCCCAAGGTCACGAGCAGTATCAGTGACTTGCTCAAGGTCACCAACAGTATCAGTGGGAGAAGTGAGGTTTGAACTGTCTCCCCTGGTTCTCTGCCTGATGTTCAAGTCATTCCACAAGTGCCCGGCCCCATCCTTTCTAGAATGTGCTCTGTCTTCAAGTCACTCTTCAGTATAAATGTAAAGATCTGCCTACTATATAAATATTAACCCACATATGAAGTACCTCTGGGACAATATTTAGTAGTGGCGGTCGGCAGTTTTTTTGAAACTCATTCACTTCAATCACAACATGGCAACCTGCTGCCAATTTCTTCATTTTTCTTGGGCTTCTCTCAAGTCAAATCACTAATGACTTTCACAATTCAATCATGCCTTTAGTATCTTGATTTTTATGCTATAAATATTTACTCACTATTCAACTCCAATCAAAATGAAAATATGGCCACCCAATGGCTTAGTGGCAGCATTTTCCATTGCCATGTGCATTGTACCTAATCTAATTGCTGGACTATATCTTCTGCTTAGGGAGGCGCAGGGTTGGCCCGACCACTAGGCGGCTGCCAAGGGCTTCAGACCTCTGCAGGAGGCACGCCATGTGTTCTGGCACATATGGCCTACTGCCCACCTACAGACACTGGGGCACACCACAGCACCCCCTGTTGCTGCTTATTTCGGCAGTGAGGTCGGGGCAGCTAGGCTCGGTGGCAGCAGCCCACAGTAGGCCATGTGCTTTGGTACACATGGCCTGCCACTTCTGACCCCCCAAAGTTGTGTGAGAGGTGGGTCAGAAGCGGCAGGCCATGTGTGCCAAAGCACATAGCCTGACACTGAACCCCCCCCCCCCCAACCCAGTCACCAGAATCAGCAGCAGCAAGGGGCAGAGGGTATTTATTTTATTTATTTATTTTATTTATTTAACTGTATTTATATCCCGCCTTTCACCGGGTCAAAGCGGTGGTATTATTCATTGGGTATTAACAGTAGTATCTCATTGGTACTGATAAACTGTAGTGAGGTGGCGTTGGAATGGGAGCAGCTTGGCATGGCATGGGAGCGGCTCGGTGCGGGGCTTCTGCCTGGGGCTCGGTGCGGGGCTTCTGCCTGGGGCTGCTTGTGCCTGCTCTGCGAAGGTGACATTCACAGCCCAAGAGAAGGAAAGACCGCCATGGTCATTGTGAAATACAAAACCTGCTGGCTGAGTTTAGAACCCTTGAAATGGAATTGTGAAAGGAAACCTGGTAATGTCTTCAGCCCTCAGGATTGTTCTATAATGACCAAACTAAGAACCCCTCTAGTAGTGGGAAATGAAGGCTCATAGGGTCAGGATTTGTGCACTAGTCCCATAAGGAACTAGTACATAGGACACAGCTCCAACCCCACATCATTACAGTTCATCAGTACCAATGAGATACTACTGTAAATACCTAACAAATCTCATTACCTTATGCCACAATCATACACCCACCACTGGTGTAACTGGTAGTTGTTAATTGGTTATTTTTTTTGTTATGGTCCCAATACTCTCTCCCTGTTAAATGAAACATGTTTAATGTAAAGCGACCATTATATGTAAACTGCTTTGATTACAAGATGTTATACAATTAAACAAAAATAAATGTGGGCTAGAAAAAGAAAAGAGAAACTACTGTGCCCAAAACAATATGGATATCTCCTGCAAGTCTAGCCTTGCTTACGGAGAAGTGCCTTTCTCATGAATAGCCTTAAAAGAGCATAAGATGAGCTGCGCTGAGCCAGACCAGAGGTCCACTGGGCCCAGCACGCTGTCTCCAGCTGCAGCCAGTCCAGGTTTCTAGCAATGGACGTGTCTCAATGATTAGATCCATTATTCTAAACTTTCCCTGCGTGAGCAGTGGCAGAGACCTACTTTATTATGTATGGACTTTCTCCAGGAATGTGCCCAACCCTCTTTTAAACTCATCTGTGCTAAGTATCTTCACCACATTCTCTGGAAACAAAGCCATGAATTGATTGTTCTTTGACTAAAAATATTTCCTCCAATGAGCTGTAAATCTGCTGCCTGTTAGCTTCATATGTTATGTTCCTTGGTCCTGTATAGTTCAAAGGCATAAATCATCATTCCCTATTTACCTGTTTCACTCCACTTAGGATTTTGTAAATCTCTCTATTTACAGTACCTAAATGTAACTCACCTTGATCTACTACTAGAAATGTGTGAGGCAAATAAATTAATCAAATCCTCTCCTAATCGTCTCTTCTTTAAGCTGGACTGCCCTAACCTGTTTAGCCTTTTCGCCATTTCATTCTCTTTTATAATCTCGGCTGCCCTTCTCTGAACTTTTTCTATTTCTAACATACTTTTTGAGATGGCCTAACCAAATCTGCACACAAAACTCATGGATGTGCCATGAATCTATTTAATTTTATTTATTTAACAATGTTTTATACTGCCTTATCTTATAATCAAGGCGGTTTACATTGTAACTTCAGTATTACAGAGAATTTGCGATAATTACAGCTAACAATTTAAGCCATAACTGGACATCTTTACAGCATGCAAAGGGAGGGGGAAGGGGAACTTGGAGTGCTAAAACATGACCTATGTACAAGGTAACGTATATGCAATTGATCATGTGCAGTGGGCACGAGATCAGAGTAATGCTGTGGAGTTAGGCGAGTTCACTGAAGTGCTCGATGAAGGAGGGTCTTGAGCTGTTTCTGAAAGTCCTTTAAGTCTGTGGTTGTTCTTAGTTTTTCCGGGAGAGAGTTCCAGATAGATGGGGTGGAAAGTGAGAGGGCCCTCTTTGCAGTGGAAGTGTTGGCCTTTGCGAACAGGTTGGGTGTAGATATGGTGTTAATGTTACTGCTTCTCTCAGGTCTGCTTTTGGGTTTGGTACATATAAGTTTCTGCAAGATACTGGCTGTTATGTTTTTGATTTTGAAGATGGTAAGGGCTGATTTATACTTGGCTCATGAAGAAATTGGCAACCAGTGGAGTTGGTACAGAAGGGGAGTTAAATGATCACATTGAGGTGATCCCATGATGGTTCGGGTGGCAGTGTTTTGGACTAATTGCAGTGGTCAGATAGTTTGTTTGGGCAGACCTTGGAAGAGGGCATTACAGTAGTCCAGTGTTGGTGTTATGATGGACTGACACAGTGCAGAAGTGTTCTTGAATTTATTTACTTATTTTATTTATTTAACAGGTTTTATATACCGCTTTAAGGAGAGGCTTTAATCTTCTTATCGTTGCAAGTTTGTGGAAGGCAGAATTGGAGGTCTTATTGATGTGAGCTTGTAGGTTGCTGTCTTGTGGCCATCATTGACAAGCATCTCAGACTTCCTTTATAATAATTTGGGAATTGGCAATTTTGATTAAGATAGGAGAGGTGAACTATGTTCCTTGTGATGTTGCCTCAGTCTTCTTGATGTTGATGTTGAGATTATTATTGGTAAGCCAGGTTATTTCATGAAGGCATGTTGACATTGTGGTAAATTCTGGAGTGTCTAACTGAATTGGGGTGTAGGCCATATCATCTGCATATATGGCATATTGTATATTGTGCTTCTTGAATATATTGCAAATTGGTTGTACATAGATGTCAAAGAGGAGGGCAGACAGAGGACCCTTGAGGAACTCCCTGGTCTGTGTGGAAAGGAGCTGAGGTGAGGGGACCAGATTTGACTCTGTTGTCTGAGATATGAATGGAACCACTTGAGGGTGGTGTTTTGGAGGCCAATCATTGCTAGTCGCTTTAGAAGAATATTGTGGGAAACTGTCAAAGGTGGATGAGATGTCGATAAAGATGAGCAGAAATCCACTCCTTATGTTATCAATTCCTTTGAGCAGATTATCAAAGAGATGGATGAGTAGTGTCTCAATGCTGTGATCTGGTGGAATCCATGTTGGTGGGGATCCAGAGGGGCGTCAATATAGTCTTAGAGCTGTCTCTGAACAATCTTTTCAATAATTTTGGAGAGGAACGGGAGGCTGGATATTGGATGGTAATTTGATGGGTCGGTGCTGTGAGGTGAATTATTCTTTGGCACAGGGCGGATGGTGGTTTGCTTGACTGCCATGGGCATGTATCCTTGGGTAAGTGAGGTGATTATTATCCTTTGGATGTATTTGATTACGTCTTCCTTGGCAGTTTTGATCCACATGACCAGGCAGGGATCAGATGGTGCTGTGGTGTTCAGATTTGTTATAATTTGGGCGATTTAGTTAGTCAACGGGATGCTGGGGTTATTCAGGTAACTTGAGATGATGGGGCTCTCATTGATAGTGAGGTTGTCAGTTATAGGCGTGGTTTGAAGGGGTTTGTTTTTGGATAGAAGGTAGTCAAAGGTTTGAGGGTGTATCATGTTTTCATTCTTCAGATTTGGGTCCTTTGTTGAAGAGCTCTTTGGATTAATTGCAGGCTTTTAAAATAAGGTTAGTGTGATATTGTTGTTTGTGTTTGTTGATTAAGATGTTGTATTCTTGTTGCAATGTCTTGAATTGTTTTAGTGTGTATTCAGTCTTGTCGTGACGCCATTGACGTTCATGTTGGCGTAGTTTTCTCTTTGATTCTCTTATTGTAATGGAGTACCATGGAGCTGAATTTGTCCCGTTTTCCTTGTGGTGTGGGATGGTTTGAGTAGGGAGCCTTCATGCTGCACTGATGGTAGTATTCCAGATGTTGACAGCCTTATCTAGATCAGTAAAGTCCTGGGGCAGGAATTGGAGGGTGTCTGAGGAATTATTCCTTATTAAATGCTTTGAAGCTTCTGAGATTTTTGTTGTTTGTTGAGGTGGAGTTTGAAGAGTATGGCATGGTGGTCTGACCAGGGTATGGGAGTGGTAGTTGGTGTTATCTGTCCAAGCTCTAGTATGCTTGCTGGGACAAATATGAGATCTAGGGTGGAGGTGAAGGACCTGTGAGAATTTGCTTTAATAGAATGTAGTCCATCGCTTTGTGAAAGGCTGTTTCCTCCTTGTTAGTTGCGGATGTAAGGTTCAAGTCTCCAGTACTATAAGCGGTTTGTGCAGAGAGCTTACTGAATATATGGATTCAAGAATGTTGGATGTGTCTACCGAGGAGGTATTTGGGGCTCTGTATATTAGGCAGATGGATAAGTATTTATTTTCTATGCTGATAATGTCACAGCAGTCAGAGCTTATGGATCTGGATGTCATGAGCTTGAAGTCTGCTTGGGCTAGGATGCGAGTACGGGGGCAGTTGAATGCCATGAATGTGGGAGGCGTGACTTGGTCAGAACTCTTTAGCCGTGATTCAGCGATGCAAAGGATATCAATGTGGTTGTCTTGTATGTGTTTGATTATAGTATTTGTCTTGTTGCATATGGATCTTGCATTTATAAGGCCTATAGTTATGGGGGAGGCTTGGGTAGGTGGGTTGTGTGTTATATGTGAGGAAAGTTGTATTCAAATAAGTCTAGTGGGTCTCTTGTTATGCTTTTTGTAGGTAGCATGTTTGTGGGCAGTCATTGTGGTTTGTGGGGCTTGTGTTTGAGCAGGCAGGTTGCTGCATAGATTCTGTTACTTTTGCCATGAGAGGTAACGCTACTTACTGTTTGTAATCTTCTTCATCGGTCTGTGGAAGAGGTTGCTTGTTTGGTGAAGGTGGAGCAAAAGGGCTGGAGCTGATGTTAGTGGAGTGGTGGAGATAGGAAGAGTTGCTTTTTGCTACGTCTCCTAGGAGGATCCTCAGATGAGAGGTGAGATGGTCAAATGTCTCGATTTTTTCCCTCCTCGGTGCCCTGCCTAAGGGCCATGCCAAAGTCACGGGCCGCCTGGGTCAGCTGATTTTTCAAATAATGCCTCTGCCACAATGATTGGGCTTGCCGTGGGGAGCGGGGAGGAGCTTACCTTCCCATAACCTGCAGAGGCGTCTGATCGTCATGACTGATGAGTGAGGAGAGTTTTTCTTCGGGCTGCCTGGTCTTTTTAAATGCATCCTCTGCCACGATGATTGGGCTTGCCAGTGAGGAGCGGGGAGGAACTTACCTTCTGCTCCGTAGGGCCGTACCAAGCCATAAATGAGCCCTGTGTGACTTGCACCTCTGGCTGCTCCCCCCATCCATCACAAGTTTGCCATTTGCCTAGCAACAACCCACTGTGCCTTACCCTACACCTCCACGTCCAGCTGGCTCCCCACATTATCTACGCTTGCCCTGCTGCAGTTTTGATTCCTTGGCGGCAGTGGCAGGGGGTGATGGCAGCAGCAGAGCAGACATCACACTGAGATGGGGGGGGGGAGGACCTGAGGGTCTGACTTCTTGCTTGTCTGCATGTCTGATCCCTCCCTCCTCTGACGTATGCCTACATCAGAGGAGGGCGGGACCAGACTAGCCATTCAAACGCAGGTCTTTGCAACTCTGCACTTGAATAGCTGGTCTGATCCCCCCTCTGATGTGCAGGCAGCTGTGGAATCCACTTTTTTTCTTCTTTTCAATTAGATGTCTGCTCTACTGCTGCCACTGCCCCTACCACAGAAACAAACACAGCAGCGGGGCAAGGGCAGGCAGCATGGGGAGAGTCAAGGCCGGTAACCTCAAATGCACCCCTATTTCTTTGCAGAGGGCTAGGTATGGTGCTCTGATAGAGGCATTACAATATTCTTTGTTTCACAGTCAATCCCGTTCCAAATCATTACTAACATTCAATTTGCTTTCTGACTGCCGCCGCACTGAGCTGAAGATTGGAAAGTATTGTCCTGTCCACAGTGACGTGAAGGTCCTTTTCCCGGATGTCGATTCAGTACTGTATAAGTATAGCTAAGATTGGTTTTTCTTATGTGCATCACTTTGCATGCCTTATTCTGACATTTCTCCACTATGACAAGGTTCTTCTGCAGTTCCTCGCAGTCTGAATGTGTTTTGACTGTTGTGAACATGTTTTGTCATCTGCATATTTGATGTCCATTCATTGCTCCCTTTTCCAGGTCACTAATGAATAAGTTACTGTATATATCAGTCTTAACACAAATCCCTGAGGCACTCCACTGTTTATCCTTTATCACCAGGAAAACTGATCCTTTTCTTCAGGGAGTTACATCTGACATTTCAAATCTTTTAAGTCTTGCTGTGAGTTCTTTTTGCTGATCGCGTCTTTAAGTTCCAGGGCAGTGAATATATATTTTTTTGAAATGTCAGATGCTTTTTTATTAGCAGAAACATCGATGTAGGGAGTCTCTGAAGAAATATAGAAACTGCTTGTAAAAGTCATCTGGAACATCTGCTTAAAGTAGTCTGCTGTTACACTGTCTTATTCAAGAGATTTTTGTGTTTCCATTTAATGCACTTTGTGCATGCAATGAGGGACAGAGTATATATGATAAGAAAAATATTTTGAAGAGATTTGGCTGTGCCCTGCAGACAAGTGATGATACACTTATGAAACCTTTATAGTGTGTTAATCTCAATTGCTGTCTCTAAAAAAAAGATTAAGAAAAACTATTTGAGATGTAAAGTGTAGACTTTTTCATGTGTTCTGGTTTGTAAGCAGGGTGATATTCTACGTGCCTAAGTTGCCTTTATAAAATAGTATCCCAGATCCTTTGATTAACACAAATGCCGACTTAGAAATCTGCACCTGCTCTGGAAGAGAGGTAATAGTGTACATGTGACACTGTATATATATTTGTGTGTGCTATGAAATGTGTGTGCACTGTAATTCCACCTCTTGCCCTTAAACTATGTCACAGGAATGTCTACAGGCAGATCACATTGCACACACAACTGCGCAGTTTTAGAAAAATAGCATTACTAGTGGAGAAACCTTTCTAAAATTACCCTCCACATTAGCACGGTTCAGATGTTCTAGACAGGGGTATCAGACCCTCTAGAATAATTCTGTTATGACTGCAATGAAGACTATTGAAAGGCAGTTCCCGGAGCTTTCCTGGAAACAGCTGTAGTCCATGTTCCCAGTTACAGCATAGCCAAAGCCCAATTAAACTATGCAAGGATGCTTTCAATCTGTAAGAGGCTGACTCCGATTTAGTGGCGGTTACAGAGACAGTTCATGGACAACTATAACTGGCATGTAATTATACCAGCTATGCTTTATTCAGGAAGAACAGGCTAAGGAAGAGAAAAGAGCTAGTATGATAAATACAAAATATAAAGCTATAGAATTATAGGACTTAGGAGGGAGCGAGGAGGCACTGTGTGTTTAGCTAGAAAGAGGAAAAGGGAAAACTGTGTGCATCGGTGTGATATACAGGTCTCTTTCAGAGGGAGCAGACATGGACGGGGATTTAATAGAACACAAAATCAGTAATAACAGGAAGGAGAAGTGCTACTTATAGGTGATTTCAATATGCCAGATGTTGAATGGCACATCCTTGTTGCGGTGTCATACAGAAGTAAGGAGATCCTTGATTCTCTACAGGGAAAACTATTCTGGCAACTGGTAACCGAACACACCAGTGAAGTGACCATACTGGATCTGCTGCTCACCACTGGGGAAAGTGTTTCTGATTTTATAGTGGTAAATCATTTTACATCTAGTTTTCACTGGATAGCATGGTTCACTATTAGGACTAGGGCTGATAAAGTCCATTCAAAAGTGAGGGTCCTAGAGTTTAGGAAAACTAAGTTTGCCAAGATGGGACTGCTGCAAAGAATCATTACCAGGATGAGAACAGCTGGGGGATGTAGAAAAAAACAATTGGCAAAATTAAAAGGAGATAATTTAAGAACAAACCTTATCAGGAACATAAATAAATGCAAAAGGAAAGGATTCCACTATGATTCTCAAAAGACATACCAGAAAAGGTGAAGAGAAAGGGTGGCCTTCACAAAATATAAGATCACAGAAACAAAAAGACAAGCATCTACATTAGGAAAAACTGAGAAGCTAGGAAAGTAGTCAGGAAAGCGAATATACAAATAGAAGAAAAAAAAGCCAATGCAGTAAAATTGGGGGGGGGGGGGGGAACAAAACATTGTTCAGGTATGTTAGTGAGAGGAGGAAGTGCAAAGGTGGTATTGTCAGACTCAAGGGTGAAGGGGAGGAATATGTAGAAGCTGATGAGGATAAAATGGAATTACATATTTTTGTTCTGTGTACACAGATGAAGGATCAAGAGTAGGACCTCAGAAAAACACTCATAAATAGGAATAGAAGTGAAAGGGATCTCAAATGATTTTCATAAGATTATGTTCATGTGGAACTAGCTATACAAAGAAGACAGAGCGATATGGCCAGATGTGATACATCCAAGAGTATTGAAGGAACTTGGGGAAGTTCTAGCAGCTCCACTGTCTGACCTTTTCAATGCTTCTTTGGAGCTGGGAGAGGTACCAGAAGGCTGGAGACAGACACATGTGGTCCCTTTACACAAAAGCAGAAGTAAGGATGAGATTGAGAAATACAGGCTGGTTAGTCTGACATTTGTGATGAGTAAATTAATGGAAACTCTATTAAAACAGAAGACAGTGATGTTTATAGAGTCTATGGACTGCAGGAACTGAAGCAACATGGTTTTACTAGTGGCAGGTTTGTCAGACAAATCTGATTGATTTCTTTGACTGGGTGTCCAGAGGGTTAGACTAAGGGAGAGGCCTTGATGTGGTGTACTTAGATATCAGTAAAACCTTTAACACCATTCTATACAGGCAACATAAATTGAGCACCCTAGAAATGGACCCTAAATTGACTAACTGTGTTAAAAATTGGTTGCATGGGAGGTGGCAAAGGGCACAGGTAAATGACTCACTCTGAGAAGGATGTTACAAGTGGTGTGCCACAGGGATTTGTCCTTGGTCCAACTAACTTTTTTTTTAGCGATATTGCAGGAGGACTGTCTGGTAAGGTTTGCCTCTTTGCAAATACCATCAAAATCTGCAAGAGTAGACACCAAGGAAGTAGAAGATAACATCAGGGATCTAGCTAAGACTGAAGATGGCTGAGAATTTGGCAGCTGAGATTTAGCCCTAAAAAATGCAGGGCCATGCATTGGGGCTACAAAAATCCAAGGAAGCGGAACAGTATAGGGGGTGACGTACTTCTGTCCACAAAAGGAGAGCGGGACATGGACATAATTGTTTCTGATGATCTTAAGGTGGCTAAACAAGTAGGTGACGAGAAAAGCCAGAAGGATGCTTGGGTGCATAAGGAGAAGAATGATCAGCAGGAAGGCGGAGAAGATAGTGATAGTGCCTCTAAGTCTTTGGTAAAACCTCATTTGGAGTGTTGAGTGCAATTCTGGAGACCACACCTTCAAAAGGATATAGACAGGATGGATTCAGTGCAGAGGGTATCTATCAAAATAGTCAATGGGTTTCATTATAAGGCATAAGGGGACAGACTTAAAATCTCAATATGGTACACTTTGGAGGAAAGGCAAGAGAGGAGATATGATAGAAATGTTTAAATTCCTTAGTGGCATAAATGCACAGGTGGAGAGTCTCTTTCAATTGAAAGAAAGCTCTACAATGAGGGGGCATAAAATGAAGATAAAAGGGGATAGACCCAAGAGGAATCTGTGGAAATATTTCTTTATGGAAAAAGGTAGAAGAGTGAAACATTCTCCTGGTGGAGGCAGAAGAAACCAGGAAAGTATCTGAATTCAAGAAAGCATGGGACAAACACAGAAGATCTCTAAAGGGAAAAAAGGGAATATAGTACAGTAATTGGTATGGAAGGGCAAGTTGGAGTCGCTATGTTTTTTTCTGCAGTTATGTTTCTATGATAATCCATCAGAGTCTTGAAGGACTACCAAAAGGGACAACTACAGCTGGAACTAGAACTGAACTTGTATTTATCTTCTGGAATATAATCTAAGTCTTGGAGAAAAAGGAAAATCTTTGGATTAAAGCAGATAAATCTGTATTTTAGACCGGTGTGTTTTCTGAATCAGTCAGACCTTAGTACCTTCAGAGAGCTTTTCATTTAAATCAAATCCTATAGCTTAGCATAGAAAGTAAAATAGAGTAAATATTCACAGAAATAAATGGTTCCTAGAGAGCTTTATTTAAATCAAATCAGAGAATAGCTTAGCATACAAGTAGAATAAATAGTCTGAGTAGTAAGAAAAACTAGTTTCTAGAGACCTTCCAGTTAGGAGGCAAAATATCCATGAAGTTGTCTTAACCCTTTCCAGGCCGAGTCCAAAACTCTTGGGATCCAAAATTCTGACTAAATATTCCTATCAAATGGTATATAATACATGACCATAGCAGAAGGAAAATCACTATTAGAACATATTGAATAAGATGGGTAAAATTTTCCTGAAATATGCAAAAATTAACCCAGCTGCAGAATGTGGATTAAAAAAGGTGTTAAAGACAAGTGGCAGAACAAAAGGGGCAAGTTGAAAGGCCCCCTCTATCATAACAAGGGTTGTGTGAACCACCCAGGAAAATGGTAAAACTTTACCTTAGAAGCACTGGTCAGGGCACTGTGTAGGAAGCCAGCTTTGTTAAAACCTTCTTTCCCTCCCTCCTTCCGACTCCCATCCACCTCAGGGAGACTCTTAGCTTTATAGGCTCTGAAACCTCTTAAAGGGAAGGAGGTGCCCATATTCACTTTCAGGTGTGGTTCATCAAGAATACATTTATTAAGGACCTGAGATCAATTCATCTTCAGGTAAACAAAGTCCATTAAACGTTTTAGGTATAACTGTGAAACACCCCCCCCCCCAAAAAAAAATAAAAAAGGTGGGTGCTTGGGAGTGTGCTGAATAATGTAGAAGAGGTAAATGGTCACTGTATGTTACTGAAGAGGTGACTGCTGGGGGGTCAGATAAGGGACAACATTAAAAGTGCAGCCTGCAGTAGCAGCCACTGGGCTAGCAGAGCTCTAAAGTAAACATTTAGGGGGGACATGCAAATAACTGCCTGTGCTAAAGGAGCAAGAGTAATATTTGCTCACATTTCTATTATTAAGATTTAACTTTAAATATATAGGGAATAGTGTAGGTGAATAAAATGCACACATAGAGAGTGGAGAAGCAAATACTGAGGCCGGTGGGAATTGCTCACCAAAAGAGAAAAAAAAAGAGCTTGAGGAGAAATGGAGTTTAGGATTTAGAGGCTGTTAAACGTCTTAATCTGAAAGAGCTTCCCCTCTTGAAGATGGTGCTAGAAAGTCTCTTGGGAGCCTAGGCAGGCTCAGAATGAAGATACCAGCAGAGAGCTTCCTAAAGACCCAGTTGGAGGTAGGAGTGAAGATGGGGGTGGACGGTCTCCTTCCAACCCAGGGAGTGGAGATTACAGCGGAGAGACTCTGGAGAGCCTAATCCAGGCTTGGGAGTCCAGCAGTCAGATCATATCCAGAGAGCTGCAACAGCAGAGAATCCAGGAGTCAAGGCCCAGTGGCAGATCAGGTCATTGGGGAGCTGTGGTGGCAGAATCAGCTCCAGGGAGAGCTACAGCAGCAGAGAATCCATTCCAGATGAAGCACAAGACCCAGAAGATCCCAGCGGCAGATCAGCTCATTTGGGAGTTACAGCGATGGATGCAGTGGAAAATCAGCTCCAGAGGGAGATACAGTGGCTGAATCAGCTGCAGTGGCAGAGTCCACTCTGGGAGTCCAGTGGCAGACCAGCTCAAAGGAGAGCTGCAGTTGTTTCCGATTGGACAGTAGTACAAAACCCTCTCCAGATTAGAGGAGAGCTTGGAAGATGCGGAGCTAAGGCGACAGCCTCAACGACTGGATAGAACTACAAAACCACAACTTCCACAAGCAGCTACTGGTCCAGAGCTTGAGCAATGAGTGAGACTTGGGGCTGGTGAGCAAAGGGAAGGGGAGTTAGGAGACAGGTTAATAAGATTAAATCTGCAATCTTTAAAGGTTAACTGAAGTCACTACGTGCTGGTTGTTTGAACTGCCTTACCTCTTATCCTATATTGCTACTTCACCTTACCTGCTTGAACCACTTATATGGGTTTTACATACTGCCTTATTTTATCACCATACTTGATGTATATATTTTGTAAATTGTAAATACTATTTAAGCCTGCCTTGTTCACAGCAGTGTTTTTCAGAGGTTTTCCTGGGGTGAAAGGAGGGAAATCCTGCCTGCTAAAATCTCTCTTCCCCAGGTGGCGGCACCAGGCACCAAACTGACAAGGACTGACAGAGCCTGCCCTCAAGGGGACTCCAGCCAGGCGGGTTCCAGATGCAGAAGTGCACCCAAGGGGGTGCTACAGTTGTATTAATATAATTATCTCCATCAAACCTAAGTAAACAACTTAAATACACCTTAAAACTAAGATGACAGCAGTCCAGCAGAGAAATGGGAGTTTTCCAGTCTTTTGCATTGTGTGTCACATATATTATTTCCTCCCAGTTGGTGAGTGGTCGTGTGCACTAGGTGCAAAGAGCTCTTTGCTATCAGGGAACGAGTCCAATAACCAAATTAATATGAATAAAATACAACCTCTAAAATGCTTGTATGCAAATACTGCAATGCAATGTGTGCCTTTGAGTCAGTCCTGACTCCTGGCGACCCAGAAGCTCCTGGGTTTTCTTGGCAGTGTCACTGAAAGTAGATTGCCAGGCCTTTCTTCAGAGGCAATGGAGGGTTTAGTGACTTGCCCAAGGCCGCAAGGAGTGCTAGTGGGAATTCAACCCTGGTTGCTTGGTTGCCAAGCCAGTGTTCTAACCACTAGGCTACTCCTCCACTCCTATGCAAATACTAGAAGTCTACAAAAATAAGATGAGAGAGAATATATTATGATTGTTATCTCAGAAATCTGGGGGACAGAGGACATCTAGTGGGATGCTGCGATACCTGAGTACAAATTATACCACAATGATAGAGTAGATCAAATTGGTGGAGGGGTAGCACTTTATGTTAGAGTATTGAGTCACACAAAATAAAAGTTTTGCAGGAAACAAAATATACTGTAGAATCCCTATGGATTGAAATTCCATGTCAAAAGGGTAAGGCGATGGCAGTGGGGGTGTACTGACCGCCTGGCCAGAATGAACAAATGGATGATGAAATGCTCAAAGAAATCAGGGGAAAAAAAATTACAACAGTAATAAAAAATGGGTGATTTCAATTACCCCGGTATCGACTGGTCAGTGTCATGGCAGGACATGCTAGGGAGATAAAGTTTCTAGATGAAATACATGACTGCTTTTTGGAGCAGCTGGTTCATGAACTGACAAGAGCGGAAGCCAATTTGGACCTAGTCCTTAGTGGAACAAGATCTGGTGCAAGAGATAAGGGTGTTGGGGCCACTTGGAAATAGTAATCATAGCATGATCACGTTTGATTTAATAAATGTAGGAAGGATAGCAAGGGAATCCACAGTACTACCTTTTAACTTTCAAAAAGGGAGACTGATACAATGAAGAAAAAACTAAAAGGAGCAGTTGCAGAAGTTAAAGACTTACATCAAGCATGGGTGTTTAAAAATACTATCTTGGAAGCCCAGACCAGCTGTATTCCACAGTTCAAGGTGGAAGGAAGTCCAAAAAACTGCCAGCATGTTTTAAAGGTGAGCTCAGAGGCCGTTGTAGTCAAAAAAAGCATCTTTTGGGAAATGGAAAAAGAAGCCAAATAACAGAAACTGGAAGCAAACACTGGCAAGTTAGATGCAAGCAAGTTAGAGGGTGGCTACTAAAATGATTAGTGGGCTTCATTATAAAGCATATGAGGACAGACTGAAGGATCTTAATATGTACACCTTAGAGGAAAGGCGGGATAGAGGTGATATGATTGAGATGTTTAAATACCTCCGTGGCATAAATGTTCAGGGAGAGCGCCTCTTTCAATTGAAAGCAAGTTCTGCTACGAGGGGACATGGGATGAGGGTGAAGGGAGATAGATTCAGGAGTGATATGCGGAAATATTTCTTTACGGAGAGAGTAGTGGATCCATGGAATAGTCTCCCAGTGAAGGTGGTAGAGATGAGGACAGTAACTGAATTCAAAAAAGCATGGAACCAACACAGAGGATCTCTAAAGGTAAAAAGTGGACTGTTGTAGTTGTTGATATGGAAGGACAGACTAGATAGGCCATGTGGTCTTTTTCTGTCATCATGTTTCTATGTTTCTAGATGCAAGCAAGTTAGATGCAGGCAAAGAGAATTTGAAAAACGCTTACTGTAGAAGCTAAAACATAAAATCTTTTTCAAGTACATTCATAGCAAAAAACCTCTGAGAATCAGTTGGACCATTAAATGATAGAGGGGTAAAAGGGGCATTAAGAGGACAAGGCCATAGCAGAGAGACTGAATGAATTCTTTGCTTCAGTCTTTACTGAAGATGATGTAGTGAAGTTACCCATAGCTGAAATGGTATTTAAAGATGATGCATTGGAAGTACTGAAATATTGATAATACAACTATTTGGTAAACTAATGAGCATCAAATCACCTGGACTGGATGGTATACATCTGAGAGTGTTGAAAAAACTGAAATATATGAGATTGCAGACCTACTATTAGTAATCTGTGATCTATCATTAAAATCATATGCAATACCTGAAGATTTGCAAATAAAAATAAATACTTATTTTAAAATTAATATATAGATATGGATATAGACATAGACATAGATATACTGTAGTTATTCCTTGAACCTTTTGATCCCCCTTTGGATGTAAAATAAAAATGAAAGAAAACATGGTCACACCTGTATTGTGAAAGGATATCTGCTTTGGGAAAAATCAAACCTAACTTGATGTCCCCAAAAGTAGAATTGTGAATCATGCTTTTCCTCTTAAGATTGTCAAAGGCCTCTGAGTGTTTCTGGCAGGCCCATACCTAACCCTGTGCAAGTGGTGCAGCTGCACAGGGCGCAAAGGCTTCAGGGGCACATTTTAGCTGTCTGCTGTTGCCTGCCGCCGCCACTTTCTTCTCTCAGTGGCGGCAGGCAACAGAAGACAGCTATAATGCGCCCCTTAAGCCTTCTCGCCGGCATACACATCGGGCGTGCCTCTTCTTTCCCGCCATGGGGGGGGGGCGCGCACCCAATGTGAAGTCGCACAGGGTGCAATTTACACTCGGTATGGCCCTGGTTTCTGGGCTATAGTTCAGTGGTCTCAAATGAAAGTTTGGGAGATCATTGCCAGTTCATATCAAGTGCCCTCACTTCCAATTCCATTGCAAAAAGAGAGAGAAAATACAGTTCTATTTTTATTTCTCCAGTGTTGTGATGGTAGACTTTGCCTTTTTGGTGTTCCAAATTCAATTATTGTCTTTATATTTTTATTTCTCATTTGCAAGAAGACATATTTCATACTGTACTGAGCTGCTGTTAATGCTGCCAAACAGTGTGATCCTGTGCTTTAAGAATTTATGACATTAGCTCAACTGTTTGCAGGGAAGAAGTCCTGCTTATATGCCTCTTCAGACTGGGCTACTCTGGTTCAAATTTTCCAATGCGACCCTTGATGGGTCAGCCCCAGTGCTAGAGAGACAAGAAATCAAAGCCTAACGCAGGCTCAATGTTCACATCCCCATACCCAGAGAAAAACAAGATTTCTACAGAAAGCAGACACCATAGATAGATATCGCAGTATCAGCAGATATTACAAAATACTCGACTGCCACCCAGTGACAGAATTTAACAATGCAGACCAAGGTCAAGTATATATCTTATGTCTAACTGTATCATAACCTACTATTAAAAGTCTAATTTGTCTGAACTGGCTGAAATATACTATTTTAATGAAGCTTATAATCTTAAGCACTTCCGATTTTTAATGTAAGCTTTGTTATATTTTAATGCAAAATGATTCAGCTATCAAAAGCAAGTTGTTTCCAATGCAACTCTTTGTAGAATCTTTGCTCGAGAATGAATTCAGTAATCTTTGCCCCGACCTGTGATATCAGGCCAAAATTTGACATAAAAATGGCTCAGATTAGATAAGGATTGTTAAATTGCTATGAATTTGGTTTGGAATTACAGGTCAAAGATGGTTATCGCGCATACTATGGGATTTTGGATTTCACTCATGTCTTTTCAGTAATAGATAACGGCAGGCTACATTCAGGTATAGTAAGTATTTTCCTGTCCCCAGAAGAATTACAGTCTACTACTACTGAGCATTTATATAGCGCAATCAGTCATACGCAGCGCTGTACAGACATGTAAGAGACAGTCCCTGCCCATCAGAGCTTACAATCTAGTCAAGACAAAACCTAGGTGGTGTAAACAGGGATAAAACTAGGGGAAAGAAAAGGAGATCAGGTGAGTCAAGATCCAAAAGCAGCAGCGAAGAGGTGAGTTTTCAGCCTGGATTTGAAGAGGGTTAGAGAGGGTGCCTGGCGTACAGACACAGGTAGTTTGTTCCAGACGTAAAGTAAAGCAAGGTGAAAGGAGCGAAGTCGAGCTAGCTGTAGAAGAGAAGGATACAGATAGAAGCAGTTTTCTAGAAGAGCGGAGTTCCCGAGGGGGGTTTTAAGGAGAGATAAGAGAATAAAGGTACTGAGGAGTCACAGAGTGAATGCATTTATAGATCAGGAGGAGACGTTTGAACTGGATGCGGAAACGGATAAGGAGCCAATGAAGTGACTTAAGAGGAGTAATGTGGGCATAATGAGGCTGGCGGAAGATTAGTTGTGCAGCAGAGTGTTGAACAGATTGATGGGGAGAAAGCTGATTCAAAGGGAGACCAGCAAGGAGTAGGTTACAGTAGTCAAGACGGGAGGTGATTAAGGAGTGGCTAAGTGTTTTAGTAGTGTGTTCAGAAAGGAAAGGCTGGATTTTGCTAATGTTATAAAGAAACAACAGGTCTTAGCTACGAGATGGATATATAAATAATGACAACATTCAAATTGATTCACAACCTAGCCCCATCCCATCTCTCCACCCTCATATCAACATAACCCCCTAAAAGGAACAGAAGGGCTCACAACCTTAACACCCTACATGTACCTCACCCCATATGCAACGTCAAAACAATGACAAGCAACAGAACATTCACATATATAGCTCCTTCACAATGCAAAAGACTCCCCGACACGCTAAGAGCTAATAAGGACCTACAAGCCTTCCGAAAAGATCTAAAAATGTACTTATTCCAGGAATATTACAAGACGACCTAGCCAAAGCACCCCCTGCTCTCATCTCATACCTGTGAACAATTGAAGCAATGATCTGTCAACCAACTGGCTCAATGACATCCACCACAAACCCCTAAGCAAATGCTCATCATATAGTTTACTGAGTCTGACCCGTACTGCACTGTAAATAGTTCCATACTGCACTATAAATAGTTCAGGGCTGCTGCCCCAGTGTCCTTTGTTATGTACACAGTTATAAAACAGTTATATGTATTGTCACCACGTGGCCAGTCCTCCACCTAGGGCGCAGAGGGTTGGTCTGCCATGATAATCCTCTATTCAGAAAGTGAGACTACAGCTGTGGCTCTTGCAAGGCCTCTTGGGAGTTGTAATCCCTTTTTCTAGCTCTCTGATAAAGAAGCAATTGTAGTCCGAGTGTTTAAGGCAAATTGACAAGGATTTATTCCCCTCACAATTAGAACTTTGGTGCAGAACAAAAATAGGACAGTCTCCAGGAGCTTAGCATGAGGCTTATATACAATAACTAAGGTAATTACTTATTCACTCTCTGGTTCCAAAACATGCAGTGCTCGTTGCAAGTACAAAATGGAAAACAGAACAGCTTCTCACAGCAAAGAAAAATAGTTCCTATTTCTTTGCTGTTTCTCAGCACTTTTTCTTCAAGGTTTAACACAGTGACTCAATGTTGTCAGCCAAACAAAGTGTACAATCCATTTGTGTATCTGCTACTTCATCAACATGATAGTCTATTTGCATATCTTCTGTCTCAGGACTAACAGCGTTTGTCTGCAAACTATTACTATGGGATTTAAGATAACTTCCCTCTGTAAACTCAGGTGTTTTCCCTTTCCACAGCTCAAAACAGCAAGGGTTTAAAATACCTGTTGCTCTGGAGTTTCTCCTTTGGCTCTCCTCTAATTCTTGGCAGCTATGAGGAAATACCTTTGTGCTGGGCTCCCACCTGTGCAAACTCTGAAGGCTTCCTTCTGACTGAAGGGCTCCCTGCTCTCTCCGTTCCAGCCAGTTCCTGGTCACAGGGCGTGCCTTCCCTCCTCCTAGTCTGCTGGCTTTTCTCCCAGACCTGTAGGTAGTTTCTTTACCCGGTATCCAACTCTCAGGAGTTTGAGCCTCTCCAAGCCCGTCTTACAGGAGGTCTCTCTTCTCTTTGCTGTCCAGGACTCCTCTTTCTCCTCCTTTCCTTCCTTGTGTTGCTTCTTTTCCTTATCTGCCACAACTCCAACTTTCTATGCTACCACGGCTCCAACTGCTGTCAGAACTGCAATTACCACTCCAGCCAGCACTCCAGCCTCCTTTCTCTCCAGCTTCTCCTCTCCCCCTCCTGGGAGCTAATGACGAGGTTTTATAATTCTGTTCCCCTGGGCTTGGCTCTGCTCTCAACCTGAACAGGTGTGATTGATCAAGCTCCAGGCTTGCTGCTACATCAGAGCTTGGGCGTGTCAGCTCAGCTCCTGTCTTTCTCTGTTTACCTTTTCTTTGTAAACAGTGAGCCATGCGTTCTAGCTGCCTGTCAGTTTTAAAGGTGGAATCTTCCTTTCTCTATTTCCATGGGCTCCGTAGGGGTCTCTACATCACAGTATATAGTTTTAAACCTGTTATATGTAATTGTTGTTTTTTGCTGTGTTAAAAGTTATAATGTAAACTGCTACTGATCACTGTAAGAAGTGGTATAAAAATGTAATCAAATAAAATAAATGTGTGGAGAAAGAGAGAGAGAGGAGTAAAAGACAACCCCCAGATTGTGGGCCGAGGAAAAAGGAAAAAGTACAGAGTTATCCACAGAGACTGAGAAAGGAGGAAGAGGAGGGGAGGTTTTAGGGGGAAAGATAAGAAGTTCAGTCTTGGCCATGTTCAATTTCAAGCGGCAGTGAGACATCCAGGAGGCAATGTCAAAAAGGCAGGCAGAGATCTGGGTCTGGATTGCCGAAGAGAGTTCAGGCATAGAGCAGTAGATCTGGGAGTCATCAGCATACTGAAAGCCATGGGAAGAGATAAACGCACAGAGGGACTAGGTATAGAGAGAGAAAAGGAGCGGACCCAAGACAGATCCTTGGGATACACCATCTGAGAGCGGGGTAGCAGAGGAGAAGGAGCCACCAGAACACACAATGAAAGAGCGATGGGAGAGAAAGGAGGAGAACCAGGATAGTAGAGAGCCACTAAAACCAAGTGAGGACAGGGTATTGAGGAGAAGGTTGTGGTCAACAGTGTCAAAAGCAGCAGAGAGGTCAAGATGGATGAGGGCAGACAGGCCCTTGGATTTTGCCAGGAACAAGTCACTAGAGATTTTGGCAAGAGCCATTTCAGTAGAGTATAGAGGACAAAAGCCAGATTGTAGGGGATCCAGGAGGGCATCAGAGAAGAGGAAGTTGAGGCAGCGGCGGTGAACCACACGTTTGAGTAGTTTCAAAATGAAGGGAAGGAGAGAGATGGGTCAATAGTTAGAAGGACAGGTGGGATCAAGTGAGGGTTTCTTGAGGAGAGGTGTGACCACAGCATGCTTGATGTCTACAGGGACTGTTGCAGTGGAGAGTGATAGGTTGAGAATATGAGAGGCGGAAGGGACAATGGTGGAGGAGATGGGGCTTAGAGGATGGGATAGGATATCAGGATAGGGATAGGATCAGAAGAGCAGGTGGTGAGGTTGGAGGAAGAAAGAAGGTGTGCAGTTTCCTCTTCAGAGATCACAGGAAAGGAAGAGAGGGTAGCAGAGGTAGGGGGTAGGGAGTTGGGAGTGGAGAGGGGGAAGAGGGGAAGTAGCTGACTTTGTGGGGAATTGGAGGTTGATCTTGAGAATTTTGTCATGGAAATAGTCAGCCAGGGTTTGGGCAGAAAGAGAGGGAGGGATCAGGGGTGGGGGCACTTTGAGGAGAGAGCTGAGAGTAGTAAAGAGACGGCGAGGATCAGAGGCAATAGTTAGTCAGGTGGACATAGTAGTCTTGTTTGGCAAGAGCTATGGCTGACTGGAAAGAGACAAGCATGAATTTGAAGTGTAGAAAGTCTAAAGGCCATTTTATTAAAATGCGCTAAGCCGAAATGAGATATGTAGGCGACATCTGTTGTCATAATGATGCTTCCTTGGTTGTGTGGGAGGTGACAAAGGGTACAGGTAAATGGAGCTCACTCTGAGGAGAAGGAGGTTACCAGTTGTGTGCCTCAGGCATCTGTCCTTGGTCTGATTCTTTAACATCTTTGTTAGTGATATTGTGGAAGGACTGTCGGGTAAGGTTTGGCTCTTTGCAGATGATTTCAAAATCTGCAATAGAGTAGACACCCAGGAAGAAGAAGATAACATGAGGGGGGGGGGGGATCTAGCTAAGCTTGAAGTATGGTCTAGAATTTGGCAGATGAAATTTAGTTCCAAAAAAATGAAGAGTCATGCACTTTGGATGCAAAGTCCAAAGGAGCGTACAGTGTAGGAGGTGAGGTACTTCTGTCCATGAAAGAGCAGGTTGTGGGTGTAATTCTGTCTGACAGTCTTAAAGTAGCTAAATAGGTAGAAAGGTGGCTGCAAGAGCCAGGAGGATGCTTGGCTGTATAGGGAGTGGAAAGACCAGCAGAAAAAAGGAGGTCTTAATGCCTCTGGGGCAACCCCATTGGAGTATTGTGTGCAATTCTGGAGACCGCACCTTCAAAAAGATAAACAGGTTGGAGTCTCTGCAGAGGGTGGCTACTAAGATGGTTAGTGGTCCTCATTATAAAGTACACGAGGACAGACTTAAGGATCTTAATATGTACAGCTTAGAGGAAAGGAGGGATAGAGGAGATATGATTATGACATTTAAATACCTCTGTGGCATAAATGCACAGGAGGAGAGCCTCTTTCGATTGAAGGCAAGCTCTGCTACAAGGGGACATGGTATGAGAGTGAAAAGGGATAGATTCAGGAGTGATATGAGGAAATATTTCTTTATGGAAAGAGTGGTGGATTCGTGGAATAGTCTCCCAGTGGAGGTGGTAGAGATGAGGACAGTATCTGAATTCAAAGCAGCATGGGACAAACACCGAGGATCTCTAAAGGTAAAAAGGGGACTATTGTAGTGGTTGATATGGAAGGACAGACTAGCTAGGCCATGTAGTCTCTCGTCATGTTTCTATGTTTCCTTGGAATTATGGAACATGGAATAAAAAAAAACCACATCTAAAGCAGCATTTCACCAACCCAGAGAAATGCATTTTAACTTTCAAATGTGATTCTACTGTACCTAATGAATAGGAAAAAAAATAATTCATAAATGACTATATTCTATAGATATAGTCTCAAATCCCATTGCAACATACATGGCTGTTATAGAATGTTGTTGATTTTCATACAGATATTTTGCCTCTGAAGGTTTGGTTTTACTATAGGATACCTAAGGCCAAAAAGGTGCCTACTGTATAGAGAAACCAGAAAAAACAGGTTCCCAGCAGCAACCCCTGTAGTATGCAAGTGCTGGTTTAGACACTCCGAGCTGCTCCGAGGCACGAGTACATGTGTGCACATACTCTAGATGTGTTATACATACACATACACACACACAGCTGCCCCTGGGAACGCCTACATGTGACACACATATACTGTAAGCACTTTGATAAAATCGTACATTGGTATGTGCGTTTATATATCCAAGGCCTTTTTGTCATGGAAAGCAAAAACCTTTAGAAAACTACCTCCTAAATCAATAGGACCAGTCTCAAGAGACTCACTAGCCATTAATCTCAGATAAATCATTTAAAATGAAGCAAATTCAATCATTGACACATTCTGGTCGATATTCAGAAGCACTTATGTGATCAGTAGCAGTGGCAGACATGGGCGCGTTCCAGTTAGACCATGGGCAAAACTGGCAGTTGAATACATAGCATGGAATAGTTTGGGGAGGTGAAATAATATTTATAGATTCACAAGGGAATTATATAAACTTTTCCCACGGGTATTGTAAAATTACCTCGGGGGTTAGAATGTAGAAGTCTGCGCAGTGGTAAGATGACGCACTTTCACATGTTCTGAGGAGGAATTTGGGTGCAGTGCACGGAGAAGCACAATTTGCACGCATAGTTTCTACAATATGCACAAGCATTTACATTTGCTCCCACAAAAGTGTAAGTGTTTGTGGCTTCAATCTAGCCATGACTTCTGCCAAGTCACCTTTAGTATTTTATAAAGACACATGGAACCCGATTCCGAAAGGGACACGTCTGGGCTGTCCGGACGGTCTCAAGCAGGACAGGCCCATTAGGACAAGATTCTGTACTGCAGGAACAAAACATTCCCGTGGCATACAGAATCAGTCCCGAGGACAGCTCGGTGTGCCCCTTCATGCCTGCGGGCTCCCCGGACTCAGATCCCCCTCTTCCCCACTGCCAACCCACGGCTAGCCAGCTGGGGCCTGGATCGAGCAGTGGGGACCTCCCCCCCCCCCCCCTGCACCTGGCCCTGGCCTCTAGGGGAGATCTCCGGCCCTGATCGCCAGGTCAGTGCTGATTATTCCACCTTCAAGGTGGTATAATCAGCAGATCCCCTCTGACCCCACAGGATGTACAGGGCAGTGAATGGAATCGGGCCTGTACATCCTGCTGCCTCAGCCCGCCCCTGCTCCGACCTGACCCTGCTCCCTCCCACCAGCTCTCCCCATCCTGCTGCTCTAGCCATGTGAGGAGAGCTGGAGGGGGAATCTAGGCGGATGGCTTGTGGGATTTCGTGTCCCAAAAGGGCATGCAGCCACACAAGCCGCAACTCAGAATCTGGGATATTTTAAACATTTCCATGTCCAAAGAGCAGGACTTAGAAGTGCAAATTTAAATCCATGTCTCAATGCTATTTTAGAACCTGCTTTTTACAGACGTGGGAATGCTCACTATATCTGCCCTGCCGGGGGGGGGGGGGGGCAGAGAGTGGGAGTGGCTTGGGCAGGGCCTACAATGGATTCCCCATTTTATATAGGGAATCCACATCTGGAAAAAGATGTAGCTATTGGCATTTTTCACCCCTGCCTGATTTACAGAGATGGATGTGCATGCCAATGTTATACCCCCCTCTCCACAACTCCACAACCTGCATCCCTGACCCTTGCAACCCCCCTTGGCTGCACATTAACCTGGTATGTAGCTCTCCCAAGCAACCTCTATTCCACACCCTCCCCCCGAGGCAACCTGGTGTTTCCCCTCCACTCAAAGGTCCCCCCAAACAAATACCACAGTGGCACCCTGCCCCACCAGAAGACTTCCCTGATAGAACAGATAGTCCGATAAACATCCCTGCGCTTACTGGGGTCATTGATGTATAGTGGGCAGAAGCATGATTTATGCCTTTCACTCCGTTCTCCCTCTTTCCTGTTAATGGAGATCGTTTTCTTTCCTGATATGGAGATGCTTTTTTTTTTTTTTTTTAATTTACTGTAAACCACTCTGCCTAGCCAAGCCTCAAACACTAAACGAAGCAAGGCCTATGCACTCCTGCTCAGCATGCGGCTGCTCTTCAAGATGGTGATGATTCCCTAACGGTAATTTTGTGGTACTGCCAGTGCTGAAAGGATACTGCTCCCACTATACACCAATGACCCTGCTACATCTAGGGATACCTAACAGAGGTAGGGAGGTGGTGAGTGGCAATGATCTGTTCTGAAGGGAAGTGTCTTCAAGGGGAGGTCACTATTGTGCCATTTGTTTGAGGGGTCTTCAAGGAGAGTGGGAGCACCAAGTTGCCTCAGTGGGGGGGGGGGGGAGAATGGTAAAGAGAAGCACTAGGTTGCCTCAAGTGGGCGGGGGATTACATACCGAGTCAGGGGCAGCTGAGGAGGTTCCTGGAGTTAGGGATGTGGGTTGGAGGCCCCAGATCTATGGTGCTGCACTGGTGTGTCACTGTGCTGGTGCAGTGATTTTAGGAAGCAGATTCCACATCTGTGTGGGGAGGGGTTCGTCTTTTTTCCTCATGCAGTTTGCTAAAATCACTGCTCCTGCCAGATGTGCAGGGACATGCAGCTAATTTACAAGGGACCCTATGTTTAGTAGAACCTCTTGTAAAATACTGTCCTAATTCTCCACACCCTTTCTAAAATGCCACTTCATGGCACCTGAGTGCATAGTTGGCCTTCACACTTTGGCAACCTTCAGCCTTGGAATCCAGAACATCCGATGACTGAACAGCAGATATAAAGCCTCTTTTACATGCAGAAATGTTTTTTATACAATTCTATGGCAGCAAATGTGCAAACTAGATAACACAGAGTGTGTCGATGCTTCTGCTATCTGTGTTTGGGCGTTCCAACTTTCAAAGTTAAACAGCAGCTGTTCAAGAGGCATTACTGCTGCCAAGATGAGTGCATTAAGGGGCACATTTCTTGCTGTTTAGGGCACTTTAAGTGCTGAAAACTAGCACAGGACCGAGTCAGAGCCATACTAATTGTTGGGGGTCTTTCTGGTGTGACCCCCAAGCAGTTAGCATGGGTTGTAGCACGCCACTGCAGCTACTCAAGGCTGGTACATTTAATGTTGCCCACTGAGGCAGCAAAAGTGCATTTGCACTAACTGCAGTAATTGTATTTAGCACAAGCTAGACACCCACACTAACCAAGATGTGCAGTCAATGTCCACTCTCCACCCGAAATCCTCCTAGTCCCTGCCTCATCCCACATATAAGTTACTGTGGTCCTTTGTTACCACTTAGCTTGGGATTCATTACATGGTAACTCTTACTTCACTTTAGTAAAGATGCCCCTAAGTCTAGAAAGAGCAAGTCTACGCAATAGGCCACTGAAGAGACCACGTGGGCCTGGGATGAGCCTTACCCCAAATTCATCTTGCCATTGATGTGCTTTTTGAAATCTCTCGGCCTCTTGAGCAAGACGCTGGGAAGAAATGAGAAAGGAAACATGTTAACTCTCTAGATACCTTCCTATCAGTTACAGTATTTTTAATGTATATTTCACCCTTCTAGAGCCCCAATCAGTCACATAAAAAATATTTATGCTATAAAAATAATAAAAACAAGAACATAAGAACTGTCATACTGGGTTAGACCAAGGTCCATCAAGCCCAGTATCCTGTTTCCAACAGTGGCCAATTTAGGTCATAATAGGTTTATTTAGAGAGCAAAGATGATAAACTAAACCAATAGAACAAGAAAAAAGTGAACCACTTTATGTTGGACTGTTGAGAGAGACAACTTTGCTGTTTGAATAACAAAATGTCCCTTTTATTCTATAGAAGTGACACTCAAAAGCGTCAAACCCAGCTTCTGGGAAGCTCGAAACAGTTGGTGTCGCTATGGATGAATGACAGGCGTCTAACAATTTAACGTTTGCATGGCTCGTTACATCTTTGAAAAACACCCTTTCGGATATGGTGGTCCCGCACCAACAAGTTAAGTGCTTGCTGCTTTTTTGGTTTGTGTTTCGCTTGTGTGTTTACACAGTCTTGACACTTTTGAGTGTCACTTCTATAGAATAAAAGGGAAATTTTGTTATTCAAACGGCAAATTTGCCTCTCTCAACAGTCCAAAGTAGTTCACTTTTTTCTTGTTTTATTGGTTTAGTCTTATCTTTGCTCTCTAAAAAAAAAATAACCCTATTTTTGTGGATTGACTATTTAAGTTTATTTTTTTTTCTGGTTCATTAATAAAAATAAAGGAAAAATAATGGCCAAATTTCAATATCCTGCAAACATAAAACAAAAACCATTTACATGCCCATCATCTCTTCAAATGCAGATTGTTTTCAAAGTTTAGAACTAGTACAAGCAGGAGAAAAGTGAATAAAATGATCCTGACTGGCTGGACTCATGGCTCAGACTCCCGTGTCCTGGTACAGAGAAGGCTATATTGGAGCCTCCCCACTTACAGGATGGGTCAAGTTGTGCATTGCTGCCATGGGGGGGGGGGGGGGGGATGATAGTTCCTATTATTATAATGGGCTATGCTAGCTAAAGACTCAGTTCAAGGCAAGTTACATTCAGCTACAGTATGAATTCCCTGTTCCCAGAGCTCCTAGAATCTAAGGGTAAGATTTTGCACTTACAGTGGGGTTTTGCATCAAAAGCCTTTGTGGTAAATGCAGGGGGCATGCCCAGCATCTGCCCTACATTTAAAACACTTACTGCCAAGGCCTGCAATCCCTGCTTCAGCAAGTAGCAAGGGAGAATCCGAGTTACATGCCAAAGCACAGAACGCAGGCCCAGGGACCAAGCCCTAAAGAAGAAAACAAGTGGCTGCAGCAGCAAGAGCCTCCCCATTGACCCCCCACCCAATATGAAACCCGACTGATTTCACTACCCAAACTGAGGCCTCCACACACACAACCTCCTTCAGCACCTAACCCACCATGAAAAGCAACTGAGGAGTAGCCTAGTGGTTGGGGCAAGGTACTTCAGGCCGGAAGGTTGGGAGTTCAAATCCCACTAGAGCAGTGTTCCCCAACCCCCGGGCCGCGGACCGGTACCGGTCCGTGGATCAAACGGTACCGGGCCGCCCGAGGAACTTTAAATAATTTCACTGTGGGTCCTCCCGCCTCCTGATTGGACGTAATGAGTGCGCGCGCTCAAGAGCCACCCTGGAAGCTACAGTCTTCCTGCTTCCCAACAAGCGTCTTGCGACAGTTATAGAAAGCGGCAGGTGGGAGGAGGAGCCGCCGCCGCTGCGCGTGCGTGCATGTCTGCTCATGCAGCTCGCGCACAGACAGCGCACGCTCTGCCCCCTCAACTTCTCTGTAGGACAGGAAAGGGGGAGAAGGGGAGCGGCCCATTCTGCGGTTTAATCCGTTTATGTGAGTGGTAATAAAAGGGGTCAGACTTCCCTTTTCACATCTTCCCAAATTAGCAATCCATACTTCCTTGGGAATTGCCCCTCCTCCAGGGGTTCTCTGGGCGTAGGTGCATGGGGGACCCACGTGTCCTAGTTAGGTGTGTTTTACATTGGAAGTTAGGCGCAGGAGTTTGCTGAAGTGTAAGATTGGTACCCCCTCCTAGTCCTGACTTGGTTTTTCAGGTTTGAAAAGGACCAAAATCTAGTCAAAGGAGCCGTCTTTTGGGGGTCGGCCTGGGCCTGAAGGGAAAAGGGGCACTTTACTTTGCAACACACGCACATCTGGGGAAACAAATGAGACTTATAATGGTCTTATGTAATTTGTTACATACAGATACACATATATAAATGTATGTAATTTTATATATACAGATTTATAATAATATTTTGTAATGTGGAGCAGGTAAAATGGTATCTCAGGTAATTTTATCCACAGGATGTAGCTGGGCTACATAGGAGCCAATAGAAAGAGTGCCCCGGCTATTGCTTGCTAAGAATGATGGTGTGTTTAACAAACTCCTGATCAGGTTGTTTTCCTCATTTCTTAAATATCTAGCTTACTTTGCATTGAACTATTTCTGGAAAGGCATGAGCTAAATCCACCATAAAGGAAAAACAAATTTCCCCAGCAATGTTAGTTTAGTGATATTTGTAAACATAAGTGGAAGAGAGATTTTGAAATAATTTGGGAGGAGCGCAGGAGTGTCTGGCTCCTGAGACCCTTGTATGCCATGTTGTCAGAGGTGCAGCCCTGCTTCCAGCTCCTCAGGATGGGGTTGGTGGGATCCCCTGGCTCAACAAGCCCAGTCTCCCAAGATCTGTACACCTTCCGGCCAGAGACACCATGTTGTGTCTTTCGCTTGGGACGGTGCTCTGATATCTGTGATGTGGCGCTAGTGTCTGAGAGAAACCCAGATCTGATCTCCCAGGTCCATGCAGAGATACATGCGGGGAGAGAGGAAGGTGGCAGTGGAGACTGGAGAGTTTACATTGTGGACTGCAGCACTCATGGCACTTACGTTAATGATGTCCGTGTCCATCGTGGCATGCGGGTGGAGCTGTTGGACAGTGATATGGTGATTTTTGGGCACAAGGAGGCTGAGAACTGGAAGTAGGCTCATGGGGGGACTTGGACTGGAATTGGGCTGAGTGGAGGGGAGCTAGGATTTGACATGGGCTGATGGTGGGGCTAGGAAATGACTAGAAATGATCTGATGGGGGGCTAGGATTGGAAATGAGCTGATGAAGGGACTCGGATTGGAAATGGATGGGGGAGCTAGGACTGGAAATGGGCTGATGGGTGGCTAGGACTGGAAATGGGCTGATGCAGGGACTAGAAGGGAATGGAAGCTGGGTGAGACTGGAACTAGAAGGGAGCTGATGTTGGGGGAGGATTAGAATGGGATGGGGCTGGGAGAGTAAAATGGAGAGGGGAAAAATATTTTGTGTGGGAGGGATGAAAAATCTACAATTGGCTGGGTATTGGGAGAGTAAGGGGGGATTGATGATGGAGGGGTAAAATTTGTGTGGATGAAATAGGAATGAGGAAAGAGCAAAAGGAGAAAGATTAGTTTGTTAAAGCAGATCTAGAGAGAGAGAATGGAAAAAAAAACTAGAAGAGAGAAGAAAGGACAAATGGACAGTCATTGTCTCCTATTACCCCCAGATGGAACCGTCTCGTTGCAAAGAAACAAGCTCAGGGTTCTCATTGATTTGGAATTCTAGTGAGTTAAATAAAATAAATCTCTTTATATTCATTTTTTGGTGTAGCTGTATTTTATTTTGAAGGCATGTTTAAATACAATTAAATTAAAATTATTAAATTAAAACAAGCGGGCCACGGAAAAATTATCAAACGTTTACCGGTCCGCGGCGATAAAAAGGTTGGGGAGCACTGCACTAGAGGACAGCAACCTTGGGCCGGAAGGACTGGGGTTTCTAGTCCCACAGATGCTCCTTGTGGTCCTGGGCAAGCCACTTAACCCTCCATTGCCCACGTTCCCTGTAAGTATTAGTGTATGTGTCTCATATCCCCACATGTGTCTCATATCCCTGCGTGTTAAATGTATCCCCCAACTGTGTTGTGACCGCTTTGATTGAAGGATAAGGCGGAATACAAAACTGTCTAAATTTAAAAAAAAAAAAAAACTGAGCTCGTAGGCCCCAAAGATCCTATACCCCCAATGGGTCTCCCCACCAAGAGGCACAACTAGGACTCTTCCCCCCCCAACCCTTATCCCAGTCTTACACAAGGGGTCTTTAATGTTCCTAGTGATGCATTTGGCAGGGGTTGTCCCCATCTGCTCCTTCTGCAGGTCCTGTTGCATTCAAAATAGAACCAGTAACTTCTAGTGGTAGTCTCACCAAGGAGTGACAGAGGGATAAAAGGAACACTAAGAGAGGACAAGGCCATAGCGGAGAGACTAAATGATTCTTTGCTTCAGTCTTTACCAAGGAAGTTGTAGGGATATTACCCATGACTGATGGTATTTAAAGGTGATGCCAGAGAAGAATTGAAAGAAATATTGATTCACCAGGAAGATTTATTACAACTATTTGATAAACTGAAGAGTAGCAAATCACCTAGACCGGATGGTATACATTCAAGGGTGTTGAAAGAACTGAAATATGAAATTGCAGACCTATTACTAATCTATGACCTATTAAAATCATCTGTAATACCATCCTCCAATTTTTAAAAACGGTTTCAAGGGTGATCTGGGAAACTACATACCAGTGAGCCTGACATCAGTACCAGGAAAAATGGTAGAAACGATTATAAAAAACAAAATTACTGAATATGTAGATAGTCCTGACTTAATGGAGAAAGCCAACATGGCTTTACCCAAGGAAGGTCTTGTCTTACTAATCTGTTATGCCTTTTTTTTTGAAGGTGTGAATAAACAGGTAGACAAATGTGAATCAATTGATATAGTGTATCTGGACTTACAGAAAGCCTCTGACAAGGTCCCTCATGAGAGACTTTTGGCAAAATTAAAGTCATGGGATACGAGGCAGTGTAGTATTGTGGAACAGGAACTGGTTAAAAGATAGAAAGCAGAGGGTAGGGCTAAATGGCCAATTTTCCCTATGAAGAAAGGTGAATAGTAGATTACTCTAGAGATCTGTGCTGGGTCTGCTGCTTATTTGTAAATGACCTGGAAATGGGAATAATGAGCGAGGTAATCAAATTTGCACATGACACAATTATTCAAAGTTGCTAAGATCCATAAGGATTGTAAAAAATTGCAAGGGGACCTTGATAAACTGGAAGACTGGGCATCCAAATGGCAGATGAAATTTAATGTGGACAAGTGCAAAGTTATGTACCTAGGAAAGAACCACCCAAACTATGGTTACACGATTCAAAGTTCCACATTAGGAACCAAAACTCAGGAAAAAGATTTAGGTGTCATTGTGGATAAAATGTTGAAACCTTCCACCCAGTGTGCAGCAGCGGCCAAGAAAGCAAATAGAATGCTAGGTATCATAAGGAAAGGAATGGAGAATAAAACAAAGGATATTATAATACCTCTGTACCGTTCCATGGTGTGACCTCACCTCAAATATTGTGTGTAATTCTGGTCACTGTATCTTAAAAAGGATATAGCAGAATTAGAAATGTTACAGAGACAAGCCACCAAAATGGTAAAGGGGATGGAAGGATACCCCTATGAAGAGAGGCTAAAAAAGATTAGGGCTCTTCAACCTGGAAAAGAGTCGGCTGAGGGGAGATATGGTAGAGGACTATAAATTAATGAATGGAGTGGAACGGGTAAATGTAGATCAATTGTTTACGTCATCAGAATATAAAAAGACTAGGGAACATGCAATAAAGCTACAGAGTAACCTATTTAAGACTAATGAGAGAAAATATTTTTTTTACTCAATGTGCAATCAAACTCTAGAATTCGTTACCAGAGGATGTAGTAAAAGTTGTTAGTGTAGCCGGGTTTAAAAAAAGGATTGGACAAGTTCCTGGAGGAAAGGTCCATAAACCAAGGGAACCTGGGAAATCCACTGCTTACCCCAGGATGAGCATTGTGGAAGCTGTGGACTTTGGGTACCTGCCAAGTACTTGTGGCCACTGTTGGAAACAGGATACTGGGCTTGATGGATCTTGGTCTGACCCAGTAAGGCATACCTTACATTATGTTCTTATGAGTATGTGTGGGGGGAGATGGGAAAGCAGAGACTGGATGCTGAACTTCTGCAGGTGAGGACCATAGATTTGGGAGCAGAGAAAATGTAATGAGTAGTGAAGCACAGATTATTACTGTTACAAGTGGAATATAATGGTTACTTTTTTCACTTCTGATTTCAGATGTAAGGCTGAAAGCTGCTGTTTAGTGCTGTTGCAAGTTTCCAGAATTTGTAACAAACTCCTGTAACATTGTTACTATCCAGCCCTGCATGTAAATTCACTGTGGATATCCTGAAAATTCAAATGGCTTGTAGCTCTCCAAGTTGACTATCCCTATACTAGAATGATACTCCTACAGGAAAACAGAATAAACCAAACTTCGATAGATCCCTAAACAGAAAATGCACACTAGCAACATTTCTCAGGCTGGTCATGTACCCAAAACAGACAAATTCTCACCAAATGCCAACTAAGTGCCCATAAATGAGAAGATGTGCGGGCACAAACAATGCTAGAAAGCAAGAGACCTTGGAGGGAGAGGAAATAGTTATCTCCAAGTTCTAATGCCCTGTTCAATGTAATTTCAGTTTGTTCAATGTAAACCGCCTTGATATCATGAAAGGCGGTATATAAGAAAATTTAAATAAATACATACATAAAAAGGAAGGGTTTAGAATGTAGTAATTGGTATTGACAGGAAGACTTGATAGGCTATCTTCTATGTGCCCATGCTAGACGGAAATGATAGTGCCAGAATCTGCAAGAGACACATTGCAATCAATAAATGGGAAAGTAACGGCTCAGTCTTCAGCTGTGGCCGCCCCTGAAACTCAAATTGGACACTCAGGGCAATCTGTCTGGCATCCAACACTGAATATCCCGTTTCACAGCAAATCTGCATAAAGTTAAGAAAGCCATTGTGCTGTCGTCACTTTACACGCACACTAACCCGATTAGTGGACTGAAAACTGCAGGTAACCAGATAAGAACCGATCTCTGACACCCCCCCCCCCATCAGAAATTGTGTTTTTCTGCTTCTACCGATTGTTTGAAAAGGAAACGGTCAAAGCTGCTGTCGACATCCCTTTCCTTCAGACCTTGCTCTTGCAAAGAAAGGGATGGGAAAGGCCTTTACTATAAACCTTAGCATCATGGGGTGGCATAAGTGTGGAACAGATGCACCCATGAACAAATGTGGGTTCTGCTACCAGGACATTTCCTGCGTATGATGTTCGAAGTAGCAAGTAAGTCACCTACAGTGTAAACAGAATCATCCGTCCCACAGATGCTCCAATTTAATTAGATTTAGCTGAGATGGCAAGTCCTGGGCAATGTCTGTGGCACCTTTTGTCAAATGACCTCAGTGGGTGGCACAAAGGGCAGAGCCGATGCTCTTGGGCACCCATTGAACAACTTGAGAGTAGCTGTCACACACAGGAGATGCTGTGATGCTCTACATAGCAGTTGAGCACGTGAAAATCTAAAGTCACACAACTGACCGTTTTGAAAATGTCACCGCACCTTCAAAAGGATGTGAACAGGTTGGAGTCGGTGCACAGGGTGGCTACTAAAATGATTAGTGGTCTTCATTATAAAGCTTATCAGGACAGATTTAAGGAACTTAATATGTACACCTGAGAGGAAAGGCGGGATAGAGGTGATATGATTGAGATGTTCAAATACCTCTTTGGCATAAATGTTCAGGGAGAGAGCCTCTTTCAATTGAAAGCAAGTTCCGCTATGAGAGGACATGGGATGAGGGTGAAGGGAGATAGATTCAGGAGTGATATGCGGAAATATTTCTTTACAGAAAGAGTAGTGGATCCGTGGAATAGTCTCCCAGTGGAGGTGGTAGAGATGAGGACAGTAACTGAATTCAAAAAAGCATGGGACCAACACAGAGGATCTCAAAAGCTAAAAAGGGGACTGTTGCAATTGTTGATATGGAAGGACAGACTAGATAGGCCGTGTGGTCTTTTTCTGTCATCATATTTCTATGTTTCTATGTATTTCATTCTTTTTCTTAGTAACTGTCATGGTCAATCCAAACGGTCTTGCTAACCCTCCCATGCTTTACAGGACTTCCAGGGCAGTCACAAACATTTGGCTGAACTAAACGTATATAGTCTTATGATCTGCTCTCCAAAGTTTGCAACAAACAAATTCAGTGAGAATCGTGAGAAGGTTTTTTCACCTGGATTTCTGAATATCCAGGTGAATGAAACCTGCAGCCCCACAATCTCATGTTGTAACAGAGCCCTTCTGCATATGTCCCTCGAAGATAACTATTAAAGCACTGGTTTCTGAGTATATGCTCCAAAATACTTGCACAGTAGGTTGGTCACAGATTTAAGGGAGTAGCGACCAAAGCACATTAAGGGAATAATGTATAATATTTGATCCTTAACATGTGCTGACAAAAATGTGTGTTGTGTTACCTTAATGTAAATTTACAGCAATGCCCATGCAAATGAATGTAAAACACCCCATTATAATGCAAATGGTATAACACACTTTGGGAGTCATTCCAAAATGCAAATAGGCCATCTGGACGTGCGGGATAGACTTTCCTCACAAAAACATCTAGACCCGTATTCCCTGCATGTACATGGCGCAAAAGCAGGGATCTCAGAACATGGGCGGGAGGTGGTGGAACAGGGGCTTGGCAAACTGTGGAGATGTAGAAAGTGTATTCAGAAAAGGCCCATGTACATCCCGAGTGTTTCCCGTTGACGCCTACGTTATACCAGCAGCAACGTGGAGTAAGGACAGAACTTAGAAACATTCCTCTTCTGATCGTCAGTGCATCCCATAGAGATAAAGGGCTGTGACAGATCTGTATTGAACTGGTGTGTCTGCTGTCTGGGAGAACACAAGATGCAGTTGTAAATATAATGCCATTATGTCTTACCAGCAGTTGTTTATAGGTGCAGGGCATGGTTTTAGCAGAAGTATGTTATTTGTGACTGCAAGTGAGAGAGAGAGAGAGAGGGGGGGGGGGGAGAGAGGGGGAGAGAGAGTGTGAGTGTGTGTGTGTGCGCAGGGGAGGCCCTGGTGTGCTGATCCACAACCCTGGAGGAAATGTATACCTGGGCCAGCATCTGGACCATGGGGCTGGCCACAGCACCACCAGGAGCCAGTGTGAATGGCCAGTATATTCTGAAAAGCTGCTCTGCATCAACATAGCAGGACATGTCCCTGTCAATGGTGGGGGGGGGGGACCCTCAGAGTGGGGGCATGCTGCAGTGAAAACAGCACTGATACATATCTGACCGCACTATCAGAGGTCTCTAACATTGTGCACATTTGCAAAGACAGATGCTGCTGCTTTTGGGCATGTATTCCTGATGTTTGCACTGTTGCATGTTCACATCCTGATGGTCCCTTATTGACAGGACCATGTTTTGACATATAGCTTGTAAACGGGGGCGCTGGTCGTGAATGTCCACAGTCTTGGCAAAGGCAAAATATTATTATGACTTGCAAAGGATTGTGGGAGATGTAGTTCATTCATACCAGAATCAGCCATTCACAAAATAATGAGTTGTGATGCTCGAGTGTAAGCAAAGAAAACAGATTTTATTCATGGGGTTAATTCTCCCAAACAGATTTACTTGGTAACACAAAAGGACACTTGTTTCAAGTATTGTGCTCAGGAAAAACAAAACAGGTTATAAGGTAACTGAACTTCTTAAGCAAAAATCAATAAAGACCTTGATGGGAAACAAAAAAGGTCTTTTTGATGGCTCCTGCTAATGACCTTCTTAGCAGTGCTCCAAAAGGCAAAAACAAAACCCAAAAGTAACAAAAAAACTGTTCTTTATCAAGGATAACTTTCTTCTATTCACACACACACACAAAAAGAAAAGTTTCCTTCCAGAGCTCACGTGCACTTGTGCCTGGCTCAATTACCAATAATTAGCCAGCTGCAAACCCCTTTGCTGGTTCACTCTCTACGTGGCTCAATCCTACCCTAAAGTTCTCTTGCAGAGACTTTTCTGGGTAGATAAAACAACAAGTTACAGTTCCTTTTGGTGGTTGTTGTATTAGTGAGAAAGTACTTTAAAACAGCAGCCTTAACAGAGAGCAGTCCATGTATTCCAACTGATCATTTGAAATATCTCCTTCTTCCTCAAATATCATGGAATCAATATCATGGTCTGTCTCAGAGGAATTCCTTAATTGATCACTCTCAGGATAATATTTGTTTCCCTGCTGTCTTCCTGGAGAAGAGCTAGGGCATAGATCAAAGTTCATACCTGAGCTTCCTTTGCTATTAGGTTTCCTCTCCAAGTATCCTGGCCAGTAAGTAATCCAGCTTTTATGTCCAGCCTTCCAATCAAGATCCATGGACACTGGGTCTCTCTTCACATATCTTCTTGCACCGGTCTTAGAGCCCCTTCCAAATGCAGCCGTCTCCTTCAAAGGTGCCGTCCGGGAATTCCTGGCTTTATAACCCCACTCCTCTGGCTTCCTCCAGTCCAATGGAGTATGCTTGCCTCTGGAATCACTCCTAACAAACGTACTGCTGTGGGCTCCTTCTTTAGACCTCCAAGATGTCTCTCTTCTTCCTTCCATGTTGCTTCTGCTGTTGTAGTCCTCTCTCTTCTTTCTCCAATGGCTTCTGCTTCTGTCTCTCCTTGTTCTCTGTTCTGTCTGCTCTCCCTCTGTGTAGAATATCCTTTACTTTTAACTTGCTTAGAGGGACACTCCACCCTAGCACAGCCCAGGTGTGCTGAATCAAGCCCTGCCCTTGGAGATGAGTGATTGGGGATTACCTCATAGCTCTCCTGATTGAACACACGTTTCCCCACTTCAGCCCTTCTAGAGGCTGTTTGAAACCTGGTGCATTCTGGGACTGGTAGTCTTATGAAAACATTCTGTTTTAGTATTTCTACCCACACAATGAAGGTCTCTTTTGCTAGAGGAGTATAATCAACATGCGAAAAAACCTCTGCACCACACCTTGAACGTATACTATGTAACTTTCTTGAGACTTGATACTATTTCATTAATCAGATAATGTTTACATTTGCAATTACAAAACACTTAGACTCAGTAGCAGAAGGTCTCAGCATATATGGGCAACCATTAGACTTACTATTATCTAATGGATTCACAGCCCTTTTAACATCAACGACCTTTTTTTTAAAAAACTGCTACAAAAAAACATAAGAGATTTTAGTTTGGAGGATGATTCAAAAACTGTTAATTTGAAAAAATAAGTGCTTAGCTTTCGAAAAGGACTTCAACTTAAAATTTCCCATCACTGACAGACATGCCACTTAGTGTGTTTCACCTTAACAGGTTTCGTCAGGGGAATCTTGTAAAGCACTAAAACAATACACAAAACAAGTTCATGAGTTACCAACTTTCATTTTCAACGATAAGCAAACACTGAAGATATACAATGTTACTGCACCTTAGACGCTAAAGATCCACTTTCTCTCACAAACGCTTTCTCAATGATGGTTGTAGGATGCCGCACATGCAAAGTAGTTTTATAAGGAACATTTAAAACTGACAGGCGTTATCCCTAAGCAGTCTCTTTCTTAGAGACACACCTCCCACTCAAACCGAGCATTGAGCCCAGCTGGAGCCACAGACTGCAGCTTGTGGATCCAGCGTTGTTCATTGAATAACAAAGTCTGCTCCATAGTCTTACCACTGTGCGCGGTGGTGATGTGCATAATACAAAAGCAGCGCAAATTGGAAAAAGCATGATGATATTGGAGACAATGGTCAACCATTGGTGCTTCTTGTCGCTGGCATTTGAGTTTGCTCTTATGTTCAAGCATACGGATTCTAAAGACACGGCTAGTTTTCCCAACATATAATAGGGCGCAAGGGCATCGAACAGCATACACCACGTGTAGAGGTACAGGAAGTCGTACTTCGTAATTGATACAATTTGCCATGATAACTAAATTCCGACAACTCCTCTGTGATCGCGCAAACTGTACAGGATCCACATTTCTTATGACCTGCCTCCAGAGTTCCTCCCCCCGATGATAGTGGTCTCAAAATCGCCGGACTTAGGAGTTCCTTAAGATTCTTCTGCCTCATCCAAACACATCGGACAGAATGATGTTCAAAGCCCGGGATACTATTAAGGACATTTCTATGTCGCTTGATACTATGCTTTAAATAGTAACTGTATGGGGAAAAAGATGTAATCAGATTAACTTGCCGCTCGTCAGCCCCCGAACCACAATTAGAAATTGGGTGTAGCAACCAGTCACGACTGGTGTATAGTGCTCTTTTATATGCCCTGTTAATAATTTTGTCAGGGTAGCCCCTCCGTTGAAACTGATTTTTAGGTTCCTTAGAATATTTCTTAAACTCTTGTAGATCTGAACAGTTACGGTGGTAACGGATGAATTGTGACAATGGTAAACTATTCCGCAGTGAAGTCGTTTGTGCACTAGAATAGTGCAGGAAGGTGTTCCTATTGGTTTGTTCCGATAAATAGAGGTACGCCATCCAGTAGTGGTTTTCTGAACAAGAACATCCAAAAAGGCAACTTGCTTGGTACTATACGTGAGTGTAAACTTGACATTACTCTCTCTCTCATTGAGCCAAGCAAAAAAAGATTGTAACACTGTTACAGTACCACACCACAAAATGAAGATGTCATCAATGTATCTTCTCCACAGCTTCAAGGAACCTGTGCATTTTGGAAGATTATCAGCAATTTGCTAGTCAATCGGACATCATATTGGTAACATTAGATGTCACTTCTCTCTATACGGTTATTCCCCAATTGTAAAAACTCATACAGTGGTGATGGAAGCCTTAAGAAGTAGAGGGGATTTATCAAGTGCCCAGTTACATTTCCTGTCAGAATTAACCAATCTCACCTTGCATAATAATTTTTTTGTATTTGAGCATGTTCTATACCATCAGATATCAGGGGTAGCGATGGGGGCTACGTGCGCACCGTCGATTGCAAATCTATATATGCAATGGTTTGAGTGTAAGTGGTTAGACGTTTCCCCAAATAAAGCTTCCTTGAAGCTGTGGAGAAGATACATTGATGACATCTTCATTTTGTGGTGTGGTACCGTAACAGTGTTACAATCTTTTTTTGCTTGGCTCAATGAGAGAGAGAGTAATGTCAAATTTACACTCACGTATAGTACCAATCAAGTTACCTTTTTGGATGTTCTTGTTCAGAAAACCACGACTGGATGGCGTACCTCTATTTATCGGAACAAACCAATAGGAACACCTTCCTGCACTATTCTAGTGCACAAACGACTTCACTGCGGAATAGTTTACCATTGTCACAATTCATCCGTTAACACCGTAACTGTTCAGATCTACAAGAGTTTAAGAAATATTCTAAGGAACTCAAAAATCAGTTTCAACTGAGGGGCTACCCTGACAAAATTATTAACAGGGCATATAAAAGAGCACTATACACCAATCGTGACTGGTTGCTACGCCCAGTTTCTAATTGTGGTTCGGGGGCTGACGAGCGGCAAGTTAATCTGATTACATCTTTTTCCCCATACAGTTACTATTTAAAGCATAGTATCAAGCGACATAGAAATGTCCTTAATAGTATCCCGGGCCTTGAACATCATTCTGTCCGATGTGTTTGGATGAGGCAGAAGAATCTTAAGGAACTCCTATGTCCAGCGATTTTGAGACCACTATCATCGGGGGGAGGAACTCTGGAGGCAGGTCATAAGAAATGTGGATCCTGTACAGTTTGCGCGATCACAGAGGAGTTGTCGGAATTTAGTTATCATGGCAAATTGTATCAATTATGAAGTACGACTTCCTGTACCTCTACACACGTGGTGTATGCTGTTCGATGCCCTTGTGCCCTATTATATGTTGGGAAAACTAGCCGTGTCTTTAGAATCCGTATGCTTGAACATAAGAGCAAACTCAAATGCCAGCGACAAGAAGCACCAATGGTTGACCATTGTCTCCAATATCATCATGCTTTTTCCAATTTGCGCTGCTTTTGTATTATGCACATCACCACCGCGCACAGTGGTAAGACTATGGAGCAGACTTTGTTATTCAATGAACAACGCTGGATCCACAAGCTGCAGTCTGTGGCTCCAGCTGGGCTCAATGCTCGGTTTGAGTGGGAGGTGTCTCTCTAAGAAAGAGACTGCTTAGGGATAACGCCTGTCAGTTTTAAATGTTCCTTATAAAACTACTTTGCATGCGTGGCGTCCTACAACCATCATTGAGAAAGCGTTTGTGAGAGAAAGTGGATCTTTAGCGTCTAAGGTGCAGTAACATTGTACATCTTCAGTGTTTGCTTATCGTTGAAAATGAAAGTTGGTAACTCATGAACTTGTTTTGTGTATTGTTTTAGTGCTTTACAAGATTCCCCTGACGAAACCTGTGAAGATGAAACACACTAAGTGGCGCGTCTGTCAGCGTTGGGAAATTTTAAGTTGAAGTCCTCTTCAAAAGCTAAGCACTTATTTTTTCAAAATTAACAACAGTTTTTGAATCATCCTCCAAACTAAAATCTCTTATATATGTTTTTGGTAGCAGTTTTTCAAAAAAAAGGTCGTTGATGTTAAAAGGGCTGTGAATCCATTAGATAATACAGTAATAGTCTAATGGTTGCCCATATATGCTGAGACCTTCTTCTACTGAGCCAAAGCGTTTTGTAATTGCAAATGTAAACATTATCTGATTAATGAAATAGTATCAAGTCTCAAGAAAGTTACATAGTATACTTTCAAGGTGTGGTGGAGAGGTTTTTTTGCATGTTTAGTATTTCTACCAGCAAAGACAGGTTGCTTGTTCAAAGCCAATTCACCTCTTTTATAGCTCCCTCCTGAACTATGGTAAGCTTCCTTATCACAAGCTGTAGGGACACATTTAAGTGTTTTCTGGCCCATATCTAGCATTGCATAACCTGTTTTCAGCGATGACCACTGCAAGACTTACTTAGGTTTTCGTCAAATGCCATGTTTGTTTTTGCTGCAGGGTCTGTCTGGACAAACGTCTCACTTTCTACTGGCTTATACAACAGCTTTTGTGCACATACATAACCCTGTAGTGTTATGGGCATGCAATAGACTAGTATATATAGTTGGTTTATGAGACCATATCTGTTTCATCTGTATTAATGTGCTGTTTGCATGAGCACAGCACTATCAGTGTGACCAGCAGCTTAGGAGATGTACATTTTGCCAGCAGGGACATGGCCACACAGATGGGAAGCATCTAGGACGTCTATCTGGTCAGAATATGGTGGGCACAGGGACGTATATTTTCCTGACTCCGAAATAGCAGAAAATATCTGGTTTCCACCGCTGAATATCGAGTTTGAGGTGATATTCAGCATCGCTATCCAGTTAGAGGCGATATTCAGCTACTAACTGGCTAGCAAAAGCCAGCTAAACTTAGGACAGCTATTCAGATGACCCAAGTTGAAATGGTTTGGCTATCCGATTAAAGGCTGAATATCACCACTAATCAGACAGCAGCCATGAACAGACTGCCTTGGTCTGTGGGGATGCTCAGCGTCACTAACCAGCGTGTGCCACCGAGTATAGGGCTGACTGCGTTGTAACTAGATGGCAGGTTTTGAAGATGCCCCTTGAGATATTACTGCAGTTTAGTGACCAGCTCTCTTAATAAAGTGAATAAAACTTCTCACTCTATAGATCTGCTGTTTCCAACATGAAATGTGTAACACAAAGCTAGAAGAGTAGGATTTCTGCACCCAGGTCGTGGAAACTCCAGTCTTGTGTTTTTCAGCAGTTTATATGAGCCTACCAACAACAAAAGAAGTTCACATCACCTGTCAGTATTTGAAGTGTCACTTCTAAAGGTCTCATCGCAAGATTCATGAGCCTATACTGCTAATGTGAAGCAAAAGCTATCCAATGCATTCTCTGGAAAGAGAACCAATGACGCTTTTTCTAATCAGTAAAAGATCAGCTCCCAGGAAGCTCTATTCTTCTTGCACCCTGCCCCCATCACATTTTTATCTTTCCTACCTGCTACTTGATAACAAACCCCCACCAATGCTTCAGTATTATGCTCGGCACAATGAGGCCAACTCTCCAGCGCCTTCTCCACAAGAACATTTCATTTTGAAAATGAAATCTGAAGAACCCTTGATAGATTGGGCTATTCTAAAAATTGTAGATGCCAAAAGGTCATTAGCAAACTAAGATTCATATGGTACTGTACCTAGGAGATTTGTAATTGAGGGCTCTAAATACTTTTTCCTTTTACCCACAAGCCACTCGCATTAATTTCAGTCTCAGGGAATACTTCTTTGGCTCTCATTTGTTAATCTGAAGTTTCTCAGGTTTTAGAACTGTAATATTACCCTACAAGATCCTTCTAAACAAAACAAAAGCAAATGCCACAATAACTATAATCAATGTAAATCATACCTTCCCTTTCTAGATGGATTTTATTACCTGGATACTCGTGGAGAGCACAGAACAGAAGAGCCTGAGCCTCTGTCTGAAAGAAGGGGCCTGAGGGAGGCCGCTGGACTTACTCCTCGTTGGATCTGAAGCAAAGGTAATCCCAGGAGGTACAGTAGGGGGGTAAGCAAACCTTCAGTGGCAAAGGTAATTCCAGGAGGTACAGTCGGGGGGTAAGCAAACCTTCAGTGGCAAAGGTAATCCCAGGAGGTACAGGAGGGGGTAAACAAATCTTCAGTGGCAAAGGTAATCCCAGGAGGTACAGTAGGGGGGTAAACAAACCTTCAGTGGCAAAGGTAATCCCAGGAGGTACAGTAGGGGGGTAAGCAAACCTTCAGTGGCAAAGGTAATCCCAGGAGGTACAGTATGGGGGTAAGCAAACCTTCAGTGGCAAGGGTAATCCGAAGAGGTACAGTAGGGGGGGTAAACAAACCTTCAGTGGCAAAGGTAATCCCAGGAGGTACAGTAGGGGGGTAAGCAAACCTTCAGTGGCAAAGGTAATCCCAGGAGGTACAGTATGGGGGTGAACAAACCTTCAGTGGCAAAGGTAATCCCAGGAGGTACAGTAGGGGGGTAAACAAACCTTCAGTGGCAAAGGTAATCCCAGGAGGTACAGTAGGGGGTGAACAAACCTTCAGTGGCAAAGGTAATCCCAGGAGGTACAGTAGGGGTGAAAAAACCTTCAGTGGCAAAGGTAATCCCAGGAGGTACAGTAGGGGGGTAAGCAAACCTTCAGTGGCAAACGTAATCCCAGGAGGTACAGTAGGGGGGTAACAAACCTTCAGTGGCAAACGTAATCCCAGGAGGTACAGTAGGGGGTGAACAAACCTTCAGTGGCAAAGGTAATCCCAGGAGGTACAGTAGGGGGGTAAGCAAACCTTCAGTGGCAAACGTAATCCCAGGAGGTACAGTAGGGGGGTAAGCAAACCTTCAGTGGCAAACGTAATCCGAGGAGGTACAGTAGGGGGGGGTAAACAAACCTTCAGTGGCAAACGTAATCCCAGGAGGTACAGTAGGGGGGTAAGCAAACCTTCAGTGGCAAACGTAATCCCAGGAGGTACAGTAGGGGGGTAACAAACCTTCAGTGGCAAAGGTGGGGAAGAATCTAAACATGGAGGGTCTGATAGTCAAGAGACTTATGATCCTGAGAATTGTCTAAATTGGCCTGTATTTACACTCAAACTTTCACTAAACGCATAATTAGGACGACAAAAAGTGGGTGGCAACAGGCAGATTTAAAGCATGGCAAAAAGTTAGGAGCTCAGCACTGACTAAGTACTAGACTAAAATTGAGCTCATAAATCTATGAAAATGAATAGAAGGATTGCATTTAAGACTAACTTAGATTCCAGCTGAAAAGTTAGGGACATGTTTACTAAAGCACAGTAATGACTAATGCAGCCAAGTGTGCAGCAGGAACCATTAATGTGCACCGAAACTATGGCCATGCTAGCTGTTACTCTGGTTTGGGGTGGAGCCTACATGGCTCATCATGGTTTACTATTGTTTTATGTTATTTGATAGGTATTTGTTGATAGATTATGATTTTGTGTTTTTAATTTGTCTTATGGTTTAATGTTGGATCTTATCCTACCCCCTGAAGGTGGCATACATGCCGAAACACTGCAAGTGTAGGGGTCAATAAAGCTGTTTTGGACTTCAAGAGGTGCTTTTATTCCACTCTGTTCTTGCTAGTTTAGGGGTGGAGCATGCATTGCTATTAGAATGGGCATCTGTAATGCAATGCTGCACTTAGCACCAATGTCTTTAATAAGGGGTTGTACGCATACCTGGGGCTTGGGAGGTAGACAATACCCATCTTGAAAGCATAAATGGTAAAATGTATAGGCGAGTTTAAGGCGGCTTAGAGATTTTTAATTGCTTGGAACCAATCATAGATGTTGCTTGATTGTATTGTCAACCAAATAATTATAGGATTGTTATTGAGTTATAACTTTCTAAGATATGAAATGAGTTAACGTGTTAAATTGATTTTGTTACACTACATTTTTTACAAACTGAATATGCCTTAAATCCCTAATCGATACTACATGCCACAGAATATGAAAAGCAGAAAGACTGCATGGTTCATCTAAATTTATCAATTAATTTTTCATACTACAATACTGTAAACACTACTTGATCTTCTTGGGCTTTTTCCATTCTTTGAGGTTTTGACACTGCTGAAAAACTATCTACCCAAGCATGAGTGACTGTAGCAGTTTGCATCAAATTGCATTTTAGAGCCCTCTAAAAGGGGGTAAGGAGGAAATACCACGTAAGATTCACCATCGCAGCTGGTAAATTATTGTGTATTTGTTAAGAGGAGAGAGTCTTACCTGAGCACCTTCATGTTCTGACCCTGTTTTATAAGTCTATAAAACACTTTAGCAAGGTAAAACTACAGTTTAAGATGGTAGGAAAGACAAGTAAAACTACATACTGGTCACAGAATAAAAAGGTGCCCACCTGTAGCTTACATATTAAGGCCAAAAACGAGGGTAGTGATAGTGCAGACATTGCAGATGAAGCTAATGCTTCCCCACAGAAAAAGACTATGGACCCACTGTAGCAAGAGATAGACCACAGAAGGTAATGAAAAAGTAGCCCAAATGCCATTGAGTACAGAGCAGACAGAGCTTAAAGATTCCAAATTACCCCTGCCTACTGATAACCAGATTAATATGAATAAAATACATTTTCTAAAATGCTTGTAAGCAAATGCTAGATGTCTAAAAAATAAGATGGGAGAGTTAGAATATATAGCACTAAATAAGAGGTTAGATGAGATTGGTATCTGACATGGTGGAAGGATGACAACTAGTGGACACTGATAACAGGGTACAAACTATACCGTAATGAGAGCAAATCAAATTGGTGGAGGGGTTGCGCTCTGTGTTAGAGAGGGCATTGAGTCACAAAATATTATAGTTTTGCAGGAAACAAAATTCACTGTAGAATCTCTATGGATTGAAATATCATGTAAAATGGGGAAGGGAGAAGACAGTGGGGGGAAGGGGGGTGTAATATCGACCTGGCCAGAATGAACAAATGGATGATGAAATGCTCAAAGAATTCAGGGAAGCTAACAAAAGTTACAACACAGTAATAATGGGTGATTTCAATTGCCCCAGTATCAACTGGATCAGTGTCACAGCAGGACATACTAGGGAGAAAGTTTCTAGATGAAATAAATGACTGCTTCTTGGAGCAGCAGGTTCATAAACCAACCAGAGGAGAAGCCATTTTGAACCTAGTCCTTAGTAGGATACAAGATCTAATGCAAGAGAGAACGGTGTTGGGGCCAACTGGCAATAGTGATAATAGCATCATCATCTGTTTGATTTAATAAATGGAGGGGAGGATAGCAAGGGAATCAACAGTACTATCTTTTAATTTTCAAAAGAGAGACTATGATAAAATGAGAAAAACAGTTTAAAAAAAACTAAAAGGAGCAGTTAGAAATGTAAGATTTACATCAAGCATGGGAGTTTAAAAGTAATATCTTGGAAGCTCAGACCAGCTGTATTCCACACTTTAAGAAAAGTGGAAGGAAGTCCATAAAACTGCCAGCATGGATTAAAGGTGAGGTCAGAGAGGCTGTTGCCAAAAAATAATCTTTTTAGGAAAAGGCAAAAAGAGCCAAATAAAGAAAACTAGAAAAATAAGCATTGGCAAGTTAGATGCAAGGCACTGATAAGGCAAGCAAAGAATTTGAGAAAAAGCTTGCTGTGGAAGAAAAGATGCATAATAAAGACTTTATCAAGTATATTTGTAGCAAAAAAGCTGTGAGTGTCAGTTGGACCATTAGATGATAGAGGGGTAAAAGGGGCACTAAGAAGGGACAAAGCCATAGCAGAGAGACTGAATGAATTCTTTGCATTAGTCTTTACTGAAGAAGATGTAGGGATGTTACCCATGACTGAAATGGTATTTAAAGGTGATGCCACAGAAAAATTGAAAGAAATATCGATACACCAGGAAGATGTATTACAACTATTTGATAAACTGGAGTAGCAAATTACCTGGACTGGATGATATACATCCTAGGATGCTGAAAGAACTGAAATGAGATTGCAGACTTACTATTAGTAATCTGTGAACTATCATTGAAATAATTTATAATATCTGAAGATTGGAGGATGGCCCATTTCTAAAGCTGGTTCCAGGGGTGATCCAGGAAACTACAGACTGGTGAGCCTGACATCAGTATCAGGAAAAATGGTAGAAATTGTAAAGAAAAAAATTACTGAACATGTAGATAGTGTCATGAGGCTGGAGCGACGGAAGGTGCAGGTTTAGAAAAAAAAACTCTGTCTTTCATAGAGCTGTAGATGTGCAGAAGATGCAATTACCTCACAGCACAGCTAGAGGGGGCAGGAGTAAACTTACAGAGGCTGAGTCAACGTGCCCAGCCACTGATTGTATGAGTGTTAACCAGCTTCACCTGAAGGCAAGCCCGGGAGTTTCAAAGGTAAAATGCCTTTATAAAGGAAAGACAGCCAGAAGGTGTGGAGGAGGAATACATTTGGAGGGAACTCAGCCGGCAGCAGTTCCACCAGAAGGAAGGAGAAGGAGTGTGGAGAAGGAGATAGTCCACACGGAGCAAGCCCAGAGGGACAGAATCCAGACGGAGACTATCCAGAGGGATAGAGTCCAGAGGGGCAGAGCACAGAGAGACGGAGTCCAGAGAGAGGCTGCCAGGAGAAGCAGTTTGGCTGGAAGGAGTGACTCTCAGCCCAAGTAACGTAGCTGGATCAAGCAGCACAACAAGAGCAGTAACAGCTGAAAGAGGAGTACAGAAAACCAAGGAGCCATGCTTTAAGAGAAGCCTACATTCACTTGAGTTCACTGGACCAGGATTACAAGATACAAGGAGGAGAGGTTCCTATAACAAAGCTTCCTTTACACAGAAGCACAGAGGTTGGGAATCCTAACCAGGTTTTCCTGGGCTTCAGGAGGGCAAAGCACTGCACAAGAAAACCTGTCTCCAGAGAGAAGTACATCAGAGAGAGTTCCAGGTGTAGCAGCTGCAGGAAGCCAAGGTATGGTGTCTTTACTTTCAAAAGAAAGCCTTGCTCCTAGAAACTCTGATAAAGCAGACGCTCAGCATATGAGAAGAGGGAACAAAGCAAAGTTTTTTAGAATACCTAAGGGCTTAACAGAAGAGTCTTACTGGAAGCAAAGAAGCAGAGACAGACCCTCTAAACTTGTAGTCGCAAGGGAAAGCACTTATTTAGAGGGAGAAGCCAGTGACGCAGAGTCCATGGAAATAGAGTTTGAGAATACTATTCCCATTCCTCAGGATGAATCCATGGATTGTACTTTTTGTGCTACTACTAGTCTTGAGTCCTTAGTAGAACTGTAAATATAAAAGAAACCCTGCAATCAATTGTGAAGCTTATAACAGTTGTATGCCTGCTTATTTGGTGGAACCCTCTATAAAGAAGGACTATCTTATTTTCTTATGTCTTAGTGAACCCTTGCATTAAAGGGGAAATAAAGTCTTATTACCCTCCACTCTTGGCTTATATAATTTGTTCTCACAAGGAGCTAAAACTCCAAGGACCAAACTGCACTTGGGCCTTAAAGAGCCATTGCTCCTTAAAAAAATAAAAATGCTCAGGATGCCCTTACAGCCACTGGCCACTGGGGGCACCTGACGACATTAGTCATGGCTTAAAGGGAGACAGCCAGCATGGCTTTAGCCAACGAAGGTCTTGTCTTACTAATCCGTTATGTTTCTCTGAAGATTTGAACAAACAGACAAAGGTGAGTTGGTTGATATAGTGCATCTGGACTTTCAGAAAGCCTTTGACAAAGTCCCTCATGAGAGAGACTTGGCAAAATTAAGTCATGGGGTAGGAGGCAGTATACTATTGTGGATTAGGAACTGGTTAATGATAGAAAGCAGAGGGTAGGGCTGAATGGCCAATTTTCCTCATGGAGAAAGATGAATAGTGTAGTACCCCAAGGATCTGTGCTGAGTCCACTGCTTTTTAAATATTCGTAAATGACCTGGAAATGGGAAAACGAGCGAGGTTATCAAATTTGCAGAAGAGACAAAATCATTCAAAGTTAAACTCATGAGGATTGTGAAAAATTTCAAAAGGACCTTGATAAATTGGAAAACTGGATGTTCAAATGGCAGATGAAATTTAATGTGGACAAGTGTAAAGTTATACACCTAGGAAAGAACAACTCAACTATGGTTACATGATGCAAGGATAGCCCTACGCCATCAAAATATAGAAAAACTTGAAGACATGCAATGAAGCTACAGTGCAACCTATTTAAGACTAATAAGAGAAAATATTTTTTCACAACATGTAATCAAACTCTGGAATTTGTTACTGAAGGATGTAGTAAAAGCTATTACTGTAGCGGGGTTTAAAAAAGGTTTGGACAAGTTCCTGGAGGAAAGGTCCATAAACCATTATTAAAGGGGACTCAGGAAATCCACTGCTTACCCCAATACAAGCATTGTGGAACCTATATGTTTTGGGGAAACTGCTAGGTATTTGTGACCTAGATTGGCCACTGTTGGAAACAGGATACTGGACTTGATGGACCTTGCTCTGACCATTATGGCATCTCTGATGTAGTCTTAAAAGGGTTACACATTGTATCTTCATTGCATATCCTCTAGTCTTTCTGCTTTTTGATGGTGTAAACAACTGATCTACATTTACCCATTCCACTCCATTCATTAATTTATAGACCTCTATCACATTCCCCCTTAGCCGTCTCTTTTCCAAGTTCAAGAGTTCCAACCTTTTAAGTCTCTAATAGGAGCATTCTTTTATCCCCTTTACCATTTTTGTCACTCTTTGATGAGGGTGAAAGGGGATTGACTTTAAATTTAATAGCAGTCAAATCCTTAACAGATAGTGGAGTGAGACTATCTCAAACTTTAAACTGGAACTTTTAGAAAAAGGTTCAGGCTTTGAACTTGTGTTTAATACAATTTTCCAGTCACCCTTAGTGTCCGCTAGGGATACGTTTATACAGTATCTGTTGGATGTTTTTGATATTCCTTTTGAATCACAGCCACCATTGTCTAACATTTATTTTGTTCCACCTCTGAAAAAGGAGTCTGTTGGTTCTTAGCAGACCTCTGACTGAGGCTCAACATGTGGATATTCTTAATATACCTAATATATTAGAATCTAGTGATGAGTCGGTTACTCCTTCTTCACTAATGATTACGTTAGCTTTGTCCTCTTCAAGCTTTGCTTTAAAAAGAAAAAAGTGCAGTTTCTTTTAAAGGACGAAATGTCCAAATGTATCTGGACCTAGTCTTGAGACACAAAAGGAGAAAATAATTCCTTCTCAAATCAATGGGGTGAGAGGTTGTTTTTAATTAAATGTCCTTGTAAGTGCCTTGTTAGGCTGTGATTGGTGAATTGTTTTCTTGACCACCCTCACCCCCACCCACAACTGGTGGCCTTTATCAGTTCTTATCTCGCAAATATATCATAGGAACACAGTGATTTAGTTTTACTGCTGTTTAGGCTGTACTATTTATGTTTTCCTTGCAATATCGTGTTATATTATGTTTTTTGCCTATTCTTGAATCCCCTATGTTGTTGGGCTGGAGTATAAAGAGTATTTCACAGTATATTTTTAGTTTGTGCATGAGTTTGTATTTCCTAACCCTTTCAATCCTTATACAAGTCGTATGCTTGAGTTGTAAATTTGAAATTCATAAATAAAGAAATAAAACACAGTACAGCACCTACAACCATTACTCGACTCATGTTTTTTGAATTGTCTTTCAAGCCCTAGTAGGCCCACACTTCGACTATTGTAATATAATCTTCCAAGGTATGCCGAAGTACACGCTTCACCCACTACAAATAGCACAGAATACTGCAGCTTGCATCCTATATGGAGTACCCAGAACTTACCATATAACACCAGTACTGAAGCAGTAACATTGGCTTCCTATACTAGACCGAGTAAGATAAGGTCTTACTGATCATCTGCAAAGTTTCCAACTTATCTTCGACCTAATTCAGTCCTTATTACCCAGAACTTCTAAGAGAACAAGGAGAAGCAATGCCCAAAACACATTCACCACTCTACTCAGAAGCTGAAAAACACCCAGACAGCTTCAAACCGAGCTGCCTTATTCTACGCACAGAACATGTGGAATTCACTCCCTGGTGACATACGAGCACCACTGACCTGACAAAATTCCACAAGAAACTGAAGACCCATATCATCTTGCATATCATCTTGGAGCATTCTGATAGCGAGAAGTAAATCAGACGACACCATGACCCAACACATTACACAGCTAAACCTCTCACTACTGTTGAACTGTTTCCTCAACCTTTTACTAACACTATGTAAGAACTTAGAAATCCACCATTTCCCCTGCTCCTGATACTATGTGAGAATTTTAGCTCACTCTTAAGTTGTATTCTGCGTAAAAGAATAATTAAATTATCCTATGTTCTATGTAAAAGCAAATAGTTAAGTTACTCTGTAAACTACTTTTATAGAAAACATTAAATACAGCAGATAGTGGGCACTATGTGTTGTTAAAAGGGGTCCTTACCACACATTAACCTTTTATAAACATTGCCCTATGCTTTAGTAAAAAGGGGTCCTTACCATGCATTAACGTTTAGTAAACGTGGCCCTATGTGTTAATAAAAGGGCCTTTACCAGGCATTATTCTTTAGTAAAAACGGTTCTAAGCGTTAGCAAAAGGCTTTATCTCCCAATAACTGCATGAGTGTGTTAATGTTTTATTTAAAGACTCAAGGTGATACATTTCTTTAGATTGGGATCATTGCCAACTTTTTAAGGTTTAAATTTGTAATGCAAATAAGATTTGGCATGAAAATGTTGAATTCTCATTACAAAGGCTTAATGTTTTATGCATGTTCAAATAGACATAAATTTACTGCTGACTTTTTGTAAGGAATCTAGTTGTGCCGTAGGGTGGCCTTTTTGTACTGCAATAATATAACCAAGGATACGTTACCGATAAGATGCTTATATTTATAAAAATGCTAATTGGTAAGCTGCTTATTGTGGCGTGTAGAGCAATTGCATTACATCTCGGGTAGTGAGTACTTTAGCAAGGATTGAAAGAAGCTGACAGATGTATGTAACATTTGCCTGTTTATACCGAGGGAACGTTCCAGTGACGTGGTCAGGGTAAATATGTATTTTCATATTAGCTCTGTTGCAAAGGGATGGGACCAAGAGATGACAGCGGTAGCCGGGTTTCAGTTTGGAACGTCTTAAGATGATTTATTGTGTTTGCTTTGTAGCAAGTACAAAGTTAAGTCCATGGGTACTACATTATCCACAGAACCAGCCAGCCCTATTTTTTCAAAGGGAAATACCATGGAGAATTTCCCATTGAAAATGTTCTTGCATGTCGATGGATTTTAAATAGTCATCTGCCTTGTAATTTGAAACTTTTCTATGAAAGCTTCATCTTCAGGGTTTTTTTCTACCTTTCATATTAGAAATAAAAAAAGTCTTTATATGAGAGTTTGTACAGGCGTGCCAAAGTAATCCGTGAAACCAACTTTTGAAAAGCCATCTCTCAGTGTAGATGGTTGTCCTCCAGGGTAGAAAGACATTTTAGAAGTCATCCAGAAATCACTGTGGATATTTTTTCCTTCAGCAGTTTTCAAAGAGTGAGTCCTATGGATGGATCTTCCCTTTGACGGACGGTGCAAAGTCCACAGGAAAAGTATCTGCACACTGCACCAATGCAGACAGTTCCAAAACTAATGAAGGAAAACTATATAATAGCATTAATAGTAGAAAGATAATTGCAGGATTCTGTCTTTGATCAGATCATGTTCCTGCCTGGTGGCAGGAGAAACATCCTGATTGCATCAGTCACATAAATGCTTTTGAATATTGATCCAATAGGGCCCCCAATATACCAAAAAAAGCTGAGCACCTAAATCTATAAATCTAGGCTTCTAAGTCTGTAACCTATTTTCAGCCAAATTGAAGAGCCTGAGGGGTTAGTACTGAGAACACTTATCTGTGCGGCCAACAGGGAAGTGTCTGAATAAGGATCTGCTGATATATTCAGTGGCGCTATCTGGTTAGCGCAGCTGAATATCTAGACTGCTCTGGTACTATTCAGTCAGTGTAGGGGCAGAGTGAGGGCAGTACTAGCACTTACCCAGTCAGCGTTGAAAGAACTGAAATATAAGATTGCAGACTGTGAACTATCATTAAAATCATCTGTAATACATAAAGATTAAAAACTGGCATTACATTAGCCATCCTCCAAAGAGGGTTCCAGGGGTGATTCGGGAAACTACAGACCCATGAGCCTGACGTCAGTACTGGGAAAAATGGTAGAAACCATTATAAACAATGAAATTACTGAACATGTAGATAGTCATGGCTTAATGGGAGACAGCCGTCATGGCTTTAGCCAAGGAAAGTCTTGTCTTACTAATCTGTTAGGTTTTGTTGAAGGTGTGAATAAACAAATAGACAAAGGTGAGTCAGTTGATATAGTGTATCTGGACTTTCAGAAAGCCTTTGACAAAGTTCCTCATGAGAGACTCTTGGCGAAATTAAAAAGTCATGGGATAGGAGGCAGTGCACTATTGTGGATCAGGAACTGGTTAAATGATAGAAAGCAGAGGGTAGGGCTGAATGGCCAATCTTCCTAATGGAGAAAGTTGAATAGTGTAGTACCCCAGGGATCTGTGCAAGGTCCACTGCTTTTTAAATATTCATAAATGACCCGGAAATGGGAACAAGTGAGGTAATCAAAGATAGAAAGCAGAGGGTAGGGCTAAATGGCCAATTTTCCCAATGGAGAAAGGTGAATAGTGGAGTACACCAGGGATCTGTGCTGAGTCTGCTGCTTTAACTTATTCATAAATGTAATTTTGTAAAGGCCATCTAAGTAGAAGCTGAAACGTCCAGGGCAAAACCACCAAAATATCAGGGGAGGGCAGCAAAGGATGAGGGCACATGTGCCTTCTGAAAATGCTTCAACTCCATCCCAAAAGATGAATGTTCCCACAACCATCGCATTACAACATAACAAGAAATCAAAACAAGAAGAAAACTCTCATCCCCAAAACCTAAGATGCGCTTTCATAAATGCCCGATCAAACACCCGATCAATATGCAAGAAATGGCCAGTGATTTCTGAATTGATCTCTCTCCATGACCTTGACATACTCTTAATTACAGAGACATGGCGCTCCAATGATGATAATGTCCTACTTAACCAAGTCTTACCTACCAACTTCACAATACACACATGCCATAGGAACAACAAAGGAGGAGGAGGAGTACTCGCCCTCACCAAGTCGGACCTCCAGTTCCACCTGATAAGCGCAGATAGCACAAAGAATCTCGAGGCAATTACCATATCCAACAAGCACTGCTCTATTAACCTCCTATACAGAGCCCCATCATTAAACCCGGATGTCCTCTCTGCAATAATCGACCTGGCATCCAACTCACAGAGCCCTTGCACACCAGGCTGGGTTTTGGGAGATTTTAACCTACCTTCCCTACAAGAGGCACAGGCTTCAGCCTTCCTCCAGGCTCTCAAGGATTTAGGAGATACTCAACTAGTAAATGGACCTACCCATGAAAAAGGAGGCTTGTTGGACCTGGTTTTCGCTCCACAGACATCTCTCAATCCAGCTGATATCACTGGACTATCCATCATCGCAGTTCCCTGGTCTGACCACAAGCTGATCGTCTTCCAAATACCCCTACCCAGAAACAATCAGAACAAAGCCAGAAGGCTGAGCAGCACTGCCAAAGCACCACCATGAAGGTTTCAAGCCTTTGATAGGGACAGGATTCTGAGTAAAACCCACCCTCTCCTTGCGGCGACAATACTCAATCCTGACGATATGGTCTCTGAATGGAATAAAAGCTTCAGCACCATGGCCCTACGTCCACCATCCAACAAGCCTCCAAGGACACAGGCTTCTGCAGTATGGCACACCACAGAGCTACGATCCTCACTCGCTGTCCTAAGGAAGTTGGAAAGACACTGGCGTAGATCGTACTCTGCAGAAAACCAAAAGGCATATAACTCCCATCTTGCACACCACCGCGAAGCGGTAACTGAGAATTTAAGGTGTTTCCACACAGACACCCTGAAACAATCACTGAACAAACCTCATGACCTTTTCAGGCTCATAAAGAACCTAACTAAGGAACCTGTCCCCTAACAACCAAATGAGATCCACCCTCAAGACTTTGCGGATTATCTGCAATCAAAGCTATGTCAGACTGTCAAATCTCCTGTACCCACTGTGGCATTTGTACAAAGCAACATAATACCCCTAACCACTTTCACCACCCCATCCAAGAAACACATTGAAAACACTATAGCTACAATCACCACCACTGCCCAGACTGACCCCTGTCCTACTTTCTGGATAAAGGAGCTACGGTCTGAACTTAGCCCTTTTACAGCCAGACTCATGGACTGATCATTCACAACAGGTGTATTCCCTCAATCCCTCAAACACACTTCCATTAGACTGCTGCTAAAAAACAGCAAGCTCAACATCCAGAAGGTGGACTCATACAGACTGATATCGAGCATACCACTTCTGGCCAAAATAATGGAAAAAGAAGCCCAAAGACAAACTCAAGAACACATTGACGCCGTTTCACCACTGGACTCCTGTGAACATGGTTTTAGAGAATATCACGGCATGGAAATGCTCCTCACCACCCTCATTAACAACATAACTGCAGGAATCGATAACATCCGCCAGGGATTTGTCCTTATTTTCTTGAACATCGCAGCTGCGTTCGACTCAGTATGTCACGAGCTACTCCTAGGGTGCCTCAGAGAGAAGGGTATCTGTGAGACAGCAATAGACTGGTGCAAATTATACCTCTCGAACAGATGGCAGCACGTACGATCAGGGGCCTCAACATCTGAACCTTTCCACCAGAAGCAAGGCATTCCACAACGATCCTCTCTCTCTGCCTTGATGTTCAACATATACATGCAGCCTATCTGTAACCTCATTCGGTCTTACAGGGTAAATTGCTTGATATATGCTGACGATGTACTACTGTACATGCCCTGCGACAGAAAACCCAGACCTCTCCCCACTGACAGACTGCTTTGATGCAGTATCCAACTGGCTCCAATCCCAGAACCTTAGAATTCAGCACAAGAAAACTGAGGTCCTGTTCATCACGAGGAATCCAAACTTCACCACACCGCCCCACATAAAAGTCAAGGAAGCCGAACTACAGACCAAACCCACGATCCGGTACCTTTGAGTCACCTTGGACCAGTGCCTGGACATGAAGGTACACAAACAATGTAGTTAGAGCAGTATACCATAAGATCCGTACCCTCAGGCACCTCCGTTTCCTGCTAGACCCTGATGACTTCCGGACAATCTTTCAGGTGCTAATCATACCTCAATTTGACTATGCCAACTCAATCTTGCATGGTCTCCCTCAGTCTACCTTAAACCCTCTACAGCTCGCGATGAATGCCACAGCAAGAGTTCTAATGGGAGCGTTCAAGAAAGACCACATCACACCCATCCTGAAACATCTCCACTGGCTTCCTATACAGGCCAGACTCACTTTCAAAACCCTGCTGCTTACCTTCAAATCCATCAATGGGCTTGCCTCCACATCACTAGCAGAGCTTATCCAAATCACTCCCCCCAACAGGTCCAGAAGATCGGTAGCGATCAACACACTAGTAGTACCAAAAGAAATAACCCAATGCTCTCAAGCAACAGTAAATAGAGCCTTCAAACTATGTGCACCTAGATGCTGGAATTCTCTGCCACCCAGCATACGCGCAATCCCTGACCTGGCCCAGTTTAGGAAGGCAGTAAAACACTACCTATTCCTCATGTACTACCGGGTAGAAGTGGATACAGTAGACTAGACTAGGTCATACGATCAAATCTGATCCTACAAGACACCCTTGAGCATGACTAGTGTGATACGACTTGCATGACAATCAGATGTAAATAGTTACCCCATTTTATCCAAGTTTTATTTACCTGTTTCTTGTAAGCACAGTTCAGTATATGCAATGTGTATATTTTGTTTCATGTAAACCGCACTGATGTTGAATAGCACGGTATAAAAGAAAATGTAATTAAACCAGTTCAAGAGGCAGGACCGTGCATGTGCACAGATGCAGACAATTTTAGAAATGTGGATGCCCCTGAATGCATGGTCACAGACATGAGTACACAGACGTGCCCGCGGAGGGCATCTATTCTATGCTACATACACATCCTGACCTGCTATTTTAGAAATGTATAAAATGAAAGCTCTGTTGATTCACATCCTGGTTCTTTAACTCAGCACAATGTACTGCATTCTGTTGCTAGTCCTCAGGTGTGGAACTCTTTATCTGTCGAGTTAAGAATGATTTCAGACTTTTTTTTAAAATTTCTTCTTCAGAGGAAGTTAAAAGCCTCCTTTTTAGGTTAGCTTTTAATGAGGTGAGCTGATTTGTTATGTTATATGCTTACCGTGTTTTTCATTTTTTTCTAAGAAAATGTTTGGGCCTGTGTTTGTAAGGTTGTAACCCGCTTAGGATTTTAGATAGCTCAGGCTAGAAAGGTTTTAAATAAAATACTGTGAAAGTGAAAGCATATTTATTTATTTCCCCTATAAATTATTGCACTTTCTGCTATGTATTCATGGCAAAAGCAGTCGTAGGCATGGGTGTGTCAGCAGTTATATCCAAACATGCACAGGCCACCCCTCCACCATGCCCCCTTACCACATGGCTGTCATCATGCTGGCAACGTGTATATCCCTGCTTTTCTAAAATGGCCTCAAGGTATCTCCTCAGCACTGGGTTATAGTTTGCTGTTGCAGGGCCAGCAATTTTAGGGGTAAGCCTTATATCCTTTGTTGGTGGCACTCCAATCCACTTCTCTTATCCTACAACTACCACTACCCTTATCCCTAACTGGGAGGGATCAAAGAAAGAACTGCAATGCAGGTTAACCCTGCACCAGGCATATCCTTACACAGCACTGCCTCAGATGTGCTCCTTCACAGCAGTTCCTAAAGAGTTTGACCATAAGCTATTAGATGTCCCTGGATTGAAGCGCCTGGGTGCGTGATGCTTCCAACCACCAGCTCCTCCAGCTTAGCATAGAGTATGCGCAAACAGAGCACTTTTGCACCCCAGGGCAGGGAAGCCCAGACCAACTGTATTCCACGCTTTAAGAAAAGTGGAAGGAAGTCCAAAAAACTACCAGCATGGTTTAAAGGTGAGGTCAGAGAGGCTGTTGTTGCCAAAAAAGCATCTTTCAGGAAATGGAAAAAAGAGCCAAACGACGAAACCTGGAAACAGCACAAGCACTGGCGAGTCAAATGCAAGGCATTGATAAGGCAGGCAAAGAGAGAATTTGAGAAGAAGCTTGCTGCGGAAGCAAAAACACGAAATAAAGACCTTTTCAAGTACATTCGTAGCAAAAAACCTGTGAGAGAGTCAGTTGGTCCATTAGATGATAAAGGGGTTAAAGGAGCACTAAGAGGCGACAAGGCGATAGCGGAGAGACTGAATGAATTCTTTGCTTCAGTCTTTACTGAGGAAGATGTAGGGATGTTACCCATGACTGAAGTGGTATTTAAAGGTGCGGAAGAATTGAAGGAAATAGATACATCGGGAAGATGTCTTACAACTATTAGATAAACTGAAGAGTAGCAAATCACCTGGGCCAGATGGTATACATCCAAGCGTGTTGAAAGAACTGAAATATGAGATTGCAGACCTGCTATCAGTAATCTGTGAACTATCATTAAAATCATCTCTAATACCTGAAGATTAGAGGATCGCCAATGTAACACCAATTTTTAAAAAGGGTTCCAGGGGTGATCCGGGAAACTACAGACTGGTGAGCCTGACGTCAGTACCAGGAAAAATGGTAGAAACCATCATAAAGAATAAAATTACTCAGCATGTAGATAGTCACAACCTAATGGGAGACAGCCACCATGGCTTTAGACAAGGAAGATCTTGTCTTACTAATCTGTTATGTTTTTTTGAAGGAGTGAATAAACAGGTGGACAAAGGTGAGTCGGTTGATATTGTGTATCTGAACTTTCAGAAAGCCTTTGACAAGGTCCCTCATCAGAGACTTTTGGCAAAACTAAAGAGTCATGGGATAGGAGGCAGTGTACTATTGTGGATCAGGAACTGGTTAAAAGATAGAAAGCAGAGGGTAGGGCTAAATGGCCAATTTTCCCAATGGAGAAAGGTGAATAGTGGTGTACCCCAGGGATCTGTTCTGGGTCCGCTGCTTTTTGACATATTCATAAATGACCTGGAAAGTGGAATAACGAGTGAGGTTATCAAATTTGCAGATGACACAAAGCTATTTAAAGTTGTTAAAACCCAAGAGGATTGTGAAAAATTGCAAGAGGATCTTGATAGATTGGAAGACTGGGCATCAAAATGGCAGATGAAATTTAATGTGGACAAGTGCAAGGTTATGCACCTAGGGAAGAACCCAAACTATGGTTACACGATGCAAGGTTGTTCGCCCTTTTCTTTCTCCCTCTGCCTTAGCTACCCTTCTGCTCACTCTGGTGATATCCCGGCTCGACTATTGTAATGTTGTTCTAGCAGGTTTGCCCAAGTCTCAACTCACCTGGATTCAGTGCATCCAGAACACTGCAGTCCATCTCTTAACCCATGCTTCCCGGTATGATCACGTCACCCCTATCCTTATACAGCAACACTGGTTACCGGTACCGTTTCGTATCCAATATAAGATTCTTACATTTGTCCACAGGGCTCTCCATACAGGTGTCCCCCTCTATCTTGTGGATCAAGTTCACTTCTATTCTTCTCACCGCTCTCTTCGCTCTATTTACCTTGATCGTGTGTTTCTTCCTCCTCACTCACATGCACATTTGGAATCCACCCGCTCTTCCGCTTTTTATTTTCTTGGCCCGCGGCTATGGAACTCGCTCCCTTCCTCCCTCTGGTCCGAAACATGTTTCCGGCTGTTCAAAACAAAACTCAAAACTTATCTGTTTAGTTTGGCATTTAACCTCCCCCCATAGCGCTTGTTCCCTTCCCACGCTCCCCTATTATTGTGTTTTGATGTGATTATTTATTTGCCTGTTTTCTGTTCCTTTTCTCTTCTTTCCTGTTTTTAACATGATGGCGTTCTTTTCTATTTTCGCAGCTCTGTTATTTTTTAAGATTGTAAACCACCCAGATGCCTTCTGGTGTGGGTGGTATACCAAATTTTAATAAAACATAATAAAACATAAGGTTCCACATTAGGAACCACCACCCAGGAAAAAGATTTAGGCGTCATTGTGGATATCATGTTAAAACCCTCGGCCCAGTGTGCAGCGGCGGCCAAGAGAGCAAATAGAATGCTAGGTATGATAAGGAAAGGAATGAAAAATAAAACAAAAGATATTATAATGCCTCTATATCGTTCCATGGTGAGACCGCACCTTGAATATTGTGTGCAATTCTGGTCGCCGTATCTTAAAAAGGATATAGCGAGTTTTAGAAAAGGTTCAGAGAAGAGCCACCAAAATGGTAAAGGGGATGGAAGGATACTCCTATGAAGAAAGGCTAAAAAGGTTAGGGCTCTTTAACCTGGAAAAGAGATGGCTGAGGGGAGATATGATAGAAGTCTATAAATTAATGAACGGAGTGGAACGGGTAAACGTAGATCGATTGTTTACGTTATCAGAATATAGAAAGACTAGGGGACATGCAATAAAGCTACAGGGTAAACTATTTAAGACTAATAAAAGAAAATATTTTTTCACTCAACGTGTAATCAAACTCTGGAATTTGTTACCGGAGGATGTAGTAAAGGTTGTTAGTGTAGCTGGGTTTAAAAATGGTTTGGACAAGTTCCTGGAGGAAAGGTCCATAAACCATTATTAAGAAGTGACCAAAGATATCAATGCTTGACCCAGTACAAGCATTGTGGAACTTGTGTCTCTTGGGGAAACTGCTAGGTACATATGACCTAGATTGGCCACTGTTGGAAACAGAATACTGGGCTTGATGGACCTTGGTCTGACCTAGTATGGCATATCTTATGTTCTTATGTTCTAATTCATGGCCGCCGACAACCTCCCTCACCAGGAGTCGCCTTGGGAGTGTAGCAGCCGTGAGGGAGGGTGCACTGCCGAGTACTTCCATCTCGGCACCGGATGACGTCACCAAGTGTGGCTGACTTATCCTGCTTGTCCTAGGAGAAACAAAGGAACAAACAATGTTTCCAAAACACACTTCTCCCAGTTTTATCCCGCCACCTCTTATTTCTCTTTCTTCCTCAGTCTCGCCCTCTTGTCGCATAGCCAGCCCAACTCATAGGCAAGAGTATATAGCAACAAAGAACAGTAACAGCAAAGCAATAGATCCTGACACCTGAAATCATCATCTCATCCTTTTACCTGTAGGAAGGACAGGCATCCTGTACAAAGCAAAGTTTAATAGCTAAAGGCTCACCTCCTTCAGGCCACTTTTGGATCTTAATCCTTTGTTCTCCTTCTGTCTAACTTCTGAACTATCTAGCATCTGAACAAATAAGGGTGTCCTACATGGAGTGGTGGGTTCACCCCTAAACAGAAACAAAAACATGGGGAGGGGTGGCCTGCACAGAGCGACAGGTGTACCTACTCTTGCCATCTTGCTGGGCAGACTAGATGGACCATGCTGGTCTTTATCTGCCGTCACTTACTATGTTACTATGTTACTATGTCTCATTACCCTTTTCTACTCTAGTTCTCATCTATTATACTGTCTTGATTAGATTGTGAGTTCCAATGAGCAAGGACTGTCTTTTTGTGTGTCTGTACAACACTGTGTACGCCTTGTAGCGCTATATAAATGATTAATAGTAGGAGCAGTTGTTACAAGTATGAAGTCCGATTCTGCGTTTTTACAGAACTGTTGTTGGAAGGGTGGTATTCAGATGATCGTGGTGGTTCTCCTACTGACCTATAACTGCACTCACTATCTCTCCCTACACCCCTCCTAGGGCACTCCACCCTTCTATCTGTGCCCTTCTCGTCCACTGCCAACTCCACACTTCCATCCTTCCACCTTGCTGCACCTTATGCCTGGGACAAACTACCTGTCAGGCTTCAGCTTTGACCCTTTTCAAATCCAGGCTAAAACTCACCTCTGAGGCTGCTTTTGGATCCTGATCCACATACTCTTCTTCTCTCCTTACCATTCCCCTAGACATATCCCAGTCCGCAGCAGTTGTCTGTCTCGACTAGACTGTAAGCTCTGATGAGCAGGGACTGTCTCTTACATGTGTCTGTGCAGCGCTGCTTACGCCTTGTAGCACTATACAAATGCTCAGTAGTAGTAGTTTCATCATCAAAATCAGGGTGGTGAGTAGTGCTTAAGGATGAAGATTTACCTAGGGTGCCCACTACCTTGCAGTAGCCCTGGGGCCAGTCCAGTTGTTCTACCCCTTCTCTCTCCCATCCTCAAGGCTTCAATCTCTAATCTGTTCTTTTACCCCACCTGTTTCACCCCTCCATCCTTCCAGCTTCAATCCTACAAATTGTCCCTCGTCTCCCCAGTCCCTTCTGTCTCGCCTCTAGTCTTACCCCATTTTTGCCTTCTCTCCTCCCCCCCCCCCCCTCCGCCTCATCTTCTCCCTAGAATTATTCTTTATCCTTTCTGCTTCTGGTCCATCGTGATTGGAGATGTGGAGACCGATTCTGGAGGCCACATCCTCAGGCAACTCAGCACAGCTCACAAGCTGACTGCAACTATTCCTGCTAGTACCAGAGCAGAACAGCTAAAACTAAACAGAAAAAAGCTGAAGCCACCTTATTGTTCAGTTTCAGCATTGGCCAACTCTGGATCTTCTTGACTTGTGCGTTAAGTGTTGGAAAGTATCAGACCCCAAGGCTCAATCTGAAGATGTTTTATCAAATTAAAAACATACCTTTAGATGCCAATGTGCTATGTGCAATTTTTTTTAATGGGTGAAACATGAAAAAAATGCACAGAGGGTAATTTCATAAAGTCCCGCACAGTTAATGCACATTTTTATACATATATTTCACTTTATAACTGATGAAGCAGAGGCCAGTGAACCTATGGAGATAGGAAAAATCATTGATTGCTTTAAAGAAAGTGACAGACCTAAAGTGCAGTTACTGCAAAGTGCAGCCAGAGGGAGCAAACATGAAGAATCAGAGGGTAGGCTGACACACCCAAGCTTGGATGATGCAATAACTAACTCAAGGGATAATCAGACACACCTGGTCAGGGTGAGAGAAACCCTAACCGAGAAGCAGCTTTATAAGCATGGCTTAGACAGGACAGAAAGGGCAGCAGCAGCAGCAGACACAGAAGAGAGAGGAAGGAGACGGCTCCGAGGAGAGAAGGAGAGGCAGTTGGATTTGTGGTCCTTACAGAGAAGGGACAAATTCCAAAAGAAACAGTTCCACCGTGGAAAGCTCCAGTGAGAAGTCTTCAAGGAAGACAGAGAAAGGAGAGGGACCTGGAAAGTGCCTGGTAAAGAGAGTACCAGAGAAGCACAGCTCAGAGAGCAGAGGTACCTGCATACTTCCTTTCCTGACCGTGAGCTACAAGCAGTTCAGAGGTGGGTGCACAAGACTCAGCCCAGGAGTCTGAGAAACACAACACTGAACCAGGAACTGTGGCCAAGCCCTAGAAAGGCATGGAAGCCAGAGAGCCGTAGGTGCAGTAAACACAGCTGGAGAGAGGTTTGGGAACCTGTACAAAAAGTGCTAATTAAAAGTCCTTTTACCTGTTTTCCAGACCAGGTAGAGCAAGGCTGGAGAGTTTTAGAGAGAAACTCTGAAGTGAAGCCAGAATTACATGAGGAAAGCTCAGGGCCAGCAGATATATCGTCAGAACAGGAGGAGATGCAAATAGACCCTGCTGAACCCGATTCCTTGCTACCTGACTGTCTCATGGATTGTACACTTTGTCTAGCCGGGAGTTTGGAATCCTTGGCAGAAGTATAGCTCGCAGGGTATACGTTAAAATACAGTTTTGATAAGCTAAAAGAAGCAGCTTGCTTTTGTTTCCATGAACTGGTTTGTTCTAACACCTTCATAACTAATAAGGCTGTGAAGCACGTCTAACTTTTGAATTCTGTAAATACTTTTTTGAAAATCCTGAATGAGGTGAGAATCCTGTTTTCCTTCGTTGAACCTTTGTTTGTACATTATGGGAATAAACCTTACCCTTTACCTTACACATGGCTTTCACAATTAATTATTTCAAGAAAGGGACTACTAGTACCAGCATGCATCTGGGCTAAGAAAAGTTTCACCCTTGGATGAAAACAATAATGTCCACCCTGACCCTTTAAGCATGTGGCTCGGGGGTTGGGGTTGCGACATAACATTAGCATAAATGACCAAGAATGTGTGTAAGAGCATCATGTTATAATGTGCACACCTAACCCCACACTCAACGTGTATGGAACAGTGACTGCATAGTTTGCATACTTCAGTGCATATAAATCTAGACAGCTCCTTATAAAATGACCCCCCCATACGCCTGTAAATGTCTGAATTTGGTTAGCTGCTATTGTTACACTTCTATATGTCCTCTTTCAAACCAAAATTTGACCTGAAGCATCTTAAAACTAAAATATCATAAATAAAAAGTCATGGTAACATAACATAAAATTTAAGAATAAATACAATTTTAAATCCACCAGTCATAAATATACATCAATAAATTTAATGTGGACAAGTGCAAAGTTATGCACCTAGGAAAGAACAACCCAAACTATGGTTACATGATGCAAGGTTACACATTGGGAACCACCGCCCAGGAAAAAGATTTAGGCGTCATCGTGGATAACATGTTAAAACCCTCCGCCCAGTGTGCAGCAGTGGTGGCCAAGAGAGCAAATAGAATGCTAGGTATCATAAGGAAAAGAATGGAAAATAAAAGGTATTAAAATGCCTCTGTATCGTTCCATGGTGTGACTGCACCTTAAATGTTTTGTGCAATTCTGGTCACAGTATCTTAAAAAAGATATAGCGTTATTAGAAAAGTTTCAGAGAAGAGCCACCAAAATGGTAAAGGGGATGGAAGGCTACTCCTATGAAAAGAGGCTAAAAAGGTTAGGGCTCTTCAACTTGGAAAAGAGAAGGCTGAGGGGAGATATGATAGAGGTCTATAAATTAATGAATGGAGTGGAACAGGTAAACGTAGATTGATTGTTTACGTCATCAGAATATAAAAAAATCTAGGGGACATGCAATGAAGCTACAGGGTAACCTATTTAAGGCTAATAAGAGAAAATATTTTTTCACTCAACATGTAATCAAACTCTGGAATTTGTTACCGGAGGACGTAGTAAAAGCAGTTAGTGTAGCTGGGTTTAAAAAAGGTTTGGACAAGTTCCTGGAGGAAAGGTCCATAAACCATTATGAAAAGGGACATGGAATATCACTGCTTGGCCCAATACAAGTATTGAGGAACCTGTATCTTTTGGGGAAACTGCTAGGTGCTTATGAGCTAGATTGGCCACTGTTGTAAACAGGATACTGGGCTTGATGGACCTTGGTGTAACCCAGTATGGCATATCTTATGTTCTTAAGTAAGCTATTATATAACAGTCACTGATCCATCCCAGTAAGAAAACATTCCCATTAAACAAAACGTCACCCAGATGGTCCCTTCGGGACCTTACTGGCCCAGTTTGCTCCTGGTAGAATAGCAAGGAGGCGTAAACTATTCTGCTATGACACCCCCATCTGGATTAGCTGCAGTAAAAGCAAAATTTAAATGGCTTTCACACTTTGAAAAAAAGGCACAGAGAGGGGTACCCTGCATAATGCAGCAGATATAACCCTAAACAAAGCCATAGAGGTGGGGTAACCTGCATGATAAAAACATTTAACAACCAGGCCCTCAAAATCTTGATTCATTCCTGTATAATGAAGAAACTTGATTATTGCAATTCCCTATTAACAGGTGTCTCCCAACTTCAACTTAGGTGACTACAAACTATACAGAACACCGCTGTCAAACTCATTTTTTACGCCAAACGCTTTGACCATGCAACACCTTTATTATGAGAACATTGGCTCCCTCTCTCATATTACATTCAGTTTAAGATCCTTTTAAGACATCACACATTCTGTTCCAGCCTACCCACCTACCTTCACTCTCACCTTGTTTCTTACTGTTCTTTGTGCACCCTTCGCTCCTCAAACAAACATTTTCTGGTAATCCTTATGAAAAACAAACACTTCATCTAGGCATGTATAGTGTCACAAGCACAACGTCAAAACCACTAGTCTCTAGTTGAGGGCGTGGTGGTTGATGTATCCTTCCTCTATCAGCTATATTTATGCTTCAAGTAAAAAGGATTGTAGTTGAGGCAAACCGAGGGTAAGGCTTATGACAGAAAAAGTTTATTTTAAACACAAGAGAACAGATCATGTTCAAGGTTCCATTAACAGGATAAATTATAGGCTTTTGCTAAAGGTTCAGCAAACTGGTGGCAAAAACAAACAGAACTCAACAATGGCTTTTCAAAGTCCTCTTAAATATAGAAGCTTAGCCTTTTCACAGATAAGTGTGCCACTTTTCTTATAGTCCTTTGTTGATCATAGCACAAAGAAAACAAGGTTAATTGTCCTATGGCAGTTTATCTCCACTCAGCCTCAATTCTCTGGGCTGCACTTCCAGGTGAATATGAAATAAGCATTCAAAATGTCCTCAAACTCTTAGCAAGCTTAAAACAGGAGCAACAGCCTCACTTCTCTGGGCACCACTTCTAAGTGAATATGAAATAAGCATTCAAAATATCCTCAGAACTCTTAGCAGGCTTTTCATATAAAACAGGAGCAAAGCACAAACTCTTAAAGCAGCCAATTAGCTTTCTTGCTGTTGCAGAGTTCTAACACAGCTGATAATCAGGCATGAAACACAACTTCCTCCACAAGCTTATGTGGCAGTAAATTCCCTTTCCAAAACACACAGGAATTTACCTCCTTACTGCTTACACTTTAAGGTTACCTTTTCAAGAGGAACAATTCTTTCAAGGCTGGCTTTTCTTCAACACTTCAATTCTAAAGCTTGACAAAAAGAACAATCCATAAACATGTCTTCTTCCCCCACCTCTGGCTCCGGTTCTCCCAATTGCATGGGCTCTGAGTCACTCACTTGATCAGACTGCTCAGCTGACAATCTCTCTGGGGGTCTGAATGCTTCTCCAATTCCTGGCTTCCACCCCTGTTGCCAACCTGATTCAGGGAAAATAGCTCTCAGCTCTGGGTATCTCAGCCCTTCTCCAGGAGTTAGCACCTGCTCTGGCTTCTCCAGCATTCCATCATCCTTGCTGCTCTGGACTCTGTTCCTCTCCCCATCTGCTGTTCCTCTGGCTTCCTCTGCTGCTCCTCCGGCTTCCTCTGCTGCTCTTCTTGTCTCCATAATCTAGCCAGGGTTTATACTCACTGGGATCCAACCCCCACCTCTTTCTCTCCCAGGTGTTTGTAATCTCCCTGCCTTCTGAACTTAGAATAATCAGTGCACTTGTCAGAGTAAGGGCTTTGGTCCTCGTGCTTGCAATCTCCCCCTCTTACTCTATCAAACATTTCCTGAAACCTATTCCAGCTGGGGTTTTCTGCTTTTGAAACATGGCTCTGGCCTTCTGACCCTGCACACCTAACAGAGGTCCCTTGATTAGGGTGAATTCCTTATGCTTTTCACCTCCCCCATGTTCTGGATGGCTGACCTTGCCACAATAGATTGCCTTCATGTTCCAAGCACCTCACTTATAGAATGTAAAAGTTAAGTCGGGTGTGAAAGCACATTTTTCATTAAGGCATTTTTTACTTAGCCTCGTTCCCTTCCTATTCCTGCCCACACCTCCTCCTTTTGTGCATGTTATCTAACTTAGCAGTCTTGGTAGAAACTGCTGTGCTACCCCATCCCCCGTCTCCTCTGCTTTGTGTTTATTTTTATTTATTTATTTGGTTACATTTTTATACCGTTCCTTCCAGTGGTCAGAAGCAGTTTACATTATAACATTTAATTTGAACCATAAAAGTTATATATAATATGTATAGAACTATGTACATCACATGGGTTGTTGGATTAAAGTTTAACAATAAACAAGATCATTAGAGAGAAAGTAGCAAGATTTTAACTATGTACACAACAAGATCTGGAATATAACTATGTACATAACACGGTACGGCAATCAGAATCAGAGAGTTATTTATAGAGTATTTACATTAGAGTTTGTAGCACAGTGAACGTATTTATTTGCACTGGGATTTCACTATTTGTAAGTATAGGGGGAGTGGGAGGTGAGGGGGGAGGGCTTTACGTTACATCGCAAAGAAGGGCATAAGTTATGTTATATCGTAGTATTCTTGAAGTAACTCATCTCTTCACCACAGCTTATAACCTCCCGGCCTCTCAATCCTGACCTGGTTTATTAATGTTTGACTAAGTTCTTCTCTTATGTATTTACTATACACGCTTTATAATTTCCTCTTTCCTGTCTAAGATTATAGCTCTTTTCCTTTTTCCTGGCCTTGTGCCTCTCTGATTGTTAACTTATTGTGAACCGCTCTGATGTCACATAGGGTGGTATATCAAATCCAAATAAACAAACTGTCTTTAGGTTTTTGCGGAACGATTGTAGGTCTTTGCAAATGCAATGTGTGCCTTCAAGTCAGCCCTGACTCCTGGCGACCCAGAAGCTCCTGGGTTTTCTTGGCAGTGTCACTGGAAGTAGATTGCCAGGCCTTTCTTCCGAGGCAATGGAGGGTTAAGTGACTTGCCCAAGGCCACAAGGAGTGCTAGCAGGAATCGAACCCTGGTTGCTTGGTTACCAAGCCAGTGCTCTAACCACTAGGCTACTCCTCCACTCTTTATCAGCTCTTAATGTGTCTGGGAGCTTATTCCATTGAATGGGGGCTGCATAGGGGGACATTCTATCGCTCGTGCTAGAATTGACCTGGCGTATGGCATGTGGGACAAGTAATATAGAAACATAGAAATATGATGACCAAAAAAGACCACATGGCCTATCTAGTCTGTCCTTCCATATCAACTACTACAACAGTCCCCCTTTTACCTTTAGAGCTCCTCTGTGTTTGTCCCATTCCTTTTTTGAATTCAGTTACTGTCCTCATCTCTACCACCTCCACTGGGAGACTATTCCACGGATCCACTACTCTTTCCGTAAAGAAATATTTCCGCATATCACTCCTGAATCTATCTCCCTTCACCCTCATCCCATGTCCCCTCGTAGCAGAACTTGCTTTCAATTGATTATTGATTATTATTTGATTATTATTATTTGATTATTGAATATTTTCTTAGCACCTGTTCCTATTAACCTGTATTCATTCAGTAGTATTACATCTGTAAATAGACTGTAAATAGTTTCCCTTGTTATCCAAGTTCCTTCCCTTGTTATCTGTAAACTCATGCTTGTTATTGTACTGAGACCTTTGTTCTGTGTAAACCGCGCTGATGCTGAATAGTGCGGTATATAAGAGAATGTAAATAAATAAATAAATAAAAATAAAAGAGGCTCTCTCCCTGAACATTTATGCCACGGAGGTATTTAAACATCTCAATCATATCACCCCTATCCCGCCTTTCCTCTAAGGTGTACATATTAAGATCCTTCAGTCTGTCCTCATATGCTTTATAATGAAGACCACTAACCATTTTAGTAGCCACCCTCTGTACTGACTCCATCCTGTTCACATCCTTTTGAAGGTGCGGTCTCCAGAATTGCACACTATACTCCAAATGAGGTCGCACCAAAGACTTATACAGAGGCATTATCACCACCTTTTTTCTGCTAGCCATTCCTCTCCGTATGCACCCAAGCATCCTTCTAGCTTTTGCCGTCACCTTTTCTACCTGTTTATCTACTTTAAACACACAACCTCAGACACAACCACGCCTAGGTCCCACTCTTTAGTGGACAAACATACTTCACCCCCTATACTATATTGCTCCCTTGGATTGCTGCAGCCCAAATGCATGACCTTACATTTTTTAACATTAAATCCCAGCTGCCAAACTATAGACTATTCTTCAAGCTTAGCTAGATCCCTCCTCATGTTATCGATATCTTCCTGCGTGTCTACTCTATTGCAGATTTTGGTATCATCCACAAAGAGGCAAACTTTACCCTACAGCCCTTCCGCTATATCACTAACAAAGATGTTAAAAATAATCGGACCAAGGACAGATCCCTGGGGCACACCACTGGTAACAGAGTGAGCTCCCTTTACCTGTACTCTTTTTCGCCTCCCACCCAACCAGTTTCTAACCCAAGCAGTAACTTTAGGGTCCATCCCTAAGGTGCTCTGTTTGTTTATAAGTCGCCTGTGAGGAACAGTGTCAAAGGCTTTACTGAAATCTAAATACACCACATATAGAGCTCTCCCTCGGTCTAACTCCCTGGTCACCCAGTCAAAGAACTCAATCAGATTTGTCTGACAAGACCTGCCTCTGGTGAATCCATGCTGCCTCGGATCCTGTAATCCGCTGGACTCCAGAAACCTCACTATTTTCTCTTTCAGCAGCGTTTCCAATAATTTACTCACCACCGAAGTTAAACTAACCGGCCTGTAGTTTTCAACCACATTCTTACTTCTGCTTTTATAAAGGCACCACATGAGCCTCTCTCCAGTCCTTTGGTACCACTCCCAACTCCAACGAGGCATTGAAAAATCAGTCAGTGGAGCAGCTAGAACGTCCCCAAGTTCCCTCAGTATTCTAGGGTGTATCCCATCTGGTCCCATCACTTTGTCTACTTTAAGCTGAGCTAGTTTCTCACGAACACAGTCTTCTGAAAATTGTTCAAGATGTCCCTCGCTCCACTTCCTGTTTGTGGGTGTTTTCTGAGATCCTGCTCCTGGTTCTTCCTCAGTGAACACAGAACAGAAATATTTGTTAAGCAATTCCGCTTTATCCTTATCAATTTTTACATATTCCTCCCTGCACCCTTGAGTCTGACAATACCACTTTTGCCCTTCCTCTTCTAACAGATCTGAAAAATGTCTTATCCCCCCATTTTATTGCATTGGCTATTTCCTCCTCCTTTTGAATCTTTGCCTTCCTGACTACTTTGCTAGCTTCTCTAAGCTATGTTGAGATTGGGAGTTCTTCTGTTCCTGTTAGGTGCAAGTTGCTCTTTTTGATATTTGTAAGTTAAAGTACACAGATGACTTGTTTTCTTTGTAAAGCACTATAATGCATATACTGTTAGTGGAATATAAAGCTTTCAAATAAATAAATGATGGTGGCAGATATAACCCTTATACAAAGATAGAGCAGTAAACTATATAGAACAGATACAACCCTAAACAGGAGGATGGGGGGGGGGGGTAACCAGCGTGGAGCAGCTAATACAGCCCTAGCCCCTTTTGTGGGCAGAGTAGATGGACCATGCAGGTTGTTATCTACCATCATTTGCTATGTCACTATGTTTAGCCACTGACTGCTATGTGGTAGAGTGGGTGTGTTTATGGATTTTCTTTGCACTGCCCGTTTCTTCATATGGTTTTGGTGTAAGGCAGTATATTTCTTTAGACTTGTAGCTTGTGGGCCACTTTTTGCCTCATGGACAAAATCTCCCTTAAGTCTTAGATTCTAGCCTTTGTGAAGTGCCAGCAAAAGGTCAGAGGTTTTATCGACCCTTTTGTGCTGACTTCAATGAAAAGAGTGAACTGTGAGTCTGAGGAAACTCTGGATTGATTTGTAAAGTGAAGGAAGGAGATAAATCACCATGCAAAAACAAACCCCAAAGAGATTGCTGACCCGCCACCGCATGTCTGAGTATCTGAAATGTCATGGACCATGGACACGCCCCTTCGGGAAAATTCCAACTGGGACATCCAAGTAGCAGTTTCTGTGGCCATCCATTTGGGAATGTCAAGTTTCTAAAATCAGGATGAAATGTAAATGTGCCTAGGGGCACCTGGACGTCCTCTCTAAAGTTCCACTTTTACATTCCTGAAAGGCAACAGCTCTGTAGGTATCATTGTAGTAGTAGGTATCAGAGACCCTGGGCCCTTCCACAGATGGCATCGCCCTGGAGAGGAGCCATAGATATATTAGTCAGAGTTGCACTAGTATGATCACACACTCCCCATTGTATTGGAGATGGGGTGTGTGTGCATCTTGGGTATCATCGGTGAAAATCTAGATATATCGCCTTATAGCTCACTCTACCCTTTGCTAAATTCCAACGGTTCAGCAACATAGGATTTACATTGGCACGATCAGTGTGATCTCCCATTAAAGAGTGTGAAGGCCCTCACTATTTGCAAGTGCCCACTCCACTGAGCAGCCCTCTACTATGTGTACTAAACCTACCTGATTATAATGTTGTGTTGAGGTAAACACGAAGGAATGAGCATTTCACTAGGCAAGCTAGCAATAAGCGAGTTAATTCCATATTCTTTCTGCCAGAACTAGATGGGCAGAAGCCTCGGCCGGGAAAGATGAAGGATTAAAGGCAGCACTCCTGTGACTGTTTGTGCAAGCTTGTAGAGGAAGAGTAATGGAGAGAAAAAAGTGCCACATTGCTGAAGACTTGCTGCAGTTTCTCCCAGACAGGGAGATAAATCATCAGGTAAACCAGCTGGAGATGTTCCCCACCATGCCGTACTGATCAGTGACTGCATCTGCCGCAGAGTGATCTACCTTGTATCCAACACAGATTGAACTGTGGTCCTTAGGGTGGACACTTTTTTGGCTGGAAGGCATACCACCATTTCTGTGGTGCCAGTTTCTACCCCCAGGGACGAATGGTATTATGCCAGTCCTACGGTCTTATTTTCCACCAAGGGTACTCCTAGCTCCACAGCCTTCCTCTGGAACAACATCAGGATCTGCTGGCAACCTTGCCTGTCTCCCGCCATGAGCAGAAAATCATCCAGGTAATGTATGATTCCACCCTGCTGCATCCCCCTCTCAACCATCTATTGGAGGGTGGAGCTGAACTTCTTGAAATAGGTGCAAGATATTGAGAACCTCCAGGGGAAGGTATTTTCCCACATAATACTGTCCTGCAAAATTCAACCCCAGCAGGTGGAAGCTATCAGGATGCATAGGGAGCAGCCTAAAAGCAGATTCTGTGTCTGTCTTTGCTAACCATGCCCCAGACCACAAGCACCAGAGCAACTCCAGGCCCTGGACCACTGATGCATACTTCACTGAGCATGCCACCAGGTCAGATGGTCATTCACTGATGCACCATGGGGATAGGACAAGTGGTGTATGAGCCACAACTCCCCAAACTCCTTCTCCAGCACCAGGCCCGGCAGGGAAACAATCAAGTTGGGCAGGGACTTGCTCTCAAAAGGACCAGCAATTCTGTCCAGTTCCTGTTCCTTATGGAGCATCTGTTGTACTACATCCTTCCACTCCAAGATGGATTTCAAGTTCTCTGCCACCTGTGGACCTGGCGGGCCACTGTAAAGAATAAAAAAACCCATGTAAAACAGTTAACCGACATTGACCCTTGCTAAGATTGTATCCCTGCAAATTCATCCCCAGCACCCTTACATTAATGGGTGTAGGGGTCCGACCCAGCCAAGTGGCCTCAATGCTCTCTTGCTTCTTCCCACAATGGACCCAAGGGTTCCCTTCCCTGCATGTGGTGCATGCATGCCTGTATTTGCATGCAGGTATTTGCAGGTATTAAATCTGCAGCTTCCACTGTTGAACAGCCGGCATATCCCCTGGTGCGAGGGGAAGTTGAGCGGCAAGGGGAGGGTGCTGCCTTCACCAAGGCAAACCTTGTTGTTCCCCCAAAATGGCTGTGGGGGCCCTGAATACTTACTGGCACAACTCCCCCCGTGCTCTCGCTCGTTCTAATGCTCCCTGACCCTTCATCAACTGAATCCGCAAGTCGATGTCCTTCCTGTCCCAGTTCAGCCCCTAGTTCAAACCACGTTACGACAAAACTGCTAGTCATACTCCAGCCAGGCAGTACCACTGTACACCTGGTATGCCTTGCAAATACTTTCTTCATACTTAACAGCCCTCGGCACTTCCCCATGTGTTTTTCACCAACCATGCTAGCCAGAACCCGAAAAGCCACACACCAATTTGCTATTGTCTGTGGGTCAGCATTGGTCTTCTTGGAAACCAGCTTGCACCTGTTGCAGCAACTGGAACATTCACAATTGTTGTTCTCGCTGCTCATGCAGAGGAGCATGTCCACCTATTTGCCCTTCCATATTGATTTTTTTTCTCTCTTTCTAGCATGTGGCTGTCCAGTGTGCTAGTTATGCATACATATTTAGCCGGCTTAAGCTCAGATACCAACCCCCCCATCCCCCCTATCCCTGCTTTCGCCACTCCTGTGGGACTCCCTGTGCCTACTTCCCTGATTGGGGAATTGAAGTTCCCTGCACCTACTTGCCCCTATTGCACCTTGTGCTGCCTGTATCACAACCCACACTGCACTGGTACCGGTCATGATCTACACCAGGGCCTGCAATAGTCCCTCAATGCCCTTCCAGTCAACCCCAAACGTCCCCCAGAACCCCACACTTGGGTTGCTTCTGTAACTGCCTCCTTTACCCCCCCTCAGGCTCCCACAGTAGTGTCCCTCCGCATCCCCTCCCCCTATTTCCCTCCCCCCAGCGCCCAGTATGCCCACTCCCAACTGCTTGATGTGGCCCAACCCTATACCCCCAAACCACACCTCCCTCTGACCCCCTGCCTCAGTCAGCGAAACAAAATGGTCATAGTCACCCCTCGCTCCAGTTTCCCCAGGCACAGCCGCACAGCTCACACCTGCCTCCTCTGGAGTTATCCTGCCCCTGACTGGCACTCCGTCCAGTGAACTCAGGAGAACCTGAATGCATCCCTCATGAGGTCACTCATACCTGGGATCTCCATCACCTACACATCACTGCCGCACAGCAGGAGCAGGCCACTGCTTGTGGGCCCCATCGCCGGCTCCCCTGGCCTAGTTGCATCTCCATGTGCTACTGAGTGCCACATCTTGCCTGGGCCTCACCCTCACCGGTAGTTTTCCTGCTGTTCTTGTGCCCATTTTCCTTTCCTGGCTGCCAATGCCCGCCCTTCGCTTTTCTTTGCTTTTTTCTTTGACGGTCCACTGTCCCTGCCTCCGGTTCGCTGCTGCTTGGCCATGGTGTATGCATCTCTGAATTTTGCACCACTACACTTCTAGTGCGCCTCACCAGACCACCAGGTTCCCCCAGTCAGTCAATATGGGTCCCCAAGTCTTTAAAGCAGTCTGCTGAGGAGGTTGTGTAGGGTCTGCTGCTTTAATACTCTGCAGCCAGAAGGTGGCAGCCTCACTTCACTGATCCCAGAGTTGCTCCACTGCTGCTGCCGGCATGCTCCTTTTCTCTTTGCAATGTGCCTAGCACTTTACAACAGCATGGCCTGGTACTCCAGTCCAGATTTTGGCCAGGGGGTTGTAGGTCAGAACTGCTACTGCCACTGCCACATAAAACTCTACTTCCTGGGCCGCCAATGCCAGATGCCCCATCCAGGTGCCGATGCCGCTGCTGCCGCCTCCACCATGTGGATCTCCGCTGCCAAGGCCCGCCAGTCAGGGGAAGCCTGCCGCAAAACAGAGTAAGCCGCCTTGCCTGCTGCAAAAAATGGGTGGCTCTTGCCCCCTTCTTTTTACCTCTAGTCTGGCTCCTCCTCACACCTCCCCTTCCCTGCCAATCCCGACTGCTCTTCCCTTACACTTCCCCATCTGGCTGCCCCGTTAAGGGGCCTGCACCCCATCAGTGCCGGTCCGCCATGAGCTCTTATTAAAACTATCGGATTAGTTTCTTGCCTCAGCTATTCCATTCACAACATTTGAGCTTCAATTCACTTTGATTACAGTTCATACAACTATTTTGGTAAATTTATGGGAACTGAATTTGCAATCAGCCTCTGTAGAAAGCTTCCATGCGGAGTATGCTTCATGCAAAAGTTTATTTACATTCTTAACTAATGCACTGCTGAAATGCAAACATATGCAAAGCTTCTTATTATTGAGAAATGGTTTGGAAACTCTGGTATGAAAACGTGTCCAGAGCTAGTTTTGCAAAATCTAACTACATCTCAGTGAGATATAATCATTTATAGAGCTGACACAGTAGCAACTTTTCACATGAATGTTTCCTAGTCAACTTTCACAAGAGACCAAAATGTCACAGAAAATTCCATGACATGGACTGGCCCCTTACTCAGGATCTATATAAGAAGTTAAGTAGACTGGTGGAATCCACATTACTGTGGGCAATATTCAGCACCATGGCAGTCAGTGATGGCATTGAACTAGCCTGTAGATGTTCAGAAGCAACATCTGGAGAGTGGCCGTCACTGACTATTCCCACTAGAGGACAGCAACCTTGGGCCGGAAGGACTGGGGTTTCTAGTCCCACAGGTGCTCCTTGTGGTCTTGTGCAAGCCACTTAACCCTCCATAGCCCATGTTCCCTGTAAAATAGTTATCTCCAAGTTATAATGCCCTGTTCAATGTAATTTCAGTTTGTTCAATGTAAACCGCACTGATGCAGAATAGCGCAGTATATAAGAGAATGTAAATAAATAAATAAATAAGACAGACAATGTGGCCATGGTCCAAATCACAGACGTTCTCTGAAAAAGGGCACCGAGTGGGATATTTAGTGGCACTATCTGGACAGCACCAGGGTAGTCCGCGGGCAGAGCAAAGGTGGTATTAGCCTCTATCCAGATAATTGCCACACTTGTATGGATAGTGGCATTTTCAGCTGCTAGCCAGCTTTTTCTGCGGCCCGAGCTATCTGGATAACTTATCGGGAAAATTGTCACTATATGGATCAGTGGCCAACCTGACCCTCATTCTGCCCATGGACTACCTTGGCAGTCTGAGAATATTTGGCAGGACTATCCGAAAAGGGTCACAGAATATTTATTTTATTTATTAATTTAGCTATTTTTATATACCACTTTATCGCAGCATCAATATGGGTTACAAGAACTGGCAACAAGCAAACGGTTCCATAGAATCTGGAGGAAGAACTTGGGAGAATTGTGAGATTAACATCTACATTTAGCTAAAACATTTGTACAGTAGGGGAATGGAGTATGTATAGAGGTGGGGTGTTGGGGGGGGGGCTGCTGAATATCTTGTTCAGTGCTCTTTTCTAGAGAGTCACAGAGGTTATCTGGATAAAGGCTTTTGAATACTGAGCATTGTTTTTAGCGCATGAAAACGTGTGCATGCTTTTCGCCAGACCATGCAGCTTAGAGGGAACAATGACTGAGATGACTAAATACATTTTGGTTTGACTGGATTTTGTGTGTTTTCCATGTACTTTTACAATTCCATCCTATATGCATATGCCCTGTATATATCACTTTTTTGTGCATGCAGATGAATTATACAAACATTAGGTTTTAAATACAGGTGCATAGAAGAGAGCTGTGTGTACTTAAAATTCCTAGTGCGCTGACAAATGCATAGCCCTAGTGGCCGACACAACATACAAGTATGTGGCAGGATCCCAGAGTGTAGATAGATTCCATGTTGCTTATGTCCCAGGGTAAGCAGTAGATTTCTCCAAGTCCACCTTTTAAAGAACAGGATAAATGCTTTCTCAAGTGGTTAATATCTGACACAAGAGGACATGGTCAAGGTAATAGCAGCATTCAGATGAATGGAGACGTTTCTGGAGGGAAAGTCCATACGATTTATTAGTCTGGTAGAGTCGATGCACATTCCAGGAAATGGGCTGTAGGAAGTTGATCTATTTTTGGGGATTAGCTGTGCTCGATGGACCTCAGTCTGTTTCAGCATGGCGTTTTTGTATTCTTCTAAAGTTATCCCAATTAGTTAATATTCAGACAGGTACTGCTGGGGTTTGTGCAGGCGGAAAGTCTCTATGCAAACATTCCTAGTTTGGTTCCTATTGAAGTCATCCTTAATGGAGTTGTAGGTCACTATTGGTTTAGTTGTGGTGCTTAGTTGTCATATTCACATCATCCCACAGTGGTGGGTTACACTGCAAGAGCACAATGAGAAGGCAGCAAGCAACGGGTTCTAGTTCTGTTCAAAAAGCAGGAATTATTTGAAATATCAGTCAAGTGCCCAATTGCCTCATGAGACTGCCGCACAATTCATGGCCAAACACCGTCCCTTTCTTTATTCTGTGCTGTTGATTTTTAACATTAGAAATGTTGATGAGCACAATCTGCTGTAACACAGTTTGGAAGAGATGAGAACGTGCACAAGAGGGGAGGAAGAGTGAGAAGTCATGAAACATTTATACAGATGAAATGAGATGTCTCCTGCTAAACGGTACTGTGGTTTATAGACCTGGCTGCTTAAATCTCACTACGCATCTCCTACTGAGGAGCATTTTCAATGGCGATAGACATGAGCTACTGAGTGTAAGGTTACCACTGGTAATTACAGAAAGATGCGGACAAGTTCCTTACAACCGAAGTAAAGTCATCAATGAAAAGATGGCACAAAACATTTCAGTTTTGCTAAGATCAGAAGAGTTTTATTCTAAAACTGTTTGATTAAGTATTTGCAGAAAGGAAAGCTAAAAAGGAATGGCAAAGAGAAGCCTCATTTAGTGCCATTGGGCAGAGGGCGAGGAGCGTTTTCTCATGAACCACCTACGAGTATTACAGAAAATCTCTTTTTGACCTTGCCAAAGCCCTCCTCATTACACTGAAGTCTCAAGCCTCCCAGACAATGAAAGCGTTTGGAAATGCCACCTTCTTGGGAGGCTTGATACCACTGATCGACAGATTCACAGCAGTTTCTCCCCTCCCAAGGCAAAGCTGCCAAAATCAAGATATTTAAAATCAAATTCCTTCCTGACATTTGCAACAATTAAACCTCACAGCTGCTCTTGGGTTACTGTCTATATAGTCTGTTCATTATTTTGTCAGAGCTTCTTGTCTAGCAAAGCTCTCAAAATACAGAGGCTGTATAAGTGGCACTGCCTAACGAAGGTTGCCCAGCCTTATTTATTAGCGAAATAAAGTGTAACCATGGAGACCAGCCTGTTTTATTTCCTTCAGTACTGAACCCAATTCAGGCTCAGGAGGTGTTTGCTGAAGCTCGGCTGTGAAGTCTGGAGACAGGCCCTCGCTCCTTTTTTGGTTAGAGAAGATTCATTTTGTGACTCAATCACGATGCTGAGCGACAGTTCCAAAGAAGGGAACGCAGGGTTTGGGCTCAGTCTGACAGCAACACTTTCCTTGAAATGTGAGAATGTAGTTTACTGAGGAACTGATGTTTGAACTATTAGACATTCAGTACCATAAAAGCAAGGTTCTAGCAGCTGGACCACTGCTTCTGTTCAGAAGTACCTGCAAAACAGCAGAAGCATCACAAAGATTTATTTCAGATTCATGTAATGAAATTATTGGGGGGGGGGGGGGGTCGATATGCAAAGACACGGCTGCTGCATAATGAGCTGGTTTATCTGCTTATCATTATGCCCGGGATTCAGTGGGGCTTTCCATCTAAGAAGGCATGCTGAATGTGCCAGAGGACATAGTAAAAGCTGTTAGTGTAACCAAGTCTAAAAGAGGTTTTGATTGGTTCCTGACGGAAAAGTCTATAAATCATAATTAAAGTGGACTACAGAAAGCGTTTGCTTACCCCTGGGATAAACAGCATGGAATCTGTCTACCTTTTGGGAACCTGATAGGTACTTGTGGCCTGGCTTGGCCAAAGGATACTGGGCACAATGGACCTTTGGTCTGACCCAGTATATTGTATCCTATGTTCTTATGCCTGACAGGAGCTGGTCTCTCGACATTTATACATGAGTAAATTGTCATGGCAAGGCCTTATAAAGGCCACTTCCACCGTGTCTGTCCTCTTTTGGGCTTTAAAACCTTAACTGCCTGTAGCAAAAACCAAGATGTGTCTTGTTAGAGAATTCTATGATGGATGAAACCTTGGTCATTGTGAGTGGCAACAGCACTTTTTCAATAGTTTATCAGGTCTTACTGAGTATAAGATTATGCCAGACAATTAGCTTTGAGTACTTTTGGTGAAACTAAAGATAAAAAAAGAATAAAACCCAAATTCTGTTGAATGGCAAAAATGGCTCACAAAAAACAGTCTCTTGTTTATTTCATGGGAATTTAAGGAGTTCTTACTGATATAGCCATCTCCCTAATCTGTTCAATCTGATCCTCCTCTTGTTAAATTGAATCTTGCAAGCACATTCCTTTTAGGATAGAGATCCAAACAATCTTTATGAGGGTAAGGCTCTAAAGGTTATGATTTAGATTAAGCATGGATGTTTGAAAATACTATCTTAGAAGCCCAGACCAGTTGTATTCCACACTTTAAGAAACGTGGAAGGAAGTCCAAAAACAGCCAGCATGGTTTAAAGGTGAGGTCAGAGACTTTTTTTTGCCAAAAAAGCATCTTTCAGGAAATGGAAAGAGCCAAATGACAAAAACTGGAAATATAAGCATTGGCAAGTTAGATGCAAGGCATTCATAAAGCAGGCAAAGAATTTGAAAAATGCATAACAAACATTTTCAAGAACATTTGTAGCAAAAAACCTGAGTGTCAGTTAGACCATTAGATGATAGAGGGGTAAAAGGGGCACAAAGAGTTTATCCAGCAAATCACATGAACTGGATGGTATACATCTGAGGGTATTGAAAGAATTGAAATGTGAGATTGCAGGCCTACTATTAGTAAACTGTGAACTATCATTAAAATCATCTGTAATACCTGAAGACTGTAACACCAAGTTTTATAACGGGTTTCAGAAGTGATCCAGGAAACTACAGATTGGTGAGCCTGACATCAGTACCCAGCAAAATGATAGACACCATTGTAAAAAACAAAATGACTGAACATGTAAGATAATCATGGTTCAATGGGAGAAAACCAAGGAAGGTCTTGTCTTACTAATCTGTTATGTTTTTTTGAAAGTGTGAATAAACAGGTAGACAAAGGAGAGCCAGTCAATATAGTGCATCTGGATTTTCAGAAAGCCTTTAACAAGATCCCTCATGAGAGGCTCTTGGCAAAATTAAAAGTTATGGGATAGGAGGCAGTGTACTATTGTGGATCAGAAACTGGTTAAAAGACAGAAAGCAAAGGGTAGGGCTAAATGGACAATTTTCCCAATGGAGAAAGTTCAATAGTGGAGTACCCCAGAGATCTGTGCTGGGTCCGCTGCTTTTTAACATTCATAAATGACCTAGAAATGGGAATGAGTAGGGTAATCAAATTTGCAGATGACAAAATTATTCTAAGTTGTTAAAACCCAAAAGGATGGTGAAAAATTGCAAGAGACCTTGATAAATTGGGAGACTGGATGTTCAAATGGCAGATGGAATTTAATGTTGGCAAGTGCAAAGTTACTGTATGCACCTAGTAAAGAACAACCCAAACTACAGCTACGACCTTTTAACTTTCAAAAGGGAGACTATGATAGAATGAGGAATATAGTTAGGAAAAAACTAAAAGGAGCGGTTCCAAAGGTTAAAGACTTACAGCAAGCTTGGGTGTTATTTAAAAATACTATCCTCGAAGCCCAGACCAGCTGTATTCCACGCATTAAGAAAAGTGGAAGAAAGTCCAAAAAACTGCCAGCATGGTTAAAATGTGAGGTCAGAGAGGCTGTTACTGCCAAAAAAGCAACCTTCAGGAAATGGAAAAAAGAGCCAAATGATGAAAACTGGAAACAGCACAAGCACTGGCAAGTTAAATGCAAAGCATTGATAAGGCAGGCAAAGCGGGAATTTGAGAAGAAACTTGCTACGAAAGCAAAAACATGAAATAAAGACTTTTTCAAGTACATTCGTAGCAAAAGGCCTGTGAGAGAGTCAATTGGACCATTAGATGATAGAGGGGTAAAAGGGGCACTAAGAGGAAACAAGGCTATAGCAGAGAGACTGAATGAATTCTTTGCTTCGGTCTTTACTGAGGAAGATGTAGGGATGTTACCCAAGACTGAAGTGGTATTTAAAGGTGATACTGCAGAGGAATTGAGAGAAATATCGCTACACCGGGAAGATATATTACAACTATTTGATAAACTGAATAGTAGCAAATTACCTGGACCAGATGGTATACATCCCAGAGTGTTGAAAGAACTGAAATATGAGATTGCAGACCTGCTATTGGTAATCTGTGAACTTTCATTAAAATCATCTGTAATACCTGAAGATTGGAGGGTCGCCAACGTAACACCAATTTTTAAAAAGGGTTCCAGGGGTGACCCAGGAAATTACAGACCGGTGAGCCTGATGTCAGTACCAGGGAAAATGGTAGAAACCATCATAAAGATCAAAATTACACAGCATGTAGATAGTCATGGCCTAATGGGAGACAGCCAACATGGCTTTAGACAAGGAAGATCTTGTCTTACAAATCTGATATGTTTTTTTGAAGGTGTGCATAAACAGGTAGACAAAGGTGAGTCGGTTGATATAGTGTATCTGGACTTTCAGAAAGCTTTTGACAAAGTCCCCCATCAGAGACTTTTGGCGAAGCTAAAAAGTCATGGGATAGGAGGCAGTGTACTATTGTGGATCTGGAACTGGTTAAAAGATAGAAAGCAGAGGGTAGGGCTAAATGGCCAATATTCCCAATGGAAAAAGGTGAATAGTGGAGTACCCCAGGGATCTGTACTGGGTCCGCTGCTTTTTTACATATTCATAAATGACCTGGAAAAGGGAATAACTAGTGAGGTTATCAAATTTGCAGATGAGACAAAACTGTTTAAAGTTGTTAAAACCAAAGAGGATTGTGGAAAACTGCAGAAGGATCTGGATGAATAGGAAGACTGGGCATCCAAATGGCAGATGAAATTTAATGTGAACAAGTGCAAAGTTATGCACCTAGGAAAGAACAACCCACACTATAGTTACACGATGCAAGGCTCCACATTAGAAACCACCACCCAGGAAAAAGATTTAGGAGTCATCGTGGATAACATGTTAAAACCCTCCGCCCAGTGTGCAGCGGCGGCCAAGAAAGCAAATAGAATGCTAGGTATCATAAGGAAAGGGATGGAGAATAAAACAAAGGATATTATAATGCCTCTGTATCGCTCCATGGTATGACCGCACCTTGAATATTGTGTGCAATTCTGGTCACCGTATCTTAAAAAGGACATAGCGTTATTAGAAAAAGTACAGAGAAGAGCCACCAAATTGGTGAAGGGGATGGAAGGCTACTCCTATGAAGAGAGGCTAAGAAGGTTAGGGCTCTTTAGCCTGGAGAAGAGACGGCTGAGGGGAGATATGATAGAGGTCTATAAATTAATGAATGGAGTGGAACGGATAAACGTGGATCAATTGTTTACGCTATCAGAGTATAGAAAGACTAGGGGACATGTAATAAGCTACAGGGTAAACTATTTAAGACAAATAAGAGAAAATATTTTTTCACTCAACGTGTAATCAAACTCTGTTACCGGAAGATGTAGTAAGGGCTGTTAGTATAGCTGGGTTTAAAAAAGGTTTGGACAAGTTCCTGGAGGAAAGGTCCATAAACCACTATTAAAAAGGGACCCAGGATATCAATGCTTGACCCAGTACAAGCATTGTGGAACCTGTGTCTTTTGGGGATATTGCTAGGTACGTATGACCTAGATTGGCCACTGTTGGAAACAGGATACTGGGCTTGATGGACCTCGGTCTGACCCAGTATGGCGTGTCTTATGTTCTTAAGATGCAAGGATCCACATTAGGAACCACCATCCAGGAAAGAGATTTAGGCATCAGCATGGATAACACTTTGGAACCCACTGACCAGTGTGCAGTGGAAGGCAAGAAAGCAAACAGAAGGATAGAAATCATAAGGAAAGGAATGGAGAATAGAACTTAAGATATTATAATGTCTATCGTTCCATGGTGCGACTGCACTTTGAATATTGTGTGTAGCTCTGGTTGCCGTATCTTTAAAATGATATAGCGTTATTAGAAAAGGTTCAGAGAAGAGCCATCAAAATTGTAAAGGGGATGGAAGGATACCCCTAAGAGGAGAAGCTTAAACAGTTAGGGCTTTTCAACTGGGAAAAATCCGGCTCAGGGGAGATATGATAGAAGTCTATAAATTAATGAATGGAGTGGAACGGGTAAATGTAGATCGATTGTTTACACCATCAAAAAGTAGAAAGACTAGGGGACATGCAATGAATCTACAGTGTAACCCTTTTAAAACTAAAAGCAGAACATATATTTTCATTCAACGTGTAATCACACTCTGGAATTCATTATTGGAGGATGTAGTAAAAGTTGTTAATGCAGCTGTGTTTAAAAAAAGTTTTGGACAAGTTCCTGGAGGAAAGGTCCATAAACCATTATAGGGGACCCGGGAAATCCACTACTTGCCCCAATACAAGCATTGTGGAACCTGTGTCTTTTTGGGAAACTGCTAGGTACTTGTGACCTAGATCGGCCACTGTTGGAAACAGGATACTGGGCTTGATGGACCTTGGTCTGACCCAGTATGGCATATCCTATGTTCTTAATTTTATAAGGAGGTGCTTAATTCAAGAGGGACAATAGTCATCTATTTTAAGCCTAGTTTATAGTGACCCATAAACACGTCTAGTTCTTAGTGAAATATACTAGTATAAGTGGCAGCAAGAGCAGACATTCACACCTCTGCATCTACTTGTGTGCTGTGCCATGGTTCTACCCAAACTCTGCAGCGTTGAGTCAAGGAGCCAGATTTTAACAGGCCATTTATGCATGAAATGAACAATAAGATTAGACTATAGTAAGATTCTGTTCATAGACCTTCCTAGAAGATCTTGACACTGTCTTCTGCATCTGTAGACTGCTACTCTCCGCACTGCTTTTGGTACTGGAAAGAGAACTCATTCTGCATTACAGGGCCTTCATTGGCCCCCAGTTGACTACAGATTTATCTTTAAAACTTTATGGGGCCATTTTAGTAATGTGTTCTAAGCAGTAAACATGGGAATTAGCATGTGTCATTAGCACACAAAGGTGGTAATTGTTACCATGGTCTGACAAAGTATGCAATTTCACATGCTAAGAAGCATATTTACTATAGGCTGTGCCAGTAGTGTGCAATTCCGACACGGTATCAAGGCCTTCAGTACTGTTTGTGGGTGGGTGCCTCCATTCCCCATACCGATAGTGTCGCAATCACACAATACTGCACTAACGCTACCCATGCCTACAGAAACAGTCATCGCCAGCACACCCACAAGGCCTGCACTAACTGATGGGCCATCAGTGGCCATGTTACGCCCCTAACCCACCCTTTCTCTGCTCACTGGCTCGTACAGGGTCCCAAATGGTGTCAGCATGGTGCAGTTAGTGCACACTGAAGCCCACACTATGCTCTTAATTGCAAAAGCTGTTATGTGGTGGGGAATGGGCATGGACGGTCCACAGCATGGTGGGATGGTCCACAGCATGGTGGGAAATGGGCATGGACGGTCCACAGCAACTAGAGTAGGTCCATAATAGCAAGAACCGATTTGAAATACCATGTCATCTCTACCAATGCCACAAACCATACAAATTCTCTATCCATCTCCAATAATGTCAATACCATAAACCTCATCTACCGAGCCCCAAATGCTCCAGCTGATGATCTCTCTAACATAATTGATCTTGCCATCAACCCGATAGATATCCACAAACCTAACTGGATCCTCGGAGACTTTAACCTCGCTTCCCCACTGCCATCAGTATCCAACTCCTTCCTTGATGCCATGACCAACTTACACTATGATCAAATTGTAAAACTCCCCACCCATAAACAAGGAAATCTCCTTGATCTCATCTTCACCCCATCATCATCCTTGGAACTACCAAATCAACCCGAGCCCCTATCAACTCCCGTCCCCTGGTCCGATCATAACCTTATCACATTTATCATACCTTCTGTAGAATCTCCAAGCAAATCACCAGATGTTTATCCACCTTCAAAACCAGCACGATTCAAACCATTCAACAGACACAATCGCCTCCCAAACCATCCCAAAACTCTCTACAATACCAGACAACATCGATGAGACTGTATCAAACTGGAACAGCGCCCTCAGACTATCAGCTCTGCCTACCATCACAGATGATCAAACCTTTACCAAATCTTCTATTTCTAAGAAAAAGAATGTGCCATGGTTCTCATCTGAGTTACGAACCTCCTTACAGCAACTGAGGAGACTAGAAAAGAAATGGAGACACTCCCTAAATCCTTCCGACCAATCCATTTACTTAGCTCACTTGATCTCCCACCGTCAGCTAACCTGGGATAAGAGAAAAGAACATCATGCAAGGCTCCTTAGCCGCTCTCTTAACAAACCGAAAGATCTCTTCCAATTAGTAAAATCCTTAACTAATGAGCCACCTTCACCACAACAGGAACATATACATCCACAACTGTATGCTGACTACATCCAATCCAAGGCGATCAAGATCACAACTTCAACCACAAGTTTAACCACACAACCCTCCAACGTCCAATTCATACTCAATAATTCCTCATCCCCAACTCCTAGGACAATCGAAGAAATTATAACTTCCATCAACGCCACCACCGCCCCTAACGATCCATGTCCTGCCCACTGGATTAAATCACTGAGAACAGAGCTCAGTCCATACATATCAGCCTTAGCTGACCAGTCCCTTAGCACGGGGATATTTCCAACAGCCCTCAAACAGAACTCCATCCGCCCCCTTCTTAAAAACAATAAACTTGATCCAAAAAAGGAAGACTCCTACCGCCCAATTTCAAGTATTCCTCTATTAGCCAAGATCCTAGAAAAAGTTATATTGAGACAAATCCAACATCATATTGATTCTGAAGCCCCATTAGATCCAAACCAGCATGGCTTCAGAGAAGCCCACGGAGTCGACACTCTTCTAACATCCCTAATGAACACGCTTATTAATACAACAGATAACATAAGGAATGGAGTTGCAATGATCTTCCTAGACATAGCAGCAGCATTTGACTCTGTTGACCATGATCAACTGCTTGCCCGTCTCTACGAAAAAGGGATTCAAGGAATGGCATGGAATTGGTGCAAATCTTACCTGGAAGACCGCTGGCAACAGGTACGGATTGGTAATACTACATCTCAGCCTTTCCACCAGAAGCAAGGAGTACCGCAGGGTTCTTCCCTCTCAGCTCTTCTATTTAACATATATATGCAGCCCCTCTGCAACATCTCCCGCTCATTCGGAATATCATGTCTCATCTACGCGGATGATGTGCTTCTATTCACTCCAATCAACATACTAAAACCAGACTACACTACATTAATCTCCTGCTTCAATTCAATCTCAGACTGGCTTCTTACACAAAATCTCTGAATTAATTAAAAAAAAACCAGAGGTCCTGATCGTCACAAGGAACAAAGACTTCTCCCCTCCACTAACTCTAAGAACAAGAGATGCCGATCTACCACTCAAAACCTCAATACGTTACCTGGGTGTCATACTTGACCAGCGGCTTGAATTCAAAGAACAAATGATATATTATTGTAAACTGCTCTAATGCTACGGCCTGAGCGGTATATCAAATTTAAAATAAACATAAACATAAACATATAAAAAACACTGTAAAAGCCATCTACCATAAGATCAGGACACTCCAACACCTCAGACCTATGTTTGAACCATGCTACTTCCGCACAACTTTCCAGGCATTAGTCACTCCTCACTTTGACTATGCAAATATCGTACTACACGGCCTACCCATGAGCACGCTGAATCCACTTCAACTGGCCATGAATACAACTGCCAGGGCCCTATATGGAGTCTCAAGGAGTCAACATATTACTCCCATCCTATATGAACTTCACTGGCTCCCAATATCATGCAGGATTATATACAAAGCCCTCGTTTTGACCTTCAAAGCTTTCCATCAAATATCACCATCCTCGTTGTCCGACCTCCTGCATCACGCACAGAACACCAGATCTAGACAATCCATAACAGATAACATGCTAACGGTCCCAAAAGACCTCACAAAACTCACCCAGACAACTACTTCAAGAGCATTTTCATCCTTCGCCCCCAGATGCTGGAATGCGCTGCCACCTAGCATTAGATCACCACAAGACCTATCTCAATTCAGAAAATCTCTAAAAACATACCTCTTCACACAACACTTCTCACAATTTACCCCTCCAACACAAACCAATGATCATGGCTAGTCGAATTCACTACCTATTCCAGGGCAAAACCTCACAGACCCCAACCTTTAGAACGCAAAACATTTGAGAATCTATTGTAAATAGTTGTGAATATCTGTTATTTATTTTAACCCCAGTTATCCATGTTTTTCATATCCTGTTACCTGTAAACTTGACATATGTTTTATGCTTAAGTACAAAGTTGTTAAAATGTAAACCGCGCTGATAAAAGTGCGGTATATAAAAGCTGTTAAATAAATAAATTCACCCTGTGCTGTGACTGTTGCATCTGCTCTGTCCATTCACTCATCACATGGTAAAGAACTTGTCTGTTTCAGTCCTATATAGGAACATGCTGGAAACATCCAAAGTTTTTGTACACATTGTACTTACTGTGTGTTAATTTCAGCATCTAATGCACAGCCAGTGCATGACTATCACACTTTAGCAAAAGGGCCCATGTTTAGTGTTGAAATCATGACATCGTATGACTCCTAATTATTTGCCAAGATGAGTTTTAGCCTATTGTTCTGATCAACAGTAGTACTTATTTCTTAACTGAAAGAAACTCAACTCAGCGCTGCGAGGGTTCAGTTTTCTGGACCCAGCTGCTTTTTGTATTCAGAATGCATCAAGTTTCACTGAGCTGTAATAAACTTGTGAAATTTAATTGTTACAGCTGCTCATTATACTCTATTGAGCCTGTAGGCTGACTCTACTTTTTATTCATTTAATGATTTTCTTAAAGTTCAGGAGGTCAGTATTTAGTGGGGCAGCTTAACCAAATCCACGTAAGTTATTCAGTTGCCTTGATACAGATTTTCGGCCATGCTATTCATTTAAGTAGGACCATTGAATGTGTGATCCAAAATCCATTTACATAGTGCAACTTGATTATATAAAGATGGTCAGAGAGCAGCGATATACAGTTTGCCTTGAGCTCATTTCCGGAAAATGCAAGTAATTAAATCCAAATCCAGTTTCCCAGCCCTGTTTCTCACAGATCTAGAAACTAAAAGGGCCAGAAGGCAAGTGCTGAGTGGAAAAATAAAATTCAATCTAATATGAGATTTTGTGAGTTAGTTGCAGATTATTCAAGACATTGCTGCCTGGAACTAGGAACTTGTTCAGCACTTCAAGCTTTTTTTCAGTGCCATCAAGTCAGTGCTGACTCCTGATGACCCAGCAACCCCTGGGTTTTCTTGGCAAGCAATGACCAGAAGTAGATTACCAGGCCTTTTATTCTGAGGTAGTAGAGTACAGTGATTTGCCCAAGGTCACAGGGAGTGCCAGTGGACATCAAACCCAGATCTCTTAGGTGCTAGGCTGTTACTCTAACCCATAGGCTACTCCTCCCCTCAAGCTAGGGTGGCTGCCAATTGGAGAAAGGGCAGAATTTAAGCTGTTGACTTTGGTTTTCCTTACTGCTCAGAGATTCTGGGTCATACACTCACTGACACCGATCCAAAGCTTTGTGCCTTCTGGGTCATGCTGGATCTAAGTAAGTAGAATCAGCGTTTCAGCCATCACTCTGAGGCTCTCTTCACTTCACCCTGAAGAAAGCTACAGACAATGACTGAAAAGTCATTTCCACTTACTAAGATGCGGCATGACCCAGAAAACTGCAGAGATTGTGATACTAGCTACAGGCGCTAAAGAGAACATTGTTTTCTTCTTACTGGAACTGCTTTCAATGTGTATTTTTCTAACTTGCATTTTGAAAAACTCCAATTAAATCAGTTTCAAGAAAGTCTTAATTAAGGGTCATGATTAGAATAATGACAACTTCTCATTTATTCAGAGTGCCCTTTTTCAATTAGTTAAATTAATAGTTTCCATTGGTACGTGTCTTTAGTGATTCCCATATTAATTTGAACATTTTGATTGCCTTCTACCCTTTCCTTTAAACTTTACTTGGATTAATCTCACATCTGCCAGCATTTCATGTGTACGATTCATACTAATACTACTGATCATTTGTATAGCACCACAAGGCATACACAGCACTGTATAGAGGACAGCAACCTTGGGCCGGAAGGACTGGGGTTTCTAGTCCCACAGGTGCTCCTTGTGGTCTTGGGCAAGCCACTTAACCCTCCATAGCCCATGTTCCCTGTAAAATAGTTATCTCCAAGTTATAATGCCCTGTTCAATGTAATTTCAGTTTGTTCAATGTAAACTGCACTGATGCAGAATAGCGCGGTATATAAGAGAATGTAAATAAATAAAAATAAATAAATAAATGTAAGGGACGGCCCCTGCTCATCAGAGATTACAATCTAGTTAAGACAAACATAACAACTGAGGACAATGATACATCTAGGGGTACGGCAAGGAAACACATAGGAGACTAAGCAGATCAGGATCCAAAAGTGCCCTCAAAGTAGTGAGTTTTCAGCCAGGATGTGAAAAGGGACAGAGATGAAGCCTAACGTACAGACTCAAGTAGTTTCCTCCAGGCTTAAGGAGCAGCAAGGTGGAAGGATCGAAGTCTGGAGTTTTCAGAAGAGAAGGGCACAGATAGAAGGGATCTGCCAGAAGAGTTGCGTTCCCCAGGAGGGGTGTTGGAGAGGAAAGGTAGTGAGGAGCAGCAGAATGAGTTCACTTACAGGTCAGTAGGAGAAGTTTGAACTGGATACAGAAATGAATAAGGAGATTGTGAAGCCACTTGAGAAGAGGGGCTATATGAGCATATTGAGGTTGGTGGAAGATTAGCTGTGCAGCTGAGCTTTGAACAGATAGAAGGGGAGAGAGATGCTTCAGAGGGAGACCAGTAAGGAGGAGGTTGAAAAAGTCTAGACGGGAGGTGACTAAAGAATGGATGAGTGTCTCTAGTAGTATGTTCAGAAAGGAAGGTGCAAATTTTGCTGATGTTATAGAGAAAGAAATAACAGGTTTTAGCTATCAGTTCGATGGAGGAGAGGGAGGAGTCAAAGATGACCTAAAGGTTGCAAGCTGAGGAAACAGAGTAGAGTTATCTACATATTGAGAAAGGAGGAAGGGGGGAGTTTGGGGGGGGGGGAATAAGCTCTATTTTGGCCATGTTCAATTTCAGATGGAGGTGAGATATCCAGGCAATGTCAGATAGGCAGCAAAGATGCAGGCCTGGATTTCCAGAGATATTTCAGGTGTACAGAGGTAGATCTGAGAGTCATCAGCGTAAAGATGGTACTGAAAACCATGGGAGTAGATGAGTGTGCCAAGAGACTGGGTATAGAGAGAGAAAGAGTGGGCCCCAAGACAGACCCTTGGGGTACACAAACTGAGAGCAGGGATAGCAGTAGGAGAGGGCCTACCAGAACAAACACTGAAAGTGTGATGGGAGAGAAGAAGAGAACCAGGATAGCACAGAGCCCTTAAAACCAAGTGAGGACAAGGTATTAAGGAGAAGGTTGTGGTCAATAGTGTCAAAAGCAGCAGAAAGGTCAAGAAGGATGAGGATTGAGTAAAGGGCCTTGGAATTTGCCAGGAACAGGTCGCTGGAGACTTTGGCAATAGCTGTTTCAGTAGAATGTAAAGGACAAAAGCCAGATTGTAAAGGATCTAGAAGGGCTTGAGAGGAGAGGAAGTCAAGGTAATGGCAGTGAACCTCTACTATTTTATTTATTTTATTTTATTTATTTCTTTTTTATACCACGTTCTTTAGAATCAGTGTGGTTTACATGTATACTAACAGGTACTTTTTATTCCCTTGTCCCCGAAGGGCTCACAATCTAAGTGTACCTGAGGCAATAGAGGGTTAAGTGGCTTGCCCAAGGCCACAAGGAGTGGCCATGGGACTACTGCTATCCTGCTCTCATATGTTGATATCTATCTTAGATTTCTACAGATAAGAGATAGCAAAGTCACAGCTTCAAATTCTTGTAGGCATAATTTAGTCCTTCTTTCCTACAAAGTAGATAAAATGAGGTGGAGTCCAGATATGCTGGTATCTAACTTGTCCATAATGAGCTTTGAGGCCTTTGCCTATGCATTTCTGCATGCAATAAAAGCATATTACTGCCACAGCAATCAGGTGCAGTGTGGTTAGACCTGTTGAAATCAGTTCTCATGGGGAAGGGTTAGGGACTTGTGGCTTGCTAGCAGTACAGTAGAGGGATTACTAGTCCCAGTCCATTTTCTGTGCACTTTGGCAAATATGCTTGAGACCAGATTAAAGCCCTTTAGATTATAAACTATTTGTCATAAGGATTGCATTATATTGTTCATGCTAAAGACTGTAAAACTGAAATGGTCTTGTGCTTACTGATGATTTCATAGATCAGTGATATCCCCTCACCCTTCAGGTAGTCACCCTTTTTTGGAAAGTGATGAAAGGTGTATCTGCTACTGTTAGCAGTAGACATTGTCGATAAACAAGGCAGAGCTACGAGTGTGACTGATGTTACTGTTTTACGAGTAATCTAATGGCCGAGATCCAAAAAAACCTCAGTGCTGGTCCTTGTGATCTTAGGCAATAATTTAACCTTTCCTTGCCTTAAGTATAAAGCCATCTGGGGACAGAAAAATACCTACTGTACCTGAATGTAACATTTCTTGAACTTCTGAGAAAGATATGAGCTACATCCAATTCCCTTCTGACTGACTGAAAGGAAACACCCACTTTACCCAAATAAAACTGACTGAGCTACCACTGAAAGGCTTGATCTAAATCTAAAAGTTGTTCTCAATAATTTAAAAAAGTGAAAATTATGCTCTAGTTAGTGTCCAGTGGAAATTAAAATGGGAAATGGAGGTTGTCCCCAAATATTCTGCTGCTATGCATTAATGAATTATATCTTTCTTCTTTTCAATCAGTAAAAGCCATCATAAATTTACATGCTTAGAGCCACCTCTGTTTGTACTGCTGTACAGATTGCTCACAGGGGTGAACTCTGTCATACTGGGATTAAGATGTCTTAAAATTCCCAAGAGATCAATTCATCATAACACAGCACAGAGTGTGAATAATGGACAGTCAGAGCATGCTGACAGTGAATGAGAGGGGAACTGAAGTCACAGGTTTGATGAGGAGACAGTGGACAATGTATACCAAGTGTGTCAATCAAAGAGAAGCAGGGGGAAGCTTTATGAATATTAAAAGACTGAACAAATAGATTGATTTGCATTTACACTTTCTAAAGAGTTCAAAGATTGAGTGACCATTTTCTATTCCTTGGGAACTTTAGCAAGAGAGGGGCAAAATTAACCAGCTTTGGTTTTCTTTGCTGTAACAAATACATGGTAATAAGATTAATGACTTGTAATAGCTGCATATGTAGAGATTTGAAGACTCAAGACATTAAGGCAATTTTTATTTATTTTATTACATTTTCTTTTATACCGCGCTATTTAAGATCAGTGCGGTTTACAATAAACATTGAAACTACACATCTCAGTTTAGTGATTTGTGCTTACAATAAACATTTAAAATAACTCGGGTATACAATGAACAAGTTTCTTAACAGGGAGAACAGGGAGAACAATAACTATATACAGGCCAGTTAATGTAACTATATACATGGTTACGTGCACAGCACGAGCTTCTCAGAGTAAGTTAAGTATGGAGGCGGTTAAGGTGTGGTTGCAGGTATTCAGACTAGGAGTGTAAGATGTGTGGGCTTGAGGAGCTACCATGAGGTGTGGAAGTAGGTGACTGTGGGGGGGGGGGGGGGCTGCGGCATCGTAGTGAAGGAGAAAAAGGTGATGCTTCAGTTCCTTCTTGAATTGGGAGAGATCGCTGATGGTTCTGATAGGCGCCGGAAGTGCGTTCCAGCAAGATGGTGCAAAAAACGCAAAGGCTCTAGATCTAGTAGCTTGAGAGCACTTAGTACTTGCCTTAGGTAGAATGAGGGTGTTTGCAGCATTCGATCTCCTTAGCCGGTTAGGAGGTATGATGGATACTAGGTCGGTGATGGCAGTAGCCGGGAATTTCTTGATGGCTTTATGGTTCATTGTTAGAATCTTGTAGGAGATCCTGGCCTGTATGGGCAGCCAGTGCAACTGTTTTAGTATTGGAGTGATGTGGGATCTTCTGGAAGCTCCATGAAGGATTATTGCAGCAGAATTCATAGCAAGTTGTAAGGGGTTGGTCGTACTCTTTGGTAGGCCATGTAATATCGCATTAGCATAGTCAAGGTGGGGCATTATTAGGGCCTGAAAAACAGTTCGGAAGTCTTCAGGTTCTAACAGCTGACGAAGATGGCGAAGGGACCGGATTTTGTGATAGACAGCTTTTGTTATGTTATTGATGTGAGCCTTCATATTAAGCTGCTGATCAAGTATAACTCTGAGGTATCTTACTGTAGTCTTGCATGTGAGTTCTGCGTCCCGAACTTTGATGGATAGAGGTGGGATAAAAGCCGGGTTCCTGGTGACGAAGAGGACTTCGGTCTTTTTGAAGTTTAATTTAAATTTGCTCAGTTATCCCAGGAAGGGCTATATCTTTGGAGCTAATTCACAGAGCAGGAATCTGTAGGGCTGGTACCACTGGAGCCTGCTCAGAAACTAAAGCCAGAACCACTGGGGCCTGCTCAGAAATGAAAGCCTGAACCATGCAGCATGGCGTCCTGTTACAAGATGGAACTTTTTCTGCCATGCAAGCATTAAACCTGCAGATTAGGCAATTCTACAAAGTAAAGTATTGTTTATGACTACATGCAAGAGGACTCGATGCTGAGGTCAGTTCTCGTTCTATCAGAATCTTTTCTCACCATGGACCTTTATTTGGAGAAGGATCACCTGACAACTGTTACATGATTTGCTGAAGATGACATACAGGATCTGAGACCAGCCAAATCACCATGCCATGATGAGGAAGTCAGGACAAAGAATTCTTCACTGGACACAGAGGGACAAAAACACTTTACTTTTTGAACACTTTTTGGGAACTTTAACATAGTTCCCTGACACTGGCAGTTTGCTCTCTGCAATCTCTAGCCCTACTGCCTGCCTGTCTCCAGCTAGAAAGTCAGTGTGCAAGGACAAGAACTAACCTTGGGAAGGAGTCTCTGCCACAGACCTGAAGCTCTGTGCTATCATGTAGCTTGCCCGGACTGGCTGCAGCCTGCGTTGGACCATTGCCATCCTTTGGACTTTGTGCTGTTCGAAATGACTTCTCAGACCCAGTCACAATTGTTCTGGCAAAAGCTAAGGACTCTTCTAAATTCTCCTGGGGGTGTGAGCCTAGCCTAGCCAGACAGCTAACTTTCTGTACGTCTAAGTGCAGAGTGAATCAATGACGTTGCATGCTAAAACGACAATTATGTTGGTAATTGTAATCATAAGGCTACATAACTTGCTACTTCAGAAACTAATTTATTCTATATCTGCACTATTTTTTTTTATCAGCAATAAAGTCTAATTTATATACACACACAGGGTTGGTTCCCTTTATCTCACATGGTTCATTTGCCAGACAGACCTATAGAATCTTGGGAGAAGTGGGAAGTAGCAATTACCCCTAGACCTATTGAGTGTATATTATACACACACTCATACATATATATACATACACACACAGGGTGGCCCAAACAAAGTGAGAACATCTCGTAAATTAAAAGTTTAGTTTACTTATTTACCTTTTTTAGCTATATAACGTCTTTATTTCGACAATTTCCGGTCACCATTTTTTTTTTAAATTTGTCAATCGTTTACATCTGTCTTTTTGAAATTTTAAATAACTTATATGCTACGAGATGTTCTCACTTTTTTTTGGGCCACCCTGTATGTATGTGTCAGTAGCAAATGAAAAAAAAAATTTTTTTTTTCATTTGCTACTGACAATAACCCTCACAGATTTGGGGCATTGTTCGAGATGAGTAATTCTGAATGAGCCACCCCTTACAGATCCATCCTTGATCCTTCATAGCTACAAAGAGATCTGTTATTTAGCATACCCACAATAAATATTCATGATGTATAGCAGCATCTATTTGGTTAAGGAAAGATGTTCTAGGCGTGGCGTTACGGAAATTCCACTCTGACCTTTAGAAGCTGTAATTCTGCCACCGACGTGGGATTGTCTGTAATAAAACATCTTCAACCTTTTGTCCTCAGTCTAGACATTTCAGGCTTCTATATTTCATCTGCTCTTTTTGGGCAATGAAAATTCCTTTGGGAATATTGCTCATACATTTATGTGGATAAAGCGGAGGAGCAGAATGACCAAAGTGTCATTGAAAAGTCTCGTAATTCAAGTTTATCTGCAGAATTCTTATGCTAGGCTCAAACTTACAGCTCAAAAAAGTTCCTAAAAACTCTGAAAAATCCAAAAGAAATGAGGAAAATAATGTGACAGAATCAGCCTGTACATAGAAGATGAAGATTGGAAAACAGACATTTAGGTCTGTGCACGCCAAACTGATAGTGTTTTATAAATGGCTCGCTGACTGCAGAGTCCTTTTCTAAAATAAGACTGCGATTACACATGTGAATTATTTGTAACCCCATGTAACCACTTAAGTTTAGCACCCCTGTTCTATGTAAACTTCATGGTTATATCCTATGATAGTTTTTTTTATACCGCCCCGTTAAATAAATAAAATACATAGAGCACTGTGGAAAATGTATCTGGGGCATGCATAGGAAAAACAAAACTTAGAGAAGTGTGGCATCTCTCAAGGGCCGTAGACATGGCAATTTTGCTACCTACAGGGGATGTAACAGGCCTCTTATGAAATTACCCAGAGGTTATGCACAGTGCAAAGGCGGCCTGTATGTTTACATGACCTGCATGTTGGCATCTTCTGGGATGGAGTTTGGTTGGAGCATGGGGTGGTGCACACTGGGGCCAATATTCAGAGCGATTAACGTGGTTAGCGGCTGCTAAGTGCATTAATTGTGGCGACTGGAATATTCTGCAACATACACATGGTTAGTGTCACCGAATACTACTACTAATTGTATAGGGCTACAAGGGGTGCTCTGTGCTGTACATATAGATGTAAGACAGTCCCTGCTCATCAGCTTACAATGTAGTCAAGATGAAAAGACAACACAAACTGGTGACTAGAATACGGCAAGATGCACATAAGTAGTGGTCCAGAGAATGAGGAGCATCAGGATCCAAAAGCAGCCTCAAAGAGGTGGGGGGTCTTCAGCCTGGACTTGAATAGGGCCAGAAAAAGAACCCAATGCACTAATATCCAATGCACTAATAAATAAATAAAAATAAATAAAATAAAATCCTGGGTGCCACCAACATGCCCCAATGCATTGGGAGGTTCCAGGGGCAAAGGGGAGGTAGCAGCCGGCAATATTCAGCTGCCGCTGGGTTATCCCTAAGAAGGGAATTTTAGGCACCTTAAATGCTGGCCTGACTCTCACCGCAGAAGCTAATCAGGCAATGGCTGAATATCGCTGTTGTCTAGTTAGCTTTGCTGCTATCCAGCTGACCTAGACATTCAATGCCGGTGGCCAGATACGGCTTTAGGATTCAGTAGTGACGGCTAACTGCTTTACACAAGGGTTGCCACTGCTACTGAATATCCCCCCATTGTTTCTAAAATATTTATACCTGCTTCCGAGCAGAGGTCAATGTCCACAGCTTCAATGTATTTGCTATCTCGGCTCTAGTATGTTCTAGCTATATAGGCAGTTGTGTCCATAAAATAGGTTTAAATCGGCAGCTTGCTACCGTTAGTATGGAGTTAGGTTGAGCGTGGGCCATGCTCACTGTATGGGACCTAATGCTAAGTAGCATGCGATTGGGCAGGGAGTGTGTGGGTTAGGGGTGCAGCAAGTGTTCCGGCATGCCACTTAGCATGGCACTGCATTACTCATGTCTTAATAGCAGGGTGACAGGCGCACACTCCTTAAATTCACTGTGAGCCTCCACACTAGTTTCATAGCTCAAACACTCCCTACTGGTGCTCCCTCTATGTGCACGTGCCAGATTTGAGGGGGGTCATTTAAGGGGTTGCCCTTAGAGGCTGTTTGCATTTTGAGGTGGTTTTGAACACCGTTCTCCCTTCAATAAATCCTCCAAACCCCAAATTCAAACAGTTACCCTGATATTTTCTGCAGGGCCCATGCAGAGGTATTGGGCACTAAGTGAACCTTATTCCTCCCCCCTCCTTCCCACTAAACTCATCATGATCATCTCAATACCACCTCTCCCACAGTAACAGTAGTGCTACTCACCCTCTGTGCAGCACTATAAGATGTGCGCAGCGCTGCAGCCTGCAGATAATGTGCTGATGGGTTTCAGCCTGTGTGGCTGCTAGAATCTTTGACTGCTCCCGCTCTTTGCTGCTCCTCAGAAGCTGCCGCCCAATGCAACCACAGTTGTCCTAAAGGTTTCTCCAGCCTTCAATCCGTGTGACTCTGGGCAGGCATACGGTTTTAAAGAGTATGTGCATCGCCACTGTAAACTTTGGAACCCCTCTATACTTTCAAGGTACGCCCAAGCCATGCCCAGAATATGGTGCAGATGAAGTACACACACGTGTGCAATTTATAGCCTGTGTGTACTTCGACTCCAGCGATGATGGTCTCAAACTACACCAAGTGGCTCAGATGCATTTCTTTTGGCACTGTGCATACTTGTACCCATGTAAGAGGCCTTCTGCACATGTAAAACCCTTTCTAAAGTTACCCCCATATACTATACAGCTCTAGTACACAGCTCAGAAGTAATCTTGCTCATATGAAACAAGAGATGTCTAAATTGAGAAAACATTTTCAGCATAACCAAAATATTTTTTTTGCAGTATATTTAGAAACATGACAGCAGAAAAAGTCCACATGACCCTTTCTAGTCTTCCCTTCCACATCAACTACTATAGTCCCTTCTTTCCCTTTAGAGCTCTTCTGTGTTTGTCCCATGCTTTCTTGAATTCAGATGCTGCCGTCATCTCCAATACTTCCACTGGGAAACTATTCCATACCTCTACCACTCTTTCCTTATAGAAATATTTCTGCATATTACTCCTGAGTCTATCCCCTTTCAACCTCATCCTATGTCCTCTCATAGCAGAGCATGCTTTCAGTTGAAAGAGGCTCTCCTCCTGGGCATTTATGCCATGGAGGTTTCTCTATTATATCCCCTCTATCCCACCTTTCCTCTAACATACATATTAAGATCTTTGCCTGTCCCCATATGCTTTATAATAAAGACTACTAACCAATTCAGTAGCCACCCTCTGCACCAACTCCTCCCTGTTTATGTGCTGTTGAATGTGTGGTCTCCAGAATCACACACAATATTCTAAATGAGGTCACTTTGGAAATTTATAAAGAGGCACTATCACATCTTTATTTAGGCTTCTCCCTATGCATCCAAGCATCCTTCTGACTTTTGCTATCAGCTTTTCTACCTGTTAAGCCACTTTAAGATCATCAGAAACAATCATACTCAGGTCCTGTTCTTTTATGGGCAAAATACTTTGTTCCCTACACTCCCTTGGATTTTTGCAGCCCAAAAGCATGAACTTGCATTTATTTAGCATTAAATCTCAGCTACCAAATTATGGACCATTCTTCAAGCTTAGCTAGATCCCACCTTATCTTATCTACTCCTTCCTGGGTGTCTACTCTATTGCAGAATTTGGTACCATCCGCAAAGAGGCAAACCTTACCCAACAGCCCTTCCGCAGTGTCACTAGCAAAAATGTTAAGAATCGGACCCAGGACAGATCCCAGCAGCATTGCCTTGGCAATGGTAATTTCATCATGTTTTCAGTGGGGTTGGAAGGCAAGGTGTTAACCTCCTCCTCCATAGTATGCAGGTTCTCAGGCTCAACCGGAAAGCCAAGAGCTTGTCCTCTGTTCAGGAGGCCGAGAAGCAAAGACTGAAGGCTTTATTGTACTAAGTTTCCTCATCTGTCTGCATTTATGGAAGGTTCAAAAAGTAGAAAGAATCTGCTTGCAGCGATGCTTCCAGGAACATAGGATCCTCTGCATGTGTTTATGATAAATCAGTACAGTCTGACAGGTGTATATAATTGCTTCTAAATTTATAAACTCACATAAATTAGATTTTATGCAGACACAACAATAACAGTGGCAGCACATAAGAACTATTTAGTGTGTCAAAATTAGCATTCATCTCTACATATTCATAAGAACATGATTGGAAATATTTATGATATGTGACTGTGAATGCCGACGTATTTTCTCTTATTTGTGGGAGGGCAGCTTCGCTTTCTCAGCGTTATTTTCTAGTTACGGGGCTCTATGCTCTTCAATGCTCTCATAACGTCGCATTCTCTTTCAGTCCCATAGCTTCCTGCCGTTTCCTCCCATACTGTAAATCCAAAGTTTAAGCAGCACTTTGACCTTGCAGGGTGAGATGCATATAAAATAATTAACACAAACCACACAGGCGGCCATTAGTTTAGGTTTAGTGTGCAGCTACTGAACCCTTCTATAGAGGCTGCAGAATAAGGAGACCCCAGGTAAATATCAGAACTGAAACAGGGGCATTATCTATCAGCCAGCTCACATTTCCTGGGTTCTGCGAGGTGCACGCCAGAGAAATGTTGACATACAGTCTGATCACATAGCAGAATCACAAAGGAAAAAGTAGCCCCCCTCCCCATTTCATCTTCTGTGTGTTCCATATTGGTTGAACTGTCAACACAAAAGGTTTTCCTTCTGCAGAAGCAGAGCTACACTGCATCAACTCATTGGTCTCACTCCTTCACGGTCAAACCCTTTTCTTACCACAGTCTAACACCTAAAAGGAACCATTGACTTATCCCACAGTACTGGATCAGATATTTATTACCACTTTTCTTAAAATACGTGTTTAGGATTTTGATTTAGCTCACGTCTGTTATAGGAGCAATTCAAGGTGAGTTACATTCAAGCACATAAGTTGTTACCCTATTCCCAGTGGGCTTTGTACCCAATGCAATGGAAGATTAAGTTTTATTAAGAGGGTTTTATTTCAATGGCCACTGACCAAAGAACCCTAAGCAGTGTGAGTTAATGGCAATAATGCCAAACGCCCCTTATTTTTCTCTCTGTTGATCGTAACAAGAAAGTGGTCCGGGGGATTTTTTTTCCAGACCAGTTCAGAAGTAAAAGATATAGGGTCTCTTGGGGACCTGCCACATTCCTGCCCTCTCCTTCAACACAAGCATTTCAAAAGGAGAGCATGGGAACAAGGCAGGGGCAGGGGCAGGACCCCCCCCCCCCACACACACACTTCCATCTTTGCTTCATCAGCAATGGCACAGCTTTCATGTGCATGCCATCTGTGCCCACCACCCTGACTTCGGACAGCGCTCAGCCCATCAAGGCATAGCTCAATCCACCCCGTTAGTTGCACTAGAAAGTACTTTCATACATAGGTAGCAAAATACCAGCACTTACACATTCAAAACCCCGAGGGATGCTACGGTTTACTTCCAATTGTATGCAAGCTAAACGCATGCTGTATTTTATAAAAGTTTTTGCGTTTAGTGAGCCTTTTATAAAATATGCTGCTATTTGTGAACATCCAGACGTAGATGTCCTTTTTCTAACCCAAAATTTTATTTTAGTCTGCATTATTAATCTGTCGAAGCACTATAGTAAGCCCAGTGGAGGCTCTAAATCTTTCATAGGTATTCAAGTCACTGCATAAACAAGCAATGTTTTCAGTTCTAGCTATGCTACAAATTTGATTATTTTTGTCTAGTACAAATGGGGAGCATAGCTAGGTTGAGCACAGGCAAGGACAATGTGGTTCGCTTTGTTTTTTTGTTTCCCCACACACTAATTACTCCTGATTCACAGGTGATTTGGGAGTTAGTTTCACACATTTGTTTTAATAGAGAATTTTTAGTGTGCCCTAAATTGATTTAACACTCATTGACTAAGGGCTGCTGGGTTGATTACTGTGTGTGAAATCAATTTGCACCAACAAACCAAATACACAGCAAAATGCAAATTGCCACATGAGTTGTGAGTGTGACGAGTCACCCCAGATGTCTAAGAAATGTATCTGTTACATCGACTCTAGCCCTATGATATCTACTGCTACTAAACATTTGTATAGCGCTACAAGATGGACACTGTGCTGCACAATGTCCCTGCTCATCAGAGCTTACAATATATCAGCTCTAGCTCTGCCGAGTCTACACCAGTTTCAACAGAAGCTTCAGAAACATTAGCAAGACCACAAGGCATGAGAAGAGAAGACTGAAGGATTTACATCCCCTTTGCCTCAAAAAGTAAATATATAAACATATCGATGGAATAGATAACTTGGAGCTTTTTAAACTTTTACATATTTTTAATGCCTAAAACCCATTAACTCTGGAAAGAGGTCAATCTGTGGCCCATTCAACTCGGCCTCTTCACCAGGGCACCTTCAAACAGGCATGAGCACAGGAGCTCCATAAGGAAGGGGCGGATGATGGAGACTCACAACCAGAGATACAGAACAATGACTAGGTCCAGAATTCCACTAACATATCAGGAGCTGATCTCAGTACCAATCAAACACAAGTCCTCAGTAAAGGGCTGCCATTTGTAGCTTTGCTTCAACCTGATCCCTCTCATTTCAGTTTGCTGATCTAATTAGGAATCTGAAAGTAAAACTATATTTTGCTAATGAATCTAGGATTTTGGATATGTCTATTACAGGGGTCATTTTAGAAACCCTGTTGCTGATTTGGATATCTGAAAAAGGCCATTCAGCCCAATCGCATCCACGTCCCTAGAACGCCCAGCTTTCCTAACAGAGGCTCTGCATTTCAAGCAGAGGTAAGGGTATCTGGCTATTACTAGTTCTCTGCCTAAGAACTCTTAAAAGGGTTTTTGGTACATTTTTAAAACAAAGTTACATTATTTTGGTGTCTTAGTTCAAAAGGGGAAATATGTTCTTTAGTGGTGTAGATTTAGAAACTCTTCTTTCAGTGTCTCTCAGCTCCTTGAACCTACTGACACCTCATCAGGTGTTAGTTCCCTCCCTAACCCCCACCCCCAACTCCCACCCACTCTATGTGAGCAGTTTTGATTTATAGGGCACATTTAGAACACACTTAAGAGTTTAATTCATTTTTCTCTGAAAAGGACAGCTGGGAAACAGGATGGTACTTTGGAAGATCTCTCTCTTTTGCTTTAACAGATACCTAAGCTCCACCAACTCAATGTCTGGAAAAAATCATATTGCTAAAGCTGTTGTCCCAGTTACAGCTTCTGCCTCTGTCCAGATAGAGGTCCCAATACCAGTTGAAGGTACGGTTCCATGTGCACGGTGCCTGCATGCTGAAGCTCTCAGGAAACAAGTGGAGGAGCTCAGAAGAGGGGGCGAGGCTGAGGAACATTCAAGACACTGAGAAGTACATTGATGAGACGCTTCTTGAAACATTCAAGCTCTCCAGCAGAGGAGAAGATGGGAGCCTACAGAATGACAAAGGTTGGACACAAGTCACCAGGACCTACAGAAACACCAATCCTGTTCCTTCAGCCCTTGAAATGAAGAACCTTTATGCAGCCCTGGAAGTGGAAGTGGTGAAAGTATCCCAAGAAAGGGAAGAACCAGAGCTCGAGCACCCCAAATTTGCAGAATCAATGACCACAAGGAAGCAAAGGGTAGGGTGACTGAGGAGTACTGAGGCATCCATTTGCTAACCAGACTTGATATCCAGAGAGGTATGCTGTCTGCCAGGTACCAAAATCCGAGACGTTATGGAGAACTTGCCGAGACTCATCAAGCCCACTGACTATTATCCAATGTTGCTCGTCCATGTTGGCATAAATGATACTGCCAGGTATACCTCAGTATATCAAAAGCGGCTTCATGGCTCTAGGACAAAGGGTGAAGCAGATTGGGGCACAGATGGTGTTCTCTTCAATACTCCCTGTTGAGGGTAAAGGCCAAGGCAGAGAGGCTCGCATCCTGGAGGTAAATTTATGGCTGCGTCGATGGTGTCATCAAAAGTGTTTTGGTTTCCTGGATCATGGGATGCTGTTCCAAGGGTTGCAAAACAGAGATGGCATCCATCTGTCCAAGAAAAGTCGACATGTCTTCAGTAGTAGACCGGCTAACCTACTAAAGAGGGCTTTAAACTAGATTTGTTGGGGATGGGTGAAGAAAGCCCCCAGGGTAAGTGAAAGCCCCAGGGTAAGTGAAACATTAAATACCTTCATGAAAATTGGTAAAAAGGGGCAACATATGGAAAGTGCCAGTAGCACTGGAAATAAGATCCCAGATGTTGAGCCTTTTATGGGAGTGGCTGACTTGGATTTAGTGGCGGTAACAGAAACATGTTCTACGGACAACCATGACTGGGATGTAACTATACCAGGCTATATTTTATTCAGAAAGGACAGGGTAGGAAGAGGAGGAGGAGGAGTGGCACTGTATGTAAAAAGTAATATTAAAGCTATGCAAATACAGGGCTTAAAAGGGAGAGAGGAGGCACTGTGGGTTAAATCCAAAAAAGGGAAAGAGAAATCAATTTGCATTGATGTGATATACAGACCTCCTTCGCAGGGAGAAGAGGTAGATGGAGATTTAATAGAAGATGCACAGCATTGCCAGGAAAGGGGAAGTGCTACTGATAGGGGATTTCAATATGCCAGATGTTGATTGGCACATTCCTGCTGCAGTATCATCTAGAAGTAAGGAGATCCTGGATTCTCTACAAGGGAGAACAATTTAGGCAACTGGTAACAGAACCCAAATGTGAAGGGTCATACTGGACTTGGTGCTTACCAATGGTGAAAGTGTTTCTGATGTAATAATGGGAGATCATCTTGCATCAAGTGATCACCAGATGGTGTCGTTCAGTATTAGGACTGCAGATGATAAAATCCATTCCAAAGCGAAGGTCTTAGACTTTAGGAAAACAAACTGTGCCAAGATGGACCAATACCTCAAGGAGTTGTTAGCGGGATGGGAACAGCTGGGGGATGTAGAAAAACAGTGGGCAAAACTGAATGGAGATATTTTAAGGGTAACCAACCTTTTTGATAAAATGGTAAATAAAAATAAAAGGAAAAGAAGACTATGGTTTTCAAAAGTTGAAGAATAAGAGGAAGGCCTTCATAAAATAAAGAAATCAGAGAGAGGAAGACAGACATCTATATTTGGAAAAACTTAGAGAAGTTAGCAAAGTAGTCAGGAAAACAAAGATTCAAAAAGAGAAGAAAATAGCTAACGCAATAAAATGGGGGGATAAGAGATTTTTCAGATATGTTAGTGATAAGAGAAGGGCAAAAGTGGTATTATCAGACTCAAGGGTGAAGGGGAGGAATATGTAGAAGCTGATGAGGATAAAGCAGAATTGCTTAACAAATATTTCTGTTCTGTATTTACAGATGAAGAACTAGGAGCAGGACCTCAGAACACACCCACAAACAGGAACAGAAGTGAGGGGCATCTTGTACGATTTTGTTTGTGAGGAACTAGCTAAACTTAAAGTAGACAGTGAAAGGACTGGATGGGATACACCCGAGAATATTGAGGGAACTTGGGGACGTTTTAGCAGCTCCACTGACCAACCTTTTCAATGCCTCTTTGGAGTCGGGAGAGGCACATGTGGTCCCTTTACACAAAAGCGGAAGTAAGGATGTGGTTGAAAACTACAGGCTGGTTAGTTTAACATTGGTGGTGAGTAAATTATTGGAAACGCTGCTGAAAGAGAAGATAGTGAAGATTCTGGAGTCCAACAGATTACCAGATCTGAGGCAGCATGGATTCTCTAGAGGTAGGTCTTGTCAGACAAATCTGATTGATTTCTTTAACTGGGTGACCACAGTGTTGGACTGAGGTAGAGCCATAGATGTGGTATATTTAGATTTCAGTAAAGCCTTTGACACGTTTCACACAGGCGATTTAAAAACAAACTGAGCACGCAGAATCCTAAAGTTACTGCTTGAGTTAGAAATTGGTTGAGTGGGAGGCGGCAAAGGGTACAGGTAAATGGAGCTCACTCTGAGGAGGCGGTTACCAGTGGTGTGTCCCAGGAATCTGTTCATGGTCAGATTTTTTTAAAACATTTTTGTTAGTGATATTGCAGAACGGCTTTTGGGTAAAGTTTGCCCCTTCGCAGATGATACCAAAATCTGCAATCGAGTAGATACCCAGGAAGGTGTAGATAGTATGAGGGGGTATCTAGATAAGCTTGAAGAATGGTCTAGAATTTGGCAGCTGAAATTTAATGTTAAAAAATGCAAGGTCATGCATTTGGGCTGCAGCAATCCAAGGGAGCAATATAGTATGGGGTGAAGTACTTCTGTCCACAAAAGAAGAGCAGGATCTAGGTGTGATTGTGTCTGATGATCTTAAAGTAGCTAAACAGGTAGAAAAGGCAATGGTGAAAGCTAGAAGGATGCTTGGGTGCAAAGGGAGAGGAATGGCCAGAAGAAAAAAAGGAGGTGATAGTGCCTCTATATAAGTCTTTGATACAACCTCATTTTGAGTATTTTGTGCAATTCTGGAGACCACACCTTCAAAAGCATGTAAACAGATTGGAGTTCGTGCAGAGGGTTGCTACTAAAATGGTTAGTGGTCTTCATTATAAAGCATAGGAGGACAGACCTAAGGATCTTAATAGAGGAAAGGCGGGATAGAAGTGATATGATTGAGACGTTTAAATATCTCCATGGCATAAATGCACAAGAGGAGAGCCTATTTCGATTTAAAGCAAGCTCTGCTATGAGGGGACATAGGATGAAGGTGAAAGGGGATAGATTCAGGGTAAGATGCAGAAATATTTCTTTATGGAAAGAGTGATAGATGCATGGAATAGTCTCCCAGGGGAGGTGGTGGAAATGAGCACAGTATCTGAATTCAAAAAATCATGGGACAAACACAGAGGATCTCTAAAGGAAAAAAAGGGACTCTTGTAGTGGTTGGTATGGAAGGGTAAACTAGATAGGCCATGTGGTCTTTTTCTGCCATCATGTTTCTATCTTTCTACATATGTCCAATATAATCACATCTGTGTCACACAGGGGTGTGCCAGAGGCGTGTCTGGGTTGTTCTGAAAAGGATACACAAGTGCAGTTGATTTTAGATTACTGCCACATGTTCAAATCTTCCAGCAGACACATCCATGTGTCTACCTGACCATGGTCATGAATAGATATATCCTAGTCCCCAGCATATAGAAACAAACAAGACAGCATAAAAAGACCACATGACCTATCTAATCTGCCCTTCCATATCAACCACAATAGTCCCCTTTTTACCTTTAGAGATCCTCTGTGCTTGTCCCATGCTTTTATGCATTCAGATACAATCCATGTCTCTACCACCTCCATTGGGAGACTATTCCACACATCTACCACTCTTTCCATAAATAAATATGGAGGAGGAGTGGCCTAGTGGTTTGGGCAAGGTAGCACAGGCCAGAAGGTCAGTGGTTCAAATCCCACTAGAGGACAGCAACCTTGGGCCGGAAGGACTGGGGTTTCTAGTCCCACAGGTGCTCCTTGTGGTCTTGGGCAAGCCACTTAACACTCCATTGCCCATGTTCCCTGTAAGTATTAGTGTATGTGTCTCATATCCCCTTGTGTTAAATGTATCCCCAACCGCTTTGACCCAGTGAAAAGCGGGATATAAATGCAGCTAAATAAAATATTTCCACATATTACTCGAGTCTATCCCTTTTCACCTTCATTCTATGTCTCCTTGTAACAGAGCTTGCTTTCAATCGAAAGAGACTCTTCCTGTGCATTTATGCCACAGAGGTATTTAAATATCTCTATCATATCTCCTCTATCCCACCTTCCTCTGTAGTATACATATTAAGGTCTTAAAGTATACCTGACCATGGTCATGACTAGATATATCCTGCAAATGCAATGTGTGCCTTCAAGTCAGTCCTGACTCCTGGCGACCCAGAAGCTCCTGGGTTTTCTTGGCAGTGTCACCGGAAGTAGATTGCCAGGCCTAGTCCCCAGCATATACCTGACCATGGTCATGACTAGCCCTAGTAGTGGATGAAGCATCTTCTGCATATCTTGACAAAGGTGGTATTCTGCATGCTAAGACACCTGTTTTATATCATCTCCTATAGCTTCTTTATGTGTATCTGTGCTTAACCCATTGTCCCAACAAGCTGTTACTTGGGTTAAGGACTGTATCGGGAGTGCTACCTCTTTACTCATTTAAAGTGCTTACTATACAGCTCATAGCCAGGCATTAGGGTGGTGGGCAATATAAAATGATCAGAGCCATAAATTAGATGGGCATGAAACAAGTATAAAGTTACAATTCAGTTGCGAATTTAGGACAGAAAGGAAGAAAAGTTTAAGAACATAAGTGACATGATCAGACCAAGGTCAAAGCAACCCAATATCCCGTTTACAACAGTGGCCAATCCAGCTCACAAGTACCCATCAGATTCCCAAAAAGGCACACTGATTCCTCAAATGCTTGCCCTAGGGCAAGCAGTGGATTTCCTGGGTCTTCTTTAATAATGAGTTATGGACCTTTCCTCCAGGAACGTGTCCAAACCTTTTTTAAACCAGCTTTTACTACATCCTCCGGTAATGAATTCCAGTTTGACTACGTGTTGAGTAAAAAAGTATTTTCTCTTATTAATCTTAAATGTGTTACTTTGTAGATTCATTGCATGTCTCCTTCTGTTTGAAAGAATAAAAAAACCAATCTATGTTTACCCATTCCATTCCATTTATTAATTTATAGCCTTTTATCAAATCGCCCCTCAGCTATCTTTTCCAAGTTGAAAAGCCCTGACCTTTTAAGCCCTTCCTCATAGGGGTATTCTTCTAACCCCTTTACCATTTTGGTGACTCTTCTCTGTATCTTTTCTAATTCCGCTATTTCCTTTTTAACATATGGTGACCAGAATTACACACAATATTAAAGGTGTGGTCACACCATGGAACATTAGTTATCCTTTGTTTTATTCTCCATTCCTTTACTTATGATTCAAAGTGATCAGGAAAACAGCAATCACATTTTTGCCAAATGTCTCCAAAATCAGCCAGGCCTTTAAGGCTTTTAAAATAAATTTTACCTTGTTCTTGTTTTTTTTCCATGGGGTATAACACTCCATGGTAATGGCACCATATGGAAAAAAGCTGATCTCCAGTGGATTTGTTTCTCACACTTGTCACAGAGGGCATCAACCCTATCTTGGGACAATTTCAGTGCCCTTGTCAGGTTGCATGGGACAAACATGGTGAATAGATTGTGTAGTACTTGATGTAGCAGGAATTTTGAAAGCTCGGGAGCAGAGTTATAGAATGTGCTACCCTATGAAACATGAAAGAACAGTAAGAGTTTTTAAAAGTCTTTGGCTAAAATATAATTGGATGTGACCAGGAAAACTGCAGACTTTCCTTCCCTTGTGTGTCATATATTCCCTACTGAACTGTAACTTTACCTCGCCTCTTGTTACCATCATACAAGATTGTCTCATCTCAGCATATTCTTATGTTGATAATATTCTCCTTGTCCTCCACACAAGCTCAGTCTCACCAGATTTATCTCCTATTAACATCTGTATCTCTCCACAATTGCATCATGGCTAAAGTCAAGTCACCTCAAACTTTATAGCAATATTTCCCTGGTTTACTGGGGCCTCAGATCCACCTGTCATTGCTCCACTGCTATATGATACCATTTTCACACTTACTCCTAACTTCAGATATCTTGAGGTCATCTTAGAATCTCTCCTCTTTTCACAATCACATACGTGTTGTGGTCAAGAGTTAATTTAATATAAATGTAATAAACAAACATACAGACATTTCTTGCTCTTCATCATATATCAATTTGCCCTTTTCTCTCCCCAGCAGCCCTCACCACATAGATCCTTAGCCTAGTCATATCATGCCTTGACTACTGAAATACTATTCTTGCTGGCATCCCTAATTTCAAAATTAAAAGATTACAAAGAATATCCAGAATACCACAGCCTGACTACTGGCCAGTCCTTCCAAATTTGATCACATCACTCCTCCTGTGTTTGTTTTTTATTTAATACATAAAAATAAATAATAAATAAATATTGATTTCCTTTTCAGTTCCGCATCCATTATAGATCTTTACACTGACCCATAAAGTTCTTCACACAGGTACCCTTCTCCGAGCATACCTCATGTGCCCTCTCATTTACAATGCTCAATCCACACTAATCGTCTTTTTCCTTCGTCTCACAGGCCAAATTTGAATCCACTAGACACGGTCTTCTATTCCCCTGCTTGACATCTATGGAAGAATCCACCCTCTGTCCTCTGCCTAGAGTCTCCTTGTAAAAATTCAAAGTAGCACTAAAGATGCATTTGTTCCTTACTACATTTGATTCTACCACCACCTGAATGCATTAAGTACATAAGAACATAAGATATTCCATACTGGGTCAGACCAAGGTCCATCAAGCCCAGTATTCTGTTTCCAACAGTGGCCAATCTAGGTCACAGGTACCTAGCAGTTTCCCCAGAAGACAGAGGTCCCACAATGCTTGTATTGGGGCAAGCAGTGGATTTCTCGGGTCCTCTCTAATAATGGTTTATGGACCTTTCCTCCAGGAACTTGTCCAAACCTTTTTTAAACTCAGTGTGGCCTGCTCCTCTCCCTCTCCACCCCCCCCCCCCCATGCTTCCTTCCCTTTCATGTTACTGGAGTTCCCTCAACTGACATTATGAAGGCAGCATATCAAGATTTCAATAAACTATAAGCTATAATTATTCTTTCCTGTCAATCTGATCCCTTTTCAAATTGTACACCACCCTAATGCCTGTTTACTGTTGTGTTCTTGTTTTAAATAAATTAAAAAGCTACAAAAATATATTGAGGAGAATAATTCATTATAATTATTAAGTGGGCATTCATTTCATATGGGGTGTGATTGTCTGTTTTCTTTTAACTGTAATATAATTTTGAACCAAACATGGGTTGTGCACGTGGAAAAGCATGTCTGAGTCTTCCATTTAGCACTTCCGGGTAGTACTTTCGGCTTTGTGCAAGTAACTACACCAGACAGGTATTTCTGTCTGTTTGGTCCTAGTTTTGCTTGATCTTAAGAGTTTACATGGTTGTATTCCAATTTATATCGGAAATACTGGATTGCGTTTAATACCACCTTTAGAATGTCTCTTCCCAATTAGGGAAGAGCTTTTCTTTAGCTATTCCACCAATGAAAAATTACAAGGTTAAGTGGTCATTCGACAGTTTATTTGCTTATGTCACTGCCATGGAATGGAATGACCTGACCTGCCAATGGCGATTAGAACATTCCCTTATTATATGGGCTTTTGACAATCATTTCATACTAACTAGTTAGGAGATTTTTATTAGCTAAACCTCCTGACTGAAATTATGTGACTGAATTGTAAGGGTCTGTATAGTGTTATGAGTCTCCTGCTGTTTGCAGTAACCCACCTAGAACCCAGAGATATAGGCGGCTATACATGGACTCTTTTTAAGTAGTGTATGATCTGCCACCCGATTACGGCATGCCCTGACCAACTAAGTGTCCTCTAGAGCTGCAGTGCTCCCATACCACTGTTTCCCTTTCGTCTGACCTCCCCCCCCCCCTTCTTCACTATCCTATTTTAATTTGGCATTCTTTTCAGTTCTTATTTATTGCTTTATATGTAAACTGCTTTGATGTTCAAAAGGCAGTATATCAAATCTTTTAACAAAAAATGTATTAAATGAAATTAAATATGATTTGGGGCATACTACACACACTCCACAACCCAAACATCACGGCAAGGCATATTGGATCATAAGAGACAGCTCAGTAATATACCCCCAAAATATCCTACAAGGTGCTTCTTCCCCAGCCTGGGCAATTAACAGAAACACCAGTCATCTCAGTGCATGACTGACACAGACTTCTCCTGGGGGATTAATGATACCGTCCTTTATGCCAATCCACATGTCAGTCTCTGTTACGCATATTGTAGGCTTTGTGTCCACTTTTAATAACCAGGCTCAGCTGCTCTTATTCCAAGCACTAATTATCCGCATCCTTCTCCCATGTCAGTGGGTCAGCTAGAGCTAATGTATCCCGATCACAGGCTCGTTAAACAGATGTCTAGCAACTTCCCATCAATCTTTCCATTTCAGACTCCTAAAACTAGGAATACGAGTTTGTTTTTTCGTTGTTGAAGCTAAATGCAAAGAAATAGAATTTGCTTTTCTTTTGTTTTCTCCAACCCATCACAGAATTAAAGGAGTTGGAAAGCGTGCATAGTAGCATGTCTCCATTTTCTTGTTTCCAGCCTGTATAGTGCGGATGTATCTAAAGGGACGTATGAAGGGGTGAGTATATGTGCATAGGGTTGGGTGCTGGGGGAGAGCATGCTTCTGTGTGCGCTAAAGTAGACCCTGTCGTTTCTGGTGTATAAATGAAAAGATCATCATAAGGTGAGACTTTTTTTTTTGACTAGGCCAAACCTCCTTCCTCGGGTGCTGGTGAGGAATCTGGACTTGCAAGAATTGTCTAGCTGGGAAAAGGCGTGTTTAAGATTTAAAAGTAGTCAAGACGGAGGAGGAAGTGACGTCACCCGAGAGATGGCAGCTTAAAGTCTGAGCTCCCATCGAGGCGCTTAATAATTAGGTGAAAAGTGCTAATTTTACCCTTTCTCGGTAATCGCACGGGGTGCCAGCCGAGAGCGGATCGCGTGAGGATGTCAGTAAGGAAAAAGCTGGCCAAATTTAAATCCCCCTACGCGGAGAAATCAGGGGAAGCAGCAGAGCACATGGCATCGGGAGACGAGTCCGAGGAGGAATTAGAGAGAGCGGACGAGGGATGCACTAGAGGCGATATGTGGGGCTGGATGCGCTCCTTAAAGAAAGAGCTGGTAGCCATGAGGGGAGATATGAAAGCAGCGATGGCGAGCATCCGCGAGGACGTCCAAGACCTCGGCCATCGGGTTGAGGCGCTGGAAGAGCGTGCAGATCAGCAGGCGGAGAAGGAGTTGGCGGCAGAGGCCTGGACTCAGAGATTGAGGGAGGAACATCAGCTACTGTTGGAGAAAGTAGAGGACCTTGAGAATAGGTCCAGGCGTAATAATCTGCGCCTGAGGGGCCTTCCCGAGACAGAGGAGTTTGCGGATGCCCCTGCTGTGGTCCGGAAGATTTGTGCGGATTTACTGCAGAGCGGAGAGAAGGGAGATGCCTCGCCAGACATTGGAGTGGAGAGAGCGCACAGGGCTCTGGGCCCAGCGAGAGAGGGACAGCCCAGGGACATAGTGGCCTGTTTAACCTCCTTTGCTGTCAAGGAAAAGGTGGCACGGGCGGCAATGGCGCGGAAAAACTTCACCTGGTCAGGCCATAAAGTAGAAATATACCAGGACTTATCAGCAGCCACGCTACAGAGAAGGCGCGATATGCGAAAGGTCACCCAGTACTTACGAGCTGAGAACTATAAGTATCGATGGCTGTTTCCATTTGCTATACTGATGGATATAAATGGTAGGGGGAGGCGGGCCCGAAATGAGATAGAGGCCTGGAAGCTCTTGAAGCAAGAGGGTGCCCCGAGGCTGCCTGCTGAGGCGAGAGAGAAGGCGACGGAGAACACTCGGGGCGGGCACTCTGGATGGGAGCGGGTCCCTGTGAAGGGGCAGAGACTTCAGCGGAAAAAACACCATTGACTCCCGGAGTGAAGGGGCGGCCGCGGCTGCCACGGAGACAGGCCGAAGTCAGTGAGGGACCGACTGGACATGAGAGGTGGCACAGCAATTGCTTATGTTAGCAGCCGGGGCCCCCGGCCCTTGGGGGGGACTTTTGGGGGAACCGGGGTTTTGCTAGTTCTAACGGGGGGGGGGCCAGAGGAGGGCTTCAGTGGGCAAAGAGCGGACTGGGCCGGCGTCTGGAATGGACAAGGGGCTGCGCTGCAGTAAAGTTGGAGATGCGGCCCATGAACTCTCGCAGGCCCCCTGGATAGAGCGGGTGAGTGCCTCAGGAGAGGGGGGGGAGGGCTTCAGCAGCCCTCCCAGCGTATGAACCGCTAAGCTTCACGAACTGATTGTTATAGTTAATGTTATGTAAGCATGCTTTTCTTTTCTTGTTCTTTTATGAAGTTGAATATGTATGGTTGCAAATGTTTATTGGGTATGAGAGGGCACGGATTCAATAGGAGAGGCCTTGGGGTGTGGATATTCGCCAGCAAGCCCATGGGAACATCAGGGCGGGGGGGGGATGGAGTAGGGATCATGGGAAGGGGGGCAATGGAGCGCCCTTGGGATGGGTCACATCCTCAGTTGCTAGCGGACGGGAGGTCCGTATGGAGGGGAGGGGAGGGGGAGGGGGGAGGGGGGGAGGGGGGGGAGAGGCCTGGGTTGACTGGGGGAAGATGCGGGGGGAGTATACTGGATTAGAATGGCTTCCGGGTTGAAAGTGGGTAGCCTGAATGTGCGGGGCCTGAACTCACCCCAGAAGAGAAATGTGCTGTGGGGGGAGTTGAGGCGGCAAAAATGGCAGGTGGCGTTTATTCAAGAAACACACTTGCGAGAGAGGGATGAGCGGTTGATGGGTTCGGGGCAATATCGGGGATTCTTTGCAGCGGAGGAAGGGGGTAGGAGGAAGGCGGGGGTAGCAATCTTTATTAGCCAGGATGTCCCATTTGTCCCTAGCAAGGTGTTGCGGAAACCAGATGGTCGGGCGGTGGGGGTTGTGGGGGACTTAGGAGGGGAGCCAGTCACCTTCCTGTCTGTGTATGGGCCGAATATGCTGCAAAAGGGGTTCTGGGAGGGGTTGGGTAGGTGGCTCGAGGGAGAGGTGCAGGGGCAGCTTTTGGTGGGGGGGGACTGTAACATAGCCCTAGATGGGAGGGCGGGACAGCGGCAGGGACAGGGGGGGGAGAAGAGACCATTGCTGAATTGGATGAAAGCGTGGGGGTTAGAAGATCTGTGGAGACTAACTCACCCTACAGATCGAGATTATACCTTTTACTCCCCGGTGCATGACTCGTACAGCAGAATCGATTACCTGTTGGGGGATGCCTACTGGAGGGAGGCGTTGGATAGGGTGGATATAGGGGTGGTCACCTGGTCTGATCATGCCCCGGTGGGAGCTGGGTTTGGACAGCCAAGGGAACGAGAGAAACGGTCCTTTTGGAGATTGAACGAATTTTTGTTGCAGGGGCAGGGGGTGGTGCAGAGGCTAAAGGCGGTGGTGAAGGAGTATATGCAATTGAATGATAACGGGGAGGTCTCCACGGGGGGATTGTGGGATGGATTGAAAGCGGTGGTGAGGGGCCACTTGGTCCAGATAGGGGCGCAAAGGAAGAGGAGCAGGGTGCAGGAGGAGGAACGCTTGCGGGGGCTACTCAATGGGCTGGAGAGGGCTCATAAAGAAGCTGGGGGGGCGGTCTTGAGAGGGAAGGTGGAGGAAACTCGAAGGCAACTAAACGCACTTCAGCTGGAGCGGATAACCTTCCAATTAGAGCGGGTGGGCCAGAAGTATTACGAGTTTGATAATAAGGCGGGGAGGCTCCTGTGCCATAAGTTAAAAGCTAGAAGGCAGCGCCAAGCAGTGGCAAAAATTAAGGGGGACCGGGATAAGCTGTTGTACAAGAGCGCGGATATCAGGGAACGATTTAGGGAATACTACAGGTGCTTGTATACAGCGGACCCTTCGGTGGAGGGGGAGGCCCTTAGGGACTACCTAGAGAACGGAGGGGAGGGGAGCAATCGGGTGGGGGCCACGGAGAGGGAGGACTTAGAGGCAGATATCGGACTTGAGGAGGTGCAGGAGGCAATCCGGCGGTTGGTCCCGGGGAAATCTCCGGGTATTGACGGGTTCACGGGTATGTTCTACAAGAAGTTGGTGGAGGAGCTGGGCCCAATATTATCTAGGGTCTTCAACGCGGTCTTGCAGGGGGAGGGGTTGCCGCGATCTATGCATCAGGCGGCAATAGTGGTGTTACCTAAACCAGGCAAAGATCCAGCGGTCTGTAGTTCTTACCGCCCCATATCGCTGCTGAATATAGATGTTAAGATCCTGGCTAAGATACTGGCTATGCGGCTGGGGCCCCTGATGCCGGGCCTTGTTCACCCGGATCAATCCGGGTTCATTATGGGTCGGCAGGCGGCTGATGGGATTCGCCGGGTATTGCAGCTGGGGTGGCTGGCGCGGAAGGAGTCACAACAGGCCATGTTTTTATCTATCGACGCGGAGAAGGCGTTCGATAGGGTGAGTTTTAAATTCCTTCGGGAGGTGTTGGAATATGTGGGGCTGGGCCCGAGATTTCGGGCGTGGATTCAGGCCTTATACGCTTCGCCCGCAGCGACCGTGTGCGTGAATGGGGGTACTCCGAGTTTTTCTCTCTGGGGCGGGGAACCCGGCAAGGGTGCCCTTTATCGCCGCTCCTTTTCGCTCTAGCCATGGAACCATTAGCCTCCAGGATTCGGTCTGTGACGGATATCAGGGGCATCGGGGTGGGGGGTGATCAGCACAAGATGGTACTATTTGCTGATGATGTCTTATTTGCTTTGACGTCCCCGAGGGAGTCACTACCGAGGCTCATGCAGGAGCTTCGGGCCTATGGGGCTCTCTCGGGCTTCAAAGTAAACTGGGATAAAACGGAGGCGTTGTCGGTCTCATTAACGAAGCTGGAGTTTGAGAGTTTGAAAGGCGCTTTCCCCTTTAGATGGGCGAGTAGATCTATCAAATACTTGGGGGTCCAAGTTACAGCTGATCCCATGGGGATGTATGGGGCAAATTATCCCCCGTTGTTCGCTCAAGTGCAGAGGGACTTGCAGGGATGGAAGGGGGCGGAGATATCCTGGATGGGAAGGGTGGCCGCAGTCAAGATGAACATCGTGCCGCGCCTGCTATACCTGTTCCAATCACTGCCAATACCGGTTCCCAGGAGGGAATTGCGCAACGTACAAAACCGGATATTTGCATTTATCTGGGGTAGCAGTAGGCCGAGGGTGAATAGACGGGTCCTATACCAACCTAGGGAGGGGGGGGGATTCGGGGTCCCAGACGTAACAAGGTACTATAAGGCGGCGCAATTGCGACAGGTGTTCGAGTGGCGAGAGGGGGTGACGGGTTTGAAATGCTTTCGGGCTATTGAGCAATACTGGGCGGGGGAAACGGCACTGAAGTTTTTGCCGTGGATTTTCCCTGAGGGAAGATGGCGGGATAATCCATATTTGTGGCACCTGACGATGGAGTGGCGTAAGGCTAACCAACACTATGCCCCAGGGGCGTGTTTTTCGCCGCTGGCGCCTGTAAGGGGGACACCGGGGTTTGATCCTGGTAGGGAGGGGGTGTTCCGGAGATGGGAGGAGGCGGGAGTGGTTACCTTTGCAGAGTTTATTGAACAAGGTAGGTTAATTCCCTTTTCGGATCTTAGGGTGAAGTATCGTTTGAGCGGGGGGGATTTTCTCCCATATCTGCAGGTGCAGCACTTTCTGTCTCAGCAGAGGATAAGGGAGGGGTGGCAGGGGAATAGCGATGGTAGGGTGGCACTATGGCAAGGGTGGGACTCGTCTAGGGGGCTCATTACCCAACTGTACCAGGGTTTGGGTGGGGGAGAAGGGGAGAAGTTCCCATTTCAGTTGGACTGGGAAAGGGATCTGGGGATGGAATTGGGGGCACAAGATTGGAGACAGATATATGTCAATATCAGCCGCCAGGCGCTGTCGGTGGCAGTGCGGGAGACGTCCTACAAGCTGCTGTACCGGTGGTACTATACGCCGGAGAGGTTGCATAGGATGTTCCCCGATGTGTCCGATCGGTGCTGGCGGGAGTGTGGGGTCAAAGGATCCTTTCTCCATATCTGGTGGGAATGTCCTCAGGTGAGCCAGTACTGGGAGATGGTGGGGCAGTACATGCAAGATATATTTGGGGAGACGTTGGAGGTGGACATGGGAGTGGGGTTACTGGGAATTTGGCCGACCCACTGGCCCAAGAAGAGGGCCCGGCCTATATGGGCGTGTATCCAGGCGGCGCGGAGTGAAATAGCGAGAGCCTGGAAACAGGCCCGGCTCCCGGGAGGGGAGCAATGGCAGAGTAGGGTCCGCAGGATTACACTGATGGAACAACTCACGGCGGTGAGGCGCCGGAAGCAAGAACTTTTTAATGAGCAGTGGCTTCCAATGCTGGAATATCTGAAAAGCGACAGGCCTTGACCTAGGGAGGGGGGGGGGGAGGGAGGGGGGGAAGGGGGGGGGACTGGGTTGTAAGAGCTACAACTGGGTAAGGGGAGGGGACACGCCCTGGCTTTACGAATCTACAGAGCACAGGATGTATGAATAATGTATCTGGGATGGGTTTCTTCTTGTGGAGGGAGTGGAAATGTTCTTGTTTTTGTTCCTTTTGAGGGGTGAGTGGTACCACCGATTGATGTCACTTGTATTAAAGCTGAATGTTAATAAAAATTTAAATAATAAAAAAAAAAAAAAAAAAGTAGTCAAGACAAAGTTTCTGTATCCCAATTAGAGATGTGCAAATGTCTTTAAATGTGGTTCCTGAATACTTTGTCAAACCCACAGGAAATTTTCATATTTGTCAAACTGGCTTGAGAATCCTTTCTGAAGCCATGAGGCAGTTAATGGCAGAAACACAAAGGGAGTCTTAATAAAAGGTGCCAGCTGTCAGTGTGGACCCGCATCAACAGCTAACATGGGGCCATGACAGTTAGCACCATAATCCAGCGGCGCTAACTGTCTATGTGCATTAAGGATGCAAGTGGGAAGGTTAGAGATGGAGAGCAGGTAGGGTGAGTACCAATGCTGCAGCAGAGCCGCATACATGCTTCCCGGTACTTAACACTGTGGGGTCATGCTAATGCACCACCACATCACCTAGTAAAAAGGCCCCAAAATCTACCATAGACTTCTGAGGATCTGCAGATTTGCCCAGTACCTGCAGAAGTAGATCGGGTTTTTTTTTCAGATGTCCCACAGATCAAACCACTACCAAAGAAACGTTGGGCTTCCAAAATGAGCTTTAGATAAACTTTAAAGGCTTCAGAATTTGGCCTCTAAAGTGCTAGATGAGAGCAAGCAACACCGATTCTTGTCACATTCCTTGGTTTGTTTATGTTTATGGTTCTTTTGTCATGATTGACCACCCTTCACATAACGCAGCAGGGCAGTGTACAAATTTAAAAACAAGTAAAATTAAAGGTAGAAAGGAATATCAATTGCAGACAGAAAAGGGATAGAGCATTCATACTAGGAATGGACGGGAGGGGGGAAGAAATAAGGGAGGGACATAAGAAAAAGGAGAGAGTGTCAATCATATAGCAGGCAGGCTGTAGGCAATTAAAAAGGGGGGGGGGGGGGGAGGGTTTCGAAAGATCTTTGAACCTGGGATAGCAGGGCTCCAGCCAAAGGGAGAGCATTCCAAGAAGTAGGTGCTAGGAAATAGAAAGTTGAGGAGCAGGTAGATTCAAGCTGGTAGTGAGAAGTAGAGAGGTGTGAACAGTTTGCATGAATATTTTGAAGGACATGATGTGGTGAGTATGGGAGCAGAATGTCAGATAATGGGGGGGAGGGGGGGGACCTGTGTGCAGTGCCCGATGAACCAGTGTGAGGCGTTTGTATTGAGACCAGTATTTAATGGGAAGCCAATGGTGACTGACTAGAAGGGGAGTGATGTGCTCAAAACAGGAAGTATGTGTTAGGATGCAAATGGCAGTATTTCAAATAAAGTTGGAGTCGGCACAGCTGATACTGGTGAAGACCTAAGAAAATTATGTTGCAGTAGTCAAGTCTTGATATTACAAGTGTAAGCAATAAGGTAGTCTGAAGAAGAGAGGAATGGACAAACTGTGCAAATTTGACAGAGTGAATGAAAGGAACTGCGGACCAGGGAGACAAGATGTCAACGAAAGGATAAGGAACAGTCCGATGTTACACCCAAGTATCGCATGGAGTCTACAAGCGGGATCAAGGAGCCAGAGAGGGGTAGGATTCATGTTCGGTTTAAACTGGGATGTGGCGTTTAGGACATCTTATGATACTGGTCCAGAGTACTTGTGGGAATGGCTTTGTAAGTATAAACCTACAATGATACTATGCACTATCTAGCCAACTATACATTTTCCTTGACTGGGCCAAAGGATTTTCGTTCCATTATAATTCAGTGGAGGTATTTCTGAGATCTGGAATAACCTTCCTCTGGATTTAAAAAGAGAAGGTAACCTCATTTCATAACCAATTGAAGACATTTTTTCCTAGCATAGTTTAGTTCTTGAAGTGGTTCTGCTTCTTTTATAATTCTGGACTTGGATGGGGTCCTGGCTTTGTTTATCTAAATTGTTTTGTTTTATTTCTATTTTCCTTTATTGCATGGTGCTTGTTTTTTCTGAATTGTATAATTTCAATATTGTATTGACCACCACATGTACATTCTGTGGATTTAAAACAGATTCCTAATTTCTGAAATGAAATTCAACCTGGTTGGACTTTGAATTAAACCGTTTTCGTACACTTCCCTACATCTCCAGACCAGTCAATCATACCAAAGAAAGCCTACTGCAACGTTTTGTTTTGGGACCCCATATTGCTGCAAGTTTATAACAGGTTACCTAGATTGAAAGGGCAAGAAGGTGCAGTACAGATTGTGTAGAAACCATGTCTAAACTGAAGCTATGCATATTTGTGTCTGCTCAGAAGCAGCTACAGTATAAATGTTTGTGCATATTTTACAAAGTATAGACATAAAATCATGACTCTTCTTGTCCTTTGCACGGATTCCTCTCCAGAACACACCTACAACTCTAGTTGCATAAAAGTATTGTGTTCTTGGTATTGCTTGTACTTATGCCTGGGATAATTTGATAAGAGGTCTTCCACATGTCTATTCTGGGAACATGGAAATGTCTCCTGTATCTGGTTATAACTCACCTGGAACTGCTACTGGAAAGGTCTCAGCCAATACTATTAAATAAAATACTCCAGAGAAAAATCATGTATAAAATTACTCTCATGTCCGGGGGTGGGGGGGGGGGGGGGGACGACAAAACACCCAATGTTCTATTTTCCATTTGGAAACAGGATACTGGGCTTGTTGGACCTTGGTCTAACCTAGTATGGCATATCTTATGTTCTTATGAGTACATCTTCATTTCCAGGAATGGACTATTCACTAGGGGATGAGGTTTCCCGTCAAGGCCCAGGATGTCTAGTCCCAAGCATGCCAGTAATACACAGGCCTCATTTTACAGCTATTGCAGCTAATTGCCAAATTTCCCATGCGTTTGCATTTACGGCTGGGATGAGGGTGCCTAGCATCTTCCCATGTAGTTAACGAGGAAACAAGACACTTGCACATGCCAATTGCTGCTACTATTTATCATTTGTATAGTACGTTGAAGTGTATGCAGCCATGTCAACTGTATTACAGGTAACAGTAATTGCGTTACCACCACCTACCGGGGAGGTTTTAACAGCTTTGCTTTATCTGTTGTGTTTTTTAAAGCATTGTACCGACAGCTCTGTTCTTTCATCAAATCATGTTGGAGAACGCATGCAGAACTTTTGCTTTGGAAGAGAATATAAGCAACATTCTACCTGATGCAGAATTTGAAATATTCAACCCAAAATGTGGCACACTGTGGTGTTATTCTACATAAATGCTGAAGGAAGCGTTTCTTGAAGAAAAAAAAAGAGCCGTGGATGGCTTTTGGGATGTTTTCCAGATAAGTGATATTCTTCTAACTTTAAACACTATTAATATGAGTAAAAGGAGCGGTTACAGCAAGGAGGTGGCAGGTTTTCCATCTTCTTTGGGTCTACAGCTCCGACAAAAAAAGATAAAAGAAAAAGAATAACTGATTGCTGTCATATTTCAGGACTTATTTTTCTGATTATCTGTTATGTTGACAATTATTTGTAAGGCAAGTGTAAAATACACCATCACCATGCTGTCCCCCCCCCCAAATGAGTAGATGGATGACTAGGGTGGGGGCAGGCCTGCCTAGGGTAGCAGAAACCCTTGAGCTGGCCCTATTGTCTCATCCAGCAACTGCATAGGAGAAGCTTGCATTGGTCAGAGCAGGGTAATTCTCATATTAACTGCTTCATGCCTGAGTGAAAGCTGCTCCAACTAAACTTTACTCTAAACTTGTGCAAAAACAGTTTGAGGTTGTCTTTCTATAGTTGTACAACCTTATTAAACACTGTCTTTTCCTTTTAAGAACACTACTTCATCTGTGTCTGTGATCCCTTCAGTTTTCCATCTCTTTATTGTTTAGGATTTCCCAGCTGCTATTCCCATAAACTAGACACCCAAAGTTACAGAGATTCTCCCCTCCATACTAGGATCCTCTTCAGTACACCGAATTTTCACTAGAAATGTTCCTCAGATTACAGTCTCTTTATGCCAGTACCAGTTGGAGGCTCTCAGGATCAAGTTGGAATCACTGCCATGCCATAGATCGCTCATCTCATTGTGAGAGAAACAGAGTGGGGGGAGAGGGGAGTCTTCACACAAAGATGCAAATTAAGACCACTGGAGATTTTTGACAAGACAAAAGCACAAGCGCAAGCAGTCAGAAGAAATCCAACACAAGCAAATCCACGTGGCTGCCTAGGAATTTAAGGAACAAATCCAGAAAGGATCCCTGTAACAGAACGCTTTACACCAGTGATTCCTCAACCCAGACCTCTGGTGCCCCCAGGCCAGTCAGGTTTCCAGGATATCCACAATGAATATGCATGAGATAGATCTGGAATGCACTGCTTCCATTGTATGCAGATCTCTCTCATGCATATTCATTGTGGATACACTGAAAACCTGACTGGCCTGGGGGCACCACAGGAGCGGGATGAAAATCACCGCTTTACACTTTTTACCGCCAGGAGCATACCAAACTGGATCCCTTACAGTAAGAATTCATGTGTGAAGAAAGGACCTTTTTATGGAATTGTCTTATTTTTTCTGGCACAGAATATTTTTACTGCCAGTTGTAAATTAAAAGGTCCATTTTACATAGTTCAGGGAAAGAGGAATGAAGGCACTCAAGTCAGGATGTGCTCAGTTCGTCTGTTATTTTACAAACGGCCTTTCCCATCATCGCTATATACATGCCAGCAGCTGGATGTGGAGCCAGAGAAATTTTATAAAGACATGCACAAACAGTGCAGAGTGCTGCAGGACCTTACGAAGGTCGTTTTATAAGTGAAGTGCTTTTGAAAGTTCCTATGTGTTTTAGAAAGAAAGGTAACTATAGAATACTACTGCATGTGAGCCAGAGCTTAATTTAAGCAGTTCTACATGCCCATGTCTAGATTTCTAAAGAATGCATGCCATTTCTAAAGATTTTATAATTACGCCTGTAATTGTGTACTTTGCCCAAACTCCATGCATGTGCGTATCCACAGTGAAAGTACTTGCTGTTGGGGCAATCGGCATACTTATAGGAATTTGTGTAGATAAATGTCGTTGCTACTTTATAAGGTGTGTAATGATAACAAGGACGTGATTTGCACCTATTACTAGTGTGTAACTTAGAAAATTACCACCTACGTATGTAACCAGCAGCAACCACACAAGACCAGCTGGTACAGACAACTCCCCCTCCCCCTCCAGTCCCAGTAGAAAACAGCTTTTAGTGGAAAGAAGTCATGATATGAAGCTGGATAGAGAACACTATGGAGACAAATGCACCATTAATATACCTCGTTAATAGGTCCCTGATGAGGGACCGTTGCACCCTTCACTGATCAGGACCATCACGGAGCAATTTCCCATTACATTGTGCGGAGGGCTTATGGAAGCATTTGCTGAAGTTTTTCCTAATCAAATATGTACAGCAGGGTAGGGTAGGGACCAGCTGTCAGTCCCTGAGGCCACAATCAAGTTGCTGCACTTCATTGGCTGGCTCCGGTTCCAAGCGCTCCCTGCGGAATTCTCCAATATTACGGGTTGGCAAGGAAAACGTCTCTGCTGCCCAATACATTTTCACATGGCCTGAGATATGAAGACGCAATGTCTGGCCAGTAATTAAATATGCTGTCAGACAATATACAGTGTTGGTTTAACTAATGTATGAAGATGTCACTACAGAGACTGATTTAGTAAACAGAATGTGAAGCTGAGCCCCTGCTCTACAAATTAACCTTTAGAGAAGAACCAGACTGAGCACTGAGCAGTAATCAAATCTAAAAAATTCATTTAACACAGGTTCTCGCTACCTTCTTCACAGTTTGCAGCAGGCTCCCGACACCGGCTTGAGCAAATTACTCTACTGCTAATAATCATTGCAATAGCCTAGATAAGGAGATCTGGGCCCAAAATTACAAACTACACTTTTACTCTGTCTTTGCACCAGTTCTGAAAAGGAAAATAGTTGTTGGAGGTCACTGTGTGCATAGTACCTCACAGCTGCTACCTAAGACAGTCATTTCAAGAATGTCTGGATAGGTGAAAATCCTTGGAATTCAAGCTGGTTTCCAAAGGGAAAATATCTAACAACTATCACTTTGGAAATAATCTCTGGAAATGTAACTCATACTGTGCATATCTGCATCTGCTAATGGGCGCAGGGTGCTTTTCCTTCAAAAACTCCTTCTCATAGGAATGCTTCCCTACTACTACAGGTACGACTGAGCACCTAATGAAGGTTTGCTTATAGGCTGGGCAATATTCTAAAGAGCCCATCTCGGGAGGTAAAATACTGATTTACTTGTAGAAGTCACAGGTAAAATTACAGTACCTTCCTTGAGAACAGAATTTTGATGGAAAATGTGTGCATAGGTTTGAAAAGACTATTTGCACATGTATTTTTCCTCCCTCAACCTAAGTACACCCTGGGAAAGCTTCCTATCAGGGAGGTTAAACATGAACGTGCTCTGGAATTGGACTGAATTTCAGCCACATGAGGGTGGACAGTTCAGACCAACGATTAACATTAGAACATGTTAGTGGTCATGAGCAGCTATTTTACAAGCTGGTGCCACCTGGGCACGAGCCGTTCTCTTATTTGGATCATCAACTTTAGGATGAGACAGATTGAGGAGGATCTTGATAAAGGCTAGCACTACCATTGGGTGATATAAGCATCATCTAGAGTGCCAGCTCTCCAGGGGCACCCACTGCCACCCCTAACCAGGACAAACAGCCGTGGCAATGTCACGAAACAGGAAATCAGCACTAGGAGTAGGGGGGGGGGGGGTGAAAGCAAACAGCCTCACAGCACCAAAGCTTGAAGGTAAGTGCCATGGGGCTGTTTGTCGGTATTGCTGCGGCTGACGTCCTGGAGAGGGGTACAAGGGGTGAGTTTCACCTAGAGCGCCTCATCTCCTTGTGCTGACCTTAGCCTGCAGTAGGAATTCCCAGAAGGGACAGGATTTGCATACAGCCTGAATGTTTTTCAGGCCACTGGCCCCAGGCATTTGAGGGAGGTCTCTGACAGATCGAATGGTCCCTTCAAGCAGATGTGTAGCTGGGTGGAATGGCTCCCATGACTTTCTTAGAAAAATATGTATACTTCTTTGAGCTATTAGTTTTTTTGGTGGGGGAAGGAAGGGGCAACAAAAAAAAAATAGGAACTTGCAGCTTTCAAATGTGTTCACAAATTTGCTGTCAATAAGGTGATTTGCAACACACAAGATCCTTAATGGGTAATTTGATCAAACGTTTCAATGTAGCAAACTACACAAGTTTATTTCTGTGAAAGACACTTTTGAAACGTTTGTGGGTTTTTTGCACATTGTTATATTTTTATTTAACAAGTGTAGTTATCTTAGACTAAAAGCAGTTGACATTATAAATTAACATGAGGTATACATTGAACAATGGGGAATACAACTTGGAGGCTTATATGGGGGGAGTCACTGGAAAACAAGTTAAATGAAGAATAGAGTTTCAGGAAATCTCTGGTTGTTGAGGGGCAGCAAGCGAAGGTCAAAGACAGCAGAGTTGTGGAGGAAAAGGGGGCAAATGAGGAGTTGTTGGGCTGAATAGTAGGGGGAGCAAAGGGGCATGTGTTACTATAATTATGAAGGTTAGGGACTGCAGTCTGATCATATGTCAGGTGCATAATAGAAACATAGAAATATGATGACAGAAAAAGACCACATGGCCTATCTAGTCTGTCCTTCCATATCAACAACTACAACAGTCCCCTTTTTACCTTTAGAGATCCTCTGTGTTTGTCCCATGCTTTTTTGAATTCAGTTACTGTCCTCATCTCTACCACCTCAACTGGAAGACTACTCCACAGATCCACCACTCTTTCCGTAAAGAAATATTTCCTCATATCACTCCTGAATCTATCCCCCTTCACCCTCATCCCATGTCCCCTCGTCGCAGAACTTGCTTTCAATTGAAAGAGGCTCTCTCTCAACATGTGCACCACGGAGGTATTTAAACATCTCAATCATATCACCTCTATCCTGCCTTTCCTCTAAGGTGTACATATTAAGATCCTTAAGTCTGTCCTCATATGCTTTATAATGAAGATCACTAATCATTTTAGTAGCCACCCTCTGCACCAACTCCATCCTGTTCACATCCTTTTGAAGGTGTGGTCTCCAGAATTGCACACTATATTCCAAATGAGGTTGTACCAAAGACTTATACAGAGGCATTATCACCTCCTTTTTTCTGCTAGCCATTCTTCTCCGTATGCACCTAAGCTCCTTCTAGCTTTTGACGTCGCCTTTTCTACCTCTTTAGCTACTTTAAGATCAGACACAACCACGCCTAGGTCCCACTCTTCTTTAGTGGACAAAAGTACTTCACCCCCTATACTATATTGCTCCCTTGGATTGCTGCAGCCCAAATGCATGACCTTACATTTTTTAACATTAAATCCCAGCTGCCAAATTCTAGAGCATTCTTCAAGCTTAGCTAGATCCCTCCTGATGTTATCTACACCTTCCTGGTGTCTACTCTATTGCAGATTTTGGTATCATCCGCAAAGAGGAAAACCTTACCCAACAGCCCTTCCGCTATATCACTAACAAAGATGTTAAAAAGAATCGGACCAAGGACAGATCCCTGGGGAACACCACTAGTAACATCTTTCTCCTCAGAGTGAGCTCCATTTACCTGTACTCTGTCGCCTCCCACCCAACAAATTTCTAACCCAAGTAGTAACTTTAGGGTCCATCCCTAGGGTGCTCAGTTTGTTTATACGTCGCCTATGAGGAACAGTGTCAAAGGCTTTACTGAAATCTAAATACACCACATCTAGGGCTCTCCCTCGGTCCAACTTCCTGGTCGCCCAATCAAAGAAATCAGATTTGTCTGACAAGACCTGCCTCTGGTGAATCCATGCTGCCTCGGATCCTGTAATCTGCTGGACTCCAGAAACCTCACTATTTTCTCTTTCAGCAGCATTTCCAATAATTTACTCAGCACTGAAGTTAAACTAACTGGCTTGCAGTTTTCAACCACATCCTTACTTCCGCTTTTGTGTAAAGGCACCACATGAGCCTCTCTCCAGTCCTTTGGCACCACTCCCAACTCCAATGAGGAGTTGAAAAGGTCAGTCAGTGTTGCTGCTAGAATGTCCCCAAGTTCCCTCCGTATTCTAGGGTGTATCCCATCTGTTCCCATCGCTTTGTCTACTTTAAGTTGAGCTAGTTTCTCACGAACACAGTCTTCTGAAAATTGTTCAAGATGTCCCTCGCTTCTGTTCCTGTGTGTGGGTGTTTTCTGAGGTCCTGCTCCTGGTTCTACATCTGTGAACACAGAACAGAAATTTGTTAAGCAATTCCGCTTTATCCTTATCAGCTTCTACATATTCCTGCCCTGCACCCTTGAGTTTGACAATACCACTTTTGCCCTTCCTCTTCTCACTAACATGTCTGAAAAATGTCTTATCCCCCCATTTTATTGCATTGGCTATTTCCTCCTCCTTTTAAATCTTTGCCTTCCTGACTATTTTGCTAGCTTCTCTAAGTTTTTCCAAATACAGATGCCTGTCTTCCTCTCTGATCTCTTGTATTTCATGAAGGCCTCCCTCTTTTTCTTCACTTTTTCAGCTACTTCTTTCGAAAGCCATAGCGGTCTCCTTTTCCTTTTACCTTTATTTACCATTTTAACAAAAAGGTTGGTTGCCTTTAAAATATCACCTTTCAGTTTTGCCCACTGTTTTTCTACATCCCCCAGCTGTTCCCATCCCACTAACGACTCCCTGAGGTATTGGCCCATCTTGGCAAAGTTAGTCTTCCTAAAGTCTAAGATCCTCACCTTTGAATGTTCCATGAAGAGGTTTTTTTATTGTTTTCCTGAAGTCTGAGATGTTTGATGCATCTTATGTTCCCCGGCAGGGTACTTCACATGGATAGTGCACTCTGTTGCATGTTATCTGTTTGGTTTTCGTATTGTCCTTCAGGATGGACAGTACGTTTTTGTTTGAGGGTTGTCTTTTTGCAGTTGCACTATTTTTTGTGTGTGTTGCACACTTTAGCAAAGGGAACTTTGTCCTTTAGTACATGAGTTTGTATTGTATGTCTGCCACTAAAGTCTTGTGGAGGATGCCTGGGTGTCGAGGCACATATCTGCATATGCAGACTACTCAATAAATAGGGTATCTGCACATATAAAATTACCGCAATGGAAAGTCAACACAGGATTATGCCTGTTCCAGTGCTGTGCCTGTGAGTCCTGCTAGGAAAGCTATAAAGCACTCTTGGGCAGGCTTTCAGTGAAAGAGCAGTCGAGAGTTAACCAGGGAACACCTGCATGTGCTACTCGCGCCTGTACTACACTCTTTGGAGTTTCTTCTAGTACTTTCCTATGCTCAATACAGTTCCTATCCTTAGTTATTCTTTTTAAGTTTTAATTTGTTAATTTTTTTTCAAATCTGTTATTTTAGATTAGTATACTTTGTAAACAGCTCTATATGGCTATTACCAAAGGGAGGTATATCCATTGTAAAAAAACATAAGCTATATTTTAGAAAGCATATAGGTACTTCCGTTTGTGCCTATTGTGTTGTACCTGCCGAGGGAGATTTAGAGATTCACCACTGGGCAAACTGGATAAACCAATTTAATCTTCATTTACTTCACTACACTTGGACAGTGGAGACTCCGCTTCTTGCTTCCCCCCCCCCACCCCCCCCACCCCCATTTACCACCGAAAGCAGGCAACTATGCCAGACCCTGTGGTGGCTATATGTCTGAGTCTTAACTGCTGAATTATATACAGTAGCATATTAAGTTTCTATATTGAAAGTTGGCCATATTTAAATTGTAATTATTCGTATACAGTACATCACTCTTTACTGAAGACCTACTAACCTGAAAATTGTTATCCAGAACATGTGCCCTCTTCCTGAATTTATTATTTGAAAGATGTTCAGACTGTGAAGAATTAGAGGAGGTACTTAGGAACATCAAAAAATGCCCCTAAGTCCAGCATTTTGTTTCCAGCAGTGGCCAACCCAATTCACAAGTACCTGGAAGGATCCCAACGAACAAATAGACTTTATGCTGCTTAAATCCAGTGACAAGCTCTCTACCTGATTAAAAAGCATTAGAGCAGTTCCTACAGGAAAAGTCCATAAATCCCGATTAAACACTATTATACTAATTGTTTTCATCACATCTTTGCTAGACTGAGGAAATGGGACTCTAAATGGCAGAAAAAATTTAAATGTCAACAAGTGCAAAGCAATGTACATGGGAAGGTTAATCCTAACTCTGAAGGTGATTTTCATTCTGCCGCATTAATGCAAAGTCTGATGGTGCTTTTTGTCCTCCAAATTTAGCATCAGTTTCTAAAGTAAAGGGTACCTGCATGCTTAATGCCCCCACAGACAGTTGTACCTACTTTTTCTGAGAATATTTTGGTGTAATCCGTGTCCAAAACCCGACCCCAGAAGGTCTTCACTTTATAAAGGTAAAGGTATGTTCTCTGTGGAATATGTGCGCTGTTACCTGCTAGGAGGGTCAGTCACTAGTTTTAGGAAATCACCCTCCCTTGGTACATAGTGCTGGATTCTTAACTGTCACATGTTCACTTAATCGTTCTATTTGCTCTAAAACTACTTTAATCAATGACCTGATTCCATAGCACTCACTTGATCTTCTGTTTCTCTCAGAGACATGGCCCAGGGATGGCGAGGAAGATATTTTATATCTCTGCCTCCTCCAGGCTTTTACTGCCCTGTCAACTTCCTGCTCCACCAGGTCTGGCGGAGGTGTAGTGGTTATGTTTCGGGAGTCCTTAAATATCTGCAAACGCGTCTCACCATCTACTCATTACCCTGAGTGTCTTAGTCAGCTCCCTCCACCACATGCTTTTCATGTATTGTTTATGCTCTTTTCTCGTTATCTGCCCATTTATGGGATTCCCTCCTAACCACTCAGATCAAGACCTCCATAGCATTTCCTGATTTAATCATACTCCGTGACTGCAGTGTGCATACTGATTCACCCACTCGCCCTTGGGACAATATATTTCTTTTCCAGTTGTCTGATCTTTCCCTATGGCAACAGGTTTCCTTTCCCACACACCACTGGTCACAATGGATCTTCTCCTCACCACTGCCACATCTAGTTTACAGCTTTCTGATCTTCAGAGCTGGTCTCTTCCTTAGAAAGATTAAGCCGTCCTCTGCCTGTTATTCCATCCTTCCACTTCTGCTTCCTTTGCTGCCTCATGCCAGTCATCACAGCTGCTGTGTTCAATTTCTGCTGCCACTTTACAGGCCTTTCAGTCATCTGACCTTCAGTTCTCTGCTAACTGATTCTCTCCCAGTGGATGTGCAGGCATCCACCTGGAGCTCTGTCCTTAACACAGCACTTGACTCGCTTGCGCCCTTTCATTCCAAACACACTTTACATAATCCATGCCAACATCCCTGGTTCTATTCCAACTATACATCCTTAGGCACCAGCTGTGCAGCAGAGTGCATCTGGTATTTATTTATTTATATTTCTTATATACCGCACTATTTGCAATCAGCGCGGTTCACATGGAACAGAAACATCCGACAACTTAAATATGTCTGGTCATTACATTAAACAGGAAATGCAACTTGGAAAAGGGTACACTATATACATATGAGGTGTACTGAGAAAGGATAATGTTTGGTGTTTACATTGTAGGGGACGCCTGTTGCGAGGGCTTGCCTAGTTGACTACTATTATTGTTGAGGTGCTCGTTATTCGAGTGGGACTGAGGATCGGAGATGTCAGTGAGATATTTGGTGAGGAGGAAATGTTTAAGGGCTTTTCTAAATTGGCTCAAGTTGGGGATTGCTCTGATATGTGCTGGTAAGGTATTCCATAGACTTGGGGCACAGAGTTGGAAGGCTCTGTTAGCTGTTTTGGTGCATTTAGTTGCTTCTTTTGGAATTACTAGCATGTTGGACTCTGCAGATCACCTGTTTTGTTCAAACAGGAACATTCTAGCTATCATCAGGCCATTCTTTCTGCAAACAAGAATTATAGCCACCTTTATATCCACAGCCAACAATCAGCCCAAGAGGCTTTTCTCTTTAATCTCTTGTATTGTCAGTCCTTCCACAGTGATTCCCTTCACAACTGCTCTGACAGCTGAGCAATTAGGTCAATACTTCTTTGACAAAGTGCATGAATTGCAAAGTGATTTTATTTCTCCTGAACCCCCTCTGCGACCCTCTGGTCTGGACGATTCTTCTTCAAACTCCTTGTTAATACCGAGCATATAGATCATTCTCTTCCTCACGTCTGGTCTTGAGTCAACCCCATCACTATGTTGTCACTGTTGCAAGCCGTTTTGGAGAAGGATGAAATGACTCATCTGATCCCATTCCTTTAGCTTGGATTCCCAAACCCTCCTTCACTCTCCTACCTTGTATCCTCTCCCTCTGCAACAGCTTTTCAACCTGAATCTTTTCTCAATGCTGGAAATCCGCTGTTGTCCTCCCACTTTTGAAGAACCCATCACTAGATCTGTCTTCTTGCTAATTTCTGCCCTGTGTCCAATCTTCCCTTTCTCTCTAAACTTTTGGAAAAACTGGGAGCACCACTGTCCTACACTGGTTTCAGTCCTGTCTTTCCTCTCGCTCAGTTTCTTTCCAGGGCACCTCTTCTCACTTCTTTCCTGTGGGGTCCCACAGGGCTCCGTTATAATCAGGCTCTTCTGCATACCTATCCTTTCGCCTTATTCCATATGCACCAACCTGGGTTCTTAGGTCTGTTAATGCTAACCGCCTCCACTTTCCATTAAAATAACAGGAAAGAATCAAAGAGAAACATATGCAAAGATGGAGGAACTATGAAAGGAGGGGGAGGGAGAGGAAGCAGAGAAGGAAGGGGGAAGGGGACGGTGCAGAATCATACCTCCCATGCTCGCCATGAATGCACCCGACACTGCATTTTTCTTCCTGGGCCCCTCCCTTTGGATTCCCTCATGAAAGAACTCTGCCTTGAATCTTTCTTCCCCAAGTTCAAGGCGTCTTAAGATCTACCTATTTCAGCCTTTAATCTTCCCTCTTCCCAGGGTTCTTAATGTCATTGTTCAGGCCAATCTGTATTTATTCTCTTATAGATCTTCCAGGATTCTGCTCCCCCCTTTCCCTCTTGCTGCCCCTGCACTTTTTGTCTGTACCTCTCTATTCTGTCCTATTAATTTTATGGTGTTCCTTTCCCTTTTCTTAAATACAGCGTGTTTTTCTTGTATACCACCCTGATGTAATGAAGGGTAGTATATCATAAATGCTAGATCTTGAGTTATTTTACATAATTTATTTATTTATTTTATTTATTTACATTCTCTTATATACCGCGCTATTCTGCATCAGTGCGGTTTACATTGAACAAACTGAAATTACATTGAACAGGGCATTATAACTTGGAGATAACTATTTTACAGGGAACATAATACACTAAAGCCCATGGTCAAAACATAAATTATACAGAAAGCCAGAGGGGAATAGAACTGAAAATGTCAAAATCTCTGGTGCTGGGTGCAGTCCCGTCACCTCATCTGGGGAAAGGAAAGAGGAGATCAGCAAAGGTGCTAATGGATGGAACGTCTCCCTTATGAAGAAAGAGCCCTAACCCACTTAGCCTATCTTAGAGAAGAGGTGTTTATAAAGCTGGGCTAAAAGTCCCACTGAATAACATGGGATTTAGTTACAAATGGTTTATCAAAAACCTTCTATACCGCCTTTCAAAAAAAAAAAAAGAGTGGTGCACAATAGCAATAAAATCATATTAGAAAAGAAACGTCATTAAAATAACAGGAAAGAATCAAGGAGAGAAAGTCTAGAATAAAAAATGTATTGGCCAAAGCCTTGAAAACCGAACAGAAAACCTCAAACCTTTGGGTATCCAAGTCTGTAATCACAGCACAATTCAATAGGTCTCTTAAATCTACTATCTTGAATGGCTTCAACTTCTGACCATTCTGGATAAATGATGCCGTAATGTATTATGTTTATGGTTCATGGCAATGGATTGTGTTTGCCAAAACCAGCTGTCCATCAACAGTTGTAGTATATCAGAAGGTTTGTACCAAGGGAACCTCTGAAGGGCCTGAATAGAGTCAGAGCTGCTCAGAATAATGGGACTTCTAGTGATTGCACTTTGTTCACATTTTGCAAAGCTGGGTTCAGTATCTGCAATGAGTATTAACGCCTTTGATGAGTTCTAGACACTTTTTTGATCAATATTTCAGTGTAGACTGAAAGTAAATAACAGAGATAACTTCATTATTCTAGTTCTGATTGAAATCAATAGAATGACTGTTATACTAAGCAGATATTGCTGTATCCCAGCTTCAAACAGTCAATGTCAATTAGTTCTGCTTGCGGAGAGGTATCTGCATGTTGTGAATCTGATTTAGAGCTGAGAGTTGAGCAGCATAGCAGACGATTCTGCTGTAAATCTTCTAACTCTCTGTGTTATCTTATTTTTGACAAATAGATTAAACTTTAGTAACTTCATAGCGACTATCACTACAAATTATTCTATGCCATGACTAAGACTGATACATTCACTAGGAGTGGAGTAGCCACGTAGTGGTTACAGCAACAGCCTAGCACCCGAGAGATCAGGGTTCAATTCCCAGTGGTGCTTCTTGTGACCTTCGGCAAGTCACTTTTCCCTTCATTGTCTCGGAAGAAAGGGCTGGCAATCTACTTCTGGTCAAGAAATCCCAGGGGCTGCTGGATCACCAGGAATCAGCATTGACTTTAAGGCACTTAAAAGGGATAAATATATACAAAAACACAAACAGAACATGTTGCGTGGATTCCTCAGAAACATGGCGAGACAGCTGGCATCAGGTATATTTTCGTTAAGGTCATAATAAAATGTCTCTATATCACTGTTTTGCATATGATTCATTTTATTGGAAACAGAACATTTTATAGCAATACTGATTACAGTACGATAGAGTAGCTAGCTGGCATTGCAAGTGAGTGGGTTAGGGGTGGAGAGAGGGCGGAGTAAATGCTTTGCAACCAGCACCCCTGCGCTATATGCAAAGTGAGCAGTGAGCACGGGCACATTTACCATTACCTCCATAGAGAGGCAAGTATAGCCATGCTAATGTTGGTCTGCATTAGGGCAGGTTGAACCGCCGGGAGCATGCTCCTGACATTTAACACGGTGGTGTTACAGCTACTGAGCTATGCTCTTGAGTATTATGAGCATGTTTGGTGAAACATCATAGCAGCCTTTAGTAAAAGGGCCCCTTAGAATTATATATTATCCTCCTTAAAAACCATCAGTCCTCAGAGCTCACGCACATTACCAGTCTGAATTAATTCTACATGTATATGAAGTCATAAAAGGCACCTATTTTAATACTATTTTACAAAAAGCAACAGGGGTATCTATGCTAGAACCAATTCCAAGAGCAGAGACACAATTTACTTATGACTCCCACAAAATTCTGTATGAGTGACAATTCAACCTTCACAATAAAATGATCACATCAACATACATAATTACAAAAAACAAATATAAAATCCATAAATTATAGAAAAGCCTTACTAAAAATATTGATTTCATTTTCTTTCAAAATGTTAAATATCTTTCTCTAACCATAAATCTAATGGTAAGGCATTCTATAGTTGGGGGCCAGCGAGTGAAAAAGCACATTTCAGCATGATGATTAATACAGCACAATGAATGATTTAGCAATTCCTTCTAACCAGAATGCAAAGATGTAGGTTTATAACTCTATATCAGGGAGGATAAACAAGGATTAGCGAGTTTATTTTTGGCCTTAAAAATCAGCATAAACATTTTAACCTGAGTCTGAAATCAGACCAGAAGCCAATGCACAGAAGATAAAGTGATCAAATTTTCACAGATAAAAAATAAGACGTTCTGAGGCATTTCAGTTTGTTTATTTTATTTATTTAGAAACTTTTATATACCGCCCCTTCCCAAGATCGGAGCGGTTGACATGGAAAAGGGAACATACATAGAACATTATGCAAAATTGCAACTATTTACAAAAAACAGTATAAGCATAGAAACTATTTACAACTTACAACATAACTTTAGGGTTCAGGATTGGACATAGTTAAATATTTTTGTGTAAGGTGAAACAATGTTTGAGCAGAACATTGAGTTCTCAAACATTATTTACATGATTGGTAAACCAAGATATGTAATATTGCAAAAATCTAAAATGCACAAAATAAATGCTTGAACAGACTGATCTAAAATGATCAAAATTTAAAATATATTTTAATCTATGAACAAGCCAACATTCCAAGGCGGCTCATTGGATAATCTTTACTTGAAACTTCAAATGTATTGAGAGTCTAAAAATATATCTAGGTATCTAATTTCAGTAACAGTGTTTACGTCTCATCCAAATTTATGACTGTAGGTTGACTGTAGCTATCTTGACAAGTAATAATGATCACTTCGGTCTTTTTAAATTTAATAAGACCATTATTATTATGCAGCCATTCTGAAATTCAAGAAAATTCAATTATGTACGACACATCAATATCCATAAAGAAAGGCTTGAAAAGTAAGATGTCTGCATAGATTCTAAATTGGATCCCTAAATTGCAAAGCAAAACACATAAGAAAAGAAGGTAAATCATGAACAGAGGAAGAAAGGTGAGCTCTGCCGAAACCCAAGAGGCAACGTCAAACCGTTCTGAATGGTCTTCTATCCAGACTGGTCTTCTCTCATTTAGAAAGGAGTCAAATACCACTGATGCTAATGTCTGTTAGGAAACCACCACCATGGGCATTACAGAATCAAAAACAGTGATTTCAATAAAAAGCATGAAGACCACTGCTTTAGTTTCTATATTTTAAAAAAAGGCATCATTTATAAAAGCAATACGTTTCAGGGCTATGGTCCATTCTGAAGCCTTGCTGCCAATCTTGCATCTCATTTGCATTTAAAAACTTCTCTAATTGAGCACAGAACTACCTGTTCAGTAATCTTTTCTAGTAAGGGGATGTCTGAGAATGGGTGATTACTGATTAGCACAATCTGTAATTGAGGAACAATTTCTTTTTAGAATGGGGGAATAGAATATTGCTTAAGAGAGTGCGGAAATACCCCCAGTGTTAAGAGATGACATACCAAAAGACATAAAAAATTGTCTGCAGTCACATTTTAGCTTAACTAACGGTAGACACTTTGTCCAAAAAACGATGAATAATTTATTAAGGATGTACATTCATTTGCAATAAAATGGGAAATGTAAGCGATATTCCCTGTATCATTTCTTACTGTTTTCAAATGAAAACAAAAGAAATCCTCTGAGATGTTATCATGCTACATCTATCGTTAATAGTGCACTATATAATACTATAGCTTAAAAGGGAGAATATGGCTCAGTAGTGCACACTATTTGCCTATAGCATGCACTACTACTACAGATGTGACGTGGCAAAAGTAACAGAACAAAAAAAGAAAAATTCTTCAAGTCATACGGGAAACTAAACAAAATGAAAAACGTTTGGCCTGCATACCCCTAGAATTTATCTATATAGAATATCAGTTATTTGGTCGGACTCTGCAGATGCAAAACTCTCCCACTTCAGCAGTGGACAGAGTGAGAGGCTTTAGAACCACCAAACCACTGCAGACTAGGAACAGCCGTCTACCACAAAAAATAGCCAATTTGGAGAAGGTGTTATTTCATCTATTTTAGATCTTTAATTTTTCACAATATTCTTGACAAATTTTTACTATTTTTTTCTCATCATATACTATGTTGCAGATGGGAAAAATTAACATCCATGGTCACAGTCATTTTATAACATGATATAAAGTTATGCTAGAATTGTACCAAATCATAGATATCTGCAGGTCTACATGCTTTCAGTCTGCTTCAAACTTTGGCACAAGCGCCAGACAAGTGAAGGCACATTTTAGAAAGGCATCAAAGTAAAAACAAAATCTGAAAATCTGTGGGAGGGAGGAGTGTCATAGTGATTGGGGCAAGTAACCTTGGACCAGGCATTCAAATCCCACTTGAGGACAAACTTGGGCCAGAAGGACTGGGGTTTCTAATCACACAGGTGCTACTTGTGACCTTGGGCAAGCCACTTAACCCTTTGTTGCCTCAGGTACAAAAACAGAGTGTGAACCCTTCAGGGACAAGGGAAACATATAGAGTACCTGATCGAAGAGCAGCATATAAGCCTAGTTAAATAAAGAACATGGACATGTTCGGGAGTGTTCACTGCCCAAAAAGATTAACACTTCCTGAAATAAAGAAAGAAATTGGGGATGTACAGAATGAGGACCCAGACATGTACATGTTTGAGATTAGCACTATAGACGTGCCTGCCCTGGAATTTTAGAATGCACATGCGTGTAAATCACCTCATGCATATGCCAGCCTGCCATTCTAAAAACAGATGTGTGGCTTCACAGCAAAGTTCAAAGAGAAATGGATTGCTATCTGCTCCTTCTTTGAGAGGGAAAATTATTGTGGCAATAAAGAGGGAATGCGCCTGTTCTTGTTGAAAGCTGACTGAAGCAAGCATTTCTTAAATTCCCATTCACGCCAAGGGGCAGATGTAACCGTTTTAAACATGCAGCTTTGTTCTGAATTTGGAGATGCCTGAGGATCTTTATCGCCACCCTGGACATGCCACCATAATGCCCCCGTGTGGCACAGATGTGATTGGCTAGACACGTGTAAAGTCTGTGCTTTATAAAATGGTTCTTGGGACACAGATGTGATTGGCACATCTGGATGTGCATCTTCAGATGTGCAAATCACAAATAGAGCTTCTAAAATTACCCCCTTTATCTTTCTGCATCTACTGCAAGGCTGAAGATGGTGATCACAATTTGAAATGGAGAAATTAAGCAGGCTGTGGTCAATATTTATTTATTTATTTATTTACATTCTCTTATATACCGCACTATTCAGCATCAGCGCGGTTTACACAGAACAAAGGTCTCAGTACAATAACAAGCATGAGTTTACAGATAACAAGGGAAGGAACTTGGATAACAAGGGAAACTATTTACAGTCTATTTACAGATGTAATATAAGGGGCTGATTGAACTTGTATCAGAGCAAAAGATGACAAACATACTGAAAATAGGAAAGAAATTAAATCAAGAATATGGCTGCAGAATGAGTTACAGTACTCACTTTCTGAGAAAAAATAAGCAATAAGCTGGACAAAAAAAAAACTCACAATGAGGTAGATCAAAGGAACCAAAATGCATGTTGAAGTCACTGCATATTCAAATATCAAATCTTTAATTGAAATGAGAGAATATACTCCAAAAGTTCAGGTAGCTTGTAATTGTCATTGGAGAAGTCAAGAATATAATCAATCGTAAGCATTGCAGTTATAGTTCTAATAGATCTCATGTTAATGAACAAAGGTGGCTTACTAGGTTCACATGCAACAAACAACGGAACAAAAGAAAGGTGGGGGTTCTCTCTGTAACCAGATAATTCACCATTTCTTCCTTGACCCATGATGCTCTCAACATCACATGCTTCCATGTTCTAAAAGCCAAGCATACATAACCAAAACACACAAAAGGTAATAAAAATGAAAACGTCTAATAGCTGCCTGAGGGCCACAGAAGGCCTCTGTCATACCCTTTGACTGGCATACCGCAGATCCCATAGAATGTAATCTGTCAGTTCCAGTCATAGACAGGTGATGTCAGCAAAGGGCTGCAATTCACCACCCAAGAATGCATGGCAAAGTACTACTGCAATGCCCCACGAAGAGACCTAGAACTGACCCAATGGCCCAACTCACACAGGTCATCTTCCAGTCTGAGCACAAACTTAAGCAGATCCTGGAGCATTGTGTCTGCAACTGCTGATCACCAAAGAGTGTATACTGAAGGCATTAAAACTAGTACTATCACGAGTCTTAACTAAAAGCCTACAGTTTCCATAGAATAATTGTCATTTTATCAAATGAAGTTTTCATAGAATTCACCCCAAGAACCCGATTGCCAGTGACAAATGAAAATCTAATCTGAGCTTCTTAAATTCCTTAAATGAACTTTCAGCCTGAAAATCTAAAGGTAAAAAGTTCCAGAGCACTGAAGTTTGAAAGGAAAAGGCGGAGCCTCTTGTGAACACAAGTTTGAAAGTCAAGAGAATGACCAAAAGATGCATTTGTGAGGATTTCAGTTTTCCAGCAAGAGAATATGGCATGAAATAGGGGTATAAATTAGGGGTATGCATACAAATTTTATTGTTTCATTTCCTGTTTCATTTGCAGGTTCTTATTTTAATAAATGTTCATTTTGTATTTATAAATTTTAATTTCAAGGCAATTTTGTTAACGAGGTAGCTGAGGCAGCTCTCCAAACAAAAAACATAGCAGGCAGGTTATTCGAGGTTTCAGGCAAATAAAACAACTTTTTTTTATTCCTGAGTCAGACTAGTCTCAACCCTGTAAGTTTTGGGGTAGAAGTCAGACAACCTTTGGAAGAGTTGTCACGTTTCCATTGGCAGGAAGACTATCCAGAATGCTGTATTGCCGAAGACCCTCCATCTTGTTTCCTGATTGGCTCAGTTTTTCTGCTCTAGTGCTGTATGGACACTGCTGCTTTTTATATTGGCTCAAACATTGGTAAACCCATTTTTATCTTTACTTTTTACTTATTTTATATACTGCGTGCTTTGAACCCTTTTGTTTTTTACTTTTCATTTATATTTTATTCCTAACATTTCTCTGATTATTTATTAAAGTTTGTGTGTTTTAAATGCATCTTTGTACTTTCTATGTTTGTCATTTTAAATGTTTTTTTTTTAAATCATTTTTAGAGCCCTGATAAGCATAGCTACTGAAACATGGCCAAATCAGGTCTCTAATAAAGTCTGTTCAAGAGGATTCAGTTGGGGGTATGTTTACTAAACAGCAGTAGCGGCTTCCATGCGATACCGTGATTTACACACATGTGAATTAAATGGGGCCGCGGCTCCGATATCGCATGGAAGTGGCTACCGCTGTTTAGTAAACATACTCCTTGGGGTAGCTGCAGTTTCTCTCCGCTCCTACCTTGTGCTGCTTGTTTTCTGTGGAGATTTTCCTCTCCCCTCCTTTGCCCAAGACAGACAACACAAAGAACTGGGGACTAGGATATGTCCAGGAGAATTATAAGGAAATACATAGGAGGTGAACAGGAGGCTGCAGGAATCAGGATCCAAAAGCAGTCTCAAAGAGGTGAGTTTTTAGCCTGGATTTGAATGGGGCCAAAAAATGGAACCTGATATATCAGTAAATGTCAGGTTCCATAATATAGACTAAATAGAGGAAAAAGGGAAAACCAGCACTCTTTCTGGCCCTCCAGGAGCCCTCAGGGATCTTCTGCTGCTAGCTACATGCTGCCAGCTAGTTTCTTAATTAGGCAGATGTCACCTTTGGTGTGATAGATGTGGTGGGTGGGACTTGAGTGCATAGGTTCCAGACAGCAAGCAGGAGCAAGTAAAACGTTTAAAACAAACAGAAATAAAAATGCAACAACATTAACTAAATACAAGTAAATTTAAAAGACAAAACAGAATGCAATCTAGGGGGGTTAGGATCTCATGTGTCTTGCTTTCTTCTTTTTGCTGTGACTTCTGGGGTGGTAAGTTATAATGTGCTTTTTCACTATTTTTGTTTTGTTTTATGAATGTTTGGTATGTTCAGTCTTTGTGTGGACTTTAAAAAAAAAAGTCATATACCAGTATCTGTAAGGTCCATACAGATCATTATACTGCTGCAAGGAATTTGTATTTGTTAGCGTGCAATGTGTTAATTTATGTGTGCAAAAGAAATTGCATGGAAATTTGAATTAACGCATGTAAAGCCAACTCATATGCATGAGATTTGTGTGTGTGAAAAGATTTTAAAATGAAAAAAGTTTGAAACAAATCAAATATCTGAAAATCAGACCATATCATTTCCTATTTCCTAAGACCATTCTAAAACATTTCCTTTTTAGAACATTAATGTTTCTATGGTCTTCTTAAAACCTTAGAATAAACCAGACTCTTATCTGTAATACTGGAATGGGCTGCAGTCAAGGAGCAGTATGTCCTAGGTCCAAACTATAATTGCAAAACAGACGTCTCTGAATATAGGTTATTTAGTAGCTAAATATCTACTAATTAAGAACCATGAATGGTTCATTAGGTTTATAATATTTTATGTATTTAATGAGTGACTTAATTGCTGCTTATTTATGGCAGAGAAAACAGAAGAGAGAAAGCGGGGCATTGAAAATCGTTCACCAGCAGAGAGCTGGTAGCAAATTGGGATCTCTGCTGAACAGCAGTGAACTCCAGCACACCGTGAAGAGGATCCTTTGCTGAATCTAGCACCCTTTTAATGAATCACCCCATAGTACTTTACATGAACCTTTCAAATTGTGTCAAGGGACATGCATGACGTAGCCTATGTATACATGGACAGACGCAAATCACAAGTGAAGAAGCAAAATTAAACAAACCCCCCCCACACAATAGACTCCATTTAGCACATGTCTGCATCAGACCAGAACTGGCTTCATACTAATTTGAATCTACACCATTACATTTCCATCATCACTTTGAACTGGTTTTAAGTAGATTTGCAATTCCAGTTTAATAAATCTAAGCAAGGAGGATATCTATTCCTTTTTTTTATACAATTTCTATATTGCTATGAGATCTATGCAGCATGTATCAGGGTTGAAGTGAGCTTCGACTCCTTCTTCCACTAAAGTAGAAAGATACCACAAAGCAGCATATACACACTAGTCTCAATAAATAAAGATTTAAACACAATTATTGATATAGAGAGCTATAGATATGTGCACAGAGGATACTTTTTTTAAACAGGGCCTGTAGGTTTCTATATTCGTTTTATATTAGACTTCGACTTTCATACTTTGGACACATGAGAAGAGAGATCATTGGAGAAAGACATCATGCTTGGTAAGGTAGAAGGTCAATGCAAAAGAGGAAGGCCAGCAATGAGATGGATCTATACAATAACAGGAACTACGGGTGCCAGTCTGTGCCTTATTGAAGACCAAACATAATTTAGGACAACTATCCAGAGGGTTTTCATGAGTGAATGCCAACTTGATAGCACAACATCATTTAGGTATAAAATGTAAATCTTGCCTATCCAATACTCTAAGCAAATTACAATTCCATATAGTAGCACAGAATCACCACAGATTTAACAAAAGGCCTGCTGGAAATAAAGCACTTTCAGATGCTTTGGATAAAAAAGTTGACACAAACCATCAAGTGAAGTGAAATAACTTATTCCATTCAGATAGTTCAGTTATTCAAAGCATCCTACTCCTATACTCGCTTAGATGCATGTGATGCAAAGGAGAACCATCAATCTGCTGACTTCCCATTGATCTCAAAGCATGTAAATGTTCATAAATCCACAATATCAAATCAAAATACATAGCTACCGCACCTCCTAAAGTCTTATGAATCAAAGTTAATACTGAATTTTATTCTCCAGGCTAGGGGAAGCCAATGAAGATCACATAAAATGGGAGAAATGTGTTCTGAGTTTGGAGAACCAGGGAGAAAATAGCAGAATTCTGAATCTTTTTCAAAAGTTCTAAAAGCACAATCAGGAAGACCCAGATAAAACAAGTTACAGGAAAAAAATAAACTATACTAGGTCAGGCCAAGGTCCTTCAAGCCCAGTTTCTGGTTTCCAACAGGGGCCAATCCACGTCACAAGTACCTGGCAGGTTCCCAAAAAGATACAAATTCCACAATGCTTATCCCGGGGTAAGCAGTGGTCCTCTAATAATGGTTTATGAACTTTTCCTCCAGGAACTTGTCCAACCTTTTTTAAACCCAGCTACAGCTTTTACTACATCCTCCAGTAATGAATTACAGAGTTTGATTACTCATTGAGTGAAAAAATATTTTCTTATTAGTCCTAAATAGGCTCCACTGTAGCTTCATTGAGCGTCTACTAGTCTTTCTACATTTTGAAAGGCTAAACTGATCTACATTTACCATTTCCACTCCACTCATTAATTTATAGACCTCTATCAATCTCCCCCCAGCTATCTTTTTTCCATGTTGAAGAGCCCAAAACTTTTAAGCTTCTCCTCAGAAGAGTATCCTACCATCCCCTTTACCATTTTGGTGGCTCTTCTCCATAACTTTAATTCTGCTATATCCTTAAGATATGGTTACCAGAATTGCACACAATATTCAAGCTGTGGTCGTACCATGGAATATTAGAGGCATTATAATATCCTTTGTTTTATTCTTCAGTCCTTTCTTTATGATTTCTAGCATTTTATTTGCCTTCTTAGCCACTGCTGCACAGTGGGTGGAAGGTTTCAATGTGTTATCCATGACCCTAAATCTTTTCTAGGTGGTGGTTCCTAATGTGGAACCTCACATCATGCAACCATAGTTTGGATTGTTTTTCCATAAGTGCATAAGTTTGCACTTGTCTATGCTAAATTTCATCTGACATTTGAATGTCCAGTCTTCCAACTTATCAAGGTCCTCTTGCAATTTTTCACAATCCTCTTGAATAAGTTTGTCAGCTGTAAATTTGATCACCTCACTCATTATTCCCATGTCATTTGTGAATATGCTAAAAAGCAGCAGGCCCTGCACAGATCCCTGGGGTACTTCACAAAATTCTTTCTCCATTGAGAATATTTGCCATTTAGCCCTACCCTCTGCTTTCTATCTTTTAACCAGTTCCTGATCCACAATAGTACACTGCCTCCTATCTCATGACTTTTTAAATTCGTTAAGAGTCTCTCATGAGGGACTTTGTCAAAGGCTCTTAAAATCCAGATACACTATAATTGTTATATTTTTTTTGAAGTTGTGAACAAATAGGTAGACAAAGGTGAGCCAGATTAGTAAAACTAGGCTTTCCTTGGCTAAATCCATTTTGGCTTGCTACTACTAATCATTTATAAATTGCTACAAGGCATACAATCCCTGCTCGTGAGAACTTACAATCTAATTAAGACAGACAAGACAAAAAAATAAGATTAAAGGGAAAAGGACAGTAAGGAGACAAGGAAAGAGGGGGTCAAGATCCAAAAAAGCTTTAAAGAGGTGAGCTTTTAACATGAACTTGAAAAGGGATAGAGATAAAGCCTGATGTATAGACAGTTTATTCCAGGCATAAGGAGCAGCAAGGTGAAAGGACTGAAGTCTGGAGTTGGCAGTAGAAAAGGGCAAAGAGAAGCAAGCCAAAAGAAGAGTGGAGTTCATGAGTAGAGGGGCAGAGAGAGAAGAGGAAAGGTAGAAAGGAACAGAAGAGTGAATGCATTTATAGATCAGAAGGAGAAGCTTGAATTATACAGAAATGGAAGGGAAGCCAATGAAGTGATTTGAGAAGGATTAAATGAGAATATTGAGGCTGGTGAAAAATTAGTCATGCAGCAGAGTTCTGAACAGATTGAAGGGGAGAAAGGTGGCTAAGAGGGCGACCAGAAAGGAAGTTGCAATAGTTGAGACAGGAGGTAATTAGACAGTGAATAAGTGTTTTAGTAGTGTATTCAAAAAGGAAGGGACAGATTTTGTTAATGTTATAGAAAGATGTTTTAGCTATCTGTCGGATATGTGAAGAGAAGGAAAGGGAGGAGTCAAAGATCATCCCAAGGTTCTGGGCTGAGGAAACAGGAAGTAGAGGAGTTATTCACAGAGATAGAAAAAGGAGAAAGGGGGGAGGAAGGTTTATGGGGAAAAATAAGTTCAGTTTTGGCCATGTTTAATTTCAAACGGTGGCGAGATATTCAAATGGTGATGTCAGACAGGCAGGCAGAGATGAGAGACTGAAGCAAAGAGATATCAGGTATAGAAAGATCTGAGAATCATCAGCAAAAAATGATACTGAAAACCATGGGAGGAGAGAGCACTAAGAAATTGGGTGTAGAGAAAAAGAAGAGGACCGAAAACTGATCCCTGGGGTACACCAAAAGAGTGGCATAGCAGTAGAGGAGGAACCACCAGAAAGAAATATTGAAAGCTTGATAGAGAGATAAGAAGAGAACCAGGACAGGGCAAAGTCCCCAAAACCAAGAGATGACTGTGTCATAAAGGTGGTGGTCAATGGTGTCAAAAGCAGCAGAAAGGTCAAGGAGGATGAGGATAGAATAAAGGCCTTTTGGTTTTATACAGGAATAAGTCACTGGAGACTTTGGCAAGTGCTGTCTCAGTAGAATGAAAGGGATGAAAGCCAGACTGAAGTGGATCCCACAGGGCTTGAGAGGAAAGAAATTCAGACAATGAAGGACTGCACGCTCAAGAAGTTGAGAAATGAAGGCAAGGGAAATGGGTCAATAATAAGGACAACTAGGGTCAAGAGAAGGTTTCTTGAGAGGTGTGACCACAGCATGCTTGAAAACTAAAAAGACCATGGCAGTAGAGAGCAGAAGGTTGAGAATATGTGAGATGGAAGGGGATGATAGAGGGGGAAATGGAACTAAAGAGATGGGTGGGGATAGGATCAAAAGAACAAGTAGTAAGTTTAGAGGAGGAAAGTAGATGAGTTGTTTCCTCATCAGATATCTTAGAAGGAAGAAAGGGTAACTCACCCCACCATCTCTTCTGATCCCTCCACACCTACCAGTTCCCCCTTCCCTCAGTTTCCCTTGCACATCTGGAATGCACGTGCCACTCAGCTGTCTTCTTTGCCCCTGCCCTATGAAATTCCCTACCTGCCTCACTACACGCAGAGACCTTTCTTCGGTTCAAATCTCAGCTCAAAATGCATCTGTTTCATTTGGCTTACAACCTTCCCTCCCCTTCCCCTGACCAGCCCCCTCCCCCCAACCTGCCCCTTCTCGGGTTAAGTTTTCCCCACTTCTCTGCCTGGCCCATCTCTCTTCTGATTTCTCTCTTTTCTGTCCTGTCCTATTTATGTTCCTTTTTTTTTCTTTATTTTACTTTGGACTTTTTGTAAACCACTCTGATGCCTTGCTGCCTAGGGTGGAATATCAAATGACAATAAAGATAAAGAAAGATTGAGGGAGAAAGTTGGTATTGAGGTGGGGGAAGTGGGGATGAAGCTGATTCAGTGGTGAATTGGAGAGTGATCTTGTGTATTTTGTCATGGAAACAGCTAAAGTTTGGGCAAAAAGAAGGGGGGGTCGGAGGGGGAGGTGCTTTGAGGAGAGAGAGTTCAGGAGAGAGTTAAGAGTTGAGAAGAGACGGTGAGGATCAGTGGCAAGAGTTAAATCAGATGGACGTAGTAGCTTTGCTTGTTGAGAGCTAAGGCTGATTGGAAGGAGATAAGCATGAATTTGAAGTGAAGTCAGAGAGGGAGCGTGAGTTGAGCCAAAATGTGCTCAGCTGAGTGGGCACATGAGCATAGTGGGTAGTTGAAGATAACCAGAGCTGAGGCGTGCATTTTACAGGACATGGGATAGTTGGATCAAGAGTATCTAGAGCAGAAGAGAGGGCAGTAGTATAGGAAACTATAGCCTCATCAACAGAATTAGACAAGGAGGAAAGAGATGAGAGCGAAAGGGTTGATTGCATGAAGATTCCTAAAAACGTATGAAGAGACTGGGCGAGATTGAGGTGTGGGGTGATGAAGGGTGAAGGTTAGGAGGTGATGATCAGATAGGGGAAGAAGTGAGGTACAGACATTGCTGGAACGCTCTACCCTCCGACATAAGGGCCATTACTGACCTACTCCAGTTCAGGAAGGCACTCAAATACCACCTCTTCCTTCAATACTACCCTACCAGCAATTGAACCAGAGGAAGTGACCCACTCATGAACACACCATGCCGTTCTTGATATTATTAAGACTCTATTCTGTTCTATGTAATTATCTCTTGTATATAGTTTACCCCGGTTCTCCAAGTTTGTACTCCTGTTCGATGTAAACCAAACAGCTTGTTGTTATGGTCTTTATGTTATAATGTAAACCGCGCTGATGCCGAATAGTGCGGTATATAAGAACTTGTAATAAATAAATAAATAAATAAATAAGGTAGTGACTATGGTGATGAGTGGGAGCAGAAAAGCAAAGTCTGAATTTCCATAATGCACAAGAGAAGGGGAGAAAAGAGGGGAATATAGATGAGATTAGAGTGGTAGAGAGGAGTGGGTGTGAGGATAATCTAGGGAGGCCAGGGTTAGGATTAAAGTAACCATATGAAAAAAGGAGAGACAGAACAGTGGAAATGAGGAAGAGGTTTAAGAGAGGGATGAATGAAAAAAGTGACATTTGAGAGCTGAGGAGAGGGAGGAAGATAAGATGGGAGAGGAAACGGGAAAGTTTGGGAAAGGTAGAGGGAGGTATAAGGATGTTGGTGTAAGGGGAGGAGGTTAGGGAGTGTCAAAAAGATGAAAAAACGACTGGAGCCATAAGAGGAGAATGGAGGGGAAGATTTAGAAGAGAGAAACCATGAAATGATGGTGCAATCCCTCAAACGTTTGAGGGAGCGAACGAGGGAATGCACAATCATTTCAGCTAAGTAAAGCATCATATGACCATACAGGTTGTTTTTACTGCACTAAATGATTAAAATGGACATTTCATTGTAGGGGTTAATTCCTCACTTTGATAAGTCCAACCAACAAAATATTTTTATGATAATTTGGAGTGTATTTTGGGCTATCCTTGTTTAACCATATCAGTCTTCTCAAAGAAAGTGACAGATGAAAATACTGAAGGAATTAAAGAGTAGAATATGCATAATCTCTAAAAGAGAAGAATAAAAACCAGCAGAGAGCAGTAACAAGAGGGGAAAAGGAGTAACCTGCAAAGACAAGCAGCGTGGGGAGAGAGGGTTAGCCGTAGAGAACGGCAGCATGGGAGGGGGCGTAACCCGCAGAGAGCGGCAGCGTGGGAGGGGGCGTAACCCGCAGAGAGCGGCAGCGTGGGAGGGGGCGTAACCCGCAGAGAGCGGCAGCGTGGGAGGGGCGTAACCCGCAGAGAGCGGCAGCGTGGGAGGGGGCGTAACTTGCAGAGAGCGGCAGCGTGGGAGGGGGCGTAACCTGCAGAGAGCGGCAGCGTGGGAGGGGGCGTAACCCACAGAGAGCGGCAGCGTGGGAGGGGACGTAACCCGCAGAGAGAGGCAGCGTGGGAGGGGGCGTAACCTGCAGAGAGCGGCAGCGTGGGAGGGGGCGTAACCTGCAGAGAGCGGCAGCGTGGGAGGGGGCGTAACCCGCAGAGAGCGGCAGCGTGGGAGGGGGCGTACCCCACAGAGAGCGGCAGCGTGGGAGGGGACGTAACCCGCAGAGAGCGGCAGCGTGGGAGGGGGCGTAACCTGCAGAGAGCGGCAGCGTGGGAGGGGGCGTAACCCGCAGAGAGAGGCAGCATGGGAGGGGGTGTAACCTGCAGAGAGAGGCAGTGTGGGGGGATAGTGTTACCTGCAGAGAGCGGCAGCAGGGAAGGGGGTGTAACATGCAGAGGGCAGCAGCAGGGGAGGGGGTGTAACATGCAGAGAGCAGAAGCATGGGAAGGGGTGTAACCTGCACAGAGAAGCAGCATGGGGGGAGAGAGTGTTACCTGCAGAGAGCGACAGCATGGGGGAGAGTGTTACCTGCAGAGAGCAGCAGCACTTGAGGGGGTGCAACCTGCAGAGAGAAGCAGCATGGGAGGGGGTGTAACCTGTAGAGTGCAGCAGCATGGGAGGGGGTGCAACCTGCAGAGAGCAGCAGCATGGGGAGGGGGTGTAACCAGAGAGCGGCAGCATGGGGAGGGGGTGGGAGGGGGTGTAACCAGCAGAGAGCGGCAGCATGGGGAGGGGGTGGGAGGGGGTTAACCAGCAGAGAGCGGCAGCTGGGCAAGGGTGCAACCTGCAGAGGTTGGCAGCATGGGTGGGGGTGCAACCTGCAGAGGGTGGCAGCATGGGTGGGGGTGCAACCTGCAGAGAATGCCATTTCCCATCCTAAATAAAAGCATGAGAGGCAAAATACATGGGATAGCTGTTACAAACCTAATCTCTGTACTGGGTGGACTGGATAGGCCATTCTGCTCTTTATCTGCTATTGTCTTTGTTACCATCATCCCTTTGCTGTGTAAACCTGAAAATATTCCTTCCTTCCCCCCCCCCCCCATGCCCGAGTAACACTGATCCCCCTCCACATCGGTCAAAGAAACCTTCACGGTTGACATATTTTCCAGTGACAGTGAGAACTCGATAGCCACTGGACAGCAGATATCAGGATATGGTTTGTGATCAACGTGTTTCTGGAGAAGAGAAACCACAAAGCTGCAATATGCCCCCCAGGCAGCTGCATTTAGCACATCTTCATTATTTTACAAGCTAGCTTTTGTTATTCATTCTCCTGAAGCCCGTCAGTCTTTGCCAGACATTAGTTCACTCTCCCAGGCTCTACGTGTATCAGTGATTATCCCAATGACCTTCTCCACCTCATACTCCACAGTATGAATTCTTCTAATGAAATTTGTTGATGTATGTGTGGCACGACTCCACACCAGAAACCTTAATGGAAATGTAATTTCTGAGCAGTGCTAACAGCACCCTCGGCCACAGCTGATATCAAGTTTGCCTCGTTTAGCTTTTTTGGTGTAAAAGCCCTAGTAACACTATAGAATCCACTCAAAATTAGGTTTCACACACTATGCTACTGAATACAATTTTAAGCAAAATGAGGATCAAAATATGAGAAACATAATTCAGGACCATAATTTGGCAACTTGTGCTAGAAATGCACCATTTTTATTTTCTTGCCTCCTGCTTGCATTTGATATATCTATTGTATAGTCATTCACTTCGAGTCGTTTTTATGGAAGCATAAACAGGAATGAATCCATCTTCCAGAATAGCAAACATTCAGTTTATTTAACAAAGGACTTCTTTCAGTTACAGTGAGCCACAGTAAAAACCTTCCCAGTGTATTGGAGCTCACTGGGTAATGCAGAGAATTTCAATGTTCTAAAGACCTTTCATCATACCCCATTCTTTAGTTTCTGATAGACTTCTCTGTTGGGATGCACAAGCAAAAATATTTTGTTTTGTTATCTTTTTCAATGTATTTTATTTTGTTCTGTCGTTTGTAGCTTGTATTGGCTACTGTTGGAAAGATGATACAGGGCTCGTTGGTTCTTTAGTCTGACTCAGTCTGGCAGTTCTTGTTCTATTAAGGACAATAGGGAAATTAATTCTTCCTACTTTTGACTTTAATATTGGCTTTTCTATCCAGGCTTTATGAATTTGCAGGTGGCATCAACACCCCAGTGCACCAACCGAGTAACTTTATAAGGAGCTGCCTAGAAAGTCACGACAAGGATGCATGTAAGTGGCAGTATTTTAGACATTTATGGATTGAAACATAGCAACATGATGATAAAGACCAGATGGCCTATCCAAGTAACATAAAAGTGCAAATGGCCGAGTTTAAGTGGAGAGCAAGCTACTTGCAAAAAGTAGGTGAGATCATTCACACCAGGTGTATGGCTGCTGTACGTCATCACATCTTAACTCACGCGGTTTTATATTTGCATTCTTATTTTATCGTCAAAATATGTTACATCTGTTTTATAGGTAAAGTTCACATGTGCATAAAAACATGTTAACGAGGGCACAATTATAAAATTACCTTCCACAAGGGCAGAGCAACAAGAACACAGGGGGCAAAGTGGCTAAATAGTGGCAAGAATGCTTCTTAGCAATAAAAGAGAAACAAAGAGGCTGAAGAACTCAAGCCACTGTGAGATGGGCAGAGAAGCATCAATCATGACACAAACACAGTACACCTGAAGGCACAGAGGAAGGGAAGTTACGCACAATGAGGGAGTTGAGCAAGCCAATCCAACAAAAGGGAACCGTGGCACCAAGAGTGCTATGAGCAGTGCAATGTACTAGGAGAGTGTCGGCAACAACTCTAAACATAGGCATAGAAGGGGGTAACCTGCAGGGAGAGAGTTATATATTGCACTTAACATCTTATTCTCTCCTTACAGGGTTCCAGGGGTGATCCAGGAAACCAGACCAGTGAGCCTGACGTCAGTACTGGGAAAAATGGTAGAAACCATCAAAGAACAAAATTACTGAACATGTAGATAGTCATGGCCTAATGGGAGACAGCCAACATGGCTTTAGACAAGGAAAATCTTGTCTTACTAATCTGTTATGTTTTTTTGAAAGTGTGAATAAACAGGTGGACAAAGGTGAGTCGGTTGATATAGTGTATCTGGACTTTCAGAAAGCCTTTGACAAGGTCCCTCAGAGACTTTTGGCAAAACTAAAGAGTCAAGGGATAGGAGGCAGTGTACTACTGTGGATCAAGAGCTGGTTAAAAGATAGAAAGCAGAGGGTAGGGCTAAATGGCCAATTTTCCCAATGGAGAAAGGTGAATAGTGGTGTACCCCAGGGATCTGTGCTGTGTTTTGACATATTCATAAATGACCTTGAAAAGGGAACAACGAGTGAGGTAATCAAATTTTGCAGATGAGACAAAACTATTTAAAGTTGTTAAAACCCAAGAGGATTTTGGAAAACTGCAAGGGGATCTTGATAAATTGGAAGACTGGGCATCAAAATGGCAGATGAAATGTAATGTGGACAAGTGCAAAGTTATGCACCTAGGGAAGAACAACCCAAACTATGGTTACACGATGCAAGGTGCCACATTAGGAACCACCACCCAGGAAAAAGATTTAGGTGTCATTGTGGATAACATGTTAAAACCCTCGGCCCAGTGTGCAGCGGCAGCCAAGAGAGCAAATATCTAGGTATCATATAGCTAGGTATCATAAGGAAAGGAATGGAAAATAAAACGAAGGATATTATAATACCTCTATATCATTCCTTGGTGAGACCGCACCTTGAATATTGTCTGCAATTCTGGTCGCCGTATATTAAAAAGGATATAGCGTTATTAGAAAAGGTTCAGAGAAGAGCCACCAAAATGGTAAAGGGGATGGAAGGATACTCCTATGAAGGCTAAAAAGGTTAGGGCTCTTTAACCTGGAAAAGAGACGGCTGAGGGGAGATATGCTAGAAGTCTATATATTAATGAACAGGTAAACGTAGATTGATTGTTTACGTTATCAGAATATAGAAAGACTAGGAGACATGCAATGAAGCTACAGGGTAAACTATTTAAGACTAATAAAAGAAAATATTTTTTCACTCAATGTGTAATCAAACTCTGGAATTTGTTACCGGAGGATGTAGTAAAGGCTGTTAGTGTAGCTGGGTTTAAAAAAAGGTTTGGACAAGTTCCTGGAGGAAAGGTCCATAAACCATTATTAAGAAGAGACACAGGAAATCAATGCTTGACCCAATACAAGCATTGTGGAACCTGTGTCCCTTGGGGAAACTGCTAGGTACATATGACCTAGATTGGCCACGGTTGGAAACAGGATAATGGGCTTGAGTGACCTTGGTCTGACCCAGTATGGCATATCTTATGTTCTTATGTACAGGATGCTCAAACTGCTGGCCATTTATGTATTTACTTTTCGCTCAAACTGCTGGCCAAAATACATTAATGGCCAGCAGTTTGATAAGCATCCCATAAGGGGAGAAGATGTTCTTAAACTAAGTGCAATATATAACTCTATTGATCTTTTGGGGTGATTACACTTGGAATTTGACAATTTGAACACCGTAGTGAGCAAAGACGACATGGCAGGCACAGCAGGCTGAAAATCTGTTCACCAGTAAGACCACCCATTGAGCTCTCCAGTGTATTTAAATGAGTTTGATCTGTTGTGATAGGGTCATTGTATTTAAACAAAAAATTGTTTAAACATTGTGTTTTGAATATTGTGGTCCATTTTTTGTTCCTATTCCATTTTTGGTCAGTTATTTGGGGCATGTATTGGTATTTTGCTCTACCAACCCCTGCACGATGAGATGGAATTCACTTAATGACCACATCCTAAATAAAGGGGTTCAGCTGTATTCCCACTGCTTCCTGTTTCTTCCATTGCTGCAACCCACCCTTTGCTATAGTTGAAATGCACTACTACAATACCCTCTATGATAGCAGTTAAACACACCAAATCAATGACTGACTGCTATTGGTACAAATATGCTAATCTTTTTTAAAATTTAATGAGCATTGTAAAATTGCAAAAAAGAGAGGGAATGACCTTAGAAAAACAACTAAAGGGCCATTGTTAAATTGCCCCATATCATTCAAGCCATTAATATGCCCTCAAAACCTTCATCGGTCTATCCAATATGCCCTTAATAAAGCCATCATTGGTCTATGCAACCTCTCAATGCTGCCAATGCATATTCTCATATAGTTTAAACAGACACTTCTCTTATTGTCCATCGAGTCTCTGAATCTTTCAGAATGTCGCGTTGCACAGACACTGTCAGTGTTTCGCCAACTGTTGCTTCAGGGAGCACAATCAAGGACTCAATTATGGAACAAAATTACACATATCACAGCTTTTATACAAAATTAAAAGCATATAGAATTATCAAACATGTGGCTACCTTCCCCAAAATGTGAAATAGTAGTTGTCTAACATTTCAAAGACTCGATGGACAATAAGAGAAGTGTCTGTTTAAACGATATGAGAACATGCATTGGCAACAGAGAGGCTGCATAGACCAATGATGGCTTTAAGGGCATATTAATGGCTTGAATGATATGGGGCAATTTAACAATGGTTCTTTAGTTGTTTTGCTGAGGTCATTCCCTCTCTTTGTATTTTTAGAACAGCTCAAACATTTTAAAAGATAAGCATATTGATACTAATAGCAGTCAATTGATTTGGATAGTTGAAATGCAGCTGTTTTTCTGCATCCTTAAATCCCACAGGACAGAGCTGCTGCCTCCCTTGTCCTTCAGCCCATGAGTGTCCCTACTGCCAGGTACAGCAACTGTTCCCCTGCTTCACCTAGACTAGGACCAGGAAACGGCTACTTGTGATTCCCTATCTACAATTAGAAACCTTGCATTATTAGGGTGTTTGCCGAAAGAACGCCAAGGAGAAAAGTTCAGTAGCGTATTCTGATGTCCTTTGTCCTTTTTAAACTGTATTTTTCTATTGTGTTTTGAAATATATCCATAGTAGCATCTTGTGAGTGCATAGCACATGGTTTCCAGGATTCATGGATGTGACTCTGTCCTTAAACTGCTGATTTGTGTGCACCTCTTCAGATATTTAACCAGCACCAAGAACTTTGCCTCATGAGGAAAAATCTAGAGAAAAGGCCTTCAGTTTCCTATATGCCATTCTCTCTTCAACCTTTTATTGTCCTAAAATTCAGTTTGTACAGCTATTACTGGGTAACAATTGCAATATTCATTTGCCCTCATCCTGCAGTTCTGATGCTAGACACATGTGCCAGGTTATCCATCACAGAGGTGGCTGCACGCAAGTCTCTGGAGTATTCCAAGGAAAGATAAAGCCATCTTTAGCAGAACAGAGCTACTTTATGCAACTGCAAATGACTGTAGTGGAAAGGTTTTGTAAATAATAGTGTTGGAAACATTTTGACACGTGCCCTTTTCTAATAAAAGAATGAGCAGGTAAATAGACAAGCCTCTGGAATAGTCAGGTAGCAATAAGTGATCTCTTATCTCTTGTTAATCTGAGTTTTGCATCACTTTCATCACTGGAGATTCTCCATGTTAGGATTTCTTTTTATACAAGAAGCAAATTAGATTAAATAAGGAGGGTTGAACATTTCCACATTGTGTTAGTCAATCAATAACTTGGGGCATTTTGGTAATTACATGGAACAGATGGGTTCATTAATCACATTATTCAAAGGCATCCTCACTGCTTGTTAACACTTAATAAAAATTCACATTTCTGCCCAGAATAAAGACAAGCAGAACATGAATTATTTGCATAGAGCCTAAAAATCGTACGAGTTTCAGTCCTCTGGTCTTCACGTGAGGACAAAGCAAAGCACTTTCTCACCTCTGATCCATGAAACCTGAGAGAATCCCACACTGCAGCAATGGATGAAAATCTGGAGCACGTTGGCCCAGGCGTTTTCTTCTCCTGCTGCAAACAAGATCTTTCAGCCATGCCAGAGGATATTGGATTCTGGTCCTGCTGCGATCTATTGCCGTGACTAACATTTTGCACAACTGAATTTCACAGAATCAGAACCTTAATTCTTATAAGAGCAATTTTCAGATTTTAGCTAGTAATGGAGATTTAACAGGAAAATTTGATTATTTTTGGACTTTCGCTGGTGTTTGGGTATTTTTTTCAGTTTGTTTCATACACTTGCATTACTTTTTTTTTATGGAGTGCAGGAGTAGCCTAGTGATCAAATGCAACTACTTACTGTTCCTTGTGACCTTTGGAAAATCGCTTAACCTTCCTTTGTTGAGGTGTAAACTTAGGGACCCTTTTACTAAAGTGCGTTGTGCGGTCAGTGCTGGTTTTGGCACATGTTCAGCCTATGCTGAAGACCACGGTGACTGCAGTGTGGGGCAAGGACATCGAGTGCTTGCTGATTTCTGCATTATGAGTGCATCACATACTGGGATGGTGAAGGGACGTGTTAGGGGTGGAGAGTGGGTGTGGAGAGCCCAGCACAAGTAGCGCGTAGATACACTGGGCACTATCTGTGCCTCATGGAATTAGTGCAGCTCCAACAAATGCCACCTCAATAAGTGGCGTTTAGTGCATCTGTGGTAATAGTGCGCACTTATGCAACGTGGTAGAGTGCCATTCTGTGTGGTAACTGCCAGAAACATGCCCCGTGTGCATGTTAGTTGCTAAACCCTAGGGCTCTTTAGAAAAAGGGCATCTTAGATTGTAACTCCTCTGGAGGCAGGGAAAGATCTCTAGTACCTGAATGTAACTTTCCTTGAACTATTACTGGAAAGTTATCAGCTAAATGCTAGACTTAAAAAAAAAAACACACCACACACACACACATATTGCTTGACTTTATGCTCATGAATTCCTAGGTTAATGTGCAGCGTGCAGTAAGGGGAATAATGTGGCATGAAGTAATGCAAGTTTAATTCTGTCTGTCTTGTGATGTTTTTCTTTTTATTGAAATATTTAGGTTCATTGTAACCCCCCTTGAAGTAAAGTGAGAAGGCGGGTAAGTAAATCCTTGTTAATTGGACAACTAGGATCTGGATTAAAGCTAGGTAAATGTCAGAGTACTTGGATGCGGCTTCACAGACTATCTGGTACAAGAACATAGCAAAAGAAAAATCTCTGAAGTAAATCTCTACCACAAGAGTTAGATTTATAAGGCAAAAAAATCCAGTTAGCATTTTCCGAAGAGCTCCAGTACAGATAAACTTTGGACCAATCGGGAAATAGGAAGGAAGATCAGCAGAGTTAAGAGCAGGCTGGCTAGAACCAGACACCAAGGAGATATGATGGCTCTTCTGCAAGATGCTTGCCTTCCAGTCTCAATATTACCGATTTGAGGCCAGCCTATGATGAAACTAATGCAAAGAACAGATTATGGATTTTTCATTTCTGTTTTCAAATCGAGATGATATGAAATGAAATAGGAAATGTCATTGATATTTCCCATGTTGCACATCTCTAATGCTAAGGTGATCAGAGATAATATCCCACAACAGTATTTAATTTAAAAAATTTCTAAGCACATGCTAAATAAAACATAATACAGGGAAAATACAAAAACAACAAAACGGACCATTGCCCTCGCCCATCCACTCACCCCTCCTCCTGCTACAACCTAACTAGGGAACAAAAAGGTCTTCAAACATTTTTGAAAGTAGCCCTTGTCTAATTCCTGCCACACCACAATGGAAAGCTTATTCCCCTAGATTGGTGCAGCCACCCTAAAGGCACAACCCCTCTATTTCTGTTGCCGCACCTCTTGACTATCAGAAACCAGAAGCAAACTCCCCTGGCTGGACCTTAAGACACAGCCAGGCTGGTACCACTAGCACTCCCAGCAAATAGTGGGTCCCCCCCTCAAGATTTTAAAAGGCAACAGGAATGGACAATGATTGGTGGGGGGAGGGGGTGGGTAAAGAGGAAAGAAATCAATCAGGGTAGCATGAAAGGGGATAGCAGTTACTCACCTGTAACAGGTGTTCTCCAGGGACAGCAGGAATCAGTCTTCACATATGAGTGGAGGAGGGCAGGGAGGAGTGGCCTAGTGGTTAGGGCAAGGTACTTCAGGCCGAAGGGCCGGGGGTTCAAGTCCCACCTGGGGACAGCAATCTCAGGCTGGAGGGACTGGGATTTCTAGTCCTATAGGTACTACTTGTGGTCTTGGGCAAGCCACTTAACCCTCCATTGCCTATGTTCCCTGTATGTGTGTCATATCCCCTTGTGTTAAATGTATCTCCCAATTGACCGCTTTGACCCGGTGAAAAGCGGGATATAAATACAGATAAATAAATAAATAAATGAGTGACATTGGCACCAACAGAGCCCTTGCGGAAGCATCCCCCCAGCTTTCAAAGAAAGCCTTTTGGAGATGCCACCATGCATGCGTGGTTCCCTTCCTACCTAAGGGTGCCATCTTGCTCAGTCAGATGACAGCTAAAAAATGGCAAAAATAAAAGATGGTAAAGGAACACCTCCAGGGGAGGAGGGAGGGTTGTGAGGACTGATTCCTGCTGTTACCGGAGAACATCTGTTACAGGTGAGTAACTACGCTTTTTCTGGGAACAAGCAGGAAGTAAGTCCTCATATGGGACTCCCTAGCTACAGGATACTGAAAGTCCATAGCAAAAGCACGGCTCCCTCATTTGGAGCCGCAAGCAATAGCAATTAAGTCCGTATTCACAGACCACAGTAGGACCACTGTGTTCGATGAGAACTAGCACTCTGGTAGCCTGAACACAGAAGGGTCAGGAGGTTAGGAGTTGCCTAAACCCCCAAAAGGTTTTGGAGCACAGCCTGGCCGAAGGCACTGTCCCATTGGGACGCTTTCCAGGCAGTAATGGTCTGCAAAGGTATGGACTGAAGACCAGGTGGCGGCCTGGCAGATGTCCATCAGGACAGAGCCCAGGTTTGCCACCAAGACCACCATTGCCCTTACACGGTGTGCTGTGACACAGCCTTCCAACAGGAGCCCTGCCTGCTCATAGGCAAGGGTGATATAGTCCGCCACCCAGGAGAACAGCGTACACTTGGTCACCGCCTCCCCCCAGCCTACTAGAGTCATAGGATACTAAAGGTTGAGTAGCTTTGTGGTGGCCCTGAGTGCATTGGATATAGAAGGACAAAGCCTTCTTACAGTCCAAGGTGTGAAGGACTGTCTATGCCCAACTGGAGTAAGGTCTTGGAAAGAAGGTAGGGAGTACTACTTCCTGGTTGAGATGGAAGCGCGATACTATCTTCAGAAGGAATTTGGGATGCGTGTGGAGCAACACTATTCTTGTAGAACCTGGTATAAGGTGCCTCTGCAACTAAGTCCTGAAGCTCTCTAACTCTGCGAGCGGAGGTGAGCACAACCAGGAATGCCACCTTTCAAGAGAGGTAGCGAAGGTGGCAGGTAGCCAGAGGCTTGAAGAGTGGGAAAGTCAGCTGTCCCAACACTACGTTGAGGTCCCATTGAGTTGCCGGAGGACAAACCAGGGGCATCAATAAGAGCAGGCCCCTAAGAAACCAGGTCACCAAAGGCTGGACTGAGAGGGGCTTGCCATCCACCAGATAGTGGTGCGCCACCAGGGCATTAAGATGAACCCAGGCAGAGTTAGATGAGACCAGATTGCGAGAGGTGGAAAAGGTACTGGAACACCAGTCCCACTGGGCAGGAGAATTGGTCAGCCCCGTGCTTGGCACACCAGGCTGAAAACCTGTGTCATTTGAGGGTATAAGCCTTTCTAGTAGAGGCCTTGTGAGAGGCCAGCAGAATGTCTTCCACCTCAACTGAGAGGTTGAAAGGGGCTAGAGTCACCCTTTCAAGAAGCCACGCTGTTAGCAACAGGGACCGCAGGTTGGGGTGCAGAAGTGAGTCCCTTTCCTGAGACAGGAGTCCTAGGGAGGTCCCCAAGGGGATGGGGGTCTCCACCATTAACTAGAATAGCACAGGAACCATGGTTGTGTGTGCCACCGAGGCGTTATCAGGATGAGCGATACCCTGTTGTGAAAGGTGCTGAACAAGATTTTGGCAATCAGAGGTGTGGGAAGGAAGGCGTACATGAGGCCCTCAGACCATGAGATGAGGAAAGTGGCTGCTGCCACTCTGGAGAGGTGGGCATGTCAGGAACAGAAGCGGGGCAACTGGAATTTGTCTGGGCTGGTGAACAGGTCCATCATGGGTTCTCCCCAGATCTGGAAGAGCTGGTCATCCATCCTGGGGTCCAGCTGGCACTTGTGCGGCTAGAGGACTCTGCTCAGTCTGTTGGCCAGATGGTTGATCTGGCCTGGTAGGTACACTGCCCGCAGGATACCCTGTTGGATTGCATATGAGCAGAGGACCACTGCCTTCTGAAAGAGGGCACGAGACCATGTGCCACACTTTGTTCACAAAACATCACCACCTGATTGTCCGTCTGGACCAGCACCAGCTGGTGATGCAGGTGGTGGCAGAAAGCTTGCAGGGCTAATTTAGGTATATGACCTGCAGCTCCAGGGGGTTAATCTGCTGGGTGCTCTTGCCTGGTGACCAGTTGCCCTGGGTACGGAGCTCCACGCAGTGACCTCCCCAGCCGAGCAGGAAGGCATCTGTGGTGAGGACCCTTGAGGAGCTTGGGGCCTAAAAAGGCATGCCTGCCTTGAGATGCTGTAGAGATTGCCAACAGACTAGGGAGTCTGCCAGTTGGTGGGTTACAGAAACTGTCTGAGGCATCCCATGGCCTGAGACCACTGGTCCCAGAGACACCACTGCACCACCCTCATCTGGAGGCGAGTGTCTGGGGTGACATGGACCGTGAAGGCCATGTCCCCGAGAAGGCGCAGAAGCCGCCGAGCAGGCACAGAGGTATGGTACTGTATGTCCCATGCCAGAGTCCTGTGATGATAGGCTCAGTCCCTGGGCAAGAAGGCCTTTGACTGGAGAGCATCGAGCTTTGCCCCAATGAACTCCAGACAGTGTCAGGAGGTGGTGAGATTTGGGGTAGTTTATGACAAAACCCAAGTGCTGCAGAACCTGGATGGTGCGTGCAGTGGCCTGCTGTACCTCCGAGGCTGTGCCTCCCTTTATGAGCCAGTCATCCAGGCAGGCGGCCATGACTGCCAGACATTTTGTGAAAACCTTTGGGGCAGAGACCAAGCCAAAAGGGAGCACCCTGTACTGAAAATGCCTGCCCCCCCCACTATGAACTGCAGGTACTGCCTGTGGCTTGAGCGAATGAGGATGTGGCATCCTTGAGGTCTAAGGAGCATAGTCAGTCTCCCTGGTGGAGGTAGGGCAGCAATATTCCAAGAGAGAGCATCTTGAACTTCTCCCTCACCAGGAATTTGTTGAGGTTGTGCAGGTCAAGGATGGGCCTTAGGCCCCCTGTTCTTTTTGGCATAAAGTACCTGGAGTAGAACCCCTTGCCCTTGAGGTGGTGGAGCACCAGTTCCACCGCCTTGTCCTCGAGAAGACCTGTTTACAATCGCTCACATCTTTGAGAAATTGTGGACCTTTGCATCATATGCTTGCAATTGTCCAAGTTTGTTCAGGAACAATGCCTTATTTGCTTTATAAAATTTTTCAGCATATTAGTTTGAGTCACAGTCCTCCAAATATCATCAGGCAGATCTCAGAAGGGCAATTCCCAGAACCACCCAAAAGAAACAGGCAATAAGGAAAACTGAATAGGGGTGGGCATCGCGCTATCTAGGCCCTGTGGTGGGGACAGGCCAGAGGAAGATTCAATACAAGAGCCAAACCCACTAAGGGGGTAGCCACACACCCCAACCACGTTGTCCAACACCCCCACAGGAGGAAAAAGAGAAGTTCTAGTTATTGGACTTAGAGGCCCCAGATTTGGATGGTGACACAAGGACAGGGGATACCCTAGAAGCCCCCCTTGCCTCTAACACCTGAGCATGCACATGGCAATCCATGTGGCCAGATGTTACCTTTGGGGTAGATGATTGAGAAGCGGGCTTCTTGACCTTGGTTTTTCTCTTCCTGCATCTCAAAGTACTTCGGGCACGCAACCGTTGGGCTGTGACTGCAGCCATGAAACATAGCATTAGCTTTATTGGGTCCTGGGCACCAGGAAATGCCTTTTGAGAGCCAGGCCTCCTCCACCCCACCTCAGCAAATAGGGCAAGGAGAGCATTCGCCTCTAATACTCTACAGGTCCCCAATGAGATAACAAAACGCAACCAGGCAACAAAGAACCAAGCCTTCAAGTTCTACGCTCCCAGTGCCTGGAACGCACTCACAACTACCATCCAAGCAATCACAGACCTTGCTCAGTTTAGAAAAGCACTAAAACACCACCTCTTTCTGCTACACTACTCCAAACCCAGTATCTCAGCCATACCCACCATACACCCTGCTAGGAATCAGTAAGTCTCAATCTCCTCTTGTAAATGTTGCAGATAAATGTATATAGATGTAGATAGTTTCCCCAGTTGAAGCCCAAGTTATATCTTCCTGTTTTACTGTAAATGCTCAGCAGGTGACTGTTATGCACAATTCTGTTGTATGTAAACCACACTGATTTTAAATAGTGCGGTATATAAAAGCAATAAATAAAAAAAAAAAAAAAAAATTTATAATATCTTCCCTCAGCCGTCTCTTTTCCAGGTTAAAGAGCCCTAACCTTTTTAGCCTTTCTTCATAGGAGTATCCTTCCATCCCCTTTACCATTCTGGTGGCTCTTCTCTGAACCTTTTCTAATATCGCTATATCCTTTTTAAGATACGATGACCAGAATTGCACACACTATTCAAGGTGTGGTCTCACCATGGAACAATATAGAGGCATTGTAATATCTTGTTTTATTTTCCATTCCTTTCCTCATGATACCTAGCATTCTATTTGCTCTCTTGACCGCCGCTGCACACTGGGCCGAGGATTTTAACATGTTATCCACAATGACGCCTAAATCTTTTTCCTGGGCAGTGGTTCCTAATGCGGAACCTTGCATCGTGTAACCATAGTTTGGGTTGTTCTTCCCTAGGTGCATAACTTTGCACTTGTCCACATTAAATTTTATCTGCCATTTTGATGCCTGGTCTTCCAATTTATCGAGATCCTCTTGCAATTTTCCACAATCCTCTTGGGTTTTAACAACTTTAAATAGTTTTGTGTCATCTGCAAATTTGATAACCTCACTCGTTATTCCACTTTCCAGGTCATTTATGAATATGTCAAAAAGCAGCGGACCCAGCACAGATTCCTGGGGTACACCATTATTCACCTCTCTCCATTGGGAAAATTGGCCATTTAGCCCTACCCTCTGCTTTCTATCTTTTAACCAATTTCTGATCCACAATAGTACACTGCCTCCTATCCCATGACTCTTTAGTTCTGCCAAAAGTCTCTGATGAGGGACCTTGTCAAAGGCTTTCTGAAAGTCCAGATACACTATATCAACTGACTCACCTTTGTCCACCTGTTTATTCACACCTTCAAAAAAACATAACAGATTAGTAAGACAAGATCTTCCTTGTCTAAAGCCATGTTGGCTGTCTCCCATTAGGCCATGACATGCTGAGTAATTTTATACTTTATGATGGTTTCTACCATTTTTCCAGGTACTGATGTCAGGCACCGGTCTGTAGTTTCCCGGATCACCAATGGAACCCTTTTTAAAAATTGATGTTACATTGACGATCCTCCAATCTTCAGGTATTAGAGATGATTTTAATGATAGTTCACAGATTACTAATAGCAGGTCTGTAAAATTTCAGTTCTTTCAACACCCTTGAATGTAACGATATTTCCTTCAATTCTTCTCCACCTTTAAATACCACTTCAGTCATGGGTAACATCCCTACATCTTCCTCAGTAAAGACCAAAGCAAAGAATTCATTCAGTCTCTCCGCTATTGCATTGTCGCTTCTTAGTGCCCCTTTAACCCCTCTATCATCTAATGGACCAAGTGACTGACTCACAGGTTTTTTTGCTACGAATGTACTTGAAAGTCTTTATTTTGCGTTTCTGCTTCCGCAGCAAGCTTCTTCACAAATTCTCCCTTTGCCTGCCTTAGCAATGCCTTGCATTTGACTTGCCAGTGCTTGTACTGTTTCCAGGTTTTGTCGTTTGGCTCTTTTCCAGTTTCGTACATCTGCAATGAGTTCTCTCCAATCTCACTAGATAATATCCACGTGGCCACATTTTGGATCACCTGCAACCTCCTAAATAATCAGGCAATCCTACATAAAGGAGGTTGCCATAATCCAAAACCAAAATTACCAGCACCTGCATTACCATGCACATTGCCACCTCATCCAAATAAACAGGGGAGGTTTGCACACCAATCTCAGCTGTCCATAAGCCATACTCACCCAAATGGGCAATTCAGCATCCAACAGTACTCCCAAATCCCACATCTTCTTTCTGTCAATAGCTCTGGGTCAACGTTTCCGCAAATCAAAAACCTCAGACTTCTGGGCATTTTGCACTATACAACTCTAATCACTCCACCATCCTCTCTAAACAATCATTCACCTTCTTAATGATCTTCCCCCTATCACACCTTAATGGAACCATGATTTTAATGTCATTGCATATACACTGTGTGCCTTCAAGTCAATGCTGACTTTAGGCGATCCAGCAGCTCCTGGGCTTTCTTGGATGACTTGCACAAGGCCCACAAGAAGTAGTAGTGGGGAATCAAACCCTCTTGGTTACCAAGCCAGTGCTGAAATCACTAAGCTACTCCTCCACTCAAACGCCATCGGAGGTGCTCACTAGGATGAGAGTGGCAGGCTTCTCTCTAGTTGACTCGAGCCACAGTAGCATGAGGGCGCCAAGGCCCTTTGGTGCTCCTCGTGAAGGATGTGGTCAAGCTGCTGTCTTCTGCCTCCCTCCAGGCGAGGGCAGGGGTGATTTGAAGACTCAGGCAGCCCGACCGCATCTGCATATAAGCAGCCCCAAAACCCAAAACTCTGGATAATTCTCCCAATGGCTACATAAAAATGTTGAACAGCAAGAGTGCAGAGTAGCTGGATAGTGTAATTGAATGTTAGGCTTAGTGGGACTTATCTGATTAGCTACCCTCCCATCATAGCATCAAATGGATCTCCCGCAGCACCAGTTCCACCTTACGTAAATACTGTTTTGTACCCAGATAAGTTATTTACTGTTCCCTATGTTCGATGTAAAGTTACTTGTTCTTTTGTTCCATGTAAATTGCTGTGACAGGTGGATACAGCGGTATAAAAATAATTGCTGCATAAATAACTGGGAAAATGCCTTTGAATATCAGCCCTCACATTTTTTTAAGGTATCTTACTACTATTTATCATTTGTAGAGCGCTACAAGGCATCCTAATGAACTAAATGGATGCTAACAAATGCATGCCTTTGCTCAGTAGCTAAGCTGGGCTGGTGCTCTAGGCCAGCCTTCAGCCTTACTTCCTGCAAATGCCTGTGTGGTTTCAATTGCCGATACTTGGCAACATGTCTTTTGTATTAGAACTATTTAGACATGGATGAACCAGACCACTATAAATATTCTAATATATTAACACAGATGTTCTATATTTGTCATGGGACATTCCTTATAGTCCACCTGTTCAGTTAAGAGTTGATGACTTGATTATCTTGGTGTCTCAGACGAGAAATTTAGAACTTATATGACACCCAGTTACTTGTGTATGCACAATTTCAATTAGCCACTAAGAGTGCTTTCAATAAGAGGAAAGGCGGGATAGAGGTGATATGATTGAGATGTTTAAATACCTCCATGGCATAAATGTTCAGGGAGAGAGCCTCTTTCAATTCGAAGCAAGTTCTGCTACGAGGGGACATGGGATGAGGGTGAAGGGAGATAGATTCAGGAGTGATATGCGGAAATATTTCTTTACAGAAAGAGTAGTGGATCCGTGGAATAGTCTCCCAGGGGAGGTGGTAGAGATGAGGACAGTAACTGAATTCAAAAAAGCATGGGACAAACACAGAGGATCTCTAAAGGTAAAAAGTGGACTGTTGTAGTTGTTGTTATGGAAAGACAGACTAGATAGACCATGTGGTCTTTTTCTGTCATCATGTTTCTATGTTTCTATGGTCAGGAGACCGAGGCCATTTTGCAGTACTGATAACTGAAGAATGTATTTCATACACTACAGTTAATTCAAAATGGCACTGTGCGTGTGATTGTGGGGTAGGTAGATGGGAAATCACTCCTGGGTTATGTAGTTTACACTAGCTGCCCATGAGGCGACGGATAACATTTAAGCTCATTATGGTAGTGTCTGCATCAGGCGGCCTCTTGGTCTTTGTACCCTCATTACATATCTATTACCCTTCATGTGCATTAAACTGATATTGCATCCTCCTTATGGGCAAGTGCATATTCTCTATGATTACACAAAAAATGTGGAACTCATTACTAGCTAAACTACGGACACTTGCAGATATTTCTTAATTCATAAGGAATTACATACTCATTTCGGCAGGCCTTTGAATAAGAGAGTATAAAAGTTCAGATTTGAAGTACCAATTTTATTGTGTTCTTCCATCAATTACAGACGGCAGATGTTATATTTATGGATTTGTGGTGGTTTTCTTGTTTTATGAATACTGAGGGAGATATTCCAAGGTATTTACCCGGTTTGCTTACCTGCAACCATGGAACTTCTGCTCATCTGATTAGTGCCACCGAGTATCTGCATGTGCTGCTGTTACTCGCCTCGATATGAACCGGATAGCACTGGGGCGTGTCAATGGCAATCTGGGGTAGGGCAGAGCAGAGGAGGTGCTTAACACTAACAGGGCAGCAGCGATATTGAACGACTACGTGGTGAGAGGCAGGTGCAGGAAACGCTAGCCAAACCTCCGCCACGTATTGCTAACCAGGTAGTGGCTCAATATTGCTACTGCCTGGTTAGTGATTGGCAAATACGGCCAACGTGGATGAATATGACCCAGGCGCTGAATATCGCGGCTTAAGGTTCAGCATCAGCAGCTGGTCGCTTTGACACTAGCTGTCAGCACTGAATCAGGTCCATCATGTTTATGTTCCGTATTGTAATTTTAGTTTGTTTTCTGAATTTTGTTAGACTTGTTACATTTTATTGTGTATGTATTCTTGTAATCTGCGAAGATCAGTGGTTCTGAATCCAGTCCTCTGGGACCTCCAGACCAGACAGGATTTCCAGGATATCCACAATGACTATGCATGACAGATGTGCATACAATGGGAGCCACTGCAGCTAAATTAAACCCAGATACTCAGTGCCAGCACCTGGAGAGTCACAGACACTGGCCATTTAGATTCTGAGGTCAGCACGGACACTATCCGTATGGGGGCAGGATGGATAACTTTGCAGCAAATCATTTTGTTTTTTGATGTCCTAAGCTGTCCAGCGAGTTATCCGTATGTTGGTGCTATCCAGATAACATTGTGCTCCACCCCTAGACTGCTCCAACACCATTAACTATCAAGGTAGTCAGACAAAATATCCAGTAGTGCTATCCATATTCACCTCACCCACACTTATCTGGTTACTAGCCCCTGCTAACCAGAAGTGATTTGGAAAAATTGACACCTGTGATGTTAACTTCAAGGTTCATCAATAGCCCTGTTTTTAATACACTCTTGTATAAGACAGTCTTCATGAGCACTGCATATAGATAAAGGCAGATTCACCCTAAAGCCTAAAAAACGTGAATCACGCTTTTTAATATGAACACTAGAGGGCCAGACAGGTCTTCTTATAGCTTGGGGTAGTGGAACAGCAATTCTAATACTGAGGGTGGAGAAAAGGTTGCACTAAGCTGACCAAGAATAGGAACAGAAACAGACGGACACTGATAGAATCTAATTTTTGGTATTTAATGTGTTCTTGATGAGACAAGAAAAGACTCAATTACATTTTTATTAACTATTTTTAATAAAAGGCTCTGTAACACAAGATACAATTAAACCTTATCAACTGCCTAAACAACTCCAACAGATAATACGACTTTTCAGCACACCTTCAAAAACGGTGTCACAATATTTAATTCATTAGGCACAAAGAGCACAGTTATTAAACATAACAGAGAAGGCAGTGGGCTGTTTGTAATTTAATTATATCAGACAGGAAATATGCAACAGATCAAAATCTTAGAACCCTCATTTCCTGCACAAATTTTAATTTAGGGATAAATTGGAAGATTGTCTATAGCACATGCCAACATGAGGAAGCCCTAAAGAAAAGACGAGATCAGGGTCCCGGGAACCATGCAGTTGAATTTTCAAGATATCCACAACAAATATGCATGAGATCAATTTGTAGGCACTGAAAACTTAGGGGCATGTTTACTAACGGTTTTAATGCGCATTAAGAATCCAAAACCCTTTTATTTCTATGGGTGCAGCTGCACTTAAATGCAATTAATGCATTTTAACAGTTTTTATACTGCTTCATAAATAGATCTCGGACATTCTCTGAATACCCTAAAAACCCAGCTGGCTGCGGGAGTCATTAGAACAGGTTTGGTGAGCCCTGGACTGAAAAGAGGATGGAGACTGGCGCAAGAGTGTAGAGCCTGTCTCTTCCTGGTAAGTGCTGATGTGATGGTCAATAAGAAATGAGCTGGTGGCCTTAGGAAATTCATACAGCATGTCAAACTGCCACCTTAACCTCAACCAGTTTTCAGAGTTTGGGTGCCTAACTTGAGGACAGGCTTTTGTATGGCCTCTTAAACTGATCAGGGCTGAGTGATTCAAATTAGGTTCCTAGATGAACTAAGCTCCTAAATATTAGGCCCTAAAAGGTGAGTGGCTATGGGGTCAGAATGAGGATGTGTAAAAAAGGAATTTAATGCAGAGTTTCAGCACTATTACTACTACTAGTTAACATTTATAAAGCGCTACTCGTACACAGCGCTGTACAGACATAAGAGTGACGGTCCCTGCTCGTCGGAGCTTACGATCTAATCAAGACAAGAAACACACAGAGCAAAAATCTACTTAGGGCAAAACCAGGTTAGTTTTCTCCCATTATTAGTACTACAGCGCATTTCTACTTAAATAAGAGGCAAACAGACAGTCCCTGCTCATCAGAGCTTACAAACTAGTCAGAACCACCATAGAGGGTGCAAGCAAGGGCAAAACAGGGGTAAGACAGGGTAAAATAGGGTAAGAAGAGGGTAAAACAGGGTAAATTATGTTGCAGCGGACTAAGCAGAACATGCTATGTTACAGCTAGTGTTGTAGCAATGCTATAAGTGATGGGGCAGCAGTGTTATAATACAGGTAATGAGGTAGTATTGGGTACAACAGGCCAGGCAGAGTATGCTGTGTTACAAGTAATGTTATAACAACGCTACAAGCAATGAGGCAGCAGTGTTAATTGCAAGCAGTGTAGTAGCAATGGAGTTCAGAGCAATGCAATGCAATGCGGCAGCAGGGTAGATGCTTATGTTGTAGAGGTGGAACCAGGGTCTTTCTGTTGCGCTCCGCAAGGTGTCTGCAAGGGCAAAAGCAGTCTCGCCATCGTGCCGCGCCTAAGGGCCATGCCAAAGGGCCCTCTGGTGAGGCCCTCAGGTGTGGGCCCGCCCACCGGCTGCCGCTTTTAAATGGCTTGCTTCCAGCGCCCCGATTGCGCCTTGGTGGGGGGAGCGGGAGGGGCGAGCAGCTCCCGCTTCTACCTCCGACGCCCGATCAGCCACATGGAGGTGAAGAAGCATCAGCAGGTAGGGTTGCTAAAGTGGCTGAACTTAAAACCCAGACATTCAATGTCAAGGCTCTATCTGGGCTCCAGCATTGACTATCTGGACTGCCCAGATTGCAACAAAGCTAACCAGGCAGTGGTAATAGTAAGCAACTGTGGCAAAACATGTTTGTTAGTGATATTGCAGAAGGGCTGTCGGATAAGGTTTGCCAGTTTGTGGATGATACCAAAATCTGCAATAGAGTAGACACCCAAGAAGGAGTAGATAACATGAGGGATCTAGCCAACCTTGAAGAATGGCCAAGAATTTGGCAACTGAGACTTAATGTTAAAAATGCAGGGTCATGCATTGGGACTGCAAGACTCCAAGTGAGTGGTACAGTGTAAGGGGTGAAGTACTTCTGACCACAAAAGAAGAGTAGGACGTGGGCATGATTGTTTCTGATTACCATAAGGTGGCTAAACAGGTAGAAAAGGTGACGGCAAAAGCCAAAAGGATGCTTGGGTGCATAGGAAGAGGAATGACCAGCAGAAAAAAAGGAGGTGATAATGCCTTTGTATAAGTCTCTAGTGCAACCTCATTTGGAGTATTCTGTGCAATTCTGGAAATCACACCTTCAAAAAGGATAAAAACTGGATGGATTCTATGCAGAGGGTTGCTACTAAAATGATCAGTGGTCTGTTATAAACCATATGGGGACAGATAAAGATCACAATATGTATTACTTTGAGGAAAGGCAGGATAGAGATGAGACATTTAAATACCTCTGTGGCATAAATGCACAAGAAGAGAGCCTCTTTCAACTGAAAGTTAGCTGTGCAATGAGGGGGCATAGGATGAGGGTGAAAGGAGATAGGCAGGAGAAATATGGAAAGAGTGGTAGGTGCGTGGAGTAGTCTCCCAGGGGAGGTAGTAGAGACAAGGACAGTATCTAAATTCAAGAAAGTATGGAACAAAACAGATCTCTAAAGAAAAAAAAGGGACTATAATATGTAATATGGAAAGGTAGACTAGATATAACAGCAGAAAAAGACCATATGGCCTGTTTCTATGGGAGAGATTAGAGAAAGCCATCATGCTTGGTAAGGTTGAAGGTTAGCTTAAAAGAGGAAGGCCAGCAATGAAATGGATTGATACAATAGGTTGGAGTCTGTTCAGAGGGTGACTACTAAAATGGCTAGTGGTCTTCATTACATAGCATATGAGGGCAGACAAAGAGCGCCATTGGGCACACCCGCGCCTGAGGGCCTCGCCAGAGGGCCCTTTGGCGTGGCCCTTAGGCAGAGGCCAAACCTCGGGGCATACTCTTTGCCAGCGAGCCTCCCCGGACAGCACAGCAAACGAGAAGCGGCCAAAAAAGACATCCACAGTAAGATACCTGAACTGCCTGATATGCTGTCTGACGTTTGAACTACCTGATATTCTTGAACTGCCTGATATGCTGTCTTATTCTTGAACCCCCTGATACGCTGACTGATATTCTGTACTGCCCTGCTTGATGTGCTGTCAAATATACTATCTAACATACTGAGCCGCAACAGGACCTCTCACCTAAGCAGTCACCGTGCAGCAGTTGCGGCAAGAATGAATACCATGCAGAAATTCTTCGGTGCTCCCTAAATAAGCCGCATGATCTTTTCAGCCTAGTCAAGACTGACAAAAGATCCTTCTCCAACCCAACCAAGTTTGCCTGACCCACAGGAATTTTCAGACTACCTCCAGTACAAAACAAGCCAGACTAGTAAGACCTCAAACTTGGCCCCTGGGCACGGGGACCCTTGTATGGAGACCTCATCCATGCAAGATATCCATGACATTCTCACTACCTTCTCTGCACCATCTGAGAGAGGCATCCAAGACATCATCACTAGCACTACCAGACCACAGCTAGGGCATGTATATAGTCACATAATACTGTAAAATACCTTAGCCCAGAACTTGTATATAGTTTCCCCAGTTAATCCAAGTTGAATAACCCTGCTTTCTGTAAGTCCAGTACGGGCGTTACCTGTGTATGAACAAAGCTGCTGTTATCTGTAAACCGAGCTGATTTTGAAGAGCGCGATATAGAAAAATCTTTAGATAAATAAAATAAATAAATCACAGCCACACTACCACGGCTCCAAACGACCCTTGCCCAGCATTTTGGATAAATTCACTGCGTGTCGAACTCAGTCCATTCCTGGCCAAGCTAATAGATCTATCATTCTCATCTGGGTCATTCCCACAAAGCTTGAAGCAAACCTCCATCAGACCACTTCTGAAAAACAACAAGTTGGACCCTAGGAAGGAGGACTCCTACAGACCAATCTCAAGCATCCCCCTCCTGGCCAAGATAATTGAGAAGGTTGTCCAACGCCAGCTTCAACACCACATTGAGACAAGTGTGCCTCTCGACCCATGTCAGCATGGATTCAGAGAATCACATGGTGTCGAGATTCTACTAACCACTCTCTTCAGCACTTTAACCATCGGAATGGACAACATCCAACAAGGGTTTGCCCTGATCTTCATGGATATTGCCGCAGCCTTTGATTCCATCAGCCACGACATACTCCTGACATGCGGATTCACAATACTGCGCTAAGCTGGTGCAAGTCATACTTATCAGACAGATGGCAGTATGTGCGAACCAGCTCCACCACCTCCAAACCCTTCCAACAAGAACAAGGCGTACCGCAGGGATCCTCATTCTCAGCCCTCCTGTTCATTGTATACATGCAGCCCATTTGCACTCTCATACGCTCCTTCAACATCAACTGCCTGGTATATGCTGACGTACTGCTTTACATGTCTTTCTCAACCGACCACCCTGACTTCACACTTCTAACAACCTGTTTCGATGCTGTCACCGACAGGCTCCACAAACAAAGGCTCAGAATAAACTTCAACATAGGTCCTCTTCGTCTCCAGGAACCAAGCATTTACCCCGCCCACTTCACTGAAAGTACGAAATGCCAAGCTCCTCAGCAAGCCTACGGTACGGTACCTTGGGGGTCACACTAGACCAGCAGCTGGATATGAAGGTCTATATAAGCAACATGGTCAAAGCAGTTTACCAGAAGATAAGGACAACCCGATACCTACGACATCTGCTTGAGCCAGATAACTTACGAACAATCAGGCTCTAGTAATCCCTCACTTTGATTACACCAATGCAATTCTGCAAGGGCTCCCAAAGAACCCACTGAACCCACTGCAGCTTGCAATGAATGCAGCAGCAAGAATACTGCACGGAGACTCCAGGAGGGAACACGTAACCCCAATACTAAAGTACCTGCATTGGTTGCCAGTCCACTGCAGACTCTCCTTCAAAAACACTATTGATGACCTTCAAGGCCATCAACAAGTGCTCTTCCACCTCCCTCACAGATCTCATCCACCCTAACCCCGCCAACAGAGCCAGGAGATCATTTGCTGCCAACACCCTGAGAATCCCAAAGGCAATAACAAAATGTTCACAAACATCCAGGAACAGAGCCTTTGCCCTCTATGCACCCACATGCTGGAACGCGCTTCCACCTGCCCTCCGGGCCATCACCGATCTCGCCCAATTTAGGAAGGCACTAAAGCACCACCTCTTCCTCCAGTACTACTCTCATACAAACGACATATCTCAGACACACTCGACAACCAGGCCCTCACCCCAGCGCACCAACATCACACAATTGCAGCCCCACCCCCTAGTTCAACAATACCCCCAGTCTACTGAATGTGTACATAGTGACCTACTGCTGTAAATATTGATGTAATACTGTAAAGATATGACCAAGTAATAGATGCTAAGTGTATATACCCTGTACATAGTTACCCCCGTTAATCCCAAGTTATCATCCCTTGTTCATTGTAAGTCCAGTGTAGGCCCGCCTGCACTGTTCAAATGTTGACTGTAAACTGCACTGATTCCAAAGAGCACGGTATAAAAAAAAAAAAGACATTAAATAAATAAATAAATCTTAATATGTATACTGTGATAAGGAAGCTTATCAGGACCCAAGAGACAGGGATAAAGAGAAGGAATTTACCCTTATAAAACAACCTATTTTACCAGGTCAGAGACACAAAACTCCCTTTACACCTAGAAAGCAGGTAATTCCTAGCTACAATAGGTTGCAGAATGCCCCTAGTGGAGAAAAAGAGAGGGAATACAGGCTCAGGGTAAGGAACCCTTACGTCACTGAATTCCCCAATTACTCAGTTGCCACGAGGCAGTTTGATCTCCAACATCTGAGAGGAGAGGGGGTGGAGCAGGCACCTGAGAGGTTTAAGACTAGGTCAGTTTATTCAGAAGAGAGGCAGGAGAGGAAAAAGAAGAGGAAAGGAGAGAGAACGTGAGAGCAGTAGGAGTGCCTACTAAAAGAGGAATGGAACTGGATCAGTGAGAACAGCAGGAACCAGGAACACAAGTTGGAGAACAGGATGTGGAAGCACCGGTGAATGGTGGCCAGAGCATGAGAGAGGAGAAGCTGCTACAAGCTTTGACCCAGGTATGAGCATTAGAAATTTGCCTAATTCTGAGCACTACAGAATTGCCAGAGACAGCCTTAGCCCTAACGGAAGGCAGACAGCTAAGCCCTCTGAGCCAGAAACAGAGGATGTGCCAATGCAACTGGGTGAACCAGAGATAGCTTTAGAAGAAGAAGTCTCATACATGGATTGCTCTTTATGCCAGTCTTCCAATACAGAGGTGTTGAAAGGGAGTCAACCGTAAGGAAAACCTCCAGTGTCTGGAAGCCCTAAGAGCCTGTTGTTAACCCTTTGAAGGCCTACTTTAAATTTTTAATCCACATTCTGCAGCCAGGTTAATTTTTGCATATTTCAGGAAAGTTGTACCCGTCTTCTTCAATATGTTCTAATAGTGATTTTCCTTCTGCTATGGTCATGTATTATATACCATTTGATAGGAATATTTAGCCAGAATTTTGGATCCCGAGAGTTTTGGGCTCGGCATGGAAAGGGTTAGCTTGTGAAGGTCCTGAGTTAAAGGCAAAATACTTTTATTTTATTTTATTTTTTTTTTACTGTGCAAGCAGAAGCTGCCTAATTAAGTTGGTGAATCAGCTGTGAGCCAGAGCAGTGCTCAGCCTGAAGCTGTATTAACGGTGAAAGTAAGGAAAGCTTTTGTTTGGCTGTTTATAAGAAAACCTTGCATAGAGAATTGCTTGCCTGTGAAGAGTTTAACTGCCTTGTTGAAAGTCTTTTCTATGTTTAAGAAGAGAAACAGTGTTCTGTACTGAGAGAAAAAGAAACCTGCTTTAGGAAGAGCTGTTTTCTGTTTGTTTGATCAGCACTTCAAGCCATGCCTGATAGCAGGGGCTGTTAAAGTATTTATGTTTATACTGGAGAACATTGCAAGCTGTTTTGTTTGGAATTCATTTATATCCTGAGGTTCATTTACAAGAATCCTGTAGAAATAATCCAAAGGTGGAATTTGTGAACCTTAGCGTGTTTTATCCAGTTAATAAACTGTCATTACCTTACCACTCAAGGCAACTACAAAGGTGTTTTTTTTTTACCTGAGGTTGAATACTTTCTGACTGAACTACCTTTCCCATACAGCATTACAAGGCAATCAGTCAGTTAAAGACCAAAAGGTGAATATCTCTAATAACAAACACACCCCTCCATACTGCATGTAAGGGGCTATGGGCGTGACAATACTTTGGAGGAAAGGTGGGATTGGGGTGATATGATAGAGACATTTAAATACCTCGACGGCATAAATGCACAGGAGAGTCTCTTTCAATTGAAGGCAAGTTCTGCGACAAGGAGACATAGGATGAGGTGAAAGGAGACAGGCTCAGGAGTAATATGCAGAAATATTTCTTTATGGAAAGAGTGGTAGATGTGTAGAATAGTCTCCCAGTGGAGGCGGTGGACACGAGAACAGTATGGGGGTCATTCCAATCATGTTTACAGGGTCTGGATGTCCGATCTGGATGTCCAGACCCATTAAATGCCCTGATTGTGTGCTGAGGACAGAGCCCCCCCCCCCCCCACGTATTGATGGTTTGTGCAGGGAGCTCTGTTCGTGCATGGGAGGGGAGGGCTGAGGGAGGAGTGAGGGCAGAGAGTAGGTGGCAACTGACCCTGGACCTATAGGTCAGATTCCAAGGTTGACCCTGTACGTCTGGGCTCAGCCATCTAAAAGGGGGACTTACTCCATCCCGGAGGTGGAATAAATCCCCCTGGACAGGGGCTGATGTATGAGCCAGGGCAGGAAAACAGTGGTAAGGGGAGTGCAGGAGGATCCTCACTCCCTGACCCCTGGCGGGCCCGATTTGTGGGGGGGGAGGGGGTGTCAGTCAACAGGAAAAGGGGAATCGTGGGTCTGCCAGGGATCATGGCTCCTGAATGGAGTCATGGTGCCATGGCAACAGGACACCACGGCACTGTGGCTCCATTCAGGAGTCTGGCTGAGCTAGCCGGGTAAGTGCAGGACGTGCAGCCATTCAGAATGAGGGCCCAGCCTGCACATCCAGGTTGGTACGCCCAATTCTGATCCTACAGGCACGTCTAGCCCCTAGGGGATCGGAATTGGGTACTACCGCTGTATGCCCCGATTCTGACCAGCCATACATGGGCAGCGCATCTAAAACAGAATTGGCCTCCACCTGAATTGAAAAAAGGCATGGGACAAACAGGATCCCTAAAGATAAATAGGGGACTGTTGTAGCTGATATGGAAAGACAGACTAGATAGGCCATGTGATCTTTCTGCCATCATGTTTCTATGTTTCAATAACAGCAGCTATGGATGCCACTATCAACTATGAGCCACCTGACTGAAGACAGAGCACAGTCAGGACAACTATCCAGAGGGTCACCATGAGTCAACACTGACTCAATGGCACTTAACAGGACAGCTTTACAAATGCTTCATGAGATCACAACACTGTTTTCTCAAGAGATTACAACTGAGCTGAACTGTAAACTAAAAGACAGTCATTTTAAGTGCATGGGGGAAGAGAGAAGGGAGGATGGCAGTATGTTTTGAGGTCTTTTGTTTCAAACTGCCCACAGTTGTAGAACATGCACCCCTACGGGCGGAGCCTGATGTCCAGCGGGATGGTCGCATAACGCTGAGGCTCCCGAGAGGCCTACTCAGAATCCTGAATTAACACCGTACATACTTGGAACTTCTACTCTGATCTTGCCGGGGCACATTGGTGAGATGGCGGGGACCAAACCCACGCGCCTGGAATTTGGATCTCCAGCGGCTTCTCACGGCAAACGTTCCAAAACTGAACCCCCGTCCCCGCAGAAGGGGCTGGCCTTGTGCGAGGGCCCCGAAATGCAGCAGGAAATCCTCTCAGAGATTAGAGGGGTCAAAAACCTCGTGCAATCAAACGGTGAAGCACTCCGAGCGCTGCGGGAAGATCTTGGTGTGCTGCAAAGCAAGCTAGAAGGGCTTTCTTCGCGTCAGGACAAAATGGAGAGCATATTGGACTCCCATGCGGCCCGGTTGTCCAAACTCGACAAAGTTGAACGTCAGGTGCGGGCCTTGCAGAAAGAAGTGGAAGATGGCAATAATAGAGCGCGCCGCAACAACATACGACTCGTGGGCATACCGGAGGGAGCGGAATCGGGAGACATGAAAGAGTTTTTATGCAAAATCCTCCCTTCCCTGCTCCAAATCACCTTTACCAAAGATTTGGAGATCGATCGCGCTCATCGTGTACCCACAAGCATAACGCTCAACAGGAAGAAGACCCCGCGGCCTATCATTTTTTTCGACTTTTGAGATATCAACACGTGGAGCAAATTCTAGGTGCCTCTCGGGCAAAGGGCCATATGGAGTTTGAGAGCCACAAGATCTCCTTCTATCCTGACTTGGCTAAACCCACGGTCGACCGCCGAAAGCGCTTTCTGGAATTCCGACCGAGGCTCCAACAACTACAAGCACGCTATGGCCTGATGTACCCGGCCAAGCTCCGAGTCACGCTTCACAATCAGACAAGAACATTTGAGGACCCTGATCTACTAGCGGAGTTTTTGGATTCCAAAGAAGCCGACTTGATGCGCTGACTTCCAGAATATTCCTGCAAGTATTCTCATATCCGCTGTACCTGCCATATTGGATCTGCCGCAGCCCAGCAAAGAGTCTGGCGAGGGCAGTTTGTTTGCCTTACTTTTGATGATATCTGTGACCCGACTCCATCTACCCACAGTAGCCTCGATGAGTATCAGAGACAGTGTTAATTATGGACTCTGGTGTTTCTTTTCTTTTTTTTTTCATGTCTTTCTATTTCCTCTCTAGGGCCTCCTCCCGCAGACATATGGTCGCCATATTCTTTGGGGGTTTTGCTTCTTCTCTAAGATACTTTGGTACATACTTTTCAATATGGGGTGTATTAGCCAGCATACTCGGTGATTATGTCATTGTTGCACAGATTCTGATTATGTTGTATGTTTTCAAGCGCCCTTACCTAAAATGTCTATTACCGATTGATGGCACCATGTAAGATTTTCTCATTGAACGTAAAGGAATCAATAATCCGATAAAACGGAAGAAAATCCTAAGTTACCTAAGTCAGGAAGCTGCGGATCTGATTTTTCTCCAAGAAACGCATTTAAATTCGAAGGAAACTCTTAAACTCAATATTAAACCTTACATGGTGGCCGCCTATTCCCCAGCCGTTTCTAAGAAATGTGGGGTTGCCATACTGGTTAGGAAATCTTTGCATGCTGCACACAGATGCTTTTATACCCCAGAAAAATAGCCAAATGGAACACCACTGCTAGGGACCAGTGTTGGTCTTGCCATACTGCTGTGGGAACCTTCGCTCATGTTATTTATGAATGTCCTCAACTACAGGTTTATTGGGGGTGGGTTTGGGGTTGTATTCAATTTATCTTACACCTTCACGAGCCTCTCTCTTGGAAGATCGTGGGACTCCGCTCTGTGGCGGAGGTCCCCTCTCTTCCTAAGAAGGGTCGCTTTCTCCTTGATTTCATGCTGGGTATAGCCATATGCTTAATCACGAGGAATTGGAAGGATAGCTCTCGACTTACTGTCAATGAATGGTGGAACCTCGTCTGCTTATATAGTAAATATGAGCAGATATCTCGGAGAGCTATTCCCCATGCCCAACCTCACTCTCGCTTGTCTAAATGGCAGATGCTTAATGATTATGTACAATCTGCTCATTGTTCCAACATGCCTGTATAATGTGCACTCATCATGTTTCAGATCACCGTTAGGTTTTGTAACACAATAATGTAAGTACACGCCCGCTTCGGGATTGATTAGTTTTCTAGAGAAGACGCTGGGGGGTGGGGGGTGGCAGGGGTTTACTTTGGTGTATGTATTACACTTTATGTATCTGTCTTTTAGCTGTATGTCTTCCTTTTCCTTTGTTGTTATAAAACGAAAATAAAGAATTCAAAAAAAAAAAAAAAAAGAACATACACCCCTACATGAAGGAATATGCAGAAATATTTATTTTACAGAAAGGGTGGTAGATGCAAGGTATACTCTCCAAATGGTGGGGGGGGGGGGGGGGGAGACATTATCTGAATTCAAGAAAGCATGGCACAAACACAGAAGATCTCAAAAGGAATATGAAGGACTGTAGCAGTTGATAGGGCAGACTGGAGAGGCCATATGGTTGCTTTTTGCCATCATATTTCTATGTTTCAGTTTTAAACCTGCCTGAATATGTAAAGCAAAAAGGAGAATGCATATGTCTGCTTTCAGAAGTACCTAAAGAAAACTATATACAAAACCGAAGCACTAATCATAACAAGAGACCAAGCTTTCACACCCACGCCCTCCATCAACCTGAACAATGCCATCATACCAATAAGACAAGAGATAAAATACCTGGGAATAACACTTGACAGGGAGCTCAACCTACAATCCCACATTGCGAAGACCACCAGGAGCGCCTACATCAAGATGAGGACAATCAGACGACTCAAACCCATCCTTGCTCCCGAGCATTTTCGAACAGTATGCCAAGCCATCATCACACCCACACTAGACTATTGCAACCACATCTACCTAGGACTACCAAAGAAATCAACCCAACCACTTCAACTAGCACAAAACACAGCCGCACGACTCATAACAGACAGCACAACCCACGAACACATCACCCCCATACTATACCACCTTCACTGGCTCCCAATCAGCTCACGAGTCCGCTACAAAGTTCTCCTAATCACTTTCAAAATAATAAACAACTTATCTTCAGACAGCCTACAACAATTCATAACAACTGACAACAGCAAAAGACCAAGAAGAAAGGGAACATCGAACAACATCAGAACCCCAAAGGACTTCACAGAACAAATCAATCCACATCAAAACGAGCTTTCACCCTAGCAGCCCCCGCCATGTGGAACTCTCTCTCCGACCACCTCAGAGCAACAAACACCAAAGAATTCAGAAAGCTGCTTAAAACTGAACTATTCACAGGCTACTTCAAGGACCTCACAGAATGACTCCTAAGATAGCAAAGCCATCCATGTAAATATGTATCTGTAAATATGTATCTTAAGTGCACGCTGTATATAGCTCACATCAAAATCATCCACACGCACTCACGCAGCACACTGTAACAATTCTCACACTGCATGCTAATGACAACTCACCCTTCATTGATTGTTTGCTGTGCCAACCGCTTTGATTTCATGATAAAGCGGTATACCAAGTCCGTTTAAATAAATAAATAAAATAAAATATACACACACATTTACGTCTACTATTTGGAAAACACAAATTTGTGTTTAAGAGATATTTGTATGTTTCAGTTTTGAAAAATGTGCAAATAAGTCCATCCCCCTCCTCATCCATGCCCCAGGAGCACCCTTTTAAAAAATTAATTTACATGCATATTGGTTATAGGCATGCAACTTTATTCACAAAGTTTGGCTAATGCTGTAAGAGACCATTTTTATGGGTAAAGCACTGTTTCACCTGAGGAAGTGACTGAAAATTACCCTCTAAAAATACATGCCATAGGGTCCTGGATGTGACACAAGTCAAATAAATCTGGATGAATGCATCAAAAGTTATTTGGAGGAAACCCTTGTGAGAGGGAAGAGGACTTGCTGATTTATAATGCCAGTTCCCAAATTTGGAAAATATCACAATCAGTGGCAACTCGGTGTAGTGCACCAGGGAGCCTTTGACCCAAGTTGAACATGTTCACCTATAACCTTCTCGTTAGGTTGAGCACTTCAGTACTCAGAAGCTGCCAGGACTTAATGCATGAGCCCCAAGGTGCTCCCACAGCATTTGGCATAGGTGCCTGTCACAAGACAGTAGGAGGCAGCAGAAGCTCAGGAATGAAGGTCAGGAATATGGTTCCCATCCAAATATTAACCAGGCTCAATCCTACTCAGCTTCCAAGACCAGAAAAGGTTAGGTACCGTGAGTGTTGTGACCAGAGCTAACAAAGTCAGTAATAGAAGGCATACAGAAGGAGTAGCACACCCAGGAGCTTTCACAAGAGACCTATCAAAGGGCAATGCGGAATGGGATTTCTTGGCTTTAAATAGCTTTAGGAAACCAGTCAGAGCAATTTGCCTCACAGCGTCACCTGCAACGGTTTAAAATGGCAGGGGGAAGCTGTAGACTAGAAGTACAATGTGATCTTCATATTGTTGCTAGGCTAGTTCAAACGGCAGCTTTCAAGTTTCTTACACATCCTTAGGGAGGCTTCCTCCCATAGAAGGGAATTCCACAGCTGTGGAGCAAAAGCACAGAAAGCAGAGGTTCTCCTGGATCCAAGCCGAGCAGTGCATTTATTCAGAGCCACGAGAGAATGCAGGAATCGACTGGGTGTTTAGGTGATTAGATGACAGGAAATGTAAGAAGGAATTCCTGTGTAGAAGGCTTTATGGTCCAGGATCAGGATCCTGAATTGTATGAAAAAATTTATCAGGAGCCAATGGCTTCTCAAAATCACAGGATCATGTGATCAAATTTCAAAGCATTGTGGAGTAATTTTATGACTGTTCAGAAGATGTTGCAGTATTGATTGATTGGTTGCCAAGATATTGTGTAGGAGGCTGTTACATTAGTAATGTCACATTTGGATTAGTGTAATAAGAGTATGGATGGCCAAGGGAGAGAGAAAAAATTCTTGATTGAACAAAGTTTTTTTTTTTTTTTTTTTTTAATCATTTTTATTAAGCAAGACAGAACAATCACAAAGAACAACCAGCAGTATCAATTAGGTATACATTAACAGCTCAAGACATAACCGGCACCCGGGTGGGGCTGTGTCTTCTCCTCCACCCGGTTCTACTAGCCAGAAGTTGTAACTTCCATCGAACCCACAGTTTTCCATTTTCTTCCTTAACCAACCCCCCCGACCCCTCCTCCCCATCCCCCCCCCCCGACGCAGCCCCCACTCCACCCCTCCCCATAACCCATCCCCCTCGCCACCCATCCCTATTCCGCCTAAGCCATTCCCTACGCTATACCTTCAATAATAAGCCTGGAGCACTTCATTGCGAATAGCAGGGCGTAAAGTGTGGATATAGGGCTCCCAGGTCAATAGAAAGGATGCCCAACGCTTAGGCTTGCCCCTCGCCCCTTGTTTCTCTAATTGCATTAACTGGTGAAAGCTATTGCGCCACTCCCAGAAGGAGGGAGGGGCCTCCTCCTGCCATCTACGCAGCAGCGGACCCTTCCCCACCAGGCAGGCCTTCCTGAGCAATAGGCGTTCCCAGCGACCCTTAGGGTGGAGTGTACCCAGCTGATCCAGCACCACAAGAGACCCCGTCCAACTAATCCGTTGGCTCAGCACGCCACTCATATATTCCCGAATTTGTATCCAGTACCGGCAAACCTTTGGGCATCCCCACCACATATGCCCCAAGTCCGCCAGTGGTGATTGACATTTCGGGCAACTCCCGTCCACTGTAAGATGGCTGCGGAGTGCACGTCTCGGGGAGAAATGGGCTCTAAGAATACACTTTAATTGTATCTCTTTCCAGCGAGCCCCTTCAACTAGTTCCCTGATATTTCTCAAGGCACGATGAACCGAGCCCGGCTCCACTGCCGCCCCCAGTTCGCTAGCCCATTGGCGCTCGTCCCCGGAGTAATCAATCAGAGGCACCCAATTATCGATACGTCGCTTCAGCCCCGCAACAGTGGGCGGTAAGTCCACCCAAGCTCAAAAAACTCAAGAATCCGCGATGCCCGCGTAGCCTCAAGCCCCCTCCTAGGTAAGGAAGCTACATAGTGGGATATCTGGGCATATGCAAAAATATGTCGACAGTCCAGTTCATACTCCCCCCGTAATAGCGCAAAGGATTTACACCTCCCTTCCTGGTCCACAAGATGGCCCAAATACCGGATCCCCTTCCATTCCCAGAGTCTGAACATAGCCGTGTCAGTTCCTGGGGCAAAACAAGCGTTTCCTTGCAGGGGCAACCAACTGGAAACCTCCGAAGATTCCCCCCACCATGCGTTGAGCTGCTGCCAGGACCATCTGGCCGGCCATATTAACACACTCTGAATTACCCAATCTGGCAATTTCGACCTAGCCAGGTGTAATGCCGCCGTCAATGTCTGCGGGGCGATTAGGGCCGATTCCAACGCTCTAGGAGTGTAGACCTCGGTGTCCCCCAGCCAATCCCCAATATGTCGTGCTTGACAGGCCAGGGCATATAACCGCAGGTCGGGGATCCCTATCCCTCCGTTTCTCCAACTTCGCTGTAGGCGAGACATCAGGATACGGGCCCGAGCCCCTCTCCACAGAAAGCTGCGGAAAACCCGTTCAAAGTCTCGGATATCACCGTTCCGCAGCCAAACTGGCAATGTCTGCAACCAGTACAGTATACGGGGGAAAATCACCATGCTTAAGGCTGCCGCTCGGCCCAATAATGACAAAGGAAGAGGCGCCCACGCCTGCAGCTGCAGTCGAGTCTTAGCTAGTATCCGGCGGACATTCACTTGGTATAGAGACTTGGGATCTCTAGTCAACGAGATCCCGAGATATATAAAAGCCTCCTCTGCCCACCGAAGAGGAAAGGAATCACCCCAGTCGGCTCGGAGAGTACCCCCCACGTCTAACGCTTCGGACTTGCCCATGTTAATGCGCAATCCCGCAAAACTCCCGAACCGTGTAAACTCTTCTAATAATCGCGGAAGGGAGGACCTCGAGGCCGTCAAATGTACAAGCAGGTCATCAGCAAAGGCCGCTATTTTGAACCCAACCTGACCCATCCGCACTCCCGCAATCCCCCCCGCTGCCTCAATTTTTCGTATCAGTGGATCAAGGGACAGAACAAACAGCAGGGGGGAGAGGGGGCATCCTTGCCGAGTGCCCCTCTGCAGTGCAAACGCATCCGATAGGATGCCATTACACAGCACACTCGCCGTGGGGTTAGCATAAAGAAGCCCCACCATACGGCAGAAGGACTCCCCCAGCCCATAACACGGCAACAGGAACTTCAAATACTGCCAGCCCACCCGGTCAAAGGCTTTCTCAGCATCAAAGCTGATCAAGAGCGAGGGGGTCCCACGACGGCGCACCCATTCCAAGGACGCCAGGATCTTGCGCAGATTGCGTACCGCGTAGCGGCCCTTCACAAAGCCAACTTGAGACTCGTGAACCAAGTCCCCGAGCACTATGGCAAGCCGGGTCGCGAGGACCTTTGCCAAGATCTTCAAGTCGAAGTTAAGTAGGGAAATGGGCCTGTAAGATTCTGCCTGTAGGTGGTCTTTGCCCGGCTTAGGGAATAAGATAATATGGGCATGATTCCCCCCCCACATAAACGTCCCCTGTGTTATCCGGTGCTGGTAGACTGCCACTAGTGTGGTTGGCAACACATCACCCAGTAGTTTATAAAACTCAGCCCCTAAGCCATCCGGCCCCGGGGCTTTGCAGTAACTCGCCTGTTGGATCACCGAAGCAACTTCTTCCGTCGTGACCGGCACCTCCAAACTCGCCCGTTGTTCCGCATCAAGCTGGGGGAGCGACATTTCCTTCAGGTACTCCTGCATAGCGCTCCTCAGATCGGCTCCCCGTGTATACAGTTGTTGGTAGAACCGACGGAAGATCTGAGCGATCTCCCGACTCTCTGCTTGTATATGACCTTGCTCATCTCGTAAAGCTGCCACTGTACGGGTCGCCCCCTTTCCCCGCAGGCACCGAGCCAGTAATTTCCCAGATTTATCCCCGAAGCGATAAAGTTGGTATTTGTAATATAAAAAGGACTTCTTGGACCTCTGATGAATGAGTTCATTAAGAGCCAATTGGGATTCCCACAGCAGTTGCTTGTTTGCCGCCGATGGATTAACAGCCTGACGACGCCTAGCTCGGCAGACCTGCGCTTCGAGTCGAATAATCTGCTTCGCCACCAGTTTACGCTTACGTGCCACGTATCCTATAATGTCTCCTCGTAAAACCACTTTAGCCGTCTCCCAGAATAGTTCAGGATTGTCACGATGCGGCTCATTATAGGTTGTAAACTCGTGCCATCGCTGCTTGAGAAACGAAGAGAACTCAACGTCCCTAATTAAGTCAACAGGGAACCGCCAGAGACGAGCTGGGGGGGCCGAGTCCCGCCACTCCAGGTCCACCCAGATTAAAGCATGGTCGGAAATTTCCAAGGGACCGATCTGCGCGTCGAGGACATAAGTAAAAAGTCTTTCCGAGACTAGCACATAATCGATTCTAGCACTAGTGCCATGTGCTCTAGACTGGTGTGTAAAATCACGTTCCCCAGGGTGGAGAAGCCGCCACGGGTCCACCAGTTGTAAACGTCGCCGCATATGATGCAACGCCTTAGTGCCCTGTCGTCGGGTCCCCCCTCCCCCAGCTCTGGACACGTCAAGCTCTAAATCGAGTACAACACCGTTAAAGTCACCGGCTAAGATCAGCGGGGCGTCAGGCAGCTGTTCCACACCAGAACCCAAACGGGCATACAAGTCCCGATCCACTACATTTGGGCTGTACAGATTGCCCAAAATCACAGGTTGCCCTTCCAATGTCCCGGATACCATAATATATCGACCCTCTGGGTCAACATGGACCGCTTCCTTAGTGAATCGGAGTCTCTTGTGGATTAGAATAGCCACCCCACCCTTCCTACCCAATGCAGGGGCCCCCCATACTTGTCCAACCCAGTCCCTTTTAAGCTTAGCATGCTCCTCTATGCTCTGGTGAGTCTCTTGCAGCATAGCAATGTCACACTGGTGTCGTGCCAGGGCCCGCAGCACTTTATATCGCTTGATAGGGGTTCCTATTCCACAGACATTCCAGGAAAGAATCCTCACGTCTGCCGAAATTGTAAGTAATTGGGCAAGACCGTATCTATCATTTGCCTGGAGAGACCCCCCCAGCCTGAGGTCTCCCCCTCCCTCTCCCATAAGAATGGCTTAGTAGTCCCTAATCGGTATCGTAGGGGCTGCGTCTCCCCCCCCCTCTATCCCTACCACCCCTCCCTTCCCCCATTCCCCATCACCCCCTCCCCCCCCCTCTACCCCAATCTCCATCCCCACTCTCTGCCACCCTCCCATCGTGACCACTTGAGATGTGAACGGGTCCCCCTCCCCCCCCAGTATCTTTTTATTTTGTAGAGTCCCCAACCGCGATCGCTAGTCTGATAATCCCCTCCTCCCTAATAATGGCCCCCCCTATCCAACCCCCCCCCCCCCCCCCCCACAGCCGCACCCCCCATCCCCCCGATCACCCCCCGCCCCCCCCACCACCCCCCCCCCACACTGCAAACATGAAAACAGCAAATATATTTTTTTTTTTTTTTAACAGGCTAACAGGCCTATATGTAAATCAGCAGAGAAGGAAACAAAACGGGGGGGGGGGGGGAGGGGGAGAAAACCAAACGGGAAACAGAGAGAGAGGGGGGGAAGCAACAAGAAAAATAACATGGTTGCCAGAACGGCCAACATCACCCCTTTAAACCCGCTGCAGGTCCTGCTGTTCCAGGCAGCCGATACGGGGCGGAGGCCTAAGATTCCAACCACCGCAGGGCCAATAGTTAGGCCAAACGCCCCGGCCTTCAGCCGACATCGGAGGTACCCCTAGGAGAGGGGCAAAGGTCCGGGCCCACAGGTGGAGGGAGGCTGTAAATGAAGGTCGCCGATATCCAGCACCCTGGTCTCGCCGCAGCCACGGACATAGTTGTAGGGCTGGAGCTATAACCCGTTGCTCCCAAGCAGGCACGATAGCTCTCTCAGTTCATAGGGGGGCCAATCACACCGCCCTATACGGGTTTACACTCCTGCCCATCTCGTGCCCCTTCACAGGTAGTCCATTTTTGAGGCCCATGTCACTGTATGCTCGCTCTCTGATCGTCTGTTGGGGATGCCAGCAGCCGTTCCACAAAGGCTGTTGCCTCCGTCGCAGTTTCCATTACCCGGTGAGTGCCCTGGTGTATTATATGTAAACGGGCTGGGTACTGCACGTGAAAGCAGATGTTCGCAGCAATTAAGCGTTGGCAGACCGGCGCGTAGGCCTTACGTCGTTGGCTCAGCGCGGTGGAATAATCTGGTGTAATGCGAATCCGCATGCTCCTATATTCCACCATGCCTTTTTGCCGCGCTGCCCGCAGTAGATCCTCTTTTTGTGTGTAGTAATGGAATCTGGCCAAAACCACCCTGGGCCGCGTGTTCTGTCCTTGCGGCCGTGGCCCTACTCTGTGGGCTCTGTCGACCACGATAGGGTTGGTCCCATCTTCCCGGTCGAGTAGAGAGGTGGCCAGCTTTTCAATCAGGTCCCGCAGTTCTTTATCAGGTAGTAGTTCATCTACGCCTAAGAAGCGCAGATTTTGACGTCGGGATCTATTTTCCAATTCATCGAGTTTTAGCTCTTGTGCTCTGGATGCTTTCTGCAGTGCACTCAGGTCCCGCTTTAGTTGTTCCACTTCCTCCTCGGCTTGCATTATGCGGTCTTCCGCCTCCTGCACCCGCGCGCCCAGCGCGGACAAGGAACCTTGCAGCGCGTCCATTTTGCCACTCAGAGTATCAAATCGTGTGGCCAGTGCGGCTGTAACCGCCGCCGAGATGTCTTCTATCATAGTGGAGGGGGTCGCGGTACTCGCTTTAGAGGGGGAGTCCGCCATTTTCGGTGGTCCAACATCGCGGTCTTTCTTCCGCCTCCCCGCCTTCGCTGTAGCTGCCATTTCCCGGTTCTCCCCCAGCGAGGGATAAAAGACACGGCAACTTCTCCTTCGGGGCTTAGCACCGGCAAAAAATCGCCGTAATTCACGGTCCAAATCAACGGTCAGGGACGAGGGGGCCCGGAGCTAAGGTGACTCACGTCTTCCCAGCTCACCACATCACGTGATCTCCTGATTGAACAAAGTTTACGAAGAGTGCTGAAATATTTTGTAAAAACAGATATATGTTGGTTGAATGTTAATTTGCTGTCTAAGTGACAACCAAGAATTTTTATTTGACTCAATCGTGTGAGAAAATGTCATTGGTGATTTTTTATCAGTGCCAGAACTGGAACTGGTGGTAGCGTGAATTAGAGGTCCGATACCCTCTTTAGAAACCCAGTGGCTAACTCAGTAGCTGTAAAAAGCCTGATTAGCCTGTGAAGGAACTGAGAGCAACTGAGGCCTGCATAAAAGGTTTCAGAGCCTTGCACTGTTGAGGCATTCCTAACAGGGGCTCTACATTTCAAGCAAAGGTAAGAGTTTGTGGCTTCTTAAATTACTAGAGCTCTGCCTGGAAGCTCTTTAAAAGGGTTCTGGTACATTTTTAAAACAAAGTTACATTCTATTTGGTGCTTTAGTTTAAAAGGGAAAATATTTTCTTTAGTGGGGAAGGTTTAAAACTCTGCTTTAGTATCTTTCTCAGCCCTTTGAAGCTACTTACACCTCATCAGGAATTAGTTCCCTCCTTCCCCCCCTCCCCCCAACTCCCACACACCCTTAGTGAGCAGTCTTGCTTTATAGGGCATCTCCCCAATCAACTACATACAGGGACTTGGAAGAGCACATTTTGAACACACTTAAGAGATTTAACTGCTTTTTCTCTAAAAGGACAGCTGGGGAACTGGTTGGTAATTTGGTAGGTCTCTCTCTTTTGCTTTAGCAGATACCTAAACTCCAACTGAACAATGGCTGGGAAAAATTGTATCGCCAAAGCTGTTCCCCCGTTACAGCTTCTGCCTCTGTCCAGACAGGTTCCAATGCCAGCTAAAGCACTGGTTATATGTGCAGGATGCCTGTATGCTAAAGCTCACAAAACAAGTGGAGGAACTCAAAGAGGAGGTGGTGAGGCTGAGGAGCATTCAAGACAGTGAGAAGTACATTGATGAGATGCTTCTTGCAACATCCAAGCTCTCCAGCAGAGGAGAAAATAGGAGCCTACAGAATGATGAAGGTTGGACACAAGTCACCAGGGCCTGCAGAATCACCAGTCCAACTTCTCCAGCCCTTGAATTGATGAACCATTATGCGGCCCTAGAAGTGGAGGAGATGAAAGCATCCCAGGAAAGAGAAGAACCAGAGAAACCAAAGTTACAGAATCAATGACCACAAGGAAGGGTAGTGGTAGTTGGTGACTGAGGGGTACTGAGATGTCCATCTGCTGACCAGACTTGATGTCCAGAAAGATATGCTGTCTGTCAAGATGCTGCAGAGAGTTTGCCAAGACTCATCAATCCCACTGACTATTACCCAATGTGGCTAATCCATGCTAGCACAAATGATACTGCCAGGTATCCCTCTGAGCATATCAAAAGTGACTTCATGGCTCTGGGATAGAGGGTGAAGCAGATAGGGGTACAGGTGGTGGTCTCTTCAACCCTCCCTGTTGAGGGTAAAGGCCAACACCATGGGATGCTGTTCCAAGGGTTGGCCAGCAAAGATGGCATCCATCTGTCCAAGAAAGGATGTTGGGTCTTCAGTAGCAGACCGGCTAACCTACTGAAGAAGGCTTTAAACCAGATTCATTGGGACTGGGTGAAGAAAGCCCCCAGGTAGGTGAAAGCCCCCCAGGTAAGTGATACATTAAATACCTTTATGGAAATAGGTAAAAGGAGTAACATATGGAAAGCAGTGTGTATAAATGCCCGTAGCTTGGGAAATAAGATCCCTGATGTTGAAGCTTTAATGGGAGATGCTGACTTGGATTTAGTGGCAGTTACAGAAACATGGTTCACAGAAGACCATGATTGGGATATAACTATACCAAGCTATACTTTATTCAGAAAGGACAGGGTAGGAAGAAGGGGGAGGAGTGGCACTATATGTAAAAAATATTAAAGCTTTCGAATTATAAAGCTTAAAAGGGAGAGAGGAGGCATTGTGGGTTAAACTAGAAATAGGGAAAGAAATCTATTTGCATTGGCGTGATATACAGACCTCCCTCAAAGGAGGAAGAGATGGACAGAGTTAATTGAAGACATACGCAGCATTGTTAGGAAAGGGGAAGTGCTACTGATAGGGGATTTCAATATGCCAGATGTTGATTGGCACATTCCTGCTGCAGTATCATCTAGAAGTAAAGAGATCCTGGATTCTCTACAGGGAGAACTATTCAGGCAATTGGTAACAGACCCCACACATGAAGGGGCCATACTGGACTTGGTGCTTACCAATGGTGAAAGTGTTTCTGATGTTATGGTGGGAGATCATTTTGCATCCAGTGATTACCAGATGCTGTGATTTAGTATCAGGACAAGGGCTGTTAAAATCTATTCAAAAGCGAGGGTCTTAGACTTTAGGAAAACTAACTTTGCCAAGATGGGCCGATACCTCAGGGAGTCATTAGAAGGATGGGAACAGTTGGGGGATGTAGAAAAACAGTGGGCAAAACTGAAAGGGGATATTTTAAAGGGCAACCAACCTTTGTTAAAATGGTAAATAAATGTAAAAGGAAAAGTAGCTAAAAAGGTAAAAAGAGAGGGAGGCCTTCATGAAATACAAGAGATTACAGAGAGGAAGACAGGCATCTATATTTGGAAAAACTTAGAGAAACTAGCAAAGTAGTCAGGAAAGCAAAGATTCAAAAAGAGGAGGAAATAGCCAATGCAATAAAATGGGGGGGATAAGACTACTACTACTGCTACTACTACTACTTCTACTATTTAGCGCTTGTAAAGCAGCACGCACGCAGCGCTGCACAGCTAGCCTACAGAAGGTAGCCCACATACAAGAGTCAGTCCCTGCCCGTCAGAGTCAAGCTCATCGGAGCTTACAATTTAGTTAGAACAGTACATTAATTAGAACAGTACCAAGCATTAGTCAGTTAGCGTGAGGTACGGTGTGGTACAGATTGGTCTATAGTTTGGTCAAACGTTGACGGGGGTTAGGGTAAGATGAGGAGGGAGTCAGGATCTGAATGCAACTGTGAAGAAGTAGGTCTTCAACCTAGATTTGAAGAGGGCCAGGGAGGATGCCTTGCGCACAGATGCAGGTAGGCTGTTCCAGGCGTAAGGTGCAGCAAGGTAAAAGGAGCGCAGTCGGGAGTTCGTGGTGCAGGTGAAAGGCATTGATAGAAGTAGTTTGTTAGCGGAGCGCAAATTTTGAGAGGGGACGTAGGGAGAGAAGAGATGAGAGGTATTGAGGGGCCATAGAGTGAATGCATTTATAGGTCAGCAGGAGAAGCTTGACTTGGATGCGGAGTTGAACAGGGAGCCAGTGAAGCAACTTGAGAAAAGGAGCAATGTGGGCATAGCAAGGCTGGCAGAAGATTAGTCGAGCAGTGTGATTTTGTATAGATTGGAGGGGAAGGAGGTGGCTCACGGGGAGACCAGTGAGGAGTAGGTTGCAGTAGTCAAGGCGAGAGGAGATTAAGGAGTGGATAAGCATTTTGGTAGTGTGTTCAGAGAGTAAGGGGCGGATTTTGCTGATGTGGTATAGAAAGATGCGGCAGGTCTTAGCTACAAGCTGGATATTTATTTTTATTTTATTTAATGCTTTTATATACCGCGCTCTTTACAATCAGTGCGGTTTACAGATTACATTTTGTGGAGAGCAGGAAGAGCCTGCTTTGCACTTACATTGAACAGGAAATACAACTTGGGTTAATAACCATGGGGAGGTAAATACAGGTTATATGCAAGCTATATACAAGCTATATACAGGCTATATACAGTGTGGGAGGGAAGTTGCTGCGCGGCTATGGTAACAAAGGTTTCCTTGCGAGCTATGTATAGGGATGTGAATTGGGTCGTGCGTTTTTTACGGGTAGGGATGTGGTGTTAGCTTGGGCATAGTGCAGGAGAAAAAGGTGGTGCTTTAGTGCTTTTCTAAATTTTGCGAGGTCAGTGATCATGCGGATGGACACTGGGAGCTCGTTCCAGCAGGTAGGTGCATAGAACAATGAACGCTCTGTTTTTTGTTGCCTGAGTGCATTTTGTTACTTCGCTGGGGGTTATTAGTGTGCTAGTGGCGAAGGACCTTCTTGTTCTGGAGGTGGGTGTGGGGTAGATAAGGTTTGTCAAGGTACCGGAGGTTATTTTGTTAATGGCTTTGAAAGTTAAGAGAGCAACTTTGTAGATGAGCCGGCAGTAGATTGGTAGCCAGTGGAGGTCCTTTAGGATTGGAGTGATGTGCTCTCTTCTAGAGGCCCTGTGTAGGAATCAGGCAGCGGCGTTCATAGCTAACTGTAGGGGGTTGAGTGTGTTCTTGGGGAGCCCATGAAGGATCGCATTAGCGTAGTCAAAGTGGGGGGTTACTAGCGCCTGGAAGACTATCCGGAAGTCCTCTGGTTGCAGTAACGGTCGGAGATATCGAATTGTCTTCATCTTGTGGTAGACTTTCTTGACAGTGTTACTTATGTGGGCTATGAGGTTGAGGTGCTGGTCAAGTGTGGTGGGGCGGCTCGGGAGCTTGGCATCTCTTGTCTTTAATGTTGCTGGGGGGGAGAAGGTTTGATTTCTCGTGAAACAGCACTTCTGTCTTGCTGAATTTTATTTTGAGACTCTGAGTTAAGCCAGTCAGTGACAGCAACAAAGCATTTTACCAGTGAGAAGTCTGGTTGATCGACGATGAAGGGGGTAAAGAGTAGCATGTCATCCGCGTATATCAGGCAGGAGCTGTTGAAGGAGCGGATGATGTCACATATGGGCTGCATATATATATTGAATAGTAGGGCGGATATTGCAGAACCCTGGGGAGCTCCATGTTTTTGTTGGAAAGGCTTGGAGGTTGAGGAGCCTGTGCGTACCTGCTGCCATTTATCTGTTAGGTACAATTTGCACCAGCTCCAGGCTGGATAGGAGCGGAGAAGGAGAGAGAGGTGTCAAAGATAACCCCTAGATTGTGGGCAGAGGGAACAGGAAGGATAGTAGATCCATCCACAGGGACTGAGAGAGGGGGAAGTGGGGGGGGGGAGGAGTTGTGTGGAAAGATAACAAGTTCAGTCTTGGCCATGTTCAGTTTCAATCGGCAATGAGACATCCAGGCAGCGATGTCCGAAAGACAGGCAGAGATCTTGGACTGGGTTGCCAGAGAGATATTAGGTGTAGAGAGGTAAATTTGGGAGTCACTGGCATAAAGATGGTACTGAAAGCCATGGGAGGAGATAAGCGCACCAAGGCCTTGGGTAGAGAGAGAAGAGTGGGCCCAAGACGGATCCCTGGGGTACACCTACATGAAGCGGGGTAGGGGAGGAGGAGGAGCCACCAGAGCATACACTGAATGAGCGATGGGAAAGGTAGGAGGAGAACCAGGATAGTATGGAGTCCTTGAAGCCAAGTGAGGAGAGGGTGATGAGGAGGAGGTCGTGGTCAGTGTCAAAGGCAGCAGAAAGGTCAAGAAGGATGAGGACAGAATAGAGGCCCTTGGATTTAGCCAAGAACAGGTCATTTGTGACTTTTGTGAGTGCCATTTCAGTGGAGTGTAGGGGATTGAAGCCGGATTGAAGTGGGTCCAGGAGGGCATTTTTAATAAGACATTTAATAAGACATTTTTCAGATATGTTAGTGAGAAGAGGAAGGGCATAAGTGGTATTGTCAGATTCCAGGGTGAAGGGAAAGAATATGTAGAAGCTGATGAGGATAAAGCGGAATTGGTTAACAAATATTTCATTTGTGTGTTCACAGATGAAGAACCAGGAACAGGGCCTCAGAAAACACCCAAACAGGAACAAAAGTGAGGGGCATCTTGAACAATTTTCAGAAGATTGTGTTTGTGAGAAACTAGCTAAACTTAAAGTAGACAAAGCGATGAGACTGGATGGGATACATCCTAGAATACTGAGGGAACTTGGGAACTTGACTGACCTCTTCAATGCCTAGGAGAGGTGCCAAAGGACTGGAGAGAGGCACATATGGTCCCCTTTACACAAAAGTGGAAGTAAGGATGTGGTTGAAAACTATAGGCCGGTTTGTTTAACTTCAGTGGTGAGTAAATTAGTGAAAATAGTGAGGTTTCTGGAGTCCAGCGGATTACAGGATCTGAGGCAGCATGAATTCACCAGAAGCAGGTCTTATCAGACAAATCTGATTCATTTCTTTGACTGGGTGACCAGGGAGTTGGACTGAGGGAGAGCCCTAGATGTGATGTATTTGGATTTCAGTAAAGCCTGACACTGTTCCTCACAGGGGACTTATAAACAAACTGAGCACCCTAGGAATGGACCCAAAAGTTACTGCTTGGGTTAGAAATTGATTGCATGGGAGGCGTCAAAGGGTACAGGTAAATGTAACTCACTCTGAGGAGAAGTTACCAGTGGTCTGTCCTTGGTCAGATTCTTTCTAACATCTTTGTTAGTGATATAGCGGAAGGACTGTCGGGTAAGGCTTGCCTCTTTGCAGATGATACCAAAATCTGCAATAGAGTAGACACCCAGGAAGGGGTAGATAACATGAGGAGGGATCTAGCTAAGCTTGAAGAATGGTCTAGAATTTGGCAGCTGAGATTTAATGTTAAAAAATGCAACGTCATTCATTTTGCTGCAGCAATCCAAGGGAGCAATATAGTATAGGGGTTGAAGTATTTTTGCCCACTAAAGAAGAGGACCTAGGCGTCATTGTGTCTGATGATCTTAAAGTAGCTAAACAGAAAAGGCAGTAGCAAAAGCTAGAAGGATGCTTGGGTACATAGGGAGAGGAATGGCTAGCAGAAGAAAGGGAGGTGATAATGCCTCTGTATACGTTTTTGGTGAGGCCTCATTTGGAGTATTGTGTGCAATTCTGTAGAGCACACCTTCAAAAGGATATAAACAGGCTGGAGTCAGTACAGAGGGTAGCTACTAAAATGGTTAGTTGTCTTCATTATAAAGCATATGAGGACAGACTTAAGGATCTTAATATGTACACCTTAGAGGAAAGGCAGGATAGAGGTGATATGACTGAGACTTTAAATACCTCCATGGCATAAATACACAGGAGAAGAGCCACTTTCAATTGAAAGCAAGCTCTGCTCTATGAGGGGATATGGGATGAGGGTGAAGGGAGATAGATTCAGGAGTGATATGCGGAAATATTTCTTTATGGAAATAATGGTGGATCCGTGGAATAGTCTCCCAGTGGAGGTGGTAGAGATGAGGACAGTATCTGAATTCAAAGAAGCATGGGAGAAACAACTGGTTGATATTGAAGGACAGACTAGATAGACTATGTTGTCTTTTTCTATCATGTTTCTATGTTTCTAGAAAGGAGAATATTGGAGAGGTGCAAGGTCTGGAAGAAAGGTGGAGTGGTAAGTTGGGCTACAACAAAGTTGTTTTGGATTCTGAGCTTGGCCAGTCTTGTACGAGTAGTGAAAACTGTGCCTCGAATGACTGGCCAAGGACTTTTGATGGAAAAGTGAATGAGCAAGTGACCCAATCAGTTTATGGAGAATTGGTATAGATCAAAGAGGAAAAAATGGCATAAGGATAATTTGAAGATGATATTTAGGAGTGTGACCTGTTTGATTGACTTGTGCTAAATCATTATAACATGCTTTAGCCTATGACTTAACATGTTAAGTTGATTAGCATGTTACACAAAGTTTGTATGTATGTTAAAAAAAATTTATTACACAAAATGTGTGAAATGATCTGAAAAAAAAATGAGAAAAATGGCAAACAAACTGAAAAGAAATAAATGTTTGCCCTATGCATATCCTCAAAAGAAAGACTATTGTAAATAAAGCACAGTTACTTACCTGTAACAGGTGATCTCTGGGAACAGCAGGAATAAGTCTTCACATATGGGTACGTCGGTACCGACGGAGCCTCTGCGGGAACACTTCCCAGCATCCAATAAGAAAGCTTTTGGGAGCATCCCACAGCACCTGCACGCTGCCTTCCCGCCTTTCCCAACTGCCTCTCCTCAGTTGAGTTTCAAAGCTGAGACAAAGAGAGAGACAGAGAAGGGAAAGAAGAGAAATAGAGATACAACTCCTAGGGGAGATGGGTGGGTTGTGAAGACTTATTCCTGTGTTGCCAGAAATCACCTGTTACAGGTAAGTAACTGTGCTATCTCCAGGAACAAGCAGGAATGAGTCTTCACATATGGGGACTCCCAAGCTAAGATGCCTGGAGTCCCAGCATGTCATAGATTGGAACATGCTATACCTAATAACACCAGGCATCCTGAGGATGGAGGGTAGGAGTTGAAAAGAGAAAGGTGCTGTGGAAAACAGCTTAACCTAGCATAGGACTGCAGACAAGGAGTCCATATGTGGATGATAATTGTCATCAATGATATTGAAATGAAATATTGCAATATGGACCTCCCCTAACAGGATTTCACAGAAGTGGAGGTTCATGGGATCTACTGGAGAACCCAGGAGAGGAACCTCGAAGAGGACCTCACTGTAAAGTGGAGGTAATAAACCTGTAGGAAAAAACAGTGGAGGTCAGAATCCTGAAAGGTAACAGGTAACCCCAGTAAAAAAAACCTGGGGTAGTACAAAAACGGTGGGGCTTCAGCGGAAGGCTTTATGACAAAAGCCGAACTCTTTTGGCGGCAGAGTGGCTCACTTTTAGGAGCAAAAAGAGAAAGGCTAACCGATTTGGACAAACAGGCACAGTCCTTGTGGGGAGAAAAGGTATGGGAACCCCTTGTATCCCAAAAAGAGAGGACAAATGCCTGAGGCATTAAAGCCTGTGATTAACTGAAGATCCGCAATGTCTCTCCTAACTGGGGTAAGCTAGGAGAGATATTGGAGCATGGAGAGCTTCAGAGGTACCTAAACCCTAAGGTTATGGTATAAAAGTTGACGACTACCACAGGAGTGGTTGTGTGTGTAGAACCCCAAACCTGCTGGATAGCATAGGTATGGGTAAAGCCCATCTGTCAGAATCATATAGCTATATGAGCATAGACAGTCAGATAGATAAGTATGTGGATACATATATATCTATAGTAAAATATCTTGACATATATATATAATACATAAAATATATATATATATGTATTTTATGCCCTTCCATATCTCACTATAGATATATTCTTATATGTCTCTCTATATATCTATATATCTATCTATATATCTATATCTCTCGATCTCGATAGATCTAAATAGATAGATATAGATATATATACATATAGATATATAGAGAGACATATAAGAATATATCTATAGTGAGATATGGAAGGGCATAAAATACACACAAAAGATAGATATGAATATGTAGGCCTATATATGGGTGTCTGCAATTAAGCAGACAGAGATATACCTACAGCACGGTATTCACATAGGATATGTGGAGAGGAAAGATTCATTTAAAAAGGAGGTGGAACCTACTTGAGAAGATATATAGAGAATCTATTCCTCCTGGTTATGATCTGCAAGGATGCTAGCTAGTGAAATAACCAGGAAGGTTACGTGAAAAACAGAGGATAATATCAGTCTGCAGCCAGCAAGTCCCGAGTCTTCCAGAACTCTAGCATGGTAAGTGGACAGAAGACAGAGATGAGATACCATGTTGACCTGCTTAAGGGCAAAAGGTATCATGCGTTCTTACCATGAGGACGAGCTGCAAGGAGAAAGAGCATATCCCCGATTGGGAATACTATGGACCAAAGCAGGGAATTGGCAACTCCTTAAGCTTTCACGTAAGAGAAGGCCTATGTCCTTTATATCAAAAAGGAGATAGTAAAAAAAGGGAGAACCCTTCTAGTCATGGGAGACATGACTGAAAAGCCTTTTCCAACCATCTAGGATAGCTGTTAGAGAAAAACCCCATGCTCTCTAGCAAAGGCCCATAGTGGAAAGCTTCTCTGTAGAATTGCAGAGAGCATGATGCAGGAGAATGAGGAGATAGAACTGGCTGCTGGAGAGTCAGTATCTCTGCCAACTATGCTGCCAAACCCAGGAGAATGGAGATGGCAGAAATAGAAGACAATCCAGAAAGCTTGTAGTGAGATAATCTCCAAGATAGATGAAAGCACTGACTTGGAGCCACTACTAAGACTAGACAGAATGTTAGTGGAGGACAAATCTGGTTGTTTGCGGACAAGAACCAGTGGTCCAAACATTAAGGCTCCTGCATAGGCAGCTGCTAGCAAGACAGAAGAAAGAATCTTACTGCTTAAAAACAGAAAGAACAGACAGAACAGGAGTAGAAAACTCTGGACATAAGAACATAAGAACATAAGATATGCCATACTGGGTCAGACCAAGGTCCATCAAGCCCAGTATTCTGTTTCCAACAGTGGCCAATCTAGGTCATACGTACCTAGCAGTTTCCCCAAGGGACACAGGTTCCACAATGCTTGTATTGGTTCAAACATTGATATCCTGGGTCCCTTCTTAATAATGGTTTATGGACCTTTCCTCCAGGAACTTGTCCAAACCTTTTTTAAACCCAGCTACACTAACAGCCTTTACTACATCCTCCGGTAACAAATTCCAGAGTTTGATTACACGTTGAGTGAAAAAATATTTTCTTTTATTAGTCTTAAATAGTTTACCCTGTAGCTTCATTGCATGTCCCCTAGTCTTTCTATATTCTGATAAGGTAAACAATCGATCTACGTTTACCCGTTCCACTCCGTTCATTAATTTATAGACTTCTATCATATCTCCCCTCAGCCGTCTCTTTTCCAGGTTAAAGAGCCCCAACCTTTTTAGCCTTTCTTCATAGGAGTAGCCTTCCATCCCCTTTACCATTTTGGTGGCTCTTCTCTGAACCTTTTCTAAAATCGCTATATCCTTTTTAAGATACGGCGACCAGAATTGCACACACTATTCAAGGTGCGGTCTCACCATGGAACGATATAGAGGCATTATAATATCTTTTGTTTTATTTTCCATTCCTTTCCTTATCATACCTAGCATTCTATTTGCTCTCTTGGCCGCCGCTGCACACTGGGCCGAGGGTTTTAACATGGTATCCACAATGACGCCTAAATCTTTTTCCTGGGTGGTGGTTCCTAATGTGGAACCTTACATCGTGTAACCATAGTTTGGGTTGTTCTTCCCTAGGTGCATAACCTTGCACTTCTCCACATTAAATTTCATCTGCCAATTTGATGCCCAGTCTTCCAATTTATCAAGATCCTCTTGCAATTTTCCACAATCCTCCTGGGTTTTAACAACTTTAAATAGTTTTGTGTCATCTGCAAATTTGATAACCTCACTCGTTATTCCACTTTCCAGGTCATTTATGAATATGTCAAAAAGCAGCGGACCCAGCACAGATCCCTGGGGTACACCACTATTCACCTTTCTCCATTGGGAAAATTGGCCATTTAGCCCTACCCTCTGCTTTCTATCTTTTAACCAGTTCCTGATCCACAATAGTACACTGCCTCCTATCCCATGACTCTTTAGTTTTGCCAAAAGTCTCTGATGAGGGACCTTGTCAAAGGCTTTCTGAAAGTCCAGATACACAATATCAACCGACTCACCTTTGTCCACCTGTTTATTCACTCCTTCAAAAAAACATAACAGATTAGTAAGACAAGATCTTCCTTGTCTAAAGCCATGTTGGTTGTCTCCCATTAGGTCGTGACTATCTACATGCTGAGTAATTTTATTCTTTATGATGGTTTCTACCATTTTTCCCGGTACTGATGTCAGGCTCACCGATCTGTAGTTTCCCGTATCACCCCTCGAACCCTTTTTAAAAATTGGTGTTACATTGGCGATCCTCCAATCCTCAGGTATTAGAGATGATTTTAATGATAGTTCACAGATTACTGATAGCAGGTCTGCAATCTCAAATTTCAGTTCTTTCAACACCCTTGGATGTATACCATCCGGCCCAGGTGATTTGCTACTCTTCAGTTTATCTAATAGTTGTAAGACATCTTCCCGATGTATCGATATTTCCTTCAATTCTTCCACACCTTTAAATACCACTTCAGTCATGGGTAACATCCCTACATCTTCCTCAGTAAAGACCGAAGCAAAGAATTCATTCAGTCTCTCCGCTATCGCCTTGTCGCCTCTTAGTGTTCCTTTAACCCCTTTATCATCTAATGGACCAACTGACTCTCTCACTGGTTTTTTGCTACAAATGTACTTGAAAAGGTCTTTATTTCACGTTTTTGCTTCCGCAGCAAGCTTCTTCTCAAATTCTCTCTTTGCCTGCCTTATCAATGCCTTGCATTTGACTTGCCAGTGCTTGTGCTGTTTCCAGGTTTCATCGTTTGGCTCTTTTTTCCATTTCCTGAAAGATGCTTTTTTGGCAACAGCCTCTCTGACCTCACCTTTAAACCATGCTGGCAGTTTTTTGGACTTCCTTCCACTTTTCTTAAAGCGTGGAATACAGCTGGTCTGGGCTTCCAAGATAGTATTTTTCAACACACCCAAGCTTGATGTACGTCTTTAACCTTTGCAACTGCTCCTTTTAGTTTTTTCTTAACTGTTTTCCTCATTTTATCATAGTCTCCCTTTCGAAAGTTAAAGGGTAGTACTGTGGATTTCCTTACTATCCCTCCTCCACTAATTAAATCAAAGGTGATCATGCTATGATCACTATTGCCAAGTGGCCCCAACACCCTTATCTCTTGCATTACATCTGGTGTTCCACTAAGGACTAGGTCTAATATTGCTTCCCCTCTGGTCGGTTCATGAACCAGCTGCTCCAAGAAGCAGTCATTTATTTCATCTAGGAACTTTATCTCCCTAGCATGTCCTGTTGTGACACTGACCCAGTCGATGCCGGGGTAATTGAAATCACCCATTATTATTACTGCACTGTAACTTTTGCTAGCTTCCTTGATTTCTTTGAGCATTTCATCATCCATTTGTTCATTCTGGCCAGGCGGACGATAGTACACCACCACTGCCATCGCCTTCCCCTTTTTACATGGAATTTCAATCCATAGAGATTCTACAGCAAATTTTGTTTCTTGCAAAACTTTAATCCTTTCTGACTCAATGCCCTCTCTAACATAGAGCGCAACCCCTCCACCAATTTGATCAGCTCTATCATTACGATATAGTTTGTACCCAGGTATCACAGTGTCCCACTGGTTGTCCTCCTTCCACCATGTCTCTGATATTCCAATCATATCTAACCTCTCGTTTAGTGCTATATATTCTAACTCTCCCATCTTGTTTTGTAGACTTCTAGCATTTGCATACAAGCATTTTAGAGACTGTATTTTATTCATATTAATTTGGCTATTGGTAGACATGGGTAATTTGGGATCTTTAAGCTCTGTCTGCTCCATACTCGAGGGCATTTGGGCTACTTTACTCTTTTTTGGAACCTCTCTGCTTTTTGTAGTATCCTTCAAGGATACATTCTTCCGAACCATGCGCTCTTGGGCGACTGTCGGCTTTCCCCTATTATCTAGTTTAAAAGCTGCTCTATCTCCTTTTTAAAGGTTAATGCCAGCAGCCTGGTTCCATCCCGGTTAAGGTGAAGCCCATCCCTTCGGAAGAGCCCCTCCTTTCCCCAGAATGTTCCCCAGTTCCTAACAAATCAGAACCCCTCATCTCTGCACCATTGTCTCATCCACGCATTGAGACTCCGGAGCTCTGCCTGCCTTTTGGGTCCTGCACGTGGAACGGGAAGCATTTCGGAGAATGCTACCCTGGAAGTTCTGGATTTCAACTTCCTACCTAAAAGCTTAAATTTAGCTTCCAGAACCTCCCTACCACATTTTCCTATGTCATTGGTACCAACATGTACCAAGACAGCAGACTCCTCCCTAGCACTATCTAAGACCTTATCTAGGTGGCGTGTGAGGTCCGCTACCTTCGCACCAGGCAGGCATGTTACCAGGCTATCCTCACGTCCACCAGCCACCCAGCTATCTACATGCCTAATGATCGAATCACCAACTATAACTGCTGTCCTAACCCTTCCCTCATGGGCACTTGGCCCTGGAGAAACCTCCTCGGTGCGAGAGGGGTTTACATCACCTGGAGGACAGCTCCTAGTTACAGGATCACTTCCTGCCACACCAGGGTGATGCTCTCCTGTCACGTGACCTCTCTCCTCCATGGCAACAGGGATGCTGCCAGACTGGAGGTGGGACTTCAGGACTATATCCCTGTAGGTCTCGTCTATGTACCTCTCTGTCTGTCTTATGTTTTCCAAGTCTGCTACTCTAGCCTCTAGAGAACGGACTCGTTCCCTGAGAGCAGAGAGCTCCTTGCACCTAGTGCACACGTAAGACCTCTCACCGGCTGGGAGAAAATCATACATGTATGATAATCTGCCCCAAAGCAAGATTGAAACAGAGGAGTTAACTCAGAGGAAATCTCCGCACTGGAAAGTGACAAAACTAGAGAGGCTGAAGAAAAAGCCCTCCAGTGAAGTAATTCCGCTCTTACAGAGGAAAAAGCTTGGTAAGAGGGTGAAGAGAATGGAGCTGAAGAAGACTTACCAAGTAGTAAGTCTATAGAAAGGAAAAAATACATGCTGGCACAGGAAACTATCATTTGATAGTGGTTAGACCTCTTTCCCTAGCAGGAAGAAGAGGAGAAACCTGTGACCTATAGACATGAACATCCTGACAGCTCATAGAAATATAGAAAAATGGAGGTCTTTTGGAAAGAGATCCATGTCTAGGGGTTACAATGAAGCGGTGGATTGCCTCTATTGAGAAGAAGCAAACTGCAGATTCTAAACCCCAAGAGTCAAAAGCATCTGATGATTGATCAGAAACCCTGCGGTTGCTGGGTTTGCTGAGCCTGGTGAGAGGTTGGTTTGGGAACATCTGTATGATGGGCAGGTGATGAATAAAACCTTCTCCTATGGGAATAAAGTTTGGTAGGACATTTCCTACATACTGGGACAGAAGAAGGTGTAGAACAACCCCTAGGAGCAGGTAAATCAGTGGACAACTGAGTAACCTGACGTAAAGACTCCTTGTTGAAGAGATTTTCTCCAGTGCAAGGAGTATGTCCCAGTCTTTGTTGTGCCCATTTGTCCAAGTCTGAAGCTTGGATCCAGGCTCTACGTTGTGCCCCTATAACTATAGCAGAAGTCCTGCTAACAGACTCAAAAGAGTCTAGGGAAGCACGAGAAAGAAACCAAGAGATATTCTGGATATGCTTAAGCAGTGAGGAATAGTCTGCACTCTTGGAATCTGGAAGGAAAGGAGTCAAAAGATGTAATTTCTTTATGACCTCCTCAAGAGATAGACTCATATAAAGAATATAAGAGAATTCTTGCAGAAAGCATAGATGTCTGGAAGGTTTGACGTCCAAAGGCATCTAGTGTCCTAGATTCACGACCTGGCGGATAAGAAGAGTGCTTTTTCTTACTCTTTACTCGCCTCATTGCTGATTCCACTACTATGGAATGATGAGGAAGTTGAGTCTTTTGAAACCCTGGAGAGGGGGGCACCTGATATAGGAGATCAGTTGCTGTGGAAATTGGGGGTACCCTTTTAAGGTGCTTCCCACAGACCTAGAAGGAGATCCTGCAAGGAATGATGCAAAGGAAGCATTATGTTCTCCTTTGCTTTGGTAGGAACAGAGCCTTGTGCAGGATCATGTCCAGGGATAGGAATGGCAAGTGATCTTGCTATTTCCAGGAGAAAACTCTGAAAAGAGGGATCTCCAATGGGAATCTCCTTTGGACAGGTTAGACCAGAAGAACTAGCCTGAGCACCGAAGGATCTATCCAAATATATAGAAATAGAAGATCCTGCACGGTGCAGGGTGGTATCCTTAAAGGATGGTCTCTTGTACTGGCTGTCAGGAGCAGCATCCATCAGTACCTCATCGTCCATGCCAGGTATCGACTCCAAGCCTGGTATAGAAGGGAGCGATCCTGTTGAAAGAAGCATGGCAGGAGATGGCCACGATGCTACTGTGGATACCGGTACCGATGCTGACACCGGTACCGATGTCGGAGCCAAAGCAGACACAGACATCGGAGTAGCCATCGGTGACAGCTCAATTGGTACTGAGGTAACCGAAAACCTGCGGCAGCCATCCTCGGTACCAAGCCTGCGGTACCGATCGGCGTCGGTACCAAGGCGTGCTGGTACCCAGTCTTCCAGACTAGAGATCAATTGCAAACTCGTTATCGAGGGCAATGAGCCTGATGAACGAAGCACCACAGGCACCGACCGCAAAGGTAATGTGGACTTCGGTACCGTGTCTGATATCGGTGGATGAAGGCCAACCGGTGGCAACTCAAACGGCATCGGAGGAACCGAGAGTTGCGGATCCGAATCATCAGAACCGAGCCTTTGGTACCGAGGGGAGCCGGTACCAAGGTGAGTCGGTACCCAATCCTCCAGACTAGAAATCGATTCCAGACTCGGCATCGAAGGAAGCGAGTCTATCGATGCACGTCTGGAGGGTACCGACGTCGGTGGTCATATCGGTGTCGGTACCGATATCGGAAAGTCAGTCTGGGAAATATCCACCGGACCCGAAGGTACCGAGGATGCCAGATGACGATCCCTGGTGAGGAGTGTTTCATCCAACACCAGTGCCGGAACCGGGGTATCGGTACCGCTCGAAGCGGATGCCACCACCGAACACGGCTCAGGTATGTTCTGTGACGGGTGAACCCTAGGAACAACCTGAAACCCCTCATACGCTTTGGAGACTGAAGACTCCCGCCGGGGTTTTGAAGCCAGTGGGCCCTCGAGGGCAAGGCCAGAGCCGTCTACATGCTGTGCATGAGACCTACCACTCGAGGACTGGCTAGTCTTAACAGACTGTTTGTGGGTTACCTGATCCTGTATAGCTCCGGAGGAAAAAGGTCAGGCCCCAAACAGGTTTAAAAATAAAGTTGTACCACCACAGTCTGAACATTTCCTGGAGAAAGTGGCTGGCGGTTCCATGAAGGAAAAAGAAGAGGCCTAAAGGCCTGAGAAACCGTGAGACACGATGAAGAAAAAAATAGTCCTTGAAAAAAGGAAAATTTCACAAGAAAAGAAAAAACACTGGCGGTACCGGTGGCATCGGGGAAGACAGCCGCGACCACAAGAAAACTAAAGAAATAAACCAAGAATTTTCTGTGGTGACAGGAGGACGTCCTGCTGGCTCCGCGGAAAAACGAAAACTGAGGAGAGGCAGTTGGGAAAGGCGGGAAGGCAGCGCGCAGGCGCTGTGGGATGCTCCCAAAAGCTTTCTTATTGGACGCTGGGGAGTGTTCCTGCGCAGGCTCCATCGGTACCGACGTACCCATATGTGAAGACTCATTCCTGCTTGTTCCTGGAGATTACATGATCTCAGACAGCCTCAAGTAACAGCTTATAAAAAGTGATTCATGAAATTTTGATGAAGTCATTTTTATTTCAAGTCGTAGAAAATATTATATATTGATATATATGTTCAAAGACTTTTTGAGCGAGTAAAAATAGTTACCTTCCTATTAGGCTAAATGGTAGTGACATGTCTTCAAATTGGTGCAAAATTGATCTAATATGCTTTAATGTATTAATAGCTATACAGTTGATTTTTGTGCATTTAAACGTTTTAAATGGGGGGGGGGGGGGTACAAATGTTTTACCAAAATTATGAAAAACAAAAATCAATGAATACGGGGAGAAAGCCAAACTTTCTGAAAAACAAACTGAACATTTTAACTGGTTCACATCTCGACAAAGTGGATTTTTAGCTTGCTGAAATGCAATTATACATGCTTTGCCCTATCACCTGTACCTTTTGGTCAAGTAGGAAGGAGATGGAAACTACATGCATATATTTCCGTTTTAAAAATGTGCATGTGAAGTTCCTAATGTGAATCAGTTCTTTTTTGTACAGGCTATAACGTAGGATTGTAAAATGCTGGATTTGAGGACCCTCAATGTGCCTAGAATGAACAGGTATTTATGAGGTGTCTTCATAACTACTGTAGTCTCCTGAAGAAGTGCATAGTCAGATTCTTAGCAAATATTTTTCTGCTAGATCATTTCACAAAGCAAAGAAACTAAAAGTTGAAATTGAAAGCTACCTTGGTATTTTAAATTCCTTTACTGAATTATTCAGATGTCATGCTTGCGTTTGGTATACTTCAACATTGTCAGCAATCATTAAGGCAGATAAATTTTTCTTTGACGAATTTATTTCCTGCACAGATTTATTGGGAAAAAAGAATGGTTGAATATGAATGTGTAAATATATTATATTAAGTACTGCATTAACCTAAGAGTGGGTCTCATTGATATTCATTAAAAACTAACTGTTCTAATATAAAACCAGTCCCTGGGTGACCGTCAAACTCCAGGATTCACAGCTGCATTCACATTTTCTACTGCACCATGAAGATGAGTCAGGATTTATTTTCTTCCTTCAATGGTATTTTCTTAATAGCAGAGATAAGTGGTCAAAATTTAAATTAATAAACTTTTGAAAATAGAGACCCCGCTTCTCCTGCACGGCTGCTTCTTTACGTGACATGAGGGGTTGTATCAGCTAAGTACAGTTCATTGCGTGATACTCACAAGACCAGGGGTACAGCTTTCACTTACCGCGTGGTAAGTGCAATGCCTGTGTGATAACTGTTGAGGGTGTTCCCAGCATCTTCCCATAAAAAAACCTTTACTTACCAGTAAATGCACTTCAGATTCAGTGAAATGGAGGTAAGTCCATCTGCTTTATCTGCGACAGTGACAGGCACCATGTGGTAACATACCAAGCACTCACGGCAAAACAGCCAGCGCTCATTCACCACTCACACACGCCCATTTCCTACCCCATAATGGTGTGCAGTTAGCCCATGAATTAAGGTGTGCTACCAGTTATGCAAGCATGATAATCGTTGGGTTGCATGCTAAGGGGCCTGTCTACTAATCTGCGGCAATTGTTTTTGCAGCTACCGTGCAGAAAATGTAAAAATGCCATGCAGTATCCGCAGGGGGGAATGTCCAGCTCCTGTCTTGCTGATACTGTAGAGGATTCTGAATTACCATGGTAGCCCATGATCCCCCCACGGTGCCAGCCAATGCAGGGATCGTGGGTCAGAGAGTTGGAGCCCCCAGTCACTGCTGATACCCCCTAGAGGCCCAGCTTAGTTCCCCTCCATATAAACTGGCAGTACCACAGACTGGGCAACTTTTTCACTATGGTTGGTGCTGCGGATTACCCAAACTCCCCCCTCCCCACCGAGAAACAAGTGCCTGGCTAACCAGTACCCCTCCTCCCAACCTCTATTTCCTTAAGTCAACCCGGCTAGCCAGTCAGCCCTTCTCCCTCCCTCCCTCCCTCTCCAGCTACCCAGTCAGAACAAGATTGCCCCCTGGCCTTCCACCCCCTAAGCCTCCTAGCCTTCACTTTGAGAATCCTTGGTGGTCTAGTGCAATGGTTCTGAACCCAGTCCTTGGAGCACTCCTAGGCTAATCAGGTTTTCAGGATCCCCACAATGAATATGCATGAGAGAGATTTTCATGCACTGCTTTCATGGTATGCAAATCTCTCATATGTATATTCATTGTGGGAATCCTGAAATCCTGATTGGCCTAGAAGTGCTCCAAGGACTGGGTTGAGAATAACTGGTCTAGTAGGCCCGGGACAGGAGGGGTCCTCCCTGCTCCTGCCCCCATTCTTGGGCTATTTAAAATGATGCCAGTCTCGAGGTACTACTCCCTAGCTACCTCATGCAGATATCGCAGGAAATTGCCTGTGGGCTAGTGATGGAGGCAGGGAGGGGGAGTGTTTTGGGTGGGATTCCCTATTTCATATAGGGCATTCACATCTCACTGCAAGTATTTAGGGGTTTGTATTTACATCTATCCCTATGCACTAAACAACCCCTACTAACAGCACCTGCTGGGAAAGCTGAGGTCAGGCCCTCCATCACTGCCTATGCCGACTACCTCCCCACAGCACATAACCCAAGCTACCTCCCAAAGCAGCCTCAGCCTCTAAACCACCTCCTTCTTAGCAGCCTCGATCCCCAATCTCCTCCCTGTAGAATGACATCAGCCGAGTTCCTCTCCCCAGGCAACATTAATCTCCTCCTCCTCAAGAGCTCCCCTACCACACAGCACCCACTATTCAACCCCCTCTCAGTTTACTGCTAGGGGGTCATCGGTGCCATTTTGGAACAGATCAAAACTGATCAGAAACAAGTGGGCATCACCTCTGCTCTTACTGTCAACCGATGACCTCCAGTAAGTCTGGAGGTGGTGGGTCTGCCAAGGAGCCAAACATAGTAACATAACATACTATATGACAGCAGATGAAAACCAGCATGGTCCATCTAGTCTGCCCAGCAAAGCGGCAAGAGTAGGTGCACCTGCCGCTCCATGCAGGTCATCTTTCGCCATGACTTGGTTTAGGGGTGTATCCACCGCTCCGTGTAGGTCACCCCTACTTATTCAGATATAAGAGATAGTTATGTTAATTTTGATTTTATCTTGTTGCTATAAAGGGATCCACCAGTGAAAAAGTATTTCCTGACATTGCCTTTCAATTTACCCCCTCTGCAGCTTTATGTTATGCCCTCTAGTTTTACAGCTTCCCCGTCTTTGGAAGAGATTTGTTCATTAATACTCTCCAAGTATTTAAAGGTCTGAATCATATCTCCCCTGTCCCTCCTCTCTCCTCGAGTGTACATATTTACGTCTTCAAGTCTCTTTTCATAAGCCTTCTGATGCAGGCTCTAAATCATTTTAGTCGCCTTCCTCTGAACAGTTTCCAGTCTTTTTATATCCTTTGCGAGATATGGTCTCCAAAACTGAACACGGTATTCCAAGTGAGGTCTCACCAGTGACTTATACAGTGGCATTAGTAACTCTTCCTTTCTGCTGGTAATTCCTCTTTGTATGCAACCCAACATCCTTCTGGCTTTTGCCACCACCTTGTTGCACTGTTTTGCCACCTTGAGATCCTTAGAAACGATCACTCCAAGGTCCTTCTCCTGGTACATGCACACCAACCTCTCGCCCCCTATTGTGTACAATTCCCTTGGATTTCTGCTTCCCAAGTGCATGACACTGCACTTCTTTACATTAAATCTTAACTGCCAAGCATTAGACCATTCTTCCAGCTTTTCTAGATCTTTCCTCATGTTATCCACTCCCTCAGGGGAGTACACACTGTTGCAAACTTGTGTCATCTGCAAAGACAGACTTTCCATTCAGTCTTTCAGCAATATCACTCACAAATACATTGAACAGTACTGGTCCCAGGACCGAACCATGGGGCACACCTCTAATCACCTTCCTTTCATCCGAGTTCTGTTTACCATTACCTTCTGTCAGTCAACCAATTTCTGATCCAGTTCACAATCTTGGGATCCATCCCCAAGCTGTTGCTTTTGATAAGCCTCCTATGAGGAACAGTATCAAAGGCTTTGCTGAAATACTAGTAGATGACATCCATCACAAGCCCTTGGATCTAGTTCTCTGGTCACGCAGTCAAAGAACTCAGATTTGTTTGGCAAGATCATCCTTTGGTAAAACAATGTTGCCTCATATCATGCAACCTGTTGGTTTTGAGAAAGTCTGCTATTTTCTCTCTCAGGAGCACCTCCATTACTTTTCCCGCCACCAAGGTAAGGCCTGTAGTTTGTCACTTCTTCCCTGTTACCTCTTTTGTGAGAAGGTACCACATCAGCCCATCTCCAGTCCTGTGGAACTTCTCCTGTTACCAAGAATCTATAAAAAACATCCTTTAATGACCCTGCAAGAACCTCTCTGAGCTCTTTCAGTATCCTGGGATGTACTGTATCCCATCCGGTCCCATGGCCTTGTTCACTTTCAGTTTTGCAAGCTGTTCTAACACGTCTTATGTGAATGATCTGGTATCTACTCCATTCCCATTTGTATATTTGGGAATCACAGGTGGTCCTTCTCCAGGATTTTTAGTAAAAACAGAGCAGAAGTCAGGGCCGGATTTACCTATACGCCATGTACGCCATGGCGTAGGGCCCACAGCTGGCAAGGGCCCACAAAAATGGAACAAGTTAAATTTTTTTTTTAAATAAAATTAAAAAACAAACCTGCTGGCTGCCGCCGCGGGGCCCCCTCTGCTGCCGCGGCAGCATGGACTGACCCGCGGGGGCCCCCTCTGCAAGCTCGATCCGTCCCTCTCTCCCTCCATGCAGACTGTGAGAGACGCGAAGGGAGACTGTCTCCCTCGCGTCTCTGTTAAGCCCGCAGGGGCATCAGCCCCTGCGGGCTTAACAGAGACGCGAAGGGAGACAGTCTCCCTTCGCGCCTCTCACAGCCTGCACGGAGGGAGGGAGGGACGGACGGACCGACCGACCGACCGACGGATCGAGCTTGCAGAGGGGGCCCCCGTGGGTCAGTCCATGCTGCCGCGGCAGCAGAGGGGGCCCCGCGGCGGCAGCCAGCAGGTTTTATTTTAAAATTAAATTTTACTTTAGGCCGACGGGGGGGGGGGGGGGGGTAGGACTGGTAATGAGCTATTGGGGGGCTGGGGCTGGGACTGGAAATGGGCTGGGGGGGTTAAGGCTGGAGGTGGGCTGATGAGGTTAGGACTGGTAATGGGCTGTGGGCTGTTGGGGGGGGGTTAGAACTGGTAATGGGCTTTGGGGGGTTTAAGAATGGTAATGGGATTTGGGCTGAGGGGGGATTTCTGGTAATGGGCTATGGGGGGGCTAGGACTGGAAATGGGCTGGGGGGTTAAGACTGGAGGTGGGCTGATGGGGTTAGGACTGGTAATGGGCTATGGGCTGTGGGCTGTTGGGGGGGTTAGAACTGGAAATGGGCTTTGGGGGGTTAAGACTGGTAATGGGCTGTGGGCTGATGGGGGCTGTCTGGTAATGGGCTATGGGGGGGCTAGGACTGGAAAGGGGCTGGGGGGTTAAGACTGGAGGTGGGCTGATGGGGTTAGGACTGGTAATGGGCTGTTGGGGGGGTTAGAACTGGTAATGGGCTTTGGGGGGGTTAAGACTGGTAATGGGCTGTGGGCTGATGGGGGCTGTCTGGTAATAGGCTATGGGGGGCTAGGACTGGAAATGGGCTGGGGGGGTTAAGACTGGAGGTGGGCTGATGGGGTTAGGACTGGTAATGGATTATAGGGGGGGGCTTAAACTGAAAATGGGGTGATGGGGGGTTAGGACTGTAAGTGGGTTGATGGGGGGCTAGGACTGGTATTGGGTTGGGGGGTTGCTAGGACTGGAAATGGGCTGATGGGTGGCTAGGACTGGAAATGGGCTGATGCAGGGACTAGAAGGGAATGGATGCTGGGTGAGGCTGGAACTAGACGGGAGCTGATGTGGGGGGAGGATTAGAATGGGATGGGGCTGGAAGAGTAAAATGGAGAAGGGAACAATATTTTGTGTGGGAGGGATAAAAAATCTACAATTGGCCGGGTATTGGGAGAGTAAGTGGGGATTGAGGATGGAGGGGTAAAATTTGAGTGGATGAAATAGGAATGAGGAAAGAGCAAAAGGAGAAAGATTAGTATGTTAAAGCAGATGTAGAGAGAGAATGGAAAAAAACTAGAAGAGAGAATAAAGGACAAATGGACAGCAGACGATGGAGAGTTAGCAGAAGACACGAAGAAACCAGAAGAAAGTGGCTGGAGCAATTGCAGCTGAAAAAAAATGCACAAAAGGTAGAAAAATATCTCTTTATTTTGAATTTATTAATTGGAATATGTCAGTTCTGGTAAATGTGCATCATTAACGTCTGCGCTTTGTTTAGTACAAGAGCAAATTAATGTATAGTTTTATTTCTACAGTGTTGTACATTCCAAGTTTGGCTTTTGGGATTCCCAGTTTAATTATTGTCTTCCTGTTTCTAAATTGTGATTACTTGTTTGGTGATGGTCTATGTTCTGCATGTGTAACTGAGCTGAGGTGTTCTGTTTATATAATTCCTATTTGACATTGCCACTTGTTCTCTTTCCCCAGTAGGTCATGTATTGTTGTTCTCTGAAATGTATTGGTTTAATATTTGCAGTGTTGCCTTTTGATAGAGTATGGTGCTTTGTGAGTCCTGGTAGTGCTGTTAGGATACGGCAGGTTTGCTATGGGTTCTAAATGGGCAGTGTTTGTAGTAGTTCCTAATGTGTCTGGCAGTTGGCACTGGATTATAGTTATGTAGAAATCTTTTAGTCTTTCTTTATCCATACACTCATTAAGAGGCACGTTTACTAAAAGTTAGTATATGGTAACATTATGCAAATATTTATGCAAATGAGGCCCCTTATGCAAATGAGGCCCCGCACCCCCCTTGGGCCGCCCCTGCTGGGGGCCCACAATTTTTGTTGGCGTAGGGCCTCACTCAAGGTAAATCCGGCCCTGGCAGAAGTATTTAGCATTTTCAGTTTTTCAATGTCACTTTCCATTCAGGGCTCCACAGATCAACAAACAGTAAGGATTTGAGGGTTTGTTTGTTTGTTTTATTATATTACATTGCTAGCTCTCTGACTGGGATCTCTTAAAAGGGTTTTTTGTATATTTTTTAAAGCCAGGTTACTTTCTTTTTGGTGCTTTAGGGGAACTTTCCTTGAGCACAGTAGGTTGCTGAACTCCAGTAACCTCCTCAGGTTTAGAAACTGCTAAACACCTAATCAGGTGTTAGTTCCCTCCCTACCCACCCCGACTCCCACCCACCCCTAGTGAGCAGTCTTGCTTTATAGGGCACCTCCCCTTTAACAAATCACAGAGAATTGGACCAGCACATTTTGAATATAATTAAAGAGATTTAACTGCTTTTTCTCTGAAAGGACAGCTGCGAAACCGGCTGGTACTTGGTAGATCTCTCTCTTTTGCTTTAACAGATACCTACTAAATGTGGGCTTGTTCCGTCGAGCTTGCTCCTATGAAGAATATGATGGATCAACCTAGCTCAAACTACAACTAATGGAATAATGTAGAGAAACACAGTATCGGGCTACCAAGGTCTCAGTTCAAAACAACGCAGCAATCCTTCGGATTTAGAAAAAAGTTTTGTATAAAACTTCTGCTGCTGTCCACATCAATGACCTTTTATCGGTGCCGTCTACTTGCTTCACTCTATAAGTGACTTATATATTTTTTTCATTTATTTTGTTTTTCCTATTTTCTGTTCTTCTTTTTTAATGTTTTAATGTCCACTTTTTCTGTTTTTCTTATTTTAAAAAATGGTGCTTACTGCCAAACTGTAAAGATCAGTTACTATGCCACTCGACTCTGCTGCAGTGTTGTTTCTGTTTTACTCTTCTATACAATCTTAAAAAATGCATGCGGAATCGTGCTGATGATACTTCAGAAAATGTTAAAATGTTAATGTTAAATGATGCGCGGAGTTCTATGATAACTGACGGGGAGACGAGAGAAAGGCGTCCTCCGAGTTGATTCATGAGCGGAAATTGCTTTTTGCAGGTCAGTTTGGGAGAAACAAATTCCCCTGAAGAACTTGTTACAATGAAACGCTTGGGCGCCTTAGATTACTGGCGTTGGGAGTGATTTCAAGCAGCATGATACTTCCGATATAGCTACAAGAAACCTTGTATAGAACAGGGAGAGGTCTGACAGTGGAAGACATGGTGGAGAACGAGCTAATTAGAAGAAACGTGAAGTCCGCACTTCAGCTACAGAAGTTAAGTGTGAATTTCGTTTTGAATGCATTGGACTTTAACATTTTCTGAAGTATCATCAGCACGATTCCGCATGCATTTTTTAAGATTGAATAGAAGAGTAAAACAGAAACAACACTGCAGCAGAGTCGAGTGGCATAGTAACTGATCTTTACAGTTTGGCAGTAAGCACCATTTTTTAAAATAAGAAAAACAGAAAAAGTGGACATTAAAACATTAAAAAAGAAGAAAACAAAATAGGAAAAACAAAATAAATGAAAAAAATATATAAATCACTTATAGAGTGAAGCAAGTAGACGGCACCGATAAAAGGTCATTGATGTGGACAGCAGCAGAAGTTTTATACAAAACTTTTTTCTAAATCCGAAGGATTGCTGCGTTGTTTTGAACTGAGACCTTGGTAGCCCGATACTGTGTTTCTCTACATTATTCCATTAGTTGTAGTTAACAGATACCTAAGCTACACGAACAGAACAATGGCTGGGAAAAATCATATTGCTAAAGCTGTTGCCCCCATTACAGCTTCTGCCTCGGTCCAGACAGAGGTCCTAATGCCAGTTGAAGGACCGGTTCCATGTGCAGAGTGCCTGCATGCTGACGCTCTGAGGAAACAAGTGGAGGAACTCAGAGAGGAGGTGGCGAGGCTGAGGAGCATTCAAGACAGTGAGAAGTACATTGATGAGATGCTTCTTGCAGCAACCAAGCTCTCCAGCACAGGAGAAGATGGGTGCCAACAGAATGTCGATGGTTGGACACAAGTCACCAGGGCCAGCAAAATCACCAATCCAACTTCTCCAGCCCTTGAATTGAAGAACCATTATGCAGCCCTGGAAGTGGAGGAGGTGAAGGCATCCTTGGAAAGGGAAGAACCAGAGTTAAAGTACCCCAAAGTTGCAGAATCAGTGACCAGAAGGAAACGAAGGGTAGTGGTGGTTGGAGACTCTCTTCTGAGGGGTACTGAGGCATCCATCTGCCGACCAGACTTGATGTCCAGAGAGGTATGCTGTCTGCCTGGTGCCAAAATCCAAGATGTTACGGAGAATTTGCCGAGACTCATCAAGCCCACTGACTATTACCCAATGTTGCTAATCCATGTTGGAACAAATGATACTGCCAGGTATACCTCGGAATGTATCAAAAGTGACTTCATGGCTCTGGGACAGAGGGTGAAGCAGTTAGGTGCACAGGTGGTGTTCTCTTCAATCCTCCCTGTTGAGGGGAAAGGCCAAGGCAGAGAGGCTCGAATCCTGGAGATGAATGCATGGCTGCGTGGATGGTGTCATTGAGAGCATTTTGGTTTTCTAGACCATGGGATGCTGTTCCAAGCGTTGCAGAGCAGAGATGGCATCCATCTGTCCAAGAAACGTCAACGCATCTTCAGTAGTAGACTGGCTAATCTACTGAAGAGGGCTTTAAACTAGATTCATTGGGGATGGGTGAAGAAAGCCCCCAGGAAAATGAAAGCCCCCAGGTAGGTGATACATTAAATACCTTTATGGAAATGGGTAACAGGGGTAACATATGGAAAGCAGTGTGTATTAATGCCCGTAGCATGGGAAATAAGATCCCTGAAGTTGAAGCTTTGGTGGGAGTGGCTGACTTGGATTTAGTGGCAGTTACAGAAACATGGTTCACAGAATATCATGACTGGGATGTAACTATACCTGGCTATACTTTATTCAGAAAGGACAGGGTAGGAAGAAGGGGAGGAGGAGTGGCACTATATGTAAAAACTACTATTAAAGCTTTGGAATTACAGAGCTTAAAAGGGAGAGAGGAGGCATTGTGGGTTAAACTAGAAAGAGGGAAAGAGAAATCTATTTGCATTGGTGTGATATACAGACCTCCCTCACAAGAGGAAGAGATGGACAGAGTTAACTGAAGACATACGCAGCATTGCTAGGAAAGGGGAAGTGCTACTGATAGGAGATTTCAATATGCCAGATGTTGATTGGCACATTCCTGCTGCAGTATCATCTAGAAGTAAGGAGATCCTGGATTCTCTACAGGGAGAACTATTCAGACAATTGGTAACAGACCCCACACGTGAAGGGGCCATACTGGACTTGATGCTTACCAATGGTGAAACTGTTTCTGATGTTGTAGTGGGAGATCATTTTGCATCCAGTGATCACCAGATGGTGTGGTTCAGTATTAGGACTAGGGCTGTTAGAATCCATTCCAAAGTGAGGATCTTAGACTTTAGGAAGACTAACTTTGCGAAGATGGGCCAATACCTCAGGGAGTCGTTAGTGGGATGGTAACAGCTGGGGGATATAGAAAAACAGTGGGCAAAACTGAAAGGGGGTATTTTAAGGGCAACCAACCTTTTTGTTAAAATGGTAAATAAAGGCAAAAGGAACAGGAGACCACTATGGTTTTCGAAGTAAGTAGCTGAAAAAGTGAAGAAAAAGAGGGAGGCCTTCATGAAATACAAGAGATCACAGAGAGAGGAAGACAGGCATCTGTATTTGGAAAAACTTAGAGAAGCTAGCAAAGTAGTCAAGAAGGCAAAGATTCAAAAGGAGGAGGAAATAGCCAATGCAATAAAATGGGGGGATAAGACATTTTTCAGATATATTAGTGAGAAGAGGAAGGGCAAAAGTGGTATTGTCAGACTCAAGGGTGCAGGGGGGAATATGTAGAAGCTGATAAGGATAAAGCGGAATTGCTTAACAAATATTTTTGTTCTGTGTTCACAGATGAAGAACCAGGAGCAGGACCTCAGAAAACACCCACAAATAAGAACAGAAGCGAGGGACATCTTGAACAATTTTCAGAAGACTGTGTTCGTGAGAAACTAGCTCAACTTAAAGTAGACAAAGTGATGGGACCAGATGGGATACACTCTAGAATACTGAGGGAACTTGGGGATGTTCTAGCAGCTCCACTGACTGACCTTTTCAATGCCTCGTTGGAGTCGGGAGTGGTGCCAAAGGACTGGAGAGAGGCTCATGTGGTGCCTTTACACAAAAGCGGAAGGATGTGGTAGAAAACTACAGGCCGGTTAGTTTAACTTCGGTGGTGAGTAAATTATTGGAAAAGCTGCTGAAAGAGAAAATAGTGAGGTTTCTGGAGTCCAGCGGATTACAGGATCCGAGGCAGCATGGATTCACCAGAGGCAGGTCTTGTCAGACAAATCTGATTGATTTCTTTGACTGGGTGACCAGGGAGTTGGACCGAGGGAAAGCTCTAGATGTGGTGTATTTAGATTTCAGTAAAGCCTTTGACACTGTTCCTCACAGGCGACTTATAAACAAACTGAGCACCCTAGGGATGGACCCTAAAGTTACTGCTTGGGTTAGAAATTGGTTGGGTGGGAGGCGACAAAGAGTACAAGTAAATGGAGCTCACTCTGAGGAGAAGGATGTTACCAGTGGTGTGCCCCAGGGATCTGTCCTTGGTCCAATTCTTTTTAACATCTTTGTTAGTGATATAGCGGAAGGGCTGTCGGGTAAGGTTTGCCTCTTTGCAGATGATACCAAAATCTGCAATAGAGTAGACACCCAGGAAGGTGTAGATAACATGAGGAGTGATCTAGCTAAGCTTGAAGAATGGACTAGAATTTGGCAGCTGGGATTTAATGTTAAAAAATGTGAGGTCATGCATTTGGGCTGCAGCAATCCAAGGGAGCAATACAGTATAGGAGGTGAAGTACTTTTGTCCACTAAAGAAGAGCAAGACCTAGGCGTGGTTGTGTCTAATGATCTTAAAGTAGCTAAACAGGTAGAAAAGGTGACGGCAAAAGCTAGAAGGATGTTTGGGTGCATATGGAGAGGAATGGCTAGCAGAAAAAAGGAGGTGATAATGCCTCTGTATAAGTCTTTGGTGCGACCTCATTTGGAGTATGGTGTGCAATTCTGGAGACCGCACCTTCAAAAGGATGTGAACAGGATGGAGTCGGTGCAGAGGGTGGCTACTAAAATGATTAGTGGGCTTCATTATAAAGCATATGAGGACAGACTTAAGGATCTTAATATGTGCACCTTAGAGGAAAGGCGGGATAGAGGTGATATGATTGAAATGTTTAAATATCTCCGTGGCATAAATGTTCAGGGAGAGAGCCTCTTTCAATTGAAAGCAAGTTCTGCTGCGAGGGGACATGGGATGAGGGTGAAGGGAGATAGATTCAGGAGTGATATGCGGAAATATTTCTTTACAGAAAGAGTAGTGGATCCATGGAATAGTCTCCCAGTGGAGGTGGTAGAGATGAGGACAGTAACTGAATTCAAAAAAGCATAGGACCAACACAGAGGATCTCTAAAGGTAAAAAGTGGACTGTTGTAGTTGTTGTTATGGAAGGACAGACTAGATAGGCCATGTGGTCTTTTTCTGTCATCATGTTTCTATGTTTCTATGTTTTCTATGTTTCCACAAATCTGTTCCCAGCACTTTCTTCAGGTATATTTGGGAGAGGAGGAAAATCAATTCTAGAAGGAAAGTTGTCGCCACACTTCACATCTTTAGCCATCTTTTCTTCTGCCTTTAATTTTGCTTTCCTTATTTCCCTTTTGTCTTTTAGTTTGATCCTGTATTCTTTTCTGTGTTCCTCTGTTTGCGAGCTTCTGAATTTTGTGAAAGCTGTGTTTTTTGCCTTTATTTGTGCAGCCACCTCTTTGGAGAGCTAAATAGCTTTCCTTTTCCTCTTGTTTTTATTTACTTTCCTTATATATGTATCTGTTGCCACTTTTATTGCCTCTTTCAGTTTAGCCCATTGCAATTCTACTTCCCTTATCCTCTCCCACCCTGCCAACTCCTCCTTCAGGTACTTGGCCATTTTACTGAAGTCAGTGTTTTTGAAGTCTAGGACTTTGAGCTTGCTGTGATTGGACTCCACTTTGGCTTTTATCTCAAACCACACCATGTGATGATTGCTGCTGCTCACATGGGCACCCATCTCGATATTCGACACGCTATCTGTTTGTGAGCACCAAATCCAGCATCAAGCTTTCCCTTGTCTGTTCCATCACCATTTGTCTAAGTAACGCATCTTGGAAGGCATCCACTTTTTTTTTTCTATAACACCTCTTTCCAGATTTGCAGAAGAAATACTCCAATCCACATCGGGTAGATTAAAGTCACCCAAACACACATCAGATGACTGTCTAAATTCAGAACCTGATGGTCTGTTTCTTGCTTCTTTTCTGTCGCCAGCTTTCCAACGGACAGTATTCCATGCAGGGAAGACATTGTTTTGCATCTCCCATGGGTGTACAGCTTGTTCTGCCCTGCTCAGAAAGATAATTTGTTTTTGTCAGGCAGCAAGGCTCTTGGCTATTCACTGAGAAATCCGCCACACATTGAAATTCACCTATAATAACTTCCACTGGGACCAGACCTGGCATTCTTGTCCTGCCCTGATGCATGAATCACTCCAATAGCTGTCAATAATAAAATTTGTCTCTTGGTAAAAGGTCAGACTGGTGGGCAATGCTACTTCCTTGGTACAAATAGAGAACATTCACCTCTGCTGAATGTTGCTACAGATTTCTACAAAAGCTGCAATTCCTTAAGCAGTGCTTGAGTTCACAAATGGAAGGCAATCTCTTGCTGTTTATTGTACACATTAGTCCTGTTCAGTCACAAGCATCATCCATTTGCAGAAAATCTTCAACCCAGAGGAACACGCCACTTTTCCATGAGGAATATCTACTGGAACATGATACCAAGCCTTTTCCTTTTCCATAGGCATGTTAAATCAGACTTGTACAGAAACAGAATTCTAGGTGTTAATTTGCACCTAATAGAGAGACACAGCTCTGTGGTGTACATGACTCTACAGCTATATCAAAACTGTTTTAAAGCCACACAATAGAATATCAAACTTATGCTTACAGTTTAGACGAAAACAGGCCTGGCTTTGAGATATTCGCCATGGATCAAAGGCAGCATATCAAAAATTGTCAAAATAAATATAGCTTATAACTTAAAGGAGAAGTAAAAGTCTCACTTCCCCCCATCTCCCCTCTCTCTGTCTCTGCAGCTTATCCTTGGGGGTTAAGGGGGTTATTTTAGAAGCCTGTTTGCTTATTAAATGGGGGTGCAGGGTTAGAAAACCTGGAAGCTGTACCCAGGAGATGCTTGTTCCATGCTCGGCACCTCCATCTCTACACACCTTCACCAGGAGCATAACCAAGGGATTTCTGGGAGTAACCTGGGCTACGCGTGAGCCTGCACATCTAACATTTTGCATAGGCCAGAGACGTGCAGGGTGGATGTTTTAAATGTGACAATCTACACCTGCTATAAATCACAGATAAGGATAGGACTTTGTTGTCTTTTGGGACCATCTGTGGTGGTTACTGTAGGAACTTTGACTTACGAATTATTGGCCCGATTGTTGTCTGTGTCCACATAGGTGTATGTTGATCTATATAGTGTGTAGCCTGTGAACTCCTACAACCTATCCTCCTCCCCCTTTTCAAAGCCCCATTAGATTCCCACTTCCTCGTTCTCCTCTCCAAACATGGCAGTTCCTAACCTCCCATGACACACTCCCTGACTTTGTGCACTGTCTCCCCTCTGCCCAGTTCCTTGCTGCCAGTCTGTGTATGGCCCAGTGATCTCTGTTTCTGTATGGTTCTCTGCTATCTGTCTGCATGTGGACATCCATCACCTCTGCCAAGAGCTTGAGTCGTACCTCCACTCCACCACAGAGGTCTAACCACCCATCCATGTCTACCTCAAGATCACCATGGCTCTAGCATTCCTGGCTACTAGCAGTTCCAGTCTGTGCTGGTTGTCACTGTAGGTCTCAGTCAGTCAACCATCTCACAGTGCATATCTCAGTTCCTTAGGGTCTTTCCAACCCACAGTGCACAATATGTAGCCTTCCCGTAGACTGTACAGCAAAGTCATAATACAATTCAATGAGGTGCTCCGTTTCTCATGAGTACAGGGGCTCATTGATTGCACACATGTAATCTTCAGGGCCCCACGAGGGAGGGAGACCACCTATCACAACAGGAAGACATTCCACTCACTCGACATGCAGATTGTCTGCAATGCACTGGGGGAGATAACAGATAACTTGTACTCACACTTTAGCCTCTATGAGAGGTTTGAGAGTGGAGATATTACTGGTTGCCGGCTGCTAGGTAAGCCCCACAGCACCTCTCTCCATCACCTAGACATGCACGTGCATGCAGGTTGCATTGTACTCTGGGAGCTGCAGCACTCAGCTCAAACAGCCCAGGGCCATAGTGCCCAGGAGGCACATGAAACACCCTAGTGCAATACCCTGATGTATGTGTCCTCTCTCTCCCTACCTATGCAGGAGATAGAGGTTATCCAATGAGGCACTGGTCATTGACCCATGACATTTAACAGGTTTTTATACTGTTTTATCATTTCAGTCAAAGTGGTTTACATTGTAACTTAACCCTCCATTGCCTCAGAAAAATCCAAGTTATCAATGTCCCTGTTTAATGTACATTACCAAGTTTAAGTGACTTGCCCAAGGTGTTCTGGTGGGAATCAAACCTTGGTCTCTTGGTTTCCAAGTCAGTGCTCTAATGATTAGACATGGCATCACACACAGCAGCAGAGGAATTATATAACAGGGCCCACAGGAACACATACACCATCACTTAGAGGTCATTTGACCAGCTCAAGAACTGCTTCTGATGCCTTAACTGATCTAAGGATGAACTGCTGTACAGCCCTTCCCAGGCTATACCAGATCTATCCGGATGAAGCAACAGTGTTTGAAGAAGGGCCGGGATGATCGGAGGCTCGAAACAATTACAACGTTGGGTTACCGGTACATAGAGGAGAGGATGCGCTGTGTATTGTTGGGTTACCGGTACATAGAGGAGAGGATGCGCTGTGTATTGTTGGGTTACCGGTACATAGAGGAGAGGATGCTCTGTGTATGGTTGCTTGGAAGGAAGTTGAGTGGTGTCACTGTAAAAGCTTTGTGAAAAATCCTTCCTCGGGATGCTGTGGGGCTGTGGAGAAAAGAAATGACGGATGGGGAAGTAAGATCCTTGTGAAGATTGTGGCGGTCAGGACTGCTACCTATTGACAAGTTTACTGCCTGTAATGTCATTGAAGGAGGAATTCACTCAAGTTGTGACTTTTATTTGGCTTGAGCTTGATATCAATTGGAACTTGGCTTATGCCTTGTGTGAATTAAAGTTTACCAGCTGGTATTGGGGGTTGAAGTTCCCTCAATCCTTGTTAGGGTTGTGTCCCTATTTTGAATTTAAGATAAACTTGGAACAATACGCTACGAGAAGGAGATTCCTTCAAGGAGTGTGTTCCTACAAAAATTGTTTGTGTATATTGTTTCCCTTGTTTGTTTAGATCTAGCATTGCAGCACGAACAATCCTTTCCTGAAGAGTACATAGCAGATCCAGACAATGATGCAGATGTTGAAGGACCAATGCAGGAAAATACTGGGAAACCATACCAACTAAGGGCTAAAGCAAAAAAAATGACCTCATACGCAGGCAGTTCCTGTGAGGCTAGGTATTTATTTGCTAATACATAAAATATGTACAATGAAGTGCCCATCGTCCTCATCCCATCCCACCCCAAACTGCCACCGCCCTCAGCATCAGCCCTGTTCAACTCCCTCACCCCCACCATTCCAGAGGCAGCACCAACAATCCCCCTCCCCATTCTCTCAGCACCCCTACCACCTTCCAGGAGGCATCCCCCTTGAATCAGTCCCTATTACCCCCATAGGAAGACTGAACCACTTCTTCCCATGCCCTCTCCTCTCACCTTACCCCCTGCCCCAATCTCATGACCCTTACCAAATCGGAGCATCATCCAGCTCAGCTGACAGTTTGGAGACCTCATGGAATGGAGGAAAGCAAAGGGATCCCCCCCCCTTTGATAGGTCATGGGTCCAAATATGTTGGAAGAGGGGGCAGTGGCTAGACAGATGGTTGTGCTAATGTGGCAAAGCTGGAGGTAATGGTGATGGTGGTGGGCAATGGAGGTGCCCTCCTCTTTGAGGCCTGTAAAGACAGGGGCGCAGATGGCAGAGTGGTGGCATCCAGAGGTGAAGGGGGACGGGGGACAGGGCATGTGGGCACATGTACTATTGTTGGCCCCTGCACAGCCCCATGATGGACTAACTGAGGGTCTCCGTTGCCCGTAACTATCTCTTCTGGTGCTGGATGTGGCATCCTAGAGGGCGAGTGTCCATCTTGGCAGTTCTGTCTTCAGTGTGTTGGGCCCAATGTTAGACATTCTGCTGGAGGCAGCATTCGGCACAGTGCAGAGGTTTCGGACCAGCAGCTGATGCTATGTTTGTCCTGTTAGCTGCCCTTGCACCCTCCCCATCTGCTCATGTGTCAAAGGCAGAGAGAGATGGAAGTAGACGACCAGCCCCCTCGCAGACATCATCCTTCTCCTCCTCCACCTCTGGGGCAGCAGCAATATCAACATCCTCAGAGCACCGATATTCTTGGACCGCTGATTCTACCCCTCAGCTACCCTGCCACATTTTCCTTCATGGTAGTGGCTTATGGTCTGGGACCTCCTCCAGTCACCATGTTGCTGATGTCTACCCATCCCATGTCTAGGATTTTAAGTCACTTCTGCAACATGGCTATTTGCATGATCTGAGCTGCTGAGGTTCTCTCTAATCTGAAAGTGCATTCCAAATTCTCTCCAAGCTGTTGCAGCTATAACTTGACTTCTGTGATCACATCTTTGTCATCTTTCAAAATACGCTTTGGGGAGGGGGCATATTCAAAGGGCTTTGTGGTTTGCAGACCTACAAATTGCATAAATCCTGATCATGGGAATATCTACTCCTAACCCAGTTAAACTGCTAGCAATGGGCGTTTCAGGGGCAAAGCGAGGGTGGCACCACTAACTAGCTGGTTAGCAGCAATATTCAGATGTCAGCAAAGCCTTTGACATCGTTCCTCACAGGCAACTTAAAAACTTTAAAAAAACCTGAGTACCCTAGGGGTGGACCCTAAAGTTATTGCTTGGGTTAGAAATTGGTTGGGTGGGAGGCGACAGAGTACAGGTAAATGGAGCTCACTCTGAGGAGAAGGATGTTACCAGTGGTGTGCCCCAGGGATCTGTCCTTGGTCCAATTCTTTTTAACATCTTTGTTAGTGATATAGCGGAAGGACTGTCGGGTAAGGTTTGCCTCTTTGCAAATGATATCAAAATCTGCAATAGAGTAGACACCCAGGAAGGTGTAGATAACATGAGGGGGGATCTAGCTAAGCTTGAAGAATGGTCTAGAATTTGGCAGCTGGGATTTAATGTTAAAAAATGCAAGGTCATGCATTTGGGCTGCAGCAATCCAAGGGAGCAATATAGTATAAGGGGTGAAGTACTTTTGTCCACTAAAGAAGAGCGGGACCTAGGCGTGGTTGTGTCTAATGATCTTAAAATAGCTAAACAGATAGAAAAGGCGACAGCAAAAGCTAGAAGGATGCTTGGGTGCATACGGAGAGGAATGGCTAGCAGAAAAAAGGAGGTGATAATGTCTCTGTATAAGTCTTTGGTGCAACCTCATTTGGAGTATAGTGTGCAATTCTGGAGACCCAAACCTCAAAAGGATATAAACAGGATGGAGTCAGTACAGAAGGTGGCTACCAAAATGGTTAGTGGTCTTCATTATAAAGCATATGAAGACAGACTTAATGATCTTAATATGTACACCTTAGAGGAAAGGCGGGATAGAGGTAATATGATTGAGACGTTTAAATACCTCCGTGGTATAAATGCACAGGGGGAGAGCCTCTTTCAATTGAAAGCAAGTTCTGCTACGAGGGGACATGGGATGAGGGTGAAGGGGGATAGATTCAGGAGTGATATGTGCAAATATTTCTTTACGGAAAGAGTGTGGATCTGTGGAAGAGTCTCCCAATGGAGGTGGTAGAGATAAGGACAGTATCTGAATTCAAAAAAGCATGGGACAAACACAGAGGATCTCTAAAGGAAAAAAGGGGACTGTTGTAGTTGTTGATATGGAATTAAAACATTGTGACTATCAGTACGTCATGAATGCAAGTGTTATGAAACTTAACATGAACTGTGGTCGTTGATGCGAAGCTAGTACAATGGGGAGTTTATCCCATAATAAGTACTGAAAACAGTCTGAGACCCAGTTCTAATCAAGCTCAAATGTGAGATATAGAAAGAAAGTGGTTTTGAGAATTTCACAACTAATTAAGTAAACAGCCTTTGACATTTTTGAGGAGTAGATTATATATATATAGCAGTTAGCTGAATCCTCTATGAAATAGACCTACAATTTTTGGATATGGAAGGACAGACTAGATAGGCCATGTGGTCTTTTTCTGTCGTCATTTTTCTCTGTTTCCATGTTTCTATTTTAACCTGCTTCTCACTGGTCTCCCTCTGAAACATCTGTCCTTTGATCTGTTCAAAACTCAGCTGCATGGCTAATCTTCTGCCAGTGTCCCTATGCTCATGTAACCCCTCTTCTCAAAATTACTTCACTGGCTCCTAATCCTTTTCTGTATCCAGTTCAAACCTCTCCTACTTACGCACAAGTGCATCCATTCTGCAGCTCCTCTCTACCTTCTACCTTCTCTCTTCTCACCCTACACTCCTCCTTGGGAACTCCACTCCTCTGGCAGATCACTTATCTGTGACCACCTCTGCTACTGCCAATTCCAGACTTCATTCATTCCACTTTGCTTCTCCATATGCATGGAACAAACTACTTGAGTCAATGCGCTGGGCTCCTTTTCTGGCCCTATCCAAGTCCAGGCTGAAGATCCACCTCTGAGGTGACTTTTGGATCCTGATGCTCCTCATTCTCTTGTGTATCTTGCCATACTCTAGTCCCCAGTTTTGCAAAGTTTTTGCATCTTGACTAGATTGTAAGCCTTGACGAGCAGGGACTATGTGCTACTCCTTTTGAGGTTTCACTCACGGCTGTTACAGTTTTCGCTCTGATGAAGCCCCTGGTTGGGTGAAAGCTACCAGCCAGGTTGGGGTTTTGTTTAATTTGAAAGGCACAGTTCATTGGAGCACTTGTCACTAAGTAAAAAAATGAATAAATAAATACTCATGTAAAAAAAGCACGAATACGTGAACGATGAAAGTCATAGTGAAGCACTGATGGAATTCTAAGTCAGGGTTTGGTTACCTTCACGTGAAGAAGTCCGAGTTCCCGGGCTTTTGTAGTTTTTGATGTAGTTGGTTTTGGTCTCTAGTTTTCATCTACCCCTTTTGCTTTCATCGATTATCAGGGACTGTCTTACTTCTATGCATAGCACGGCATGCACCTTGTAGCTCTAGTAATGGTTAGCAGTATTAGCATCAATGCCATTCTGGTGTTTCTCCTTTACCACTGTGTCGAGTTTCCTTGCATCCATTTTCTTATTCGTCTGAACTGGAATGTCAGAGGTGATCATAACCGCTTCATCCACTGTAATTCTCTTAAGGTCTTGATCCCAGTGCTTTTCAGGCACAGTGATATTGTAGTGTTTACAGAGCTTCCAGTGGATGAGGTGTCCTACTAGGCTGTGCTTTTCTGCAGAACTTCAGTTGGCTAGATGAGTCATGGTTTCCAGGTCTTTCTTACAGAAACATGTGTCTGTTTTTTCAATTTTGTGCATGCTTGCTGTAAACTCTTTGCCTCTGAGGTTTCTCTTATTCTTTCTGTGTTCCTGTTTTTGTTGATGTTCAATATTTTGTGCCCTGGGGCGCATATTCAGTGGGGGCAGCGGGCATATTTAAGGTGGCTGGTCATTGCTGCTTTAAATTATGGCTGGATATTCAGTGCTGGGCCAAATCCAGCCAGTATGACATTTCTTATGTTCTAAATATCCAGTATACACAGATAGCAATTTAACTATCCAGTCAATGATATCCAGCCACTGGCTGCAGAGCTAAACCAGCTAAAGTTAGGCCTGCCTTTTTTGGACAAACTACCTCATTTGGATTAGCGAGTTAGCAGCTCAATATCACCACTGACTTGCTAACCCTGGTGTTGCTGTGCCCCAGAACCTGCCAACACTAAGCAGCTAGTATCAGGGGTTTCAGCTGGCTAAGAGGGATATTCAGAGGCATAAACCGAGTCTTCCCAGTAAGGTGGCTGGTGTGATTGTAACCACCACTGACAGGTCACCCCCGCTATGCCTTTGTTTAGGGGTGTACCCACCAACCCGTGCAGGTCACCTCTCTGTTGAAATATTTTATGTTTATTTTGATTTTACCCTGTTGCTATAAAGAGATCCACTGTGTCTGTCCCATATTTTGAATTCTGTCAATGTATGTGCCCCCACCACCTCCCTTGAGAGGGTATTCCAAGCATCCACCACCCTTGCAACAAAAATTATTTCCTGGCAATACATTTCAGTTTACCTATTTCCACCTTCATGTTATGCCCTCTAGTTTTACAGCTTCCCCGTCTTTGAAAAACATTTGTTTATTCATTAATACTCTAAGTATTTAAAGGTCTGTATCATATCTCCCCTGTCCCTCCTCTCCTCTAGCATATACATATTTAGGTCTTCATGTCTCTTCTCATACTTCTGTCACAGGCTCCAAAATTATTTTGTCACCTTCCTCTGAACCGTTTCAAGTCTTTTTATATCCTTTGTGAGATATGGTCTCCAAAACTGACCACAACACTCCAAGTGAGACCTCTCCAGCGACTTCTACAGGGGCATTGATATCTCCTCCTTTCTGCTGGTTATTCCTTTCTATGCTGAATATGCCACTCAGTTGGATTAATGTAGTTAGCAGGTCTGAATCCCTTTGAATATGCCCCCCTACATTTTTTTGCCTTTATTTTCTTAGCCACTTCCATAGTGAATCATATTAGCTCCCTTCTCGTCTTGTTCTTATTGACCTTCCTTTCATAAAGATCAGTTTCTCCTTTGGGATTGGCCCCATCGTCCTTCCACTTCCCTCATCGCCTCTTTTCTCCTTCAGAAACTTCCACATTTTACTAAAGTCAAGGTGTTTACAAGCGACATCTGGCACCCCCCTCCCCCATACCTCCATGTCCTCAATGTCCAGCCAGCTGCCTGCCCTTGTCCTGTTACTGTCACTTTGTTTTCTTGAAGGCAGAGCAGCAGTGAGGTGGACCTGACTTCAAATAAAAAAAAAATCCTACACAGACCTTCGACTTCGCACTTGTAGGCAGGTCTGTTCCCTCCCTCCCTTCTGATGTAGGTTGCATCAGAGGGAGGGAGCAGACCTGCCATTCAAGTGTGGGTCTTTGCAGCTCTGTTTGAATGGCTGGTCTGGTCCCTCCCTCCCTTCTGATGTAGGTTGCATCAGAGGGAGGGGGCAGACCTGCCATTCAAGTGTGGGTCTTTGCAGCTCTGTTTGAATGGCTGGTCTGGTCCCTCCCTCCCTTCTGATGTAGGTTGCATCAGAGGGAGGGGGCAGACCTGCCATTCAAGTGTGGGTCTTTGCAGCTCTGTTTGAATGGCTGGTCTGGTCCCTCCCTCCCTTCTGATGTAGGTTGCATCAGAGGGAGGGGGCAGACCTGCCATTCAAGTGTGGGTCTTTGCAACTCTGTTTGAATGGCTGGTCTGGTCCCTCCCTCCTCTGATGTGACCTACATCAGAGAAGGGAGGAAGGGACCAGACCTGCCTACAAGCATGGAGTCGGAAAGACCCACTTGTTTTTTTTTTTTTATATGAAGTCAGATCCACTCTGCTGGTGCCAGTTCTGCAGCTGCTAAGAAAAAAAAGAGTGCAGTGGCAGGGCAACAGCAGGCAGCAGCCCAAAATGCGCTTCTATATCCCACCGCTCACACTGGGCTAGATACAGCGCTGCACTGTGTCAGACGGCTGCCTAGGGTGAGAACTTACACAATCTTGACGATGCATATATTCATATGATTCTTGCAAGGTATTGTGGGTAATGTAGTTCATTCACTCCCAAACACAGCTGAAGACAATAATTGAGTTGTGAAACCAGTGGTAAGGCCAATAAAATACTTCTTTTATTGATGGGGTTTAATTCACCCAGCACAAATATGCTTGGTAGCAATATAAATGAGGTTACTTGCTTGCAGTGTTTAAATGGATAACAAAGTCACAAAGCAAATCAGAAAACAACCTTCAGCTTGTCAGGCCATTAGCTAATGTTTTCTTAGCAAATAATTACCAAATAAAAAGGCACAAAGAAATGAATAAACTTTGCTTGTTAGGTTAACTTCTGCTTATTTTCCACACAGATCCCAGCAGTGATTCTCCCTTGCTCACACACACAATCAGGTGCAGCTTTAATTACTATCAATTGACCAGCTGAAACCCTTTAGCTGGCTGGCTGCTACTGTGTGAACCCAAATCCTGCTTTAAGAGCTGTTTGCAGTAGAATAAAGAACAAAGTTAGGTTTCTTTGTGATGGCTGATGTGTTTGCTCACAGAAAGCTAGCAATAGCATTTAGATAGAGAACAGTCCATGTAATTAATAGTTTCATCTGCTGTATCTCCCCCTTCATCAATCAGCATAGGGTCACTATCATACATTGGCACAGACGAGTCTTTCAATAAGGCACTATCATGAGAATGCTTATTCCCTTGCTGCCATTCTCTATTATAGATAGGGTCTGGATCAGTGTTCATACCTGAGCCTCTCCTGCTATCATAATTCCTCTCTGTATAGCCTGGCCAGTATGTAATCCAATTCTGATGTCCAGCCTTCCAATCTTGATCCCTGGACACTGGATCTTTCCTTACATACCTTCTGGCATAGGTCTGAAAGTCCTTTCCACGTGCAGTCTTCTCTCTTGCAGGTAGCCACTGGTGATTCCTATCTCTGCCATTCCATTCCTCTGGCTGACTCCAGTCCAATGGACTCTGCTGGCATTTGGAATACCTCCCAGTATTGGTACTGCCTTGGACTCTCCCAAACCTTCCAATGGGCTTTCTTCTCTTCCTTCCAGAGAGTTTCCTTCTTTCTCTATCCGCTTGGCTTGGCTTCTGTTTCTCCAGGTGATACTGGTGCTTGAGCTTGTAGCCGTTGCTGTATCTGTGTCTGAAGCTCTTTCTGTGTCTGTTATCTGTAGAATAAGCTCTATTCTTATTCTGTCCTAATGTGTGCTCCTCCCTAACACAGCGCAGCTGTGTTGAATCAGGCCCTGCCCTTTGAGATGAGTGCTTAGGGATTACCTCATAGCTCTCTTGATTGCACACACGTTTTCTCACTTCAGCCCCTCTCATGGCTGCTGGAAACCTGGTGCATTCTGGGACTGGTAGTCTTTTATGTGAAAACTCTGTTTTCTTACTTCTACCAAAACTGACAGGTTGCTTGTTCAGAGTCACATCATCTTTTCTATAGCTCCTACCTGAGCTATGATAAGCTTCCTTATCACATACCCCCCTGCTTAAGTTATTACGGACTGGTTCTACTGGTGAAACTTCTTCTCTACAGTCCGTAATACCAACGAGAGTGTTATCTTCTTGAAGCTCACTTACTTCCTGACTAGGTTCAGGGTCATTATTTACAGGCCTCTCCTTCCAAGACTTAAGTACATTAATATGGTAGGTCTGCCTACGCCCTCTTGCATTTTCTACCATATAAGACACTGGGCTTACTTGTTTAACAACCTTCCATGGCCCTTTCCACTGTACCTCAAATTTTGGAGCAGTTCCTGCTACTTGAACCAAAACCTTTTCACCAATGCTTAATTGGCGGCTTTTGGCCTTTCTATCATACCACCCTTTCTGGCGAACTTGACTGTCCTGCAGGTTCCTCTCAGCAACCTGCGACGTCCTTTTCAAACGTGCTCTCAAATCACGTAGAAACAGTGGCACCTCCCGACTTCCTGGTTCAGGATCAATCCATTGTTCCCTCAAAATATCCAACAAACCCCGTGGAGCCCTACCATACATCAACTCATATGGAGTTACACCTAGGGACACTTGAATTCTTTCCCTGCCGGCATATAAGGCAAAGGGTAATAACATATCCCATTCTTTTACCTCTCCTGCTAACCCCCTTCTCAACATCTGAAATCGCCTGCTAGCAACAGCACCTCCCCTTTCATTCTCAACTTTGATGCCCATGGCCAGATCTCTGTCCAGTTTTTTTTTTGTTTGAGTTGGAGGTCTGTAGACAACACCTGGGAACAGGCCCGACCAGTTAATATTTTACCCAGAAGACTGGGACGAAAGCACACTGAATGGACCAGTCTGGCTAAGTGATAGCTTTTTTTGCTTGCTTTTTTAATAGTTTATTTCTGCTTATATGTGTTTGGTCTCTTTGAATAAGATGCTGAAAAACTGCCTTATTTGCTGTCTTTGATTAACCTTGTTCCTTTGAAAATCGCTTAACAAGACTTTGTATGGTTCTGTTGCTTTTTAGACCTTATTGGTGCTATATAGTAATTATCCAGCTCTTTGGCCCTTCATAAATCTGTTGCTATAGAAAAATTGTTCACGTTTTCAGTCTTCGGAAATAGCTCCTTCTTGTAGGGTTTTGCATTACTTCACAATATGCCTCGATACTGAAGAGGGTTTATGTTACTGTTACTGAGATGATACCAAAAGCAGATTTTTCGGGGGATGGTGAGTTTTCTGGGGAATGGTGTAGTTCTGCTCTGCACCCATTGTCGGGGTAGGGGCCACAGGAGTTTCTTGGATGCAAAACATGTTTATATTAACAGAATTACAGTCCGGTGTGTAATGTCAGTGGTGAGCATGTTTTATGCTAGAGTCTGAGACTGCATAATTAAACTAGTAATTTTGCTGAATGTAACCAGTGATTCTAAAACCTCTTTAAAAATGACATGGCTTTCTTTTTTCACTCAGGACAACTGCCTGCCTTGTGTTCGCAACAAGGTGTTCCCTCCCCCCCCCCCCCCTGCTTCCTGATCAGGCCCATGGTGGGTGCCTTGTGGGGGTCTTCACCTCAAGCAACAGATTGCCTTGAGATGATTAGTAGGTGGCTTTCAACTGCCCAAGGGCTCTATTAATAAAATTGTTGTTTTTACCCATAAATGTCTAATTTTGGGCTGTATAAAACATTACATGGCCAAGGTTAAGTGATTTATGCTTAGATAGGGTTATTATGTTTTCAGATTTCTTGGCCTAATGTGTACTAGCATGTCACATTGTTTCATCTTGTCCAGGTAGCCACCCCCATTGCTATACTCTTCCCCATCGCACATGAAGTTTCTATCCATTGCATTTTGGGACTCTACTAATGGTCAGGGCATGTTAATCATCACAGGGTTCATGCCATTAATGTGTGTTAGCTATTAGTAATGTTTCCTTTTATGTTATTTCACCCTACGACCCAATTAACATGCATCTTCACCCCTCTGCCAAGCTGATCCACTACAATTTTGATATAATTGTCAGCTGGTATTACTATATCCTGTTATTTTCTTTCCTCAATTTCTGGAGTGCCTATTATCTTCATTTGGGGTGAGATTTTCAAAGATGTGCTACCATGTTAGTGTGCAGAACATACATTAACCCTGGGAGTACCGATGGGGTCAAAAGTGACCCCATTGAAAGTTTCACAACGCGTATCTCGGAAACTAGTTGTTCAAGAAAACAATATTTTTATGACTTTTCATATGTCAATATTCTCTTTATATTGCGCCATGAGAAGAATAACTTTCATCCACTAGGTGACGCTAGTGATGAATTGCAGCACAGAGTACCAGTGGGGTCACTTTTGACCCCAGGTGCTTACGTCCGGCTTGGATCGTGATACAATTTGCAGTTTTGTGAATTTTTTGATCTGACAAAGGTATTTATCATTAATTATCTATCATTTATTTTTGTACTCTTATTTTATGAAAATTACACATTTTCTGTAATTGATATCATACGTTCTCTCATTATTTCCGATGAAATCTAAAGGCTTTCAGCTCGTTCATCACGATTATTGTACACCTATAGTAAAACTGCTTTGCGTTTTATTCAACTCTTTGTTTATTTATTTTAGGTTATTGTTTATGATGTCAAAACGAAAGTATTCAGCTGCCCAAGTAAGAGAAATATTGCAACGAGATGCTGACAGTGACGGCTCTGAGTCGTCTGATGATGCAGCATAGTCAGCAAGCTAAGAAGCATATCAGCCAAGTTCAGGCGATAAATCTGATGACAGCCATGATTCAGATGGCGACAGCAGTTGGTCGCCAAGTGAATGTGAGACTGATGTTGAGCCGGTAACATCGCCTGCAGCAAAGAGTCAAGTTACAGGTCGAGGCTGTGCTGGACGGGGAAGAAGACAGGATTCCTCGGTGTCAGTATCATCTGTGAGGAATCTTAATTGTGGTCATAGAGGAGCTAAGTGGTCATCAACTATAAGCACAAATGTTGCCATTGAAGCCTATGTATCTAAGAATACCACATCATGGAACAGGAAACCTATAAAGCAAGCTCCTGGAAGATACGCCAGAGTTAATGTCATGCCCTGTAAACGGGGGCGCTGGGTGAGAATGTCCACAGTCTTGGCAAAGGCAAATATTAATATGACTTGCAAAGGATTGTGGGAAATGTAGTCCATTCATACCAGACTCAGCCGTTCACAATAAATTAGTTGTGCTTGCTCGAATGTAAAGCAAAGAAGATATTTATGGGGTTATTTCTCCCAACACAGATATACTTGGTAGCACATAAAAAGGAATACTTATACATAGAAAAACAAATAAGGAAAAAACAACAGCTGAACTTGTTAAGCAATCAAATCAAAGCATAAAGACCTTGATGGGAACAGAAAGGTCTTTTCTGTAGGCTCCTGCTAATATCTCCTTAGCAGTGCTTCAAAGAACAAACAAAACCCACAAAGTAGGAAAAAAACTGTTCTTTTTCAGGGATAACCTCTTGTATCTTCACACACACTCAGAAGTGTCCCTTCAGAGCTCACAGGCAATTAGGCAAGGCTCAATTGCTAACAATTACCAGCTGAAAACCTCTTGGCTGGTTTACTTTCTATTACGTGGCTCAAATCCTACTCAGAAGCTTTTCTGAGTAGATTAAAGAACAAGTTTATATTTCTTTGTGATGGTTGTTGTATTTTGTAACAGCATATTACCACAGAAGCTTAGACAGAGAGCAATCCATGTATTCAAAGTCCCCATTTATAACATCTTCCCCTTCTTCAATTATCATAGGTTCACTATCATGGATTGGCACAGAGGAATTTCTCAATGGAACACTCTCAGGACAATACTTGTTTCCCTGCTGTCTTCCCAGTGAAGAGCTAGGGCATAGATCAGTGCTCATACCTGAGCTTCTATTGCTGTTAGAGTTCCTCTCTAAATATCCTGGCCAGTATGTAGTCCAGTTCTTATGTCCAGCCTTCCAATCAAGATCCCTGGACACTGGATCTCTCTTCACATACCTTCTTGCACTGGTCTTCGGGTCCCTTCCAAGTGCAGCCGTCTCCCTCACAGGTGCCGTCCGGGGATTCCTGGCTCTGCAACCCCACTCCTCTGGCTTTCCCCAGTCCAATGGTGTATGCTTGCCTCTGGAATGCCTCCCAGTATACGTACTGCTATGGACTCCTTTAGACCTCCCAAATGCTTTTCTCTTCTTTCTTCCAAAGTGTTTCTTGCTCTCTCTGTCCGTCAGCTCTGGCTTCTGATGATGATGATGGTCAGAATGATCAAGGTGCTTCTGAAGATGCTTCTGATCAAGAGGATGATTCTCTGCAGAATAAGCTTTTCTTTTATACTGCTTAGATGAATACTCCACCCTAGCACAGCGCAGCTGTGCTGAATCAAGCCCTGCCCTTGGAGATGAGTGCTTGGGGATTACCTCATAGCCCTCCTGATTGAACACACGTTTCCCCACTTCAGCTCTTCTAATGGCTGTTGGAAACCTGGTGCATTCTGGGACTGGTAGTCTTTTAGGGAAACATTCTGTTTTATTATTTCTATCAGAACAGACAGGGTGCTTGTTCAGAGTCACTTCACCTCTATTATAGCTCCTTCCTGAACTATGATAAGCTTCCTTATCACAGCCCGTACAACAAGGTCCTACAAGGTATGCTGTACAAAATGTTGATGGCCCTCTCGCAGCATTCCACTTGTTCATTTGGAAGAACTTATATGTGGATGAGCAAACAAGGAAGACACATTTATGACGACACCTGGAAAGATTTGAGAGACGGAGAATTTCAATGTTGTCTTGGACTTCTGATCCTCTCAGGTGTGTACAAGTCATGAAATGAATCCATAGTTCAGTTGTGGAACCTTGAAGATGGTCGTTCTGTTTTCGGCAAAAATATGGCCCGTAACCTTTTTCAGCAAATTTCTTGTGCTCTCAGATTTGATGATGCAACCAACAGACGTTAATAGATAAGCTTGCTCCAATCAGACACATTTTTGATACCTGGGAAGCAACTCTAAGGGGCTTGTTTGATTTCAATGGGGCCGCAGCTCCGATAACGATCAGAAACCGCTACCGTGGCTTTGTAAACAAGCCCCTAAGTGACGCCTTTGTTCCTGGTGAAAATGTTACCGTGGATGAGCAACTGCTTACATTTCATGGCCGTGTTCCGTTCAGACAATATATTCCCAGCAAACCTGGGAAATATGGCATAAAGCTATGGATGTTGTATGACAGTGCAACGTCATATGTTCTGTGTCTTCAAGTATATACAGGAAGGGAACTCGGACAAACCAGGGAACAGAATCAGGGTGAAAGGGTTGTGCTGCAACTCACTGAAGGATTGACGCAATCTGGCAGAAATGTTACTGTTGACAATTTCTTCTGCAGTTTATCCCTGTCACGGAAATTACTAGAAAAACAAATGACACTTTTGGGGACAATTTGAAAGAACAGAAAATAATTACCTCCAGAATTTGTAACAGCAAAGGGCCGAGAGGTATTCTCTTCACTGTTTGCCTTTTGCGATGACGCCACTCTGGTTTCCTATTGCCCGAAGGAAAAGTGGTTCTTCTGAGCAGTTTGCATGATCAAAAAGAAGTAGATAACACACATCCAGACAAAAAGCCACGCATGATCTTGGACTATAATTCTAGTAAAGGTGGAGTAGATACGGCAGATCAAATGTTGTGCACGTATACCACAAAATGAATGACAAGATGCTGGCCAGTGACAATCTTCTACAACAAGTTGGACATCAGTGCTTTGAATGCCTTCATTGTTTGGATGTCACTAAATCCAGAATGGCAGTCCAAGTCAAAGCACAGACGTCGTCTATTCCTCTTGGAATTAGGAAAGCAGCTGCTTCAGAGTAATTGCAGCGAGACTTCTTCCAGCATTGAAGAAGCCACTGATGCTGTTTGCAATGTCGGGATCCCAAAGAAAAGGGCAAGGTGTCACTGCTGTTCCAGAGAAAAAGACAAGAAAAGCAACATAGTTTGCATCTCCTGCAAGCGCAATGTTTGCAAAGAACATTCAGAAATTGTCTGTGTCTCATGCAAATGACTGTAGTACTTTACTGTGTTCATCAAGTGCATACAAAAACTGCTTTCATGGCAACTCTTCATGTAATTTTATGATAAAGCATTACATTTCAAAACATTTAATCTTCATATAATAAATAATTAATTCGGAATAATATTTTGTCTGTTTTGTTTAAAAGTTTCATGGTTAACAATTAAAATTTGTCGTGGGGTCATTTATGACCCCAATGGTATTCAGTGTGTGCAAGAAATCTCGGTAATTCCAGGGTTAATACATGTTATTAGCACAGATCCCACTGTATGCAATTAAATCTATTTATTAGCGCACAAAACACAATATATTCTAACTATCCAAATTTATTTCTTTTAGACTTCAGGCATTTGCATTTAGACAACTGAAAGGAATGGTTTTCTTTTAATTCACAACTTGCCGAGCAGTTGCTGGGGGCGATTTGGAATAATTTATCTTAATGCTGGGCTGCTTCACCCTTTATTGGGTCTTCTAACTTCAGCATTTGGTCTATCTTTTAAAGATGCCTGGCTTTGAACCCTTGCTTCCGAGTGATTGCCAGTTTTCCTGACAGCACCAAATGTTAGCACCAGCAGCCTGGTGCCATTTTGGATAATGTGAATGCCATCTTTTTGGGACAGTATGGTTTTACGAGTTACACAATTACCCCTCTGATATGCAGGTAGCATTATATATGTGTGCACAGCCTCCCCGTCCCCAGAGGAGAGGTTAGGGAAGGCTTGCACTTCTACATTTACAATTCACATGTACATTTGTATCATATCCAAGAAACACTATGTCCCCAAAGCAGTTCTAAATATGAACACCGATTTCCTGAGTAATATTTAAAGCAGAAGTACTGTACATGTTTTGCCTTTAGAAATCCTGCAAAGCCTGTATGTACTTGTTATCTATATAAGGCATAACAGAATTACTCCCATGGAGGACAGGGGTTAATTGTATAGCTAATAACCTAACCAGTACTTCCCAAACCTTTATCCAATATGATCTCACTTCTCATCCCTCTCCCAGCACCCCTACTGATCTTTTAAGCCTCACCTCTGTGGGTGGTGCAGAGGTCGGGTGCCTGTGTGTGTGTAGTGCTGGGGTGAGATGGGGTGCTTCCCCCTCTCCAGCTGTCCCTTCTTAATCAAGTTTCCTTTCCAAGACTCTCTCCCTCTTCTCCTTCGCCCGTTACACTCTCTCTGCCCTCCAATCATTCTTTCTTAAACCAAACCTGCTGTCCCTTGACATTTCTTCAGCCTCTGTGTATTCTAACCTTTTGCAGGCTCCCTGTGATTATAGTACTTCTGCTGCAATCATGGCCTTTGCACTACTATCCATGGAGATGGGATCCTTGTGAAAAGATGTGCTGCAAAGGTCATGATTGCAGCAACAACCAGCAGAATCTGTCCACAGGGATCCCATCTCCTGCAGGCAGACTCCATCACTCTCAGCCATGATCAGCCTTTTGCAGCCCTTCTGCCCACATATGTCCCAGGCACCAAATCAGATTTTTCAGTCGCCATAGTGACCTGGTGCCTGGGGTTTGTTGAGCCCTGTAACTTGTCATTTGTTGGACTTCCTCAGTATTCTATAAGTGGCTCCAACTTATACAAAATATGACTGCAAAAGTACTTTACTTTGCAAAGTGCAAAGACCATGTGACACCCTTCTAATGGAACACCACTAGTTGCAGGTATCAAGTTGGATGAGGTTAAAAATTCTCATGTTCGCTCATTGTTCTTTTACACAGGTTATCCTTGGCCTCTCTCCCCCCACTTCTTATATCCAGAGACAGCAGGAATCAGTCCTTGTATGGGTGATGTCAGTGCTGACAGAGCCCTCGCAGAAGCATCTCCCCAGCTTTCAAAGAAATCCTGTGGAAGATGCCACCATGCATGCATGGTCACCTTCCTGCCCAAGGGTGCCATCTTGCTCAGTCAGATGACAGCTAGGATGGTAGTAAATTAAAACAAGGTAGGGAGGCAACTCTCAGGGGAGGAGGAAGGGTTGTGAAGACTGATTCCTGCTGTCCCTGGAGAACACTTGTTACAGGTGAGTAACTATGCTTTCTCCAGGAACAAGCAGAAAGTCAGTTCTCACATATGGGACTCCCTAGCTCCAAACTGCCGAGGACCAAACCATGACAGCACCAATGGCGACCAAGTCGGGTAGCCATGAGTGGCAGAAGATGAACCCCCACCTGAAAGCCTCTGCAAGATCCTAGCATCCAGCAGCACTATCACTCCAGTAGCCTGAACATAGAAGGGTTGAACGGAAGGAATTGCCTATACCCTGAAAAGATTACAGAGTACTGCCTGGCCAAAGGCACTGTCCCAATGGGACTCTTTCCAGGAAGTAGTGAGCTGTGAGCATATGAATTGAAGACCATGTGGCAGCCTTGCAGATCTCAGTCACCAGCATTGAGCGCAGGTTCACCACCGATGTAGCCATCACTTTCATGCAATGCGATGGACTGATCTGGTCATTGAGAGAGAGCAGCTTGCTCATAGGTGAGATCAATACAGTCTGCCACCCAAGTGGACAGAGTTTGCTTAGTCACAGGAAGCCCCAGTCTCCTGGAGTTGCAGGAAATGAAAAGCTGAGGAGCTTTGCAGTGGCCCTGGATCCTCTGTAGATAGAGCAGGACCTGTTTGCAGTCTAATGTATGGGGTATAGTTTCCTTCCGACTGGCGTGAGGCTGTGGGAATTAGGTGGGAAGGACCACATCATAGTTGTGGAAAGGAGATACCACCTTTGGGAGGAATTTGGGGAGAGTGCGGAGCACCACCCTGCTCTTTTAGCATATTGTGTATGGCGGCTCTGCCACCAGGGCCTGAAGCTCGCTTACTCTGCAAGCAGATATCAGCTACCAAGAAGGCCACCTTCCATGAAAGATACTGCAGATGGCAGAGCTAGAGGCTCGAACGGCAGCCTGGTGAGCTGTGAGCACCACATTGAGGTCCCATTCCTCTGCTGGGGAGTTTAGACAGCAGGAAGCCCTGGAAGGAAAAAGATCAGGGGCTGACCCAAGAGAGGTTTCCCTCTGATAGGGTGGTGGTGTGCAGCAATTGCACTCAGGTACACCCGCACAGAGTTGGACTTTAGTCCAATGTGTGACCGATGCAGTAGGTATTGGAGCAGCAGTTGCACCAGGGAGGAGAACAGTTTCTCCTGCTTCTCCCCACACCATACAAAGAATCTATGCCAAAGGCATATGCTCACCTCGTTGAGGGCTTGCGGGAGGCCAACAGGACCTCTTCTACCTCTGGTGGGAGGTTGAAAGGGGCCATAGCTACCCTTCCAGCAGCCATGCTGTTAGCATTAGAGACCCTAGACTGGGGTGCAGGAGGGAGCCCTCCTCTTGAGACAGGAAGTCTGGGGCATGGCCCAGCAGGAGTGCCATCAGAGAGAGCAGCAGTGGAAACCCAGGTCAACTGGGGGCAAATAGTATCAGTGCTGTCCCCTGCCAATGGACCTTGAAGAGTGTCTTGGCATCCAGAGGGATCAGTAGAAAGGCACAGAGGCGGCCTTCCATCCACAGGATCATAAAGGCATCTGCTGCCACCTTTGTCGAGTGTGACTGTTGCAAGTAGAAGCACGGCAGTTGCCCATTGTCTGGGGTGCCAAAGATGACCATCACGGGTGTTCCCTAGAGGTGGAAGAGCAGCGAGGCCACTCTGGGGTTCAGGTGACAATCGTGCAGCTGGAGGCCCCTGCTCAGTCTGTCTGCCAGGAGGTTGTCCTGGCCTGGGAGGTAGACTGCCCACAGAAGCATGTTGCAAGCTGCAAAGGAAAGGAGGTAGAGGGGGTACAACACTGTGCCTGCCTGCTTGTTGATGTAGAACATGGCTACTTGGTTGTCTGTATCAGCACTGGTAGTTGTCGCAGGAAGTGGGAACACCCATAGAGCCAAGGTGGTCACCCTAGAGTTCCAGAAGATTGATCTGCAGCAGGGATTCCACCTGGGACCAGCTGCCTTGTGTGCAATGTCCCCAAAATGCACTCTCCAGCTGAGGAGGGAGGCATCCGTGGTCAGCATCCTCTGGAGCGTGGACACCAGGAAAGGCATCCCAAGCCCAGAGGTGACCAGTCTAGGGATTCTGTCAGCTGGCAGGTTACCCTGGATTCTGCCCACAGCTTGCATCCACTGGGAGCTTGTGTCCACTGCTTGCGTCCACTGAGCAGGTGGGCAAGCAGGGTTATGTGGACTGTGGCAGCCATGTGGCCCAGAAGGCGGAGGAGGAGACACGCTGGCAGCGAGCGACAGTGCTGCACTTCACTGCTAGCTCCCTGAAGCAATCTGCCCTTTCCCTGGGAAGAAAGACTTTAGCCTGCAGGGTGTCTACCTGAGCACCTATGATTTCCAGGCTCTGGGCTGGAGTGAGATGAAGTTTGGGGTAGTTGATGATAAACCCTAGGTGCTGCAGCAGGAAGGTTGTGTGTTCTTTGCCTGATGGGCCTCTGCAACAATGCTGCTTCTGATCAGCCAGTCGTCCACATATGGGAAGATGAAGGCCCCTTGCAGATACAGGTGGGCAGCGACCACTGCTAGGCACTTTATGAAGACCCTGTGAAAACCCTGGGTGAGGAAGCCGGGCCAAAGGGTGACACCCTGTATTGGTATTACCCTCCTCCTACCACGAACCTTAGGTACTGCCTGTGGGAGAGGTGGATCAGGATGTGTGTGTAAGCATCCTTTAGGTCCATGATGCAGGGCCAATCTCCCTGGCGGAGGTAGGACAGCAGTGTTCCAAGGGAGAGCATCTTGACCCTCTTCCTCACTAGAAACTGGTTTGCAGGTCTAGGATGGGCCTGAGGCCCCCAGTCCTCTTCAGGACAACAAAGTACCTGGAGTAGAAGCCTTTGCCCCACAGGTGTCTCTGTACAGGTTATACTGAGAAGACCTGTGAGCTCTGAGCAGCAGGATCTGGTGAAGGAGGGGTCGTAAATCTCTCTGGGAAAGAACCTGGATGGAATCTGCTGCAGGTGGTGGAAATATCCCTCCCTGACCACCTGCAGTATCCAAAGTTCTTAGGTAATTTAGGCCCATTTGTTGGCAAAGAGCACCAGGTACCCCTCTTGTGGGCTGGTGAAGGACTCCTTGGGAGGAGAGGCCCTTCCCTGGGAGTCAAATGCTCCCCCCAGGCTGGGTGGAAGCTGGAGCTTGGGGCTTAGGTGTTTTTGCCTTCTGAGTCCCTTGTCCCTGCCTCTTGGGGTGAGAACCCTGCTGATGGCCAGAGTGAGACTGGAACTGGTGACCCTGTACAAAGGCACCCCTTTTCCTCAGGAAAAAAGATCATTTTCCCCAATGTTCTTTTGTAGGGATGGAATGAGATCTTCTTGGAGAGCCTCTGATGGGTCACCACGTTTGCCTCAATCTCAGCAGCTTTGAGGGCCATGGGTTTGCCAAAAAAGGTTCTCCCTGGTACAAGGGACATCAAGCAGTTTGTCCTGGACCCAATGCTTGATGTCGGAGGATTGCAGCCAGGCCTGATGCCAGACCCTGATGGCAGCCACTGCGACTCAAGCTGCCGAATCAAGGTAGTCATAGGCAGCCTGGGAGAGGAACTTAGAGCACTCCCTCACTCCCAATGTCAGGGTCTGGAATTATAAGATAAAATTGTTGGAGGTGTTCCCCAGAGGCCTGCTGCAAACCCTGACAGCTCTTTGGCCAATGCAACCAATGCAACTATGTAGAGCTCAGAGGCCTGGATCCGGCAACCCAACATTGAACCCTGATAGGATTGAATGAGTGGGTCTTCTGGCTCTTGAGCTTCTGCATGGTCGACTCGACTATGGAGTTGTGTGGGCGCTGGGGTATATGCCCTTTCTGGATGTGGTACATAGCATCGAGTCGACGGCTAACTATAGCACCAACGCTGGTATCTCCCACATGTGGAGTAGCAGCCTCTAGGATCGGCTGTATGGGCACCAAGAGGTTCTCTCTAGGTGGAGTCTCATACTGGAGAATCTCCAGCTCCTCAGTGAGCGGGTCCTCCCTCAGTTTGCACAGAGAGGGCCATTGTCATGTCCCTGATGAAGTTGTGGAAGGCTATGCCTTTTGTGGGGGGGGGGGGAGGTGTGGAGTCGAGGTGCTAAGAAACTGGTCCAAGGGAATTTCTCAGTGTCTTCTGGTATCAGGGAATGTCTCAACCTCGGTCTCCCACATGGAGTCAAGCGGCAACAGTCTGAGGCTCTGCAACTCCTTGTGTCGAGGCCAGTGCCAAAGGGCCAACGGCCTGTGGTGAACCTAGGGTCTGAGTCACAAACACTGGCTGGTGAGGACTGGATGCCCAATGAACATGACTAGGACTTCAATCGGCGCTGAGGACTTTGAGGCAGAAAGTGCTCTATGATTGGCTCAACAACCGGGGACTCCCTTGCAGTTGAGGGGCCAGACAGTTGAGGGGCCATCATTGCCTGCTGCAGGGCCAGGATAGCAGTGATGTTCTGTTACAGGGCTGTCATTCTTGTTTCCAAGCCAGAAGGCTCCGCTGATTTCGGCACAGGCAGAGGATTTTGGGCCCAGCATTGGCACTTTAGAGAGTGAGTCCTTGACGAGGACTATGGCCTTGAGGAACCTCGCATGGTCTCCTCCAGCCAAGGAATTATCCTTGAGGACCTTGGTGGGGTGCTTCTCAGGAGTTGCCTGCATCCCTCTGGAATTTTACCGGCTTTCACCGATGCAGCCTCAGTGAAGCTCGATGACTTTTTTCTCCGACTCCAGGGTCTTCTTGTAGGAGCTGTGGCCATGGGATTCAGAGGATACCCAGGCGTCACAGAATGTGCTGTGCTGGGGAGCTTGGTGCTGGGGAGGCAGGTACACCTTAGAGGAAAGGTGGGATAGAGGTGATATGATCGAGATGTTTAAATACCTCCATGACCTAAATGCACAGAAGAGCCTCTTTCGATTGAAAGCAAGCTCTGCTACGAGGGGGCATGGGATGAGAGTGAAAGAGGATAGATTCAGGAGTGATATGTGGAAATATTTCTTTACAGAAAGAGTGGTGGATCCGTGGAATAGTCTCCCAGTGGAGGTGTTAGAGATGAGGACAGTATCTGAATTCAAAGAAGCATGGGACAAACACAGGATCTCTAAAGGGAAAAAAAAGGGGACTGGTGTAGTGGTTGATATGGATGGACAGACTAGATAGGGCATGTGGTCTTTCTGTCATCATGTTTCTATAGATCATCTCCTGCAACTCCAACCTTTTCTTGTTTGTTTTGGGTGTCATGGCCTGGCACAGGTTGCAGGAGGTGCTATCATGGCCCAGGTCCATGCAGCACAAGCAGCAGTCATGGGTGTCAGTGACTGACACTGACTGCAGTGGTCACATTTTCTGGCATTCTCCCACCAGGGGGACATGGTGGGAGAACGCTTGAATGGAACGATGAAACCCAGGTGAAAAAAAAAGGCACTAACACCAGTCAAGGAAAACCAAGAAGAAAATAAAAATGGGCTGAGAGCACTGACTTGAGGCAGGAAGAGGAACCCGTAAGCCTATTGTAAAGTTACACTTAGGAACAATTAACTAAGATTTTTCTGGGAAAACAGGACATACGTCCATTGGGCTCCGCAGAAAAAAAGGAGACTGAGCAAGATCACATCCTTGGCAGGAAGAGGACCATGCTTACATTGTGGCATCTTCCAAAGGCTCTCTTTGAAAGATGGGGAGATGCTTCTGCACATGCTCTGTCAGCAGCGACGTCACCCATATGTGAGGGCTGACCTCCTGCTTGTTCCTGGAGATCATCTCAGACTCTTCTGGTTGTTCTTCCTTCCTTTGATTAGAAATTCCACCTTTGCGCACTCTGTACGTTCATTGGTATATCGTCAATTTGAACCTATGACGATATACCAAATCTTTCAAATAAAAAATTAAATGACTAAAATACCTCAGTTTGCATGTACTCTTGCCATTATAGATGGCTCCTTTTAAAAGGATCCCTAATCTGGTATTCTACATGTGGAAATGGCCTATAAATTTACCACCTATAAGTGACTACTAACAGAAAATGTACAAAGCTATGTTCATAGCTTTCATGTAATTGTGAATAAGGGAATGTATTGCCTGCTTGCTAATTTATGGACTGTCTCTTCCTGGTTCCCGAGAAACATTTCAAAACTCAAAATCCACAAATGTGTATTCGAAGCAGGTGATCATTCAACGAGAAAGAAGGGAAGAGAATGAAGCGGAGTGTCAGAGCAGGGCTGTCATTCACTAATCTGCCTGCCACCCAATTTAATGACTCTTATAAATAATTCAGTTTTTAATTATGTTACATGCCCCTGACCTGAAGAGAAACTGAGACAGAAAAGTGAGAGGAGGTGGGGACCGAGTGTAGAAGCACAGAGTGAATTCATGCCTGGAGCAGCTGGTCTTACCCTTCTCCCTCTGCACACTGCACCTGCTGTCTCAGGAGTAAAGCGTGCAGTGGTTCCATCAAATGTTTCAGGACAGTGTATAAAAAGCTGGGTTAAGTGATCTTCCACTACATAATCAATTTTCTTCTTTGCTTTTTAAGATTAGAAAACTGCTTTCTGTTCGAAAGAAAGGAAAAGCAGCTGAGAGATGAACCGCATAGAAGGAAGGTGGATGAATGATTTCCACCCACCTACAACCATTTTAATTGTCAGCAAGTCTCCGAGCACAGCAGCGCATCTGCTCATTAGCACAGAGCTCGATCCTCCCTTTCCAAATCTTTACACCATTCCCAATGCACCATGGATTGTAAGTCATGCTAGATGTAATAGCTCTGGGCTTGCTTTGAATTGTGCTTCGAAAGAATTATTTTAAAGGCAATTGTTTGTTTCCTTAAAAAAAAAAAAAAAAGTGCAAATTAAGTTCATCACGTCCAATTCAAGGTGTTTTTATTCTTTATCATTTAATTGGGGCAAGGAATCATTCCATTTAATTTTAAATTTTGTTTCAAAGATAACGTTCCAGCAGTGTCCCAGGTCAGTGGGTTTCATTTTCATGCCATGGGGGTGCCTAAGATGGCAAGTAAGCTGGGAATGGGGAGAGGGCATGGAGGAAGGGGTGGGGGGTGTTTACCTTTCAGCAGCACATTTGGGGAGCCCCGGAGCCGTTTTTTTTTTTTTTTTTTTAGCAAAATAAAGTTCAAAATTAAATGAAAGCACATCTTTAATTCTTTGTGGTTTATTTTAATTCCTTGTTAAAAGAATGGCCCGATTCTTTTTAACATCTTGGTGTTAGTGATACAGTGGAAGGGCTATTGGGTAATGTTTGCCTTTTTGCAGATAATACCAAAATGGCCAATAGAGTAGACACCCAGGAAGGAGTAGATAACATGAGGAGGAATCTAGCTAAGCTTGAAGAATGGCCTAGAATTTGGCAGCTGAGATTTAATGTTAAAAAATACACGGTCATGCATTTGGGCTGCAGCAATCTAAGGGAGCAATATAGTATAGGGAGTGAAGTACTTTTGTCCACTAAAGAAGAGCGGGACCTAGGTGTGATTGTGTGATGATCTTAAAGTAGCTAAACAGGTAGAAAAGGTGATGGCAAAAGCTAGAAGGATGGTTGGGTGCATATGGAGAGGAATGGCCAGCAGAAGAAAAAGCGAGTGCCTTTTAAAGGTACAGTCTTTGGTGCGACCTCATTTGGTGTATAGTGTGCAATTCTGGAGATCGCACCTTCAAAAGGATATAAACAGGCTGGAGTCGATACAGAGGGTGGCTATTAAAATGGTTAGTGGTCTTCATTATAAAGCATATGAGGACAGACTTAAGGATGTTAATATGTATACCTTAGAGGAAAGGCGAGATAGAGGTGATATGATTGAGACGTTTAAATACCTCCGTTGCATAAATGCACAGGAGGAGAGCCTCTTTCGAATGAAAGCAAGTTCTGCAATGAGGGGACATGGGATGAGGGTGAAAGGGGATAGATTCAGGAGTGATATGCGGAACTATTTCTTTACGGAAAGAGTGGCGGATCCGTGGAATAGTCTCCCAGTGGAGGTGGTAGAGATGAGGACAATATCTGAATTTAAATAAGCATGGGACAAACACCAAGGATCTCTAAAGGGAAAAAGGGGACTGTTGTAGAGGTTGATATGGAAGGACAGACTAGATAGAAACAGAAATAGGACAAAGAGACCACGTGGCCTATATTTCTACCCATCTTGAAGTTATACTTTTGTTATGAACTCTGCAGCAGCAAGAAACCAAAGATCACCAATTCCCTCAGACAAATGTCAAAAATTACTATTTGAAGTTCTTTGCACTATTTTGTAACTTGTTTTATTTTAGAAAATTGTATACTTTTGATTTTTTTCGTGTTTGTAAATTACAGCATGAAGAAAGCACAACACAATTATGGAATTATACATTTATCATAGCTATATAAAAAACATACCATGTTTAACATTCGAGAGAGTACTATTTATTTATTTACTTACATTCTCTTATATACTGTGCTATTCTGCATCAGTGCGGTTTACATTGAACAAACTGAAATTACATTGAACAGGGCATTATACTAGAGATTCTAGAAGAGCTTGTCAGCAAGTTATCTCATGGGAATGCTGGGAGATGTAGTACCTGGGAGCCATGATAGAGACGAACAGTCAGAGATGCACTGAGAAAGCACCAGGAGTTCAGTGCACATGTGAAGGTAACTGAGCAGCTCAAACTAATTAGAAATTTGCTACTTGCAGATGAGGCAGAGAGAAGAGGCATAAAGATAGGAACAGCAAAGCTACAGGAAGGTTTCAAGAGGGTAAAAGGTGGGACTATTTGAGACTTAGTTTCAGACCTTTAAATGAAGTAGAACTTTTAGAACAAGGAATTAGGGAACTGTGGATTCTGGGAAGCTGACAGAAGTGGAATATGTTTTAGGCGTGTGCAGGCAAAGAAAAGTGTGTTAATTTACTGTGTCATTTGTAATTTGTTTTCTTTTAAATTTTTGTTTTCAGGGTCATTCTGAGGCACGGCTAGCAGGGATAGGATGTCCATCTCGGCTATTTGGCCCTCATCTGACCCCGACTAACTTCCCCACATTTTGTACCGGGAGATTCGATGGGGGCAGAGCAAGGACAGCATTAGGGTGGGCAGTGGGTAGCCCTGGACATACATGGCCAATTCCAATGTCGGCCCTGTACGTCCAGGGATGGTGGCCTGAATGGGGAACTTCTTCCACCTCTGAGGTTGAGTAAGTTCCCCTAGTCGGGTGGATCAGGCAAGCCCGGGGCCCAAAGGAAGCGGCAGGGGACAGAGGTAATTCCCTGCAGCCTGACCCTGGCCTTGGGAGGCCAGATCAGGGGGGAGGAGGGGGGGATTTACTTTTTTGTCCAGGAATCACAGCTTTTGAATGGAGCTGCAGTGCCATGGCCCCATTCAAAAGCCTTGACTGATTTATCCAGGCAAGGCCTGTATGTGCAGGCCGAGCTGAATCTGGGTCCCAGCCTACACATAACAGGCCTGGATGCGATTCTGATCCCACAGGGCTAGACGTGCCCCGCAGGATCAGAATCCCAGCTAACTTTGTGCGTCTGGTTCCGACTGGGCACAGAGGACTGGGATGTCCAGGACTGAATCAGCCCCTTTATGTTTTGTTTGTATAAATTTTCATTTCAGTGCAATTTTGTTAAAGAGGTAACTGACTGCTACCTAAATGAACAGCTGAAAGGTTACTAGAGGTTTTAGTAAAAATAAAATAAATTTAAAAAAAAGGTTTTATTCTAACAGTCAAAGACTGGTCTCAAGCCAATGATCTTTAGGTTAGAAAACAGGCATCTTGCAGAAAGCCATCACATCTCCATGGGTGCTGTATCTAGTCTTCCTGCTTTTAACTGTATCTTGTATTGCTGGTGTTCTTCATTCCTAATTCAGATCCTAGTTGTCAGATTAAAAGATATGAAACATAAGAAATGTCATTGATATTTCCCATGTCATTTCAAATGAATGCACAGCCCTAATGTGCTTGCTGTGTGAAAACCTAGACAAGCATTCAGCTTGTACTTTAAATATCTAGGCAAGCAGTCTGTTCTGAGGGGAACATACAGACCAGCCAGTAGAAGTAACTGCAGTTCCATTAGAAATACCTCTAGTTTGAGATGTTTTAGAGGGCTGGGTGGACTGTGAATGTTAATGACCTAGGACCTGGGACTCTGCACCCACACTATGGAGCTCACTTCCCGAAGCAATGAGAGCCACGAGCGATACTAACGATTTCCGAATAATACTCAACACCGCTATTCACAGAACACTTTCAAGTCTCCCAGAGCCCATAACCATGGCTATGAGTGCATTCGTAGCCAACCTGACATATGACTGACTTGTTAATAGTTGTATACATGTGCATCCTTCCCTCCCCTCCCCCCTCCCTTATCTGACCTCCTTAAATGTACCCCAACAATCCACACTGTAAACTACTTTGGAGGATAAGGTAGTATATAAAGCTGGTTAAATAAATAAAATAAAAATACAGTTAAAAAGGCATCAAAGTAGGATTGTTTTTTGATCTAAATATGTTACACTTCCAACAAGAGAAGAATTGTGTATAAAGTGCTAGTACTGTTAGAAAGCACTACTGACCAGTCACGTTGGCATATTAAAGAGCTTAGCCTGTAGTCTGTGCAATGCAAATTCAGACAAGCCCTAAAGAGAAATGTTATTGCTGGTTTGGGAAATGCACTTGGGATAAAATTGTAAAAGTTGGTGGTAGAAGTTAAATGTCATATTACAGCTTGTAAGCAATAGTCCATCATGTAAGATCAGAACCGTTATAATTAAAGAACTTTATTGCCTGTTTTTAATTGCCTTCCTACCATGTCTCACAATCCACATGCAATTTAAGAACTTTGAATAATTTGGCATCATCTGCAAACTGAATAACCACATTCAGATCCCTACTACTACTACTTAGCATTTGTCTGGCTCTACAAAGCACCATACAGATGTATGGCAGAGCTTACAATCTAACCCAGACAAAAACCACCACAAAACTGGGGACTCGAGTATGGTAAAATACATGCAAGTAGTGAACAAGAGGGAGGAGCAGCAGAATCCTGTTTCCTCTAGTCTTCACCTTCTTCCACTGAGAAAATCGGACTTTTAACCCCACTGTTTTCCTTATCCAAGTAGAACACTGCCTCTTATCCTCCCATGGCTCTTTCAGTTCCTCAGAAGTCGTTTGTTATGTACTTTGTCAAATGTTTTCTGAAAATCCAGATACACTAAGAGGCGCATTTTAGAAAGGACGTCTGCCTGCAATTTGGCAGCAAATGGTAGAATAAACCCTCCACCATTCTCTCCCGTCATCCATGGAATTTCTATCCATAAAGATTCCACAGCGCATGGTTTCCTGTAGAACCTAATTGGTTTGATTCAATGCTCTCTTTCACGGACAGTCACTCCTCCACCAGTCGTTTTTTTCAGTGGTACATATCAATCGATGGTGCTGCAGATGTTGAGCCTGCCTGTTTTCTAGCCACATATGTATGTCTGGTTTTCAGTATGTCACAGATGTTACTGCTCCAATTGTTTTACGTACAAGTGATAGGTGGTTTATACAAATTAATAAAGAAAATGGAAAGAAATCCAATGCACATTAATGGGCTTAGCATTCACAAAAGATTCGCTATTAGAACAAATCCATGGATCTGGCAGCAAACCTTTATAGAATTACCCCCTAAGGATAGGAACAATGGTTTGTTCCGAGGCATCTTAAATTAGGAAAGTTATTTTAAGACCGGATATTATTTTGATTTCTACCAGTACTAACACAATTGTGTATATGTATATATTTAATAAATTATTCTCTTGTTGGAAGTGTAACATATGTAAATCAAAAAACAATCCTACTTTGATGCCTTTTTAACTGTATTTTTTGAGACAGCAGAATGTGAAAGTGGGAAGACTTTTAAAAGGCACCATAAAGAAAACGTGAAATTGTATTCTTCCACATGTAGACATTATATTGCATCGTTCCGGGAACCAGAGAAACAAACATGGCAGAAAAAGACCATACGGCCTATCCAGTCTGCCCTTCCATACCAACTACTGTAGTCCCTTTTTTTCCTTTACAGATCGTCTGTTTGTCCCATGCTCTCTTGAATTCAGATACTGTCCTGATCTCTACTAAATCCACTGGGAGACTATTCCATGCATCTACCACTCTACGGAAACAAATATTTCTGCATATTACTCCTGTCTATCCTCTTTCACCTTCATTCTATGACCCCTCGTAGCAGAGCTTTCTTCCATTTGAAAGAGGCTCTCCCCCTGTGCATTTATGTCACTGAGGTTTTTAAATGTTTTATCTCATGTTTCCTCTCTCCTTTCCTCCAAAGTATACATATTGAGATCTTTAAGTCTGTTACCATATGCCTTTTGAAAAAGCCCACTAACCATTTTGGTAGCCACCTTCTGCACAGACTCCATCATGTTTATATCTTTTTGAAGGTGCAGTCTCTAGAATTGCACACAATACTTTAATGAGGTCTCAGACTTCTACAGAGGCAGTATCACCTCCTTTCTGCTGCTGGCCATTCCTCTCACTATGCACCCAAGCATCCTTCTAGCTTTCGCCACAGACCTTTTCTACCTGTTTATCCACCTAAAGATCATCAGAAGCAATCATGCCTAGGTCCTGCTCTTTTTTCATGGACAGAAGTATAGTATTTTACCCCCTATACCGTACTGCTCCCTTGGATTTTTGCATCCCAGATTTATAAACCTGCATTTTTCAGCATCAAACCTCACCGGACCTCCCATCACTGCTGGACCTCTGATCATCAGGGGAGAAGCAGCAGCAGCGAAGCCAGCACATTAATAGAAAAGCTAACACAAATAGGCTTAGGGGGCACCATCCTTAAGTGGTTCATATCATACTTGTCACATCACGCAATACATGTCCAGACAAGCCAAGAAATCTCGGATACGTTCCCCTAGAACAAAGGGATCCCACAAGGCTTGGCACTTTCGGCCTTACTTTTCAACATATACCTACAACTCATCATGAACATATTCAGAAAATTTACAATCAACCATTTCATATACGCTGACATTATGTTGGCACTACCTATCGACATAAAGAACCCATCCTACCATAGCCTATCCCAATGTATTACTGAAACTGAATCACGGCTAAAAAGCAACCACCTCAGTATCAACTTTAAAAAAACTGAAGCAATATTTGTATCAAGAAACCAAGATGCCACACATCCCAAAACCATCACCATCAACTACATAGACATCCCTGTTAAACAAGTAGTAAAATACTGGATTCTCTACAGGGAGAACTATTCAGGCAATTGGTAACAGACCCCACACGTGAAGGGGCCATACTGGACTTGGTGCTTACCAATGGTGAAAGTGTTTCTGATGTTGTAGTGGGAGATCATTTTGCATCCAGTGATCACCAGATGGTGTGGTTCAGTATTAGGACTAGGGCTGTTACAATCCATTCCAAGGTGAGGATCTTAGACTTTAGGAAGACTAACTTTGCGAAGATGGGCCAATACCTCAGGGAGTCGTTAGTGGGATGGGAACAGCTGGGGGATGTAGAAAAACAGTGGGCAAAACTGAAAGGGGGTATTTTAAAGGCAACCAACCTTTTTGTTAAAATGGTAAATAAAGGCAAAAGGAACAGGAGACCGCTATGATTTTCGAAGGAAGTAGCTGAAAAAGTGAAGAAAAAGAGGGAGGCCTTCATGAAATACAAGAGATCACAGAGAGAGGAAGACAGGCATCTGTATTTGGAAAAACTTAGAGAAGCTAGCAAAGTAGTCAAGAAGGCAAAGAATCAAAAGGAGGAGGAAATAGCCAATGCAATAAAATGGGGGGATAAGACATTTTTCAGATATATTAGTGAGAAGAGGACGGGCAAAAGTGGTATTGTCAGACTCAAGGGTGCAGGGGGGGAATATGTAGAAGCTGATAAGGATAAAGCGGAATTGCTTAACAAATATTTTTGTTCTGTGTTCACAGATGAAGAACCAGGAGCAGGACCTCAGAAAGCACCCACAAATAAGAACAGAAGCGAGGGACATCTTGAACAATTTTCAGAAGACTGTGCTCGTGAGAAACTAGCTCAACTTAAAGTAGACAAAGCGATGGGACCGGATGGGATACACACTAGAATATTGAGGGAACTTGGGGACGTTCTAGCAACTCCACTGACTGACCTTTTCAATGCCTCGTTGGAGTCGGGAGTGGTGCCAAAGGACTGGAGAGAGGCTCACGTGGTGCCTTTACACAAAAGCGGAAGTAAGGATGTGGTTGAAAACTACAGGCCGGTTAGTTTAACTTCGGTGGTGAGTAAATGATTGGAAACGCTACTGAAAGAGAAAATAGTGAGGTTTCTGGAGTCCAGCAGATTACAGGATCCGAGGCAGCATGGATTCACCAGAGGCAGGTCTTGTCAGACAAATCTGATTGATTTCTTTGACTGGGTGACCAGGGAGTTGGACTGAGGGAGAGCTCTAGATGTGGTATATTTAGATTTCAGTAAAGCCTTTGACACTGTTCCTCACAGGCGACTTATAAACAAACTGAGCACCCTAGGGATGGACCCTAAAGTTACTGCTTGGGTTAGAAATTGGTTGGGTGGGAGGCGACAAAGGGTACAAGTAAATGGAGCTCACTTTGAGGAGAAGGATGTTACCAGTGGTGTGCCCCAGGGATCTGTCCTTGGTCCGATTCTTTTTAACATCTTTGTTAGTGATATAGCGGAAGGGCTGTCGGGTAAGTTTTGCCTCTTTGCGGATGATACCAAAATCTGCAATAGAATAGACACCCAGGAAGGGGTAGATAACATGAGGAGGGATCTAGCTAAGCTTGAAGAATGGTCTAGAATTTGGCAGCTGGGATTTAATGTTAAAAAATGTAAGGTCATGCATTTGGACTGCACCAATCCAAGGGAGCAATACAGTATAGGAGGTGAAGTACTTTTGTTCACTAAAGAAGAGCGGGACCTAGGCGTGGTTGTCTCTGATGATCTTAAAGTAGCTAAACAGGTAGAAAAGGCAAAAGCTAGAAGGATGCTTGGGTGCATACGGAGAGGAATGGCTAGCAGAAAAAAGGAGGTGATAATGCCTCTGTATAAGTCTTTGGTGCGACCTCATTTGGAGTATGGTGTGCAATTCTGGAGACCGCACCTTCAAAAGGATGTGAACAGGATGGAGTCGGTGCAGAGGGTTGCTACTAAAATGATTAATGGGCTTCATTATAAAGCATATGAGGACAGACTTAAGGATCTTAATATGTACACCTTAGAGGAAAGGCGGGATAGAGGTGATATGATTGAGATGTTTAAATACCTCCGTGGCATAAATGTTCAGGGAGAGAGCCTCTTTCAATTGAAAGCAAGTTCTGCTACGAGGGGACATGGGATGAGGGTGAAGGGAGATAGATTCAGGAGTGATATGCGGAAATATTTCTTTACAGAAAGAGTAGTGGATCCATGGAATAGTCTCCCAGTGGAGGTGGTAGAGATGAGGACAGTAACTGAATTCAAAAAAACATGGGACCAACACAGAGGATCTCTAAAGGTAAAAAGTGGACTGTTGTAGTTGTTGTTATGGAAGGACAGACTAGATAGGCCATGTGGTCTTTTTCTGTCATCATGTTTCTATGTTTCTATAATACTAGACCGCACACTCAGCATGCTCCCCCCACCTAAAAACAGCAAAACCCATATTCTTCAAATTAAAAACAGTACAGCATCTAAGACCCCCTCCTAGATACCCATGACTTTAGGTCAGTAGTCCACGCACTAATCACCCCCCACTTCGACCATTGTAATAGTCTACTGCACGGACTACCACTTAAAAAAAACATACTCCAAAGGGACCAAAACATCTCCAAAGCCTGCCTAGCCAAACAAGATCTCCACTGGCTCCCTATACATAGCTGGATAAAATATAAAATACTTCTTACAACATTCAAGCTGATTAACACCTCCCCCTCCCACCTAACCACCCTCCTACACACACCACCCCAATCCAGGACACGAAGAATAAATGCAAACTACTCACTTGTCATACCCAAAAACATCTGCAAAACAAAGAGATGTACGAGCTGCAGAGCCTTTTCATTCACAGCACCAGCCTCTGGAACGAACTCCCACTAGCAATCCGCATGAAAAAGGATCTGCAGCTATAAGGAAAAGGACTTAAAACGCTCCTATTCCCTCAAAATTTCAGAAACTCTGCTGAACCCCCCCCCCCCCTCTCACAAATGAACAACCCACTAACCCCCCCCCTCTCACAAATGAACAACCCCCTAACACCCCCCCCCCCCCTCCTCGGCATACAAGCTGCCACCAGCAACAACTGTCCACACAAAAAAAACTCCCTGATCCTCATCACAACTAGGATGCAACAACTGATCATGTGAACATATGTACCTGTAAATATGGAAATAATCAGCAGGGCCGCAAAGCTCCGCTAAAATGATTCAAAATGTTTTTTGCTGGATGTTACCTGTAAATAGTTTTTCCTACTGTTCCATATAAAAGTTGTTCAACTTGTTAATTGTAAACCGCCCCTGATCTCTGGAAGGGGCGGTATAGAAGAACCAAATAAATAAATAAAAATAAATAAAGAGGACCGGAAATCCACTGCTTGCCCAAATACAAGCATTCTGGAACCTGTGCATCTTTTTTGGGAAACTGTTAGATACTTGTGAGCTGGATTGGCCACTGTGGGTAACAAGATACTGGCCTCGATGGACCTTGGTTTGACCCAGTATGGTGTATCTTATGTTCTTAAATCAACTGCCAAATTCTCCAGCATTCTTAGCTAGATCCCTCATTATCTACCCCTTCTTGAGTGCCTCCTCAAAATTTAACAAAAATTTAGCATCTAAGAGTTGTGTAACTTGCTCTTTGGAAGACCAACGTTCTTCACAGAAGCTGTACCTGGGAAATACAGCCATTTGTTCTCAACTTGGTTCAGTGAGGGAAGCAATCCAGATTAATAATATTGAAGAACACAGACCTCATCCATCCTCTGGTGTGTAATCGCTAAACAGTAGTGTGGGTTACCGCACATTCACAAATAGCCCTGTAACTTTAGCTGGAGGTATTTTCTCCACTTTTTTTGTTAATGATTTGTTTAATATATTTTGTTTTGTTGTTTTCCTTCATGTTCCTATTTAAACATGAATTGGCTTTAGGGAGAGTTAAAACAGAACAAAATGAACATTTTGCTTGTTTTTCTTTCATTTTGAAAGGCAAAACAGTAAAGGCAAAACAGTTTTCACGATGCTTCCGTCATTTTCATTCATAAACACATCACTGTCATCTGTCTCCTCTCCTGAGTGCATACAAAAATTCATCTTCCGTATGTTCTAAATACAGAAACACCAGCACAGTTTATCAATGTGCACTGTAATAAAGGTGCATTTCTGGGTCGTTACAGTATAGCTCAGAATGTTTTAAGTCTTAAAATAGAGTAATGTTTGCAGTTAATAAAATTCTGCCACTTACTCAACCAAAATATATTTGAATTTGTAGCCCTCATTTAATAGGAGATGATCCTGTCAGCATGCACGGTTTTTATGTAGAAAGGAGGTTGGGAAAACAAAATCTTATTACAAACAAGAGCTTGTAAACTAATAGTGACAGATCCTGAAACAATGAAAGCTTGCAGAATCATGTATTTAAAGACTACTGCGATTTTTCCTACATAAAGGACATGTCTTCATTATCATGGAAAAGAAGAGGAAATTAACCCATTGTATACATGTGACCATTGGAGTGGAGGAGTGGCCTAGTGGTTGGGTCAAGGTACTTCGGGCCAGAAGGTCAGGGGTTCAAATCCCACTAGAGGACAGCAACCTTGGGCCAGAAGGACTGGGGTTTCTAGTCCCACAGGTGCTCCTTGTGGTCTTGGGCAAGCCACTTAACCCTCCATAGCCCATGTTCCCTGTAAAAATAGTTCTCTGTGTGCTGTGCTTTCCTGTCTAATCAATGTGTTTATACCTCAAAAATTTCCTGTCATGATTTGACAATTTCCAATCTGTAATCAAACTGCTGCTGATCGCTGGAAGTAGCGGTATACAAATGTATACTAAATAAATAAATAAAATTAACTGCTGCAAGACAAGTAATATTATATAGCAGTAACATAAAACAGCTATTGCACTTTTAAATGGAACAAAATGCGTTATCAATAATTCAGGAAGCAAGGTGTACTGAGTATTAGCTTACCGCATGGGCTGAAACCCATCACGAAAGCTTGGCAAAGCCCATTGACATTACATTCGCCTCTGACTCACTCTTGACTTCACTGCTGTCACTGTACTTTAATCATAAGCTACAGCCTCATTCAATAACACTTCATCTAATGGACAAAGAGCAGCATGAGGTGCTATTACCTATTCAAAGACCAGCAAAAGCTTGTTTCTTCACCACATCTTATCCTGTTAGTGCTGTTGCCTCACACACTAGGTTCTTCTACAGCGTGCGATCGAGTATCTTTAGATTAGTACAGCTGGCTATAGGAAAACAGATAAACAAATAACTAATGCTCTTTGGCTCATCTATTCAGGCGCTATACTACAGTAACATGAATGAGAGACGATTGAACCAACAGGAGTATGGGATTAATGCAATTGTCATCCACCGTGATAGTCTGCTTTTCAGTAATTTATACGAGCAGACAAGTAAATTGTCAGTAGACAGCCAGTAAAGGTATAACTCCTCCAGCCACCGATATTTAATGCACTGTACGGACAGTGATGGCCAAAATGTGCTCTAATCACTTTAGCGGTATACTGTATGTATAGGACGGGTGAGGGCAGGAATGCAAAAGGCATCCAACAGAGTCGCAATACCCATGGTCTGTGCAGCTACTGACGAGTAAGTGACAGCCTGATACACAAAGAGAGGATAATTTCAGGAGACTTCCTGGCTAGCTAGCTTATCCCATGGTCAGTGATCACAGCGATGCGATAAGTACTAGTTATATATGTTCTGAAATGTTGTTCTTCCTTGTAAAGCAGCTGTGCAGCACTGTTACTTGTTAAGTTTATTTATTTAGTAGACACTTGTATACCGCTACTTCCCACGATCAGCAGCGGTTGACTTTACAGATCAGGTTGCACAGTACATTGCAGTAATTTGTATGATTTACATTTTGATTGGTTAAAGATTTGATTTGAAACACCACAACGCAGGGTTAGTAGATTTACATTTGATTAATTGTGTGCGTGTTTGCTTACCTATATACATATACCTTAGGTTGAGTGGGTGGGGGTGTGCTTCTACGTAAACTGCCTTGCATTGTAGAAAGGCAGCATATAAGCAATGGTAAATACATGAATAAAATAATGCGGACAGAATAGGTCTAAGAACCAGCAATGCAAAGGTTAAATCTCCTCCCTACTACCCCCTGTGCTCCTGTGCCTCAAGTATACACCTCAGCAAGGCCTAAAAGTGAGCTACTACTGAAAAAGGAATCAGCTAAATCCAGCTGACTTCATAAAGACACCCAAGCAGCTGAAATCACGTCTGCTTGGGAGCAGGTAGAAACGGATGTGCATCTACTTCATTAGTCTGACTGTGCTTGTCCCCACCTCCTCCTCTGGGCATTGCATGCATGTATGTGCCTACCTCTCAAAGCATCTACTTGAAAGGTGATTTTACATGGGTTATTGTACACATGATTACCAGCATAAACACTAGATATCACCTATAAAGCCACCTTTATGCTTAGTAAATATGCCCCATTGAGAATAATTAATGAACAGCATTTAACTGGTTAAAATACTTGTTAAATAGAGGCCTAAATGTATCATTTTTGTACTACAGAAAAACGAAATTTCCATGCATGTATTCCAGGACCTGTTTACTAAGGGGCACTGTGGTGCTGCACCTAACATAAACATAGCACATTAGGACAAGACAAGAGAGTTAACGGTCTGGGGTCGAAAAAGCATGTTACCAGCAGTTAATGCAGTGCACCCTGAGCTAGCGCAGCCTAAAACCAGCGCGGGTGCACGCACTTGCACCTATGGAGTGGCGGTAAGTGCACTCAAGCTAATTGCTAGCTCACCTACCCACTCTTCCCCTCTCGCCTGCTTACTACCCTAATGTGCAAAGCAGTAAGCATGGGAATGGAGCCACGCTAACCGTTACTCCAGTCAAAGCATGTGGTTAGTAGGTTTTGTAACCTATGCTAATGGCTTAGCGCCCTTCAGTAGAAGGGCCCCTGAGCTGTGCTCTGCATTAAGCACAGTGTCGTCTTAAACATTAGCACTCATCAGTTCCCATGTTGCCTAGTACAAGAAATTCATATTAGGAGGTGGCAATGGGCTGGAATGACATCTTGCATTTAACAGAGCTGTGGCCAAAAATATGGAAAAGCCTCATCTTCAGAAGCGCATAGCTGCCTTCCTTAAAGTGCTGTGAATGCCCCAATGTTCTTTCAAGGTACACTGCACTTTAAAAGGATTCCAGCAGCAGCGTCCTGTGCCGAAGGATCAGAACATGCTCCTTGGGCGACCTCCTTACCGGAACAGCCTTCCAGATCCCTACACTAGCCAAAAAGCCTCACCATTCTCACCAGTATAAGATCTCTTCATACTGCCCACTAACCACTAGTCCAAACATTTGGGCCCTTACTTTCCTAGCATTACAGTCAATTGCCACAATTCTCGTGTTGTGGAACTGGTGCTTCTAGCTGGCTCCCATGCTCAACCCTGCCCAACCCTGCCCATCTGGCTCATAACCCTGCTAATCTCTGCCCCTGCCTGTCTTCTGCCCCCCACCACCAACGGTCCCTGGAACCTTCCTATGCTCTCCTTAGCCTAGCGCTCCTAAACTGTAGATCAGTTTGCTCCAAATCAGGTCTCGTAGAGGACTTAGCTCTCCAGCACTCCCTGGACACCCTGTTTCTCATGGAAACGTGGCTCCAGGAGGGCAAAGAGTCCCTCCTTCATTGCTGTCTCCCCACAAGTTATTTTGCCTTCAACATTCTGCTCAGGCTGGAGTGGTGGGGATGTGACAGTTCTCTACTGATTCTCCCTTCCATTTACAGAGTTCCACCCACTTCCCCGTTATTCCAAATCACTGTTACTTCGCTTGAACTCATCTCCACCCCAGACCTCTGGGATGCTCTCCTGCTATCACTCTGAAATCTCCCTTCTATCTTCCCACCTGGTAATTTTAGGAGATTTCAATGCGCACCTCGATCCTCCCTCCAGGTTAAGAGATAAGCTCTACTGACCCTTTTTTGACGATCTCTCTCCACCAGCATGTCTGCTGTCCCACCCATGTTGCAAGCCACACCTTGGACCAAATCCTCACACCAACTGGCTCCTCACTCATCCCTTCTGCCATCTCAGCTTTACTGCTCCCGTGGTCAGACCACTCTTGTTTGCTTCTCTCTTCATCTTACCTCCGCACCTTCATTATCTAGCACCTACTCCATTGCAGCCTGCACGCTACTTAAGCACTACATCACACCAACACTTCAGCTGACTCTGTTCTCTAACTTCTCCTTTCCTAGTCTATGCTCAGGCAAACACCTGTAACTCCACACTATCTTCTGCCCTGCACCCCTTCCAGTCTGCTTGCCTAGTCACCCACCACCCCTGGTACCATCCCGGCCTTTACCTCCAATGCACCCATCTTCACCGTGCAGATCATCATTGGCGCATGCATCCCTCCCCAAATTCTCTCTCATCTTTCCGTCTGTGTTATTGCCAATACCGTGTCATGATGCATGCTGCTAAACAAGCCTACTATTCCAATCTGATAACCTATTCAAATTCTTCCCGGAAGCTTTACCGGACTCTTCATTCACTCTCGGCAATTCACACCCCTGTTTCAATGCCCACCCTCCCTTCCAGCCCCAGCTCATTTGGCCACCTTCTTCTCTGGAAAATTCAATTACCTACACCCTACTTTTCCTTCCTGCCCTCCCCCCCCGACTTCCCCCCTTCTCTACCCTCTCTCCCCCATAACTCCCTTCAACTCCTCCCCTTTTACATACTTTGATCTCCTTCTGCCCCATCTCAATTGCCGAACATTCCAAGGTTCTTGCTTCATCCCAATAAAACTATTTGTACATTAGATCCCATTCCTTCCTGTTGGCTCTCAATAATCGCCCTCCCCCCTCCTGTTCATCCTCAGCTGTTATCTGGTGTGATGTAGCAGGCTCTTATGAAGCAAGAGAAACTGATAGTGATCCGGTGGAGAGAACCGGTACTGCAGGGGAATGCAGGATTTTCTCTGTTGAGAGGAAAAAAGAATGCAGAGCTAATCAGGAACCACTCCTCACTTCAAGGCAGGTGAGAAGCCAAGTCCCTGATTGGGCACGCCCAAGCAGGAGGCGGGCAGTGCAGTACTCAGCTAGCTTGTTTAAAACCCAGAAACAGTTAGACAAGAGAGAGGACCACCAGGAGAGGGAAGGACACAAGCACCTGGACAAGGACAAGTCAGATGACCAGGAACAGGAACCGAGAGAGAGAGAACCACTAAGCAGCTGTGATCCAAGAAGGGGCAGACAGGAGCTGGGAGACTCAGGGGCAGAGAAAGATTTCTGGAAGCAGAAGAATTCTAAGGCACTGAGAGACCCAAGGCTGCAGCTCAGGAATTTAAAGGACCCAGAAGAACCTTGGAATAGGAGGCAAAGGGATAAGGATTTACCCTGGAAGAAGCCCAAGCACAAGGTATCTGGTGGGTGTGGCACGGCTAGCAAACTTAACAATGGAAAGCCAGAAAGAGTGAATTTTAATTGTGAAAGACAGGATAAAGGCAGAAAGTTTGATACTAACTGGTTAAGTCAAGAAAAGCCTGACTGTTTTCCTTTTAACACTCTGACTCTCTAGACACAGCTGGAGCATTTTATCCTGCACTGCCATGTGGAGATAAGTGGGGGAAGGGAAATGCTTACATGCTGAAATGTTGTCCAAGTAAAAGCACTGATAATTGCCTAGAGATAAGAAATATAAACAAGCATTTACCTGAAGGAGGATTTGCTCAGCCTAGCTCAGAAAATACACAGGCTGAATTACTTCTCACTGAATTCAGAGAGTTCCTTAAAAGCAGAGCAGTTTCTACTCAGAACGTAGCAAAGCCATTGATCAGCTGGCAAGAAGAAATGCCTTTAATTTCTTTGCCATCTACAGAACAGGAAGTCCCAATGGATTGCTCTACTTGTATGATTCCAAAGGACATTTAAGTGATTTGCTTGCCAGTATTGTATGTAAGAAAATAGCAAAGTTACCTCACTGTTTGCTGTGATAAAAGGGCTTATCTGAAGAGAATAAGTGGAAGCATATTCTGTGCAATTCAAGAGCAGTGCTGGTATCAGAGTTTTCTGTTACCTTAATGAAAAGGAGATCACATGACAGGTGAATGTGATCAGTAATGGACATTCAGTCAAGCAGTGAAAAAAAAACCTTGTTTAAGTTCAGTTTCTCCATCTTGTTTTGTGCCATATTATTTCATTTTACGTCTGCTGCATTTGAACTGCGTAAGCGGGAAATAAACCTCACAAAAAAGAAATATTCTTTGCCTTGCCTTATCACTTGAGCACCAACACAACTAGAACATTAACCCTCAAGGGCATTCAAGGCCAGCCCCTCCCTTAACCCTCAAGGACCAGGGAGTGGGTGGGTGGCACTGGTTTATTTATTTAGCAGCACCATCTGGAAGCATGCAATCATCCATCTCATCCTAAGAAACCTTCCCTTGATCCCTTTGTTCCTGCCCACTGGCATCCTGTCTCCAATCTCCCTTTTTTCTCCAAGAGCTAGGAAAAATTGGTTCTCACAATTATCTTCCCATCTCAACGCCAATCTCACCCTTCACCCCCGCTAATCCAGATTCAGAAAAGGCCATAGTACAGAAACTATTCTCCTTTCCTTCCTGGACAAGGTTCACTGGTTACATGAACAGGGTGCTCTCTTGCGGTGTCCCTGGATCTATCCTCAACCTTTGACCTAATTGACCACCCCCACATTTCTGTCTTGCATTCACGATCAGGGGATCCATGGACTGTCCATCACTGTTCTGCTCCTTCCTCTCCATGTGCACCTTCACCATCCAGATCGGCTCCTCAGCCTCTCCAGTTACCTCCCTTCCCTGTGGTGTTCCCCAAGGCTCTGTATTGGCCCCTCTCCTCTAATATCTTTCTCGCCCCACTTGCACTTATTATCCAATACTCTGAGATATCAGGATATTATGCTGATGATGTAATTCTCCTATTTTATATCAACTCACTCGCACCTGATATAACCCCATTGAATCCCTGCCTCTCCTGCTTCTCCTCCTGGTTAAACAGTAATTATCTGCATCTTAACCCTCCAAAGCTATCTCGTTTACTTTCAGTGCCCCCTGCCCCTCAATCGCTCCCATCTTATCTGGTGCTCATATACCCCTCATCTCACTCAGATACCTTGGAGTCACTCTTAACCCCTCCCTTTCCTTCCAGCAATATATCTCCTCTGTTTGCCGTTCTTTTGATTCCTTGTGCCAAATTCATGCCATCCATCCTTTCCTCTCCCCCTTATCACTAACCACACTTGTGTTACTTACCATCTCTAGGCTCGACTATTGTAATGTTTTAGCAGGCTTGCTCCAATCAACTCCACCGGTTACCTTCAAACCACTGTTGCTCGCTTTCTCACTTACTCCTTTCGCTCTGATCACATCATACCGCTACTTATGCGTCTCCACTGGCTCTCTCTCAAATTGAGGTTCATACACAAGATACATACTATTGTTCAAAGTTATCTATACCAATTCCCCCGAAAACCTTTCTGATCACTCCCCCCCCCCCCACCTGCTCCGGACTGCCCACATACGTCACCTTTCCCTTTCATCTCCTGTACTTGCATGCTTCAAACTCACATTTCTCCTTGGCACCTATGCTCTGGAATTCACTGCCACCCACACTCTGCACAAAACTGTCCTTTCAAAACTTCAAAGCCATGTTCAAAACCCACCTATTCTACCTTGCCTTTCACCCCCCCCCACCCCCCCCCCCCGGACTACCCCCTTCACTTTATGTCTTCCTATACTTAAACCTACCTTGATTTACTTTTCACTGCTATCTGCTCTCTTCTCTGTCCTATATATTAATGACATTCCTTTCCACTTCCTGCTTGCAGTCAATTCTGATTTGATCTGTAAACCGCTCTGACGCTAACTACTTGATCAGTCTATGAAGCGATACAATAAAGATAAAAGATGTCTGGTGTGAAACATCAGCACAGGTGAGCAAAGATACTTCCAAAACATTGAGAGGCACATAACTCAAAGACCTTCATTACCCTAGAATATACCCAAAGTGCTTTAACAAGTACGCAGGAAAGTAAGATTAGTCCTAAAATTCCTGATCTCAAAACCAAACCCCTATGGGTCCAAAATTCATTTAGGCAGGCTATGCACGGCATCTGTGCATAGCCCTGCCTGCTGACCTCTAAACCCAGATACAGCACTGAACATCCGCGTTAGGCACAGAGATGATTCATCTTCAGAGCCTAACCAGATAGCAGCAATATTGGACTGCCATCTGGCTAGCCGGGTAACAGTCCAATATCACCGCTACCCAATTACCAGGCTGCTCCACCCCGGAACACCCCCCCAACACATCCCGCTGCTAACCAGATAGCAATGTGGCACGTACGGGACAAAGACGGGAATATTCAATGGTACTAACAGTGTAGGTGCTGTTGAATATTCCCGTCTAAGGCATTTACTCAGTTTAGAGGGCTGTAAACTGTAAATTCCTTTTGAATATTGGGCCCTATATGTTTTGCCTTTAAAACTGCAAACTGTAAATTCAAGTTTGGCCAAGTATTCTGGAGAAAAGCTAGAGGTGTGATTGGGTTAATTTACACATGACAGGCCTTTTTATGGAAGTGCTCCAGGGTTACACGTGCAAAGATGAATATTGTAACAAAAAAAAGAAGGAGAGGCAAGGCAGAGAGTTTGATGGGACCAGCATGCAGGTGTGTTTTGGGTGGTTTAGACAGCAGCATTTATTCCTGGCATTTGATAAAGACATGTAGGAGCCTACATGTGCTTAAAAAGATAATACGCATTCTTGAGCATACATTTGATTCAGTTGGGGGCCTAAAAATTAAATGTGTGTACAAATTGCCTTTACGTGCACATACCTATAAATTAATATATGTACAACTGATCAGTATGTTTAAGAAGGTTCTAGTGCACATACAATGCGTGCAAAAGAAAGAAAAAATCTCAAAATCAAGAAAGAATTTGTTTGAAACAAGCATGAATCAGACATTTTGTTTGCTATGCAAACCTCAATAAAAACAGACGCCTAGTTGGCAGTCACATAGTTGTCTTTTAAAAAAGTTACCTTCTCTGGGAGTGACAAGGCGCCGAGGTTAAATGAGCAGAATAGTGCCTATATTATAAAGTTACTTAGGCACCCACAGTAGGGGTCTTTATAGAATATGAGCACATTTCAGTAACAATTGTGCCAACAGTTTCAGTGTGGATGTTAGGCCTACTGAAGAGCAGGTATAAATTTTAGCTCATATTTAATAAAATGTGTAAATTGTGACTCCGTTCACATTCCACCCAAACTGTATAAGCATGTGCCAGCTTGCAGGAGCTGTTTTATGTACAAAAATGATTTATAAAATTACTCATTAAGAAGTACATTTATAACAATCTAGATTTATGCACAAACAAGATGCATAAATCTAGATTTGTTGTAGTTGCAAGTATAGGCATTTATGTACATATGGCATGGTCACTATTCTGAAAGCACACGCAGGTCGATCATATGTATTTCACTGTGGTCATGTACAGGGGCAGAACTTGAGTACAGCTTGGGTGCAATGCAAATTTCTGTGTAGATTATGAAGTACTGCAATTTATGTGTATTCCATACAAATTTAGGCGTGGCCTATGACATTACTCTCTAGGAGGGTTATCTTAGAAGCCCTATTCGTGCTTTGGATGTCCGAAAATGGTACAGAGACACCCCCAGAACCATTTTAGAAGCCGGGTCTATAGAAGGCTCCAGTGGGAGGATGTCCATGCCCAAAGGGGCATGATGGAGGCATGACTGGGGCGTTCCAAATTGGATCTGTGCTCCTGATTTCATTAAAGACAAACATATCCTTAACCACTAGCAGGACAGCCCATATCTAGTCCTGCTCCAAGACACGAATAGGCATCAGAAAAGCTCTCGTTCTGCCATCCAGACACCTGGAGGCCATAGAGAGGAAGGTAATGCGATATCCCCATACTTTCCTGAAAGCTGCAGGGAAACGAGGACATGTGTTTTCAGTTCGGCACACTAACATGCCGCATAGCTTCCATGGACATGAGTAGATGCCCCCGCCCCAAAGGTCTGTAGTGGAGACATCTATGAAGCACACCCATGCAGCTGTCCATTTCAGGGACATCCAAGTTGCTAAAATCAGGCTTAAACATTAGCAAAGATCTGTTAATTGCTGTCAGTACTTTGGGGCCCCTGTACTTCTGTCCATCCAAATGCACAGCTGAGAAAAGCCTAATGGATCCAATGATACTGACAGATATAATTAAATACATTTTATAATCAAAAATAAAAATTAATTTTAGAGCTTCAGGCTTAAGCAACCTTGAGAAAAAGGACAGCATCCCTAGTCTGTCCATTAACTCGAATGAATAATCTTGCACTTACTTATAAAAGATGAATGCAAATATCCAGTCCGAATATACTCAATGAAGTGCCTTATAAGGTCAAAGCATTTCTGCTCTGTTACTGGTTTCCCACGCTTTCATTGTGCATGAAACATTCTGAGTTAATTAAATATTTAATGCCATAAGTCTGGCGGTTTCTCAACCATTTTATTATTAATGTAAATCATAAGGTCTATAGTTTATCAGATAATTTTTCTATCTAATTCCAAGTACCAGAATCAGGGGTCCAGTGTATTAAGCTGACGGAATGAATTGAGCTGCCCTACTGGAATATAGGCAGTTATCAGAATATGGCTTATTGTTATAGAAAGACTGTTTCTATTTGTCTCACGTGACCCTTCTTTTATTCCCTCAAGTTTTCTCCCAGTGGGAGATGTTGAATGGACCATAAGAATTGAGGTAGACTTGGATTCAGGACTGGTCCCAGACTTGGTTAAAGGTGTTGGAACCTTAAGCAGATCTTAAGCCTTATCCCACCCCCTCCTTTGAATGCTCTGCTCTTTGCTGATCCCTAGAAGCTGACACTCCAGCAACTGCAACCTGCACATAAATTAATATAAGTTTAGACATTTACAAAATGAAGTTATTGCAGTGTTTAAGACCACTGCTTGTCTGAAGATGATTTCCAGACAGCACTCTGGGCATTAATAAACCCATGACTGGACTGTTGTTATATAATTTACAAAGGGCTCCCAGCATCCTCTATCAAAATCAGTTCTGCTGCTAGGCTGTTGTGGAAGTCAAAATCTGAGCCTATAAACTAATTTTGTGGCACCTTCATTGGCTACTAGTAGAGGATACTGTATTTCCGGTGTTTATTCTTTTTCTGAGTATCTGGATACTGTACTACAACTATACATATCAGGAGTAGAGGTGGGTGGAGCAACAGTATCTAGAGCAGAGGAGAGGGCAGTATTATAGGAAGCTATGGCCTCATCAACAGATTTAGAAGACAAGGTGGAAGAAAGAAGTGATGAGACGATAGTGGAAAGAGCCAGTAACTCGTCTCATTTGTCTTGATTAGATTGCAAGCTCTAATGAGTAGGGACTTTATCTGCATTTGTACAGTGCTTCAAAGCCTTGTAAATGTTTAATAGTAGTAGTAGTAGATCACCTGATCTGACCATTCTTACAATATAGCCTTGAGTGCTGCTGTTATCCATGGGAAGGAATGTGACTGCATGGGCGTGGGTTTTTTCACTCGGAGGAACACATTTGCATGATGACAGACTTACATGACTTTTGGAAAAGGTGAAATACTTTCTTGATGGATCTCTTACTAGTAGTCATTTGAGTTACTGGTTTACTGACAGTGTGATATGCCCTCATGTTATTCAATGGGATGCCTACAAATGTTTATTGTTCCTCACCTTCAATGTTGGTGAATAGGCAAATACATTTATAAATAAAATGTGTTCTGCATGGGGAAAATACAGAATATCGAAACACAAAAATGCCAAGGAAGGTCTCAAATCCCTGTTGACTCAGTGCCTCAGAGTCCTCCCCTTCCTCAGTCCCAGTGCAGGGCTCAAAGTATTCATAAAGGGGTCCTCCCACAAAGTCCACTCCCTTTACAAAATTTAAGCCACTGTCTTGGAATTTCCCCCCAAACTCACTCCCAAATTGAACATCGAAAGGGGCAGAAGCAATCCACAATCGCTCCTATCCTGTCACCCCATTCTTGCAAAATCTTAGCATCACTCCCTAGCGGTAGTATTCCAGAAGCTCTCTTGCATCCTATAGTTAAATTTCAAAAAACAATCCCTAAACCATACAGTTTTTCAGTGTTTTATACATTGGCCTGCAGTCCTTGCTTTTACGGGAAATGACGACATTCTCAGATTTACCAGAAACGGAGCTAAGAACTAAGACAGGCAAAAGAGGAGCACAGACTATTAACCTTGTTCTTTTCCATAAACTATTAAAATTTCAAGGGGAGAGGGTTCTTCATCTGTAAACACAGAACAGAAATATTTGTTAAGCAATTCCGCTTTATCCTCATCAGCTTCTACATATTCCTCCCTTTCACTCTGGAGTCTGACAATACCACTTTTGCCCTTCCTCTTCTCACTAACATTTCTGAAACATTTTTTATCCCCCCATGTTATTGCATTGCCTATTTCCTCTTTTTGAATCCTTGCTTTCCTGGCTACTTTGCTAGTTTCTCTAAGTTTTTCCAAATATAGATGCCTGTCTTCCTCTGCGATCTCTTGTATTTCATGAAGACCTCCCTTTTTCTTCACCTTTTCAGCTACTTTTGAAAACCATAGTGGTCTCCTTTTCCTTTATACCATTTTAATAAAAATGGGATTTTTTTTAAAGGCAACCAACCTTTCAGTTTTGCTCACTGTTTTTCTATATCCCGCTAACTCCCTGAGGTATTGGTCCGTCTTGGCAAAGTTAAAGTCTGAGACCCTCGCTTTTGAATGGATTTTAGAAGCTCTAGTCCTAATACTGAACCATACCATCTGGTGATCACTTGGTACAAAATGATCCCCAACTATATCAAACACTTTCACCATTGGTAAGCACCAAGTCCAGTATGACCCCTTCACGTGTTAGCTTCTTTTACCAATTGCCTGAATAGTTCTCCCTGTAGAGAATCCAAGATCTCCTTACTTCTAGATGATACTGCAGCAGGAATGTGCCAAACATCTGGCTGATTGAAATCCCCTATCAGTAGCACTTCCCCTTTCCCGGCAATGCTGCGTATTCAATTAACTCTCCGTCCACCTCTTCTCCCGGTGAGGGAGGACTATATATCATGCCAATGCAAATAGGTTTCTCTTTCCCTCTTTCAAGCTTAATCCATAGTGCCCTCTCTTCCTTTTAAGCCCTTTAGTTCCATAGCTTTAATATGTTTTACATATAGTGCCACTCCTTCTTCCTACCCTGTCCTTTCTGAATGAAGTATAGCCTGGTATAGTGACATCCCAGTCATAGTTGACTGTGAACCATGTCTCTGTTACCGCCACTAAATCTAAGTCAGCCACTCCCATTAAGGCCTTAACATCTGGGATCTTATTTCCCATGCTCCGGGCATTTATACACACCGCTTTCCATATGTTGCCTCTTTTACCCATTTCCATAAAGGTATTTAATGTTTCACTTACCTGGGGGCTTTCTTCACCCATCCCCAATGAATCTAGTTTAAAGCCCTCTTCAGTAGGTTAACCAGTCTGCTACTGAAGACATGTCGACCCTTCTTGGACAGATGAACACCATCTCTGCTCTGCAACCCTTGGAACAGCATCCCATGGTCCAGGAAACCAAAATGCTCCTGTGTTAGGGAGGAGTGAATTATTTTTTGGATGTATTTGCTGAACTCCTCTTTAGTTGCATTTATCCATGGCACTGGACAGGGATCCATAGGTGCTGTGCTCGTGTTTAGTTTAGAGATGGTGATCTGGTCCATGGTGGGTATGCTAATTCATCCCATGTCAATTGGGGAGGGGCAGTTCCCATTCTGTGACTATTGTGGTTTGCGGTGTGCCACTATGGAGCACTGTGTTTATTGAGCAGGTAGTGTGCAAAAGGTTTATGGGTGTATCGTCTCAGTCTCAGTGGTGGTAGGTTCTTTTGTGAGGCTGTGGACTATGCTGAAGAGCTCTTTGGGTTTGTTGATGGATTTTAGTATGAGGTTTGTGTGGTATTCGCACTTGTGTGTTGATTAGATAATTGTACTCTTGCTGCTTTGTTTGATATAGATGTTTGACGAGAGGCTTGTTCTTCTCCATGTCCTCTCAAGTTTGCGGAGATGTTTCTTTGCATCTCTTATTTCATTGGAGTACCAGGGTGCTGATTGAACTTCTCCCATAGTTCTGAGCGATTCTTTTGCTAGTTTTTAGTGTGGCTATATTGATAGTCTTGTTCCAGTGTTCTATGGCCTTGTTGGCATCAGTGAAGGGCAGGACAGGTCAAGGGCAAGGGTGATGTTTTGCAGGAATTGGTCACGTTCAAAGCTTTTGTACCTGTGTGCAGGGTGCTGAGGTTTTTGTTGTGTGGCCGGTCGAGGGTGGGGTATGTTGAGTCTTATGCTGTGGTGGACAGACCAAGGGATTGGGGTCACTAATTTGGTACATTACGTTTTCTTCAATCAACCGCTTTGGGATATGGTGTGGGTCCCAGTCAGCGTGTGGGTCCTGTGATTTGGGTGAAGTATAGTGCTTACATTGCACTGAGGAACTTATCAGATTCCTTGCTGGTTAGAGAATTGAGGTTGAGGTTTGTGGGGAGAGTTATTTGCGCATATTAGTTGAAGCATCGTGGAGAGTTAGTCTGTGGTGCTGTTGGGAGCTTTAAGGAGAGGCATATGGTGAGGCGTTTTCAATGGTTATGGTATTGCAGTGCTTTGTGCTACTCATGGTATTCATTATGAAGAGTAGGAATCATGCTAGGATCAGCATGCCCCCACCAGGTGTCTGGATACGTGGGCAGTTGGATGCTGTGTGCGTAGGAGGGGTGATCTGGTTCAGGATTACTTGGTCCGTTTTGGTTAGCAGGATTCAGTGATGCGACAGATGTCTGGTTGGTAGAGTTGCAGGTGATTGGTTAGGGTGTTGGGTTGGTTTCTTACAGATCTGGTGTTGAGTAGCTCTATGCCAAGAGGAGGGGGGTTTGCCTGGGCTTTTCTTGTATGTGTGTGTGCTGCCATGGTAGAAGATGGTGGCAAGAGTGTGGCTGCAGTAAGACTCTAGCAGTCATGGGTGAGGGGCTGCTTCGTGAGAAGGGCTAGAAGTAAGAGGTATGGGAGGATGTAGTGTGCTAATGGCAATGTGCTCTTTACCCCCCCCCCCCAAACACTGTCCCTATCTGCCCACTCTACACCTAAGCATGCAATAGCTGATAAGAGTGTGTTTTAGTGGCCACTAGCAGACACACACGCGCACTAGCACTCTCCGCTGCCAATTACCACACACTAACACATTAACCAGTTAGAGTTCAGTGAAAGGGCCCTTAAAGGTGAGAATCCAGCAAAGCCCTGGACCAAAGAATAACATTTTTGATCTATTTTTAGGTAATTATTTATCACATTGAGGGGGAAACAAAGCACCTAGAGTTGAAAATGGAGACAGCGCCTATTTTAAGCCTATTTATACAGACACTTAGGAGCCTATGGGGTATATTTTAGCAGCTTTAGACAATCTCCTGAGGGAAACAGCATTTGGATGTACAACTGGCATCCATAATGTATAGAAATTGCAAGGGGGCATGTTGGGAGCATGATTAGAGTGTGGCCTGTTCCCCGTTTCATATAGGGAATGCACATGTATGACACATTGATAGGGTTGCCAATTGGCCAGTTTTCAGCCAGCCTGGCCGGTTTTTATATGGCCAGGCTGGCTGCTAGCAGACTTAAAACTGGCACTTGAAAAGCCGTTTTTTTTGTGACTGGTGGGCATAACTGCCATCATAGGCGGGTTTCTGTTCCTCCGTCCTATGAGGAGCTGTTATTCTGCCAGGCTGAAACTAGTCAGCCAAATGAACCAATGAGACAACAGAGGGAGGGACTAGGGAGTAGTGTAGGGAGCTTCCAGCACAAGGTTTTTCATCGACTAGTGGAAAGAGCCAGCCAAATGATGGTGAGTGGGTCTGAACAGTTATACTGGACTTCCCAGGGTCTTAAAAAAAGGTTTTTTTATATGAGGATGGTTATGGTGCTGTTGTACTGTGCTGCACTGCCTGAACTCTGGTCCTTGATTCACTTAAATGTCCATGTCGTCACTTATTTTTAACTTCCAACTATTCAGATGCTCACTGCTGCCAAGGACAGTTCATATCAATATATATGCTTGCAGCCAATTAATGTAATGTCACTCAGACTCAGCATTAGATATTTTATTAAATGCAAATCAGGCACACACTTATCAGGGCTTTTTTGTAACTCCTTGTCAGCATTTCAGTCTTTAAAACATGGCGCCTCGACATCCCTGCATCATTGTGGGTCCTGGGACTGACTGGCAGGTTGCTCACACCATGTAAGGTTTCATAGTTATTGCCTAAAGTTTCATAGTTATTGCCTAAGGAGTTAGCTCAAGCTTTAGACTGCAATGCATTGCTCCAACGGCAGTCTTCATCCTGCAATGCACTGAGCGTGTTAGTGGTGAAGGATTGCAGTAGGTTCTTGTGCCGATTCCTTCAATATATAGGATTATTTAGTTTAAGTAGCTCTCCTATTTCGGCAATATTATTCCATTTGGTTCACCTTGGGGGTCAGGAAGTTCATAAATAAATCCACAGCACACAGTGAGGTATACTGATCTGCAACTTTACTGAAATATCATTGAGCTTCAGCATTCACAGTATTTCCCAAGAAGACACTCACAGTATTCACAGTTCTAATAATAGATCTATATAATCTCATCCTTTCACCTTTAGAGTTTCTCCCCTACAGCTGCCTACACTTGCCCTTGGTAATTTTTGTGGGTGGGGCTAGGGTGGAGCGTGGGTGGGACTGGGGGCGGGGTAGAGGTGGGACTGGGGGCGGGGAATGGGCGGAGCATGGCGAGCCACAGGTGTCGGGTTTCTCGGTGACCCTGCACATTGACCATGTGATTTAAATCTGTTGCTTGGCAGGCATAGATCGATTTATTTACTTACAAAGTGCATTTTGGCCAGTCTTTTACAGGAGGGCTAAGGGGGAGGGGGGTTCATGTTCTTTAACCTTCCATTGTTTATGTCCCCTTCCAAACTGAAATTAAATTTAGTATAGTGGCCTGCACAGTTAATTTGCAGCAGTTATATGCAGATTTGAAAAATGGCCACATAGTTCTAGAAGTGCAGACTCTGAAACCTGCAAGTTTCAGAATTGCTTCTATTGATTTCTCTCATGTGTGGCTTTGTAAAATGACTCCTTACACGTGCTCTCCTGCACATTTTTTAAGACATACCAGAGTTCTTTTTAAATACTGCTGGAAATGTATGTCCCACCCTCAGTGTCTTGATTCTGATTTCCACCTGTTATATAAAATTTGCCTTCATGTGTCTTTATGACAAGTAATACAAATACTGCTGGGATGAATGTAAATTGTGACTCTGCTCATGTCCTGCTCACTCCACCCTTATGCACACTGAGGGGCAGTTTTACTAAGTGCAGTAATGGTTAGCTGGGACTTTTACCGTGCAGCAGCAGTTATTGAGGTGCGCTTAGCACAGGCTAAACAGTCAGTATGGTAAAAACTGCTGAGTTGATTGCTTAGCATGTGATGGGCTGGAGACTGGGCAAGTGGGTGTTGACTGTGGTCAGAGTGGACATCAAGAGTGTAAGCACCCAGAAGAACATAAATGCCATACTGGGTCAGACCAAGGATCCATCAAGCCCAGTATCCTGTTCCCAACAGTGGCCAATCCAGGTCACAACTACCTGACAGGTTACCAAAAAGGCGCACAGGTTTCATGGTGCTTGTTCAGGGCAGTTTCTCATTCAGCCTGCTTGGATACTTCACAGTGTGCTAACTGCTGCAGAACATGCTGATCATGCCCCCGACACATGCTAAGTTGTGTCTCTTAACTCACACTCCTATAGTGCTTTTAGTAAACACGCCCCTTACTGTACTACTACTGATCATTTGTATAGCGTGACAAGGTGTACGCAGCACTATAGATATGTAAGAGACAGTCCCTGCTCAGAGCTTACAATCTAATCAAGACAACACAACAGCTGAGGACAAGGATACATCTAGGGAAGGGAAGGAGACAAAGGAGGCTAAGCGGATCAAGATCCAAAAGTGGCCTCGAAGAGGTGAGTCTTCAGCCTGAATTTGAAAATGGCCAGAGATGAAGTTTGATGCAGACTCGGATAGTTTGTTCTCGGCATAAGGAGCAGCAAGGTGAAAGGACTGAAGTCTGGAGTTAGCTGTAGAAGAGACGGGCATTGCTAGAAGGGATATGGCAGAGGAGCGGAGTTCCCGAGGAGGGATGTAGGGAGAAAGAAGAGAGAAGAGACGAAAGGTAGTGAGGAGCAACAGAATGAGGGCACTTATAGGTCAGTAGGAGAAGTTTTAACTGGATACAGAAATGGGTGGAGTCAGATTCTGTTTCCTGCACATCTGGCTGCATTGGCCATGCAAAAAGCGGACATGTGGGAAATGGACCCGATGCTGCTGCCATGAGGTCTGGATGTTCCCACGATAGCAGAATCAGGGACTGACGTTCAATAAGATCAGCAGATGGGGAGCAGAATGGTATAGCCGGGGTGTGGGAGCTGTTGCATGTTGGCACCATGGCAATGAATCATCTATTTACCCTGTTTGCCCCTGCAGACTACAGCCCTGCTGGCACTGGAGGCCCCCATGGACTGGATCGCAGCTGCAGGGGCTCGGCACAGTCGGGGGGAGGGGGTGCTGTGCAGTAGAGACCCCTGGGGCTTAGTCCACCTTCAGGGTAGAATAAGCCAGGTGCCCATCACTGCACCGGGGAACGTACAGAGGCCCAAACTGAATGGCCTCTACATCCAGGTGTACTGGGCCGCTCTTGATCTGCTCCCACTCTGCCTCAGTCCCGTTCAAAGCCAGACATACAGACCTGCTATTCGGGGATCAGAATGATCAGTTTGTGCTGTGCTGTGCATACATTTAGGAATGACCTAATTTTATATAAGCCCATTTATGTACATAAGACAAGTTTTAAAACCACCCTCTTATTGATCGCCTATCCAATAAAGCTCTGAGTAGTATAAAATACAATAGAATAAACATTTATGAGCAGCAAGAGGCCTGTTTACTAAAGGGTTAACCATTAGCAATGGAGTTTGCACACCCCCTCCCCCCCTAAAGTTAGCATGGTCCTGCACACACACACACATACTGGCACACCTTTTATTAAATATGCCCCATATATAATAATCAGCTGAAATTACATCTCAAACAAAAAGCCAAGCAATCACAAAGACAGAAAAATAACACTTCATGTGAATTTATTTCTATTTTAAAAAGCTCTATAAAATAACCATTTGCTGAAAGGAAACAGTTTTTCTGTATAGAGATTCGGTATAGAAACTAGAACAGAACACTAAACAAAATCTTGAAGGCCATAAATAAAGGGAAACCTTTCAAACAAACAGCCACTGCATAAAGATAAGTGGATAATTTTTCCACTTTGACACATATTCAGCAGTCCTAAAATGTAAATTAATCCATTTAAGATTAGGACTGTTTGTACAATCCCCTTAAAACAATAAATGTATCCGGACCATAGCTGAATATCAGGACTATCTTCAAAAATATTGGGCCTGCTTAGGGAAGGGCCATGGTCCCTCTTTTTATTATATGGATATAGTTCACATGTCCAAAATGTATGCACAGAGGTGCCTCTTGTCAAGGGTCGATATAGCAGAATGTGCGTCTCTCTGTATGTATGTTTTTGTGCAGGCATGCGCTTCCCCCAGCAAGAAGAGGAGATTAAGGTCCAGAAGACCCCCATCTCCCACGTGAAGATAGATGCAAGATAGTGGCATACCAAGGGCGAGCCAGTGGGTGCCAAATCCTGGCCTCACAGCAGAGCCAACATGGCAAATCTACTTGAACGTGGTTGGTGGACTGCCTGCACTCCAGGCCTGGCAGCTGCCACCTCCCGGGCCAACGTTTCACGGTTAAGATACGTTTGCTATGCTAGCTTTAAGGTGTGGGCCTGGCAGGGGGCAGGAAACAGCAGGGTGCGCTATGAGGGGGAGGCAGCCCTTGGAATGCCACTGTGCAGGGGGAGGTTTTTCAGAGAAGACAGGAAACTTTAAGGGACAGTGGCCTTGTTAAAAAGAAGAGCAGGGAGAACGGAGGGCAAGCGGAGGGAGAGCTATGCTGAAGGGAAAAGCAAGATAATCTGGGAAGGGGAACGGAGAGGGGCTAACAGCGGGAGAGGGAGATGGAAGAGCGAAAGGGGCTAGAGGTTGAACAGATGAATGCATGGTGACAAAAGAGCACAATATGTATATGTGAAAAGGTTTCCCCCCCCCCCACACACACGGGCATCCCCCCCCCCACACACGGGCATCCTCCCCACACACACGGGCATCCCCCCCCCCCACACACGGGCATCCCCCCCCCACACACACACGGGCATCCTCCCCACACACACATGCACAGAGAAAACCTAACCCTGCATGACACCAGGACCGTACCTAGTCCTATGCGAGCAGTGCGGCCGCACAGGGCACAAAGGATTAAGGGGCACATTTTAGCTGGCTGCCGTTGACTGTCGCCACCACTTTCTTCTCTCAGCGGCGGCAGGCCACAGCAGACAGCTGAAATGCGCCCCTTAAGCCTTCTCATGGCACGCTAAGCAGGTCTGGTCCCTCCCTCCTGACGTGGCGTCAGAGCAGGGAGAGACAGATCTGCTTAGCGCACCGGTGACTTGCACATCGGGCGCGCCTCTTCTCTCCTGCCGCAGTCCAGAAAGTAACTGGTTGGGGATGGCATGCGCCCAATGTGCAAGTCGCACAGGACGAGATTAATGCTTGGTACGGCCCTGACACACACACACACACCCTAACCCTGCATGACAGATACGCATGCACACACACACACAGGCAGTTGCTATCTCAAGACGGGCACAATATGTAGCTAACACCGGTTATAAAGATGCCCCATACAGCATCTCCTACCATAACAAGACTTTCTCATTTCTCTTCCAACTCTTCCCTCCACCCCAAGACAAGCGTGAGCTTCCAAATGAAGGGGAAATGCTTGGCTCTGCTCATTAACTTCCTGTTTCTCAGGAATTGTTCAGAATTTCTACCAGGCAACAGTTATGAAAAAGTGTGTTAACGACTAGATAGATTCAGAAAGCGTCTCCAAGCATCCTTCAGTAGGATGCACATGGGGTATGTTTTGAATGTGTGAACAAAGTGGCTGCCTAGTGATTAGAGCACGGTTCAAATCCTGCTCCATCCCCACTGATACTACTTATGATCTTGACAAAGTACTTCACCCTCTGGGGCAGGGAAACTCCTACTATACCTGAATTTAACTCAGCTTGTGTTTGCAAATACAATCTCTTATCTGTATATCAGGAAGGAGAGGTGCATAGCACTGTTTGGCTCAGAGCATAGTTCCTGCTGGCTGGGAACTTCTTGGGACGAGTCCATTTGGCAAACATTAAGGTAAATAACTGTGTGGCATTTTTCAGAGACAAAAATAACAAAAGCCTTTAGATTTCCATGACACTTAGAACTTTTTCAGTTCAAGAAACCGATGTACAGTAAGTGTTCAAAATCAGGATTATGAAAATAATTGTTTCATGTTATCCTAGATAGTAGTGTGCACAGCCAAAATAAAGTTCACTTTGCATTGATTTTAAACAATTTTTCCCCATTTTGAGGCTTTCCTCCATCTCTTTGCACGTGCATTGTGGATCCTGTTTAACACACATAGCACAGGATTAATGCAGCCCAGGCATTAGTACAGGCTCATAGTAATGGCTAAAACCAGTGAGCTGACGATCCCCTGCTATTGCTTGTTGCATAATGGGATGGGAACTGGGTGGAGACTGGGCGTGGATAATGCATGCAGTTGGCGTGCAGCACTTAACGCCTCCTGTCCTACCAGCAGGGAATTAGTATGGCTTGCAATACCACCAGGATTGGCAGATGGGCATCCGAAAGCCCCACCCTCCAATCAGCAGCCACTGGACCCTTCCCCCTCATTTCCCCCTTCCTGATTGGGGATGTAGGGATCATGCTCAGGCATCAGGTATTTCTGGCATATGGAGTTGTAGTAACTTCACTGAGAGCAGGGTGCATCACCTGGCGATGCATTTACCACACGATAAGTATCTGCCTAGGTGGCAAAAGCAGGACAAATGCTGGACTCGCCCCAGCATTTATCACACAGGCTTTGTACTTACAGCAAATTCATTTTTGCACCTAACATATGGTAAGTACACTCCCTGAATGTGTGCTCAAACATTTTTAAGTGCACCAAAGGATGGTTTGCACGTAGGTATCCACAGGTGATTTGTGGACCTTCCCTTTCTACTGAGTGCTAGAAATGAACTAAACTGAATTCACACTGCTAATCCCGGGACTGTATTGCATGAGCTCCTTGACCCAGATTTTTATATTTATATTAATCTAATAGTGTAGTTGACAGAAGCATAGTCATTATGCTGCGCTACCTCTTAATGCAGCACATAGGGGGCGTGTTAACAGCACAGAGCAAATGCAGAATGTGCAAAAAATCAGTATACTATGTGCACAAACCATGTTATCTGCCAGAGTGGGAGGGAAACGGGTGAAGAGTGGATGTGTCTGCAATGCATGGTTACTGCAGGCATCCATAGTGCAGAAGAAGAAGCGGACAGCGAGGGTGCAGATAACACCATCTCAATGAGGTAGTGTTATGTGCATCTGCAGTGCTGTGGGCCGTGCTCTCTGCCTGTGGCGCATTATCTATGGGGAAACACTGGGCACCCCCTCCCCCGCCCCCGCCCCCAACAGACAGCGTACCACAGTTGCAGCTAGTGTGGTGCTACAAAGGGGGGGGGGGGGGAGTTGAAAAGTCTCTGGGCTTTTAACAAAACACAAAGTTACAGGAACAGTTCATTTCCGGAGGTCCGAATGATCTCTGCAGTTTTGTTTTATTTGGTACATGTGGAACCGAAGCGTGCCTGTAGCTTTCTGTTTCCTTAGAAGGCCAGAGATTTATCAGCCCCCACCTCGTATTTGCACAAAAATTGTACGTTAGCTGCAAAAGCCTAATGGGCTTTAGTAAATATACCCCTTAGTTTGATATAAAAGAACTTTGAAGGGGAGGATAGCGGGTTTTAGATTTTGGTCATGACATTAAGGGTGGAGGGGGCTGGATAATGATAAATAGTAATGAGCTACTTATTTGTATTGCAGGCACACACATAAGTTAGAATTTCTCTTAGAAAATTGGGGTAAGTACTCCTACACACATCCGACCACTATGTAATATGCACAAATTTACCAACTTGCACTGCCCATTAGTATTTTGTGAAAAAAACGGCCAAGTTCAATTCTTATGTTCTGAGTCAATATGTATATAGTTACCCTGTATTTGCTCCAAGTTTTATCCCCTGTTACAATGTAAATGCAAAACAGTCTTGACTGAATTGTGCAACCTTTGTTAATTGTAAACCACACTGATAACAAATAGCACGGTATATAAAAGATCTTAAAATAAATAAATAAATAAAAAAAATCTTATTCTACACATATGTGCAGAAAGTTTTATAAAAATGGCCCTAAATGCTAATTCCTCCTCAATCCCCACTCAGCAATGCCTCTGCAAGAAGTCCAATATTATATATAAAAGTTTAGGTTTACATGCCTACAGTCCAGGCAGTTCCAGTGGAGCTTAAATGTTCTATCAGGCTGTTTATGTGAGAGCCATTGAAGAGCCTACTGTAGGCCTATTTTGTAAAGGCACATCTGTCTTTACAAAATACTAAGCAAAAGTAACAAATCACACCAAGATTGAAGCCGTGAACAATTCCACCTGCTTTGCAGCAAGCGTAAATATTTGCACATAAAGTATGCATGTACAGGAATATTTTAAGGCACAATTCTTCCTAGCACATGCCTTACGCAGGCCCAGATCCACTGCTACCGTAACGTGACTTCGCATGTGACTTTGCACTCGGTTCCCCCACAGACATAAGAGGTAAGGGAAACGTGCCATTTTGTCATCACACCGAGTGTGCAATTTTCAGCTCCATCCCAAGCACTGTTCCAGATCACACCTATATGCAGGTCATCTGAAAGTCCAGGCCTCCTTGGCACTGCACATGTATGTTTAAGCATGTAACTCCTGGGGTAATTTTATCACCCCTTTTGAAAATCCTTATAGATCACCCCAGAAAAGATGTCTGTGCCGTCATGACAGCAGTGACTGATTCAGTCCAACAAAACAAAAGAAAACAAAAAATCACTCTACTCAGTTAAGCATAGGCCAGGTATTAAAGTCATATACATAAACTATCATCACAAAAGGAGAAAAAAAAGCTTCAGATTACACAGATCAGGCAGACAGCACAAACATGACTTTGCCCTCTCCATCACATCAGCAGCCAAAAACACTCCTGACGCCAAACATTTTGTCGACTGTTTCGCACTACGCTTTCTCAAGGGATTGCAATAAAGATGCTAAGGGGGAAAATATAAATATAAACCTGTTTAAAGAACTTCCAGACAAATGCTTCAGAAGGAAACAGCAGCCACACAACCAAAACAGCACAAGCACCAGGCATCCACAGTAGCTAATACAAAAATACCCAAGTTCTAAACAATATACCTCATCCAATGCTGCTGAAAATCTTTACTCTTAAATTGAAAGAAAAGAAAATGCAGCAAACCCTTATCCTCACTGACCATCAGTCCCACACAGCATGCTATGCAAACCCTTACCCCCACTGACCATCAGTCCCACACAGCATGCTATGCAAACCCTTACCCCCACTGACCATCAGTCCCACACAGCATGCTATGCAAACCCTTACCCCCACTGACCATCAGTCCCACACAGCATGCTATGCAAACCCTTACCCCCACTGACCATCAGTCCCACACAGCATGCTATGCAAACCCTTACCCCACTGACCATCAGTCCCACACAGCATGCTATGCAAACCCTTACCCCCACTGACCATCAGTTCCACATAGCATGCTATGCAAACTCTCCACTGACCATCAGTCCCACACAGCATGCTATGCAAACTCCAAATGGCAGAAAAAAAGCCACGCATGAATAGAGCTGAAATAAAGCAAGCCTCTCCCCTATTGGTCCAAGATCCACCAATCCGAGGGCTTGTAACAGATCAACAAGCCAGAAGCTATGTGATATGGTTGGAGACAATACTGCACATTAAAGTAAGGATAATGTCACCCTCCCACTATCACCCAGAGCCAAACCCACAGAGGAATCTTCAAGTTCACTCTATGAGAGACTGCATCACTCTAAAATTCAAAGCTCCTAACTGCTTTTATTTTGGGGACTCGTTCCACAAGTAGCGATAAAATAATACAAGCACTTCTCTGTGCAAAATAAACTATATGGGACAATATCACAAGGAGTTGTATATCGATTGGCAGATTTTAAATATTCAAGTTACCTGACTGCAGATTTTTAGCCAACACGATACATCAGCTCATTATTATGTAAACATAATATTGCTTCACCATTCCAGCCCAGTCAATCGCAATCTTTTCCCTCTCAATACCAGTCTCTCTAGCATCTCTACCTGCTCTGACAATTTCCTCCAATTTAACCCTAGTAAATCTGCTGCACTTTGGTTCACCTTTGGCAACTTCTCCTACACTTGCTCCTTTGCACCCGGGCTCCCCTATTCCCCTGGTTGACTATTCATTATCTTGATAGCACTCTTGACTCCTCTGTCCTTCAATGTCCATATCTCCTCCCTTGTCAGTCGCTCTCTTTTTTTTTTACTCAGACAAATCCATTCAGTTCACCTGTTTCTCTCAACTTCATCCCTGATTACTCTTCTGCTCACTTTACGCATCGGTTTACCCCAATACCAACTGCAAAGACACCAACTGATTCAAAACACGGTTGCTCGCATACTTGTTCCATGCCTCTTGGTTTGACCATATCACTCCTTCTGTTTCACTATCATTGGCTCAGTTAGATTTTGAGCTCAGCATAAACTTCTCAACTTGGTTCACTGGGCCCTGCACACTGGTTCCCCTTCTTACCTCTCGGACTCTTTCACTCTCACCTCACATTATGCCTTCAGATTTACGCTAATTGATAACACCTTCTCTCTGCACCCCAAACTCATCTTGTCTCCACCAGTTCCTCTGCTTTTTACTTCCTAGCACCTGCCTTCTGGAAATTATTACCCTCCACCTGACTTGAAATCTCCTATCCAAAATTTAAGATCCTCCTGAAAACCCATATCTTCTCCCTTGCCTTTGACTTCCCAGCCTTTTAACCTGTCCACTCCATCTTGCCTTCCCTACCCTAACTCCTATCTCCCCTTCCCTTTTGCTGCTCCTGGTATGATAGTTTTTAACTTTCCTTTAAGATACATGGAGATTTTTTCTGCCCTTTGTTTAACATTTGTAAACCACCCTACTGTATCCTACAAAGGGCAGTCAATCAAGCTAAATAAACAAACACTATAAGGCACATTTTAGAGCGGAATTGAGACAAAATTGGGACAAACCCAGTTCTGACAGTATTCTAAGAATAGCTTTGCCAAACACAGAGCTGTTTCTAAAATACAAAGAAGAAAGTGCAGGAACATGTGGACCGACAACCACATGCATTGGGAAGAGCCAAGGATGTGGCTTGACGTCCATGTGCAATGGAAGGAACCATTTTATCCATTTACAACAGAGGAAATTTGGGAATGTCCACATGCAATGCAAGCTAGTTAACTTAGACTAACTTAGATTCTGCTAGTTAACTACAGAGGACACTATCGTTAACTCTTCAGTTTGGAGGGGAGGATGAACTAGGGAAGGGTTAAGGAGGGTTACTCTCACTCCCTCCTGTAAAGGGCTGGCCGGAACGTAGATGCCTACACATACCAGGACTAGGTATAAATCAGGTCATGGAGAATTTTGACCATACATATGCGAATACCCGTGAAGACTATTATCCTTCCCAAGCCACGCCCCAACACTCCTCCTTTGAGCTTCCAGGTATTAAGGGCATCGATGTGTAAATGTTGCCCTTTCTAAAATGTCCATTTACATGTTTAAATACCTGGTTATAGACACCTAAATCATGTAACCCCTTATATGGCTAATGACAGAAAAATTACTTTAAACTCTTCAGCAACGTCTAAGGGTGGAGTATGGAGAACAACGTTTGGGGGTCCTTTTACCAAAGTGCAGGAGTGGAGAAGTAGCCTAGTGGTTAGAACACTGGCTTGGTAACCAAGCAACCAGGGTTCAGTTCCCACTGGCACTCCTTGTGGCCTTGGGCAAGTCACTTAACCCTCCATTGCCTCGGAAGAAAGGCCTGGCAATCTACTTCCAGTGACACTGCCAAGAAAACCCAGGAGCTTCTGGGTCGCCAGGAGTCAGGACTGACTCGAAGGCGCACATTGCATTTTTTTACCAAAGTTCACTAGGGTTTAGCAACTAATGTGCATTTAGCGCTAAAATGTGTGGAGCTGCAACTACTGTGTGCTGCCGGGGGCATGGCCAGCACGTTCACCGCAGTCACCACACAGTACACCACTAACACACTGTGGCAGCGTGCATGATTTCCACGGGTGCACTGAATGCCGCCTGCTGAGATGTTAGGTGAATCCCACACTAATTGCACAAGGTGCAGGTAATGTTTGGTGTATTCCTGTGTGCTAAATGTCCATGCTCACCACACGCACTCTGTGCCCCTATCTTGCTCACCTTTATCACACCAATGCACACTGTCAGTTACTGTGGGTATCAGCACATACTTCTCGAATGCCAAAACCCATGCTGACTACACAGTACCCTTTAGTAGAGGGCCCATTCGTTATACAGGTTATTCGGTGGCTGAATATCACTGATATGGATAGTCACTGGTTGTGACAACATTCTGTGTGTACAGTATCACCATTGATCTGGTACAGAGCAGGGTAAATGCACCGAACATTTAAAAAAAAAGGGGGGGAGGGGTTGGTGACCGCTTGGTCTCAGCATTTGCCAACGTCTGCTAAATCAGTCCCACACCTACCATGAACAGTGAAGGACACATCGGTAATTACTCAGTGCAAAAAGAAGATACACTGAAAATAACTCTTAAAGTCAGGTCCTGAAAGGTGTCTGAAGTCGGTGAGGTAAACAAAGCAAAGTTATGTTTTAAAATCCTTTTTTAAAATGTATATGCAGGGATGAGTTGGATTTCTTGGTAAAATGTATGCAACCTGTTCCTTCCTTCCTATGAGATATGGGACTTGCCAACGCATTGTCTAAGAGTGGGTATGATATGCACTTAATTATAAACCAGCACAGCTTTAAATGCTTCACCATGTAAACTTCAATGATAATTATATGCATCAGACACATTCAGTGCACAGCACCCATTTCAGCCGAGGCATGATAGTACTCAAAAGACAATTTTAAAAACTTATGCATTTCTCCGATCCACCTTGTCCAATCATGTCAAGTATTGCTGGTTGCACTGTCTATTGTTAACAGCTCTGGAAAGTAGCAATCCAGACGCTGTTGGTGTGGCAAAGGGCAGTTACCTCAGTATATGCTGAATGTTAGCGCTAGGAATTTGGGTCTTAATGGGTAACAGTACACAGAACGTACCTGATTGGTCAGATAGCTTAGAAACAAACATTCCTCCGCTTTCTAGATTTATTATTTATTTATTTATTACAATCTCTTATATACCGCACTATTCAGCATCAGCGCGGTTTACATAAAACAAAGGACCATAACATCAAGCTGTTTGGTTTTACAGAGAACAGGAAAGGCAACTTGGATAACATAGGGAAATATGAACTGGAACTATTTACATATGTACAGTATACTTTGTGCTGCGGATTAGGATATTATCTTACAAAGGTAGTCAAATATGGAGGAGGTGTAGTTAAGTTGGTGTCTAGCTAACCTGGTAATAATGGAGGAATAAGTGGTATTTGAGTGCCTTTCTAAATTGTGCTAGATCGGTGACAGCACGAATCTCTGGTGGTAATGTGTTCCAACATTCTGGGGCATAAAGGCTGAAAGCCCTGTTTGATGTTGTTCGTGTGCATTTTGTTGATGCCTTTGGGATTACTAGAGCGTTTGTGGATGTGGTTCTCCTAGTTCTGTTGGGCGGAATGGACTGAATGAGGTCTATTAGTGAAGAGGAAGTGATGCCGTTAATGGCTTTGAATGTGAGTAACAAGGTCTTGAACAGAAGTCTTCCATGTATGGGGAGCCAGTGGAGCTGCATTAATATAGGCGTTACGTGGTCACTCCTCGATGCTCCATAGAGGACTCTGGCAGCTGCATTCATGGCAAGTTGTAGAGGATTCAACGTAGACTGTGGGAGACCTTGAAGAATAGCATTGGCAAAGTCGAAGTGAGGTAAGATTAGGGCTTGATATACTGTCCGGAAGTCGTCTGGGTCTAGTAAGGAGCGAAGATGTCTGAGTGTCCGGATTTTGAAGTATATGGCTCTGTGTTGGATATGTGTAGCTTCATGTCCAGATGTTGATCCAAGGTGACCCCTAAGTATCGAATTGTGGATTTTGTTTGGAGCTCGGCTTCTTTCACTTTTATATGGGGTGGCGGGGTGAAACTCTGGTCTCTCGTGATAAAGAGCACCTCCGTTTTCTTGTGTTGAATACAGAGGTTTTGAGACAGAAACCATTCGGACACTGCATCAAAACATTCAATCAGTGGGGAGAGGTCCAATTGCACTGTGGAGAATGGCATGAAGAGCAGAATGTCATTGGCGTATATTAGACAGTCAACTTTGAATGACTTGATATTGCAGATGGGTTGTATGTAGATGTTGAACATGAGGATTCTTCAACCGGAAGAAGCATTTTCAAAATCTTGGACATAAAAATCACGAACCAGATAATGAAAGGCCTTTACATGGATTGCAGACGTGTAAATGCCGCTAAGCGGGATATTCAGAAGACAAACATACATGGTTAGTGCCGCTGAATATCCACAGGTGCCGCTACTACACACCAGTTAGCATTGGGGCATTTCAGGGACAGAGAAGGGTGCACCCGGTGATATTGAGCCACTGCCCGGTTAGTGACACACGGTGATAACCAGGCACCCGGTGATATTGAGCCACTGCCCGGTTAGTGACACACGGTGAAAGTCAGGCTCAAGAAATCCCACCAGACAGCGGCTGACCACCACCACTGCCCGTTAGCTCTGTGGCAATCTGGGCAGCCTGGACATTCAACACCAGGAAATGGCCCCAGCACTGAATAGCCAGGTTTGAAATTCAGCGTCTGTGGCTAGTTGCTTTACCAGCACTAATCGCCAGCGCTGAATATCGAGCCTGATGTTTTTATATTATTCCTTCCAAAAATAGTAGGCTAAGAAAATGCCCACTGGCACTCTTGTGACCTTGGGCAAGTCACCTTACCCTCACATTGCCAGGGCTTTTCTTCTGGACAATCTATGTCCGGTCATACCTTGCCAAGAAAACCCAGGGTTGCTGCATCGCCAGGAGTCAGCATGGAGGTTAAAAAAAAAAAAGGGAAAAGAAAAGACTTCCTTTACAGCCATAGCAAACCAGATAGAACAGTGTGGGGATTAGTATGGAATTAGTGCTTTGGATGTCTGAAAACCAGCAAAGAACCATCCAAAGCAGAGGCATCTCCAGAGACATCTTAGAAACCAGGTCTGGATGTCCCAGTGCAAGGATGAACAAGTCAGAACAGAGCAATGCTGGAGGCGTGACCAGGGCGTTCCCAAGAACCTGGACATTCTCACCCGAGGACTTCCCGCCTGCATAGAAGTTTATACCTGCTCCAAAGATGAACCGGTATCTCAAAAGTGCTCTTTTTGTCTGGCAAACGTATGGATGGTGTTGAGGAAGTGGTGCACTCACATCCCCTTTATTTTCCAGTTTGACAACGAACACTGACAAAATGGAGGCTCATGTTTTCATTTTGCCATACTGGATGTCCCTGTAAGCAACCTTGTTTAAGATGCACATCCCCACTTCATGGTTTCATAGTGGCGACATCTATATAGATGCTGGGGTGGGCGTCCATGTCAGGGGCATGTATGGTTCTAAAATCAGGTTAAAATACAGATGAGCCTAGCATTTGTCTGCATGTTCTGCCGGATGTTCCAGACTGCACTTGGACACCCTTTCTAAAATACCACTTTAGATGTGGTGCTGGCCACTCGCTATTCATCATTTTCCCTTTAACTTAGCTGCTATTTGTGAATGGTTTTCTCAGCTGTTTCTAGGAGGTGAAGCGCTGTTAGCTTGCTTTCTCATCTCATCTGTTCAGCAAGCAGCTGTATCATTATCGCTAGATGGGGTCTTTCTGAAGAGACCCCATGACCTCTCTCTAGTATGAAAAGTACCATCTAGCAGACATCAGTCTGTCATTTCTATTGAGAACCCATAATTATCTTCAAGCAGCACCTCAGCTTGTTTAACTGATTAGAGACCAAATACAGCAGACAGAAGACTGACAAGTCACTGGAAACATTAGGCGTCCCTTGGAAGACCGAGAAAAAGAAGAAAGCTCCACATGTTATCCAGTGCACTACCTGGAATAGGACACAAACGTTGAATTCTGTAAAAGGAGACAGATTGCTGTGTGTGTGTATGCCTCTATATTTAATATGCAAAGTCTCTCTCTAGATAGATAGATATCTTATGGAGTCCTTCTCTTCTGATTTTCCCCTAACTGCATATAAATTAAACAAAATATTCCTAATTTGGTGTGTGCCAGAAAAATCCTTTTAAGGCTGGTGCATGCCTGTGACACATAGATGGAGTCTTGTGTGGTAGCTCTATTTGCAAAGAGCCGCATACACACATTAAAGACGAATGCGTTATTCTATCCATATCTTTAACAGTTCTTTCTTATACAAACATAACATAAGAAATGCCATACTGGGTCAGACCAAGGTCTATCAAGCCCAGTATCCTGTTTGGACAAGATCCTGGAGGAAAGGTCCATAAACCATTATTAGAGGACCCGTGAAATCCACTGCTTGCCCTGGGACAAGCATTGTGGAATCTGTGTGCCTTTTGAGAACCTGACAGGTACTTGTGACCTGGATTGGCCACTTTTGGAAACAGGATACTGGGCTTGATGGACCTTGGTCTAACCCAATATCACATTTCTTCTGTTGGTCCAACTATATTTGAAAAGCAATAAAGAAAAACAGACCTGCAAAGATAACGAACTAGAATTTTGCAGCCCGGACTATTTGAAAGATCCTTATAGATGAATCATATGAAATCCCACCTCGTTTCCTGCCATTTTTAGCCCAAAATGAGAGGAAAGACCAAAATGTGTTTTTCCCATGTTGTCAGAGTATATTAACTGGACTCACTATTGACAGTGCTCCGAAACAAAGAAATTTAAAAACCTTGAATAAAATGAAAAATCGTTTGGCCTGCACACCCTTATCAAATACTCCATCGATATTCCACAAAAGCACTTCCCCATTTCCTGTTGTACAGATTAAAAAATTAAGTATATTTTCATTAACTTAGAAAATGGCAATTTTCTAATTAGTATTTCGAAAGATATACTATAATACTTTAATATTTTACATTGACAAGAAGGTTGGCATTTGTTCATTTAGTAACAGGAAGATTTAAAATGCTAAAGTTTCAGAAGAACGTTTAAGACATTGATTCTTTACCCAGGTTATGCTTTTTGTTAACTCAGGTGGTAATCTGATAAGGAGATACTAGCAACATGTGTAAATGTGGCTGTTTTAGACATTTATGCATGTAAGTAGCCATGTAAACATGCAAATAGCGAGAATTAACATATGTGCATTGTTTGCATTGCAGATACAAAGATCACTGACCATTTTAGCATGTTTGTGTTTATTGCGCTTGATGTGATAAAGAAGGGTGGTTAAACAGGGCGGTGTACAAAGACAAAAACAAGTTTAAAATTAAAAACTAAAGGGGGAAAACCTATTTCTTAAAGGAAAGATTAACACATTCATAGCAAGACAAGTGAGAGGAGGGAGGGAAAGAGGTAAGAAGATCACGGGTAGAGTCGAGGATAGAAGCAGTCAGGGAATTGGTGGGTCAAATGCAGTAGTAAAAAGATGTTTTTTTAGGAAATTTTTAAATTTCAAGTAGGAAGGTTCAAATCTGAGGGCTGAGGGTAGTGAGTTCCATGAGGCCAGAGCCAAAAAAAGTAGAAAGCCGAGGAATGGGTAGATACAAGATGAGCTTGAGAAGCAGAGGGGGTATATAAACAGTTGGCATGTATAGTATTCTATTCAGATATTTATATACTGCCTATTTGCGAATACATTCTAGGTGGTCAGTAATCAGGTACTGCAAATTCTGAAGGTCCTGGTGCAAGGAATGAAGGAGTAGAGAGTCAGAAGGGTAACGGGGGGAACCACTATGGAGGGCACAGTGGACCAGAGTGAGGAGCTTATATTGCAGGCAGAATTTACCTGGAAGCCAGTGATAACAGATGAGGAGGGGACGATGTGCTCGAACTGAGAAGCGCGGGCAAGTATGCGAACGGTGGTATTTTGCCCTCTGGATTATTTTATTTTTTATTTACTTTCTCTTATATACTGCGCTATTCTGCATCAGTGCGGTTTACATTGAACACACTGAAATTACATTGAACAGGGCATTATAACTTGGAGATAACCCTCCATAGCCCATGTTCCCTGTAAAATAGTTAAGTGGCTTGCCCAAGACCACAAGGAGCACCTGTGGGACTAGAAACCCCAGTCCTTCCGGCCCAAGGTCACTGTCCTCTAGTGGGATTTGAACCCCTGACTTTCCGGCCTGAAGTACCTTGCCCCAACCACTAGGCCACTCCTCCACTCCAGTCTAAAATAGGATTAACTTCATCCTATTTATATTCTTCTGAAGGTATGATCTCCAAACTTATACACAATACTACAAATGAGGTCTAACTAGAAACTTCTACAAAGGCACCATCACCCCCTTTTTCCTGCTGGTCATTCCTCGTCTTATGCACCCACACATTTTTCTGGCTTTTGCCATCACCTTTTCTATCTGTTTGGCCACTTTAAAATTATCTGATGCAATCACCCCAAGATTCTACTCTTTCATGCATTGAAGTACTTTGTCCCCTATACTGTACCACATCCTTGGGCTCTTGCATTTTTTAGCATTAAAATCTGCTCTCTCTTGGTGTTATCCTTCTCCTCTATCCATTCAGTACTCTGCTGCACAGCTAATTTTCCACTAGCCCCAATACACTCATTACTCCTTTTCCAAGATCTCTTCACTGGCTCCCCTTCCACTTCCATATCCAATTCAAACTTCTAACTCCTAAATGCATTCTCTCCACTGTCCCTTATTCCCTTTCCTCTTTTTTCCTTACTCCCCACCTCTTCAACCCTGCTCCTCGGTTGGCCTTCTCTCGATGCCCTTTTCTTCTACTCCAGACTTCGAACCTTTCTTCTTGCTGCTCCTTATGCCTGGAACAAACTTCCTGTTTCTTTACGACAAGTCTTTTCTCTCCCCTCTTCAAATCCATGCTAAAGGCTTAACTCTTAATCCTAATTCCTAATACCTCATTCTCCTTATGTTTCCTTCCCTTTTACCATTTGTTTCTTATGTCTTGTACTGTCCATCTCGACTAGATTGTGAGCTCTGATCATTCAAGCTTCACTACATCCCTCTTCATGTTATCCAAACCTTCCACTTGCTGCAGATTTTGGTATTATCCACAAAGACGTATCTATCCTGACAAACCTTTTACAATATCACTTACAAAAATGATAAAAAAAAAAAGACAAGACCAATGACCGATCCTTGAGGAATCTCACTGACAGCAACCCTATCTTTGGCATGAACTCCATTTACTACTATCCTCTGTTGCCTCCCACTCAACCAGCTTCTTACCCAGTTAGTTTACTTTAGGATCCATCCCAAGGGCATTCTATTTATTTATAATTTCCTAATGTGGAATGGTGTCAAAGGACTTACAGAAATCTAAGTATACCAAATCTAGTGCTCTCCCTCTGGCCATCCAGTCAAAGAAATCAGATTCGTCCGACAAGACTTCTCAATTAAAGCCATGCTGTCTTGGATCCTGTAATCCCTTGGATTCCATAAGAACATAAGAACATAAGATATGCCATACTGGGTCAGACCAAGGTCCATCAAGCCCAGTATCCTGTTTCCAACAGTGGCCAATCCAGGTCACAAGTACCTAGCAGTTTCCCCAAAAGACACAGGTTCCACAATGCTTGTACAGGGTCAAGCATTGATATCCTGGGTCCCTTCTTAATAATGGTTTATGGACCTTTCCTCCAGGAACTTGTCCAAACCTTTTTTAAACCCAGCTACACTAACAGCCTTTACTACATCCTCTGGTAACAAATTCCAGAGTTTGATTACACGTTGAGTAAAAAAATATATTCTTTTATTAGTCTTAAACAGTTTACCCTGTAGCTTCATTGCATGTCCCCTAGTCTTTCTATATTCTGATAAGGTAAACAATCGATCTACGTTTACCCGTTCCAATCCGTTCATTAATTTATAGACTTCTATCATATCACCCCTCAGCTGTCTCTTTTCCAGGTTAAAGAGCCCTAACCTTTTTAGCCTTTATTCATAGGAGTATCCTTCCATCCCCTTTACCATTTTGGTGGCTCTTCTCTGAACCTTTTCTAAAATCGCTATATCCTTTTTAAGATACGGTGACCAGAATTGCACACAATATTCAAGGTGCGGTCTCACCATGGAACGATATAGAGGCATTATAATATCTTTTGTTTTATTTTCTATTCCTTTCCTTATCATACCTAGCATTCTATTTGCTCTCTTGGCCACCGCTGCACACTGGGCCGAGGGTTTTAACATGGTATCCACAATGACGCCTGAATCTTTTTCCTGAGTGGTGGTTCCTAATGTGGAACCTTGCATCGTGTAACCATAGTTTGGGTTATTCTTCCCTAGGTGCATAACCTTGCACTTGTCCACATTAAATTTCATCTGCCATTTTGATGCCCAGTCTTCTAATTTATCAAGATCCTCTTGCAATTTTCCACAATCCTCTTGGGTTTTAACAACTTTAAATAGTTTTGGGTCATCTGCAAATTTGATAACCTCACTCGTTATTCCACTTTCCAGGTCATTTATGAATATGTCAAAAAGCAGCAGACCCAGCACAGATCCCTGGGGTACACCACTATTCACCCTTCTCCATTGGGAAAATTGGCCATTTAGCCCTACCCTCTGCTTTCTATCTTTTAACCAGTCCCTGATCCACAATAGTACACTGCCTCCTATCCCATGACTCTTTAGTTTTGCCAAAGGTCTCTGATGAGGGACCTTTTCAAAGGCTTTCTGAAAGTCCAGATACACTATATCAACCGACTCACCTTTGTCCACCTGTTTATTCACTCCTTCAAAAAAACATAACAGATTAGTAAGACAAGATCTTCCTTGTCTAAAGCCATGTTGGCTGTCTCCCATTAGGTCATGACTATCTACATGCTGAGTAATTTTATTCTTTATAATGGTTTCTACCATTTTTCCCGGTACTGATGTCAGGCTCACCGGTCTGTAGTTTCCCGGATCACCCCTGGAACCCTTTTTAAAAATTGGTGTTACATTGGCGATCCTCCAATCTTCAGGTATTAGAGATGATTTTAATGATAGTTCACAGATTACTAATAGCAGGTCTGCAATCTCATATTTCAGTTCTTTCAACACCCTTGGATGTATACCATCTGGCCCAGGTGATTTGCTACTCTTCAGTTTATCTAATAGTTGTAATACATCTTCCCGATGTATCGATATTTCCTTCAATTCTTCCGCACCTTTAAATACCACTTCAGTCATGGGTAACATCCCTACATCTTCCTCAGTAAAGACTGAAGCAAAGAATTCATTCAGTTTCTCCGCTATCGCCTTGTCGCCTCTCAGTGCTCCTTTAACCTCTTTATCATCTAATGGACCAACTGACTCTCTCACAGGTTTTTTGCTACAAATGTACTTTGAAGGGTCTTTATTTCGTGTTTTTGCTTCTGCAGCAAGCTTCCTCTCAAATTCTCCCTTTGCCTGCCTTATCAATGCCTTGCATTTGACTTGCCAGTGTTTGTGCTGTTTCCAGGTTTTGTCGTTTGGCTCTTTTTTCCATTTCCTGAAAGATGCTTTTTTGGCAACAGCCTCTCTGACCTCACCTTTAAACCATGCTGGCAGTTTTTTGGACTTCCTTCCACTTTTCTTAAAGCGTGGAATACAGCTGGTCTGGGCTTCCAAGATAGTATTTTTCAACACCACCCAAGCTTGATGTACGTCTTTAACCTTTGCAACTGCTCCTTTTAGTTTTTTTCTTAACTGTTTTCCTCATTTTATCATAGTCTCCCTTTCGAAAGTTAAAAGGTAGTACTGTGGATTTCCTCCTCCACTTATTAAATCAAAGGCGATCATGCTATGATCACTATTGCCAAGTGGCCCCAACACCCTTATCTCTTGCACTAGATATGGTGTTCCACTAAAGACTAAGTCTAATATGGCTTCCCCTCTGGTCGGTTCATGAACCAGCTGCTCCAAGAAGCAGTCATTTATTTCATCTAGGAACTTTATCTCCCTATCATGTCCTGACGTGACACTAACCCAGTCGATACCGGGGTAATTGAAATCACCCATTGTTATTACTGCTCTGTAACATTTGTTAGCTTCCTTGATTTCTTTGAGCATTTCATCATCCATTTGGTCATTCTGGCCAGGCGCTCGATAGTACACCTCCACTGCCAACGCTTTCCCCCTTTTACATGGAATTTCAATCCATATAGATTCTACAGCAAATTTTGTTTCCTGCAAAACTTTAATCTTTTCTGACTCAATGCCCTCTCTAACATAGAGAGCAACCACCAATTTGATCAGCTCTATCATTACGATATAGTTTGTACCCAGGTATCAGTGTCCCACTGGTTGTCCTCCTTCCACCATGTCTCTGATATTCCAATCATATCTAATCTTTCATTTAGTGCTATATATTCTAACTCTCCCATCTTATTTTTTAGACTGAAACTGCACCTCCTATAACGTATCCCCATGCTTGTAAAACATAGGTACAGTCTATCTCTAGGGCTGTCATAATGATCACATTTAATTTAAAGCATGTTCTCTGCTACTTAAGCTAGTATTTTATAAAGTCAATTACACGCATACTTGACTTTATAAAACAGGTGCATACAATTGTATGTTAACTAGGTGCAACCTCATAAAATGACCCTCTATTTATTCTGGTCATTGGAAAAGTGGGCGAGGGGCAGGTGTAATGAGCTTTTAAGCTGGATAGAAAAGAGATGAGCAGGCCGCCATTGCTGTCTCTCCTTTTTGGCACTTCCCTAGCTTTAGCCTTGAACACTGCATTTTCTTTATAGGATGGAAATCTAGGACCACAAAGCTTCACATCATATGAATTAAACTGAGACAGGAATTCTCAGATGTATTATTCCAAATACTGCTTTCTACCCTCTCTCTATATGAGCTCAGGATTTCCTAGTCACCAGTGGCTAACAAGTCTGGCATCAGCTCAGCTAGGAATATAGGATAGTAGCCATTGCCGCTTTGCCTAAGGAAAAGGAGAAACCTCTTCAGATTCCATTCATGCTACATAAATCCAAATTCTTGTGATTAAATCTTGCAGGTTTATTCTGCTGAAGCATATTCTTTGCAGAACAGGATCATTCAGCTATACTTCACTTTCTCTTATGGGATAGCAGGATCCTGTCTTACAGTGATGACTGGGTTTGTTCATCCCCTGATTTTTTTTATATAAAATGTTCATTAGTTTTTCGTTTACGGTAGTAGTGTAAAAGTGCTCAAAGCTAAGAACAGAAGGAAGATGATAGAAATATGGGAGTAACCCCTTTTCCATGTATTTTATTTTCTTCTCTTTTTCCAATTTTCTCTTAAGGGTTGATGAGCATTACGCAAACAGGAAGGAGCACACATGTGCAAGGTCACGGGATCTCTGGGGACCTTCTGCTTTTAACGTTTTGTTGGTCCACTGGATCAACATTATCTACAGCTGCTAATACCATTAATCGTTTGTGCAGCACACCCCAGATGGAGGTTAACTCTGTATAGTGAGTCACTCAGGAGCCCCCAAAACCCGGAGATCAATTCTTTAGCTGACAGGCAGCGACCAGCTCACAGAAATTAAAGCCAGTACTCATCTGAGCTTCAGTCTATCCTAAGCGGACATCTTTATATTAAGTGCTCAAAGTCCCTTCTTGCCACCGTAAAGGCAGACACATGCCATCTTCACTCCAAACTGGTTGCAGCGATCACAAAATTTGATTGCTTTAGTCTTGCACGCATTACTGGAGGAAATTCTAAGTGAGTTAGAAATAAATGTCAGAACAGCAATAAGATTGCTTTAAACAATCATCCTACAATGAAAAGTCATTCTCAGGTTTGAAGCCTGTTAACGCAAGCTAGTCTGCAGCTTCAAACTTGGCTTTATTCAAAATGGCAACAAAATGATAAGTCCTGGTTTATATGCAGCTGGTTTCGTTATAATCACCAGTCCAATTAATTTACATGGTTTTACATGGATTGCAAGTCCAAGCAGGACTATATGAATCCACTTCAAATTACAGTATTTACATGGGTCCATTCCAAGGTTAGAATCTCCAGGACTACTTCCTTCATGTCAGCACGCAAACTGCTCACACAAACGACTGAAACGTCAGCACTTTATAGAGATCCTACTAGGTTCATTTATTGCTCAGCAACCCTCAATTTTGTGCCTAAATATCCCTTCTGTAAGCATCGAGAACCTCTTGATTCTCAGGGGCAGGACTGCAGATCTCAGCTTCACACTGTGATCTTCCTTCCTTAGTTACACTTAAACTTAACAGGTAGGTTTAAAGGCAGAACACTGACCTCTCATGCCAAATGGGCCAGTGGTCCAAGGCTAATCAGAACACATTTACCTTTGTAATGATGATCAATATTCAGCAATGTAACTTTAATTCTAGAAATGTCTGATGCATAAAACAGGTTTTAGAAAATTACCCTATGTACAGGAAGGTGGGTACTGTTATGTGACCTGCACATAGGCATTTTCTGGGTTGGGCAGCCAAAAAGGTTTTTTTTTTTTTTAGTAAATCCTGCATACGTACAGACTTTATGTAACATATATAGCTACACCTAAGTAGGCGTAAATGTCTGCAGCTGCCATCTAGCCTGGATTTTCTCTCTAGTATTTATTTAAAACGTTTATATACTGCTCATAGGAGCAGCATTCAAACCAGCTTATATAAGCAATATGATAAGATAAAACCTACACACACAAAGAAAGTACTGGAACCAGTTGTACCCACCAACCCCTGCCCACAAATCACCTTCAAACACTGTCAAATTAGTCAGGGGAACAAGGTGGTCTAACGTTTTCCAAAAAGTCCCCCAATCCTAGTAGTTTATAAATACACATAGGCACCTCTGTCTGAAATACTGCAGTCTAAAAATAGGCATCGACATGCCACCTGCATATGTTTCTCTGCAACCTGCCCTGAATATGATCAGGAAGAAGTCCAAAATAGTGAAGCAAATACAATTGCTACCTATGAGGGTGATTTTAAAGCCCTTGGTCATAATTTGGATGTCTGAAGATGTGCATGTCGACTTTCAAGTCATGGAGATGCCACAGAGCCATTTTAGAAACAGCTTTTAAAAGATGTCTCCAGTGCAGGGTCTTCCAAGTAAGCAGGGGGCATGGCAGAGGTGTCTGAGGTACAATGGACTTAGATGTCCCTGCTGCATTTCAGAAACAGCGAGGATGTCCCAAACCCTGTCCAAGTTTAGACCTGTATGAATAAGCATCAGGAAAGTGCTTGTTTTAGCTGTAAAATATCCAGAGGGGATAGAAAAGATGGAGAGTTAAATTACTTTCCCAAGGAGCAGCATTGGGATTTGAACCCTGGCCATAGTCCACTACTCTAACCATTAGGCTATTAAACATCTCCGTTGTGAAATACTACTCTGGGGAAGTCTATATAGCCCATATCAGGCACATCCACCTTTGCGAAAATGTGTCTTAACTTGCTTTCAGACTCTGACTTGGACTTCCTTTGTACAATATGCCTGCATGCATCTAACATTTAGAGTTAGATGTATTTTCATTGGCACTGTCCACACACAAAGCTACACGTTGAGGCTTGTTATTTCCCCATCGGTACTATCACAGATAAGTTATATGGGCCCGATAGTCAGTGATAGCAGTTAGCGACCACCATCGAACATTAGAAGCAGATCTCTGTCCACCAGCATGAATATCTGGGTCAGCTAACCTGGCAGTGGCCAAGTTTATGCAGTGAAAGTCTAACTTTTGCCATGTAGCTCTAGCCCATTGCTGCCCAGTTATCGTTGAGTAACATCCAATAGATTTTCAGAAAGCCTTTGACAAGGTCCCTCATGAGAGACTTGGGGTATGTTTACTAAATGGCGGTAAGGGAGCAGTCTTTTCTGTGCATTAACAGCAGTGATAAGGAGTTACCGTGCAGTAAGGGTGCTGGGCGTGTTAGAGGCGGTTCGGCATTAAGGGGTGGTAGTGGACACTTACTGTGTGGTAACACCACAATGCGGGAAGGTGTCTGGCATGCACCTTAATGCAGGAAAGCCACTGAAATGCTGAAAAGGGGGGCAGGGAAGGATTTGGAGAAGGTATGGCTGCAAGCTCAGTTTGTAGCTGATGGATATGACTCACCTGATTCTTGGCAATGAGACAGGCTATGTGATCAGCATGTTTGACCATACAGCAGACCTATGCTGTTGACTAGGCGAGATAGGCAGCTGCCTAGTGATGCTGGTCAGTGTGGGTGTTGGCAGTGTCATGGGTGGATGGTGGCAGCAGCAGAGTCAGCAGAGGGATGCAGCAACAAGAGGCGCTATGACAGGCGTGCAGTCTTGGAGAAAGTATCTGAGGTGTGGACATATATCCAGATGTTCTGTCAGTGTGTAGCATGCCATAGGCCAGGACAGTGTCTGGGTGGAGGCAGCATGTTCCCGATGTGGGCAGCAAAGTGAGGATTGTCCATGAGTGCTCATATGGAGCAGTCACAAGAAGTGTGCATGATATGGCTAACTGTTGCAAATGACCCCTAATGGCCATGATGGGGCAGCTTACTGCCAGTAAGCTGCCCCACCATGTATCTCCCTGACTGTCAAATGGTGGGTGCAGGGCTGTGCCATGGATTTTCCAAGCAGAGAGAGTTTGCAATGTGTGTGGATGTATGGGATCATACAGACCAAAAGCATTTGGTGTGTCTGAACCAAAAGTAGCAGTATCATGGGCTACATGAAACACTATTTGTGCGGGTACGACTTGTGCCTCAGCCTATGCAACTGCAAGACAACCCAGCCGACAGAGTGGCATGATAGAAAGGGACAAGTAATCATGCCCCGATGATGTGGGGCAAGTAATGGCAGAACAGTGCAGGGGATGGCTATGCAACGAGTGCTAGGTGGCCGAATGTACGAGATAGCCTCTTTTCCTAAAGCAGGGAGATCACAATGATGGCAAAATTGAAAAACTCATCCATACTAGTTGGCCCAGACATCTGTTGCATATACATCGCTGATCCACTGCAATGAGCCGCAGAAGAGCCACTAAAGCCATGTCACAGATGTATATGATGGAGAATGCCATGTTGGACTACCCAACGTGTGGCCATTACACAGAAATGAAGAATGATTGTCTGCAGGTCACAGCAGAGCCAGGACTGTGTGAGGGGGCAAGCCACCCAGACATATAATGAAGTGGGAATCAAACCCTGGACCTTTGACCATGGAAACATTGTACCAACTAATAGGCTACACCTGCACACAGCTCTACCGATGTGTAGAGCCTGCAGATCTCTGATCAAACTCTTTGCTATCTGTGCCAGTATAGGTTGGGCCTTCCACTACCTATGAGGCACTGCACTTGCAAAAACAGCAGTCTGCAGCTGAAGAACCATTGGAGAATGCACTGATCCACCATATCAGCTCAGTAAGACGCATGTGCTACATGCACAAAACAGCAAGCTGTGCTGCAGAGCGTTTCAGCTGTCACCCTGAGGGTGAGGGGTGCCCAGTACCCGGTCCACTGAACCTGCATGGTTAGAGATTTTCTCTGCTGGCTGTGCTGCAGTTCCACATCACTGCAAGTGGGTGGCAGGTATTGTCTGCAGTGTGTTATGCTTTTTCTCCTTGTTTCCTGCAGCCTGTAGGCGACGGAGACAGCAACAGCTCAGCCCCGTGTTCTGCCCATGTTGGACACTAGTCCTCTGGTATCAGGGCAGGTTAGTGGCCAGTGTCAATATGCTGCTGCCATGGACAGCCACTGCAGTGGGGGTGTATAGGCTGGTGTGGGGTTACTGTCAAGCCAGGACCCCAGTGAGTAGACCATGAACCACTGAAGCCCCAAACATTGAGGACTAACTATTGATTACAGCACAGGCAGTAAGACTGCCCATGCTGCCCTTCACTAGGCTGTGTCAGCCAGGCACAAACCAACTGCGGTTGGTCTGCTGGTCAGCAAGCACAGCATGTGCATAGTGTGATCATGAGCACCCTGCCTTGGGATACTCAGCATTGACACTCACCATTTGCTCAGTGATTGATAACCTCAGACAGAATGTACCCACATCACTGGAGCCCAAATGCCCGCAAGTATGGAGCAGACAGAGCTTAGAGATTCCAAATTACCCCTGCCTACAGATAACCAGATTAATATGAATAAAATACTGTCCCTAAAATGCTTGTATGCAAATGCTAGAAATCTAAAAAATAAAATGGGAGAGTTAGAATATATAGCACTAAATGAGAGGTTAAATATGATCGGTATCTCAGACATAGTGGAAAGAAGACAACCAGTGGGACACTGATACCTGGGTACAAACTATATTGTAATGATAGAGCTGATCAAATTGGTGGAGGGGTTGCGCTCTATGTTAGAGAGGGCATTGAGTCACACAGGATTACAGATTTGCAGGAAACATTTGCTGTAGAATCTCTATGGATTGAAATTCCATGTAAAAAGGGGAAGGCGATGGCAGTGGGGGTGTACTATGGACTGCGTGGCCAGAATGAACAAATGGATGATGAAATACTCAAAGAAATCAGGGAAGCCAACAAAAGTTACAGAACAGTAATAATAATGGGTGATTTCAATTACCCGTTATTGACTGGGTCAGTGTCAAGGCAGAACATTCTAGAGAGAAAGTTTCTAGATGAAATAAATGACTGCTTCTTGGAGCAGCTGGTTCATGAAAAGACCAGAGGGGAAGCCATTTTGGACTTAGTCCTTAGTGAAACACCAGATCTGCTGCAAGAGATAAAGGGTGTTGGGGCCACTTGGCAATAGTGATCTTGGCATGATCGCGTTAGATTTAATTAAGGGAAGAGGAATGGTAAAGAAATCCACAGTACTACCATTTAACTTTCAAAAGGGAGACTAATAAAATGAGGAAAATAGTTAAGAAAAAACTAAAAGGAGCAGTTGCAAAGGTTAAAGATTTACATCAAGCTAGGGTATTTAAAAATACTATCTTGGAAGCCAAGACCTGCTGTATTCCATGCTTTAAGGAAAGTGGAAGGAAGTCCAAAAAACTGCCAGCATGGTTTAAAGGTGAGGTCAGAGAGGCTGTTGCCAAAAAAAGCATCTTTCAGGAAATGGAAAAAAGAGCTAAATGACGAAAACGGGAAACAGCAGAAGCACTGGCAAGTTAAATGCAAGGCATTGATAAGACAGGCAAAGAGAATTTGAGAAGAAACTTGCTGTGGAAGCAAAAACGCATAATAAAGACTTTTTCAAGTACATTCGTAGCAAAAAACCTGTGAGAGAGTCAGTTGGACCCATTAGATGATAGAGGGGTAAAAGGGGCAGTAAGTGGGGATAAGGCTATAGTGGAGAAAATGAATGCATTTTTTGTTTCGGTCTTTACTGAGGAAAATGTAGGGATGTTACCCATGACTGAAGTGCTATTTAAAGGAGATACTGCAGAAGAATTGAAAGAAATAACGATACACCGGGAAGATGTATTACAACTATTTGATAAACTGAAGAGTAGCAAATCACCTGGACCGAATGGTATACATCCAAGGGTGTTGAAAGAACTGAAATATGAGATTGCAGACCTGCTATTAGTAATCTGTGAACTCATTAAAATCTGTAATACCTGAAGATTGGAGGATCACCAATGTAACGTCAATTTTTAAAAAGTGTTCCAGGCGTGATCTAGGAAACTACAGACCAGTGAGCCTGATGTCAATACCGGGAAAAATGGTAGAAACCATTATAAAGAACAAAATTACTGAACATGTAGATAGTCATGGCTTAATGGGAGACAGCCAACATGGCTTTAGCCAAGGAAGGTCTTGTCTTACTAATCTGTTATGGGTTTTTTGAAGGTGTGAACAAACAGGTAGACAAAGGTGAGTCTGTTGATATAGTGTATCTGGATTTTCAGAAAGCCTTTTGACAAGGTCCCTCATGAGATGCTCTTGGTGAAATTAAAAAGTCATGGGATAGGAGGCAGTGTACTACTGTGGATCAGAAATTGGTTAAAAGATAGAAAGCAGAGGGTAGGGCTAAATGGCCAATTTTCCCAATGGAGAAAGGTGAATAATGGAATACCGCAGGGATCTTTGCCAGGCCTGCTGCCTTTTAATATACTCATAAATAACCTGGAAATGGGAACAAGTGAGGTAATCAGATTTGCAGATGACAAAATTATTCAGAGTTGTTAAAACCCATGAGGATTGTGAAAAATTGCAAGAGGACCATGATAAATTCTGACTAACTCTTTCCTCTAATCCTCGTCGTCTTTAGCACACTCAATTCTCTCCTCAGTGTGCCTCCACCTCTGATTCCTCCCTCCCTTTCTGCCCAAACCTTGGCTAACTACTTCCATGACGAAATCCACACAATCACCCTCCAGTTCCCCTCCGCCCCTCTTCCCCCCTATTTCCCATTTCTCCCCTCCCCAAACTTCTGCCACCATTTCTTCCTTCCCTATGGTCTGACGAGGAAACGTCACTCCTTCTCTCTTCCTCCAAACCTACTACCTGCTCTTCTGACCCCTTCCCCACCCACCTCCTTAGTTCCATCTTTTCATCTCTCATCCCTTCTATTTCTCATATTCTTAACCTCTCTCTCTCCACTGCAACCTTCCCTTCTGTTTTCAAGCATGCTGTGGCTACACCCCTCCTCAAAAAACCTTCACTTGATCCCACTTGTCCTAACTATTGTCCCATCTCTCTCCTTCCTTTAATCTCTAAACTACTTGAGCGTGCAGTCTATCACTGTTGTATTGATTTCCTCTCCTCTCATACCCTTTTGGATCCTTTACAATCTGGTTTCCGTCCCCTACACTCCACTGAAACAGCTCTTACTAAGGTCTCAAATGATTTGTTCTTGGCAAAATCCAAAGGCTTTTACTCTGTCCTCATTCTTCTTGATCTCTCTGCTGCCTTTGACACTGTTGACCATAACCTTCTTCTGATCACCCTATCCTCACTTGGATTCAAAGGCTCTACTATCTTGGTTCTCTTCCTATCTATCCCATCGCTCTTTCAGTGTGCTTCGATGGCTTCCCCTCCTCTTCAACCCCACTACCTGTAGAAGTTCCTCAGGGTTCCGTCTTAGGTCCACTCCTCTTCTCTCTCTATACCTAATCCCTTGGCACCCTTATCTCTTCCCATGGCTTTCACTATCATCTCTATGCCGACGACTCTCAAATCTATCTTTCTGCACCTGTTCTCTCCTGATATCCAGTCTAAGATCTCTCTACCTCTGACATTGCTGACTGGATGTCCCACCGCCGCTTAAAACTGAACATGGCCAAAACTGAGCTTATCTTTCTCCTGAATGCTTCCCCTCCTCTTTCCCCTTTCTCTCTGTTGATAACTCTGTACTCCTCCCTGTTTCTTCAGCACGTAACCATGGTGTTATCTTCGATTCCTCTCTCTCTCGTCACATATCCAGCTCATTGCTAAAACTTGTTGTTTCTTTCTATACTATATTTCCAAAATTTGCCCCTTCCTCTCTGTTGACACCACTAAATTGATTGTCCACTCCGTAAACACCTCCTGTCTTGATTATTGTAATGTTCTCCTTGCCGGCCTCCCTGCAAGCCACCTCTTTCCTCTTCAGTAAATTCAACATTCCACTGCTAGACTCATTTTCCGCCAGTTTCGTTTTTCCCACATCACTCCTCTCCTCATGTTGCTTCATTGGCTTCCCATCCGTCTCCGTATCCAATTTAAACTTCTCCTCCTGACCTATAAATGTATTCACTCTTCTGCACCCCAGTACCTTTAATCTCTCATCTCTCCTTGCACCCCCTCTCGGTTGCTTCGCTCTTCTAATAGTCTTCGTTTATCTGTGCCCTTTACTCATACTGCCAATTCCAGACTTCGCTCCTTCCAACTGGCAGCACGCTTTGCTTGGAATAGTCTTCCTATCTGTGCGCCAGGTGTCCTCCCTGGCCATTTTCAAGTCTTGACTAAAATCCCATCTCTTCACTATTGCTTTCCGTTCCTGTCTTACCCTATCTTGATCTCTCTATCAACATTTGTTTACTTTGTCCTGTAAATTTTTGTTATTTGTATTATGTAACTTATTTTGTTTTCTGGTCTTATTAGATTGTGAGCTCTGATGAGCAGGGACTGTCTCTCTTCTATGTTTGTACAGTGCTTCGTATGTTGCGGTACTTAAGTCTTTAATAGTAATATTAATAATAATAATAAATTGGAAGACTGGGCATCCAAATGGCAGATGAAATGTAATGTGGACAAGTGCAAAGTTGTGCACCTAGGAAGGAACAACCCAAACTATGGTCAGTGTGGATAACCCATTAAAACCTTCCACCCAGTGTGCAGCAGCGGCCAAGAGAGCAAATAGAATGCTAGGAAAGGAATGAGGAATAAAACAAAGGATATTATAATGCCTCTATTGTTTCATGGTGCAACTGCATCTTGAATAGTGTGCACAGTTCTGGTTGCTGTATCTTAAGGATATAGAATTATTAGAAAAGGTACAGAGAAGAGCCACCAAAATGGTAAGGGGGATGGAAGGATACCCCTATGAAGAGACTAAAAAGGTTAGGGCTCTTCAACATGGAAAAGACAGCTGAGGGGCAATATGATAGAGGTCTATAAATTAATGAACGGAGTGGAACGGGTAAATGCAGATCGATTGTTTATACCATCAAAATATAGAAAGACTAGGGACATGCAATGAAGCTACAGTGTAACCTATTTAATAAGAAAACATTTTTCACGCAACGTGTAATCAAACTCTGGAATTTATTACCGGAGGATGAAGTAAAAGCGGTTAGTATAGCAGGGTTTAAAAAAGGTTTGGACAAGTTTTTGGAAGAAAGGTCCACAAACCATTATTAAAAGGGGACCCGGAAAATACACTGCTTGCCCTAATGCAAGCAATGTGGAACATGTGTCTTTTGGGGAAATTGCTAGGTACTTGTGACCCTAGATTGGCCATTGTTGGAAACAGGATACTGGGCTTGGACCTTAGTCTGACCCAGTATGGCATTTCTTATGTTCTTATCTGGTCTGCCCAGAAAGGTGTCTAGAGTGGTTGTACCTGCTGCTCTGTGCAGGTCAGCTTCCCTCTATTTATTGAAGTGTACAAGATATTAACTACTCAAAAAAAGAAAAAAAATCACCCTGTAATCTTGAAGACCGAACTGATACATCATATAAACCAAAACCGTCAATGTTTTGTGATTATGTTCTCTAGCCAGCAGCAGCAAGGGTTAAATCATACATCTGTAATACATCTCAATTTTTGAAGCAGTTAGCCACTTGCATCGACATTCAATCATTTTCTTATATGGTTACTCTGGATGTCCAAGCTTTAAACACTAATATTGATCAAGAGGAAATTTTACAGTGCCTCCACACATTTCCACTTTCATTACCATCTTGTTTACCACAGGGATGGTTGTTGGACTTATTAGAACTGGTTCTCACAAAGAATTACCTTCAGTCGAAAACAATCCAGACTGACAAGACTGCACCACCTACACCCTGGTGCAGACTATGCCACCCAACACCCCTAGCCACCTTCTCAACACCATCAGTGAGGGACATCGAGGACACCATTGCTGCTATGACCACCACCACAGCCCCAAACGATCTTGTCCAGCATTCTGGATAAAAAACACTATGCAAGGAGTTCAGCCCCTTTCTGGCCAGACTCATAGACCTATCCTTCTCAATGGGCTCTTTCCTAGGAAGTTTGAAACAAACCTCCATTAGACAACTTCTAAAAGACAGCAAACTCGACCCCCAAAAGGTGGATTCTTATAGACCAATTTAGAGCATTCCTCTAATGGCCAAAATAATCAAAAAACTTATACAACATCAAATCCAACACCATATTGAAACCACCGCCCCCCTCGACCCAAGCCAGCATGGATTCAGGGAGCAGCACGGAGTCGAGACGCTCTAGACCAGTCTCTTCAGCACACTAATCTCACGATTGAACATAAGACTGGGATACACCTTATTTTTCCTGGACATTGCCACAGCTTTCGACTCCGTGGACCACAAACTGCTTCTAAGGTGGCTCGCAGAGAAGGGGATTCAAGACATGGCATTAAGTTGGTGCAGATCATACCTCACTGACAGATGGCAACACGTATGCGCTGGCTCCAAGACCTCCAATCCGTTCCGGCAAGAACAAGGTGTACCGCATGGATCTTCGCTCTCGGCACTGTTCTTCAATGTATATATGCAGCCCATCTGTGCACTCACCCGTGCATTTAACATCTCATGCCTCGTATACGCCGATGACGTCCTACTCTACGTAACATTTTCAACTGACTATCTGGATTTCTCACCCCTAACCAACTCTTTTGATGCTGTGAACGAGTGGCTCCACATGCAAAACTTCAGAATAAACTTCAAGAAAACTGAGGCGCTATTCATATCCAGGATCACAGAATTTACCCCCCCCCCCCACGTCACTAAAGGTAGGAGCTGCGGAGCTCCAAAGCAAACCTATGATACGCCTACTGTCAGACGGGTGCCTGGGTGAGAATGTTCACAGTCTTGGCAAAGGCATATACTAATATGATTTGCAAGGGATTGTGGGAAATGTAGTCCATTCACACCAGACACAGCCGCTCACAATAATTAGTTGTGCTTGAGTGTAAAGCCAATAAGATATTTATTTATGGGGTTATTTCTCCCAACACAGATATGCTTGGTAGCACATAAAACAGGATACTTGCTTTCAGTGTTAAACTTAGAAAAACAAAATCAGGAAAACAGTTGAACTTGTCAGGCAATCAAATCAAAAGAATAAAGACCAGGATGGTAACAGAATGGTCTTTTCTGTAGGCTTTAGCTAATATTTTCTTAGCAGTGCCTCAATCAACAAACAAAACCCACAAAGTAGGGAAAAACTGTTCTTTTCAGGTTAACTTCTTATATCTTCACACAGACTCAGAAGTGATTTCCTCAGAGCTCACAAGCAATTAGGTAAGGCTCAATTGCTAGCAGTTACCCAGCTGAAACCCCTTAGCTGGCTTGCTTTCTACTGCGTGGCTCAAATCCTACTCAGGAGCTTTTCTGAGTAGATTTAAGAACAAGTTTGTATTTCTTTGTGATGGTTGTTGTACTTTGTAACAGTAAATTTACCAAAGGAGTTTAGACAGAGAGCAATCCATGTATTCACAGCCTGTATCTACCACCGCTCCCCCTTCAACAATCATGAGTTCAATATCATGGATTGGCACAGAGGAATTTCTCAATGGAGCACTCTCAGGAGAATACTTGTTTCCCTGCTGTCTTTCAAGAGTATAGCTAGGGCATAGATCAGTGTTCATACCTGAGCTTCCATTGCTGTTAGAGTTCCTCTCTAAATAGCCTGGCCAGTATGTAGTCCAGTTCTTATGTCCAGCCTTCCAATCCAGATCCCTGGACACTGGATCTCTCTTCACATACCTTCTGGCACGGGTCCTAGGGTCCCTTCCAAGTGCAGCAGTCTCCCTCACAGGTACCGTCTGGTGATTCCTAGCTCTGCAGCACCACTCCTCTGGTTTTCCCCAGTCCAATGGTGTATGCTGGCCTTTTGAATGTCTCCCAGTATACGTACTGCTATGGACTCCTTTAGACCTCCCAAATGCTTTTCTCTTCTTTCTTCCAAAGGGTTTCTTGCCCTCTGTCCGTCCGCTCTGGCTTCTGTTTCTGATGATCCTCCCGATGATGAAGCTGTCCAAGATCATGAAGATGATTCTCTGTAGAATAAACTCTACCTTTATTCTGCCTAGATGAGTGCTCCACCCTAGCACAGTGCAGCTGTGCTGAATCAGGCCCTGTCCTTTGAGATGAGTGCTTAGGGATTACCTCATAGCCCTCCTGATTGAACACACGTTTCCCCACTTCAGCTCCTCTAATGGCTGTTGGAAACCTGGTGCATTCTGGGACTGGTAGTCTTTTATGGAAAAATTCTTATTTCTACCAGAACTGACAGGTTGCTTATTCAGAGTCACTTCACCTTTACTATAGCTCCTTCCTGAGCTATGATAAGCTTCCTTATCACACTACCTAGGAGTCATCAGACCAACAGTTGGACATGAAAGCCCATGTAAATAACACGGTCAATGCAATATACCATAAAATAAGGAATGGTCCGGTATCTTAGACCCCTGCAGGAGCCAAAGGATTTCCGAACAGTCTACCAGGCCTTAGTAATCCCCCATTTCGATTACGCCAACTCGATTCTACATGGACTCCCAAAACGTACACTGAGTCCATTGCAACTCGCAATGAATGCAGCTGCCAGAATATTACACGGAGCAGCCAGGAGTGACCATATAACTTACATCCTAAAACACCTACATTGGCTGCCGGTCCACTGCAGGCTGACATTCAAAACCCTATTAATGACGTTCAAGGCTATCAACGGGCTCACCTCCACTGCTATCATGGACCTCATCCTCACCACCCCCCCAAACAGAGCCAGAAGATCAGCCGCCACCAACACTCTGAACATCCCAAGCAAGATTACAAAGTGCTCGCAAGCAACACGAAACAGGGCCTTCGTGTTCTATGCACCCAGATGCTGGAATGCCCTCCTGCCAAACATCGAGCCATAACCGACCTCGCCCAATTCAGAAAGGCTCTAACACACCACCTCTTTCTACAGCACTACTCCCTCAACGGAGACGCACAACACATCCTCAAGCATCTGCAAATACAGCACCCTTGACCCAACAGCTACAAGAAGTCCCAGCCCTGCCCATTGACGATTCCAGACACCTGTTATGCAACCGTATATAGCACACAACTTTGAAGATAGTCCACATCCGAGAAGTGCATCTGTATATAGCACACAAGTTGGTAGATAACCCACAATCTTGTATACAGCACACAATTTGTTGTAAATAGCCATCATGCAGTCATGTCGTCGCCCGCTCCAGCTGGCCCGACTGTCGCACATGTATATAGTTATCTGAGTAATGTGTTACAGAGTAGCCTGTACATAGTTTCCCCAGCTAGCCAAGTTGTAATCCTTGTTCTTTGTAAGTACAGTGTGGACGCTGCCTGCACTGTACAAATTTGTTTTTACTGTAAACCGAGCAGATTTTAAAGAGCGCAGTATAAAAAAAAACTTCAAATAAATAAATATATGAGGGTAAAATTTTATATGCAATACTTCAGTATTACAATGGGAGCCATGGTTGCCCCTTCATTGGCTACCATATACATGACCCATTTTGAAGAACATATATATGTATCAGAATGGTATAAATACTATCCCATTTTGGCATAAATTTCTTGATATATTCTTTATTTGGTCCGATTCATTGTTTGTCTACATTTTTGGAATGGCTCAATACTATCAAATCTAACCTTAAATTCATGGCACAAACGGAAAACATCAATCCAATTTTTTGGACATTACTATCACCATCATCATCATCAGGATTTCACACTACTTTATACTGAAAACCGGTACATTGGCACTCCCTTTTACGCTACAACAGTTTTCATCCTGGTCCCCTGAAGAGAGGCCTTCGTTATGGCCAATTCCTCCGGTCACACCGTCTGCTCCACGCTGCATGAGTTTTAATAAACGTGCTCGTGACTTAGGGATCCAGCTATTGGCTAGTGGTTATCCACATAAAATTGTCCTTCAAACACATGGCAGGGGTGGCAATGGGCATGGGGGCTGGAGCAGGGGCAACACTGGGAACAAGTTCTCGCTCTCTGGGCATGAGATGCGTTTGGTACTGAAAGGCATGTACAGTAGCTCTTCAATGCTCTACTGTAAGCCATGCTTAACATGTGCTTATCTGCACAACAGAGCCCATTGTTTTAATTCCATTTAAATATTTTAACATTAAATCACAGTCTGGGTTACCAAAAAATTCTAATTAGATCTGACTTTTATCCTTAATGGATTTTTTTTTCCATTTGATAGCTCTTAGTAAAATTAGACTAGCAAATAAGCAGATTCTCTCATTTGATATTCCAAAAGATTGGAAGTTACGTTTTATTGTCTTATACTCATGACTTCTATCATTTGGCAGATAAAGGTCTGATATTTACAGAGCATACAATGTATCAAAAATCATTGGCCGATAATATTGCAATTATACGACATTAAAATACTTAAGTGAATGGAGCCACCCTTTACTGTAGTACTGGGAGAGTGAGCCATAGCTCAAAATGACTTAATGAAAAAGACTGGTTATTTCTTACTATAGTAGCCAGTTGAAATCCTGGGCCTATTGTGTTTTCACAAGAACCAATGGTGCTAATAAACAATCTAAAGATTTGTCGGGGTGGGGGGGGGGGTGAGAAGGTGTATTCAGCTGTTGCCGCTTAACTTAAAACCTGGATATTCCTTGCAAGGGCCATATCCGGCCACGGTGCTGAATATCTGTAGTGAAACTATCCAGCCAGCGGTGCTGAATATCTGCAGTGAAACTATCCGGGCAGCAGCGCTGAATATCTGCAGTAAAACTATCCGGCCAGCGGTGCTGAATATCTGCAGTGAAACTAACCGGCCAGCGGCACTGAATATCTGCAGTGAAACTAACCGGCCAGCGGCACTGAATATCTGCAGTGAATCTATCCGGCCAGCGGCGCTGAATATCTGCAGTGAAACTATCCGGCCAGCGGCGCTGAATATCTGCAGTGAAACTAACCGGCCACCGGCGCTGAATATCTGCAGTGAAACTATCCGGGCAGCGGCGCTGAATATCTGCAGTGAAACTAACCAGCCAGCGGTGCTGAATATCTGCAGTGAAACTAACCGGCCAGCGGTGCTGAATATCTGCAGTGAAACTAACCGGCCAGCGGCGCTGAATATCTGCAGTGAAACTATCCGGCCAGTGGCACTGAATATCTGCAGTGAAACTATCCGGGCAGTGGCACTGTTTAGCCGCTGCCCAGTTAGGAACCTTAATGACTTTCCTAAGTTCTCTGGACAAATCTGTGATTCTGAATTTTGTACTCACCATATTGGCATAGCTCGAGCAGGCGGGGGGGGGGGAGGGTAAAGAAGTGGCTTAAAATGGTTGACAGGATAAATGTAAAAAATACTGAAGTGGAGAAGTTAACAGGGTATCTATACTGCTTTATCATTTCAGTCAAAGCGGTGTACATTGTACATTAAACAGGGACATTGATAACCCTCCATTGCCTCAGAAAAATCCAAATCAAGCGACTTGCCCGAGGCCATAAGGAGTGTTACTGGGAATCAAATCCATAATGTTTTGAGTATCCACTTAATGTTGATCAGATAACTTAGTTATGTCGTGTGCAATTGTGGGTGCCATAACTTAAAAAGAAGAGATACACAGAGTGACAAAAATGCTAAAGGGAATGGAGGAGACCCCTATAGAGAGAGGCTTAAAAGGTTGGGGCTCTTCAACCTGGAAAAGAGACCGTGAGGGGAGATATGATAGAGGCCTATAAATTAATGAATGGAGTGGAACGGGTAAACGTAGAATGACAGTGAAGCTACAATACAATCCATATAAGACTAATAAGAAAATATTTTCTTACTCAACATGTTACCAGAGGTTTTAGTAAAAGCTGTTAGTGTAGCTGGGTTTAAAAAAGGTTTGGACAGATTCCTGGAGGAAAGGTCCATAAACCATCATTAAAGGGGACCCAGGAAATCCACTGTTTGCCCCAGGACGAGCATTGTGGAACTTGTGTGCCTCTTGGGAACCTTCCAGACACTTGTGATCTGGATTGGCCACTGTTGGAAACAAGATACTGGGCCTGATGGACCTTGGTCTGACCCAGTAAGGCATTTCTTATGTTCTTATGACTTGACTATTGACTGTCTCTATACACCCTCTCTCCCTGTAAGTACAAATGGGAGCTATTTACGCTGTATGAATTTGAGGAACTTGACTCACATAATTCTACCTACTGTTAGGGTTGCCAACTTTTTCACCGAGAAAAACCCGACACCTTTGGCTCGCCATGCTCCACCCATTCTCCTCCCCTAGGCCCACCCATGCCCCGCCCCCAGCCCCACCCACAAAAATTACCGAGGATACGTGTAGGCTAACTTCCTTGGTCAGATAATAATTAAACTGGGAAGCCCAAAATCCAAACATGAAATGTACAACACTGGAGAAATAAAACTATAAAGTAATTTCCTCTTGCACTAAACAAAAACACAAAGATGTTAGCAATACACACTTCCCAGACCAGACATATTCCAGTTAATAAATTCAAAATAAAAAGTATTTTTCTACCTTCTGTTTGGACATTTCATTTTTCAGTTGCAATTGCTCCAGTCACTTTCTTCTGGTTTCTTCGTGTCTTCTGCGAGCTATCCATTTGTCCTTTCTTCTCTTTTAGATGTTTTCCATTCTCTCTATATCTGCTTTAACATACTGATTGTTTCCCTTTTGCTCTTTCCCCCAATTCTTTCCTTATCCTTTATCATCCATTTAAATTTCACCCTTCCATTCTCAAGCCCCTCTTACTCTCCCAATACCCGACCCATCATAGACTTTTCTTCCACACAAAATATTTTTCCCCTCTCCATTCTCATTCCCCATCCATTCTAGTCCTCCCCCAAAATCAGTTCCCTTATAGTTCTAGACCCACCCAGCATCCACTCCCTTCTAGTCCCATTCTCCCATGCCCCACATCAGCCCATTTCCAGTCCTATTCCAGCTCTTCATCAGCCCATTTCCAGTGCTAGCCCTCACATCACAGACCATTTCCAGTCCTAGCCCCCCCCCTATAGCCTTTTTCCAGTACAGGTCCCCCCATCACAGCCCATTTGTAGTCCGCCCCCCCTCCCGTGCAGCTGCTGCTCCTGCTTCTTACTGAGCAGCAGCTGCAATAAAGTTAATTTAAAAGTAAGGAAACCTGTGAGAAACCCTCCGCTCCTATGAAACTCCTTCTGCAGGGTCCCTGGCTGAAAAGGAAGTGACATCAGAGGGGCGGGCACTGCAGAAGGAGTTTCATAGGAGCTGAGGGTTTCTCACAGGTTTCCTTACTTTTAAATTAACTTTATTGCAGCCACTGCTCTGTAAGAAGCAGCAGCAGCGGCTGCAAGGGGGGGCCCAGGACTGAACGCAATCGCGATCGCAAGCGCAAAGCCGGTTTTCTGCTCTGGCCGCTCCCGATCTCGCAGCCAGAGCAAAAAACCGGCTTTTCAATGGCCGGTTTCGGTTCTCTGCCGGCAGCCGGCCCAACCACAGGAAAACCGGCCAGGCCGGCTGAAAACCGGCTGGTTGGCAACCCTACCTACTGTATATATACTGTATATAACAATATATAGAGCACTGAAATGAGACAACTGATTTTCTATATTAGTCTGATCCCTATCAAACCAACAGACAGACAATAAAAGATTAAAGAAGCCAAAATACTGAAGACCTGAGAGTAAAATTAAGCAAAACAAACAGGAAAGAAAAATGAAAGCAAAGGACACAAAGGAATCAAGAGAGAGAGAGGGTGGGGGAAGGGCAGGTGGTTAGAGACGGGAAGAACACAGGAGGCCGTTTGGTCTGACAGGCACCATCGTAAGGGACATGGCAGATGCTGTAAGGGACCTAATGTGTAGCAGGAGTAAACTGGGGGGGGGGGGGGGAGACATGTGTAAAGAGAACAATTAGAAGGTAATTTTCAAAGCCATTTCTAGGAGTATGAGAGCTTTAGCTGAGGACAGGGACGTTTCTAAAATTCCTCATCATCCACATGGATCAAAGTACATCCAGGATGCCAGTCTACACATTTTTAGCAACGTAGGCTATTCTGGGGATGCTGATTGGAGTAAGCACATCTCTGAATTTTCCAAAGCAGGCCCTATGGCTCTGTGCAAGTTCGCAGGTGTAAGCACACTTGTATACTTTTGTGGGGACATTTTTCAAAGTAAAGCAGAATATTTGGGGGGAACTTTGCACTGCTGCCATGCCACTGGGGCTCCTTTTACTTGCTTCATGCAGGAACTTTGTTTCCAAAGCCTAGAACCTGATGGATAACAGCCTCATAGAAAAATGACAGCAGAAAAAGACCACATGGCCTATCTCGTCTGTCCTTCCATATCAACCCACTACAAGTCCCTTTATTCCTTTAGAGATCCTGTTTGTCCCATGCTTCTTTGAATTCAGATACTGTCCTCGTCTCTACCACCTCCACTGTGAGACTATTCCACGCATCTACCACTCTTTCCATAAAGAAATATTTCTGCATATCACTCCTGAATCTCTCTAATCACCCTCATCCTATGTCCCCTCAATCACTTTGTAGGACCAGAATCAAATGAAAATTTACCAGAAAGGTAAATATGTTTATTTCTTCTGGTTCTGGGAGTATAAATAAAATCACACCCCTGGGACATGCTTACCTGTTAACATGGCAGATATCTGTTAGTGCACCCAGATAGCATGCACTAACAGAAATTACAGATAGTGCAGTGATTTCTTTGCGCTATTTGCAGAAAGTGCGTTATCTGCATGAGTGGGTAGGATATGGGCTGAGTGGGTGTGTATGCAAAGCGAGCTTACCATGGGCATTAACAGATAGCATGGGTGCTCATACCACCACTTCAATGGGTGTTGTATGTATCTGTGGTGCCGCAGAGTTCTGTTTTCTGTAACTTTGGTGCGTTATCTGCTGGGAAAACGCTGTTCATGCCTCCAAAGGCCGTGAGCTAACATTGCGCTCTTTACTTCACTTTAGAAAACAGATCCCATGTGTTTTTGTAAAATACTAGTGTAAGCAACAGAAATCACGTGTACATCGCAAGCGTGGACTTTACACCTAGATAGTTTAAGTGCGCACAGAGCTTAATATATTTTTAGAATCTACATATGTACTTGAGAATTCCACCAATGTTCCAGTCCTGTAGACAGCTGCTGGCAAAGTATGTGTCATGTCACTGTGCATACCTTACATACTCAATTATATAACAGGCCATTGAGGCAGGCATATGGTTACATATGAGGAAGGAGTGGCCTAGTGGTTGGGGCAAGTCTCTTCATGCTGGAGGGCTGGGGGTTCAAATCTCACTGGAGGACAGCAACCTCAAGACAGAGGGAATGGGGTTTCTAGTCCCACAGGTGCTCCTTGTGGCCTTGGACAAGACTCTTAACCTCTGCTGTTTCAGCCACAAAACAGATTGTGAGCCCTTTTGGGACAAGGGAAATATGTACCGTACCTTTGTTTATGTTTATTACTCTTGATAAAAAAAACGCCTTTCTACAGTAACCAAGGCGGTGTACAATAAAAAAAATTTCAATAAAAGGCGGCCAATAGCCAACGGAAAGGAAAGGAAATTTACAATATCATAAGAGGACAGTAAAGAGAGCAGGGAGGACAGGACTAGACATAAGTAGGGAAACTTGCAAGAGGGGAGGGGAGAGGTAAATATCATACGAAAAGAGAGGACAACATCAAACGCCAGGGAAAACAGGTGGGTCTTTAGGTTTTGTTTAAATGTAGTATATTGGGGTTCCAAACGGAGGGAAGAGGGAAGAGCATTCCAGAGGGCGGGACCAGCAAAAAAGAAGGCAGAGGAACGAGTGAACTGCAAGTGGGCACGGGAAGGAGAGGGAAGGGTGAGGCGGTTGAGGTGGAAAGAGCGTGGAGTATGTCTGGGAAAATGAAAGAAAAGGAGATCTGTTAGATATTGTGGGGTACTGGTGTGGAAGGCTTTATGTACCAGAGTCAACAGTTTGTATGAAGCACGGAAAGTAACAGGCAACCAGTGAAGGTGAAATAGTAGAGGTTTTATGTGATCTCGGGGGGAAGAATGTGTAACAAGACGTGCTGCAGTGTTTTGGATCCGTTGAAGTCGGGTTAACTGTTTTTTTGGAAGACCAATGAATAATGAGTTAGAAAAATCTACCCTGGACATGACTAAAGACAACACCAGAGTGATGAGGGCCGAAGGGGAAAGGAAAGGGCGAACAGAGCGAATTGACGAAGAAAGAAGGATGTTTTGGTGATATGGGAGATGTGGGTGTGAAAGGATAAATCAGAGTCAAAGTGCACACCAAGGTAGCGGAAAGTAGAAACCAGAGGTACGGGAGTGCCGGAAAAAGAGGAGGACTACCGTGAGAGAACCAAATAGCGACAGTCTTAGTAAGATTTAAGTGAAGACCATTAAGACCTTTATGTACACAGCTTAGACACGGTGAAAAACAGTATATAAGCACTGCTAAATAAATATTTCTGAAAGTAACTTAAAAAAAATCCCCCTTAAAGTATAAAAATGTTACCTTAGAGGAGCTGCTGAACCTCTTAGGACTTTCTAAAACTCGCAGTTCCAGTTGCAGCAACTAATGCAATATGAGTTCCCGGGCTGCTCATCTTACAGAAGAAAATGAGGAAACAAGGGAAGGGAATGAGAGGGGGCCAGGGAGGAGCTTTATTTTGCTCTTGTCCTTTTCCGTTTTTTGGTTTGTTTTTGGGTTGTAGTCGCTTTGTAGCCGTTTGGGAGGGTCATGGCAGGGACAAGAGTTCTCTAGTTTTAATATATTTATTGTCATCTTTGTGATTGTCAACATTCAAAATAGTTTTCAACTCACATAGAATAAGACAAGTTATGTGGTTCTCATTTGGTGTTCCCTGCTGCTCCGTTGCTCCTCTGCTCAATTCCACTTCTATTCCATGGTGTCCTCACTTGTACTTAAGTATCACTATGGACTCTGCATTCATTCCAAGAGCATCACATCCCTCTTCCACCGCTCCTTTGCTTCAGATTTGAGCAGTTCGACCTTTGATCCCCTCCTCTATCGTTACTCTCCTTCTGCCCTTAGTGATTAGCATACTGGACTATTGCAACGTCACATTGGCAGGGCTACCTCAGTACCAGCTGCAGCATCTACAATTACTGCAAAATAATGCTGATCACTGTCACACATGCTAACTGTTCAGATCACATTACTCCTCTTAACTGTCTCCATTAGCACCCTCTCCGTTCTAGACTTCAGTACAAATTCCTGATAATGACTCACAAGCCCTTCCACTTTGGCTAATCTTATCAGTTTGTACACCCCTTATCGTCAGACGATTTACATGGATGGACCAGAGTATCTCTACCCCCACTCATCACTGTTTTTTTTCTTGGCCCCCTCACTCTGGAACTCCCTGCCTGCTACACTCTACATTGAAGCATCTTATCAAAAATTCAAAGCCCGCCTGAAGACACACCTGTTCCATCTGACTTTCAACATTCCACATACTAGTCCACATTGACCTCTTGACTATCTCAACTGTCACACTGTTGCTCTTCAGTTTACTGTCTTGACTGTCCTCTGTCCTATTGATATATGGCGTTCTTTTCTACTACTGTAAAGCGCCCTCATGCTATGGTCTGGGAGGTATACCAAATGCACAAATAAAGATAAAGATATAAAGTACAAAGGAGAAAAGCAAAAAAAACAAAACAAAACAAGAAAGCAATTAAAAAGAATAAAATCCCCCTGACGTATTACTGCAAAAACTAGGGGAAGTAGTAAAGGCTGAAGTTTGTTTAAAGCTGAGAGATTTCTCCAACTTGCTATAGAAAGGTAACAAATAAGGTGATGGAAGATGCCAATAAAACTGACTACTTAGGCTGTATTAACAGTTTATTTAATTCTCAACTAGTGATGTGCTGCCAGTTTCTAATCAAGGGACCGGCTTCAGTTCTGTTTCAGTTGATGAGATGCTCCATTTTCATAAAATAATTTAACAAAGGTGTTTCAAGCACCCTAGGGGATACTACCCTCCTCTCCCCAGCATCCTATTCATTTCAGTTCATTGCAGATATTCTTGTTAACATTCCACTTTTAATCTCATATCCCAAAATACCTCTGTTGAATGGTAGCAAGCTAGTTCAATCTGATTAACAGACACTTAGCTACCTCTCGAGACCCATATGGATTTAGCCTATGTACAAAGCTGGGTGGATGGGTGGATTATGTCTATTCACTAAAACTACTAGGGGAAATGTGGAGGGGGGGGGGAAGTTCTGGTGTTTATTCAGTTTTCAGAGTTCTATGTTATTTTCTGTGTCAAATACAAATTAGAGCTTCACTTCTCAGGCAATTAAAAATATGAGGGTCGGTATTCAGAAGGATTTATGCAGTTTGCAGGATCTGCATATTACAAACCCTGCTCGGCCAGATCAGAGGTGGTCCGTGGGTGGAGTTGGAGTGGTCCCAGTGACTAGTGGCGGAATCATGTTGCTGCTAACTTCACAATTTCCTAAACTTAGGACAGTCATTGGCCCATCCTGTTACTACTGACCGGATAGCCACCGTGGTCGGAGGCAAAAATCAGATATTCAGTACTAGAAGCAGGATTAGTTTTGGCTCTGAATATCTAGTTTCATTTTGGCCAAAGGTACTGTAGTCAGGTGTTTGAGTAATACCCACTGCTGCTGGTGAATACTGGGCACATGACTTATGTGAAAATGTTCTTAGTGAATAGTCCTTACACTGAATGGGCCCTATGGAAGCACTGAGGTGCTATTTCAGTTAAGCTTTTTTTTTTTTTTTAAACCTATGACTTCCTGAACAGATGGCTGTGTTTTGGAAAATTAATTTCACTCAATATGTCCACTTTGTTGTGTTGGAATGTACTAAAGGAATTTCTCAGGGGACAGATTATAAAATGCAATGCCGTAATGAAAAAAAAAAAAGTTAGAACTACTGAGCATATCAGATGCCAAAAATGTTCTGAAATTGAATCTAGTGAACGAATTGCTCACTGAAGAGGTAGTATAATAATATTCCAAACTAAAACCGAGTACATTTTGCAAAGCTGTTAGTGTAGCCAGGTTTAAAAAAAGGTTTGGACAAGTTCTTGGAGGAAACCATTATTAAAGGGGACCTGGGATATCCACAATACAAGCATTGTGGAACCTGTGTCTTTTGGGGAAACTGCTAGGTACTTGTGATCTAGATTGGCCACTGTTGGAAATGGGATACTGGGCTTGATGGAGCTTGGTCTGACCCAGTCTGGCATCTCTTATGTTCTTAAAGCAAGGTAGCAGTTCTTTGAAAGCCGTGGCACCTCCAGTAAATGACTTGGGGAATGATGTGCCAAACTCAGCAAAATACATTAGTGTTTTTCAAATATATGATGAAAGGTTCCATACAGCTGAGAACACGCGGGAATGGAGGAGCAGCGGCCTGGTGACCAAGCAACCAGGGCTTAAGCCCCACTCACATTCCCTATGGTCTTGGGTAAGTTACTTTACTCTCCATTGCCTTGAAAGGTGGCCTAAAAATCTACTTCATCACACCTTACCAATGTAATAAACTAGAAGGAAAGTTTTTGTATATGTTATCTAACTTGGAAGAGAGACCTTTAGGCCTATGAATTAAAAAAAAAAATGGTTAGAAAATACATGGAGGCAAATTCAAATCTGGGCATGTCCGGCCCATCCAAAATCTGTATGAGCTGTTTGTGCATCAGATTCTGCACCCGTGGGAGCTAGATGCTTCTGCAGGAGCAGAATCAGGTGTAATGGGCCTGGACGGGCAGGATGTGCCCTGATTCAGGCCTGCTGTATGTCCAGCCCACTCCCTGTACACATCCCCCGAAACTCCTGCATGGAGCCCATTGCCATGGCACCAGGATGCCATGCCGGAGCCTTGATCTGCCGCCAGCAGTTCCAGTGGCCTGCTCCCCACTGCCAGACTGCTGATCAGACCTGCCATGGTCGGAATTGGGTTGTGGGGAACCCCCTGCCCCCCTCCTCGCCAGGTCGCTTCCCTCTGCAACCTTTGAGGGAACTTAATAAGTTCCCTGTGCATCCTTCACCCCCACCCCCCTGGACATACAGGGCCGTGACCAAAATCAGCCCTTTACGTCCGGGGTCATTGTCATGCCTTTGGCCTGCCCTCACTCCTTCTACGGCCCACCCCCTCCTGCCCCTGTCCTGAGTTCCCCACACAACTCCTCTATAGGTGCGGGAAGCTCAGAATTGGGAATTAGCCCCTGGTCGGAATGTATGGCCAAACTGGACATACATCCCTGCTAAACACTGCTTAGAATTTACCCCTTGGTGAACGAGCTTTAGAACCTGTCCTTGGGAACCACCAGCCAGTGGGGTTTTCAGGATATCAGGATATCTGCAATGAATATAATGGAGGTAGAAGACATGTAGATCTCTCATGCATATTCGTTGTGGATATCCTCAAAAGCTGACTTACTGGTGGTCTCCAGGACAGCTATGAGAAATACTCCTCTAGAACATCCATAGCATTGCTAAGGAAACAAATTCAGTGCCATGCACAACAGGAACAGCTGGTTTAGAAAGCCATGTTCAAAAACAGTGTAATCAACGGTGGATTCATACATGTAAGAAGTGCTAGATGCACATACAGATGTAATTTTGCTACTTATGGGGTAATTTTTTATACTTTTCCCATAGCTAAACCATAGAGTACCCACAGAAAAGGAGTTTTGTAAAATTAGCCCAGGCGTGCGGAGAATGTTTGTGCCTACTCTTACAGGATCTGACTATGGCATATTCAATGGAGGAGTTTGGGTGCAGCCCAGGCAAAGTCACAATGCACACACAAATTTGATGGTCCGTTTTTATATTTAGTTTGAAAACTGTACACCCTTATGGATTAAATCAAGAGACTGATTTGTCCGTTTTTCTTTAGTATGTTGGAGCATCACATGGGCCGATCCTTTTTATTCAGATGCTTTTTGTTTTTCTTTGTTTTGTTATTTTGACAGCACAGGTTTTAGTTTTTAATTTTGTCCAGCTTTTTTCAATATTACACTTTTTAATAGTTTTTAACTTTCATAATGTTTTTTTCCTTTTCCTTTTCTCTTCTCCCCCTCCCCTCCCCCTTCCCCCTCCTTTCCCTCCTCTCCCATTTATTGTTTTATTACATATTTTTATCATGTTCTATTTTTAAGGGCCGATATATTTCTCACTTTTGCCACATCTGACCCCCTATTTAACAGCATCTCTCCCCCCCCCTCCTTTTATGTATGTGGAGCATACAATTTTATTGTGGTCATTCATGATTTGTATTTATTAATTTTTTAGTTTTCTGTTTTTATTGGCATTAATGCCAAGTGGGTGGTGCTTTTTTATACCCTCCTTTTTGTTTGTTTGTTTAAGTTCAGGACAACTGTGGTCGCTAATATCAATTTTTTTCATCTTTCAATGTTTTACAGATTCATGTCTGACTAGTCCTTGGGACGTTTCTATGAGCAGTTATTTGGGTTTGTTTTTTATCATGGATCGGTCCCCTTTGATTTCACTTTCAATTTTTTATTCCCCGTGAATATTGTTTGTAGCTTTATAATTTGTTAAAGATTGAAGATCTATATGTGAGTCCCTTACACAAATTCCCTCCCCTTTTGATTTTTTTGGGTCATCGTTGAGTTATTCCTTGTGGTGATTTTATGATGTGTTTTTATTAATGGTGTTGCAATTCCTTTTTATCCAATATTTTTAATCACAATATAGTTAAGGTAATTTTTTATATGTTAAAGATCCTTTTTTTGACATAGTGGTAACTTGGATGATTTATGCTTAGATAATATTTCACTGATGTAGATTGTTTTAGTTGGCACAGAGGAGGATTTTATTAATGTTGAAAGATTTTCCCATAGTGCCTATAGCACAGTTTTTAGCATTTTTAATTTATCTTAGTTTTTTTTTTTTGTTTGTTTTTTTTAAAGTAGCTACTGATTAGTTCATTGGTATATTTGTTTTAAAGAGAACGCAGTGGGGTTATATCCTTTTTAAAAACTGGATTTTGAGACTATTCGAGTCCACAATGCTGCCTGACTGTGTTTACCGCCCCCCCCCCCCCCCTCCGATTTTGGCACCAAAGAATGCCAGAACCTGCGATGGTTCTTTAATCGAGAAGCTGTTATGTTTTTAGACATTTATGCATAGAATTGAGGTAATTTTGGTTTGGATACGGTTTAGATTTTAGGGACATCATCTTTCCAGTTTGTACTATAATTGAGCGGTTCTCAAATTTTGATTAGAGATCTAATATGGGTGGTTTATGGTACATTTTAAGAAGCTTCTGAATACCATCAGGACAATTGTTAAATTTAACTATTACTACACAATTTTAACATGTTCTCACTATACCATCAATTTCATTTGAAAAAAATCTTTACCTCTACCTGCTAATCACTAATAGTTCACTGTGGGAGGTTATACCAAGACTGTTTAATTTCTACTATTATAAGACAGTTTGCTTTCCAGTCTATATTCCTGATCTCATAAGACAGGCAGATCTTTTTGTATATTTAAAGAATATCAGGGCTCTTGTTTATTATCCATTATCATACAGTTCATTAGTTTTCAGTGGGGATTTACAGCGTATTTTAATTGAAATGTTGTCGTGGCCGCCATGTATTTATGGCCCGTTAGAGGGTTTTTTCTGAATAGGTCCATAACATTTCTAATGACAAAAGGCTGTTTGAGTATACAATTTTTATTTGACAGTGATGGACAGGTAAATTTCTTCTTAGGATAGTTTGAACACTTGGTCTTAGTTATTGCTAGGCTCCTCGATTAGATGTATACATCATAGTTTGAGTTGTGATATCCTTTTGCTTTGCAGAGTGTATACAAGAGACGTAACCTGTCTCAGGAAATCAGAGTGCTGCAGTATTGGGTGATGTCTGGTCCTGTTTCTTCACAGGCATGAGACATTTTTAGCTGTCGATGGAATATTCTTCATCTATGAACCCTGGGATTCTGCTTCGCTTTACTTATGGGTACTTCACTGTATGTTTACTCCTTTTTTTCTTTTCACTTTTATATGCTCTTATTATTGTAGAGGTTTTTACACATCTTACATTATTTGTTTCAAAATGGCTATTTCTTTTTTACACATTTATGTATTATTTGCTTTAATTCTTATGTACAAGGTTTAATTATTTATTTTTGTTAGTCATAACATATACATATGGCCATAAGTATTTGTTATAATGCCATTATATTATATTAATACAACTCATTAGGAATGCAACTTTCCCCAGTATGCCATTGTAAATATCCTGTATATAGTTAGATAAACATACTCGTTCTCTTTATGTAAATAGTTTAAAATTTGTTTGATCCCCGTTTTATTTCCTACTGTTATATGTAAATGCTGTTTATGCATAATTTAAATGTTAAAATGTAAACCGCTGCTGATCACTGGAAGGAGCGGTATAAAAATAAGTTCAAATAAATAAATAAATTATATGAACAAGGCAAGAGCCAAAACACGGCCTGTGTTGGATGTGGCTACATTGTACCCCTCAATAATTCCTGAACTTTTTTTTTGGTAGTCTTGCTCCTTGTTGTCCTGTCCACACAAATCTGATGTACATAAATTTACACCAACTCCTCAACAGATGTGTTCAATCACTGCAAGTTTTGTAGGATTTTTCATAAAGACACAGATGCCAATGTTAGGCCACTATTACTTATAAAACTACCTCCACTGATGTCTGTTTGCCTAAGTAGGAAGTCCATTTTATAATTAATAGGATGTCTATATGGCAAAGCCGGGAGTGGGTGGAAATGTGCAGTCTTACTTTATAAAATATGTATGTACATCATGATTCCAGCTACCTCCACCCAAAATCTTCCCCAGAAAACCACACCTGTTTAATGTAAAAGTCCTCTCATACTATCCATCGCACATACTTTTACCCCGGGGAAATTTTATAACAAACGTAACCACATTTACAAATATGCTCAAAATCAGCTCCTAAGAGGTAATGTTATAAAGTCATTACTGGGCATAAAAACACATATTGACATGAAGAGGGTGTAGCTGGAGGCACAGTGTGGGAAGAGTTCACAAATGTATGTGTTGATTATAAAATGACTTCATTTACATCTGCTATAGAGCAGATAGAAATGGCTTTGAGGGTACAATACCTGCCACTTACCCTGCATATTTTATAAAGACATGAAGGCGCCTACTTGCCTTTATAAAATACCAGTGTATGTGGCCTAACGTGTGCCTACATTGCAGGTGCTAATGTTCACCCTAGCCCTAGAGCTGGTGTAAATGCTTGAGCTTATTTTCTTCAAGTCAGCCTGTACTTTAGAGTATGTTATAATCTAAACACTCACTCCACCCATATGCGCCTCACTAGCTCAGCGTCCCTCGACACCAAGCGTGCACTTTTACACCAAACATCTACCCACATGGGAACGATCTCCTGAACATATGAGTGACTCACCTAAATGCACAAATGCGGGACTGGGGACTGAACAGGGAACTCAAACCAATGTGAGATAATTTTAATGCCAGACTGTTAAGCCAAATTCTCCCCTCAAGCTTTCCTCCCAACCCCAGGTCCAAACCAGAAGTTAGGCAAGGTGTAAATGTGGACAGGGAAAGGCATATTTCAAATTTAATGCTGCATATGGAATGCACAGATGCCTTTAAGGCCCACCCAAACCATACTCAGTGCACCCCCCCCCTTAAATCTTAGCATACATGCAGCATCTGTACTAAAATTGTAACCTCTACACAATCTTTACACCATATGTAAATGGTACTTAAGCTTTCTAAAATCACTTCTTAGAGCTTCATGTATCAAATGCTAGCTCTGATTGGTAGAGGGTTGCTGGTGATCTTGGGATTCTGGGAGAAGGGCCAGACACTCATTTGGAAAAGACTCAAATGAAATCATTTCCCTTTGAAGGTCCCATTTGGTGGAATGTGAGTTGAGGCTATGCAGGATTACATCTAGATTATCATTCAGTAGAAAATGTGGTTATTTAAGCTACTGTGATTATTGAGAAAAAAGACAAGGTGAAGTGAATTATTTGGACCCTTTTCACAGATTTATTATTTATTTATTTATTACAGTTTCTTATATACCGCGCTATTTAGAATCAGCGCGGTTTACATCATAACAAAACGACCATAACGACAGACTGTCAGGTTTTACATTGAACAGGAGTACAAACTTGGATAACCGGGTTAACTATATACATAAGCTATCTACACTGCAGATATAAGTTGTAAGGGCATTTCTAGACTGGGTCATTTCTTGGAAGGGATATCTAGTTCAGTTGCTGTCTGGGAAGTATTGGCGGAAAAGGTAGGTTTTGAGAGCCTTCCTGAACTGATATAGATTGGTAATGGCCCTAATGTCAGGGGGTAGAGTGTTCCAGCATTTGGGGACATAAAAACAGAATGCCCTGTTTGTGGTGTTCGTGTTGGACTTTGTCGAAGCCTTTGGTATAGCTAGCAAGTTTACAGCTGATGTTGTTCTTGATCTGTTGGGGGGGACCATGTGGATTAGAAGTGTGAGTGAGAGGGATGAAGTACCTTTGATTGCCTTGAATGCTAATAAAAGGGATTTGAAGGTGATTCTCCCGTGGATCGGTAGCCAGTGCAGCTGTTTGAGAATAGGAGTCACGTGGTCGTTTCTGGATGCACCGTAGAGGACACTAGCTGTGGCATTCATGGCCAACTGTAAGGGGGTTAGTGTGGATTGGGAGAGACCTTGTAAGATGGCATTTGCAAAGTCAAAATGCGGCAGGATCAGCGCTTGATATATGGTTCGGAAATTGTCTGGGTCCAGCAGGGAGCGTAGGTGTTTGAGGGAGCGGATTTTGAAGTAGATGGCTTTGACTATGTTGCTTATGTGGCGTTTCATGTCTAGATGTTGGTCCAGGGTAACTCCCAGATATTTTATTGCATCTTTAGTTTGCAAATCAGCTTCCTTGACACTGACGTGGGACGGGGGCGTAAAGTTGGAGTCTCTGGTGATGAAAAGGACCTCTGTTTTTTTATGCTGGATACGTAGGTTCTGTGTCTGGAGCCATGTTGAAACTGCATTGAAACAATCTGTGAGTGGGGTCAGGTCCATGTGGGTTGTGGAGAAAGGCATGTATAAAAGAATGTCATCTGCATATATCATGCAGTTTACGTTGAATGATCTTATGATATTGCAGATGGGCTGCATGTAGATATTGAAGAGTAAGGAGGATAATGAGGATCCTTGAGGTACCCCTTGCTTTTGATTGAAGTGGCTTGACTCTTCTGATCCAGACTTCACATATTGCCATCTATCATCCAGATAAGACTTACGCCATTTTAGTGCATTGTTGCAGACACCCTTTTCTTTTAGTCTTCCGAGGAGGATTTCGTGACTCACGGAGTCAAACGCCACGGCGATGTCTAGGAAAATGAGCACAAAACCTTGACGGATGTTGTCAATTCCAGTGATGATATTGTTGAATAGACCAGTAAGTAGTGTCTCAACCCCATGATGTTCTCTGAACCCATGTTGGCAGCTGTCTAAGGGAGCAACAGAGTCTATGTGATCTTGAATTTGCCGTTGTGCTTCTTTCTCAATTATTTTGGCTAAGAGGAGGATGCTAGCTATTGGTCGATAGGAGTCAACCCTTTGGGGGTCCAGTTTGGGGTTTTTCAGTAGTGGCCTAATGGAAGTCTGCTTGAGTGAAGTGGGAAAATAACCTGTTGTAAAGGAGAGTTTCATTATATTTGCGATGACAGGGCTGAACACATCACGTAGCTCCTTGATCCAAAAAGCTGGACATGGGTCGGTCTGTGCAGTGGAGGTGTTGAGTGATGCTATGGTGTTCTCAATACATTTATTGGATGGTGTGGAAAAAAAGTTAAGTGGAGAGAGGTCCGTTGGTTCTTGATATTGGACTGCTGCGACCTTGTTAGTTTGCACAATCTTGGATTGCAGATAATCAGCGAATTCTTGTGGGTGAATCTCACTGTGTTGATCGGGCGATGGTTCCTTTGAGAGGGATTTGACCAGATTGAAGAGGTCACGTGGTTTATTCAAAGACCTCTTTAGGGTGTCAGTGTGATATTGTCTCATTCTGGTAGTGATTGTTTCTCGATGTATTGCAAGGTGGGTTAGGTATGCGGTCTGGTCTTCCGGTGAGCACGATCGGCGCCATCGGCGTTCGAGTCTACGTAGTTGATCTTAATACATGGGTGTTTGTTTATCAGGTGTTCCCTAGCTTCAGATACTATGGTATTGATCCATGGACTGCAATGGTAGGCACTTTGACAGATTCAGGAAGAGTTGCCAAATTTCTGGAGAGCAAAGTTTTGACATCTCAACAGGGTCAAGCTGAGCTGGAAGGAGTAGGGGTCCTTTTCCCATATGTATCAAAATGACCAGTCCGAGAAGTATTCAGTAATTTCAAAAGTATATTAAAGAAAACTACACCCAATAGCAGCCCTTTGAGTTATAAGCATGCAGATATAGATATATGCTTAAACTATTTTATACATCTAGATAAATATTGTATTCTATATATTTCTTACTTTTCTCCTCGCGGTTAATTTTACATCTTCAGGATCAAGCAGTCTGCATTAGAGGGGTGGGCAGGAGAAGTAATGTCCTTTGCCTCTGTTCTCACAGAAATCGGGATCGGGTGGTGGTTATAGTCCATCGAGTCTGGGGCCCTACCTCAAAATTGGAGACAATCCCCCGAATATTGGGGACATCTGGTAACCTTAAGCCAGGGTACTCTAATAATGGCTATAGGCAGAAGATGTTTCGCCATTATGGACTTTTTGGAAACTATCCACTACTTCTTTACACAGTTCTCAGCACTAATGAGATCCGTGCAGTATCAAAGAGAGCATTAGTGTGCAATATGTGCTGATTAAACTCTTCAGTCTCAAGTTTTGAGATCACTGCAGAGCCAAGAATTCCAATCTTCTCTCCCCTCGAGGCAGAATTTCCTCCTTGCACTTTGTCTGGTGACTTCTCTTGAGAAGGAAATGAGGATATGATCTAAATCATATTACCAAGACATGAAAGACTAAGAGAAAACAATTATAGAAAAAAAATCTGTTTTGTAATAAAAGCCACAGTTATGGGTACAGACTTAGTGATTCAAGCTATGCACTTATCTGTGCAGTGCTGCACACACCTTTAGTGCTCTATAAATGATTTATTAGTAGTTTTCACAAGAACTTGCATTTCTGGGAGGATGATCCAAATGGATTCAGAGTTCTCCCTGCCCCGTTATCTCTTACGTTAGTTGTGCATGCACACTAATGAGACAAGAATAATTATGTTGTGTCATATGCACAGGGAATGGAATTTATTACCTGGGATAGATTTAATTACAAATGGAAGGTGATTGAAGTTTTAATAACAAGCCTTGTGTTTAAAATAGATGAAAGCAATATCATGATGAAATATAGTCAAATGGGTCATATCTCAGGCTGCTCTTCCCAAATCTTTGGATGAAACAACTTTTCAAGGGCTTCAAGAAGTCTAGATGCAGCTTGATAGAAAGATAGTACTAACTGAGCTCATCAAAAGTAAATTTTGCTAGATCCACAAAACAATTGGGTCCAGTCAATAACCTTCTTCTGCAATCAAATATTGCAAGATGCACAATTTCAGGACTATTAATAGAACACCTTGAAAGCTTGACTCTTAGAACATTAATTTATCCTAATAAAGGAATGATGGAGCCTATTTACTAAAGCAAGCTAAACCATTCACCTGTGAATTAGTGTGTATGCTAGAAGCACGCAGCTTGACAACGCATGCCCAGATGAGAGAAGGGGCAGGATACGTGCAGAGAATGAGGGAAAGACTGCATCTCGCAGTTAACGAAGAGGGGGTTACTGCACTTTAAACGCCAACATGGCAGATAGTGTGCAACACTTAACATCACCTTGATAGGTAGTGTCAATGTATCCATATCTACAATGTAGTTAAGATTTTATTTTATTTATTTAAACTTTTTTATATACCACACCTTCCAGTGATCAGGGGTGGTTTACAATGAACATAAAACATATCAAACTGTATTAAAAGGTACTATTTACAAATCAGCTGTTCACATATACAGCAGAATGGCGGATGCTGAGGCAGAGCTATTTACAGTGAAGGGTGGGGACGGGATAAGTGAGAATATATTAAAAGGAGTTTCATAAAGGGAAAGGTTGGGGGGGGGGAGAAGAGTAATTACCTAAATAAGCTGTATGAAATATCACGTGAGAAAGAGGTTCAGGAGGGTATGTATTTATTGCATTTGTATTTCTGCAGTATATAGCGAAGGGGGATCATGGTGTTTGAGGGGAATAATAGAGGTGTTGAGGTTAAAGTGTTGAATGAAGAGGAATGTTTTAAGCTCTTTTCTAAAAGTCTGTAGATCTTTTATTAGTCTTAGGTTGTCTGGAAGAGCGTTCCAGAGAGTTGGGGTTACAAACAAGAACGCTCTTGAACTTGTAGTTTTGATTGTGTTACGAAAATGGACTAGAATATAGAGGGTATTCTGGGTGCATGTTCTTCTGGATCTAGTGAGCGTCACTAGGAGTAAAAGAGGAAAGGCATGAGGGGGTGATCTTATTGTATAGTTTGAAGGTTTGAAAGTTCTCAGTAGACATTTGTATTTGATACGTGCTTCTATGGGTAGCCAGTGGAGGGTCTGGAGTAGTGGGGTGATGTGGTCGTATCGGTGAGGGTTGTGAATTCTACGGGCAGCAAGGTTCTGTACCATTGGAAGTAGATGTGTTCTATCTGCATTAACTGATGGGCCCACCCTCCATAGTCCATACAGTTATTTACATTAATGTTTGTAATTAATGTGAGGTAATTGCAAAGCTTTAATGCATTTTAGTAAATAGGACTGGGTGTGCATACAGTGGATCCTACTTTCCCTATGTCTTTAGTATTTTGTTTGCTCTATGATAGCTAAAACATGTCAATGTATGTTTGCATTTCCATAAGTGATTTGATTATTGTCAAACAGAACATTAACACAAAACTTTCATTTGTTCTAAACCTAACAAATGACAACCTTTTATAATTCCCTAAGATCTTAAAACCTGGTATGAGAGCCTCACTAACCCAAGAGTCCAGCCCCCCCGAGTGTACTGAAAATTGACTGTCCCCTGTGATTCAATATGTGATCATGCTGTACTATCGCACCAGCAGAGGACTCCCATACACTATTTAGTGGGAACTTTGCCTCTACAAAGGAGTTATTTGCAGATGTGTATCTAAAAAAGGATATAGCAGAATTAGAAAAGGAACAGAGAAAAATAACCAAAATGTTAGAGGATGGAAGGATACCCCTATGAGGAAAGGCTTCATGAAATGCAAGAGATCACAGAGAGAGAAAGACAGGCATCTGTATTTGGAAAAACTTAGAGAAGCTAGCAAAGTAGTCAGGAAGGCAAAGATTCAAAAGGTGGAGGAAATAGCCAATGCAATAAAATGGGGGGATAAGACATTTTTCAGATATCAGTGAATTGAGGAAGGGCAAAAGTGGTATTGTCAGACTCAAGGATGCAGGGGAGGAATATGTAGAAGCTGATAAGGATAAAGCGGAATTGCTTAATATTTCTGTTCTGTGTTCACAGATGAAGAACCAGGAGCAGGACCTCAGAAAACACCCACAAAAAGGAACAGAAGTGAGGGACATCTTGAACAATTTTCAGAAGACTGTATTCATGAGAAACTAGCTCAACTTAAAGCAGACAAAGCGATGGGACCGAATGGGATACACCCCAGAATACTGAGGGAACTTGGGGACGTTCTAGCAACTCCACTGACTGACCTTTTCAATGCCTCAGAGTCGGGAGTGGTGCCAAAGGACTGGAGAGAGGCTCATGTGGTGCCTTTACACAAAAGTGGAAATAAGGATGTGGTTGAAAACTACAGGCCGGTTAGTTTAACTTCTTTGGTGAGAAAATTATTGGAAATGCTGATGAAAGAGAAAATAGTGAGATTTCTGGAGTCCAGCGGATTACAGGATCAGAGGCAGCATGGATTCACCACAGGCAGGTCTTGTCAGACAAATCTGATTGATTTCTTTGACTGGGTGACCAGGGATTTGGATCGAGGGAGAGCCCTAGATGTGGTGTATTTAGATTTCAGTAAAGCCTTTGACACTGTTCCTCGCAGGCGACTTATAAAAAACTGAGCACCCTAGGGATAGACCCTAAAGTTACTGCTTGGGTTAGAAATTGGTTGGGTGGGAGGAGACGGAGTACGAGTAAATGGAGCTCACTCTGAGAAGGATGTTACCAGTGGTGTGCCCCAGGGATCTGTCCTTGGTCCGATTCTTTTTAACATCTTTGTTAGTGATATAGTGGAAGGGCTGTCAGGTAAGGTTTGCCTGTTTGCTGATGATACCAAAATCTGCAATAGAATAGACACCCAGGAAGGTGTAGATAACATGAGGAGGGATCTAGCTAAGCTTGAAAAATGGTCTAGAATTTAGCAGCTGGGATTTAATGTTAAAAAATGTAAGGTCATGCATTTGGGCTGCAGCAATCCAAGGGAGCAATATAGTATAGGGGGTGAAGTACTTTTGTCCACTAAAGAAGAGCGGGACCTAGGCGTGGTTGTGTCTGATGATCTTAAAGTAGCTAAACAGGTAGAAAAGGCGACAGCAAAAGCTAGATGGATGCATACAGAAAGGAATAGCTAGCAGAAAAAAGGAGGTGATAATGCCTCTGTATAAGTCTTTGGTGCGACCTCATTTGGAGTATAGTGTGCAATTCTGGAGACCGCACCTTCAAAAGGATGTGAACAGGATGGAGTCGGTGCAGAGGGCGGCTACTAAAATGTTTAGTGGTCTTCATTATAAAGCATATGAGGAAAGACTGAAGGATTTTAATATGTATACCTTAGAGGAAAGGTGGGATAGAGGTGATATGACAGATGTTTAAATACCTCCGTGGCATAAATGTTCAGGGAGAGAGCCTCTTTCAATTGAATGCAAGTTCTGCTATGAGGGGACATGGGATGAGGGTGAAGGGAGATAGATTCAGGAGTGATATGTGGAAATATTTCTTTACGGAAAGAGTAGTGGATCCGTGGAATAGTCTCCCAGTGGAGGTGGTAGAGATGAGGACAGTAACTGAATTCAGAAAAGCATGGGACAAACACAGAGGATCTCTAAAGGTAAAAAGGGGACTGTTGTAGTTGTTGATATGGAAGGACAGACTAAATAGGCCATCTGGTCTTTTTCTGTCATTATATTTCTCTGTTTCTATGTTAAAAGATTAGGGCTCTTTAACTTGGAAGAGACAGCTGAGGGAAGATATGATAGAGGTCTATAATATAATGAATGGAGTGGAACTAAACGTAGATTGGTTTACTCCTTCAAAAAAGTAGAAAGATTAGGGGCCATGCAATGAAGCTACAGTATAGCTCCTTTTAAGGAGAAAATTCATCACTCAACCCATAATCAAACTCCAAAATTTGTTGCCAGTGGATGTAGTAAAAGCTGTTAGTGTAAGAGGTTTGGTCAAGTTCCCAGAGGAAAAGTCAATAAACCATTATTAAAATGGACTAGGCAAATCCATTGCTTACTCCTGGGATAAGGAACATGGAATCTGTCTACCTTTCAGGAACCTGGCAAGTACTTGCGACTTGGATTGGCCATTATTGTCAACAGGATATTTTATTTATTTACATTCTCTTATATACCACACTATTCTGCATCAGTGTGGTTTACATTGAACAAACTGAAATTACATTGAACAGGGCATTGTAACTTGGAAATAACTATTTTACAGGGAACATGGGCTATGGAAGGTTAAGTGGCTTGCCCAAGACCACAAGGAGCACCTGTGGGACTAGAAACCCCAGTCCTTCCGGCCCAAGGTTGCTGTCCTCTAGTGGGATTTGAACCCCTGACCTTCCAGCCTGAAGTACCTTGCCCCAACCACTAGGCCACTCCTCCACTCCAAATGTTTGATAGACATTTGGTCTGACCCAGTATGGCATCTCTTATGTTCTTATGTCTGTTGTCCAGGCTGATTCAGTCCCTCAGTGGATGCCAAACTGTTGATCCTGGTATGGTTAAGGCTATACAATAAAGCCTAAGGAAGAGCAGCTTTGCTTGCATGGGGGTAGGCTGACAGATTTGGGCTCTTCTGATCTTTTAAGGTTTTGAGATTTATTCTGAATGCATATTTAGGAGGGTTGAATTCTAAATTCTCTTCTCAGTTGATTAATAGAGCTATGGCCATAAATCTCTACTCAATCAGCTGTGCCCTGATTACTGAGAGGGAAAAAAGTGTAATGAGCCTGGGAAAGACAGTTGGAGAAAAGAAAGGAAAGAGAATGAGGAAGCGAGTCAGATATAGGAACATTATGATCATTCATGCAAGTAACAGGAACCATGGACCCTTCAGAGGGGACCACATCACCCAACATGCACCCTGCCAGCATCTCTGTCTTTGTACTAGCTCTGCCCTCTTCACATGCATGAAAGAATATATATATATCAATAAAAGACCACAGACTAACAGCTGCTAAAGTTCATTAATTAGAAAGGCTACTAGGAATTGATGATCTAGAAATAATTCAAACTTTACATTTTAGAACTATGAAATTCAGCAGGAAGCCCAAAGCTTAGATAAAATTGTGTTTTTCATCATGTACAAAATGTACCTAGAAAAATCTTCCTAATTTCCATTTACTGCTACCTGATATTCTCTCTCCCAAGTCTATTTTGCACACACATTGCATCACCTACGTCTGAACATGTTTTGTATGAGAACTTAGGAAAGTATAAAAACCAGAATGATCAGTGCCTGTACTGACTGAAGACTGTGTATCCTGAAAATGTACAATGTCAAACATTTATTGCCAATGGAAAACAATTAAAAAATTTCATTCTCCACAAAACTACTTTGCAAAATTACACAAAGAAGCACACTGTCACAGAATCATAACACTAACCTACAGAGCTCACTGCTGTACTGTGTTGTGAAAGGTAAATATTTTTTCAGAAAGGGACTAGATGCCTTTATGGAAAAAGAATTACTTGGTCTGATTCAGAACGCTAAACTATCAATAAAATGTAATCGTTCATTGTTAACCAAGAGAGAAACAAGAGGCTCAAAACGTATCCAAAATATTTTTCTTCAAGGGAGCAACTACTTGCAATGAAGGTCTCAGTAACCCTTTGGCATTATTGCTGCGAGCTGAGAATGGTGGAGCTAAGTAACACTCTTCTTATGTCTATGGGAGATGAGTTTGAGAAGTAAAAATAAATTAAAAATAGAAACTGCCCACTCAGTTCAGTTGCACCAGCTTTGAACAGAAGGTCATTGATGTCACTAGGCGTATTTACTGTGCATTGGCAAGAGTCTGCACAATAACGCCGAAGGGTTACTGAGACCTTCATTGCAAGTAGTTGCTCCCTTGAAGAAAAATATTTTGGATAAGTTTTGAGCTTCTTGTTTCTCTCTTTTATGGAAAACAGAGCAATCATGAGCTATTTGACAGTAGGTAATGTCATCCCATCTTCAATGGTTCCCTAGATCAGAACGGTGTGGAGCAGATGGAGAACTGAACACACCTTCTGTCAAAGGCAGGGCACTGGCCAAGGCAGACTTTAGGCTGAACGATGAAATAGGGCCTCATTCTACCTTTATCTGCTCTTCCTTCTATTTTTGTAAGACAGGGGTGGAAGATGTAAAAGAACGAAATAACCCTTAAAATAATTTTCAATAACAAACAGAAAGATGCAATTTGCCAATGGGTCCTCTAAATTGCCTTTTGGCAAGTAACATTAATTGCTCTTCTCCTAGCTACCAGGCTAACTTCCTCTTCACCAGCAATGGTAATTTCCATAAAACATTAACTCTTTCCCAAAGCTTTTACTCAAACCAACCAAAGGAATGGAGTAAGCTTGCTAGAAAAAGAATTGCCAAGGCAGAATCGTATCTGGTACTTACCACCAGTGCTTTGGATCGATTGCTCAGTAGCTTTTCAATCTCTCGGGCTGCACTCTCAACCAAGCGGTGGGCGTTGTTCGCTTCTACTCTATATAAGTCTTTGTATTTCATGTAAATCTGCACAAAGAGAAAAAAAATGAGACCACCAAAGCTTCCAGAAAGAGCTAAAGTCTTTGCCTGCCCCCCACTCCATGGTCTGGAATAAAAGCTGAATGAAATAAAAGTTAGAGGGGAGGGTGCATCACAAAATGTGACAAATCCCCAATTATGAAGGAAAAATGAGAGATGGAGCCCATCAGTGGTCATTTCCATGCCCTAACCATCAATTCTCAGTTCAGATAGTACCATTGCAAATTCTTGTGGGCTGCTCTGCTACTATCAGTGGGCACTCTTCTTAACTCAAGACAGTCGCTAACCATATAGCTCTGTGGTTTAATTTAGAATACTAAAAATGTTGCCTTAAAACAAACAGCTTAGATAAACCATCCTCTACATAAATCCACTATATTTTCCATATGGTTAGCAGTGCTGAATAAACTTGGATAATTTAAATGTTGCAGTTGGCATTAAAAAAAACAAAACAAAAACCCGACCACAGCACTTTTACAGTAATATGAGAAGCTAAGATCAGGAAGATTCATGATATCACATGGGACATTCATTTTGCTTGCCAGGTATTGAGCCTGTGTACTGTATTTCAGAGGATGTAGGAGATAGATCATACATAGCACAGCAGCACTGGAGAACAGTAGACGGACCAGTTTGCTCAGAGTCCTCCTAGTGCTCTTCGCTGGTTCTTTCCTACAAAGCTTGGAAGAACATAATATCCAGACCTAAACTAAGAGCTGTACCTCATGCCCCCTTTCCTATGTCTTCCTCATTTCCTACCATCACTTCCCTGTCTTCTGTGCTAAGAATGCAGAAGTCCCATCGCTCAGAGAGCGCTCTAGGCTTACGCCCTTACCCCATACTGTCTCATACTTCCTCTGAGGCCAATATGTATTAGAGCGAGATGTTGATCAATCCAATCTGCCTCACTATTCCCAGGATTTAACATGAATTAACCTAAAAATTAATAGGTATATCAATTTGAATGTGTTAAAAAGTTCTAGTACATATTCATTTTTTATTTCTATTTACAATATTTGCAGTCCACCAAATCACAAAGTGCAAGGCGGAATGTAGAAAACATAACATCTCGGAAATTCAAAACCTTCAACAAAGAACACAGTTACAGAAACCCTCCCTCTCCTACATGACACCTCTCTCAATCTGGAAAATCTGATCACATCCTGGAACAGCACTATCAGTACCATTGCACTGCAACCAGTCCAGGGTAACAACCCAAAGAAAAGAAAATCTTCTTCTTGGTTCTCCCCTGACCTACGAGCCTCCCTCACACACCTAAGAAGACTGGAGAAACGATGGCGTCGCTCACACTCTTCAGAAGACCAAGCAGCCTACAAAGCACATCTATCTGTGCACAGAGAGTCAGTCATGGCCAAGATGAAACAATTCCATACCGATACGCTGAAAAGATCACTAAATAAACCACGCGATCTTTTCAACTTAGTCAAAACCTTATCTAAAGAACCTTCACCAAAACATCCTGAACCCATTCATCCCCAAGCTTTCGCCGATTTCCTGCAATCCAAGTTGCTTCAAACCAATAACATTGCAACTATCTCTTCTCAAGTCACCATATGCATATCAAACCTATCCATGTTCTCCACACCATCCAGAAAACATGTTGAGGACACCATCGCTGCTCTTAACACGACTACTGCACAAACTGACCCTTGCCCAGCCCACTGGATAAAGGAACTACGCCAAGATCTCAGCCCCATCATCACTAAAATGATGAATTTATCCTTTACAACCGGCTCCTTCCCACCAGCCCTCAAGAGAACATCCATAAGACCCCTCTTAAAAAACCATAAACTCGACCCACAAAAGGTTGAATCTTATAGACCCATAGCTAGCATACCCCTACTAGCGAAAATAATTGAAAAGGAAGCTCAAAGACAGTTACAGGACCACATTGACACCGTCTCCCCTCTGGACCACTGCCAACATGGCTTCAGAGAGTTCCACGGTGTTGAAACCCTCCTTACCACTCTCTGCAACAACATCATCACAGGCATTGATAACATCCGCGAAGGCTTTGCTCTTATCTTCTTAGACATTGCTGCGGCTTTTGACTCTGTACATCACGATCTGTTAATAGCGCGACTAAAAGAAAAAGGCATCAATAACACTGCCCTAGAGTGGTGCAAGTCATACCTCGATCAGAGATGGCAGTACGTTACCTCAGGGACCGCAACATCCACACCTTACCACCAAAAGCAAGGCGTACCGCAAGGATCATCCCTATCCTCACTCTTTTTCAATATATACATACAACCGGTTTGCAATATCATCAAGTCCTTCAAGGTTGAATGCTTGATATACGCAGATGACATCCTCCTATACATGCCTTTCTCCACAGTTCACATGGACCTTTCCCCGCTAGCTAAATGTTTTGATGCAGTATCCGAATGGCTGCAATCCCAGAACCTCCGAATTCAACATAAAAAGACCGAGGTTCTCTTCATCACCAGGGACCCACTTTTCACCCCCCCATCCCATATAAAGGTGAAAGAAGCCGAGCTCCAATCAAAACCTTCCATTCGTTACCTTGGAGTCACTTTTGACCAACGCATGGATCTGAAACTACACATATCCAACGTAGTCAGGGCAATCTACCTCAAGATCCGGACTCTTCGACATCTTCGCCCCCTGCTTGATCCTGATGACTTCAGAACTATATTTCAAGCCTTAACCTTACCACACCTTGACTATGCCAATGCCATTCTTCAAGGCCTCCCACACTCCACATTAAACCCTCTGCAACTCGCCATGAATACCGCTGCTAGAGTCCTCTACGGAGCATCAAGAAGGGACCATGTAACACCCATCCTAGAGCAACTCCACTGGCTCCCCATACATGGCAGAATATTGTTCAAAACATTATTACTAACTTTTAAGGACACCAAAAGCATCACCTCCTCCTCTCTAATAGACCTCATTCAGGCCGCTCCACCCAACAGATCCAGGAGAACGATATCAACAAATATTCTAATCATCCCTAAAGCAGCGACAAAATGCCTATCAGTGACATCCAACAGGGCTTTCAGATTCTATGCCCCTAAATGCTGGAACGCTCTACCCCCAGAAATTCGTGCTATCACTGATCTATCCCTTTTCCGAAAGGCACTCAAATCCCACCTCTTCCCCCAATATTACTTAACCAACTAACCAATCTTGATCACTACCCAAACTAAGAACAAATCCTGTCATGTATACTTGTAAATACTCTTGTAAATAGTTGCAGTAATGACTTCCCATGTTTTATCCAAGTTCTCTGACCTTGTTCTCTGTAAAACCAAACAGTTTGTTCATTATGGTATGTTGTTATATTGTGAACCGCGCTGATGCTGAATAGAGCGGTATATAAGAGCCTGTAATAAATAAATAAAATAAATAATAAGCACACATTGCATTGTAGAGATTGAATTTATAATGTGTACTTATCACAGCATAAAACATTAAATAAGACTCATTAAAATGAATGTGTAAAATAAAACAAATGCCCCAAGACTAAAAACAAGCAAGGCAACCTGAACATGTGGCTAATGTGCATCCCTAGAAGCTAGTAAAGCTTTGTATGAACATCTAAGACAAGAGTCCAGAATCCCTGGGAGCCCGATAACAAGAGAGCCTGGCTCCCTAGGCAGCCTGAAAGGGAGGGAGCAGAAGGGCGAGGGGAAAAGCAAGGTGTTACCAGCCCAAGGGACTGTCATCAGGGCCGGCCTTATCATAAGGCCAGGGGTTTTCCTATAACACTAAAGGTCAGAAGGTAAATTCTTTGCCATCTCAGTCATCCCTCTCCAGGACTTGCAGTAGTAGAGGTTACTTCTAAACGGCGACAGAATGAGAGACAACTTCAAAACCAGGACTATTAAGAATGGTAATCCAGCCAGAAAAGAAGTGATTCCTACGCCTCCCCCCAAAAATGCACTGCAGCATGGATTCAGGAAGAGCCCACGGGAACCCTGAAAGAGGAAGAGCCCTGATATCAGGAGCAAGAACCGCCCCCCCCACACACACAAACACCCCCCCCCCCTCCAGAAGAGGAAGAGTTATATCAGCAGCCATATATGGAAACTGAAAGAAGAAAGACAGATGCGTGGCAGGCATGTGGGATACAGAGCTTGTCGCTGGAGTATATCTAAGACAGATGCAGACACCTGTTAAAGAAAAGCAGAGAGCTCACGTGATGAGACGATAGGACTCATGCATAGAGGAGGAATTGAGCTGAAGGAAGCTAAAGCCCCTCCATCCCCCCTTAGAAGAAAAGATCCCAAGCAAGGTAGATGTGTGAGTGAGACCCCCCCCCCCCTTTTTGTACATAGTTGCCTTATTTGGTGTTATACCATAACTGTTAGCTGTAAAAAGTTGATTTGTTGTTTAATGCTCTTCATTCAAAGTTTTTGTTCTCTGTACAACAGCTGTAGCCGCACTGTTACATGATAAGTTTCATGTAAACCGTCTTGAATTGTAAAACAGTATAACAAAGTTTAAATAAAGGAGCTGAAAGTCAGAAACAAACATGATGGTAGAATCCATACAGCCTATCCAGTCTGCCATCCATACCCTCTTCCTGGACATTTATGCCATGAACATATTTAAGCCTCTCTCAGATGCATACCTCTGTTCACACCTTTCTTCCAAAGTATAGATATTATAGATATTGGATTTTTATGTTTCTATTGGCATAAATGTTCAGGGAGAGAGCCTCTTTCAATTGAAAGCAAGTTTTGCTACGAGGGGACATGGGATGAGGGTGAAGGGAGATAGATTCAGGAGTGATATGCAGAAATATTTCTTTATGGAAAGAGTAGTGGATCCGTGGAATAGTCTCCCAGTGGAGGTGGTAGAGATGAGGACAGTAACTGAATTCAAAAAAGCATGGGACAAACACAGAGGATCTCTAAAGGAAAAAAGGGGACTGTTGTAGTTGTTGATATGGAAGGACAGACTAGATAGGCCATGTGGTCTTTTTCTGTCATCATATTTCTATGTTTCTATATTTAAGTGTCCCTGTGTGTGGAGGAGTAGCCTAGTGGTTAGAACACTGGCTTGGTAACCAAGCAACCAGGGTTCGATTCCCACTAGCACTCCTTGTGGCCTTGGGCAAGTCACTTAACCCCCATTGCCTCGGAAGAAAGGCCTGGCAATCTACTTCCAGTGACACTGCCAAGAAAACCCAGGAGCTTCTGGGTCGCCAGGAGTCAGGACTGACTCGAAGGCACACATTGCATTGTATGCTTTATGATGAAGACTACTGATGTTAGTAACCACCCTCTGCACCAACTCCAGCCTCCTTATATCCTTTGGAAGGTGCAGTCTCCAGACTTGCACACAATACTCCAAATGAGATCTCACTGAAGATTTATACAGAGGCACTATCACCACCTTCATGCTGGTCATTCCTCTCAATCTGCACCCAAGCATCTTTCTGGCTTTCATAGTTGCCTTTTTTACCTGTTTGACCATTTTCAGATAATCAAACAATTACCAGACCCTATTCTTTTGTGGACAGAAATCTTTCATCCCTCATACTGTACCACTCTTGGAGTTTTGCAGTCTAAATGAATGGCCCTACATTTCTTAGCAAAAAATCTTGATTTCCTAATTCTTGACTAGTCTTCAAGTTTCACTAGATCCCTCTCTCATGTTATCTGTACCTTCCTAGGTACATATCCCACTGTAGAATTTGGAGAATAAAACTAAAACCTCTGTATTATTCCATGGTGAGACCACACCTCTAATATTGTGTGCAATTCTGGTCACCATATCTTAAAAAGGATATAGCAGAATTAGAAAAGGTACAGAGAAGAGCCACCAAAATAGTGAAGGGAAGGATACCCCTATGAAGAGAGGCTAAAAAGGTTAGGGCTCTTCAACTTGGAAAAGGGATGGCTGAGGGGAGATATGACAGAAGTTTATAAATTAATGGAGTGGAACGTTTAAATGTAGATCGTTTATGCCATCAAAATGTAGAAAGACTAGGGGATATGCAACGAAGCTACAGTGTAACACAAGACTAATAAGAAAATAATTTTTCACTCAATGTGTAATCAAACTCTGGAAATCATTACTGGAGGATGTAGTAAAAGCCGTTAGTGTAGCTGGGTTTAAAAAAGGTTGACAAGTTCCTGGAGGAAAGGTCCATAAACCATTAAAGGGGACTCGGGAAATCCACTGCTTGTCACAATACAAATGTTGTGCAACCTATGTCTTCTGGGGAAAACAGCTAGGTACTTGTGATCTAGATTATCCACTGTTGCAAACACTATACTGGGCTTGACCGACCTTTGTCTAATCCGGTATGGTGTTTATGTTCTTAAGTATCATCTGTACCAGAGAGAAAGGGAGAGCTGAGAGTCAGAAACATAGAAAAGGTGTGATCTATATCCAAATCCATTACTGAAAAAACAGCAGTTAGTGTTCCTGAAGATGTCGACAGCCAGAAGGGTAGCACCGGGAAAAATGCTGACAGGCGCTGACAGTAACAGCAGAGTGAAAAAAGTAACAGGAAAAATAATCAACTACTGAGGGCAGCAGCAGAGGATCAGAGGGATAGAGCCGTGGACAGTAGAGTTTGGGAGTCCAGCTTGTGAAGAGACAAGTTATAGATTATCAGTGAAGAACTCACAGAATGGTGACAAAGCAGAGAAGGAAAGCTGTTTCAAAGTAGACCTTAGAGTCAACCTCTTAAGGAGACCATAACTGTAGTGGTACTGAACAATTGCAGCCTGCCTGCAGAGTCTTCCAGCAGACTGAATCAGCCCAGAAAGGCCAGAAGAGATAGCAGCTGCAAAGACCCAATTGCTTGGATTGAAAGCAAAAAGAGGGTTTTCTGTTTCGCTAGAACAGTTCAGAAGCAATATGTACACTGATGTTAGGCCTACCTTTTTGTTAGGACAAAAAATGCAATGTGAGATTTTCTTTAATTTTTTAGATAGTTATGTGTACTGAGGGACAAGATGGCCCGAGTGTCTGCAGCAGAGCACCACAGACCATTGTGGGACACAAAGTTGACTATCAGACCAATACATTTGCCAAGCAGCAGAGACTATGTATCAAAGCTGCCCCACGGTAACACCCAAGACTGTACCATTACATTGGCCAGAACACTAATTTAATGGAGCTCAATTAATACATCAGCAGGTGTGCACTGTACTGGGAGGTATCCCAAGGACACAGACACTTTCATTAAAGTGACAGTGCACATACAATTTGGGTTGTGAGAGCTGAAATAGTCACAAAGCTGGGAGAGGGGTTGCTTAAAAGGGAACTTTGAGAGAGAGAGGCAATCTGATGGTTGAGTTTATTTTATGTGAATTCTTGATGTGATGGAAAATACACAAATTTCAGGCGTGAGTACTTAAGATAGCCCTATGGCTGGGGAAGTTAAGATGGTGGAGACACAAGCAGATGCACACTGAGGAGCTCCGGCAGTGGTGTTTTTTTCAAATTACCTTTTTCTCTGATGCCGCACACTGGAAGGAAGCAGAAAGCTAAGCTCCTGCCAGGGCAACCGGTGTTTACTGGGCCAGTGGATGTGTTCCTTGTGCCTGATGGAGATGTGATGACTTCGGAAGACCCGCTGGTAGGTGTGAGGGTGGAAGATAGACTCCCGCTTAGCCCAGGGCCCAATGTTTCTCTTAGCTCAGAGTGCCGGTTTCCTCCGATGCAGCCTGCAAAGGGCAGTGACCAAGGCTGTGGCAAGTCATGTCTTGACAGGTTGAGCAGCAAGATTTTCCTCACATGGTGTGCAGCCCCTCAGCCCCGGAAGTGTTTGCCAGGGTTTAGAGGTTTCTGCCGGCGTTGCAGGAGAGGCGAGAACTGTAGAGCCTGGACTGGAACCACAGCATGGAGAAGAGTGATTTAACGTTCTGCCTTTGGTGTTGCCTGGAGCACAGGTCCCTAAGTGAGCAGCATTCTCAATGGACGGGCTGACCCTGGCTCCTGCCCCCTCCCTCCCAACCCACTGCAACCCATAGGTGAACATCATTTTCTAAGATGTTCATATCACTGCTATGCTCAAACCCTAACACATTACATGTATAATTTGTGTTTCATAACCCCTCCTCGATATACATTTAAGTTAATTTAATGTACTGTACTGCTCATGCTGTTGACTATTTCATTCAAAGTTAAGTTAATTTAATTAATCTAAGTTACAGGATGTAAAGTAACTTATGTTCCATGTACAAGTTGTTTGCATTACTCTGTAAAATGCCTTGACTTTAAGACTAAGTGATATATAAACCACTTAATAAAATAAAAATGAAAAATAAGATGAATATAAATAATGATAAACAGACATGCAGAACAGTAAAGACATTAAAACATGCATATAGAGTGCATCAAAAGGAGGCGATGATAGAAAACCATACAAATGCAATAAACATACACAAAGAACACTTGGACAAAACTGTACCGAGACTAGTATAAAGCATAAAAATGGAGTCACATGAGTGGCTGAGGAAGTCTCAACTTGCTCCAGGGCTGCCCTGCCTATAAATCTGCTTTTAACCGGTAAACCGCTCCACCCTCTGACTGTGTGGTGGAAGAGCATAGTTCTTCAGTGCCCTATAAAGTGGGTAAGGATGCGCTCAGCTGCAAAAAGGGAAAAGAAGAAGACTGGCCGTGGCAACAAAATGGCGGCAGTTGAAGTGAATGTACTCGCACCATCACTGAGGCCGCCAGGAGGGACTCTGCAGCAGAGGAACTAGCAAAGGAAGTGATAAGATGCTGCAGCCCAAATTTGATCAGTTACTCCATAAAATGGATGTGATGGAAGAGGCTATGGCAGATGTGTGTTGGAGGTGGAGGAAGGTGGAACACTGGATATCTGCTCTGGAAGAAGCTGAGGTCCACAGAGATTAAGGCAAGGCCCAACAAGCTCAAATAGATGCCTTGATCACTAAAGTAGAATATTTGGAGAACAGATCAAGATGAAACATCCACAATGCTGGTTTTCCCCAAACCTGGATGGACCAGCAATTGCCTTCATTGTTGGATAATTGGCTGCCAAAAGAACTGGGCTTGGATTCGCTGGTGGGATACATACAGGTACAGTGGGCCCACCGCTTGGGAACACGAGTGGGAGGGAAAGCACACCCAAGTGTGGAAATTGCAAAACTTCTTAAATTTCAGCATAAAGTGGAGCTAGTACAAGCCTACTGTAAAAAGCAGGACATCCATCTGGATAATCACCCTATTCTGCTGTTTCAGGACTAGTCCATGGCAGTGGCAACAAAAAAAAAAACAAGAATCTTTTGCAACGGTTTGCTCTACCCTGTTCCATGGAAGTGTGCGCTTCTTGTTGGCATAACCTGCAATTTTGCGGGTTCTGCGGATTTTTCATGGCAGGAAGGCACAAACATTTGAGCATGCAGCATGGAGTAGCTGCCATGGACTATTGTACTGACTTTTGGAAAGAAGGGTAACTGCATGGCATACAGGAACTGGAGGGACTGTTCTAGAACAGCGCAGTTTTGCAAAGTTTGTTTCACCAAAGTTTATCTACTCGCAGCAATGGATGGCTTCCATTTGGGCTGCTTCTGCAGGATATTTAAACTGATGTTAAAACTTTGCACAGTTGGTTTTCGGGTTGGGTTCACGGAGGGGGGAGGGGGCTGTGGGCCTGGAGCCCTGGCCCAGCCCGAATGTCAATGCCAAAAGATCAGGGGAGAGGAGATCTTTATGGTGAGGGGGGGGGGGGCCCTGATGCAGTGCTTGAGGTGACGACCAACTCCAAGATGAGGATTGTGGAGTATATCAGGTTAAAGTTTGAAGAGGAGATGTGGTTCACTTTGTTGTGGGGGATTATATTTGATGGGTGGAGATTGTGTATCACAAGGGAGGGTGGGGGAGAAATTGTGTCAGAATGTAAAGTGGAATAGCAAGCAGAATGTGAGTGTATGGATACTGGGGATGTTTGTATGGTCTGGAAAGGGGGAGGGGGAGTGTATGACAATGAGGCAATGGACAAAGAATATGCTGAACCTACCACAAATTTGCTTGGTACTGAGATCAGAGGCTAGGTGGCCATTGAGGGGACTACAATTGCAAGTCTATGGTGGGAGCCTAAAAGATTAGGAAGCTGTCACATCAAATACATTTTACTACTTGGAATGTTAGTGTAGCTGGGTTTAAAAAAGGTTTGGACAAGTTCCTGGAGGAAAGGTCCATAAACCATTATTAAGAAGGGACCCAGGATATCAATGCTTGAACCAATACAAGCATTGTGGAACCTGTGTCCCTTGGGGAAACTGCTAGGTACGTATGACCTAGATTGGCCACTGTTGGAAACAGAATACTGGGCTTGATGGACCTTGGTCTGACCCAGTATGGCATATCTTATGTTCTTATGTTCTTATCCCCAGTTACGCTTACCAAGATGTTACAAGCCCTGAAGTGCCAGGGCACACAGAAAACACTCGCGTGCACAGGAACATGATAAATTAAAAAGGGACTATAACAGCAGTTTATGGGGCCTCCTTAGGTACACAGAATCAGGTGTGGTGGTCTTGGTGAGGGGGGGGGGGCCCTCTTGAAGTACAGGACTGAGAGGCTGACCTCCAGAGGTGTTTTGTTTTCCTCAAGGCAAAGCTATATAATGAAGTTGTCCTCTTGACCAATATATATGCCCCAAATGAGTACAGTCATGGTTTTTATTTAAGAGCCTACTCCATTGGCTTAACTGTGCAGGACGGTGCCAAGTAATAATAGGAGACTAACTGTCCTCATGATCTGGCTCTTGACTGTTTGGGGACAAGCCATGATAGGGGGTAGACCACCAAAGGTGTTGGATATATATGTCATTTATGTGGCACGTTTTGCATCCTGTGGAAAGAGATTACACCCAACTGTCATTAGCATATGGAACTTGGTCATGCATAGATTACATGCTGGTCTCATCAAGAAGCTTTAGCCGGGTAACAAAAGCAGAAATAGAACCAATTATGATCTCAGATCATGCCACAGTATGGATGGAGTGGGATAGTCAGAGTGCATTAGATAGAATTTGGCGCTTTCTGGCTTACTTGTTCGAAGAGGACAACATTTGTTGTTTCCTTCGTACTCAATGGGATGACAACTATTTAATGGAAAACAAAGATACCCAAATATTATTCTGGGAGGTAAATAAGGCAACTATGAGAGTCACAATTATAGCTTACACTGCCTACAGGCAGAAACATCTGGAGCAGAACATTCTGTGTTTGGCAAGGGAGCTCCAGGTGAAAAAAAAAGAAAAAAAAAAAGAAAAAAAAAAAAAAAGAGTAGGGCTCTTCACATGGCTGGTCCCTTGCAGAGACAGGAGTTTAAGACCACCCAGACTGCACGTAATGCACTTTTCCATCAGACAGTGTTAAATATGCAGTATTATAAGCACTGCTTCCATCATTTCGGAAGCTTCTTGCACAGGTGGTGAAGGACTGGAGGGGGGGCAATCACGGTGTGTCAGTGATGCGGGATTGCCATAACCAGTTTCAAAAATACCCACACCAGTTGGTGACAGTCTCAATATTTCTATAGGATTCTGTACACATCTGAGAATGGAAACTCTGATGCAGCTGAAATCTTTTGGCAAGCGGTGCAGCTATCACAGCTCTGACACTCATCATGAGCAGCAACACATCCATAATAGGCTAAGAGGCACAAAAGATGATAGCTAGAGGTGCACTCCATAAAGCACCTGGACCAGATGGCTTGGGAGTCTAATATTACCGCATATGAGACAGAAAACCTATACAGGCTATGGTAGAAATGTATGCCTCCATACTGAAAGCTGGAGTATTCCCATGTGATATGTAGAGCCTCGATAACTAAATCCTGAAACCAGACAAAGAAAGCTTTGGAACTACAGAGCTTAAAAAGGAGAGAAGAGACACTGTGGGATAAACTAGAAAGACGGAAGGAGAAATCCATTTACACTGGCAGGTTATACAGACTTCCTCACAGGAGGAAGAGGTGGACGGTGAGTTAATTGAAGACATACACAGCATTGCTAGGAAAGGGGAAGTGCTACTGATAGGGGATTTCAATATGCCAGATGTTGATTGGCACATTCCGGCTGCAGTATCATCTAGAAGTAAAGAGATCCTGGATTCTCTACAGGGAGAACTATTCAGGCAATTGGTAACAGATCCCACAAGTGAAGGGGCCATACTGGACTTAGTGCTTACCAATGGTGAAAGTGTTTCTGATGTTATAGTGCACCATTTTGCATCCAGTAATCACCGGATGTGTGGTTCAGTATTAGGGCTAGGGCTGTTAAAACCCATTCAAAAGCAAGGGTCTTAGACTTTAGGAAAACTAACTTTCCCAAGATGGGCTAATACATCAGGGAGTCGTTAGCGGGATGGGAAGAGCTGGGGGATGTAGAAAAACAGTGGACAAAACTGAAAGGGGTATTTTAAGGGCAACCAACCTTTTTGTTAAGATGGTAAACAAAAGGTAAAAGGAATAGGAGACCGCTATGGTTTTTGAAAGTAGTAGCTGAAAAAGTAAAGAAAAAGAGGGAAGTCTTCATGAAATACAAGAGATCACAGAGAGGAAGACAGGCATCTGTATTTGGAAAAACTTAGAGAAGCTAGCAAAGTAGTCAGGAAAGCAAAGGTTCAAAAAGAGGAGGAACAAGCCAACACAATAAAATGGAGGATAAGACATTTTTTCAGATATGTTAGTGAGAAGAGGAAGGGAAAAGGAGATATTGTCAGACTCAAGGGTGAATGGGAGGAATATGTAGAAACTGATGAGGATAAAGCAGAATTGCTTAAATATTTCTGCTGTGTGTTCACAGATGAAGAACCAGGAGCAGGACCTCAGAAAACACCCACAAACAGGAACAGAAGCGAGGGGCGTCTTGAACAATTTTAAGAAGACTGTGTTCATGAGAAACTAGTTAAATAAAGGGGCTTGTTTACAAAGGTCCATAAACCATTATTAAAAAGGGACCCAGGATATCAATGCTTGACCCAGTACAAGCATTGCGGAACCTGTGTCTTTTGGGGAAACTGCTAGGTACGTACGACCTAGATTGGCCACTGTTGGAAACAGGATACTGGGCTTGATGGACCTTGGTCTGACCCAGTATGGCATATCTTATGTTCTTATATAAAGCCGCGGTAGCGGTTTCCGATCGTTATCGGAGCCGCGGCTCCGATAACGATCGATAACCGCTACCGCGGCTTTGTAAACAAGCCCCTTAAAGTAGACAAAGCAATGGGACCAGATGGGATACACCCTATCTTTATCTTTATTTGTTTCTTTATATACCGCCCACACCATGGGTACCAGAGTGGTTTACAATAGGCAAAAAAACAAGGGTCAGAACAAAAATCGCTGCAGAAGGAAGAGGGATAGAGGAAACAGAACTCCATTAATGTGATAGGAAAGGGACAGGTAGAGAAAGAGAGAGAGTGTACGAGTGGGTCGAGGTCAGACAGATAAACTGAGGTAGACGAGACAGGCCTAAGGAGGGGCTGTGGGGATGGAAGAGGGGGGTGGGAGATCGAAGGCCAAGCCGAAAAGGTAGGTCTTTAATCCGGTTTTGAATTTGCTAAAGGATAGTTCAAGATGCAGGAGGAAGCGAGTTCCAGAGCTTGGGGCCAAGGAAGAAAAAAGCAGAGGAGCGGGTGGATTCAAGGTGGGCAGAGGGAAGAGGGAAGAAACATACGGTTGGCATGGATAGAATGAAGGGAACGTTGGGGGACATGAAGACAAATCAGGTCAAAGCTAAATGGATAGCAGCGATTTTCAATGCTACCCGCTTGGTCCCTGCGCCTTAAAAGATAGGCGATGAAAAACCTCACCTATCTTTAAGGTGCAGAGGGTTAAGCATAAGAACATAAGAACATAAGATATGCCATACTGGGTCAGACCAAGGTCCATCAAGCCCAGTATCCTGTTTCCAACAGTGGCCAATCTAGGTCATACGTACCTAGCAGTTTCCCCAAAAGACACAGGTTCCACAATGCTTGTACTGGGTCAAGCATTCATATCCTGGGTCCCTTCTTAATAATGGTTTATGGACTTTTCCTCCAGGAACTTGTCCAAACCTTTTTTAAACCCAGCTACACTAACAGCCTTTACTACATACTCCGGTAACAAATTCCAGAGTTTGATTACACGTTGAGTGAAAAAATATTTTCTTTTATTAGTCTTAAATAGTTTACCCTGTAGCTTCATTGCATGTCCCCTAGTCTGTCTATATTCTGATAATGTAAACAATCGATCTACGTTTACCCGTTCCACTCCGTTCATTAATTTATAGACTTCTATCATATCTCCCCTCAGCCGTCTCTTTTCCAGGTTAAAGAGCCCTAACCTTTTTAGCCTTTCTTCATAGGAGTATCCTTCCATCCCCTTTACCATTTTGGTGGCTCTTCTCTGAACCTTTTCTAATAACGCTATATCCTTTTTAAGATACGGTGACCAGAACTGCACACAATATTCAAGGTGCGGTCTCACCATGGAACAATATAGAGGCATTATAATATCTTTTGTTTTATTTTCCATTCCTTTCCTTATTATACCTAGCATTCTATTTGCTCTCTTGGCTGCCGCTGCACACTGGGCCGAGGGTTTTAACATGTTATCCACAATGACGCCTAAATCTTTTTCCTGTGTGGTGGTTCCTAAAGTGGAACCTTGCATCGTGTAACCATAGTTTGGGTTGTTCTTCCCTAGGTGCATAACTTTGCACTTGTTCACATTGAATTTCATCTGCCATTTTAATGCCCAGTCTTCCAATCTTCCAAGATCCTCTTGCAATTTTCCACAATCCTCTTGGGTTTTAACAACTTTAAATAGTTTTGTCTCATCTGCAAATTTGATAATCTCAATCGTTATACCACTTTCCAGGTCATTTATGAATATGTCAAAAAGCAGAGGACCCAGCACAGATCCCTGGGGTACACCACTATTCACCTTTCTCCATTGGGAAAATTGGCCATTTAGCCCTACCCTCTGCTTTCTATCTTTTAACCAGTTCCTGATCCACAGTAGTACACTGCCTCCTATCCCATGACTCTTTAGTTTTGCCAAAAGTCTCTGATGAGGGACCTTGTCAAAGGCTTTCTGAAAGTCCAGATACACTATATCAACCGACTCACCTTTGTCCACCTGTTTATTCACACCTTCAAAAAAACATAACAGATTACTAAGGCAGGTATCATCAAAAATCACTGCTACCCATTTAGCCATTTCCTCTGCCCCCGCTCCACCCCAGAATGCCCCACACACCCGATGCTAACTGCATAGCATCTGGGTGCATTAAGGATGTATCCAGGATACTCCAAAGGCACTACCCATGTAGGTGCCCTTGGGAAATCCCAGATAAGGCATTTACCCAGGTAACTAGGGTAGTTACCCATGTAAATGCCTGCAAAAATGCCGCTCTTTGTTTATATAAGCATTTAGACACCTACACGCTATTATGTAGGCTGCAAAGTAAGTGTGTGGGAGATTCCCATTTTCCAATAAAAAGGATTTGAAGCTAAAGCATAGAAGTGGATGTAAACTAGTTTTAAATCGAGCCATACTGTGCAAGAGGCAAAGGCTATACACCGTAGTCACACTGCTCCAATAGGGAGCTTACAAAATTAGCAGATGTGAACCCACCTAGGTTTTAACGTGGGTGCAGATTGTCCATTAAACACTCCTGGCAGGCTAAACAAGGAAATAAGGACACCCTAAAATATTAAATGGACCATGCAGATGTCAACACACCTACCAAGGTGACATTAAATGATCTGGCCACAAGTGCCTGTCAGGTTTCCAGAAAGATACTCAGATTCTACCTTACTTACTCCAGTGTGAAGCAGTGCATTTCCCTGGTCCTCCTTAATAATGGTTTATGGACTTTTTCTCCAGGAACTTTTCCAAAATATTTTTAAACCCAACTGCTCTAAAAGCTTTTACTACATCCTCCTGTAATGAATTCCAGAGTTAGGTTACGCATTAAGTAAAACAAATATTTTCTCCGATTTGTTATAAATGGGCTACTTATTTTATGCAGAGCATAATTAAGCCTTGGAATCTGTTGTTACATTGTGCTCTTAGAGAAATTCCAGGAGGGGGGTCTTCGAGGGGCCAATTTGTGGGAGGGGGATTGTCATGGGGATATAAGGCAGGATCCTTGTCAGGTATGCTGATAGAACAAACATGTCCTAAGAAAAGGCGACAATATAATTTTTGTCGGATCGTTTGCCTTGAGAGGGAACAATCCCTCTCTCGTAGCAAACCCTCTTTTTTTCTTCAAATAAGAGTACACTCACCCTTTTCCCTTTTCACCAAGGCAAAATTATAAAATTAAGCTCAGTCTCTCGAAATGTGTAAAGCAAACATTACTTAGCTCCAAATCCGACGTGACCCAGTCTCCAATCTTTAAATCAGCTCAGCTGTAATAGAACCGATAAATGGGATATGGAGTACGGACTTGTATTGGATACAAGCTAGCACTTCATGAAGTCTCACAATTGTTGTTTCATCGTGCATCTTCATAGCTTGTCAATGGATCTTCCTCTGAAGACGTATATAAGAAATTGTACACGATACTGCATTTCAAACCATGAATCTCCTGGTCCTTCTTCATGCAACATATGTCTAAATCATCAAGTGATCCCTACAACTTTTAAAGTCAGCCTCATTCATATTCACGGGCTATTATTGGCTGTCTAAAAACATCAGGTAGTCAAACTCCACCAATCAAGAGAGAGGTTAAGACCAGATGGTGTTACTGATTGTAAGCGGTATATCCAGGATTGTTCCCTAAATTGCAAACTCTTAAAGCGATCCCCTCCTCGAATCTGTTCAGGAATAAAATCTATAACTCGCCATTTGAGATCCTGAAAAGTATGGTTAAATTCTAAACAATGGGAGGCTACCGGAGCAGATAATGTTTTGGCATTTATTCGAGATCGATGTTCTAATAAACGCCTCTTCATAGGACGAGATGTTCATCCTACATAGATTTTCCGGCAAGGGCATATTAGAACGTATACTACATACGTGCTGACGCACATCGTGTAATAGTGATTTTCAATCTTGATCCCCGTATTCGGATCTTCCCATACTAATCCTTCCATGGTAGTTTTATTTATTTTATTTATTTATTTTTCTTATATACCGCGCTCTTCGATATCAGCGCAGTTTACATGGAACATAGGAGAGTTTTACAGTGGGGGTTACACTGTAATTACATAGAACAGGTAGTACAACTTGGATAACAGTATTAACTATTTACATCTGAATGGCTAACAGAAAGAGTATTTACACGTATATACAGAACACTTTGGGGGTGGTTTTTCAGAAGTCACATGATCTGCATTTATAATGTCCCTTTAACACAGACTCTGAATCATTTAACAGAGAGTGTATTAATAAATCTGCCAAATTACGGCCCCTTTGAAAAGCAAACATTAATCGTTTCTTAAAACAAGAATGTAGAGCTAATATTTTCCAGTGCTTCTTAAATATCTTCATGACTTTAGTCGAGTTGGGCATATAAGGTAAAACCCCAACGTGCAATGCCTGTTCAGGCGTTTGCACGGCAGATTGGCCCATGGTCTCCTCAGACCACCATTCTGGATAAATAAATTTCGCTCTCTTATAAGCTTTAATCAATTTAGAAGGATAACCTCTTTCCCTTAAACATTTTTTGAGATCCATGGCATGATGTTTAAATTGTTCTAAAGAAGAACATACGACGTAACCGAAGAAATTGCCCTATAGGTAACCCCCGACAGAGATCCTGGGTGAAAACTTTGATAATGAAGGAGAGTATTTCTCTGAACCAGTTTCCGGTATAATGTGGAGTGTAAATGAGATCCTTCCTTATACAAAAGAATATCCAGGAATTCTATAGAGATTGTGTTATATTTCAGTAAAAATTGAATATTAGTATCCAGAGTATTTATCCATTTAAAAAACCCTCTAATCGATCAATCGTGCCTGACCAAAGGAAAAAAAAACTTCCAAATAGCGGGTCCAGTGAGTAATCTGAGAAAACCATGTAGAAGAATATAAAAATTCTCTTTCAAATTGTGCCATGTATTTGTACCATATATTTGTAAGTAAAAATGATCTTCAAATAGGAAAAAGTTATTTTTCAGGACTAGCTTCAGGATGTCTAAAATAAATTCCTTCGGTAGCCGAGCAGGTAATTGTAATGGTAAATTAGCTGCCATATTTAAAGCTGCATCTTGATCAGTATTAGTATATAAGGCTGTAACGTCCATGGTGACTAATAACATTGAAGATATATCGGCATTAAGACTTTGAAGTTTAGAAAGAAAATGGAACGAATCCTTTACAAAAAAGACGGGATCTGCTGAGTCAGAGGATGTAGAAAAGATCACAAAATTGTGATAAAATAGATCCCCTGCATGATACGATTGGGCGATCCAGAGGATTCTTAAATCTATGTATTTTAGGTACCATATACATGGGTATCAATGGGTGTTTCTTATTCAGAAAATCAAATTCATGAAGGGTAATCCATTTAGATTCCAGAGCTTGTATGGTGTATTGCTTAATCATAGAGCTTAGGGATAAGGAGGGGTCCTCCGCTAAGATTTGATAATATTTAGAATCTGATACATGCATTAGCACCGATTGGATGTATTGTGATTTATCTTGTATAACGATGGCTCCTCCTTTATCTGCTCTATGTATGCTGATCTGAGTTCGTTCACATAAACTTCATAAATCTAGTCGTTGTGTATTCGATAAATTTGACTTATCTTCCATGGATTTCACATCTTGTAGAACTAAGTTTTGAAACGTAGAAGTTACTGGATCAACAGGACCTGGCGGAATCCATTTTGATCTTAACCTACAAACCGAATCTGTTGACATTGAAGGAGGTTTATTCGCAAAAAAAAGTGACACCTGTAATTTAAGGAAGAACCGGTATAAAGCAATCTGCATGTAAAAGGGGCTATATCGGGTGGTGGGGACAAAAGAGAGCCCTAAATTTAGTATCTCTTTTAGAGATGGGATAGATTGCGATGTTAGATCAATTACTGCTGCTTTGTAGTTGAGCGGGTTATTGGTCCCCTGCAATCTTCCCCCTGTGGTTGATATGGAGGCCGGCATGAATAAGGGTGGCCTCTTGAAAAAACTTGCCCCACACATTTGCCATCCCGCGGTTTTTTGTTCTTCTGCCCATTCTCCATAGAATCACTACTGTCATCCTCCTCCGTATCTTCAAAAGGTAACATGTGGTTTTTGTGTAGTTCCTTCTTTATCCTGTGACCGCCATGTGTACACCTGTTCTCTCTCATAGTCAGTGGTGTCCCGTACAAATTTCCAAATCTTGAGTTGATGTAAGGACTCTCAAAATTGTGATAACTGGGTGTCATATCTCCTTATTCGCCATAAATTTCACCAGTGTCATAGTCTCCTTCAATTGATCCATAAGCGAGGACATTTGTATTTGTAACTTTTTCTCCTCTTCAGATAAACGGTCAATTAACAATGCTATTTAGTCTAATCCACATTTATCAAGGATACTATTCCAAGTATTATAAAAGATTTTCTCATCTTGAAACATATGTGGAGGTTTTAATACTCGTAATCCTCTAGGGATCATCCTTTGTTTCAAATATTGTGTCATTGTTGCTGCATGTAATTGCACCCGTGTTTATTTTTTATTTAAATTCTTGAAATCAGTCCACAAAGTAAAGGTCTCTATCTGTGGAATCTGAGTCATCCTCAAATAGCGTGGGCCGCTTCAGTAATTGACTTATACGCTCTTCCGAAAAGGCAAAGGTGGAAGTGTTGGAAAAACCTTGATCATTCTAATATGCCCTTGCTGGAAAATCTATGTAGGATGAACGTCTCGTCCTATGAAGAGGCGTTTATTAGAACATCGATCTTGAATAAATACCAAAACATTATCTGCTCTGGTAGCCTCCCATTGTTTAGAATTTAACCATACTTTTCAGGATCTCAAATGGCGAGTTATAGATTTTATTCCTGAATGGACTCGAGGAGGGGATCGCTTTAAGAGTTTGCAATTTAGGGAACAATCCTGGATATACCGCTTACAATCAGTAACACCATCTGGTCTTAACCTCTCTTGATTGGTGGAGTTTGACTACCTGATGTTTTTAGACAGCCAATAATAGCCCGTGAATACGAACGAGGCCGACTTTAAAAGTTGCAGGAATCACTTGATTTAGACATATGTTGCATGAAGGAGAACCAGGAGATTCATGGTTTGAAAAGCGGTATTGTGTACAATTTCTTTTATACATCTTCAGAGGAAGATCCATTGACAAGCTATGAAGAGCACGATGAAACAATTGAGACTTCATGAAATGCTAGCTTGTATCCGCTACAAGTCCGTACTCCATATCCCATTTATCGGTTCTATTACAGCTGAGATGATTTATAGATTGGAGACTGGGTCATGTTGGATTTGGAGCCAAGTAATGTTTGCTTCTTTACACATTTCGAGAGACTGAGCTTAATTTTATAATTTTGCCTCAGTAAAGAGGGAAAAGGGTGAGTGCACTCTTATTTGAAGAAAAAAAAAGGAGGGTTTACTATGAGAGAGGGATCATTCCCTCTCAAGGCAAATGATACAAAAAATTATATTGTCCTCTTTTCTTAAGGCATAAAAGAATGGACGTATTTTATCTTTGATAAGTTAGTAATTAGGTGAGATATTTCACAGTTTAGATTTTTGTAGATGATAGAACAAAGGCATCCCACCCCACATCAACACCCTCTCCCTAAGGGCACTATCAAAAAGAAATATCCTCAGGGAGCCACAAATTCAAAAAATACTAGAGAAAAACTCCCAAATGTACTCTCAAAAACACAAAACACACACGCGTTGGAAAAAAAGCACACTGCAAACCAAACTGACAAAGAAGCCTACACCACCAGCAAACACTGTGTTAGAGGAAAAAAAGACCTCAACCACCCCCTTCTGACAAAAACAGAAAGGGCGAGCAAGTCATATGGCAAGACCAAGACAGAAATCCTGCCATTGCAATGCTCAATTAATGACCTGTACTCAAAATGACATTAATGGTCAGAAAAAAAAACTCTAAAAAGGAAGTTGGGTCAAAGGAAAAACCCAATAATCCGAGAAAAACAGTGAGCCACTCCTAGCAGTAATAGTAGCGGTTAGCAAAATAATTAGGCAATAGCAGTCAAAATCTCCTTGAAAATACAGCAGTAGCGGCAAAACATGAAATCCAATAGGGACAAGGCAATAGATGCAGTGAAGCTCCGACACCAGGAGTTTCGCCCATGCGGCTTCATCAGGGAGTTCTTCATAAAGAACATTGCATAGCCATTCCACACATACAAGGAAGACTGTCAAAGCAAAAAAGAAAAACGAAACAATATTCTCAAACTACTAAAAAAGAACAAAAATCAAAAAAACTCAAAAAAGTCAAAAGAAAGAGGACAAACGTGATGAAGTTAAAACCATAGGAGATGACTTACTTCATAGGAGCACTAGCAAGAAAACTGCCCCCACATTCGCTGCACACAGTATTTGCTGGTCGTGTAGGCTGTTTTGTCAGTTTGGTATGCAGTGTGCTTTTTTCTCATGCTTGTGTGTTTTGTGTTTTTTTGAGAGTACATTTGGGAGTTTTTCTCTATATTTTTGTTCTAAGGGCAACATACAACATTTTTTAAATAAATGAATGCATGCTGGGACTTTAGTATGTGATCCATGATTCTGATAACAAAAGCATATTATTCACTAGCCACAAGGTTCAGGAGCAACTATTCAGCACTTGTTAGCCAGAAAAGCAGCGCCAGCTGGATAGTGCTATTGAATATCACCACAGGGGTGGAGATGGGGGAGCAGGAACTCATAACAGCGATGATATTCAGTACCACTGTCTGTAAATTTATCCACAACTTAAAACAGCAGGTGGATAGCTCTCCAGACAGCAGACTGAAAATTGTATCTAGATAGCAGCAGGTTGGCTACACTGAATGTGGATATTCTACACCAGCCACTGCCCAGCCACTGATGCTGAACATCTAGATTGTTTTGTTTTTTTTATCTACCATGGCCAACATTTAAAAAGAATGCAGACAGTCATGCGCCGAATATTGGTGCAACAGTCATTCCCAACCTCTGCACAGAAGGCTTCTATTGATCCTGCAAAAGTGCTCTGGCTCTTCAAGCACTCAAGATGGCTGCAGTGCTTTATTCTATTATGATCCTAGGATATACAGCACATTGAAATGTTTTCCTAAACACATGAATATTCGGCGCAAGAAACCTGGAAAAATTTGCACAATGGAAAGGAAGACAAGCGAATAAAGGCACGTCCCAACAGATGGCACAAACTCCAGAACCATTTTCAATAAATCATCATCTCTGTATCTTAGCAACAGCTGTATCACGTTACAGGGTTGACCATATGATAGCTCTGAGGATTATGAATTCTGCTCTTGTTTCTTCCTGTATGCTTTAGGTTTCTACACGGTCGCCTATTTTACCAAAGGACATACAGGCAAAACATGCCTATTTTAATCTTGTTTTATAAAGAAAGATAGTGTAAGAGGATTTAACACGCCTTAATTTCAGGTACAGACATTTACACCAGCCTTGGAGCTGATGAAATAACTGCCCCTACATTTTGCAAGTGCTCTTTAATCAAGGGGCGCATTTGCATACACTACCCAAATGCTGCACTTCTGGTGAAAGTACGTGCCATGAAATTCACACATTTTCAGGCTGGAGGTGATGTTATACATATAAACTTCACTTACGTGCATAACTGACAAATATATTCCTTTCAGGCACCTTCTTAGAAAATGACCTCCTTAGGGTCTATATGCAGCAGTTCTCTCCTCTCGCCCCTTTATTTTATCACATCAAATCAAATGCAGTCAAAATGGTGGTCAATAACTGAATTTAATGTAAGTGCAGCTATTTGGCAGAGCTCTCCGAATCGTGGTTGCTGCTGAATATCCACATACACTGCCCAAGTGCTACCTTGACAGTGCGAAGGTAGGGTTGCCAACCGGCCGGTTTTCAGCCGGCCTGGCCGGTTTTTCCATGGCCAGGCCAGCTGCCGGCACAGATGTAAAACAGTCCATTGAAAAGCCAGTTTTTTGCTCTGGCTGCAAGATCGGGAGCGGCCAGAGCAAAAAACCGGTTTTTGTCCCGAAGTCCGCGGCGCGAACACGAACGCAATTCCCCATAGCAGTGCAGCCACTGCTTCTGCTTTGTACAGAGCAGCGGCTGCAATACACTTACATTGAAAACTAAAGATAAACTGTGTGAGGAGCCCTCCGGTCATCGCAGAGGTCGAGGAAGTGATGTCATGGGGGCAGGGCTCCTCACAGGTTGTCTTTCCTTTTCAAATTAACTTTAGCTGCAATAAAGTTAATTTGAAAAGGAAAGACAACCTGTGAGGAGCCCGCCCCAATGACATCACTTCCTCGGGCTCTGCGATGACCGGAGGGCTCCTCACACAGTTTGTCTTTACTTTTCAAAGTAAGTGTATTGCAGCCGCTGCTCTGTACAAAGTAGAAGCAGCAGCTTGGGCAGGGGGGGGGGGTGTGAGTGAACCAGCAGGGGAGGGGGGTGGTGGTGTGAGTGAACCAGCAGGGGGGGGGGCTGGTGTGAGTGAACCAGCAGGGGAGGGGGGGTGATGGTTTGAGTGAACCAGCAGGGGAGGGGGGGTGATGGTTTGAGTGAACCAGCAGGGGGGGGGGCTGGTGTGAGTGAACCAGCAGTGCAGGGGGGGGTCGTGTGAGTGAACCAGCAGTGGAGGGGGGGGGGGGTGAGAGTGAACCAGCAGGGGAGGGGGGTGAGTGAGTGACCCAGCAGGAGGGGTGAGTAAGTGACAGGGGGGTGGGTGAGTGAACCAGCAGTGGAGGGGGAGGGGTGGTGTGAGTGAACCAGCAGGGGAGGGGGGTTGGTGTGAACCAGCAGGGGATGGGGGTTGGTGTGAGTGAACCAGCAGGGGAGGGGGTGAGTGAGTGACAGGGGGGTGGGTGAGTGAACCAGCAGGGAAGGGAGGGGAGGGGTGGTGTGAGTGAGTGAACCAGCAGGGGAGGGGGGTGAGTGAGTCAGCAGGGGGGTGAGTGAGTGAGTGAACCAGCACTGAGGGGAGGGGGTGTGTGAGAACCAGCACTGAGGGGGTGTGTGAGTGAATCCTCGGTAATTTTTTTGGGGGGGGGGCTGGGGGCGGGGCAGGGGTGGGGCTGGGGACGGAGAATGGGTGGAGCATGGCGAGCCACAGGTGTCGGGTTTTTCTCGGTGAAAATGTTGGCAACCCTATGCGAAGGTGGTCAGAAGAATGAACATTGCTGACCAGACACAGCTGCTAAGTAGAAAATTATTGTAATATTTATTTAGCTGTATTTATATCCCGCTTTTCACCGGGTCAAAGCAGTCAATTGGGGGATACATTTAACACGAGGGGATATGAGACACATACGCTAATACTTACAGGGAACATGAGCAATGGAGTGCCTATAGGACTAGAAATCCCAGTCCCTCCGGCATGAGATTGCTGTCCCCAGGTGGGACTTGAACCCCCGGCCCTCCGGCCTGAAGTATCTTGTCCTAACCACTAGACCACTCCTCCCTATAATAATATACTTATAAAAGTGCCAGCACTTCTAACTTCAGCTTACATAAAGCTATAGAGGGGGATATTCTGCAGAAAATATTTGGGATTTTAAAAATTGTCTAACCTCTGTGGGTAAAAGTGCATGAATACGTTTACTACCAGGCTTCAAAGGCAGTCCCAAGGTTGGCGAGAAAACAAAGAAGTGAACCTACATCATCTTGATAGTGGACAGGCTGGCTCTATTAGGCAGAGTGAAGTAGCCATCTCAGCCAAAATTCTGGGGGCAGTAAAATGCACCCCCAGAATATCCCTGCAGCACATGCCTCACTTTATCTGACTCATGGCAGCATTCCTAACAGGGTCTCCATTGCAAGCAAGGTAATACTGTGACCTAAATACAAGCTCTGCCTGAGAGCTCTAAAAAGGGGTTTTGGTCTTCATTTTTAAAAGCTAATTCTTTTTCTGTATTACAAAGAGGGGAATTTTTTGTGGTGTTGGGTGAAGCTCTGCCTGTTATAATTCAGTGGGGGTTTTTTCCAACTTTCCATTCAGAGCAAGCTCTTTGAAGCCAATGACCTCATCGGGTGTTAGATCCCTTCCTACCCACTCCATCTCCCACCCACCCCATGTGAGAATTCTTGCTTTATAGGACAACTCCAATTAGTTTAACACAGTGACATAGAACAGTGCTGTTAGAACACACTTAAAATACGTTACCTGCTTTTAGTCTTGAAGGATATCAGAGGAAAGTTTAGGGTCTTTGGTAGATCTCTCATTTATGTCAAAAAGTACTAAAAGTTCCACTGACGATGGCTGATACATCATATTGCCACAGCTTCTGTCCCCATTACAGCTTCTGCCTCTGCCCAGAGCGAGCCCGATACCAGTTGAAGGACTGGTTCCATGTGCAGGATGCCTGCAGGCTGAAGCCCTCATGAAAAAAGTGGAGGAGCTCAGAGAAGAGGTGGCAAGTCTAAGAAGCATTTGAGACAGTGATGAGATGCTTCTTGAAACATCCAAGCTCTCCGACAGAGGTAAAGATGGGATGCTACAGAATGAATAGAGCTGAACACGAGTAACCAGAGCCTGCAAAACAATCCAACTTCACCAGCCCCTGATGAAGAACCAATATGCATCCCTGGAAGTGGAGGAGGTGAAAACATCCCAGGAAAGGGAAGAACCAGAGCTCAAGCACCCCAACATTGTGGAATCAATGACCACAAAGAGGTGATTGACAGTGGTGACTGGTGACTTCTGAGGGGTACAGAGGCATCCATCTGCAGACTAGACTATGTCCAGAGAGTGTGCTGTCTGACAGGTGCCAAAATCTGAGATGTTACAGAGTTTGCTGAGACTCAAGTCTACTGACTATTATCCAATGTTGCTCATACATGTTGGCACAAATGATACTGCTAGGTATCCCTTTGAGTGTATCAAAGGTGACTTAATAGCTCTGGGAGAGAGGGTGAAGCAGATAGAGGATTGAAGAGAACACCACCTGTGCACCTTTGTTAAGGGTAAAGGTTGAGGCAGAGAAACTCACTTCCTGGGGATGAAAGCATGACCTTGTGGATTGTCTCATCAAGAGTGCTTTGCTTTCCTAGACCATGGATTATTTCCTAAGGCTTGTCAGACGGCTGCCTGGGTGAGAATGTTCACAGTCTTGGCAAGTGCATATATCTATATGATTTGCAAGGGATTGTGGGCAATGCAGTCCATTCACACCAGACACAGCTGCTCACAATAATTAGTTGTGCTTGAGGGTAAAGCCAATAAGATATTTATTTATGGGGTTATTTCTCCCAACACAGATATGCCTGGTAGCACATAAAACAAGATACTTGCTTTCAGGGTTAAACTTGGAAAAACAAAATCAGGAAAACAACATTTGAACTTGTCAGGCAATCAAAGCAAAAGAATAAAGACCTGGTTGGCAACAAACTGGTCTTTTCTGTAGGCTTTAGCTAATATTTTCTTAGCAGTGTATCAAACAACAAACAAAATCCACAAAGAAGGGAAAAACTGTTCTTTTCAGGTTAACTTCTTATATCTTCCCACATAGATTCAGAAGTGATTCCCTCAGAGCTCACAAGCAATTAGGTAAGGCTCAATTGCTAGCAGTTACCCAGCTGAAACCCCTTAGCTGGCTTGCTTTCTACTGCATGGCTAAAAATCCTACTCAGGAGCTTTTCTGAGTAGATTAAAGAACAAGTTTGTACAGTCAAACCTCGGTTTTCATGATTAATCCGTTCAAAAAAGTCTGACTATAACCGAAACGGACTAAAACCGAAGCAAGATTTCCCATAAAAAATAATGTAAATTCAATTAATCCGTTCCAGACACCCAAAAATATTGACAAAAAATACATTTTATAGAGAATAACTATCTTTTTACATACAGAAAACAATGAGAAATACATATAAATGACTAATGAAATGGATAAATGAGCATGTAACATCACTTTTACCTTTATTGAAGACTTTTGTTGGCATATGGGACGCACTCCAGCCAGCTCCAGCTGCTCTCCCCTCTGGGGATCGAGCAATCACCACCAGCAGCGGAGGTGGGAACAGCCATCTTGGCCGTCTGCACAATCGGGGCTCCAGCCTGCCTTTTAACTTAGCAGCCATCACACCCAGTTACCAAGCTCACAGTGTCAGGAGAGGTAGTGCCAAAGTCAGCAAAAGTAAGGGCACCAGAAAGAGGACAGTGCCCGAAGTCACACCAGCCTGTAGGGCAGCCACTCCTACACAGTGTCGGGAGAGGTGGAGAGGCAGTGTCAGCCAAGCAGCAGGCAGTTGAGAAACAGTGGGACAGAGAGTCTTAGGCTGCCTCCGGCCCCCCTAAGGTAGCAGCCTGACACAGGTGAGAGTCAGAGAACAGCGTGGGGCTGTGCCAGCAGGAGCCTGCAGCTGCAGACTGCAAGGTTTCAAGGAGAGGCCACGTGTGCAGGCCTGCAGGACACCCAGAATCCAATCGGGAGGGCAGGGGCCCCGGCGGGAGACTGGGCCGCCAAGGAGAAGCAGATTCGGTCACCAGCTCCTGTCCCGGTTCAAGGGATGTGCAGGGGAAGAGGCAGCAGGCAGACGTCAATCGGGGGAGAGTCCGGGGCAGGAAGCAGTTTCGGGCAGGCCACGCTGGAGCGTTGAACTCCTCGGCTCCCCAGAGGTCCCGCAGAATCGCTGGCTCAAGCTCCGTGGGAGATCGCTGGCTCACGCTAATCCATGGCAGGTACGGGGGGGGGGGGGGGGGTAAAATGCTGTACGAAAACCGAGACAACGTACGAAAACCGAAACAAAATCTTGAAGAAAAAAGTCAACGAAAACCGAATCGTACGAAAACCAGGGCATACGAAAACCGAGGTTTGACTGTATTTCTTTGTGATGGTTGCTGTACTTTGTAACAGAAAATTACCACAGGAGTTTAGACAGAGAGCAATCCATGTAAATACAGCCTTCATCTGCAATCTCTCCCCCTTCAACAATCATGGGTTCAATATCATGGATTGGCACAAATGAATTTCTCAATGGAGCACTTTCAGGAGAATACTTGTTTCCCTGCTGACTTTCAAGGTTATAGCTAGGGCATAGATCAGTGTTCATACCTGAGCTTCCATTGCTGTTAGAGTTCCTCTCTATATAACCTGGCCAGTATGTAGTCCAGTTCTTATGTCCAGCCTTCCGATCCAGATCCCTGGACACTGGGTCTCTCTTCACATACCTTCTGGCATGGGTCTTAGGGTCCCTTCCACGTGCAGCCGTCTCCCTCACAGGTACCGTCTGGAGATTCCTAGCTCTGCAGCACCATTCCTCTGGCTTTCCCCAGTCCAATGGTGTATGCTGGCCCTTGGAATGCCTCCCAGTATACGTACTGCTACGGACTCCTCTAGACCTCCCAGAGGCTTTTCTCTTCTTTCTTCCAAAGGGTTTCTTGCCCTCTCTGTCCGTCCGCTCTGGCTTCTGCTTCTGATGATCCTCCAGATGAAACTGAGGATGAGGATAAGGATGAGGATAATTCTCTGTAGAATAAACTCTACCTTTATTCTGCCTAGATGAGTGCTCCACCCTAACACAGCGCAGCTGTGCTGAATCAGGTCCTGCCCTTTGAGATGAGTGCTTAGGGATTACCTCATAGCCCTCCTGATTGAACACACGTTTCCCCACTTCAGCTCCTCTAATGGCTGTTGGAAACCTGGTGCATTCTGGGACTGGTAGTCTTTTATAGAAAAACTGTTTTCTTATTTCTACCAGAACTGACAGGTTGCTTGTTCAGAGTCACTTCACCTTTACTATAGCTCCTTCCTGAGCTATGATAAGCTTCCTTATCACAGGCTGCAGAGTAGATATGGCGTTCATCTGTCCAAGAAGGGGTGAAGTGTCTTCTGCAGCAGTCTGGCTAACCTACTGAAGAGGGCTTTAAATTAGATTCATTGGGATGGGTGAAGAAAGCCCCTCAGGTAAGTGAAACATTAAATATCTCTGAAGAAATGATTAAAAGGGCAACCATCTGGAAAGCGGTGTGTATACATAGCATGGGAAATAAGATCCCAGATGTTAAGGTTTTAATGGTTATGGAAACATGGTTCACTGACAGCATGACTGGGATGTAATTATACTGGGCTATACTTTATTCAGGAAGGACAGGGTAGGAAGGGGAGTAGGAGTGGCACTATATGTACAAATTAAAGCTTAAAAGGGAGTGAGGAGGCACTGTGGGTTAAACTAGAAAGAGGGAAAGGGAAATCCATTTGCATTAGTGTGATATTCACAGGGAGAAGTGGATGGGGATATAATAGAAGACACATGCAGTATTGCCATGAAAGGGGAAGTGCTATTGATAGGCAATTTCAATATGCCAGATGTTGATTGACATCCCTGCTGCAGTGTCATCCAGAAGTAAGGAGATCCTAGATTTTCTACAGGAGAACTATTCTGGCAACTGGAAACAGAATTCACATTTGAAGGGGCTATACTGGACTTAGTGCTTACCAATGATGAAAGTGTTTATGATGTCAGTGGGAGATCATCTTGCATCCAGTGATCTCCAGATGGTGTGATTCAGTAGTAGAACTAGGGCTGATAAAATCCATTCAAAAGTGAGGATCTTAGATTTTGGGAAAGCAGCTTTTCCAAGATAGGACAATACCTCAAGGAGACATTAGTGGGATGGGAACAGCTTTGGGATGTAGAAAAAGTAATGGGCAAAACTGTAAGGGGATATTTTAAAAGGTAACAAACCTTTTTGTTAGAAAGGTAAATAAATGTAAAAGGAAAGGGAGGCCATTATGATTCTTAAAAGTAGCTGAAACTGAAGAAAAAGATTGATCTTCATAAAATACAAGAGATCACCGAGAGGAAGACAGGCATCTATATTTGGAAAAACTTTGAGAAGTTAGCAAACTAGTCAGGAAAGCAAAGATTCAAAAAGAGGAGGAAATAACCAATGCAGTTAAATGGGGGGATAAAACATTTTTCAGATATGTTAGAGGAGGAAGGGCAAAAGTGGTATTGTCCGACTCAAGGGTAAAGGGGAGGAATATGTAGAAGCTTTAGAGGATAAAATGAAATTGCTTAGTAAATGAAGGGCCAGGAGCAGGACCTCAGAAAGCACCTACAAATAGGACAGAAGTGATGGGGCTCGAACAAAGAATGTTCATGAGGAGCTAGCTAAACTAGAAGTAGACAAAGCGAAGAGACTGGAAGGAATACATCCAAGAATATTGAAAGAACTTGGATGTTCTAGCAGTTCCACTGACTGACCTTTTTTCAATGCGTCTTTGGAGTTTGGAGTGGTCCCAGAGGACTTGAGAAAGGCACATGTAGTCCCTTTACACAAAAGTGGAAGTAGCAGTGAGGTTGAAAACTACAAGCCAGTTAGTCTAACCTCTGTGGTGAGTAAATGATTAGAAATGTTAAAAAAAAAACAAAACCCTGAGGTTTCTGGAGACCAATGGATTTACCAGAGGCAGGGCTTGTCTGAAATCTGATTTCTTTGACTGGGTCACCAGGGAGTTGGACCAAGGGACAGTCCTAGTTATGGTATACTTAGAGTGCAGTAAAACCTTTGACACTGCTTATAAGTCACTTATGTGGAACAAACTGAGCACCCTAGAGATAGACCCTAAAGTGACTGACTGGGTTAGAAATTGGTTGAGTAGGAAGTAACAAGGGGTACAGGTAAATGGAGCTCACTCTGAGAAGGATGTTACCAGTGATGTGCTGTAGGGATCTGTCCTTGGTCTGATTCTTTTTAAACATCTTTGTTAGTGATGCAGGAAGGCTGTCAGATAAAAGCTGCCATCTTTGCAGGCGACACCAAACTCTGCAATAAAATAGACACACAGGAAGGAGTAGATAACATGAAGTGGGATCTAATTAAGCTTGAAGAATAGTCAAGAATTTGGCAACTGAGATTTAATGCTAAAAAAATGCAGGGTCATGCATTTGGGTTGCAAAAACCCAAGGGAGCAGTATAGTGTAGGAGGTGAAGTACTTCTGTTCACAAAAGAGCAGGGTCGGGGTGCAATGGTTTCTGATGATCTTAAGCTGGCTAGACAGATGGAAAAGCTGATGGCAAAAGCTAGAAGGATACTTGGCTGCATAGGGAGAGGAATGGCCTGCAAAAAAAAAAAGAGGTGATAGCACCTCTGTATAAGTCTGTGGTGTGACTTCATTTGGAGTACTGTGTGCAATTCTGGAGACCGCACCTTCTAAAGGACAAATAGAATGGAGTTGGTGCAGAGGGTGGCTAATAAAATGGTTAAAGATCTTCATTATAAAGCATACGAGGACAAACATTTTAATATGTATATGTTAGAGGAAAGGCGGAATAGAGGAGATACGATTAGAGACATTTAAATACCTCCATGTCATAAATGCTACAAGCGGACATAGGATGAGAGCAAAAGGGGTTAGAATTGGGAGTAATACGAGGAAATATTTCTTTACGGAAAGAGTGGTAGATGCTTGGAATAGTCTCCCAGTGGAGGTAGTAGAGACTAGGATAGTATCTTAGAACATAAGAACATAAGACATGCCATACTGGGTCAGACCGAGGTCCATCAAGCCCAGTATCCTGTTTCCAACAGTGGCCAATCTAGGTCATACATACCTAGCAATATCCCCAAAAGACACAGGTTCCACAATGCTTGTACTGGGTCAAGCATTGATATCCTGGGTCCCTTTTTAATAGTGGTTTATGGACCTTTCCTCCAGGAACTTGTCCAAACCTTTTTTAAACCCAGCTATACTAACAGCCCTTACTACATCCTCCGGTAAAAGATTCCAGAGTTTGATTACACGTTGAGTGAAAAAATATTTTCTCTTATTTGTCTTAAATAGTTTACCCTGTAGCTTCATTACATGTCCCCTACATGTCTGATAGCGTAAACAATTGATCCACGTTTATCCGTTCCACTCCATTCATTAATTTATAGACCTCTATCATATCTCCCCTCAGCCGTCTCTTCTCCAGGCTAAAGAGCCCTAACCTTCTTAGCCTCTCTTCATAGGAGTAGCCTTCCATCCCCTTCACCAATTTGGTGGCTCTTCTCTATACTTTTTCTAATAACGCTATGTCCTTTTTAAGATACGGTGACCAGAATTGCACACAATATTCAAGGTGCGGTCGTACCATGGAGCGATACAGAGGCATTATAACATCCTTTGTTTTATTCTCCATCCCTTTCCTTATGATACCTAGCATTCTATTTGCTTTCTTGGCCGCCGCTGCACACTGGGCGGAGGGTTTTAACATGTTATCCACGATGACTCCTAAATCTTTTTCCTGGGTGGTGGTTTCTAATGTGGAGCCTTGCATCGTGTAACTATAGTGTGGGTTGTTCTTTCCTAGGTGCATAACTTTGCACTTGTCCACATTAAATTTCATCTGCCATTTGGATGCCCAGTCTTCCAATTTATCCAGATCCTCCTGCAGTTTTCCACAATCCTCTTGGGTTTTAACAACTTTAAACAGTTTTGTGTCATCTGCAAATTTGATAACCTCACTAGTTATTCCCTTTTCCAGGTCATTTATGAATATGTCAAAAAGCAGCGGACCCAGTACAGATCCCTGGGGTACTCCACTATTCACCTTTTTCCATTGGGAATATTGGCCATTTAGCCCTACCCTCTGCTTTCTATCTTTTAACCAGTTCCCGATCCACAATAGTACACTGCCTCCTATCCCATGACTTTTTAGCTTCGCCAAAAGTCTGATGGGGGACTTTGTCAAAAGCTTTCTGAAAGTCCAGATACACTATATCAACTGACTCACCTTTGTCTACCTGTTTATGCACACCTTCAAAAAAACATATCAGATTAGTAAGACAAGATCTTCCTTGTCTAAAGCCATGTTGGCTGTCTCCCATTAGGCCATGACTATCTACATGCTGTGTAATTTTGTTCTTTATGATGGTTTCTACCATTTTCCCTGGTACTGACGTCAGGCTCACCGGTCTGTAATTTCCTGGGTCACCCCGGAACCCTTTTTAAAAATTGGTGTTACGTTGGCGACCCTCCAATCTTCAGGTATTACAGATGATTTTAATGAAAGTTCACAGATTACCAATAGCAGGTCTGCAATCTCATATTTCAGTTCTTTCAACACTCTGGGATGTATACCATCCGGTCCAGGTGATTTGCTGCTATTCAGTTTTATCAAATAGTTGTAATATATCTTCCCGGTTTAGCAATATTTCTCTCAATTCCTCTGAAGTATCACCTTTAAATACAACTTCAGTCTTGGGTAACATCCCTACATCTTCCTCAGTAAAGACCGAAGCAAAGAATTCATTCAGTCTCTCTGCTATAGCCTTGTTTCCTCTTACTGCCCCTTTTACCCCTCTATCATCTAATGGTCCAATTGACTCTCTCACAGGCCTTTTGCTACGAATGTACTTGAAAAAGTCTTTATTTCGTGTTTTTGCTTCCGTAGCAAGGTTTCTTCTCAAATTCCCGCTTTGCCTGCCTTATCAATGCTTAATTCAAAAAAAGCAAGAGACAAACAGAAGATCTCTAAAGAAGAAAAAGACTTTAGTATTTGCTATGGAGGGCAGACTAGATAGGCCATGTGGTCTTTCTGCTCTCATTGTTTTGTTTCTATATCTATAAAATACCAAAAATTTACTGTTCTATGGACAATCTGTGATTTAATATCTTTTATATACTGTTTTGATATGAGTCAAAACAGTTTACAATGAACTCAGTATAAGAAATGTACAAGTGAGTGATTTACATATTACAAAACAAACACTGAAAATAAATTTAAGAGGAGGGTGCCAACATAGCTACAGCAGCATGAACAGTACAATGATTTAACATTTACAGAGTACCAGGTATTTAGAGAGAATGGGTGAGTAGTGAGGAGGGCTTGATAAGTTTAATGTACATAGTTACAACAGTTCTAATGTAAGCGAATTGCGCTCTTGTTTGTACAATTCATTTTGGCGTTCCTTGTAAACCGTATTTGATACTTGGGAAAACACGGTATATAAATGTATATTAAATAAAAAAAAAATAAAAAGTATCTGATCAGACATGATAGAGCAGTTGGATGGTAGAGAGTGAATGGTTTACACTCTTGTAAGGGGAGTTTAGTACTTTTTTTCAGGCAAGTATTTGTTCATACTTTAGGGGGGGGATCATCTCCATAGTATTCAAGGAAAAGATGTGTTTTTAGCATTTTGCAGAAATCTCCAGGGTAGTCAGTGGCTTGTTAGCTTGCAGGTAAGGAGTTTCAGATGGTAGTGGCATATAGGGAGAAGGCTGTTGCACATGTGTTGCTTGCTCTTGAGCTTCTTATTTGGTATCTGAAGTAGGTTGTGTGTATTTTCTCTTCTCAGTCTGTTGTCTTTGGGTTTCTAAAACAAGGTTTGTAAGTGTTTGTTGGTGAGGGTAAGTATGTCTGCATCACCTCTCAATATGTCTGATCTACCGTGCACCCACCACAAACACTGACCTACCAAGGATACTACACCTCATTTCCGAAAGCACCAGCTCCTCAAAAGAACAAATAATCCTAGGAGACTTCAACCTTCCATCACTCCAAGACAAACAAGCAGAAACCTTCATCAACGCCATGACAGCAATGAACCTGATACAGATCATACAAGAATCAACACACGAAAAAGGGAACACATTGGACATCATATTTCTAAACTCCCAAACTGCCTCCTCATACAGAAACCCAGAGATCTCACCTGTACCATGGTCAGACCACTACCTCATCAACATATCCCACACTTGCCAATGCAAGAATGACAAAGAAAACAAGCATCACACAAGAAGATTTAAAGCATTTATCAAAGAAGACTTCCTGGCACAAACTCTGCCTAAACTCCAAACACCAACATTGATGACCTAATTTACAACTGGAACACCACAATCGCATCAGCATCCAACGCAAAATTAGACAAAACTACCTCCAGACCCGCCTCCTCAAAAGCCCGATGGTTCACCCCCAACCTCCGGAAACTAAAAACCAAACTCAGAAGAACAGAAAGAAAATGGAGAAAAACCAAAAATGAAAAGGACAAAATAAACTACCTCTACGAACTCGACGCATACCACTCAGAAACTGACAAAGCAAAAAGAGCCTACCACTCAAAAATCCTAAACACAGCCATAAACAAACCTCGGGAACTCTTTCAGATTGTCAAAAAACTGACAAGGGCACCTAGTAACTCTGACCAGCTGCCAAACATCCCATCAGATCTACTGGCCCGACAATACAAACAGCTTCAACAACCAAAACATCCATACCAGAGTGCTGAGACAACAAAAACAGACCACTGCACCATCATAAGCAACGACTGGAATACGTTTGATGCAACCACAGAAGCAGAAATATCATCCACCATCTCCTGCCTTAACACCACCACCTCCCCACTAGACCCCTGCCCCACTGACTGGATAAAGAAATCCAAGGAAGACCTGAGCGCACCATTATCCCACATCGTCAACAAATCCTTCACTCAAGGACGCATGCCGGACATCCTCAAAACCACAATCATTCGACCAATCCTAAAAAAGCATAACCTAGATCCCCTAGACCCCACCTCCTACAGCCCGATAGTAAGCCTCCCATTCACCGCCAAAATCATTGAGAAGATAGTCCAACGCCAGCTTCAAGAACATTTAGACGTCATCAACATACTGGACCCGCAGCAACACGGCTTCCGTCCACTACATGGAGTCGAGACCCTCATGACCACACTGATGAACACCCTCATCATGGGAACTCAAGAAAAACACTCCGGATACACCATGATCTTCCTAGATATATCAGCAGCCTTCGACACCATCTCCCACAACATCCTCATACACAGACTCCAATCAATAGGGATCAAAGATACTGTACTTCAATGGTTCCAGTCCTACCTAACCAACAGACAGCAAGTGATCCACACCAGCACCTCAACCTCACCCCCCTTCCAGCAACATCAAGGAGTACCTCAAGGATCCACACTATCAGCCATGCTCTTCAACATTTACCTCCGACCACTCTGCCCAGTCATACGTACCCACAACATCAACTTCCACATATATGCGGACGACATAATGCTCTATGCCCCAGTTACAACCACAAACCCAACGAATGAGCAACTATCAGCCTGCTTCGCTGATGTATCTAAATGGCTGCAAGAGAACAACCTCTCCATTAACAAAGAAAACTGAAGCTCTTATAGTAACCAAAGACCAAGACTTCAAACCGCCTACACACCTCAACATGGGAACTACACAAATTCAAATACAGCCACAAATAAGATATCTGGGCATTATCATTGACCAGGCTCTAACCCTCAAGCAACAAATCACTAAGACCACCGGAACTATATTCCACAAGGCTAAAACAGTACAACGTCTCTGACCTCTCCTCGAACCTCAAGACTTCAGGACAGTAATGCAAGCTATGACACTCCCACATCTGGACTACTGCAATATAATCTACCATGGACTACCCGCCACACAAACCAACCCCCTCCGAACGGCCTTGAACACCACAGCGAGAATTATTCAGAATGCGAGGAAACGAGACCACATCACCCCAATTCTAAGAGACCTCCACATACTTCCCCTTGAAGCAAGAATTAAATACAAAGCCATTCTACTCACCCACAAAGCCATCCAGCAAACACGGAGCACCCAGCTCCACACCCTACTGACACGTCCAGCCCACAGCAAAACGACCAGACAGACCTCCAGCAACTCCCTCACCATCCCTCACAAAAGAACCAGATGCACACAATGGACCTGCAACAGAGCCTTTGAACTTTATGCCCCATCCCTCTGGAATTCTCTACCGAGCCACCTCAGGAACAATAACGATCTCCTGTCATTCAAAAAACAGCTAAAAACCATCCTATTCCAAGAATATCTCAAAACAGAAACACCCTCCCACAAATAACTACACCAACCCCTCTAAGCCACCCTCAAAAACCCATGATCAAAAACTATGTTACCTTGTCCATGTCTAAGTCTATCCTTTGTCAAAATCATCAATGTTGCCCTCCTGGTGATGGCCCTATCCCTATGACTGATTAACCCCCCCCCCCTTTTTGTTACACCGCTTTGACCCGGTGAAAAGCGGGATATAAATACAGTTAAATAAATAAAATAAATAAGGTTTGTAAGTGTTGGGATGATAGGTTGTTTATAGCCTTGTGGGTGTGAGGATTATCTTAGAGGTGATGGGAAGCCAATGCAGGTGCTTAAGGATAGGTGTGATGTGGGTCTGCTCAGGGGCAGCCCAAGGGGGTGCGGGGCCATGTGCGGAGACTTGGTGCGGGGCCTCATTTGCATAATGGACCTCATTTGCATAAATATTTGCATAAAGTTACCTTACACTAACTTTTAGTAAACATGCCTCTTAATTAGTGTATGGATAAAGAAAGACTAAAAGATTTCTATATTACTATAATCCAGTGCCAACTGCCAGGCACATTATGAACTACTACAAACACTGCCCATTTAGAACCCATAGCAAACCCGCTGTATCATAACAGCACTACCAGGACTCACAAAGCAAAAGACCCTACCTATCAAAAGGCAACACTGCAAATATTAAACCAATACATTTCAGAGAACAATACATGACCTACTGGGAAAAGAGAACAAGTGGCAATGTCAAATAGGAATTACATAAACAGAATACCTCAGCTCAGTTACACATGCAGAACATAGACCATCACCAAACAAGGAATCACAATTTAGAAACAGGAAGACAATAATTAAACTGGGAACCCCAAAAGCCAAACTTGGAATATACAACAACACTGTAGAAATAAAACTATAAATTAATTTCCTCTTGTACTAAACAAAGCGCAAAAATTAATGATGCACATTTCCCAGAGCTGACATATTCCAGTTAATAAATTCAAAATAAAGGGATATTTTTCTACAGGAAGACAATAATTAAACTGAGAACCCCAAAAGCCCAACACTGTAGAAATAAAACTATAAATTAATTTCCTCTTGTACTAAACAAAGCGCAGACGTTAATGATGCACATTTCCCAGAGCTGGCATATTTCAGTTGTTGTTAAGTGCTGTCGAGTCGGAGTCGACTCATGGCGACCCTCTAGATAGCTATCCTAAATTGTGTTCGGTCTTCAGTCAGGCAGCTCATTGTTGACAGACTGGTACCCGTAGCTGCTGTTATTGTATCAATCCATCTCATTGCTGGCCTTCCTCTTTTGCGTTGACCTTCTATCTTGCCAAGCATGATGTCTTTCTCTAATGATCTCTCTCTCCGCATGATGTGTCCAAAGTATGAAAGTCGAAGTCTTGTCATCTGAGCTTCTAAAGAAAGCTTAGGTTTGATCTCCACTAGTACAGACTGGTTTGTTCTTCGGGCAGTCCATGGTATACACAGTATTCGCCGCCAGCACCATAATTCAAAGGCATCAATTTTCTTCCTGTCTATCTTTTTCACTGTCCAGCTTTCACATCCATATGATATTGAAAATACCATGGCTTGAGCAAGTCGAATCTTTGTATGGAGAGAGAGACATCTCTGCTCTTCAGAATCTTATCTAGGTCTTTCATAGCCATTCTACCAAGAGCAATGCATCGTCTGATTTCTTGACTGCTTGTTGCTTCTTTATTGATAGTTGATCCAAGTAGGTTAAAGTTATTCACGATTTCAATTTCTTCTCCTTCGACGATGAACCTGTTGATTATGCCAGTTGTCATGATCTTTGTCTTCTTTACATTAAGGTGCAGGCCCATTTTGAGACTAATGTCTTTGATTGTGAGAAGCAAATGTTTCAGATCATCTTCACTTTCCGCCAGTAATGTGGTATCATCAGCATAGCGAAGGTTGTTGATGAGTCTTCCACCAATCTTCATACCTCTGTTGTCTTCATATAATCCTGCTTCTCTGATGATTTGTTCTGCATATAAATTTAACAGGTAGGGGGAAAGTATGTAGCCTTGTCTTACACCTTTGCTTATTTTAAACCATTCTGTTTCTCCTTGTTCCGTTCGAACTGTTGCTTCTTGATCAATGTACAGATTGTACAAGAGAACGATCAGGTGTTCTGGTATACCCATGCTTCTTAATGTGGCCCAGAGTTTCTCATGGTTTACACAGTCAAAAGCTTTGCTATAGTCGATAAAGCAAAAATAGATATCCTTTTGGTATTCTTTAGTCTTTTCAAGGATCCATCTCACATCCGCAATGTCGTCTCTCGTTCCTCGCCCTTTTCTGAACCCTGCTTGCACTTCAGGTAGTTCTTGTTCCAGGTATGATTGTAGTCTCTTTTGAATAATCTTCAGTAGAATCTTGCTGGTATGTGGGATCAGAGCGATTGTGCGATAATTTCCACAGTCAGTTGAATCACCTTTCTTTAGTATTGGTATAAACACAGATCTTTTCCAGTCAGTTGGCCATGATGCGGTCTTCCATATTTCTTGGCAGAGCCTTGTAAGTACGGTAACAGCTGCATCAGATTGCTGTAATACTTCTATGGGAATGCAATCAATGGCTGGTGCTTTATTCTTTGATAAGGCTTTCAATGCTGCTTCAACTTCTTTCATCACCAATGGTTCCAGATCATAAGATACAGGTTGAAACGGCTGTTGGTCCACTTGATCTTTATCATATAAAAACTCTGTATATTCCTTCCATCTTTTCTTGATCTTCTCAGCATCATTCAACATAGAACCTTGAGCATCTTGTAACATTCCAATTCGAGGCTGGAACCTTTTCTTTAACTCTCGTAGCTTTAGGAAAGCTGATCTTGTTCTTCCTCTAATAGTTTCTGCTTCTATTTCCTTGCATGCGTCATTGTAGTACTTTTCCTTGTCCTGTCTTGCTGCACGTTGGAAATCTCTGTTGAGTTCTGTGATTGTCTTTCTTTCTACTCTGGCTTTAGCTTCTCTGCGTTTCTGGGCAATTTTCAGAGTTTCTTCCGTCATCCATTTTGGCCGTTTTTTTCTTTTTTTTACCTTTTGTAGAGACTTCTCGCTTTCTTCCAACACAACCTTCTTGATGTCATTCCATAACTCTTCTGGAACTCTATCATTTGTATCTAAAGCAGCAAATCGATTTTGCAGGCAGCCTTTAAATTCCAGTGGTATATTCTCAAGGTCATATTTTGCTGCATTCATGAGTGGTTTGCTCTTTTTCAGCTTTAGCTTGAGTTTGCATACTAGTAGTTGATGATCTGTACCACAGTCAGCTCCAGGTTTTGTCTGTTGATGTGATAGAGCTTTGCCATCATTTACTTCCACAGATGTAGTCAATTTGATTTTTATACAATCCATTGGGTGAAGTCCATGTGTACAGTCGCTGCTTGTGTTGCTAGAAGAAGGTGTTTGAGATGAATAGATCGTTGGTCTTGCAGAATTCTATCAGTCTTTCTCCAGCTTCATTTCTGTTGCCAAGTCCATATTTTCCAACTACTTTGCCTTTTTCTTTGTTGCCAACCTTTGCGTTCCAGTCACCCATGACTATCAGGATATCTTGTTTGCATGTTCTGTCAATTTCAGCTTGTACTTGTTCATAGAACTCTTCAATTTCATTCTCTTCTGCAGCTGTTGTTGGGGCATATACTTGAATTATAGTTGTGTTGATAGGCATTCCTCGTAGACGAATAGAGATTAAGCGTTCGCTGACTGCATTGTATTTCATTACAGTTCTTGCAAGTTTCTTCTTTATTATAAATGCAACACCATTTCTTCTTTGTCTTTCATTTCCAGCATAGTAGACCATGTGATCTTCTGATGCAAAGTGCCCGATGCCAGTCCATTTCAGTTCGCTGACACCCAAACAGATCAAGTTGTACACGTTCCATTTCATTCTTGACCACCTCCAACTTCCCTTGGTTCATGCTTCGTACGTTCCATGTTCCAATGTGTAAGACATCTTTACAGCTTCTGACTCTCATTTCATGCGCAGCTACATCAGCAGTCAAACGTCCCGAGGGCTTTGATCCAACCACATCATAAATGCTGGCTTTACTCTGAAAGTCTTCAGCTTTTCCCCAGTAGCTAGTTGAGTGCCTTCCAACCTGGGGGTCTCATCTTCCAGCACTACAGCACAATTTGTTTTGTTGTAACTGTCCATTGGGTTTTCATGGCAAGATACAGAAGTAGATTGCCGGGCCTTTCTTCCGCGCAGTTTAAGTTTGGTGTTGTTGCCGTTGTCACAGAAATGTGATCCTCCGCCATCAACACTATCCCATTCTGCTGCTGCCCAGATGGGTGGTTTGTCTTGGTCTGGCATCTCAGCTGAGACCTGTCCATCTTGGGAGACCCTGCCAGTAGTTAAACTACCGATAGTTTAGCTCTCAGCATCACTGATGCACACAAGCCCTCACAGCACGACAAGCTGCAAACCAAGTGAGGGAGTTAATAAATTCAATAAAGAGATATTTTTCTACCTTTTGTGCATTTTTTTCAGTTGCAATTGCTCCAGCCACTTTCTTCTGGTTTCTTAGTGTCTTCTGCTAAGCCTCCATCATCTGTTGTCCATTTGTCCTTTCTTCACTCTTCTAGTTTTCTTCCATTCTCTCTCTACATCTGCTTTAACATACTAATCTTTCTCCTTTTGCTCTTTCCTCATTCCTATTTCATCCACTCAAATTTTACCCCTCCATCCTCAATCCCCACTTACTCTCCCAATATCCGGCCAATTGTAGATTTGTCTTCCCTCCCACACAAAATATTTTTCTACTCTCCCAGCTCCCTTCTAGTTCCAGCCCCACCCAGCATCCGCTCCCTTCTAGTCCACACATCAGCCCATTTCCAGTCCTAGCCCCCCATAAGCCCATTTCTAGTCCTATCCTAGCCCCATCAGCAGCCCATTTCCAGTCTTAGCTCCCCCATCCGTGTCCCTCCATCAGCTCATTTCCAATCCCAGGCCCCCATCAGCCCATTTCTACTCCTTTCCTAGCCCCACCATCAGCCCATGTCAAATCCTAGCTCCCCTCCATTCAGCCCATTTCCAATCCAAGCCCCTCATGAGCCTACTTCCAGTTCTAACCCTCCATGAGTCCATTTCAATCCAAGCCCCTCCAACAGCCCCTTACCAGTCCTATCCTAGCCCTCCATCAGCCCATTTCCTGTCCTAGCCCCCCTCACTCAGCCCATTTCCAGTCCTAGCTCCCTCCCCTCACAGCCCATTTCCATTCCAAGCCTCCGTCCCCATCAGCTATTTGCAGTTTAAGCCCCCTTCCACTCAGCCCATTTCCAGTCCTAGCAACCCCCCAGCCCATTACCAGTCCTAGCCCTCCCATAGCCCATTACCAATCCTAAGCCCCCCATAACCCCCCTAGGACCAGGAGATGCTGATAACAGAGAGAGTTCGGAGAGAGTCTGTACAAGCGAGTCCCATTGAGGCCCAGGTAGGGCAGGAGGGGCATAGACCAGGAAGAAATATATCGGGGGGGAGGGGAGGAGTCAGAACGAAGAAGAATAGACTCGGAATAATGAAGGGCAGGAGAGGAAATTTCTTGGAGAGCCAGTGAGGAGTGAAAGAGGACAGCAACCCTCCTGCCACTCCGACCCCGGCGACAGGTAGAGAGAGCAGAGTAGCCAGGAGGGAGACATCGGTCCCTTCTTAAAAATGGTTTATGGACCTTTCCTCCAGGAACTTGTCCAAACCTTTTTTAAACCCAGCTACACTGACAGCTCTTACTACATCCTCCGGTAACAAATTCCAGAGTTTGATTACACGTTGAGTGAAAAAATATTTTCTTTTATTAGTCTTAAATAGTTTACCCTGTAGCTTCATTGCATGTCCCCTAGTCTTCCTATATTCTGATAACGTAAACAGTCGATCTACGTTTACCCGTTCCACTCCGTTCATTAATTTATAGACTTCTATCATATCTCCCCTCAGCTGTCTCTTTTCCAGGTTAAAGAGCCCTAACCTTTTTAGCCTCTCTTCATAGGAGTATCCTTCCATCCCCTTTACCATTTTGGTGGCTCTTCTCTGAACCTTTTCTAATAACGTTATATCCTTTTTAAGATACGGCGACCAGAATTGCACACAATATTCAAGGTGTGGTCTCACCATGGAACGGTATAGAGACATTATAATATCTTGTTTTATTTATCATTCCTTTCCTTATGATACCTAGCATTCTATTTGCTCTCTTGGCTGCCGCTGCACACTGGGCCGAGGGTTTTAACATGTTATCCACAATGACGCCTAAATCTTTTTCCTGGGTGGTGGTTCCTAATGTGGAACCTTGCATCATGTAACCATAGTTTGGGTTGTTCTTCCCCATGTGCATAACTTTGCACTTGTCCACATTAAATTTCATCTGCCATTTTGATGCCCAGTCTTCCAATTTATCAAGATCCTCTTGCAATTTTCCACAATCTTCTTGGGTTTTAACAACTTTAAATAGTTTTGTGTCATCTGCAAATTTGATAACCTCACTCGTTATTCCACTTTCCAGGTCATTTATGAATATGTCAAAAAGCAGCGGACCCAGTACAGATCCCTGGGGTACACCACTATTCACCTTTCTCCATTGGGAAAATTGGCCATTTAGCCCAACCCTCTGCTTTCTATCTTTTAACTAGTTCCTGATCCACAATAGTGCACTGCCTCTTATCCCATGACTCTTTAGTTCTGCCAAAAGCCTCTGATGAGGGACCTTGTCATAGGTTTTCTGAAAGTCCAGATACACAATATCAACCGACTCACCTTTGTCCACCTATTTATTCACACTTTCATAAAAACATAACAGATAGTAAGACAAGATCTTCCTTGTCTAAAGCCATGTTAGCTGTCTCCCATTAGGCCATGACTATCTACATGCTGAGTAATTTTATTCTTTATGATGGTTTCTACCATTTTTCCCGGTACTGACGTGAGGCTCACTGGTCTATAGTTTCCCGGATCACCCCTCGAACCCTTTTAAAAAAATATTTATTAAAAGAGGGCTGCTACACAGTACCCTGTCCTGTGCTGCTGAGGTAAGCTATATTCTTATTTGATTTAAACTATAGCTCTTTGCTGCTGCTAGGCTCTAACTTATTATGAAATTTAAACTACAGCTCTCTGCTGGGTTCCAAATTTAACCAGAAAGCTCTCTTCTGTGTTTTAAATTTAAACTACAAATACTTTGCTGATACTAGGCCCTGAGTGACTATTAAATTAAAACTATAAGCTCTCTGCTGGGTATGAAATGTAACCAGAAAGTTCTCTTCTGTGTTTTAAATTTAAACTTAAACTGCTGCTACTAGACCCTGACTTATTTAACAAAAAATAGTGGGTTCATAGATTAAATAGCTTTAATAGAAAGAAAGAAGTCCTTTCATAAAATTCCCAGAAGTATATACTCACAATTGCAGATCTCTCTCCAGAAGCAACAGTCCCTTTTTCTAGTCCTTCAAGACTGAGGATCACAGAGCTCTGGTTGAGCTATTTATGCCTGTGTTGCTGAAGGTGGAAACCAGATTGGCTACACCAGAGTTCATTGCTGGAGAAGAGGTGGTGAGTAGGAGTCTGGACAGACTCCTGCTCTCCACCTGACTCATTTTACATGGATCCACACCTGAACTGGTCAATGAAGGAGGAGTGGCCTAGTGGTTGGGGCAAGTTACCTCGGGCCAGGGGCTAGAGGACAGCTACCTTGGGCTGGTAGGACTGGGGTTTCTAGTCCTACAGGTGCTCGTTTAACCCTCTTTTGCCTCAGGTACAAAAACAGATTGTGAGCCTTTAAAGGACAGGGAATATGTGTCTATATCTGCATACTGTGGTGATACACAGGCAGCACAGCCCTTTAAAACGGAAAAAAAAAAAGAGGGTTTTTTTTCATAAACGGGGGATGGGCTCATCAAAGCATAGCTCCCAGACAGAAAGAGAAACTAAAGCACACAACTACAATAAAAAGGGCCTCAGCTAATAGGTTGGAGCACTAAAAGAAGAGTGATGACCGGCGCGCCCCACTAGGCAGCCGCCTAACAGGGCAGCGCGCCGCCACAATACATACACATATACATACATATACACACAGTATCTGAATGTACACTTGTTTGAATTGTAGTATAGTGGTATTTAAGCCTAGCTAGATAAATAAAATGACTTGCCCTGTATCAAAACCAATGAGTCTAAAGATCCCTGAACCAGCAAGTGATGCCCTGAAACACTCCTTCAACGTAGCCTTCCTCTTCCCCATAATAGCAAATACAGAAGAGCATAAGATCTTCACAACACCAATTACCTCCTTCAAAACTCCTCAGGTGGCTCCAAAGATGCTCTAAAGGGGAGTATTTCCCTTTGGTCATGCCCCTGCGGTTACACGACTGCAACAGCACGCTGTTAAAATAGCCAAGGGACAGGATAGGATAGGATGTCACTTGGTGCAGTTAGGGGCTTCTTGGGGCTGCTTGCAAGTAGGCCAAGTCCCAGAGTTTCTCCTTCTTACGCCTCTCGGCTCCACAACAGATCACACTCACTTCCGATACTCTATGGCAGCATATTGTTAAAATAGTCTCGGGACAGGAAGTTTACGTTTATTTAAAAACTGCCATGAGTGCAGTTTACAATTCTAAAATCAAACAAGACCACAGAAAGGAATAACAATAAAAACAGGAGAGAGATTTAGAAACAGAAGACCTTAGAATAGATTGACACAAACTGGTAGCACACCTGCCCACTTGTCACCCTCTGAGAGACCAAACTGAACAGATGAGTCTTCAGAAGGGATTTAAATCTCCTCAAAGAGTTTCATTCTGTTCCATAGGCAGCTCATTCCATAGGAGTGGGGCTTGAAAAACAAACACTGTATGACACAGGGCAGTAAGGGGGTAAGAGGAAGACCCATGTAAAGTGCTATATGAGTTACTATGAGAACTTTGAACCAAAAATAAAATGAGAGGGGGAGCCAGTGATATTTAAACAGCAGAGAAACACGATCAAACCACCTAGCATGTGACAGAAGGTAAATTACTATTTTGTACCAATTGTAGTTTCTCGATATTAGAAGTACGAAGACCACAATAAATTGCACTACAATAATACAATCTAGATAGGACCATACCATGGAGAAGAGTGTACAGCATTTGTTGAAAGAAAAAGGTTTAACCGACTGAATCCTAAGTAAGGAGGAAAATGAACAGACTGCAGCCATGACTTCAGCATCAAAAGATAACTGTGAATCAAAAATGACTCCAAGATATGTTAAAGTACTTACTAATGGTACTTTATATTTGTGGACTAAGTTATTTCAATAGAACTCTTTGTAATCCAAAGTGCCTATGATTTCTCCAGATTTAACTGCAGATGGTTAGCAAGCCATTCCACAGCTACAGTAAGGCATAAGGTAAGACATAACATCTGGAGACTGAGGAGCTTCGGAGTAAGACACGGGCAGGACATCTCCATAAATGCAGTGATGCCATGATCTTGCAGTAATGTAAGATGTGGGGCCAAGAGGATATTGACCACCACTGGAGAGAGTATGGAGTCCTGGGGAACCCACAAGAAACTGTGGCTGTGCAGATCTAGAATTCTAGTCAGTCTGCACTTGGAACGACTGGTCATCGAGAAATGAAATAAACCAAGGACTGTGTCTGTGATGCCAAGTTCCACAAGTCTATATAGCAAAAAAAAAAGGTGTTTGATAGTGTGAAAGATGGTGGATGGGTCCAATGACACCAGCAAGGCAGACTCATGAGGTTTCCATACTATGCTTGGTTCGGAAGCCAGATTGCCTGGGGTGCAACATATTTGTTTTAGACATTAGAAATATCTGACCTCCAATCCATCCACAAACACCTCAAACCTTGTTCTTCCAGCATTTCAACCCAGACTCTGAACCAGGAACATACTGAGCCCCTCTGTAAAATGTGCCCACCAAAACTGTTGAAAACAGAGCTACCCGTTACTTGTATATAATTATAATGTTCCATGTATATAGTTACAATGTTCCTTTACATAGTTGGCTGTTATATGTAATTTGAATCTGTTCAATGTAAACTCCTTTGACCAGTGAAAAGCAGTATATAAGCTCTGCTAAATAAAATATCTTGTAAAAATAAAACACTTGCTCAATCATCTTAGATAAATATGGCAGATTGGATACTAGCCGATAGTTGGTAGGCTGTAAATGATTGAAAGAAAGTTTCTTTAAGATGGGTCGCACAATTGCTACTTTCAAGGATGATTGAAGTCCCAACCCAAGACAGATTTATAATGGTATGAAGAACTGGAAAAACATCTAAAATTAGGTGTCTTGAGCCAAGAAAATGGTAACCAATCCAACACACAACCCATAGGCTTCAAGCCATGGTCAGATTCTATACTGCCAACATTGAAAATGCATTAAAAGAGGACCAGGAACTGGAAAGAGTTTAATGAGGGGGAAGCAGATTCAAATGGTAAGATATTAACTGCTGTGGGAAAATTATTCTGAATAGCTACAATTTTGGACTTAAAGTTAGCCAACTCATCCGCTGAGAGGGCATTTTGGGACTCAGTTTCCTTCTGTGAAGTTAATTCAGTGAACAGCTTGAACAATGTTCTCTCCTTATCGCTTTTCTCAATCACAGCAGAGAAAAATTTCTTTAGCCAATTTAAATTCATACTGATAAGCCCTATGGACTTTCTGGCAGCGTTCACGTACCCTTGGAGTTTTCAGCTTCTACCAGGAGTGTTCAACTTTGAGCACATTGCTTCAAAAGGACCAGACCTGAATGAAACCAAGGGTAGTTTCTCTTGGACCTACCCTGCTTAACACATACAAGCGCTACTTTATCCAGGTATTGCTTAAGAATTAAATTCCATGTGTTAATCTGTTCTGGCAGAGAAAAATCTGCAAAATTTAAAGTAAAATCCAAACCTGCTGAAGGAACTGAATCTGTGGAAATAGTCTTATCACCAAGGTAACCAGGGCTTCAAGTAGTATCTCATATTCCTCTGTCTGTCCTAAGACCAAGATGAACTAAATAATGGTCTATCCAAAAAAATAGTATGGCAAATACTAAGCAAATTTGCTAGAGACTGATGCAAAAAACGAGATTTAATGTGTGCATAGTTTCACATGCTGTGAAAGACTGAGGGAGACCTTGTCTTAAAAAAAAAAGAAAAAGGGGAATCTCTAGATTGAATGGGGTCATGTACGTGAATACTGAAATGCCCTATGATCAACAAATTAGAGAAAGATGCATAGATATCAGATAAAGACCCATACGAGAGAGACACCAAGATGCAGTGGGCATTTGAGGAAGATGATAGACTAGTCAAATGTGCTTTACCATTCACTGGGATTCCACCCTAAAAAGTACTGATTCAGGATAAAATAAAGAAAGAGGAAATTTCATTTAGAAATTGCAGTAGCATTAGAGAAAATAACTGCTAGTCCTCCTCCCTGCCGTTCTGAATGAGGGTGTGTGACAAATGAATAATTTGCCAGCAAAGCTTGAGCAAGATAGCCCACATCCCCCATGTGGAGCCATGTTTGTCAGAAAGAGCAGCAAAAAACCAAACAAAAACAAAACAAAACCCTAGTTGTTACAGTAACATGTGAGACAATTTTGAATGAAGGGATCTGCTGAAGGACGTTCTTGCCAAACAAATCTGATTGAGTTCTTTGACTGGGTGACCAAGGAACTAGATCAGAGGCATGCGATGGATGTCATCTACCTGGATTTCAGCAAAACCTTTGATACTCTTCCTCATAGGAGGCTTGTCAACAAGCTCAGTAGCTTGGGGATGGGTCCCAAGATGGTGAACTGGATTAGAAATTGGTTGACTGACAGACGACAGAAGGTCATGGTACATGGAGCTCACTCGGATGAAAGGAAGGTGATTAGCGGGGTGCCCCAAGGTTCGGTCCTGGGCCCGGCACTGTTCAATATATTTGTGAGGGATATTGCTGAAGGACTGAATGGAAAAGTGTCCTTTTGCAGATGACACAAAAATTTGCAACAGAGTGGACTCCCGAGGACAGACTAGATAGGCCATGTGGTCTTTTTCTGTCATCATGTTTCTATGTTTCTATGTTTCAAAGGTTAGTGCAAACTGTTGTCAAAACACCACATACAATATCCAAAGAGCTTAAGGCTGACCTGGATCAATGTGGAGTGGTGATTTCAAACTACCCTATACACTGTGTACTAAGCAAAGGCGGCATTCAGGGGCAAAGACTGAGGAGGACCCCACTGCTTAAACAAAAAAGCATGCCTGATCTTTGCCAAAACCTGCCTTGAGAAACCACAATCCTTCTGGGAAAATATTCTGTGGACAGATGAAACCAAAAATTCTTCGGCAATGCAGACCAGCGAGCACTGAAATGAAAGAAATGAAGCACTTATAAGGAAAAAAGGTTCCATAATGTTTTGCTGCTTCAAGAACTGGAGGCCTGGAAAGTATTAAAGGAATTAAGTCAGAGGACTACCAAGGTATTTTGGAACAAAATGTGCTAGCTAATGTCAGAAAGCTAGGTCTGGGTTGAAGGTCATGAGTCCTCCAGCAGGACGACTACTCAAAACCAACATACATACAAAAGTACAAAAGAATAGTTAAGGAAAATATGGACCTTTTTAAACTGACCAGCAATGAGTCCTGATCTGCATCCTATTACTAAACATTTATAAAGCACAAGGCATACACAATGCTGTACAAACACAGATACAGTTCCTAGATTGTAAGCTCTGACAAGTAAACAAGACAGACAAGACAAAAGATAGGAATAAGGATAGAACAGGGAAGGATTAGGATCCAGAAGCAGCCTCAGAGGTGAGCTTTTAGCATAGCTTTGAAAAGGGGCAGAGATGGAGCCTGACGTACAGACTCAGGAAGTCTGTTCCAGGCATAGGGAGCAGCAAGATGAAAGGACCAAAGTCTGGAGTTAGCAGTGGAAGAGCAGAGTTCACGAGGAGGGGTGTAGGGAGAGAGAAGAGAGGAAAGGTAGTGAGCAGCAGAAGAATGAAGGCAAAGATACCTTTTCATGTAAGATTACTATCATATGTATATAGTTCAATGTCTATTATCCTTTGTTAAAATTACCCCGGTTTTCCAAGTTTTTCTTCCTGTTCCATGTAAAAACAGATATATGTATCTTATCTGATGTTTTGTAGTTCTATGTAAACCGCGCTGATAATAAATAGTGCGGTATATAAAAATGTTAAATAAATAAATAAATAAATAAATTTAAAGGTCAGAAGGAGGAGTTTGAATTGGATATGGAAAGGAAGCCAATGAAGTGACTTGAGAAGAGAGGTTATATGAGTATATCGAGGCTGGAGAAAGATTAGTTGTGCAGTAGATTTCTGAATAGATTGGAGGGGAGAGAGGAAGATGACTCAGAGGGAGACTAGCATGAAGGAAGTTGCAACAGTCGAGGCGGAAAGTAGAGAGTGGACAAGTGTTTTAGCAGTGTGAAATCCAAATCGAGAACATTTGGAAAGAGCCGAGATCTGCTATTGGTAAAATGAATCCTGTAAACATTCATGAGCTGAAACAAAACGCAACTGAAGATTGGGAGAAATTGTCACTTTTTCCGCTGCTCTCCTCTGGTTGCCCATTTGCGGAAGAACATCTTCTCTTTCTTCTCTCAAAACTTATATGGCTACAAGGAGTGGAGTGGAGTGGCCTAGTGGTTGGGGCAAGGTACTTCAGGCCGGAAGGTCAGGGGTTCAAATCCCACTAGAGGACAGCAACCTTGGGCCGGAAGGACTGGGGTTTCTAGTCCCACAGGTGCTCCTTGTGGTCTTGGGCAAGCCACTTAACCCTCCATAGCCCATGTTCCCTGTAAAATAGTTATCTCCAAGTTATAATGCCCTGTTCAATGTAATTTCAGTTTGTTCAATGTAAACCACACTGATGCAGAATACTGCAGTATATAAGAGAATGTAAATAAAGAAAAGAAATGTTTGGAGGCTGTCATCACTGCCAAGGGTTGTGCAGACAAATATTAGTGAAGGGTGCCATTAATCCTGTCCAGATCATATTTTGGGTTTTTTTTCCTCAGAAATTACTATGAGTTGTAGACTTTGTTGTATACCTTTTAACATACTATTACAATATTATGACATACAGTTGGATGACAGCTTATCCTTCCTACAGTTAAATATGGTGGAGGTTCTTCTCTTTAGTAAAATCATCCTTTGTGACGTTTTGTAAAATCCACTCCATTCTTTCACTGCTTGATTTCAAGGATGTCCACACCCTCATTCTGGTATTAGTAATGCTGACCTGCCTGAGCTAAATGCACTTTACTCAAATGTTTGCATGTGGCAGAACAGGACTGTGTGTCTCCTCTTGAAGTGCGGTATTGACTCGCCATTCCTTTCAGATTTCAGTGAATCACTGTATCCTAAACCTAGGAGTTCTTCTCTGTCCTTCCAATAGGCACATTCTCTTCTAGCTCCATAAGATCCACTTAACATAATATATTCCACGTTCCTCTGCTCACCCACAGGCTGTGGAGGACAATTTACAGCACAGTACTAGACCGTAATCGTCTTCACCTTCCTTCCATCATACAAGAAAGATAGAAAGCTAATTGTCTAGTGGATTCCAATTTCTTGCACCAAAACTCAGGAATGATCTCTCCCTCCTGATCTTCCGTTGGAATTGTCCTATCCCAAATTTAAGGCTTCCCTTAAAATACTCTTGGATAGTAAGGTGGCCTGGTTCTCCCTTTCTTTCCTATCTTCTTTTGTGGTCTGCATGCCCTTTTCCATCATTCATTGGCATTATTTTCCTGTTTATTGTAAACCACCTTGCTGTTTCAAAATGGTGGTATAACAAATTTTAAAGCAGCTAAACTGAACTACCTTTATATTTATTTATTTATTTTATTTAGACAGTTTTGTATACCACCTTATCCTTCAATCAAAGTGGTCACAACACAATTGGGGGATACATTTAACACGAGGGGATATGAGACGCATACGCTAATACTTACAGGGAACATGGGCAATGGAGAGTTAAGTGGCTTGCCCAAGACCACAAGGAGCACCTGTGGGACTAGAAACCCCAGTCCTTCCGGCCCAAGGTTGCTGTCCTCTAGTGGGATTTGAACCCCTGACCTTCCGGCCTGAGGTAACTTGCCCCAACCACTAGGCCACTCCTCCCAGCTATATATATCTAGCCCCAGCTCTTTGGAATGCATTGATACATGACCGGAAGACCAAAGCCTGTTTGAAATGAGGTACTAAAACATGGCTTTTCAGACAGACTTACCACATTAGTAAGTTACCTGCTGCTGGTCCTCCCCCCTTCAGGCAGAATATGTATCGCTACCCTATAAGCACTTTTCTATTGCATCTGCTTGCCCCTCCCCCAGGTATTGTATCTACTGCACATTGCTTTGGTGTTTAACCAATAAACCTAAGAGTATAGTCAAGCAGAAAGCCATATACAAGGACATGAGTAAAGAAATAGTCAGGAAGCCTGACAATCGAATATGTATTTGAAAGCTTGGAAAGCAGGTAAACTGAGAAGTCAGCATTTTTCTACGAGTGGTTCAAAGAGAACACAGAAGACCAGCAAAGCCAAGTTCCCAATCCCACTGTCGCTCCTTTGACTGTAGACAAGTCACTGCACTCTCCATTGCCTCAGGCACAACCTTAGGGGCATGTTCACTAAGATCTGTGCCTGTAACGTGTTACCAGCACAGGAGGCCTGTGTATGCATCTGTCCCCCCGCACTTAGCAAGGGACCAAGATGTCACACTGCACAGGCTGGCATGCAGGCTCACTTCGCAGCACCCATTAAGGTGACAAATACGCCCATGCTAAGTACAGAACATGCAGTTAGCGCAACTTCTTAACACCCACACTAGTCACAGCTTGCTGTCAAAGCCTCCGTTCTGCCCATGACCCACCTGGTCCCTACCCATCACGTGCAACACAGGTAGTGCAGGATTTTTGATGCTGGGCCCACACTACTTTCTTGCATAGTGCGCAAACTGTGTGCTAAACCCTGTGCTACCTGCTAGCATGCTTTAATAAACATGCCCTTTAGTCAATAACTTGCTATTCTGATGCAGCTTAGTAAGTGAACCTCTGTTTTACCACAGGAAGATCTGCACTGGATTCACAAGCCATGGGAGCTCAGTGCTGGTCAGTGGCCTACTTTATACTAGGACCACAAAGGAGTCAAAGGGGAAAAGCAAGCTTTGGAGGGGGTGAGGGGGTGGGACTTATTTTAAGGCTCACGGCTCTTTAGCTTGCTGCCTGGGAGCATCAACTTTGGCATTAATGGGTTTAATGTTCCCAGGGGAAAAGTACCACCACCTTTGCAGGCAAATTATTCCATCTGTATGATAATGGACCGCTTTGCATGCATTTACATATGACAGCTTTTTTAACATATGTGGGCAGCAGGTTTCTTGTGTGGAGGAGTAACTTAATGGTCAGAGTAGAAGGGACGCCAGGTCCAAATCCCATTGCTACTCCTAGTGATCTTGCGCAAGATACTTAACCCTCCACAGTCTCATCATAAGGGAAATCCCTAATGTGCCTGAATGGATGAACTAGTGATGTATATTGTCACAGTGCAGCTCAGTAAGCACTAGGGATGTGCACAGCCAAGAAAGTTCTGTTTACACTCAGACATTTTTCATGTTCACTTCACCTACTGAAGATTTGCATGTACATATGTACACTAGAAGTTCTTTAAGTGCCCAAAACAATTGTGTATGTTAATTTCTAAATATACACACGTGGAAATGATTTCTACTTATTAATGGGTCAATATTTAGTCAGAGTGGAGTAGCAGCCTATTGGTTAAGAGCACTGGCTTGGGAACCCGAGTCCAGGGTTTGATTCCCACTAGCACTCCTTGTGGACTTGGGCAAGTCACATAATCCCCCATTGCCTCAGAAGAATCCAAGTTATCAATGTCCCTGTTTAATGTGCATTACCAAGTTTAAGTTTCAATATAAACTGCTTTGATTGAAATGAAAAAGCAGTATATAAAACCTGTTAAAAATAACTAAAATAAAATGGTGGTCAGTGTTTCTGCTGCTACAGTTAAATAAAATCTGGAAATTCAGTGCTAGTGACTGGTGCCATTTATCGAGATTCAATACCAGCCGCCTGGTCGATCCAAATCACAGCAATTTTCAGCCTGCTAGCTGCATCACAGCTCCCCCCCCCACCACCACCACTATCCCTTTGAATATTGGGCTGCAAGTTACAAAAACTATCAGAAAGAATTAAGCAGAACCAAGCTCCAAATGTAATATATTTGTATATTAACTGAAATCAAGTTATTTCTGTGAAACTGTCTCTCCCACTCAGTCTTCTGTGAGGTACATTTTATGTTACTGTTAATAGACCTGAACAGAATGAGTCACAGCTGCCTCATTTTTCTATCCGCTGTGATACAATCTCGTATGTCCACAGCACAGTTTCAGATGTGCATCACTAAGTCATCTCTCATTTAAGGCACATTTGTGAACGGACATCTAAGTGCAATCAGGAACATCCAGCTGAAAATATTAAAAAAAAAAGGCCAGACAGGTCTAAGTTTGGCACGATTTCAGAAATGTGGATGTGTCCGCTATGGACGTTGTCTGGGTGGCTACATAGATGTCTCAATGGTATCCCAAACAAGGGATGCATCCCAGCTGAGACATTCAGCAGCACCACAACCACAAAACAATTTTCCCCGATACTTGTCTTTAAGGTTGCGAACAGTACTAGGGATATTGGAGCACCATCTTGCTTAAATACTCCAAATGTTTTACTGGCAAAACCTATTCATGCTCTAGAGCAGGTATAGACTTAAGCAAGGGAGAAGACATGCTGGCCATTTCTGAAATAGGGCACATACATCTAAGGTCTTCAGAATGCCCCCGTCACTCTCCCATCTTAGATGAACATTCCTACACTGGAGACATCTCTAACCATTTTGTAAAATAGCTCTGGGGACAACTCCATGATTTGAATATCTGTTTTCAGACATCCAAACCACAAAGTGCTTATAAAATGACCCCTTAAATGTCTAAAGGGCCACTGTGCAAGGTACTCATACTCTTTACTGTTTCTGAATCTGTCCAGGCCACGCTTTCCAAATACAGAAGGAAGCTGTGCCATTGTGGGTATACCTCGTGTTCCACAGCCCTAAGTTAGGAGCCACAATTTACCACCATTTATCTGTTAGGAGATGCAGCTAATCCTGAGAATCATCCCAGACCACCACAGCGTTATCCAGGCCTGCAGACAGAGAGGGGAAGAGACACTGGCTCTGAATATCTCCTTCACTGGATACTGCTGCAGCTGGTACCATACCTGATATTCTGTGCCAGTATCTATTTGTTTATTTAAAGTCTTTTCTATACCACGCTCTCTAAAATCAGCTCGGTTTACAATTAACAGCAGATTTGTACAGTGCAGGCAGCACCCGTACTGTCCTTACAGAGAACATAAGAACATAAGATATGCCATACTGGGTCAGACCAAGGTCCATCAAGCCCAGTATTCTGTTTCCATAGCGGACACATCCACATTTCTGTTTCCAACAGTGGCCAATCTAGGTCATATGTAACTAGCAGTTTCCCCAAGGGACACAGGTTCCACAATGCTTGTATTGGTTCAAGCATTGATATCCTGGGTCCCTTCTTAATAATGGTTTATGGACCTTTCCTCCAGGAACTTGTCCAAACCTTTTTTAAACCCAACTACACTATCAGCCTTTACTACATCCTCCGGTAACAAATTCCAGAGTTTGATTACACGTTGAGTGAAAAAATATTTTTTTATTAGTCTTAAATAGTTTACCCTGTAGCTTCATTGCATGTCCCCTAGTCTTTCTATATTCTGATAATGTAAACAATCGATCTACGTTTACCCGTTCCACTCCGTTCATTAATTTATAGACTTGCCTTGTCTAGCCTGCTATTGTTGCCTTGCTTGTGCTTTGTATTTTTCAGGTCTCCCGCATTTGTTTTTACCTACTGTTGTGCCTCCAGATCTATCTCCCGTGACTGGAAGTGACGCGACCGTGCTCCCGCAGTCGCGAGCCCTCCAGGTACTCCAGCACTGCATAAAATCAAGCTGCCAACGGCATTCTGCGCCGTGGGCACGCGCCAGAGGAGCGCGACCAAGGAGCAGGTCCTGCTCCTTGGTCGAGCTCCTTGGGGCGAGCGAGGGGCGCAGCCACGGTTATTCGCGCTTTCTGTGGTCCTTGGTTTGCTGCTTGTGCGGGCGTGCTATTTCTCTTTGGGTAATCACTCCAGAGATTTCATTCAGCAGACAGGTATGTCGGCCATCCCAGTGTTCTGGGGTCGACACTCCTTGCCCTTAATTAGCTCCCTCTCTGGTTCTCGGGCTCGTTATGTTAACCTAATTCTCTGCAAACCTACAAAGACTTTGCCGCGGCGGTCCTCTCTTTCCTGTGTGTCCGCTGCCTTGGCCCCCACTACCGTGTTCCAGGTTTCACTATTGAATTGCCGTTCTCTTAAGTCTAAAACATTACTAGTGTCTGATCTGATCTCGCAAAATTCCCTTGACCTCTGCTTTCTTACGGAGACCTGGCTTAAGGAAGGCGATGGCCCTATTCTCGCTAGCTCTCTACTCGTTGGATATTCAGCTCTTTCTTCCCCCAGGCTTGGCCGGGGGGGGGGGGGGGTTGCACTGCTTTACCGTACAGCTATCATTTTTGAAGAAGTAACGTCTCCCTCTGTTGTACTCTGAGTCTCTTCTTCTCCGCCTTCATTCCTCCCCTCCACTTTACTTTCTTCTTCTTTATCTCCCACCCTCCCTTACTACGGAGCGCTGGGAGCGTATGCTACAGTCTCTCTCTGATATTGTCCTGCAGTTTCCTGACCTTGTCATTTTGGGCGATTTTAACATCTACGCTGAAAACCCCAGTAGACCGAAGGACTTTGCCTTTTTGAACTTCTTTCATGATATTGCCTTTCATCAACATGTTATAGGCCCTACTCATATTGCCGGTCATACTCTGGATCTCGTGGTATCATCTCCTGCACTGTCCGCTAAGATCTCCTCTCCTTCCTTGTTGGACATCCCTTGGTCCGATCATCGTTGTGTCCTTTTTTCAGTCACTTTTTCTCCCACTGTGGCAACTCCTCTCTTGGCGTCTTCTTCGCCTCCTCTTCGCCGCCGTCTGACTTCGGATACTCTATGTTCCTTCCCTCCCACGTCCTCAGTTTTTCCCCTGGATTTTGCATCATTGTCTCCTGACAGCCAGGCCTCCCTTTGGGACTCCCTCCTTACAGATGCTCTGGATCAGCTAGCACCCTTGTGACCTTGCCACCGTCCGTCCAACCCTGGTCACTCTTCTTGGTTCCATCCAGCTTTGCGGCTGCAGCGGGCTCAACTTCGTCAGGTGCAACGTCGTTGGTCCCGCCATCCCTCCCCTGAGTTACATGTCCGTTTTAAGCAGCTATATGCTGCCTACCGTTTGGCTATTCAATCCGCCAAGCGGGCTCATTATGAGACTGAAATCACGGAAGCGGAAAACTCTTCTCGTCAGCTCTTTAAGATCTTGCACAAACTCTCATCCACCAGTTCCCCTCATGTCATGGCTGTGAAGGCCCCGGATCCCCATTCCCTAGCTACCTTCTTTTCTGATAAAGTTCTTACCCTCCGTGCCTCCTTTTCCACTCCCTTACCGCCCCCTCTCTCCCCACCTGTTTCCCCTTACGACCCAGTTGCTACTGATCATGAGTTGCTGTCATCTTCTGCTTTACCCAATCGGGCTCTTGCCCACACTTGATCTTCATTCCATCCGATTCCTCCTGCCGAACTTCTCTTAGTACTATCCAGCTCCCGTAAGACCACATGTTCCCTGGACCCAATCCCTTCTCGCTGGTTGTCCGATCCCTCATTGCAGTTGGTCCCCATCATCACTACCATCATTAATACAAGTTTTTCCTCTGGATTGTTCCCCTCCCCTTGGAAGTCAGCTATTGTCCATCCACTCTTAAAACAACCCTCTCTTGATCCATTTGTCCTTGCCCATTGGTGCCCTGTCTCGAACCTCCCCTATCTGGCCAAACTCCTGCATTTATTCAGTTGTCCTCTCACATTGAGGCCACAAACACCCTCCACCCTCGACAAGCTGATTTCAGACAGGGTCACAGCACTGAGACTGTCCTTTTGGCTGTTTTGAATGAATTACATGTTGCACATGATCGTGGTGATGTTACTCTCTTGGTTTCTCTTGACTTATCTGCGGCTTTTGATTTAATTGATCACACTCTTCTTCTCACTCGTCTTGCTGAGGTGGGGTTACGCGGTGCAGTTCTTCTTTGGTTTCGCTCTTTTCTCACTGCTTGCTCCTTTTCTGTTACCTTACACGGTCAGTCATCTAGTTCTTTTCCTCTCACTTGCAGTGTTCCTCAGGGCTCTGTATTGTCCCCTTTGTTGTTTAATATTTTCCTGGCCCCCCTGCTTCTTGTACTTCAGCAATACCCAGTGTCCTGTTATGTTTATGTCGACGATATTTTGCTCTATCATACCTCTCCACTCTCACTGGATCTCACCCCCTTCAATTCTTGCCTTTCTCATGTAGCCTCTTGGCTTTCTCAACACCTCCTCCGTCTTAACCCATCTAAGTCTACTGCTATGTGGGTCTCTCTGAGCGGGTCATGTCCGTCTGTTGCCCCCACGATTGATTCTATCCCCGTTCCTCTGGTATCTTCTTTTCGGTATCTTGGGGTAATTCTTGATTCCTCCCTTTCTTTCCATGAACATATCTCCTCCCTCACTAGGTGTTCTTTTGCTATTCTCCGCCAGCTTAGGGCTGTTCATTCACTTCTTCCTTTCGGGTCTCTGGTTACTCTTGTCCTTGCTCTTATCATCAGTCATCTTGATTACTGTAATATCTTTCTGGCCAACCTTCCCAAGTATCAACTTCACCGCCTTCAGCTCATTCAGAATACTGCTGCCCGTATTATCACCTTCGCCCGTCGTTTTGATCATATCACCCCCATTCTTATCCCCCTTCACTGGCTGCCCCTCCGTGTTCGATTTCATTACAAACTTCTTATCCTCACTCACCGTGCAATTTACACAAACAATCCTCTGTACCTGGCTGATTTAATCTCTCTTCATACACCTTATCGCCAGCTTCGTTCCCTTCACGCTAATCGTCTGGTTTTACCATCCCCGTCTCACGCACATCTTGAAAAAACCCGCCACGCTGCCTTTTTTTTTCTTGGACCCTGGTTATGGAATGCCCTGCCCCCGTCCCTCCGTTTAGAAGCCTCCTATTCGCAGTTCAAATCCTCACTCAAAACCCATTTGTTTCAGAAAGTGTTTGATCTCCCCCGTGTTTGCCCTCCATGATGCTTTCCCAGGTTGCTGTCTTGTTTTGCTTAGTTTGGTCCTGTTATCCCCCTTGTCTGTTTTGCTAGTTTTGTTTATTGTCCTTTACCTGTGTTTGGTTGTTGACTATTGCTTATTGTTTGTATAGTTTTGCTATTCTTTTCTTTCTTTCCTATTATTTTTGGCGTTCCTCTTTCCGTAGTTTGCAGTGCTGCCTTTTATTTTATTTGTACACCGCTTTAATGTTTTTGACGTAAGCGGTCTATCAAGTGTGTAATAAAGTAAAGTAAAGTAAAGTATCATATCTCCCCTCAGCCGTCTCTTTTCCAGGTTAAAGAGCCCTAACCTTTTTAGCCTTTCTTCATAGGAGTATCCTTCCATCCCCTTTACCATTTTGGGTGGCTCTTCTCTGAACCTTTTCTAAAATCGCTATATCCTTTTTAAGATACGGCGACCAGAATTGCACACAATATTCAAGGTGTGGTCTCACCATGGAACGATATAGAGGCATTATAATATCTTTTGTTTTATTTTCCATTCCTTTCCTTATCATACCTAGCATTCTATTTGCTCTCTTGGCCGCTGCTGCACACTGGGCCGAGGGTTTTAACATGGTATCCACAATGACGCCTAAATCTTTTTCCTGGGTGGTGGTTCCTAATGTGGAACCTTGCATCGTGTAACCATAGTTTACAGGTTTTGCAACTTGGATTAACTGGGGGAACTATGTACAGGCTACACAGTAGCTTGGATACTCATTGAAGTAACTATATACAAGCTACGCAGGCTATATACAGGCTAAGCAATGACTATCTACGTGTGCATATCAAGGTGACTGGTCGTGCTAATGATCAGGGCTGGGACTGTGTGCTATGGGTGTTTTTGAGTGGCTGTCTTGGTGGTTGCGTATGGCTGGATGTTGTGTGTCGCCATTGTGAGAGTAGTGCTGGAGGAAAAGGTGGTGTTTCAGAGCCTTCCTGAAAAGGGTATGGTCAGTGATGGCCCGGATTTCAGGCGGGAGGGCATTCCAACATGTGGGTGCATAGTACACGAAGGCTCTGTTTTTTGTTGCTTGAGAGCACGTCGTGATTTTGTTAGGGATTCTCAGTGTGTTGGCGGCAGTAGACCTCCTGACTCTGTTTGCAGGAGTGGGGAGGATGAGGTCCGTGATGCAGGAGGTAGTGAGGCTGTTGATGGCCTTGAAAGTCAGCAGTAGAATTTTAAAGATGAGTCAGCAGAGGACCGGCAGCCAATGGAGGTGTTTCAGGATTGCAGGATAAGGCGGTATAGAAATACGTTTAAATAAATAAATTGGGGTTATATGGTCCCTCCTGGCGGCTCCATGTAGTATTCTGGTGGCTGCATTCATTGCAAGCTGAAGTGGGTTCAGTGTATTTTTTGGGCGTCCCTGTAGGATTGAGTTGGTGTAGTCATAGTGGGGGATTACCAAGGCTTGGTAGATTGACCGGAAGGCGTCTGGCTCGAGTAAGGTCGTAGGTGCTGGATTCTCCGTATTTTGTGGTATACTGCCTTGACAGTGTTTTGTATGTGGGCCTTCATGTCCAACTGTTCATCTAGTGTGACCCCTAGGTAGCAAATCATAGGCTTACTTTGGAGCTTGGCGCCTCTTACTTTTAGTGATGCGGGAGGAGTGAAAGCTTGGTTCCTGGTGATGAATAGTGCCTCCGTTTTCTTGCAGTTTATCCTGAGATTTTGTGTGGAGCCAGTCAGCGACAGTGTCAAAACAGGTGGTTAGTGGAGTGAAGTCCAGCTGGTCGTTTGCGAAAGGCATGTAGAGTAGCATGTCATCAGCGTATACAAGGTATAAGATGTCGAAGGAGCGGACGAGTGAGCAGATGGGCTGCATCTTTATGTTGAAGAACAGTGCCAAGAGAGGAGCCCTGTGGTATGCCCTGTTTTTGTTGGAATGGTTTGGAGGTCATGGGGCTGGTACGTACATGTTGCCATCTGTCTGATAGGTATGATTTGCACCAGCTTAAGGCTGTGTTCTGGATCCCTTTCTCTGCGAGGCGCCCTAGGAGTAGTTCATAGTCGGAGTCAAATGCTGCGGCAATGTCCAGTAAAATTAGGGCATATCCTCGTCTGCTGTTGTCCTATTCAGTGATGAGTGTGCAAGAGAGAGTGGTCAGGAGCGTCTCAACTCCGTGTGATTCCCTGAATCCATGTTGGCATGGGTCAAGGGGTTGGTCTCAATATGGTGTTGGATTTGCTGTTGGACAAACTTTTCAGTTATTTTGGCCATTAGTGGGATGCTTGAGATTGGCCTGTAAGAGTCTGCCTTCTGGGGGTCAAGCTTGCTGTTTTTTTTTAGAAGTGGCCTAATGGATGTCTGCTTCAAGCTTCGTGGGAAAGAGCCTGTTGCAAAGGATAGACCCATGAGTTTGGCCAGGAATGGGCTGAATTCTTTGTGCAATGCCTTTATCCAGAACGTTGGGCAGGGATCGTTTGGAGCTGTGGTGGTGTTAATAGCGGTGATGGTGTCTTTGATGCTTTTCACCGATGGTGATGAGAAGGTGGATAGAGGCATTGGGTGGCGTGGACTGTGCACAGATGTGGGTGTAATTTTATCAGTTTGGATTGTTTTTGACTGTAGGTAGTCCGCAAATTTCTGTGGCTGTGGCATGCTTAGTTGGGCGGGGGAAAGTTCATTTGTGAGGCTCCTCACCAGGCTGAATAAGTCCCGTGGTCTGTTCAGGGAGCGCTGCAGGATTTCTGTGTTGTATTGTTTCATTCTCTCGTGACTGCCACACAGTGTCTCTTCAGGTGGGAGGTGTAAGTTCCCAGGTCTTCAGTGGAGCGTGAACGTCGCCATTTTCTTTCAAGCCTCCTGAAGTGATGCAGTGATGTTCATAGCTTGGGAGAGTACCACGGAGCAGTCTCTCTTCTTTTTGGTGGTATGTCCACAATTGGTCGGTGGGCAATGGCGCTGAGGCTATTGTTCCAGGTGGACAGCATTTCCTTGAGGCTAGACACTGAGGTCGAAAAATGGTAGAGTTTTGCTGAGTATTTCTTTTGTCGAAGGGCCGGAACTGTGCTTTTGGTGTTGGGCTGGCATTGGCTGTGGTCCGTTTGTTAGTATGATCTAGATGTGTGGGCATCTGGAATCTTAGTAGGCTGTTGTCAGACCATGGGACTGACGTGATGGATAGGGCAAGCTTATGGTTTGGACCTGTGGCTGGCTGTGGGGCAAAGATCAGGTCCAGTTTGTTTCCTTTTGTGTAAGTGGGCACATTGATTACTTGGTCATAGCCCAGCTCATTAAGTGCGTCGAGAAAGGCACTAGAGTGAGCGTTTGTGAGGGCAGGCAGGTTGAAATTGCCCATGATCCAGTGTGGTGTATCTAGCCAGCAGCCAACACCAAATATTTGGATATAAAATTTAAAAGGAATGCCGACCGCTGAGTTTAAATACTGACCTGCTAACTTAAGAGCAAAATGTGTTTAATTAGAAAGGAAACTACCTGTTTCCACACCTCTATCATAAGAGCATAAGATATGCCATACTGGGTCAGACCAAGGTCCATCAAGCCCAGTATCCTGTTTCCAACAGTGGCCAATCTAGGTCATAAGTACCTAGCAGTTTTCCCAAGACAGGTTCTACAATGCTTGTACTGGGTCTAGCATTGATATCCTGGGTCCCTTCTTAATAATGGTTTATGGACCTTTCCTTCAGGAACTTGTCCAAACCTTTTTTAAACCCAGCTACACTAACAGCCTTTACTACATCCTCCAGTAACAAATTCCAGAGTTTGATTACACTTTGAGTGAAAAAATATTTTCTTTTATTAGTCTTAAATAGTTTTTACCCTGTAGCTTCATTGCATGTCCCCTAATCTTTCTATATTCTGATAACGTAAACAATCAATCTACGTTTACCTGTTCCACTCCGTTCATTAATTTATAGACTTCTATCATATCTCCCCTCAACTGTCTCTTTTCCAGGTTAAAGAGCCCAAACCTTCTTAGCCTTTCTTCATAGGAGTATCCTTCCATCCCCTTTACCATTTTGGTGGGTGTTCTCTGAACCTTTTCTAATAACGCTATATCCTTTTTAAGATACGGCGACCAGAATTGCATACAATATTCAATGTGCGGTCTCACCATGGGACGATATAGAGGCATTATAATATCCTTTGTTTTATTTTCCATTCCTTTCCTTATGATACCTAGCATTCTATTTGCTCTCTTGGCCGCCGCTGCACACTGGGCCGAGGGTTTTAACATGTTATCCACAATGATGCCTAAATCTTTTTCCTGGGTGGTGGTTCCTAATGTGGAACCTTGCATTGTGTAACCATAGTTTGGGTTGTTCTTTCCTAGGTGCATAACTTTGCACTTGTCCACATTAAATTTCATCTGCCATTTTGATGCCCAGTCTTCCAATTTATCAAGATCCTCTTGCAATTTTCCACAATCCTCTTGGGTTTTAACAACTTTAAATAGTTTTGTGTCATCTGCAAATTTGATAACCTCACTCGTTATTCCCCTTTCCAGGTCATTTATGAATGTCAAAAAGCACAGATCCCTGGGGATATAGCACTAATTCACCTTACTCCATTGGGAAAATTGGCCATTTAGCCCAACCCTCTGCTTTCTATCTTTTAACCAGTTCCTGATCCACAATAGTACACTGCCTCCTATCCCATGACTCTTTAGTTTTGCCAAAAGTCTCTGATGAGGGACCTTGTCAAAGGCTTTCAGAATGTCCAGATACACTATATCAACCGACTCACCTTTGTCCACCTGTTTATTCACACCTTCAAAAAAACATAACAGATTAGTAAGACAAGATGTTCCTTTGGCATATCCTGCCTTATGTATGCAGACGATGTGCTCCTATTCTCTCCCATATCTATTGCATGCCCAGACTACACAGTATTAATCAATTGTTTTAATTCAATAACGGATTGGCTTCTTACTCAGAACCTCCGTATTAATTTCAAAAAGACAGAAGTCCTAATAATTACAAGAAATAAAAATTTCTCTCCCCCACCCAATTTAAAAGTCAGAGATGCTGATCTCCCAATTAAAACCAATATACGCTACCTCGGAGTTATATTGGATCAGCACCTTGACTTCAAGAAACATATAAAGCACACCGTTAAATCCATATATTTTAAGATAAAAACCCTGAGACAATTGAAACCAATGTTGGAACCTAATGACTTTAGAACCATCTTCCAAACCTTAGTCACACTGCATTTCGATATTATACTTCATGGCCTACCGAAAAACACCATCAACCCACTTCAGTTAGCCATGAATGCAGCAGCTAGGATCCTCCACGGAGCCTCAAAGAGTGACCACATCTCCCCTATTCTAAAAGATCTTTATTGGCTTCCAATAAGCTCTAGGATTCTTTTTAAAGCCCTCCTCACCACCTTCAAGGCCTTCAACAAACTATCTCCTTCAACCATCTCAGACCTCATCACACACACCGAGAGTTGCAGGCCTAAAAGAGCTTCTGCCATTGATATGCTAATTATACCAAAAAATGCTGTAAAGTCTAATCAACTATCAGAGCTTTTGTTAATTTTGCCCCCAGATGCTGGAATAAGCTCCCCCCTCGCATTAGAGCAATTAAGGACCTTAAACAATTCAGAAAGGCCCTCAAACAACATCTCTTTATCACTCACTTTAAGCTTCCAGACTTACCTCCCACCCTCCCATACTTACCCTCTTAACCCCATACCTATCCATATGAATGTACAAAGCTAACATAAATCATATCAGGTATTCTAATGATTGTAATTAATTCCCCTGTTTACCTCCATTTTATCTCCCTGTTATCTGTAAACGAAGGCCAGTCATCTGACCTATGTGTTTTATTGTTACACTGTGAACCGCACTGATGATAAATAGCGCGGTATATAAGAAATATTAAATAAAGATCTTCCTTGTCTAAAGCCATGTTGACTGTCTCCCATTAGGACATGACTATCTACATGTTGAGTGATTTTGTTCTTTATGATGGTTTCTACCATTTTTCCCCGGTACTGACATCTACAGTAAATATTAACACCATTTCTGATTTGCAGAGATTTCCAATCAACTACAGTAGCATAGACAGGAAGTTTCACCTGAGCAGTGAAAACGAGGTTCAGGCATGTCCACTCACCTCTGCCAGCTGATCCACGCCGCTTGCGGTTCTTGCCAGTGTTACCAGGTCGTACTGCATTTTATCCACCCATGATTTTATCCTACAGAAATGGAAAGAAAGTGAGAATGAAAGCTGTCTCATTAGATCAGTAGCACTGCGCTGTGAAAATCAGACACAAATCCATACTGACAGCTCATCTTCCATGCAGCAGACTGCTGCTGAACTGCCAGGAATCTAGTATATTTTGTGAAAGCCTTCTGCCTTTTTTCCAGGATTAACCTCTGAAGATGTTGCATGCAAAGACCCCGATTCCAGAGTAGGCCAACATTTGACTACATGAGTTACTGAAGCCCATATAAATGTCATTTAGAATAGTTAGAGAGAAGTACGATTTCCAGTACTGAATCTGAGGGGGCCTTACTTGGAGAAACGGTCGTTTAGCCATGTAAATAGACCCCCTAAAAAGTGCCCAGCTTGTATGCAGATTTCAGCACTAAGCCTGCTTTTACTCATGGGAAAAGGAAATAAGCTGAGAGGTGTGGTAAAGTCAAAGGAATGAACCTGTCTGCTCCTTACAAGCAAAAATGCAGTCTCACAGGACGGGGGGGTCCTGTGAGACTGCACAGGACCCCCCGTGGGGGACCAGCAGGAACTCACGTGCACTTTAGTGGGAAAGTTAGCCCAGTTCAAGAGAAATGAGTGCGCCCATAGCCTACACTGAGTTACGTTTCTGCAAAAATGGTCAAAATTGTCATCTTAGACTCAACTGGGCAAACATAACATACTATAATGCTGGGGTTTCATGGTTAGACTACAGTCTATGACTGCCCCTAACCTCAGCATTTATCTTTAAAATGGAGCTACAGTGCACTGCTCAGTCCTTGTGCTCTTTATCTCTTCTGTCCTGGCATAACATTTGAACATACTAATATTTGGCCAGTACTTTATCATAGACATGCAGGCAACAAGGGTACTCAAGGCCACCTGATGGGATGTATAGTTGAGTCATCTGCATACAAAGATATTTGGGCATAAATAGAATGTATGAAATCACTAAGCCCTATGCTACATTACAATGTGTCCCAAAGATGCCATTTGCTTCCACTCTAAAATCGACCACAAAAAGTTATGATCAATGTCTAAAGCAAGATTACCAAGGGTGCATTCCCCTTATCCAATACTAACGTAATCTCTGTTCCAAAATGTCACGCAGTTCAAACACTGCTTTAACAACCACCTTACTTAAAAAGTGATGTTTGACACCAACTGATAGCTATTACAATTGACTTGATCTAAATGTGATTTTGTAATGCAGGAGTGAACTGAGGATATTCTCAAGGTTTAAGTAGGCAACCCTCCCTCAATGAATTATATCCATTATCCAATTTGTCTTTCCTGGTCTAACATCCTTAATAAGCCAAGCTGGACAGAGATCTAGGGGGCAACTAGTCACTCGTAAATGAAATATATGTTCCAGTTCCAAAACCTTTATTTCCTGTAACTGGGCAAACTGAGTTCTAGTTCATTCAATCCATATCTGAATCCTCGGACCCAGCTCTATCATTCTCACAATCCAACATCACAAGCCAATCTGAACAGTCACAATTGCAAAACCTTAGCCTTAATGATTTAAAATATAAATAAAACAGAATTCTACAAGACTGAATTTCCTTTCTAATTAATGAGACCAATTTTCAAAGTAAAACAGAAAAAAAAAAACCTGGTGACTCTCCTTACTGTATAATTGCTCTTGTTTTATCTCAGATTGGATTATTCATCTTAAACACCATAAGATGGAATATAATATAACAGTTCAGGAATTTCAGACTATCCCTGTTTACACATGCTATCCACAGCAAGGCGATGTGGTGGAGGTGAGATGTGTGACCCCCCAAAGTCTTCTCCCTTTCCTAGATCCATGTGACTTCTGCTCAGTATTACAAGCCATGATCCTCCCCCACCTCAACTACTGTAATGCTATATACCAGGGACTCCCCCATTCCTCACTCCTCACTCCTCCCCCCATGCACAGCCCTGCACACAACAGTACACATCATACAGAAATGCAGCAAAATACAACCACATATGCAGAAATATTTCTTTACAGAAAGAGTGGTGGATCCATGGAATAGTCTCCCAGTGGAGGTGGTAGAGATGAGGACAGTAACTGAATTCAAAAAAACATGGGACAAACACAGAGGATCTCTAAAGGTAAAAAGGGGACTGTTGTAGTTATGGAAGGACAGACTAGATAGGCCATGTGGTCTTTTTCTGTCGTTATGTTTCTATATTTCACATTACACCTATCCTAGAACAGCTCCACTGGCTCCCCCTTAAAAGCTGCATCAAATACAAAACCCTTCTCCTCACGCATAAAGTTGTCCACCATCAGAACACATTCCAGCTACACACACTCCTACAAGAGTTCAAACCCAGCAGAGCTTCAATACAAACTGCAAACCACTCTGTAATCCTCCACGCCACAACACGCCATGTTCCCTGTAAAATAGTTATCTCCAAGTTATAACGCCCTGTTCAATGTAATTTCAGTTTGTTCAATGTAAAACCGCACTGATGCAGAATAGCACGGTATATAAGAGAATGTAAATAAATAAATAAACACACAACAGCCAAGCCTGCACATGCTCCTCAGACCTCGATGCACCCTCCTTATGGAACATTCCCAACCAAAATCAGATGTATCACCGACCTCCTAACCCTCCTGACAACTGAAGACACCTCTTCACTCAACACTTCGGCCTCCCTGAAAATCCATGGTTAAATGGAGTGGACAAAGTATACAATTTACCTATACTGTCCATCCTACCAGAATCACTTTTTTGGATGTGTTGGTAGAAAAAGGACATCATGGATGGACTGCATCAGTATATAGAAAATCCATAGACCACAACACTTTCCTGCACTATAATAGTGCTTATCCTCAGATATTAAAAGATAGTTTACCTTTTTCCCCCAATTCCTCCGTTTTCGCAGGAATTGTTCAGATGTGCATGATTTCAAGAGGCAATCATCAATTTTATTGAAGCACTTCAATGTTCGGGGTTACCCCCCTCAGGTTTCTTGGCAAGCTTATAAACGAGCACTTTTTTAATGACAGGTCCTGGTTGTTAGGGACCCCTTGGAACAGCGAGAGAGAGAGACTGATATGGAGCAAGTCAACATAACACGATTTTCACCATTGAGTTTGTGATAAGGAAGCTTATCAGGACCTAGAAGAGGGGTAAAAAGAAGTTATTTACCTTAATAAAGGGACCCATTTTAAAAGGTCCAGGACTTAAAACTCCATTTGCTCCTAGAAAGCCAGTAATTCCTGGCTACAATAAGGAACAGAGTGCCCCTAGTGGTGGAAAGGAGAGGGAATACAGGCCCAGGGTAACGAACCCTTACGTCACTGCATCCCCTAATCACTCAGCTGCCACGAGGGAGTTTGATCTTTCTCACCTGAGAGGGGAGAGGGTGGAGCAGGAGCCTGAGGGGTTTAAGTTTAGCTCAGTTAGAGGTGAGAGACCAACAGAGAGACCAGGTCAGAGAGCAGCAGCAGGACGACGAAGAGGGACAAGCAGGACACATGGAGAGGAATCAACCTAGACTACAATTGCAACCGTAACACCCCAGCTTGAATAACCACTCCACACCTAACCATGGCCCTCTTCAAACTAGCACTTACTCTCCTATACCTCACCTTAAGTGCCTTCAACCTCTCCACTGCATTCACACACAACCACAATCCCATACCAAAACTCACTGACACAAACAAAAAACACTACCACAACCAGCACCAACATCCAGGACACACACATTATAGAAGACAACCTCACCTGTTGTATATTACCTTGGAGCACACAACCAACAAAAGGTTCTGTAGGTCAAAAGTGTACCATGACATTAGGTGCGCTCTTATCAACGCACGTTCTGCCCACAATAAATGGCCAGTCATTAGACTTAATAACCACTTTTAATCTAGACATCCTGATGATCACCGAAACATGGCTCACAGACACCACAATTTTAAATCAAATCACACCCCCTAATTTCTCAATCCATACTAGCAATAGATCTAGTAAGAGAGGGGGCGGGGTCCTCATACTGTCAAAAACCGAACTGCAATACCGGACAGTCCAGTCTAGAAGTATGCAACAGTTAGACACAATCACCATCGCAAACACACAATTCTTTCAACCTTATCTACAGGGCACCAAGCTCCACCTTTGACGAGATATCCAACATAATTGATTTAGCTTGTAACCCTGAAAACCCCTCTAAAACAAAACTGGCTATTGGGAGACTTTAATCTAGCCTCCGTACAACCTACTCTGTCCAACGCATTTCTTGAGGCAATGACCAACCTTAACTACACCTAGATCGTAACTGAGCCCACCCACCAGTATGGGAACATTCTTGACCTAGTTTTCGCCCCAGTCACATCCACTGACAGGATGGACAAATTTAATCCCATCATCACTCCTGTCCCATGGTCAGATCACAGCCTGATAACATTTCAGGTCCCATCTCCTATCAACATTCATGACCGACCAAAACCAGAGAATGTTACAAACCTATGCCGCTTCAGACCATTTAATAGGGAAGTGCTGGCTAAACATGTCATTCCAAAGCTCTCTCAACCGTCGAACCACCCCAATGACATGGTCTCCACTTGGAATGACACTAATGCAGTATGCTCACCAACCTCCATTGAATGATCACGTTAAACACAAGAACACCACCACCAAAAGGCGAACAGCCCCCTGGTTTTCTCCCGAACTAAAGAAGTCCCTACTTCACCTGAGAAAACGCGAGAGAAACTGGAGGCACACCCACAGTACAGATGATGAAACCACCTACCTAGCCTACTTGAAAATACACCGTGAAGCAATTTGGAACAGAAGGAAGGAATTCCACTCAGATCTCCTCAGTCATTCGCTAAACAAGCCACGAGACCTCTTCAACTTGGTAAAATCTTTAACCAAAGAACCCTCCCCACCTCAGGTGGAGCAAATACAACCCCAAGCATTTGCCAACTATATGCAATCCAAGACCATCAAAGCAACTAATGCCACCTGTCCAGGAATACCTCAACCTTCCCTACTTCTACAACCACTCAACACATTCTCTCCCCCATCAGCATCCAACATCGAAGACTTTATTGCTAGCATCAATACCACCACAGCACCAAATGACCCCTGTCCAGCACACTGGATCAAAGCAATGCGATCAGAACTCAGCCCAATCATAGCAGAAATCGCACATCAATCCTTCTTAACAGGAAAGTTCCCAACAACACTCAAGCAGACCTCCATTTGACCACTGTTGAAAAACAACCAGCTTGACCCGGAGAAGGTGGATTCCTACTGGCCGATTTCCAGTATCCTGCTTCTAGCCAAAATTCTAGAGAAAGCGGCCCTGATGCAAATCCAACAACATTTAGACACCGCATCCCCCCTAGACCCCTGCCAACATGGGTTTTGAGAAGCATACAGTGTTGAAACATTCCTGACTTCACTAATCAACAATCTCGTCTGTGGCTTAGACAATATCAAATCTGGCTTTGCTCTGATTTTCCTGGACATTGCAGCAGCATTTGACTCAGTCGACCATGCACAACTACTAGTTCAGCTCCATAAGGGGATTCATGGTCTAGCCTGGGATTGGTGCAGATCTTATCTCGAAGACCGATGGCAGCAAGTCAGGATTGGATCTAATACATCAGAACCATTCCAACAAAAACAGGGAGTACCCCAGGGCTCCTCCCTGTCCGCGCTCCTCTTCAATATTTACATGCAACCAATCTGCGAAATCACCCGTACCTTCGGAATATCATGCCTTATCTATGCAAATTCAACATCACACTCCCAGATTACACGAACCTAGTTGATAGGTTCTGGTTGAGGAGCCAGACTGTTACTGCATTGAAGCAAAGGATAAACTTCAAAAAACTGAGGTTCTAACCATCACAAGAAACAAAAATCTCTCCTCCCACATCCCTTACTGTGAGAGACACAGAGCTACCAGTCAAATCAGCTATACGCTACTTGGGAGTAATACTTGATCAGCAGCTAAACTTTAAAGAACACGTAAGTCGCACAGTAAAATCTGTCTATTACAAGATCAAGACCCTTCGCCACCTCAGACCCATGCTAGATCTCGACAGCTTCCGCACAATATTTCAAGCTCTAGTTATACCCCATTTTGACTACTCTAACATTGTACTCCAAGGCCTCCCCAAAAACACACTTAACCCTCTTCAATTAGCGATGAATGCCGCTGCCTGTGTATTAGTTGGGACATCAAGAAGCGATCACATATCCCCCATCCTAAGAGATCTACACTGGCTACCAATAAGTTGTAGGATCTCTTTCAAGGTTCTACTAACCACATTTAAGGCTTAAACATAGCGCCCCCATCAATCTCCATGCTCATCTCCCAACCCACCAACAGATCCAAGAGGTTGCATCACATTAATACACTCATAATGCCAAAAGACTCGACAAAATGGGCACAATCCACCAACAAACTGGCATTTGTGTCCTACGCACCCAGTTCATGGAACAACCTCCCACATAATATCAGGGCAATAAAGGACATCACTCAATTTAGAAAAGCCATCAAGCACCACTTGTTCATCACGCACTTTCACAATGCTCCATTTCCCCCAGCGCTGCATAGCATCACAAACATCTCACAACCTGATAAATTAAAAGTTTACACTAGTTAAGTAGGAGGAAGTGGTCCGTAAATGGAAAGCACACTTAATCTCATTCCCTGCTCCACCTGTGTAACATTGTCACATCAGTATGTAATTTGTACATAGTTTTCCCTGTTCTCTCTCCAAGTTGTCCTCCCTGTTCGATGTAAACTCGAGAGTGCCCTGTGGTCCTCGAGTCATTCTGTTAATTGTAAACCGCACTGATAAAGAGCGCGGTATAAAAGAAATGTTAAATAAAATAAAATAAAAAAGAAGGCAGTCAAGTAAGCTATCTGAATCTGAGCCAGAGAGTGAACCCATGGAATTGGGAGAGCCAGATTTACCTTGTGAGGAAGAGGTCTCATACATGGACTGCTCTGCATGCCAGTCTGCCAATTAAGAATGGTAAAGGGGGAAGGTCAACCGTAAAGAGAAGCCTCCAGTGTCCAAAGCCTTGAGAGCTGTGTTTGCTTGTTTAAAGTTCTAAGCTCAGGAAAAGTGCTAGGCAGTGAAAAGCTGAAGCTTCCTGATTGTCTTTTGAGAAACAGCTGTGAGCAGTGCAGAGCTCCTTTGATGCCGTTTCAACTGAAGGAAGTTAAGAAATGCTTTTGGTTTGTTTAACTGCTCAAAAAACCTGGAAAAGAGTTTTATTGCTTGTATGAATTGGACTATCTGAATGAAGTGCTGAAGATAAGCATACAAGATAGCCAGGTATTTGCTCTGGACTGGAAAGGAAAAGAAACCTGGTTTAAAAGTTTGTTTGTTTTGATCTTCACGGCAAGCTCTGCTGAAGGCAGGTGTTGCTAATTAAGGCTGAGGGAAGCTGTTTTGTTTTAGTTCAAGTTATCCTGTTATAAGTTGCAAGAGTTCCTGGATGAAAATATCTTTAAAAAGGTGGATCTGTGAACCTAGTGTTTCTTATTCTGTGCTAATGAATAAATTGCACTCACTCAAACCCAACTACAAAGAAGGTGTTTTTTTTTCATCTGAACCCAAGTGATATCTAACTGAACTACCTTTCCCAGAATGCATGTAAAGGCATCCAGTTAGAAAAAGGCTAGAAGTTGAAGCACCACAGTGACAAAAACAAATCCACGCCCCCCATACCAAGGTAAGGGGCTAAGGGCATGACAAGTTATAAAATTCAACATATTTTAGTAACAAACGTGTTACGCAACATCCCAGGTCTCGAAGAGAAACACATCCACTGTGTTTGGCAGAGAAATAGAAATTTAAAGGAACATTTAAGTCCAGCAGTGTTACCATTGGTAGAAGAGAGATGATGCTCATATAAGGGGACATAGGAAATGCGGTCAGTGTGGGATTTGTGAGATCACAGAGGAAATTGAAGAGTTTACACATTGAGGCAGGCTATATAGGTTGCATAACACCTCTTGTGACACAACATCAGTGATCTATGCTATAAGATGTCCCTGTAGCAGAACATAAAAGTCGACTAAAATGTAAAATGCTAACAGCACCTTTAGTCCAACATTGTCTTAAATTTTCACACCAGTTTGAAGATCTGTGGTGCTTCTGCATAGAGCATGTAATGTCAGCGATGCACGGAAAAATCACAAGAGCAGATGCTTTTAATGCGAGAACAACGTTGGATTTTTAATCTGAAAACCCTATCACTGGAGGGTTTAAATTCTATCATTGATTGGGGGGTATGCCTTTAAATTAAAAACAGTTTTAAGCTCAAGCTCTATAGGTTGAGGTTTTTATTTAATGGACGATATCAAGACGGGGCAGTATAAAAGTGAAATAGATTGAGTCTTCTGCATGTGCGGCATTTTTTGGAAGGTACACTGTTTGAAAAGTTTCACAGAAGTAGACGTTGGCAGCATCATGGAATGATAATTTTGATTGGTATGTAAAACCAACAAAATTTATAAAGTTTAAATTTTTGTGAGACATCAATGCGGAAAATCAATGCTGAGGCTTTTTGAACTAAATGTTTGTTTTTATTTTCAGATTCCCCTGAGGAAACGTTGATAGTTTTGATTAATCTCCCTGAGGAAACTCCTTGAGTGAAATGCATATTTGGCGCCTGAGGGAGGCGTTGGGGAACATCTGACGTCAAACTGGGGAGCACCTAAAAGCTAATTATACAAAGCTAAGCATGTTTTATTCTGATTGATAATCTAGGTGGTAGAAACTTTCAATAGAAAATGTATATATAAAAAAATATGCTAAATTGCCAGAACAGTCCTTGATGCTATTAGGTGCTAGAGTATGATACGAGGAATATCATTTGTTACAGTGCCATCTAGCCTGAGACATTCTGGGCATATACAGCATTTTTATCTATTTCCTTTAAATGAAGAAAAACATTTCTACCGTAAGTGTATTTACCACATTGAGTGAAGGTTATTCATAGAGCATTTTGAATTAAAGGCATTGTATTTTGCTCTGAAAGGACCAACAAGAGGATTGTAAGATTACAGAAAATGCCAAGAGTGATCACTGAATACCAAAAGAAAGGACATAGATATCCATATGAGAATGGAAAGAAAAAAAAGGTATGGAACAAAATAGTGATGAAGCAAATACAATTCAAGCTTTTGTTATGTGAGATGGAATATTTTCAATTTGCATAAGAATTTGGGAAAGTTTAAAATGCAACTAACGTTTAGGACATTTTCCTTTAAAGTACAGGCAGAACAAAATCCTTTAAGTTCCAGCGGTATAACACATAACACTGCAGACGTTTCTTGGTGATATCTTTGGATTTGTCCATCATGTGGGCAGAATCAGATCATTAACAGATTGCTGGAACCTATTAAAATAAATGTCTGATTTTCCTCCATTTTAATACATCTTAGGGATGTGCACTTCATTTCTTTAGTTTTACTCCAATTGTGTATGTAAATCTTTCAAATTCATAAACTACACGTAGTTACTTATTTCAAATGTGTGATTATAAACAATGAATTTATGTGGATAATGAAATGAAACAAAAACCTTGACATGAAATTAAAAACAAAATGAAGAATCTTGGAGAGCTGCATATCTGTAAAAGGTTTCATGATGGGAACCCAAAATTACATGAAGTTAGTTTTATTTAAATTAACACATTTCCATTCTGCACTTCACTAAATAGACCCTACAACGGGGGGGGGGAATCAGAAAATCAACACAATAAAAAAATACCAGTGTAGAATCGAGTGACACGGCAGTGAAATGCTAATTTATTTAAATTACTTACTATGGAAATCTTTGTACCTATTTAACACAGTGGAACATCAAATCTTGGTACATTGAGTTCAGTTATCTGTACACCACTTTGATTCTTATATAAAGTGGTATAAAAGTTAAATAAAACTATGAATATTTTCTATTTACAATCATTTGCTCAATATTAAGCTCATTTTACTAGCATGTTGAGAAAGTAATTAAGTGGAAAGTAGGATGAGCTTTATTCCAGAAGTATTTTATGAGAGACTCTGCTGAACACGGAGCCTTTTGTAAAATACATTCAAGAACATGAAGACAAGCAGGAGGAACGATTTTATAAATCTGTGTGACAAAAGCCTGTTCTATATGCCTGTGCTATCACTTACACATGTAGCCGGGCCATTCTGCAGGCCTGTAAATATAAATAAGGTCAAGTACACAGGCCGGAGGAGGGAATAAATCAATTGGTGATTAAGAAGAATAACTTAATCCTTCATGCAAAGTCCTGGTCAGAATGAGCACCAAGCTTCTGCGCTGGTGTAAAACCCCACATGGAATTTTCTGACATACATGATTTTCCTCAATAAAAGAGGGAAATAGATGTCAATCATTGGCTCACACAAACCACACCACCACACCCCTTTGCTGTGGATAGCACATGTAAACAGGGATATTCTGAAATTCCTAAATCAAGAGTGGTCAACAGTACTTACATGATTCAAAATTATGTTATATAAATGTATATAATTTTGGGGAACATTTTCAAAAATGTTTGTGATTTTCAGACTTGCAAACCATATAAACCCCACTGACTGATATTCAGTGGCACAAAACCAGTTAACGCTGTTGAATATCCCCCACTAACCAGTAATTCCACGGATGGTGGTGGCTGCTATGTGCTAGCAGTGATATTCAGCTACTAACCTTGTAGCTAAAGCACAAAGTTTGTATTTAGCTCACACCTTTCCAGAAATAAAGGCAAGTCACATTCAGATACAATAGTTATTTTCCTGTCCCCAGAAGGCTTACAACCTAAGTTTGTATGTGAGGCAAATGAGGGTTAAGTGGCTTGCCCAAGGCAACAAGGAGTGTCAGTGGGATTTGAACCCTGGTCTTTCCAGTTCCAGGCTACTGCCCTAACCACTAGGCTACCCCTCCACTTGTTAGTACAGGTGAAAGGCTATCCTAACATGGTTTTGCATGCTGGTTAACAGCTGAAAATCACCACTAATTGACTTACAAAACAGCAATCCATCCATACTGGATGCCGGTTGCCAGACATGCATGCTGAATATGCGGTCTGAAAGTAAAATGGTAGTGGTCAGTCGCTTTGATAATGCTGGCCATCACCACTTGCAATTGACCCTTTTGTATATAATTGTAGTTACAGAATCAAATTGTGACCCAGAGAAGCTGGGGTTAACACCCCACTAATCCCAGTGAAACTTTGTGACTTTGGGCAAGTCATTTTGCCCCTATTCTATCAGGTGCCCATAATAACAGGGAAAAAACATGTCCCTGAGTAACTCACATTAGCACAGATTTGGAAAAGGTGAGTACTAAATCCAAATTACCACATATAATAGAGAAAGTAGTTAACACAACCCACTTTTAGATATGTGAAGTGGCTTTTTTACAATCAGGGCATCCAGGGCAGAAGATGCCAACACACCAGGGGCATCTATGTCTCTGCCACATTTTAAAAACAGATGTCTGACAGGGCTACATAGACATCCCCCCTTAGGAAAGTGTGGGACAGGAACATCCATCTCATACAAGCAAGCATTAGAGTATGTCCAGTGCCATAGTAAAATAAAAACCACGAGCCCTCATTTCCTGTCGGTGTTTGTTATCAGCATGGAAAAATAAAGAGGACATGAGCTGACCTCTTCCACACCCTCCAGACTGACAGACAAAACCACCACTTCTTAAATGCCTATTCATGCCTTGAGCAGGTCTAGGCTTGGACACAGCTCGGGATGTCCAGAACATTTTTGAAATTGGGGAGGACATCCAAGTTCTGCTCCACCCCCTTGAGGAAGTGAGGACATCAGGGTGCAAGGATACCAGCTTAACCTTGAGAGTTTACAGCTAAACCCTTATCCAACTCAGACTGTAAGGAGGACAAAACCGTGATAATGTCCACCTTCCTGGCATCAAGGGCCTGAGGGAACACCACGTTTTGATGACCCTCCAGACCCTAACATAGGCCAAAGATATAGAGGCCTCCATGTCTTACTGTAGCCCCCACAATACCTCAGATATAGTATAGTCCAGTGGGCAATGTGGGTACCTCACAGTTTGACATCCCCCCCAGTAGAGGCTTATAGAAGTCACTAACCTTGTCTGATCTAGCTCCACTGTTGGGTGGAGAAAGGCTGAGAAAAATAAACTAAAATTGGGATAAGCTCCTACCAATGTGATGTTACAATTATGATGATAGGGTAGACTTTGCAAGAATGGGACACAGAATACCTTATGGTCAATAAACGTATCTGAAAATTCTGTTTAAGTTCATATAACTTGTCAAACAAGCTTAAAGATGGAGTCAGAAATTAAGTTAAACAAGTTAAAACGATGTATTTATACATGACTGCACCTTAGAAATCAGGAGTAATTCAACATTCAGTGTTTCTCTTGTTCACTGTAGTCTAATACCAAATACTCAAGTGTTTCAGTTTCTCTTTAGGATAGTTTTTAGTTTCTCTTACTATGAAAATACTTCATTGTACAAAACTTCCATATTTTAACAGGTAAGTTCTCTTATCCAGAGTACTCTATGTATTTCAATTGGTAATGTAAAGTATAAGCTCAGAAATTTAGTTTTGTGTCTCAGTATTTTTGTACTGGTACCTTTCTTCCCAGAAACTCTTGCGAAGGGGTCCAGTCTCTAGTCCAGAATTCCCAGTGTCCTCTTCCAGGAGATCCAGTGTCACAGGAACTCAGGTTTTCTCTGATCCAGCAATGACCTGTACTATACCTACTCCCTAACTTTAATCAAACTAATCTAAATTGAGGCTGTGTCCAGTCACCTGAGGGTTAGTATTTATGAATTCTTATATACTGCCTTTCCATCAAGGTGGTTTACGTAAAATCCAGAACCAAGAACTATTACATAGTTCAATTCCAACACTGTGTTCTATTAACTATAATACATTACATTTAACATTACATGCTGATTAAAATGATTTACATCTTATTTACAAGCTATGTACATCAGTATCTCTGTATTAGCATGTTAACTGGGATCTGATATAGAATACTAGCCCTACTCCTATACAAAAATAAAATATAATTGAATATCTCCATCTAAGCCCACAAACACTGTTTAGTCACACCTTTCACAGTCATAAAAAGGCATTCCTTTAAGAGCTCAGGAATTCCCAGTTTAAACCTTAATTAGGCAATGTCCTTCTGCCAGAAGTCAAACCAGTGCCCCTCTCTCCTCCTCTGCACTGCTTCCAATAGCATGCAGCAGTGTCACTACTCTTGGGATACTAAACTGCCCAGACTCAGCAGAGCTATCTGGATTCCTTCACAGGATTTAAATAATTTTATGTACCACAAATCTAAGAGTTTAAGTGGTTTACAGTGAACATGCCAAACAGCTTCTCTATAGTTTCAACTTCCAGTAAGTTTAAGTGCCTTAAAGGAACTCACAGCTTTCCTTTCCAATTTCTCAAGCTGTTTCAAAGCAAGATAGTGTCCCCTTTCCCCTTGCTCAAAGGACTCCAAACTGCCACGCCCAGCAGAACTACCAGTTCCTCTGCACGATTTCAAATATTTCCTATAAGAAGCTTTGCTACAATCTTCACTTTCAGAACATTTATTCCTTGAAAGAGCCTAATCCAGTATTCCTTAGAAACATTCCAATTTATAAAGAAGGAATGTTTGTTTCTTCTCAAACACAGCTCCAAGAAATCCTTTTCAAGATTTTGGTTGTATTTCTCAGGCAAAAGCTAAGCAGATTCCTTATGCTCAGAAGCTTTTCACTACTTCAAAAGATAACACAGCTCCCTTCTGTACCTTTCTTATACACTTAGTTCTGTCCTAACAACCAGAACTTTTAAAATGAAAACTCAGTCAGAAGTTCGGCTCTGAGCTGTTTCAGCAAATCCTTTCCCTCTAATACAGCGTGTACCCAGAAAATCTGTGCTTCAAACACAGGGCATAGTTAATAAAATTCAGTCCGTTAACTCTTCCAATTCTAAGCAGGCAAACAAGCAGCAAACCAATGACTTAAAGCTAAATCTTTAACCCAATTTCCAGTTACTTTAAACTTTCCCAGCACACAGATCTCCTCTTTTCCAGCCTCCAACTGCTTTTCAGTTTCAATTCAGTCCTCCCAAGAATAACTGTTTAGTGGTCTCCCACTGCAAGAACTGCAAATAGTAACCCAGCACAGCTCTGGAAAAGGGTGACCCCTATCTCCAATTACAAGTATTTTTCCACATCCAATTAGAATATATCCTTGGGTTCTGTGCTGTTCTTGTAAACCTCTGAAGCAGTAAATTTAAGTACTGCTTCCCTGCATCAGTCTATGCAGTTTCCCTCCTGAAAGGCTGTTCACTAAAGAGATCCCTGCACTTCCCCCCCAGATCACTCACTTAATCCTTTCCTATGGGGCTGGGACTTTTTTTGTAATAAAACTTCATTAGCAGCATTAAAATAGGCTTTTTAAAGCCTGCAAATCTAGGACTACACTTTTTAATTTATCTGAGGCTCCAGTGCCCTCTCTAGGTCCTGGGAGTGAAGCCCTGCACCCTCCTATTTAGGCATGGGAACACATGCGTCTCCTGGGGCACCAAACAGGTAATCTATTTTAACCTACTAGTTAAATTAAGAAAGGTATCGACTACTGCTGCAGCATATTCTTTTTTAGACATCTTATGCCCCTCAAGGTCCAGGCCATAAGAAAAAAAAAAAATCCTACATGACCAGTGGGCTCTAATGCAGAATGCACTCTGAGGCAGCAATAGAGGTAACCCTGCCAACAGATCTATGTACCATGGACTGCATGGTCAGTCTGGTGCCACTAGAATGACCAAGTCTGGGTGAGACCATCTTCTGGGTCCACTCCTGAAGAAGAACATTCAATTTCACCTCCCATGGATTCTTCCTGTGATTGATAATGTTTTTCACCTTGGCATTCCCCTGGGTCACCATCAAATCTGAACACTAGCAGGCCCCACCTCTGCACAATGAGCTTAAATGCATGCGTGCTTAGCTCCTACTTACCAGAATTAATGGTGTTCCAACATCTACTATGTGGGCTGCTGACAGTACCAGAGGAGCCTCAGCCCAATGACAAAGCTCCTCTACCACTCATCTACCATAGTAGCCACTGTGCTACTATGAGTGTCACCTTGCTCGTTGACATACACCACTGCCAAGGCATGGTCTGAGAAGTTTGTCCTCCAGGAGGGAGCAAAAGCTCTCCAAAAATCAGGCAAAATCACTCTGGCTACTAGTCAGTTGATTTATCAAGAGATTTGAGGATACTAGTACCCCTAAACAAATTGACCTAGACATTTTGCCCTGCCAGCCCGGCATCCATGGTGATCATCATCCAATCTGGTGCCTTCAGAGTTATCCTATCCATCAGAGGGTGAGTTTGTAGCCACCAAGTCAATTCCCCTTTATCTTCCTAGGAAGAGGTATGTTCTGTTTGAACTGGGAGCAGGGAGGCAAGCAAGTCAGGTGGTGTCCCTTCAGGAGACGCATATGTTCCCATGGCTAAGATACCCCCGGGAGCTGTCAGAGCAAAATCTGAGTTACAGCTTGTCCAACATTTCTGGTAAGAAATGTTTTGTCCAAACGAGTGTTGAAGTGGGCAACCCTCCTACTAGCATGCTTCGGGTGCCATTTTGATCTGATTCAGTGATAACAGGAGCAGTGGAGGATCACTCCTGCCCCAATACCTAGAATGCAGTAGGCTGAGGGCATGCAAGGGGGTATTCCTATTTTTGATTGGAAGTCTAGAGAGGGGGTCTTTAGGGATAGAAGACATTGCTATTTGGAATGGGGGGGGGGGTACTTGGGGAAGCTGCCTGTTAGCTGTGAGCATGGGTTGGAGACCTCCAGACTGAGCACCTCTTTTCAGGCCAGACCAATGCTCCTGGTGAAAAGATGACCGCTCTTAGCTCACATTTTTCCATAAACACAGCTTGTGGTGCTTTACCACAAGCTGTAGTATTCATTTGAAAAATGAGGGGTTTTGCATGCATTTGTATACTTTGAATCTCATTAGTATTCAAACGCATGATATGATGGCAGATGTGTTTTTTTTTTTAATGTGCCTTGTTATTCATGTAGTTCACTTTATTATTAAACTACCTCCTTTATTTCCGTTCAGTGCCACAGTTCCATTTTCTGAAGCTGCCACCATCAGCAGGCGGGGCTATACCCAAGGCTGTGCGAATTGTAGGGCACCGACCATCACGGAGCTTCCAGGAAGCCCGATCCGAGCACGTTTTTGCGTGCAGCTAGGAAGGGAGGGGCTCCAGATTCATGAGTTGCACAGGGTGTATTTCTAGTAACACTGACAACCTGGTAAGATTTTTCAGAAAATCCAAACTTCCTTTATGTTCTGTCTTGTGCCGTTTCCTTGCGAAGTGCCTGAAGAGCTGGTGCTCAGCTTTCCCTTTTCCAGTCTGCAGCACTAAGAGACCAACTCCAAACAATTCTGGGTGTCATCAAGAATCCCAAGCAAGATGCAAAGCTCTCCGTCTACAGAAAATACTTTACAAAGATACTTACGGGGTCAAAGCCCTGCTACAGAATTGCTGGCCTGATATGTAGATAAATTAAATTAGCTGCTAAGGAGTGTGTCCAAGTATGGAGCTGGGCCAGGCTTTACAGGTAGCAGTGTTTGTGTGTAATTTGTCCTGGAATGATTCTCAATGTCCATACTTTCACCTTGAAACATTTGTAAGAATTTTGCCAAATCATGTGTGAACACAGTTAAACATGGTTTGCAGGTTTCTTTTTTACCAACTTCTGCAAGAATTTTGGCAACATTTTCAAGGTGGACATGTTGATATACTTCCACATTGAGAATTACTCCTGAAAACACACTGCTATATATGTTTACATTCTTTACTACAATTTTAAAAACAAAAAAAATAGCTTTAAACATACTGTAACTCCTGCCCTGAAACAAATAGCTTGCAAGTACAAAGCCTTGCAGGAATCTCTAGCTGGTACTAAACTGTGTAATACCACTCAGAAAACAGGAAAACCATGAAACTCGGTAACCTTCATCAGACAAAGGACCAGCAAGATCCTTTTGTAAAATCACAAGCAGGGGTTGATCAGGGTCACTACATAACAGAGAAAAACTCACTAGGCAAAGTCATCCATCTCTCCACAGCTATTGTTTCGTCTTAAACTAGTGGAACAGCTTAAGGGTCAGAGGTCCACAATGCTTGTCAAAGCTTTCAATATGCCTATAAAAAACCCACTATTTAGGGACCCTTCTTTAATATACCTCGCCTTTCCCCATCCTCATCTATCCCATCCTGACATGCTCCTAATTAAGCAATAGTACAAGGCAGCATAATTGGACAGATGTACTAGTCATTAAAAGAAATGACCCATTCTCCTATCAAATAAGAGTGTACAGAGAGAACTCTATTTGTAATGGGTAAACTTAATTGCCCAATCGTCCCCAAGAGAGATGTACAAACAGATGAAGACATCACACACGCCTGTAAGTGATCTGGGCTCTGACAAACTCCCTGTCACTCACTCGTCCATCTTTGCTTACTGAAGGGGAACAGCGGCTGAATCCTGCACCAAGGTTTGATAAAGAGGCGTGGAAAGCTTTTAAATGGAGCTTGCAATAGTACTGTGCAGCCCTTTCTGACAACTTGATTAAAGGTTTATAAACAGTGGAAGCTTTTAAGAGGCAGCTGGTTAAGAGACACTGAGTACTAGCTGGAATCCCATGGAAATTTACTGGGAAGTGATTCCATCGTAAGGACCTGATTCCTGGTCACTAGCCTGACAAGGCTGGATTAAATCAAGCAATGATTAAAATGAGCACAGCACCTTCAGAAAAGCACACTGGTATTCAAAACCCAATTCTGGGAGGCTTTTCTCCCCAGTACTGGAAAAAAATTCTGCTTTCCTCATTTCAGAGATGTCTGCTTTCTTTCCATCACCCTATATTTGTAGCTAATTCTCAGAAGCAAAGCAGAAGTTACCTTGTTTTACTACTCTACAGCTTGTCTGTAAAGGTTGTCCATGACCTACAATCCTAGTCATGTCTAATAGGTACTGGAGGAGCTGCCAGATTAGTCCACTTGAATGCACAGAAAATAAAAGGTTAACAAAAAACCCAAAAGGAGAGAAGGAGGCCAAGATGGTGGACACATGTTAGCTACCGCTCTGCGGCTCCCACTTTTACCTTTCCTTTTTCTTACCCTTAAAAATGCTTCATAAGCAGAAGGCTAAAGGTTCAGAACTACCAAAGAGCATGATTGTGGCTAAGGGCCCTCTTGATGTTTTTGTGAGGCCTGCTTATGCAGAGTGTACTCCGGAGCAAATCCTGTTTGAGGTGTTAGAAGTGGAAGGCGGCTTGCTGCATCCCTCAGAGCTACAGGTCACTCTCAGCCTGGAGGCACAAATCCCTCCACCTCAGCCCACACTCCACGGCTTGGGAACAGCAGACGCAGATTCCCTTAGTGAAGAGAGAGTCGGGACCGGCACACCAAGGTCTGTGGGGAGTCCTGTGGCAGAGGTCTTTATGGCTGCGGTGTCGGCTGGAGTGGTGGAGAGCTTAGCTGCTGATGGAGGACTCTTGTTGCCTGCAGAATCTGAGGAATGGTTTGCTTACTCATTCATTGCCTGTCATGGGTACACAGGAGATAAAGCCAGTCAAGCCTCTACTTGTTCATCCTACAGCTGTTACTTTGGACTCTCTGGGAGGGTTTACAGGCTTTGGAACTTTCCTTTTTCTCTCAGTTCAGTGCTTCCAGAGTGCTCTAGCTTCCATGGTTCAGTATGTAGACCAGCAGAAGCAGGAGGTGACCTCATTAAGCTCTAAAGGTGGCCCAGCTAGAAGTTAAAGTGGAGGACAGTAACTTTCAGGTACTGTTACTAAAGATCCATTTGGTATCCATGGGAAGATTGACATGATAGAGCACTGTTAGGAAGAGGAATTTATGCTTGTTGAACTTTCCTCGTGATCCTGTCTCACTGAAGGATTTGTTGGTTTCTTATGCTACGTCTGTATTGAAAATCCCCTTGGAGTCAATTCCTCCTTTGGCTAGGATTTTCTATTTACCAACTGCCAGGCGTAAAGACCATGGAGTTTCTTCACCTGCACATTCTCCACCAATGGACTCTTTGGATCTAACTGGGTTCCTAGAGACTACAGATCTGGAATTTATCCCAAGGGATACTTTGTTGCTGACTCTGGTCCTTGAGCCTGATCGAGATTTACTTCTGAAATTATATTTTAAGGCTAGAAATGAGCCCTTTATGGATGGGACATTTATAATGCTTCCTGATGTCTCTAAAGGCAATAGTTTCTCTTGCTCCATCCTCTAGTTTTGCAGTTGGGTGGACTATTCTTCCTGCGTTACCCATGTAGATGTTTAATTAAATATCAGGGAGTTAGTTATACCTTTGAGCCAGCACACTTAGCTCAGTTTGTTGCAGGTAAAAGTGCAACTCTGTCTCAGCAGCCTGTGGCTACTTCATCTACCCCCTCTATCTAGAGGTGGGGGTTTTGGTTTGTGAATAGTAATATTCTGCATTAGTCTGGTGTCTTATTCCTGAAATTTCTTTTGATTACGTCTTGGCCTCTTTCTTCATTTGTGGGTAAGTGTTTATGTCTTGTGTAAGGTTTGGGAAGGTTTGCCTTTTTTTCTTTTGTTGCATTCTTTTCTGTAAGTAGTTGTATCTTGTGTAAATTGGAAATTGCATAAATGAAAAAATTTTGAAAAAAGTAAAAAAACACAAACACATAAAATGATCTTTTCATTGGTCTAAAATTTAATACATTTCTTGACAGGCTGTCAGGTGCTAATATTGTCTGTCTTGGGTACTTGGAGTCTGTTGACCTAAGGCACAGGATATTAGTGCCCAAAAGCTATTCCAGAAATGCAGTCAGGTCAGGTGTAAGCAGTATAGGGCCAGGATCCCCCTTACCCCAATTTGGAATCAAACTCACCCAGCAGTGCCAGTAAGTAGGCACATTGCCCATCATCTACTTTGCCTAGTGCCCACCCATATTAACCTCAGACCTCACCTAATTGTCAATCCTTATGCTGCTACATTATTAGCATAATAAAGTATTTTTTTTGCTATTTGCTCACCTTTTTTCTGTGAACAAGTTACAAATGACTGTATTGCACAACGATCTCCTTACCTTCCCCCCTAAAAAGGTTTGTCTAAAAGGAAGGTTTTTTTTAATAGTGATATTAACAAAGGGGGTATTTTAGACACCCTAATCACATGGTCCTTACTTGTTTGCAGCTTGTCATGTTACAAGGGCAAGTCGCAGCTGAAGTGCCAAACCAGGAAAAAAAATACCCATCTGGGGGCAGCAGCAGTATGGAACAGTGTTAGTGTTGGTAGCAGAGGGTCACATTTCTGTCAAAATGCAACAATATTGGCATTAAGTGTGTGGAAAAGAGACAGACAACCTACTTCCATATCTTGCCTCAAGCACCCAGTGGATCGTTGCAACAAAACAAATTGTGATATAGTGCTGGAATATGAGGCCCCCACACACACACGCTTAGAAGGCACTCAATGGGCTACTGGGAAATAGCTAAAAATATACTTCAGAGTAAAGGTGGAACAAAGCCCTCAGGAAGTCAAACTGCTGATAGCACTGCACATGAAAACAGAGTCAGAAGTCGCAAAGACATCTTACGAATTGGAACATGTAATACACAAAATGGAGGGGAGTAGTCACCTAGTGTTTAGAGCAGCAGCCTGGTGACCAAAATACCATTCCCACTGACACTCCTTGTGGCCTTGGGAAATCACTTTACCCTCCATTTCCTCAGAATGAAAGTCTGGCAATCTACTTCCAGACACACGTTGCCAATAAAAACCAAGAGTTGCTGGGCCAGCAGGAGTCAGCATTAAGTCAACAGCACACATTGCATTGCAATGTACAAAGCATAAACCATGAGAAGCTAAAGGTAGTCAAGAATGAAATGGAATAAGATGATACTGGCACAGACCAAGGAGCCATAAAACCAAGTATCCTGTGGCCAATCCAGGTCAGAAGTACCTGTCAGGTTCCCAAAAGATATAGATTCCATGTGCCCATCTTGATGTGTTGGGTATCAGTGAACTGAAAGACTGGCCTCAGATGCAGGAAATTTGAAAACTTTTAAATACCACCCCTTCCCAAGATCAGGGGCGGTTTACATAGAACAATGGAACCATACATAAAACATTATACAACACTGCAACTATTTACAAAATACGGTATCGTCATAAATTTAGTAACTATTTACAACTTTCATCATAACTTTAGGATTCAGGATTGGGCATGGTCAAATACTTTTTGTATGAGGAAATTAAAGACAAAGAAGAAATGTTGCATTTATAATTAAACCCCCCCCCCCACAAAACTTGCAGAAACTGTAATTAAATACATTGCAGTCAGTTAATGCTTAATTTATATTCCTGTATGAGAAATACCTATCAATTCAGCATTTTACTGTTTCTATACTGCTTTTCTCTGGGTCAAAGTGGTGTACATTAAACAGATGGTGCATTGATACATGACACAGTATGAACTTTACATTTGATACTGAAAAAACTCCATTGGCCTCCAATAAACAGCACGATAAAATATACCCCCCCCCCACAGACACACACACTATTTTCAAGACACTACAGACTGAACCAACCACCTACTTAAGAACACTCCTGTACACTACCCCAGCAAATAGGGAACAGAGAGCACATTTTTTATTTATTTATTTATATTCTCTTATATACCGCACTATTCAGCATCAGCGCAGTTCACATAGAACAAACATCTCAGTACAGTCAACATGCATGAGTTTACAGATAACAAGGGAAGGAACTTGGATAACAAGGGAAACTATTTACAATCTATTTACAGGGATAATACTACTGCATAGGTACATGTTAGGAGGAACAGTTGATAAGAATATATTAATAATTGTAGAGAGTCAGCCTAGGTGTGTTATTGAGACACCGAGGAATTGAATAACTGGGTGGAAACACTGAGGTCAATGGGTGTCGTTGACTCTATAAGGTACTTGTTGAAGAGATGGAATTTGAGGGCTTTCCTAAATTGCGTTAAACTGTTGATGCATGCAAGGAATTCCCTAACCACCCCAGCAGAATTCAAAGACTAACTCATCCACATCAAGCAGGTCTTCTCTTTATGCACCAGGTCTCTGGAACTCACGCCCAGAGGCAATAAGATCCACAAAAGACCATCAAGCTTTCTAAAAACACCTAAAAACATGGTTGTTCCAGGAATAATTTGAAAATCCAGTCACGTGAGCAATTATCTGATCACCAAATTAAAGAATGCTCCAACCAATGACTATATTACATATTACTTAGGTTCTATTCTTTTGTATCGGATGGGTTATCACAAAAGTAACATGCAATGCAAATAATGCATTGAATACATATACAATGTTTCTACTATGTAAATGTTTAAACTATTCAATATATGTTACATGGGATCGTGTATCTAATTGTTAAAAATGTTAACTGATTAATGTAATAATTAATGGTTCTATGTAAACCACCTTGAACTTATTTACATAGAGCAGTACAAACTTATATGTAGTTGTAGTAACATTTACATTTTTACATTAGACTTGACAATTGTTGAATTTAAGTCCTGGAAGATCTTGTCTTACTAATCTGTTTTTTTTGAAGGTGTGAATAAACAGGTGGACAAAGGTAAGTCAGTTGATATAGTGTATCTGGACTTTAAGAAAGCCTTTGACAAGGTCCCTCAGAGACTTTTGGCAAAACTAAAGAGTCATGGGATAGGAGGCAGTGTACTATTGTGGATCAGGAACTGGTGAAAAGATAGAAAGCAGAGGGTAGAGCTAAATGGCCAATTTTCCCAAAGGAGAAAGATGAATAGTGGTGTACCCCAGGGATCTGTGCTGGGTCTGCTGCTTTTTGACATATTCATAAATGACCTGGAAAAGAGAATAATGAGTAAGGTTATCAAATTTGCAGATGACACAAAACTATTTAAAGTTGTTAAAACCCAAGAGGATTGTGGAAAATTGCAAGAGGATCTTGATAAATTGGAAGACTGGGCATCAAAATGGCAGATGAAATTTAATGTGGACAAGTGCAAAGTTATGCACCTAGGGAAGAACCCAAACTATGGTTTGTCACGCCCTCCCGCCCGGGCCGGTGGCCGATGAGCTAGAGGGCTCACCTTAATTGCCCTTCTGAATACTGTCCCCAATATGTCTGCCAGCATGGACTGCTGGGATATGTAGTTTTAGCTATTCTTTTGAGCAAGCAGTGTGACCACACGGTTTGTTTGGCAAAAACAGAGAAATTTATTTTTCAGGGTTTCCCCCTCGCATCAAATTTGTTGCACTAAACACAGGCAAGGATAATTTCTCCCAAAGGCAAAGGATAAATAAACTCCAACAGGCTTAACTCAGACAGGAATTTCTTCTTCACATTGTCAACTCTTAGCTTCTTTCTGGTAACTACCTTCTAAACCTAAGGTTGTTGACCATATCAAAGTAACTTAAACTTCCAGCAAGTTTTTCTTTCACACCATATAGAAACAAGCTACAATGGCTTTCAAACTTCTAGCCAGTTTCTTTCCCTTCTCAGTTCCCAGAAATAAGTTTATAATTGCTTTAAACAAACCACTCCTTCACATGAGCTTGAGCTTAGCACATGTTCAGTTCGTTTGCCTTGCAATAAGAGCATTGCATTTCTTCAGTATCACTTTCACAGGGGCTTTCACCCAATTCTATTTCCATTTCATGCGTAGACTCACTAGAGCTATCTTCCTGTGGACGGGTATCATAGGATTTATGATTTACACCCTGCAGCAGCTCATCCAGCTTTAGCAGCCAGCGCTCCCTCTGATCTGTAGTCACAGGCTTTAAAGACAGAGTTTCTCTCCCCCTTATCAGCCTTTCAATATCTCTCACTGCTGAGTCACGGCAGTCACTGGCACACTTCTTATTTCTGTCTGAAGCTTGCTTTACAGCTTTCTGGCTAACAGCGTATGGCACTTTTTCTTAGCTCTCTAACCACTTCTTCAGAAAGAGCTTTGCTAGGAACTTCAGGCAACTTATTCTCTCTACCTCCAGGGCTCAACTGGCTTCCCGAGCTGTTTCCCCACCTGGGAATTGACTCCTCCAGCTTCCTTTCTCTGAAGTAGCTTGAGACACGTTTCTGCCTTGATTCCAGGGCTCTCTGCTGCTCAGCTCCCAGCTGCTCCGGACTCTTGCTGCGTGCTTTCCTGCAAGTTCTGCCGTGTCTGCTGCTGCCTGCTTTGCTTCTCACCTTCCCCCCTTCTATCAAACACTGAAGCAGTTTTAAACTGGTGCTTCTTAGGCACCATGCCTTTCTCCCTGCACACGTGAGAGCTGTTAGGGCTCAACCTAGCTCTAACGTCATTAAGTGGGCGGGGCTTAGTACTAGCTGTAGTCTGCCTCGGAGGCTTGTGGTTACTATGGGAACTCTGTTGATCTCTGCTTTTAAAGGCACAGGTCTCACTTTCTTCCCATTCCATCCCTCCTATACAGCTCTCCTTACCAGAGGTTACACGATGCAAGGTTCCATATTAGAAACCACCACCCAGGAAAGAGATTTAGGCGTCATTGTGGATATCATGTTAAAACCCTCGGCCCAGTGTGCAGCGGCAGCCAAGAGAGCAAATAGAATGCTAGGTATCATAAGGAAAGGAATGGAAAATAAAAACAAAATATATTATAATGCCTCTATAATCGTTCCATGGTGAGACTGCACCTTGAATACTGTGTGCAGTTCTGGTCGCCGTATCTTAAAAAGGATATAGCATTATTAGAATAGGTTCAGAGAAGAGCCACCAAAATGGTAAAGGGGTGGAAGGATACTCTTATGAAGAAAGGCTAAAAAGGTTAGGGCTCTTTAACCTGGAAAAGAGATGGCTGAGGGGAGATATGATAGAAGTCTATAAATTAATGAATGGAGTGGAACAGGTAAACTTAGATCGATTGTTTACATTATCAGAATATAGAAAGACTAGGGGACATGCAATAAAGCTACAGGGTAAACTATTTAAGAAAATAACTTAACTATAAAAGCAATTTTTTTCACTCAATGTGTAATCAAACTCTGGAATTTGTTACCAGAGGATGTAGTAAAGGCTGTTAGTGTAGCTGGGTTTAAAAAAAGGTTTGGACAAGTTCCTGAAGGAAAGGTCCATAAACCATTATTAAGAAGGGACCCAGGATATCAATGCTTGACCCAATACAAGCATTGTGAAACCTGTGTCTTTTGGGGAAACTGCTAGGTATGTATGACTTAGATTGGCCACTGTTGGAAACAGGATACTGCGCTTGATGGACCTTGGTCTGACCCAATATGGCATATCTTATGTTCTGTTGGGGTAGGGTGTATGTATTTTTAACGGAGTTTGGTAGATGTCCAGATATGGGATTATGTACAGCAGGGGATATGGTTATATGAGGAGGGGGGTGGAGGTGGTGTGTGTGTGTGTGGGGGGGGTTATGTTATGAGACCGAAGTGTTCAGTGAACAAGTGTGTCTTACTCACTTTCCAAAAGTTATTAGTCATTGGTATTTCTGACTTTTTTTTTTTTGGGGGGGGGGGGGAATGGGTTCTACAGGCTTGAAGCATAGAGCTCACATGCTATTAAGCATACATACTGGGTGCTTTTTCATCTTTTCATGTAGGATGGTGGTTTATCTTCTGATTCTGGTGGTTTTGTGTGTTTAGTGGGGTTTGTAGTTGATAGAATTGCTTGTTGATAGTTTTAAAGGTGATCAGTTGTACTTTGTATTTGATGCGGCTTGTTAGGGGGAGCCAGTGGAGTTGTCTCAGAATGGGGGTTATGTGGTCAAATCTTGAGGCTGCTTGGATGACTTGTGCTGCTGTGTGTAGTGCACTGTGTAATGGGAGGAGTGTGGATTTTGGTAGGCCCTGGAAGATCAAGTTGCAATAGTCAATCTATGGAGAAATGATCACCTGGAAAGCTGTGCATGTCTAGGAGGGACAGAGGTGTTGTAGTGTATGGATTTTGTGGTAAATGGTTCTTCTTGTATTTTGAATGTGATGTTTGAGTGAAAGGTGTGGGTTGAGGGTGATATTTGATTTCTTTCTTGGTTGTTACTTTGATGTTGTTTAAAGTTAAAGTTAGTGATGGAGGGGGAAGGAATGTGTCAGATGCAGATGAAGGCGAAGTTGGTCAGTTCAATGAGTAAGTATAAGCTGAAATCAACAGAACATGTGAACAAAGATATACCGATAGTCATGGAAAAAGAAAAGTAAAAGCTGGAAACAAAGGTGGTGGTAAAGTGGTTGGAAAATATGGACTTGGCAACTGGAGAAAGACTGAGATGACTAAATTGTTGGTCTTCAAGAACTTCAACACCTTGTCCCAGCAACAAAAATGGCAACTGTGCACAGATTTCACTCAAAGGATTGTACAAAAATCAAATTGGCTACATCTGTGGAAGTCAACAATAGAAAAACTGAAGAACAAAACAAACTTAGAGCTGACTGAGGTATAGATCACCAAACCACCATTAATGAATATGGCAAAGTATGATCTTGAAACTATACCATTTAAATTTAACAACTGTCTGAAATTTGTTCACCTCTTTGGATACAAATGACAGAGCATCAGAAGAGTTATAGGATAACATCAAAATATCCATGTTCAAAGAAAGCGAAAGTAACTCTGAAAGTAGCTCAGAAACACAGAAGGTAAAGCCAGAGAAGAAATAGTTAATTTTTTTAACAGAAACAAAACAAGCAGTAAAACAAGTATTACAGTGCAAGGAAATAGCATCAAAAACTATTATAGGAAGCATATTAGCTTTACTAAAGCTATGAGAGTTAAGAAAATTTCAGCTAGAACTGTAATGCTAAAAAATGCTCAAGGATTCATGCTGAAAGATGCTGAGGATAATCAAGAAAAGGTGGAAAGAATACATAGTGTTATACCATAAAAATCAAGTGGATCAACAGCCATTTCAACCTGTAACTTATGATCAGGAACTGTGTATGATGAAAAGTCAAAGCAGCATTGAAAATGCTATTAAAGAAAAGAGCACCAGACATTGATGGCATTCCCATTAAAGTATTACAGCTATCAGGAGCAGATGTTGCAATACTTGAAAAGCTCTGCCAGGAAATTTGGAAGGCAACATCATGGTGGATTGCCTGAAAATGAACTGTGTTCATACTAATACTGACGAAAGGTGATCTGACGGACTGTGGAAACTGTTGCACGATCACTCTGATCCCACTCACTAACAAGATTCTACTCATCATTCATTGGAGACAACGACCATATCTGGAATGGAAACTGCTAACACCTAATCAGGAGTTAGTGGGCCTGATTACCTGAGAGCAGCTGAGGCCTGCATAAAAGGCTCCAGTGCCCTGCCCTGTTGAGGCTTTCCTAACAAGAGCTCTATAAGATCAACCAACAGTAAGGATTTGAGGTTTTTTTTTATTATATTAACTTGCTAGCTCTGACTGGGAGCTCTTAAAAAGGTTTTTTGTATATTTTTAAAGCAAGGTTACTTTCTTTTTGGTGCTTTAGTGGAACTTTCCTTGAGCACAGTAGGTTGCTGAACTCTAGTAACCTCCTCAGGTTTGGAAACTGCTAACACCTAATCAGGTGTTAGTTCCCTCCTTACCCACCCTGACTCCCACCCACCCCTAGTGAGCAGTCTTGCATTATAGGGCACCTCCCCATTTAACAAATCACAGAGAATTGGACCAGCACATTTTGAATATAAAGAGATTTAACTGCTTTTTCTCTGAAAGGACAGCTGGGAAACCGGCTGGTACTTGGTAGATCTCTTTTGCTTTAACAGATACCTAAGCTCTACGAACAGAACAATGGCTGGGAAAAATCGTATCGCTAAAGCTGTTGCCCTCATTACAGCTTCTGCCTCGGTCCAGACAGAGGTCCTAATGCCAGTTGAAGGACCGGTTCCATGTGCAGGGTGCCTGCATGCTGAAGCTCTGAGGAAACAAGTGGAGGATGTCGATGGTTGGACACAAGTCACCAGGGCCTGCAAAATCACCAATCCAACTTCTCCAGCTCTTGAATTGAAGAACCATTATGCAGCCCTGGAAGTGGAGGAGGTGAAAGCATCCCTGGAAAGGGAAGAACCAGAGCTCAAGTACCCCAAAGTTGCAGAATCAGTGACCAGACAGAAACGAAGGGTAGTGGTGGTTGGATACTCTCTTCTGAGGGGTACTGAGGCATCCATCTGCCGACCAGACTTGATGTCCAGAGAGGTATGCTGTCTGCCTGGTGCCAAAATCCAAGATGTTACGGACAGTTTGCCGAGACTCATCAAGCCCACTGACTATTACCCAATGTTGCTAATCCATGTTGGAACAAATAATACTGCCAGATATACCTCGGAACGTATCAAAAGTGACTTCATGGCTCTGGGACAGAGGGTGAAGCAGTTAGGTGCACAGGTGGTGTTCTCTTCAATCCTCCCTGTTGAGGGGAAAGGCCAAGGCAGAGAGGCTCGCATCCTGGAGATGAATGCATGGCTGCGTGCAGGGTGTCATCGAGAGCGTTTTGGTTTCCTAGACCATGGGATGCTGTTCCAAGGGTTGCAGAGCAGAGATGGCATCCATCTGTCCAAGAAAGGTCTACACATCTTTGGTAGTAGACTGGCTAATCTACTGAAGAGGGCTCTAAACTAGATTCGTTGGGGATGGGTGAAGAAAGCCCCCAGGTAGGTGATACATTAAATACCTTTATGGAAATGGGTAACAGGGGTAACATATGGAAAGCAGTGTGTATAAATGCCTGTAGCATGGGAAATAAGATCCCTGATGTTGAAGCTTTGGTGGGAGTGGCTGACTTGGATTTAGTGGCAGTTACAGAAACATGGTTCACAGAAAACCATGATTGGGATGTAACTATACCTGGCTATACTTTATTCAGAAAGGACAGGGTAGGAAGAAGGGGAGGAGGAGTGGCACTATATGTGCCACTCCGCGATCAGGTACCTCGGCGTCACACTAGACCAGAACCTAAATATGCAGGCACATATAACACGGTAAGGGCAGTATATCATAAAATTAGATCCCTTAGATACCTGCGATCTCTGCTGGAACCAGATGATTTCAGGACTATCTATCAGGCACTAATCATCCCGCATTTCGATTATGCGAATGCAATACTGCAAGGACTCCCCCAAACCACTCTAAACCCACTGCAAATGGCAATGAACACCGCAGCAAGAGTACTACACAGAGCATCCAGGAAAGACCATGTCTCACCCATTATGAAACAACTCCACTGGCTCCCGATACAAGGTAGAATTACATTCAAGACCTTGCTACTCACCTTCAAAGTCACCAAAGGTCTCTCGTCAACATCACTAACAGAGCTAATCCAGATGATACCCCACAATAGGGACAGAAGGTCAGTAGCACAAAACACCTTGATAGTCCCAAGATCAATAACTCAATGCACCAAGTCAACATCCAGCAGGGCCTACAAATTTTATGCACCAATGATCTGGAATAACCTCCCTCACAACATCCGCACAATCCCAGACATATTCCAATTCAGGAAGGCCGTGAAACACTACCTCTTCCTCCTACACTACCCGGAAACCAATAGAAGCTCAGTACTAATTGCTGAAACCACCCAAATCTCCACTGTCTGAAACCACACGAGCACATGACTAGTCTGTAAATTGTATATATTGTTATTGTATATAGTTCCCCCTGTTAGCCAAGTTGAATTTCCTGTTCACATGTAAACACAAAGTACTATTGGAAATGTGTGTGTTCATTGTTTATTGTAAACCGCACTGATGCTGAATAGTGCGGTATAAAAGAGACTATAAATAAATAAATAAAATATGTGAAAAATATTAAAGCTTTGGAATTACAGAGCTTAAAAGGGAGAGAGGAGGCATTGTGGGTTAAACTAGAAAGAGGGAAAGAGAAATCTATTTGCATTGGTGTGATATACAGGCCTCCCTCACAAGAGGAAGAGGTGGACAGAGAGTTAATTGAAGACATACGCAGCATTGCTAGGAAAGGGGAAGTGCTACTGATAGGAGATTTCAATATGCCAGATGTTGATTGGCACATTCCTGCTGCAGTATCATCTAGAAGTAAGGAGATCCTGGATTCTCTACAGGGAGAACTATTCAGGCAATTGGTAACAGACCCCACACGTGAAGGGGCCATACTGGACTTGGTGCTTACCAATGGTGAAAGTGTTTCTGATGTTGTAGTGGGAGATCATTTTGCACCCAGTGATCATCAGATGGTGTGGTTCAGTATTAGGACTAGGGCTGTTAGAATCCATTCAAAGGTGAGGATCTTAGACTTTAGGAAGACTAACTTTGCGAAGATGGGCTAATACCTCAGGGAGTCGTTAGTGGGATGGGAACAGCTGGGGGATGTAGAAAAACAGTGGGCAAAACTGAAAGGAGATATTTTAAGGGCAACCAACATTTGTTAATATGGTAAATAAAGGTAAAAGGAAAAGGAGACCGCTATGATTTTTGAAAGAAGTAGCTGAAAAAGTGAAGAAAAAGAGGGAGGCCTTCATGAAATACAAGAGATCACAGAGAGAGGAAGACAGGCATCTGTATTTCGAAAACTTAGAGAAGCTAGCAAAGTAGTCAAGAAGGCAAAGATTCAAAAGGAGGAGGAAATAGCCAATGCAATAAAATGGGGGGATAAGACATTTTTCCGATATATTAGTGAGAAGAGGAAGGGCAAAATTGGTATTATCAGACTCAAGGGTGCAGGGGAGGAATATTTAGAAATTGATAAGGATAAAGCGGAATTGCTTAACAAATATTTTTGTTCTGTGTTCACAGATGAAGAACCAGGAGCAGGACCTCAGAAAACACCCAAAAATAGGAACAGAAGCGAGGGACATCTTGAACAATTTTCAGAAGACTGTGAGAAACTAGCTGAACTTAAAGTAGACAAAGCGATGGGACCGGATGGGATACACCCTAGAATACTGAGGGAACTTGGACATTCTAGCAACTCCACTGACTGACCTTTTCAATGCCTCGGAGTCGGGAGTGGTGCCAAAGGACTGGAGAGAGGCTCATGTGGTGCCTTTACACAAAAGCGGAAGTAAGGATGTGGTTGAAAACTACAGGCTGGTTATTTTAACTTCGGTGGTGAGTAAATTATTGGAAATGCTGCTGAAAGAGAAAATAGTGAGGTTTCTGGAGTCCAGCAGATTATAAGATCCGAGGCAGCATGGATTCACCAGAGGCAGGTTTTGTCAGACAAATCTGATTGATTTCTTTGACTGGGTGACCAGGGAGTTGGACCGAGGGAGAGCTCTAGATGTGGTGTATTTAGATTTCAGTAAAGCCTTTGACACTGTTCCTCACAGGCGACTTATAAACAAACTGAGTGCCCTAGGGATGGACCCTAAAGTTACTGCTTGGGTTAGAAATTGATTGGGTGGGAGGTGACAGAGTACAAGTAAATGGAGCTCACTCTGAGGAGAAGGATGTTACCAGTGGTGTGCCCCAGGGATCTGTCCTTGGTCCGATTCTTTTTAACATCTTTGTTAGTGATATAACGGAAGGGCTGTTGGGTAAGGTTTGCCTCTTTGCGGATGATACCAAAATCTCCAATAGAGTAGACACCCAGGAAGGTGTAGATAACATGAGGAGGGATCTAGCTAAGCTTGAAGAATGGTCTAGAATTTGGCATCTGGGATTTAATGTTAAAAAATGTAAGGTCATGCATTTGGGCTGCAGCAATCCAAGGGAGCAATATAGTATAGGGGGAGAAGTACTTTTGTCCACTAAAGAAGAGCGGGACCTAGGCGTGGTTGTGTCTGATGATCTTAAAGTAGCTAAACAGGTAGAAAAGGCGACGGCAAAAGCTAGAAGGATGCTTGGGTGCATACGGAGAGGAATGGCTAGCAGAAAAAAGGAGGTGATAATGCCTCTCTATCAGTCTTTGGTGTGACCTTATTTGGAGTATAGTGTGCAATTCTGGAGACCGCACCTTCAGAAGGATGTGAACAGGATGGAGTCAGTGCAGAGGGTGGCTACTAAAATGACTAGTGGTCTTCATTATAAAGCATATGAGGACAGACTTAAGAATTTTAATATGTACACCTTAGAGAAAAGGCGGGATAGAGGTGATATGATTGAGATGTTTAAATACCTCCGTGGCATAAATGTTCAGGGAGAGAGCCTTTTTCAATTGAAAGCAAGTTCTGCTACGAGGGGACATGGGATGAGGGTGAAGGGAGATATTTCCACATATCACTCCTGAATCTATTTCTTTACGGAAAGAGTAGTGGATCCATGGAATAGTCTCCCAGTGGAGGTGGTAGAGATGACAGTAACTGAATTCAAAAAAGCATGGGACAAACAGAGGATCTCTAAAGGTAAAAAGGGGACTGTTGTAGTTGTTGATATGGAAGGACAGACTAGATAGGCCATGTGGTCTTTTTCTGTCATCATATTTCTATGTTTCTCTTTCTATGAAAACTACCTGAAGTAAAAGCAAAATTTAGGAACGGATGAGGGAACAAGAGGCATCATTACAGATGTGAGATGGATCCTTGAAAAAACAATACCAAAGGATATCTACATGTATTTTATTGATCGCAACAAGTTTTTGCATAGGTCATTAAAATCTCTGGGAAACATTAAGCAGCATGGCATATCATAACACCTGATAGTTGACTTCCATTGATCAAGTATCAACAATTCAAACAGAAACAAGAACAGAATGGTTTAAAATCAAAGTTGTAAAACAAGACTGCATACATTCCCCAAACTAGTTTAGTTCCTATGCAGAATAAATCAGAGAAGCAGGACTGTACAGTATAAAAAGACAACTGAGGTGTGAAGGCTGGTGGAAGACTCAACCTTCACTATGCTGATACCTCAATACTGGCTGGAAGTGAAGACAATCTGAAACATTTGCTTCTCAACATCAAGGAACACTCTGAAAATGATACTGACAATTGTCAAAATCAATAAGGTCATCATTGGAGAAGAAATTGAAATTATTGATCCAAACAGGTTGAAGTTGTCAAGTATCAATAAAGAAATGACAAGCAGTCAAGAAATCTGACAATGCATTGCTCTTGGCAGAATGGTTATGAAGGACCTAGACAAGATCCAAATTGTCCAAGCCATAGTATTTTCAACATCATATGGATGCAAACGTTGGACAGTGAAAGATAGACAGGAAAAAAATTGATGTCTGAACTATGGTGCTGGCAGTAAATACTATGCATACTATGGACTGCCTGAAGAACAAACCAGTCAGTACTAAAGATGATCAAACCTAAGCTTTCTTTAGAAGCTCAGATGATGAGAGTTCAACTTTCCTACTTTGGACACATCATGCAAAGAGAGACATCATTAGAGAAAGACATGCTTGGCAAGGTAGAAGGTCAATGCAAAAGAGGAAGGCCAGCATTGAGATGGATAGGTACATTAACAGCAGCTATGGGTGCCAGTCTGTCAACAATGAGTTGCCTGACTGAAGACCAAACACCTTGTCTGATTTTAAACCATTTGTTTCTCCTTGTTCCATTCAATCTGTTGCTTCTTGATCAATGAAAAGGTTATGCAAGAGAACGATCAGGAGTTCTGGTATACCCATGTTTAATAGATTACTGTGTAAACCATGAGAAACCTTGGGCCACATTAAACAGATATCCTTTTGTTTTTCTTTAGTCTTTTCAAGGATCCATCTCACACCTGCAATGTCTCTTGTTCCTTGCCCTTTCCTGAACCCTACTTGCACTATAGGTCATTTTCGTTCCAGGTATGGTTGTAGTCTCTGCTGAATAATCTTCAGTAGAATCTTGCTGGCATGTAGAATCAGAGTGATTGTGTGATAGCTTCCAGTCAGTCAGTTGGATCACCTTTTAGTATTGTCATAAACAGATCTTTTCCGGTCAGTTGGACATGATGTCTTCAAGTTTCCTAGCAGAGCCTTGTAAGTATGGTAACAGCTGCATCAGATTGCTGTAATATTTCTATGGGAATGCCATCAATGCCTGATGCTTTGTTCTCTGATAAGACTTTCAATGCAGCTTCAACTTTTCATCACCAATAGTTCCGGATCATAAGGTTTAGGTTGAAACTGCTGTTGGTCCACTTGATCTTTATCATAATGATTCTGTATATTCTTTCCACCTTTTCTTGATCTTCTCAGCATCATTCAACATGGATCCTTGAGAATCTTGTAACACTCCAATTTGAGGCTGGAATTTTTTCTTTAATTCTCATAGCTTTAGGAAAGCCGATCTTGTTCTTCCTCTAATAGTTTATTTCTATTTCCTTGCATGCATCATTGTAGTACTTCTCCTTGTCTTGTCTTGCTGCATGTTGGAAATCTGTTGAGTTCTGTGATTGCCTCTTTCTCCTCTGGCTTGAGCGTCTGTTTCTGGGCAATTTTCTGAGGGTTTTTTGGTCATCCATTTTGGCCATTTTTGCATCTTCATCTTTTGTAGACATTTCTCACTTTCTTCCAAGACAACCTTCTTGATGTCATCTCATGACTCTTCTGGAGCTCTGGTCATTTGTATCTAAAATAGCAAATCTATTTTAGAGGCAGTTTTTAAATTCTGATGGTATATTCAAGGGACAATTTTTTCTGATGGTATAAAAAGCAGCAACATTTTTTTTTTAAACAGATAGCTAAAAGCTGTTTCCTTTCTGAACATACTACTAATCTACTCTCTAGTCACCTCCCATCTTGACTATTGTAGCCTGCTCCTTACGGGTCTCCCTCTGAATCTGTCGCCCCTTCAAACTGTTTAAAATTCAGCAACATGGCTTATCTTCCACTGGTATTGCAATGCTCACCTAACCCCTCTTCTCAAGTCACTTCACTGCTTTCCTATTCATTTCTGCATCCAGTTCAAACTTCTCCTACTGACCTTATAAATGCACTCATTCTGCTGCTCCTCACTACCTTTCCTCTCATCTGACCCTACATCCCTCTTCAGGAACTCCACCCCTCTGGCAGATCCCTTTTATCTGTGCCCTTCTCTGCCACTACCAAACCCAGAATTCATTCATTCCATCTTGCTGCTCCATATTAAAGAAATTAAAATAAAAAATGAAATAAGATATCTAGGTGTCATTTTAGACTCACACCTTACTATGGAAACACACATCAGAAATACCTTGAAGAAAGTCTACTTCAAACTTAAAATCCTCAAACAATTACGCCCCCTTGTATTTATACAAGATTTTATCAATATAACACAGGCTACCATAACTCCACACTTCGATTTCGCCAACTTAGTACTTATAGGCATTTCAAAACAAAACATCAAAAGGATCCAACTCGCGCAAAATGCTACAGCCAGAATCATATTAAAGATAAATTCACTCCAACACATTACACCGATACTAGCATCCCTTCACTGGTTACCAATACAAAGCAGGATAACATACAAAACAATTATAACTACATTCAAAGCCCTAAAAGACATGGCCCCGAAGACACTCTGTAATCTAATAAGCAAAGAACCACCTAAGCCCACTTATAGAAAAGGACAATCAAATAAACTTAAGATGCCAAAAGAATATATAAGAACTCACAAACTAACAAATAATAGAGCCTTTTCCCACGTAGCCCCAACAGTCTGGAACTCTTTACCAGAGGACTTATGATCACTAACAGAGATAACAGAATTCAGAAAAAAATTGAAAACCTATCTATTCACTAAACACTATAATACCATAGAAAACCCTCCAATCAACTTAGATAAAGGCTAAACAAGAACCTGTCTAAAATCAAGATTATACTCCCTATTACAATAATACGTACAACTTAAATGAATATTCAATCCATTCCAATGCATTGATACCCCACTTGTATATAGTTAAAATTGAGTTAGAGACAGTACTTCAGTTCAAATTGTTACACAATCTGTGTTAGTTGATTTATTGAACTATTTCGCATAGTTTTTACATACACTTTGTTGTTCAAGTTAAGATGTTCATTGTAAAAAGTTATAACTGTTCTATGTAAAACAAGCTCTGCATTGTTAATTGTTGTTAAATGTACACCGCAACTGATCGCTGGAAGATGCGGTATATAAATAAGTGTTAAATAAATAAATAAATAAAATAAATAATATGCCTGGAACAAACTACTTGAGTCAGTATGTCAGGTTCCTTCTTTAGCCCTATTCAAATCCAGGCTAAAACCATCTGAAGTTGCTTTTGGATCCTGATGTCCCGCACTCTTTCACCACTTATGTGCATTTTACCATGCTCTAGTAACCAGTCTTGTGATTTTGTTCACCTTGATTTGAATGTAAACTCTGATGAACAGGGACTGTCACATACTTCGATATGTACAACACTATGTATGCCTTGTAATGCTTGGAGTGGAGGAGTGGCCTAGTGGTTGGGGCAAGGTACTTCAGGCTGGAAGGTTGGGGGTTCAAATCCCACTAGAGGACAGCAATCTTGGGCCAGAAGGACTGGGGTTTCTAGTCCCACAGGCGCTCCTTGTGGTCTTGGGCAAGCCACTTAACCCTCCATAGCCCATGTTCCCTGTAAAATAGTTATCTCCAAGTTATAATGCCCTGTTCAATGTAATTTGTTTGTTCAATGTAAACCGCACTGATGCAGAATAGCACGGTATATAAGAGAATGTAAATATATAACTGCTAAGTAGTTGTATTAGGGTAGTAGTCCCCATTATCCTAATATAAACATCTCTGGGACTCATGACCTTGCTAATAACTGTTCATGTGTCTTTTCCAGGTGCACCTACCCCTTTTGCTGGGGTGCTGGGTCACCTAACAATCCAGTTTGGCTCTCCATGCCAGCATCCATATGGCAGTCTGGAGAGGTACCTATGACCCTGTGTATGTAATTAACACCTCAGATGTTGTCACTTACCCTCTTGCTGGTGCAGCTCCTGTCTCAGTAAGGGAAATCTGCTTTTATTTTGGTTGGAGGTTTGATTTGATCTGCCAACAATATTTTGAGATTGCTTTTACTACTAATCATGTGTATAGTGCTACAAGGCAAATGCAGCACTGTATAGACATGTAAACTATGGTCCCTGCTCATTAGAGCTTAGAATCTAGTGAAGACAGACAACACAACGGCTGATTACAAGGGTATCTAGGGGAATGGTTAGGAAACAGACTGGAGGGAGAAGTGGCTCAGTGGTTGGGACAGGTTACCTCAGGCCAGAAGGCCGGGGGTTCAATGCCTGCATGCGGACAAGCAACTTCAGGCCAGAGGGACTGGGGTCTCTAGTCCCATGGCCACTCCTTGTGGCTTTGGGCAAGTCACTTAACCCTCCATTGCCTCAGGTACACTTAGATTGTGAGCCCTTCGGGGACAAGGGAATAAAAAGTACCTGTTAGTATACATGTAACCTGCACTGATTCTAAAGAGCACAGTATAAAAAATAAATATAATGGATCAGGATCCAAAAGTGGCCTCTAAGTAGTGAGTGTTCTCCCTGGATTTGAGAAGGGCTAGAGATTAAGCCTGACACACAGACTCAGTTTGTTCCAGGCATAAGGAGCATCAAGGAGGGAGGAATGAAGTCTTGAATTGGCAGTAGAAGAGAAGGGCATAGATAGAATCTTCCAGAAAGCAGAGTTCCCGAGGAAGGTGTAGGGAGAGAAGAAATTTACGGAGGAGCAGCAGAAAAAGTGCACTTATAGGTCATTAGGAGAAGTTTGAACTAGATATGGAAATGGATGGGGAGCCGAATAAGTGATTTGAGAAGAGGGATTATATATGAACATATCAAGGCTGGTGGAAGATTAGTCACACAGCTGAGTTTTGAATAGATTGAAGAATTCAGAGGGAGACCAGCAAGGAGGAGGTTGCAATAGTCTAGATGGGAGGTGACTAAAGAGTGGATGAATGTCTTAGTAGCGCATGTAGAAAGGAAGGGATGAATTTTGCCAGTGTTAGAGACAGAAGCAACAGGTTTTAGCTATCTGTTGGATGTGTGCAGAGAGAGTAGAGTCAAAGATGACCCCAAGGTTGCGAGCTGAGGAAACATGGAAGAGTGTAGTGTTATTCACAGAACTAGAGAAGGGAGGAGGTGGGTTTAGAGGGAAAGATAAGGAGCTCAGTTTTGGCCATGTTCATTTTCAGGACAGCAGTGAAATGTCCAGGCAACAATGTCTGATAAGCAGGCAGAGATCCTGAAGAGATTTCAGGTACAGAAAGGTATGTGAGAGTCATCAGCACAAAGATGGAACTGTAAACCATGGGAGGAAATAAGTGCACCAAGAGATAGTGCAGATAGAGAAAAGGAGATGATCCCAGATAGAGCCCTGAAGTACACAAACAGAAAGCAAGATGGTGGTAAAGGAGGACCCACCAGAACATACACCACAAGTGCAATGGGAGGGATAAGAAATGCATGACAGAACAGAGTCCCTGAATCCAAGCAAGGACAAGGTATTGAGGAGAAGGTGGTGATCAGTGTCAGAGGCAGTAGAAATGTCAAGAAGGGTAAGAATTGAGTAGAGGCCTTTGGATTTGGCAAGGGACAAGTCACTGGAGACTTTGGTAAAAGCCATTTCTGTGGAATGTAGAGAACAAAAGCCAGATTATAGTGGGTCCAGAAGTTTTGAGAGAAAAGAAAATCAAGACAGCAGCAGTGAACAGCTGGTTCAAGTAGTTTTGAAGCAAAAGAGGAGGAGAGAGGGGTAGATAACTGGAAGGACAGGTAGGATGTAGTGAAGGCTTTGAGGAGAGGTGTAATCACAGCGTGTTTGATGGCCAGAGGAACAGTTGCAGTGGCAAGCATAGGTTAAGGATATGACAGATGGAAGGGATGACAGCAGAAGAGAGCTTAGTATCATTACATCTACCACTCTTTCCATAAAGAAATATTTCTGCATATTATTTGTTAGTCTCCCAGTGGTAGAGATGGAGGATAGTATCTGAATTCAAAAAAGCATTGGACAAATAGGATCTCTAGAAGGTAAAAAGGGGACGATTGTAGTTGATATGGAAGGGCAGACTAGATAGAAACATGAAGGCAGAAAGACCACATGGCCTATGACAGACGGGTGGGGATGGGATCAGAAGCAGGTAGAGCTGCCTGCTCTGAGGCAGCACTAATGATCGGAGAGCACTAGCTGGTTTCTATTCATTTTTAAGACATGATTTTCCTTTTCGGACACAAAACTGTCATGCCTTTTTGGGGGGTTTTCTGTGTTTATCATGGCCAGTGAGATTACCAAGTTTGCTCTATTTAAATTTAGTTTGGCTCCCCAGTATGTAGTCTTTTATTCAAATATACAGTTATCATTACAGTTTATGACTGACCTATAAGTTTAGTCTCGTCGAGGACTTTATAGAAGTGGAATCAATACACAGGGTGCTCTCAAGTTGAGGCCAATTTGAAGGATCCATTATTTTTGGCTGTATGTATTAAAAAGATTCCCTTATTTAGGGGGCATGGAAGATCCATGGCAATGTCATGATCATCAGGGGCTCACTAACCCCCTATCACCATGATGGCTTCTGCTGCTGACGCCGCTCCTATTTCAGCACAATGTTGGTGCTCGGAGGTCTCTGGTCTGTTCTGTTTGCCATTCATTGCCTCAGTTGCCCATGGGAGCCTGCCTGAGTCAAGGAGCCCTCAGTAGTGAGGGGGGGGGGGGTTTGCACACTGGACAGCATGAGTAACTGCACAAGAATTAGCACCAGCAAAGAGGGCTCAGAGCACGGCAGCATTAGTAGTATCAGCTTGAGTAACAGAATCTGACTGTTGCCCCCTCTGACTGCTGCTGTTAACTCTGCCTTGCTTTGAGCCCTTGGTGCTGTCCGGTGCAACCTCACTGCTGAGGGAGCTCAGCTCAGACTGGCTACTATGGGAGATTGAGGCAATAGCAAACAAAATGGGCCAGAGGCAAAAAACAGCTCCTCCCCCTCAACAAAGGTAGGGTAGGCTGCAGCACTATGGCCTCTGGGAAGTCAAGTGCCACCTACCTCCGTCACTAACTTTCCTGTGCTGCATGTCATACTGTCCTCAATACAGATTACTGAAGCAGCCCAACTTTCTCGTTTTAAAAGCAGATGTGTTGTACTTACCATAAGAGAAGAAATGCCATACTGGGTCAGACTAATGTCCATCAAGCCCAGCATCCTGTTTCCAACAGTGGCCAATCTAGGTCACAACTATCTGGCAGGTTCCAAAAAATTACACAGGTTCAACAATGCTTGTCCCGCAGTAAGCAACGGATTTCCTGGGTCTCTTGAGGGTTTATGGACCTTTCCTCCAGGAACTTGTCCAAACCTTTAACACAAGCTACACTAACAGTTTTTACTACATCCGAGCTTCCAGAGTTTGATTATGAGTTGAGTGAAAAAATAATTTTTAGTCTTAAATGGCTTACATTGTAGCTTCACTGCGTGTCCTCTAGTCTCTACGTTTTGATGGCATAAACAATTGATCTACATTTACCCATTTTACTCCATTTATTAAATTTATAGACGTTTATCATATCTCCCCTTAGCCATCTTTACCAAGTTGAAGAACCCTAACTTTAAGATTTTCCTCACAGGGGTATCCTATTCCCTTTACCATTTTGGTGGCTCTTTGTACCTTTTCTAATTCTGCTATATCCTTTTTAAGATATGGCGACCAGAATTGCACACGATATTCAAGATGTGGAATGATACAGGTGTACGACTTTGATGATGACTGTCTATCAGGATCTATTTTAATTCAACTGTCACCGTCTTTGGTGATTTTCAAAAGCTGTTGCCCTATGCAACTACCTGGTTTAGTCAAATGCTTAGGACAGCCCTGATTCTCATGTTCCATGACTAGCTAATGGATGCCAAGTTGCAGCTAGGTGGCTCCCTGTGAAATGTTGGCAGAGGTGTGATAACTCTTCTTTCTTGGCCAGGGACATGCTGGTTTTCTTCTGGACTTTGCTGCAGCAGAGATGCCCTGTGCCCACTGGGCCAAAAGAGGATGTCATCAGCCAGTACCAGGCAGAGCTGGAGTATGGTGCCCATCCAAGAAACATTTGGCTGTCACAGCTAGTGTGGCGTAATAGTTTTTCAGATCTACATGTGCAATGGAAGCATGTTGACATGGCTTCCCAGGACTGGTGCATGGTGCATGGCTGGATGCAGCCAGCCAGAGTCCCTTGCATGTTCCACATCTGCGCTGCTGCGTTGGCAGACATGCCCATCGTTCCACATCCTGCCTACCAGCATTTCCCCCATGTAGACCCCCCCATTTAACTTGCACATGTGTAAATAAATGCATGTTTCATGTCGAGACATGGAGATATGCCAATTTTATATGAAGCACGTACATGCATACCTTTTTGTAAAATTGACGCGTTATCTTTCAACATTTGCGTTTCTATGGCTCATCCACTGCCTAAACAACCTTTCTAAAATGTGCCTTAACATTAGGCAAATGGAAAATGCCCCTCCTTCTGCTCTTGGAGCAAAGTATTCACAGCAAAGCCTAAATATTCTCAGTGTACCCAGTCCATGCTCTGCATATGAAAATGAAACTGTTCACCAAAACTGTCTGGCAAGCAGGCGGTGTAGGTTAAGTGTGTGCTGAAGCCAGAGAAATAAAACAGTTATACTCTCATGCTGAGCTCGTGTTTGAAAAGCAGATCCCAGTTTTCTAATTCTGACTGAGTCTTCAATTTCCATGCAAGGTGGTTAAAATCAAAGTGATATAAAAGGATAGAAATATTAAACAGTATCCTACACAATCTGGGGGGGGGGGGAGTTGTCAATATCTGCACCTCACTCATGTAGGGATGGGTAGGTGTCAGCCCAATGCTGCCTCTTCAGTTAACAGCAACTAATGAAGTGATCGTCACCTACATCACAAATTCGTGCACAGATGGGAACTTCTGCATCTCACTCAACAGCTGGGAAGCTTGTGGTGAGAGCATCCCACTGAGACGTGCACATGTGGGCCGTGCAGTAAAGATGAGCTGCTGGAGCAGATATGAAGCACATGTCCGATGACATGTTGGCATGAAATACCACCCTGCTATGGGCCATAAACAGAAGTCTCCGTCTCCGAAGTTGCAACTGTCTGCTTATATTAAGCTGATTGTTAGGTGATCCCAGTATATCAGCAATTAGTATGTTTGTGCCCTGCCTCTTCATTCCCAAGGTGTTTTCTTTTGACTTTTTCATAATGGAGAGTCTGTAAAGAAAATGAATCCTCTTTTGATGCCATATTTATTGACTCCCTCTGATCAACACCCAGGGTGTAATAACTCTGTTTATCAGCAGTGTTGCAGGTTTATTCACTTGCTTCTGACAGCTTTTCATATATTATTCAGGAAAAGGTCAGAAAGCCAGAGAACTGGCAGTTAGAACAGCACAAATGATGAGATCATTCTGATAGCAGTGAGACTACACAAAATGATCTAAGGCAGTACACTGCAGGCCTGTCTAACTGGTTTACGATTCAAGAAATCTGCATTGAATCTCAGAGCTATATTTGCATATACTCCATATATGCAAATCCTTCATGCATATTCTTTGTGGAGATCTCAAAAGATTGGGAGAAGTGGTTGAGTGATGGGTAGTTTAGATTCAATGAAAATCAGGCAGAATCATAATCCAAGAGGCAGGTGGTGCCGGCCTCTATCTGGAGGACCGTTGCCACTATCCAGATCATTTGTCCAGACAGGGAGAGCTTTTGTGCTGGACAGTGGCCGGCGCTGCCCTTGTTCCATCCACAGACTGCCGTAGTGTTCACTGAGCAGTGCCAAGGTGGTCCGGGGAGACATTTGCTGATATTAGCTCTGTACCCTTATTTGGGGAACCTCCTGGATAAGGGCTTTTCAAAACTGACCCTTAAGTTGCTGTCTGGTTGAATTAGCCAGATGATGGCAGGGATTTTCTGGGTAGTGGCCACACACTGCATCTACTCGGTCGCAGTTACTAACCAAATATTGCTGCCAAGTATCCAGACAGCGTTTTACTTTTCCTTTCGAAAACTGGTGTAGTTCATGTATGAGAAATTAGGCAGTCTATGATAATATTACCCTCTAAGAAGGTAATTTTATAAAAGGAAATTTTTTTGGAGGGGGTGTCTCCAAATGGGTTAGTTTTACATATGGTAGAAAGGAGAGAAGAAGGTCTTCCGCAGGAGAAACAGGCAAACAGAGCGGAAGCTAAGGACCACGGCCAAACACAAGGAGTAGTATAAAATTCTTTATTAGCAGATCCAACTCTACGGTTTCGGACAGAGGCTGATTGGGAACAGTGGTTTGGTCCACCGTTTCTCACATTGTTTATTTGTTCCCTCATGACCCCTGAGGAAGGCCTCTGGCCGAAACCGTAGAGTTGGGTCTGCTAATAAAGAATTTTATACTACTCCTTGTGTTTGGCCATGGTCCTTAGCTTCCGCTCCTTAGTTTTACATATCACATCAACAAAATCTCTTAGCTAATAATCACCCACAATGGTTTCATGTAAATCTACCAACAAGCCGGCCAACAATAGTTAGCATCCAAAAATTACATAATAGGGTAAATGAGATCTCAGGATAGCTGTATGCCCTACATCTGGCAAAAAATTCACCATAGGGACTAGCAAATCCTCACATCACCTATCTCCAACCTCCAAATGTTTATCCTTTTAAATATTATCCAATAAATATTGTCTATCAAAACATTAAATCAAATCCTGATAAGTACTTTTCAGAATTACTAATTCTCACTATAAACCTTTTTCTGATTACAAAAATTCTTAGCATCTTAATTCATTCATGTGACTATAATGAACAGTGTGTAATCAAAGCTGTTTCTATATTCATTTTCTTAATGCCATATTTATGTCACATGCTTTTGGGGACTTAAGTTCTTTTGTATTAGAACATGTTCGTGGTGGCAATAGAGGGCAATTGCTGCTGCAGAAAGAACAATGGATTTATAATTGAATGCCCTGGTTCCATGCAGTCTAAATGATAAAATAGAATGGGCTTTTTTTTTTTTTTTTGAGATCTCTCTGCTGGAGTCAGCTTGAAGCTCCAATTGTGTTTTATGTTGTGCTTTGAATGGGTTCTGATGGGAACATTCCTCAGAATGACTAAACCAATTCATACACGCAGCACCAATTGGTTGGTAGTTCCTTTATAATTGATTACGTCAGACGCCATTTTTCAGTAAGGATTCGTGCAGTTTTGAACCCTGGAAGAAGCCAGTAATGGTGGATTGAAAAGTTTTGAATTTTGGAACTCCTGAGGAAGCCTCTTGGTGAAACGAAGATCTTTGTCGGGTGTTTGCAATATGGGGATATCGGGCGTTTGGAGAATGATGTATTGGTGTCTGTCCCTGCAAAGAAGAGTGACTGTTGTCTTGTGAGCCATGTAGAGTTTGGCAAAGCATATATGTTTTGGAGCCTGGACCTCTGCGCCTAAGAGATAAGTAGCCTTGTATCTATTAGTCAAGCTTGGCTGCATATTTGTTGACTTTCAGTTCTCATTTGTTTGCAGGCGACATCACCTTCTTGTTTGTCTGAATGAATTAAGACGCTAAGAATTTTTGCAGTCTTAGTGAGAAAATTAGTAATTCTGAAAAGTACTTATCAGGATTTGATTTAATGTTTTAATAGACAATATTTATTGGATAATATTTAAAAAGGATAAAAAATAAAATTGGAGGTTGGAGGTCAGTGATGTGAGCATTTCCTAGTCCCTATGGTGAATTTTTCGCATACAGCTATCCTGAGATCTCATTTACCCTATTATCTAATTTTTGGATGCTAACTATTGTTGGCCGGATTGTTGGTAGATTTACATGAGACCATTGTGGGTGATTATTAGGTAAGATTTTGTTGATGTGTTATATTAGCCTCTTAGATAGTCTTGTAGTGTGGATACTTTAGTTTTACATCTACATGGAAGAAAAGAATCTAAGCCAGGGTATGATCTCAATCTCACAAATGTACCGTTAACCATTACTGTAGTTCTTGCAAAGTGCTAAAGACAGTTTCTTTCTGGAGTTTAAGATGTCAAAGTGTGTGATTAGAAATTACTTTCATCAGGCCTACAGCACCCAGCACAATGGGAAAAATGTATCCATCCTTCTTTCTACCAGAGATCTCTCTCCACAAAAACACAGAATAAGCACCTTGCACTGGTATGTCTAGTATCAATCTCATCTTGCGTTTTTCTCCTTCACCGCCATGTCCAGTTTTCTTGCACAGGATGGGGGCTGTCCCATGATTCTCTCAGATTAGGGCCATACCAATGTTTTTTTCCAGTATAACGTACATTTTGCAACATTTCAAAAGGATGAGAAGTGCCAACTTACTGTATAGAGATACTAAGCAGCACATGAAAAGAATACATTTGAACCATATAATCTAGATGTTTTGAATTAATATATTCAACAACTCTATACATTTAGTATGTGCCAATGAATTTGTAAATTCATACAGACAGTCCACTAACCACATCGGTTATTTAGATATCTCAGTACACTGTACTGCTTTTTCTCAGAGTCAACATGGTTTACAGATTAACAAGTTTCAAACTATTACATATAAATGGGAAAGTAGAACTTGGAAGGTTGAATAGGAAAACAGGTAATAAACTAAGCAACCTATTGAGGCATCAGTTAAATAAAAAAAAGATGGAACATAGTAAATGACGGCAGATAAAGACCAGTATGGTCTATCTAATCTGCCCAGCAAGAAGGCAGGAGTAGGTGCACCCCTCCCCATGTCTTCACCCCAACCTATATCTTTGTTTAGGGGTGAACCCACCATTCCTACCTCCAATTGCGCCATCTAGGACACCCCTATTTGTTGAACAAATTAGATGGTTCAGTTTATTTTGATTTTATCCTGTTGCTATAAAGTGATCCACTATGTCTGTCCCAGGCCACTTTGAATTCCATCACCGTGTTTGCCCCCACCACTTCCATTGGGAGGGCATTCCAAATATCCACCACCCTTTCAGTGAAAAAGTATTTCCTGACATTGCCTTTCAATTTACCACCTTGCAGCTTCATGTTATGCCCTCTAGTTTTACAGCTTCCATATCTCTGGAAGAGGTTTGTTCGTTCATCATTTCTCTTTAAGTATTTAAAGGTCTGAATCATATCTCCCCTGTCCCTCCTCTCCTCCAAAGTGTACATATTTAGGTCTTCAAGTCTCTTCTCATAAGGCTTCTGACGCAGGCTCCAAATCATTTTGGTCACCTTTCTCTGAACAGTTTCCATTCTTTTTATATCCTTTTCAAGATACGGTCTCCAAAACTGAACACAGTATTCCAAGTGAGGCCTCACCAGTGACTCATAAAGTGGTACTAGTATCTCTTCCTTTCTGCTGGTAATTCCTCTTCGAATGCAGCCCAACATCCTCCTGGCTTTTGCCACTGCCTTGTCTCACTGTTTTGCCACCTTGAGATCTACAGAAATAATCAGAGGTCTTTCTCCTGGTCCGTGCATACCAACCTCTCACCCCCTATCGCGTATATTTCCCTTAGATTTCTGCTACCCAAGTGCATGACACTGCACTGCTTCACATTAAATCTTAATTGCCAAGCATTAGACCATTCTTCCAGCTTTTGTAGATCTTTCCATATGTTAATCACTCCCTCGGGGAGTCCACTCTGTTGCAAATTTTTGTCTCATCTGCAAAGACAGACCTTTCCGTTCAGTACTTCAGCAATATCACTCACAAATACATTGAACAGTGTCGAGCCCAGGACCGAACCCTGGGGCACCCCGCTAATCACCCTCCTTTCATCCGAGTGAGTTACATTTACCATCACCTTCTGTCTTCTGTCAGTCAACCAATATCTGATCCAGTTTACCACCTTGGGACCCATCCCCAAACTACAGATGTTATCGATAAGCCTCCTATGAGGGACAGTATCAAAGGCTTTGCTGAAATCCAGGTAGATGACATCCATCGCATGCCCCTGATCCAGTTCTCTGGTCACCCAGGCAAAGAACTCAGATTTGTTTGGCAAGATCGTCCCTCAGTAAAACCATGTTGCCTCAGATCTTGTAACCCGCTGGTTCTGAGAAAGTTCACTATTCGGTCTTTCAGGAGCGCCTCCATTACTTTTCCCACCACCTAGGTAAGGCTCACGGGCCTGTAGTTTGACACTTCTTCCCTGTCACCACTTGTGTAGAGGTACGACATCAGCCATTCTCCAGTACTGAGAAACCTCTCCTGTTTTCAAGGATCTGTTGAAAACATCCTTTAATGGCCCTCCAAGAACCTCTCTGAGCTGTTTCAGTATCCTGGGATCCATCCCATCCTGTCTCATGGCCTTGTCCACTTTGTTTTGCAAGCTGTTCTAACACCTCATCTTCTCTGAATGGTGTGGTATCTATTTCATTCCCATTTTTATAATTTAGGAGTCACAGGTGGTCCTTCTCCAGGATTTTCTTTAGTAAAAACAGAGCAGAATATTTGTTTAGCAATTTCGCTTTTTCAATGTCACTTTCCATGAGTCCATTCCCAGCACTTCTGAGTCCTGCAATTCCACCTCTGATCTTCTTCCTTTCCTGAATATACCTGAAGAAAGTTTGTCGCCGCACTTAACATCTTTAGCCATCTTTTCCTCTGCCTTTGATTTTGCTATCCTTTTCTATTTTTGTCTCCTTGAGTTTGATCCTGTATTCATTTCTGTGTTCCTCTGTTTGCAAGCTTTTGAATTTTGCAAAAGCTGTGTTTGCCTTTGAGCAGCCACTTCTTTGGAAAACCAAATAGGTTTCCTTCTCCTCTTGTTTTTATTTACTTTTCTTACATATTTATCTGTTGTCCCTTTAAGTTTATCCCATTGCAATTCCACTTCCCTTATCCCCTTCCACCCTGTTAGCTCCTCCTTTAGGTACTTGGCCATTTTATTGCAGTCAGTGTTTTTGAAGTTTTGAGCTTGCTATGACTGGACTGCACCTTGGCTTTTATCTCAAACCACACCATGTGATGGTCGCTGTTGCTCACAGGGGCACCCGCCCAGACATTAGACACGCTAGCACCATTGGTGAGCACTAAATCCAGTGTTGAGCTTTCCCTGGTTGGTTCATCACCATTTGTTTAAGTAACGCATCTTGGATAGCGTCCACAATTTTTTTGCTTCTTTCCAGATTTGCAGAAGGAGTACTCCAATCCACATTGGGTAGATTAAAGTCACCCAATATGATTGCTTCCCCCTTTGTTGCTATCTTGGCAATATCTATAATCAATTTGCTCTCTCTTCAATTTGAGTCAGAGGTCTGTAGACTACAGAAGTATGGAGCAATTTAACCATTTTTTTATACCGCTCTGTCCTTCACTCAGAGCGGTTTACATTATATCTCAACATTATATATAGAACGATTGAACAGTATACATGAACACTTGAACAGGGGAGGGGAGGGAGAGAAAAGGAGGTAACAGGATTAACTATGTACAGAGTCATGCGTGCATGACAACTATATACAGTTTGGTGCATCATGTTTTTTGGGTTTGTTGCCAGTTTTATCTATTTATCTGTGCTTATATACCGCTAATCTATGAGTCTAAGCAGTTTACATATAGCAATTTGACCAAGGTGGCTTACATAAAACAGAACTTAGTGCTTTACATGGAACTGTAAACAATTGATGTAACTTAGAACAAATGTAGTGTCAACCATATAAACGTACTGGGATTCTATTATACAGGGGGAGGGGGGCTCAAGGGTGGGGGAGCTGGACTGATGGTTCTTAAGAGCATTGGCCATGCTTAGTCAGAGAAGTGTTCAAGAAATATTTAACAAAAAACCCCACAAACTAAAAACATTCTTAAATCAGTCAGAGACCATTTGTGGCATGGAGACTGAGATACAATTATACGATTGTCCTAGTGGGCAATTTGGGGTAAGTGGTAATAGGGGATTAGGTTTCATTCTCAAAATGTTCATTGAAGAGAAAAGTGAAGTTTCCTTCTAAAATTTTTCAATTCAGGTGTAGCTCATATGCTGTTGGGGAGCGTGTTCCAGATGATGGAGAATAGACAGCAAATATCATGGCTTACACATGTAAATTATATGGAGTAGTACAAAAAATGTATGTATGTATAGAAAATATCATGTGAAAGTACATTTTACAATGGGATATCCAAGTGCAATCTGGGACAGAGCTAGAACATCTGTATAAAAAACACACACAAGCACGTGCAGGTTCAGGAGCAATTTCAGAAAAGTGGAAGTAGATGAGCCAGATATGGACGTCTATAGAGATGTCTACATAGACAGCCGTAGTAGAGCATGGACATTAAATTACCTAATGGTTAAAGTAGAGGGTTCAAATCCCAGTGTGGGTCTTTGTGATCTTATACTAGGTCACTTAACTCTCCATCTTCTACACTCTGGATGTTTTAAAGCCAAAACAAGCACTTTCCTGATGCAACAGATCTAAACATGGACATGCCTGCGGATGTCTCTATCATTCCTGAAATCTAGCGGGGACATGCAAGTCCATTGCACCTCCTCAGACACCTCCACTAAACCCCCTTTCCTGCTTGGACGTCCCTGCACTGGACATGTCTGTAAATGTCATATGCAAAATGGCTCCAGAAACACCTCCGTGATTTCAATGTCCACTTGCATATCTTTGGACATCCAAATCCCAAGACAGACTTGGTAAAATAACCCACGGGGGGGGGGGGGGGGTGGCATTAAAAAAAAAAAAAAAAGTTTCACATGCATAAGGTCTCTTATAAAATCCTGAATAGTATAAAAGTTCACGTGCACTGGCATGAACATAGGTACTTTGCACATCACTCCCGTCCTACAACTGCACTGGCTCCCAATGATGGCAAGAGCCAAATACAAAACAATAATGACCATCTTCAAAGTCATTCACCATCTCTCAGCAGACGTACTCCAAAACGTTATAACAAGGGATATCAGCAACAGACCAAGAAGATCCAATAATGACAACATGATCGGCACACCTGCAGGCTATCACAAAACCAAACAAACAACTTCAAAAAGAGCACCATCACTACTGGCATCCACACTGTGAACTCCCTCCCAACCAGCCTGAGGGCATTAGATGACCTCACAGACTTCCGCAAAGACCTCAAAACATGGTTATTTATAGAAACATGAGTATCCAGGCAACATCCGAAACCCAAACTGAAATACTACTTCCGCCACTAACTAAGCACACACCCATCCTACCCACATACACAAGTTTCCAAATCCCCTACCCCCCCAAACCATGTCCCTCAACATCCACAGACACACCAACTCAGAACGCCCAAAACCACAACTAGATACATTATAAAGAACCACCTGTAAATACCTTATGTAAATAGTTCAGACAGGCTTCTACACCTGTCAACATTTGTAAAAAACTAGAATGTTTATCTACTCTATGTATTGTACACATTGTTCCATGTAAATAAGTTAGAAAGTTTTACTGTTCAATGTAATGTATACAAAAGTATACACAAGTTGTTGAATTGTTCCATGTAAACCGCCCCTGATCTCTGGAAGGGGCGGTATAGAAGAAATAAATAAATAAATAAATAAAGAGTTATTAAATACTCTCATGTTAAATGTTACCTTATATTGTACTGTCTATATGCTGATAAGTAACTGTACTGTCTAAATGTTTACACATACCCTAATGTTAAATGTAACCCTCCAACTGTGATGTGACGTGACCACCTTGATTGAAGGACAAGGTGGCATACAAATCTGTCTAAATAAATAAATACATCAAAAGTGTAGCTGGGGACATTTAGGTGTCATTAGCACCTAAGTAGGGGTGTGTGCTTGCCCTCAAGATAGTCACAGCTTCATCAAATTGCCCTCCACATCTAGTAGCCGCTGTCCTGGAACATTTCAGCATGTCTTATGCTATACATATGCCAGATGTATAATTCATTCTCCGTCTGGCACTGGATGTGTAGTGCCAGTCAATCTTTTGAAAAAGTGTTTGCATGCTCAGTGCACTATTGAACATATTTGTGATTGAATAACCGGCCTATTTTGTAGCTTGAAATGCCTGAAATATTCCAAAGAGAAAAGCTATATTCTAAATATGTCATACAGAAGTTTGACGCTAAAGCCCATTTTAACAGATGGCCAGCACAGTACTGATGGCTCTCAACTGTTTATTTGTAGCACAGGGGGAACTACATTCAGATGTTATCCTAGACCAGTACAATTTAGAACCTGCAAAGAGACCGGTTTTGACCAAAGTTGACAAGGCATCTGGATCTCTTGACTACCTCACAATGAATCTATGAAATGAGGCACTAGCGTGAGCAGTTACAGAGCAAATACCATCAAGGCTGCAGGAAATTGCATTCATCATGAATAATTCCACCATACTTAATGAAGTTAACCTGCAGCCAAATTTTAAACACATTATTAAAAGCATTATGAAAACCAGTCAATTCCTGATCATTTGCAAGGATCAGTCAGAAAAATACTACCCAAAATAAGCTAAGCACAAATAAAACCATTTTGTATCATTTTATTACAGATGCCTAACATTGCTTTTCTTTTTGAAGTTTTGAGATTGGCTAATTATGTTATAACAGCTTTAAAAACCAATCACACAAATGGCACAACATTGATCACCCAACAAAGAGGAAGAAAAACCTTCCCAAAAATGACCATGATGTGCCTTCAGCTCCAAATATGAAAAACACACTGCCTCAAAAGAAAAACATGGTCCCTAATCTTCTTAAAGGGACAGGTTACAACTTCAGCTCTGAATAAAGAAAAAGCTGATCCTAGAGGCTGACAGCATTTCACAACTCGGGCTGCATCAGGAGGCTGAAATTTAGGCAAACAGACATTAAAGACAATGAGTCAGTTTCCAGACCAAATACCGCCCCTCAGGGGAACGCGTCTCTCCTTCCTCTCGTCTTGTCTTTGTGAGGATTCTCTTATTGTCTGGTGAGGATTGTTTTTAGTGTCAGACCCCACAAATGGTTGGTTGGTTTATAGATGAAAATAAATGAATGAGACCTAAGGAGGCTACTAGGGAGTACATAATTTTGAAGTTACATGAGGGATATTAAAACAAGACACTACCTTTTCCATGTTATTTCATCTCATTTCCCTCCCCCCCCACCAAAAAAAACAACACACAGCTGGCTGTGAACCAGTGGCCCTTGCACAGGAGGGGGGGGGGGGGGTACTGGTCGTCCAGGAGCTTCTCAGCTTTGTCTTGAATATATGGTAATAGTTTCTATTCTTCATTGGCCTATAGTTTCCCTGTCTGCGGTTAAGTCCATGGAAAACCTTTCCTGAATTTTTTGCCTTGTGAATCTTTTCACTCCTGCTTTAGAGACTTAGGGTTTAGTAAATATACCCCTGCTATCCGGTAGCAGAGTTTAGCGCATGGTTTTGGAGCTGTGCTAAAGTAGCACATGGCCCATGCTACCCTGATAGTGTGCCTTCGCGCAGCAACAGGGCAGAAAGTGGCCTTCCCAGTGTGGCAGTTAGTGCCGTCATTTGTGGCCCATGCTACCTCCACTTAGTTGCAACCATGCTATTTGCACCAAGGCCACTCCAATGTAACATAGTAACATAGTAAATGACGGCAGATAAAGACCAGTATGGTCCATCTAGTCTGCCCAGTAAGATTGCACAAAAATGAAAAAGAGGTCTCAAACTTGAGTGAATAACAATCAGCTATCACCAAGAAAATTCACTCTATAAGTATATTCAAAATATATCTTTTAAAATGATTTTACTTCTTGCCTACAGTTCTCAGATAAACGGTAGTATTGACACTCTTTGCATGGGTAAGAAAAACTCCCCAATTTTGTGTCCGTTTACATCAATGACCTTCGGCTTTTTTTCTTTTTCTGTTGCACGCAGTTTAAAAATTCTTAATGTACAAACACTTATCTTATGTAGTATGTGATCCGTATAATTTTCTAAGTGTTTGTACATTAAGAACTGCGTGCAACAGAAAAAGAAAAAAAGCCGAAGGTCATTGATGTAAACGGACACAAAATTGGGGAGTTTTTCTTACCCATGCAAAGAGTGTCAATACTACCGTTTATCTGAGACCTGTAGGCAAGAAGTAAAATCATTTTAAAAGATATATTTTGCCCAGTAAGATGGCAAGAGTAGGTGCACCTGCTGCTCTGTGCAGGCCACCCTCCCCATGTCTTTGTTTAGGGGTGAACCCACCGCTTCGTGTAGGGCATCCCTATTTGTTGAGAAATTAGATAGTTAAGTTTATTTTGATTTTATCCTGTTGCTGTAAAGGGATCCACTGTCTGTCCCATGTCATTTTGAATTCTGTCACTGTATTTGCCCCCACCTCTTCCATCGGGAGGGCATTCCAAACATCCACACCCTTTCTGTGAAAAAGTATTTCCTGACATTGCCTTTCAATTTACCCCCTTGCAGCTTCATGTTATGCTCTCTAGTTTTACAGCTTCCCCGTCTTTGGAAGAGGTTTGTTTGTTCATTATTTCTCTTTAAGTATTTAAAGCTCTGAATCATATCTCCCCTACCCCTCCTATCCTCCAGAGTGTACATATTTAGGTCTTCAAGTCTCTTCTAATAAGGCTTCTGACGCAGGCTCCAAAACAGATGGCGGCCAGACTCCCTGGTCCATGTGGAGGAGTAGCCTAGTGGTTGGGGCAAGGTACTTCAGGCTGGAAGGTTGGGGGTTCAAATCCCACTAGAGGACAGCAACCTTGGGTCGGAAGGACTGGGGTTTCTAGTCCCACAGGTGCTCCTTGTGGTCTTGGGCAAGCCACTTAACCCTCCATAGCCCATGTTCCCTGTAAAATAGTTATCTCCAAGTTATAATGCCCTGTTCAATGTAATTTCAGTTTGTTCAATGTAAACCGCACTGATGCAGAATAGCGCGGTATATAAGAGAATGTAAATAAAATATAAATAAAGGGCTGCTGGTGCCATCAGGAGACACCGATGCTGATCAAACAGCTCATGGTGTTTCCACAGAGGTCTCCTCCACCCACTGAAGGGTTCTGCAGCAGACTGCCAAAACGTCAACCACAGACTAAACTTTTTTTTTCTGTGCTTTATCAGTTAGCAATGCAGTCTGAGCCTTTGCAATAGACAGTTCTGCATTCCCCAATAAAGGCAAACCTAATTTTAGGGTGACTAATGCTACCAATCAGTAATCAGTCCTCACATATGGGTGATGTCGGATGGATGGCATTAGCTGCACTCAGCAGGTTCATCATGCTAAAGCATGGTAACTGCATGAGCACAGATGTATATGCCCCGCCCCCTCCCCCCCCCCCGTTAACCTGAAGCCCACACGTGTAACCCTTGCGGAACTTAGTAAACAGACATTTCCTGCTCCATATTACTAGTTCTAGAAGGTCTGGTAAAAATAGCCTGGGAACCCTTAACATTTTTTCCTTGCTGAATTCTTGGATTTATAATCTTGAATCCTTGTGTGATATTCCCAGTTACTATTATCCTGTCAGAGGCATTTAGCAGACCCTGTTTGTCCAATTACTGATCCAGTTCAGAAAACACATGAAACAATGTCTAAGAAGCAGCTGCAATTAGCCGGTGTGTCTGAAAACCTCTAGTAACCTTTTAGCCTTTTGTTTTTATTATTGGGGAGGGGGGGCTCCTGGAAAGACAATGTATAAAAAGAAAATGAAACAAAACCCTGCAAATAATGCAGGGAACTACATTTTTTTTTTGCAAGAATTGGTCTTCTGGCAGCTCTAGAGGTTACAGATCTCTAACCTCCTAATGGGTCCTGCAGACCAGGAGGAAGAAATGTTCGAGGGCTGAGCTCATCTGTTCCTGCTTCCATTTTCCCCCATTATAGCATTAATCAAATTCTACCTTTAACCACTTTGGCTTAAATGTCCTCTAGCTACTAATCACAGGCAGCACAATATGCCGATCTTTTCATGGCAGAACTAGGAGACATTTTAAAAATAAATATCACACTAAACCCTTCAGATATTACAAATATATTGATGACATTTTATGATTTGGACAGAGAAAAAAGTCAACTATTTCACAAATCTTTGAATACACATCCTTCAATCAGATTCAAACATCTGTTTACTGGAAACCAGTTTTCAGGTGCAGTTACCTTCTCAATTTCAGCTTCCAGCCCTCACATACAAGCAACATGATATCAGTGTATATGCTCGGGTCCTAAAGACAGGAAAAAAAAGACCTCAAAATCCTGACTGAATCCTTCATACAAAAAGGCTACAACCCCAAAACTCATCTCCTGGAAGTTTCTCCTCACTTAAACACCCAAAGAAAACCTACAGTATAAAGCAAGCCTCAGATTCCCTATTGCCGTGAGATACAATCCAGAGTTGAAGAAACTGAAAAGTCATATCTAGTCAATACTGCAGGATGATGGATTACTGAAAGTTCCCGATTCACAAATGTTGGCCTTCAACAACCAAGCATGAAGCAAAACTTCATGAACAGGGCTCCCAACAGAAACTCAAAGAAAATGGTACAAGTCTCTGCAATCTAGCAAACTATAGACTGTGCCACTTACCACAGGACCCCACAGTTAGCCACATGGGAAAAATATCCCACCCATGCTCTTCGTCTAATGTGGTCTATAATATGCAATGCCAAAACTGCAAAGAAGGAGATTATGCTGGAAAAAAAAAAGCCGCCAAGTGTTAAATAGAAGAATCATTTCTCAGACAGGGTTGATGCTAGCATTACGTGAACTAGCTGGTCATCTAGAGTGCCAATGGTGCCCCGTCCGATTTCGTTTCCTGTTTGCATGGGAACGGAATGGGAAGGAGTGAAAGCAGTGCTGGAGGTGAGGGGACGTTCTGCAGTGCCCTTTTAAAAGTATTCCCATTGTTTCACGTCCTGGAAAGGGAGTGAGTGACAGCAAAGGACATGGAGGTTGGAGCAGGGGAACGTTAGGAATGAGGTTCATTTAGAGTGCCTCATACTTGCACCAGCCTTGATCACAGATAGCATCAGATGGCACAAGATGCCAGGACTAGAGTAGCTTACTGGACAAGACCCAGTCAACACCCACCGATACTCCTTGTGACACTGGACAAGTCACTTAATCTGCCATTGCCTCAAGTGCAAATTTAGACTTTTTTTATAACTTTGATTTTTAAATAACCATAAGAAAGGAAATTTTATCCCTTCTTAAACAGCTGGAATTGTAAGACACAAGACATACGAACTATCTTCAGCACTGTTAACAGAAAACAGCTGCTAAACAGAAAAGGACTAATAAAACTGAAAATGCATTCTCCTGGAGAAAAAACAAACTGTAGGTAATAGTTTCCTATCAAATGCCCCCACCACCTCCGAGCTCCCCCTCCCCATCCTAAAAGAAAACTATTTATGGAAACAGAAACATGATGGCAAAGAAAGATTGCATGGCCTATCTAGTCTGCCCTTCCATATCAGCTACAACAGTCCCCTTTTCCCCTCTGTATATGTCCCATTCTCTTGAGCTCAGATACTGTCCTCATCTCCTTTGCAACTATAACAACCCAGTCGAAAGGAGGAAGAAAGTCTTATTAATAACCATCAATGCTTAATGCAAAAATATAACATAAGAAATGCCTTAATGGGTCAAACCAAGGTCCATGGTATCCTGTTTCCAGCAGTGGCCAATCCAGGTCACAAGTACCTGGCAGGTTCCCAAAAAGGCACACAGGTTCCACCATGCTTGTCCAGAGGTAAGCAGTGGATTTCCTGGGTCCTCTAATAATTGTTTATGGACCTTACCTCCAGGAACCTGTCCAAATCTTTTAAACCCAGCCTTCACTACATCCTCCAGTAAGTAATTCCAGAGTTTGATTATGTGTTGAGAAAAAAAAATGCCTCTATTACTTTTAGATGTGTTACATTGTAGTTTCATTGCAAGTCCCTTAACCTTTCTAGCTTGATGGAGTAAACAGCCTATCAACGTTTACCAGTTCTACTCCATTCATTACATTTATAGACCTTGTGATAAGGAAGCTTATCATAGCTCAGGAAGGAGCTATAGAAAAGGTGAAGTGACCCTGAACAAGCAACCTGTCAGTTCTGGTAGAAATAAGAACACAGAATTTTGCCATAAAAGACTACCAGTCCCAGAATGCACCAGGTTTCCAACAGCCATTAGAGGAGCTGAAGTGGGGAAACGTGTGTTCAATCAGGAGGGCTATGAGGTAATCCCTAAGCACTCATCTCAAATGGCAGGGCCTGATTCAGCACAGCTGCGCTGTGTTAGGGTGGAGCACTCATCTAAGCAGAATAAAGGTAGAGTTTATTCTACAGAGAATCAGCTTGAGCTTGATCATCTTTATCATCTAGAGGATCATCAGAAGCAGAAGCCAGAGCAGACGAACAGAGAGGGCAAGAAACCCTTTGGAAGAAAGAAGAGAAAAGCCTTTGAGATGTCTAGAGGAGTCCGGAGCAGTACGTATACTGGGAGGCATTCCAAGGGCCAGCATATACCATTGGACTGGGAAAAGCCAGAGGAATGGTGCTGCAAAGCTAGGAATCTCCAGACGGTACCTGTGAGGGAGACGGCTGTACGTGGAAGGGACCCTAAGACCAGTGCCAGAAGGTATGTGAAGAGAGATCCAGTGTCCAGGGATCTGGATTGGAAGGCTGGACATAAGAACTGGACTACATACTGGCCAGGCTATATAGAGAGGAACTCTAACAGCAATGGAAGCTCAGGTATGAACACTGATCTATGCCTTAGCTATAACCTTGAAAGACAGCAGGGAAACAAGTATTCTCCTGAAAGTGCTCCATTGAGAAATTCATCTGTGCCAATCCATGATATTGAACCCATGATTGTTGAAGAAGTGGGAGAGATTGCAGACGAAGGATGTGTTTACATGGATTGCTCTCTGTCTAAACTCCTTTGGTGATTTTCTGTTATAAAATACAACAACCATCACAAAGAAATACAAACTTGTTCTTTAAATCTACTCAGAAAAGCTCCTGAGTAGGATTTTTAGCCACGCAGTAGAAAGCAAGCCAGCTAAGGGGTTTCAGCTGGGTAACTGCTAGCAATTGAGCCTTAGATAATTGCTTGTGAGCTCTGAGGGAATTACTTCTGAATCTATGTGGGAAGATATAAGAAGTTAACCTGAAAAGAAGAGTTTTTCCTTTCTTTGTGGATTTTGTTTGTTGTTTGATACACTGCTAAGAAAATATTAGCTAAAGCCTACAGAAAAGACCAGTTTGTTACCAACCAGGTCTTTATTCTTTTGCTTTGATTAGAACATAAGAACATAAGATATGCCATACTGGGTCAGACCAAGGTCCATCAAGCCCAGTATTCTGTTTCCAACAGTGGCCAATCTAGGTCATACGTACCTAGCAGTTTCCCCAAGGGACACAGGTTCCACAATGCTTGTATTGGTTCAAGCATTGATATCCTGGGTCCCTTCTTAATAATGGTTTATGGACCTTTCCTCCAGGAACTTGTCCAAACCTTTTTTAAACCCAGCTACACTAACAGCCTTTACTACATCCTCCGGTAACAAATTCCACAGTTTGATTACACGTTGAGTGAAAAAATATTTTCTTTTATTAGTCTTAAATAGTTTACCCTGTAGCTTCATTGCATGTCCCCTAGTCTTTCTATATTCTGATAAGGTAAACAATCGATCTACGTTTACCCGTTCCACTCCGTTCATTAATTTATAGACTTCTATCATATCTCCCCTCAGCCGTCTCTTTTCCAGGTTAAAGAGCCCCAACCTTTTTAGCCTTTCTTCATAGGAGTAGCCTTCCATCCCCTTTACCATTTTGGTGGCTCTTCTCTGAACCTTTTCTAAAATTGCTATATCCTTTTTAAGATATGGCGACCAGAATTGCACACAATATTCAAGGTGCGGTCTCACCATGGAACGATATAGAGGCATTATAATATCTTTTGTTTTATTTTCCATTCCTTTCCTTATCATACCTAGCATTCTATTTGCTCTCTTGGCCGCCGCTGCACACTGGGCCGAGGGTTTTAACATGGTATCCACAAGGACGCCTAAATCTTTTTCTTGGGTGGTGGTTCCTAATGTGGAACCTTGCATCGTGTAACCATAGTTTGGGTTGTTCTTCCCTAGGTGCATAACCTTGCACTTCTCCACATTAAATTTCATCTGCCATTTTGATGCCCAGTCTTCCAATTTATCAAGATCCTCTTGCAATTTTCCACAATCCTCCTGGGTTTTAACAACTTTAAATAGTTTTGTGTCATCAGCAAATTTGATAACCTCACTCGTTATTCCACTTTCCAGGTCATTTATGAATATGTCAAAAAGCAGCGGACCCAGCACAGATCCCTGGGGTACACCACTATTCACCTTTCTCCATTGGGAAAATTGGCCATTTAGCCCTACCCTCTGCTTTCTATCTTTTAACCAGTTCCTGATCCACAGTAGTACACTGCCTCCTATCCCATGACTCTTTAGTTTTGCCAAAAGTCTCTCATGAGGGACCTTGTCAAAGGCTTTCTGAAAGTCCAGATACACAATATCAACCGACTCACCTTTGTCCACCTGTTTATTCACTCCTTCAAAAAAACATAACAGATTAGTAAGACAAGATCTTCCTTGTCTAAAGCCATGTTGGCTGTCTCCCATTAGGTCATGACTATCTATATGCTGAGTAATTTTATTCTTTATGATGGTTTCTACCATTTTTCCCGGTACTGATGTCAGGCTCACCGGTCTGTAGTTTCCCGGATCACCCCTCGAACCCTTTTTAAAAATTGGTGTTACATTGGCGATCCTCCAATCCTCAGGTATTAGAGATGATTTTAATGATAGTTCACAGATTACTGATAGCAGGTCTGCAATCTCAAATTTCAGTTCTTTCAACACCCTTGGATGCCTGACAAGTTCAAATGTTGTTTTTCCTGATTTTGTTTTTCCAAGTTTAACACTGAAAGCAAGTATCCTGATTTATGTGCTACCAAGCATATCTGTGTTGGGAGAAATAACCCCATAAATAAATATCTTATTGGCTTTACCCTCAAGCACAACTAATTATTGTGAGCAGCTGTGTCTGGTGTGAATGGACTGCATTGCCCACAATCCCTTGCAAATCATATTGATATATGCACTTGCCAAGACTGAACATTCTCACCCAGGCAGCCATCTGACAACCTTTATCTTATCTCCCCTCAGCCATCCAAGTTGAAGAGCTTTAATATTTAAGCTTTCCTGAGAGGTATCCTTCCATCCCCTTTTGGTGTCTGTACCTTTTCTAATTCTGCTATATTCTTTTTAAAATGTGGTGACCAGACTTGCACACAATATTCAAGGTGTGGTCGCACCATGGAATGATACAGAGGCATTATAATATCCTTGGTTTTATTCTCCCTTCCTTTCTGATACCTATCCTTCTGTTGCTTTCTTGGCTGCTGCTGCACACTGGGCAGAGGGTTTCAATGTATTATCCATGATTCCAAATCTTTTCCTGGGTGGTGGTTTCTAAGGTGGTACCTTGCATCATGTAACCAGTTTGGGTTGTTCTTACCTAAGTGCATAACTTTGTACTTGTCCACATTTAATGTCATTTGATGTTTGGACACCTAGTCTCCCAATTTTTCATGGTCCTCTTGAAATTTTACAATCCTCTTGTTTTAATACTTTTCAATAATCTTGTGTTACTGTATCTGCAAATTTGATCACCTTGCTTGTTATTCCCATTTTTGGGTCATTTAATTATATCAAAAAACAGTGAGCCCAGCACACATCCCTGGGGTACTCCACTATACACCTTTCTCCATTGAGAAAATTGGCCATTCAGCCCTCCTGTTTTCTGTCTTAACCCATTCCTAATCCACAGTAGTATACTGCCTCCTATCCCAAGGCTTTAATTGCCACAAAAGTCTGACATGGGAGACTATCAAAGGCTTTCTGAAAATCCAGATTCAGCATGCCGGCCGTAGTGTAAGAGGAATAGCAGGGGTGAATGACTGACCCAGACATCCAACCCCCACCATTCCATGGGACCCGATTCTAGAACCAAACCTCCCTGCATATACATGACTGCTCTGTGGGGAGCTCTGGATGGGGTGGTCCAGAGAAGGAGCTTGGGTGGGGCAGGGCGGGGGTGGTCCCAGGACCCCAGACATACAGGGCTGATTCCTGTAGTGGCCCTGTATGTCCAGGGGTACACGGAGGGTGGGGAACTTGGAACTAGTCTCCCCAGCTGAGAGGGACAGCACCAGCAAGCCTTGTGGATCATGTGGGCAGCAGCAGGGGGTCCCCACAGCCTGATACCAGCCTTGGCAGGCTTCTTATTGGAAGGGGTCAGAAGATGGGGAATGGCATGATTGTGGTGTGGCAGGGAGTTGGGGCTCCTGCATGGTGTCCCAGTGCCATGCTGACTGGACGCTATGGCACAGATGCTCCATGCAGGGGTATTGGTAGGGTTGGACAGGGACATGGCTGGACAGAATAGGGGCCCGTCCGGCCCCTCTATCACGATTCTGTTCCCACAGGAATGTCTGGCTCCTGCACTTGCAGAATTGGGGTCCAGATTTTGGATAGCCAGAAGGGCTGGACATGACCCTTTCAGCATCAGGCTCCACATCAACTGTTTGACCTTTATCTACCTGTTTAATCACACCTTCAAAAAAGTGTAAGATTAGTTAAACAAGACTTCTTGGCTAAATCCATGTTAGCTTTCTGCCATTAAATCATGATTATCTACAGTAATTTTGTTCTTTATAATGGTTTCTATCATTCTGCCTGTTACAGACAAGATCACTGGTTTGTAATTTCATGGATCACCCCTGGAACAATTTTTATAAATCGGCGTTATATTAGCCATTTGCCAGTCTTCAGGTATTACAGATGATTTTAACGATAGTTCACAGATTACTAGTAGTAGGTAGCAATCTCATATGTACATTTTTTTCAGCAATGGTTCCTGTAATTTTCTGCTCTTGATCAAATAATTGTATGACATTGTCCTGATTTATGGAGATGTTTCCGTTCCTCTTCTACATCACCTTTAAATATCATTTCTGGCTTGGGTCAGTTTTCTACATCTTTAGTCAAGACTGAAGCAAAGGATTCAGTCTCTACCATGGCCTCGTTTTAGTGCCACTTTTATCCTATCATCTAATGGTCCAACTCACTCAGGTGTTTTACTACGAATGTACTTGAAAGGCTTAGCTTTTGCTTCCACGGCAAAGCTTTTTTTCAAATTCTCTTTGCCTGTTATCAATGCTTTACATTTAACTTTTTGCCATTTGGCTCTTTCCATTTTCTGAAGGATTCTCTTAGTTAGAACAGCCTCTCTGACTTCACCTTTAAGCCATGCTGGCTGTCGTTTGGCCTTCCTTCCACCTTTAAGGCATGGAATATACTTGGTCTGGGCTTCTAAGACACTATTTTTAAATAATGTTCAGGCCTGATGTTACCAAAATGGAGCAACTGCAAAGGTTAAGTTAAGGGGAAAAAATATAAAATTCCTCATTTTATCACAGCCTTCTTTTTGAAAGTTTGAATGCTAGTGCAGTGGACTTAGTCTTCTTACTTCCATTTATTAAATCATGTCCACATGCAGGACTCAAAAGAAAGGCAGAGCTCTGGAGTCTCAATGCGTAGATCAGATGGTGGTGCAATGAAAAGGATTTTGGTTTTGTTAGGAACTGGGCAACATTCATTGGGACACTGATACCTAGGCACAAATTATATTGTAAATGAAAGGGTAGATCAAATTGGTGGAGGGGTTATGCTCTATGTTAGAGAGTGCATCAAGTTACATAGAATTAAAGCTTTGCAGGAAAACACATTGTAGAATCTATGGCTAGAAATCCCATGTAAAAAGGGAAAGTGATGGCAGCTGGGGTGTACTACTGACTGCGAGACCAGACTGAAAATGATGGATGATGAAATGCTGAAAGAAATCAGGGAAACTAGCAAAAGTAACACCATAATAATGGGTGATATCAATTACCCCGGAATCAAGACTGTTAATGTCACAACAGGACATGCTAGAGAGAAAGTTTCTAGATTATAAATAACTGCTCCTTGGAGCAGCTGGTTCATGAACAGACAAGAGAGGAAGCTATTTTGGACCTATTTAGTGGAACACAGGATCTGGTGCAAGAGATAAGGACGTTGGGGACACTCGGCAATAGTGATCATAGCATGATTGCATTTGATTTAATAAATGGAGGAAATACGCTAAGGAAATCCAAAGTACTACATTTTAACTTTCAAAAGGGAGACTATGATAAAATGAGGAAAACAGTTAAGAAAAACTAAACAGGTTAAAGATTTACATCAAACATGGACATTGCTTAAAATTTTCTTGGAAGCCCAGAACAGATGTACCCCACACTTTGAGAAAAATGGAAGGAAGGCCAAAAAACTACCAGCCTGGTTTAAAGCTGCGATCAGGAAAGGCTGCTGTAGTCAAAAAAACATCTTTCAGGAAAAGGAAAGAGGAGCCAAATTATGAAAATGGGAAAAAATAAGCACCGGCAAACATATCCCTAAGAGTCAAGTTTTCTACAAAAGAAAAGGGGGACCTGGCATGATTATCTTAAAGTGGCTAAACAGATAGGGACTAGGTAACGGCAAAAGCCAGAAGGATGCTTGATTACATAGGGAGGGTAATGCCCAGTGGAAAGAGGGAGGTTATCGTGCCTCTATCAATCTCTGGTGTGATCTCATTTGGAATAATGTGTGCAATTCTGAAGACCACACCTAGGGTTTCAAAAGGATATAAACAGAATGCAGTTGATGCAGAGGGTGGCTACTAAAATCCTTAGTGGTCTTTGCTATAAAGCATATGGGGATACACAAAGATCTTAATATGTATACATTAGAGGAAAGACAGAGGGACAAATATCCCCATGGCATAAATGCACAAAAGGAGAGCTTTTTTCCATTAAAAGCAAGCTCTGAAACAAGAGGGCATAGGATGAGGGTGAAAGGGAATAGACTCAGGAGTAATATGCAGAAATATTTTATGGAAAGCATGGTAGATGCATAGAATAGTCTCCCAGTGGAGGAAATAGAAAAAAAGACAGTATCTGAATTCAGGAAAGATCTCTAAAGGAAAGAAGGGGACTATTGTAGTAGATATGGAAGGGCAGACTAGGTAGAAACATGATGGCAGAAAAAGACCACATGGCATGCAGTTTCCACATAAGCTTTTTGGGATGCTGCCAGGTACTTGTGACCTGGATTGGCCACTGTTGGAAACAGGATACTGGGCTTGATGGACCTTGGTCTGACCCAGTATGGCATATCTTATGTTCTTATGTTCAGAGGGTACTACACTTGTCGTGGCCAATGTGGAGCTATGAGAATCATATGGCCTCTGTCTCTCTGAAGCTTGAATAGGGTTTTGGGAATCAGAGGAATGGGTGGAAAGGCATACAGGAAGTCTTGACCCCAATGGAGGAAAGCATCCTTGGCCCGAGAGCCCTGAGCTGGAATTCTTAAACAGAACTGGGGAAGTTTGGCATTCAACGGACTTGCAAAGAGGTCTATGTCCGGAGTTCCCCAAATTTGAAAAATCTTGGCCATCTGGTCTGCATGTAGAGACCATTCGTGTGGAAGCAGAACTCGACTGAGTCTGTCTGCCCAAGAGTTTTGTATGCCTGGAAGATACACTGCCAGGAGATGAATCTGATGCTCTCTGGCGAGGGCCCATAGTCACAAAGCTTCGTTGCAAAGCGACAGAGCCTGTTCCACCCTGCTTGTTCACGTAGAACATGGCTACTTGATAGTCCTCATTCATACAGACAGTCTTGTAGCTGAGCAGGCTGTGGAACACTCGAAGAGCATGGAAGATTGCTCTGAGCTCCAAGAGATTGATATGTAGATGTCTCCTGTGGAGTCCAGGTGCCTTGGGTGGAGAGGTTTTGAAGATGAGCTCTCCAACCCATTGGTGAAGCATCTGTTAGGGTTGCCTGGGGTAAGGGTTGTTGAAATGGGGACCCCAACAACAGGTTCTGAATTGACTGCCACCATTGGAGGGACAAAATAAGGCAATTTGTGTTTGCTATTTTGTCTGACAGGCACCCTGATACCTGGGTCCACTGAGTGGATAAAGTCCACTGGGCTGCTCTCATATGGAGGCGAGCATAAGGAACCACATGCATGGTAGATGCCATGTGGCCTAGTACTTGTAGCATTTCTCAGGCAGTGAGATAGCTTCTCAAGCACTGCTGAAGCCCCAACTGCATCAAGCAAAGGCAATGGGCCTGGGGAAGATAGGCCCTTGCTTTCTGGTATCCAGCAAATCTCCTATGAACTCTAGAGACTGAATGGGAGTTGGACTGGATTTTCGGATGTTTATGACCATACCCAAATACTGAAGGATATGCATTGTGCAAGATAGAGAAGTCCTGGCCTCTGACTGATGGGGCTCGAATAAGCCAGTCGTCTAAGGGAAGATGAATATCCCTAGAGTGCAGAGAAATGCTGCTACCACAGCCATGCATTTCGTGAACACCTTTGGTGCTGAGGCCAGGCCAAAAGGAAGCACCCTGTATTGGTAGTGCTTTCCTTGAAAAAGGAACCGAAGGAACTTTGGGAGTTGGATGGATGAGAACATGGGTGTACGCATCCTTGAGATCTAGAGAACAAAGCCAATCCTGACTCTGAAGGTATGGCAGCAGAGTTCCTAGAGAAATCTTGTTTATTGTCGGATACTGTTTGTTTTATGTAAACCGCGCTGATCGCAAATAGTGCGGTATATAAGAAATGTAAATAAATAAATAAATAAATAAATCTTGAATTTCTCTTTGAACAGGAATTTGTTCAATTCTCTGAGGTCCAAGATAGGTCTGTATCCCCCTGTTTTCTTTGGGATAAGGAAATAGGAGTAAAACCCTGTACCCTGTTGGTGGATGGGTACTTCTATTGCCCTTTGGGCAAGAAGCATAGTGACCTCTTGATATAGCAGGTTGATGAGAGAGGTCTGAGTATTGAACTGTCTTACCATTGTGTGAGGGGGCATGCACAGAAAGCGCAGCTTGTACCCCTCTTATAATGGAGTGTCCAATGCTCTGCTGTTATCTGCTCCCACCTGGGGGCAAAGTGACATAACCTTCCTGGAATGGTGGAAGGCTCTGGTCCATTGAGGGCCAGGAAGGCTAAGTTCTCTAGATGAAAGTCAAAGGCCTTGTGGAGGCTGAGACTGCTGAGACGGTTGAGGCTTAACAGTCTTTGCTTTCCTTTGTTTAGGTGGTTGCTGACTTTTCCGGGCAGGCTGACCTGCAGAACGTCCCTGCTGGGAATAAAAGGGATAAAACCCTTCTTTAAGAAGAAAGGCTTCTTGAAAGATTTTTCTCGCAGGATCAGCTGTGCCTTTGGATAGCCTATCCAAAGTGGAGTTGTCAGCATCTAATTCATTGGCTTTTTCTTGCCAATTTTTGCCAAATAGATTCTCACCTGTACAAGGGATATTGCAGAGTATGTCCTACACCCAGAGCTCCAAATCGGATGCCTGGAGACAGGCAATTCTACGTGCACCTATGGCAATGGCAGAGGTTCTGCTTATGCACTCAAAACAGTCAAAAGCTGCATGGTTGACAAACTTAAACACATCCTGGGCATGTTTGACCAGTGTGAGAAAATCCTGCCTTCTATCCTCAGGAAAAAGAGGGCTCAAAACCTCTAAATCACCTGTGACTTCTTTAAGGAACATTCCCATATATAAAATATAGGAACTGATCCTGGCAGAAAGCATGGAAGCCTGGAAAGTACGACGTCCAAAGGCATCCAAAGTTCTACTTTCACGTCCTGGAGGATTAGAGGCATGCCTCTCTGCACTTCTGATCCTTCTCATAGCTGATTCCACTACAATAGAGTGGTGAGGAAGCTGAGTTTTCTGGAATCCAGCACAAGGGGGACTCAATACATGGTATCCAGTTTGAGAATGAGGAGAGGTGGTGTCTCTCACATTCTGAACATGAGATCATGTAAGATCTCATGGATAGGCAAGGTAGCTGCCTCCTTAGCTTTGGGATATTGTAAAATCTCCAACTCCTTAGCTCTGGGCTCTGTCTCAGGAGTCACAGTAATGGACAACCCACGAGCCACCTCCCTGATGAAATCTTGAAAAGAGGTATCTTCTGGAGGAGACATCCTACGTTTAGGAGAGGAAGGCTCCTCCAGGAGAAGTATCCCGGTACCGGCAGAGCTATCAGAATCCTCAGAGTCCTCTGAGGATTCGAAGTATCGTCTGTCCAGATGCTCTTGAAGAGCCCAATATCCATACTAACTGAAGTCGGTACCAGGGGTAATCGGTACCGGTGTAGCGGCACCAGAAGGCAACGATGTATCGGCACCAGAAGTCAAAGCCAATACTGATGTCGATGCTATCGGTACCGGTACTGACACTGGTGCCGGCATTGGTGCCGGTACCGGTTGAATTGTCTGACACAGTTCTGAGGGTGTCAATGCCGCAAGGAGAGCCACCAGACTGTGTTCAATAGCCAGGAATCTCTGGTCTATCGACGCTGCCGATACCTAGGTGTTGGTACCGGAAAGAGCCGGTACCCCAGAGCATGACACCAGTAGTTCTGCCGAGGTCGTGGCCTCGAGAGTATGCTGGATCCCCGATAATGCTTTGGAAGCCGAAGCCTTCCGTCGGGGCAACTTTGCCGGTATAGAACCCTCAAGGGCAACGCCAGAGGCATCTTGATGCTTGGAAGGAGATCTACCCTTTGAGGACCGGCTGGACTTATGTTTAGTTACCTGAGATCCATGGGAGGAAGACAAAGCCCTGGAAGACGTCTATGCCACCAAAGCTGCATCGGAGGGACAAAGGGCACTGAGCTTGGCAGCTCGGTTCCGTCAACCCCTTTTGGACATCATGGCACAAGCCATGCACTCTGAGATGGAGTGGTCAGGACCTAAACATTTAAGACACCACTCGTGGGTGTCAGTGATGGAGATGGTACTGCCACACTTGGTGCATTTTTTAAAACCCAAGGTGGGTTTCTCCATGGCGGAGGAAATTTTGGGCCTAAGGCCCAAAATGGCGCATGCACCTGGAAAGAAAAATGTTTGGAAAAAAAGAATATATATATTTTTTTTTGAAAAGGAAAGAAAGAAGAACCAGCGGTACCGGTGTAGCATCGAGGAAGGCAGATGCGACCACAAAAAAAGAATAAGGAAAATAATTTTCTGCGGTGACAGGAACATGACCTGCTGGCTCCGCGGAAAACGAAGAACTGGAGAGAGGCAGTTGGGAAAGGTGGGAAGGCAGAACACAGGCGCTGTGGGATGCTCCCAAAAGCTTCCTAATTAGATGCTGGGGAGCGTTCCCGCACAGGCTTGATAAGAGGACACCTCTGGGCACTCATACCAGATATGTAGAAAAGTATTCACATGTCAGAGGCCTACAGGAACATCTGCCTCAACCACTCAGGTGTATAATACCACTGGAACAGATTTATAGGAGGCTTCCCGAATGACCACCTAAAGTGTCTGGCACACCACTCCTTCACACTCACCCACTCTTCCTCTTCCAATTCCCTACCTAAGTCCTGTTTCCTGCTGGTAGGAAAATTTACCCCCCCCCCCCCCGCCCCACTGGTTTCCCTTGCAGGCTCCAATTTAGAACAAGAGGGCCTCCAAATTGTTCCTCTCATAAGTCACCCGTATGTGGTCCTGTCTCCAAAAACGGGTAACCTGCAGGTGAGCAAAGAAATCTCTCCCCAATAGCTGATAATCCCCTTTGAGCTGAAGGAGAACTAAGTCCCCCTTATCAATGAGTTTAGCAAGAGTCCAACCCCAGAATCTCCCACCTAACACTGTCCCACCCAGGCCCAAAGGCTGCAATGCCCCTAATAGGCAACAGCACAGAAAATAGAATGAAAGGCACCACCCTTTTCCACCCCTGCCTCCACTGGGCCACAGATGGGACAGATACAGATTCTCCTGCCACCTTCCCAGAGGAGAAGAAACCTATATCCATAGTAGGTGCTGTAGAGAGAATCCCCCCTCCCCCCAATACTGTTCACTCAAACATTTACTCCCCACCTCCAATCCATTACTTGTAGCATCTGTACAGTTAAAGACAAAAAAAAAAATCGGGCACCTCCAAGCCATCCCTTTTCCTGGGGGTATAGGGAATGCACCTCGCTATGTGAGGCAGGTAGTGCCACCAAATGAACACACCTGGCTCTAGAAATGCCAGAGATTCCCTGGAGCTACCCTGATGAGCAGGGTTTAGAATAACTAGAGCAGATGGGGCAGCACATTCATTTTGTTCATGGCCACTTGACCCAACCAGGAGAGATCCCCAATTCCCTAACAGGCCACATCACCTTCTATAGCCGTAAACAGGTGGGGATAATTTGTCTTATACATCTGAGAGTCAGTCTTGGTGACCCACACCCCCAAGTAATGAATATAAATGTTGAGCCTACTTAAAAATGGTAACAAGCCTGCAGGTGTGACACCAAAGTCCTATCTAAGATGATATTTCAGCACCTCAGTTATCTTAACCAGACATTAGCCCATATTTGCTCAACTCCCAAAGCAGTACTGGGAGGGTTGTTAGCTGGGTCAGCACGAAAAGATCAACAAAAATTGGCCCTTTTTGGAGTTCTTGCCCAACCTGGATATCAGCTGCTGCTCGGATTCAAGCCACCGAGGGGCTCCATCACAAGGGTGAATACAAGGGAGGAGAGTGGGCATTTGTGCCACATCCCACTGCCTAGCAGGAACTCAGAATAACGTTCATTAACCTTGATCACTGCCTCCAGGCCAGGACTGTGGCCCCATCCCCACTTTCTCCAATATCAAACAAATTCCCAGCATGCTCTATTGAAGGCTTTCAGCATCTATCAAGAGAAGCATCACTCCCTGTCCCTCATGCTATGCCAATCAGTTCAGCTGAAGCACCCAGATGCTATCCCTCACCTGTCACCCTTTAATAAACCCTGTCTGGTCAGGATGCACCACTCCAGGCAGGAGAGGGCACAAATGATATATCAATATTCCTGTCAGGATCTTAACATCCATGTTTAATAGAGAGATAGGTCGGTAAGATCCATACACAGCAGGGCCCCTCCCAGGCTTGGGGATAACTAATCTCTGCCTGATGCATGGAGGAAAGTAACTGTCCACCCTGCAACACCTCACTGAATACCCTCTGCAATAATGGAGAGAGCTGAGTGATGGGGCCAACTGATGCCTCTACAAAAAAGTCCACCCAATAAATTCCCCCTCAGGATATAAAATATGGCTCTGTCCTGGGTAGCAGAAAAATAGGTATAGTCCCTGGTGGTGGGGTAAGCCATCCTCCAAAGATCAACCAAAGCCCCAAACCCAGAACACTCTCTCCCTTGGATACCCCCAGTGACCCCTTCCCCCTTAGGTCACATTCAAGTCCCCCCTCCAAAAGCACTCTACCCCAACCTTCCCTTCCATCTACCTATCCAGCTTTGCCCAAAACCTTGTATGATCAGCATTAGGTCCATATACCTTAAACAGGGTAACCTGTTCTCCTTGCAACTCACCCCAGACCAGCAGAACACTGCCTGCTCTCTACTCCATCCCTCCCCCCTGAAAAGGAGCATCCCCCAAATTAGAGTGGCCACAGCTCCTCTTTGCCAGCCCCTGCTCTCAGCTGCAAAATAGACCTGGGGGAAGGCCCGAGGCCCCAACAGCCTCTCTTCTTGGGCCCTTAGGTGCATTTCCTAAAAGAAAATGGATTTGTCATTTCAGTCCCCTAATCTCACTGAGCTGTTTGTGCTTTTGGAGGGAGTTTAGTCCATGGACACTGAGTCCTGACTCTCAGCTGCTCAGGTATAATCAGTATGCTGCCACCACTACCACCTGCCCCAGCTTCCACTCCCCCGCCCCCTTGTTCAACTTGCCACCTCCTGCAGATCCCATCTCTGCTCAGCCTCAGAAAGTAACTCCAGTGAGTGCCCCTGGTTCCTGCAGTCCCCCTACACTGCACCAACCATTACCCCTACAGTTCTCGCAACCCCAACTTGCAAATTTTTATCCGCTTACGGAGCCACCAAAAAGAGCTATTTAACATTGGGTGCTGTGGTTAGGGATTGTACAGCCTCCCCTTCATTGAAAATAATTGAACGAATAGTATTGCAGCAATTTCAGAACCATATTGACAAGCACACTCCACTAGTTCAACATCAACACAGATTTAGACCCGGCAGTGAATACTGTGTATACCATGGACTACCCAAAGAGCAAACCAGTCAGTACCAGAGGAGATCAAACGTAAGCTCTCTTTAGCTCAGACAAGACTTCGACTTTCATACTTTGGACACATCATGCGAAGAGAGATCATTAAAGAAAGACATCATGCTTGGCAAGATAGGTCAATGCAAAAGAGGAAGGCCAGCAATGAGATGGATCTATACAATGACGGCAGCCACAGGTACTAGTGTGTCAATGAGCTGCCTGACTGAAGACCAAACACAATTTAGGACAACTAGTCAGAGGGTTGCCATTAGTCAACACTGACTCGACAGCACTTAACATGGAGTAGAAACACTGACATCACTACTGGATACAATAGTAAGAGGCATAGAGGAGCTTAACTGTGCCTACATCCTGATCTTTGTAGACATAATCACAGCACTTGACTCCATTCCACAAACTCATTCTTGTAAGACTACAAGCCATTGGAGTTGGTGGCACGCCACTCAGATGGATTCAATCATATTTATCAGACCGTGACCAACAAGTATGCATAGGACCAAACAAGCCAGTGCCATACGAAGGAGTTCCACAAGGCTCTGCACTATCTTCACTACTCAACATATTCATGCAGCCCATATGTACCATATTCCATAAACAATATTCACTACAGGATCTATATAGACAATATCATGCTGTTTACACTTTATGACATTTACTCCAAACCTAAGCAAAGTAACTGTCTGCTTCCAAGAAATCAATGGTTACATGAGCATGGGCTTCAGATTAACTTCAAACAGAAGTGTTCAATATCTCTAGAAACAAGACACTTACCCCCCCCCACCCCCTCCCAAAACACTCAGAATCCATGACATGGAACTAGAAATCAAGCAGGTAAAATATCTGGACATAACTGACCAGCAGTTCAATATCTCCAGACATAGCAATTGACCGGCAGCTCGATATCTCCTCTCATATCACCAGAACCACAAGAGCTATATTCCACAAAATAAAAATACTCCTCAACCTTCGACCTCTACTAGCAATGACAGACTTCTGCTCCGTATCAGGCCCTCATCTTCCCCTGCCTGGATTTCAGTAACGGCATACACCCAGAGTTCCCCAAACATGCACTTCAGTTACAGATGGTCCAATACTGCAGCACGTACCATAGTAAAAGCAAGAAAGAACCACCACTTTACCACAATTTTAAAAAGATCTACACTGGCTACCTGTATACAGCTGAAAAATATGTATTAAAAAAAAAATAATGAAAATATTCAACACACTACACAACCAAACATTGCCATACCTTAAATCCCTCATCTGGACACCAACCACCACAAGAAAAAGGCAGATGATATGTAACATAGTAACATAGTAAATGACTGCAGATAAAGACCAGCATGGTCCATCTAGTCTTCCCAGTAAGATGGCAAGAGTAGGTGCACTTGCCACTCAGTGCAGGCCACCCCTTCCCATGTCTTTGTTTTAGGGGTGAACCCACCGCTCCATGTGGCACACCCCTGTATGTTGAGAAATTAGTTTATTTTGATTTTATCCTGTTGCTGTAAAGGGATAAGAACATAACATAAGATGCCATACTGGGTCAGACCAGGGTCCATCAAGCCCAGTATCCTGTTTCCAACAGTGGCCAATCTAGGTTATACGTACCTAGCAGTTTCCCCAAAAGACACAGGTTCCGCAATGCTTGTACTGAGTCAAGCATTGATATCCTGGGCCCCTTCTTAATAATGAATTATGGACCTTAACTCCAGGCACTTGTCCAACCCTTTTTTAAACCCAGCTACACTAACAGCCTTTACTACATCCTCCGGTAACAAATTCAAGAGTTTGATTACACATTGAGTGAAAAAATATTTTCTCTTATTTGTCTTAAATAGTTTACCCTGTAGCTTCATTGCATGTCCCCTAGTCTTTCTATATTCTGATAGTGTAAACAATTGATCTATGTTTACCCGTTCCACTCCATTCATTAATTTATAGACCTCTATCATATCTCCCCTCAGCCGTCTCTTTTCCAGGTTGAAGAGCCCTAACCTTTGTAGCCTCTTCATAGGAATAGCCTTCCTTCCCCTTCACCATTTTGGTGGCTCTTTTCTGTACCTTTTCTAATAACGCTATATCCTTTTTAAGATACGGTGACCAGAATTGCACACAATATTCAATGTGCGGTTGTACCATGGAACGATACAGAGGCATTATAATATCCTTTGTTTTATTTTCCATTCCTTTCCTTATGATACCTAGCATTCTATTTGCTTTTTTGGCTGCCGCTGCACACTGGGTGGAGGGTTTTAACATGTTATCCACGATGACTCCTAAATCTTTTTCCTGGGTGGTGGTTCCCAATGTGGAACCTTGCATTGCGTAACCTTAGTGTGGGTTGTTCTTCCCTAGGTGCATAACTTTGCACTTGTCCACATTAAATTTCATCTGCCATTTGGATGCCCAGTCTTCCAATTTATCCAGATCCTCCTGCAGTTTTCCACAGTCCTCTTGGGTTTTAACAACTTTAAACAGTTTTGTGTCATCTGCAAATTTGATAACCTCACTCGTTATTCCCTTTTCCAGGTCATTTATGAATATGTCAAAAAGTAGCAGACCCAGTACAGATCCATAGGGTACTCCACTAGTCACCTTCTTCCATTGGGAAAATTGGCCATTTAGCCCTACCCTCTGCTTTCTATCTTTTAACCAGTTCCTGAGCCACAATAGTACACTGCCTCCTATCCCATGACTTTTCAGTTTTGCCAAAAGTCTAAGGTGAGGGACCTTCTCAAAGGCTTTCTGAAAGTCCAGATACACTATATCAACTGACTCACCTTTGTCTACCTGTTTATTCACACCTTCAAAAAAACATATCAGATTAGTGAGACCAGATCTTCCTTGTCTAAAGCCATGTTGGCTGTCTCCCATTAGGCCATGACTATCCACATGCTGTGTAATTTTGTTCTTTATGATGGTTTCCACCATTTTCCCTGGTACTGATGTCAGGCTCACTGGTCTGTAATTTCTTTAGTGGACAAACGTACTTCACCTCCTATACTGTATTGCTCCCTTGGATTGCTGCAGCCCAAATGCATGACCTTACATTTTTTAACATGAAATCCCAGCTGCCAAATTCTAGACCATTCTTCAAGCTTAGCTAGATCCCTTCTCATGTTATCTACACCTTCCTGGGTGTCTACTCTATTGCAGATTTTGGTATTATCTGCAAAGAGGCAAAACTTACCTGACAACCCTTCCGCTATATCACTAACAAAGATGTTAAAAAGAATCGGACAGATCCCTGGGGCACACCACTGGTCGCCTCCCACCCAACCAATTTCTAACTCAAGCAGTAACTTTAGGGTCCATCCCTAGGGTGCTCAGTTTGTTTATAAGTTGCCTGTGAGGAACAGTGTCAAAGGCTTTACGGAAATCTAAATACACCAAATCTAGAGCTCTCCCTCAGTCCAACTCCCTGGTCACCCAGTCAAAGAAATCAATCAGATTTGTCTGACAAGACCTGCCTCTGGTGAATCCATGCTGCCTCGGATCCTGTAATCCGCTGGACTCCAGAAACCTCACTATTTTCTCTTTCAGCAGCGTTTCCAATAATTTACTTACCACCGAAGTTAAACTAACCGGCCTGTAGTTTTCAACCACATCCTTTCTTCCGCTTTTGTGTAAAGGCACCACATGAGCCTCTCTCCAGTCCTTTGGCACCACTCCCGACTCCAACGAGGCATTGAAAAGGTCAGTCAGTGGAGTTGCTAGAACGTCCCCAAGTTCCCTCAGTATTCTAGGGTGCATCCCATCTGGTCCCATTGCTTTGTCTACTTTAAGTTGAGCTAGTTTCTCACGAACACAGTCTTCTGAAAATTGTTCAAGATGTCCCTCGCTTCTGTTCCTATTTGTGGGTGTTTTCTGAGGTCCTGCTCCTGGTTCTTCATCTGAACACAGAACAAAAATATTTGTTAAGCAATTCCACTTTATCCTTATCAGCTTCTACATATTCCCCCCCTACACCCTTGAGTCTGACAATACCACTTCTGCCCTTCCTCTTCTCACTAATATATCTGAAAAATGTCTTATCCCACAATTTTATTGCATTGGCTATTTCCTCCTCCTTTTGAATCTTTGCCTTCTCGACTACTTTGCTAGCTTCTTTAAGTTTTTCCAAATACAGATGCCTGTCTTCCTCTCTGTGATCTCTTGTATTTCATGAAGGCCTCCCTCATTCTCTTCACTTTTTCAGCTACTTCCTTAGAAAACCATAGCGGTCTCCTTTTCCTTTTGCGTTTATTTACCATTTTAACAAAAAGGTTGGTTGCCCTTAAAATATCCCCTTTCAGTTTTGCCCACTGTTTTTCTACATCCCCCAGCTGTTCCCATCCCACTAACGACTCCCTGAGGTATTGGCCCATCTTCGCAAAGTTAGTATTCCTAAAGTCTAAGATCCTCACCTTGGAATGGATTCTAACAGCCCTAGTCCTAATACTGAACCACACCATCTGGTGATCACTGGATGCAAAATGCAAAATTAGTAACCTGTGAACTCATTAAAATCATCTGCAATACCTGAAGATTGGAGGATGGCAAACGTAACACCAATTTTTAAAAAGGGTTCCAGGGGTGTTCCTGGAAACTACAGACCAGTGAGCCTGACATCAGTACTGGGAAAAATGGTAGAAACCATCATAAAGAACAAAATTGCTGAATATGTAGATAGTCATGGCTTAATGGGGGACAGCCAACATGGCTTTAGACAAGGAATATCTTGTCTTACTAATCTGATATGTTTTTTTGAAGGTGTGAAGAAACAGGTAGACAAAGGCGAGTGTTGATATAGTGCATATGGACTTTCAGAAAGCCTTTGACAAGGTCCCTCAGAGACTTGGCAAAACTAAAGAGTCATGGGATAGGAGGCAGTATACTATTGTGGATCAGGAACTGGTTAAAGGATAGAAAGCAGAGGGGTTGGCTAAATGGCCAATTTTCCCAATGAAGAAAGGTGAATAGTGGTGTACCCCAGGGATCTGTGCTGGGTCCGCTGCTTTTTGACATTCATAAATGACCTGGAAAAGGGAATAACGAGTGAGGTTATCAAATATGCAGATGACAAAACTATTTAAAGTTGTTAAAACCCAAGAGGATTGTGGAAAATTGCAAGAGTATCTTGATAAATTGGAAGACCGGGCATCAAAATGGCAGATGAAATTTAATGTGAAAGGCTTTCAGATTCGCGAAGGGAGAGTGTCTCCCTCGCATCTCTGTTAAGCCGGCAGGGGCTAATGGGAAATTTCCCATCTGCCCCTTTAGACGCGAGGGGCTGATGGGAAATTTCCCATTAGCCCCTGCCGGCTTAACAGAGACGCGAGGGAGACACTCTCCCTTCGCGAATCTGAAAGCCCTTGCAGAGGGGCTCAACAAGCAGAGGAGGCCCCGCGGGACACTCCATTCTGCCGCTGCTGCGGTGGTAGCGGCAGCGGCAGCAGCCAGAGCCAGCTTTTTTTTTTTTTTAATTTTGCCATAAGCCGGTGTGTGTGTGTGGGGTGGGGTGGGGTGGGGGGTTAGGACCGGTAATGGGCACGGGGGGGGGGGGAGGTTAATAATGGCAATGGGCTGGGGCTGTATGGAAATGGGGCTATGGGGGGTGTAGGCCTGGTAATGTGCTATGGGGGGGTTAGGACTGATAATGGGCTATGGGGGGGCTAGGACAGGAAATGGGCTGATGGGGAGGGGTTAGGACGAAATGGCTGTGTGCTGTTGGGGGGGGGGTTAGGACTGGTAATGGGCTATAGGGAGGGTGTTAAGACTGGTAATGGGCTTTTGGATGAGGGGGGGTGTCTGGAAATGGGGTGATGGGCTATGGGGGGGTTAGGACTGGTAATGGGCTATGGGGGGGTTAGGACTGATAATGGGCTATGGGGGGGCTAGGACAGGAAATGGGCTGATGGGGAGGGGTTAGGACTAGTAATGGGCTATGGGGGGGGGGGCTAGGACAGGAAATGGGCTGATGGGGAGGGGTTAGGACTGGTAATGGGCTGTGGGCTGATGGGGGCTGTCTGGAAATGAGGTGATGGGGGTTAGGACTGCTAATGGGCTATGGGGGGGTTAGGACTGATAATGGGCTATGGGGCAATGGGGAGGGGTTAGGACTTGAGGTGGGCTGATGTGGTTAGGACTGGTAATGGGCGGTGGGCTGATGGGGGGGTAGGACTGGCAATGAGCTATGGGGGGCTGACTGGAAATGGGCTGATGGGGTTAAGACTGGTAATGGGTTATAGGGGGGGCTTAAACTGAAAATGGGGTGATGGGGGGTTAGGACTGGAAATGGGTTGATGGGGGGCTAGGACTTGTAATGGGTTGGGGGGTTGCTATGACTGGAAATGGGCTGAGTGGAAGGGGAGGCTTGAACTGCAAATAGCTGATGGGGAGGGAGCTTGGAATGGAAATGGGCTGTGAGGGAAGGGAGCTAGGACTGGAAATGGGCTGTGAGGGAAGGGAGCTAGGACTGAAAATGGGCTGATGGAGCAGCTAGGATAGGACTGGAAATGGGCTGATGGGGGGAGCTAAGATTGGAAATGGGCTGTGGTGGGGGCTTGAATTGAAATGGACTCATGGAGGGGCTAGAACTGGAAGTAGGCTCATGGGGGGCTTGGACTGGAATTGGGCTGAGTGGAGGGGAGCTAGGATTTGACATGGGCTGATGGTGGGGCTAGGAAATGACTAGAAATGGGCTGATGGGGGATAGGATTGGAAATGAGCTGATGAAGGGACTCAGACTGAAAATGGATGGGGGAGCTAGGACTGGAAATGGGTTGATGGGGGGCTAGGACTGGAAATGGGCTGATGCAGGGACTAGAAGGGAATGGATGCTGGGTGAGACTGGAACTAGAAGGGAGCTGATGTTGGGGGAGGATTAGAATGGGATGGGGCTGGGAGAGTAAAATGGAGAGGGGAAAAATATTGTGTGGGAGGGATGAAAAATCTACAATTGGCCGGGTATTGGGAGAGTAAGTGGGGATTGAGGATGGAGGGGTAAAATTTGTGTGGATGAAATAGGAATGAGGAAAGAGCAAAAGGAGAAAGATTAGTATGTTAAATCAGATGTAGAGAGAATGGAAAAAAAAAACTAGGAGAGAAGAAAGAACAAATGGACAGCAGACGATGGACAGTTAGCAGAAAACATGAAGAAACCAGAAGAAAGTGGCTGGAGCAATTGCAACTGAAAAATGTGCACAAAAGGTAGAAAGATCTCTTTATTTTGAATTTATTAACTGGAATATGAAAGCTCTGGGAAATGTGCATCATTAACGTCTGCGCTTTGTTTGGTACAAGAGGAAATTAATTTAGTTTTATTTCTACAGTGTTGTTGTACATTCCAAGTTTGGCTTTTGGGGTTCCCAGTTTAATTGTCTTCCTGTTTTTAAATTGTGATTCCTTGTTTGGTGATGGTCTATGTTCTGCATGTGTAACTGAGCGGAGGTATTCTGTTTATGTAATTCCTATTTGCTCTCACTTGGTTTGCAGCTTGTCGTGCTGTGAGGGCTTGTGTGCATCAGTGATGCTGAGAGCTAAACTATCGGTATTTTAACTACTGGCAGGGTCTCCCAAGATGGACAGGTCTCAGCTGAGGTGCCAGACGAAGACAAACCACCCATCTGGGCAGCAGCAGAATGGGATAGTGTTGACGGCGGAGGATCACATTTCTGTGACAACGGCAACAACACCAAACTTAAACTGCGCGGAAGGAAGGCCCGGCAATCTACTTCTGTATCTTGCCATGAAAACCCAATGGATAGTTACAACAAAACAAATTGTGCTATGGTGCTGGAAGATGAGACTCCCAGGTCGGAAGGCACTCAACTAGCTACTGGGGAAGAGCTGAAGACTTTTCAGAGTAAAGCCAGCATTTATGATGTGGTTGGATCAAAGCCTTCGGGAAGTCTGACTGCTGACGTAGCTGCGCATGAAATGAGAGTCAGAAGCTGTAAAGATGTCTTACACATTGGAACATGGAACGTACGAAGCATGAACCAAGGGAAGTTGGAAGTGGTCAAGAATGAAATGGAACGTGTACAACTTGATCTGTTGGGTGTCAGCGAACTGAAATGGACTGGCATCGGGCACTTTGCATCAGATGATCACATGGTCTACTATGCTGGAAATGAAAGACAAAGAAGAAATGGTGTTGCATTTATAATAAAGATGAAACTTGCAAGAACTGTAATGAAATACAATGCAGTCAGCGAACGCTTAATCTCTATTCGTCTACTAGGATTGCCTATCAACACAACTATAATTCAAGTATATGCCCCAACAACAGCTGCAGAAGAGAATGAAATTGAAGAGTTCTAAGAACAAGTACAAGCTGAAATTGACAGAACATGCAAACAGGATATCCTGATAGTCATGGGTGACTGGAACGCAAAAGTTGGCAACAAAGAAGAAGGCAAAGTAGTTGGAAAATATGGACTTGGCAACAGAAATGAAGCTGGAGAAAGATTGATAGAATTCTGCAAGACCAATGATCTATTCATCTCAAACACTTTCTTTCAGCAACACAAGCGACGACTGTACACATGGACTTCACCCAATGGATTGTATAAAAATCAAATTGACTACATCTGTGGAAGTCAACGATGGAAAAGCTCTGTAACATCAACAAAGACAAAACCTGGAGCTGACTGTGGTACAGATCATCAACTACTAGTATGCAAACTCAAGCTAAAGTTGAAAAAGAGCAAACCACTCATGAATGCACCAAAATATGACCTTGAGAATATACCACTGGAATTTAAAGACTGCCTGCAAAATCGATTTGCTGCCTTAGATACAAATGACAGAGCTCCGGAAGAGTTATGGAATGACATCAAGAAGGTTGTGCTGGAAGAAAGTGAGATGTCTCTACAAAAGGTGAAAAAGCAAAAACGGCCAAAATGGATGACGGAAGAAACTCTGAAAATTGCCCAGAAACGCAGAGAAGCTAAAGCCAAAGGAGAAAGAAAGACAATCGCAGAACTCAGAGATTTCCAACGTGCAGCAAGACAGGACAAGGAAAAGTACTACAATGACACTTGCAAGGAAATAGAAGCAGAAACTATTAGAGGAAGAACAAGATCGGCTTTCCTAAAGCTGCGAGAGTTAAAGAAAAAGTTCCAGCCTCGAATTGGAATGTTACAAGATGCTCAAGGTTCTATGTTGAATGATGCTGAGAAGATCAAGAAAAGGTGGAAGGAATATACAGAGTTTTTATATGATAAAGATCAAGTGGACCAACAGCCGTTTCAACCTATACCTTATGATCAGGAACCATTGGTGATGAAAGAAGAAGTTGAAGCAGCATTGAAAGCCTTATCAAAGAACAAAGCACCAGGCATTGATAGCATTCCCATAGAAGTATTGCAGCAATCTGATGCAGCTGTTACCGTACTTACAAGGCTCTGCCAAGAAATATGGAAGACAACATCATGGCCAACTGACTGGAAAAGATCTGTGTTTATACCAATACTAAAGAAAGGTGATCCAACTGACTGTGGAAATTATCGCACAATCGCTCTGATCCCACATGCCAGCAAGATTCTACTGAAGATTATTCAAAAGAGACTACAGCCATGCCTGGAACGGGAACTGCCTGAGGTGCAAGCAGGGTTCAGGAAAGGGCGAGGAACGAGAGACATCATTGCGGATGTGAGATGGATCCTTGAAAAGACTAAAGAATACCAAAAGGATATCTATTTGTGCTTTATCGATTATAGCAAGGCTTTTGACTGTGTAAACCATGAGAAACTCTGGGCCACATTAAGCATGGGTATACCAGAACACCTGATCGTTCTCTTGCGTAATCTGTACATTGATCAAGAAGCAACAGTTCGAACGGAACAAGGAGAAACAGAATGGTTTAAAATAAGCAAAGGTGTAAGACAAGGCTGCATACTTTCCCCCTACCTGTTTAATTTATATGCAGAACAAACCATCAGAGAAGCAGGACTGTATGAAGACAACAGAGGTGTGAAGATTGGTGGAAGACTCATCAACAACCTTCGCTATGCTGATGATACCACATTACTGGCTGAAAGTGAAGATGATCTGAAACATTTGCTTCTCACAATCAAAGAACATAGTCTCAAAATGGGCCTGCACCTTAATGTAAAGAAGACAAAGATCATGACAACTGGCATAATCAACAGGTTCATCGTTGAAGGAGAAGAAATTGAAATCGTGAACAACTTTAACCTACTTGGATCAACTATCAATAAAGAAGCAACAAGCAGTCAAGAAATCAGACGACGCATTGCTCTTGGCAGAGTGGCTATGAAGGACCTAGATAAGATTCTTAAGAGCAGAGATGTCTCTCTCCATACAAGGATTCGACTTGTTCAAGCCATGGTATTTTCAATAACATCATATGGATGTGAAGGCTGGACAGTGAAAGAGACAGACAGGAAGAGAATTGATGCCTTTGAATTATGGTGCTGGCGGCGAATACTGTGTATACCATGGACTGCCCGAAGAACAAACCAGTCGGTACTAGAAGAGATCAAACCTAAGCTTTCTTTAGAAGCTCAGATGACAAGACTTCGACTTTCATACTTCGGACACATCATACGAAGAGAGAGATCATTAGAGAAAGACATCATGCTTGGCAAGATAGAAGGTCAACGCAAAAGAGGAAGGCCAGCAATGAGATGGATTGCTACAATAACAGCAGCTACGGGTACCAGTCTGTCAACAATGAGCCGCCTGACTGAAGACCGAACACAATTTAGGATAGCTATCCAGAGGGTCGCCATGAGTCGACTCCGACTCGACGGCACTTAACAACAACAATTCCTATTTGACGTTGCCACTTGTTCTCTTTCCCCAGTATTCTCTGAAATGTATTGGTTTAATATTTGCAGTGTTGCCTTTTGATAGGTAGGGTCTGGTGCTTTGTGAGTCCTGGTAGTGCTGTCAGGATACGGCGGGTTTGCTATGGGTTCTAAATGGGCAACGTTTGTAGTAGTTCCTAATGTGCCTGGCGGTTGGCACTGGATTATAGTAATGTAGAAATCTTTTAGTCTTTATCCATACACTCATTAAGAGACATGTTAGTGTATGGTAACATTATACAAATATTTATGCAAATAAGGCCACTTATGCAAATAAGGCCCCGCACCGAATCTCCGCACATGGCCCCGCACCCCCCTTGGGCCGCCCCTGGTGGCAAGCATTAACTTTTCCTTTTGGGCATACTGTTTAACACATACAAAAACCCAGAGTTTCGTTCTGAGGACTCCCCCCCCCCCACCCCCGATCCCTGTGCACCCTTTCAATGAGCACAGCGTCTGGGGATTCCATAAACTCATCTTACTGCAGTAAGAGCTGGCAGATGGCTCGCATAATGTCCATTGCTTGATGATTTGTCCCCGATGCACACTGCAGTTTTGGATATCACAGCATCTCATGCTGGTTTCAAGGTTCTCTAGCTCATCCCCACATGATCTCCTGCTTTTCCCCACAGTGTTTGTAGCTGGGCCTCCGATGCTTCTGCTATAGCCTTCTGCCACTCCACATGGCTTTCTAGATTCTCCACTTCATGGCCCAGATCCTGCAGATCACTATGGAGCTCACTCATCACTGCTCAAATCTCTTCTCTCATGGAAGTCAGCTCCTTCTTTAGTTCTCAGAACTTCATACGTCACTTCTAGTACATTGAGCATCAGTCTTCTCCATCTCCTTGTCTGATTCAGAGCCCATCCCAGAGGCCATGCTTGCTGTCTCCTCTGCTCTTGCCCCACTTTCATCACTTTAGTTTTAAAATTTTCAAGCTTTCTGCAAACTGACAATGCCCCACTTTCGGGGGCTCAGGAAAGCTATCAGTGAATGGGTTTTGTGGGGAATAACATTTTAATCCCAATTACCGGCACCTTGATAGGAGCTTAAGTATTAAACTGCCATCAACACTGGTGAAGTCACTTCCTTCCCCAATATATGAGCTTTTTACATTTCAACAGTATAAAGTAAATACAGTTTAACTTCATTAATTGACTAGAGTACATAAGCAAGATGGATTGAAGTTAAACTTTTACGAGTTTGCAAGTGCACTTAAAATAAGGTGTCTTGGAGGCATTCTGAAGTGCAGGTGGACGTGAAGTGGTTTGGTAGGTAGAGTTTTGGGTCTGCTGTTAGGTGACAAACAAAAGTATTTGATTCTGTGAACAGGTGTGTTGAGTTTCTGATGAATACAATAATGGTGTCTGACAGTCTGTTCCAGAGAGTTCAGATAGAGGGTACAAACAGAAAAGGCTTGAGGATGTTGATTGGTCATGAAGTTTGGAACACTTAGTAGGTTGTGATAATTTCCTTCTTGCCCTGGTGTTGATGGGCTTCCTGAATTAGTGATTGAAGAAACTGTGCTGACATGTGAAGTATCTTAAATATGCTTAGATGAGAGGGGTAAAAGGGCGCTAAGGGATGACAAGACCATAGCGGAGAGACTGAATGAATTCTTTGCTTAAGTCTTTACTTAAGATGTAGGGAAGTTACCCATGCCAGCAATGGTATTTAAAGGTGATGGATCAGAAGCATTGAAAGAAATCTCAAACCAGGAAGATATATTACAACTGTTTGATAAACTGAAGAGTAATAAATCACCTGGACTGTATTGTATACATCCAAGGGTGATGAAAGAACTGAACTATGAGTTTGCAGATCTACTACTGCATTAGTAATCTGAACTACCATCATCTGTAGTACATGAAGATTGGAGAATGGCCAATATAACACCAGTTTATAAAAAGGGTTCCGGGGTGATCCAAGAAACTACAGACCAGTGAGCCCAATGTCAATACCAAGCAAAAATGGAGAAAGTTATAAAGAACAATTTATGAACATTTAGATAGTCATGGTTTAATAGACAGCCAACATGCAATTACCTAAGGAAAGACTTGTCTTACTAATCTGTTATAATTGTCTGAAGGTGTGAATAAATGGGTAGATAAATGTGAGCCAGTTGATATAGTGCACCTGGATTTTCAGAAAGCATTTGACAAGGTCCCTCAGAGATGCTTGGAGAAAAAAAGTCATGGGATAGGAGGCAGTGCACTATTGTGGATCAGGAACTGGTTAAAAAAGATAGAAAGCAGAAGGTAGGGCTAAATGACCAATTTTCTCAATGGAGAAAGGTAAATAGTGGAGTACCCCAGGGATCTGTGCTAGCCCTGTTATTTAACATTCAGATATGACCTCAAAACGGGAACAAGCAAGGTTCTCAAATTTGCAGATGACAAAAAAATTAGAGTTGTTAAAATACAAGATGATTGTGAAAAATTACAACCAGCTGCTCCATGAAGCAGTCATTCATTCCATCTGAAACTATTTCCCTAGTATGGCCTGATGTAACACTGACAGTCAATACCGAGATTTCAACTCTCCCATTACTTTTTTTTAAGCTTTGCTGGCTTCCCTAAGTTTTTAGCATTTTCTCATCTGTTCATTCTGGCCAGGCAGTCTGTTGTATACCCCCCCCCCCCCCCCCCACACACACACATTGACATTCTAGCCCCCTTTTTACATGGAATTTCTATCCACAGAGATTCTACAGTGTATATTGTTTCCTGAAAACCCTTTAACCTGTTTAGACAGATTTGTATACCACATTTTCCTTCAATCAAGATGGTCACGTCACATGACAGAGGGTTACATTTAACATTAGGGTATGTGTACATAATTAGACAGTTACTTTACAGCATTTAGACAATACAATTGAGGTGACATTTAACATTTTATTTATTTAAAAGCTTTTATATACCGCGCTCTTTAATATCAGTGCGGTTTACAATTAACAATTCTTGCACTAGGCCAGTGAGAACTGCCTAGTACTTACATAGAAGAGGGTCAGTAACTTGGAGCTGTAACTGAGCTGTAACATGAAGGTAATTAATCCCTTGGTGTTGTAGACTTGTGTGTGTGGGTGCATGCTTAGTTGGTGGAGGTAGTGGCATTTCTATTTGGGTAGGGGATGTTTGGGTAGGGTACCAGTCTGTCAACAATGAGCTGCCTGACTGAAGACCGAACACAATTTAGGATAGCTATCCAGAGGGTCGCCATGAGTCGACTCCGACTCGACAGCACTTAACAGGGGTTGTTGCCTGAATGCTCATAAGTTTCTATGAATAACCATGTTTTGAGGTCTTTGTGGAAGTCTGCAAGATCATCTAATGCCCTCAGGCTCGTTGGGAGGGAGTTCCATAGTGTAGATGCCAGTTTGACTCAATGCCCTCTCTAGCAGAGTACAACCACCAATTTCATCTACCCTATCATTGTGATATAGTTTGTAGACTGGTACCACAGTGTCCCATTGGTTATCCTTCATCCACCAGGTCACTGAGATGCCAATGATATCTAACCTTTCATTTACACTGGAGTGCACAGTGGAAATATCTGAGGGGTATCATGAAGTCCAGCTGGTGGCTGAAGCAGACAGTGAGAAGGGAAGACATCACCTGTTAGCCCAGGACAACAGAAGGGGAAGCTGGAATGGATATTGGCACTCATGTGCAAACATCTGGAGTTACTTCCTAGGTGAGTGCATGGCCCCAGCCACAACCCTTTAACCTGTTTTAGGTTTGGAGCACAGGGACACTTTGCTCAGGAATGTCTCCTGGGTACAGAACAACTCATGGATGTCAGTCTAACCACACTTCACACTTGCATGTTTGTGGACACTCCCCATCCCGAGGCACTGAGCATTGTGATTCCAGTGGAGCTCGAGAAAGCCTGCCTCTAGTCCTTGATAGACTCCAGGACTATGCAGACCCTCATTTGACTATGCAAAGATAACACTAGCCTATGTACATGAAGACCAGAGGCAGCATCCAACAGCACTTAAGACTCCAGCTGATCAAGCCATGTTTGAGGTCATGGTGCTGCCCTGGCTTCCACGTCTAGTGATGATCAGCCAAGACTACCCAACTTTGGAGCAATATGGGCTCAGATGATGGTTCTGCTAAGTTGAATCAGGAAGATTTCCCAGATATTTTCCCCTTGGAAGACCTAGATCTATGTGTCAAGAATCCCCAGCCTGCTGAGTTCTGAAGTTGGCATTGCTGAGAAAAGCTGCGCTACTAATATAATCTAGGGGTAGCTATGGAGAATGGATCTGGGGAGGGAAAGCCTAGGGAAGAGACCCCTGGGTATAACTCTGGGCTAAGAAATAGTGACCCAAATACAAATATCCCCTTCCCAGACTGGGGGGGGGGGGGAGAGACCCAGGGAACTTCAGGAGGGCCCAGCAAAAGAATGAGTCCCTAAAACATGCCTGAGAATGGGTTTTGGAGGTGGCTAAAAGGCGAGTCACCTGCAAAAACAACATTTCCCTATTTTGTGCTAAAGGGAGATTATACAGATTGGCTGAGGGTGCCCTAGAGGGGAAAGAGGTATAACTTATATTTCTCTGGCCCTATCAGCAGGTGTTCTTGTTGGCCCATAGTGATTAGGAGGACACCTGGGGGTGGAGAATACACTAGAGCATGGTTTTGCCCAATTTTTCTAGCCTGGGGTCCATAAACAGGTGAATTTATATTGCCAGTCATGCCCCACTTGTGAACTTAACCTGCCAGAGTCTGATCAGCCTGTCTAGTGCCTAAGCTCATCCCATTTGAAAGAGTGGCCATGGATCTGGTAGGACCCTTGGACTAGCCACCTGAGGCAATTAGTATATTTTAGTCATACTTAATGATACCCAGAGGTCATTGCTTTAAGGAATATATTATGATCGTGAATGCCCTCAGAAGTATTCTCATGGGTAGGAATACCCAATAAGATCCTCAGATCACTGCTTTTTGGATACAAAGTGTTCCCTGAAGTGTGTGCCTTGGTGAAAGTCAAGATGCTGTGAATATCAGCATATCATCCACAGTTAGATGGCCTTGTTGAAAGATTCAATAAAACTCTGAAACAGATGGTAAAAAAAGTTCAAGCAGGAAGATGGGAAGAATTGGGATATTCTCCTACCCTACTTGATTGTCATTAGCAAGGTACCTCAGTTCCATGGAGTTTTCACCTTTTGAGTTGCTCTTTGGAAGATGGCCAAGAGGCATATCAGACATGGTAAGGGAAACTTAGTAAGAAGAACCCAGTGCTGGGTACAATTTGGTGGAGAATGCTATACAAATGCAAGACCAGCTGAGGAAAGCTGGAGAGGTGACCACACTCGGTCTGGAAAAATCCCAAGCTGAGCAGGCCATGGACTACAATTGGGCAGCCGTGCACCATACCTTCCAACCAGGAGACAGAGTTTTAGTCTTGTTGCCTTCATCTGAGCGTAAGTTACAGTACTCTGTTTAAAGTTCTACGTACACTGCTTTGACCTTCACAAAAAGCGGTATAAAAATTCAGCCACAAATACATTAATTAAATAAATGGCAGGGGCCCTATGAAGTGGTGCTCCCCACCAAAGCCAATCAGGCCAAAGAGGAGCCAGGACTTAAATTTAAAAAGCAAGCGCCATTGGGCATGCCTACACCTGAGGGCCTCGCCAGAGGGCCTTTAGGCAAGGACCACAAGCAAGGACAGCATCAAACAAGACAATATAACTCAGCAAAACAACTTCAAAAACCACAAACAGAAGTGGTTGCAAAACAAAACGAAGAAAAGAAGCCTCCACCAGCAAGTGTGAGTTCTCCCTATCCCCTCTGACTTATAAGTAGCAGCTTTTACCAGTTGTTCAATATTTGGGACATTTGTACAGTTCAACATCCTGCATACTAATAATCTCAAACAATATAGTGACCATAGGAACAAGCATACAATTGAAAACCTCACAAAATACACCAACACACATCAATATTGAATCCATAAGAACATAAGAACATAAGATATGCCATACTGGGTCAGACCAAGGTCCATCAAGCCCAGTATTCTGTTTCCAACAGTGGCCAATCTAGGTCATACGTACCTAGCAGTTTCCCCAAGGGACACAGGTTCCACAATGCTTGTATTGGTTCAAGCATTGATATCCTGGGTCCCTTCTTAATAATGGTTTATGGACCTTTCCTCCAGGAACTTGTCCAAACCTTTTTTAAACCCAGCTACACTAACAGCCTTTACTACATCCTCCGGTAACAAATTCCAGAGTTTGATTACACGTTGAGTGAAAAAATATTTTCTTTTATTAGTCTTAAATAGTTTACCCTGTAGCTTCATTGCATGTCCCCTAGTCTTTCTATATTCTGATAAGGTAAACAATCGATCTACGTTTACCCGTTCCACTCCGTTCATTAATTTATAGACTTCTATCATATCTCCCCTCAGCCGTCTCTTTTCCAGGTTAAAGAGCCCCAACCTTTTTAGCCTTTCTTCATAGGAGTAGCCTTCCATCCCCTTTACCATTTTGGTGGCTCTTCTCTGAACCTTTTCTAAAATTGCTATATCCTTTTTAAGATACGGCGACCAGAATTGCACACAATATTCAAGGTGCGGTCTCACCATGGAACGATATAGAGGCATTATAATATCTTTTGTTTTATTTTCCATTCCTTTCCTTATCATACCTAGCATTCTATTTGCTCTCTTGGCTGCCGCTGCACACTGGGCCGAGGGTTTTAACATGGTATCCACAAGGACACCTAAATCTTTTTCTTGGGTGGTGGTTCCTAATGTGGAACCTTGCATCGTGTAACCATAGTTTGGGTTGTTCTTCCCTAGGTGCATAACCTTGCACTTCTCCACATTAAATTTCATCTGCCATTTTGATGCCCAGTCTTCCAATTTACCAAGATCCTCTTGCAATTTTCCACAATCCTCTTGGGTTTTAACAACTTTAAATAGTTTTGTGTCATCAGCAAATTTGATAACCTCACTCGTTATTCCACTTTCCAGGTCATTTATGAATATGTCAAAAAGCAGTGGACCCAGCACAGATCCCTGGGGTACACCACTATTCACCTTTCTCCATTGGGGAAATTGGCAATTTAGCCCTACCCTCTGCTTTCTATCTTTTAACCAGTTCCTGATCCACAGTCTACATTTAGCAATATATATTGTACTTGCCCCCCTCCTCCGGATTATGTCTGCACATTCTACCCTCTCCCCCCTCAATATACCCCTCTTACATGCTACACTGATACCATCCAACATACACTCCATCTAACCATCCTCAGCAACACCCCTACAGATGCCTCAACCATCCCTACTCACTCCCACTTCATAACTACCTCAACCACCATCTGGCATTAATCAGCAATATGTGCTGATTAATGCCAGATCCAGTGAGAAACAAAATACATACTATGCTGCGGAAGGAAAAACGCGAAATAAAGACCTTTTCAAGTACATTCGTATCAAAAAACCTGTGAGTCAGTTGGTCCATTAGATGATAAAGGGGTTAAAGGAGCACTAAGAGGCAACAAGGCGATAGCGGAGAGACTGAATGAATTCTTTGGCTTGAGTGGTAAGGCTTTGACAGAAATTCATTTATTTATGGGGTAACGCAAAGTTCACAAAATACCACCTTTGGATTGCTTCTCCAGGATTTTCAGAAATACATCGTGATATAACTGAACTCAAAACAAAACAGCTTATAATGTTCTTCAGCATAAAGAAAAGTCCTTTCAACAGCCAATGCTATCAGATATGACTAGCAGTGCTGTTTTAAAACAAACAGAAACAGCTTTTCCTAAAGCAGGTTTCTTTTCTCTCAGTCCAGAACCCTTCCCGGCTGTTTGTCTCCTTAAGCACAGTAAAAGCTTTCAACAAGTAGTTAAACTCTTCATAGGCAAACAATTCTCTATGCAAAGTTTTTAGGAATAGTGAAAACCAAATCAAAGCTTTTCTTACTTTCACTGTCAGCACGGCTTCAGGCTGTGCACTGCACTGGCTAGCAGCTGTTTAACAAGTTTTAATTAGGCAGCTGTTTAATTAGGCAGTTTCCTCAGCAAAAGGTATTTCTCCTTTAATACAGGACCTTCACAAGTTATCTACAGGGTCTCAGGGTTACCGGACTCTGGAGGTTTTCCTTACGGTTGACTCCCTTCCAAACCCTCCATATTTGAAGACTGGCATAAAGAGCAATCCAGGTATGAGTCTTCTACAGCTAGGTCTTGTTCACCCACTTGCATAGGCTCTACCTTCATGTCTGGCTCAGAGGGCTTGGCTGACTGCCTCCCGTTAGGGCAAAAGCTGTCTCTTGCAACTCTGTAGTGCTCCAAATTAGACAAGCTTCTAATGCTCCTACCTGGGTCAAGGCTTGCATCAGCTTCTCCTCTCTCATGCTCTGGCCACCATTCACCTGAGCTTCCTCGTCCTGTCCTCCAACTTGTGTTCCTGGTTCCTGCTGTTCTTACTGTTCCAGCTCCATTTCTCTTCCAGTAAGCATTCCTACTCCTCTCTCTCTCTCTCTGGATAATCTGACCTAGTCTTAAACCTCTCAGGCTCCATCCCCACCCCTTCTCCTCTCAGGTGTTGGATATCAAACTGCCTCATGGCAGCTGAGCACTTGGGGAATTCAGTGACGTAAGGGTTCCTTACCCTGGGCCTGCATTCCCTCTCCTTCCCTCCACTAGGGGCATTCTGCAACCTATTGCAGCTAGGAATTACCTGCTTTCTAGGTGTAAATGGAGTTTTGTGTCTCTGACCTTGTAAAATAGGGTGAATTCCTTCCCTTTATCCCTGGCTCCTGGGTCCTGATAAGCTTCCTTATCACACTGTCTATTTGTGTTGTCTTTATTGGTGTGCTAATTCATTTCCCTGTTCCCTTTAGTTTTGCACTTCAGCTTTCTCAGCTGTATAAAAAAAACTTACCCTGCCTCTTTCAACTATCTCGCTTTTGTGTGGTTGCCAGGTTAACTGTTACTTTAAAATTAGATCTCTCTCCCTGCTCTGTCCCCAGAACGTGCTGCATTTTAAACTTTTTTCCTGCTCTAGTCTACCTGAGGGACTAACCCCCTCCCCCCATGCTGAGGTTACAGGACAGGGTACCTTGTAACAGCCCTCTTAATAGGTCTTATTTCCCTCCCTCCCTGACACCCACCCACCCCTGGCGTAATTGTAGCTTTATAGGTACTTAGACGTCTTAGAGAAAAGGGGCTGCTCTCAGGTGCAGCTCTTTATCCAAATCAGTCATACATTGAGGACCTGAGATTAATTAAGCTTCAGGTGAACAAGGTATATTAAAGGTATTAGATACTTTAGTATAAGCATCCAGACCAACCCTTAGTAAGTACAGAATTTAAAGATCCAAACACAATGCAAAAGACTGGAAAGCCCCATCTCGCTGCTAGACTTTCTGCATCTTAGTTTAAAGCTTGAGTGTCACATGTATGATTTTCCCCCAATTGGTGAGAGTCTTACATATGTACTAAATGCAAGCAGCTCTTTGCTCTCAGGGAACAAGTCCGTTCTCTAGAGGCTAGATTAGCAGACCTGGAAGACATAAGAAAGAGGTACAAAGACCAGACCTACAGGGATATAGTTCTGAAGTCCCACCTCCAGTCTGGCAGTCATGGAGGAGAGAGATCACGTGACAGGAGAGCACCACCCTGGTGTGGCAGGATGTGATCCTGTAACTAGGACCTGTCCTCCAGGTGATGTAAAACCCTCCTCTCGTACTGAGGACATTTCTCCAGGGCCATGTGCCCATGAGGAAAGGGTTAGGACAGCAGTTATAGTTGTTGATTCAATCATTAGGCATGTAGATAACTGGATGGCTGGTGGATGTGAGGATTGCCTGGTAACATGCCTGCCTCATGCGAAGGTAGCGGACATCACGCGCCAACTAGATAAGGTCTTAGATAGTGCTGGGGAGGAGTCTGCTGTCTTGGTACATGTCGGTACCAATAACATAGGAAAACATGGTAGGGAGGTTCTGGAGGCTAAATTTAAGCTTTTAGGTAGGAAGTTTAAATCCAGAACTTCCAGGGTAGCGTTCTCTGAAATGCTTCCTGTTCCAAGCGCAGGACCCAAAAGGCAGGCATAGCTCCGGAGTCTTAATGCGTGAATGAGACAATGGTGCAAGGATGAGGGTTTTGGATTTGTTAGGAACTGGGGAACATTCTGGGGAAAGGAGGGGCTCTTCCGAAGGGATGGGCTTCACCTTAACCAGGATGGAACCAGGCTGCTGGCATTAACATTTAAAAAGGAGATAGAGCAGCTTTTAAACTAGATAATAGGGGAAAGCCGACAGTCGCCCAAGAGCACAAGGGAAGGGAATAGAAAAGCACAAGAGCAAGAGAATAAAAAAGTACCTGTTAGTATATACATGTAAACCGCTCTGATGCATAAGTAAAGGGCAGTATATCAAATGCCTAAACCATAAACCACATGGTTCGGAAGAAGGTATCCTTGAAGGATACTACCAAAAGCAGAGAGGTTCCAAAAAAGAGTAAAGTCTCCTAAATGCCCTCAAGTATGGTGCAGACAGAGCGTAAAGATTCCAAATTACCCATGCCTACCAATAGCCAGATTAATATTAATAAAATACAGTCTCTAAAATGCTTGTATGCAAATGCTAGAAGTCTAAATAATAAGATGGGAGAGTTAGAATATATAGCACTAAATGAGAGGTTAGATATGATTGGAATCTCAGAGACATGGTGGAAGGAGGATAACCAGTGGGACACTGATACCTGGGTACAAACTATATCATAATGATAGAACTGATCAAATTGGTGGAGGGGTTGCGCTCTACGTTAGAGAGGGCATTGAGTCAGAAAGGATTAAAGTTATGCAGGAAACAAAATTTGCTGTAGAATCTATGGATTGAAAATCCATGTATGAAGGGGAAGGTGATAGCAGTGGGGATGAACTATCGACCGCCTGGCCAGAATGAACAAATGGATGCTCAAAGAAATCAAGGAGGCTAACAAAAGTCAAAGCACAGTAATAATGGGTGATTTCAATTAACCTGGTATCGACTGGGTCAGTGTCATGGCAGGACATGCTAGGGAGATAAAGTTCCTAGGACGAAATAAATGACTGCTTCTTGGAGCAGCTGAACATAACATAAGAACATAAGATATGCTATACTGGGTCAGACCAAGGTCCATCAAGCCCAGTATTCTGTTTCCAACAGTGGCCAATCTAGGTCATATGTACCTAGCAGTTTCCCCAAGAGACACAAGTTCCACAGTGCTTGTTCATGAACTGACCAGAGGGGAAGCCATATTGGACCTAGTCCTTAGTGGAACACCAGATCTAGTGCAAGAGATAAGGATGTTGGGGACTCTTGGCAATAGTGATCATAGCATGATCACCTTTGATTTAATTAGTGGAGGAGGAATAGTAAGTAAATCCACAGTACTACCTTTTAGCTTTCGAAAGGGAGACTATGATACAATGAGGAAAATAGTTAAGAAAATACTAAAAGGAGCAGTTGCAAAGGTTAAAGACTTACATCAAGCTTGGGTGTTTAAAAATACTATCCTGGAAGCCCAAACCAGCTGTATTCCATACATTAAGAAAAGTGGAAGTCCAAAAAACTGCCAGCATGGTTTAAAGGTGAGGTCAGAGAGGCTGTTGCTGCCAAAAAAACATCTTTTAGGAAATGGGGAAAAAAAAGAGCCAAACGACGAAAACTGGAAACAGCACAAACACTGGCAAGTTAAATGCAAAGCATTGATAAGGCAGGCAAAGCGAGAATTTGAGAAGAAACTTGCTATGGAAGCAAAAATGCAAAAATATTTTTTCCAGTACATTCGTAGCAAAAACCCTGTGAGAGTCAATTGGACCGTTAGATGATAAAGGAGTTAAAGGAGCACTAAGAGGCGAGAAGGCGATAGCGGAGAGACTGAATGAATTCTTTGCTTCGGTCTTTACTGAGGAAGATGTAGGGATGTTACCCATGACTGACGTGGTATTTAAAGGTGCGGAAGAATTGAAGGAAATATCGATACATCGGGAAGATGTCTTACAACTATTAGATAAACTGAAGAGTAGCAAATCACCTGGACCAGATGGCATACATCCAAGGGTGTTGAAAGAACTGAAATATGAGATTGCAGACCTGCTATTAGTAATCTGTGAATTTACATTAAAATCTTCTGTAATACCTGAAGATTGGAGGATCGCCAATGTAATGCCAATTTTTAAAAAGTGTTTCAGGGGTGATCCGGGAAACTACAGACCTGTGAGCCTGACGTCAGTACCGGGAAAAATGGTAGAAGCCATGATAAAAAAAACAAAATTACTCAGCATGTAGATAGTCATGGCCTAATGGGAGACAGCCAACATGGTTTTAGACAAGGAAGATCTTGTCTTACTAATCTGATATGTTTTTTTGAAGGTGTGAATAGACAGGTAGACAAAGGTGAGTCGGTTGATATAGTGGATCTGGACTTTCAGAAAGCCTTTGACAAGGTCCCTCAGACTTTTGGCAAAACTAAAGAGTTATGGGATAGTAGGCAGAGTACTATTGTGGATCGGGAACTGGTTAAAAGATAGAAAACAGAGGGTAGGGCTAAATGGCCAATTTTCCCCAATGGAGAAAGGTGAATAGTGGAGTACTCCAGGGATCTGTGCTGCGTCTGCTGCTTTTTAACATTCATAAATGACCTGTAAATGGGAATAACTAGTGAGGTTATCAAATTTGCAGATGACAAATCTATTCAAAGTTATTAAAACCCATGAGGATTGTGGAAAATCGCAAGAGGATCTGGATAAATTGGAAGACTGGGCATCCGAATGGCAGATGAAATTTAATGTGGACAAGTGCAAAGTTATGCACCAAGAACCACCCAAACTATGGTTAAATGATTCAAGGTTCCACATTGGGAACCACCACCCAGGAAAAAGAGTTAGGCATCGTGGATAACATGTTAAAACCCTCGGCCCAGTTTGCAGCGGCAGCCAAGAGAGCAAATAGAATGCTAGGTATCATAAGGAAAGGAATGGAGAATAAAACAAATATTATAATGCCTCTATTGTTCCATAGTGTGACCACACCTTGAATATTGTGTGTAACTTTGGTTGCCATATCTTAAAAAGGATATAGTGTTATTAGATAAGGTACAGAGAAGAGCTACCAAAATGGTAAAGGGGATGGATTATTAATCCTATGAGAGGCTAAAAAGGTTAGGGCTCTTCAACCTGGGAAAAGAGATGGCTGAAGGGAGATATGATAGAGGTCTATAAATTAGTGGAATGGGAGTGGAATGGGTAAACATACATCAATTGTTTATGCCATCAAAATACAGAAAGACTAGGGGGCATGCAATGAAGCTACAGGGTAACCTATTTAAGGCTGATAAGAGAAAAATTATTTTTTCACTCAACGTGTAATCAAATGCTAGAATTTGCTTCCAGAGGATATTGTAAAAGCTGTTAGTGAAGCCGGATTTAAAAAAGGTTTGGACAAGTTCCTGGAGGAAAGGTCCATAAACCATTAAAGGGGACCCAGAATATCCACTGCTTGATCCAATACAAGCATTGTAGAACCTTTGTCTTCTGGGGAAACTGGCCACTGTTGGAAACCAGATACTGGGCTTGATCTGGACCTTGGTCTGACCCAGGATGGCCTATCTTATATTCTTATGTTATGTTCTTATTAACCCTCCTAGATAATCTGATTCACGGTTTAGACAACACAAAAAAAGCATTTATCCTAGTTTTTATAGACATTGTCAAATGCAGAGGTAATGTCAACCATATCATGATCAAAAGACTAGAACAAATCGGAATCACAGGCACAACACTTCAATGGTTCCGATCTTATCTAGAGGACCACACACAAGTCCAAATAGGAACAGAAACCTCACTAAAATTCAGGCAGGAACAGGGAATCCCAAGGCTCAGCTCTGTCTGCACTATTTAACCTATGTCTACAACCTATATGCAACATATGCAAAAGCTTCAGAGTAGGATATTGTTTATGCTGATGATATCATGCTTTATGTCCCTATTGACATCTCTAACCCAAATCAACACCCACTCACCTCCTGCATCAAAGAAGCTCAATCCTGGCTAAACTCAATGAATCTGTGGATAAACTTTAGCAAAACAGAAGTTCTATGCATAACTAGGAACTAAACGTTTGTGCCCCTCCTCCCCCCTGCCACTGAACTTCAACACATGAAACCAACATCCCAATCAGAAAAGTAGTAAAATATCTAGGAGTCATTCCACACCATACCCTTAACAAGGAATCCCACAAAACCACTCTCGAAAAACATTTTGAAACCGTTACTGGACCTTTCTGTTCCTTGAGAAGAGGAGTGCTTTCCAGGGTTCTCCCAAAAGGTGATTTTTGCTGAATTTGCTGCCAAACAGAGTTCTGTCTGTCTGTTTGTCTTCACATATTTATCTATCTATTTGCCCTTCTTGGTGGGTTCCCTTACCTACTCCTTTGCTGTGTGCCCACTGTTCAGGAACAGCCTACTGGCCAGAGACATTTAAGTTCCCACCCACCCTACCCCTCACCCCACCCACCCCAGGGGCTACATTGCCTATATAGTGATCACATACGTGCCTTCTGTCGTTCCTAACTTGGGTAACACCCACATCTTCTTCAACGTTTTATTATTCTTCCTCTTCTGGGACTGCTTAATCAACATGTTGTGTATTCAGTGCAATAACTGTGGTACTTTCATTCAAAGAAGAATCATTTGGAGCCTAAGAGCTTGTCCTATATGCCTAAAGTCAGCTGCCATGCATGAAGAACTGACTCTACTAAGGAAAGACCTAGCTGCCATGCATAAAGTGTCTCTACTGAGGGAGGAACTGGCTGCAATGAAGCGCACCTCTTCTAGGATACAAACTGAACAAAGTCCACCACCGCTCCCACAAAGAATCAAACACCCCAGGAACAAATGGATCACAGTGGGTTCCAGAAGATTGCGACCTGTAATGCAGAGACATCCTACACATCAAGAGATATCCCTGCACAATGCCTTCTCTGCCTTGGCTAATGAGGATGCCCAATCCAAAGAAACTGAAGGGCCCTTAAATGAGTCAGACAATGCCCAATCTCCTGCTAAAGCACCAAATATGAAGAAAACCTCAAACAGAAAACTATTACTACTTGGAGATTCCATCATCAGAGGCACCAACTTGGGAACACAGTTCAAAGGAGAGAAGATAGTCATGTGCCTACCAGGCTCTTCAGCCAGCAGGAATACAAACCAAGTTGTTGAAATACTTAGCGCAAAAAGTGAGCACTCCAAACCGGATGTTATTATCCACTGGGCACAAATGACCTGGCTAGAAACAGTGCCTCTACAGCCCAAAAGGACTTCCAATCTCTGGGAGAGAAACTCAAGCCCATTGTTAACACTGCTGCATTCTCAGAAGTTCTACCTGTTCTTGGTAAGGGGACAAAAAGGCTGCATCACATTAACAGCTTTAATACATGGCTCCAGACCTGGTGCAAACAAGAAGGATTCAGAATTATTGGCAACTGGGGAAACAGATGGGCAAACAAGAGACTATACTGTGCTGATGGACTACATCTCTGTTGCAGGGAAAAGAAACCTAAGTGAAAAATTCAGGCAGTATGCGGATATGCATTTAAACTAGGAAAAGGGGGTAACGGATGTGGAAGGTCAACATCTGCATACCACCCCCTGCAAAAGCAGATCAGAAACAGCCACACTTTTAAACCACACATCAAAAACAAGTGGGAAGAAGTGGGCAGAATAAAATCAATGCAAAATACACACAAGCCAGGTAAATGTTGGAAAGCAATGAGCACAAATGCTCGAAGCTTAGCCAAAAAAATTCCAGACCTGGAAGCCCTAATTTATTTATTTATTTATTTACTACACACTTATATACCGCTACTTCCAGCGATCAGCAGCGGTTTGATTCATCTTTGGGGATAGCCAATCAAGACTTGGGGGGGGTGGTATATACATAGATCTGAGGTCACAGCACACGTGATTAGCATTTTCGGGGATGAATCATACTTTTACATTTATATATACATATTTACATATTTAAACATATAGCAGTTTTTACAATTCCCTCGCAGTTGATGGTCATAGTTGATTGTAATGATTTTGGAATAAGTGTGTTTTTAGCTCTTTCCTGAATTTGGTGATGTCCTTGGTCAGACGCAGCTCGCAGGGGAGTTGATTCCAGAAACTGATTTGGACATGGTGGAAACTGATTTGGACATCGTGGCCATTATAGAAACATGGTTTAATGAATCGCATGATTGGGATATAGCCATAGCTGGCTATAATCTATTCAGAAGAGACAGAGAAAATGGAAAAGGAGGTGGAGTAGCCTTGTATGTCAAAAGCAGTATTAAAGCTACTGAAATGCAGGGAACATGGGGAAAAGAAGAAGAGCTCTGGATTGCATTGGAAAGAGGAGATGGCACTGTCATCCATATTGCTGTAGTCTACAGACCTCCGACTCAAATTGGAGAGATAAATTGATTATAGATATTGCCAAGATAGCAACAAAGGGGGAAGCAATCATATTGGGTGACTTTAATCTACCTGATGTGGATTGGATTACTCCTTCTGCACATCTGGAAAGAAGCAAAAAAATTGTGGATGCTCTCCAAGATGCATTACTTAGACAAATGGTGATGGAACCAACCAGGGAAAGCTCAACGCTGGATGTAGTGCTCACCAACAGTGATAACATGTCGAATGTCTGCGTGAGTGCCCCTGTGAGCAACAGCGACCATCACACGGTGTGGTTTGAGATAAAAGCCATGGTAAAGCCAATCATAGCAAGCTCAAAGTCCTAAACTTCAAAAACACTGACTTCAATAAAATGGCTGAGTACTTAAAGGAGGAGATGACGGGGTGGAAAGATAAGGGAAGTGGAATTGCAATGGACTAAACTAAATTTTATTTATTTAACATTTCTTATATACTGCACTATTGTCATCAGCGCGGTTTACATGGAACAGAACATATACATACAGGGTAACTGTAGTGCATTTTACAAGTAACAGGGGTTTGAGAACTTGGAAGAAACAGGGTAAAAAAATGTATAAACTATATACAATAAGCTATATACATTATTCACAGTCGAAATTCTCTAGTTCTGAACATGGTGTGACTATTTCTCTTAGGAAAGTTTAAACTGGAAAATAACTTGAGACTTTTCCTGAATTGTGTTAGACTGGTTATGGCTCTCAATTCTGGTGGGAGGGCATTCCATGCTACTGGGGCATGGATGCTAAAGGCTCTTTTAGATGTTTCCTTAGTGCATCTGACTGTTTTTTTTCGGGACGGTTAAGGTATTTATTGCTGCTGTTCTTCTGGATCTGTTGTGGGTCTGGGTGTGTAGTAGGTCAGTGATGGTTGAGGGTGCTTGATTGTTTAAGGCTTTGAAAGTGGTGATTATGACCTTGTGTTGAATTCTTGCGTTGGTTGGTAGCCAGTGGAGCCTTTTCAGGATTGGAGTTATGTGGTCTGCCTTTGATATTCCTTTGAGTACTCTGGCAGCTGTATTCATCGCCAATTGGAGAGGATTTAAAGTTGATTGAGGGAGTCCGCATAGAACTGCATTTGCGAAATCGAGGTGTGGCATCACCAAGGCTTGGTAGATGGTTCTGAAATCTGTGGGTTCCAATAAAGGTCGTAAGTGGCGTAGTGTACGTATCTTGTGATATATTAGTTTTGTTATATTTTTTATGTGAGTTTTCATATTGAGACGCTGGTCAAGGGTGATACCTAGGTATCGTATAGTAGGTTTTACTGTCAATTCCTTGACCTTTATCTAAAGGCGGCAATAAAAGGGGCAACAGATAAATATGTAAGAAAGATAAATAAAAACAAGAGGAGAAGGAAACCTATTTGGTTTTCCAAAGAGGTGGCTGCTCAAATAAAGGCAAAAAAACACAGCTTTCACAAAAATTCAAAAGCTTGCAAACAGAACACCACAGAAATGAATACAGGATCAAGCTCAAAGAGTCTAAGAGAGAAATAAGGATAGCAAAATCAAAGGCAGAGGAAAAGATGGCTAAAGATGTTAAAGGTGGAGACAAAAACTTTCAGGTATATTCGGGAAAGGAAGATCAGAGTTGGAATTGCAGGACTCAGAAGTGCTGGGAAAGGACTCGTGGAAAGTGACACTGAAAAAGCAAAATTGCTGAACGAATACTTCTGCTCTGTTTTTACTAAAGAAGATCCTGGAGATGGACCAGCTGTGACTCCCAAATATAAAAATAGCAATGAAGTAGATACCACACCATTCACAGAAGATGAGATGTTAGAACTTGATAAACTGAAAGTGGACAAAGCCATGGGACCAGATGGGATACATCCCAGGATACTGAAAAAGCTCAGAGAGGTTCTTGCAGGACTGTTAAAGGATGTCTTCAACAGATCCTTGGAAACAGGAGTGGTTCCTCAGGACTGGAGAATGGCTAATTTTGTACCTCTACACAAAAGTGGTGACAGGGAAGAAGTGTCAAACTACAGGCCCGTGAGCCTTACCTCGGTGGCGGGAAAAGTAATGGAGGTGCTCCTGAAAGAGCGAATAGTGAACTTTCTCAAAACCAACAGGTTGCAAGATCCAAGGCAACATGGTTTTACCGAAGGACGGTCTTGCAAAACAAATCTGATTGCGTTCTTTGATTGGGTGACCAAGGAACTAGATCAGGGGCATGCAATGGATGTCATCTATCTGGATTTCAGCAAAGCCTTTGATACTGTTCCTCATAGGAGGCTTGTCAAACTCAGTAGCTTGGGGATGGGTCCCAAGATAGTAAACTGGATTAGAAATTGGTTGACTGACAAACAGAAGGTGATGGTACATGGAGCTCACTCGGATGAGAGGAAGGTGATTAACGGGGTGCCTCAGGGTTTGGTCCTGGGCCCGGCACTGTTCAATATATGTGAGTGATATTGCTGAAGGACTGAATGGAAAAAAGTCTGTCTTTTTGCAGATGACAGAGTGGACTCCCCTGAAGGAGTGGTTAACATGAGGAAAGATCTACAAAAGCTGGAAGACTGGTCTAATGCTTGGCAACTACGATTTAATGTGAAAAAGTGCAGTGTCATGCACTTGGGTAGCAGAAATCCAAGGGAAAAGTGCATGATAGGGGGTGAGAGGTTGGTATGCATGGTTCAGGAGAAAGACCTTGGTTTGATTATCTCTGATGATCTCAAGGTGGCAAAACAGTGTGACAAGGCGGTGGCAAAAGCCAGGAGGATGTTGGGCTGCATACAAAGAGGGATTACCAGCAGAAAGGAAGAGGTACTTATGCCACTGTACAAGTCACTGGTGAGGCCTCACTTGGAATACTGTGTTCAGTTTTGGAGACCATATCTTGCAAAAGATGTAAAAAGACTGGAAACTGTTCAGAGAAAGGCGACCAAAATGATTTGGAGCCTGTGTCAGAAGCCTTATGAGAAGAGACTTGAAGACCTAAATATGTACACTTTGGAGGAGAGGAGGGACAGGGGAGATATGATTCAGACCTTTAAATACTTAGAGAAATGATGAACAAACAAACCTCTTCCAAAGACGGGGAAGCTGTAAAACTAGAGGGGATAACATGAAGCTGCAAGGTGGTAAATTGAAAGGCAATGTCAGGAAATATTTCTTCACTGAAAGGGTGGTGGATGCTTGGAATGCCCTCCTGATGGAAGTGGTGGGGGCAAACACGGTGATGGAATTCAAAATGGCATGGGACAAACACAGTGGATCCCTTTACAGCAACAGGATAAAAGCAAAATAAAATGGTACCATCTAACTTTTGAACTATCTAGCGTCTCAACAAATAAGGGTGTCCTACATGGAGTGGTGGGTTCACCCCTAAACAAAAACAAAAACATGGGGAGCGACAGGTGCACCTACTCTTGCCATCTTGCTGGGCAGACTAGATGGACCATGCTGGTCTTTATCTGCCGTCACTTACTATGTTACTATGTTACTTGACCCTCATGATTTTAGATCAGTTGTCCAAGCTAGTCACTCCACACCTCAATTTCTCTAATGGCATACCACACAGGCTACCAAAGAATAAACTTTAAACCATCTTCAAACAGTACAAAATGTTGCAGCCAGAATTATCTATAAACACACACCTTCATGAACATATCACACCCATCTTAAACATGCTACACTGGTTCCCAGTCACAAGCAGAATAAAGTTCAAACTGCTAATGAGCACATTTAAATTAGCAATGTACCCCCTTATTCCTCTCCACACTAATACACCCAGCAGACACACACAACAAAAGAAGATGCCATAGGAACACAATCAGAATTCCCTCAGCCTACAGAAAGCACAAGTAAACCATGAGCAGAACATTTTCATATGTTGCCCCTACCCTCTGGAATTCCCTCCCTGATACTCTCAGAGCTATTAAGGACCTTCAAACACTTAGAAAACAGATAAAAACACATCTGCTTATTGAACACTATGGTAATGACACCTTAACTTCCCAATCACCACTGAACACCTATACACAAAAAACACCCACCCCTCAACCAAATGAACATATATATGCACTACTGTGCAAAACATGCTGTACTGTAAATAGTTACTAAATGGACCATCCCAAGTTTGTTACTCCCCATATCGATTACCCCACACTTGTTCAATGTATACAGTTGAGTTCTATGTAAACAACCCTTGAACTCTGGAAGGGGTGGTTTATTTGAAAGTTTGTTTTGTTTTGGTTTTTATTTATTTATTTATTTTATATTCTTATATACTGTGCTATTCTGCATCAGTGTGGTTTACATTGAACAAACTGAAATTACATTGAACAGGGCATTATAACTTGGAGATAACTATTTTACAGGGAACATGGGCTATGGAGGGTTAAGTGGCTTGCCTAAGACTACAAGGAGCACCTGTGGGACTAGAAACCCCAGTCCTTCTGGCCCAAGGTTGCTGTCCTCTAGTGGGATTTTAGTTATATAAAAGAGCCAACACAATATATTCAAAACTAAGGCCCTTCAATAACTCCCTCCCCTCCTTGAACCAGAAGGCTTCTGCTCAGTACTCCAAGCCCTTACTCTCCCTCTTGCTGACTACTGCAATAATAATATCTACCAAGGACTACTGCAGGCCACCCTCCTCACCCTCCAATCTGCACTCCACACAGCCACACACAATCCAGAAAGCTGACCACATTACCCCTATCCTAAAGCAGCTCCACTGGCTGCCCCTCACAGGCAGGATTAGATATAAAATCTTGCTACTAACACAAAGCACTACAATCACACGCTCCCCCTCCCCCTCCTACAAGCACTCCTTCAGAAGTTCTCCACAAACAGACCAAAGATCCACCACCACATCCAACAAGCTCAAAAATACCAAAGTAACCAAGCTCAAACATACCTACCAAGGAGCATTTGGACTCACCGCACCATCCCTTTGGAACTCTCTACCTGACACTAAGGAGCATCACGGACCTTCCTTCTTTCTGCAAAGATTTGAAAACCCAATTATTCACTGAACACTTTGGGCCCACCACTTAACCTACCCACAAATGTGACAATGCGGCACACGCATAACAGAACCTGCATTTATAAATAGTTAGAGAACATATTACTAAGTATAGCTGTTCTGATTGTACATAGTTCAATGGATGAAAATGGTTTAGCCAACCTATATATTATGTAATTATGATGTTACATGTTATGTTTAGCTGTTTACTATAATGTTATCCAGTTCTATGTATTTAGTTATCTGTTCCCTGTATAAACTGTTTGTTCAATGTAAACTGCTTTGACACAGTGAAAAGCAGTATATAAGCATAGTTAAATAAATAAAAGGGGCCTATTAACCACAAGATTGACCAGTCAGATAAATGAAAGAAAGCCAAAATTTACCATATTAACCTATTGAAAAAATGGATGCCATTGACAGCTATGATGGTACAGGAATGTGATTTTGGGCCAGACATTTCAGCCTCGTTGGATCCAGGTCTCTGCTGCCCAGAGTTTTAGAAGGTTTGATCCACCCTAAAGGTACTCACCACCTGCCCAGGACAAACCTACCTCATGTGTCACGATATAGCTTCTGACTCTGGGGTGGTTATCTGGCAAGGACCCTACCAGATTCTGGAGGCCCAGCAACAGGCCATTACCAAAGAGCTGAAAGAGATGCTTACCTGGGAATTATAGAAGAGTGAGTGACTGGTTGTCACCCCTCATCTTGGTTCCTAAACCTGACAGAAGCAACAGATCCTGCATTGTCTTCGAGGGTCAATGCAGCTTCTAAACTGGAAGCATATCCCATGCCCAGAATAGATGAGCTAATCTAGCAATTCTGTGAAACATGCTTTATATAAAACAGAATCTGACCAAAGGATACTGGCAGGTGCCCTTGACTCTGGCTGCAAAAGAGAATACTGCTTTGATACTGCAAGGGCTGTTCCAGTTTACAGTACTACCCTTTGGATTACACAAAAGTCCTGCCACATTTTAATGCCTAGTCAACTGTCTATTGAAACTGCATAATGAGTGAGTATGTGGCTGCATATCTTGACATCTACAGCAGAGACTGGACCACACATCTAACCCAAGTATAAGCCATGCTGACCAGCTTGTGGAAGGCCAGGTTGTTGCCCAGTAAGAAATGTTTTCTGGGAGGTCGGGATGTTGACTACCTGGGATATTTAATCAGGAATGGGCAGATATGACCTCAACTATGGAAGGTGGATGTCATTGCCCAGTTCCCCACACTGAAATCGAAGAAAGCCAATCAATACAAGAAAGGCAAAAACCTATTACTGTTGTTTCATCCCTAATCTTACAGAAATGGTGGAGCAGTTAACCAATCTCCTTTGGAAAAGAGCTTCTGAATAGATTCAGTGGTCACTGGAGCTGGACCTGACCTTCCAGTGCCTCAAGGTGTGTGTTCTGAACCAGTCCTGATTAGCTATGATTTCTGTACCATTTATTGTGCAAACTGATGTCTCAGTGGTGGGCCCAGAAGTTATTCTGGCCCAGGAAGTCAGGAGTGAAGAACATTCCATAGCATTTATCAGCAGGAGGCTGCTTCCTTTGGAGAAGTTACGTGGTGGGCAATGTTCCCTCTAATTTTCTGTAGGCTGTGTGCACATATATCAGCTGTGCAGCTTTTGAAGGAAGGTTACATTTTTGTGCGCCACATGACGACACTCGGAGTTATATACTTTAAAATTTGACTACACGTCAGAATACAGTATGTACACCACATTGATTGCACTAGAAAATATTGTAGAACTTGTGAAAACCATAATTACACAACAACTTTTAAATTTTAAGACATCTGTGTTGTTTTCTATCAGAATCAGAACCAAAATTTTTGTGCGCTCTGTTGTAAAGTATGTGCGCTCGCTCAGCGAGGTGTGTGCGCGCGCACACGCGCACAGCTTAGAGGGAACAGTGATGGTGGGCACTCGAGACCTTCAAATACTATCTGCTTGGATGTCTGTTTATGCTGGCAATGGACTAACAACCCCTGGCAGGCTCAACATAAGGAGTCCAACAGCAATATTATGCAGTGGCTTTTGCATCTCCAAACCTACCAGTTTTGGTTCCGCCATAGGGCTGGTCAGACTCACCTGAACATGAACTTCCTTTTCTGGGTGGGGTTCCTGGGTGAGGCAGATGTTCAATGAACTGAGTGGGAGGGAGGCAAGGGGGTGTGATGGGGTGTATAGAATTTCTTGCTCCTCTCCAAAGGGAGTATTAATAGTCCCTTTTAAAATAGCCTGCAGCCCAGAGTTCAGGGCTAGGAGAGCATGGTTCATAGGAAGCAGTTAGGAACCCAGCAGACTGAAGGAGGAAGAGAGGCCCTTGGAGCTAGGAGTCCTTCCAAAGCAAGCCATGCAAAGGAATTTTGAGGTAGGAACTTTAAACAGAGGAGGTTTAACAAGCTGAGACAGAAATAAACTGATCCTGTTTTTCCCTGAACTGCTTTCTGGACTGTGTTTTAAAGAAAACCCCATTCCACCGCACTCCATGCTTCCAGTCACATCTTCTCAGGACCTGACAAAGTCTGTTTCAGCTCAAATTAGCTGTTGTAAAGTTATTAACGGGGGCCTGCAGATTTTTAGTACCATTTGGTAAGCCTCTCTTCAAACTGAATGAATGAGGTTAAGGCAGCAATAAAGCCTATAGTATCTCAAACTGCAGGAAACTGGCCACAGCAGGGACCCAGTCGTGTGAATTGTGAATCTATGCATCTGTCATTGCCACTTGACTCCTTGCCAAGCAAGTTAAAAGCACTGTTATTCTAGGCAGCATCTGATTCCCATCTGCTGGATCAGATTTGTGTTTCTTTAGGGAAAATTTGTCCTCTCAAGAGAGTTGCCTAGTATGTTACTTGGCACTCTGAATGCAGAAAAAGCACCATCTTTACAGGTTACACACACTTACTGGCCAAGATTTGCACAAATCAGACCCATTGAAAACATGACACTGCAGACAGACTACTTCCTCTAGATCACTTCAACTACTTCTCTAACAAGAGTGTCTTCATCTCAGTGTTATCAACTGAAATATCACATGCCGTATTCTCATTCCCCCATTACTAATCTATTTTCCCAGTATTTTAGCTGATCCATCAAGGAAATCTATCAGACATGCCAAATATCAGCCTTCCTGCTGCCATTGATGAAAGTTTAAGAGATTACTTTAGATGACAGATTCCCAGTAGCCTTTTTAAAAAGGAATTCCAGAAAGGTATTTTCCATACTGGGTCAGACTGAGGATCCATCAAGCCCAGTACCCCATTTCGAGCAGTGACCAATCCAGATTCCAAGCTGCTTGTTTCATGGGCAAGCAATGAGTTCCCTGCTTCTCTTTAATGGGTTCAAAACCGGTTTGGACAAGCTCCTAGAGGAAAAGCCCATAAACCTAGCTACACTAACAGTTTTTACTACATCCTCTGGTAATGAATTTGAGTTTTCACTAAACATAGTTAGTGCTATGGCATCTGTAAGGTTAGCTTGGACATTATGTCAAGGCACTGGCTGCGTTTAAGGAGGGTTTGGACAAGTCTATAAAACATGGAGATATGTAGGCTTAGAAAAGGCACCACTGATCTCTGGGCATCTTCCAGGTACTTGTGGGCTAGAATGTCACTGTTGGGGGGGGGGGGGAGAAGTAGATGCCAACAGCCCTTTGTGCCAACCTAGTATGGCATTTATGTTCTTGTGTTTTTATTGTACACAATTATAAACACAATTATACTGAAACAAGTTTGAGGTGTGATACATTGAGCACCCTGAATATTCACCTCTTTGTTTCTCACTGAAAATACTTGCTTTTCCAAGGAGTGGCTATTCTATTTCTCCACGGTGATAGGATTCTCAGTAATGATTTTCACTGCACAGTACCTAGTTTATTTATATGATATCAATCAATATAACAGTTATGCAAATCATGGTCTTATTTTATTTATTCCTTTTACTTGAAAGGTCAGGTTTAATATAATCTAGTTAGTCTTTCCTCTCCTGGACCCCTGTGCACATTGCTGCCCTTCCACACTGAATGTCCACTGAACCTTTTTATCAGATTTCCCAACACAAGTTCATAGTACAGTTCCTGAAGGCTGTAATATCTGTTACTAATAACCTACCAAAGACAAATGACAAGAGACATTCCTACTGCAAGGACAGCAGCCAGAGACCACATAAGCTAAAAACTGAAATATTATATATCTATAAATCTGATGCATTGTATTTGACAAACCAGATCTTTTTCCCCAGATGAAAGTGTGCACCAAATTGTGCAAACCACTCTTCTTAGTCAATTAAATTTGTGTCTTGGAATTTCTGGGTGATCGATCATCCGTTTGAAAATGTGACAAAATAAAGCTGCCAAATTAATACTAAGAGGAAGAAAAACAGGTCAAGTCTCCTTTGATGAAATTGCACCGACTTCCCATACAATCACATATTTCATTTAAATTATATTTCATGTTTACATTATACAACCGATTCCAGTTTCCAACCATTAGTCAAACTAGGCAGTCACCTAGAGTGCAACCCTCTAGGGATGGGAGGTAGGGTGGCAAAGAGCAGGGCATTCAAAGCTAAACAATAGATTGACAGCTGGGGGGGGGGGAGGAGGGTTAAAGCTTAAGAGCCTCCTAGGGCACCAGCACCTTGAACCAACTCTTTGGCCAGCCCTGCAGGTAGACTACCTTCATCCAGTGCACGTATACTGAAACAGCCATCACCAAGGGATTATGGGAAGGGCGACAGAACAGATTCCTCGTCAGCCTGTGGGGGGCAAACAAGCGGGTCTCCTAGGCTATGTATTGTATCTAGCTGTTTGTATGTTTTCCTTGCTTAGTTTGATTTAGTTTCCTTTCTTGGATCCCTATATTGTAGGCTAGGGAAGGGGTTTGCTTTTTTGAATTATATCCATTTATTATATTTCTGTATTATGTTTCTAGAAGCGTCCTCCTTTTCTGTTGCAAGTGATTTAACTTGTAATGTTAGTTTGAAAAAGGGTATGTATGAGCCAGTCATAGCGCTTCTACAGCCTGCAGCTAAGACAGACATTTATGTCAAGAAATAAAATTTGCTTTTACTGGAACTTGGGCTTGGCTGCCCTTTTGTTTGTGTAAAAGGCCTCACTTCAGAGCAAGAAACCCTGACTTCATGCTTACATTATCAGATATGGTGGCAGCGTTGGATTTGTCTACTCCCACTAAAGGACTAGCAGACCTACACTACTGTCTTAAGGGACTATCAGCCTAACCACAGAAGCAGAAGTGGTTGTCCTCAAGTGCTTTAGTTCTGTCCAGAAAGGAAAGTTTAAAACAGAGCTATTTAGACTAGAATTTTTTGGAAGGGTGGGTTTTCCTAGCAAGGTCCAGAAAAATCCGAACAAGACACCCCTTAAACAAAGAAGATTTTCCTAAAAAAACAACCTTAAAAGCCATTCTCAGTCAAAAACTAAAGCAAGTTACTAAACAGGTTGCAGACCTGACACTGGAGATATCTGATGTTTCTAACAGCTCTGAAACATTTAACACATCAAATTGCCCAAGCCCAGTAACCTCAGCATTAGCCGAGGACTTCTGGCCCCTTGGAAGTTAAACTTTTACAATAGGACATGAGTCCACAGGGACTCCCAAATTTTCCACCAAATATTGTTTAAACATTTCCAGAGCTGAAAACAGTGGAGTAAGGAAAAATTAACCAAATGAAGGTTAGCAAATTTAGTATAATTGTCCAGCTGCTCCAACCTAGTTTTCAAATGATTAGAGTCTTTAATTAACATATCAGTCCTCAAGCGCTGAGTCCTTACAGTTACATCTTCCACCCTATTCTTTATCAACCCAAGTCCTGCACAGATTGTGCCAAACCTTCAGTGTTAGAAGTAACCTGTCCTTGAATCCCAACTCTGATTCATAAGAGCCTCTCCAAGTTGATTAATGGCTAACCAGATAGCCTCCAGGGTGAATTGATCAGGATGTTGTACAGGAAAGGATACTCCAGCCCCATTGGCTTCATTGCACTGGTCTGCAGGTCTGAGGGGGACTTCCCGATGCTATCTCCAGATGCTGCAGCAAAGCCGCCATTCTCAGGAGCCAACCCAGACTCTGATCCTGCAGACAAATACCACCATCTGCCATCCTCAGTGAAGGCAACCCCAGCAAGGACACAGGAACCCCCAACACCAGAGAGTCCAGCATCTCCGCACCTCTATGAGCTGAATCCAGGCACAACTGTTTCAGAGACTGCTGTGCTTCTGGGTGTGAGGGACGCCAAGCTATCCAGCCCCAAGCATCCCCCAGTCAAGCTTCCGTCCCCCGATACTGGCTGCAGCTCCTGGTGTTGAACAAAGGAATCCAAAGGACCAGAAACTGCAGTTGAGGTCACCGCGGCAGTCTGGGGTAGCACACAGAGCTTTGCCTTCCTCTTACGACCCATCAACAGCAGAGCACTGGAGCCTAGATGCCACCTGCCACCATCTAGGATCCTTCGTTTGTTCTTTTCTTGAGGGTTTAAAAAAGACTTTTCCTCTGCCCAAATCATGGAGTTTCAGCTTCGTCAGCTATGATGCAAGGAGAGTTAAGAACAAATAAGCATTTAATTCATACCCTTATGAGGACAAAACGAGAGATAAAGGGCTTTGACAAATCCAGGAGTGCATGTAACAGCAAGAGACTTCCTTGATGCAGGTAATTAAAGCTGTTCAAACTACCCCAACCTCTCTAGCACCTATATTACCCAGCTAATCTCTACAGATTGCCCATATTCATTCCAAATAAGCTTTGAATGGATTTCGCTTCTAAAGAATGGCAAGAACACAGATTATCTATTTAGGCAATTTGTTAACCACCAATAGCCAAGTTGCAAATCCAGACAGAAGAGCCTCATATCTTCATCAAGCACAGAGTAACCCAGAAGCCTATAGGCAAGATTTTAGCCTAGTCTGGAAGGGTTGTTCCAGCTAAAAACAACTGGTCTTGAGGTGGTCAAGCTAATATTGTTGGAACAATTGCTAAACAGCTTAAGTCTCTATGTGACAGTGGATACATTGGTACCCAAAACTTATTCTAAAGGGAGACATGGAAGTTGTAGAAGCCTTCCATCAAGTCTTATGGATATTCAAGGCCCATAAACCACAAGACGCATTGGATCTGGATGTTTGCAAACAGGAATCCAAGTACCTTCCATGGAATGTCAAGAGTTGGTTTACATCTTTGTTTGGTTTACAAACTTTGTTAAAATGGTAAATAAAGTTAAAGGAAAAGGAGACTGCTATGGTTTCGAAAAAAGTAGCTGAAAAAGTGAAGAAAAAGAGTGAAGCCTTCATGAAATACAAGAGATCACAGAGAGAGGAAGACAGGCATCTGTATTTGGAAAAACTTAGAGAAGCTAGCAAAGTAGTCAAGAAGGCAAAGATTCAAAAGGAGGAGGAAATAGCCAATGCAATAAAATGGGGGGATAAGACATTTTTCAGATATATTAGTGAGAAGAGGAAGGGCAAGAGTGGCATTGTCAGATTCAAGGGTGCAGGGGACGAATATGTAGAAGCTGATAAGGATAAAGCGGAATTGCTTAACACATATTTTTGTTGTGTTCAGATGAAGAACCAGGAGCAGGACCTCAGAAAACACCCACAAATAGGAACAGAAGCAAAGGGCATCTTGAACAATTTTCAAAAGACTAAGTTGAGAGAGTTTCTCACGAACACAAAGTAGACAAAGCGATGGGACCAGATGGGATACACCCGAGAATACTGAGGGAACTTGGGGACGTTCTATCAGCTCCACTGACTGACCTTTTCAATGCCTCGGAGTCGGGAGTGGTGCCAAAGGACTGTAGATAGGCTCATGTGGTGCCTTTACACAAAAGCGGAAGTAAGGATGTGGTTGAAAACTACAGGCCGGTTAGTTTAACTTCAGTGGTGAGTAAATTATTGGAAACGCTGCTGAAAGAGAAAATAGTGAGGTTTCTGGAGTCCAGCGGATTACAGGATCCGAGGCAGCATGGATTCACCAGAGGCAGGTCTTGTCAGACAAATCTGATTGATCTTTGACTGGGTGACCAGGGAGTTGGACCGAGTGAGAGCCCTAGATGTGGTGTATTTAGATTTCAGTAAAGCCTTTGACACTGCTCCTCACAGGTGACTTATAAACAAACTGAGCACCCTAGGGATGGACCCTAAAGTTACTGCTTGGGTTAGAAATTGGTTGGGTGGGAGGCGACAGAGTACAAGTAAAGGGAGCTCACTCTGAGGAGAAGGATGTTATCAGTGGTGTGCCCCAGGGATCTGTCCTTGGTCCGATTCTTTAACATCTTTGTTAGTGATATAGCAGAAGGGCTTTCAGGTAAGGTTTGCCTCTTAGCGGATGATACCAAAATCTGCAATAGAGCAGACACCCAGGAAGGGGTAGATAACATGAGGGGGGATCTAGCTAAGCTTGAAGAATGGTCTAGAATTTGGCAGCTGGGATTTAATGTTAAAAAAATGTAAGGTCATGCATTTGGGCTGCAGCAATCCAAGGGAGCAATATAATATAGGGGGTGTAGTACTTTTGTCCACTAAAGAAGAGCGGGACCTAGGCGTGGTTGTGTCTGATGATCTTAAAGTAGCTAAACAGGTAGAAAAGGCGACGGCAAAAGCTAGAAGGATGCTTGGGTGCATACGGAGAGGAATGGCTAGCAGAAAAAAAGGAGGTGATAAAGCACAGTTACTTACCTGTAACAGGTGATCTCTGGGAACTGCAGGAATAAGTCTTCAGATATGGGTATCGTCGGTATCAATGGAGCCTGCGCGGGAACGCTCCCCAGCGTCCAGTAAGAAAGCTTTTGGAAGCATCCCACAGCGCCTGCGCGCTGCCTTCCCGCCTTTCCCAACCGCCTCTCTCCAGTTCGAGTTTTAGAGCTGAGACAAAGAGAGAGAGGAAGAAAAGATAGATAGAGATACAACTCCTAGGGGAGGTGGATGGGTTGTGAAGACTTATTCCTGCTGTTCCCAGAGATCACCTGTTACAGGTAAGTAACTGTGCTATCTCCAGGAACAAGCAGGTATGAGTCTTCACATATGGGGACTCCCTAGCTGCAGATGCGAGGGAGAAACCCCAGGTTGTGTGTCCTTGAAAAAGGACTCTACCTCCCCCCATGGATCTCTGGCATCTGACCAGGGTAGGTGGGTAGGAGTTGATTAGGAATGGAACAGGTGTTTGAGAACAGCCTGACCAAACGAGGCATCCCGGTGGGAGTCCTTGTCCAAACAGTAATGGGCTGTGAAGGTATGAACCGAGGCCCAGGTGGATGCTTGACAGATTTGGTCGATGGACACAGAGTTTAGATGAGCCATTGAGGCTGCCATGGCTCTCACATTGTGAGCTGTGACATGGCCCTCCAGAGAAATGTTCCTACTCTGGTAGGCGAAAGAAATACACTGAGCAATCCAGTTGGACAGTGTTCTCTTAGAGACTGGAAGTCCTAAATGAGAAGGATCAAAAGCAACAAAGAGTTGAGAAGACTGTCTATGTTGCTGTGTTCTTTGTAAGTAAAAAGTGAGAGCTCTCTTACAATCCAAGGTATGAAGATTCCTCTCTGCACTTGATGCATGAGGTCCTGGAAAAAAGACAGATAAATATACCTCTTGGTTCAGATGAAAAGGCAAGACCACTTTGGGCATAAAGTGTGGATTGGTCCTGAGGACTACCTTATGATGGAACCTTGCATAAGGTGGATTAGCCATCAAAGCTTGCAACTCACTGATGTGGTGTCCTGAGGTGACTGCAATGAGAAAAATAACTTTCCAAGAAAGAAATTTCAAGGAGGTGGTGGCTAAAGGTTCAAAGGGTGGCTTCATAAGCTGGCCAAGAACCAGGTTTAAGTCCCATGCCACTGGAGGTGGTCTAATGGGAGGTTTAGTTAGAAGAAGGCCTCTCATGAATCTTGCTATAAGAGGATGAGAGGAAATAGGCTGTCCATTGAGAGGCTTGAGAAACGCTGCAATAGCACTCAAATGGACTCTTACTGAATTCGTTTTCAGACCTGCATGGGATAGATGCAGGAGATACTCTAGTAAAGAATTCAAAGGTATTGCAAGAGGGTTAAGACCCTTCCCTGAACACCAAATGGTAAATCTTTTCCATTTGAAAGCATAGGAACGTCTAGTAGAAGGCTTTCTAGAGGCATGAACATCTGACTTGCTGAGAGAGATGAAAATCTTGAAGGTCTAGGCCCTCAGCAACCAAGCCCTGAGATGGAGAGACTGGGGGTTTGGGTGCCACAATGTTCCTTCTTCCTGGGATAGAAGGTCTGGTGCAGAGCCCAAGTCCAGGGAAGAAGCTTGAGAGAGATGCAAAATTAGAGGGTACCACACTTGGCGTGGCCAATGCGGTGCTATGAGGATCATGGTCCCTCGATCTCTGAAGCTTGAAAAGAGTTTTGGGAATTAGGGGAATGGGTGGAAAGGCATAAAGGAAGTCTTGACCCCAGTGAAGGAGGAAGGCATCCTTGGCCTGAACTCCCTGACACGGAATTCTGGAACAGAACCGGGGAAGTTTGGCTACCTGGTCCATGTGGAGGGACCACTCGTGTGGAAGCAGAACTCAACTGAGTCTGTCTGCCCAAGAGTTTTGAACGCCTGGAAGATATACTGCCAGAAGATGGATGTGATGCTCTCTGGTGAAGGCCCACAGTCGCAAAGCTTCATTGCAAAGCGACAGAGAGCCAGTCCCGCCCTGCTTGTTTACATAGAACATGGCTACTTGGTTGTCCGTATGGATGAGGACTGTCCTGTAGCTGAGCAGGGAATGGAACACTCAGAGCTAAGAATATTGCTCTGAGTTCCAAGAGATTGATATGCAGAGAAGTCTCCTGTGGAGACCAGATGCCCTGGGTGGAGAGATCCTGCAGATGAGCTCCCCAACCCATTGGAGAAGCATCTGTTGTCAGAGTTGCTTGGGGTAGCGACTGCTGAAAAGGGGACCCCAACAGCAGATTTGGAGAGGACTTCCACCACTGGAGAGACCAAAATAGGCGACTGGAGTTTGCTATTTTGTCTGACAGGCAACCTGATGCCTGAGTCCATTGGGTGGACAAAGTCCATTGAGCTGCCCTCATGTGAAGGCGAGCATATGGAACCACATGCATGGTGGATTCCATGTGGCCTAATAGTTGTAACATCTCTCGAGCAGTTAAATGGGACTTTAACTGTATCTGGGAGGCTAACTGCACCAAGCGTAGGCAACGGGCCTGAGGAAGATAGGCCCTTGCAGTTGTGGTATCTAGCAAGGCCCCTATAAACTCCAGAGACTGAGTAGGGGTGAGATGGGATTTTGGGATGTTTATTATCAGTCCCAAATACTGAAGGACACACATTGTGCAGGTTAGACAAGTCTGGGCCTCTGACTGGGATGGAGCTCGAATGAGCCAGTCATCCAGATATGGGAAAACGAATATTCCGAGTGCGTAGAAATGCAGCTACTACTGCCATGCATTTCGTGAACACCCTTGGTGCAGAGGCCAGACTGAAAGGAAGCACCCTGTATTGGTAGTGCTTTCCTTGAAAAAGGAACCGAAGGAACCTTCTGTGTGTTGGATGATGAGGACATGGGTGTACGCATCCTTGAGATCTAGGGAACAAAGCCAGTCCTGACTCTGAAGGTATGGAAGCAGAGCACCAAAAGAAATCTTGAATTTCTCTTTGAATAGAAACTTGTTCAATTCTCTGAGATCTAATATGGGTCTGTAGCCCCCTGTTTTCTTTGGAATAAGAAAATAAGGGGAGTAGATCCCTGAGCCCTGTTGAAGAAGAGGTACTTCTTCTATTGCCCCTTGGGCAAGAAGGGTAGCAATCTCCTGACCCAGAAGGTTGAGGAGAGATGTTGGAGAATTGAACTGTTTCACCATGGTGTGGGGAGGAAGGTTTAAGAAATGAAGCTTGTACCCTTCCCTTATAATGGAGAGGGTCCATTGCTCTGCTGTGATTTGCTCCCATCTGGGAGCAAAGTAAGCCAACCTTCCTGGAATGGTGAGGGGTTCTGGTTCTTCCAGAGCTAGAAAGGCTAAGTTCTCTAGTTGCAAGTCAAAGGCCCTGAGGAGGCTGAGGCTGCTGGGCCTGGCAGCCTTTGACTTGGCCTGTTTAGGTGGTTGCTGACGCTTTGCAGCAAACCAACCTGCAGATGCCTGCTGACCATAAGCAGGGTAATATCTTCCCTTTTTAGAAAAAGGTGTCTTTTTGAACAATCTTTTCTTAACAGGAGCAGAGGTAGACTTTGAAAGTCGATCCAAAGCAGAGTTCTCAGCATCCATCTGAGTGTCCTTTGCTTGCCAATCCCTGCCAAAAAGGTTTTCACCTGTACAAGGAAGATTTCCCAATTCATCTTGGACCAAGAGTTCCAAATCAGAGGCTTGTAACCAAGCAATTCTGTGTGCACCTATGGCAATAGCCGAGGCTCTGCTTACACACTCAAAAGAGTCAAAGGCTGCACGGTTGGAAAATTTGGAAACATCTTGGGCATGTTTGAGCCAAGTGAGAAATTCCTGCCTTTTATCTTCTGAAATAAAAGGGGCTAAAGTCTGCAGATGATCTGTGACTTTTTAGAAACATCCCCATATAGACACTATAGGAGTTGATTCTGGCAGCAAGCATATTAGCTTGGAAAACCCTTCGGCCAAAAGCATCTAGGGTCCTGCATTCACGTCCTGGAGGATTAGATGAGGGTCTCTTTGCACTCTTTATTTTCCTCATGGCAGACTACCACAATAGAGTGGTGAGGAAGCTAAGACTTATGAAAGCCAGGACAAGGAGGGACACAGTACATGGTGTCTAACCTAAGAGAATGAGGAGAGGTGGTAAGAGGAGTCTCCCACATGCTCAACATGAGATCATAGAGAATCTCATGAATAGGTAAGGTAGCTGCCTCTTTAGGAGCCTTAGGATATTGCAAAATATCTAATTGCTTGGCTCTAGGCTCTGACTCAGGGGTCACTAATGGAGAGGCCCCTAGCCACTTCCCTAATGAAGTCTTGAAAAGACAAGTCTTCTGGAGGAGACATTCTTTGTTTTGGAGAAGCAGACTCCTGAGGAAGAAGTACCGATGCCTCGACAGAAACCTCCAACTCAGAGTCTTCGGAGGAATCGAAGTATCGCCTGTCTGGATGCTCCTGTAAAGCCCGGTATGCGTACCGAGTGGGATCGACATCGGGAGTAAGCGGTACCGGTTTGGTACCGATGGGCATCGTAGGACAGGGTACCATTGCAGTCGACACCGAAGCCGATGTTGATGCAATCGGTACCGGCACCGGGAACGATGCCGGTGCCAGAGCCGGTACTGGCAATGGAGATTGTTGCGGTACCGGAGGCGTCGCAGCCTGCATAAATGCCGTTAGGGTGCGCTGCATGGACAGAATCTTCTGATCCATCGACGCCACCAGAGTCTGGATGTCGGTACCAGTGGAGGCCACCGGTACCCCAGAACACGGCAACAGGTGATTGGTCGAGGCCGAGCCATCGATGTCAACCTGTGACCCCATAGACAATGCTTTGGAAGCCGAAACTTCCCGCCGGGGTAATTTTGCCGGTGCGGAATCCTCGAGGACAAGCCCAGAGGCATCTCGATGTTTAGAGGGAGATTTGCCCTTCGAGGACCAGCTAGATTTATGTTTGGTTACCTGAGATCCATTGGAGGAAGAAGCAGCCCTGGAAGACGTCAAGGCTGCATCAGAGGGAAACAGGGTACTGAGCTTGGCTGCTCGGTTCTGCCGACCTCTTTTAGACATCATGGTACAGGACACACAATCCGTGATGGAATGGTCAGGACCCAAACATTTTAGACACCAATCATGGGTGTCGGTGACAGAAATAGTACCGCCACATTTTGTGCACTTTTTAAACCCGGAAGCGGGCTTCTCCATGAGGAGAAAAATATTCAGGCCTAAGGCCCAAACTGAAAATGCACAGTTGAAATAAAGAATAGTTTTGTTTTTGTTTTTTTTTAAAGAAAGAAAAGAAAAGACCGGCGGTACCGGTCTGACGTCGAAGAAGGCAGACGCGACGCAGAAAAATAAAGAAAAAAATAAAGAACTTCTTCTGCGGTGACAGGACCATGACCTGCTGGCTCCGCGGAAAAGAAGAACTGGAGAGAGGCGGTTGGGAAAGGCAGGAAGGCAACGCGCAGGCGCTGTGGGATGCTCCCAAAAGCTTTCTTACTGGACGCTGGGGAGCGTTCCCGCGCAGGCTCCGTCGGTACCGACGATACCCATATGTGAAGACTCATTCCTGCTTGTTCCTGGAGATTGCCTCTGTATAAGTCTTTGGTGCGACCTCATTTGGAGTATAGTGTGCAATTCTGGAGACTGCACCTTCAAAAGGATGTTAACAGGATGGAGTCGGTGCAGAGGGTGGCTACTAAAATGATTAGTGGTCTTCATTATAAAACATATGAGGACAGACTGAAGGATCTTAATATGTACACCTTAGAGGAAAGGCGGGATAGAGGTGATATGATTGAGATGTTTAAATACCTCCGTGGCATAAATGTTCAGGGAGAGAGCCTCTTTCAATTGAAAGCAAGTTCTGCTACGAGGGGACATGGGATGAGAGTGAAGAGAGAGATTCAGGAGTGATATGCGGAAATATTTCTTTACGGAAAGAGTAGTGGATCCGTGGAATAGTCTCCCAGTGGAGGTGGTAGAGATGAGGACAGTAACTGAATTCAAAAAAGCATGGGACAAACACAGAGGATCTCTAAAGGTAAAAAGAGGACTGTTGTAGTTGTTATGGAAGGACAGACTAGATAGAAATATGACAGAAAGAGACCACATGGCCTATGTTTCTATCTATATACTGTCCTTGAACACCAGAAACTCTGGTGGTCTTGATTGTGCAGAAGGCTACTTTGTAGAGAATGTCCAGAAATAGCTCAAGATAGCCTAGGAGTCAAGTGGCTAATGTATCACATATGCAATTTAGCTGATGTCCCTGGCTGAAAAGGTTACAATTCAGCAATTCCAGTCAAGTTGGAAAGGTCTCCCATCCAAGCTCTCAAATTCTGGAATTGTAAAGAGACTAGTCCAGAGGGAACAACAACATTTTGTGATTCTCCCTTATGTCCATGGGAACCAACAGAAATGTCCTACAACCCAAGTTAGATTGGGGTCAATGGATAAAGAAGCCACCCCTTGAAGTAGGATTGCTACCTGCTCTCCCATGTCCACTCATCCGGGCTTGAGATTACCATGACTGAAAAATTAAGGGTTTGCATATTTAAATCCTGATGAAGTCTCATCAAGAAAAGTCAAAGCTTCCAGAGAACTGGGAGTGGCTAGAGAGAAAGTACCTCAAGGACCCTTATTGAAGAACCCCATTAATTAGGGAACCATGAGAAAAGCCCAGATCAAGGGTAAATTTGAAAAATTTGTCAGTGAATGAATCTAGAGGAAGGCAGATGGCACCTAGTGTTTTCCTTAAGAAAGGACAAATTTATCACAGAAAGAGGGTTCAAGCCTTTTTCCAGTGTGGATCTTCTTTAAACAAAGAGTTGATAATCTTCTTAGCCTTGTCATATATTACTAATGTTGCATTCTGAACATTAGGAAGAAACTAGAACTAGCACATATGCTATGGAGGGTTCCAGTCCGAAGAGCCAGAGGAAGCCTCCCAAGAATGGAAGAGGCCTACATAAAGAGGTGGTTCTGAGGCATCCCGACCTCTGACACCTTTTAATAGTGCAAACAGATACCTCAAAAGGGGGCCTGGGAGTGGTGCTGACCCATGTGAAGAATGGCCATAAACACCCAGCGGATATATAGGATGTGGATTATTCCCATAAGATGGCATATACAGTAATTACAGAGGAAGCACTGGCCAGAAGATCGGCATGAGAAGCATTTCACAATTTCCTGTGAGGACGAATCCTAGAAATAGGCCATCAGCCAATGATGTGGCTAGTTCAAAACAGATACCAAAGTGGTACCTGGTTCTTGAGCCTCCATCCTGTCACCTATGAGATACCCCATAAAGCAGACAAGGGCCATCAAAATGCCAATTTCATTTCCAAAGGGAGGTGGGGGGAACCAGCAAGGAAGATTCTCAACAGATTGAGTTGAAGGGTTGAGGGTGTGAGAAGGTTAAACCTGTGCATTTCAGGCTCCTTTTGGCATTTATTTGCATGCCTAAAAATTTAAGCATGCATGCAAATTGCTTGTGTGCAAGTATATTGATTACACATGCATAAATTCAGAGGTATACAAATGCACAAACAATTTGCATGCACAGGTGGTGTTCATTTATGACAAATAAAGTTCTGGTGCATTTGTGATAAAAACAATGGAAATCTCGGGCCTGAACATGCCTAGCGAAGGAGTAAGTAGAAGATCTCAGTCTTACTTAAGTCCAGCCCATTTTAAAAAGGCTGCAATAGGTGCTAGGAGGAGCTGTGGAGGGTGGGGGGGAAGAGAGGAAAACCCCAAGTGAAACAAAGAGGCCCAGGTCAGGGAAAAAAGACGCCAAGAGTATCACCGTATCATGTATGTACAAGCCAGCAATTATTCCTTGCAAAGTCTAGGACAAACATTATATTGGTTTATAAGAAATAGACTTGCCTTTGGAATTTTTAGCTGGCCAATTTTTGTTTGTGGCTTTGAAAAATCGCTACTATCTGGATAAGCTTCTGTTCTGCCCCCATTCCACACCCAAACTGTCCCAGGACAAGCCAGGTAGTGCCGAGTGTCTACAGTGATCCAATGGCACTATCCAGATAAATTCCATTGACTGACGACCGGGCCCATGCAGTGATGCAATGTAGATGCTGATTTTTTCTTCTTTTTAAAACAAAGACAAAATCCAAATTTAAAAAAAACTGAGTTTAAGTCTACAACTATTTATTTATTTATTTATTTTATTTAATGGTATTTCTATCCCGCCTTATCCTTCAATCAAGGCGGTTACACAGCAAACAATCAGTGGGAGTGGTGCTTGGGTTCAGTGTGTGCATCATGTACAGTGAAAGTGTGTGTGTGTGGGTGGGTTGATTAGTGTGCGCTATTTACAGCATGAGCTATATACAGGGTAAGTGTAGGGAGCATGCAGGTAAGATTGGTCCATGGTTGTAGCACTCATTGTGTTCGATCCATAGTGCTCCAGGAAAAGCAGTGTCTTTAGTTGTTTCCTGAAGTCCTTGGTGTCTTCCGTGGCTCGCAGTTCGTCCGGGAGTGAGTTCCACATGCTAGGTGCTGCCAATGACAATGCTCTTTGTGCGGTGGATTTACATGCTCTTGTGTAGTCTTTAGGCATGTTGATTGTGTCTGATGTGGCTTTTCTTCTGGGTCTTGTACTGGTGTCGGGTTTTATGAGGGGTTGAAGGCTGTGGGCAGAGTTCCTGTGTTTGATCCTGAATATATTTAGGATTGTCTTGTATTTTATGCGTGAGTTGATTGGGAGCCAGTGTAGGTCTTTTAGTATGGGGGTGATGTGGTCTTGTTTGGATGCACCGGCTATTATTCATGCTGCCGTGTTTTGGACCATTTGTAGTGGTCTGAGTGCCTGTTTTGACAAGCCTGTGTAGATCGGGTTGCAGAAATCAAGTATGGGCATTATGGATGAGGTTGAGGTACTAAGCAGGTGTTATGCAGATAGAGACCATACGGCCTTTCATATCAACCAAGCTTTGCAATTTCTTCCTCCTCTACATCATTTTACAAAAGGAGAAGAAAACAAAAGGTTTTGCAATCTGGACATTTCAAACAGTATTAGAAGCACCATTTCTGAAATGTTTCATCATAACCGAGTCATCTGTTAGTATTGTGTGTTTGCAATGGCCAGCACTAAACTTGGAGCTGTGTGCAAATGTCACTGAAGCGAACCATCAGTGAATTTTTGTTCTTGTGTATAAAGACGTGGGGCCCAATTTTCATTTACAAAGGCTATGCGCCATTTGGAGCGCAGCCTGCCGCCTGCCAACCCCCTTAACCCGGATTTTCACTTCCAGTGATGGGAAGTGAAAATCCAGGTTTGGCTGAAAGCGCCAGCAGACTCCAAGGCTAAACAGGTAGCAGCAATTTTCGATGCTACCTGCTTGGCCCCTGAAAGGTAGGTGAGGTTTTTCCTCGCCATTCAGGTGCAGGGGCTAAGTGGGTAGCATCGAAAATCACTGCTACCTGCTTATCTCTTTCCGCCACCCCAGAACACCCAACACGCCTCAATGCAAACTACATAGCATCTAGTGCTTTAGGGACTTATCTGGGATTTTCCAAGGACACTACTCATGTAGATGTGTCTGGAAGATCCCAGATAAGCATTTACATAGTTTACTAGGGAAGCTGCCCATGTAAATGCCTTTGGAAATGCTGTCCATGGTAAATGAGTATGCCGTTTCCTTCTATTTCTTTTGTAGCAGTTTGAATTCTCCTAGTGACGTCTCATTCTGTACCCAGGAGGGAAAAAGAGTTCTAAGCAGATCCGGGTGAAGGGTTTCAAACCCCACCATTGGCATAGAGAAATCTGGTTGAGACAAAGAAAGTGATTACTCTGGATATGTACATCCAAGGAGTTTTGACTAACCAGCAGCTTTCAAAGAACAGTGTAAGGCTGGCTCTTTGTAGAAGAATGTGTAAACCTTGACAGATGACATGGACAGGCACCATCTTAGTCATCCACTTATCACTCTGCCCCCTTCCCCACTCCTCAAACCCTATATGTACTTGTAAATAGTTTCCCCTGTTATCCAGGTTTCTACTTCCTGTTAATTGTAAGACCAGACACATGTAACTTGTCGGATGTTTTGTTCCATGTAAACCGCGCTGATGTTGAATAGTGCGGCATATAAGAAATGTTAATAAATAAAAATAAATATGCATTTGCCACATGAACAGAAGATTACCACAGCAAAAATCAAGAGTAAATGTGTTTTCATGTGTTGCAGCATAAGAATCCATAAAATCCCAAAGCATTCTACTTCCTGTTAACTTATAACTGAGAAACACCATTCAGAGGGAAGAACTCAAGCTGCCCCGTCTTCATTGCATGCAAATCTCTTGCATGTCCGTTGTGATTATCCTGAAAAGCTGGCTGGCGAAGGTGTGTTCTGCTCTAGATGGTATATAACCTGTTAGCATTAGGGAGGAAGCAGTGAAAAGGACAGCTGATAAAGGCCTGAGCCGTCTACGAAAAGAGTCAATACATTGGTTAGTCGATCAGCTGCCACCTGCCTCTAAGATCATCAAGGTAAAACATTTTAATATTTTCCCCATGTCTGAGGTTTTATTTTATTTTTTTAATTAGAGAACTGGTTGCCATATTCAGGTACTTAGATACGTGCCAATAAATGTCAAAGTTGTTACAGGTGACCCTTTTATTGGGCAAACCTCTCACGAAAGCTCGTCACAGATAGCATGGTTCATATGGTTTCTAATCAGCGTTATGGTCTAGAAGTTGTTTTGAAATAAACTAAATACATAAATGAAACTGGTTTGTCCCTTATTTCCACATTTTTAGATGAGTAGAACAGAGGGTACTTGTCTAAAGAATTTTTCACAAACAAATGCCTTTTATAAAATTATCCCATGGGTTGTGCTCATAAGTATGTGTAGTGACAAGATGTGAACTTTTATGGGACCAGTCTGGAAGCATATTTATGGACAGCACCACCGTGTATGAATTATGATACTTGAGTTCATGTCTATGGCTTCAGGCTAGATGTGTTTTCTGCTGCTTTGCCCCTAGTATTGTGGCCACACAAAATACAAGGTCATTCTCACCATTTTCAAAATATGAAATCTGCAGGTAAGTCGACGAGAGCTATCACTAAAACAAAGTCCCAAACAGAACTAGAAGGATAAACATGCAAGCAACTCTTACCATCTCCTCTTCCCACAGGACAGGTACGCAGACATCAGAGCCTTCTCACTACACACCAGACATATGGAACAAACTCCCCTATGGCAGTCATACCTCACAAGAGCTCAGTGAACTCAGAAAGAAGATAAACACTCAGCTATTCAGGGAATACTCTGGGACCTAATTCTACATCAAACTCCACTACAGCCCTCACCACCATCATCCCACGCCCACATTTACCTAATGATCCATTATTTTGAAAGTTAGACCATACCATTGCATACATTTCAGGTTTGTCATGTTTACTACCTTAATGCAAGCCTTACTGTAACACCCACTACCATCCACACCCATATTTATCCAATGTTCCATTAATTAGCATGTTCGCATATTAAGTTCTGCCCACCACAGAGAATTCAGGTTAAACAAATTCTACTTTATGTTATGTTTGTGTCATTATGTTTATTACATAGGAACAGTACATTAGGATTTACATTGAACAATGTTGGGATTATGTTACATGTTCCCTGTAACCTTCTTTGACTTTAAGATTAGGCAAGATAAAATACTTTAACTTTTTATAAAGAGACAGGCACCTATGGGAGTCATTTTGGAAGCAAATGGCAGCCCGAGAGCCACTATTTTCATGTACAGAAAATCTGAGATGCAAAGATCAAGGGGACATGGTAGGCATATGATACGATATGGTTGGGGGGGGGAGCAAAATTCTAGATGTGTGTTCCACATTTTGTAAGGAGAATATACATGGGGGCCACAAATTTTGGACATCAGCCTTTACACCTACCTCAAGGTGCATACAAGTCCCAACTTGAAGGAAGGTGTAAAGACCAATATCTACTCCTAGGAGTCAATTGGCACCATCTTGAACTCAGAGCCTAATGCAGCACGAGTGGCTGGGGATCTCAGTGGCCCTGCTACTAGACTAGGAAAATCCTTAAGTCAAGTTTGGGGGCTGTTTTTGGGAGGTTTGGGAGCCCAGGGCTGTCTTTAGCAGGATCTACAAATTCCTTTACCGGTCGCCCTTGAAGATAGCTCTCTGGAGCATCAGATCACATGTCAGAAGTCTGGTGTTCCTGAGGAAAAACACATTGTGTCATTTAATGCATATTAAGTGACAAATATTAGGTATCATTCTCTTAATACTATCATGCACCGCCCTAGTGGCCAGTGGTCGTAAGGGTAGGTGGGACACAAATTATTTTATTATGAGAGGAGGGTCTTTTAAGAGCCAGATGTAACCTGGTCTTAGCAGTTCAGGTCCTAACTAAGAAAAATTGTGAATGCAGAGTAGAGGGTTAACAAGGCATTTATTTCCCTTTACGCATAAGATTCAGCTGGGTTACAACCTAAAGAAAAAGTCTTCAACTTCAGGAATGAAATCAACTCAGGTTAACGAAAAACTGTTATACTTCACAGTTGTAACAATGCTTAGTTAAGCTTTCTAGAGTGAAGCAAAATGTTTCAGCACTCTTCTTCCATTTATTTATTTTATATTTATTTTATTTAACACTCATTTATATACCGCATCTTCCAGCGATCAGTTGCGGTGTACAATTAACAACAGTTAACAAAGCAGAGTTTGTTTTACATAGAACATTAATTTAGCAAATGAATAACATTCTGAAGATAACATATATCATTCACAGGTTTAACAGTGACTCTGCACTGCCAGAAATACACAAAGAACAGTCCATCTCTTCCTGAGATAAAAGGCTTGGCTCTACAAGTTCCACTTGCATCGGCTCAGAATTATCTCTGTCTGTATCAGTGGTTTTACTGGCTATAATTTCTGGCCAGGCCCTAGTCCTGTTCTCTGGATGTTTAAAGAGTTCCTCTAGTGTTTGCCAATGAGCATGGCCTACCCTCGGGCATTGGCAACTTGGCTTATGAGAGGTAGCTTTGCTTTCCTCTCACAGGTTTAGCATTACTTTCAAAAGGCTTTTTATAAGGTAAGGTTTTCTTCATAGAAACAGAGTCAGCATACCTTGGCTTCCAGCAGCATATAGAACTGGGATTTCCTCCTTCCCACAGTTCTTCAGGAACACAATCCCTGTGCCAATCTCCTCTCTGAAAGCTTCTGTTACCTTTCGGTTTAGCCCCAGGTTCCTCTGGTACAAGCAGGCTTCTTTCCTTCACTCTGCTTTGCCTCCAAAGGTGATTGTTCCTTTGCCCAGCACTAGTTTCCCCAAGTGCTTCTTTCTACTTGGTTCTTGCTTGTGGTGCTTCTCTCTAGTAAACCTTCAGCTTTACCTCCAGCTCCACACCTGCAAGCACTGCTCTGCCCTCTCCAGTCTCCAGTCTTCTGTTTATAAAGCTCTCCTGTGTTTGAGCTTCCCAGGCTGACTGTCAGGTGCTCTCGATTAGCTAAGTGTGTCCACTCAGGCTCTGTGAGTGCACGTCTGCTCCCTCTAGCTGTTCTGTGCGGATATTGCATCTTATGCACATCTTTTTCTTCATGAAAAACAGCTTCTTCTCCTGCATTTTTGCTTTCATCAGCCCCTGCTGCATGACAATACATATTAGTATTTACTCATATTGTAGAGGGGAGACATTGTAGGTGTACTGTACAAACAGCCTCTTCCATTTAGGGTCTTATCTACCAAGGTTTTCTCCAATTATAACAGAATAAAAACTTAGTACCAGGGGGAATACCTGTGTGAGAATGAGGCCTAAGTAGAATATCTATTTGGCAGAATTTGAGTAACTTCTGCTGGCCATACATAACACCACATTGGGAGATCTGTGAGGCTCTCATCTTTGGCAGAAGGGAAGTTAAAACATTTTTATAACTGGAATAATTTAAGATCTTCTGGAACGATAAGATGTAGTGCCTTTAGCATTTGGATGTTAATGGACTCTGTATTTCAGTAATAGTTTGAATAAGAGCTGAAATTGTATCAGTAATTTTCTGAAACCTCTATGCTATAATTTTGTGCTGTGATATATTAATCCAATTAGTGACAAACATGGCAATGGGGATCTTGAGGAATGCCATTTTTTTAATCCCTTCTCATATTTAACTGTTCGTCTGTTCTCTGTATGTACTCATTCAGGGGGAAATTTCTCCATATGGGCTAGTTATGTGCATACCACAGCAGTAGTGGACCTCTCTTAAGCCAGGATATGTGGCGTATGATCAGTCTTTGTGCAGTTCTTGCATCATGCTAAAGAGCGCCTCCTTCTGGACTTCATAAGGTAATTTATTCCTCTAGGCCTTTGGCTACCAACAGGATAGGGAAAAGTGCCTCAGCATTTTTCTGTAACATTCAGTATTGTAAAGACTTGATATTGCAGTGAAACATTCTCCAAAACTGTCCCAATTAGAAACATCTTTAATCAGCAAGGATGTAACAGAATTGTCTCATGTGTTTTGTCTGTGACGTTCAATGATTTCGTTTTATAGGCCTGAACCAAGGGTCACTTATGTTTTGCAAGAGTTAGAAGGGGGAAGCCTCGTTAGGTAACTTGAGAATATCTAAAAAATAGGCAGCTTTGAAAATGAATGTAGACTTTGCTTGCTTCCAAACCAAAGTCTCAGGGCTCATTATTTCACTGCATTACTACTTTTCACATCCTTCAGAACTAGTCTTGTATTATTGAAAAATATATGCAGCATGTCTAAAAGTTAATGCTGTGCTCATAGAAATAAAGGTTGATGGGGTTCCAGTGGCATTAAGGTTTGTTAATGCATGCTAACTTTTAGTAAATATGTCCCTGAATAATCAAACAGCAGAACACAAAGGTGCTTGCCGTTGTCTTAAATTTTTCCTCTCAAGACATCTTGGATCTACAGCTACCTGGCTTTTGTCCTCTACATTCTACAGTGTCCTGTTCCTGGCCAAATCCAAGGGTCTACTTGATTTTCATTCTTGATCTGCTGCTTCTGACACTGTTGACCACCCCCCTTCTTAATATCCTGTTCTTACAATGTATGTTCTGGTGGATCCTCCAATACCTTTCAGAACCTGGAAACAGGATACTGGGCTTGATGGAACTTTGGTCTGACCCAGTATGGCATCTCAGGTTTTTATGCTATTCCACTTTGCCAGTGTACCTCAGAGGTCTGTCTTGGAGCCTATTCTCTTTATACCCATTCCCTTGGGGCCCTGATCTCCTTATGGTTTCCAGTAACTACTATTAAATATTTAAGAAGCACTAAGGCATGTATAGCACTACACAAACAGTCCCTACTCTTCAGAGCTTATCATCTAATCAAGACAAAAGTTAGGAATAAGGACAGAATGAGGGAAGGGGAAGGAGACAAGGAAACAAGGGATCAGGATCCAAGGCAGCCTCAAAGAGCCCGACATACAGACTCAGGAAGCCTGCTCTAGGCATAAGCAGCAAGGTGAAAGGACTGAAGCCTTGAATTAGCAGTGGAAGAAAAGGGCAAAAGAGGAGCAAGCCAGCAGAGGTGTGACGTTCATGAGGAGGGGTGTAGGGGGGGGGGGAAGAGGGGAAAAGATAGTGAGGGGCAGAAGGAGGAAAACATTTAAAAGTCAAGAGTAGTTTTATTTGGATTTGTAAACGGAATGGAAGCCAATGAAGTGACTTAAGAGGTGTTATGAGTCCTCATTCATACTCAGATACCAGATCCCACAGGCAAAATGCTATCCACTCGCTTGTAATCCCCCACTATCTGCAAGGCAAAACAGACCACGAGCTCCAAAGCCTTCACATCTCACCCCTAGTCTCTGGAACTCCCTCCCACTACTGCTACAATCGATCAATGATCTCCAAACATTTAGGAGAGAGCTCAAAACGTACTTCTTCCTTGCACACTATCGAAACACAAACATAATCCCCCCTCACAACATAAGAACATAAGATAAGCCATACTGGGTCAGACCAAGGTCCATCAAGCCCAGTATTCTGTTTCCAACAGTGGCCAATCTAGGTCATATGTACCTAGCAGTATCCCCAAGGGACACAAGTTCCACGATGCTTGTATTGGGTCAAGCATTGATATCCTGGGTCCCTTTTTAATAATGGATTATGGACCTTTCCTCTAGAAACTTGTCCAAACATTTTTTAAACCCAGCTACACTAACAGCCTTTACTACATCCTCATGTAACAAATTCCAGAGTTTGTTTACAGGTTGAGTGAAAAAATATTTTCTCTTATTTGTCTTAAATAGTTTACCCTGTAGCTTCATTGCATGTCCCCTAGTCTTAATATATTCTAATAATGTAAACAATCGATCTACGTTTAACTGTTCCACATCCTTCATTAATGTGGCGGTCGCGCCCCTACCAGGCGGTCGCCTAGTAGGGATGGGAAGCCATCTTGAATTCCTCTTTACCAAGGATTGTAGTTGTGTATAGAGATAAATGAACCAAGTGGTTGTTTCAAAGCACACAGGAATTTTATTAGCTTCTGTGACAAGCGGGTAACAAATCTTTAAAGCAGTTGTACACTCAAGTCAAAGAAAATAAAGGATAATCTTCTCCCATTAAAGCAAAGCTTACAACCAGTGTTGTAGTAGAATTATTTACACAGGCTTTTTCTTTTCCCTTTATGATGCTTCTCAATTCCGTAATCATAAAGCACATGTATTTACAATTCCTAACTGCTTACTGCTCTCAGGCTTTCATTACTTAGCCACAATGCACATATCACAGTCCATCTCAGAACAAGCTGAAGTCAGGTCACTTTCTTTACCTTCTACCTCCATGCTTTCTGCTGAGCTGTATCTTGGCAAAGTTTGAAAACGCTCAGGCACTTTATGCTTAATGTTCTTTAACAGGTTCAACAGCCTATTCCACTGAATGGCCCCTTCTCCTCTAGGTAGGACTTCAACGGGCTTCTCCTGTTCAGTTTCTCCTGAAAACCCCTTCTTCCTAATCTGGGTTTTCTCAGGCCTAAACCTCTCTTCAGAGTCAGAGCAAGAAACACAGGGTTTTGGCATTACTGCTTTCTTTCTCCTACCTTGGAGTCTTGTTGCAGCACCTTCCTGGCTGAAGCTTCTGTGGCTTGTGACTCTCTGCCTCTGAACTAGACAGGGAATCAGGGTGAGACCTCCACTTCCCTTCCTGGGGCTTCTGCTGCCAGCAGACAAACCCTTCATCAGAGGAGTCTAAGCACTCTTGCCTTAGCCTTCTCAAAGCCAACCTTTTTTCTCTCTCCCTCTTGCCAGTCTGTTTGGTCCTCTGCCTGGAACCTTCTCTGTAGCTTCCTTGGCTGCCGTGCTGGCTGCTCTTGTCTCTGCTGCTGCTCTTTGTGGCTGCCTCTCTCTTGGCTGCTTCTCCCAACTTTGTTTGTTTTCTCAAACTTAAACGTTGAGCAGGGCACCTCCCTTCCAGACTCCAACCACTTGTACCTCCTACTCTTACCTGGGGTTGTCATGGAGTCTGGGAGTGGCTTAAACCTAGCTCTACCCTCTTGGTTTCTCTCAGGGATTTTGCTGTGGTGTATGTGTTCTAGTGCACCCATCCCCCGAAAAGAAGAAAAAGTTCTTCTCTTTTATTTCCATGCTGAGCTGCACTCTCCTTACCACATTAATTTATAGACTATCATATCTCCCCTCAGCTTCCTCTTTTTCAGGTTAAAGAGCCCTAACCTTTTTAGCCTTTTAGGAGTATCCTTCCATCCCCCCTTTACCATTTTGGTGGCTCTTCTCTGAACCTTTTCTAATATTGCTACATCCTTTTTAAGATACGGCGACAAGAATTGCACACAATCTTCAAGGTGCAGTCTCACCATGGAATGATAGAGGCATTATAATATCCTTTGTTTTATTTTCCATTCCTTTCCTTATGATACCTAGCATTCTATTTGCTCTTTGCTGCCGCCGCTGCACACTGGGCCAAGGGTTTTAACATGTTATCCACAATGACGCCTAAATCTTTTTCCTGGGTGGTGGTTCCTAATGTGGAACCTTGTATCATGTAACCATACTTTGGGTTTTTTCTTCCCTAGGGACATAGCTTTGCACTTGTCCACATTAAATTTCATCTGCCATTTTGATGTCCAGTCTTTCAATTTATCAAGATCCTCTCGCAATTTTCCACAATCCTCTTGGGTTTCAACAACTTTAAATAGTTTTGTGTCATCTGCAAATTTGATAACCTCATTTGTTATTCCACTTTCCAGGTCATTTATGAATATGTCAAAAAGCAGCGAATCCAGCAAAGATCCCTGGGGTATATCACTATTCACCTTTCTCCACTGGGAGTAGTACACTGCCTCCTATCCCATGACTCTTTAGTTTTGCCAATAGTCTGATGAGGGACCTTGTCAAAGGTTTTCTGAAAGTCCAGATACACTATATCAACCGACTCACCTTTGCCCACCTGTTTAATCACACCTTTAAAAAAACATAACAGATTAGTAAGACAAGATCTTCCTTGTCTAAAGCCATGTTGGCTGTCTCCCATTAGGCCATGACTATCTAAATGCTGAGTAATTGTATTCTTTATGATGGTTTCTACCATTTTTCCCAGTACTGACGTCAGGCTCACCGGTCTGTAGTTTCCCGGATCACCCCTGAAATCCTTTTTAAAAATTGGTGTTACATTGGCAATCCTCCAATCTTCAGGTATTAGAGATGATTTTAATGGTAGTTCACAGATTACTAATAGCAGGTCTGCAATCTCATATTTCAGTTCTTTCAACACCCTTGGATGTATACCATCTGGCCCAGGTGATTTTCTACTCTTCAGTATATCTAATAGTTGTAATACATCTTCCCGATGTATTGGTATTTCCTTCAATTCTTCCGCACCTTTAAATACCACTTCAGTTATGAGTAACATCCCTACATCTTCCTCAGTAAAGACCGAAGCAAAGAATTCATTCAGTCTCTCCGCTATCGCATTGTTGCCTCTTAGTGCCCCTTTAACCCCTCTATCATCTAATGGACCAACTGACTGACTCACAGGTTTTTTTGCTAAGAATGTACTTGAAAGTCTTTATTTTGTGTTTTTGCTTCCGCAGTAAGCTTCTCAAATTCTCCCTTTGCCTGCCTTATCAATGCCTTGCTTTTGACTTACCAGTGCTTGTGCTGTTTCCAGATTTCGTTGTTTGGCTCTTTTTTCTATTTCCTGAAAGATGCTTTTTTGGCAACAGCCTCTGACCTCACCTTTAAACCATGCTAGCAGTTTTTTGGACTTCCTTCCACTTTTTTTAAAGCGTGAATACAGCTGGTCTCGGCTTCAGATAGTATTTTTTCAACACCCAAGTTTGATGTAAGTCTTTAACCTTTGCAACTGCTCCTTTTAGTTTTTTCTTAACTATTTTCCTTATTTTATCATAATCTCCCTTTCAAAAGTTAAAAGGTAGTACTGTGGATTTCCTTACTATCCCTCCTCCACTAATTAAATCAAAGGTGATCATGCTATTTATTTATTTAAAAGGTTTTATATAGATGTTCTTGGGGGGCGGAGCCTGATGTCCAGCGGGTTAGACGCTTCGCGCTGAAGCTCCCGAGAGGCCTACTCAGAATCCTGACTTAATACCTACCTAAACTTAATATTTTGCTCCGAACTTACCGGGGTACCTCGGGGGGGATGGCGGCCCACAAACCAGCGCGCTTAGACTTCGGGTCTCCCTCTTCTTCACACGGAAAACGCTCCAAAACAGAGTTGCCTTCCCCACAAAAGATAATTCCACTTCGGGAAAACCCCGAAATGCAACAGGAGATCTTGGAGGAAATACGCGGTGTGAAGGAACTGGTACAGTCCAACGGAGAAGCGCTCCGAGCCATGCGAGAAGACTTCGGTATGCTTCAGGACCGGCTTGAAGGTCTTTCACTCCGGCAGGACAACATGGCGGGGGTCCTCGACTCGCATGCGGTGCGCTTGGTGAAACTGGACAAGGCTGAGCGTCAGATACAGACTCTTCAAAAAGAGTTAGAGGATAGCAATAATCGAGCCCGTCGCAACAATGTAAGGCTCATTGGAGTACCGGAGGGGGCCGAAGCAGGAGACATAAGAGAATTCCTGGCCAAAACTCTTCCCTCCTTGCTGAAGATCACTTTTCACAGAGAACTGGAAATTGACCGAGCACATCGTGTTCCTACCAACATGGCGCTCAATCGGACAACCCCCCGGCCTATCATCTTTCGATTACTGAGATATCAGCAAGTTGAGCAAATTCTAAATGCTGCCCGGGCGAATCATCATCTGGAGTTTGAAAGTCATAAAGTCTCCTTCTTCCCTGACTTGGCAAAGCCCACAGTTGACCGTCGGAAGAGACTCCTTGCTTTTCGCCCTAGACTTCAACAGCTACAGGCTCGCTTTGGCCTATTGTATCCAGCGAAGCTCAGAGTGACTCTCCATAACCAAACTAGAACATTCGAAGATCCTGATCTACTAGCAACATTTTTAGATTCCAAAGAGGCAGACCAGATGCGCTAATCCAACAACTTGGATCTGTAATCCGCCGGATCTGCCCGCCATTTTGAATGGCCCGACGCGGTGATCACTGCCTGGAACAGAGACTGCCTGGACTTTTCTTTCTGTCTATATATAACTTTCTTGGTCTCCTATCCCTCCATGTTGTGCACCTCGGTTGGATTCGGAACACGCACAGCTATACAGGTTATATATTTCAATTTAGGCCTTCTCTGGGGTTTCTCCCCGCAGACACATGGTCGCCAGTAATTTCAGGGGTTCTGCTTCTTCTCTACTGCACTTCGGTGCTTATTTTTTTATTTGGGGCGCTTCATTGTTTTTCATTAGCTTATTTTCTATTATGTCATGTGTACAGCCATATACAGTTAATATGAGGGACATTGTGAAATTATGTGCGTTATCATGTTCTTTTTCAGAATTTTTAACCTTTCTGAATGGCCTTATGTAAGATCTTATCACTGAACGTAAAAGGCATCAATAGTCCAATCAAACGAAAGAAAATCCTTAGCTATCTTAATCATGAGCATGCTGATTTAGTGTTTCTTCAGGAAACGCATTTAAACTCCGCTGAAACACTGAAACTTAATGCCAAGCCTTACATGGTGGCTGCCTACTCTCCCGCCGTTTCTAAACGGTGTGGGGTAGCCATCTTGGTTAAGAAGTCTTTGCAAGCTACTGTAATGGATACTAGCTCTGATAAGGAGGGTAGATGGGCCCGTGCACACCTTAAGGTTGGAGATAGTGAATTCACGTGTATTTGTATTTATGCTCCGAATGTGGATAACCCTGCTTACTATGCAAGTATTGCGCAGTTGGCACAGGCCTCTGCCAATACTCCATTAATACTTGGCGGTGATTTCAACCAAGTACTTGATCCTTTGATAGATAGACAGCCGCCTAGAACGAGTGGTCTACCCAAGAGTCTTGATACCCTTACAGCTCTGATGAAAGATCTTGCGTTAGTAGATATATGGAGGCTGCTTCACCCCTCCGACTTAGAGTTCACCTTTTTCTCAGCCCCCCATCACTCTCAATCTAGAATAGATTTTTTTCTTATCTCCAAAGCACTGATACCCCAAGTGGACACGGCTAGGATTCATCCTCTCCATATTTCAGATCATGCTGCCATATCTTTCTCATTACATGTCACTACGCAAGGCGCACATCCCCGTGCTTGGTTTTTTGATAGATCCCTACTAGACCAAAAAGATTTTCAGGTTGACATAAAGGCCGCTATCCAAGACTACTTTCATTTTAATTCACCCCATGACACTGCGAGCTGGGCTTGGTGGGAGGGTTTCAAGGCGTCTATCCGTGCAACTATAACTAGCTATCAAATTCGACAGGGGAAACAAAGAAAGCAACAGTTACTGATTCTAGAACAACAGATACAAGCTGGAGAGCGTCTCCTCACGTCCCGTACTGACCCATGTATTTTACTTCGCTTACAACGCCTTTGTTTTCAATACAATCAGCTTTTATATACCGCTGCTGCTAAAAATATTGAATCACAACAAGGGATGTACTATCGGGAAAATAACCGTGCTGGCAAATTGTTAGCCAATGCCCTGAAAGGTCAAAAAGAAGCCAAGCGTGTTACCGCTCTCCGCAATCCGTCGGGGGGAGCTTGGTCACTAAAGATACAGAAATATTAGAACTTTTTCGTGATTTTTATACTCGGCTTTATCAATCTGAATGTGACTTCGAGCCAGAAGCATTTGAACGATTACTATCAGGGGTACAACGACCGACCCTATCTGACGAAGATAGAGAGGCCATGGACAAACCATTCACTTTATCAGAAATTCAATCGGCACTCAAGAGATGTGCCACAGGTCGAGCCGCAGGCCCGGACGGTCTCCCAGCTGAATTCTACAAAACTTTTCACGCTGACTTAGCTCCGTTTTTGAAACTTTATTTTTCTGCTCTGGCCGAGGAGGGATCTCCTTCTGGATCCTTCTCAATGGCAAATGTAGTAGTTTTTGAGAAAGAGGGGAGAGATCCGCAACTAACAGCTAATTATCATCCCATTTCCCTACTAAACGCAGACTATAAAATATTTGCCACCATTCTCTCCACCCGGCTCTCTGACAAGATGTCTACTTTAATACACCCAGATCAATGCGGTTTCATTCCCGGTAGATCAACTGCTGATAATGCTAGGACCCTATGTCATGTACTGACTGCCGCAGTTAATCTTGATCGCCCATTGGTTGGCCTCTCACTTGATGCTGAGAAGGCCTTCGACCGCTTAGAATGGCCCTTCTTGTTTGCAACTCTCCGCTGGTACGGATTCGGAGAAGGCTTTCTCCGTTGTCTCCAAACCATGTATGCACAGCCTACAGCTAGTATCTGTGCTAATGCTTTAAAGTCTCAGCCATTTCCCCTGCAACGCGGTACTCGCCAGGGATGCCCACTGTCTCCACTTCTTTTCGATCTCGCACTCGAACCCTTAGCTTTACTAATCCGGCAATCCAAGGATATTCATGGAGTCCCTTTCCCTCATAGGGAAATCAAAATTTCAGCATATGCTGATGACCTTATGCTCTTTGTCTCCCTAGACTCAGTGCCGGCTGTCCTAGAGCAAATTGGTAAATATTCACAACTCTCGGGCTATAAGATAAATTGGACCAAATCGGTAGCCTTTCCACTAAATCCTCTGATCCATCAGGCAGATATGCAATCCTTTCCCTTTTTATGGCAACCTCGCATGGTCAAATACCTTGGGGTGCACTACTGCTCTCCTTTAGAAGACACCATCACCTTTAATGCTAAAGACTTAACCTCTAAGGTCCGGGCGCTTACTCAACGCTGGACTCCTTTAACACTTACTTGGTGGGGCCGCCTAGAAACCATTAAAATGATGATTGTTCCCAAAGTGAACTACATTTTAGAAATGTTGCCATGTCTCCTACCTCGACGTACATATAAAGATTTAGAGGGTCTTCTGACTAGATACTTATGGAAAAACAAGACACCTAGGATAGCGAAACATAAGTTACAAGCAGATAAAGAAAATGGTGGTGTCAGATTCCCTGATTTCCTGAAATACCACCACTCTTTTCTTCTCAAACAAGGCGCTCGTTGGCTGGAAGACCTAACACCGAGTAGACCAGTGTGGCTAGATATAGAGGAGGACCTTTGCAAACCAATTCCTCTTACTTATCTCCCTGGTATGACTCTCCCATCAGACTCCCACTATCCACCAATGCTCTTAGACACTTTAGGTGCCTTTAATACCCTTGAGCAATCTCTAGACTCCCGACTTTGTCCGCTGGATAGACTCCCGCTTTGGCACAATGCTCGATTTCAAATACAAAATAAACCGATGGCGTGGAGCTCCTGGTACACTAGGGGCATTTGGATCCCTAACCAGCTGTTCTATGATGGTCGCTGGAAAACTTTTAGCGAATTACAAATTGAATTTGGTCTCCCAGCGAAACACTACTTTCAGTTGGTGCAACTTCAGCATTGTCTTCGGAGTGCTAAGGTGCTCCCGCCATCGGAAACCCATACCCAAGGATTGTCGGAGATTATCCGATCTATCGGGAGCTTATCGGGTGTAGCATCTAACTTTTACAAAACTTTATGTAATACTGTAAATAGAGGCACTCCTACTGCACAGAAATCCTGGGAGCGGGAAATGCATGTAACTTTGACCCCGGAGCAATGGAGCCTAGTCTGGAGCAAGGTGACACGGGTCTCTCGATCCGCCTCACTCACTCAGACACTTTTCTTTCTAGCCCACCGATGTTTCTATACTCCTGACAGGTTAGCCAAGTGGAACGCCACCCAGAGCAATAGATGCTGGACATGCCATGCGGCCATTGGTTCACTCACTCATGTTATGTATGAATGCCCCGCATTACAGTATTACTGGAGTCGGGTCTGGGGTCGTATTCAATCTATTTTGCACTTTCAAGAGCCTCTCTCTTGGAAGATAGTGGGACTCCGCTCAGCTGCGGGGATCCCCTCTCTTCCCAAATCGGCTTACTTCCTTTTAGACTTTATGCTGGGCATAGCTATTTCCCTAATTACGAAATACTGGAAAAATAGCTCCCACCTGAGCCCCAATGAATGGTGGAATCATGTCTGTCTCTACAGTAAATATGAGCAAATACCTCGTATGTTAGCTTCTTCCGCTCAGACCCCCCACCACTTGTCTAAATGGAAGATGCTCAACGACTATGTTCAAACTGCTAAATGCTCTCATCTGACTGTTTAAATCTGTGTAAATCTCTGTCACATGATCATTCTGTATCGCAGATACTATTTTTGTTTGTTTTGATGTACAATTACTGTTGTTTGTAAGCGCTTATATGATGATACTTATCAGCTTAGAGAAGAAGCATAGGGGTGGGGGGTAATTGGGGTTGCTTTTTCCTTATTGTATGTTTGTATTTGTTTCCTTTGGTGTGTTGTTTCTTTTGCTTGTTGTAAAATGAAAATAAAAGTTAAAAATAAATAAATAAAAGGTTTTATATACCGCGCTATTTATCATCAGTGCAGTTTACATTGAACATACATTACCTAGACAGAAAACTGAAATAGGTTTACAGATAACAGGAAGCATGAACTAGGTTAGAACTGGGGAAAACTACATACATTTACACAAATTATTTACAATAATGCAGATTAAGGATGTCCATAGTTAGAGAGTGCAAACACCCTTATCTCTTGCACTAGATCTGGTGTTCCACTAAGGTCTAATATGGCTTCCCCTCTGGATGGTTCATGAATCAGCTGCTCCAAGAAGCAGTCATTTATGTCATCTAGGAACTTTATCTCCCTAGCATGTCCTGCTGTGACACTGACCCAGTCGATACCGGGGTAATTGAAATCACCCATTATTACTACTGCACTGTAACTTTTGTTAGCTTCCTTGATTTCTTTGAGCATATCATCCATTTGTTCATTCTGGCCAGATGGTCAATACTACACCCCCACTGCCATTACCTTCCCCTTTTTACATCAAATTTCAAATCCATAGAGATTCTATAGCAAATTTTGTTTCCTGCAAAACTTTAATCCTTTCTGACTCAATGCCCTCTCTAACAGAGCTCAACCCGTCCACCAATTTGATCAGCTCTATCATTACGATATCGTTTGTACCCAGGTATCAGTGTCCCACTGGTTGTCCTCCTTCCACCATGTCTCTGATATTCCAATCATATCTAACCTCTCATTTAGTGCTATATATTCTAACTCTCCCATCTTATTTTTTAGACTTCTAGCATTTGCATACAAGCAATTTAGAGACTGTATTTTATTCATATTAATTTGGCTATTGGTAGACATGGGTAACTTGGGATCTTTAAGCTCTGTCTGCTCCATACTCGAGGGCATTTGGGCTACTTTACTCTTTTTGGAACCTCTCTGCTTTTGGTAGTATCCTTCAAGGATACAATCTTCTGAACCATCCGCTCTTGGGCGATTGTCGGCTTTCCCCTATTATCTAGTGTGATAAGGAAGCTTACCATAGCTCAGGAAGGAGCTATAGTAAAGGTGAAGTGACTCTGAACAAGCAACCTGTCAGTTCTGGTAGAGATAAGAAAACAGAATTTTTCCATAAAAGACTACCAGTCCCAGAATGCACCAGGTTTCCAACAGCCATTAGAAGAGCTGAAGTGGGGAAACGTGTGTTCAATCAGGAGGGTTATGAGGTAATCCCCAAGCACTCATCTCAAAGGGAAGGGCCTGATTCAGCACAGCTGTGCTGTGCTAGGGTGGAGCACTCATCTAAGCAGAATAAAGGTAGAGTTTATTCTACAAAGAATCATCCTCATCCTCAGGATCAGCTTGGAGATCCTCATCTTGGACATCTTCATCATCGGGAGGATCATCAGAAGCAGAAGCCAAACCGGACTGACAGAGGGCAAGAAACCCTTTGGAAGAAAGAAGAGAAAAGCCTTTGGGAGGTCTAAAGGAGTCCAGAGCAGTACGTATACTGGAAGGCATTCCAAGGGCCAGCATACACCATTGGACTGGGGAAAGCCAGAGGAATGGTGCTGCAGGGCTAGGAATCTCCAGACGGTACCTGTGAGGGAGACGGCTGCACGTGGAAGGGACCCTAAGACCCGTGCCAGAAGGTATGTGAAGAGAGATCCAGTGTCCAGGGATCTGGATTGGAAGGCTGTACATAAGAACTGGACTACATACTGGCCAGGCTATTTAGAGAGGAACTCTAACAGCAATGGAAGCTCAGGTATGAACACTGATCTATGCCCTAGCTATAACCTTGAAAGACAGCAGGGAAACAAGTATTCTCCTGAAAGTGCTCCATTGAGAAATTCCTCTGTGCCAATCCCTGATATTGAACCCATGATTGTTGAAGAAGGGGAAGGAGCGGTCTTAGATACAGGCTGTGAATATATGGATTGCTCTCTGTCTAAACTCCTTTGGTAATTTTCTGTTACAAAGTACAGCAACCATCACAAAGAAATACAATCTTGTTCTTTAATCTACTCAGAAAAGCTCCTGAAGTAGGATTTGAGCCACGCAGTAGAAAGCAAGCCAGCTAAGGGGTTTCAGCTGGGTAACTGCTAGCAATTGAGCCTTACCTAATTGCTTGTGAGCTCTGAGGGAATCACTTCTGAATCTATGTGGGAAGATATAAGAAGTTAACCTGAAAAGAACAGTTTTTCCCTTCTTTGTGGGTTTTGCTTGTTGTTTGAAACACTGCTAAGAAAATATTAGCTAAAGCCTACAGAAAAGACCAGTTTGTTACCAACCAGGTCTTTATTCTTTTGCTTTGATTGCCTGACAAGTTCAACTGTTTTCCTGATTTTGTTTTTCCAAGTTTAACACTGAAAGCAAGTATCCTGTTTTATGTGCTACCAAGCATATCTGTGTTGGGAGAAATAACCCCATAAATAAATATCTTATTGGCTTTACACTCAAGCACAACTAATTGTGAGCAGCTGTGTCTGGTGTGAATGGACTGCATTTCCCACAGTCCCTTGCAAATCATATTGATATATGCACTTGCCAAGACTGTGAACATTCTCACCCAGGCAGCCGTCTGACACTAGTTTAAAAGCTGCTTTCTCCCCTTTTTAAAGGTTAATGCCAGCAGCCTGGTTCCATCCCAGTTAAGGTGACGCCCATCCTTTCAGAAGAGCCCCTCCTTTCCCCAGAATGTTCCTCAGTCACTAACAAATAAAAAACCCTCATCTCTGCACCATTGTCTCATCCACGCATTGAGACTCCAGAGCTCTGCTTGCCTTTTGGGTCCTGCGCGTGGAACAGGAAGCATTTTGGAGAACGCTACACTGGAAGGTCTGGATTTCAACTTCCTAACTAAAAGCCTAAATTTAGCCTCCAGAACCTCCCTACCACAATTTCCTATGTCATTGGTACCGACATGTACAGCAAGACTCCTCCCCAGCACTATCTAAGACCTTATCTAGGTGGGGCATGAGGTCCACTACCTTCGCACCAGGCAGGCATGTTACCAGGCGATCCTCAAGTCCACCATCCACCCAGCTATCTACATGCCTAATGATCGAATCACCAACTATAACGGCTGTCCTAACTCTTCCCTCATGGGCACATGGCCCTGGAGAAACTTCCTCAGTGCGAGAGGGTTTTACATCACTTGGAGGATAGGTCCTAGTTACAGGATCACTTCTTGCCACACCGGGGTGATGTTCTGTCACGTGACCTCTCCTCCATGGCAACAGGGATGCTGCAAGACTGGAGGTGGGACTTCAGGACTATATCCCTGTAGGTCTCGTCTATGTACCCCTGTCTTTCTTATGTCTTCCAAGTCTGCTACTCTAGCCTGTAGAGAACAGACTCGTTCCCTGAGAGCGAAGAGCTCCTTGCAGCTAGTGCACATGTAAGACCTCTCACCAACTGGGAAAAAATCATATATGTGACACTCAATGCAAAAGACTGGAAAGCCCCCATCTCGCTGCTGGACTGTTGTCTGCATCTTAGTTTTAAGCTTGTGTTTAGATCTTTAAGTTCTTTACTTACTAAGGGTTGCTATATATATGTATACTAATAAAACTGTACCTAATATGTTTAATTAAGCTTCAGGCAAACAAGATATATTAATCTCAGGTCCTTAGTGTATGACTGATTTGGGTAACGAGCTTCACTTGAGAGCACCTTTTGTCTTAAGATGTGTAAGTACCTATAAAGCTATGATTATCCCAGGGGTGGGTGGGTGGGTGTTGGGGAGGGAGGGAAGGAAATAACACTTATTAAAAAGAGGGCTGCTACACAGTACCCCATCTTGTGCTGCTGAGGTAAGCTATATTCTGATTTGATTTAAATTATAGCTCTTTGCTTCTGCTAGGCTCTAAATTATTATGAAATTTAAACTACAAGCTCTCTGCTGGGTTCTAAATTTAACCAGCTACATCACAACATACCCCGAGAGACACACATTCTGCACCCTCAAACTCAAAGAAAATCATAATCAGATTATGTACTTAGTTTATTAGCTCCTTGCTTTAAGTAAAATGTAAATTGTTAACTATGCTAACTAATTACAAAGTTTACTATGTAAAGTTATACCACCATTCTATGGAAAGTGTTCTGTTCTTTTTAAACCACCCCTGACCTTTGGGAGGGGTGGTATAGAAGAATCTTATAAAAACTAAATATATCAAGGCTGGCAAAAGCTTAGTTGTGCAGCAGAAGTTTGAACAGATTGAAGAGAAGAGAGAATACTCAGAGGGAGACCAGCAAGAGGGAAGCTGCAATAGTTGAGAAGGGAAGTAATTAGAGAGTGGACAGGTGTTCAGGTGATGTGTTCATAGAGGAAAGGGCAAATTTTGTTAATGTTATAGAGAAAGCTAAAACTTGTTTGTTGGATATATGAGAAGGAAAAAGGAATCAAACACCAAGATTATGGGCTGAGGAAACAGGAAATAGAAGAGTGTTATCAGAAATGGAAAAAGGAGTAATGGAAGAGGAAGGTTGAGAGAGAAAGATATGAAGTTCTGTTTTGTTCATGTTCAGTTTCAAACAGCAGTGAGACATCCAGGTGGCAGTGTCAGAAGTATTGGATGTAGATCTGAGAATCAGGGGAAAGATACTGAAATCCATGAAAGGAAATGAGAGCACTAAGGGACTGGGTATAGAGAGGAGAGGGCCCAAAACAGAGCCTTGGGGAACACCTGTACATGCAAAAGACAGTCCCTGCTCAGAGCTCAACAATCAGACAACATATTTACTTTTAAAGGCAATTGTGAAGGAAATGAGGAGATAGGAGGAAAACACAAGTAGCAGTGGAGTCCCGCCGATTCATTTAATGTGTGAATCTGAGGATTGATTCATACCGTATCTGGAAAAGTTTAACTGGGGATATTAAATCAATAGAGCTGCACAAAGAATGGCAATCAAGAACCCAGTCCCTAAAATATGCAGTAAGATCTTCCTTTAACGATGTGGGGCTACGGAGGGTAAACCCAATACAAAGAATCCATTTTCAAATAAATTAGTTTAATTCTGCAGATTTAACAGCAGATAAAGGACTTAATGATACTTGCAATGGTCAATACTAATACACATTTGATTAGAAAGCTGTGATTTAAGTACTGATAAAGCCTTAAGTGCAGTATGCTATCAGGGGTTCCGCAGGATTTATGAAAAACTGAGCAGCTGTGACTTTAGCGTTTTTTATATCTGTGCTTTGGTGAAAAAGAACGGATTCAATAGAAACATGTAAACAATGCCAATATTGCAAGATTAAGAGGTAAAAAGGATGCAAATTAAATTTAAATTGACAAGTGACATATTAGAAGCTGTATCTAAAGTAATTTCAAAATGGTCATTCAAAAATCTCATTAAAACGCGACCAAGCAGTCAGTGACTGCACTGGAGATCGGAAGCACAAAACAGCTGATTGTCCAATGCTAAAGGACACAAATGAGAGGGTCAAGCTATATAAAAAAGGTTTAAGGAGCGAATCACTCTGCACCATTATGCTACCTAGAAATGCACAGGCAACAAACCAAACCGATAAAACTGTGTTTAGGCAGCAAGGAGAGGATAGAGAAGGACGTGGAAGGAGAACAGTATTCATTCTAAGTGACAGAACTGCCATCAGCCCTCAAGTGGATCGAATGTCATTGCCAACCATATTTTAAAGTAAATAAAAAGGTGCAAATAAAAAACCCTACATGCAACACCCAATTATAAATCTTCAGCTATTGGTTTCAATAAAACTAATGGATTATGAACCCTAAAGGAAATGTCATAGTGACAGAAAGATGCAAGGGTATCAGTGTGAAATGAAAAACATCTAAATCAAAAAGATCGTTCAAATATAAAGGCATATCCAAACCAAGGAAAATCATTTTCACTGATAAAAGAAATGATAAAATAGTAAAATGAGATAAAAGATAAAAATGAGATTAAGAAAAAAAAGTGGCATTCAGACTATAGAGCACTCACTACACGAGGATTAGTTTGTGGGAACTCTGGGGTTCAATAAAATGCATAAAAGCAAACCTTTAAAGTGAACTTTTAATATCAAGACAATGCACATGTAAAAAGTAAACAAACAGATAAAGTAACCAAACAAAAGGGGAGAGGGGAGGGAATTGCCTTTGGCCATTAAAAGTAAACAAAGATGCTGTCTGTACACCTTTTAAATTTCATGTTCACTCATTTTAATTGTTTCTACTGTGCTTATTTATGCATTATCCTGAGGTTTTACTTTTTATTACTGCATAATGCATTGTTACTTTGATCACTATTTTATATGAGAACAATTGCATCCTTTATTATGGTGGTTGGACTCCATATCACAAGATGGCATTCTGTTTGTTTTATGTTTTATTGTTTACATTTTTAGGACACTATTGTGTATTTTTAATTGATTTATTGTTCCTTGTTTTATTCCTTATTTAGGCCAAACCCTTGACTAAGGCAGTGTTGGGCTGGTGGTTCTCCCTGTGATAATCTATTGTTTGGCTTACACCTCTCTCCAGACTGATTGGGGTTTCCTTGTGAGTGTGTTTTTGCTTCCTGGTTGGATTTGAAAAGGGCCAAAGATGAATCCAGACATACAGATTCAAATAGTTTGTTCCAGGTAAACAGCAGCAAGGTGAAAGGATCGAAAGTCTGAGATGGCAAAAGAAAAGGGCACAGGCAGAAGTGATCTGCCAAAAGAGCGGAGTTCCCAAGGAGGGTGTAGGGAGTGAAGAGAGAAGAGGGCGCGAGGAACAGCAGAATGAGCTCTCATAGGTCAGTAGAGCGGAGTTCCCAAGGAGGGTGTAGGGAGTGAAGAGAGAAGAGGGAGAAAGGAACAGCAGAATGAACGCTCATAGGTCAGTAGAGCAGAGTTCCCAAGGAGGGTGTAGGGAGTGAAGAGAGAAGAGGGAGCGAGGAACAGCAGAATGAGCGCTCATAGGTCAGTAGAGCAGAGTTCCCAAGGAGGGTGTAGGGAGTGAAGAGAGAAGAGGGCGCGAGGAACAGCAGAATGAGCGCTCATAGGTCAGTAGGAGAAGTCTAAATTGGATTTAGAAATGGATAGGGAGCCACTGAAGACTCGAAGTAATGAGCATAGAGGTTATGGAAGATTAGCTGCACGGCTGAGTGTTGAACAGATTGAAGGGGAGAGATGATTCAGAGGGGAGGTGACTAGAGTAGATAAGTGTCTCAGTAGTGTGCTCAGACAGGAAGGGGAAAATTTTGCTGATGTAGAGACAGAAGCGACAGGTTTTAGCTATCAGTTGGTGTGTGTGGAGATAAAAGTCAAAGATGACCCTTACGAGAAGAGTTCATTATTTACACTGGGAGAAAACTGGTCATTCGGCATTTTGTTTGTCTATAGTCCTTACACACTCAGGACCCAAAACTTACTGTTGATACCATCATTGTCAACTTCACTGTCTGATTAGCTACAGTACTTTCAAGGAGGGTCTTTTGATGGCGATTCCTCAGTTCAGAGACAGCCTGACAGACACTGTCTCAGGAGTCCTCATTCTATTTTTTTTCCCAAATGAAATGAAAGGCTTTGTTCTTTCAAAAATGTGTCAAAAATTAACCAAGATGTTTACTTAATTTTATGATCTATATTTATTTTAGTGTCTAATGCAGGCTATGGCAAATTTCGTACAGATTGAGGAGCCAGACCAGAAGCATAGGAGCCAGTGCTTGTGACCTCCTCACCCCTCCCATTCTCACACTGAGTTCATGTTCTTGTAAGACCAGCAACAAAGTTCCTACGCCGCGCTTTATCTTTAGATGAGAATAGTTACAGCTTCAGTTAGCAAGTGTCTGTGTGGGACGTGGCAGTGGGGGCCTTTGTGTGGGTGGAGTGCAGGACTGTGGTGCTTAGGTGTGTGTGTGGCAGAGGTGGGTTCCCTGTGTATCTGTGTGTGGTGCCTGCATGTCATGCAAAGGTGGGGTACATGTTTGTGGTTCATAGAAACAGGACAGCAAAGACACCACATAGCCTACCTAATCTGCTCTATCAACTATAAGAGCCCCTTTTTACCTTTACTAACCTGTTTGTCCCGTGCTTTTTTAAATTCAGATTCGGTCCTTGTGTCCACCACCTCCACTGAGAGAGCTTCCACGCATCTACCACTATTTCTGTGAAGAAATATTGCTGTATATTACTCCTGAGTCTATCCTCTTTCACCCTCATCCTATGTTCCCTCATAGCACAGCTTACCTTCAATTGAAGGTAGACCCTCCTGTGCATTTGTGGAGGAGTGGCCTAGTGGTTGGGGCAAGGTACTTCGGGCCGGAAGGTCGGGGGTTCAAATCCCACTGGAGGACAGCAACCTTGGGCCGGAAGGACTGGGGTTTCTAGTCCCACAGGTGCTCCTTGTGGTCTTGGGCAAGCCACTTAACCCTCCATAGCCCATGTTCCCTGTAAAATAGTTCTCTGTGTGCTGTGCTTTCCTGTCTAATCAATGTGTTTATACCTCAAAAAAAATTTCCTGTCATGATTTGACAATTTCCAATTTGTAATCAAACCGCTGCTGATCGCTGGAAGTAGCGGTATACAAATGTATACTAAATAAATAAAATACTAAATAAATAAATGGAGGTATCATATCTCCCCTATCCTGTCTTTCCTCTCAAGTATAGATATTAAAATCTTTAGGTCTGTCCTCATATATGTTACATAAAGACCACTAACCAATTTAGTAGCCACACTCAAAAGGATATAAGCAGGTTGAGTTGGTGCAGAAAGTGCGGTCTCCAGAATTAAACACAATACTCCGAATGAGATCGCACTAGAGACCTATACAAAGGCACTATCAGAAAGCTCTAGACGAATACATTAATAGAGCACGGTGAAAATCTCTTTTGCTCTCTTAATGAGAATCTCCTCGATTCAGTTAGTATATTAATCTGACATGGTGGATGACCCTCCCTGGGGGCCCAGGGCCTGTTTTCCTGCACCCCCCCTCCCTTGGGGTGGAGTAGGGTAGGTAGGTTTTCTAGGGGGGTGGGGGTAACATGGGATGTGTATAACTGCTGTGGTGTTCTCTGTTGTCTGTTTTAGTATAAGGATTTTTTTCTTTGTTCTTTGCTCATTTTGTTTGCTTTAATACCAATAAAATTTTAAAAAACAAAACAAAACAAAAAAACACACACACCACACACAAAGGCACTATCACTTTTTTTTTTTTACTACTGGTCATTACTCTCATTATACACCCAAGCATTCTTTGGGCTTTCACAGCCACCTTTTCTACCTGATTAGTCTGACATGATTACACCAGGTCCTGCTCTTTAGTGGACAGAAATACCTCACACCCTACACTGTATGCTCTTTTGGATTTTTGCAGCCCAAATGCATGACCCTGCATTTTTTTTTAACACTGGTCTAGAATTTGGCAGCTGAAATTCATTCATTCAAGCTTAGCTAGATTCTTCCTTATATTATCTACTCCTTCTTGGGTGTCTGTTCTATTGCAGATTTTGGTATCACCTGCAAAGAGGCAAACCTTAACTGACAGTTATTCTGCAATATCACTAACAAAGATGTTAAGAGAATCAGACCAAGGACAGATCCCTGCAGCACACCACTGGTAACCTCTGTCTCCTCAGAGTGAGCTCCATTTACCTGTACACTATTTGCCTCCCACTCAATTTCTAACCTAATCAGTAACTTTAGGGTCCATCCTTGGGGTGTTCAGTTTGTTTATAAGTTGCCTGTGTGGGATGGTGTCAAAGGCTTCACTGAAATCCAAGGATACTACATGTAGGGTTCTCCCTCAAACTCCCTGATCACCCACTCAAAGAAATCAGATATGTTTGACAAGACCTGCCTCTGGTGAATCCATGCTGCCTCTGATTCTGTAATCCATTGGACTCTAGAAACCTCACTATTTTCTCTTTCAGCAGAGTTTCCAATAATTTACTCAGAGGTTAGACTAACCAGACTGTAGTTTTCAACCACATCTTTATTCCACTTGTGTAAAGGGACCACATGTGCCTGCCTTTAGAGTCGCCTGGCACCACTCCCAATCCAATGAGGCACTGAAAAAGGTATTGAAGGATTAGAAAAAGGGACTGTTTCTTCTAGAGAGAGATCTACAATTGTGAGTATATACTTCTGGGAATTCTCTGAAAGGAATTCTATTAAAGCTATTTAATCTGTGAACCCACTATTTTTTGTTAAATCAGTCAGGGCCTAGTAGTATCAGTTTAAGTTTAAATTTAAAACACAGAAGAAAACTTTCTGGTTACATTTCATACCCAGCAGAGAGCTGTAGTTTAAATTTAATAGTCACTCAGAGCCTAGCATCAGCAAAGTACTTTTAGTTTAAATTTCACACACAGAAGAGAGCTTTCTGGTTAAATTTAGAAACCAGCAGAGAGCTTGTAGTTTAAATTTCATAATAAGTTAGAGCGTAGCAGCAGCAAAGAGCTATAATTTAAATCAAATAAGACTATAGCATACCTCAGAAGCACAGGACAGGGTATTGTGTAGCAGCCCTCTTTTAATAAGTGTTTTCCCTCCCTCCCCACACCCACCCACCCCTGGGATAATCGTAGCTTTATAGGTACTTACACATCTTAAAAGACAGGAGGTGCTCTCAGGTGAAGCTTGTTACCCAAATCAGACATACACTAAGGACCTGAGATTAATTAAGCTTCAGGTGAACAAGGTATATTAAACGTATTAGGTACAGTTTTATTAGTATAAATATCCATAGCAACCTTTAGTAAGTAAAGAACTTAAAGATCTAAACAAAAACTTAAAACTAAGATGCAGACAGCAGTCCAGCAGTGGGATAGGGGCTTTCCAGTCTTTTGCATTGAGTGTCACATGTATGATTTTCTCCCAGTTGGTGAGAAGTCTTACGTGTGCACTAGGTGCAAGGAGCTCTTTGCTCTCGGGGAACGAGTCCATTCTCTAGAGGCTAGAGTAGCAGACTTGGAAAACATAAGACAGAGAGGTACATAGACGAGACCTACAGGGATATAGTCCTGAAGTCCCACCTCCAGTCTGGCAGCATTCCTGTTGCCATGGAGGAGGGAGGTCACGTGACAGGAAAGCATCACCCTGGTGTGGCAGGAATTGATCCTGTAACTAGGACCTGTCCTCCAGGTGATGTAAAACCCTCTCGCACCAAGGAAGTTTCCCCAGGGCCATGTGCCCATGAGGGAAGGGTTAGGACAGCAGTTATAGTTGGTGATTTGATCATTAGGCATGTAGATAGCTGGGTGGCTGGTGGACTTGAGGATCGCCTGGTAACATGCCTGCCTGGTTTGCAGGTAACGGACCTCACGCGCCACCTAGATAAGGTCTTAAATAGTGCTGGGGAGGAGTCTGCTGTCTTGGTACATGTTGGTACCAATGACATAGGAAAATGTGGTAGGGAGGTCCTGGAGGCTAAATTTAGGCTTTTAGGTAGGAAGTTGAAATCCAGAACTTCCAGGGAAGCATTCTCCAAAATGCTTCCCATTCCATGTGCAGGACCCAAAAGGCAGGCAGAGCTCTGGGGTCTCAATGCGTGGATGAGACAATGGTGCAGAGAGGAGGGGTTTGGATTTGTTAGGAACTGGGGTACATTCTGGGGAAAGGAGGGGCTCTTCTGAAGGGATGGGCTTCACCTTAACCGGGATGGAACCAGGCTGCTGGCATTAACCTTTAAAAAGGAGATAGAGCAGCTTTTAAACTAGATAATAGGGGAAAGCTGACAGTCGCCCAAGAGTGGATGGTTCGGAAGAATGTATCCTTGAAGGATACTACCAAAAGCAGAGAGGTTCCAAAAAAAAGATTAAAGTAGCCCAAATGCCCTCGAATATGGAGCAGAGACAGCTTAAAGATCTCAAATTACCCATGTCTACCAATAGCCAAATTAATATGCATAAAATACAGTCTCTAAAAATGTATGCAAATGCTAGAAGTCTAAAAAATAAGATGGGAGAGTTCGAATATATAGCACTAAATAAGAGGTTAGATGTGATTGGAATATCAGAGACATGGTGGAAGGAGGACAACCAGTGGGACACTGATACCTGGGTACAAACTATATTGTAATGATAGAGCTGATCAAATTGGTGGAGGGGTTGCGCTCTATGTTAGAGAGGGCATTGAGTCAGAAATGATTAAAGTTTTGCAGGAAACAAAATTTGCTGTAGAATCTCTATGGATTGAAATTCCATGAAAAAGGGGAAGGCGATGGCGGTGGGAGTGTACTATCGACCACCTGGCCAGAATGAACAAACGGATGATGAAATGCTCAAAGAAATCAAGGAAGCTAACAAAAGTTACAGCGCGGTAATAATAATGGGTGATTTCAATTACCCCGGTATCGACTGGGTCAGTGTCACGGCAGGACATGCTAGGGAGATAAAGTTCCTAGATGACATAAATGACTGCTTCTTGGAGCAGCTGGTTCATGAACCAACCAGAGGGGAAGCCATATTAGACCTAGTCCTTAGTGGAACACCAGATCTAGTGCAAGAGATAAGGGTGTTGGGGCCACTTGGCAATAGTGATCATAGCATGATCACCATTGATTTAATTAGTGGAGGAGGGATTGTAAGGAAATCCACAGTACTACTTTTTAACTTTCGAAAGGGAGACTGATAAAATGAGGAAAATAGTTAAGAAAAAACTAAAAGGAGAAGTTGCAAAGGTTAAAGACTTACAACAAGCTTGGGTGTTGTTGAAAAATACTATCTTGGAAGCCCAGACCAGCTGTATTCCACGCTTTAAGAAGTGAAAGGAAGTCCAAAAAACTGCCAGCATGGTTTAAAGGTGAGGTCAGAGAGGCTGTTGCCAAAAAAAGCATCTTTCAGGAAACAGAAAAAAAGAACCAAACGACGAAACCTGGAAACAGCACAAGCACTGGCAGGTCAAATGCAAGGCATTGATAAAGAAGGCAAAGGGAGAATTTGAGAAGAAGCTTGCTGCGGAAACAAAAACATGAAATAAAGATTTTTTCAAGTACATTTGTAGCAAAAAAACCTGTGAGAGTGTCAGTTGGACCATTAGATGATAGAGGCGTTAAAGGGGCACTAAGAGGCGACAAGGCGATAGCGGAGAGACTGAATGAATTCTTTGCTTCGGTCTTTACTGAGGGAGATGTAAAGATGTTACCCATGTCTGAAGTGGTATTTAAAGGTACGGAAGAATTGAAGTTAATATTGATACATCGGGAAGATGTATTAGATAAACTGAAGAGTAGCAAATCACCTGGGCTGGATGGTATACATCCAAGGGTGTTGAAAGAACTGAAATATGAGATTGCAGACCTGCTATTAGTAATCTGTGAACTATCATTAAAATCATCTAATGCCTGAAGATTGGCGGATCGCCAATGTAACACCAATTTTTAAAAAGGGTTCGAGGGGTGATCCGGGAAACTACAGACCGGTGAGCCTCACGTCAGTACCGGGAAAAATGGTAGAAACCATCATAAAGAATAAAATTACTCAGCATGTAGATAGTCATGGCCTGATGGGAGACAGCCAACATGGCTTTAGACAAGGAAGATCTTGTCTTACTAATCTGTTTTTTTTTTTTGAAAGTGTGAATAAACAGGTGTACAAAGGTGAGTCGGTTGATATAGTGTATCTGGACTTTCAGAAAGCCTCTGACAAGGTCCCTCAGAGACCTTTGGCAAAACTAAAGAGTTATGGGATAGGAGGCAGTGTACTACTGTGGATCAGGAACTAGTTAAATCCAACGCCGCCTAACCAATCTCCTGTGATAACTCTTCACCTCATCCAACCATCCCCTTTAGGGCCTGTATCATAAACTCAGCTATGATGCAATCCCCTTTTGTATATAATGTATAAAGTTCACCTGTTATCCATGTTTAATTCCCTGTTTTATGTAAGTTCAATGTATGGCTGTTCCACATTGTACAAACTTGTTCCTTGTAAACCGCGCTGATGCAGAATAGTGTGGTATAGAAAAACGTTAAATAAATAAATAAAGCAGAGGGTTGGGCTAAATGGCCATTTTTCCCAATGGAGAAAGGTGAATAGTCGTGTACCCAGGGATCTGTGCTGGGTCCGCTGCTTTTTGACATATTCATAAATGACCTGGAAAGTGGAACAACGAGTGAGGTTATCAAATTTGCAGCTGACACAAAACTATTTAAAGTTGTTAAAACCCAAGAGGATTGTGGAAAATTGCAAGAGGATCTTGATAAACTGGAAGACTGGGCATCAAAATGGTAGATGAAATTTAATGTGGACAAGTGCAAAGTTATGCACCTAGGGAAGAACAACCCAAACTATGGTTACACGATGCAAGGTTCCACATTAGGAACCACCATCCAGGAAAAAAAGATTTAGGTGTCTTTGTGGATAACATGTTAAAACCCTCGGCCCAGTGTGCAGCGGCAGCCAAGAGAGCAAATAGAATGCTAGGTATCAAAAGGAAAGGAATGGAAAATAACACAAGATATTATAATGCCTCTATATCGTTCCATGGTGAGACCGCACCTTGAATATTGTGTGCAATTCCGGTCGCCGTATCTTAAAAAGGATATAGCATTATTAGAAAAGGTTCAGAGAAGAGCCACCAAAATGGTAAAGGGGATGGAAGGATACTCCTATGAAGAAAGGCTAAAAAGGTTAGGGCTCTTTAACCTGGAAAAGAGACGGCTGAGGGGAGATATGATAGAAGTCTATAAATTAATGAACGGAGTGGAATGGGTAAACGTAGATCGACTCTTTACGTTATCAGAATATAGAAAGACTAGGACATGCAATGAAGCTACAGGGTAAACTATTTAAGACTAATAAAAGAAAATATTTTTTCACTCAACGTGTAATCAAACTCTGGAATTTGTTACTGGAGGATGTAGTAAATGCTGTTAGTGTAGCTGGGTTTAAAAAGGTTTGGACAAGTTCCTGGAGGAAAGGTCCATAAACCATTATTAAGAAGGGACTCAGGATATCAATGTTTGACCCAGTACAAGCACTGCGGAACCTGTGTCTTTTGGAGAAACTGCTAGGTACGTATGACCTAGATTGGCCACTGTTGGAAACAGGATACTGGGCTTGATGGACCTTGGTCTGACCCGGTATGGCATATCTTATGTTCCACACAATAAAAGGTCTCTTTTGCTAGAGGAGTATAATCGGTATACAAAAAAAAGTGCTGGGGTTTTTTTGTATACCGAATATCTTATGTTCCGACAGTGGAGCTGCTAGAATGTCCCAAAGTTCGCTCAGTATTCTTAAATGCATCCCACCCGGACCCATGGCTTTGTCTACTTTTACTTTAGCTAGTTCCTCACAAACACAGTCTTGAAAATTGTTAGAGATCCAATGCTTCTATTCCTACTTGTGGGTACTGAAGGACCAGGAGCAGGACCTCAATCTGAACACAACAGAAATATTTGTTAAGCAATTCTGCTTTATAATCTTCATCCGTTTCTGCATATTGCTCCCCTGCAACCTTGAGTCTGACAATAACACTTTTGCCCTTTCTCCTCTCACTAAAAAACTGTCTTATCCCCACATTTTGTTGCATTGACTATTTGTTTTTTGTAGGTTTGCTTTCCCGACCACTTTCTAGCTTTAAGTTTTTCCAACTATATATACCTGTCTTCCTCTCTGATCTGTTGTATTTCATGAAGGCCACCCTCTTTCTTCACTTTTTCAACTACTTCTTTTGAGAACCATAGCAGCCTCATTTTATTTTTCTTTTTAAATTTGCCATTCTAACAAAAATATTGATTGCCCTTAAAATATCCCCTCAGTTTTGCCCAATGTTTTTCTACATCCCCCAGCTGTTCCCATCCTACTAAACGACTGAGGTACTGTCCCATGTTGGTAAAGTTAGACTTTCGGAAAACTAAGATCCTTGATTTGGGATGGATTCTACGAGCCCTTCCCCTACTACTGAACTATACCATGTGGTGATCACTGGATACGAGATAATGCTTATCAATGGGGAAAGTAACATAGTACATGACAGCAGATAAAGACCAGCACGGTCCATTGAGTCTGCCCAGCAAGGTGGCAAGAGTAGGTGCACCTGCCGCTCTGTGCAGGTCACCCCTCCCCATGCCTTTGTTGAGGCGTGTATCCACCGCTCCATGTAGGTCACTCCTATTTGCTGACATATAAAAGATAGTAATGTTTATTTTAATTTTATCCTGTTGCTATAAAGGGATCCACTGTGTCTGTCCCATGCCATTTTGAATTTTGTCATTGTATTTGCCCCACCACATCCATTGGGAGGGCATTCCAGGCATCCACCACCCTTTCAGTGAAAAAGTATTTCCTGACATTGCCTTTCAATTTACCATCTTGCAGCTTCCTGTTATGCCCTCTAGTTTTACAGCTTCCCTGTCTTTGGAAGAGGTTTGTTCGTTCATTATTTCTCTTTAATTTAAAAGGTCTGAATCCTATCTCCCCTGCAGGGCCATACAGACAGTGAAAAGTGCCCTGTGAGAGTTGCACATGGGGCGTGCGCCCCCCTCCCACACCTCTATCTAGCTACTTTATGGGGGTGGGAGAGAAGAGGCATGCACCCGTTGTGCAACTCGCCGGCACACTAAGCAGGTCTGGACCCTCCCGGAGAGACCAGACATGCTTAGTGTGCCTGAGAGAAGACTTAAGGGGTGCATTTCGGCTCTCTGCAGTGGCAGAGAGCTGAAATGTGCCCCTTAAGTCTTTGCACCCTGTGCAGCCGCACCACTCACACGGGGCTTGGTGCGGTCCTGCTCCCTTGTCCCTCCTCTCCTCCCGAGTGTACATTTATTATTTAACTGAATTTATAGCTTGCTTTTCACTGGGTCAAAGTGGTTTAACAAGGGGGGGGCAGTAATCAATTCTTAGGGTGGAGGGGCTGTCACCGGGGAGGCCAACATTAATGATCTGGACAGACAGTAAGGACTTAGACAATGGATATAAGGTCTCTTAGTAGGTAGATCTGTGGGTATGTTAGAGGGTCTAGAGGGGTAGTCCGTGATGGATGTTTGTTTCTGGTCCGAGGTATTCCTGGGACAGGATGGTTTTTAGTTGTTTCCTGAATGTCAAGGGATCTCCGTTGCTTCTGATATGACTTGGTAGAGACTTCCAGAAGGATGGTGCGCATAGTTCGAAGGCTCTGTTGCAGGTCTGTTGATTGTATTTAGTTCGTTTGTGGGGGATGGTGAGGGTGTTGCTGGTGGTTTGTCTGGTTGTTCTGTTGTGGGTGTGTTGGGGCAGTAGAGTGCGGAGCTGGGAAGTCTGTTTGATAGAGGGCTTTGTGGATAAGTTGGGCTGATTTGTATTTGATTCTTGCTTTGAAAGGGAGTATGTGCAGTTCTCTCAGGACTGGGGTGATGTGATCATGTTTTTTTGCTTTCTGGATAATTCTTGCTGTGGTATTTAAGGAGGTTCGTAGTGGGTTGGTGTGGGTGGCAGGTAGTCTGTGATAGATTATATTGCAGTAGTCCAGGTGAGGGAGCATCATAGCTTGCATGACTGTCCTGAAGTCCTGTGGATGGACGAGAGGCCTGAGGCGTTGTACTGTTTTTGCCTTGTGGAATATTATTCTGGTAGTCTTTTTGATTTGTTGCTGGAGTGTGAGCTCTTGGTCTATGATGATTCCCAAGTATTGTGTGGTTGAATTTGTATCTGTGTGGTTCCTATGTTGAGGTGTGGGGGTGGTGTGAAGTTTGGGTCCGTGGTTACTATGAGGGCTTCTGTTTTTTTATGTTGATGGATAGGTTGTTCTTTTGTAGCCAGCTGGAGACTTCTATGAAGCAGTCTGATTGTTGGGTTGGTGGTTGTGATCAGTCCATAGAGCATTATGTCGCCTGCATAGATGTGGTAGTTGATGTTATGAGCATGTATGATCGAGCAGAGTGGTTGTAGGTAGATGTTGAAGAGCATGGTGGATAGTGTGGATCCTTGGGGTATTCCTTGGTGTTGAAGGGGGGGGGGGAGGTTGCTATGCTTGTGCGGATCAGTTGTTTTCTATTGGTCAGGTAGGAGTAGAACCATTGAAGTACAACGTTTTTGATGCCAATTTCTTGGAGTCTGTGTAGGAGGATGTTGTGGGAGATGGTGTCAAAGGTGCGGATATGTCCAGGAAGAGCATAGCATATCCATATTTAGGTCTTCAAGTCTCTTCTCATAAGGCTTCTGATGCAGACTCTCTGACTGGGAGCTCTTAAAAGGGTTTTGTGTATATTTTTAAAAGCAAGGTTACTTCATTTTTGCTGTTTTAGGGGAACTTTAATTGAGCACAGTAGGTTGCTGACTCCAGTGACCTCCTCAGCTTTAGAAGCTGCTAACACCTAATCAGGTGTTAGATCCCGCCCTACCCACCCCGACTCCCACCCACCCCTAGTGAGCAGCCTTGCTTTATAGGGCGCCTCCCCTTTCACAAATCACAGTGAATTGGACCAGCACATTTGTATGTAATTAAAGTGTTTTAACTGCTTTTTCTCTATAAAGACAGCTGCGAAACCGGCTGGTACTTGGTAGATCTCTCTCTTTTGCTCTAACAGATACCTAAGCTCCACGAAAAGAACAATGGCTGGGAAAAATCGTATTGCTAAAGCTGTTGCTCCCGTTACAGCTTCTGCCTCGGTCCAGACAGAGGTCCTAATGCCGGTTGAAGGACCGGTTCCATGTGCAGGGTGCCTGCATGCTGAAGCTCTGAGGAAAGAGGTGGAGGAACTCAGAGAGGAGGTGGCGAGGCTGAGGAGCATTCAAGACAGTGAGAAGTACATTGATGAGATGCTACTTGCAGCAACCAAGCTCTCCAGCTCCGGAGAAGATGGGTGCCAACAGAATGTCGATGGTTGGACACAAGTCACCAGGGCCTGCAAAATCACCAATCCAACTTCTCCATCCTTTGAATTGAAGAACCGTTATGCAGCCCTGGAAGTGGAGGAGGTGAAAGCATCCCTGGAAAAGGAAGAACCAGAGTTTAAGTACCCCAAAGTTGCGGAATCAGTCACCAGAAGGAAACGAAGGGTGGTGGTGGTTGGAGACTCTCTTCTGAGGGGTACTGAGGCGTCCATCTGCCGACCAGACTTGATGTCCAGAGAGGTATGCTGTCTGCCTGGTGCCAAAATCCAAGATGTTATGGAGAGTTTTCCGAGACTCATCAAGCCCACAGACTATTACCCAATGTTGCTAATCCATGTTGGAACAAATGATACTGCCAGGTATACCTCGGAACGTATCAAAAGTGACTTCATGGCTCTGGGACAGAGGGTGAAGCAGTTAGGTGCACAGGTGGTGTTCTCTTCAATCCTCCCTGTTGAGGGTAAAGGCCAAGGCAGAGAGGCTCGCATCCTGGAGACAAATGCATGGCTGCGTGGATGGTGTCATCGAGAGCGTTTTGGTTTCCTAGACCATGGTATGCTTTTCCAAGGGTTGCAAAGCAGAGATGGCATCCATCTGTCCAAGAGAGGTCAATGCATCTTTGGTAGTAGACTGGCTAATCTACTGAAAAGGGCTTTAAACTAGATTCCTTGGGGATGGGTGAAGAAAGCCCCCAGGTAAGTGAGAGCCCCCAGGTAGGTGATACATTAAATACCTTTATGGAAATGGGTAACAGGGGTAACATATGGAAAGCAGTGTGTATTAATGCCCGTAGCATGGGAAATAAGATCCCTGAGGTTGAAGCTTTGGTGGGAGTGGCTGACTTGGATTTAGTGGCAGTTACAGAAACATGGTTCACAGAAAACAATGACTGGGATGTAACTATACCTGGCTATACTTTATTCAGGAAGGACAGGGTAGGAAGAAGAGGAGGAGGAGTGGCACTATATGTAAAAACTACTATTAAAGCTTTGGAATTACAGAGCTTAAAAGGGAGAGAGGAGGCATTGTGGGTTAAACTAGAAAGAGGGAAAGAGAAATCTATTTGCATTGGAGTGATATACAGACCTCCCTCACAAGAGGAAGAGGTGGACAGAGAGTTAATTGAAGACATACGCAGCATTGCTAGGAAAGGGGAAGTGCTACTGATAGGAGATTTCAATATGCCAGATGTTGATTGGCACATTCCTGCTGCAGTATCATCTAGAAGTAAGGAGATCCTGGATTCTCTACAGGGAGAACTATTCAGGCAATTGGTAACAGACCCCACACGTGAAGGGGCCATACTGGACTTGGTGCTTACCAATGGTGAAAGTGTTTCTGATGTTGTAGTGGGAGATCATTTTGCATCCAGTGATCACCAGATGGTGTGGTTCAGTATTAGGACTAGGGCTGTTAGAATCCATTCCAAGGTGAGGATCTTAGACTTTCGGAAGACTAACTTTGTGAAGATGGGCCAATACCTCAGGGAGTCGTTAGTGGGATGGGAACAGCTGGGGGATGTAGAAAAACAGTGGGCAAAACTGAAAGGGGGTATTTTAAGGGCAACCAACCTTTTTGTTAAAATGGTAAATAAAGGCAAAAGGAACAGGAGACCGCTATGGTTTTCGAAGGAAGTAGCTGAAAAAGTGAAGAAAAAGAGGGAGGCCTTCATGAAATACAAGAGATCACAGAGAGCAGAAGACAGGCATCTGTATTTGGAAAAACTTAGAGAAGCTAGCAAAGTAGTCAAGAAGGCAAAGATTCAAAAGGAGGAGGAAATAGCCAATGCAATAAAATGGGGGGATAAGACATTTTTCAGATATATTAGTGAGAAGAGGAAGAGCAAAAGTGGTATTGTCAGACTCAAGGGTGCAGGGGGGGAATATGTAGAAGCTGATAAGGATAAAGCGGAATTGCTTAACAAATATTTTTGTTCTGTGTTCACAGATGAAGAACCAGGAGCAGGACCTCAGAAAACACCCACAAATAAGAACAGAAGCGAGGGACATCTTGAACTATTTTCATAAGACTGTGTTCGTGAGAAACTAGCTCAACTTAAAGTAGACAAAGCGATGGGACCGGATGGGATACACCCTAGAATACTGAGGGAACTTGGGGACGTTCTAGCAGCTCCACTGACTGACCTTTTCAATGCCTCGTTGGAGTCGGGAGTGGTGCCAAAGGACCGGAGAGAGGCTCATGTGGTGCCTTTACACAAAAGCGGAAGTAAGGATGTGGTTGAAAACTACAGGCCGGTTAGTTTAACTTCGGTGGTGAGTAAATTATTGGAAACGCTGCTGAAAGAGAAAATAGTGAGGTTTCTGGAGTCCAGCGGATTACAGGATCCGAGGCAGCATGGATTCACCAGAGGCAGGTCTTGTCAGACAAATCTGATTGATTTTTTTGACTGGGTGACCAGGGAGTTGGACCGAGGGAGAGCTCTAGATGTGGTGTATTTAGATATCCGTAAAGCCTTTGACACTGTTCCTCACAGGCGACTTATAAACAAACTGAGCACCCTAGGGATGGACCCTAAAGTTACTGCTTGGGTTAGAAATTGGTTGGGTGGGAGGCGACAAAGAGTACAAGTAAATGGAGCTCACTCTGAGGAGAAGGATGTTACCAGTGGTGCGCCCCAGGGATCTGTCCTTGGTCCGATTCTTTTTAACATCTTTGTTAGTGATATAGCGGAAGGGCTGTCGGGTAAGGTTTGCCTCTTTGCGGATGATACCAAAATCTGCAATAGAGTAGACACCCAGGAAGGGGTAGATAACATGAGGAGGGATCTAGCTAAGCTTGAAGAATGGTCTAGAATTTGGCAGCTGGGATTTAATGTTAAAAAATGTAAGGTCATGCATTTGGGCTGCAGCAATCCAAGGGAGCAATACAGTATAGGAGGTGAAGTACTTTTGTCCACTAAAGAAGAGCGGGACCTAGGCGTGGTTGTGTCTGATGATCTTAAAGTAGCTAAACAGGTGGAAAAGGCGACAGCAAAAGCTAGAAGGATGCTTGGGTGCATACGGAGAGGAATGGCTAGCAGAAAAAAGGAGGTGATAATGCCTCTGTATAAGTCTTTGGTGCGACCTCATTTGGAGTATGGTGTGCAATTCTGGAGACCGCACCTTCAAAAGGATGTGAACAGGATGGAGTCGGTGCAGAGGGTTGCTACCAAAATGATTAATGGGCTTCATTATAAAGCATATGAGGACAGACTTAAGGATCTTAATATGTACACCTTAGAGGAAAGGTGGGATAGAGGTGATATGATTGAGATGTTTAAATACCTCCGTGGCATAAATGTTCAGGGAGAGAGCCTCTTTCAATTGAAAGCAAGTTCTGCTACGAGGGGACATGGGATGAGGGTGAAGGGAGATAGATTCAGGAGTGATATGCGGAAATATTTCTTTACGGAAAGAGTAGTGGATCTGTGGAATAGTCTCCCAGTGGAGATGGTAGAGATGAGGACAGTAACTGAATTCAAGAAAGCATGGGACCAACACAGAGGATCTCTAAAGGCAAAAAGTGGACTGTTGTAGTTGTTATGGAAGGACAGACTAGATAGGCCATGTGGTCTTTTTCTGTCGTCATATTTCTATGTTTCTATGTTTCTATGTTTCCAAATCATTCTGGTCACCTTCCATGGAATTGTTCCCAGTCTTTACATCCTTTGCAAGATATGGTCTCCAAAATAGAACACAGTATTCCAAGTGAGGCCTCACCAGTGACTTATACAGTGGTACTAGTACCCCTTCTTTCTGCTGGTAATTTCTCTTTGTATGCAACCCAACATTCTCCTGGCTTTTGCCACTGCCTTGTCACATTGTTTTGCCACCTTGAGATCCTCAGAAATAATCACACCAAGATCCTTCTCCTGGTCCATGCACACCAACCTCTCGCCCCCTATCGTGCACATTTCCCTTGGATTTCTGCATCCCAAGGGCATGACACTGCATTTCTTCACATTAAATCTTAACTGCCAAACATTAGACCATTCTTCCAGCTTTTGTAGATAGTAACATAGTAAATGACGGCAGATAAAGACCAGTATGGTCCATCTAGTCCGCCCAGCAATATGACAGGAGTAGGTGCACCCCTTCCCATGTCTTTGCTTAGTGGTGCACCCACCAGGAGCAGGTACCCCCCTCCCCATATCTTGGTTTCTTTGTTTGTTTAGAGGTGAACACACCGCTCCTCCCCCCATCGCTCCATGTAGGATACCCCTATTTGTTGAGAAATTAGATGGTTCATTTTATTTTGATTTAATCTTGTTGCTGTAAAGTGATCCACAGTGTCTGTCCCAGGCCACTTTGAATTCTGTCACTGTGTTTGCCCCCACCACCTCCATTGGGAGGGCATTCCAAGCATCCACCACCCTTTCAGTGAAGTAGTATTTCCTGACATTGCCCTTCAATTTATCACCTTGCAGCTTCATGTTATGCCCTCTAGTTTTACAGCTTCCGCGCCTTTGGAAGAGGTTTGTTCGTTCATTATTTCTCTTTAAGTATTTAAAGGTCTGAATCATCTCCCCTATCCCTCCACTCCTCCGAAGTGTACATATTTAGGTCTTCAAGTCTCTAAGGCTTCTGACGCAGGCTCCAAATCATTTTGGTCGCCTTCCTCTGAACGGCTTCCATTCTTTTTACATCCTTTGAAAGATACGGTTGCCAAAACTGAACACAGTATTCCAAGTGAGGCCTCACCAGAGACTTATACAGTGGTACTAGTACCCCTTCTTTCTGCTGGTAATTCCTCTTCAAATGCAGCCCAACATCCTGGCTTTTGCCACCGTCTTGTCGCACTGTTTTGCCACTTTGAGATCTACAGAAATAATCACACCGAGGTCTCTCCTGCTCCATGCACACCAACCTCTTGCCCCCTATTGTGTGCATTTCCCTTGGATTTCTGCTACCCAAGTGCATCACACTGCACTTCTTTGCATTAAATCTTAAATTTCCAAGCATCAGACCATTCCTCCAGCTTTTGCAGATGCCTCCTCATGTTAAGCACTCCCTCAGGGGAGTCCACTCTGTTGCAAATTTTCGTGTCATCTGCAAAAAGACAGACTTTTCCATTCGGTCCTTCAGCAATATCACCCAAATACATTGAACAGTGCCAGGCCTAGGACCGAACCCTGAGGCACCCTGCTAATCACTTTCCTTTCATCCGAGTGTGCTCCATTTATCACCACCTTCTGTTGTATGTCAGTCAACCAATTTCTGATCCAGTTTACCACCTTGGGACCCATCCCCAAGCTACTGAGTTTATTGATAAGCCTCCTATGAGGGACAGTATCAAAGGCTTTGCTGAAATCCAGGTAGATGACATCCATTGTGTGTCCTTGATCCAGTTCTCTGGTCACCCAGTCAAAGAACTCAATGAGATTCATCTGGCAAGATCATCCCTCGGTAAAACCATGTCTCGGATCCTGCAACCTGCCGGTTTTGAGAAAGTTCACTATTCTTTCAGGAGAGTCTCCATTACTTTTCCCGTCACCAAGGTAAGGCTCACAGGCCTGTAGTTTGACACTTCTTCCCTGTCACCACTTTTATGTAGAGGTATGACGTCAGTCATTCTCCAGTCCTGAGGAACCTCTCCTGTTTCCAAGGATCTGTTGAAAACATCCTTTAATGACCCTGCAAGAACCTCTGAGCTCTTTCAGTATCCTGGGATGTATCCCATCTGGTCCCATGGCCTTGTCCACTTTCAGTTTTGCAAGTTGTTCTAAAACCTCATCCTCTCTGAATGGTGTGGTATCTACCTCATTCCCATTTTTATATTTGGGAGTCACAGGTGGTCCTTCTCCAAGATTTTCTTTAGTTAAAGAGTAGAAGTATTTTCTTTTTAGCGATTTCACTTTATCAATGTCGTTTTCCACGAGTCCGTTTCCAGCACTTCTGAGTCCTGCAATTCTACCTCTGATCTTCCTTTCCCGAATATACCTGAAGAAAGTTTTTGCCGCACTTAACATCTTTAAACATCTTTTACTCTGCCTTTGATTTTGCTATCATGTTTTGTCTCCTTGAGTTTGATCCTGTATTCATTTCTGTTTTCTTCTGTTTGCAAGCTTTTGAATTTTGCGAAAGCTGCGTTTTTTGCCCTTATTTGAGCAGCCACCACTTTGGAAAACCAAATAGGTTTCCTTCTCCTATTGTTTTTATTTACTTTTCTTACATATTTATCTGTTGCCCCTTTAAGTTTATCCCATTGCAATTCCACTTCCCTTATCCCCTTCCACCCTGTCAGCTCCTCCTTTAGGTACTCGGCCATTTTATTGAAGTCAGTGTTTTTGAAGTTTAGAACTTTGAGCTTGCTATGATTGGATTGTACCTTGGCTTTTATCTCAAACCACACCATGTGATGATCACTGTTGCTCACAGGGGTACTCACCCAGATATTAGAAATGCTATCAATGTTGGTGAGCACCAAATCCAGTGTTGAGCTTTCCCTGGTTGGTTCCATCACCATTTGTCTAAGTAATGCATCTTGGATAGTGTCAATTTTTTTGCTTCCTTCCAGATTTGCAGAAGGAGTAATCCAATCCACATTGGGTAGATTAAAGTCACCCAATATGATCGTTTCCCCCTTTATTGCTCTCTTGGCAATATCTATCATCAATTTCTTATTTATGTCTTCGAGTCGGAGGTCTGTAGATTACAGCAGTTTGGATGACAGTGCCATCTCCTCTTTCCAACATGATCCAGAGCGTCTCTTTTCCTATGCAACCTGCATTTCAGTAGCTTTGATATTGCTTTTGACATACAAGGCTGCTCCTCCCCCTTTTCCATTTTCTCTGTCTCTGACTAGATTATAGCCAGGTATGGATATATCCCAATCATGTGATTCATTAAACCATGTTTCTGTAATGGCCACAATGTCCAAGTCCTTTTCCATCATTAGGGCTTCCAGGTCCGGAAGTTTGTTGTCTAAGCTTTGAGCATTTGTGCTCATTGCTTTCCAGCATTTAACTGGCTTGTGTGTATTTTGCCTTGATTTTATTCTACCCACTTCTTCCCAGTTGCTTTTGATGTGTTTAACAGTGTGGTTGTTTGTTATTCTGCTTTTGCAGGGGGTGACATCCAGAACTTGACCTTCCCTGTCCATCACCCCCTTCTTCTAGTTTGAATGCAAATTGACATACTGCCTGAATTTTTCATGTAGGATTCTTTTCCCTGCGACAGAGAGGTGTAGCCCATCAGCACAGTATAGTTTGTTGGTCCATGTGTTTTCCCAGTCGCCAATAAATCTGAATCCTTCTCGTTTGCACCAGGTCTGGAGCCATGTATTAAAGCTGTTAATGTGATTTAGGCTTTTTGCCTCCTTACCTAGAACAGGTAGAACTTCTGAGAATGCTACAGTGTTAACAATGGGTGTGAGTTTTCTCCCAAAGATTGGAAGTCCTTTTGGACTGTATAGGCACTATTTCTAGCCAGGTCATTTGTACCCAAGTGGATGGCAACATCACGTTTGGAGTGTTTGCTTTCCGTGCTAAGTACATCAATAATTTGGTTTGTATTCCTGCTGGCTAAGGAGCCTAGGAGGCATTTGACTTTCTTCTCTCCTTTGAACTGTGTTCCCAAGTTGGTGTGTCTGATGGAATCTCCTAGTAGTAGTTTTCTGTTTGGTGACTTTTTCATATTTGGTGCTTTAGCAGGAGATTGGGCATTGAGATCTTTCCTCATGTTCCACTCCCTCAGGGGAGTCCACTCCATTGCAAATTTTTGTGTCATCTACAAAAAGACAGACTTTTCCATTCATCCCTTCAGCAGTATCACTCACAAATATATTAAAGAGTATTGGTCTCAGGGCCTAACCCTGAGGGGCACACCACTAATCACCTCCTTTCATCCGAAGGAGTTCTGTTACTGTCACCTTCTGTTGTCAGTCAACCAATTTCTGATCCAGTTCACCATCTTGGGACCCATGTCCAAGCTGTTGAGTTTATTGATAAGCCTCCTAGAAGGAACAATATCAAAGGCTTTGCTGAAATCCAGGTAGATCACATCCATCACATGCCCTTGATCCAGTTCTTTGGTCACCCAGTCAAATAACTCAGAGTGGTTTGGCAAGATCGTCCTTTGGACAAACAAAGCTGCTTCGGGTCATGCAACCTGTTGGTTTTGAGGAAGTCCACTATTTGCTCTCAGGAGCATCTCCATTACTTTTCTTGTCACTGATGTAAGGCTTACTGGCCTGTAGTTCATCACTTCTTCCCAACTACCACTTTTGTTGAGAGCTACCACATCAGCCCTTCTCCAATCCTGTGTATCTTCTCCTGTCTCCAAGCATTTATTAAATACATCCTTTAAAGGCCCTGCAAAAACCTGAGCTCTTTCAGTATTCTGGGATGCATTCCCATCCAGTCCCATGGCCTTGTTTGCAAGCTGTTCAAACATCTGTGAATGTGTGGTATCTACTTCATTCCCATTTGTATATTTGTCAATCACAGGTGGTTCTTCTCTAGGATTTTCTCTAGTGAAAACAGAGCAGAAATATTTGTTTAGCATTTTTGCTTTTTCAATTTCACTTTCCATGAATCTGTTCCCAGCACTTTTGAGTCCTGCAACTCCACCTCTGATTTTCCTCCTCTCCTGAATATACCTGAAAAAAGTGGTTGCCACACTTCACATTTTTAGCCGTCTTTTCTTCTGTTTTTGATTTTGCTATCCTTGTTTTCCTTTGTCTTAGTTTGATCTTGTATTCTTTTCTGTACTCCTGTGTTTGATGTTACAATGGGAGATTAGTCCTGATGATTTTGCAGGAAAAAAGATATGCTGTAGAATCTCTATGGATAGAAGTTCAATATAAAAAGGGGAAAACAATGGCACTGGGGATATACTACAGACTGCCTGGCCAGAATGAACACAGTTGAATTAAGTGCAGAAAGAAATCAGGGAAGAAGTTTAAAAAAAAAAGTTACTTGACATTAATAATGGGTAATATCAATTACCTGGGTATCAACTGGGTCAGTATCACAGCAGGATGCACTAAGGACAAAGTTTCTAGATGAGATTAATTCTTTGAGCAGCATGTTCATGAACAGACAAGAGGGGAAGCTATTTTGGACCTAGTCCTTAGTGGCATGCAGGATTTGGTGCAAGAGAAGGGTGTTAGGGCCACTTTGCAATAGTTATAGCATGATCATATTTGATTTAATAAATTAAAGAAGGACAGGGAAATCCACTGTACTACCATTTAACTTTCAAAAGGGATACTATGATAAAATGAGGAAAATAGTTCTGCAAATGTTAAAGATTTGCATAAAGCATGGGGGTTGTTTAAAAGTACTATCTTGGAAGCCCAGAACAGATGTATTCCACATTAACAAAAAAGTGGAAGGCAGGCCAAAAAACTGCCAGCATGTTTTAAAGGTATGATCAGAGAGTATGTTACTGCCAAGAAAACATCTTTAAGGAAATGGAAAAAAAGGACCCAAATGACGAAAACGGAACACATAAGTAATGGCAAGTTAGATGCAAATTTTAATCATAGAAGCAAAAATACATAAAAATTTCAATTACATTCGTAGCAAAACACATGAGTCAGTTGGACCACTGGATGATAGAGGTGTACAAAAAATGAAAAAAAAAAAATAAAAAAAGAAGATGCTAAGTGAGGACAAGGCCATAGCGGAGAGATCAAAGAATTTTGCTTCAGTCTTTACTGAAGATTAGGTAATTTACCCATGCCTGAAATGGTATATAAAGGAGACATATTGGAAGAATTGAAAGAAATATCAATAAACCGGGAAGATGTATTACACCTATTTGATATATTTTTTAAAATTTTTATTAATATTGCAGAGATTAATACAAACATTCTCAGAAACCAGTAGTCTCCATATTATACAACTCTATGAACATTCAACAGGTTATGGACAACCGTTAACTAAAGCATTTCCCCCCTCCCTCCATATAAACTGGTATTAGCCACATTGATAAACATCTTAATTCTCTAATTTCAGAACATAAGAACATAAGATCATAAGATATGCCATACTGGGTCAGACCAAGGTCCATCAAGCCCAGTATCCTGTTTCCAACAGTGGCCAATCTAGGTCATACGTACATAGCAGTTTCCCCAAAAGACACAGGTTCTGCAATGCTTGTACTGGGTCAAGCATTGATATCCTGGGTACCTTCTTAATGGTTTATGGACCTTTCCTCCAGGAACTTGTCCAAACCTTTAAGCCCAGCTACACTAACAGCCTTTACTACATCCTCCGGTAACAAATTCCAGAGTTTGATTACACGTTGAGTGAAAAAATATTTTCTTTTATTAGTCTTAAATAGTTTACCCTGTAGCTTCATTGCATGTCCCCTAGTCTTTCTATATTCTGATAACGTAAACAATCGATCTACATTTACCTGTTCCACTCAGTTCATTAATTTATAGAGACTTCTATCATATCTCCTCTCAGCCATCTCTTTTCCAGGTTAAAGAGCCCTAACCTTTTTAGCCTTTCTTCATAGGGGTATCCTTCCATCCCCTTTACCATTTTGGTGGCTCTTCTCTGAACCTTTTCTAATAACGCTATATCCTTTTTAAGATACGGTGACCAGAATTGCACACAATATTCAAGGTGCGGTCTCACCATGGAACGGTATAGAGGCATTATAATATCTTTTGTTTTCTATTCCTTTCCTTATGATACCTAGCATTCTATTTACTCTTTTGGCTGCTGCTGCACACTGGGCCGAGGGTTTTAACATCTTATCCACAATGACGCCTAAATCTTTTTCCTGGCTGGTGGTTCCTAATGTGGAACCTTGCATTGTGTAACCATAGTTTGGGTTGTTCTTCCCTAGGTGCATAGCTTTGCACTTGTCCACATTAAATTTCATCTGCCATTTTGTTGCCCAGTCTTCCAATTTATCAAGATCCTCTTGTAATTTTCCACAATCCTCTTGGGTTTTAACAACTTTATTTTTTTATAACTTTTATTTAGCTCTTTTTTGAACAATAATGAATATTAAACAAAGCAAAAGAAAATAAAACAATTACAAATCTAAAAAAATTATACCCCACATCAATACCCACATCAAGAAAGAGTGCATTGAAACGTAAACAAAATAAAGGAAAAAAATGTTTTATAAAAAACTCCACAATGGAAACAGCTTAATCTCACCACAACAAAAACTCAACCTCTTTCTCAGACACAAATGCTTGCAATTGAGAAACATCAGTATACACTAAAGTTTGACCCTCAAAAGTAATTATACAACGACAAGGAAATAAAAAAAAAAAAAGGTAGCCCCCACCGCTAACACATGAGATTTTAATGCCAGGAACTGCTTACGCCTAACCTGGGTGACTCTGCCTACAACCGGAAATAGTAGAAGCTTTTGACCACAAGACAATTTCTCGGTGCTTAAAATAAGCCCGCAAAACAGACAATTTACCAGATTCAGACCCAAAGATTTATTTAACAAGAGCTTATATACCGCTACCTTCCAGAAAGATCACCAAAGTGGCACGTTTGGGAATATTGTCAACAGAATCCTGCAAAAATGCTGTAAGATCCTGTCCAACCGAGAGATCTACTAAAGGATCCTGGTCATTATCCACAGGAGAAGGACGAATAGGTAAATAGTGCATATGAAGTATATCTAACTCTCCTTGTAGCTTAAGTACCTCAATACAGTATTTTCTCAACAAAACATCCAAAGATAACAGATGTGTAATTGGAAAATTCAAAGCGCGCAAGTTTCTGGCCCGGGACTGATTTTCAAGAGCCTCCAGTCGATATGAAAGAGAGAGAATCACATAAAAGAGCTACCTCATTATCTGTACGAGACTGGAGCGAAAGATCAGTCTTGGCCACAAACTTGGAAAAAGTAGCCAACTGTTGTTCAGTATGCTGCAGTTTATCAACTACAGCATGCATAAATTGACAAAGAGAAGATAATGTAGTGGTCAAACGTACATCAATATTAGTTATAGCAGACCAAATATCCTTAAGAGTCACTTCCCCATTCAATGGGGCAAGAGGCATACCCTCACAGCATTTTGGAGAGACAGGGTGTGGTATTGGGGGAGCCACACCAAGGGACAAATCTAAGAGAAATGAGGCAAGGGGAGTTGTGGTGGTGTCCGCGAATAAGAGCTTAACAAAGCCCCTTCCGGAGACGATAGAGCGGGAGGCAGGGAAGTCAGGTGCCTATCCATGGGGCCCCCAGTCTTACCTCCCGATGTTTTAACTTCAGACTTCCAAATCGTTATGGTCTCTTTTCGAACGTGTAGATGTATATTACTAGTGAAGGATACGTTCATACAAAACACTATAGTCAAGTAGAATCAGCCAATTCGTTTCATACTGATAGTAACACTATATTAAGGTCTCAGACTTGAACTGCACTTTAATCTGGACATACGTCCTTTCATTCAGTGCTGTTATTTGCATCAATGACCTTATGGGAATTCTTATATTTGCGGAGACTCTTATACTAGGAGCTTAACTGAATCACTCCGACAGCTCTTGTTCTTTAAATGAAAGGGATCAGTTTTATTTAAACAAGAGCTGTCGGAGTGATTCAGTTAAGCTCCTAGTATAAGAGTCTCCGCAAATATAAGAATTCCCATAAGGTCACTGATGCAAATAACAGCACTGAATGAAAGGACGTATGTCCAGATTAAAGTGCGGTTCAAGTCTGAGACCTTAATATAGTGTTACTATCAGTATGAAACAAATTGACTGATTCTACTTGACTATAGTGTTTTGTATGAACGTATCCTTAACTTCAGACTTGGCAGTTGACTTGGCTTTCCGCTTCCCCATGGCAATTACAGCACCAAAGCTTCACGGCTCCTCAGATGCGCCGAAGGGGCGCCAAAGGGGCGTGTCCTGCCCCTTGAACCACGGCCCTTATACCACGCCACGCGAGCCACGACACGCGGCCGCGTGTAGGAGCTGCTGGATTAAGTAGAGGCAGGGGGGGGTCCTCCACAGCCGGGACTGCTCTCCTTGTGCCTGCCCGAGTGATAGAAAGTCCAGGCACCTGCCAACTGCTCCTGCAGCAGGGAAATCCCGAGCCGCTTCTCTTCCCCAGTCAAACACTCTCCTGGGTTTTAACAACTTTAAATAGTTTTGTGTCATCTGCAAATTTGATAACCTCACTCGTTATTCCACTTTCCAGGTCATTTATGAATATGTCAAAAAGCAGCGGACCCAGCACAGATCCCTGGGGTACACCACTATTCACCTTTCTCCATTGGGAAAATTGGCCGTTTAGCCCAACCCTCTGCTTTCTATCTTTTAACCAGTTCCTGATCCACAGTAATACACTGCCTCCTATCCCATGACTCTTTAGTTTTGCCAAAAGTCTCTGATGAGGGACCTTATCAAAGGCTTTCTGAAAGTCCAGATACAGAATATCAACCGACTCACCTTTGTCCACCTGTTTATTCACACTTTCAAAAAAACATAACAGATTAGTAAGACAAGATCTTCCTTGTCTAAAGCCATGTTGGCTATCTCCCATTAGGCCATGACTATCTACATGCTGAGTAATTTTATTCTTTATGATGGTTTCTACCATTTTTCCCGGTACTGACGTGAGGCTCCCCCGTAGTGTCTTACATGTACAGTATATGGGGAACGTCTGGCTGTGTAAGTCCTGAGAATCAATTAAAAATAAGCAATTGTGATTGTTTCTGTGGATGGGACCTATTTAAGATGGGTAGGTTTGATATATTTAGATTTCTGGAATTTTTTTCTGTTTTGGAAACTTAAAAAACAAAATAAAACACATTTAATGGTCAACTGTAGAATGCTTATTAAACTTTTGTTCAAATGAATTGGGAACTCATTTCCATTCAGCTTCAAATACATTAGTGAAAAGCATTTTAAAGTTGGAGATGCATTTCTAACTCATTAGTGGGAAAGTGCCATCAGGACATGCTGTATACCACGAAAGAAGAACAGAATCATTTCCATTTTCTGACAAGCCATCTGTGCTGAGCTCTGCTAAGTCTTTCTTCTGACTTAGTCACTTCTGGTCCAACAGATCTTTTGCTAACTGTGGCAAGCAGCCCAAGAATGCCTGGCTGCCACTAATGAGGAAGAACGAACATGAGAAAAGCAAATCAGACTGAATCTAAAGACCCAGCACATTCTGACAAAGGAGCACAGAAACCTGGTTCTCAAATGCAGACAAAGCAGTAAAAACAAAGACCAGTTTTTGTAGAATCATCCACAATGTTGCCACTGGATGTGGCCAAAACGTCCAACATAAGTGAGTTTAAAAGGGGAAGTTTCATAAATTAGTCAAGCAGGGAAGTTACTGCTTATCCCTGCAAGTAACCACCAGAACGGAATGTACTTTTCATGTTGCGAGGTACTTCCTAGTGACCTGACCAGCCACAGACAGACACTATGCTGGGCTTCAGGGACATTTGGTCTGACCCTGTCATTTGTCTTATGGGGGGATATTCACAAGCATTTACATGGATTGCAGACCTTCAAAACTGTAAATACCAATATATATGGTGGCACGAACACAGTACCACTGGATATCTGTGGCTGCCACTGCTACATTGGGGTATGTCTGAGCAGAGGCAGCACCCATCGTAACTGGGCAACTCAATATCGCCACTGCCCAGTTAGCTTCTGGTGAAGTGGAATGACAATAAGATATCGTGTACATATCATTAAAAAAGTCAAAACTGAAAAGCTGTGAGTGCATGTGTATTCATCCCTTTTGCTATGAAACCCCAAAGATCTGGTCCAACCAATTAACTGCAAAACTTGCAATTCATTGATTAGGGTCCACCTGTGTGCAGTGTCATGTGATCAGTCACATGCTGCCTGTATAAATATACCTGTTCTGAAAGTCCAACTCTGCAACACCACTAAGCAAGCAACATGATGACCAAGGAACACTCCAAACTATCTACCTTACACACTGCCGGTCGAACTGGTCGCAGGTACCTCAATTAGAAACCCACAATGACGCCCTACCCAAGTGCCTTAACCACTTGTTGCCTTCTCTTAGGTCTGCTCCACAGTGCTCTCATCCTCACATCCTCCCACAATTCCATACCAATCCTACAAGGCTCAGGGAGGAGGTGGTCTAGCTTCCCCCGCCAACCAGCATCCAGGGCTAGGTGCGTGCCAGGCCCACATCTACTCTATGTCTCCCTTCAGCAAACCAAGCCGTCCCAGCAAGAGAAGCATACACTCCCACACAACCTGAAATGCGCCCTTATAAATGCACGCTCGGTCCGGAAAAAAAGGCCAGCCATTGCCGACCTAGTAGCTGCCCATGACCTAGACATCCTTCTAGTCACCGAGACATGGTTGTCCACATCAGACAGACAGTCCATCAACTTGTCCCCCCCAGTTTCGCCATCCACACCTGCCACAGGGCAGATCGTAGAGGTGGAGGAGTACTCATTCTGACCAAAACAGAGCTCCAATTCCAGTTGGACTCTGCCAGCAGCACCACGCACCTTGATGCCATCACCATAGCAAACAAGTTCAGCACCATCAACGTTGTCTACAGAGCTCCCTCTCCTTCCCCAGAGGACTTAACAATAATCAGTTATTCGCCCCACAATCAGCCCTGGACTCGAAGCACGACCTTGATCTATCCATCAGTCCTGTACCATGGTCTGACCACAGACTGATAAGATTCCAGATGCCAACACACCCTGACCATAGTAGCACCCAGCCCTCTCTCAAGGCTCCCATAGTATCAATCATCGAAAATAGAATACTAGATCCCCCAATGGAAATCACCAACTTTCTGTCGGGTATAAACCGCAAGGTAGAGAGGAAATACCTCTAAACCTCATGCAGTACATGCCCCTTTTTTATTATTATTCTTTTATCATCAAGTTTTTACTGTATATAATATTAAAATCCAAAAAGCAAATCCCACTTAGCTGCTCAAGCACACCCATAGTATCAAGGCATTTCCAGCCATTCAACAAGGAAGAGATCCTGAACAGAGCCCAGCCTCTCCTAAACCCCCCACCTCACAACCTTGATGAGATGATCTCCACGTGGAACATGAGCCTGGATGTCATTGTACACCGACCACCCACAAATAAGCCATCTGCCCGTGGTATTCCCCCAAGCTTCGGATGTCACTTCACCTTAGAAAGCTCGAGAGACACTGGCGTCGCTCATGGACAACTGAGAACCACGAGTCATACCTTACTCATCTAGGAAGGCACCATGCAACAGTTTCAGTAAGAACGAAACAATTCCATGCAGAGTTATTGCAGAACTCCCTAAATAAACCACACAAGCTTAACCTAATCAGGCCTAACAAAAGATCCATCCCCCACTCAACCTAGCCTCCCTGACCCACAGAATACGCTGACTACTTGCAGGCCAAAACAAGCAATTCTGGGGAGACCACAACCTCCCCCTTTTGCTGGGGACACACCACAGAACCCCACCACCCACCCTGACTCTGGACACGAACACCACACACAACTTCATTACCACCTTCTCAGCCCCAACCGAGAAAGGCATTCAGGACATCACAGCCATAAACACTACCACAGCTCTGAACGACCCATGCCCAGCATTTTGGGTAAAATCTCTACTTGGTGACCTCAGCCCTTTTCTGGCCAAGCTCATGGAGCTATCATTGACTGGGACCTTCCCTCGAAGCCTGAAGCAAACCACCATCAGACCTCTGCTTAAGAACAACAAGTTAGACCTAGCTAAGGTGAATTCCCACAGGCCAATCTATCAAGCCCTAGTAATCCCGCATTTTGACTATGCCAACATTATACTACATGGACTCCCAAAGAGCACGCTGAATCCTCTACAGCTTGCGATGAATGCAGCCGCCAGATTATTGCACGGGGCCTCCAAGAGAACACAACCCCACTACTGAAGCACCTACATTGGCTACCGGTCCACTGAAGACTCTCCTTTAAAGCTTTACTAATGACCTTTAAGGCCATCAACAGGTGCGCCTCCATCTCTTTCATGGACCTCATCCAGCCCACCCCCCTCAACAGAACTAGGAGAGCAGCCACCGCCAACACCCTGGTACTCCGGAAGGAAACTACGAAATGGAAGCCATGCAGGCTTGCCATAGAATGGGTGGCCCTCTAAAGATGGATGCTGAGGCTAGATGTGCTGTATCAGAAAAGAGAATAATTAAGAATGTTTCTGACAATGAATGTACTGTATCAAACCAGATGAGACAGTGGAATAGAAAGAAATGTTTCAAGTGTGGAAAAGTGGGACACTTAGAGAAGAGATGCCAGACACACACTAGTTTAATGGGTCTGGATTTAAAACAGCCCAAGGAAGGATTTCTTTGATGGTTGATGTGCAGGGAATTACCACAAATGCATTATTAGACTCTGGGGCAGACCAGAGTATGATGTCAAAAAGGCTTTGGAAGAGGATAGAGGCCCAAGAAAGATTTGTGCCTAGAACCCCTGAAAGCCAAGTTCACATCAGATGCATTCATGGTGCTGCATCATCATATCCCACCTATAGGCTAAAGGTTAAGTGCCTAGGGAAACAAGAGGAAGTCCTATTAGCAGTGGTGCCTAGGCTACCCTTTGATTTGGTTCTAGGAAGAGACTGGCCAAGATTTAAGCAGGGTCTAGTGGAAGGACTAGGAAAAAAGGAGGGAGAAGGTTTAATGGTAGTAGCTCCCGGGCCTTTATTTGGAAGTCCTCAGACCCCAGCTAAAAAGATGGTTAAGCGTCCAGAAGACCAAGCTACCCCAAAGCAGATATTCGTCCTAAAGTACCATAAGGTCTCTGAGAAGGCCCAAGCTCCTAGGCGGGCAACCCCTCAGTCTGCTGGGTTTGACCTGTGCAGCATAGAGAATGTGACTGTACCTAGCCAAGGGAGAGCCCTGGTTGACACCGGTCTCCAAGTGGAAATACCAATTGGATGTTATGGGAGAGTAGCCCCAAGGTCCGGATTAGCCCTTAAATATTTCATCGATGTGGGTGCGGGAGTAATTGATCCCGATTACAGGGGCAATATTAAAGTTCTGTTGTTTAACTTTGGACAGAATGAGTATCATGTGAAGACAGGAGACAAAATTGCCCAATTGATCTGTGAGAGGCTGGGTTTTCCACCTGTGGAGGAGGTCACATCCCTAGAGAATTCTGAACGTGGAGCCAAAGGCTTTGGTTCTACTGATGTCAAAGGGGTTAAAAGCTTAGCTGCCACCTGTGCCCGAGAGAGGGAGGTGAGTGAAGAGGAAGATTTGGGACCCCAGGTATCTGATTGTAAAGAAAAATCAGAGCCCCAAATAGGTGAGGACCTGACAATGGTACAACAGGAAGAAATTAGGAAGTTGCTTAAGGAATTCCCAGATGTGTTGACACCCATACCTGGGGAGACCCATTTGGTGGCCCATGAAATAATAACTCCACCTGGGAAATTGGTTCGTCAAAGGCCATACCGCTTGCCTGAAGCCAAAAGACAGGAGGTAGTGGCACAAGTCCAGGAGATGTTGGACATGGGGGTAATAGAAGAGTCAAAGAGTCCCTGGAATAGCCCCATAGTCCTGGTGCCGAAGCCTGATGGATCCTTAAGATTTTGTATTGACTTCCGGCAGGTAAACGCCATATCAGTTTTTGATGCATATCCAATGCCAAGAATTGAGGAGCTGCTAGACCAGCTGGGACAGGCTCAATACTTAACCACCCTTGATATGGCAAAAGGATATTGGCAAATCCCGCTCACCAGGGAGTCGAAGCCGAAAACTGCGTTCAGCACCCCCGTTGGCCTTTTCCAGTTCAAGAGGATGCCTTTCGGACTGCATGGAGCAGCGGCTACCTGCCAAAGGTTACTGGATCAGGTACTTCGACCCCACCAAAGTTATGCTTTTGCATACATGGATGATGTCATAATCCATAGTAACACCTGGGCGGAGCATTTGGAGAGGATCAGGGCAGTCTTGTGCTCTATGAAGCAAGCGGGAATCACTTTAAACCCGAAGAAGTGTGCCTTTGCAAATAGGGAGGTAAAATACCTAGGCCACCTAGTGGGAAGAGGAAAAATTAAACCTCTATTAAGCAAAATAGATAGCATTAGGAATTTTCCTCCTCCAACAACCAAGAAACAACTAAGAAGTTTCTTAGGACTTATTGGATACTACCGCCGGTTTATACCGCAATTCGCAGAGAAAAGTGCCATTTTCACGGATATGCTGCGAAAGAATTGTCCAAACCAGATAAAGTGGACACCAGAAGCTGAAAAAGCGTTTTCAGTATTAAAAGAAAAATTGTGTACAAGACCGGTACTGAAAGGAGTAGACTTCAAGAAACCCTTTCTGGTTCAAACCGATGCATCGGATGTAGGGCTAGGAGCAGTCCTATCCCAGTGCCATGATGGAGAGGAGCATCCTGTGATGTACCTGAGCAGGAAGTTGTCACTGGCTGAACAAAAGTATTCCACGATAGAAAAAGAGTGTTTGGCTATCAAGTGGTCAGTGGAGGCGTTAAGGTTTTACCTTACAGGGAGAAAGTTCCAGTTGGTCACGGACCATGCCCCACTTAAGTGGTTGCAGCAAATGAAGAACCACAATGCCAGGTTGACACGCTGGTACATGGCCTTACAGGCGTTTGATTTTCAGGTCGAACATCGTGCCGGGAAGTTACACAAGAATGCGGATGCACTTTCCCGTATTACGGACTGTAGAGAAGAAGTTTTACCAGTAAAACCAGTCCGTAATAACTTAAGCAGGGGGGTATGTGATAAGGAAGCTTATCATAGCTCAGGTAGGAGCTATAGAAAAGATGATGTGACTCTGAACAAGCAACCTGTCAGTTCTGGTAGAAGCAAGAAAACAGAGTTTTCACATAAAAGACTACCAGTCCCAGAATGCACCAGGTTTCCAGCAGCCATGAGAGGGGCTGAAGTGAGAGAATGTGTGTGCAATCAAGAGAGCTATGAGGTAATCCCTAAGCACTCATATCAAAGGGCAGGGCTTGATTCAACACAGCTGCGCTATGTTAGGGAGCAGCACACATTAGGAAAGAATAAGAATAGAGATTATTCTTCAGATAACAGCTTCAGGGAGAGTTGGAAGAACAGCTTCAGCAAAAGCCACGCAGATAGAGAGAGAAGGAAACTCTCTGGAAGGAAGAGAAGAAAGGCCATTGGAAGGTCTGGGAGATTCCAAGGCAGTACTCATACTGGGAGGTATTCCAAAAGCCAGCAGAGTCCATTGGACTGGATTCAGCCAGAGGAATGGAGTGGCAGAGATAGGAATCACCAGTGGCTACCTGGAAGAGAGAAGACTGCACGTGGAAGGGACTTTCAGACCAAGGCCAGAAGGTATGTGAGAGGAGATCCAGTGTCCAGGGATCAAGATTGGAAGGCTGGACATCAGAATTGGATTACATATTGGCCAGGCTTTACAGAGAGGAATTATGATGGCAGGAGAGGCTCAGGTATGAACACTGATCCAGACCCTATCTATAATAGAGAATGGCAGCAAGGGAATAAGCATTCTCATGATAGTGCCTTAATGAAAGACTCATCTGTGCCAATGTATGATATTGACCCTATGATTGTTGATGAAGGGGGAGATACAGCAGATGAAACTATTTATATGGACTGTTCTATATCTAAATGCTATTGCTAGTTTTCTCTGAGCAAACACATCAGCCATCACAAAGAAACCTAACTTTGTTCTTTATTTCCACTGCAAACAGCTCTTAAAGCAGGATTTGGGCTCACACAGTAGCAGCCAGCCAGCTAAAGGCTTTCAGCTGGTCCATTGATAGTAATTAGGGCTGCACCTGATTGTGTGTGTGAGCAAGGGAGAATCACTGCTGAGATCGGCGTGGAAAATAAGCAGAAGTTAACCTAACCAGCAAAGTTTATTCTTTACTTTGTGCCTTTGTATTTGGTAATTACTTGCTAAGAAAACATTAGCTAATTGCCTGACAAGCTGAAGGTTGTTTTCTGGTTTACTTTGTGACTTTTTGTTATCCATTTTTAAACACTGCAAGCAAGTAACCTCATTTATAGTGCTATCAAGCATACATGTGCTGGGTGAATTAAACCCCATCAATAAAAGAAGTATTTTATTGATCTTACCACTTGGTTTTACAACTCAAATTATTGTCATCAGCTGTGTTTGGGAGTGAATGAACTACAATACCCACAATACCTTGCAAGAATCATATGAATATATGCATCGTCAAGATTGTGTAAGTTCTCACCCTAGGCAGCCGTCTGACAAGCACCAACTGTTCCTTCAACACTTCAACCAAACTGATATCTCACAGCCAGCCACACTCAGGAGTCAGGTTGTCATCCCCTGCACAGCCACCCCGCAAGAGCACAGCCCCACACTCTAGACCACGAGACATCTGGCAGGTAGAAGGCATTCCTACTTTGACCTGTCAATCTGTACATAGTTAAACCAGCCTGTAAGTAATTTGTGAGCTACCCCTGTCACCTGTGACAGCCAGCCTGCCTGTACATAAGAACATAAGATATGCCAAGTATCCATCAAGCCAAGTATCCTGTTTCCAACAGTGGCTAATCTAGGTCATACGTACCTAGGTGTTTCCCCAAAAGACAGTTCCACAATGTTTGTACTGGATCAAGCATTGATATCCTGGGTCCCTTCTTAATAATGGTTTATGGACCTTTCCTCCAGGAACTTGTCCAAACCTTTTTTAAACCCAGCTACACTAACAGCCTTTACTACATCCTCTGGTAACAAATTCCAGTTTGATTACACGATGAGTGAAAAAATATTTTTATTAATCTTAAATAGTGTACCCTGTAGCTTCTTTGCATGTCCCCTAGTCTTTCTATATTCTGATAATGTAAACAATCGATCTACGTTTACTCGTTCCACTCCGTTCATTAATTTATAGACTTTATCATATTTCCCCTCAGCCGTCTCTTTTCCAGGTTAAAGAGCCCTAACCTTTTTAGCCTTTTATAGTAGTATCCTTCCATCCCCTTTACCATTTTGGTGGCTTTTCTCTGAACCTTTTCTAATAACGCTATATCCTTTTTAAGATACGGCGACCAGAATTGCACACAATATTCAAGGTGCGGTCTCACCATGGAATGATATAGAGGCATTATAACATCTTTTGTTTTTTCCATTCCATTCCTTTCCTTATGATACCTAGCATTCTATTCGCTCTCTTAGCCGCCGCTGCACACTGGGCCAAGGGTTTTAACATGTTATCCACAATGACGCCTAAATCTTTTTCCTGGGTGGTGGTTCCTAATGTGGAACCTTGCATTGTGTAGCCATAGTTTGGGTTGTTCTTCCCTAGGTGCATAACTATGCACTTGTCCACATTAAATTTCATCTGCCATTTTGATGCCCAGTCTTCCAGTTTATCAAAATCCTCTTGCAATTTTCCACAATCCTCTTGGGTTTTAACAACTTTAAATAATTTTGTGTCATCTGCAAATTTTATTCTCTCATTCCCTTTTCCAGGTCATTTATGAATGTCAAAAAGCAGCAGACCCAGTACGGATCCCTGGGGTACTCCACTATTCATCTTTTTCCATTGGGAAAATTGGCCATTTAGCCCTACCCTCTGCTTTCTATCTTTTAACCAGTTCCTGATCCACAGTAGTACACTGTCTCCTATCCCATGACTCTTTAATTTTGCCAAATATCTGATGAGGGACCTTGTCAAAGGCTTTCTGAAAGTTCAGATACACTATAATCAACCGACTCACCTTTGTCCACCTGTTTATTCACACCTTCAAAAAAACATAACAGATTAGTAAGACAAGATTTTCCTTGTCTAAAGCCATGTTGGCTGTTTCCCATTAGACCATGACTATCTACATGCTGAGTAATTTTGTTCTTTACGATGGTTTCTACCATTTTTCCCGGTACCGACATCAGGCTCACCAGTCTGTAGTTTACCGGATCACCCCTGGAACCCTTTTTAAAAATTGGCGTTACATTGGCGATCCTCCAATCTTCAGGTATTACAGATTTTTTTAATGAAAGTTCACAGATTACTAATAGCAGGTCTGCAATCTCATATTTCAGTTCTTTCAACACCCTTGGATGTATACCATCCGGCCCAGGTGATTTGCTACTCTTCAGTTTATCTAATAGTTGTAATATATCTTCCCGATATATCGATATTTCCTTCAATTCTTCCACACCTTTAAATGCCACTTCAGTCATGGGTAACATCCCTACATCTTCCTCAGTAAAGACTGAAGCAAAGAATTCAGTCTCTCCGCTATCGCCTTGTCGCCTTTTAGTGCCCCTTTAACCCCTCTATCTAATGGACCAATTGACTCAGGTTTTTTGCTACGCATATACTTGAAGTAGTCTTTATTTTGCGTTTTTGCTTCTGCAGCAAGCTTCTCAAATTTTCCCTTTGCCTGCCTTATCAATGCCTTGCATTTGACTTGCCACTGCTTGTGCTGTTTCCAGGTTGTGTCATTTGGCTCTTTTTTCCATTTCCATAGTTACCCTATTAGCCCATGTAAAAATCCCTGCTCTCTGTAAGTCCAGTGTGGGCCCTGCCTGCACTGTACAAGTTTGTTGACTGTACACCGCACTGATTTGAAAGAGCATGGTATAGAAAAAGACAATAAAATAAATTATATCCATTATAACAAAATGGAAAGAATATAGCTTCACTACAAACCTGACAAAAGAAGGCCACCCACTAAAACTCAGACTGGGCAAGGAAGACATTAATCAGAGATCCTACAAAGATACGAAGGATAACACTGAAGGAGTTGCAAAGATCCACAGCGGATATGGAAGTATCTGTCCATAGGACCACTTTAAGCTGTAAACTCCAGAGTGGGGCTTTATGGAAACGTGGCCAGGAAAAAAAGCCATTGCTAAAAAAAAAAAAAAATAAATAAATTGGAGTCTGCACAACAGCATGTGGCAGACCCCCCCCCCCCCCCAACACATGGAAGGTGGGAAACACCATGTGTGATACAAACCCAACACTTCATCACCCATCACCCCGAGAACACTATTCCCACAGTGAAACATGATGGTGGCAGCATCATGCTGTGGGGATGTTTTTCATTGGTAGATACAGGAAACTGGTCAGGATTGAAGGAAAGATGGTACTAAATACAGGGTATTTCTTGAGGAAAACATGTTTCAGTCTGCTAGAGATTTGAGACTGGGACGGCAGCAGGTGAATGACCCTAAACTTACTGCTAAAGCTGGTTTAAAAGGGAAACATTTAAGTGTTTTGGAATGGCCTAGTCAAAGCCCAGACCTCAATCTAATTGAGAATCTGTGGCATGATAAAGTTATATGGGTTGGCATTGGTGTATAGGGGGGAAAAAACCCCACCACTTAGTTTTGCCTTGAGGAAATGGGTAAAAATCCCAGTGGTTAAAAAAAAACACCCCACACACAAAAAAAAAAAAAGCCACACCCCCTATTGTTTGTGTCACAATAAAAGGATATTTTGCACCTTCAAAGTCGTAGGCATGTTGTATATATCACATGGTGCTAACCCCCAAAACTCCATTTTAATTCCAGGTTGTAATGTGACAAAACAGATCACCAAGGGGGTGATGAATACTATCACAAGGCACTGTAGAATTATTTAAAAAATGACAGAGGCAGGTGGCAACTTATAACCAATTTATTGATGCATCTGACAAAATGGACTCTTGTCTTCCATATGGGGAAAACACATTTTAGAGAGTATAACATGAAGCTACAAGGGAGTAAACTAAAGGCAACGTCAGGAAATATTTTCCCTGAAAGGGTGGTGGATGATTGGAATGCCCTCCCAATAGAAGCAGTGGGGGCAAATACAGTGACAGAATTCAAAATGGCATGGGACAGTGGATCCCTTTATATAAACAGGATAAAATCAAAATTAACTTAACTGTCTGATATCTCAACAAGTATTTTGACTAAAAAACACAAACTAGAGGTGACCTGCACGGAGTGGTGGGTACACCCCTAAACAAAGGCAAGGGGAGGGGGTAACCTGCATGGAGCAGTGTGCACACCTAATCTTGCCACCTTGATGGGCAGACTAGATGGACCATGCTGGTCTTTATTTGCCATCATACTATGTTATTTTGATACTTCAGGCCTGAAATTGTTTAGTCTAGAAGTTGCCACCTGCTTCTGTCATTTCTGCTTTTTGAGATTAACAGTTCCCTGAAAATGTATATAATTAGGTGAAAATAGCTATTGTTAAGAGCATATCCATCTGCACACACCTTCCTGGACGAGTGTAAGAGACCGGACCTTTCTGCTGTTGCTGCTTTCAGGCACTAGGAGTAATGGGCATCTAGGGTGAGGGCATGGAGCATAAGCTGGCACGTGCCATTACCTTTCATTCAGTAGGAATATTTAAGGAACCTGTATAGAACCAAATACACTTGCAGTCTGCTACCTAACTAATGACACCCAGGATCACACACCGTTTCTTGCAGTTTGTGTCCATAAAAGCACCACAATGGACAGTACTTGGGAACTACAGTATGGTTAAAACCTTGGGGCCCAAAATTCAAAAGCTTGTGCTACGAACAGTAGTGCAGACCACAAAATGTTTAAAGAATCCAGAGGTTTCAGTGGTGAATCTGGCCACACTGTATGCAGAACAACAAATTTATCCATCCAGAAAAGGAGTGTGATGTGGGACTGGGTGAGTGGGCAAAACTTCAAGTTATATGTTCAGCTAGCTCAGGGAGGGCAGAGTGTGGACGAAGTCCCATTTTTTTATTTTATATTTATGCATTTACAACAAACAAGAATCATACACTTGTTAAGAAAAGAAAGGAAAAATGGAGAAACCAACCCCCACCAACACAAAACACAGTAACAATGAAGATAAAGTTCTCTCACTAGCCCACGAGATACAAGGTGGCCTAGACACAAAAGAAAAAGATATCTAAGTAAATAAGACACAAAAGCAATGCAGACAAACTTTACACTGTGTGAGGCTACCCCCACTCCAAGGGCGAAGTCCGAGATGCAGTTTATCGTGGGGAAAGTGGAGACTCTTCACAGCAACCTAATGTGTCAAATGTGCAGGTTCAAAAAAAGTCTAGTTTTGCCCCCTATATTTAACTAAACATTTACATGGGTAACCTAAGAAAAATAAACCCCCAAGTTGGAGAACTTTAGGACGAAGGAGGAGAAATTGATGCTTCTGGGTTGACTTAGCAACATCTGGAAACATCCTGACTAAATCACTCAAATGGTTGATTACAAACATGAAAATACATCTTCAAAAGCCAATCTCAATTGGGCTCAAGGGCCAAAGTCAACAGCAATGTTGCATGAGGAATAGACTCGAGGCCAGAAGCTTCCAAAAACCAATTAAATCCAATGAATCGGGGGATAATGAGCAGGTGAAGAAGCACCATGGGATTTGTGTTTAGCTGTAGGTAGATAAAAAATCCTTGCTGGGCAGTATGGATTCAGAAGGAATCTTTAGAAGATAGTCAAATACGAATTAAACAGCAACTTTGGCTGAACTGAAGGAATACGAGTAAAGTTAAGCGCAGGTTCTTTTTGCGGACAGCATTCTCCAAGCTTCTAATTTCCCATGAATGCTAGTCAAATCTTTAGTGACAGTAGCAGAAAAAAATCTTCGTGTCCTCAATGTTTTGCTCCGAGTTACTCTAGCAGCCATAAGAACATAAGATATGCCATACTGGGTCAGACCAAGGTCCATCAAGCCCAGTATCCTCTTTCCAACAGTAGCCAATCTAGGTCATACGTACCTAGCAGTTTCCCCAAAAGACACAGGTTCCACAATGCTTGTACTGGGTCAAGCATTGATATCCTGGGTCCCTTTTTAATAATGGTTTATGGACCTTTCCTCCAGGAACTTGTCCAAACCTTTTTTAAACCCAGCTACACTAACAGCCTTTACTACATCCTCCGGTAACAAATTCCAGAGTTTGATTGTACGTTGAGTGAAAAAATATTTTCTTTTATTAGTCTTAAATAGTTTACCCTGTAGCTTCATTGTATGTCCCCTAGTCTTTCTATATTCTGTTAACGTAAACAATCGACCACCTGGACCTGGTCTTGTTTTTGCAAGTCCACAGCCTGTATAGTACCTGATATAACATCTTGCAGTGTCTTGAACTGTAAAGATGAGGTTTCCAATGCTTGCAGCCTCTGAGAGCATAGTGACAACAGCCGGGCGAACCAAAAGTGGGTTGAGCTGAAGAACTCAAGTCACAGCAGCCACGTTTCCTGGCTCTCCAGTCAACGGCACGGCACCAAGAGATGCTGATGGTAACATCTCCTCACCCATTGGGTCTTGTAGCCCCAACACAAAGGAGACTTCCTGCAGATGAGCTGCCGTCACCATCTCAGCACTGGACTGGAGGAGCTCGCACATCTGGGCTCAGCATGACCTGAAGCTCAGGGGACTGCAGAGAACCTTCTTCTGTTCCTGACATCCCAAGCAAGCTGGATGGCTCCAGATCAGCTGACGCACCAGCAGGCCTCACCAAAACATCCAGAGAACCCTTAGCCACCTCTGTACTCCTTGGCAGCTGCCACACCTTTGCCTTATGCGGCATAAACAAATCTGGAGGAAAAGAAACTTAAAACCAAAAGGTAAGGAGCACGAGGAGCAATGCCATCTTGGCCTCTGACAAAATCCTATTTTATACACATTTTATAATAGTAGCACATAAGTGTCTATGTGCATATTTTTATACCTGCTCTTGATCAGGCATGAAGTGGCATTTTAGAATGGGCGTCCAAGTGCAGTCTGGCCCATCCAGGGCAAAATTTGCAGGAAAATGCCATGAACATCTATGTTCCAGCCCGATTTTGGAAACTGACATCTGGTACAAACACTTGGAGCAAAGATGTCTATCTCCTACTGGCTTGCTTACTGGGATGTCCCTTGGCGTGGCAAAACAAAAAAACCAAGGCCCTCCTTTCCCGTCTGTTGTCAGCATAGAAAATAGATGTGAGTGTATCTTTCACCCTACGTATGTTTGGCTGGCAAAACTGCACTTTTCTGGTGCCTACAGAATGTGCCTGCAGGAGGTATAAGCTTGCGAAATGCAGGGCATTTCTGAATTTGGACGAAGATGTCTAAGATCTTGGAAACACCCTGAACACCTTATACCACACCTTATTCCTCACAGAGGTGATGTCAAACCACTTTATAAAATGGCTAAGCACCATGACTGCAGGATTTGTGCTATCATGTTATATATAGGTGCTTATGGGTTTTTACCAAATAGGCAAAAATATAGGCACTTATGTCCTCTCAACCTAGGTGCCCTGTTGTAAAGTTACCCTTCAAATGTTTAATTTATCTGTAAAAGTGCCGCCAGCTGAATAGCAGGTCTGACTTCTAAATGTATAATTTGCCTTTCAAAATGACACGTTTTCAAAACAAAAAGTTATACATTTAGAATATGAACAATGGCTGTACTATCCGGCCTCATCTATCCTCGTGTTTGCATAAAGCCTGCAAGAGAGCCTTCCGAATCTCTGCTAATGAGGAATTTACCCATGCAGTCCATGTAGCTAGCTAAGCCCTGAAAAGACTTTCTAGAGAAGTTAATGTAATGCTCAATCACCAGATAATTCAACACTTTGCAGGAATATTGTATGACTCATAATGTAAAAGGCTGGGCGGTCTGCGTTGCTTTCATTCTTAGTTATTTTTAAAAGAGTTGTATTGGAAAATGTATTCTGAATTTAGATGGAGCATTTTACCACATTCAAGTTCTCACCACCATGTCCTTGGTCAGCTTCACCCCAATATTATCTTGCCTGGAAATCCATTAATTTCTCTAGACTTGTAAACATGCCACTTGATTGCTTTCAAGAAAGATGTTGTTGCATTGACCATTCAGAGAACCACAAAAGGCATGCTAAAGGGGACAGATCCCTATCATGTGCTGGTCAACATAAGGTCAGATTTAGATTGAGTCAGTCAGTTTGCCTTTAGTTCCTGGCACACTATTATTCAATCCCCCATTACTTAAATTTCTCCTGTGAATATGGAATATTAGCATGTTACATGTGATTTTTAGCTCTAGCCCTGTGCTGTAAGAAAGTTAGAGGGAAGAGGCAACAAGGTTATCATCCATCTGTCTCCTGGAACATAGCAGTGCCACTTCCCTCCTGAAAATACTTTTGCCTTTTCCCGTACCTCTCGCCAACTTTAGCCATCAATACTTTAACTACATCAAAATGCACGTGATAAAGGTCATTGATACCTTGGCTTGGTGCTACCATTAAGCAAGGTCAAATATCAAATGGCAGCATATTCCTGGCTATGTCTGTGCTTATAACGGCATAGTTAAGACTGAAAAAAAAATGACAGCACAACAAAAGAACCTAAGCACCTCCGAATTATTCTACATTTCTGCCCAGGTTTCTTCTGTCACAGCCAAGGTCAAAGCAACTTTACAATGAAAACAAAAGCAGAAAACTAATCGCTGATTAATCCTTTTTAAAATCAGTGGGGTGCTGTGACAAATCTCCAAACATTTCTTCACTATATCTTCAACCAAGCAAATATTACAATCACAATATATGGATATAAAATCTGGTTTCAACTTTCAAGTTTAGTTTGACAGCAAACAGTTCTTCTGCTGACTGACTGCTAAGCTGTCAAACAGCTAGACGGAGGCGAGCCAGTTGACAGTATTTGGATTTTCAGAAAGCCTTTGACAAGGTCCTCTATGAGAAACTCTTGGCCAAATTTAAAAAAAAAAGTCATGGGATTGGAGGCAGTGTACTATTGTGGATCAGGAACTGGCTAAAAGATAGAAAGCAGAGGGTAGGGCTAATTGGCCAAAAGGTGAATAGTGGAGTACCCCAGGGATCTGTGCTGAGTCCGCTGCCTTTTAACATTCATAAATGACCTGGAAATAGGAATAATGAGTGAGGTGATTAAATTGTCATCTGCAAATTAGAAGTTGTTAAAACACAAGAGGATTGTGAAAAATTGCAAGAGGATCTTGAAAACTTAGAAGGCTAGATGTCCAAATGGATGATGAAATTTAATGTGGACAAGTACAAAGTTATGCACCTAGAAAAGAACCACCCAAACTATGGTTACATGATGCAAGGTTCCATATTAGGGACCACCATCCAGGAAAGAGATTTGGAATCATGGATAATACATTGAAACCCTCTTCCCAGTGTGCAGTGATGGCCAAGAGAGCAAATATATTGCTAGGAATCATAAGGAAAGGAATGGAAAATAAAAGGATATTATAATGTCTCTGTATCGCTCCATGGTGTGACCACACCTTGAATATTGTGTGCACTTCTGGTCGTTGTATCTTAAAAACAGATATACCAGAATTAAAAGAGATGCAAAGTGACAAAAATGGTAAGTGAACATAAGAACATAAGAACATAAGATATGCCATACTGGGTCAGACCAAGGTCCATCAAGCCCAGTATTCTGTTTCCAACAGTGGCCAATCTAGGTCATACGTACCTAGCAGTTTCCCCAAGGGACACAGGTTCCACAATGCTTGTATTGGTTCAAGCATTGATATCCTGGGTCCCTTCTTAATAATGGTTTATGGAGCTTTCCTCCAGGAACTTGTCCAAACCTTTTTTAAACCCAGCTACACTAACAGCCTTTACTACATCCTCCGGTAACAAATTCCAGAGTTTGATTACACGTTGAGTGAAAAAATATTTTCTTTATTAGTCTTAAATAGTTTACCCTGTAGCTTCATTGCATGTCCCCTAGTCTTTCTATATTCTGATAAGGTAAACAATCGATCTACGTTTACCCGTTCCACTCCGTTCATTAATTTATAGACTTCTATCATATCTCCCCTCAGCCGTCTCTTTTCCAGGTTAAAGAGCCCCAACCTTTTTAGCCTTTCTTCATAGGAATAGCCTTCCATCCCCTTTACCATTTTGGTGGCTCTTCTCTGAACCTTTTCTAAAATTGCTATATCCTTTTTAAGATATGGCGACCAGAATTGCACACAATATTCAAGGTGCGGTCTCACCATGGAACGATATAGAGGCATTATAATATCTTTTGTTTTATTTTCCATTCCTTTCCTTATCATACCTAGCATTCTATTTGCTCTCTTGGCCGCCGCTGCACACTGGGCCGAGGGTTTTAACATGGTATCCACAAGGACGCCTAAATCTTTTTCTTGGGTGGTGGTTCCTAATGTGGAACCTTGCATCGTGTAACCATAGTTTGGGTTGTTCTTCCCTAGGTGCATAACCTTGCACTTCTCCACATTAAATTTCATCTGCCATTTTGATGCCCAGTCTTCCAATTTATCAAGATCCTCTTGCAATTTTCCACAATCCTCCTGGGTTTTAACAACTTTAAATAGTTTTGTGTCATCAGCAAATTTGATAACCTCACTCGTTATTCCACTTTCCAGGTCATTTATGAATATGTCAAAAAGCAGCGGACCCAGCACAGATCCCTGGGGTACACCACTATTCACCTTTCTCCATTGGGAAAATTGGCCATTTAGCCCTACCCTCTGCTTTCTATCTTTTAACCAGTTCCTGATCCACAGTAGTACACTGCCTCCTATCCCATGACTCTTTAGTTTTGCCAAAAGTCTCTCATGAGGGACCTTGTCAAAGGCTTTCTGAAAGTTCAGATACACAATATCAACCGACTCACCTTTGTCCACCTGTTTATTCACTCCTTCAAAAAAACATAACAGATTAGTAAGACAAGATCTTCCTTGTCTAAAGCCATGTTGGCTGTCTCCCATTAGGTCATGACTATCTATATGCTGAGTAATTTTATTCTTTATGATGGTTTCTACCATTTTTCCCGGTACTGATGTCAGGCTCACCGGTCTGTAGTTTCCCGGATCACCCCTCGAACCCTTTTTAAAAATTGGTGTTACATTGGCGATCCTCCAATCCTCAGGTATTAGAGATGATTTTAATGATAGTTCACAGATTACTGATAGCAGGTCTGCAATCTCAAATTTCAGTTCTTTCAACACCCTTGGATGTATACCATCCGGCCCAGGTGATTTGCTACTCTTCAGTTTATCTAATAGTTGTAGGACATCTTCCCGATGTATCGATATTTCCTTCAATTCTTCCACACCTTTAAATACCACTTCAGTCGTGGGTAACATCCCTACATCTTCCTCAGTAAAGACCGAAGCAAAGAATTCATTCAGTCTCTCCGCTATCGCCTTGTCGCCTCTTAGTGCTCCTTTAACCCCTTTATCATCTAATGGACCAACTGACTCTCTCACGGGTTTTTTGCTACGAATGTACTTGAAAAGGTCTTTATTTCACGTTTTTGCTTCCGCAGCAAGCTTCTTCTCAAATTCTCTCTTTGCCTGCCTTATCAATGCCTTGCATTTGACTTGCCAGTGCTTGTGCTGTTTCCAGGTTTCATCATTTGGCTCTTTTTTCCATTTCTTGAAAGATGCTTTTTTGGCAACAACAGCCTCTCTGACCTCAGCTTTAAACCATGCTGGCAATTTTTTGGACTTCCTTCCACTTTTCTTAAAGCGTGGAATACAGCTGGTCTGGGCTTCCAAGATAGTATTTTTCAACAACACCCAAGCTTGATGTACGTCTTTAACCTTTGCAACTGCTCCTTTTAGTTTTTTCTTAACTGTTTTCCTCATTCTATCATAGTCTCCCTTTCGAAAGTTAAAGGGTAGTACTGTGGATTTCCTTACTATCCCTCCTCCACTAATTAAATCAAAGGCGATCATGCTATGATCACTATTGCCAAGTGGCCCCAACACCCTTATCTCTTGCACTACATCTGGTGTTCCACTAAGGACTAGGTCTAATATTGCTTCCCCTCTGGTCGGTTCATGAACCAGCTGCTCCAAGAAGCAGTCATTTATTTCATCTAGGAACTTTATCTCCCTAGCATGTCCTGTTGTGACACTGACCCAGTCGATGCCGGGGTAATTGAAATCACTCATTATTATTACTGCACTGTAACTTTTGCTAGCTTCCTTGATTTCTTTGAGCATTTCATCATCCATTTGTTCATTCTGGCCAGGCGGACGATAGTACACCCCCACTGCCATCGCCTTCCCCTTTTTACATGGAATTTCAATCCATAGAGATTCTACAGCAAATTTTGTTTCTTGCAAAACTTTAATCCTTTCTGACTCAATGCCCTCTCTAACATAGAGCGCAACCCCTCCACCAATTTGATCAGCTCTATCATTTCGATATAGTTTGTACCCAGGTATCACAGTGTCCCACTGGTTGTCCTCCTTCCACCATGTCTCTGATATTCCAATCATATCTAACCTCTCGTTTAGTGCTATATATTCTAACTCTCCCATCTTGTTTTGTAGACTTCTAGCATTTGCATACAAGCATTTTAGAGACTGTATTTTATTCATATTAATTTGGCTATTGGTAGACATGGGTAATTTGGGATCTTTAAGTTCTGTCTGCTCCATACTCGAGGGCATTTGGGCTACTTTACTCTTTTTTGGAACCTCTCTGCTTTTTGTAGTATCCTTCAAGGATACATTCTTCCGAACCATGCGCTCTTGGGCGACTGTCGGCTTTCCCCTATTATCTAGTTTAAAAGCTGCTCTATCTCCTTTTTAAAGGTTAATGCCAGCAGCCTGGTTCCATCCCGGTTAAGGTGAAGCCCATCCCTTCGGAAGAGCCCCTCCTTTCCCCAGAATGTTCCCCAGTTCCTAACAAATCCGAACCCCTCATCTCTGCACCATTGTCTCATCCACGCATTGAGACTCCGGAGCTCTGCCTGCCTATTGGGTCCTGCGCGTGGAACGGGAAGCATTTCGGAGAACGCTACCCTGGAAGTTCTGGATTTCAACTTCCTACCTAAAAGCCTAAATTTAGCTTCCAGAACCTCCCTACCACATTTTCCTATGTCATTGGTACCAACATGTACCAAGACAGCAGACTCCTCCCCAGCACTATCTAAGACCTTATCTAGGTGGCGTGTGAGGTCCGCTACCTTCGCACCAGGCAGGCATGTTACCAGGCGATCCTCACGTCCACCAGCCACCCAGCTATCTACATGCCTAATGATCGAATCACCAACTATAACTGCTGTCCTAACCCTTCCCGCATGGGCACTTGGCCCTGGAGAAACCTCCTCGGTGCAAGAGGGGTTTACATCACCTGGAGGACAGGTCCTAGTTACAGGATCACTTCCTGCCACACCAGGGTGATGCTCTCCTGTCACGTGACCTCTCTCCTCCATGGCAACAGGGATGCTGCCAGACTGGAGGTGGGACTTCAGGACTATATCCCTGTAGGTCTCGTCTATGTACCTCTCTGTCTGTCTTATGTTTTCCAAGTCTGCTACTCTAGCCTCTAGAGAACGGACTCGTTCCCTGAGAGCAGAGAGCTTCTTGCACCTCAGGGAACGAGTCCGTTCTCTAGAGGCTAGAGTAGCAGACTTGGAAAACATAAGACAGACAGAGAGGTACATAGACGAGACCTACAGGGATATAGTCCTGAAGTCCCACCTCCAGTCTGGCAGCATCCCTGTTGCCATGGAGGAGAGAGGTCACGTGACAGTGGAATAGAAGGATACTCCTATGAGGAGATGCTTAAAGACTGGGGCTCTTCAACTAGGAAAAGAGACAGAGGGGATATGATAGTCTATAAATTAATGGAGTGGAATGGGTAAACGTAGATCTGTTATTTACACCATCAAAAGTAGAAAAAACTAGAGGACATACAAGGAAGCCACAATGCAACCCATTTGAGAAAATATTTTTACTCAACACAAACTCTGAAATTTGTTACCGGAGAATGTAGTAAAGCTGTTAGTGTAGCTGGGATAAAAAAGGTCCATAAACCATTAATAAAGGGGACCTGGGATATCCACTGCATGCCCTAATACAAGCATTGTGGAACCTGTGTGTCTTTTGGGGAAACTGCTAGGGACATATGACCTAGATTGGCCAGTGTTGGAAACAGGATACTGGGCTTGATGGATCTTGGTCTGACCCAGTTTGGCATCTCTTATGTTCTTATAAGACTGCACTAAAATGGAGTTCAAATATGAATCACTACTTTCCTTACTCTTTGATAGGGTATTTAAAACCCGAGAGAGCTTCCTCTCAAAAAAATATGGCAAATTCCTGTGAAGGCAGCTGATCAGCTACCACAAACTCCTCCCAAGACTGCAGCAATGCAGGTGAATGTCGTCGTCATTAATAAATGCATCTTTGAACTCCTTGTATATGCTGAACATATGTATAGGCCTTATACTGCCAGAACAGTGATCACCCTAAACAAAACTGATAAACTTATGCCCGTCTTCACTCCGTCTGCAGATAGAACGGCAGTCCCACCACTTATTCACAGGCTCCCTCTTCTGCCCCCGTCTCATAACCCTCAAACATGCCTCCATTCACTGCCATGTATACTCAGTCTCTATATCTACCAAGACCTGTGCTTTTTCCTGAAGGCACTCTCGGCAACTTCCATATCCGACTCTGCTCTCTAGGGTTCAACCCTTTCTACCTCTGTTTCATTCCTTACTTCCTACCGTCTATTTACTCTGCTACTTCTCCCTTGTAGGGTTGCCAACCGGCCGGTTTTCAGCCGGCCTGGCCGGTTTTTCCATGGCCAGGACAGCTGCCGGCACAGATGTAAAACCGGCCATTGAAAAGCCGTTTTTTTGATCTGGCCGCAAGATCGGGAGCGGCCAGAGCAAAAAAACGGCTTTTGCGCAGAAGTCCATGGCGCGAACGTGAACGTGATTCCCCATAGCAGTGCAGCCGCTGCTTCTGCTTTGTACAGAACAGCGGCTGCAATACACTTACTTTGAAAACTAAAGATAAACTGTGTGAGGAGCCCTCCGGTCATTGCAGAGCCCGAGGAAGTGATGTCATGGGGCGGGGTCCTCACAGGTTGTCTTTCCTTTTCAAATTAACTTTAGCTGCAATATTTGCTCCAGTGATATTATGGGGTATAGTTGCAGTCAGGATAGGCTTCACTCTGTCTTTCCCCCCACTGCTGACATACACCCAGATCTGAAAATTCTTGCTCATGAAGTTGCCAAATTCCCCTGTTCCCCTTCTGCAGAGAAGTTGCTTCAGATGCAGCCAATGCTACAGCTCTCTAGTGGCAAAATTTAAAGACTTCCGGAGGCGGAGCCTGGAGCGAAGCAAGGTGGTTGTGTAGAGCTGTTGCTCCGGAGGGGCCTAGGCAAGAATCCTGCAATTGTGCCATATTTGCTGTGATCGACGCCGTTTATTAAAGCCCGACGGTCAGGGGAGATGTCGGGGCCTAAGCCTGCCCGTTTAGACTTCGCTGCGGGGCAAAGTGTTAGTGTAAAAAGGTCCAAGATGGAACCTCCTTCCCCGCAGAAAATGGCGGCGGTACGGGAGTTTCCCGATGCCATGCAAGAGCTGCTGGTGGAGGTGAGGGCAATCAGAGAGATTGTTGCTGCAAACAGCGAGTCATTGGCTACGATGCAAGAAGATCTGGGTAAACTCAAGAGCGGTATGGAAAGTCTCAGCCTTCGGCAGGAGCAAACCGAGGCGAGAGTGATGGCGCATGAAGAAAGATTTAAGATCGTGGATAAGCAAGCCAGGCAAATCAAACTACTACAGAAAGAATTGGAGGATAATAACAACCGATCTCGTCGGAACAATATTCGGCTGGTAGGGGTCCCGGAGGGGGCCGAAGGGAAAGATGTTTTTGGTTTCCTGCATAAACTGGTTACAACCACGTTACAGATTGTTTTTGATATGCCGTTTGAATTGGAGCGTGCGCATCGGGTGCCCTCGCAGCCTTTGATGGGCAGTGGTCGACCTCGCCCGATAATTTTTAAAGTACTGAGACACCAGCAAGTGTTGAGAATTATGGAGGTGGCTCGCTCTAGGGCACCGATTGATGTTTTTTCCAGATTTTGCAAAAGGCACTGTGGAAAAGAGAAAGAGGTTTTTGGAGTTGCGGCCTCGTCTGCAGAGATTACAAGCGCGGTTTGGTTTGCTTCACCCTGCAAGGATGCGAGTAACCCTGCATAACTCTACAAGGACTTTTGAAGAGCCTGAGGTGCTGACAGCGTACATCGATGAGAAGAGCAGGAGTTCATGCGCTGACTGCCGACGCTGGACATTTGTGCAGTGTTCGTGGATTGGTACTCAGTATCTGATATTGGCTGCGAACTTGGCTTTATCTGTTTGACTGCTTGTGTTGAGGATGCAGTAAACTGGCTGTGGGTGGAATGGGGTCAGGCACAATTGCTGGGAATGTGTTTTATTTGAGTCCTGTTAGGAGGGCCCCTCTGTACCTACTTTGCTTAAACTAGGTTCGCCCAGTGGAATGTTGGGTCTTCTCCTTCTCTCGGGGCCTTTTAGTTGTGGTTTGGTGTGGGAAGATGGCTGGGGGTTCTGTGGTGTTCACTGTAATTGGGGGGGGGGGCATAAGAGGGCAGGTGAATTGGGAGTGGGTTTTGATTTGTTTAGAGCACTGTGTTTTTTGGCTGTTAGCAACTTGGATGAGAGACATGGGGACATGCTGGTAGAGGTAATGACATGGCGCCTGTTAAAATTGTATCGTTAAATGTCAAGGGAATAAATAGTCCCATAAAGCGGAAGAAAATTATTTTGTATGGTAAGCAGGAAAAAGCTGACATTTTGTTGCTGCAGGAGACCCATCTTAATGAGCAGGAGTCTACAAAGTTGAGTTTAAAGCCTTTCAAATTGATAGCATTCTCTGCAGCAGTGCATAAACATAATGGCGTCGCTATCCTAGTCCGTGAGTCTCTCAATCTCTCTGTACATACTGTTAGTACGGATTTGGAGGGTAAATGGGTCAAAGTAGGGGTCAGGGTTGGGGCTTTAGATTTAGTTTTGATGAATGTCTATGCCCCTAATAGGGATTGCCCGGAGTTCTTCCGGTTGCTGGCGGAGGAAATTCAGGCAGAGCCTTCCAGGTTGAGAATTCTGGGTGGTGACTGGAATCTAGTGCTAGATGCCCTGGTTGACAGGAAACCACCCAAGTCGTTGGGGCCCACTAAAGCGCAGGGGGTGTTGTTATCAATGATGGGGGAAATGGGGTTGGTGGATGCCTGGCGAATGTTGCACCCGGAAGATTTGGATTTTACCTTTTTTTCGCCCCCTCACCAATCTCTGTCGCGAATTGACTACTTTTTGATTTCTAAGAGTTTGGTCCCGAATTTGTTGGCGGCGGAGATTTATGCGATGCATCTCTCGGATCATGCTGCAGTGGCATTGGTGCTGCAGGATGGTGCATTGGGTGTGTCGAGTCACACATGGGCTTTTGACAGAGCCTTACTGGGTAATGTGGATTTTTGCATTAAGATAAAAGGAGCCATACAGGAGTATTTTTCTATCAATACCCCACAAGGGTCTTCAGGGTGGGCTAGGTGGGAAGGTCTGAAAGCTTTTTTGAGAGTGGTGATAACGAGCTATGGTATTGGCTTGGCTAGGGAGCGGAGAGAGAAAGTGAGGGCGCTGGAGACGCAAATCAAAGCAGGGGAGAGTGTGTTGATTAGGAGAGCCGATCCTTGTATTTTACTGCGGTTGCAAAGATTGCGTCTGCGATACAATCAGTTAGTGACGTCGGAGGCATTGTATTGGGTTAAAGCTCAGGAGGGCAGGTACTATACTGAAAGTAACAAAGCGGGCAGGCTCCTTGCCAACGCACTAAGAGGCCGTAAGGATGCCCATAGGATAGTGGCTATTAGGGGTCAGGGTGAGTCCGGATTGTCAGTGGTGGACTCTGAAATAGCGGAAGCGTTTTGGCGGTTCTACGCGCAGTTGTTTACCTCTGAAGGGAGCTGTTCGACCGAGGAGTTTTCACACTTGGTCGCTGGGATTCATAGACCGGTGTTAGACTCGGAGATGGCAGCTGGTCTGGACGAACCATTTTCCGTAGGGGAAATACAGGATGCCATCAAGTCCCTTGCGTCAGGCAAGGCTGCAGGTCCGGATGGACTGCCTTCCGAGTTTTATAAGAGTTTTGCCAAGGATCTGGGTCCATTTCTGCAGCAATACTTTAAGGCACTGGCGGACGAATGTCCGCAGGTAGGTTCCTTTGCCTCGGTGAATGTGATAGTATTGGAGAAAGCCGGCAGAGATCCGCAGTTGGTCGGTAATTACCGGCCAATCTCCCTACTTAATGTAGACTATAAAATATACGCGACTGTTTTGGCGCGGCGTTTGGCTAGGGTGCTCCCTTTTCTGGTGCACCCAGATCAATGTGGTTTTGTTGAGGGGCGGTCAACTGCGGATAATGCCAGGCTTTTCTGTCACGTCTTGGCTGGTGCAGAGGGAATAGTCAGCCCAATGGTGGGTTTATCGTTGGATGCCGAAAAGGCGTTCGATCGAGTGGAATGGGCGTTTTTGTTTTTGGCCCTTGAATGGTTCGGTTTTGGAGCAGGTTTTATTAAGTTTGTTAAAACTTTGTACACCCGGCCTGTAGCGCGGGTTTGCGTCAATGGTGTTCAATCTTGTGAGATTTCGCTCGGCCGTGGCTCCAGGCAGGGGTGCCCACTGTCCCCCATGTTGTTTAATATAGCGCTGGAGCCGTTAGCTTTGCTGTTGAGACAAAATCGTCGGATTTCAGGCTTTAATATGTTGGGTAAGGAGATCAAACTCTCGGCATATGCTGACGATCTTCTTTTATTCACTACCCCAGAGTCGATTCCTCATATTCTAGATCAGATGGGGAGATATTCGGCTCTTTCGGGTTATAAGATCAATTGGAGTAAGTCGGTAGCCTTCGCTCTTAACTCTCGGGCTTTTAAGACAATGTTGTCAGACTTTCCGTTTGTGTGGGAAACGGGCCCGATAAAATATCTTGGAGTTCATTATTGCTACCCCTTAGAGGAAACGGTGCGAGTCAATGCTAAGTCGTTGATCTCAGTTCTTCAGTCAATGTTGTTGAAGTGGTCTCCCTTGCGCCTAACATGGTGGGGGCGCTTAGAAACAATTAAGATGACCATCGCACCTAAAATAAATTATATTCTGGAAATGTTACCTATATTTTTCTTGGGGCAGGTATATAAGTAGATAGAACAGATGTTGACACGGTTTTTGTGGGGTGACAGGCCTCCTAGAATCGCGCTCAGGAAGCTTAAGGCTGATAAAGAAAGTGGAGGTGTGAATTTTCCAGACTTTCGACTTTATCATTGTGCTTTTCTGATGAAGCAAGGGGCCCGATGGGCTGAGCAGGTGAATGATCAAAGTCCGGTCTGGTTAAGCCTGGAGGAGCTGGTTGTGGCCCCTTTTCCGTTGGGACGGATTTCGGGAAAGGTATTTAGTGATGCCTCTTTGTGCTCTCAAATGGTTTTGGATACTCAAAGGGCTTTTCAGGTTTTAGTGCAGAATGGTCAGCACGATGGAGTCCGGGCGGAAGACCTCTCACTGTGGTGTAACCCGCTTTTTAAAATCCAGCATAAACCCATTGCTTGGACGTCCTGGTTTAGTAAAGGGATTTGGACTGTTGGTCAGGTATGTGCCCGGGGGGTGTGGAAGAGTTTTGAGGATTTGCGGAGGGAGTATCATCTCCCGGGTTCGGCATACTTTCAATGGGCCCAACTGAAACACTGTATCAGGGGAGCCCTTGGTGATATGCGGCATCTAAAAACAGAGGGGATGCTTAAGGATATTATTGAACAAGTGTCGGGAGCTACGGGTAAGGCTTCCCTTTTGTACAAAGCTGTAAAGCAAGGTACTTTAGGGGTTGTGGGTAATCTGGGGGGGCATGGGAGAGGGATACTGGTGTTGCCCTAGGGCCAAAAGATTGGGAGGTATTTTGGTCCTCCCAAGTACGAATCACGAGGTCGGCCTCCGTCACGCAAACGTTGTTTTTTTTTGCCCACCGGGTCTACGTTACTCCTGTAAGGCTTAGTCGTGGGGACCCAACTGTAAGTAATAAATGTTGGCTCTGTCAGAAGGATGTCGGCTCTTTTAGGCATGTTGTTTTTGATTGTCCCAGGGTCCACACTTATTGGGTGCAGGTGTGGAGCTTCATTCAAAAGGTTCTCTGCCTCCATCTCCCTCTTACGTGGGACGTTTTAGTGTATCGCTCGCTTTCGAGCGTTCTTTTTAGGGATAAACAGGATTCTTTTCTTTTTGATTTTTTGATTGGGATTGCTATTTGTCATAGAGTACGGAACTGGAAAGATGTCACCTGTCTTCATTGGAAAGTATGGTGGGGTCTAGTCTGTACTTACAGTAAGTTTGAGCAAGTGCCCCAGAAGGGTGGGAGTCGCTCCCCTCATAGTCTGTCTAAGTGGAAGAAGTTACTGGAGTTTGGGGAGGTGGCTCAATGTTAGGGGGCTTACCATGTGCTTGGGTTTTGCTGTGGGTAGACCTTTGGATGCTTCGCCCTTATTACTTGTCCAGTCGGATGATGAAGTTGGGAAGGCCTGGGGGGGGGGGTTGGAGGGGGGAGGGATGTGGGAGTTGGATTGGTGTTTTATGGTTTGATGTGGTTTTGTTTGGTTTGTACTGTGTTGAAAACATAAATAAAAGTTTCAAAAAAAAAAAAAAAAAAGACTTCCTGGCTCACAGGTCTCGGTTCCTGACTCCAATGGGCCCCCGATCTGCTTCAGTTCTAAAGCAACCCCTCCTCTCAGGGCCTCAATAACTATTTCTGCAGATGCCCATTTCTGGATCCTACCTCTGTTGGCTGTCAGAGGCCAGTACATGCCTCTGGTGACAGCATTGCCTTGGCATTGAAGCAGAAGCGGAGTAGCTCACCAAGCACCAATTGCTACCATTATCTCAAGAACACACTGAAGCCCAGGCCAGCAATAGAAGAGACTCAAGAATCCAGTGTCCTGGCTGGACAAGTATGGAGAGGTACACTGCTATCCTCCCTTCCTTTCCCCCATGGAAGAGCACTGCAGGGAAAACACAAAACCACCACCACACAAACATTAGGGGACCAAATAGAAAAAAAAAACAAAAAAACAAAAACAAAAACTTCTTGACAAGAGCTACATTCACAAGCACTCTCATTCACTAGAGGCAGGTCTTGTCAGACAAATCTGATTTCTTTGACTGGGTGACCAGGGAGTTGGACAGAAGGAGAGCCTTAGATGTGGTGTATTTCGATTTCAGTAAAGCCTTTGTTTATAAGTCACCTGTGAGGAACAGTGTCAAACTGAGCACCCTAGGGATGGATCCTGAAGTTACTGCTTGGGTTAGAAAGTGGTTGGGTGGGAGGCAACAGAGTACAGGTAAATGGAGCTCACTCTGAGAAGAATGTTACCAGTGGTGTGCCCCAGGGATCTGTCCTTGGTCCGATTCTTTTTAATATCTTTGTTAGTGATATAGCGGAAGGACTGTTGGGTAAAGTTTGCCTCTTTGCAGATGATACCAAAATCTGCAATAGAGTAGACACCCAGGAAGGTGTAGATAACATGAGGAGTGATCTAGCTAAGCTTGAAGAATGATCTAGAATTTGGCAGCTGGGATTTAATGTTAAAAAATGTAAGGTCATGCTTTTGGGCTGCAGCAATCCAAGAGAGCAATATAGTACAGGGAGTGAAGTACTTTTGTCCACTAAAGAGTGGGGCCTAGGCGTGGTTGTGTGATAATCTTAAAGTAGCTAAACAGGAAGAAAAGGTGACGGCAAAAGCTAGAAGGATGCTTAGGTGCATACGGAGAGGAATGGCTAGCAGAAAAAAAGCAGGCAATAGTGCCTCTGTATAAGTCTTTGGTGCGACCTCATTTGGATTATAGTGTGCAATTCTGGAGACTGCACCTTCAAAAGGATGTGAACAGGATGGAGTCGGTGCAGAGGGTGGCTACTAAAATGATTAGTGGTCTTCATTATAAAGCATATGAGGACAGAGTGAAGGATCTTAATATGTACACCTTAGAGGAAAGGCGGGATAGAGGTGATATGATTGAGATGTTTAAATACCTCCATGCACTACGGCAACATAGATAACCCCTTGATTTACTCAGATAACGGCTAAAATCACCTGACTGAGTAATACTAAATCCTACAATTTAACAGAAAAACCACTGAACTAAAAACGCTATGATTAAACCCTAAAGTTCCACTACTTGTATCTGTATATAGTTTATTGTACATAGTTTAAAAGCAAGTTTTATGCTGTTATGTATTAGCCTATGCTGTTAACCAATATATTGTTTATTGTTACATAATGTTCAATGTAAAACCAAGCTCTTGCTTTGTGGATTTTGTTTTATTGTAAACCGCAACTGAACTCTGGAAGATGCGGGATATAAATGATTGTTAAATAAATAAATAAATAAATTAAATAAATAAATGTTCAGGGAGAGAGCCTCTTTCAATTGAAAGCAAGTTCTGCTATGAGGGGACATGGGATGAGGGTGAAGGGGATAGATTCAGGAGTGATATGTGGAAATATTTCTTTATGGAAAGAATGGTTGATCCATGGAATAGTCTCCCAGTGGAGGTGGTAGAGATGAGGACAGTAACTGAATTCAAAAAAGCATGGGACAAACACAGAGGATCTCTAAAGGTAAAAAGGGGACTGTTTTAGTTGATATGGAAGGACAGACTAGATAGGCCATTTGGTCTTTCTGTCGTCATATTTCTATGTTTCTATTATGACCATTTTGAATTGTGCTTCCTTTTTAAAATGTATTTGAATCATGCAGTCAATTAACATTGCTAGGATTCAAAGGATTACAAAAAAATATTCCACCCAGATTGTTAAAGATACATTGTAGCTGCTAACCACAGAGTGTGATGCTTGTAACTGGTTAAAAAAAGATTGGAAGCAAAGAGATGCATTAAATGCTGGTTTCCCAAGTGAAAAGGGGCAAAACAGTGGAGCGCCTTAGGGGTCTGTGATACTGATGTTTAATATTCTTTAAATGATCTAGAAAAAACCGTGAATGAATTGATCACATTGGTAGATGACTAAAAATATTCAAAGCAGCTGAAACACAGGCAGACAGAGCAAATTCAGAAGATTTGTCAGATTGAAGTGGGCATCAAAAATGCAGATAAAGGTAATGTGAACAAGTGCAAAGTGACTCACCCAGAAGCAAGAACTTCTCACTCACTCCCCTCCGGGGTAAGACTATAAACCACCAAAATGCATCCCCGCTACTATTATACCATAGCCTATGTAATACTACTATCCTAGCACAGCAAGCCAGATGCATAGCCTCAGGGCAGCACACCCTACTCACCCCATGCTCGCACACTGTATACCACCAATCACTTCTATATTCTGCCAGCGAACCATGCGATCAGAAAGTAAACCATACAACTACAATCTAACTCGCCCACCACAAGCACAGCTCAAACGCCACATGCACACAAACTATCACTGAATCCCCTATCAAATGTGCACTACTCAATGCAAGATCAGTCAGAAAAACTGAATACAATCTTGGATTACATACAAGACAAGATAGATGTGTATCAGAGACATGGCTCATGGACACAGATCAAGTCATACTCAACCAAATTACACCTTCAGAATACACAGCCTACAACTGCACAAGAATGCACAAAAAAAGGTGGAGGTGTGCTAATCCTGGCTAAAAGCCACTACAAATTCAAGACAACAACTACTCAGACGATGGAAATGAACACAATTACCATCTCCAATAAAACTACCTAACCATCTGCCTCACATATAGACCACCAAATACTAAGTCCGTTGACTTCTTGGCAATATTGGAGATCATCTGCTCACACAGCTACCAGCATAAACCAATCATTGCACTGGGAGACTACAATCCTAGTTCCACACCCACCAAAGAAACCAGAGCGTTCCTCACGGCAATGCAATTTCTCCAGCTCACGCAGATCGTGAATGCTCCAACACATCAGCATGGAACCAGTTCAGACCTCATCTTCTTTCCAAAACAGATCATGGAAAACCACCAACCCACAGACTTGACAATCACACTGATCCCATGGTCGGACCACTATGCAATAACCTTCTCAATACTGATCAAAAGCCCAGCCGATGGCAAGGAGAAGCAACTCAAAAGGAGATTCAAAGTGTATCAAAGGGACCAATTCCTACAGGAAATAACTCCTGAACTACAACTACACCAGACCACCACAAATCTGGACAGTATAATTGAAACTGGGACAAAATTACCACAGCCTCCTCAACAACCTCACGAACATACCCACACACATACAAAAGGATCAGTGCACCCTGGTACTCCAATACCATAAGAGAAGCAAAGAGGGAATCGAGACAATTGGAAAGGAGGTGGAGAACCAACAAGGCGCAGTATATCCTACAGCAATACAAAACCAAACAGATGGAATACAATGTCCTAATCTCCAATTGCAAACAATACCACACCAATACAATCATGAAAGCAGTGAATAAACCCAGGGAGCTCTTCAACATCGTAAAGAGACTCAGACACCACACAGCATGACCATGGAAGCATAGACCCACAACTATTTGCGAACTCTATAATCTGCAAACTTAAGAATCTAGACAAATCCCCACATTAATGGGAACGCCGCACCAACCCCAGAAATCCAAAAAACCTAGGAAAAATTCACCACCCCCTCAGTGCTCCAGGTCAAACAAATAATCAAAGCCCTAAACACTACAACAGCCACAGATCCCTGCCCAGTGGCATGGATCAAAGACACCAAGCATCAGATAAGCCAGTACATCCAAAAAATAGTAAAAATCTCCCTCCAACAAGGATACATGCTGACACACCTTAAGCAATCCATCATTAGCCCGGTCCTAAAGAATGCCGCTTCAGACCACATGGATCCCAACTCCTACCGTCCAACCTCCAGCCTCTCTGTACTGGCAAAAATAATTGAAAAAGCAGTACAAAAGCAGCTACAAGAGCACATCAACTTGAATGCACCTATGGACATACACCAACATGGATTCAAGCCTTACCATAATGTAGAAACTCTGCTAACTTCCTTAATGGACAACCTCATAAGGGGAGTGAACACAAAGGATTTCTCCTAGTCTTTATGGACCTAACTGCTGCCTTCGACTCAGTCTCCCACAACAAAATGATCCAACGATTGTATGATATTGGCCTACGCAACACGACAATAAAATGATTTGAATCCTACGTCAACCAAAACACAACAGGTAAAATGTGGCGACAAGATATCAGCATGCTTTGACATGCTACAGGGTATGCCCCAGGGTACGCGCACTATCATCCATTCTCTTCAACCTGTACATGCAACCCATCTGCAACATACTCAAAAAAGTGACGGGATGCTCTACCACATTTATGTGGACGACATCATGGTATACACACCAACATACAAACACTGGACCTCACCGCAATAACCAACTGCCTAGATGAAATAATCACGTGACTCAAACAACCTATCGGTAAACTATAGCAAAACGGAAGCCATGTTCGTAAAAAGAGGAACCAATTTCAACCCACCACCTACAATCCCCATCAGAGACACCATCAAGGTGAAGGAAGAGGTGAAATACCTTGGAATCACTCTGGACAGCAAACTAAACCTCCACTCGCATATCAAAAAACACGGCAAAGGCATACTACAAACTAAAAATCATAAGACAAACCAATCCTAAGCCAAGACCACTTCAGAACAGTTTGTCAGGCACTCATCACACCAATCCTAGACTGTGGTAACCCATTATATATCGGTCTCCCCAAACAAACCATGCACCCCCTTCAACTGGTGCAGAATACAGCAGCTAGAATCACCACAAACACACCAAGAAATGAACACATCACTCCAGTAACTCCAGCACCTCCGCTGGCTGCCTATACTAGCTCGCCCAAGATTCAAAGCAACTTTAAACATTTTCAAAATCCTCAAGAACATGTCAGCAAATGTCCTACAGAACCTAACAACCAGACACACCAGTGCAAGAGCACTGAGAAGTAGCATGGATAACAAGATAGCCACCCCACCGAATACCAAAGGACTACTCACACAACATCCAGAAGGGCACCATCGCTCTATGCACCAGAATTGTGGAACTCTGCCTGACAGCATGAGATCGACGAGTGACAAAGGACTTCAAAACTATGCTCAAAACCACATTTATACAATACTATGGAACCTCCCAGAATCTACAAACCAACATATAAGCACAATTGCAAACAAGCAACTCATGGCACCCTTACAGGCTGCAAACTTCCTTCCCAAGTGCCCACCCCAATAACCTCTCCCCACCTATCCCGAACACACACTTAGCAACATGTAAACCACTTTGATTGAAGGAAACTGGCTAAGCAAATAAAACCCATTTTAACTAGGTTCTGTATTAGTAATCACCATCCAGAACAAGGATCTTTGAATCATTGAAATCCTCAAAAAAAGCAATGAGGCAAGGACCACCACTAGAATATCAAATTGCCTCTGTTTCACTCCCTAGCATGAATGGCTTTAATTATGCTAATTCTTTCATTTTAATGCATTTGTTTTTATTTGTTATTGATGTTTTACAGTATATATTTTGTTTTTGAATTCTTCTTTATAAGAATTTGTATGCATTGTGATTTAATCTGCAAAACAAATTCTTAAAAAGCTAAATGGATGAGGGCTGCAGCTTGGAAACGAGATGGCCGAGGGGAATAGGACAGTTTTATAAAATCACGAGAAGGGTGGTAAAGCTTAGGGATTCCAATTATGTGTTTTCTTAAGATATTTAAAACCTGAAAATCCTTGAAATGGTGCTATGACTGTGGGGCTATAAGTACTAAAAATGACATGATTGAACTCACTCATAATAGAGACAGAGAAAGCCCACCTCAGACTTGGAGGGATTTGTCTTTAGCTAGCAGACTATTTCAGATTAGCAGGAATTTATTCTCACAACTGTAGCTTCCAGGTTAGTCCCTAAAGGAAAATAAAGTTTGATATAAAGTTCAGACTGCATAAGCAGAGTCTGTATCCTTGTCTTTCAGACTCTGCCCAGAATGGAATAAACCGCTACCTGCTACACAGGCTACATGGTGCAGCTTTCCTCCTTAAAAAGATGTTTGGCTTTTGCAGGTGCTAAGCGAGTCAGTTTCTCGGAAAGCATTCTCCTGCCTCTCTGCAGGCTGTTCCTCATTAACATACACAGAAAAGGCAAACTTTGGTTGTATTCTCAGCTTCCTTCTAATCAGTGTCCATCACCCTCCTCCTCAGCGATACCCATGACCTGCTCTGTCTGGAATCTGCACTTTAGAGACTCCCATCACAGAGCTCCTCCTACAGCAAGCTTCCTACTCTGGGCGTCCTTTTCTGCCTACTGTAACACAGCATCCTGCCTAGCTGCACATGGGATTCTCTTTATATTCCTGCTATGAGACCCATGCCAGGAGGTAGCAGGTGGGACCAGGCAGCAGCGAAGAACCAGCCCACCTTTGCCAGCTTTATGTGCTCTAATGAGCTTTATTTGCATTTGACTTGCTATTTTATTTTGATATTAAAGGGGGTTATTTGTGAGTGCACCCATCAGTGCAACCTATTACCATTTGTAACTAGCCATTTTTCACAATCATGACATACCATATAGAAAGTAGATGAAGGTGTGGCCTGAAAGGGACAAAGATACATTTCCTATAAGGAATGAAAATACAAGCCCAAAATTGCTCATGTCCAGATTTACACCTGCTTCCCAACAAACAAGTATGGAAAAAGGTTTTGTCCCTCCCTTTAGAAGAAAGATCAAGGGGGATATACCCCTTAATCTCTCCATATTTACCCTCCAAATTGAAATGACTAAAACATAGGTCCTCTGTAGATAGAAGCAAAAAAGGAATACAAGTTTAAACATGAGGTCAGAAAGGATGTTGTAGCCAAAAAAAAACCCCCATCTTTCAGGAAATTGGGGGGGGGGGGGGGAAGGAGTCAAATGATGAATATGGGAAAACAAGTGCTGGCAAGTTATATGCAAGAAATTGATAAGGTAGACAAAATTTGAAAGAGCTTGCTGTGGAAGCAAAAATGCATAATAAACATTTTCAAGTACATTCATAGCAAAAAGCCCACAAGTGTCAGTTGGGAGGAACGACAGTGGTTAGGACAAGATAGCTCAGGCTGGAGGGCTGGGGGTTAAATTCCCACCTGGGGACAGCAATCTCATGCCAGAGATACTGGGGATTCTAGTCCTATAAGCATGCCTCGTGGCCTTGGGCAAGCCACTTAAACCCTCCTTTGCCTCAGGTGCATAGATTGTGAGCCCTTTGGAGACAAGAGAATGTATCCAGTACCTGCTTGTAGTAATTATAACTGCTCTGATGCCCTTCAGTCTGGGTGGTATAATCAAGAAATTGCATAAACATTAAACCATTACATGGCAGAGGGGTAAAAGGGCACTAAGTGAAGACAACATTCAAAATCTTGCTACTTACTTTCAAAGCCATCAATGGGCTCTCCTCTGCATCCCTAGCAGAACTTATACAGATCACTCCCCCAAACAGGTCCAGAAGATTGGTAACTGCGAGATCGTCCAGTCCTTCAAGGTGGAATGCCTGTTTATACGCAGACGACATGGTCCTATATATATGCCTTTTGCAACAGAGAACCCCGAACGCTCACCGCTCACAGACTGTTTCAATGCAGTATCCAGTTGGCTCCAATCACAAAACCTGTGAATCCAACATAAGAAAACCGAAGTCCTTTTCGTCAGAGATCCAAAATTCATCACACCGTGCTTAAAGGTCTTAGATGCAGAACTACTTACCAAACCCTCTATTAGATATCTAGGAGTCACACTTGACCAGCGTATCGACATGAAGACCCATATAGGCAATGAAGCAAGAGCGATATACCATAAAATCCGATCACTTAGACACATACGCACCTTACTGGAACCTGCCGACTTCCACACAGTATACCAAGCCTTGATCATACTGCATCTTAACTATGCAAACGCCATACTCCACGGTCTCCCGCAATCCACGCTACAACCTTTACAGCTTGCAATAAACTCTGCTGCAAGAGTGCTCCAGGGCGCTTCCAAGTGGGAACACATTACACCCATCCTTAAACTCCTCCACTGGCTCCCCATAAAAGGCAGAATTATGTTCAAAACCATAATTCTGACCTTCAAGATCATAAATAAGCTCGCCCCACCAGCCCTAGCAGACCTCATTCAGATAACCCCCCTGAACAGACCTAGAAGATCCCCTGAGGACAATAAACTAATAGTACCAAGAGAAACCACCAAGTGCTGCCAGAAAACAGTGAACAGGGCTTTCAAATTCTCGGCACCAAAATGCTGGAACAGCCTCCCTCCTAGTATACGGGCAATCACTAATTTAACGCAGTTTATGAAAGCTCTGAAATACCACCTTTTCCTCGAGCATTACCCGGATGACAGCACCTCAAATGCCTCATCAGTAAACTAACCACTTCAAGCAGATGTTCAGCCCGCTCTTTCTGTCCAGTTGTAAATAGTTACCCCCTTGTTATCTATCCAAGTTCTGTTGCCTGTTAATTGTAAACACAAATCAAAAGTTTTGAGATGTGTATTTAACTGGTTCTATGTAAACAGCACTGATGGAAAATAGTGCGGTATATAAGGGCATGTAATAAAACAAACACACTGGCAGTACCAAAAGCAATAACGCAATGCACCCAGGCTACTGCAAACAGAGCTTTCAATCTCTGCACACCCAGATGCTGGAAAACCCTACCACCAAGCATCCGTGCAATCCCTGACCTAGCTCAGTTTAGGAAGGCATTGAAGCACTACCTTTTCCTCGTGTACTTCCAGTTAGTCAGTGATACAATAGCCCAATCCACGATCTAGACTGGCCTTACAGCCGTATTCTTCCTACAAGACAACCATGAATACGACTAGCGAGATAAAACTTGGATAACTTGGGATAACTATGTACATTGAGGCATCATGGAAATCTTATTACCTGTTCCTTGTAAGCACTGATCAGTCAATGTAATGTGCAAGTTTTATGTTTCATGTGAACTGCACTGATGTTGAATAGCGCGGTATATAAGAAAATGTAAATAAGGTTGTTCTACGTAAACTGTTGTATTGTTCACATTACATGTAAACCACACTGATTTCAAAGAGCGAGGTATATTTATTTATTTATATATAAAAGCAAATAAGGCCATAGCAGAGAGACTGAATGAATTCTTTGGTTCAGTGAGATGTGTTGTAAGAATTTAAACAAATCTTGATAAACTGGGAAGATGATGTATTACAACTATTTGACAGACTAAAGTGTAGCAAATCACTTGGAACAGATGGTATACATCCTGGGGTCATTCTGAACAATGTTTTGCAGGGGATGTATGTCCAGTTTGGATGTGCAACCCCCACCAAATGCTTATGCCTGATTCACTGCCCAAAGCTCCCCAAACATACAGACGAGATGTGCAGGAAGCTCAGGATGGGGGCAGTGAGGAGAGGGCTGGAGGAGCATAGGCAGGCTGGAGGCCTGACATACAGGGCCAATTCTGGTCAGTCCCATACATCTAGGGAGATAGTGATGGCTGGGTAACTTATTCTACCTCTGAGGTGGAATAAGTCACCCCACTCTTTGAAAGAGTGGCACCAGTAGACACCCCCAGCGAGTTGAGTGACACTAGGAGGTTCCTCACTGCCTGATCCTGACAGGCCCATCTGGGGGTTGGGCAACAGGGAACAGCAGATTTGGGGCCATGTGGGGTAGTGGGGCTCCTGCATGGTGTAATAGGGCACCACACAGGAGCATTATGTGGGTTAGACAGGGAGAGAGCCGAGTGCACAGTGAGCCAGAATCAAGGCATGCCCTGCCTGTCCAGGCCCTCTGCACCTGTAGGAACATCTAGCTCCCTCAGGTGCAGATGCATGTCCCGATCTGAATTAGCCTCTCCAGGGTGTTGAAAGAACTGAAAGGTGAGACTGCAAACCTATTAGTAATCTGTGAGCTGTTATTAAAAAGCTGTAGTATTTTAAGATTTGGCCATTCTCCAGTGTAACATTTTTTAAATTAGTTCCAGATGTGATACAGGAAAGTACAGACTGGTGAACTGATATCAGTACTGGAAAAAATGGGAGAAACCATTATAAAGAACAAGAAAACCTTAACATGTAGATAGTCATGGTTGAATGGGAGAAGACCAACAAGGATTTAGCCAAGGATAGTCTTGTTTTACTAATCTGTTATAGTTTTTAAAGGTATGAACAAACAGGTAGATAAAAAGGTAAGCCGGTTAATATAGTGTATCTCTAGTTTCTGAAATCCTTTGACAGGGTCTGAGAGTTGATGAAATTAAAGAGTCATGGGTTAAGAGGCAGTGTACTCTTGTGGATCTGGAACTGGTTAAAAAGATAGAACAGCCAATTTTCTCAATGGAGAAAAAGGTGAATAGCGGAGTACTTAAGGGATCTGTGCTAGGCCCGTTGCTTTAATATATTCATAAATGACCTGGAAATTGGAACAAGTGATTGATCAAATCTGCAGATGACACAAATTTATTCAAAGTTGTCAGAACACACGAGGATTGTGAAAAATTGCAAAAGGACCTTAATAAATGAGAGGACTGAGCATCGAAATGGTAGATGAAATTTAATATGGACAAGTGCTAAGTTATGCACTTTGGGAAGAACCCAAACCACGCTTACATGATGCAAGGTCCCACTTTAGAACCGCCAACCAGGAAAAGGATCTAGGCATCATTGTGGATAATGCTAGTAACTCCCTTGTAATCCCCCACTCTATCCGTAAGACAAAGCAGACAAGCTCCAGAGCCTTCACATGTCCTGCCCCCAACCTCTGAACTTGCTACCTTTCACACTTCACACAATTAAAGACCTCCAGACATTTAGGAGAGACTTCAAAACATACCTCTTTTCTGCTCATTACAGAAACTCAGATTTGAACCCAAATACAGACATGTCCTCAAACACTGACCACACACACACCCCTGAACTACACCCACCTACAACAATCTCATACTCAATGTAATACTAACCTGAAATTTTGTACATAGTTTATTATCATCCTGTAATTGGCTAAGTTTGTAGCAAAATGTATATCCTAAACTGTTACTCCTAAAAAGTTACTATGTAAATAGTTAAACCATTGTTCTATGTAAAATGTTCTGTCATCTGTAAACCACCCTGATCTTTGGAAGGGGTGAGATATAGAAAAAAATAAAATATATTTTACACTTGAAATACTGCCCTCACATTGTCACAATATTGTAAACTGCCCAGATGGCTGAGCCAGGAAAGAAAGGAACGCCAAGAAAAAACTAGACAGAGGATAGAGGGCAAAGTAGTTTGTGGGGCGAGAGAGAGCAAGGGAACTGGTCAGGACAGTCAGGTTGGAAGAGTGGGAGATAAATGCCAGGCAGAAGAGGTGAGTCTTTAGTAAAGTTCTGAATCTTTGGAAGGAGGACTCCAGGTGAAAAGAGTGTGGGGAAAGGGAGTTCCAAAGCGCAGGTTCAAGGAAATAGAAGACGGTTGGCATAGGTGCATTTGAGATGCGCCTGGAAGACAGATGGGAAGAGAAGATGGTTGGCATGCACAAAGCAGAGTAATTGGAGGTGGGGAGGGAGGGAGGTGTGAAAGCTGATGAGGTTAGCTAAGTATTGCAGGATGGATGTATGGATAACTGCACAAGGATCAGGAATTTGTACTGGATTCTGAAGGAGAGTGGAAGCCAGTGGAGGTGGATAAGTAGTGGAATAATGTGCTCAGAATGGGAAGAGTGTGTGAAGATGTTGGCCATGTTGTTCTAGAGAAGATGGAGACTGAAGATGGTAAGTCAGCCAGGGCAACATTGAAATAATGAAGTCCTGCACTGACTAGTGACAAAGGGAGTGGTCAGAGATGAGAATGATAGAAAGGGATCAATAGCATGAATCTGGTACAGGGAACTAAAAGCAGCAGCAAATGAGGATTGAGAGATCATGGAAGGAGAGTGAGGAATGAAGCATGATACCTAGGTCCCAGAGCGAGGCCACCAATGGAAAAGGAATGCATGCAAGAGTGGAGGCAAGAGGGAGCACTTAAGGTGAACTAAATTGCAGCAGATTTGATAGGGTTGAGGTGTAGTTAGTTGACAGAGCCAGGAGACGACATGAGAAAGATAGGAGTTTTTATTTTTTTTTATTTTTATTTAACATTTTTTATATACCGCACTATTCATCATCAGTGCGGTTTACATTGAACAACAACATACCTGTCAATACATGACTGATCTAGGTTTACAGATAACAGGGAGGATAAACTGGGTGTAAACTGGGGATAACTATCTACATAATTATACATAATTATATATACATTAGATAGGTTACATCAAAATTTGAGTTTGACAAGAATACAGAGTTATTACGTTTTGATTTTTTGTTCTGGGTTGTTGTTATGTGTAGGAGTTATCTGAGTGAGGTGGGTTCAATGGAGTCAGATCAGAGGAAATAGGGCTAGTGTGGAAGAGAATTTAAAAAGTTCCAATATGGTTTTTTTTGTAACTGGAGTATGTATCTGCTACCGTACTATTCAACCTGTTATATGTAACCCGTTTTTGATGGACTGGAAAAAAATCAATTTTTTAAAAATGTTATACTGCATATCTGCATAATAAGCAGATTCACTGTAAGAGGGGCCAGGAAGAGGTTGACAAGGAGGGGGAAGATAACAGAGCCCTGGCGGACCCCACAGGAGAGAGAAGTATGAGAGGAGGTCTATGTGCCTGCTTGGACTGTGAAAGATCAGGCAACAAGAAAGAATGGAACATAGAACAGTTCCTCAAAAGACTAGAGTAGTAAAGCTGAGAAAGTAAGATGGGATGGTCGACCAGGTCAAATGCTGAAGACAGATCAAGAGAGGCAGCAAGAGAGATATCACCATGGTCATGCACAATATGAAATTCATTCAGATGGTAAAGGAGTATTGTCTTGGTGCTGTGGCCAGGCCTAAAACCAGATTGGTGGGGGTGCAGAGTGTGAGCAGAGTCTAGGTGATGAGAGCGATGGGAAAATACCAGTTTCAGGGGCCTTAGACAAGAAAGCAAGATTAGAGATAGGACATCAGTGGAATAGAACAGAGGGCTTGAGGGAAAGTTTAAGGAATAGGTGAATAATGGCATGTTTCCAGGGGGAAGAGAATGTTCCAGAGGACAGTCTAGAATTAAATATATAAAGGATAAGTGGCAGGAAGGCAAAGGATGGTTCAAGCAGCCAGCAGGCAGGACTGGGATCAAGAATGCAAGTGGTCCTGTGAGAAGTAGACATGGCCTTAGACAAGTCAGAGGTGGCAATTGGGCAGAAGGAAGACCAGGTATGGATAGAGATGTCAATGAGGGCAAATCAGGGAGGGGTGAGGAAGGGAGGAACAGGGGGAGGTGGGCAAGAGGGAAATGTGGCATGAAGCTGATCAATATTAGAAAAGAAAATGGCCTGTTGGGCTGGATCTGGTTAGGACAAGAGAATGGGGTCGATCTGGCACCTGGAGCACCAGACCAAGAAGCATTGCCACTTGAAGGTGTAGGCTTGTCTCATCTTTTCTTGATGTGAGGAGGACCTCCTTCAGGAGGTCCAGCGTGGCTAGGGATACACGTTCAGCCACTAGGCTGTGAGGTGGAATGAGGCCAGGTTTGGGTGGAACACCCACCCCTCCTCCTGTGTTAACAGGCCTGGGGCACAGCCCAGGGGAACTGGGGGCTCAGAGAAGAGCTGGAGGAGGAGTGGGAACCATGGCTGTCAAGGCCACGAGGGAGCAATGAGGATCAGATGTTTGCTCTCGCTGAACCTTGAGGGTCCTTATGATGAGGAGTGGGAGGGAACATGTAAAGAAGCCCAGAGTTCCAATTCAAGAGGAAAGCATCCAGGGCCTCCCTGCTCGGGTGCGGGATAGGTCCACAGAAGCAGGGGAGCAGTGTGTTCATCAGGCTGATGAACAGGTCCATGGCCAGGGTCCCCCACCGATAGAACAAAAGGCTGGCCACCTCTGGGTCCAGCTGCCACTTGTGTGGGCAGAGGATCCTGCTGAGTTTGTCTGAGGATGTTCTCATGGCCCAGAAGGTAGACTGCTTGTAGGGTCATCTACCGATGGAAGGTGAAGGAGCAGAGGACCACCTCCCAGCAAAGGAGGCAGGAAACCGTGCCGCCCTCCTTGTTGATTTAACACATCGTCACTCGGTTGTCGGTCTGCATGAGCACATACCTCCCTCTCAGATAGTCCTTGAAGGCCTTCAGGGCCCATCGGACTGCCCAAAGCTTGAGCAAGTTTAATTTGCTGTTAGGATTCTTCAGATGACCAGTGCCCCTGAGTGCACAGTGCACTGCAGTGGGCTCCCCACCCCATCAGGGAAGTGTCCATCAGGACAAGCTCATGCTGTGGGGTTTGGAAGGGCAGCCACCAGAGGAAGTTGTGAGGGCCCTGCCACCAGTCCAGAGACCAGCAAAGGGTGTGGGAGACCTGAATGGGATCCCCGAGGTGACCAGAGGCCAGGCTCCACTGAGCACTGAGGCACCACTGGGTTGTCCGCATGAGCATGCGAGCATGGGGGAGTGACATGGCCTCTACCATCCATATGCCCCAAAAGGGGCAGCACAGTATGTGCCATGACCCGAGTGCTGCTCTGGACCTGAGCCACCAGGGCTCGGAGGTGGACCACCCAGTCCGATGGCAGGAAGGTGGTTGCTTGCTGGGTGTTGAGATGCGTGCCGATGAACTCCAAGGCCTGTACCAGCTTGAGGTGGGACTTGGGGTAGTTGACCAGGAACCCCAGGCCTTTGAGGCGGCAAATCATGCGGGATGCTGCCGATCGAGCTTCTCTGGCCGAGGACCCCATGACGAGCCAGTCATTAAGATAAGGGATAACTGGCTCCCCTTACTGCTGGAGGGAGGTGGCGGCCACAGAGAGGACTTTGTGAAGACCCGTGGGGCGGACGCAAGTCCAAAAGGGAGCACTCTGTATTGGTAATGTTCCCCTTGCACATTGAAGCGCAGGTATTGTCGGTGCTGGGGGTGAATCAAAATGTGGGTGTAAGCGTCCCTGAGATCTAAGGAGCATAGCCAATCGCCCTGCCAGAGGAGGGGCAGCAGGACACCAAGTGATAGCATTTTGAACTTCTCCCGCACCAAGAACTTGTTTAACTGAGGTAAAAGATAGACCGTAGACCTCCTGTCTTTTTTGGGATGAGAAAGTACCAGGAATAGAAGCCCCAATGGTGCCTTGGTATCCTCTTGACTGCCCACTTGACAAGGTTGTCCAGCTCCAGCTGTAGATATACCTGGTTTGCAGGGAGCCGAGAAGATATAGCATTATTAAAGGTACGGAGAACAGTTAAAGTTAAAGTTAAAAAGGCTAGGGCTCTTCAACCTGGAAAAAAAAAAAGACAGCTGAGGGGAGATATGATAGAGGTCTATAAATTAATGAATGGAGTAGAACGGGTAAATGTAGATCAGCTGTTTAACCCTTCAAAAAGGGAGGCAGAGTAGGACGACACGCAATGAAGCTCCAATGTAGCACATTTAAGACTAAATCAGAGAAAATATATTTTTTATAGCATGTAATCAAACTCTGGAATTCATTAGCAGAGGACGCAGTAAGAGATGTTAATGCAGCTAGGTTTCAAAGAAGTTTGGACAAGTTTCTAAAGGAAGTTCATAAACCATTAAACAGGATCAGGGGAATCCACCACTTACCTCAGGATAAGCACTGTGGAATCTCAGTACCTTTTTGGGAACCTGACAAGTACTTGTGACCTGGACTGGCCAATGTCAGAAGCAAGATAATTGTCTTGGTCTGGGTCCCTTATGGCATCTCTTATGTTCTGCACCTCTTAGATAGAGGTTTAAGTATCAACATTCACAGATGTCTTGTGAGATGCAAACACTTAACATTATTCAATTGCTGTATCCTCTCAATTACCACATGTATAATTCTGCAGTGGGAGGCACCATTTCACGCAGATGTTTAATTTAGGAGCAGTCAGTGGTATACTAAGGGCAAGGTGGTGGGAGAGCTGTGTCCTGGGTGCTGGCAAAAAGCAGGCACAGACTTAGTGGAATTCCCAGCCAGGCCCACAATTGGAGATGTCCATGCCCACAACAGCAAACTTACTTTACACATTTGCCATGCGACGTGCTGCCGCCTCTGTTGCAGGTCCTGCACCATTTTCTCTCCCGAAGTCTTGCAACACCATGAGATTGCCCAGGAGGTAACAGCTCAAGAGCACCACACAGCAAATAAGAAACAAGTAAAGTAAGTTTGCCCACGGGTGTCATGGTGGTATTTCTGAGGGAGTGGTTGGGGGAGGGGGGGAGCACCAGCTCCAGGTGCTAAATAGGAATGGTACGCCCCTGGAAATGTTTGCATGTTTAGTATCAAAATACCATCAGAACTGGAGTACACCCTGACCTCGGTCTAAATCTATTCTAATACAGATATGTATACTGCAACTATCCCAATCAAAAAACACAGTGGTTCTGTGCAGTTTTACAGCAAGAAAGATAAACCTAAGAGGTAGATAAAAAAAAACCTTTAATTAAATTTAAACAAAGTTTTCAGTTCTACACAAAGAAAATTCAGACCAGTACTGTGCTGCTATGTAGAGAAGTGTGCAGAAAGCATGACTTCAAATGAATCCCTCTACATGCAGGATGCAAAGTACTGTCAGATTGCGAAAGTTTAGATTTAAATGTTATAAAACAATGACGAAAAACACACACATTCTGGAAGAAAATCATTTTAAAAAGCTATTAAAAATAAAAAGAAAAAACCCTGTTTTAACTGTCTGATCTTTATCCTCCTATCTAAAGGATATTAGGGTCAAGAGAATGCTTGCACAAGTAAAATCTGCATTAACCCACAGATCTCCCCCCCCCCCTCCTTCATTTGCATGTGGACAAAGTTACATGCAGAAAGAGGAAGGGGAGATCAGGCTAGAAGCAAAGTGAGGGCAGGCTGACAGCTATTGTTCAGATTTGTTCAAATAAATGTTAAGATAAAGGCCCAAGGAAATCATACAATGACATTTATTGTAACATGAGCTCCACAACCACCACAACATGGTATTAAATTTGTCATAGCATTGATTACAAAGAATCCCCCCTTAAAATAGAACAAAATTAACATTAAAGTTAAATTTAAAATGAAATCTGAAAGACTGAAATTAGAATAAAGACTGAAGTTCAACTGAAGTGAAACAAAAAAAAACCCCCACACGTCAAAGCACTACAGCATAATGGGGCCAATGTTCAAAGGGGTTTATCCAGTTAGCAGGATCTGCCACGTAGATGAGCCCTATGGAGAGGATATTCAGTAGCACTAACCAGAACACCCCTCAGGTCCAATGCAGAACGAGGATGACTCGTGGGTGGTTCCAGCACTAAGCCGGCTACTGGTTATTCAGTCCACTAAAACAGATTAGTGCCTGCTAAACAGTTAGGACAGGTCAGTGGCCATCCTAACTTGCTGTGGATTTGCTATCTGGTTAGCAAATATGGTCAGTGGTTAATCTGGCTAGTCAGCACCGGATGCTCATAGGCTCCTCTGAATAACCAGTTTCATTTTCAGGCACTTTAAAAATGCTGACCGCTGCAGCTGATATGGCCTAAAACTTTTAGCCTGAAGATTTAGGGGGATATTTATTAACATGCGCTATTAGTGAAGGGTTTGGAAGGTGAAAGCGCAGCACACTAACCGTGATGAGTCTCATGCTAAGAATCGAGCACTAACTGGCGAGCATGCAATTCGGCAGACTGAGCGAGTTGCATCATTAACAGCCATGGTCTGCCCCATCGTACTTAACACAGGCATTTTGGGTGTGTACCTTACTGCACCTGTGGCTTTAGCATGGGTGCACTTAATGCTATCTCAGTGGGTGGTATTAAGTGCATCCATGTGCCAGTTAGTGAGGTGTCACATATTAGTGTGGCCCACCTCACTAATTTTGCACCTCAAACATGCTACCAGCATCCTCTTTTGCGACCATGTCCCTTAATGCTGCTTTAGGTTGGAGCTTTGCTATGAAGCTTCTGAACAGCTATTTTTCTGGGGTTTCTGTAATTGCTCTGCTCACTGCCACTACAGTGCATATAAATGCAATATATAAAAAAGTTTATTTATTTATTTAGCTGCATTTATATCCCACTTTTCACCGGGTCAAAGCGGTTGGGGGATACATTTAACATGAGAGGATATGAGAGACATACACTAATACTTACAGGGAACATGGGCAATGGAGGGTTAAGTGGCTTGCCCAAGACCACAAGGAGCACCTTTGGGACTAGAAACCCCAGTCCTTCCGGCCCAAGGTTGCTGTCCTCCGATTTGAACCACTGACCTTCTGGCCTGTAGTACCTTGCCCAACCACTAGGCCACTGCTCCCTCCTATTTCTGATTTCTGAAAACTGCTTTTAGAAGCTAATTTTATAAGGGATGCCCATAAAGTTACATGCTAGATATGTACTTAAATCTGCATTTTAAAGGCAAGAGCTGTTGCTATTCTCTGAGCGTGTAAATAATGCACATTATTCAGTTCGAGTCTTCTGCAGTGCCTAAGCTTACATGTGTAATTTATACAGTATAATTTATGCACATTTCTGGCATAAATCTAGGCGTGGGCATTTACCTCTGATTGTGTACCGGCATAACTATCATAACTAGATTGAGGTGTATGACCTTTATAGAGTACACACCACAGATGCATTTCCTTTTATGAACTACCTAGATGGCAACATACATTATATAATAGCCCTCCTAATGGGCTAAGATGTGAAATACATTTTTTCTAGAAAAACAGGATAACATTTAAATGTAGCTACATGGCATCATGAGGGATAGTTCAACAGTATTAGGACAACTATTTCTGTACCCTTTACTGTGCTAACAGGTTGTGAGCATTAAGCTGTAATCCACTCAGAACTGTGAATACAGGCAGAATATTTATATTCAAGAAAATGAAAGGAAAAATAAAGAGTTTAGGAGATTGGTGCCTGAATATTTTATTTCAGAGCAGTGGAGAAAGCAAATGTACTCAGCATGTACAGGTAGGTGGAAAGAATAGGGGACGTGCAGAGAAGTGAGTAGGCGGCAGATGCTTAGGGGACAGGTGGATCTGTGGACAAGATTAGAGGTGTTACAGCCACAAATGAGATTGGAAAACATGTTTTGACTGGCTGTAAAAAGTCTGTCATGGAAAGTGGCTATTAAGGAGATGTTTGATTATAGGTTCAAGATTAAGATGCCTGCACCCTCTTTAGTTTATATTAATACCAGGAACAGAATGGCATCCACCGAGATAGGGCCATTACAACTCCATGACACAACAAAAGGGGGAAAGGAGATATACACCGAGTTATGGTCAAACAGGCTACAAAGAATGTGGGGCTAATGCAGACATGTTCGAGCACCAGTCTGTTCTTTGATTTTTTCAAAGCTGAAATCAAAAATGTTGAGTGAGAAAAAAAAAGTTGTCTGGGGCACAGTATTATTGTTAATGGAGCGCTGAAAAGGACAAAAACAAGCAAACCGATGAAACACGGCTGTGTCACATTATTGCTTTGGATAAGCTGTCTTCCCCATCCATTTTTGATGATGGCCTGAAAGAGAAACCATCCCCACTTTGTGTTCTGCATACATCACAGAATCTACTTGCAACTGCAAGGTGAAAGAGGGGAGATAGAGATTTAAATACCTTGATAGTAAAAAGACACAATAGGTGAGCATCTTTCACTCGAAGGCAAGCTTTGGAATGAGGGATTGTAGGTTGAGCGCAAATGACACTAGACTCTGGAATAATGTAAGGGAATATTTCTTCAGGGAAAGAATATAGTGGATCCAGTGGATGTAGTGGGGCAGAGGAAGGCAGAGCGTGAGAGCACTTTGGAGTCGAGCAGTTGGTATTGGCAGACAGACTCGATTAGCTACATGGCCTGTATCTGCCATAAGAACATAAGATATGCCATACTGGGTCAGACCAAGGTCCATCAAGCCCAGTATTCTGTTTCCAACAGTGGCCAATCTAGGTCATACGTACCTAGCAGTTTCCCCAAGGGACACAGGTTCCACAATGCTTGTATTGGTTCAAGCATTGATATCCTGGGTCCCTTCTTAATAATGGTTTATGGACCTTTCCTCCAGGAACTTGTCCAAACCTTTTTTAAACCCAGCTACACTAACAGCCTTTACTACATCCTCCGGTAACAAATTCCAGAGTTTGATTACACGTTGAGTGAAAAAATATTTTCTTTTATTAGTCTTAAATAGTTTACCCTGTAGCTTCATGGCATGTCCCCTAGTCTTTCTATATTCTGATAAGGTAAACAATCGATCTACGTTTACCCGTTCCACTCCGTTCATTAATTTATAGACTTCTATCATATCTCCCCTCAGCCGTCTCTTTTCCAGGTTAAAGAGCCCCAACCTTTTTAGCCTTTCTTCATAGGAGTAGCCTTCCATCCCCTTTACCATTTTGGTGGCTCTTCTCTGAACCTTTTCAAAAATCGCTATATCCTTTTTAAGATACGGCGACCAGAATTGCACACAATATTCAAGGTGCGGTCTCACCATGGAACGATATAGAGGCATTATAATATCTTTTGTTTTATTTTCCATTCCTTTCCTTATCATACCTAGCATTCTATTTGCTCTCTTGGCCGCCGCTGCACACTGGGCCGAGGGTTTTAACATGGTATCCACAAGGACGCCTAAATCTTTTTCTTGGGTGGTGGTTCCTAATGTGGAACCTTGCATCGTGTAACCATAGTTTGGGTTGTTCTTCCCTAGGTGCATAACCTTGCACTTCTCCACATTAAATTTCATCTGCCATTTTGATGCCCAGTCTTCCAATTTATCAAGATCCTCTTGCAATTTTCCACAATCCTCCTGGGTTTTAACAACTTTAAATAGTTTTGTGTCATCAGCAAATTTGATAACCTCACTCGTTATTCCACTTTCCAGGTCATTTATGAATATGTCAAAAAGCAGCGGACCCAGCACAGATCCCTGGGGTACACCACTATTCACCTTTCTCCATTGGGAAAATTGGCCATTTAGCCCTACCCTCTGCTTTCTATCTTTTAACCAGTTCCTGATCCACAGTAGTACACTGCCTCCTATCCCATGACTCTTTAGTTTTGCCAAAAGTCTCTCATGAGGGACCTTGTCAAAGGCTTTCTGAAAGTCCAGATACACAATATCAACCGACTCACCTTTGTCCACCTGTTTATTCACTCCTTCAAAAAAACATAACAGATTAGTAAGACAAGATCTTCCTTGTCTAAAGCCATGTTGGCTGTCTCCCATTAGGTCATGACTATCTATATGCTGAGTAATTTTATTCTTTATGATGGTTTCTACCATTTTTCCCGGTACTGATGTCAGGCTCACCGGTCTGTAGTTTCCCGGATCACCCCTCGAACCCTTTTTAAAAATTGGTGTTACATTGGCGATCCTCCAATCCTCAGGTATTAGAGATGATTTTAATGATAGTTCACAGATTACTGATAGCAGGTCTGCAATCTCAAATTTCAGTTCTTTCAACACCCTTGGATGTATACCATCCGGCCCAGGTGATTTGCTACTCTTCAGTTTATCTAATAGTTGTAAGACATCTTCCCGATGTATCGATATTTCCTTCAATTCTTCCACACCTTTAAATACCACTTCAGTCGTGGGTAACATCCCTACATCTTCCTCAGTAAAGACCGAAGCAAAGAATTCATTCAGTGTCTCCGCTATCGCCTTGTCGCCTCTTAGTGCTCCTTTAACCCCTTTATCATCTAATGGACCAACTGACTCTCTCACGGGTTTTTTGCTACGAATGTACTTGAAAAGGTCTTTATTTCGCGTTTTTGCTTCCGCAGCAAGCTTCTTCTCAAATTCTCTCTTTGCCTGCCTTATCAATGCCTTGCATTTGACTTGCCAGTGCTTGTGCTGTTTGCAGGTTTCATCATTTGGCTCTTTTTTCCATTTCTTGAAAGATGCTTTTTTGGCAACAACAGCCTCTCTGACCTCAGCTTTAAACCATGCTGGCAATTTTTTAGACTTCCTTCCACTTTTCTTAAAGCATGGAATACAGCTGGTCTGGGCTTCCAAGATAGTATTTTTCAACAACACCCAAGCTTGATGTACGTCTTTAACCTTTGCAACTGCTCCTTTTAGTTTTTTCTTAACTGTTTTCCTCATTCTATCATAGTCTCCCTTTCGAAAGTTAAAGGGTAGTACTGTGGATTTCCTTACTATCCCTCCTCCACTAATTAAATCAAAGGCGATCATGCTATGATCACTATTGCCAAGTGGCCCCAACACCCTTATCTCTTGCACTACATCTGGTGTTCCACTAAGGACTAGGTCTAATATTGCTTCCCCTCTGGTCGGTTCATGAACCAGCTGCTCCAAGAAGCAGTCATTTATTTCATCTAGGAACTTTATCTCCCTAGCATGTCCTGTTCTGACACTGACCCAGTCGATGCCGGGGTAATTGAAATCACCCATTATTATTACTGCACTGTAACTTTTGCTAGCTTCCTTGATTTCTTTGAGCATTTCATCATCCATTTGTTCATTCTGGCCAGGCGGACGATAGTACACCCCCACTGCCATCGCCTTCCCCTTTTTACATGGAATGCAAAACTTTAATCCTTTCTGATTCAATGCCCTCTCTAACATAGAGCGCAACCCCTCCACCAATTTGATCAGCTCTATCATTTCGATATAGTTTGTACCCAGGTATCACAGTGTCCCACTGGTTGTCCTCCTTCCACCATGTCTCTGATATTCCAATCATATCTAACCTCTCGTTTAGTGCTATATATTCTAACTCTCCCATCTTGTTTTGTAGACTTCTAGCATTTGCATACAAGCATTTTAGAGACTGTATTTTATTCATATTAATTTGGCTATTGGTAGACATGGGTAATTTGGGATCTTTAAGTTCTGTCTGCTCCATACTCGAGGGCATTTGGGCTACTTTACTCTTTTTTGGAACCTCTCTGCTTTTTGTAGTATCCTTCAAGGATACATTCTTCCGAACCATGCGCTCTTGGGCGACTGTCGGCTTTCCCCTATTATCTAGTTTAAAAGCTGCTCTATCTCCTTTTTAAAGGTTAATGCCAGCAGCCTGGTTCCATCCCGGTTAAGGTGAAGCCCATCCCTTCGGAAGAGCCCCTCCTTTCCCCAGAATGTTCCCCAGTTCCTAACAAATCCGAACCCCTCATCTCTGCACCATTGTCTCATCCACGCATTGAGACTCCGGAGCTCTGCCTGCCTATTGGGTCCTGCGCGTGGAACGGGAAGCATTTCGGAGAACGCTACCCTGGAAGTTCTGGATTTCAACTTCCTACCTAAAAGCCTAAATTTAGCTTCCAGAACCTCCCTACCACATTTTCCTATGTCATTGGTACCAACATGTACCAAGACAGCAGACTCCTCCCCAGCACTATCTAAGACCTTATCTAGGTGGCGTGTGAGGTCCGCTACCTTCGCACCAGGCAGGCATGTTACCAGGCGATCCTCACGTCCACCAGCCACCCAGCTATCTACATGCCTAATGATCGAATCACCAACTATAACTGCTGTCCTAACCCTTCCCGCATGGGCACTTGGCCCTGGAGAAACCTCCTCGGTGCGAGAGGGGTTTACATCACCTGGAGGACAGGTCCTAGTTACAGGATCACTTCCTGCCACACCAGGGTGATGCTCTCCTGTCACGTGACCTCTCTCCTCCATGGCAACAGGGATGCTGCCAGACTGGAGGTGGGACTTCAGGACTATATCCCTGTAGGTCTCGTCTATGTACCTCTCTGTCTGTCTTATGTTTTCCAAGTCTGCTACTCTAGCCTTTAGAGAACGGACTCGTTCCCTGAGAGCAGAGAGCTCCTTGCACCTAGTGCACACGTAAGACCTCTCACCAGCTGGGAGAAAATCATACATGTGACACTCAATGCAAAAGACTGGAAAGCCCACATCCCGCTGCTGGACTGCTGTCTGCATCTTAGTTTTAAGTTTGTGTTTAGATCTTTAAGTTCTATATGTACTAAAGGGTGCAATGGATATTTATACCACTAAAACTGTACCTAAGAAGTTTAATATACCTTGTTCACCTGAAGCTTAATTAATCTCAGGTCCTTGGTGTATGACTGATTTGGGTAATGAGCTTCACCTGAGAGCACCTCCTGTCTTTTAAGTTGTGCAAGTACCTATAAAGCTGTGATTTTCCCAGGGGAGGGTGGGTGTGGGGAGGGAGGGAGGAATATAACACTTATTAAAAAAGGGCTGCTACACAGTACCTTGTCCTGTGCTGCTGAGGAAAACTATATTCTGATTTGATTTAAATTATAGCTCTTTGCTGCTACTAGGCTCTAACCTATTATGAAATTTAAACTACAAGCTCTCTGCTGGATTCTAAATTTAACCAGAAAGCTCTCTTCTGTGTTTTAATTTGAAACTAAAAGTACTTTGCTGATGCTAGGCCCTGAGTGACTATGAAATTTAAACTACAGCTGTCTACTGGGTATGAAAGGTAACCAGAAAGTTCTCTTCTGTGTTTTTAAATTGAATCTTAAACTGTTGCTACTAGGCCCTGACTGATTTAACAAAAAAAAAATAGTGGGTTCACAGATTAATTAGCTTTAAAAGAAAAAAAATTCCTTTCAGAAAAATTCCCAGAAGTATATACTCACAATTTCAGATTTCTCTCCAGAAGTAACAGCCCCCCTTTCCAGTCCTTCAAGACTGCCATTTTCACTGTTTGTGTGTATATAGTTAAGAAAACATGTTGGCGGAGTGGCCTAGTGGTTGGGGCAAGGTACTTCGGGCCGGAAGGTCAGGGGTTCAAATCCCAATAGAGGACAGCAACCTTGGGCCGGAAGGACTGGGGTTTCTAGTCCCACAGGTGCTCCTTGTGGTCTTGGGCAAGCCACTTAACCCTCCATAGCCCATGTTCCCTGTAAAATAGTTCCCTGTGTGCTGTGCTTTCCTGTCTAATCAATGTGTTTATACCTCAAAAAAAAATGTCCTGTCATGATTTGACAATTTCCAATCTGTAATCAAACCGCTGCTGATCGCTGGAAGTAGCAGTATACAAATGTATACTAAATAAATAAATGTTTAAAGAGGACCAGGGACATCCACTGTTTACCCTTGGAATAAGTACCATGGAATCTGTATACCTTTTGGGAACCTGACAGGTACTTGTGACCTGGATTAGCCACTATTGTAAACACGACACTAGGTCTGACGGAACTTCAGTCTGCCCCAGTTTAGCATCTCATTTGTTCTTATGTTAGGAGAGGAGTTTTGCTTAGTAACAGTGTTAATCTCAAACAATTCAGACATTTAGTCGAGTGCTTACTATTGAAAGAAATCTATTCTTTGGAACTTGCAGCAGGGTGGGACTTTTGTCAGCTTTGCAAGAAGAAATGTGTGGAGGGTAAAGTTGTTCCTAGCAAACATGCATTTGTGTGCACTTGACTTTATAAAATAAGGCATAAGAGTGAAAGTGCGCATGTATGTAAGGTGCAATCACGTATAACAGCCCTAGAGCTGGGAGAAATGAAATTTTACAGGTATGTGCATAAATTAAGGATCACTATAATATGCACATAAATTTGCCTGCACTGCTCATGCTCTGCTCCAGCTCTGCCCATCAGCATCTTGCCATGAATGTACAGACAATGCTAACAACGTTTTTCACACTAAGTAGTTTTTTATAAGAAGTTATTTTTCATGCATAAGTGGCCATTTACATGTGCAAAAGAGCAAAATTCTGCCATTTACACACAAACTTGCCATGTAAATCTAGTTTGCTTCTTATAAAAGTTACCTCCTAGGGCTTGAGTCAGATAATGTTTTCTTCATCATACTTTTAGTTACACCACAAAATCCTCCGTCATCTGCCCCTACCCAACATTGCATCCTGCATGTCTCCAAAACTGCTTAGTTAGGAGAACTGCAAAAGTGAGACTTTGCCGATAGCTCTTGCCAGCTGACTGGCGGATGCTGTTTTTAGAATCCTTCCAACACCTGTCATGGGCAGGGGGTGGGAGGGAAACAGAGCAGATACTAAAACACACACAACTCTAAAAATAAGTGTTACTCATCCTGGACCTGGGCTGTGCATGCTCAGACAGAGCCTCTCGGCTGCAGCATTCAGCACCCTAGACTAACCACTTAACTGCAATGTCGTCCGAGCCAAGGCAGCCTTGACAGATAACACAGGTACACTAAAAAAATTTTTTTTTAAACTGCCTCTAATGTTTCGATTGATTTTTACGTTTTTTGGTGCGCTGAATCTAAATCTGGTAACCAATTTGCTCCATCACGTACAGATTTTCTGCTACATTGGGTTAGCAGTTTGAGGTGAACGTTTCAGATTGAGTGCGATCGAGATAAAAGTTTCTTGGATGAATTCTTTATACTAATTGTTTAGTAGTTATTCAAATAAGAATAAAGAAAATTGTAACAAGGCAGCACATAAGAATAGAGTAATGTCAACAAAACACACTGTGATGGTAGCAAAATTGTCTGCACTTAAAACAGCCACATACATGTGCACAAACATTGAGCATATAAGAGCGAGGTTAGACACAAAGCAAAGCAAAGAAATGTGCAAAAAATGTTGTACAGGTATGTATGTAAGAATAGAAAACGCAAACCGCACCATTGCAATACATGAAGACAAACACCCGATGGTGTGAAAATAAAATTCTAATAAATGAGATCCGACACTGTGGTAATAACTAGCAAATTTTTATTTCAAAGTTTAGTAAAAACACGATATTTGTCAACACAGTTTAGATTTTAAAGTCATTCTTGGGTCAATCAATCTCCTGGTGGGCCCGTTTCTTCTTCCCCCGAATGCTTCTCTTGGTGCGCTGCTTGGCGTATTTTTCATCTGGGGTTTCCCGCAGCAGCAACCAGCAGAAATCAGCCATCATAGTGGTGTTCCATCTTCCTTGGTACCTTCTCTCTGCGTCCTTGATGTCCTGGTGAAACCTTTCACCTTGTTCTTCACTGTACGCCCCCAGGTTTTCGGGAAAGTAGTTCACATGGGAGTGCAAGAAATGGACTTTCAGGCTCATGTTACAGCCTTGTTCTTTGAAGGCATTGAGCATCCTGGCAACAATATCCTTATAGTTCTCATCCCGCCTGTTCCCCAAGAATTTGAGAACAACATCCTTGAAGGAATCCCAGGCTTCTTTTTCCTTCTCAGACATCGTTTCAGCGAATGCTCCATCTGAAATGAGTTTCCTTATATCAGGGCCAACAAACACTCCTTCCTTTAGCTTTGCTTCAGAAAGTCGGGGGAACTTTGAGCAAAGGTACCGAAAGCACTCACCATCTTTTGGAAGGGACTTGATGAATTGCTTAATGAGACCCAACTTAATGTGGAGAGGTGGTAATAGAATTTTATCACGAGGTACCAAGCTCTCATGAAGAACATTTTTCTCACCGGGTCTCAAATACTCCCGAATTGGCCAGTCTTTTTTCCCCCAGTGTAGGTCGCGGGCCCGGCTATCCCACAAGCAAAGGAAGCAGGGATATTTGGTGAAACCGGATTGCTGCCCTAATAGCATGGATAGAATTTTAAAGTCTCCACAAATCATCCACTTATGCTCATCATAACGAATCTTCTGAAGAATCAGGGCCAAATTCTCGTATTTTTCTTGGAGAATAACAGAGTGAGCAATAGGAACTGAAGCGAATGTGTTGCCATTATGAAGAAGAACACCTTTTATGCTGTCTTTTGACGAATCAATGAACAGCCGCCATTCAGCAGGATCATACTTGAGTTTAAACTTTTCCATCACTCCGTATATATCGTTGCAAAATACCAAATCTTCCTCTTTGCTGAAATACTTCAAAAATTGTGTCTCGCGGTTGCGGTACCAATAAAAAGTTGTTCCTGGTGACAATAGATTTTTCTGTTTAAGCCGAGAACCTAGCAGTTGGGCAGCATCTTTTGGGAGTCCTAAATCCCGGACTAAATCATTCAATTCAGCTTGAGAGAAAAGTTCAGGTTTCGGATCTGGTTCAGTTTCAAACTCGGAAGTACTGGACTCATCGGGAAAAGCCATCTGATGAGTCTCATCATGATCAGAACCGTCCACACAAATATGATCCAAAGATTTTGGTGGTTCAGGCACAGGTACTTCGTTGCTATGAGGCATAGGCCTAATTGCTGAGGGAAGGTTGGGGTATCTTATTACGTTCTTATTTTTTAAGATGTATCCCTTCACAATGCAAGAGCAAAAATAGCAGTCACTGCTGTGGTCTCTTTGTTCACGCCACATCATAGGTATTCCGAAACAAAATGCTTGTTTTTTACCTTTCATCCATAAGCGTAGATCTTCCTCACATGTCTTGCACACTTTGTGAGGAGCCCACGGTTTGTCTTGATCGCCTAACTTCAAACCGAAATAGGCGAAATATACTTTTTTAATAAATGCAGAAATGTTCCTCTGCAGCTTTTTCACGGTATATTCCCCACAAATAAAACAAAAACTGTCCGGAGAGTTGATGCAACCTCTGGCTCTGTGAGCCATCACAAATACACAGCACTGCAAACTACAACTGTAGTGAACCACTTCGGAATAAAGCTGGATTACGACTGAGCAAACAAAAGGTAATAATGAACTTGCAAGAAACTGAAATTTGACAGGAACGTTCATGTCGCAACCACCGTGTTTGAGCGAGCGAACGAGGCGAGGCGAACAGGAAAGAACATGCGCCAGCGCGAGTACTGGATTTAGCCCCCCGCCTCCCAATTGTCCTGTTAATGTATAAAATGAATACAAAACACTCTAAAATATCATGAGGGAGTGTTTCTAGTTAGTTAACCATTACAACCTCTATTTTGGGCCAAGAAAATAAACTGCAGTCGGCTAAAAAGAAATTATGTGAACATTCCTTATATGGGTAAGAAATCTAATTTTGCAAGAAAACGTGACGTGATGGAACATTTTGGCTATTTTTCCTGGATTCAGCACCCCAAAATCTATAGGAATCAGTTGCAAAACTGGAGGCAGTTTTTTGGTAGTGTACCTGTGTAATGAACAGAATGACACTGAAAGCGAATTTAACAAAAACAAAGAAATCAGCAGAAAACCTTGATGGATTTCAGTAACAGTTATCCTGGGTCCAAGTATCTGCGTGGAAGCCCTGCAGTCAGACCATTTGACCGATTTCTGGAGGCTCAAGACAAATGAGAAACACTGTTCCATTCTAGTTTGATTTATCGACTTTTGCCTGGCCTCTTCCCTGCTTGATGGTCTAGAAGTTCTAATTACTTTAAGGAATTTACATCCTTTGAAAGTATCTGCCATCCATTTACTGTTTACCATAAATTGGATTGTAATGCACTTCAGAAAGAACATGGATGTCTATATATGCACATATACGTAGATAGAGTAGATAACCAGCAATTGAGGCACTCAGTCAGTTTGCTTGTTCCCATGTACAGTTCTCTAGCTAAGGACAGAGCTGAGCTGTCTGCCATAGAAGCTTGACTGACTGCAGGAAATTGCTCCTTATCCAAATTGGTTCTCTTGTCCTTTTGCTTTCATATTTTACAATTTTGAGTAAGCGAAGGAGTAGCCTCATGGTAAAGAATATAAAATATGCCATACTGGGCCAGACCATGGTCCATCAAGCTCAGTATCCTGTTTCCAACAGTGACCAATCTATGTCATAAGTACCTAGCAGTCTCCCCAAAAGACAGGTTCCTCAGTGCTTGGTGCCCCATCCTCCAGGAACTCATCCAAACCTTTTTAAACCCCAGCTACACTAACAGCTTTTACTACATCTTCTGGTAACGAATTCCAGAGTTTGATTACACATTGAGTGAAAAAAAATATTCGTAGTCTTAAATAGGTTACCCTGTATCTTCACTGCTTGTCCCCTAGTCTTTCTATATTTTGATGGTGTAAACAATTGATAGTTTACCCGTTCCATGCCATTCATTTATAGACCTCTATCATATCTCTCCTCAGCCGTCTGTTTTCCAGGTTGAAGAGCACTAATCTTTTTAGCCTCTCTTCATAGGGGTATCCTTCCAAGCCCTTTACCATTTTAATGGCTCTTCTCTGTACCTTTTCTAACACCACTATATCCTTTAAGATATGGCGACCAGAATTGCACACAATATTCAAGGTGTGGTCAGAGGCATAATATCCTCTTATTCTCCATTCTTTTCCTTATGATACCTAGCAGTCTATTAGCTCTCTTGGCCGCTGCTGCACACTGAGCAGAGAGTTTCAACATATTATCCATGATGCCTAAAACGTTTTCCTGGGTGATTGTTCCTAATGTGGAATCTTGCATTGTGTAACCATAGTTTGTGTTATTTCCTAGGTGCATAACTTTGCACTTGTCCACATTACATTTTATCTGCCATTTGGATATCATGTCTTTCAGTTTATCAAGGCCCTCTTGCAATTTCACAGTCCTCATGTGTTAACTCTGAATAAATCGTGTCATCTGCAAAATTTGATTACCTCACTCATCCCCATTCCAGGTCATTTATAAAATGTTAAAAAGCAGCAGACCCAGCAGATCCCTGGGGTACTCCACTATTCCCCTTTCTCCAATGGGAAAATTGGCCATTTAGCCCTACCCTCAGCTTTCTCTTTTAACCAGTTCCTGATCCACGATCGTACACTGCCTCCTATCCCATGACTTTTTAATTAATTAATTTCACCAGAGTCTCTCATGAAAGATCTTGTCAAAGGCTTTCTAAAAATCCAGATATACTAACCACCCAACTTCCCTTTGTCTACCTGTTTATTCACACCTTCAGTAATTTTGTTCTTTATAATTACTTCTATCATTTTTCCAGGTACTGATGTCAGGCTCACTGGTCTGTTTCCTGGATCACCCCTGGAACCCTTTTTAAAACTTGGAATTACATTGGCCATCCTACAATCTTCATATATTACAAATGACTTTAATGATAGTAATCTGTGAACTAATAGGTCTGCAATCTCAATATTTCAGTTCTTTCAACACCCTTGGAGGTATACCATCCCGTCCAAGTGATTTGCTACTCCTCAGTTTGATCAATATTTCTTTCAATTCTTCTGCGGCATCACCTTTAAATACCATTTCAGTTGTGGGTAACATCCCTACATCTTCCTCAGTAAAGACCGAAGCAAAGAATTCATTCAGTCTCCGCTATGGCCTTATCCCCTCTTAGTGCCCTTTTTACTCCTTTATCTAAATGGTCCAACCCTCACAGGTATTTTTGCTACCAATGTACTTAAGTCTTTAAGCAGTGTTTTTGCTTCCTCAAGCTTCTTAAACTTTGCCTGCCTTATCAATGCCTTGCATCTAACTTGCCAGTGTTTATGTTATTCCCAGTTTGTCATTTGGCTCCTTTTTCCATTTCCTAAAAGATGCTTTTCTGGTTACTACTGCCTCTGACCTCAGCTTCCAAGCTAGTATTTTTAAAAACACCCAAGCTTGATGTAAATCTTTGCCCTTTGCAACTGCTCCTTTTATTTTTTTTTTAACTCTTTTCCTCATTTTATCATAGTTTCCCTTTCAAAAGTTAAAAGGTAGTACTGTCGATTTCCTTACAGTCCTTCCTCCATTTATGAAATAAAATGCAATCACATGTCGTGACCCCAGCCCCAGCCGAGGGCCTAGAGGCATAGGGCTGCCAATTTTAGTCCTCTAATAAAGGAATTAAACACTATTCTTGTCCACAGTGAGGCATTCTGGGACTTGTAGTTTTCCTCGTTCAAGGATAGTCGTGTAAGCCAAGGGTTAAAGGCAAAGAGAAGTTTTTTTTACGCCCCAAAAAGCACTAAGGTTCAAACACACAACGTCAGGATATTCTTCTCCAAACAATACTTCAGAAATTATACATAAGCTGGAACTGAGGAAGCTTCATAAGCTTTTAAACACATGTGCAGTTGTTTTCATAAGGTAATCAGCAAAAAGAAAATACAGCTTCTCTGTTTAAGCAAAGTTAAATGTCCTCATTTACCTTCTGCTTCTTTAAACCCAAAATGTAGAAGCTGGCAATGTTCTCTTTAGTTAGTAGGTATTTCTTAGCAAAACAAAACTAGGTTCATTCACACTGCTTCTCAAGACCTTTCGTTATCAAGCATTTCTTATCAACAGATTTTCATAGCTTCTGTCTGGCATAATGTACAATCCATTGGCAATTCACCTGATATGGAGTTTTGCTCCATACAGTCCACTTGCATATCCTCTTGTTCTAAAGCATATACGTCTGGTTCTGAACTCCCACAATCTGCTCCTTGGTGAATACTCTGGGGAAATTCCTGGACCTCCCTCCAATGTTGTTTTCCCCGGTAAGGAATGTCTGTACCTCTAGTATGGGATCTCTCCCTGGTTCAGTTGCCTTGGTTCCTCTCTGCTGTTCAGCCATGGTTCCTTGCTCCAGGCTGGGTTCTGGTTACTTCTAACTATAGCCTTGTTCACCCACCTTTGAGCAGCTGGAAACCTTCGGTCCGAGACCGAGGTAGAAGACTTCCCTGCTTTCTTTCTCTAAGCAAAGCACACGTGGTTTCTTGGCTCTCAGGCTCCTTCCACATCCTTCTCCTTCCCCTGATGTTTCCTCCTCCAAGTTCCTCTCTCTGAACTCCTGGAATAGCTGAAACATGCTGAACTCTGAACTTGCCCACGATTCCGGACTGGAACAGGAACAAACAGTTTGAACCACAACCTGATCCTGAAACCCAACTCCCTTCTCCCCTTCTGAGCAGGGTTTATAAGGCGACTTCTTAGCTAGCCTTTCTCTGTCTCTGCACAGGTGTTTGCCATTACTCCCTAAGCTTGCACTTACGTCAGCAGAGCTTGGGTGTGGCAAACTGGCTCTATCAACTTTGACTGCAGTCTGGAACCTGTGAATTTCAGGACTGTCTTTCCTTAAAGGTATATTCACTATCTTTTCCTATTTCCATCGGTTCAGCAGGGCTCTCCTCATCACACAAGCTATGATCACTATTGTGAAGTGGCACCAAAACTCTTCTCTTGCACCAGATCTTGTATTCCTGGTTGGTTCATGAAGCAGATGTTCCAAGAAGCAGTCATTTATTTCATCTAGAAACATCTCCCTAACATGTCCTGCTGTGACACTGACCCAGTCAATACTAGGGTAATTGAAATCACCCATTATTACTGTGCTGTAACTTGTTAGCTTCCCTGATTTCTTTCAGCATTTCATCATCCATTTGTTCATTCTGATAGTACACCCTCACTGCCATTGCCTTCCCCTTCTTATGTGGAATTTCAGTCCATAGAGATTCTACAGTGAATTTTGTTTCCTGCAAAGCCTTTAACCCTTTGTGACTCAATGTCCTCTAATAGAGTGCAATGCCTCCACCAATTTGATCTGCTCTCATTGCAATATAGTTTGTACCCAGGTATCAGTGTCCCACTGGTTGTCCTCCTTCCATCATGTCTGAGATACCAATCATATCTAACCTTACTTAGTGCTATATATTCCAACTGTTATCTTTTAGACTTCTAGCAATTGCATATTAGCGGCTGTATTTTATTCATATTAATATGGCTATCGGTAGGCAGGGGTAATTTGCAATCTTTAAGCTCTGTACTCAAGGGCATTTGGGTTACTTTTGTCCTTATTGGAACCTATGTTGATATGCCCAATCACTAACTGTAATGGCTGTCCTAACCCTTTCTTTGTGGGTACATGGCCCTAGAGTAAACTCAGTGCAAGAGGGTTTTACATCACTTGGAGGACAGGTCCTAGCTACAGGATCACTTCCACACCAGGGTGATGTTCTGTCACATGACCTCTCCCCTCTATGGGGACAGGGATGAGGCCAGACTGGAGGTGGGACTTCAGTACTACATCCCTGTAGGCCTCTATGTACCTCTGTCTTCCTGATGTCCTCCAAGTCTGCTAGTCTAGCCTCCAGAGATTGGATTAGTTCCCTGAAAGCAAAGAGCTCCTTGCACGTAGTGCACAAATAAAACCCCTCACCAAATGAAAGAAAATCATACATGTGACACTCAATGCTGCTGGACTGCTGTCTACATCTTAGCTTTAAGGTTGTATTTAGGTATTTAAGCTCTTTACTTACTAAATTTTACTGGGGATACTTATACTAATAAAACTATACGTAATATGTTTAATGGACTTTATTCACCTCAAGCTTAATCTCAGGTCCTTAATATATAGCGGATGAGGATAAATAGCTGCACCAGAGACTGAATATGGCACCTCCTTTCCTTTAAGAGGTTTAAGGACCTATAAAGCTATGATTATCCCAGGTGTGTGGGTGGGAGTTGGGTAGGGAGGGAGGGAGGGAGGGAATTAAGACCCATTAAAAGCTGGCTGCTACACAGTATCTTGTCCTAAGGTAATCTGTGACCAAAATTTCCTGTGTGATTCACACAGCCCTTGCTTGGCTTGAGGGAGTCTTTCAAAATGCCCTTTTGATCTGTCACTGGCTTTAACACCTATTTAAAACAATTTCACAGGTCTTTTCCCCTATCTAGAAGGCCTCTTTGTAAAGGTCTCTAGAAACAATACATTGCTCAAAGACTACTGACCCTGTTTTTCCTTTTATGCTAAGTTATACTCTGATTCAATTTAAATTAAAGCTCTTTGCTGATACTAGACCATGACTGATTTAACAAATACACTGGATTCTAATTTAGATGGATCAGCTTTAATCTAAAGAATGTCTGTCTGTCTTTCTCCAAGATTTAGAAAAATTCCCAGAAGTAAATACTTACCATTGCAGATCTCTCCCCAGAAGTAGCAGTCCCTTTTTGTAGATCTTCAAGATGAGCAGAATGAAAACCTGGGCAGCTAAGGTTCAAAATACCATAGCTTGACCTTATGCAAGACAGTTCATCCTCCATCTCTGCAGGAAACTTAGGGCTGCCACATGTTATTTAATTCAAGTTCCATTTGCTGCAATAGGACCAGTTTAACATATGTTTTCAGTTTTAGCACACTTCATTAAGTCTACTAGCCCTTAGATTGTAAGCCCTCTGGGTGTAGGGGAATAGCTGCTCTAACTTAATGGCCCACACCGTGAGCTACCAATGAAAAATGTGAGCTAAAACCAAGACTCACCCCCCCCCCCCCCATAAGCCTTTTGTTCCCTACTTTCAGTGTTAATTTTTATCTGAAGGTTATCACTAGATCTTTCAGCAGCATTCAATATGGTTGATCATTACATCCTTCTCAATCAGTTGGTAGACATCGGCAACTCTGGTTCAGTGCTAGACTAGTTTACTTCATTTCTCTCAGACTGTACTTTTTAGGTACTTGCTAATTCTGATTCTTTTTATCTCCACTGTGGATCCCCAAAGGGTTCCGTTCTAGCCCTAATCCTTTAATATTTTAGTCCCCGCGCCACCTTTGTTCAGGACTTGTTCATCATGCTGATGATGTCCTGCTCCTCTATCATCTGGATTCCCTCAGGCCTGATTTCTCTTTTGTCAATCATACATTTTACTGTATCACCTCATGGCTCTGCATTAATAAACTCAAATCAAACCCCAAGAAAACATCCGCTATTTGGTTCACTGGAGGCTCCTCAACCCCATTCTTTGCGCTATGGACAGCTCACATCCACCATGAAATACTGCAGTATTTTGGATTCTGATGTATTGTTCTCACATCAGTTCTGCAGTTAAAAAGTCACTTTGCATTGTGTCAGTGTCATTCCATCCATCCCCTTCTCAACTCATTGGCTTTAGCTTCCTTACTACTCGCCTGCATCATAAACTTCCTGGACTATATTAATCCTGTCTAAGCCGGTATACCAATCTCTTCTCTGAAATGTCTACAAGGAGTCCAGAATACAGTTGTTTGTACATGCTTTTGCTGGCAAATATGATCATGCCACCACACTCTTGTAATGCCATCACTGGCTCCCAATATCAGCCGATTCAAAGTAAGTTACTGATCCTTGCACACAAAGTCCTCTCCACTGGTTCTCCTGAGTATTGTCCTCTTCACGCATTCCATCCCCAAACTTGGCATGTTTAGAGTCTACCTGCCGCTCAATGTTCTATTTTTACATATCCCTGCTATGGAGATCCTTGTCTCAGTTCCTTTGCCTTGAACCTTCCTTTAAGGCTCAGCTTAAAACCTCTTCTCCCAGACCTTTGGTGCCTAGGTTGCCCAGAGCACAAACTGATGTACCCCTCCCCTTTTTACTGAAGCCTCTTTACTGCCAATTCCTCACTTCCTCTTTCCTGTCAAATTTATGGAGTTCCTTTCTTTTATTATTTTACTAATTATATTTGTAAACCACTTTGCCTCTATACAAGAAAAGAGGTATATCAAGCACCAATAAAATCTAATTCCAAGCATCTTCCCACTGCACTACATAGAAGTATGAATTAGTATGATACAACATATGTAACCTGCCTGGAAAGTGGTGATTCGGGAGGGGGGGGGGGGAGAGAAGTGCTGTTAATTTCTCTGAAATGCTTGGTTTAATGCTGTGTATCATGGCATCATACCCCTGCATTTATTTTTCTATGGAAAACCATACCTTATACATACTTCACTGGAGTGAGTGTGCTAAATATTTGACTATCTATCATCTTCCCCTTTATCTTCTCCAGTGAGTGGATTTCAAATATCTTCAGCCTCTAGAACATACATCCTGTACCTGAACTACCTTCATCCTCCAGAACTCAATACATGCTTCTTATGAGGTCCAGTCACTAAGCTGCATTCAGACTTTGCCATTAGTGTGCCTTAACTATGATGTTAGTTCATAGAAGCAGCAAGAGCTCCATAGCTGCAGGGGGCCCTTCAGGCACTTCAGGGACAGCAGTTGGCCACTCTGTTAATGTGCAGTAACAATTACTGGCATATCTTAACAGCATAGTTGCTAATGCACTTCACTGCATCTCTGCAGGTACCTATCCCGTTAGCAGTTTATAGTCATTAATGATGCCTGGGCTAACTGCAATGTGCACTTCCTGACCCCTAGCCTGAAAATCCACATGTTGATAATGCAATGTGTTAAATGTTTTTTGGCGCTTGACTTTAATGGTTAAATGTTACTTAAAAGTGAGTTATAGACCTTACACTGTTTAAACAGGGGGTCTATATGCCTTACAAGTTACTGATGCCAGCAATGAGGGCCTTCAATCCACTTTGACCAATGATAGCCTATAGGAAGTCTGTCAGTATTTTCATTTTTTTATCCAGTTGTTGACATTCATTTGTTTTAACCAAATAGAAAAATGGTTACTCAAAACAAATATAATCAAAGAATGGAAGACAAGCTGACAGCTTGACCTCTAGCTAGAGCCACGAGACTCCTGCTAGTGGTCAGAGATGGGGCAGCAGCAAGTGGGGATCTCTGCTGTTCCCAGATAGACACCAGAGCTGAAGAGCGACAGGGAGGGTGGCATGTGTTGGAAGATGAGAGCAGTCTATGTAAAAGGTTGGGGGGGGGGAGGGTATGGAGCCTATGTAAAGATGTCGGTGGTAGTGTCGGGTATATGAAAGATGTCAGTGGGTGTCAGGGAAGGGTCTGGGGACAGTTGCTGTTGCACATTAAATGCCATTTCAATTTGCAAAGATGCACTTGAGAGGAGCAGCAGCATAGTACCCAAGTGATGATGGTTCAGTTCCCACTGGCACTCCTTGTGATCTTAGGCAAGTCAGTCACTTTGCCTGCCATTGCCTCAGATGAAAAGGCCTGGCGATCTACTTCTCGTCATGCCTTGCCAAGAAAACCCAAGAAATGCTGGGTTGCCAGGACTTCACACAAACAACTTAAGCCTTCTCTTGAGTGACAGCCTGCAGCACTCCATGCCATTCTCTGCTCATTACTCGCCCAGTTCCTGCCCTCTAACAGTACAAGCTACCATATTTGTATGCTAAACACACTAATTGCTTAGTGCACTTGTGAACAGGCCTCTAAAATTTCTAAATTCATAGAATTAGGCATGATCAGAACTAAATTAATCATGCTTAAAATCTAAACAAAAGATTAAGCATAAATTAACCAGTCTACAGTGAAAATTGAGACCAGACAAAGTTTTTATAAGTGAGCATTACTTTATTGGCACACTTGGTGACTTAAGGTTGGGATACCAGAGAGGATGTAGGTTTATTTGGAAAAGTGTTTAAATTTTAAAAAGCATAACTAGTTCTCAGCTTGCTATAGAGGTTGTAAAGCAACTTCTGTTAGATTTAAGGGGGCTCTAAGCAGCTTGCTTTGGAAGTTTGTATTAATTCGTATTTGCTTGAGAACTGTAAGAGCCTAACTAAAGCTAAGGGTGGGTTGGATGGGTGCAACAATTATGTTGTATCAGCTTCAAGGTAAGAATTGGTTTGGCTGAAATGTTCCCTGAAAAGGTATGTTGAGTTGTGTATGGAACGTGGACAAGTCAGTAATATTTGAGTTTTTCGGGTAATGAGTTCCAGAGCCTTGGAGATACATACTCAAAAGCTCTGTTACTAGCGCATTTAGTTTTTCTGAAGTCAGATGGGATTGTGAGTGTTATTTGGCCTCTTCTTATTCGGTTAATGGGTACAATCCTGATTAATTGGGCAAGAGATGGGGCTATCTGAGGATTTTGAATGTAGCCATTAACAACTTATATTTTGACTTTGGACAGGTAGCCAATGGAGATCATGCAAAATTGGTGTTATATGGTCAATCCAGCATGGATTGAGTAGAATTCATGCAGCAGTATGTTGAGCCATAACAAGGGGGTGCAGGGATATCATTGGGAGGCCTTGGGGGAGATTACAATAGTCAATGTGTGGAAATTTCATGGCTTGCATAATAGATCTAAAATCAGAGTGCTGTTGTAGGGGTTTAAAGTGTCATAGAAGTCTAATTTTGCTATATATTGTCCTTGTGTTTTTTTATATGGGATTTGAAAGATAGATGTCTGTCCAATGTCATACCCAAGTATTTTACCTCCGACTTTGAGGCTAACATAGTCAATGGGCATTGAATGGGGGGGTTATATTTTTTGGTCTCTAGTAATTAAAAAAACTTCTGTTTTTTGGTAGATGTTTAGCCCAAAGCTTCTGAGCCATGTTGCTATTTCTTTAAAGCATGAGGTAATGGGGTCTAAGCTGGGCGTTCTTATATTAAAGGGCATATATAGCATAACGTTGTCTGCATAGATGGCATAATCGATCTTGAATTTGTTTTTTTTTTATTATGTGCCAGATTGGTTGGATATAGATATTAAATAGAAGTGCTGAAATTGAGGAGCCTTGTGGAGAGCCTCTGGTTTGTGGGTATGTGTTGGAGGATTATTGATTTAGGCAGACTTGCTGTGTCCTATCAGAGAGATAGGATGTAAACCATTTTAGAGTAGCATTTACTTAGATAAGAGTGTGAATAACCGAGTCGAACGCCACAACGATGTCAAAGAAAGTTAATATGAAGGCTTGATTGCTGTTATCAATTCCTTTTATGATTGTTAAATAGGACTATCAATGTTTCAACACTGATAAGGTCTGAAACCAAATTGGTTATTGTCTAGTGGAGCATGAAGGTCAATGTGATCTTGAAGTTGTGATCTTGAAGTATACATTGTTTTCTATTAATTTGGCCAGGAACGGTAAATTAGAAGTGGGCCTGTACGAGGATGGAGAGCTTTTGTCAAGTTTTATTTTTTACAATTGGTCATTTGGTGGTTTTAAGATCATTAGGCATGTAGCCTTGTGAGTGTGAGAGATTGATTACCAATAATAAGATAGAAACATAGAAACATGATGACAGAAAAAGACCACATGGCCTATCTAGTCTGTCCTTCCATATCAACAACTACAACAGTCCACTTTTTACCTTTAGAGATCCTCTGTGTTGGTCCCATGCTTTTTTGAATTCAGTTACTGTCCTCATCTCTACCACCTCCACTGGGATACTATTCCATGGATCCACTACTCTTTCCATAAAGAAATATTTCCACATATCACTCCTGAATTTTTCTCCCTTCACCCTCATCCCATGTCCCCTCGTAGCAGAACTTGCTTTCAATTGAAAGAGGCTCTCTCCCTGAACATTTATGCCACGGAGGTATTTAAAAATCTCAATCATATCACCTCCATCCCGCCTTTCCTTTAAGGTGTACATATTAAGATCCTTAAGTCTGTCCTCATATGCTTTATAATGAAGCCCACTAATCATTTTAGTAGCCACCCTCTGCACCGACTCCATCCTGTTCACATTCTTTTGAAGGTGCGGTCTCCAGAATTGCACACTATACTCCAAATGAGGTCGCACCAAAGACTTATACAGAGGCATTATCACCTCCTTTTTTCTGCTAGCCATTCCTCTCCGTATGCACCCAAGCATCCTTCTAGCTTTTACTGTCGCCTTTTCTACCTGTTTAGCTACTTTAAGATCAGACACAACCACGCCTAGGTCCCGCTCTTCTTTAGTGGACCAAAGTACTTCACCTCCTATACTGTATTGCTCCCTTGGATTGCTGCAGCCCAAATGCATGACCTTACATTTTTTAACATTAAATCCCAGCTGCCAAATTCTAGACCATTCAAGCTTAGCTAGATCCCTCCTCATGTTATCTACACCTTCCTGGGTGTCTACTCTATTGCAGATTTTGGTATCATCTGCAAAGAGGCAAATTTTACCCGACAGCCCTTCCGCTATATCACTAACAAAGATGTTAAAAAGAATCGGACCAAGGACAGATCCCTGGGGCACACCACTGGTAACATCCTCCTCAGAGTGAGCTTCATTTACTTGTACTCCCACCCACTTTGTCGCCTCCCACCCAACCAATTTCTAACCCAAGCAGTATCTTTAGGGTCCATCCCTAGGGTGCTCAGTTTGTTTATAAGTCGCCTGTGAGGAACAGTGTCAAAGGCTTTACTGAAATCTAAATACACCACATCTAGGGCTCTCCCTCGGTCCAACTCCCTGGTCACCCAGTCAAAGAAATCAGATTTGTCTAACAAGACCTGCCTCTGGTGAATCCATGCCACTAATTTGTTGTTTGCTTTGATCCATTTAACAGGACAAGGGTCTTCTTTAGCTGTGGTGGTATTCATATTAGTTATTGTCCTTTTTAACGAGTCCAAATTTATAGGGTGGAACTCATCCCAGGTTTTGGCAATCGGTGTTGTATCAGTGACACAAGTGCTGGGGGAGGGGGGGGAGATTACTACCAGAGTTAAATTTTGGCCATATAGAAGTTAGAGTTTGTATCGTGATACTAGGTAGATCAGTGGAGGAATATGGCTGGGTTGAGGGATTTAACAATAGCGAATAGGTCTTTAGGTTTGTTGATTGAATTCATGAGAAGTTGTGTGATATTCTTGAAATTGGTTAAAATGTTGGTGGTATTTTGTGAGTAAGGTCATGTATTTCTCTTATCTGCAGTTTTCCTGGCATGCCAGGAGCGTTCCAGTTTTCTTAATTCTCATCATTACTCTTAGTTCTTGTGAGTAACATTGTTTAGAGGGGTTTTGGGGTTTTGCTTTTTTTTTTTTTTTTTTTTTAAAGTATGCTGTGAGTTCAGTGGCTTAGCTGCCAGTTTAGTAATAGAGGTATTCCAGTTTATAAGATCAAGATCATTCGTGCTTGTGTCAGTGGGATATAGGAGCTCATAAGCAATTTGATAAAGAAGCCTTCATTGATATTGGAGTACCGTTTGTGAGGCTTTACAGTGGAGTGTGTAAATGCAGAACCTCTAGAGTAAATTCTATAAATGTGATGGTCTAACCATGGGACTGGGGATATTAGGGTGTAATTGGGTCTCCTGTGGTATGAATATGAGGTCTAGTATGCTTCCTTTTTTGTGTGGGGACAGTAATAACTTGTTTGTAATTTAGCTGTTCCATAGCATCAATAAAGGAAGAGGCTCGTGAGCTTTGCAATGAGGGGAGAATAAAATTGCCAAGGAGGACTACTTTCTTGTTTGGAGCAACATTGAATACTTATCCAATCACATTTGTTAGGCCTTCCGAGTTAGAAGTTGATCGTTTATTGATGAGGCAGAAACTGTTTCTGCTATCCGTTAGGAGGATGTCAATATCTGATTTAGTGTTGGAGTTATGAAGTTGTGGCATTAGTGAATCCTTCATTATTAAAACTCCACCATTATGTTTACTAGCTCTAGGTGTATATAATATTTTGTAATTGGGTGGGCTTAGTTGGTTTAGGAGTACTTTTCTTGTTCACATAGCCAGGTTTCTGTTATGAATATTATATCAGGCTTTACATAGTTTGCATATTCAAGTATGATTGGAATTTTCTTTTATGGATCTTGAGTTTATGTACATACAATTAAGCATTATGGAGTTGTTTAGGGCTTTCAGAGGATTGTGTGCCGGTAAAGGGGCAGTGTTAATATAGGTCAATCTGTGGTTGTGAGTGTAATTTGAGTCCCTGTGGTAAAATTTGTGAGAAGGGGGTACTGTGCGATGTTCATAATGTATAGATTATTGGAATTGGTTCAATAAGGGGGGAGAATTGTGCGCTTAGTTTAGGTATCAGGCAGGCAAGTATAAGTATGCAGAGTATCAAAGGAGATAATATTTGGAAGGAGGACATCTTGGCTGGAAGCAAATTGACTACCTGTCTATGTAGAAATCAAATATGGGAATAATTCAAACACTTATAACTTTATAGGCAGTCTGGTGAGGTGGTAGAATAGGCCCGACAGGTATAGTAATTCTAAGATGCGATTAGGAATGTGATCCCAGCCTAAGTGGCCCAAAGGAGAGTATGTAGGGAGATTTGCAGCAGTAGTTGGGGGATACAAAGTAGCAGAGCTTACAGTTTGAGGTTTATGCAATCCAAATGAGTTGTGCATCCATGGGTCATCGTGGTTATCTGTACTTGCAGCTTCAAATTTTGGGTCTGTTACTAAACGAGGCTAATTCAAGTGCCATGCTCAAGGGAAACACCTAAGGGCCCTCTGGCAAGGCCCTCAGGCACGCCAGGAGGTGCTTTCCTTTTTGCAGTGGCGGTCAGGTCCTGACTGGCTTTGTGGTGGAGAGCAGGAAGGGAGTTCATCCCCTCCACTCTTCCCTGATGCCAACTGGGGCTCTAGTAGGTGGTCAGTGGTGGTGTCTGAAGGCTGAAGGCTAGAACACCTGACCTGGAGGCTGAGGAATACAGAGACCACCTTTGGGGACAGAGTTCCTCCATCGATCTGGCAGCCTCGGTGCTGCCTTGGAGAAGAGTGGTCACTTTGAAGAGCGCATCACCTTGATGTGGCAGGAAATGATCCTGTAGCCAGGACCTGCCCTCCAGGGGATGCAATATTCTTTCATACCAAGAATGCATCTCCAGGAGCTTCTGCCCAGGAGGGAAAGATTAAGACAGCCTCTTTAGTTGGTGATTTGGTCATTAGACATGTAGATGTCTGGTAGATATAAAGATCACTTGCCTCTCTCATGCATCAGCTAGATAGTGCCATAGAGGAGCCAGCTGTCTTGCTAAATATGGGCACCACTAACATCGGCTTTTACTGTACATAGAAAGTTGAAATCCAGGACCACCAGGGTAGCATTCTCAGAAATGCTCCATTTCACGTGAATGACCCAAAAAGCCAGCTCAGCTTCAGACTCTGTGCATGGATGAGAAGATGCTATAGAGTGCTTTAGATTTGTTAGGAACTGGGCAAAAACTTAAGGGAGGCCTTTTCCAGAATGATAGATTCCATCATAATCAGGATGGAACTAGGCTGCTGGCACTAATCCTTAAAAATAAGTTTTTAAACTAGATATTTGGAGAAAGCTGTCACCATAAGACTATAACATCATAAATTTGCCATACTAGCTCAGTTCAATATTTAACATCTCTTCTATACTGTGCTATTCACATTGGTGCGGTGTACATTTAATAGAACCTTATACAATGCAGTCGGGGCTGCATTATATTTACAGAGAACAGGGACTGTAACTTGGACATAACTGGGGGAAATTTCTACAAATTTACATTAATAAACTATACACCTGAAATCTACTTGGGGTTGCACCGGTGGGGCTAGTTGCCCTCTAGTGTGCTGGGTGTGCTACTGGGAGTCGCGGTGATTAGTGGGAGTGTTTGCAGGTAGATCTTTAAGGCTGATCTCTGGGTAGTGCCGTATAAATAGGTGGTGCTTCAGTGCCTTCCTGATTTGGGCCAGGTCGGTGATTGCTCGAATGGGTGTGAGGAGGGCATTCCAACATCTGGGTGCATAGAGCATGAAGGCCCTATTAGATGTCACCTGGGTGAATTTTGTTGTTTCCTTTGGAATTATCAGTGTATTGACAGCTGTGGATCTTCTGAGTCTGTTCGGGGGTGTGAGGTGGATTAGCTCGGTAATGGAGGTGGAGGATTGATTGTTTATGGCCTTAAAGGTCATTACTAGGATCTTGTAACATTCTACCATGAATTGGTAACCAGTGGAGTCTCTTCAGGATAGGTGTAATGTGGTCCACTCTTGAGACTCTGTAGAGAACTCTAGCAGCTGCATTGATTGCAAGCTGGAGTGGGTTTAGCGATGCTTGGGGGAGTCCGTATAGGATTGCATTGGTGTAATCAAAGTGTGGGGTTACTAGGGCTTGGTTGATTATTCGAAAGTTGGTGGTGTCCAGTAGAGGTCGTAGATGCTGTAGATCTGTAATTTATGGTATATTTTCTTGACTGTTTGTGGGATTTCATGTCCAGCCATTGGTCCAAAGTCACACCTAGGTAACAGATTGTGGATTTGGTTATCAGCTTGGTGTTCACCTTTAAGGAGGGTGGAGGGGTGAATCCTTGATTCCTCGTGATAAAGAGGACGTCTGTCTTGTTATGGTTTATTCGTAGGTTTTGCATATGGAGCCAGTCAGCAACTGCATCAAAGCAGCTTGTTAGAGGGGAGAACTCTGGCTGGTCTGTTGCAAATGGCATGTATAGTAGAACGTCATCTGCATATACTAGGCAGGAGACATTAAATGAGCGGATCAGGGCACAGATGGGTTGCATGTATATGTTGAACATCAATGCTGATAGCGAGGATCCCTGAGGTACACCTTGTTTTTGTAGGAATGGTTCCAAGCTTGTGGTGCCAGTTCTCACTTGCTGCCATCTGTTGGACAGGTAGGATTTGCACCAACTTAGAGCTGTGTCCTGTATTCCCTTTTCCTCGAGACGTCCCAGGAGTATCTCGTGGCTTACGGAGGAGTCAAAAGCCACTGCGATGTCCATGAAGATAAGGGCAAATCCTTGTCGAATGTTGTCAATTCCCGAGATTATGGTATTGAAGAGGGTGGTGAGGAGGGTTTGTACACTGTGTGCTTCCCTGAATCATGCTGAGAAGGGTTCAAAGGGGCATCACTCTCAATATGTTGTTGAATTTGTCGTTGGACTACCTTTTCAATTATCTTGGCAAGAAGTGGGATGCTTGAAATTGATCTAAAGGACTCTACCTTTAGAGGGTCCAGTTTGTTGTTTTTCAGCAGCGGCCTGATGGAGGTATGCTTCAACCTTTGTGGGAAGGCTCCCGTTGAGAATGACTGCTCCATGATAGTCCATCAAGCCCAATATCTTGTTTTCAAATGTGGCCAATCCAGGTCACAATAACTGGCAGAATCCAAAATGGTAGACTGATTCCATGCTGCTTATCGCAGTGATAACCAATGGATTTCCCCAGTCCACTTTAATAATGGTTTATGGACCTTTCCTCCATGGACTTGTTTGAACCTATATTTAAACCCAACATCTAAATGTGGAACTTTGTATTATGTAGCTATAGACTGGATGTTCTTACCTTTCAGCCAGATTGTACATCTGGTCTGAGCCAGACGTGCAAAGGTGATATACATGCGGGACAAAGGATTGCGATTCTGATCCGGGGGGGGGGGGGAGGGAATGTCTAACCCCCTAGGATCAGAATCACGATCAGGCCTGTACATGCAGGCTGGGACTGCGATTCAGTCCTGGCCTGCATGTACAGGCACTGCCCAGATAGCTCAGTCAAGCTCTTAAATGGAAGCATGGTGTCATGTTGCCATGGCACCATGGCTCCATTTAAGAGTCACAATGCCAGCCACCAGAAATTAAAGTTTATTCCCCACAGCCTGACCCCTGATCCAGCCTCAGAGGTAGAACTACTTCCGTGGACATTTTGCTGGCCCTGGATGTCCAGGGCTGACATTAGAACCTGCCCTGTATGTTCAGGGCTGGTGACTGCCCACTCTATGCCCCCAGGCTGCCTCTTCCCCACCCCCAACTTCCCCACACAACCGGCAGGGAAGTTGGTTGAGGGCAGGAGCCACAAAGAATAGAGGGGATGGATGTCCCATTGGGATGTCCATACCTGCTATTTGTTGCTCAGAATCAGGCTATTTATGCATAACTTTGCACATATCCACATTAAATTTCATCTGACATTTTGATACCCAGTCTCAATTTCTCAAGGCCTCTTGCCATTTCACCATCCTCTTGTGATTTAAGAACTTTGAATAATTGTGTCATCTATAAATTTGATCATTCACTGTTCCAATTTCTAGGTCATTTATAAAAAAAAAAAAAAGTGTTAAAAAAAAAGTTGGACCCACACAGATCTCTGGGTACACTATATACACATCTGTTGGCACACTGTTAACTCCTTGGTTTTATTTATTTATTTAACAGGTTTTTTTATACCGCCTTTCTTATAATCAAAGCGGTTACACGACTACATCAGGTTAGCATAACATACAAACATACAAACATTAGACTCTACAGACCAAACAATAAATCCAGTTTATACCACCTTATCATAATATCAAAGTAATAAGCAAAGGATCCATAGGTAACAGGGAACGACTACATCATGTTAACATGTAATACAGAGATATCTCTAAACAGCTTAAAGGAGAAACAGAAGGAGGAGGTTGTACAGAGAATACTTTTTGCCACGGGCCCGCGCCAAAGGGCCACACCAAAGGGCCCTCAGGCGCGGGCCCGCCTGTCGGCGGCAGCGATGTAAAGGAGCTGCTGCTCCCCTCCCACAGCCCCGATTGGGCCGGAGGCAGTTGGCAGGGCACGCGCCTCCCAGGAGACCGGCTCAGGTGTTCTTCCCGCCGTCAGCGGCAGCGATGTAAAGGAGCTGCTGCTCCCCTCCCACAGCCCCGATTGGGCCGGAGGCAGTTGGCAGGGCACACGCCTCCCAGGAGACCGGCTCAGGTGGTTAGGTCTATACTAGGTTTGTCCTATTAAACCACATCTATATGTTCAGTAAGATTGACAAATTGAAGACTTATTACCCTATTTTCTAGGTTTACCGAGATGTGCTTCCATTCCTCCAGTTCATTACTTTATCATATGACATTGGTCTTTACTGATGATGTAGGAGAGATACACCTATGTTCCCACTAAGCTGCAGAGTCTTCGTCAGCATGCCTGTTGGTGGGGACGGGAGATGCAAAGCGATCATGAAAGTGAATGCACAGCATCACCAGGCCCTCGGGACCTTATTTGGAAGGCTGTCAGAGACCAAAATAATTTAGAATATAAAAAAAGCCATACTGGGTCAGACCAAGGTCCATCAAGCCCAATTTAGGTCACACGTACCTAGCAGTTTATCCAAACGACAGGTTCCACAATGCTTGTAATGGGTCAAGTAGTGGATTTCCAGGGTCCCCTTTAAAAAATGGCTTATGGATCTTTTCCTCCAGGAACTTGTCCAAACCTGGAGGAAAGGTCCATAAACCATTAGAGTGGATCCTGAAAATCCACTGCTTGCCCCATTACAAGCAGTATGAACCTATCTTATTTGGGGAAACTGCTAGGTACTTTTGACCTAGATTGGCCACTGATGGCATAAGGATACTGGGCTTGATGGACCTTGGTCTGACCCAGTATGGCATATCATATGTTCTTACGGATAATATGTTGAAACCCTTCACCCAGTGTGCAGCGGTGGCCAAGAAAGCAAATAGAATGCTAGGAATCAAAACGAAAGGAATGGAGACTACGTATTTTTCCTGGGTGATGGTTTTTAAGGTGATACCTTGCATTGTGTAACCAAAGTTTTGGTAGTTCTTACCTAGGTGCATAACTGCACTTATCCCATTAAATTTCATCTGCCATTTGGATGCCCAGTCTGATAATTTTGTATAACTTGTATAGCTTTGTATAATTCTGAATAATTTAATGTCATGCAAATTTAATCACCTCACTTGTTATATTTATAAATGACCTGGAAATGGGAATACAGTCAGACCTCGTACATTCATGAGGTTAGGTTCCAGAACCCATCGCAAATGAGGAGGATTTGTGTATGTTTGGTAGAGTTACTAAAAATGGTAATATATGCAAAATAGCAAATTTACTATTTTCTAATATTTATGTAACCATTAGCCTTCCAAAGGGAATAAACTTTGCAAATGGGGATTTAGCTGTATTTATATCCCGCTTTTCACTGGGTCAAAGCGGTGGAACATTGAACGAAGGGGGGGGCGACAATAACCAATTTTAGGGTATGTGCCGTCACCAGGTGGGCCAACATTCATGATTTTAACAAATATTTGGGACGTAAACATAGACATTGAGCTACAGTCTCATTGGTGGGTGTTTGTTTCTGGTCCGAGGTATTCCTGGAATATTGTGGTTTTTAGTTGTTTCCTGAACGATAAGGGATCTTTGTTGTTTGATGTGATTTGTTAGCGAGTTCCAGACGGATAGTGCGTACAGTTCGAAGGCTCTGTTGCAGGTTCATTGATTGCATTTTGTACTTTTGTGGGGGATGGTGAGGGAGTTGTTGGTGGTTTGTCTGGTTGCTTTGTTGTTGGCTGGTCTGGTCAGTAGTGTGCGGAGTTGGGAGGTTTGGGTTTGGTTGAGAGCTTTGTGGGTGAGTAGGGTGGACTTGTACTTGATTCATGCTTCCAGAGGGAGTATGTGTAGGTCTCTCAGGATTGGAGTGATGTGGTCTTGGTTTTTTTGCTGATTGGATAATTCTTGCTGTGGTGTTTAAGGCAGTCCAGAGTGGGTTGGTATGGGTGGCTGGGAGTCCATGGTAGATTATATTGCAGTAGTCCAGGTGGGGGAGTGTTAGGGTCTGCATCACTGTTCTGAAGTCTTGTGGTTCGAGGAGAGGTTTGAGGCGTTGCACTGTGTTGCATCTTGTAAAGGTACAGTATGTACATAAAAAGGAATGTTTCCATAAGAAAGCTACATTTTTAAAGGGATTTTTTAACTGATTTATATTGTGTCTTGAACTTCCCCCAAAACACAGAAGAATCTTCATTAACTAAAATTCTTACCAATTTTATACTTAAAGGCATGAAAGCTTATAAATTACTACAAAAATTAAACAAACACTTCTGTAGGGTTTTGAGGATGTCGCAATGTGCGAAAAAAAATCGGATGCAAATAAGTTCAGTTCCAATAAAACTTTCATGGATCTGAATTCGCGAATCATGAAGCGTGAATGTATGAGGGCACACTGTATGCTAAAAAGTCTACTTCCAGTTCTAGCCCCTCCATGAGTCCATTTCAATTCAAGCCCCCACCACAGCCCATTTCCAACCTTAGCATCCCCCAACAGCCCATTTCCATTCCAAGCCCCCCTCCCCATCAGCTATTTCCATTCCAAGCCCCCCTCCCCATCAGCTATTTCCAGTCCTAGCAACCCCCCAATCCCATCAGCCCACTTGTAGTCTTAGCCCCCCCCAGCCCATTTCCAGTCCTAACCCCCCCCCCCCCGCATCAACCCAGCTAGGTTATAAAAAAAATTAAAAAAAAAACAACCACACCCCCACACACAAACCGGCTGCTGCTGCTGCTGCCGCCGCGGCGGCAGTGGCAGAATCGAGCATCCTGCGGGGCCCCCCCTGCCCTGCAGAGTCTTCCATGTGGCCTCAGCGTGGGCTTTTCAGAGCCACGCAAAGGGAGGGTTTCCCTTTCTCGCGGCTCTTAGTCCCACCGCGGGACAGATGGGAAATCCCATCAGCCCCACAGCAGGATTAACAGAGCCGCGAGAGAAGCTCTCTCTTCGCGCAGCTCTGACAGCCAAGGCAGCATGGAGGACTCTGCAGGGCAGGGGGGCCCTGCGGGATGATCGATTCTGCCGCTGCCACGGTGGCGGTGGCGGTGGCAGCGGCAGCCAGTTTGTGTTTTTAACCTAGTTGGGCTGATGCAAGATGTTTTTTGCGCGGGGCCCTGTGCAAAAAACATTCTTGCTCAATGGACGGGCCGGCCCTGTGCCCAAGTATGAAAGGCCACTATGGCGATGGTGAAAATGGGGTATAGGGTGGACTAGGCAGTCGTCCGGTTTCTATGTTCATATGTGCCACCTAGGCATCAGCAAGGCAGCAGCTGACAAAGGCCAAACACAATACACCTACATCTACCTGGTCCACACTAACAGTTGCCAGGGCACTGACCTGACATCCCCCCAGCCAACCCTCCCCCAAGAGGAAGGGACATAATATTGTTAGGCGGTGATGGGGGGGGGAAGATACGAGGATGCTCATGTATGCCTCCCCACCCCAGACCCCGCTCCCTAGGTGACCTACCCACACAGTGGATGGCCTGGGACTGTGCACTACCAGCACTGACAGCATATGGTGATGTCAGCATTAGCAGGGGGTAGTGGCACCTGCCTGCAGTGGACCTAGGCCATGCCCTGTACCAGTACGTGGTGTGCAGTGCAACACAACTGGTCTGGATGAGGAAAAGTACAGGTAGCTCCAGGGACTATGGTGCATCTGTGGCAGTGTGGTGTAGTACACACAGCCAGTGTGTTGAGAAGCAGAGGGTCATAAGTTCAGGTCCCAGCTGTGGATCCTACAGAGCATGTCCCTATATTTTACCTAAATAAACTTCATCCAACAATTTCTACAGGTTTAGTTATTTCACAACGACAGCCTCAGAAAACCACCATTAGCACTAAAGAGTACTGGGATTCAATGTCCTCCCAGAAATGTGCTGGTTTAACATCAACGGCTAAAGTTCATTAAAACTGTGTTGTATCTACTACTATGTGTGCTAGCAAATTTTTAGAGTTGATGTAACTTATTCTATAATATAAGACTTCACAATCTGGTCAATTACTATTGGTAGCACTGAAGGTACTTAGCTTGATTAGTTGTAGGATACTTCACAGCACAGAAAATTTCTCATTTTTGTCAAATTTTCTATTTAAATAATGTTCTTCAATTTCCTCCTCTTCTTCTCAAAACGCAGCTCTTAAGATATGTCCCGACGCCAGCCTTACAGGCGCCCATGCGTTTCTCCACTCAGGGTTTATCAAGGGACTGGTATATACATCAATTTTTCTGATGATGATCGGACTCTCGTCGCGAAACAAGGTTCCCCTCTGGCACCCTAGGGAATCCCTGAAAAAGGCACCACGCATGCGGTCTGACAAATGTTACGGCCATTTTTAAATGCTCAAAAGAACCGGGTCTGAAGTGGAAGCTCATCTATTATTGGTTAGAATCTAAATACAAACTGCCCAATCAATACCAGCATTGAGTCTATCCGGTTGCACTGTGGCTAAAGTATGAATCCACCATTGTTCCCTGTAGAGTAAAAATTGTTCTCGATTTTCCCTTAGCAGCAGCTGTCACCCTCTCAATACACCAGCAACGAAACTGGGCAAACACATGATGAAACTGTAAGCAGCGTTGAACAAGGGGAGCTTCTCTTCGACTGCATCGCAATCGGCTTTCATGTTCTTTCATCCGGATCTTAAAAGAACGTATAGTTTTGCCCACATAAAGCAGGCCACACGGACATCGAACAGCATAGACCACATGCGTGGATTCACATGAAGTCACTTGTTTCAATGTGTAGATTGTATTTCTATGAGTGAACTGTGTTTGTTCTACAGTGATGTCACATATTTCACATTGGCCACATTTATAGTGGCCTAATCTGAGATCACACGCATCCGTAACGTTGATGTCTCGCAATCTTGTGGGACTGAGATATTCCTTTAAATTACGGCTGTGTTTCCTCACACATCGGATTGTTTTGTCTTGTAGACTCGGCACTACACGAAGCACCGTACTATGTTTGAGAATTCGTTGTAAACTATGACTCAAGGGAGAATATCGGGTAATGAAATTCACGGTGTGTGACTCTTTGGGAACCCCATGTTGTTTCTTTGGTTGACAGCTGCTAAGGGAAAATCAAGAACAATTTTTACTCTACAGGGAACAATGGTGGATTCATACTTTAGCCAACAGTGCAACCGGATGGACTCAATGCTGGTATTGATTGGGCAGTTTGTATTTAGATTCTAACCAATGATAAATGAGCTTCCACTTCAGACCCGGTTCTTTTGAGCATTTAAAAATGGCCGTAACATTTGTCAGACCGCATGCGCGGCATCTTTTTCAGGGATTCCCTAGGGTGCCAGAGGGGAACCTTGTTTCGAGACAAGAGTCCGATCATCATCAGAAAAATTGATGTATATACCAATCCCTTGATAAACCCTGAGTGGAGAAACGCATGGGCGCCTGTAAGGCTGGCGTCGGGACATATTTTAAGAGCTGCGTTTGAGAAGAGGAGGAAATTGAAGAACATTTAAATAGAAAATTTGAAAAAAATGAGAAAAACGTTTGTGCTGTGAAGTATCCTACAACTGATCAAGCTAAGTACCTTCAGTACTACCAATAATAAATGACCAGATTGTGAAGTCTTATATTATAGAATAAGTTACATCAACTCTAAAAATTTGCTAGCATACATAGTAGTAGATACAACACAGTTTTAATCAAGTTCAGCCGTTGATGTTAAACCAGCACATTTCTGGGAGGACATTGAATCCCAGTACTCTTTAGTGCTAATGGTTGTTTTCTGAGGCTATCGTGAAATAACCGAACCTGTAGAAATTGTTGGATGAAGTTTATTTGGATTACGTCATAGCAATCATCCACTGAGACAGACCCCTTTCTTTATTTAGTAATTCCTATATTTTACCCTACAATGCAGATACAACAGCAACATGTGCAAAACCCAAAGCAGTGGAGAACAGGGGTACAAACACCCACTCACATAGGTTCCACAATAAAAAGCTGCATGGAGAGTCAGGCTGTTGGTCCCAGCACGGAGCTGCAGTTATCACCAGATCACTACTACCTCCTACACAGTTTATACCTTACTGGGCCTACAATGTCCCACCATTACCAGTATTAGCCTGAATATGTGCATAATGAGGAGCAAGGTATTGTGAGTATGGCCCGGACTGGCCTGGACAGGGTGGATTGGCCAGGATGCATCTTCACAGGGTGTGGGGCAATGGCTGGGACACTAGTGCCTGACCACCGCCTACATGGACAGGGTGGCCACAGCATGTCATGATGGGAGGACACTGGCCAAGCAGTGACCATGGCATGTCTAGGTTCCCACATAGCACTCTACACTATCTGCCTCCAGTGATACTTGGGCCTCAGTACTGGGAACACAATCACTGAGATAACAGAGGAACTAGGTGCACCAAGCATATAACCTGCACTATGGATTGGCTAGTGTACTGTCTGCAATTAGTCTGTGTATGGTTGGAATACCTTGTAGGGTGCTGCAGGTGCAGTCTGACTGTGCTGTCTGCTGGGGAATGGCAAACCACTGGTCTGCCACTGCCCCAGTCACAGGTAGGACTCTGGCCCACCAACCCTGGAGGGCTGTCTTATACCAGCAGGATGGCGGTTGCTTCACTGGGGCTCAGGCACCTGTCATTTACCTACAAAAATCCCTTTGGGGTATATAGTGTATACCACTTTGACCTGTAGAGGCACGGCTACACAAACCTCATGCAAGTCTAGAAACCCCTCTGCCCTGATAAGATGCTCATATCATCCAGACCCCAACACTGGGAACACACTAATCTGGGTGGTGTCTGGTCCCAGAAGGCCACATGTGACTGCAGAATACAGATGGACACCAAATTACCTTCAGATGCACTGCAAGGAACACCTGTCACACACTGGCAGTGATGGGGATATACAGCAGGACCTAACTCTAGCACCACATGTACTGCACACCTAGTGCTGGGTGCCCATCCTATCCCTCAGGGTGAACACAGAACCTGCACAATGGTATCACACTCTTTCAGTTCGTCTTTCCAAGCTGAGGTGCAAACCCTATTTGGTGATCAGCTGTAGACAGCTATTCAGCATGTGCATTGCATCATGGGTGCTGGTGGGGTAACCCTATCCTGACACTCAGGGCAGACAGTTTGTGCAGTGACCTGCAGTCCTTCTGTGCCCAACCATTGCTGCGAGATATGCCATGGAGGTATAGCCTACTGGTTCGTACAATACCGTTCTCGGCAGTGTTCATGGGTTCAATTCCTCATTGTTCCCTCCTTTCATGCCTGTCCTACTCAAATAGTTTGCATGCCTGTAACAGTCATATTTTTGCAGATCTGTGCTGCCAGCCCATAATACCCTCGCCAGTGGCCAATATTCCTTCAGTCTGTCTATCTGCGTCTCATCTGTGTAGAGTCCTGTCTGCCTGTGCAGGCTGCCACCCCATGTCCTGCACTGCAAACCTTTCCTGTGCCTGATCTGCATGGCACCACCACTCCTCTATCCACCCATCATTGTAACTATCCTGCCACTTCCGCCTCCACTGGGGGACACGTATTCCCATCATCTGCCACCCAGTGTCTTTCTAGTACTTTACATGACAAACATGTTGGGGGCAACTGTACCACAGCACAGGGTGTTGGCAAACAGTACTGGCAGCCACATGGGATGCCTGCAGATACGGTTGGTCCAGCAGCTTCCAGCTCTCCCTCCTTCACTCACCAGTTCATTGCCTTTCCTCAGTGCTCTATCTAGTGTTAGGGCTACATCTGTTTCTACACCTCACAGGTCATACATGTCATCCTGAAGCACCTTTCAGCCCTTAGGGCACACTAACCTAGGGCACCGTAACCTTATTAGGCCACGTAATAACCCAGGGTGTGTTATAAGGTGCCTTGTAACATGTGTTAGCTGACATGGCTTGCCGTAATGATGCAACGCCCACGCCTTTATATAGGCATCTGTAACACTACCGGGGAACTTAACACAAGTAACATTACTGGGAGTTTAGTAAACATACCCCTTAGTATTTTTACAATTTTAGTAACAAAGGTTAAAGACTCAGTATTTTTAAGCATCAAGCTTAGGTGTTTAAAATACTATCTTGGAAGCCCAGACCAGCTATACTCCAAACAACTGCCAGCATGGTTTAACGGTAAGATCAGAGGATGTTTCCAACCTCCCCCCCCCCCAAAAAAAAAAAAAACACACCCCACACCACATCTTTCAGGATATGAGAAAAAAAAAAAAGAGCCAAATGACAAACTGGAAACAGCACAAGCACTGGCAAGTTAAATGCAAGGCATTGATAAGAGGTAAAGAGAATTTGAGAAACTTGCTGTGGAAGCAAAGATGTGTATTAAAGACTTTTTCAAGTACATTCATAGCAAAAAACCTGTGAGAGTCAATTGGACCATTAGATGATAAAGGGGTAAAATGGGCAATAAGAGGGGACAAGGCCATAGCGGAGAGACTGAATTAATTCTTTGCTTCAGTCTTTACTGAGGAAGATGTAGAAATGTTACCCATGTCTGAAATGGTATTTAAAGGAGAAGCTGTGGAAGAATTGAAAGAAATAGATACACCAGGAAGATGTATTACAACTATTTGATAAACTGAAAAGTAGCAAATCACCTGGACTGGATGGTATACATCCAAGGGTGTTGAAAGAACTGAAATATGAGATTGCAGACCTGCTATTAGTAATCTGTGAACTATCATTAAAATCTGTAATACCTGAAGACTGGAGGATCGCCAATGTAACACCAATTTTTAAAAAAGGGTTCCATCGGTGATCCAGGAAACTACAGACCAGTGAGCCTGATGTCATTACTGGGGAAAATGGTATAAGCCATGATACAGAACAAAATTACAGAACATGTCAATAGTCATGGCTTAATGTCAGATAGCCAACATGGCTTTAGACAAGGAAGATATTGTCTTAATATGTTATGTTTTTTTGAAGGTGTGAATAAACAGGTAGACAAAGGTGAGTCTGTTGATATAGTGTATCTGGACTTTCAGAAAGCCTTTGACAAGATCCCTCAGACCTTTGCCAAAACTGAAGGTTGATTTGGAGTTGTCAGGTGGGCGATAAACAGCAGCTACACAGAGGGGAAGTGGTGTGAGGAGGTGAATGGAGTGGGCTTCAAAGGAGAGGGAGTGTGATTTGGGTGGCAGGAGGGGGAGAGTAGGAGGCCAACACCACCACTGCGACCAGTAGATAGAGGTGTATGGGAGAATTGGTAGGCCCCATAGCAGAGAAGCATTGGATGCGGTGTCATCTGGGGGGAACCAGGTCTCAGTAGGGCATTAGAGAGGGAGATCGTGAATAAAAGTCGTTTTTTTTAAATGACTGAGCATGCGTTCCATAGGGCGCAAGTCAATGGGAGAGTGGGGGGGGGAGGAGAGGGCTATGGATATGATTGAATACGTTATGTGTGGATTTCTTATCAGAGTAGCGTGGGGTCTATTTCTAGGGTAGTACCGAGATTTAGAGGGAGTAGGGTGTGGGTGGGTATGTCTGGGCATATGTGCTCTCCAAGAGGGACATGAGGGAGGGGAAGTGAGGGATAAATTTATGATATCAGATAGTTGTGAGGGATTATATTTGGGGGTAGGGTTGGAGTTGATATCAATGGTTGAGTAACTGTGGGATGAATGGGGGAGGGCGGAAGGAAGGAGAAGTGGGAGGCAGATGAGATTAGATAGGGTACGTGAGGAACTTTTAGTGTGGGAGAGAAATCGGGGGGGGGGGGCAGGGTTAGGGTTGATGTTACCTGATGAGAGAAGGAGAATGAGTATTAGAGAGCCAGGTAAAGTGGAGATAGTATGGCGGAAGCAAGGATGGGGTTTCCTCAGAGAGAGGGGGGTTGGTTGAATGCGGGGGATGGTGTGAAGAAGCTCAAGAGCAGGTGCACGACTAGGGGGCAGAACAGAGGGAGAAGTGAGGAAGGTGGAGAGGGGGGTAGGTTGAATGTGAGGAATAGTGTTGAGAGGCTCCAGAGCAGGTGCTAGGCTAGGAGGCAGAATGGAGGGAGGTAGGGGGAATTGGAGGGAGGATGTTGATAGGAGGGGAGGCAGTTGGAGGAAGAGGAAGAGAATGACAATGAGATGTGGGGCCATGGTAGTGGGTAGCAAGGTCTGAGCAAACAATGGGTAGCAGTTCTATGCGGGCAATGGCAGCCAGTTTTATGCGGGCAATGACAGCAGTTCTAAGCCAACAATGGGTGGAGGAGCAATCGTGCTTACTCAGATCCAGGGGGCTGCAGTGAATTGGAGGAGCAGGATGCATGGACCACACCAGAGTGCCCCCGGGCCCACGCCAAAGGGCCCACCAGGCGCAGGTGTGCCAGCTGGAGCATGCTGCTTAAAGGGTCGATTGCCCTTTGATCTCCTGGCAGCATGTGATGAAGAAATAAGCCGTAAGCTTTTAAAGCCTTTCATCTTGGAGAAGAGACAACTGAGGGAAATAAGTCTATAAAATAATTTTATTTTGACAGATTTGTATGCTACCTTTTCCTTCAATCAAGGTGGCCACATAACACAATTGGAGGGTTACATTTAACATTAGGGTACGTGTAAACATTTGGACAGTAGATTTATGTGACAGTATTTAGACAGTATTTATTTTATTTATTTTATTTATTTATTTATGTAAACAGACTTGGTATACCGCTTTATCATGAAATCAAAGCAGTTGGCACAGCAAACAATCAATGAAGGGTGAGTTGTCATTAGCATGCAGTGGGAGAATTGTCACAGTGTGCTGCGTGAGTGTGGTCGATTTTGATGTGAGCTATATACATTGTGCGCTTAAGATACATATTTTTACAGGGATGGCTTCGTTATCTTAATGTTTGATTAGGAGTCATTCTGTGAGGTCCTTGAAGTGGTCTGTGAATAGTTCAGTTTTAAGCAGCTTTCTGAATTCTTTGATGTTTGTTGCTCTGAGGTGGTCAGCGAGAGAGTTGCATATGGCGGGGGCTGCTAGGGTGAAAGCTCGTTTTGATGTGGTTTGGTTTGTTCTGGTGAAGTCCTTTGGGGTTCTGATGTTGTTCGATGTTCCCTTTCTTCTTGGTCTTTTGCTGTTGTCAGCTGTTATGAGTTGTTGTAGGCTGTCTGCAGATATGTTGTTTATTATTTTGAAAGTGGTTAGGAGAACTTTGTAGCGGACTCGTGAGCTGATTGGGAGCCAGTGAAGGTGGTATAGTATGGGGGTGATGTGTTCGTGGGTTGTACTGTCTGTTATGAGTCTTGCGGCTGTGTTTTGTGCTAGTTGAAGTGGTTGGGTTGATTTTTTTGGTAGTCCTAGGTAGATGTGGTTGCAATAGTCTAGTGTGGGTGTGATGATGGCTTGGCATACTGTTCGAAAATGCTCGGGAGCAAGGATGGGATTGAGTCGTCTGATTGTCCTCATCTTGACGTAGGCGCTCCTGGTGGTCTTCGCAATGTGGGATTGTAGGTAGAGCTCCAGTACAGTTGAGGTAACATAACAAAAGGTATTTACTAACGTGGTGTGATAATTTGTTTATGTGAATGGAGTGGGTGTGTGTTTAGTTGGCGGTGATGTTAGTATTGCTGTTTGGGTAAGGGATGTTGCTTGAATAAAAACAATTATTTATAGAAACCTATGAGCAAGTCTTTGTGTAAGTCTGAGGTCTAAGGCTCTCAGGCTCATTGGTAGGGAGTTCCATATTGAGGATGCCAGTAGTGATGGTGCTCTTTTTGAGGTTGTTTGTTTGGTTTTGTGATAGCCTGCAGGGGTGCTGATCAAATTGGTTCTTCTTGGTCTATTGCTGATGTCTCTTGTTATAATGCTTTGGAGTACGTCCGCTGAGAGATGGTGAATGACTTTGAAGATTATCATGATTTGTTTTGTATTTACCTCTTGCCACCATTGGGAGCCAGTGTATTTGTAGGACGGGAGTGATGTGCTCGGTCCTTGGGGTGTCTGTAATGATGCTTGCTGTGTTGTTTTGTACCATCTGTAGTGGGTGTAGTGTCTGGTGAGGAAGGCCTTGATATAGTGAGAGTTTCCATAATCAAGCAGTGGTGTGATGAGTGCTTGACATACAGTGTGGAAGTGGTCTTGACGGAGCATTGGTTTGATTTGTCTGACTGTTTTCAATCGATGATATGCCTTGTTTGCAGATTTGTTGATGTGAGATTTTAAGTTCAGAGCTCTGTCTAGTGTTATGCCCAAATATTTAACTTTTGACTACTATGTTTGTCTAGGATGCTTATGGTTTGTGGGGGTGTGAATGTGGGGTTCCTGGTGACGAACATTGCCTCAGTTTTGTTGTAGTTGACTGTTAAGTTGTTGGCTATGAGCCAGTCATTCATGTCTTCGAGGCATTTTGTTATTGGTGTAGTGTTTAGTGCCAGTAAGTTAACTGGAGTGTACACCATGATGTCAGCATAAATGTGGAACATTGCGCAACTACAACTACAACTACAACTTTGGTTTGTGATATTCTGAATGATCAATTTGTGCAATTCAACTGTTGAGGGAGCTGGCTATCAACATTTTCTGGACGACACCAGATAATGGATTCTCTTGAACCCAGCTAAGTACTTCTATGCTTCATAATTGCTCATTTCAGATTTGTATCTGAATTTGAAGATTTTTTTATTGCATGCACAGTAGCAATTTGTTTATGCTGAGACTGGTCCTATTTCTAGTCTCTAGTGTATTTGTGTCGATTTGACCTTTTAAATGAAAGTTGATTAAAAGGAGGATCTGTTCATTGAGTGTGTTACTGCGCCCTCACGACAGATGATCCGACAAAAAAGAAAAAATTTTGTTTGTTAAATACTGTCCAAATCACCTTTGATTTTCATATGGGAACTATAAAGTGATTTCTTATATTTTTGGATGTATCTGTGATTCACTTATAGAGGTTTGAGTTTTGATAGCATAAATGTGGTAGCATAGATTATGGTTCTTGATGTTGCATATGGGCTGTATGTAGATGTTAAAGAGCATTAAAGATAGGGCTGAGCCTTGAGGTATTCCCTGCGTGACGGGGAATTGTAGGGATTTCTTTTGATCACATTTGACTTGTTGCATTCGCCCTTCCAGATATGATGTAAACCACTTTAAGGCATTCTTGCATAGTCCTATCTGTTGTAGGTGTTGCAGTAGCTTAGGGTGTGACATAGTATTGAAGGCCACCGAGATATCCATGAACACTAGGAGGAAGCCATTTATGTTGACAATGCCTCTTAGGAGATTGTCAAAAAGGGAGGTGAGTAGTGTTCCCATGCCATTTTGGGGCTTGAATCCATGCTGATGTCCAGAGGGGCATTGATATCTATATGGTCCTGAAGTTGCCTTTGGACTGCTTTTTCCACAGCTTTAGCAAGGAATGGCAGGCTAGAGATGGGACAGTATGATTTTGGTTCAGATTGCTATTTTTTATTGGTCGTATCATTGCATGCTTTAGGGATTGCGGCATGTATCCTTGTTGGGTGAATCCTTGACAATTTTTTGAATGTGATGAGAGATTTTTTTTGTGGCTTTGATCCATGACACTGGGCATGGGTCTGGTGGTGAAGTTGTTGTGTTTAGGCTAGATATGTCTTCTACTTGCTGTTTTGTTGGTATGTTGAAGCTTTCCCATGTTTGATGTTTCTTTATCGTGTGATCATTTGTTTGTTTTGAGGCAGAGTTTGTTTGGCTTGTGTTTGACTTCATGTAGTCTGCATATTTTTGTGGGTCAAGATGGTTGGTGCTTTGTTGCGTGTCATCCTTAGTGAGCATTTGGATAATGCTAAAAAGTTCTCTTGGTCTATTGGTAGATTTCATGATTAGGTTGGTATGGTGTTTGCGTTCATTTATTAGATTGTTATACTCCTGTTTATCACTGTATTGTGTTAGGAAGTTGTGTCACGTGTTCTGTCTCCATTTTCGTTCTAGTCTTCTTAGTGTGTACTTTGCAACTCTTATTTCTTGTGAATACCATGGGGCATTGGATCTTTTGCAAGTTTGTGGTTCATTGTTGGTTGGGGCAGATGCTGCGTTGGCTATTATTGTGTTCCACTCTTCTATATTAAGATCCAGGGTGTCTTGTTCCTGTTGAAGTTGTGGATTGATTTCATTGATGAATGAGTCCGTCAAATGTTTTGAACCGTCTGATTATTCTTTCATCTTTTTTGCATAGGGTGGGGTTATTCAGGGTCATGGTGAATTCAATTACATGGTGGTCTGACCAAGTGACTGGGGTGATTGCTGGATTTGTAGTTTTGTTCTGTTCCACTAGTTGTGTTGGCATGAACATAATGTCCGGAGTTGTACCATGTTTGTGTGTTGGGGCATTAATTGTCTGGCAGTATTTTAGTGACTCCATGGCTTTTAAAGAACATTGCAGTTTCTCTGGTGGGTATGAATGTTAGGTTGTAGTCTCCTAGTACAACTAGAGGTTTGTGTCTTCTGTTGTGTGCACATATCTAATACCTGAAGATTGGAGAATTGCCAATGTAACACTAATTTTTAAAAAGGGTTCCGGGGGTGATCCAGGAAACTACAGACCGGTGAGCCTCACGTCAGTACCGGGAAAAATGGTAGAAACAATCATAAAGAATAAAATTACTCAGCATCTAGATAGTCATGGCCTAATGGGAGACAGCCAACATGGCTTTAGACAAGGAAGATCTTGTCTTACTAATCTGTTATGTTTTTTTGAAAGTGTGAACAAACAGGTGGACAAAAGGTGAGTCGGTTGATATAGTGTATCTCTGGACTTTCAGAAAGCCTTTGACAAGGTCCCTCAGAGACTTTTGGCAAAACTAAAAAGAGTCATGGTTAGGAGGCAGTGTACTACTGTGGATCAGGAACTGGTTAAAAGATAGAAAGCAGAGGGTTGGGCTAAATGGCCAATTTTCCCAATGGAGAAAGGTGAATAGTGGTGTACCCCAGGGATCTGTGCTGGGTACGCTGCTTTTTGACATATTCATAAATGACCTGGAAAGTGGTACAACAAATGGTTATCAAATTTGCAGATGACAAAACTATTCAAAGTTGTTAAAACCCAAGAGGATTGTGGAAAATTGCAAGAGGATCTTGATAAATTGGAAGACTGGGCATCAAAATGGCAGATGAAATTTAATGTGGACAAGTGCAAAGTTATGCATCTAGGAAAGAACAACCCAAACTATGATTACACAATGCAAGGTTCCACATTAGGAACCACCACCCAGGAAAAAGATTTAGGCGTCATTATGGATAACACGTTAAAACCCTCCGCCCAGTGTGCAGCGGCAGCCAAGAACAGAATGCTAGGTATCATAAGGAAAGGAATGGAAAATAAAACAAGAGATTATAATGCCTCTATATTGTTCCATGGTGAGACCGCACTTTGAATATTGTGTGCAATTCTGGTCGCTGTATCTTAAGGATACAGCATTATTAGAAAAGGTTCAGAGAAGAGCCACCAAAATGGTAAAGGGGATGGAAGGATACTCCTATGAAGAAAGGCTAAAAAGGTTAGGGCTCTTTAACCTGGGAAAGAGACGGCTGAGGGGAGATATGATAGAAGTCTATAAATTAATGAACGGAGTGAAACCGGTAAACTTAGATCGATTGTTTGCGTTATCAGAATATAGAAAGTTTACCCTGTAGCTTCATTGCATGTCCCCTAGTCTATTTAAGACAAAGAGAAAATATTTTTTCACTCAACATGTAATCACTCTGGCATTTGTTACCGGAGGATGTAGTAAAGGCTGTTAGTGTAGCTGGGTTTAAAAAAGGTTTGGACAAGTTCCTGGAGGAAAGGTCCATAAACCATTAAGAAGGGACCCAGGATATCAATGCTTGACCCAGTACAAGCATTGTGGAACCTGTGTCCCTTGGGGAAACTGCTAGATATGTATGACCTAGATTGGCCACTGTTGGAAACAGGATACTGGGCTTGATGGACCTTTGTCTGACCCAGTATGGTATCTCTTATGTTCATAACATTTCAATTACTGTGGATAGGTGGTCTGTATGCGAGGAAGTTGTTAGGTATTCGTTGGCTTTGATTGTGTTAGTGGAGGCAATTGTTTTGAATCTGAAATCCTCTGGTGAATGTTAGTACTCCTCCTCCTCTTTTGTGCTCTGATGCAGTTGAATGCTAAGTATCCTTTGGGGTTACTTGATTTAATATGACCTGGTCTGAGACATCTAGCCAGGTTTCAGTGATGCATGTTATATCAAGCTTCTTGTCTTGGATTAGGTCAAGGATAGTATTTGGTTTGTTCTGATAGATCTGGCATTTAGTAGAGCACATCTGATGTTTGTTGATATGATTGGGTTTGTATATGTCTTATTTGTGAGGTGAGAGGGTGTGTTACGTGTGTCCCTGTATGGTTTATGAGCTGTATTCTTTGCTTGTCATCATTCTTTGTGTATGTGTGATGGTGGTGTGCATCTAGATTGGGTGGTATGTAGGTTTATCGGGGTATTTGTTTGTTTAGTCTGATGCTGTATGTGCAGAGTGCAAACATGTGGAGGAATGTGAGGTAAGCCATAAACTAGTGTGTAGTTGAGTGCATTTTATATTGTGTATTTGCTGACCTGGGTTGTAGTTTGTTGAATGGGGTAGTAGGCTTGTGTAGTATGAGTTGTTTACGAACCAGGCTATGCAAATTGGATAGCAAGTTCTATGTAATTAATCTACAAAACAGTTGATTGCCCAGGCAAGGTATCAGTATAAAAAGACTAGTGAACATGCAATGAAGGTACAAAGCTGTACATTTAAGGCAAACAGGAGAAAATATGTTTTCACTCCATATGTAATTAAGCTCTGGAATTCATTGCTAAGAGCTGTTCAAGTAGCTCGGACTAGTTCCTAGAGAAAAGTCCATAAGCCATTATTAAAATGGATTGGGGAAATTGACTGCTTCTCTGGAACAAGCAGCATGGATCCGTGTACCTTTTGGGAACCTGACAGGTACTTTTAACTAGGATTGGCTGCTGTTGGAAATAGCATACTGAGCTAGTGAATCTTTGGACCCAGAATGGCATCTCATGTTCTTATTCAAGATGACTAAAAAATCCATAACCTCTACACATTAAACATTAATACATTTTAATAAGTTACATATCACTTTTAAACATCTCAAAGCAATAAACAAAACACAAACAAAGATCAATCTAGACAAATTCTTGACAAAACCAGACACTTCCATTACTAAAGAGCATGAAATCTGATGCACTCCTAACACATCTCATCCACATGAACGCAGAGGAAGCGCACAAGCTAACCACGCCCTTACCAGACTCCAACATGTCCCAAAAGCTCTGAAACCACAACAGAACTGCAAATCTGTATTCCATTCTTAAGGCTCTTGGAAGAAAGTGACAAAATCTAACCTGAGAAAGCTGAACTGTGTGTTCGTGCAAGAAGAGCCCAGAGAGTGAAGCAGAGATTGGAAGACCCACAATGAAGTATCTAATGAAGATAAAAGATTGAGGACCTAAATTTGTCTAACTTTAAAATTCAAAAGGACGAACTTAAGTTTACAAAGCACAGATGAGAAACATCCTTAACACAGACTTAAACTGGTGCTTTCACAGAAAAAAAGTTCAAGATTTGTTTTGAGGTTTTCTGCAGTTTCAAGAAACCTGCAAAATGCAAAACATGTCCTAAAATCACAAGCTTTCAATGTTCAAACAGTAAACTTGTCATATTTCTTTTATTTATTTAATTCGCTTATATACCGCGCTCTTCAACATCAGTGCGGTTTACATGGAACATGAGGTATTTACGGCGGGGGTTAACACCGTGATACATAACAGGTAGCTTAACTTGGATAACAGTATTAACTATTTACAATTGTAATGATAACAGAATGATATCCATACTTATATACATGAGGGAGGTTGCATGTGGTCGGGTTACATTGCGAGCGGTGGAGTTGGTGTGTGTTCATCAGGGTAGCATTTGAGGAAGAGGTAGTGTTTCAATGCTCTCCTGAATTTAGTTAGTTCTGGGATTGCTCGGATGTCGGGTGGAAGAGCGTTCCAGTTTCTGGGAGCATAGAGACTGAAAGCCCTGTTTATGGTTGTCTGAGTACAGTGGGTCATTGCTTTGGGGATTACTAGAGTGTTTCTAGCAGTGGACCGTCTGGTTCTATTCGGGGGGGGGGGTAATGTGGGTGAGGTCAGCGAGAGAGGAGGGGCGAGTCCATTGATGGTTTTGAATGCTAGTAGTAGGGTCTTGAAGGTGATCCTGCTGTGGATTGGGAGCCAGTGGAGACTTTTGAGGATGGGTGTTATATGGTCCCTCCTGGAGGCGCCATGTAGGACTCCTGGAGGCGCCATGTAGTCCTACATGGAGAAAAGCCACCAATATCCAGCAAGAAGAGTTCCAGGAAATTCAGTGTCTCTTGAAAGCGCACTAACATTGCCCTCTTCCTCCCATTATTCCAAACAAATATCTGTATTGTAGGCAGGAAACGTTAGCTAGAAGATGGATTGTTCTTTTACTTGAAACAGGGGATCATATACTCCAAATTCTCTCGGCTCATCTTTTGCTTTGGATACAATGAAGCAATAATTTGTTGTGATGGATAACCACAATCTATTGTAAGGCCATCAGATGGCACTGTAACCGAGGCAGGCGGACCTGGTGCATCGGGCCCGTTTCCACCTTTCCCCCATCCCCCAATCCCCCCCCCCAACAAAAGACAACACACCAACATTTCATGGAACACAACTGGTCGCAGCTTTATTAACCTTTAACACTTTTACAATATGCCAACATGCTACACCTTATCAATCGATTAGCGGCACCCGGCCCGCACCAGCCATACCTTAGCAAAGTGCCTTGCCACCGCTAATGCCATAACTTGCCCCCCCGGCAAGTTACCAAACCCTTCCCCCGACTTCGCCATGCCATAGCAAAAGTCGACCAGGGTTTGTCCGGGTCAGGGGCACCCCGCCCCCGCCCTAAGTGTAGCCTGAGGCTCCGGACCCCGGAAACCTCCGGGATCCCGCCACCGGCACAGGAACAACCCTGTGCCTGTGCCGCCCCCCCTAAAGCCAAGCTGCGACCAGTGAGCACCTCAACCAACACACATTCCAAAACCTCCCGCCAGACCTAAAAGAGGAGAGCCCACAATACAGGCGAGAACTGCTCCATCACCCTGAAACAGCCCCCCGGCCCCCACCTCCTCAATAATGCCTCAACAGAATACCCCCTTCGTCAGCCCAGCAAGTAAACCCGCCCCCCCGCGACCCACCTCGCCGGCGCAAACATGCAGGCCTTGAACAAAGTCAGCCCCCCCCGCTGAATTACCCAGCACCGCCTGCAAAACCCCATCAAAAGTCTCCCGGCGCCGCTCTGAGCAGATGCCGGCAGAACCCGGAACCCGATAGGGCAGCCTCTGATACCCCCAAGTCGGCCACGCAACCTAGCAGCCAGCCCCCGTGACAACGCCGCCAGCTCCCACCTGCAGGCCTGGAACCAAGGCAGCCCCCAGCAAAATTACCCGAAAATGCCCACAAAACCCAGCAAAATTCTGCTTGTGCCGCTCGGAGCAGAAGCCGGCCTTACCTGGAACCCAATCTTGAATCCAAGACCACAAGCCGTCGCGATATCTGCCCGTGGCGCCATAGCAAAGGAAGCCGTTGCGACCCACGGGTCCGCGCTCACCAAGCCATGATATAGCAACCACACCGGGGCCACTCCCCAATAGTCATTCACCGCCGCGCCCGAACTCACCGTCCGGCTCAGCGGCCAAAGGAGTGAAGGATCCCCAACCTTCAGAAAGCTCCAGACACACCTGCAAAATAAAGGAACAATGAAAAAATCCCCCAACCCCCCGACTCCTGAGCCGGCACGGCTACACTTAACCCCCGACTGCCCGAGAGCAGCATCCTATACACCACAGGACCTGTGTAACCATCCAGGAAGAAAAAAGGAGAGCAGCGCAAACCACCCAGAAGGAAAACAGGAGTGCAGCACAAAGATGTAGACTCACCCCCGCCAAGCACCACACCATTCTAACACCTGGAGCGCTGGAACACCCCGGGTAAACAGACCAACACCCCCCCCCCATAAGAAGTTCCCCGCTTACCCGCTAGGCCGCCACAGGGAATGGCACAAATCCACCAGCCCCACCCGATGCCCACTCAAGCCCGTTGGGGCACCAGCCCAAACATCCCCGACCGCCTGGCAGACTAAAAGTGGGGAGGAAGCCCTCCCCCGCCCCCCAATCCCGACCGGAGTCGCCACCCGCACCCCCATTCGAAAAGACTGCCCCAGACAAGGCGGCATCATCCCCCCATGCGGACATCCGCAGGCGCCCAAAAGGGGGAGTCAGACCGGCACATCACGCGCGCGAGGCTGGACGTCCGGGCACTCACTTGCTCCCTCGCAAAAACCGTCGAGCAACCAATTCCCCAACCCGTGATCCGCGCCCCCCCGGAGGCTAAGGAAACCGTCCCAACTGTGAACCCACCCCGTTCTAACACCTCCCCCCCCCACACACCTTAGCCACCTATACCCACCAAGCAAGGACTCCGGTTGCCCCCATGCACGACCGAAATCGGACCCGATAGTCACAGCCTGGAGGACACCCAGACCCCGGCCCCCCGTGATACCCACTTCTGCAGTAAACCCCACCTGCATCCCGGGACAGGGCTCCATAAGGCTCTGGGCCCCCAGATTCCCCTATGGACAAAATCCCAAAATCGCTCCACCGGAACGCGATAGAGCCTCGACCAACCCGGCCACGCAGCCAGTGTAAGCCAAGCCTCCATCAACACTCGCAATTGTAGCTATGCCAATGCCAACACCACCACCCGCAGCCCCCCTCGCTCCTGCCAAACCCCCACAGGAGCCACGATGGACCCCTGCCCATCTCCGCATCTCCGCCCGCCATACCACCTCACAGTGGCGGAGCCAAGCAGGCCAAAGCTACACTACCACTCGGAACCGAAACTGCACTGGGAAAGAGATATCCGCAGCCGCACCCGACACCAGCCATGCATCCTGCCACCCGCAAGAGCACAACAAACGACCACCCGGTCGCACCCCCTCCGGTACGCTGACCAGGCTCCTGCAAAAACACCAAATTCCTCAGCAGGCTAGCATCTCTCGAGGCCAATGCTCCCCAATTTCTCTGGGACCACCGCTCCGTCCGAGCCCGCTTCAGGGGCCAGCGCCCTGAACCGCTCCCACTGAAAACGAGAGAGAGCCTCAGCAATCACGTTAGGGGACCCTGGGAGATGCTGAGCCCGCACCGCCACATTCAACAGTAAGCACGCTAAGACAACTTCCCACATCCAGCCAGCTACCCTCATGCACCTTGGAGGGCAGCGGTTAATCACACTGACGACCGCCGCATTATCACACCACCAAAGCACCCCCCTGTTCCAAAGGCGCTCCGGCCAGAGTTCCAAACTACCCAAAGCGGAAAGAGCTCCCAAATTGTGATATGCCTGTTCAGGCCCGCCGCACGCCAAGACACCGGCCACCGAGCAGCGCACCAGGCCCCTCTGAAATGCACTCCCAAGCCCGCCCCCCCCCCCCCGCTGCATCAGTGTACCACTGAAATCAACCCTGGATACTGCGGGCTCCCGCAGCACAGAAGTCCCATTGAAGTCCCCCCAAACGATCCCACACCCGCCTCCATCCGGCCCCTTCCGTGGCAGCCCCAACACAGCTGACTCCGAAGCCGCTGACAAGAATACCGCCTGCTCCTCCCCACCCTAGCCCCCCCCCAAGCATCCCCCAACCGCCAAGCCCCCCCCCAGCATCCCCCACCATCTAGCCCCCCCCCCAGCATCCCCGTCCGACCAGCCCATGCCATTCCCCGCCAACTCACCTGCTTCTCCGTCCCGGCGCCCGGCTGGCCGACTTCAACGCAGGTCTGTGCCGGCCCACTGCGCCGCACCGGAAGCCGCCGCTGCCGCACCATGCCTCTTGGACTAGCACCAGGCCTCCCGACTACTGCACGCGCCGGTCCCTGCGGAGACAGAAGTGAAAACAGGGGGAGGGGGGGAAGGAGGGGCTGCCGGAGACCCCTCATGTGGTCAGGGCCAACCTTGAAGACCAAAAAAGGGAGGGAACCAGACCTACCAAGCCAACAACAAGAAGGCGTACACTTACCGTGCAACTCCTCGACCCCCACTTCAGCAGCCCCCCAATCCCCCCCCACCCCACCCACCGCACCTCGCAACCTCTCTGCCAATCATAGTGATCGCGGGTTGATCAGGTCGCCCGCCGTGCTCTCCAACACTCACTCCGGAGGCCTCGGAGTGCCGCCAGCCAGGTGGTACCTGAGGGGAGAAACCACCCACAGGCAAAGAGGCACCTGCCCCGGATCACGGCTGCCACCACCCCCCCAACCACTCAGCCCGACAAGAGCCGGACCTGCCCCCAACCCACTCCGCCCGCAAAGCTCCCCCACTGGCGGGTACCCACCACCCTGCCGTACCTGCAAGCCAACCAGACCCGCCAGCACGAGCACACCACACGGCATTGAATCTGATAGAAAACGACACCGACGCCTTAAAAGTCCACAGTTATGATTTTTTTTTTTGATACATTCGTATATCGCTACTTCCCGTGAGTACAGATTGGAAAGCAGCACAGCATGACAAGAAATTATGAGGTATAAACAACCTTAGACAGGAAAGCACAGCACACCGAGAACTATTTTACAGGGTACATGGGATACGGAGGGTTAAGCGGCGTGCCCAAGATGAGCTGTCAGGTCATGAGATTTCTACAGGAAAGGAAAATAACACACTGGTGGCCCTAATGCTGTATCTGCCCTATTATGATCGACAATGCTACTAATGTTTGGGGCCATATTATGCATAAAAACCACTTTTTTTTTTTTTTTTTAATTCCCTGCACAGGGGTGGCTACGGAAGGTTTTAAACCTCCTGTGAGCCTCCTCAACTTTTAGCGCAAGCTTGGGCACTATTACCCAGGCAATAGCCCCGGTTTAGAGTGGAGGGGGGGAGGGGCCTCCACTGCCCGTGCCATGCTAGTTCTCAACTATTCCCCCTACCGAGGCATCAGCCATGTGCGAACAGCGCTGAACTCCCCTGCGCACCAGCCAGGCAGTCTGTGACTGCTCTTGACCCCTTTAACAGGGTCAATGCTGACTGGTAAGAGCAACCAAAGTCCCCTCCTCGCCGGCCCCGCGACGCGAACGGAAGGGCCGCGTGGAAGACTGTGCACCCGACGGTGCCGCCTGCCCTCCAGGCTGAGAATCACGGCAGGCAGCGGCACTGCGCCCTCGTACACACGTGGGTCCGCTGCTGCCTCCCGGCTCGGGGGAGCGGGAATCCTGACTCCGGGTTTGGAAGGCGCCGGCGCCACCCCTGCCGCCGCGTCCACCCCCGCCCATTCTCCGGCTGCCCCCGCTCGGAGGTCGCAAAGCACAGCCTCGCCGGCCAATCAATCGGGAGAACAGAGGGGGGGCAGAGCCGCCACAGCAGCAGCAGCACCCCGGCAACCCGAGAAGAAGCAAAAGCCGCCCTACGGCTGGGCTCCGATCGCCCTCCTCCTACACTGCAACAGGGCAGACCGCTGCTCTCCCCCCCGTGTGAACCCGCCCGACGCACCTGTGCCATGGCGCGGATAAGCCAGGCCTCACCATCCTGGCCGAGCTGACCAGAACTATGCGCCCACCACCATACCACTGGGAGTGCGAGGCAGAGAGGGCCCGCGGCAACCGCGCGCACACAGACACAGCTCGCGTGGCGCTCTGGGCCACACGCCCCAGGGAGAATGCGGGAAACGAGCCAGGGGAAAAACTCCCTCTCTCTCCCTCTCTCTGGCCGCCCACCCGCCCCCTACCCCTCTCCACTCACTCAGCATGCCGACAAACCAAACTGCAACGCGCTCGGAAACAACTCAAGCCGGCACCCCCGAGCAGCCTCCGCCGCGAATGACCACGCGGAGGCTGCTCACCGGCCTCCACCCCGCCGCCAGGAGCCAATCATTTCACACTGTCCGCCGCCGCGCGCAGGGCCCGCGCACCAGCCGCGCGCCCGGTTACAGTCCGCCGCCGGGACCCTGCCCGCGGCCTCCTCATTTTTCTCAGAGGCGATTTCTTTTCAGTTCCGGCTTGTACTCATGTATGCCCTGCCTGACTTAAGATGCAAAGCCTAATGTATCAAATTGAGTCCCGTTTCAGATTCCTGCAACTTTTTGTTCCTCAGTATGTTGGAACATTTTGCTTTGAAATTAGAAATCCTGTAAGACACAAAATGTTTTAACTTTTCTAAATTAGGAGCAGCTCCTACTCACATTAATAAATAAATCAGCAGCAAGTAGGACAACAGGAAGTAGGAAGGGGAAGAAAAAAAAATGTCATTAAAAAAAGGAAACCATCATGTTTGGAATCTCCTAGCAAAAATAAATTTGGCAAGGTCTATGGATTCTTTTCACCAAAAATATGGATCCCATGGACTTCTGTTTTATCCTCCAACTATATAGCATCATTCCTTCAGTCCCTGCTTTTGTCTAGGTTACTAGTGAAGGAAGGCGCCTATTTATAAAGGCATATAGATTTGTAAATCCTGTAAATAGATATATGTAAATAGTTCAAAATATGTAAATAGTTCAATTGTTATTTTAACAAATTTACCATATTTAGTCCAATCATGTTTAATGTATTTAGCAAAATTGTACCTAGTTAATTAATGTTTCATGTAAAACAGACCTGTTAATCTGTTCATTCCTTGTTCACTGTAAACCGCACCTGATCTGTGGAAGGTAGCGGTATATAAGCAACTGTTAAATAAATAAAATATAGATACCTATGTATCTTTAGAATACCAGCACAAATCCTGCAGAAAGTGCACTAAGATTAGACATGGATATCCCACCTGCTGGGGAACAGCAGTGAATGCTAATGCATACTTTACAGTATGCACATACATGCCTATTTAATAAAACTGGCTCCGCCCACATTCCATCTAAGCTCCTCCCCCGAGTTCATCTCTCTTGCACCATGTGTACTTTTAGGCATGAGAATCTTAAGAGGCCTTTTAGGCACAGAAAAGGTTTATAAAATTGATGCCCATAACACTGACCAGGTTGGGGAGGGGAGGGGGGGGGGGAAGATGGGTATGATGCAGACATCTTGCTGCCTTTTCCTTAGTTATGTTTTTTTTTTGTGGAATTCTTTTGAACGACAAATGGCTCTGCTAGTTTCTTCCTTTATTATTTTTCACCAGTTCTCATGAACACTGCACATTCTAAATATATTCTAATTGTTCACTGAGTGGGTGTAAGTGTTTCAAAAAATAAAATGCCTCTGCATGCTCTGAGCACATACAGTAGGAGCCTATTTATTAAAATCTACATTAGTAAGAGTCATTTCTATAATATTCAGCCAAAATGGAAATTAACATTTTGAGGAGTGGACATGGCCAGTGCAATGATATGAGGCGTGCTAGATGAACCCTCTTTGCGCCCCCCCCCCAAGGCTGTGAGCTCTTGCTGCTTCTGCTCCCCCCAATGCACACTTCCTGGTTGCATGGGGTGGGGGGTGGGGTGACGGAAGCAGTCAACCCCATCTCCATCTGATTTTCTAGAGACTTCTGCTATTTCTTCAGGCCTAAAATGTATCTGCTTTATTCACAACTTGCTTATTCTTAATTGATTTAGGTAATTTGCATATTTGTCTGCTGTTCATGTAAATCAGCCTGCGCTACTTCAGCTTTTCCAAATTCATTGTACTTATCCATCTTATTTACATATGAAAATACCTCCAGTATTAATCATGTTACAAAGGTTTCATATAAATCACATTCATATTAATTCACTGTTTAAAATGTGAAAATTAATCTTGTTTTAGATATTTAAGATGTATTTGGGAAACAGCAGATATAGGACCTGCCAGGTCTCCTGAATTGGGAGGAAATCTCACTGACCCAAAAGCATGAGTCCCCCCACCCCCTCCCCATGCAAGAAGCCCTAGAAGCAGTTGAGATCATCTCCAGGGAGGGAGGGAGCCTTGCACAAAAGGAGATGGCTCAAAGCATCAGAGCAGGAGAGATGAGCCTTGCATCTCCATCCAGAGCTGGCAGGACAAGTAGTCAGCATTAGACACGGCATGCTCTTCCTTTTGTAGAGTCAGCCTTGTGAAATCTATGTTCATACCATGAGATCCTGGAGCCCATGTTCTTAGCCCTCAGGCAGAGTTTGATGGTGTGTTGAGCACAAACTCTCCTGTTGACTTGTGGAGGCCAGCCTCAGCTGGAGGACTGAGAGACAGGATTGGGGGGGGGGGGGGATGTGTGGCAGGGACATGAGGAGAATGGGCAGATTATGAGTAGATGCTAGGCACTGCAGTCTGTTCCCATAACTTGGTTGAACCCAATGCTGTGGCTTCGAATTAAAGGTGAGTAGAAGTCACAGCTCTGCAACAAAAAGGGGACTGCTGCAGATGTGCCTTCAATTGTGTACTGGGGAGGGGGGCCCCATGACTGAAGGGTAATCTACTGCATCCAACACCTCTGCACCGGCCCTGCTTATTTTACTAACTTACATTCTGTATCTTTAAAGTTTGCTGATTCTCCACACTGTGCCCCATAACTATTCCTCATTTTTAGCTCTGTTTTGGATCCACAGCCATGAAAACCACACTAAATATCGGCTATAAGTTCAGATCACCTGCTATTTGTCTGTTGCCATTTGTGTTCTTGTGTTTAAGTTTGAATGTCTCACAGCTCATTGAATTAACCAGCTACACTGTACAGCACCCATCACTCACTCACTTTGGTCATTTAGAAAAAATTAAATTAAGAAGAACACAGATGGGTGGAAATTATATTCAGGGCTGACAGCTTCATGGACAGCTTTACTCTTTTGCTGATCACAAAAAACAAGAAACCCTGAGAAAGGAAGACCTTGTACTAGATAACCCCCACTTCCTGCATTCAGCAGCTACAAGACAAATGACTCCTATTATCTCTACCTTCTACGAATTTCAATGCCAAGCACTTGCTCTGATTGCTTTAAAAACCAATTAAAAATAAATGTAGGAAAAGGAGTTTAAAGGAACAGCCTGCAAATGACTTCACTGAGCATATCCTCTGAATAAACCTGTCTGTCTGTCTCCATGCTAAAGTTTGCAATGCAACAGATTGCAGGGAATCTGGTTTAGAGCTGAGCACAGAAGTTCTGAAGGAGGAAGCTAGATATGGTGGGGGAGAGGGGAGGTCGTTCTCCTTTACAGTTACTGAGAAAGAAGCTTTCTGATCTGGAAAGCCCATCTTAAGGGACACCAGATTTCTCCAGCTCCGAGAGCTGCAATGAAGGTGGTAGTATGGATCTATTTGCTGGATTAATGGTCTAGAATAAATGGAATATTTTCTGTCTTTCAGAAGGAATACCTGTCATGAAAAAGGAGTGACTATACAGAAGTTTTAACATTTCTTTGCAATTTATACCCAGGTCTTTCTTGTGTTAGAGAAAAGGTCAGATTCTGACTCTGCTCATTTACTGTAGATGATTTGAAACCCATTTTGCCCTACACGTTTTTGATTTTTCTGTATGTTTTAAAAGCAATATTTTAGTGTGATTGGAATGCTTTAACGTGAGCAAATCAACTTAATATGCATAGTTAACATGCATTAACCTAATTTTAGAAAATGTGCCCCCTTAATGCATGGAAAACAGGTTTAAGTTAGGGCATGCTAAGTGGCACAACCTACAATGTCCCCCAGCTGTTATTACAGACAAACTTCTTACCACTTTATTTAGCTAATTTTATATACTGCAAATTTAAGACTAAGCAGTTTACAGTGAACACATCAAAAGGCATAATAGAAAAACCCAATCTGAGAATTAAATTGAAACATTTGAGAAGTGCTCATTAAATAAGAAAGTCTTGAGTTTTCTTTTAAAATCCAGTAAATTGCTGATGACACGGAGCTCCTATAGGAGCATATTGCAAAGGGTGGGTACAAAGAAAGAGAAAGCTCTTCTTGATGTAGCAAAGCTGACTGTACATGTAGAGAGTTGAGGGAAATTGACTTCCTTCTCCTATTATCAGGTGTTTTCTGAATGAGAGTTTGAAGATAAAGAGCAGATAAGCTATGACAAACTTTAAAAGTGGTAAGCAGAGACTTGAAATTAAGAGAAATTGGTAGCCAGTATTTAAAAAGGTGTAACATGCTCAAATCTGGAAGCCTTGCAAAGAAGCCGAGCAGCTGTGTTCATTGCAGGGTGAATAGCTTGGTTAGGCAAGCCTTGTAGCAAGAGACTGCAAAAAGCAATGTGTGGGAAAATGAGAGCCCGCAGAACAAAACGGCTGCAATCAGTTTGCAAATGCCAAAGGCAGCCATGCTGATTGTGATGTACCATTGCACTCCACCCAGGACACCCCTTCCCATGCTAATGCATTTTGCTTTGCCCCATGTGATAAATCTCACATTAACTGTTACTTCAATTCAGTAATGTGCACTAATAAAAGCAACTCCCCAATGCAGAGATTAATGATTTTTAAAGACAAGATCACTGGAATTAATTGCATGCATGTAATAAGTACACTATTCCCTCTGAGCAGATTATTCCATATTAAATGTATGCGAACCATTAGCGGGTGGTCTGTTGCATGTTAAGTGCACCATGCTAACAGCAAGGGATCCCACACTAAGCGGTTAGCCTGTGATTGGGAAGAGCGACTGTGGGCTTGAACGCATCTCATGGTTAGCATGGGCATTCTGAGTGCATGCTAACTGCACGTTTTGTCATTACTAGGTATACTTAGGACCAGTGCAGTGGGTGTCATTGCGTACCCCCACGTCATGCGATTCCATGCATTACCAACATGCTAATGGAAAAGAGGAGATGTAGTGCAAAATTAATCAGAGGCCCTTGGTACAAGTGTGGGTTACTGTCATGAACTTTTTATATATAGTTCCCTGGTTATATTTCCCTCTTTGAGATCAAACTTACACAGCACAAAAAATATATATATAATCTCTAAAATGGTAATCAAACGTGGATGCAAGATTTCTATGTCCTCTTCATGGGCATCAGATCTTCAGTGGACTATACCTGGACTATATCCTTTCAAAATTTTAGAAAGTGCCATCACAAAAAGCAAGACTAATTTTAAGAGGGTTTCAAAAAGGTCTTTATATAAATTAGTGGTGGCAGCATATGTAAAGCATCGGCTCATCGCTTTCAACTAAGAGCAGATATCCAATGCTGGGGCCCTATCTGACTCCCAGCATTGAACGTGTGCCCAGATGGAGGGATGTCCAAGTGCAGTCTGGGATGTCTAAGCCAGAACATCTGAAAGAAAAGGAGCAAGCATGTCTAGGTGCAGACAGAATTTCAGACATCTAAGGGGGCATCTACATAGATATCCCCAGAACTATATTTCAGGAATAGCCTGATGTTAGCATCATGGGCTAGGAACATGGCAGCCAGGGATCAGAGCCCAGGGCTTCTGGTGTCGATATTGTGCTGAGTATTAGCGATGGCTCTCTTCTCTACACACTCTGGATGTTTCAGCAAAAAGCAGCACACGTCAGGTGTCTAAGAGGTCTAAACTTAGACACATCTCTGAACATCCATTGTCACTTGCAAGAGTAACTCCTTCCCCCTCCCGCCCCCTATTGTAATGCCCCAAACTCTAGTTCCTTCTCTTCTTTTTATATTCTGTTAACTGCTGTGATGGACACTGGCGTGTCAGCAGTATATCAAGAGCTCAAAAATAAGTGTTTCCAAGATCAGGGAGGGACGTCCAGGCTCTTGGGAATACCCAGCCACACCACACCCCTGTTCAGACTTTGACATCCTCAAGCTGGGGATATCCCCCCCGAGTCAGCTTCTAAAATGACTCTGGATGTCTGAAAACAGGCACAGAGACATCTCTAAAGCATCAATAGAGCTTCCAAAACCACCACTTATATTTTAGCTAACTGGGAAATAGTAATATTCAGTCACTGCCCATTTAGCTACAGTTAGGGACTTAAGAGACTGACCTAACGTTAGGTGGTTTAAGTTAACCAGCCCAATGCTGAATATCACTGCTAGCCAGTTAACAGACGATGTCCTCAGAATGCCCCAAAGCTATGCGGTTAGCATTGGGGCATACAGTGGAGTTAGGAGGGGACCTTCAGCGGCATAACAGCGCTATGCTGCTAAATATCCTACACATTGCAACTAACCCTGTTACCAGGTCTGAACTGCATTAATCACTCTGAATATGCCTGCCTAGATGTGCAATTCCTCCTGAAGACACTAGTTAAGTACATTAGTTAATAACTTTCATAGGAATTTGAACTACTCCAGCTTTTAAGCTGCAGGCACATTTACAGATACAGCTAAGGGCCTCCTGCTCATCCAGCTATAGACAATTAAACTCACATTAAAACCGGAAAGCCTCAAATTACTTCTCATTGGGATATGCTCTTAAGATTCCCCCATTACTGCCGCCATTTAACCAAAACTAAAGTCTCTTCCTTTATAGCAGTTTCAGTAATTGTAGCCTTTGGTGGAATCTAGTAATTAGCTACCCTGTCTGGAGGCACATCCAGGATTGAGATCATGAATATGCATGAGAGCTTTGCATACAGGGAGAACCCAGTACATGCAAAGCTCTCCCTGTTTCAGCCTGATAGGACGAGCGTGCCTGCTGGAGGACGACAGCTACGGTAGGAACCAGGGTTCAGGTCCCAGTGCTGTTTATGTCACTTTCTCCTTTGACTGGAATAGTTACAACTGCATATAGGATGTGGAGATCAGAACCGGGATAACCATTTCACCACATGTACAATACTATGGTGATAATACAGACAAGACCCAAGTTTGAGACCCCAATGAACTCCCTCTAACGAAGTTGATCTCACCTCTCATAATACCCTGTATTTCAGCTAAGTTATCATGTAAGCACCTTAATCACAATTTGGAAAGTACCACAAATTACCTGGGTTATATAGAGGGGTCATTTAATATTTGATACTCTTATTGTATAAAGGATTCTATTTCTTCCCCCCCCCCGAATTGTATGTCAAATCCTTGACTCCCTATAATGTTCAAAGGGATTTCTTTACTTCACAACTTGTACATATAGTTAAGCAATCCAAATTATGGTACCCTGTTCAGAAATAAATCTGCTAAACAAAACACTGATCGGTTTCTAAGATTGACTCCTTGCACATGCATGTGCAGTCTGACTTACATGTGCAAGTACCGCACTTCACAAGGGCTACAGATGCATCGGCAGCATTTTGTAGATGCTCTTGATTAAGAACAGAGGACTCTTGACCCTATTTCGATTCAGAGGAGTATATAAACACTGAGGATTAAGGGGATATTCCCCCTTAATCCCCCCTGTAAAGAGGTGGCCAAAAGCAACACATTTTAAAAAGTGGCAGTTTTTCAAATGACATTCAAGCACAACCTGGGATGTCCAAGCCAGAATGTCTTGGGGGAGGGGGAAGCAGGCACCATTTCACAAGTGTGGCCATGCCCAATATAGATATCTGCAGGGGCATCTACATAGACATCCCCAGAATATTATTCTGGCCTGTGGACATCTAGGAATAGCCTAATGGTTCAAGAAGTGAGCTAGACCAGGGAAGTCAGAATTAAAATCCAACCGCTGCTATTGTGATTGCACGAGTACCGAGGTTGGTGTGCTGCCATCTTCTCTCTGGATGTTATGGCCAAAAGCAGCATTTTCCTGATGTCTGGTGTCGCATCTAAATGATTAGGCATTTGTGATCACACAGGGATATCCAGGTTCTTGGGAACACTCTGTCCTTGCCTCTGTTCAGACTTGGCCTCCTCGTGCTGCTGACATCCACAGACCCAGCTGCAGAAATGCCTCGGGAGACCCCTCCCTGCTTTGAACATCTCTATGCCTCTTTGTCACCCAAAGCATGAAGATCATCATAAGATATGCCATACTGGGTCAGACCAAGGTCCATCAAGCCCAGTATCCTGTTTCCAACAGTGGCCAATCTAGGTCATAAGTACCTAGCAGTTTCCCCAAAAGACACAGGTTCCACAATGCTTGTATTGGGTCAAGCAGTGATATCCTGAGTCCCTTTTAATAACCACCTAAACCTCTATTTGTGCAAGGGAGCAGGTGTAAATTTGGATGTGAACAATTTTAGGTTACACGTGTACACCCTATATAAAATGGGGGATAGATGTGCCCCAGGTGGGACAAAAAAGGGGCACATCTGTGACATGCCCCTTCTACTTATGTCATCCACGTAAATGTCACTCAAGTGTTTGTTTACACATGACTGATTTACACATGCATACGGACATTTGTACATGTGTAAATCATAAATAACCCCAATAATCAATATTAGCTTAAATTTGGCATTAGAAGAGATGCATTCATGGCAGAAGCAGTAAAGTTAGTAAAATAGCAAAGGCAGGGAAGATGAAAAGCTCAGTCTACAACTCATCCCTTTGAATTATTTAGAGGAGATACATGATACGAGAATCTCACTTCCCAGGTAGATGTGAGTGAAGCGCTCAAGCAGCAGGTCCCAGACGTGGTTCTGACTATGATGGAAGTACAAAGAAACAAGGAGAAACTGCTGGGTTGAAACAGAATATCACTAAATTGTATACCTAATACTCATTGCATTATGAGTGATAAATTAGGGCGCTGTTATTGCAGCTGCAGAAGTCAGATTTGAAAGGAACAGGATTTTTCATCTCTTGATCAGGGAGCTAATGTTGATGTTTGAATAATTGTTATATTGGTCTAACGGTATCTACATTTGTGTGGTTACTAGAATGCTATCTTGAGCAGAAGCGCCCTTTAACGTGGTATTCTGGATACTTTCACGGGATGCAACTGTCTCCTTGTGTACACAAACAAGTCAGATTCTCTGTCATGAGTATATAAGTTGTGGCTGTCATGGTGAAGTGTCAATTCACCAGCAAAGACTAAAGAATTTCCAACAAAAAACTATTCACCACAGTGGCAGGATAAAACGCTGCCTTTAACCCACTCTCAACCCACTACCACTTGCCCTGCGCATTAGAATATCTGTTTCATTGCAATATACATGACTCTTTAGATATGCAAAGTTGGTGTCAGAATCCTTTGGAATTGTGCAGAAGAGTAAGGGGCATCCTTAAGACTGATCTCAGTATGGTAGAAACAGAAACCCAAAACACTTGCCCCCTCAGTCGTAATTCAGAGATGTAATCTGCCTCCATATGGAGAAATGAGAATAGTGCAAAGCAGCAAGTACTAGTCAATATTCCGAGGGACGCACACGTCTCACAGATGCTGCTATAATGTATCTGGATACTGGCTGGACAGCGTCGCTGGGAGTTCAGGCGACACAAGGGCAGAGGGTGCAGCTATACATAAAGCAGCAGGAGCTAATTGATTAATTTAGGATAGCAATGTCTTTGGAGACAAACCTTTTTTTAAGGTTGTAGCTCAGGCTTTCCTCTCATGCCTGTAAACTACCTCATATGAAGTAAAAAACACAAACATGTAACATTGATGAATTTCATAAAATGTATCACTTGCTAATACACAGAATAGGCCCATTGCTGCTTACCTAAGAAAACATTGTACAGCTTTGGTGCAATGAGCGTGGACAAGCTAGATGCCATCACACTCTGCGTTTCATTTTAAGAAGCATACATATTAGACTCTAAAAAAATAAAGAGGCAAACAGTAATCTACTAAGTCAGTATCATAAATATCAGGGATAAACTCGCATTTCTCTAACACAGAACACCAGCTTCCTGAGGGAGCTTGAGACAGACACTGTGCCCAGAGATTCAAATGACCTGTTACAGAATCTACAAGGGGAATGAGGAGTCAGGACTAGAGACAGAAGCAAATCTACTATTTAAACCAGGACTTACAAAATGTCTTGTGCAGAAGCCAAGGCATTAAGGAGCTCTGCAGATTCAACTCTGTGCTCTGACAGAACTGTACATGTTAATCCAGGGCTAGAGAGACAACAGCAAGTGCGATTGTCTCTCGTAGAAAACAATTCTGCTCTCTGGATTCCTGCTTGAAATATATATTTCATAAGACTTCTGCCAAAGCCCTGAAATTAAAGCATAGATCCTACAGCATATTGCTTTACAGACTGGAAGAGAAAGGAAGGATTTTAGACTAAGTACATGGAATTCAGTGGAGTTTGGATGACATTTTAACTAAGTCCTAATGAAGATTAAACCAATTAGAAAATGGGAAAAAATACATACATCTTGTATTTTTGGAATATAAGAAAATGTAAAATAAAGCCAAGGCTATTTCTCCCCTCCCCCACCAAGAGTTTTGTTATTGTTGAAGGAAAACCCTCTTACAAACCAAATCAACTGTGCTGTTCTAATCGAAATAAATATTAGCAGCTTTCAGAATATTAAATACAAACCAGGAAGCTACTAGAAAACAAATTAGTAGCCTCATTTTCTAACCTGCTTCATGCACGTTAATGCCAATTATGTACACTCCTCATTAAAATATTGAAGCATATTAAGTGTAAAGGTTGTGGTAAATTTCAGAGGCATGCCCGGCATCACCCTTGCAGTTACTGCACCGAGAAGTCCCTTACCATGTGTTAAGCTCACTCAGTGCATCTGCTAAGTGAGACATTGACGGTGCACGGAAAATATCATGCACTAACTGCAACGTGTAATCCACCCCCTCTCCAATAACCTCCCCATTCTGCCACACGAACAATTAATGCTGAAATTAGTATATGGTAACTCATGCCAGCACAGTAACAGTTACCACACACTAACACATGTTCCCTATTTAGAGCACGCCAGTAAAAGGTTGCTTAGTAAATAGGGTCCACTGAGCATAATGTGCATTAATGCATGTTAATAGACATTAATCCATGCTAACATGTAAGAACCAGTTAGTAAATAAAGCTATTAGTATGAACAGCAAGATTAATGTACTAAAATATCCCCCACTACATGTAATTCAGGGAGTCCTGTGGCCTCTTAATGAATCCCGGAGCAGTTTCCTTCACCAGCAAAACAGCTCAAAATTATGCTAGTGAATACTATGTGTTATATCCAACAAGCAGCAGAATCTCTGTATGTAGCAAGGGCAAGCTGTATGCCCAGGTAACCTCACTTGTCTGAAAACCGAACTTACTCGGTCTGCCTTGCCACAGTACCGATTAAAAAAATAAAAGATTTCTTCCCCTTCCTCCATGTATTGGTGGGGAGGTAACAGCCACTTAGAGTTGGAAAGAGCAGGGTTCCAATCCCACCAATATTCCTTGTGGCCTTGGGCTAGCCACTTAGTCTTCCACTACTTCAAGTTCAAACTTACATTATAAGCCCTCTGCCGATAGGGAAAAACCAAACAAGACAAAAACACGACTGTCCCTGAATGTAGCTTGCCTCGAGGTGCGATATAAATACTAATATAGAATAAAAATAATGTACACCCTATAGCAGATACATAGGAAGTGCACAGAGTGTGCACCGAATTGCCAAGTTGCCCAGATCCAGGCAGGAGATATATTGGCCAGCCCTGCTTTTGAGTTTACATCCCAAAGCAGTGGGATTCATAGTTTCTAATTCTATCCCTTGAAATCAGGATGGCAGATCCCATATTACATTAGTTGTGCAAAATTTCAGGAGTGTCCTATAATCTCTCTCTCCTGAGCTAGGTAACTTGGAAATTCTCTTTTCAATAGTTAGATACAGTACATACACTGCCTCTCATTACATATCTAATTAAATCTTACATAGAGTTCATGCTGCATATGGTGAATATATCTGCAAACTTTGTAGCCAAGCAGAATACATACTTAACCTGAACGCCAGGTTGGAAACATTCCCTATTCAGACCCATTAGTCTGTGTTGCCACTGGAACTAGTAGCATGATATTTAAACCAATATAAAAAAAAACTTACAAAACAAGAGTTCTGTACATTCACAGCAGGAGTGAAAGCCTCCTTTGCGTTGCCCAAGTGCCAGTGACAAGGGCAGACATACTAGAGAAGGGTCACTTTGACTGGATGTTTAAGTGATGGAGAGCAATCTTAGCAGTAACACAGTCAAGGGGCAAGAGAAGGCTGCGGCACAATTGAACCCATTAACTTTGCCCTGGCCAGGCTGGTATAAAGGAACTACAACTTTTGTAATTGATTTATGCAATAATATGTAAATGCCAAATATATAATGCACACCTAGAATTTAAAATTAAGAAAAACACAGAACGTGAGGCTTTTACATTGTAAATGTTTCTATTGCTCTGCAACCTGAATTCCTGGCTCAGGATCTAAATTGGGGTTGGGGGTAAGGGGCAATAGAAATGACTGGCCAAGGTCAGAAAGAGTGGGTTTTGAACCCTGGCAGCACTGCTCTAAGCACCAGGGCACCTCTGTCCCAAAGGAAAAAGTCATCCTGGAATTGCATTCCTTGTATTGTGATTCCTAAAGCACTACTCATTTTCTCATTGCAGGCGCTTTGGATGGTGGGAGGATAAGGTCAGGTTTTCAAACATAGGGCAGACTGGAATTTTATTCAGCAGAGCTAACCCTCGGTAGTAAAACCTTAACCACTACATATGAGGTATCAACCAGCTTTGCACTGGGATTCTTAATTTAAAATTACAAAATGTAATACAGACAATTAAATCCAGAAGTTTAAAAAGCAAAAAAAATATAAAATTTTGTCATTGCTCATATTGACTATCGATAGCTTCCTTTTTAAAAATTGTCACATGCATCTTTCAAACATGAAATTACACTAAATAAAATCTATGGTTTAAAAAAAGTCACCCAAAAATTCAGATTGCTTTAAACACACCTTATCTTTCTAAAGAGATGACAAAAGGACAACTAAAATCTTTGTCATTGTACTAACTAGAAATGAGGAAGGATGTACAAGGCAGAAATTCTGCTTGTTTTCAGACTGATTTTGGGGCATCAGAGGTTTTTTTTTCTCAGATATTTGTTTTAATAAATACAATTTTAATTCACATTAGAACTTTAATACCCTCAGATTGATTGCATGAATGTTAAATTTGCAGATTAATGCATGTGTTTAATTTTGTACACATTAAATTTTTAAGGCACACTAATGAACTGAACGCAAGCTAACAAAATGCCTAGTCCCTAGAAATAAGATACTGGGAATTTTGTTTGCCCACATGAACAAAATATTAATGTGCCAATGAGCATCCGTACTGGAGCACTATGAAACACTTAAAGACATGAGGGAATATTTAGAATATTCCGTGCATGATCCTCAAGGAAGAATTGAGAAAGAATGTAAAGATATTCTGTTTTGTTAACCTAAAAGATAAGGGAAAGTATTTCCCTTAACAAGGATTGAAACCAATCTTTGAAAAAAGCCTCTTGCTATCTCTTCATAGCTAGAAATTGCCAGCAGTAACAATTTTAATGGCTTTGCTACTTGTGATTTTCTTTTAGCTTATATTTCTTCATTTCTAAAATACTGAATACAAAATTTTAATGAAATTCTTTAGAATTAAATATTTAAAGCAATAATTCAGTTATCTGTCTGGATATTTTTCAAATAGAAACCTTACTAACTTATACAAATACATTGCAGGATAGTCTTTGCATATTAATTATCAGATTACTAGCCAGAATAAATTACATTCACTTTTCACATACAACTTAATATTAAACACTGCATAAGAAAGGTCAAAACACAAAATTAATGTATTACTAGTCAAGATATTTCCCCACTCAGCTTAACAAATCTCTCCCTGCAAATTAATGTGCATCTTTTTGTGCAGCCCTAGAAACAGCACCCTTAAAATGCAATCTACCAAACATATTTTCCCATTGGCTTCTTGCAGATGAAGGCTTCGTTTGATGTAGAAGCTCACAAGGATTTAAAGGTGGGAGGAGAGAGATGCTCATTTCATAATATTCAAAATTATCTTGTTAAAGATTATGGTCAAGAAATGGAAACCCTATGAAATAGAACCAATGAAATTTGCTAAAATTTAAACACACACCCATCACTGGATCAAGAAATATCAAACATGTATGATCACGGCTGACCTTTTCATGTCGTGTCTGTTTTTCAGTCTCTTAATGGAAACACATAGGGATAAAAAGGTATAATTATGCTTTAGGACAATTTTTTTTTTAAACTAAAAATATGTATATAAATCCAGCAAGTCAATCTGCCCACTCTCCCATGTGTCTCATATTAGTCACTAAATTTATTTACATCAAAATGTGTTTTCAGGAGTGTTCCTCCACACTGTACCCAAAGGATTAATTTGCCTACAATGATTTGATTAATCCATTGAATTTGCAAATTCTTCTGCTTTTTGCAGATTTGTCTGCAAGACTTTACAGCTCCAGAAATATTGGGCTTCCAAAGAATTTTACTTTAATAGAAAATAAAATCCCCCCCCCCAAAAAAACCCAAATTCTTTGTGGAATATGGGGAAATGATGGCAATGCAGTAATTAAATCTGCCAGCAAAGTCAAAAGTGACATTTTCCATCAAGTGAGGGATTTAAATCTTGTCAGATTGAAAAAGAAGCAGAGGGCTGAGATGCACAGGAAAAGAATTGGAGGAGGACAGCTCTGCCACCCCCCTCGCATCACCGTTATTGATTTGGCCCCAAGAACAATTTATGCCAAATGTGGACTTCTTGTAGACAGGACCTGCTATATTCTATACATAACACATCAACAAGTCCAAACATATAAAACAGTTCCTCTGCAGCCATGAAGCCCAAGAGCCCCGAGATTAAACACATATCACGTTTATATACGCCATTACCAGCTGAAATTTATGAGCTTATTTCATTTACTATTTCATTGGAATTCCAAAATTGTAGCCACTTTGCTTGAATAAGCTATTTCCAACATTTTAACTTATTTTGTTCATAAATGTAATAAGATCCAGTAAATAATGGATGTAGGAACTGGGCATGATTATAAAGTTTATTCTTAAAACCTAGCGATGCATGCTGGAAAACTACAAAACTCGATCACTTCTGTGCAACGACTACGTCTCAAACATATCCGGGATTTCAAACGCAGACGTTTTTTAAAAAAGATGCATCAGAGCCCTACGGGTATCTTGCTCCAGCTCACTGCTCTACTGGCTCTTCGCCAAGATTTATGCATCCTTTGAATGATTTTAGGTAAAACGAATAAGGTTCCGTTAGGTAAGGTTGTGTGTATCTCATATTGGAAACAAATGAGGAAATGGGATTCTTAATTCAGTATTTTTAGGGCACCTGACCTGTAGGGATCTAATGTGCTCTTAAGAACACAGCAAGAGTGAAGATCAGCCCCGATTTCAATCCAGGGGAAACGGGGCAAGTTTCTGCAATTGGCGCACATCGAGCTGTCTCGTTAGTACCCGTGTTGCAGAATTAGTCCGTTTATCAGAAAGCCTCTGAAGATAGACACGGATAAACTCGTGCGCCTATCCTATCGCCTTTTCGGTCTGGGGGCTTCTCGTTGCATTAGACTAAAGGCAGACGTCCACCGATACCTTCGGCTGAAGGGATACGAGATAAACGAGCAAAGGGCCCAGCCGAGCTTGAGAAGTGAAAGCGTACAATTTGCAACAATATTTTGAGGCAAGGAAAGCGTTGCAAAAATCAATTTTACCGCAGCTGGTTAAAAGAACAAAAATACAGAACAGCCAGACTGCATTTAAAGGGGTATTTGCCACATCTGAAATTTAGAAAGAGGCAAAACGGCCGCTGTTCTTATATTAGGTAAATGGCTAGTAGGACGAGGGAATCCCGCGGGCCTCGTCTCACCTGTTACACCAGTAACCTCCCGTCGGGGAAGCGGCAGGTTGTCTTAATTTCGGGGGGTTCATCCTCTGTCGGACGAGCCTTCTGGGAACCTATTTCAAGCAAAAACCGGATTACTAATAAATAATCCATTTAAAACGATGGCTAAAGATGAAGACATTTAACTGTATCTGGCTTTTCCATCCAGGAAGAAAGCTCTACAGGTTTAAAAAGGTGGAATTTTAGCAGTGAGGAAAAGAAAGAAATATCAATCCAGTTGAGTGGAATGACTGAAAGCCTTTAGGCTGGGGAGTACAATTTACTGCGAGATGAAACTTTCTCAATACTCTGACTTTGCACGTTTGTATCACCGTGATTTGGGCCCGATTTAGTGCACAGAACTTAAGTTCCAGAATAAAAGGATACACAGATTGTAAGCATAATGTTAGCTAGGCACTTACAGCCCCTTCTCTTGGGCTTTTTCACTTCGCCGGGCAATGATACAAAAGTACGGACATCTCACGCTGTCATCATTATCATCATAAGACAAGAAACCCCTGGAAAGGACCTTTTCGTTTTGTGTTCACCCCAAAAGAAGAAGATGTGCAAGCAGCTGCCTTTATTCCACGTACAAGCCCACACCGTCTCCCAGGGAAGGAGCCTCAGATACACGTTTAAGCTGCAAAGCCCTACGCGCTTCCTCTCTCCCCCTTTTCCCCTCAAAGCCCTGCTACCCGGGAACCGCCTCTCACTTTCGTTTCTGCTGTCTTGGGCAAGAAAGCCGAAAAGCTGGTCTCGTCTCTCGTTGCAAAGCCCCGAGTTTCCTGCTAAGGTGAAGAGAGCAAGTGACTCACGTCGTGGAAGAGGGGAAGGGCTCCTCCGAGGAAGGGCTGATCAGCCGGCACTGGCACAGGGCAAGAGCAAGGACGAGCAGCATCTTCGGCTTCACTCCTGCTGCCGCCATCAGTCCCGGCTCCCTCCCTCGGCCGCTCGCATTTATTCCCCTGATTGCCGAGAAGGGGCGGGGCCGCTCTCGCTGCGTCACTCCCGCAGCCTCGGGCAGCTGCCCATCGGGCTCCGGCTCTCGATCCTGCCACATATAGTCAACAGCACAGGGGCTATTTATAACTTACCGAGACAAGCAAGTTACTCCTTCTTTGCAGCCAAAACAAAAGAAGAAAAATAGACTATTAAACATACGCTGCGATGGGATTTAGCGCAAGGATGGAAAGAAGGATTCCAAATCGTGTGTTTATGCAATGAACATTCATAGGAAACACTAAGCATGGTCGGTTCTTTCCTTTCTCTCGGCTCTGCCTCCTTGTGTCTAAGAGCAGGAAAGTAAACCTGGCAGTGCTGGGGGGGGGGGGGGGGGATGGGGGTCAGAATTACAGCCCTCCTCTCCCTGCTCTGTCCTACCCCCAGCTCTTGTATCTGTGTGCACTTTCGTTTATTTAATGTGCTTTATCAAGCACTCGACCTGTGATATGCTAGTGCAATGTTACAGCAATCAGTTAATATGCCAAAAACTTTGGACCTCCAGTTCAGCTGCTATATCTGCGATATCAGTTTCGCCGATATGTCGCACAACGGCTGCTTGAGGAAAAATACATCCCTGCTGTGTACTTCTCCTGAAGCAGGACATATCGGCGAAACTCCAGCGAAGAATGGAATTGCAGCACTCGCTCCATATTCTACTAAGTAGATTTTTATAGTAACATAGCAAATGACGGCAGATAAAGACCAGTATGGTCCAGCTAGTCTGCTCAGCAAGGTGGCAAGAGTAGGTGTGCTCTCCACTCCCATGCCTTTGTTTAGGGGTATGCCCTGACCACTCCCTGTAGGTCACCCCTATTTGTTGAGATATAAGAGATAGTTTGTTTGTTTATTTATTTATTAGACAGATTTGTATACCACCTTATCCCCAATTGTGATGTCATGGTTACATGACATCACAATTGGGGTTACATTTAACATATGGGTGCTTTACAACATTTAACATGAGGGTATTTAACAACATTTAGAAAGCACAATTGAAGGGTTACATTTAGCATGAGGGTATCTTCGTGAGTCTAGTTGGGCTGATTGGGTATTGAGTTGGCAGGGGTAGTTGCAATACCACTTTGGTGGGGACTGTTATCTATCTGCTCATAGGTTTCTGTAAAGAGCAGGGTTTTAAGGTCCTTGCAGAAGTCTGTGATGTCTTTTAATGCCCTTAGGTTCGTTGGGAGGGAGTTCCATAGTGTGGATGCCAGTAGTGATGGAGTTCTTCTTGAAGTATTTTGTTTAGTCTTGTGGTATCCTGCAGGTGTACCGATCATGTTGTCATTATTGTTCCATCTTGGCCTATTACTGATATCCCTTGTTATGATTTCTTGTAGTACATCTGCCGAGAGATGGTGGATGATTTTGAAGATGATCAGGATTGTTTTAAATTTTGCTCTGGCTACCATTGGGAGCCAGTGTAGTTGTTGTAAGACGGGGGTGATGTGCTCAGATCTTGGAGTGTCAGTAATGATGCATGCTGTAGTGTTTTGCACCATTTGGAGTGGGTGTAGGGTCTGCTGGGGGAGGCTTTGATATAACAAGTTTCCGTAATCAAGCAGAGATGTGATGAGTGCTTGGCACACTGTGCAGAAGTGTTCTTGGTGGAGTAGTGGTTAGATCTTTCTTATGGTCCTCAATCGTTAATAGGCCTTGTTTGTGGTTTTGGTGATATGAGATTTCAGGTTCAGAGCTCTGTCCATTGTGATGCCCAGGTAGTTAACTTCATCTTTGACTACTATGTGTTTGTTTAGTATGCTGATAGTCTGTAGTAGAATAAAGGTAGGATTCTGGGTGACGAACATTGCCTCGGTTTTATCAAAGTTAACCGTCAGGTTATTGGCTGTGAGTAAGGCATTCATGTCATCCAGGCATTTGGTTATTGTTATGGTGTTAGGTGCTAGTAGGTTGATTGGGGCATACACCATGATGTCATCAGCATAGATGTGATAGTAGAGTTTGTGTCGTTTGATGATGTTGCATATGGGTTGGATGATGACAGGGCAGATCCCTGAGGTATTCCCTTATGCTCATTTTGCTATAAAGGGATCCACTGTATCCCATGCCAAGTTAAAAACGTACTTATTCCTGGAGCACTTCTCCCAACCACCTTAATTCTTAGCCCCCCGCTCCCCCTCCTCTTACCCATGCTATCTCAGTGTTGATTATAAAACCATATAGTATCTCTTACCTTGTATATAGTTACTCTCTGTAAATAGTTCAATGTATTGTTTCTAATTTCTGACACACATATTTATCCTTGTTCATTGTTCCATGTAAACAGTTGAAACATACTGCTATAAAATGTTCTATGTAAACCGTCCTGATTTGTAGAAGGACGGTATATAAAAAATGTTAAATAAATAAAATAAATACAATTTTGAATTCTGTCACTGTGTTTGCCCCCACCACTTCCATCAAGAGGGCATTCCAAGCATCTACCACCCTTTCGGTGAAAAAGTATTTCCTGACATTGCCTCTCAGTTTACCCCCTTGCAGCTTTATGTTATGCCCTCTACTTTTACTGCTTCCCTGTCTTTGAAAAAGGTTTGTTTGTTCATAAATACTCCTTTAGTATTTAAAGGTCTATCATATCATACCCTGTCCCTCCTCTCCTCTAGCGTATACATATTTAGGTCTTCAAGTCTCTTCTCATACGTCTTCTGGCACAAGCTCCAAATCATTTTGGTCGCATTCCTCTGAACCTTCCAGCCTTTGTATATCCTTTGCAAGATACGGTCTCCAAAACTGAACACAATATTCCAAGTGAGGCCTCACCAGCAACTTATACAGTGGCATTAGTACCTCTTCCTTTCTGTATGCAACCCAGCATCCTTCTGGCTTTTGCCACCACCTTATCACACTGTTTCACCACTTTGAGATCCTCAGAAACAATCACTCCAAGGCCCTTCTCCTGGTCCGTGCACACTAACCTATTGCCCCCTATTGCATATAATTCCCTTGGATTTAAGCATCCCAAGTGCATGACACTGTACTTCTTCACATTAAATCTTAACTGCCAAGCATTCTTCCATCTTTTGTAGATCTTTTCTCATGTTATCCTTTCACTGAGGGGAGTCCAAACTGTTGCAAATTTCCGTGTTCTCTGCAAAAAGACAGACTTTTCCATTCAGTCCTTCAGCAATATCACTCACAAATACATTGAACAGTAATGGCCCCAGGACTGATCCCTGGGGTATACCGCTAATCACCTTCCTTTCATCCGAGTTAAATAAATAAATAGCATATGCAAAATTGCTGAAATCTGGTGGGGACACCCCAACTGATATCCTTTATCTCTTATCATTTTTTTTACATTCATATCATGGCAGCTTGAAAGTATTTCTAAGGGTTTATGTGGTATCTCTCTTTTTGGGTTGGATTGAGAAAACCATTTGCAGAGGCAGGTCCTAGATTGGAATTAGGAACCATGAAGTCTCAAGCATAGTTTAGGAGGGATCTGAAAACAAGTCATTGCATGCTATTTGAGATTTATTAAAATTACACGATTTTTAGATTTATATTATCTTATTCTATTATATAACATTACTTTGTATGGTTGGACTAGTGTTTAAATTCAGTTTGTAATTTATTTTGAGCTCTAAATTATAAATTTAATTAGACACAATTAAGTTAACGCAAGCAGCTGATTTTTGAACCAGCAATGACCTTCACAGAGTGGTGTGAGAGAATGCAATCAGGAAGAGAAGTGGACTTAGAAAAAGGCAACACAGAAAGGAATTGCGATGTTGTAACTCAGGTGGCCTCCAAGATCGGCAATCTACTCCCAGATCCCCCTGTAGGATACGTGTCACAATGGCACAGTCCCACTCTCTACAGTTGTCTCAGTGTTAGCAGAAAAGAGCTCTGCACTCAGACCAGTGCATCTGGTGAGCTCAAAAAAGCTTTTTTAGCTCAGACAGCTATTTGGCCTCGAATTTGAATGTGTACTGTGGTCTTTGGCTATACGATCAGGGTCAAGGTGGAAGTAAGGAACTTTTGTCCTCAGAGTACTTATGGCTTGAAAATATATTTGCCTTCTGTCATAAGAGCTCAAGTTACTCAAGTGCACGTTGGTCTGTCTTTTGCTACATCATCTTGTTCTCTTATCATTCACTGTCTCTCTTCCTTGTATTGCCATTTGGCCTCCTGCTGTTCCTACTATAGCCTCGGACTGGCCTTTAGCTAGACCAGCTATAGTAAGCACAACACTGATATGGGAACAGCATTGAAACATCCCGTAAAACTGGAGGTGTTGACCAATACTTGAACAGTCCATTATTTATGTCTCCCTTTGATTAAGATAGACATAGTTGCGTTGGGAATAGATATGGGCTTGTATATAAGTATGTGTGGACTGTCTTTTTGGTTTATTTTTTATTCATTTATTTGAATTTATGGGTATTCACAAGACAGTCAAGGTTATTGCCTCACCAAAATAACAAACAATTTTGAAGAGAAATGTGTTAAGATGTTTTCAGGCTCAAGGACTTGCAGACTCAATTTTAAAGGATCCTCTCCCTTCATTTTTCAACCCCTGGGGTTGCTGTTAGTTCAGCGTTTAGCTTGTAAATACCTGGTCTGAGGTAGATTTTACAGTCTGAATAGTAAGACGAGCTCAGTAAATACCACAGGATAAGACACACCAGGTTATTTAGCATCCAGGCAGTAATGCCTTATTTGCACATAGCATTCCCTTATTTATGTACATAAACTCACAAATTTTAATGCAGTGACAATAATGTCTCTTCTGACCCTTTTAACATGCACATTAAGGCTTTCTTGCAAAGAACACATCATTTACATTTTTCCAGCACAGAAAAATAGTTCATTCTTGTTTGGAGGTTTTTGCTGCCTGCTTCTCTTTGTCTTCTAGAGCCGGGAAAGAGCATCACGGTCAGAAAGAGAATCTGCCGGTCTTCAAGATTTGGCAAGCTACTGCCGCTACACTTCCTTACCTGTTGTTCTTTTACCGGTTCTGCTCCTCGACAGCTGTAAGGAACTGCGTGGACATTAGCACAGTAACTATTCAATCCAGATGCAAAGATATGCACACAAGAGCCATTTTTCGAATGCTGTAGCTCACTTATACATTCAGCTAGTTATTTTCGAAGGTTGTCATATACAAGCTGAGATACACAAGAAATCTAGATGCTGGCATTTTGAGTTGCCCCGAGATACAGCTGTCAAGTCCTGCATCCCCCTGATCAATCCCCAATATCAGCACACCCTTCCCAGTCTCGCACCTCTCCTGATACCCCCTCACCCCAAAATTAGCACCCTCCTTGACATTTTCCCAGTGATTTCTTTTCAGTACCCAGCTTCCAGTCCAGCTCCTCATGGGTGAAGATCCTGCTGTCCTTTGTCCAGTAGGTCACTAGTACTACTTAACCTTTATATAGCACTACCGGGGCACAGAGCGCTGTACACAACGAGGAAGAGACAGTCCCTGCCCCCAGGAGCTCTCACTCTTATCAGGGCAGATGCGTACAACCAACGGGGACTAGACTAGAACAAGAGGGAAATGCTTATGACACTGAAGGGAGGTCAACCTTTTTCCTACATTACTTTACACTTTCTGAAATTAATTTTTCAGAAAAAATCACTAGTGCTGTGATTACCTTTTATATGTTTCTCATTTTCTGATGGATAATTAGCAGATAAAAATATTTTTCAAGTAGATACTGATCTAGTAAACAGCACAATTGTGAAAGAAGCATTTCTTCCACTACTTCGAGTTGAACAGAAAATATCAAAAGTAAATCAACCAGCAAAACCTTTACTGATCAAATTCTAGTTAATTATACAGTCTGGAAAGAAAATGGCTTTTGATGACTGGTAGGCAGATAGATATTGGCAATTAGAAGAATGAACTAGATGAATAGCACTTTATCTTAGCTTAGTTTTCCATTTTTAAATAAATATTCTGGCTTTTTTGGACACAAACACTAATGCAAACATAGGTATAAGGAAACGATACTACAGTAATCACCCCACCAAGAATTAGAAAACAGCCCCCAAATATTCTACACAACTGCCTGCTGAAACTTGAATTACATCTATTCACTAAGCATGCTGAGGTTAATTGTGGGAGAAACAATGCGTCACATATAGAAATATGAACTTATGAAAGTGCAGGCAGTGCCGTACCCGTCGGAGTGGGGGTATTCTCGGGGAGGGGCTTAACACTTCTACACAACCTTTGGAAATGTGCCACTTATACACATAGGTTGACTGAGGAAGAAGATCTGTAAATGTAGGCACATATATTCCTAAGGGTAACTTTCAAAGGAGGATGGGCCCACACACATTTTCATTCTGAAAATGCACCGAAGCTTGCACTTAAGTTTTACATAGCATGATCACCTTTGATTTAATTAGTGGAGGAGGGATAGTAGGGAAATCCACAGTACTACCTTTTAACTTTTGAAAGGGAGACTATGATGAAATGAGGAAAATAGTTAAGAAAAAACTAAAAGGAGCAGTTGCAAAGGTTAAAGACTTACATCAAGCTTGGGTGTTGTTGAAAAGTACTATTTTGGAAGCCCAGACCAGCTGTATTCCACGCTTTAAGAAAAGTGGAAGGAAGTCCAAAAAACTGCCAGCATGGTTTAAAGGTGAGGTCAGATAGGCTGTTGTTGCCAAAAAGCATCTTTCAGGAAATGGAAAAAAGAGCCAAACGACGAAACCTGGAAACAGCACAAGCACTGGCAAGTCAAATGCAAGGCATTGATAAAGCAGGCAAAGGGAGAATTTAAGAAGAAGCTTGCTGCGGAAGCAAAAACGTGAAATAAAGATTTTTTCAAGTACATTCATAGCAAAAAACCTGTGAGAGAGTCAGTTGGTCCATTAGATGATGGAGTTAAAGGGGCACTAAGAGGCGACAAGGCGATAGCAGAGAGACTGAATGAATTTTTTGCTTCGGTCTCTACTGAGGAAGATGTAGCGATGTTACTCATGACTGAAGTGGTATTTAAAGGTGCGGAAGAATTGAAGGAAATATCGATACATCAGGAAGATGTATTACAACTATTAGATAAACTGAAGAGTAGCAAATCACCTGGACCGGATGGTACATCCAAGGGTGTTGAAAGAACTGAAATATGAGATTGCAGACCTGCTATTAGTAATCTGTGAACTATCATTAAAATCATCTTTAATACCTGAAGATTGGAGGATCGCCAATGTAACACCAATTTTTAGTTCAAATCATTTTTATTCATTTTCATACACCAACACAAGTCCATTTTGCGGATGACTGGACATAAAACATAGCACACCAGAGGCCCAACACATTACATAAAGTCTATACATAACTTGCAATACTATTCCCAAGGAGACCCCTCAATTATTCACCTCAATTCAACTCAACCATTCACCCCTCCCAGCTTACACCCAGTACACAACAGTGCGCATTCCAAACCCCAATAGGTACACTGAGATGAACTTTAACATTCCTAGATCAGCTCACAAAACCCATCCCTACTACCCGCCCATACCAGTCCTCCCCCCTCCCCCCTCTCATACCCCCACCCCTCCCCCACTCCATACAGAAGATGAATTTGCCTCACTACTATCCAACTGCAGGCAGCATCAAACATTCCAACAGCACCTTCAGTGTATGGCTCATGTTTTATCAGCTAGCTAACATTTACAGTTTATCAACATGTACAGCTTACCCAAATCCTGGCATGGGTGGGAGGACACTGGGTTGTCAGTGCTTGTAGAATGGGCTATTTAGATATTTAAATATTTACCACCAAGTTACAATCCCTTGAGGGCAACTTGTCCAAAAGCGGCGTCCATATCTCCAAGAAGGAATCCCATCCCCTACCCCCCGTTGCTTGGCTGTCAATTTTTCCATATAAAGCAGTTCTATCAAAGCTCTCTCCCACATCTGCACCCCCCCCCCCCCCCCGGCAGTGACACCTCAACCCACCGACTCAACAAGACTTTCTTCACTAGCAGAAAACCCCTCTCCGACAACAGCCGTTGCGCATGTATGAGTGCCTGGTTACCAACACTCCACCTATGAAATAGGCAAACCTCCCTGCTATAGCTAACATCCACTCCAAGCCACCACGCAAGCTTCCCACAAGCCTGCCTCCATAACTTCTGCACCCCATGGCATTCCCAAAACTTGTGGAGCAGGGTCCCTTTTTCCAAATTGCACCACCCACAGACCCGCAGTCCTACCCGAAAGGCCCACTCGTCTGTAGTATAAGTTCTCCAGAGAAATTTAAACTGTAACTCCTGTAAGTAAACCCACATCAGGAATCTTTGGAATCCCTCCAAAGATCTCTCGGAGAGTTGCCACAGACAATCCCTCCAAACCATCCTTCCCCCAACGTCTTACCAAATCCAAGAGATATACAGTATCCCCCGTGGGGTGTAGGAACTCCCAACACTCTGCTCCTCCCGGGGGACTCCCAACTAATTTTTCCAACAAAACTCTAGAAGAAAAACCCGGCACCGACGCTCCCCCTTCTCCTCCACTCAGGCCCTCCACATAGTGCCTAGCCTGCAGGTAAAAGTCATGCTTGTGGAGCTGAAACCTTACTTGCAAGTTCTGGAAGCTATCCATTCCCCTCCCATCCACCATAAAGAGATCGCCGATACAAACAATCCCCTTCTTGCCCCACCCGTGAAACACACTATGCGCCACAAACCCCGGTAAAAAATCCGGGTTCCCCACTAAGGGAAGTAAGGCCGACCTCCTCCGATCCCAACCAAACCAAGAGCATACAACCCGCCAGGCCGCTCTTAAAGCTGACACGTAGCCCCAGCCTCTCCCGCTCCTACCCCCCCCCCCCCCGTATATTTATCCAAATGCAAAACCATGAGACCATGATAGGGAGCACAACTCGCATTCAATTGGCGATACGGGGCGCACCCCTCATTTCCCCTTACTAAGGACCACACATGCCTAAGCAAATAACGGAGGTTATAATTATGCGAATCTGGCATTTCCATACCTCCTTCATCCTTCCGCCTCATCAAAGCCCGCAACGGAATTCTCACCCTCTTCCCCTTCCACAAGAAACCTCGCAAATACTTCTCGAAGCACTTCCACTCCTTCTCCAAGACCCATAAAGGTAACAGGCGCAGCACGTACAACCATCGAGGCATCTCCACCATAGTAAATAGAGCTATTCGCCCCCTTAAGGACAGAGGTAAGCCCTTCCACCTAGCAAAGGTCTGTCGAGCCCTATTCAACATGCCGGGGACACTGACCTGATATAAATTATCCGGATTATCCGGTAGCTGTATCCCTAAGTATTTAATCTTCCCCTCTGCCCACACAAGTGGGAAAGGCCCCTCCCAAGAAGACCGACAGCGTCCCCCGAATCTAACACCACCGATTTTGACACATTGATTTTTAGACCCGAAAATTCACTGAAGTCGTGTATCAGCTGCAATACACGTTCCAAGGAGGGTTGCGGTCTCGTTAAACATAAAAGCATATCATCCGCAAATGCACTAATTTTCATTTCTTCTCCCCCTAGTGAAATTTCCCCAACTTCCGAATGAGACTGAATGGCGTGGAGCAATGGCTCCAACGAGAGTACAAACAGCAGAGGAGACAGCGGGCAGCCCTGATGCATCCCACGCTCCAATTTAAAAGTCTCAGAACTAGCCCCACACATCACTACACGTGCCAGTGGACGTTCATAAAGGGCCCGAACCCAATGAACAAAGTTCCCCTATAGGCCAAAGCTCGCCAAAACCTCCCACAGGTATCTCCAGGCTACTCTTTCGAATGCTTTTTCAGCATCCAGACTCACTAAAAGCAAAGGTTCCAACTTCCGCAAGCAGTGTTCCATACCCAGAAGTAGTCTAGTGATATTTTTAGTCATCTCCCAGCCCTTCACAAATCCCACCTGCCAAGAATCTATAAGTGATGGCAAAATGGGATTAAGGCGCCCCGCTAACACTGACACCTTATCACAATTTATGAGAGATATAGGCCTATAAGAGGCCGGGTCTGTTACTTCCTTCCCCGGTTTCGGGATCACTGTAATATCGGCACAATGCATGTCTCGCGGGAACTCCCCCTCCTGACGAACAGCATCAAACATCACCACCATAGAGGGAGCCACTCGGGACGCAATCATTTTATAATACTCAATACTAAAACCATTGGGCCCTGGGGCCTTATGAGACTTCCCCTTCATAATCCGTTTGTATTTCCCACACCGTCAGAGGTTCATTCAGCCTACTCAAATCCTCCACCGACACCTGGGGCAATGACAGCCCCTGCAAAAATGAACTACCTTTCTCATAGTCTCTCTCCTCCTCACTGTACAAGCCAGCATAAAACTCTCAGAAGATTTTTGCTATCCGCTGTGGCTGTTGTTGTAACACTCCCTTGGTATCCCGAAGTACTGGTATAAAACGCACCCCACCAGGGTCCTGAACTAACTTCGCAAGCAGCCGCCCCGTCCGGTTGCCATACCTATACAACTTATGTTTATAGTAATACATGGATAAGGCTGCTCTCCTCTGAAGCAACTCAGTAAGCGCCAATTGAGAGCATGCATACTCTCGCTGGAGGGCTCCGTCACCGCCTCTACCGAGCTTCCGCAGCAAAGCCTGAAGCCCTCGTTCCAGAACCAGAATACTACGATCCATATGTCTATGACGTTGGACTGTATAGGATATAATGGCCCCACGCATTACTGCTTTACTAGCTTCCAAAAACAGCACCGGAGAACACTGTGGCTGGTCATTAAAGAGGACATATTCATCCCATTGTTGCTCAAGGAATACCCAAAACTCCTTATCCTCGCAGAGATACACAGGGAACCACCACCCCTTCTGTAACATTCCCTTACAATCCCATGTTATCCACACCATACCATGGTCTGACACTACAATTGGGTCAATTCCTGCCTGCAGTACCTTAGAGAGCCCTCCTTCATTCACCAAAATATAATCAATACGTGACTAAGTACAGTGAGCTCTAGACTGATGAGTGTATTCCCACGCCCCAGGGTGAAGAAGTCGCCACACATCTATTAAATTGCCCATCCTACAAAGAAAGCCTACCACCCTACGTGTCCAGGAGCACACTCCACAACCCTGAGATTTATCCAGATAGGGGTTATGTGGGCAGTTGAAATCACCTGCCATAATCAACTTACTAGACCCCGCTTCCCGAACGAAACTCAATAGCTTTTTGAAAAAATCATGGTCATACACATTTGGTGCATAAACGTTCACTATTGTGATAAGGAAGCTTATCATAGCTCAGGAAGGAGCTATAGTAAAGGTGAAGTGACTCTGAACAAGCAACCTGTCAGTTCTGGTAGAAATAAGAAAACAGAATTTTTCCATAAAAGACTACCAGTTCCAGAATGCACCAGGTTTCCAACAGCCAGTAGAGGAGCTGAAGTGGGGAAACGTTTGTTCAATCAAGAGGGCTATGAGGTAATCCCCAAGCACTCATCTCAAAGGGCAGGGCCTGATTCAGCACAGCTGTGCTGTGCTAGGGTGGAGCACTCATCTAAGCAGAATAAAGGTAGAGTTTATTCTACAGAGAATCATCCTCAGTTTCATCTGGGAGATCCTCAGAATCATCTTCATGATCTTGGACAACTTCATCATCTGGAGGATCATCAGAAGCAGAAGCCAGAGCGGACGGACAGAGAGGGCAAGAAACCCTTTGGAAGAAAGACGAGAAAAGCATTTGGGCGGTCTAAAGGAGTCCAGAGCAGTACGTATACTGGGAGACATTCAAAAGGCCAGCATACACCATTGGACTGGGGAAAACCAGAGGAGTGGTGCTGCAGAGCTAGGAATCTCCAGACGGTACCTGTGAGGGAGACGGCTGCACTTGGAAGGGACCCTAGGACCCGTGCCAGAAGGTATGTGAAGAGAGATCCAGTGTCCAGGGATCTGGATTGGAAGGCTGGATATAAGAACTGGACTACATACTGGCCAGGCTATTTAGAGAGGAACTCTAACAGCAATGGAAGCTCAGGTATGAACACTGATCTATGCCCTAGCTATACCCTTGAAAGACAGCAGGGAAACAAGTATTCTCCTGAGAGTGCTCCATTGAGAAATTCCTCTGTGCCAATCCATGATATTGAACCCATGATTGTTGAAGAAGGGGGAGAGGTGGTAGATACAGGCTGTGAATACATGGATTGCTCTCTGTCTAAACTCCTTTGGTAATTTACTGTTACAAAGTACAACAACCATCACAAAGAAATACAAACTTGTTCTTTAATCTACTCAGAAAAGCTCCTGAGTAGGATTTGAGCCACGCAGTAGAAAGCAAGCCAGCTAAGGGGTTTCAGCTGGATAACTGCTAGCAATTGAGCCTTACCTAATTGCTTGTGAGCTCTGAGGAAATCACTTCTGAGTCTATGTGTGAAGATATAAGAAGTTAACCTGAAAATAACAGTTTTTCCCTACTTTGTGGGTTTTGTTTGTTGATTAAAGCACTGCTAAGAAAATATTAGCTAGAGCCTACAGAAAAGACCAGTTTGTAACCAACCAGGTCTTTATTCTTTTGCTTTGATTGCCTGACAAGTTCAACTGTTGTTTTCCTGATTTTGTTTTTCTAAGTTTAACACTGAAAGCAAATATCCTGTTTTATGTGCTACCAAGCATATCTGTGTTGGGAGAAATAACCCCATAAATAAATATCTTATTGGCTTTACACTCAAGCACAACTAATTATTGTGAGCGGCTGTGTCTGGTGTGAATGGACTGCATTTCCCACAATCCCTTGCAAATCATATTGATATATGTCTTTGCCAAGACTGTGAACATTCTCACCCAGGCACCCGTCTGACATTATCCAAACTGTTTCATTGAAGAACTTAGCAGTTAACATGACATATCTTCCATTGGGATCAGTCTGCACCCTACTCACTTCAAAGGGAAGGCCCCATTTTACTAAAATCGCCACTCCTGCCCTTTTTGCCCCGGACGATGCCCCGTACACAGCAGCTACCCAATCCCTCTGCAACTTCCAATGCTCTAAATCAGTTAAGTGCGTTTCTTGTAACAACACAATATGCACACCCTTCCTTTTTAACAACTGCAATATTTTAGTGCGCTTAATTGGGGATCCAATGCCCCCTACATTCCACGATATTACCTTAGCATCCAGCATATTTTTGCTTTAGTGTGATCCTCAACAAAACACACTATTGCTTCCACTTCTGGAGACGCCCAGCCTCGCCTCCAGGACCTCACCACTAGCCTTGCCATACTGATAGCATACCTGCCTGACCCATGTGCCACCCTACTTAAACAAAACATTCCACCAAGTACTCTTCCAACATCCCCTCCTCCCCCCTCCCATCCCCATCGCTAGCTCCTCCCTATCCCAACCTCCCCCTATCCTCTCCCCGGATCCCCGCTGCCCTCCCAACCCCACACAAAAGACCTCTTGAACCTCTTCCTCCATATCCCCTACAGACTGATGATCCCCCTCCGCCCCATGTGCCCCTCCCAAATCCCCTCACACTCTCTCCCTCACAAACATCCACTTGCACATAGACAGTTCCATCCATACCCGCAGCCCCACCTTCCACCCCCCATCCCCTTTGCATCCCCATATAGCATACAGCACGTAATCCTGCCATAGCAGGGTACTCCCCGTAGGGAGTGAGATCACAGACAATACCCCTCCGGGCCGCCTTCCATAACAATCATAACAAATATGGCAAACAAGCCAGTCCATCAAGTCCAGCATACCAAGTCCAGCATATGTGCGGGGCTACAGCCTCACTATCCCCTAAGAGTTCTCCGCAGCTCAATCGTCCAACGCATCAGCTGGTATATGGAGCATGGCACTATCTCAATCCACTCCAACTCCAACGCCCCCAAGCCGGATCTCTTCAATCACCGTCCGATGACTTATCGGCCGCCAATACAGCCACAAACTTTCTCGCCGCTCCCACCTGGTCAAAGGTGTGCGTAGTGCCCTTGACAAACACTTTCAGAATAGCAGGGTAAAGCAATGCAAATTTTATTCCACTGTTAACCAGCGCACTACAGACTGGGGCAAACTCCTTGCGCTGCGCAGCAAGAGACGCAGAGTGGTCCGGGAACAGAAGCACTGCCCTGTTCCCCATCTTTAAGTCTCTTTTCTTCCTATAGGCTTGCAATAGCAACACTTTGTGTTGAAAATTTAGTAGGTGCGCCAGCACCGGTCATGGTCTATTCTGGCTTTCCCTCAGCTGCCCCAGCCTGTGTGCTCTCTCAACTTGTATCTGTCCATGTAGATCTGGAAGGCCCAGCTTCTTAGGAAGCCACTCTTCAAAAAGGGTGAACAGCTTACTCCCAGACCAGGACTCCGGTACACCAACCAATCTGAGATTGTTCTGCCGTGAATGATTCTCTAAATCATCGACCTTCTGCAGCAAGTCCTCGATCTGCTTCTGCTGCTTGGTGTTAGCCCTTTCCAGCGCCAGCTCCCCGTCTTCCAGCACTGTCATGCGCTGTTCAACTTCATCCATCCGCCTTGCAAACTCCCCAAATTTTTTTCCCCATCTCGTCCAGCTTCCTCATGACAGTATCAAACTTAGGATCCAGCATTTTAACAACTTCCTGGGCCACCTCATCTGGGCCCGAATCCACACTATCCTTCCCTGGGGAGTCAGGCACACTCGCCATTCAGGCTGCGGCTGCCATTTTCTTTCCCACGCACCTGCAGCTTTGTCTCTTTTCATCGCCGTTTTCATCGGGTCCTTGCTGCGCACCGACTCACCGGAGTATACTGCAGGCAAACCGTGCAAGTAGAGACCCCTTGCGCCTCCGCTATGAACTGCTGTCGCCGATTAAATAGCTAAGGTTTCAAGACGGCCGGGGAGCGCGACGAGGAGACTCCTCACCCGCTCATGTGCACATGTGATCTCCTCGTAACACCAATTTTTAAAAAGGGTTCCAGGGGTGATCCGGGAAACTACAGACCGGTGAGCCTCATGTTAGTACCGGGAAAAATGGTAGAAACCATCATAAAGAATAAAATTACTCAGCATGTAGATAGTCATGGCCTAATGGGAGACAGCCAACATGGCTTTAGACAAGGAAGATCTTGTCTTACTACTCTGTTATGTTTTTTTGAAAGTGTGAATAAACAGGTGGACAAAGGTGAGTCGGTTGATATAGTGTATCTGGACTTTCAGAAAGCCTTTGACAAGATCCCTCATCAGAGACTTTTGGCAAAACAAAAGAGTCATGGGATAGGAGGCAGTGTACTACTGTGGATTAAGAACTGGTTAAAAGATAGAAAGCAGAGGGTTGGGCTAAATGGCCAATTTTCCCAATGGAGAAGGGTGAATAGTGGTGTACCCCAGGGATCTGTGCTGGGTCCGCTGCTTTTTGACATATTCATAAATGACCTGGAAAGTGGAACAACGAGTGAGGTTATCAAATTTGCAGATGACACAAAACTATTTAAAGTTGTTAAAACCCAAGTGGATTGTGGAAAATTGCAAGAGGATCTTGATAAATTGGAAGACTGGGCATCAAAATGGCAGATGAAATTTAATGTGGACAAGTGCAAAGTTATGCACCTAGGGAAGAACAACCCAAACTATGGTTACACAATGCAAGGTTCCACATTAGGAACCACCACCCAGGAAAAAGATTTAGGCGTCATTGTGGATAGCATGTTAAAACCCTCGGCCCAGTGTGCAGCGGCAGCCAAGAGAGCAAATAGAATGCTAGGTATCATAAGGAAAGGAATGGAAAATAAAACAAAATATATTATAATGCCTCTATATCGTTCCATGGTGAGACCGCACCTTGAATATTGTGTGCAATTCTGGTCGCCGTATCTTAAAAAGGATATAGCGTTATTAGAAAAGGTTCAGAGAAGAGCCACCAAAATGGTAAAGGGGATGGAAGGATACTCCTATGAAGAAAGGCTAAAAAGGTTAGGGCTCTTTAACCTGGAAAAGAGATGGCTGAGGGGAGATATGATAGAAGTCTAGAAATTAATGAACGGAGTGGAACAGGTAAACATAGATCGATTGTTTACGTTATTAGAATATAGAAAGACTAGGGGACATACAATGAAGCTACAGGGTAAACTATTTAAAACTAATAAAAGAAACTATTTCTTCACTCAACGTGTAATCAAACTGGGATTTGTTACCAGAGGATGTAGTAAAGGCTGTTAGTGTAGCTGGGTTTAAAAAAAGGTTTGGACAAGTTCCTGGAGGAAAGGTCCATAAACCATTATTAAGAAGGGACCCAGGATATCAATGCTTTACCCAGTACAAGCATTGCGGAACCTGTGTCTTTTAGGGAAACTGCTAGGTACGTATGACCTAGATTGGCCACTGTTGGAAACAGGATACTGGGCTTGATGGACCTTGGTCTGACCCAGTATGGCATATCTTATGTTCTTAAACAAAACATTTAAATAAATTGGGATGTCACCCCAAGAATAGTAGCAACATTCTCCTTCCACTGCCAAACTGCCTATGAAGTGACAAAAAATCCTGCAAAAAGACACCCAGAACTTATACAGCAATGTTAGCTACCATAACAGCCCTAACTCCCAGGACCAAACAACATCACCCCTACCTATGAAAAGACAGCCTTAGGACACCATTATACTTATGGGACCAAAAAGAACCAGGACTGCTATATATCCCTACACAGAAACTGCATGCTAGCAAAATCCTTCACCTTGGTCACAAACACACTGAATGTGGAAAGAACTTCATCTAGCAGAAAATAAGGGCTGACAAATTAGAACACATGGACAAAATCTAAAAAGCAGGACTATGAGCAGCACAACCCTGGAGAAAGAGAAGCCGACGTGGCACTTCCACCAATATAGAGCAAATGCAAAGATATAAGAAATGGATATTCCCAAAGGCGTACAGCTGACCACTACTGGCTCTGATGCATGGTACACATAAGTATGCCCTCACACATTTTTATTTATTTATTTGCAAAACTTTTATATACCGCCCATTCCCAAGATCAGTGGCGGTTTACATCGAACAATGCCAAAGTACATTGAACAATATGCAATTATATACCAATACATATAAGATTTAAGCAACTATATACAGATACAATATAAGAACATAAGATATGCCATACTGGGTCAGACCAAGGTCCATCAAGCCCAGTATCCTCTTTCCAACAGTGGCCAAACTAGGTCATACGTACCTAGCAGTTTCCCCAAAAGACACAGGTTCTGCAATGCTTGTACTAGGTCAAGTATTGATATCCTGGGTCCCTTCTTAATAATGGTTTACGGACCTTTCCTCCAGGAACTTGTCCAAACCTTTTTTAAACTCAGCTACACTAACAGCCTTTACTACATCCTCCGGTAACAAATTCCAGAGTTTGATTACAAGTTGAGTGAAAAAATATTTAATAGTTTACCCTGTAGCTTCATTGCATGTACCCTAGTCTTCCTATATTCTGATAACGTAAACAGTCGATCTACGTTTACCCGTTCCACTCCGTTCATTAATTTATAAACTTCTATCATATCTCGCCTCAGCCGTCTCTTTTCCAGGTTAAAGAGCCCTAACCTTTTTAGCCTTTCTTTCCTGAAAGATGTTTTCATGGCAACAACAGCCTCTCTGACCTCACCTTTAAACCATGCTGGCAGTTTTTTGGACTTCCTTCCACTTTTCTTAAAGCGTGCAATACAGTTGGTCTGGGCTTCCAAGATAGTATTTTTCAACAACACCCAAGCTTGATGTAAGTCTTTAACCTTTGCAACTGCTCCTTTTAGTTTTTTCCTAACTATTTTCCTCATTTTATCATAGTCTCCCTTTCGAAAGTTAAAAGGTAGTACTGTGGATTTCCTTACTATCCCTCCTCCACTAATTAAATCAAAGGCGATCATGCTATGATCACTATTGCCAAGTGACCCCAACACCCTTATCTCTTGCACTAGATCTGGTGTTCCACTATGGACTAGGTCTAATATGGCTTCCCCTCTGGTCGGTTCATGAACCAGCTGCTCCAAGAAGCAGTCATTTATGTCATCTAGGAACTTTATCTCCCTAGCATGTACTGCCGTGACACTGACCCAGTCGATACCGGGGTAATTGAAATCGCCCATTATTATTACCGCGCTGTAACTTTTGTTAGCTTCCTTGATTTCTTTGAGCATTTCATTATCCATTTGTTCATTCTGGCCAGGCGGTCGATAGTACACCCCCACCGCCATCGCCTTCCCCTTTTTAAATGGAATTTCAATCCATAGAGATTCTACAGCAAATTTTGTTTCCTGCAAAACTTTAATCATTTCTGACTCAATGCCCTCTCTAACATAGAGCGCAACCCCTCCACCAATTTGATCAGTTCTATCATTACAATATAGTTTGTACCCAGGTATCACAGTGTCCCACTGGTTGTCCTCCTTCCACCATGTCTCCGATATTCCAATCACATCTAACCTCTCATTTAGTGCTATATATTCTAACTCTCCCATCTTATTTCTTAGACTTCTAGCATTTGCATACAAGCATTTTAGAGACTGTATTTTATTCATATTAATTTGGCTATTGGTAGACATGGTAATTTGGGATCTTTAAGCTCTGTCTGCTCCATACTCGAGGGCATTTGGGCTACTTTACTCTTTTTTGGAACCTCTCTGCTTTTGGTAGTATCCTTCAAGGATACATTCTTCCGAACCATCTGCTCTTGGGCGACTGTCGGCTTTCCCCTATTGTCTAGTTTAAAAGCTGCTCTATCTCCTTTTTAAAGGTTAATGCCAGCAGCCTGGTTCCACCCGGTTAAGGTGAAGCCCATCCCTTTGGAAGAGCCCCTCCTTTCCCCAGAATGAACCCCAGTTCCTAACAAATCCAAACCCCTCATCTCTGCACCATTGTCTCATCCACGCATTGAGACTCCGGAGCTCTGCCTGCCTTTTGGGTCCTGCACGTGGAACGGGAAGCATTTCGGAGAATGCTACCCTGGAAGTTCTGGATTTCAACTTCCTACCTAAAAGCCTAAATTTAGCCTCCAGAACCTCCCTACCACATTTTCCTATGTCATTGGTACCGACATGTACCAAGACAGCAGACTCCTCCCCAGCACTATCTAAGACCTTATCTAGGTGGCGCGAAAGATCCGCTACCTTCGCACCAGGCAGGCATGTTACCAGGCGATCCTCACGTCCACCAGCCACCCAGCTATCTACATGCCTAATGATCAAATCACCAACTATAACGGCTGTCCTAACCCTTCCCTCATGGGCACATGGCCCTGGAGAATCTTTCTCGGTGCGAGAGGGTTTTACATTACCTGGAGGACAGGTCCTAGTTACAGGATCACTTCCTGCCACACCAGGGTGATGCTCTCCTGTCACGTGACCTCTCTCCTCCATGGCAATAGGGATGCTGCCAGACTGGAGGTGGGACTTCAGGACTATATCCCTGTAGGTCTTGTCTATGCACCTCTCTGTCTTTCTTATGTTTTCCAAGTCTGCTACTCTTGCCTCTAGAGAACGGACTCGTTCCCTGAGAGCAAAGAGCTCCTTGCACCTAGTGCACAAGTAAGACCTCTCACCAACTGGGAGAAAATCATACATGAGACACTCAATGCAAAAGACTGGAAAGCCCCCTTCCCGCTGCTGGACTGCTTTCTGCATCTTAGTTTTAATTTTTTCTTTAGATCTTTAAGTTCTTTACTTACTAAGGGTTGCTATGGATATTTATACCAATAAAACTGTACCTAATACGTTTAATATACCTTGTTCACCTGAAGCTTAATTAATCTCAGGTCCTTAGTGTATGTCTGATTTGGGTAACAAGCTTCACCTGAGAGCACCTCCTGTCTTTTAAGATGTGTAAGTACCTATAAAGCTATGATTATCCCAGGGGTGGGTGGGTATGGGGAGGGATGGAGGGAAATAACACTTATTAAAAGAGGGCTGCTACACAGTACCCTGTCCTGTGCTGCTGAGGTAAGCTATATTCTTATTTGATTTAAATTATAGCTCTTTGCTGCGGCTAGGCTCTAACTTATTATGAAATTTAAACTACAAGCTCTCTGCTGGGTTCTAAATTTAACTAGAAAGCTCTCTTCTGAGTTTTAAATTTAAACTAAAAGTACTTTGCTAATGCTAGGCCCTGAGTGACTATTAAATTAAAACTATAAGCTCTCTGCTGGCTATGAAATGTAACCAGAAAGTTTTCTTCTGTGTTTTAAATTTAAACTTAAACTGCTGCTACTAGGCCCTGACTGATTTAACAAAAAATAGTGGGTTCACAGATTAAATAGCTTTAATAGAAAGAATTCCTTTCAGAAAATTCCCAGAATTATATACTCACAATTGCAGATCTCTCTTCAGAAGTAACAATCCCTTTTTCTAGTCCTTCAAGACTGAGGATCACAGAGCTCTGGTTGAGCTATTTATGCCTGTGCTGCTGAGGTAAGCTCTGACCAACTTCCTGGATGATTAAGAGTCCTTGCTTGGATAGAAGGAGTCTTTAAAAATGGCCTTTTGAACTGCCACCTGGTGTTAACACCTATTGAAAAAATATAAAGTGTAGAACTATTTACAACTTGTGACATACTGATAGAATACATACATGATTCAATTGCAAAACTAAAGAGTTGCAGAGGCAGTCCTGTGATATCACTCACATTTTCAAACATTTACAGCGAGTTAAGGCCTCTGTTATCTATATTGCAGGCTTCTGTCTGGCATAGGTTAGTTCCTATACTGCAGTCATATGAAGAAACTTAAAACCAAGGATTAGTCATCACTGGAGGGATAGATGGCAAGAACTGGCTACTCTCCACCAGTGTGAGGGAAAATATTACATCCTTCGCTGTCACTTACCTGCTGTTTATTGCAGTGTTTCAAAATAGCATCTGCAGCATTTTATGGGTTCACTTCATCAACATCAAATATAGATCATATGGCAAGAGTGACAGCGGAGCTGGAGGGAGATACAAGGACACCGGGACTGTCCAACATCTTGACTTGCCCATCAATAATGACTTCTTGCATACACTTTATAGTGCCCCTTGCTGGCCCAAGATTACATGCTTGCACTTGTTTCAGACTTGATTAAGCTGCTCTTTCCCATGTTGGGAAGCCTACTACTCCAACTTTAATTACTTGGTCTCGGTACTGGCAAAACCCTTTCAGAAGTTTCATGGGTGTGTCACCTCCTAGACAAGTGTTACCTTTTGATATCTCAACAGTAGCTACTTTCATTTTGGGCCATCTCTCCTGTAGGTTTCTGTCCCACGGTAGTGTCGCTGCTTTAAAAACTACTGTTGGAAGCTTCTTCCCCAAATACTGCAGACATTTCTCTATGATGTCCTTTGGCACCAGATCAATTTTGTTTAAAACAAAACGTATTTATTTTTCCTTCAGATTGCAGAACTGCTTGCTCCACCTGAGGACATCTCAAACCTTGAGGATCCCTGGCATCCAAAATCTCCAGAACTACATCTGATGCCTCAATCGCCTTGGTAAGTTCCCTGCAAAGTATTCTATTTTTATTTTTTATTTTATTTATTTACATTCTTTTATATACCGCGCTATTCTGCATCACAGCGTTTGTTAGATGGTTGCTGTTTCATGGAGGCTTCCTTTCTCTTTCTCTCCCTCTTAGCTGGAGTATCTTTTTTCTTTTCTTCTCCTGCTCCTTCTCCCACTCCAGCTTGTGTTTCTGCTTTAGCTCTTCAAGCCTTTCATTCCGCTGCTCTGCTTTCCAAAGAATTCCCTCTTTGAATGGAGCATCATTAGGAACCCCGAGATCGCTCTTTGGCTTTCTGTGTCCATGAACAAACAACCAATAAACAGTAAATATTATTAAATGTAGGAATGTCCGCCAGGTCAGGGGACAAAAAACCCCGTCGAATAACGGACCTCTCCCTTTAATCTTTTTTATTCACAGTATGCAACAGTCCAAAATCAATAAAACAACTAGACCCCCAAAGCCCCAGTGCCAAGTACCAAAAACAGTTTAAAAGTTTGAAAATCGAATCTTTACTTAGCTGGCAGTTGGGTCCATTATATAATCCATCATTCGAAAATGAGAGGACTCCTCCACTCTTCTGCAACAGTAGAAATAGGAAAACATGTTTCTCAATGTAAAAAGGAAAATAATTGTCATAAGGCTTCAAAAAACCATGACCCAGCGCTGTGTTTTGGATCTTCCGATCCTGCCTCAGATGGAAATTAGAATATGAAAAAGCAAGATGTTATGTTTCCTTTTCAGCTCACAAAAATACGTTGCATGCTTCAGAGAAGAGTCTCCTCTCCTATGGCGTCTGACGTCAGCCCTAACAGCCGAATGTTTTTATAACCAATCACAAAACTACAAACTCCAAGAGACCTCTGATGACATCAGGTGGGTAAAATACTCCACCATTCCAACTCCTGGTTAAGTCCATTAGGAACCACAGTCTTCAACAAAAAGATCCAGCATTGCTCCAAAAGGTGCAGATGTTGCTCACGATCTCCCACACGCGGTCCAGCAGGCATGTAGTCCAAAATACACCAGACAAAATCCAAAAAAGTGTGATTAGTTTGAAGACAATGAGACACCAAAGGAGCCGTAATTGTCTTAGTGTGTATCCGGGATTTATGTTCCGATAAACGTTTCTTTATAGGACGAATCGTACGGCCTACATAATGAAGACCACAGGGGCAAGTCAAAACATATACAACATAAGAAGAGCAATCAGTGTGCCACTTCAGATGATAAATCCATTGAGTAGTCCCATGGGTCCATGTAAGACCGGTTTGTGATTGTGAACAATATCTACATCTAGGGGAAAGACAAGAAAAATGTCCCGGAGCTGAATGTTGTTGTAATTGGCGATCTGCTCCTACGGTAGAATGCACCACCATATCTCTAAAGTTAGTGCCACGTTGATAGCCAATTAAAAGTTCATGTTGAAAAATAGGACGCAATTGTAAAATGTGCCAATATTTACGCAATGTCAAAACCACTTGAGATGCCCCAATCATATATGGTAAAACCCCAACTATTTTTTGATCAGTCCGAGCCCAAAGGGGTTTTGTAGTCAGCTGAGTCATTGTAAGTCCTTCTGCAGAGAAATTATTTGTATGATCAACAGAATGATCAATCGGATGCAATAACCAGTCCCGATGCGCATACTTAGCTTTCTTATAGGCTCTATGAATGACATGAGCAGGATAGCCCCGAGAAGACAAACGCTGATATAAATCCCTTGCATGAATCCGAAATTCTTCATTTGTAGTACAATTTAGTTTTATCCGAAAAAATTGTCCAAGTCGAAGGGCTCTCTGAAGGGGGCCCGGATGGTAACTCTGAAATTGTAACAAGGTGTTCCGTTGCACCGGCTTCTGGTAAAGTGTAGTACAAATGGCAGAACCAGATTTGTATACATGGACATCCAAAAAATCAATTGTGTTACGATCATATTTAGCCGTAAAACCAATATTCTGTTTCCTGGAATTCAGCCAGTCCAAAAATGCAAGCAAAGAGAGTTCATCCGCTGTCCAGACAAAGAAAATGTCATCAAGGAAGCGCACCCAAAAAGGTATGTTCTGAAACTAGTCAGAAATGTAAAGAAAACACTCCTCAAATGCGGCCAGATATAAAGTCGCAATAGAAGGGGCCACTATGGCACCCATGGCTATACCATATGTTTGCTGGTAAAATTGCGAATCATATAAAAAGTAATTCCGTGATAACACCAAAGAAAGGAACTCCATAATTAATGTTTTCGGAAGTCGATCTGGTAACTCTAAGGAAGATGCTTCAATAATCTCTAAAGCTCCGAGACATTTTTCTTGTCTTTCCCCCAGATGTAGATATTGTTCACAATCACAAACCGGTCTTACATGGACCCATGGGACTACTCAACGGATTTATCATCTGAAGTGGCACACTGATTGCTCTTCTTCTTATGTTGTATATGTTTTGACTTGCCCCTGAGGTCTTCATTATGTAGGCCGTACGATTCGTCCTATAAAGAAACATTTATCGGAACATAAATCCCGGATACACACTAAGACAATTACGGCTCCTTTGGTGTCTCAATGTCTTCAAACTAATCACACTTTTTTGGATTTTGTCTGGTGTATTTTGGACTACATGCCTGCTGGACCGCGTGTGGGAGATCGTGAGCCACATCTGCAACTTTTGGAGCAATGCTGGATCTTTTTGTTGAAGACTGTGGTTCCTAATGGACTTAACCAGGAGTTGGACCGGTGGAGTACTTTACCCACCTGATGTCGTCAGAGGTCTCTTGGAGTTTGTAGTTTTGTGATTGGCTATAAAAACTTTCGGCTGTTAGGGCTGACGTCAGACGCCATAGGAGAGGAGACTGTTCTCTGAAGCATGCAACATATTTTTTTGAGCTGAAAAGAAAACATAACATCTTGCTTTTTCATATTCTAATTTCCATCTGAGGCAGGATCGGAAGATCCGAAACACAGTGCTGGGGCATTGGTTTTTGAAGCCTTATGACAATTATTTTCCTTTTTACATTGAGAAACGTGTTTTCCTATTTCTACTGTTGCAGAAGAGTGGAGGAGTCCTCTCGTTTTCGAATGATGGATTATATAATGGACCCAACTGCCAGCTAAGTAAAGATTTGATTTTCAAACTTTTAAACTGTTTTTGGTACTTGGCACTGTGGCTTTGGGGGTCTAGTTGTTTTATTGATTTTGGACTGTTGCATATTGTGAATAAAAAAGATTAAAGGGAGAGGTCCGTTATTCGATGGGGTTTTTCGTCCCCTGACCTGGCGGACATTCCTACATTTAATATTGTTTACTGTTTATTGGTTGTTTGTTTGTGTATTTGTCTCTCTTTTTATGTGATCTGATTGATTATTTGAGTTTTTGATGCAGATCCAGACTCTTGCATTTATTTTGATTTCTGTGTCCAGGGGCTTTTTTTTTTTTTTTTTTGCTTCTTTCCTGAGCTTTCTGTGGTGTTCTTAAACCCTTTTCTGGATTTTATATCGCTTTCTGCTAGACATGTGTTTACTCTCTTTTCCCAGTTTGGGCCTCTTCATGGCTGCCACACAGAAACTGCATGCTATCAGATCAATATTCAACTGCTATGGGTCAGCGTTTTCTAAATGCTCACTCCAGTATTTAAATATTCTACAAATATTCAGCACAGAAATATCATTGCAGAATATATTGTACAAACAGAATGGTGGAAGCTGTGGAATGAAGGGTCATAGGATGAAGATGAACATGCTCAGCAGTAATCTTTTACAGGAAGGGATTGTAGAACATAATAGTTCTTGTGGATGGGCTGTATGGTCTTTATCTGCTGCCATTTAGCCACAGAGCTCCCTGCACCTATAGCCAACTTGTTCAGGGAGCTCTGTTTCTGGGCAGGAGAGGGTGGGCTGAGGGAGGAGAGAAAGCAGGCAATGGGAGAGGAAGTGATCCCAGATGTACATGGCCAATTCTGAGGTCAGCCCTGTACATCCAGGGTCGGCAGGTTAGACGGGGGACTTATTCCAACTCAGAGGTGGAATAAGTCTCCCTGGACATTGGGGGATGGTGGAGCTGGGCTGGACCGAAGAGGTGAGGGGTATAGAAGGTTCCCCAGAGCCTGACCCCAGCCACGAGAGGCCCAATCGGGGGTCGGGCTGTGTGGAAAAATATTTTTGGTGGGTGGCCGGTAATCACGGCTCCTTCATGGTGCTGCAGTGGCATGGCAACAGGACATCATACCACTGTCACTCTATGGAGGAGCCTGGCTGAGTTAGCCAGGGAAGTAGCTGGATGTCCAGGCTGCCTGAATCGAGGCACCTCCTGGATGTCCAGCCACTGTGCTGCAATTCTGCTCCCACAGGGATGTCTAGGTCCTGTGGGAGCCGAATTGGGTGCATCCCCGGGCCATCGGAATGTCTAGACATCTGGACGGCCTGGATAAATTTTGGACAGCTGTCATAAGTTTTTCTGCAAGACATATTGGGCCTAATATTCTAAAAAAAGCTGAACTCCTAAATTTAGGGTCCTAAGTTAGGCTCCTAAATTTCTGCCCTGTTTTCAGCCTCACTTTAGGAGCCTAAGTTTTGAGCTGAAAATTCATCCTTATTTAGGAGCTTTATTTATTTATCTGATAGGCTTTTATACCGCATTTCCAATGATCAAGGCAGTTTACAGAAAACGTAACATAACATTACAGGGAACATGTTCTTATATATCAACTTAACATAGGTATTTGTTGTTGTTGTTGTTGTTAAGTGCCATTGAGTTGGTGTCAACTCATGGCGACCCTCTGGATAATTGTCCTAAATTGTGTTTGGTCTTCAGTCAGGTGGCTCATTGTTGACAGAGTGGCACACATAGCTGCTGTTATTGAATTGATCCTTCTCATTGCTGGTCTTCCTCTTTTACTTGACCTTCTACCCTGCCAAGCATGATGTCTTTCTCTAATGATCTCTCTCTTCGCATGATGTGTCCAAAGTATGAAAGTCAAAGTCTTGTCATCTGAACTTCTAAAGAGTGCTTAGCTTTGATCTCCTCTAGTACTGACGGGTTTGTTCATCTGGCAGTCCATGGTATACACAGTCTTCGTCGCCAGCATCATAATTCAAAGGCATCAGTTTTCTTCCTGTATCTTTTTCACTGTCCAACTTACACATTCATATGATATTATTGAAAATACCATGACTTGAATGAGTCAAATCTTTGAATGGAGAGAGACATCTCTGTTCTTGAGAATATTGTCTAGGTTCTTCATAGTCATTCTGCCAAGAGCAGTATGTCGTTGGATTTCTTGACTGCTTCTTGTTTCTTTATTGATAGTTGATCCAAGTAGGCTAAGGTTGTCCACTGTTTTGATTTCTTTGATTTTACCAGTTGTCAGGATCTTTGTTTTCTTTACATTAAGGTGCAGGCCCATTTTAAGACAATGTTTCTTGATCTTGAGAAGCAAATGTTTCAGATCATCTTCACTTTCATCCAATAAAGTGATATCATCAGCATAGCAAAGGTTGCTTTTGAGTCTTCCACCAATCTTCACATCTCAGTTGTCTTCATGCATTCCTGCTTCTCTGATTATTTGTTCTGCATATAAATTAAACAGGTATGGGGGAAAGTATTCAGCCTTGTCGTACACCTTTGCTGATTTTAAACCATTCTGTTTCTCCTTGTTACGTTCAAACTGTTGCTTCTTGATCAATGTTAAGGTTGTGCAAGAGAACTATCAGGTGTTCTGGTATACCCATTCTTAATATGACCCAGAGTTTCTCATGGTTTACACAGTCAAAAGCCGTGCTGTAGTCAATAAAACACATATAGATATCTTTTTGGTATTCTTTAGCCTTTTCAAGGATCCATCTCACATCTGCGATGATGCCGCTCATTCCTCACCCTTTCCTGAACCCTGCTTGCACTTCAGGCAGTTCTCGTTCCAGGTTGTAGTCTCCGCTGAATAACCTTCAGTAGAATTTTTCTGGCATGTGGGAACAGAACAATTGTGTGATAATTTCCAGTCAGTTGGATCACCTTTCTTTAGTACTGGTATAAACACAGATTTTTCTAGTCAGTTGGCCATGATGCTGTCTTTCAAATTTCCTGGCAGAGCCTTGTAAGTATTGTAACAGCTTCATCTGATTGCTGTAATACTTCAGTGGGAATGCCATCAATGCCAGGTGCTTTGTTCTTTGATAAGGCTTCCAATGCTGATTCTACTTCTTCTTTCATCACCAATGGTTCCTGATCATAAGGTACAAGATGCTCATAAGGATCAAGAAGATCCAATTCATCTTTATTGTATAATGGCTCTGTATATTCTTTTCATATTTTTTTGAACCTCTCAGCATCATTCAGCATGGATCCTTGAGCATATTGTAACACAGTTGGGACTTGAACTTGTGACCTTCTGCTCATGAACACACTGGCTGTGTGTACTGCACCACACTGTTGCCACAGGGACAGTTCATTCCCTGGGGATACCATGACTGTTCGTCAGACAGACCCTGTCTGTTGCAGTGCATGGCACCCACCTAAATGGGGCTAGGCCATGGTCTGCTGTGGGCAGATGCCACTGCCCCCTCTGCCACCAGCACCCCTCCGTCACCATGCTGCCAGGCCATTATGCTGGTGGTGCTGGTGGTGTGCAGTCCCAGGCCATCCAGTATGCCGGTAAGCAGCTGCCTATGGTGTGGGTTCTCGGGTAGGGGTGCCTACATGGACATGCACGCTTCCCCCCCCCCCCCCCCCGCATCACCTGCCAATGTTTTGTGCCCTTGGGGGTACCTGCTGGGTAATCTCCCCTGTGACACTGTGGGACATACACTCATGCCCATGTTGGGCCCTCGTCATTTGCTGTCTTGCTGTTTTACAGTTTTGGCATTCCTATGTGCCACCTAGGCATCTGCCTAGCCCGCACTGTGCCCCAGCTGGACCACAGCATTTGCCGCCTGCAGCCCCCTGTATCCCATTTACAGCATCAGTATAGTTGCCCTTTCCTACGTGCCCACTCTGCTGTTGCTGCACATGTGCATGCCATAACAAACCTGCCCAATCTAAATGACAGAAACCCTGATCAGCGCTATTTCAATGTGGGATCATTCACTTTGTAGGGGTACAGAGCATAGACCCTTCCAAACATGATATCTTAATTTATACGCTTTGTCAGTAGTGTTGCTTTATGTTTATCATTAATATCACTATTGGCCAGCTTGGTTATTGGGATTTTAGATGTGGTTCTGGTCCTTTTATATGTTTATTTGCCTTTTTGGTCCCTGCACATGTATCACAACTATCACTTTCTGGGTTTCCCTGCCTTTGCTGCACATTGCTGACTGAAATGGTTTCTCTCTCCTGCAAATGTGCCTCTAGTGAGAGGTTTTCACTGGCGCTAATTTTCAGACCCTGATTTCACGGCATTAGAGTGCATGGAGCATCTCCCTGCCCACTCTCCACCCATTGACCCCTTCTCTTCACCCTCTGGGAAGCCTTACTCCACCCTTCAGGCCCAGATTTCACAGCGTTAGTGTGCCTTAACGCCGCCGCTGCGTTATCGTGTGATAAGTAACATTATCGCGCGATAATACCACCGCTGCGACATTAAGACAGTTTAGTAAACATACCCTAAAGTGTTCTGGGTGCAACTGCTGGGCAGTCCAGAATTCACTACTCATGAAATTCATGGCTAGGTGTGTGTCTAAGTTATGCCTCCAAAGTTCTCTGTAAAGAAGAGAGTTTTTAATAACTTCTAGAAAGTTATAGTATCAGTGGCAGCTCTTATGTGTCCAGGTATGTTGTTCCAAAGGCTGGGCGCATATAAGGAGAATGCACGCAAGCTGGTTGTCTGCTTGAATTTGGTGAAGTCTGAAGGGAATGCTAGTAGATATTGAGCAGGGCTTCTTCTATGTTGATTATTCAGTGTTCTCGCTATAATAGATTGTAAGTAATGTGAAGATAACTCATGGAAGATGTTGAAAATGTTCGTTATGTTTTTGTTATTTTGTTCTGCTAGACAGGGGTAGCCAGTGAAGCTCCTTCAGAACGGGGGTGATGTGGCTGTATCTAGGTATATGACTGAGGGCTCTTGCAGCTGCATGCAGGACCAGTTGCAGTGGATGTAAATGACTTTTCATTATACCATGGAGGATTACGTTACAGTAATCCAGGTGGGGAGTACTGTCACCTGGAAGACATTTCTGAAATCCTTAGTCTCAAGAAGGGGTCGCAGATGTTGGAGAGTCATTTGCGTAGATTTTTTTAGCCTAATTTAGGTGCCTAGTGCTGAAAATCAGTGCTAAGCTCCTAACTTTTCCCCCTTCCTAAATCTGCCCCCGTTGCACTCATTTTCCATGCTCCCAAATTTAGGGGTTTATTGAAATTTAAGAAAAGATTTAGGCACTTATTTATTTATATTCTCTTATATACCATGCTATTCTGCATCAGTGCAGTTTACATTGAACAAACTGAAATTACATTGAACAGGGCATTATAACTTGGAGATAACTATTTTACAGGGAACATGGAGGGTTAAGTGGCTTGCCCAAGACCACAAGGAGCACCTGTGGGACTAGAAACCCCAGTCCTTCCGGCCCAAGGTTGCTGTTCTCTAGTGGGATTTGAACCCCTGACCTTCCTGCCTGAAGTACCTTGCCCCAACCACTAGGCCACTCCTCCACTCAGCCCTAGTACATTTTCCAAGAGGCCAATTTAGGAGCATAACTCTCAGGAGCAGGGGGGTCATGGAACCTCTCTTTGATTGGGTGAGGGGGGATCCAAGCTGTGCCTTGACTCAGCTTCTAACTCAGTCCCAAGCTTACCCTAACTCAGGGCCGGCCCGTCCATTGAGCGAGAATGTTTTTTGCACAGGGCCCCGCGTTTCAGGGGGCCCCGCGCAAAAAACATTCTGATCCAACATTAAAATTTAAAAAAAAAGAAAAAAAGCTGTCGCTGCCACTGCCAGGGCCACCGCGGCAGAATCGAGTGTGCCGCGGGGCCCCCCCTGCCCAGCAGAGCCTGACCTCCCCGGTATCACCTCTCTCACTCAGCTGCCTCCAGTCACACGCACCGGCTTTCAGAGTGCGAGGGGAGTTTCTCCCTCGCTGCTCTGTTAAGCCCGCGGGGGCTGATGGGAAGTCCCATCAGCCCCCGCGGGCTTAACAGAGCAGCGAGGGAGAAACTATTCCCTCGCGCTCTGAAAGCCGGCGCGTGTGACTGGAGGCAGCTGAGAGAGGTGATACCGGGGAGGGCAGGCTCTGCTGGGCAGGGGGGGCCCCGCGGCACACTCGATTCTGCCACGGTGGCCCCGGCCCCGGCAGAGGCAGCGACAGCTTTTTTTGTAAAAAAAATTTCGCTGGGGGGGGGGGTTAGGAGTGGTGATGGGCTGGGGGGGTTAGGAGTGGTAATGGCTGTGGGCTGTTGGGGGGGTTAGGACTGGTGATGGGCTGTGGGGGGTTAGGAGTGGTAATGGCAGTGGGCTGTTGGGGGGTTCGGACTGGTGATGGCCTGGGGGGGTTATGAGTGGAAATGGCAGTGGGCTGTTGGGGGTGTTAGGACTGGTAATGGGCTATGGGGGCTAGGACAGGAAATGGGCTGATGGGGGGGTTAGGAGTGGTGATGGGCTGGGGGAGGTTAGGAGTGGTAATGGGCTATGGGGGGCTATGGGTGAGCTATGGGGGCTATGTGCTATGGGGGAGCTAAGTCTATATGGGCTGATGGGATTAGGACTGGAAGTGGGTTGATGGGGGCTTAGGACTGGAAGTGGGCTATGGGGGGGCTTAAACTAAAAATTGGGTGATGGGGATTAGGACTGGAAATGGGCTGGTGGGATTAGGACTGGGAGTGGGCTATGGGGGGCTAGGACTGATAATGGGTTGGGGGGGTTGCTAGGACTGGAAATGGGCTGGGGGATTAAGACTGGAGGTGTGCTGATGGGGTTAGGACTGGAAATGGGCTATGGGGGGCTAGGACAGGAAATGGGCTGATGGGGAGGGGTTAGGACTTGAGGTGGGCTGTTGGATGGGGTTAGGACTGGAAATGGGCTGATGGGGGGTTAACACTGGAGGTGGTCTGAAGGGGTTAGGACTGGTAATGGGCTATGGGGGGGTTAGGACTGAAAATGGGCTATGGGGGGGCTGGGACAGGAAATGGGCTGATGGGGAGGGGTTAGGACTTGAGGTGGGCTGATGGGGTTAGGACTTGAAATGGGCTGTGGTCAGATCTGGGTGTTAGGACTGGCAATGGGCTATGGGGGGGTTAAGACTGGTAATGGGCTGTTGGCTGATGGGGGCTGTCTGGTAATGGGCTATGGGGGGTTAGGACTGATAATGGACTATGGGGGGGGGCTAGGACAGGAAATGGGCTGATGGGGCGGGGTTAGGACTTGAGGTGGGCTGATTGGGTTAGGACTGGTAATGGACTGTGGGCTGATGAGGGGGGTTAGGACTGGCAATGGGCTATGGGGGGCTGACTGGAAATGGGCTGATGGGGGGTTAGGACTGGAAGTGGGCTGAAGGGGGGTTAGGACTGGTAATGGGTTATAGGGGGGCTTAAACTGAAAATGGGGTGATGGGGGGTTAGGACTGGAAGTGGGTTGATGGGGGGGGGGCTAGGACTGGTATTGGGTTGGGGGATTGCTAGGACTGGAAATGGGCTGATGGGGGGCTAGGACTGGAAATGGGCTGATGCAGGGACTAGAAGGGAATGGATGCTGGGTGAGGCTGGAACTAGAAGGGAGCTGGGGCTGGGAGAGTAAAATGGAGAGGGGAAAAATATTTTGTGTGGGAGGGATAAAAAATCTACAATTGGCCGGGTATTGGGAGAGTAAGTGGGGATTGAGGATGGAGGGGTAAATTTTGAGTAGATGAAATAGGAATGAGGAAAGAGCAAAAGGAGAAAGATTAGTAAGTTAAAGCAGATGTAGAGGGAGAATGGAAAAAAAACCCAAGAAGACAGAAGAAAGGACAAATGGACAGCAGATGGAGAGTTAGCAGAAGACACGAAGAAACCAGAAGAAAGTGGCTGGAACAATTGCAACTGAAAAAAAATGCACAAAAGGTAGAAAAATATCCCTTTATTTTGAATTTATTAACTGGAATATGTCAGCTCTGGGAAATGTGCATCATTAATTTTTGCGCTTTGTTTAGTACAAGAGGAAATTAATTTATAGTTTTATTTCTACAGTGTTGTTGTATATTCCAAGTTTGGCTTTTGGGGTTCCCAGTTTAATTATTGTCTTCCTGTTTCTAAATTGTGATTCCTTGTTTGGTGATGGTCTATGTTGTGCATGTGTAACTGAGCTGAGGTATTCTGTTTATATAATTCCTATTTGACATTGCCACTTGTTCTTTCCCCAGTAGGTCATGTATTGTTGTTCTCTGAAATGTATTGGTTTAATATTTGCAGTGTTGCCTTTTGATAGTTAGGGTATGGTGCTTTGTGAGTCCTGGTAGTGCTGTTAGGATACGGCGGGTTTGCTATGGGTTCTAAATGGGCAGTGTTTGTAGTAGTTCCTAATGTGCCTGGCGGTTGGTACTGGATTATAGTAATGTAGAAACCTTTTAGTCTTTCTTTATCCATATACTCATTAAGAGGCATGTTTACTAAAAGTTAGTGTATGGTAACATTATGCAAATATTTATGCAAATGAGGCACCTTATGCAAATGAGGCCCCGCACCGAGTCTCCGCACATGGCCCCGCACCCCCCTTGGGCCGCCCCTGCCCTAACTCCACCCCTAGCCCCCCCCCCGCATCAACTCCATCCTGTTTATATCCTTTTGAAGGTGCGGTCTCCAGAACCATACACAGTACTCCAAATGAGGTCTCACTAGAAGCACTATCACCTCCTTTTTCCTGCTGGCAATTCCTCTCCATCTACATCCAAGCATCCTTCTGGATTTTGCCTTCACCTTTTCTACCTGTTCGCTCACTCTAAGATCATCCAGTATGATCGCCCCCAGGTCCTGCTCTTTCATGCTTTGGAATACTTCACTCCTTAAACTGTAACACTCCCTTTGGTTTTTACAGCCCAAATGTATGACTATAGTGTCAAATTCTTGACCATTCTTCTCTAGATCCCTCTTCATGTTATCCACATCTTTCAGGGTATCTACCCTGTTGCAGATTGTGGTATCATCTCTAAAGAGGCAAACCTTTCTCGATAGTCCTTCTGCAATATTGCTTACAAAGATGTTAAAAAAAACAAGATCAAGGAGCAATCCCTTAGGCATGCCTTCAGAAACACCCTTATCTTCAGAGTAAACTCCATTTATTACTACTTTCTGGCACTTCCCACTCAACCAGTTTCTTACCCAGTCAGTCACTTTATTTATAAGTCACCAATCAGAATGGTGTCAAAGGCCTCGTTATATTCTAAATATACCACATCTAACAATCTCCCCTGATCCAAGTCCCTAGACACCCAATCAAAGAAATTAATCAGATTCATCTGACAAGACCTATCTCAAGTAAATCCCTTAGATCCCAGAACATACACCACCCTCCACTTTAGCAGTCTTTCCATTAGTTTACTCACCACAGAAGTCAGACTAACCCATCTGTACTTACCAACCTCTTTCTTACTTCTGCTTTTGTGGATAGGAGCCACATTAGAACCCATATCCCATCTCTGGTCTTCCAGCCAACAGAACCACCAGAACTTCTCTAAGTTCTCGTAATACCCCTGGATGGATCTCATCTAGCCCCATCACTTTGTCCACTTTTAGTTTTGCTAGCTCTCCTCACAAAACAGTCTTCTGAAAATGGTTTGAATTCTATCTCACTTTCATTCCTATTTGTGTTTTTTTAATGAATTTGCATTCCTGGTCCTTCATGCGTGAATTCTGAACAGAAATAGTTGTTAAGCAATTCCACTTAATCCTCATCAGCTTCTACATATTCCTTCCCTTCACCCTGGAGTCTCACAATGCCGCCTGGAGTCTCGCAATGCCACCTTTGCAATTCCTCCTGTCATTAACATACCTAAAGAAAGTCTTCTACCCATGTTTTACTGGATTGGCTCTTTTTCCTTCTATTTGCATCTTTGCTTTCCTGACTATTTTACCAGCCTCCCTCAGTTTCTCCAGATATTGTTGTTTGTCTTCCTCTTTCTGCGATCTTATAGCTTATGAAGTCCCGTGCTTTTGGGAGAGTCTGGTTTTCGCCACAGCACAGTACAGAGACTGCCTTATTAAGAATGCTTAATGAAATTGCTGAACACCTGGACAGGAAGTTATGATCATCCAACTGGACCTCATTTCCACTTTTGACGTTATCAATCACTCTTCCCTACTAGAGTCAGATATAAACAATGTGGCTTTAAACTGGTTTCTCTCACATCTTTCCAGTGGTACTTTTTAGACTTGTACTGACAGGCAGCTATCAGTATCTATCCCCTCAATCTTTTGGTGTTCTGCGGGGATCTATTCTTGCCCCTCCCTTTTTCAATCTCTTCATCTTCTCTGTGGCTGTCCTCATTGAAGACTTAAATATAAGTACATATTTTTATATCATGATGATATTCTATTGGTAATTGCTCATGACTCTTGGCCACCCTCCTTTCAAGCTGACTTAGACTAGAAACTTCACAAAATCGCAACTTGGCTAACATCTCATAAAATGGTACTAAACTCAAACAAAACTGAGGCTCTCTGGCTTACCCATGATAGCAAATCACTCCCCTACTTGCCTAAAATATCTTGCTCTGTTGTCTCTTTCAAACATTCTATCTGATCTCTAGGCATCATTGTAGATGAACAGATCACTTTCTCCCCTCATATCTCTACTGTGGTGAGAGGTTTCTTTTTCTCACTATACAAAATTAGGGCAATAAAGCCTTTTACTGATGCTCAGGCCCTTAAAACCTTTTTCCACTCATTCATCATGAGCAAACTTCATTACTGCAACTCCTTGATAATAGATCCTCTGAACTGCAAATCAAGAGATTACAGAACATAAGAAATGCCATACTGGGTCAGACCAAGGTCCAGCAAGCCCAGCATCCTGTTTAAAACAGTGGCCAGTCCAGGTCACAAGTACTCGTAAGGTTTCCAAAAAGGTACACAAATGTCACAAAGGATATAGCAGATTTAGAAAAGGTACAGAGAAGAGCAACAAAAATGGTAAAGCGGATGGAAGGATATTCCAATAAGGAAAGGCTTAAGAGGTTAAGGCTCTTCAACCTGGAAAAGAGATGACTGAGGGGAGATATGATAGAGATCTATAAAATAATGAGTGGAATGGAACGGGTAAATTTACATTGGTTGTTTACTCCTTTGAAGAATAGAAAGACTGGGGGACACGCAATGAAGCTACAATGTAGCACATTTAAAACAAATCAGAGAAAATATTTTTTTCACTCAATGCATAATCAAACTCTAGAATTCGTTACCAGAGGATATAGTAAAAGCTGTTAGTATAGATCAGTTTAAAAGAGGTTTGGATGAGTTCCTGGAGGAAAAGTCTATAAACCATTATTAAAGTGGATGGGGAAATCTACTACTTATCTCTGAGATGAGCAGTATGGACTCTGTGTACTTTTTGGAAACCTAACAGTTACTTGTGACCTGCATTGGCCACTGTTAGAAACAGTATATTGGGTTTGGTCTGACCCAGTATGACATATCCGATACAACAAGAAATGTGCATATTTATATGTGTCAGGGATGAAAGACATATTTATATGTGTCAGGGATGAAAGACCTACACTGGCTACCACTACAAGCCAGACTCACATACAAGTCACTAGTTTTGACCTTCAAAGCCATGAATATCTACCCACCAACACCAATCAGAAAACTAATCCATAACACCCCTGAAAATAGAAACAGAAGGACTACAACTATGAACACTTTAATAGTTCCTAAGATGATGACTTCATGTACTAAAGCCACATCAAACAGAGCTTTTTCATTGTTCGCACCCAGGAATTGGAATAAACTTCCCCACGAAATCCGCGGCATCAAAAGTCTATTACAATTCCGCAAAGCCGTAAAGCATCACTTATTCACAAAATACTACCCAGAAGTGTCCATGGACACTCACACAGCCAACAGGCCTCCCACTCACACCAAACACCCTAGCACTTTAATCCAACCAGAAAACGGTTAGTCCCCACGAAAATCTACCTTACTACTATAGACTCATGCTACCCATGAATACATGTTCAATATTCACTCGAGTTTAAATATGGTACATAATTAAAGCATATAAATAGTATAATGTTTATTGTACATAGTTATCCCTGTTATTCCATGTTTTATATTCCCTTCTTCTCTGTAAACTCGATGTTACCTGTACACATTGCAGTATATTTTGTTCGATGTACACCGCGCTGATTTTAATAGCGCGGTATATAAGAGATGTTAAATAAATAAATAAATAAATGATAAACTGGATCAGACAATGAACATAATTTTGAGCCTAGTCTTCCATAACATAGCAATTAAGGAACATGTTTCAAAATGTTAAACACATTAATATTCCACTGCATCCATAGATATAAAAGGGCACATGACAACCTTTAGTAAACATGCCCATAAATGATTTAAAACATTTAGAATATATTGGTGAATTTGTTCCCAGCAATATTTTGACTTTTTAGTCCATGTAATGTTGGGCAAGAATTTCATACTGTTGAAGATTTGATTGATGAATACTATGTTTCAGAACTACATCTATCTAAGTCTTAGATAATTTTGCTAACTGCATTTACTTCAGCAGACAGATACTACAAAAATAAAGTGACCAAGAGCTCAAATGAACTAAGCTCATTGTTGGCTAGAAACTGGGCTTCACTTTGAACTACAGAATTATTTGTTGTATCTGCGACCTCCAACAAGGCTTCTCTAATATCAGATGCTTGAAAATAAATTCTGCACTCTGATAGAGGTTTAACAATCAGTGAAATATTATTGTGCTTCAAAATCTTCCATCTGGTTGGAGAGGCACTCAATATTGTATAATCTGCTGCAGCTGTATCTCCATGTGGCATGCAAAGCTTGAACTCGCTCAAAACAATGCACAAATTTTCCACAAGATTCTGCCTGGACTCTTTGGGGTATGTTTACTAAACCGGGCTAATGGTTAACCCGGGCTATCTGCAACTAGGTCCCATTGAATAATATGGGACCTAGTGGCAGATAGTCCGGGTTAACCGTTAGCCCGGTTTAGTAAACATACCCCTTGGTTTATGTCTTTTTGTATTGGATCGGAGTCAGAAAATGAAATGTTCATTGTTTGTAGACTACATCATTATGGCCATGGAAGGCATTATTTTAAGAAACTCAATGATACCTAATAGCAAACAGAATCTGAAGAACATTCCGCCATCTTCATTTTTCATTGTTTTAAAGGTAGATTTATGTCACTCTTGACAACATTAATCACTTGCTAGCTTTAGTTCCTGTTCAGGCCACTGTTGCAGGCAGTGTGTGTTTCTGCATACTCATGTTGCTTCAAATGTGAACTTAATTGGTTCAAATTAGGACAGAATATCCACCTTCAGTGAGTTGTGTGAATTTAGAAGCCTCCAAGTGGAACAACTTACAGCAGAAGCAAAACACTGAATTGTTTCTTTTAGAATGTAGAAGCAAATAGTGATTGAAAGAATTCTTGTCACTCAGACCAATATTTATTTATTTAACATTTCTTATATACTGCCTTTCATGATATCAAGGTGGTTTACATTGAACTAACTGAAATTACATTGAACAGGGCATTATAACTTGGAGATAACTATTTTACAGGGAACATGGGCAATAGAGGGTTAAGTGGCTTGCCCAAGACCACAAGGTGCACCTGTGGGACTAGAAACCCCAGTCCTTCTGGCCCAAGTTTGCTGTCCTCTAGTGGGATTTGAACCCCTGACCTTCTGGCCTGAGGTAACTTACCCCAACCATTAGGCCACTCCTCCCTCAGAGGAGGGATTATTCTGTCCTGATTTGAACCAAGGATTATTCCTTTCCAAAAGATACCTCCTTCCACATTATAGTCTAATATTTTGGAGTCAATAGATTGGGGCTTTCGTGACTAATGCTTCTCAAGTGTGGCTCACGTGCGAAGTTTCTGCTTGGCTGAGTCCTCTCCAGTGTCTGGCTGCACTTCCATTACTCTACTGCACCAAGAATATCTGTAGTCTCACTTTCTACCACACCTTCATCTTTCTGAAGGAGGCAAGTGCTTCAGACTGCATGATTAGTCCTTGTTTCATGTGAAGGTACAATGGGCTAAAGCATTTGCAGAGAAGAGCGTTACAAGCCATGGAAGTTTATGCTGCATTAACATATCAGATTGTCAGTCCTGCATGTTACTATAGTTTCTTAAAGAGCAACCGTTCTAGTATTTTTCTGCTGTAAAATCCAGTGCCTCAGCAACACTGCTCTCAACTAAAATAGGTGCAAGACCAACAATTTGCTCCTGATCTATTGTAGATCTCAGATAGGTCTTGATCAATTAACATAAGAATATAAGATATGCAATACTGGGTCATACCAAGGGTCTATCAAGCCCAGTATTCTGTTTCCAACAGCAGCCAGTCCAGGTTACAACTACCTGTCAGTTTTCCAAAAAGGTAGAAACATTCCACGATGCTTATCCCAGCAGTTATCTCCAAGTTATAATGCCCAGGGTAAGCAGTGGATTTCCCTGGTCCTCTTTAATAATGGTTTATGGACGTTTCCTCCAGGGACTCATCCAAAACTCTTTTCAACTCAGCTACTCTAACAGCTTTTACAACATCCTCCAGTAATGAATTCAAGAGTTTGATTACACACCGAGTGGAAAAAATATTTTCTCTGATTAGTCTTAAATGTGCCATATTGTAGCTTCATTGCATGTCCTCTATTCATTCTACTTTTTAGTTTGGGTATCTCTGTGACTTCAATTTCATTCTCTTCTGCAGTTGTTTTTGGGGCATATACTTGAATTATAGTTGTGTTGATAGGCATTCCTTGTAGACGAATAGAGATTAAGCGTTCGCTGACTGCATTATATTTCATTACAGTTCTTGCAAGTTTCTTCTTTACTATAAATGCAACACCATTTATTCTTTGTATTTCATTTCCAGCATAGTAGACCATGTGATCATCTGATGCAAAATGCCCGATGCCAGTCCATTTCAGTTCGCTGACACCCAACAGATCAAGTTGTACACGTTCCATTTCATTCTTGACCACCTCCAACTTCCCTTGGTTCATGCTTTGTATGTTCCATGTTCCAATGCATAAGACATTTTTACAGCTTCTGACTCTCATTTCTGACTCTCATTTCAATGAAATTGAAGAGTTCTATGAACAAGTACAAGCTGAAATTGACAGAACATGCAAACAGGATATCCTGATAGTTATGGGTGACTAGAACGCAAAAGTTGGCAACAAAGAAGAAGGCAAAGTAGTTGGAAAATATGGACATGGCAACAGAAATGAAGCTGGAGAAAGACTGATAGAATTCTGCAAGACCAACGATCTATTCATCTCAAACACCTTCTTCCATCAACACAAACGGCGACTGTACACATGGACTTCACCCAGTGGATTGTATAAAAATCAAATTGACTACATCTGTGGAAGTCAATGATGGAAAAGTTCTATAACATCAACAAAGACAAAACCTGGAGCTGACTCTGGTACAGATCATCAACTACTAGTATGCAAACTCAAGCTAAAATTGAAAAAGAGCAAACCACTCATGAATGCAGCAAAATATGACCTTGAAAATATACCACTGGAATTTAAAGACTGCCTGCAAAATCAATTTGCTGCTTTAGATACAAATGACAGAGCTCCAGAGGAGTTATGGAATGACATCAAGAAGGTTGTGTTGGAAGAAAGTGAGAAGTCTCTACAAAAGCTGAAAAAGCAAAACCGGCCAAAATGGATGACAGAAGAAACTCTGAAAATTGCCCAGAAACGCAGAGAAGCTAAAGCCAGAGGAGAAAGAAAGACAATAACAGAACTCAACAGAGATTTCCAATGTGCAGCAAGACAAGACAAGGAAAAGTACTACAATGACACATGCAAGGAAATAGAAGCAGAAACTAGAAGCAGAAACTATTAGAGGAAGAACAAGATTGGCTTTCCTAAAGCTACGAGAGTTAAAGAAAAAGTTCCAGCCTGGAATTGGAATGTTACAAGATGCTCAAGGTTCTATGTTGAATGATGCTGAGAAGATCAAGAAAAGGTGGAAGGAATATACAGAGTTTTTATATGATAAAGATCAAGTGGACCAACAGCCGTTTCAACCTGTACCTTATGATCGGGAACCATTGGTGATGAAAGAAGAAGTTGAAGCAGCATTGAAAGCCTTATCAAAGAACAAAGCACCAGGAATTGATAGCATTCCCATAGAAGTATTACAGCAATCTGATGCAGCTGTTACCGTACTTACAAGGCTGTGCCAAGGAATATGGAAGACAACATCATGGCCAACTGACTGGAAAAGATCTGTGTTTATACCAATACTAAAAAAAGGTGATCCAACTGACTGTGGAAATTATCGCACAATCGCTCTGATCCCACATGCCAGCAAGATTTTACTGAAGATTATTCAAAAGAGACTACAACCATACCTGGAACAAGAACTACCTGACGTGCAAGCAGGGTTCAGGAAAGGGCGAGGAATGAGAGACATCATTGCGGATGTGAGATAGATCCTTGAAAAGACTAAAGAATACCAAAATGATATCTATTTGTGCTTTATCGACTATAGCAAGGCTTTTGACTGTGTAAACCATGAGAAACTCTGGGCCACATTAAGAAGCATGGGCATACCAGAACACCTGATCGTACTCTTGCGCAATCTGTACATTGATCAAGAAGCAACAGTTCGAACGGAACAAGGAGAAACAGAATAGTTTAAAATAAGCAAAGGTGTAAGACAAGGCTGCATACTTTCCCCCTACCTGTTTAATTTATATGCAGAACAAATCATCAGAGAAGCAGGATTGTATGAAGACAACAGAGGTGTGAAGATTGGTGGAAGACTCATCAACAGCCTTTGCTATGCTGATGATACCACATTACTGGCTGAAAGTGAAGATGATCTGAAACATTTGCTTCTCACAATCAAAGAACATAGCCTCAAAATGGACCTGCACCTTAATGTAAAGAAGACAAAGATCATGACAACTGGCATAATCAACAGGTTCATCATTGAAGGAGAAGAAATTGAAATCGTGAACAACTTTAACCTACTTGGATAAACTATCAATAAAGAAGCAACAAGCAGTCAAGAAATCAGACGACGCATTGCTCTTGGCAGAATGGCTATGAAAGACCTAGATAAGATTCTCAAGAGCAGAGATGTCTCTCTCCATACAAAGATTTGACTTGTTCAAGCCATGGTATTTTCAATAACATCATATGGATGTGAAAGCTGGACAGTGAAAAAGATAGACAGGAAGAAAACTGATGCCTTTGAATTATGGTGCTGGTGGCAAATACTGTGTATACCATGGACTGCCCGAAGAACAAACCAGTTGGTACTAGAGGAGATCAAACCTAAGCTTTCTTTAGAAGCTCAGATGACAAGACTTCGTCTTTCATACTTTGGACACATCATGCAAAGAGAGAGATCATTAGAGAAAGACATCATGCTTGGCAAGATAGAAGGTCAATGCAAAAGAGGAAGGCCAGCAATGAGATGGATCGATACAATAGCAGCAGCTATGGGTACCAGTCTGTCAACATTGAGCCGCCTGACTGAAGACTGAACACAATTTAGGATAGCTATCCAGAGGGTCGCCATGAGTCGACTCCGACTCGACGGCACTTAACAACAATAACAACAACATCACTGTGACTTGCATAGTTAATAAAATTCTCATCACAATGGATGTGTCAGGATATGTATCCAACAAATGGCTTTTATGGACATGTAGAGCTGTGCCGTCTCCCTGAATAAGGGCTGATAATCGCTAGAGCTCCCAAAATAGATCTTCACCTTCTACATCAGAACATTGTATGGGGTTAGAAGCATTAGAATGGAATAACATACAACAGAAAAAACCCCCAGTCTTTTTTTTATAGACTATATGAGCCATCAGTAATTGAAAGATTCACCATTTGGCATTGTACAAGCATAATATGCTACCTTAAAACTTGTGTTGTACTGGTACTTTGGAAAGGAATACTTCTTGATCTGTGTGACACCTCTTTCCATGAAGAAACCTGCATAATTAATTTAGGGTTGCCAACTGTCTCCAGATGTGCCTGACAGGTTCGATCCAGTCCTGGATTTACCTCACTGCATGCAGGGATATGTAGTTTTGATTTCTCCATTGCACTCCATAAGAAAAGGAAAACTACAAGTCACTGAATGCAGTAGGGTAGACCCAGGACTGGATCAAGCCTGTTGGCACATCTAGAGCCAGTTGGCAACCCTAAAATAATTTTGAGTAAATGGATTGGAGCCAGCATCCTGGATCATCATAATCAGTGACTGGAGCAGTGCTTTGGGCTTAACAGTGCGAGTGTCGCTCAAGTGCGGAGCCTGTGCTTGGCTGAGTCACCTCCCATGTCCTTTTCTCACTCGACACTTGCTTGGTTTGCAGTTCTGGCAGCGTTTCCACTTCTCTTCACCTTACTTTCTACTATATTTTGATTCTTTTTCATATATTTTTTCCCAAGCTCCTTGCTGGGTTTCTAAAAGCTCTTGCTCACATTTGCCTTTTCTTGCTTTCTCAATACCAGCAAGATATGTTCTAAACCTGTCTCTATCTCTAATAGTTATTGATTGTTTACTCTCGCTCCAGTCCTTTGCAAAGAGTAAGCCCCAAACCAGCTGAAATCAATAGAGAATAGGGATATACTAATTCACTTTTTTCACTTTACCTCCCTCCCCTTCCCCTCTATGTTATCCATTCTTTCTCACTTTAAGAATATTTGGACAAAACCTTACTGTGGGGCAAGAGGGTGTCAGTGTAGGCAGTGAGTTCTCCACAACGCTTCGCAGCGTTTTTTCTCCCGGAGATAACTTATCTGTAGAATGCCGGATAAGAGAAAGGGCAAGGCAAGAGATATCCCAATGTTGGTGCCGAGTTGAATGGAGCTCCCAAGTTCGGGTCAACAGGAGCTTTGATTGGTGCCATGTCACCAGGTACTAACCAGAGCACTGATAGGGTTTCATTTAACCCTAAGGAGAGAGCAGCTCCCCCGTCCCCCATGACTTGGAAGTGTTAACCATCAGGAGTGCTATCATGTCTATGTAAGTTGACAATGAGCAGGGTGCAGGACATGGTCTAGAGGGATGGCCCCCGATAACCTCCTCCGCATTGGATCCTGGCACTGCTTTTTTAGGTTCTCCTGAATTACGGGGGGAGTGGAAGAATCAGCTGGACATGTTGCAAGGCTGGTGAAAAAACCTGCTGAAGCCACTATGGACAGTCTCTGGGACACCCTGAAGGTATCGGAGTCCTCTTTGGCAGGTTTGACGGGTCATTTCAAATCTGATTTAGAACTTTGTTCTACTGAGCTTTCTGCCCAAAAGCAGCGCTTAATCCAGGTGGAAGTAAAGTTGGACGTTCTAGTTTATGGCTCAGATCAAAGAGAAAGAGATACTGAATCAGAAGATTGACTTTTTGGAAAATCAGTCAAAAAAGAACAATTTGAGTTTTCTAAATTTTCCCAAGTGAATATAAGAGCATAAGATATGCCATACTGGTCAGACCAAGATCCATCAAGCCCAGTATACTGTGTCCAACAGTGGCCGGTCCAGGTCATAATTACCTAGCAGGTTCCCAAAAAGGCACACAAGTTCCACAATGCTTGTCCTAGGGCAAGCAGTGGATTTCCCAGATTCTCTTTATTGTTTATAGATATTTCTTCCAGGAACTTGTCCAAACCTTTTTTAAACACAACTACACTAACAGCTTTTACTACATCCTCCGGTAACAAATTTGAGAATTTGATTACACGTTTAGTGAAAAAATATTTTCTCCTATTAGTCTTAAATGGGTTGCATTGTAGCTTCATTGCGTGTCCCCAAGTCTTTCTATTCTTTGAAAGAGTAAACAACCAATCTAAATTTACCTGTTCCACTACATTCATTATTGTATAGACCTCTGTCATATCTTCCCTCAGCCGTCTCTTTTCCAAGTTGAAGAGCCATAACATTTTAAGCCTCTCCTCATAAGGGTAAATATCATATATTCTATCAGGGTAAGAGATATATTTTCTTTGAGTTTCACAGTTGGAGGGCTTTTTGCGGGATAAGGGTTGATTAGAGTGGTTGTTGCTTTCTTTGTTCCTGTATAGGGATTATGGACTCAAGGGCTATGTTAAAGGGGTTGGATTGGTTATTTTTTAATTTTTTAGCAACTTTTTTATACCACTGCATCTACCAGTCACAGCGATGTTTATAATTGAAGATCCTACAGGTTTATAGGTGTTATTGGTATATTATGTACACTTCTCTTGATGTGGTTTTGATTACATATATGAATGGAATATTGTATATTTCATTGATATATTGTTATTTATTAATTTGATTTTTTTAAAATGTATGGTTTATGGATCTTTCCTCCAGGAACTTGTCAAAACCTTTTCTAAACCCAGCTATACTGACAGCTTTTATAGATCTCTATCATATCTTCCCTTTTCCAAGTTGAAGAGCCATGATTTTTTAGGGATATCCTTCCATCCCCTTTACAACTTTGGTGGCTCTTCTATGTATGTTTTTCTAATTCTGCTATATCCTTTTTAAGATACGGTGACCAGATTTGCTCACAATATTCAAGGTGCGGTGGCATCATGGAATGATCCAGAGGCATTATAATATCCTTTGTTTTATTCTCCATTCCTTTCCTTATGATTCCTAACATTCTATTTGCGTTCTTGGCCGCTGCAGCACACTGGGTGGAGGGTTTCAACGGGTTATCCACAATGATGCCTAAATCTTTTTCCTGGGTGGTGGTTCCTAATGTGGAACCTTGCATCGTGTAACCATAATTTGAGTTGTTCTTTCCTAGGTGCATAATTTTGCACTTGTCCACATTAAATTTCATCTGTCATTTGAACGTCCGGTCTTCCAGTTTATCAAGGTCCTCTTCCAATTTTTCACAATCCTCTTGGGTTTTAACAACTTTGAATCATTTTTTGTCATCTGCAAATTTGATTACTTCACTTGTTGGTCCCATTTCCATGTCATTTATGAATTTGTTGAAAAGTAGGAGACCCAGCACAGATCCCTGGGGTACTTCACTATTGACCTTTATCTTTGGGAAAATTGGCCATTTAGCCCTACCTTCTGCTTTCTATCTTTTAACCAGTTCCTGATCCACAATAGTACACTGCCTCCTATCCCCTAACTTTTTAATGTGGCCAAGAGTCTTTCATGAGGGGCTTTGTCAAAAGCTTTCTGAAAATCCAGATACACTATACCTTTGTCTACCTGTTTATTCACACCTTTAAAAAAATAACACAGATTAGTAAAAAGACCTTCCTTGGCTAAAGCCAACTTGGTTTTCTCCTATTAAAACATGATTATTTACATATTCAGTAATTTTGTTCTTTATAATGGTTTCTACCATCTTGCCCAGTACCTATGTCAGGTTCACTGGTCTGTAGTTTCCCGATTACCCCTGGAACCCTTTTTAAAAATTGGCATTACATTGCCATTCGTCAATGTTCATGTATTAGAGATGACTTTAATGACAGTTCAGAGATTACTAATAGTAGGTCTTCAATCTCATATTTCAGTTTTTGAACACCCTCATATGAATACCATCCGGTCCAGGTGACTTGCTACTCTTTAGTTTATCAAATAGTTGTAATACATCTTCCCGGTTTATCAATATTTCTTTCAATTCTTCCAATGTATTACCTTTAAATACCATTTCAGATACGGGTAACTTCCCTACATCTTCTTCAGTAAAGACTGAAGCAAAGAAGTCATTCAGTCTCTCCGCTATGGCCTTGTCCTCCTTAGCACTCTTTTACCCCTCTATCATCTAATGGTCCAACTGACTCCCTGAGAGGTTTTTTGCTATGAATGTACTTGAAAAAGATTTTATTATGCATTTTTGCTTACCTGGCAAGTTTTCTTTTTAAATTCTCTCTTTACCTGCCTTATCATAGCCCAAAAAGATCTAAAATTTAAGACTGCAATCTCCTTAAGCTCAAAGGGCTGTGAGATAATTAATATTGAAAATAGGCATCTATCTATCTTTCTTATATACAGACCCCCCTAGTGCAATAGCTGAAGATACATCCACAATACTTGATTCCCTTTGTGCTGCCAAGTCACCCTACAAACCACTGATCACACTAGGTGACCTAAATCTCACCTCAACATCTAAGAAGGATGAAACAGCATTCTACCAAGCGATGAACTCTCTTCAATTCTGTTATCTTCTAACGAAACCTACACACTGCTCAGGTTCCACCCCAGACCTTATATTCGTAGCTAAGAGCCTCATAGAACAGGACAGGATAAGCACTCTTACAGTAATACCAATACCATGGTCAAACCAACATGCTATAGATTTTAAGATCCAGCTCCCTCCCACACAAGAACCACAGATAACCAACCAGACAAGAAGATTCAAGGGTTTTGACAAAGACAAGTTCCTCAGTGACATCCTTCATAAGCTCCCTGAGGACTGCTCTGATCTAGACAACGCAATAAACAACTGGAACACCACCATTAACACAGCAGCCAAAGCATCCGATCGAGTCAGCATAGATCAAAGGATCACCAGAAGGAACCCTGCCCCATGGTATTCTGAAGTAGTTAGATCATCTAAAAGAAACCTACGTAAGAAAGAATGGCAATGGAGACACAACAGCTCAGATAACACAATGCAAGAATACCAAATAATGCAAAGAAACTACAACAAGTTGATCAATACTCAAAAAGAACAATATCATACTAACCTCATCCTGAAAGCTAGCAACAAGCCTAGAGAGCTCCTCCCGATAGTCTGGTCGCTTATAAAGGAACCATCACAAAAGGAAGACGTTGTTAAGATTCACCCACAAAGTTTTGCATATTTTCTTATTGCCAAGAGCAACCTCTCCGTGAGAACCCATGACACAAGTTATATCTCCTCTTCTATGCAGGATACCACTATATGAAACAAATAGAATCAATTTTACATTCCCATAATAGAACAAGTTACCTGTACAATCGCTGACTTAAATTCTAGCACAGCTCCTTCAGATCCCTGCCTGGTGCATGGATAAAATCTACAAAAGAAGAGCTGGTAAAATTCATCCAAAGATTAATAGCTGCCTATCTAACCCAAGGCTACATGCCCTCAGCACTAAAAGAAGCCAAAATATGCCCAATCCCAAAGACAAATTCACCAGACCCTACAGACCCTGCTACATACAGACCTATATCCAGCTTCCCATTTCTGACCAAGATTATTGAGAAGACAGTACAGAGACAGCTCCAAGATCACCTTGATACCCATGCTCTACTGGACCAGCACCAACATGGTTTTCACCCTAACCACAGTGTTGAGACCCTACTGATCTACCTACTCAATACTATAATCAGAGGAATTGACAACATCAAAACTGGTTTCCTGCTCGTATTCATCAATACCTCCTCTGCTTTTAACACGGTATCCCATAACACCCTCTTGTGCAGGCTAAAAGACATTGGGCTATGCGACACAACCCACAAATGGTTGCAATCTTACCTTAGTGCCAGACAGCAGAGAGTCAAAGTAAGAGCACACTCCTCTGATCCATTCCACACAACACAAGGAGTCCCCCAAGGATCTTTCTTCTCTGCCCTTCTTTTTAACATTTATATTCAACCAGTTTGCAATATCTTCAAGAAGCACAATTTAAAATACGCAATAAATGCTGATGACATCATGGCATACACACCTATCAACCTGGACTCTCCAGACTACTCCTCCATGACAAATTGTCTACAAGAAATGTCCACATGGCTTTCCAACAATAACCTAAACATAAATATGAAAAAAAACGGAGGCACTACTCATAACATGCAGCACTCTGCCTACCTCAATACTTGTGGCAGACTCCATCGTAACAATTAAAGATGTGGTTCGATGCCTTGCAATAACTCTTGACCTAACCTAAGACTACAACCCCACATCAATAAAATCACTAAGAATGCATTTTACACACTTGCCATCATACGTAGACTTAAGCCCCTCCTCAAACAGGAACACTTCAGATCTGTCTGTCAAGCAATCATAACTCCTATACTGGATTATTGCAATGTCATCTATCAAGGTTTACCTAAGCAAGCTACAAGATCTCTTCAGCTAGTTCAAAATACTGCCACCAGAATCATCACTGATTCAAAAAAAAACAAGACCACATAACACCCCTCCTTCATCAACTCCACTAGCTCCCAATTACCACATGTGACAGATACAAATATGCCCTAACTGTATTCAAAATAAGAAACAACATGTCAGCGGGAGTCCTGGAGGAGATGTTCTGCACCAATCACAGTAACAGGACTAAGAGATAAAGCAAGAAGGACACCATCCCTACACCTTCTGCATACAAGGGTTCAAGGGAATCAACCACAAAAAGAGCATTCTCCTTTGCTGCACCTGCTGTCTAGAACGCTGCCCTGGGAAGTTGAGGTCCACCAATGACATGAAGGACTTCAGAAAACAGCTAAAGACCTTCCTATTTACAAACCAACTCAATGAACCCACTTAACTCTTGAACAGCTGAACTACCACTTAATACTGGAGGTTTCACACAATACTAATGTAAATATGTTCTCTGTAAATTACACTGTCTGTAAATAAGTTATGCCTCCGTGCATCACCCCCCCCCCCCCTCATTACAAGTTTTCTGTAAATGTATGTTTTATAAAAGTTTCCTGTAACACGTAAGTTAAAATGTAAACCGCTTTGATTCAATGAGAAAGCGGTATTGAAAAACTGTTAAATAAATAAATAAAAATCAATGCCATGCATATAACTTGCCAGCACTTATGTTATTTCCCATTTTCTTCATTTGGCTCCTTTTTCCATTTCCTCAAAGATGCTTTTTTGGCTAAAACAGCCTCTATGATCTCACCTCTAAAGTTTTCATTGTTCTGTTGCAAGCCTGCCTTTAAGGGTGTGGTTAATTTAAATCAGCTTCTGCTCCCTGAGCAAGAGATCAAATCCAGGAATTGCTATCACAATTTCAAGAGACTCTACAAAGCTAAGATTTCTAACTTTACTATTTGACTGTTTTTTTTATATATAGTTTCCTTGCCTATTGTTTTATTCTCTTATAATACTTCTTAGGCACTATGGTGTGTTAGGGTAACTGCACCAAGGGAGGGTGAAAAGCAAAAAAAATCCCCTTGTTCCTCCTATCTTTCTGTCTGTATCACATTTCTATCTGATCACAGCCACCTTGATCTACAGTCTAGTGGCAAACAACTTAAATGTTGGTTATAAGATTAGGGAACTTTAGCTTGCCTATATTTCTTGCATAGCCTTTATAAATCAGATATCTGAGTGTGCCCTCAGTTCATATAAACTCTACTGGCCATGAATTCTTAAATTCCGACCAACCCTAGCTCTCACCCCGGGTTGCATTGCCTATATAGTCATCATATAAATTGGCATCTATCCTCCAATTAGGTGTAACATCAACCTTTTCTCCTTGTCCTAGAACTGCGTTATAGTCATCTTAATCAGCATGTTGTGTATTCAATGAAATAGCTCTGGTGCCTTCATTCTAAGAAAAATAATTTTGAGCCTAAGAGCTTGCCCTATATGTTTCAAGTTATGTGCTATGAATAAAGAATTGATTCTATTAAGGGAAGAATTAGCAGCAATTAAACACACCTCCTCATGGGTACAAATTGAAAAAAATCCACCAGTGCTTCCACAAAGAATCAAACAGCCCAGAAACAAGTAGATCACAGTGGGCTCTGGTAGATTGTGGCCTGTAACACAGAGATACACTCTCCATCAAGAGCTATCCCTGCATAATGCCTTCTCTGCCTTGAAAAATCAGAGTGCCCAATTAGTGGACATTGACATGCCCATAAATGAGAAGGTTAATGCCCAATCTACTGATAATGCACCAAACATGAAGAAAAAAATCACAAACTACTACTACATGGACATTCTATCATCAGAATCACCAACATGGGAACACAGTTCAAAGGAGAGAAGATGGTCAAATGCCACCCAGGCTCTTCAGCCAGCAGGAATACAAACCAAATTGTTGGCATGGTTAATGTAGAAAGTGAGCAGTCCAAAACTGATGTTATTATCCACTTGGGTACAAATGACCTGGCTAGAAACAGTGCCTCTACAGTTCAAAGGGACTTCCAAATTCTGGGAAAGAAAATCAAACTTGGTCAGAGGCAGAAAGGCAGCATCACATAATCAACTTTAATACATGGCTCCAAGCCCGGTGCAAACAAAAGGATTTAGATATAGAAACATAGAAACATAGAAATATGATGACAGAAAAAGACCACATGGCCTATCTAGTCTGTCCTTCCATATCAACAATTACAACAGTCCCCTTTTTATCTTTAGAGATCCTCTGTGTTTGTCCCATGCTTTTTTGAATTCAGTTACTGTCCTCATCTCTACCACCTCCACTGGGATACTATTCCATGGATCCACTACTCTTTCCGTAAAGAAATATTTCCGCATATGACTCCTGAATCTCTCCTGAATCTATCTTCCTTCACCCTCATCCCATGTCCCCTCGTAGCAGAACTTGCTTTCAATTGAAAGAGGCTCTCTCCCTGAACATTTATGCCACGGAGGTATTTAAACAACTCAATCATAGCACCTCTATCCCGCCTTTTCTCTAAGGTGTACATATTAAGATCCTTCAGTCTGTCCTCATATGCTTTATAATGAAAGCCACTAATCATTTTAGTAGCCACCCTCTGCACCGACTCCAAACTGTTCACATCCTTTTGAAGGTGCGGTCTCCAGAATTGCACACTATACTCCAAATGAGGTCCCACCAAAGACTTATACAGAGGCATTATCACCTCCTTTTTTCTGCTAGCCATTCCTCTCCGTAGGCACCCAAGCATCCTTCTAGCTTTTGTCATCACCTTTTCTACCTGTTTAGCTACTTTAAGATCATCAGACACAACCACACCTAGGTTCTGCTCTTCTTTAGCGGACAAAAGTACTTCACCCCCTATACTATATTGTTCCCTTGGATTGCTGCAGCCCAAATGCATGATCTTACATTTTTTAACATTAAATCCCAGCTCCCAAATTCTAGACGATTCTTCAAGCTTAGCTAGATCCCTCCTCATGTTATCTATACCTTCTTGGGTGTCTACTCTATTGCAGATTTTGGTATCATCTGCAAAGAGGCAAACCTTACCCGACAGCCCTTCCGCTATATCACTAACGAAGATGTTAAAAAGAATTGGACCAAGGACAGATCCCTGGGGCACACCACTGGTAACATCCTTCTCCTCAGAGTGAGCTCCATTTACTTGTACTCTTTGTCGCCTCCCACCCAACCAATTTCTAACCCAAGCAGTAACTTTAGGGTCCATCCCTAGGGTGCTCATTTTGTTTATAAGTCACCTGTGAGGAACAGTGTCAAAGGCTTTACTGAAATCTAAATACACCACATCTAGGGCTCTCCCTTGGCCCAACTCCCTGGTCACCCAGTCAAAGAAATCAATCAGATTTGTCTGACAAGACTTGCCTCTGGTGAATCCATGCTGCCTCGGATCCTGTAATCCGCTGGACTCTAGAAACCTCACTATTTTCACTTTCAGCAGCGTTTCCAATAATTTACTCACCACTGAAGTTAAACTAACTGGCTTGTAGTTTTCAACCACATCCTTACTTCCGCTTTTGTGTAAAGGCACCACATGAGCCTCTCTCCAGTCCTTTGGCACCACTCCCGACTCCAACGAGCTATTGAAAAGGTCAGTCAGTGGAGCTGCTAGAACGTCCCCAAGTTCCCTCAGTATTCTAGGGTGTATCCCATCCGGTCCCATCGCTTTGTCTACTTTAAGTTGAGTTAGTTTCTCACGAACACAGTCTTCTGAAAATTGTTCAAGATGTCCCTCGCTTCTTTTCCTGTTTGTGGGTGTTTTCTGAGGTCCTGCTGCTGGTTCTTCATCTGTGAACACAGAACAGAAATATTTGTTAAGCAATTCCGCTTTATCCTTATCAGCTTCTACATATTCCTCCCCTGCACCCTTGAGTCTGACAATACCACTTTTGCCCTTCCTCTTCTCACTAATATATCTGAAAAATATCTTATCCCCCCATTTTATTGCATTTGCTATTTCCTCCTCCTTTTGAATCTTTCCCTTCTTGACTACTTTGCTAGCTTCTCTAAGTTTTTCCAAATACAGATGCCTGTCTTCCTCTCTCTGTGACTCTTGTATTTCATGAAGGCCTCCCTCTCTTTCTTCACTTTTTCAGCTACTTCTTTCGGTGACTGTGATAGTAGATGGAACAAGAGGCTATACTGTATGGATGGACTACATCTCTCAGTCACAGGCAAAAAGACTGGTGTAGTCTACAGGTCTCAAACTCAAACCTAAGAAGCACTGAAAACTCAAAGTCCTAGACTTCAAAAGTGCTGACGTCAGTAAAATGGCCAAGTGCCTGAAGGAGGAGTTGGCAGGTTGGAAGGGGATAAGGGAAGTGGAATTGCAATGGGCTAAACTAAAGGAGGCAATAAAAGGGGTAACAGATACATATGTAAGGAAAGTAAATAAAAACAAGAGGAAAAGGAAATCTATTTGGTGCTGCAAAGAAATAGCTGCACAAATTAAGACAAAAAACACAGCTTTTACAAAATTCAGAAGATCGCAAACAGGAATACAGAACAGAATACAGAATAAACTAAAAGAGACAAAAAGGGAAATAAAGATAGCAAAAACAAAGGCAGAAGAAAAGATGGCTAAGATCTGAAGCATGGAGTCAAAATATTTTTTAGGTATATTCAGGAGAAGAGGAAGATCAGAGGGGAATTGGAAAACACAAAAGTGCCGAGAACGGATTCGTGGAAAGTGACAATGAAAAAGCAAACATTTTAAACAAATCTGTTTTTACTAAAGAAAATCCTGGAGAAGGACCACCTGTGATTGAGAAATTTGACCCGGTGAAAAGCGGGATATAAATCCAGTTAAATAAATAAATAAATAAACAAATGGGAATGGAGTAGATACCACACCATCACAGACGATATGTTTGAACAGCTTGCAAAACTAAAAGTGGACAATGCCATGGGAACGGATGAGATACATCCCAGGATATTGAAAGAGCTCTTGAGATTCTTGCAGGGCCTTTAAAGGATGTTCTTAATAGATCCTTCGAGACAGGAAAAGTTCTACAGGACTGGAGAAGAGCAATTGTGGTATCTCTTCACAAAAGTGCTAATAGGGAAGAAGTGACTAACTACAGGCCAGTAAGTCTTATCTCGTTGGTGGGAAAAGTAATGGAGCTGCTCATGAAAGAGAGAATAGTGGACTTTCTCAAAACCAATAGGTTGCATGATCCGAGGCAACATGGTTTTACCAAAGGACGATCTTGCCAATCAAATCTGATTGAGTTCTTTGACAGGGTAACCAGAGAAATAGATCAAGGGCATGCAATGGATGTGATCTACTTAGATTTCAGCAAAGCCTTTGATATTGTTCCTCACAGGAGGCTTATGAATAAACTTAACAGCCTGGGGATGGGTCCCAAGGTGGTGAACTGGATCAGAAATTGGTTGACTGACAGACAATAGAAGGTGATGGTAAACAGAACTCACTCAGATGAAAGGAAGGTGATTAGCGGTGAGCCACAGGGATCGATCCTGGGACCGGCACTGTTCAATGTATTTGTGAGTGATATTGCTGAAGGACTGAATGGAAAAGTCTGACTTTTTGCAGATGACACAAAAATTTGCAACAGAGAGGACTTCCCTCAGTGACTGGATAACATGAGGAAAGATCTACAAAAGCTGGAAGAATGGTCTAATGCTTGGCAGTTAAGATTTAATGTGAAGAAGTGCAGTGTCGTGCACTTGGGATGCAGAAATCCAAGGGAATTGTATGCGATAAGGGGTGAGAGATTGATGTGCACAGACCAGGAGAAGGATCTCAGTGATTGTTTCTGAGGATCTCAAGGTGGTGAAACAGTGTGATGAGGCAGTGTCAAAAGCCGGAAAGATGCTGGGTTGCATACAGAGATGAATTACACAGGTACACTACCAAAACACTGCCTCCAGTTTTGCAACTGATTCCTATAGATTTTGGGGTGCTGAATCCAGGAAAAATAGCCAAAATGTTCCATCACGTCACGTTTTCTTGCAAAATTAGATTTCTTACCCATATAAGGAATGTTCACATAATTTCTTTTTAGCCGACTGCAGTTTATTTTCTTGGCCCAAAATAGAGGTTGTAATGGTTAACTAACTAGAAACACTCCCTCATGATATTTTAGAGTGTTTTGTATTCATTTTATACATTAACAGGACAATTGGGAGGCGGGGGGCTAAATCCAGTACTCGCGCTGGCGCATGTTCTTTCCTGTTCGCCTCGCCTCGTTCGCTCGCTCAAACACGGTGGTTGCGACATGAACGTTCCTGTCAAATTTCAGTTTCTTGCAAGTTCATTATTACCTTTTGTTTGCTCAGTCGTAATCCAGCTTTATTCCGAAGTGGTTCACTACAGTTGTAGTTTGCAATGCTTTGTATTTGTGATGGCTCACAGAGCCAGAGGTTGCGTCAACTCTCCGGACAGTTTTTGTTTTATTTGTGGGGAATATACAGTGAAAAATCAGAAGAGGAACATTTCTGCATTTATTAAAGTATATTTTGCCTATTTCGGTTTGAAGTTAGGCGATCAAGACAAACCGTGGGCTCCTCACAAAGTGTGCAAGACATGTGAGGAAGATCTACGCTTATGGATGAAAGGTAAAAAACAAGCATTTCGTTTCGGAATACCTATGATGTTGGCGTGAACAAAGAGACCACAGCAGTGACTGCTATTTTGCTCTTGCATTGTGAAGGGATACAACTTAAAAAATAACAACGTAATAAGTTACCCCAACCTTCCCTCAGCAATTAGGCCTATGCCTCATAGCAACGAAGTACCTGTGCCTGAACCACCAAAATCTTTGGATCATATTTGTGTGGACGGTTCTGATCATGATGAGACTCATCAGATGGCTTTTCCCGATGAGTCCAGTACTTCCGAGTTTGAAACTGAACCAGATCCGAAACCTGAACTTTTCTCTCAAGCTGAATTGAATGATTTAGTCCGGGATTTAGGACTCCCAAAAGATGCTGCCCAACTGCTAGGTTCTCGGCTTAAACAGAAAATATTGTCACCACTTTATTGGTACCGCAACCGCGAGACACAATTTTTGAAGTATTTCAGCAAAGAGGAAGATTCGGAGTGATGGAAAAGTTTAAACTCAAGTATGATCCTGCTGAATGGCGGTGCTCACTCTGTTATTCTCCAAGAAAAATATGAGAATTTGGCCCTGATTGAAGATTCGTTATGATGAGCATAAGTGGATGATTTGTGGAGACTTTAAAATTCTATCCATGCTATTAGGGCAGCAATCCGGTTTCACCAAATATCCCTGCTTCCTTTGCTTGTGGGATAGCCGGGCCTGCGACCTACACTGCGGGAAAAAAGACTGGCCAATTCGGGAGTATTTAAGACCCGCTGAGAAAAATGTTCTTCATGAGAGCTTGGTACCTCGTGATAAAATTCTATTACCACCTCTCCACATTAAGTTGGGTCTCATTAAGCAATTCATCAAGTCCCTTCCAAAAGATGGTGAGTGCTTTCGGTACCTTTGCTCAAAGTTCCCCCGACTTTCTGAAGCAAAGCTAAAGGAAGGAGTGTTTGTTGGCCCTGATATAAGGAAACTCATTTCAGATGGAGCATTCGCTGAAACGATGTCTGAGAAGGAAAAAGAAGCCTGGGATTCCTTCAAGGATGTTCTTCTCAACTTCTTGGGGAACAGGCGGGATGAGAACTATAAGGATATTGTTGCCAGGATGCTCAATGCCTTCAAAGAACAAGGCTGTAACATGAGCCTGAAAGTCCATTTCTTGCACTCCCATGTGAACTACTTTCCCGAAAACTTGGGGGCGTACAGTGAAGAACAAGGTGAAAGGTTTCACCAGGACATCAAGGACGCAGAGAGAAGGTACCAAGGAAGATGGAACACCACTATGATGGCTGATTTTTGCTGGTTGCTACTGTGGGAAACCCCAGATGAAAAATACGCCAAGCAGCGCACCAAGAGAAGCATTCAGGGGAAGAAGAAACGGGCCCACCAGGAGATTGATTGACCCAAGAATGACTTTAAAATCTAAACTGTGTTGACAAATATCGTGTTTTTACTAAACTTTGAAATAAAAATTTGCTAGTTATTACCACAGTGTCGGATCTCATTTATTAGAATTTTATTTTCACACCATCGGGTGTTTGTCTTCATGTATTGCAATGGTGCGGTTTGCGTTTTCTATTCTTACATACATACCTGTACAACATTTTTTGCACATTTCTTTGCTTTGCTTTGTGTCTAACCTCGCTCTTATATGCTCAATGTTTGTGCACATGTATGTGGCTGTTTTAAGTGCAGACAATTTTGCTACCATCACAGTGTGTTTTGTTGACATTACTCTATTCTTATGTGCTGCCTTGTTACAATTTTCTTTATTCTTATTTGAATAACTACTAAACAATTAGTATAAAGAATTCATCCAAGAAACTTTTATCTCGATCACACTCAATCTGAAACGTTCACCTCAAACTGCTAACCCAATGTAGCAAAAAATCTGTACGTGATGGAGCAAATTGGTTACCAGATTTGGATTCAGCGCACCAAAATATGTAAAAATCAATCGAAACATTAGAGGCAGTTTAAAAAATTTTTTTTTTAGTGTACCTGTGTTACCAGCAGAAAGGAAGAGGTACTAATGCCACTGTACAAATTGCTGGTGAGGCCTCACGTGGAATATTGTGTTCAGTTTTAGAGACCATATCTCGCAAAGAATATAAAAAGACTGGAAATGGTTCAGAGGAAGGCGACTAAAATGATTTGGAGCCTGCATCAGAAGACATATGAGAAGAGACTTGAAGACCTAAAGATGTATATGCTAAAGGAGAGAAGGGGCAGGGGGAGATATGATTCCGACCTTTAAATACTTAAAGAGTATTAATGGACAAACAAACCCTCTTCCAAAGAAGGGGAAGCTGTAAAACTAGAGGGCATAACATGAAGCTGCAAGGAGGTAAACTGAAAGGCAATGTCAGGAAAAACCTTTTTACTGAAAGGGTGGTGGATGCTTGGAATATCCTCCCGATGGAAGTGGTGGGGGCAAATACAGTCACAGAATTCAAAATGGCATGGGACAGAGACAGTGGATCCCTTTATAGTAACAGGCTAAAAATCAAAATAAACTTAACTATCTCTTATATCTCAACAAATAGGGATGACCTACATGGAGTGGTGGGTACACCCCTAAACAAGGGCATGGGGAGGGGTAACCTGCATGGAGCGACAGGTGCACCTACTCTTGCCACTTTGCTGGGGAGGCTAGATGTCCCTTTCTGGTCTTTATCTGCTGTCAGATACTATGTTCCTATGATGGCAAGTTTTTGGACTTCCACTTTTCTTAAAGCATGGACTGAGCATCCAAGACAGTATTTTTAAACAACACTCATGCTTGATGTAAATCTTTAACCTTTGCAGTTGCTCCTTTAATAGTTCCAGCTGACATGGTTAGGAAGTAACTGAGAGAGGTGCTTGAATTTCCTCAGATAATTTACTTCCAGTTGTCTGGCCTGTTATATCTGGAAAAAGTAAGAGTTCTGCCTTGGTGGGCAGGATGGGAATTGTATAAATCTCACCAGCTTCCTGGAATAATCTCTTGAGGTGTAATGAAGCAGACTACTCTGGTTTTCACCTTTGTTTTGAATCAGATCAGGACTCTGTATTGCGCTTATTTTTCCATCACATTAATTCTGTTTTTTTTTGGGATCTGACTTTTCACATAATAGGCAAGACCATCGCTGGGCTCTTTTTGCTCTCTGACTGAGAGCCTTGGATTTTGGAGCTGGGTTTGCCCTGAAATTTCCTTATAAGTGTGTTGAAACTATTGTGAGGGAAAGTTATGTGTTTTTTGAACTCAGTCAGCTTCTGGATTTGCTCATAGCTGGAAGGTAAGTACTGAATCTATTCTTATTTCTTTTCTCAATGAGTTACATGTCGCTCATGATCAAGGTTCTCTATCTCTAGCTGTCTCACTCGATCTTTCTGCTGCTTTTGATGTCGTCGACCACCGTACTCTCCTCTCAGCGCTATTGCTCTGTCTGGCCAAGTTCTTCACTGGTTCCACTCTTTTCTCTTTAATCGGTCTTTTTTGGTTCTTTCTGGTACTACCTCTTCTTCTCCAACGCCTCTTCACTGTGGTGTTCCTCAGGGTTCGGTATTGGCACCACTGCTATTTAACATCTTCCTGGCCCCTCTCTCTCTGCTTATTCAACAGCATAGTATCTTTGTGTATTATTACGCAGATGATATCATTCTTCTTTATCACACTGACTCACTCACTCCCGATATTGGTCCCCTCAACGTCTGTCTTTCCTCTGTTTCCTCTTGGCTCTCTGATAATGATCTGCATGTTAATTTATCAAAAATTGCGGCCATCTGGTTCACTGCTGGTGCTCCTGTCCCTTTTCTTGCTCCGCTTTTCTCAGCTGCTCCCATCCCTCTTGTCACCTCACTGTGCTATCTCGGTGTTACTCTGGATTCTGCTCTGACCTTTAGAGAGCACGTTTCCTCTGTTGTTCAATGTTCATTTCACACCCTTCGGCAACTCCATGCAGTCCGTCCTTTCCTTTCTTCCTCTTCTCTAACCACCTTGCTCCTTTCTCTTGTCACTTCATGTTTGGAATATTGTAATGCCTCTCTAGCTGGTCTTCCCCTCACCCAACTTCGTAGACTGCAATTGGTTCACAACACTGCTGCCCGTCTCTTGACCCACACCTCCCGGTCTGCTCATATCACCCCCCTTCTCATCCGGCTACCTATCCCTTTCTGTATTCAGTATAAGATCCTCATTTTCGTACATAGATCACTCCACACCGGCATACCACTTTACCTCTCTGATCTGGTCCATTTTCACTTCCCCCCAAGAATCCTCAGATCTATGCATGCCAACCATTTATTTCTTCCCTCTGCATCCCAGGCTCGCCTTGAGTCAACGCGCTCTTCTGTCTTCTTCTTTCTCGGTCCTCGTCTCTGGAATTTCCTGGCATCCGCCCTCCATATGGAACTTTCTTTTCCCGCCTTCAAAGCGAAACTCAAAACCTATCTTTTCTGCACAGCTTTTGACCTTCCTCACCCCTCTCCCTCTTCCTCTCCCCCCCTCGCTGATACCCAATGAGTACTTATTCCTCCTGTTGTTATTGCTGCCTACTGTCCTTTTCCTCTAACGCTGTCCCTTTCCTATGAACAAATGGCGTTCCTTTTCCATTTCCTTCTTCAGCAGTATTCCCTGTGTTTTTATTGTAAACCACCATATGCCTCGGATCTGGCGGTATATTATGTTTTAAATAAAGATAAAGATGTTAATTTAGGTAGCATCACTGAAATGCATGAACCAGCTTCTGTTTAATTCAACTTCACCTCCTCTGGATTTAAAGGCTTTTTTTCCCCTTTGGTCTATGTTTTTCCTGAATTTGTCCTCTTAAAAAATAGTTGGGGACTATCAAACCTTTGTGATTTGTCTGATTGTGACCATTTTCCTGTTTTTTTATTTTATTGCCATTTGTGTGATATGTGTATTTGAAAATTTCCTTAAATAAAAAATTTAAAAAAATGTTTGGTTTTGTCCTCCTGCCCGCACCTGTCTAACATAGAGATGGATTATTAAGCTCAAGTGCCATAGGCACAAACCAATTATCCTAAAAGTATAGAAATTACAAATTTGTGGATACATAATTCAGTATATTTGACAGTTCTTTGGACAGGTAACTCAAAACTCAGGAATAAAGGAAGCTGCCAGAGAAAGAAGAGCCAGCGGTGACTCCAAGGTTGCGAACTGAGGAAACTGGAAGGACGACAGTGTTATTTACAGAAATAGAAAATGGAAAAAGGGGAAAAAAGAAAACATGACATCACGGCCATGTTCACTCTCAGATGGCGTCAGGACTTCCAGGCAGTAACATCAAACTAAAAGGCTGAGATTAGGCCTGGATACCTGGAGACGTTTAGGGGCAAAGAGGTATATCTGCAGTTCATCAGCATAAAGATGGTTCTGGGCTGCCACACTGTTACATGTAAATATATATTTTGCATTCACAGACGCCCCCGCCACCAACAATGGGTGCAGAGCATAACTAGGGCATTTCCACAAAGGACTCACCATACAAAAACAATTCTGATTCTCATGTTCATCTCAGTAACAGCTACAAACCCTCTCCAGTACTGGGCATATTGTGAAGTAATATAAAGCCCTGCAAACGTCACTCAGGACCTATGGAGCTAATCTATCATAACACAACAGCACTAACTCCCAGAACTCACACCGTGACATTACCTAGGGAAAGACAGCACTGGAAATTAATGTATTTATTTATTTGACATTTTTATATACCTCTTTTCAGGGTTATCAAAGTGGTTTACAGAGAACAGAACAATGTTTACATAGAACAATAAAAATGTAACTGTAACTATTAACATTTTAACAATTGATAATTCTTAACAATATTTACAATAATTTATAACTAGTTACAGTAGGCTGAGGTTTGTTTGTGAGGTATCTAGTTGTAGGAGGGCAGGGACTTAAAGGAGAGGTTGTGTGGTTTCTAGAAGTGTTGAAGTGCAAATAGGAGGATTTTTAAGTACTTTCTGAAGCCAGTGATATCAGAGGTTGCTCTCAGGTGGTACGGGAGAGAGTCCCAGAGTGAAAGAGTGGAGAATTTGATACTCTGTGTAGTGCAGATTGTGAGGAATATTGGCAGTTGAGAGGATGTCCTGGTGTTGCCTTCCTCCTTGAATGATTATCTGGGACTCATTTGATTATCCCAGTTAGGCATCCGGCTGACTGGTTATGTAATATCTTGAATGCTAACATTATGGTCTTGTATTTTATTCAAGATCAGATGGGGAGCCAGTGGAGGGATTTTAAGATGGGGGTGATGTGATCATGTTTCTTTGAACCTATGATCAATTGGGCTGCTGTGTTTTGAGCCAATTGGAGAACTTAGGTTGCACATTTAGGCAGGTCTTGGAGGATCCGGTTGCAGTAATCTAACTGTGTGGTGATTAGTGCCTGGCAGATGGATCTGGTCGAGTAAGGGCCATAGAGATTTTGGAGGATCTTCATTTTGTAGTAGGTTTTGGAGGCAGTCTTGTTGATGTGGGATTGGAAGTTGAGCCTTTGGTCTAGTTGTATTCCAAAGTACTTTACTTCTGTTTTAACTGGAATTGACCAGTTACCTATTAATAGATTATCGGGGGGGGGGGGGGATAAATGTTGTATCTTTTGTGACTATGAGGGCTTCAGATTTGTTGTAATTAATTATTAGTTGCATTGTGCTAGCCATTCAGTGACAGCAGTCATGAAGAATGAGATATTTGAGTAATCTGGGTTCTTGATGTCGAGAATAGAGTAAATCATTAGGTTGTCTGCATATAAGTGGTATTGTATGTTGCAGTCCTGTATAATTTTGCAGACTGGCTGTAAGAAAATGTTAAATAAGAGGGCAGAGAGAGCCAATCCTTGCGGTAATTTTTGGTTTAGTGGGAAGGGACTAGAGGTGCTGCTTTTTATCCTGACCTGGGTCTTTCTGTTGGAGAGGTATGAGGGGAACCATACTAATGCAGTATCATTTATTCCCATCTCCATCAGTCTGTCTAGGAGCATAGAGTGTATTATTGAGTCAAATGCAGATGTTATGTTGACGAATAAGAGGATGAAGCTTTGTTTGATGTTTTTGATACCTTTGAAGACAGTGTTCAGAAGGGATGTTACAAGGGTTTCAACTCCATGGGACTCTCAGAATCCGTGCTGCTGTTGTTCGAGTGGGAAGGCTGAGTCAGCGTGATCTTGTAGTTGATGCAGGACTGCCTTTTCAATTAGTTTAGATAGAAGCGGAATGCTGGATATGGGTCGATAAGAAGATGGGGAGCTTGGATTGGTTGCATTGTTCTTTAGGATAGGTCTTATAGATGAGACTTTTAATAGAAGTGGCATAAATCCTTATGAGAGGGATAAGTTTATTATTCTGCAGAGTGAAGGTGCTGGCTCCTGTGATATTGCTTTTATCCAGGTGGTAGGGCAGGGATCGAGCGATGAGGTGGTTGTGTTCATGGATTTAAGGAGTTTGATGCAATGATCTTCTGAGATTGAGTAAAATGAAGTCCATGTCTTTGGGAGATCTTGACTGGTCATACATGTGGAGGACTGGGTTGATGCTGGTTGAGTATAGAAGAGTTTGCTTTGTAGATGGGTTGCATAAGCATCAGGAGTTATTGGAACTGGAATGTGGCTCTGTGGAGCTTTGGTTAGATCCTTCACTATGGAAAAAAGCTCATGGGGGTGGTTGAGGGATCTCATGATGATATTTGTGTGGTGGTGTTTTTTATGATTTAGAATTATTTTGTTGTATTTTTGACCAACAAAGATAATTCATTCCACTGTTCTTCTAACACTGTAACTCAGACACACAACACTCACTACAATGCGACATCCTTTGATTGAAAAGGAGACCCCAAACATATAGTTTATAGTTATAGTTTATTTACTTGATATACTACCTATAGCGGGTAGCAGATAGTTAAAGGAGTTACATTCAGGTTCTGTAGCTATTTCCCTGTCCCCAAAGGGCTCACAATCTAATGTTGTACCTGAGGCAGTGGAGGGTTAAGTGGCTTGCCCAAGGCCACAAGGAGCTGAAACCCCAGTCTCTCCAGCCTGAGGCTGCTGTCTCCCAATAGGGCTTGAACCCAGGTCCCTCTGGACTAAGGCTACTGCCCCAACCACTAGACCAGTGCTCCCTCATGAGGTTTTATGTGCATATGTAACTCCTTTTTGTTTATATGAACTGTTTAATAAAATTGTTGGTCTTATTATTCCTCTACTAGCTCAACCTTTTTATTATTGTTTTAATATTTGATATTTATTTTTGACCCCTCTGTTCCACATTTGGATATCATTTCATGTAAAGCTGCCATCTTGTGCATCTGGTTCAGTGGCAGCAATACTAGCCAAATGTACTGTCAGCAATGCAAAAACAAATGCAAATCTGTAGGAAGGCAAAATATAGGAAAAAGAAAAGGAGGTGGATAGATGTAGGGTTGAGTTTCTGAAGTTCTGAAGACACGAACATTGAGTATTGGAAGGGGAGTATCAGAGGGAGAGAGAAGACATTCCATTCATTGAAAAGATGTGAGTATAAGCAGGGGGTTAAAGCATGGCTATGACCAAGAATTTGATAGGGATCACAAAGTAGGTAGAAAAACAATAACAATTTAGAAAACTTAGGGCCCCATTTACTAAAGCTCAGTGACTGGCAACTGGCAGCCAGGAACACTAATTTGCAGGCATGCCAGCTATGGCAAATTAAAACAAACAGTAATCAGCCATCATGGACCGGGTGGGGGTGTGGAGACTACATTACCACTAGTGCCAGGGCAATTGCCGTGTGCTCAGAAGTCGTTAGGTGAACCCGCCTGAATTTGCGGCCCAATGTTCATATCAAGGGACATGGCGGTCAGGCCCCTGACGGCTAATGCCAAAGATTTGCACAATGTGTGTTTGTTTTGCATGTTTAGCAGAGTTTAGTAAAGGAGCTCCTAGTTTTGCAGGTCTCAGTAAAAGGACTAGATTGTGCTCAAGAAATAGATACACGTTTCCTGTGGACTCTTTGAAGATTGCAGAGCAGTTCCAGAGCAGCATTGGTAGTAACCTCTCTCACTCCGCTCTGCCCTGCCAACAGATATCTTAGAACTGCAGTACCATTGTTGACAGGAGACCTGCAGTAGGCAGAAGGGAAGAGTTAATGATTGTAATAAGGTTTGACACAGAGGTGAGGACACATTGCTGGGCAGTAACAGAATGGGGTGGGGCAAGGTGTGTATCTGGAGTTTTCTCTGGGAAAAACAGGGGAAAAGAACGAAGAAGAGACTGGAGAAAGTTGAAGCATTGATGGAAGTTGGGTTGAGCAGAAGAGATAAGGGATAAGCAGTCACTCACAGTGGCAGCCAGTGAAGAAACCCAATAGAACCTCAAGCGACTCAGTTGGCACAACAGCCAAAAGGACAGAAAGGGTGACATTCTCAGGACACTACTGCTGGCAGCACGAAACACCCACAGCATAAGTCAGGTAGATTCCAGTGTTTGTGATTTATGTACAGACAGAGCTATGTCAAGGGAAACCGAGAAGAAAAGTGAAAAGAGCAGAGAAGTCAGCTTTTCATTGAGGCAGCACTAAAGGGAACAACTACAGAAGTCTTTTCTGGATATTTTATTTTCTGTAGATTGAGCAGATGCTGCATTTTGTTGTAACAAATGTATCCTCTTTTCGGCTTGGATATCCCTAAACTGGGCATCGTGAAACTCTTTAAACCAGTGTGATCGATAGCAACTTTCTGTTATGTACATGGCAAAAGCATGTTCCACAACAGTCCGGAAGATATTATGCAAATGAACGAGTGTAAATGGAATCCAAGTGATTGATGAGTAGGCACTTCAATGCCTAGCAGAAAAACATATGATTATTCAGGCAGCACATTCATAAATCACTTTCAGCAATGCCAAATTACAATGACTGGTAAGCCAAAATTCAGAGTGAGAAGTCTTTATCTCATACTGTATTCAAACCGCTGTAGTATCTATCTTTCCTCTAACTCAGCTGAAGGATCTCTGAAGGGAAGTGTGAGAAATCAAATTAATAAATAAAATAATTCAAAGGAATTTTCATCAATAAACCACCTTGAATGCTTTAGAATATGGTGATCTAAAAATGTTTTTTAATAAATAAATAACATGGAACTGATTTTATTTATTTTATTTATTTGGACAGTTTTTCCATACTGCCCCTTCCAGAGATCAGGGGTGGTTTACATGGAACAACAAGTTACATAGAACAGAATTACTATTTACATAGTAACTAAAGATTTAACATTGTAATAGTTACACCAAAAACTATTTACATAACTGATACTTTTGCCTCATTGTTGATCCAAGAGGTGACCAAACTACTTGAGTAAATTTGTGATGTTTGTATGTCTGTTCATCCTATTATTCTAATAGACCATGCTGCCATTGGCCTCTCACATTTAGAAAAGTAGTATGAGGCCTGATATTCAGCATATAAAGCTAACCATCAGCATTATTTGTATATTCAGGGTACTATCTGTTTAACTAGAACTGCTGAATATATGTACTTCTTGGGAGGTTGAATTTTCAACACATAACTTATCTGTTTAGTGGCTGCATATTGCTGCTAAACACAAGTATCAGTTCACTATTTGCCCTTCTCCAGTGCTCATTCTCTTTATAAAGAAAACATTTGGCAATTTAAGTAGTAGTTACTAAGTTACACCAACATACATGTTTGTTTCACCCATCGAGTCTGATTTCCCGAATGGAGCATCTCTTAGCTCCTGGGGAAGAACTTCTCCACCTCATTCGGGTCTTCCGCTCTCATCTACTATTATTTCTGAAGGTGTTTTGCCAATTAATAATGTTATTTCTGCTGTCCCAATTCTGAAACCTGTTTCTGTGTTTACTTTAGAAGGAGGTGACCAGCAACTAGGGATAGCGAAGGAGAGATCACCCTCAAGGATATTTAAGTATGCACTTAAAAGCATACATTACACGCCGTCCAATACAGTTAGTTCCCTGTGTGTTTTTACGCAGGGGACAGCTGATAAACTGGCTGACTTGGAAACTAGGGTTATGGTGCCGGACAAATCTATTGTACAACTGAATTTACAAATGTCATCTTGTTCTGCTATATGTGCTAGTTACGTTAAAGATTTTGCTATATTACATGCTAAAAGTGAGGTCTTGGAGAATAACAGCTCGGAATTTGCATTTGTTGAATTTTCCGTATACTCATCTTTTATTGGCGGACATTTTGTTGCAGAAATGTTTTATAGAAGTTTTAAAGTTGTCAACTCCAGTTGAAATTGTAAAAGAGCATTATTTACCTGCAAAGATTCGAGTTCCCCATTTAGCGGATGGTGAGTTTGATTCCCTCGTTACCCCAACTGTTAGAATTTAACACATTTTTTGGAAGACTATACAGATAATATTTCTAAGACAAACATTAATTGTGACTTTAGGGTCTGAATCTGTTAAAGTTAATATTTTGAAATTGTTCTTTAAGTATAAAGAAGTTACCTTTTGTGGCCAACCTTTACAAATTTTTCGGATGTTAGTCGGGCTACTCAGGCTCACCGGAGTCGGTTTTTACAGTTGAAGAATCATATGTTGGCTTTAGGTGCAACATTTTATTTGAAATTTCCCTAGAAGTGTGTGGTGACCTTGCAGGGACAAACATTTACCTTTATAGAAGTTTCTCAATTGGAAAATTTCTTAGTGGATAGGCAAAAAGGAGCCTTGGTTGGTCTTGGGCTGAATTCTGTTTACTATATCTCCATTGTGGCATTTTAGGTGCCTTAGTTTCTGGTAATTTTTTTAATTTTTCTTGGGAATTATTTTCCAACATAGCTTCTTGATGTGGGCTTCAACATTTTGGTTTCTTGTAAAATTCTATTGTAGTGATGTATGACGTTTTTCTTTGTTAATTGGTTGTATTGTATTTGGGAAGAAACTGTAATAAAATATATATACCTCAAAACATAAAAAAAATTCTACATTACACATAGAGTATTAATTTAGAAGCCCAATTCATGCTTTAGATGTCTGAAAATGGGCATAGACATGTCCAAAGCATGGAGATGTCCCCAGAGCCATTTTAGAGACTGGTTCTGTAGACGGCCACTGCATGAGGACATCCAAGGCAGAACAGGGGCATGGTGTAGGCATGTCCGGGATATTCCCATGAACTTGGACATTGTTTCATGACTTCAGTAATGCCCTGGATGTCCCAAGCTGGGTCACAGTGTATCCTTGCTCCAGGCATGAATAGGCATTGGAAATGTGCTCATTTTGTCAGCCAAACAAGCGGAGAGTGTGGAGAAGAAGGTACACTCATTTCCCCTATAATGTTGACAATGAATGCTGCTGGGGAATGAGGGCTCAAGTTTCCATTTCACCATGCCAATGGATGTCCCCGTATGCAACCTTGCATGAAATGGACATCCACACTTTATGGTTTCATAGTAGGGATGTCCAACTGAATGTGAGTGCTAGTGTCCACGTTGGGGTGTCTGTTTCTAAAATCTGGCTGAAACATAGATGATTCCGGTGTTTTTCTGTATGTTCTGACCTGGCCATCCCTGATTGCACTTGGATGCCTTTTCTAAAAGGCGACATAGTCATAAAACTAATACATAGAAACATGATGGCAGAAAAAGACAACATGGCCTTTCTAGTCTGCTCTTCCATATCAATTACAATAGTCCTCTTTTTACCTTTAGAATTCCTCTGTGTTTGTCCCATGCTTTTTTGAATTCAGATATTGTCCTCATGTCTGCCACCTCCACTGAGACACTATTCCACAGATCCACCACTTTTTCCATAAAGAAATATTTCTGCATATTACTTCTGAATCTATCGCCTTTCACCCTCATCCCATGTCCCCTCGTAGCAGAGCTTGCCTTCAATTGAAAGAGACCCTCCTGTACATTTATGCCATGGAAGTATTTAAATATCTCAATCATATCATCCCTCTACCACCTTTCCTAAAGTATACATATTAAGATCTTTAAGTCTGTCCTCATATGCTTCATAAAGAAGACCACTAACCATTTTAGTAGCCACCCTCTGCACCAACTCCAACCTGTTTATATCCTTTTGAAGGTGTGGCCTCCAGAATTGCACACTATACTCCAAATGAGTTCACACCAGAGACTTATACAGAAGCACTATCATCTCCTTTTTTCTGCTGGCCATTCCTCTCCCTACAAAAGCACAAAGAGCGAGGGTATAGAAGGTCACCAATTTATTGAGAAAACAACCCCAACACATTTCAGCTTGACTGCCTTCTTCAGGGGGCACACATCTTAAAATAAAACACATAATATAAGCAGTAAAACATAAATACATATGTAACTATTAAAATGTGAACCAAACCATATATGTTTCCTTTGTTTCTCATACTTTATGATAGCCTCTTTGTCCCTCTGGCTCTGGGATTTAGCGCCATATCAGTTCAGTGTGCAGGATACTGCATGAAGTCTTTTTAAAGAGTTTCAGTCATACGCTGCATCCTGTAAGTAATTGCTCTTCATCTCTTCCCATATATGGTTTGGTTCAGGTTTTAATAGTTTCTTCTTAAAATACTTTCCTAAGTTCATGTTTTAATGATTTGAACATTTATTTATTCTACATGTATTCATATTATTTTGAAGTGTCTATGTTCCATCATTGTTATCTTATGAATTTTACATGTTTCTGATCTATTTTAACATAGTTCTAGTACAGATTTAAATGACTATCCTTGTGGCTATGTTTTTACATGTTCTTAAGAAAGTATTATTTATTTATTTATTTATTTACTATCAAAAACTTTTTATGTTATTTATGTTTTACTGTTTATATTATGTGTTTCATTTTAAGATGTGTGCCCCCTGAAGAAGGTAATCCTGCCGAAACGCATTGGGGCTGTTTTCTCAATAAATTGGTGACCTTCTATACCCTCGCTCTTTGTGCTTTTGTTTGAACTTCTGCTGCGAGGACCTTTGCTCTCCCTGTGTTGTTCATTCCTCTCCCTATACACCCAAACATCCTTCTGGCTTTCACAGTCACCTTTTCTACCTGTTTAGCTACTTTAAGATTTGTAAAAGGGGATGCTTGTTATGAAGGTACCATCACCTTCGCAAGTATGTAAATTAACTGTCTTGCAAAGGATTGTGGTTATTGAAGTCCATTCACACAAAGCTTGCCTTTTAAATAAATGAAGAAACTTGTAGTTGGTCAAGTGTAAGGCAAAATTAGAGTTTATTTATGGGGTGAATATTCCACACAAAGATATACTTGGTAACACCATCCAGATAACTTCTCCAGGGTTTATTCAATATAAACAAGGCAACTGAAAAGCTTATGTAAATAAGTATCAAAGTCCTTTATGGAACAGAAAGGCTTTCTTACAGCCACTGCTATCAAACTTCATAGCAGTGCTGTGGTGGAAACAAACCAAAAAGGAAAAAACTTATTTATACAAAAAAAAACCCACCTCTCTTTATCCACACAGAAAATAACTTTTACATTCCACGTGTATCTCTCTGCTCTACCAACAGGTGTCAATCCTGATGCAATCAACAGCTTGTTCTTAGCACACGGCAAACTTCCCCAAAAGCTTTCTCTCTCTAAGAGAACTTTCTGGGGAGCCAATAATTAGAATGTTTCCTTTTGATGTTTGCTCTTATTTGGAGGATTTTTCTAATCTAACAACCTACATAGGGAACAGTCCATATAAACATTCTCTTCATCAGATATTAAACCTTGCTCCTGGAATTACATGGGTTCAATTTCACTGTCTGACTCAGAGGGCTTTATTAACTGACCTCTATACAGAGAGAAACTGTTTTCCTGCTGTTTGCAATGCTCAGAGCTAGAGAAATGTTTACAATTCATACCTGAATCCAGGCTGGCATCAGGCTGATTCCTTTGGTATTCTGGCCAGTATGCAATAGAGCTTCTGTGTCCTGTCCTCCATTTGTTATCTCTGAACCTCAGGGCCTTTTCTCCATACGTCCTCCAAGAGGTATTTGGGCTCCTTTTCTCCTTAGCTGCAGCAGACCTCTTCCTAGGTGCTGCTTGAGGGTCCCTGGCTGTGGATCTCCAGACCTCTGGCTTTCTCCAGTCCTCTGAAGGTTGTTTCCCCCAGGAATCTCTCCAGGCATATGTACTTCTCTGAGCTCCTCTCTTGGACCGTCTGCTTCCTTGTCCTTGTTCCTTCAGGTTCAGGTTGTTCCTTCTGTTTCTCCTGCTTCTCTCGTTCTCCTTCTTCTGGTTCTCCCCTCCTGAAGATTCCCTTCTAGTTTTAAAGGGCTTAGATTGCAACTCCTCCCTTGCATTCTTTAGGTGCTGTGGATTAAGCTCTCTCCTAGAAGATGATTGATTAGGGATGACATAATGGTTTCTCTGATTAGACTCATGCTTTTCCACTTTAGCTCCTCTAGGAGCTTCCTGCAAACTGATGCATCCTGGAACATGTAGTCTTTTAGGGAAACAAGCTGTCTGATTTCTCTGATCTGCCAGCACAGGTCCCTTGATCACAGTAAATTCCCCTCTTTTGTCCTTACTCCCTGAGCTTTGATAAGCTTCCTTATCACAGATTGTTAGACACATTTGCGACATTACTATGGAGTTAGATGTTTTTATACATCAGGGACTCATTTATCCATTAAAGACCTGTACAACGTGTAATTCGACTAGTGTAGTATATGTCATTCAATGCCCCTGTGAATTAAGTTATGTGGGCAAGACGATCTGTTCTTTCAAAACGAGAATGGGCGAACATAGGAGTCGGCTGAAATGCAAAGTTAGGGATGCACCATTGGTGCAACATTGTATGAATAAGGGACATTTCTTTGAACAGCTGCGATGTTTTTGTATAGACAAAGCTGAGTCAGGTATAACTGGGAAATCACAAGAACAAACCCTATTGATTAGAGAACAAAAGTGGATTTTTACATTGAAATCAGTAATACCCACAGGTCTCAATGCCACTATCGATTGGTCATCGTGTATATAGTAATTATGGACATCTAGGGTAGAAGATTATGTAGTGCTAAGATACCACTGGATGTTTGGAGGAATTGAGTGAAGTAGTTATTTGATGTTGGGGTTTTTGCAATGGGTCAGAGATAGTAATGTTAGAGTAGATGGAGTTTTATGTTTAATTGTTGGGAGAAAGTAGTGGTTAGTTTTGGAAGTATCTTGCCGGCGGTTGAGATACGAGAAATCAATTGAATAATGTAGATATGAAGGAAACATCGTGATGGCAATCAGAATGTTATGGGGAGGGAGTGATTAGAACTTCCAATGAACTTACAGGGGGTGGTCTTTAAATAAGGCATGGCTATCGGCAGTCCGCATGCACGATGTTTTTGCAGATCGGGGTAAAGGAAGTCCGAAAAGTATTCATGACACTCTTATATAATTGAAACAAGACGTGTGCAGCATCATATATAGTTCTTTGGTAAGCGATTTACATTTCTTTGGTGAGCGTTTTTTATTCTTTTGATAGGTGGGTAGTGAGATGAATAAGCAACAGGAAGGAGGAACTTAATACATGATAATGGTGAATATTGTGGTTGTAATCTTGGGTTCTATTTTATAGCAATAACAGTGATTATAGATCCCCTGAAGAAACGATAGTGAAATGCGACGGGGGCGCCTGTGGAAGGCATTGGGATCGGAGAGCGTGATGGGAGCACATTGAAGAACATTTAAACATGAGCTAAGTGTTTGTTGAATTTTGAAGTCAACATTAGTAGAGTTAAGATTCAAGTTTAAATGATATACTGTAACCGGGTACGGCGGACCCGTCGCCTCCCGCCCCCTCCCCCCCCTTTTGACTCCACTCACCCCTTCTCCCTCCCCATCCTTTCCAATGATACACACCACACCTTTTTGGGATTTGAACCGGTCGCAGCTTTATTAACCTTTTAACAACCAAACTAAATTCCGAACCACATTAAAATTGCCCCCCCCCAGCAGATCGAGCTCTCACCAGCCATGTGAGTAGCAAGGTGACGCCGTTTCCGCTTCCGCCGGGTCCAGGCCCCGACTATTTTGCATAGCCCTCCCTCTTCCGGCTTCGCCATATTATTAGCAAAAACCTGAGGGATTGTCCGGGTTGGGGGTACCCCACCCCTGCCCTAATTATTGCCTCCGGCTCCGGACCCTGGAAACCTCTGGGATCCCGCCAAGCCCCACCAGCTGCAACACCCCAACACCCCCCCAAAAGCCTTTGACAATCCCCAAGCTAGGGAGGGTGGGTGGGACGTCCGGCGCCTCCAGCTCCAACCCCAAGAAGGCCGGAGCTACGCCGTGTCCCTGATCAGCCCCCCCCCCATGCCAGGACTCCTTCCTCCCCTCATTGGCTCCCGCACCTTCCATCCGTCCACGGGAGCCAATGAGTCCATGGGATGCATTGCGTCCCGCCCCCACGCCATCGTCAAGAGGAGTGGGCGTGTCAGCAGCCCCCCCGGTTACCGCCGGCCGCTCGCACGTGGGACACGCGGCCTCGCCATAACCGGGTAAGGCGGACGCGTCGCCTCCCGCCCCCTCCCCCCCCCTCCCCCCCCCTTTTGACTCCCCTCACCCCTTCTCCCTCCCCATCCTTTCCAATGATACACACCACATCTTTTTGGGATTTGAACCAGTCGCAGCTTTATTAACTTTTTAACAACCAAACTAAATTCCGATCCACATTAAAATTGCCCCCCCAGCAGATCGAGCTCTCATCAGCCATGTGAGTAGCAAGGTGACGCCATTTCCGCTTCCGCCGGGTCCAGGCCCCGACTATTTTGCATAGCCCTCCCTCTTCCAGCTTCGCCATATTATTAGCAAAAACCTGAGGGATTGTCCGGGTCGGGGGTACCCCACCCCCGCCCTAATTATTGCCTCCGGCTCTGGACCCCGGAAACCTCTGGGATCCCACCACCGGCTCAGTACACCTGTCCTGAGCCGCCCCCCCAAGGCTAAGCTGCGACCAGCCGTCCTCCCTTGCATACTACCTTCCCAAGGCCTCCTGCCAATCGTTCAGGAGCAAATCCATCCCAACCGAGGATAGATGCACTCCATCCTGCCTATTGTAATGAGGAAGATCTATCCCTTGCCTTGAGAGCAACGGAATCTGTTAGATCCAGATCAGATTCTGACAGGCAGGCAAGCCACATGATCCCTAGTTGTCAGGAGCAACGTAAACAGACCCAGACACGAGGTCTACAGCCCCGCCCAACTAGCAAACATTTCCCAGCTCCTGATTCACATAGCTTTCACCTGAGCAGGGGAACTGCTAATCAACAGTATAAGAAGTACTCAGAACAGTCAGAAAGGGGAGAACTGCAGAGAGACTCACAAGGAGAACTGCAGAGAGACTCACATGAAGAACTGCAGGGAGACTCACACAGAGACTTGCAGGGAGACTCACCCAGAGAACTGCCGGGAGACTCACACAGAGAATGGCAGAGAGCTGTTGGGAAAGCCCGTGATAAAGTCCACGATAGAGTCTATGAGAGTTCCAGTTCAAGTTGGAGGAACAGGAAGGAACCGAGAGAGAGATTCAGAGGAGAAATCAGCTGTGAGAGCCAGTTACCTGTGATGCAGTTTGATTCTCAGAGGCAACGTGTTGTACAGAGTGAGTGCAAAGAAGACAGAGAGAAACTGTATGTATCTGAAGAGTGTGACACTTGGAAACAGTTACAAGCCCTAGAAATGGGGAAATACTGTGGAGAGGATATCTGCATGTCTGAAGGGGAAGAGCTTGAAGAAGCAAAACCCCAAAGGAAACTTCCAAGGGAGAAATCCTTTCATAGCAGAGCAGAGCAGTTCCACTATCCACAGCAAAGCACTGAAGGTAGGACACGAAGAGGCTTTAAAGGGAAAAGCTATTCTAAAAAGTGTGTCTTTCCTCTCTCCTATTCTGGGTTATATGATAACAGTTTGCCTTACCTTAGAGAGGGCTGGTCCGATAAGCCTTTTGAAGACACAGCACTGAAAAGCTTACAGACGTTCTGTTATAAAGAAGATGTATGCCCAGCTAAAACACAGCAGGAACCAATGTTAATAGATTCTGCTAGTGATTCTGTTGATGAAGCTATGGATTGTACATTAATATTATCAGACAGAATTACTTCTTTGTGCAGAAGCCAGAGTCTGCGCACTGCTAAAGGAAGCTGTGAAAAGCACGAGAGAGACGTCTGAGCATAAGAGGAACTGTATGCGGAGATAATATAGTTGCCTGTGATTATAATTTCAATAAGAAGCAAGAAGCTGCATTTAATTTCCTTTGTCTATCTGCCAGAGTATATGGCTCTTGTCCTGAGTTTTGTTGTATTATACTTTTGAGAATCCAACCCCGGGAGGGGAATAAATCCTTATTTGAATACCTGACCCATTCGTGTCACAACTACTCCTTTCAGCGAAGAGGGTCATCTGGCAGCCTATCTGTTCACCTAGGCAGCAGACTAGCCCCTGCCGTGACACTATATAAACCCGCACAAACAACTTCGGCCCATGGGTGCCAAATCTGGCACCCTCCATGCTTCCCCACCCATCTGCCACTCTGGCGATTAATTTTGGCTAGGTCCCTCAACCCACGCCACTGATCCCAGCAAGCAGGCCTTGGAATGATATCCGACCAAACGAGAACTGTTTATTTATTTATTTATTTTATTTATTACAATTTTTTATATACCGTACTATTCGGCATCAGCGCGGTTTACATTATAACACAACGACCATAACAACAAGCTGTTAGGTTTTACATCGAACAGGGGTACAAACATGGATAACAGGGGTCAACTATATACATACATGAAATATTTATAAGGCAATAAGTAACGATATCATAATAGGAGTAAGGGTTATTTCCTAAGTGGGGCAATGCCTTTGAACATTGATAACACCTCCCCCAAGTCCTTGTGAACTGTCCGAATTAACTGCTGGCAAGTCCATGAACCAGGTCGTTGCCTCCCAGGTGTAACAACAAGATGTCTGGCGCCCCTCTTACGCGCTGGTGGTGCCGAAGCAAAGGTAAAAGCCGTATCCACCGTAGTCCGCGCTCGCCCAGCCATGAGACGGTCACCCCAAAGCCTCCAGTCCGATATTCGGCCCTACCGGCCGTGTTGCTGCTCGCCGACAAGCCCAGTACACAAACGAGTGGCCAATCACCCAACAGCGACACAAGCCTTGCCCCACTTCTGCAAAAGAAAGAAATTGGACAGTTAGAAACCCCCATATTCCCTATAAACGCACAGAGCTCCGGAACGCCGGTGACTTCCATCTACCAATCTGCTGTATTTCCCGCTCGGGCAGCCCTTCCACCGCTGCACTGGTAGCTGCCCCGATGCAGAAAGAGTGGATCCTCACCAATCCACCGCCATGCCAGCCGCAATACCGCTGTAAACTGAAATCGCGTAAGCACCCACGCATCCTCAGGGATAACAAGACTGCATACGCCACCCGGCCACACTCGCAAGTACGACTTCAGCAGCATAACTGGGTACGTAGGTGCCCCATCCACTGCTCTCAAAACTACCCAAGTTCCTTACCCTGTCGGAGCCATCTTGGAACGCGCTAAGCGGATACGAACCCCGCCCTCCGCCAGCTTCACCTGCTGCAATTGTAAGCCCCCACCCACTTCCCCTGACCAGACTCCGCCACCAACTCCCCCACCCGAAAAGCGCCGAAAATTGCTACCGCAAAAACCGCCCGAACGAGCGTGCCTTCATATGGGGACGATACCAACTGAGTTAACGCTAGACACAAACGCATCAGCAGGTCATGCATAATAGGCCACCTCCCATCACCCAGCGAAGGAAAGGACCGCTCCCAGCCCTGCAGCAACCTCTGGGTTAAAAATCCCCCACAGCAGCCCCCCACCCAACCACCTTCGAGAAAAATGAGAATCCCGCCAACTGCATCCGCACCATTTCCCGTTATAATCCCGCAGCCTTTGCTGCCAAAACATACTGACCCAATAGCTGATCCAATACCAGGCCCCGCCACCATCCCCGATCCGCCAGGAACGTCACCACACTGCTGGAACCCCGTTGATACACGGCCCACGTCGCCGCCGATACTGAACTCTTCAGCAGGTCTGTCATTTCCCGAGGCCAAGCTGCCATAAGTGTTCTGGGACTGATGCCCCCCACCTCTTCCGCCTCCAGCGCCAAGGTTCGAAACAGCTCCCACTTAAGATGGGAAAGAGCATCAGCAATTTTGTTAGTACACCCAGGAATATGATGAGCCCTCACCACCACATTCAATCGCAAGCAAGCCAATGCCACTGGCCACATTAAACGGCTACCGGCCTGCATCGCGGGGCATAATTATTTATCACGCTGACTACCGCCGCATTGTCACACCACCACACCACCTTACAATTCTGAAGTCTGTCTGGCCACAATTCCAAAACCACTAGAATCGGAAACAACTCCAGGAAAGTGATATTACTGGTAATGCCTGCGTCCTGCCATGCCTGTGGCCACCATGCCGCACACCAAGAGCCCCCGAAGTAAACACCCAGGCACAACCCCCAGCCGCATTGGTAAACAATTGCAACTCCCAACTGGACATCGCCGACTCCCTCAATACCGTAGTACCGTTGAAATTCCTCAGAAACTCATCCCAAACCCCCAAGTCGGCCCACATACTCTGTGAAACCCTGATCCGATAATGAGGTTTCGTAACCCCAACTGTAGCTGCCGCCAGCCGCCGTAAAAACACCCTCTCCATCGGAATTACTTTACATGCAAAATTGAGGGAACCTATAAGTGCCTGCATCCCCCGTAGTGTCAGCTTACTTGAGGCCATCACATTCCCCACCAAAACCCTCAGCTTCGTTACCTTGTCTGCCTGCAGCCGCGATACCATGACTACCATATCCAGCTCCACCCCCAACAAAGTAATACTCGTCGCCGGGCCCTCTGTCTTCCTGGCTGCCAACGGGACACCCCACACCTGGGCCAACTTTACAAATCCCTCCAGTAACCTCTTGCACTGTACCGACCGCTCTGCCCCCACAAACAGGAAGTCATCCAAGTAGTGCACTACATTTTTACCACCCGACTGCTAGACAAACACCCAATGCAAAAAAGTGCTAAACCGTTCGAAATATGCACATGATATCGAGCGGCCCATTGGCATGCACCTATCAAAATAACTGTTACCCTCAAAGCAAAACCCTAACAAATGAAACGCCGATGGGTGCACCGGCAACAAACGGAACGCTGAGTCAATATCCACCTTCGCCATCAAGCACCCAGGTCCACAGTGTCTCACCAGCTCCATTGCCTCATCGAACGATGCCTAGCGCACAGCACACAATTCCTTTGGGATATGGTCATTAACAGAGGAACCCACGGGGAAGGACCAGTTATGAATTAACTGGTACTTCCCAGGCTCCATTTTAGGTATTATCCCCAATGGAGAGACGACAAAGTCCTCAAATGGCTGCTCCGCAAAAAGGGGGTGCCCCCGCCACCATACCCAACCTAATCTCAACAGCCAACTTATCCCGCACAATATGGGCAAACCTTCGAACCGAGGGTGAATTCCTGGCTTTGCTCAAGGCCACCTTACCCACCACTGGAATCTGAACCCCCCCTGAAATCCCTCTTCCAAAACAACTCTGTCCCTCCACCTGGGATACTTCCTCAACCACGTTTGCATCGCTTCGATCTTAATCGGGGTCGGAGCTAAGCTCTGCCAGCTCCTACTGCTTGGGGAGTGGGGCCGTGGCACCGACCGTTCCTTACGTAACACATTTAAGGGCAGAATGCCCCCAATTGCAGACTGAAAAGGCATGCCGAACTTGCATTCCGAAAGGGCCGCCCCGCACCCAATGTAGTGGCTACCCACTTCGCAGGCCACTAGCCACCCCTCTGCTCGGTCGGACCGCCATCTGCGTTAACCATAAATTGACATCCTGCATCCCCCCAAGACAAAAACTGATTTTTGTTCCATCTTATCGCGGAACTTCTCAGCATAGTTGAGCCATGCCCAACCGTCATGCGTTTACAATGCCTTTACGATGGAGTCCGCATAAGCCAACAGCATCCCCTACTGATCCAGATGCAGGTGCCCCCATACACTAGCAAGACGCAAAAAGGCCCATGTCCAATTTACTATGTTCCGCGCTACTCTCCGAATCCTACCCGCCTTCTCATCCTCCTTCCTCTTCCTTCTACTGTCCCCCGACCGTTTCCTACCTTCCAACAACCGGAAAATGTCAATATACCGCCTCTTCCGAATTTTCTGCCGCAAATTCCGCGGCACCCCTTCGCATAACTCAGAGAACGCCGCCACCGTAGGCGTCGCCCCGCCCTGCCTCCGCTTCCTTCATGCCTTCTTCTCCCCCCCTCCGGTCACCACTGTCCCGCCCCCCAAGTCTGCACCCGATTGAGCTACCAACTCACCTGCCACACCCGACGCCTCTTCCGTAGTCGTACAGGTCCCCTGCCGCTCCGTCACTGTCTGAGGCGCTGCTGCTGGCACTCCCGCAGCTCCTCCTGCTTCATGACCTCCGGCCATGCAGTCAGTCGCGCCATCCCTTTGTACCAAACCCCTCATCCAGGGACTTCTGTGCACTGCCAGCCGGAGGGTACCTGCGGATAAAAGACAACAAAAGCGAAGAGGCACCCGCCAGTGCACAAGGTGGCTGCCACACCCCCAACCACTCCACCCATGAGGAGCCTTGACCCCTGCCCCGCCAATGCTCCCAAGCTATCGGAGACCCGCCTCCCGCTACCCCCTGCCAGCTAGCCATATCCGCCAACTCAGGCCAGTCTCCTCCCACCATACCTCCCATCGCACGCACTTCCCCTTCTGGAGGAACAGACTGCAAGCTCGGGCGTCCATCAGAACCCCGCATCGCCCCCCACCCCGCAGCTCCCCATACTGGTCCTCCTCCCCCCTACCCCAACCCCCGGCCCACCTGGCCTTCCCCAACTGGCTCGCCCCCACACACCTCTCGCCCCCACACACCTCTCCCGCTACCCCGCTCTGCTTCTGTGCTGCCCCCACCCCCGGCCTACTGTCCCCATGTATGCCCATACCCTTGCTAGCTGCTCTGCCCCTACCCCGCCGTGCCCCGTTCTCCCTGTGCAATCCCCCCCTGAGGCCTGGCCCCCCGCCCCGTGCTCCCTCTGGCCGCCTGCTCCACGCTAGGAGTGGACACCAAAAGGTCCTCCCCCCGCACCTCTCTTCCAGCCCTTCTCCCCCTGCTTGCCCCTTTCCCCCTACCCGGACCCCTCCCCTTCCCTCTGTGGGGATGCATCACGGTTTACTTCTGTCATTCTTTTTCCCACTTGATTTGTTTTTTATTGATTTATTTTTATTTTAAGTTATTTCTTTTTTTTTGTTTGTTTGTTTTTAAGAGCTTAGTTATGCTCTCCGACCACCGAAAAGGGCCATCTGCCCCACTTGCCTGCTGCTCCCCAACCTCGCCACGTGCGCTGCGCCCATCTTCCACCAGCCCGCAGCTCGAAAACACGTCCAGCGCCTCCAGTTCCAACCCCAAGAAGGCCGGAGCTATGTCGTGTCCCTGCTCAGCCCCTCCCATGCCAGGACTCCATCCTCCCCTCATTGGTTCCCGCGCCTTCCATCCATCCGCGGGAGCCAATGAGTCCGCGGGACGCATTGTGTCCCGCCCCCACGCCGCCATCAAGAGGGGTGGGCGCGACAGCTGCCCCCCTGGTTACCGCCGGCCGCTCGCACGTGGGCCACGCGGCCTCACCATTATGGAATGAGAACAGAGCTCCATCCGCCCTTTTAATCATTTAAAAAATGTTTGTTGCTGGTCATTGATGCTAATAGACACTATTGTTAAACATGACATAAGTCTGAAAAAAGAGTGCCAAAAAGGTCTGAGACCTTCAACGATAGTAGGAATCACAATATGAATGTTTAGAATAACCACCTGTACCATCGGGCGCAGGTCCTCCGAACCCCCGCCACCACCAGCAGCACTCCCCTTCCCGGGGATCGAGCCACCGATAGCGGGAGGGGCCTAAAGGCAGCACTGCCCAATCGGGGCAGCAGCTCTTCATTCAAAAAGCTTCGCGCCATCGGGCGCAGGTCCTCCGAACCCCCGCCACCACCAGCAGCTCTCCCCTTCCCGGGGATCGAGCCACCGATAGCGGGAGGGGCCTAAAGGCAGCACTGCCCAATCGGGGCAGCAGCTCTTCATTCAAAAAGCTTCACGCCATCGGGCGCAGGTCCTCCGAACCCCCACCACCACCAGCAGCTCTCCCCTTCCCGGGGATCGAGCCACCGATAGCGGGAGGGGCCTAAAGGCAGCACTGCCCAATCGGGGCAGCAGCTCTTCATTCAAAAAGCTTCGCGCCATCGGGCGCAGGTCCTCCGAACCCCCGCCACTACCAGCAGCTCTCCCCTTCCCTGGGATCGAGCCACCGATAGTGGGAGGGGCCTAAAGGCAGCACTTCCCAATCGGGGCAGCAGTTCTTCATTCAAAAAGCTTCGCACCATCGGGCGCAGGTCCTCCGAACCCCCGCCACCACCAGCAGCTCTCCCCTTCCCGGGGATCGAGCCACCGATAGCAGGAGGGGCCTAAAGGCAGCACTGCTCAATCGGGGCAACAGCTCTTCATTCAAAAAGCTTCGCGCCATCGGGCGCGCCCGCGCCTGAGGGCCTCGCCAGAGGGCCCTTTGGCGTGGCCCTTAGGCATGGACCGTGAAAACAAATCTGCAACTCTACTTCTAAGTGCACCCTCTGCCACAGCTCGCCGGAGACCAGACGCCGAAGCAGCAGCCCGCTCAAGACACGCGTCCACACAAAAAGGAGCCTCTATGACCAGGAGTCTCAGCTGAGCCACCACAGCAAGTATATTAGAAACATAGAAACATAGAAACATGATGACAGAAAAAGACCACAAGGCCCATCTAGTCTGTCCTTCCATAACAACAACTACAACAGTCCACTTTCTACCTTTAGAGATCCTCTGTGTTGGTCCCATGCTTTTTTGAATTCAGTTACTGTCCTCATCTCTACCACCTCCACTGGGAGACTATTCCACGGATCCACTACTCTTTCTGTAAAGAAATATTTCCGCATATCACTCCTGAATCTATCTCCCTTCACCCTCATCCCATGTCCCCTCGTAGCAGAACTTGCTTTCAATTGAAAGAGGCTCTCTCCCTGAACATTTATGCCACGGAGGTATTTAAACATCTCAATCATATCACCTCTAGCCCGCCTTTCCTCTAAGGTGTACATATTAAGATCCTTAAGTCTGTCCTCATATGCTTTATAATGAAGCCCATTAATCATTTTAGTAGCAACCCTCTGCACCAACTCCATCCTGTTCACATCCTTTTGAAGGTGCGGTCTCCAGAATTGCACACCATACTCCAAATGAGGTCGCACCAAAGACTTATACAAAGGTATTATCACCTCTTTTTTTCTGCTAGCCATTCCTCTCCGTATGCACCCAAGCATCCTTCTAGCTTTTGCCGTCGCCTTTTCTACCTGTTTAGCTACTTTAAGATCATCAGACACAACCACGCCTAGGTCCCGCTCTTCTTTAGTGGACAAAAGTACTTCACCTCCTATACTGTATTGCTCCCTTGGATTGCTGCAGCCCAAATGCATGACCTTACATTTTTTAACATTAAATCCCAGCTGCCAAATTCTAGACCATTCTTCAAGCTTAGCTAGATCCCTCCTCATGTTATATACACCTTCCTGGGTATCTACTCTATTACAGATTTTGGTATCATCCGCAAAGAGGCAAACCTTACCCGACAGCCCTTCCGCTATATCACTAACAAAGATGTTAAAAAGAATCGGACCAAGGACAGATCCCTGGGGCACACCACTGGTAACATCCTTCTCCTCAGAGTGAGCTCCATTTACTTGTACTCTTTGTCGCCTCCCACCCAACCAATTTCTAACCCAAGCAGTAACTTTAGGGTCCATCCCTAGGGTACTCAGTTTGTTTATAAGTCGCCTGTGAGGAACAGTGTCAAAGGCTTTACTGATATCTAAATACACCACATCTAGAGCTCTCCCTCGGTCCAACTCCCTGGTCACCCAGTCAAAGAAATCGATCAGATTTGTCTGACAAGACCTGCCTCTGGTGAATCCATGCTGCCTCGGATCCTGTAATCCGCCGGACTCCAGAAACCTCACTATTTTCTCTTTCAGCAGTGTTTCCAATAATTTACTCACCACTGAAGTTAAACTAACCGGCCTGTAGTTTTCAACCACATCCTTACTTCCGCTTTTGTGTAAAGGCACCACATGAGCCTCTCTCCAGTCCACAGACTCTTCTTAAACAGCCTAATTACCTGTTTGTACTATATATCATAACTCATTGCATTCCGCTCAACTTTATGTCAGTTAGGTCCACCATTACCAGCAGTCACACGCTGGATAGGAATATATTTATTACTGTTGTCAGTAGCACTCAATGTATTACTGTTGAATTCACTTATTACTGTTGCCAGTAACATTCAGTTATCATTGTTGCATCTCGAGTTTTACTGTTGTCAGTAGCATTTAATTATCACCATTGTATTCAACCATTACTGTGGTCAGTAGAAGTCACTTATTACTATTTCCAGTAGCTCTCAATTCATTTTAATGCTGAAGTTAGCCCAACTATGTAGTAGCGAATCCAAGTCCACAGGTGCATGCCAGCTTCCTATAAATTAAGATATCTTATCTAAATATCTTAGTCACATTACTGTCCAGCTATTCCATACCATTGAATCACCCTGATAGTTGTTCACATCTCAACTGAGACCAATATCCCCCCAAGATGTATGCACTCATACCACTGTCTATTTTCTTTTTCACTTTTGGACTCCCTAGTCAGGCATTTAATACATGTGCTAAACATATCCCAATCCGTTACAGTAATAATAGGAGATGGTCAGAGAAAGTCCACCAAACTACTCATAACACCTCCAATACTCCATATCAGCACCTACTGTACATTCCGCTACAAAACATCAAAAAAACCCACCCGGACAAACATCAGCAGCATCATCTACTAAAATGTGCGCTTATAAACACGAGATCTACACGCCAAAAATGGCCAGCAATCACCGACCTTATAACATTCCACGACCTTGACATATTAATGATCACGGAGACATGGTTGTCAGACTGTGATAATGCGATTATCAATCAAATGACCCCAGCCGGTTTCTCACCATATACTTGTCACAGAGCAAAACAAAAAGGAGGAGGGGTACTCATCCTCGCAAAAGCAGAACTGAAATTTAAACTAAACGATGCATCTACCTCGGCGCACCTTTATTTATTTATTTAGTATACATTTGTATACCGCTACTTCCAGCGATCAGCAGCGGTTTTTGATTACAGATTGGAAATTGTCAAATCATGACAGGAAATTTTTTTTTGAGGTATAAACACATTGATTAGACAGGAAAGCACAGCACACAGAGAACTATTTTACAGGGAACATGGGCTATGGAGGGTTAAGTGGCTTGCCCAAGACCACAAGGAGCACCTGTGGGACTAGAAACCCCAGTCCTTCCGGCCCAAGGTTGATGTCCTCCAGTGGGATTTGAACCCCCGACCTTCCGGCCCAAAGTACCTTGCCCCTACCACTAGGCCACTCCTCCACTCCACCTTGACACTATTACAATATCAAACGACTAATGCACAATCAATGCACTCTACAGAGCCCCAACATCTTCTTCTGATGACCTACCAGCAATCATCAAGCTTGCATGCAACTCGAATAATCCACGATCATCAAACTGGCTAATAGGAGATTTCAACCTCCCCTCCTTACCTGAAGTACAAGCAAGAATCTTCCTCGAAGCTTTATATGACCTGGACTACAAGCAAATAGTACACTCCCCTACGCATGCAAAGGGTGGTATCCTTAACCTTATTTTTGCCCCTCAGTTTATAGCTGACACCACTCCTCAGCTGTTGACTGCTATATCCCCAGTACCTTGATCTGACCATAATCTCCTCAACTTCCACATACCAATCACATACCACCATAAGACCAGTGACAGGGCCAGCACCCCCGACCCCGGAATACTAACAACACGATTTCGTCCACTCGACAAGGAAGATGTACTTATCAAGCTACTGCCACGCCTCGATGTTCCTATCCTTGACCCCGACGAACTTGTAGTGAATTGGAACAACAGTATTAGAGCTATAGCCTGTATTCCATCCACCAACAAGGTACCCAGGAAACGTGCGCATGCCCCCTGGTACTATACTGACCTTCGAGCTTCCCTCTTACAACTACATAAACTCGAAAGACGATGGCGCAGGAATCAGACTACAGTAGCCTACCACAATTATAACTCACATCTAGCACTACACAGAGAGAAAATAAGTGAAAAGAGGAAACATCATCACTCAACCATTCTAAAACGGTCTTTGAATAAGACACATGACCTATTTAATATAGTAAAATCATTAACAGGGGACCCAGCACCTGTAAGCCCACTCATGCCTCAACCACAGGATTACTCGAACTACCTGCAATCAAAAATGATCCAATCCAACATGATTCCACCTACCTACAACCCAACCATTGCAATAAGTACACCAAGCCTACCATACTACTCAATTTCTCTGCAGTATCAACTAAAGAAATTGAAGACACCGTTACCTCTATTAATCTCACCACGGCCCCCAATGACCCTTGCCCAGCAAGCTGGATAAAGGAACTTCGACATGAACTAAGCCACTCATTATGCAATATAACCAACCAATCATTACTAAGAGGCGTCTTCCCACAAAGTTTAAAACACACATCAATCAGGCCCCTACTAAAAAATAGTCGCCTTGATACATCCAAAGTCGAATCCTACAGACCCATATCGAGTATTCCCCTGCTTGCCAAGATCATCGAGAAGATAGTCCAGCGACAGATCCAGCAACACGTTGACACTGAGTCACCTCTCGACCCAGCTCAACATGGCTTCAGAGAATCGCATGGGGTAGATACCATCTTAACTACCCTTTTCGACAAACTAATCACAGGAATTGATAATATACACCAAGGCTTCATCCTTATCTTTCTCGACATTGCAGCCACCTTCGATTCTGTGAATCATAAAATACTATTACAACGTCTCCAAGAAAAAGGGTTACAGGATACTGCATTACAATGGTGCGAATCATACTTAACCAATAGATGGCAGCAAGTAAAAACAGGTAACACTTCCTCTGAGCCTTTCCTACAGAAGCAGGGAGTACCCCAGGGATCATCCCTGTCTGCTTTACTATTTAACATTTATATGCAGCCTATCTGCTCTCTGATCCGCTCCCTAAATGTAGAATGCCTGGTGTATGCTGACGACATACTACTTTACATTCCATTCACTATTGAGCAGCCCGATTTCTCCCCTATCATCAGATGCTTTGATGCAGTTGCTGAATGGCTCCTCACACAAAACCTGAGGATCAATCATAGCAAGACCGATGTCCTCTTTGTCACTAGGAACCAGAAGTTCGTCACACCTCCCTACCTGCAAGTTAAAAACGCCGAACTCAAAACGAGAGACACAATCCGATACCTAGGAATTACTCTAGACCGGCGTCTAGACATGACAACCCACGTAAAGACCGTTACAAGATCAGTTTACCACAAGATACGAACTCTCCGCCACCTCCGCCCACTACTCGATTTCTCGGACTATCGAACGATATTTCAGGCCCTAGTAATCCCACATCTTGATTTCGCAAACATCATCCTCCATGGCCTCCCACAGGCAACCCTCAGCCCGCTTCGGCTGGCCATGAACTCAGCTGCCAGGGTTCTAACAGGTGTATCAAAATTGGAACATATAACGCCAGTAATGAAAGAGTTACATTGGCTACCGCTACAAGCCCGAATTCAATAGAAGGTACTAGTCATGACGTTCAAGGCGCTGAACAACCAGTCTCCCACACCTATCAGCAATCTGATTAACAATATCCCTGAAAACAGAATAAGATGGCCTGCACTACTCAACATGCTAATAGTACCCAAATTTACCACAAGGTGCACAAAGACAACTACTAATAGAGCTTTCTCGATTTATGCTCCGACAGCCTGGAACGAACTTCCCACCTGGATTCGATCCATACCAAGCCTCACCACATTCAGAAAAGAAATAAAACACCATCTGTTTCAAATCTACTATCCTGAAACCAGTCCTGAAAAACATAAGTCGCAGGCATTCACCCCCTGCTCTGACTATCATAACACCCTAACCCAACATGAAAATGGTTAGCCGCCCCTCCCCCTATGGCTGTATCCTATCTCCACCAGACCGTGCTATGATCACATGAAGAGTTCAAGTATTAGTTGTATATAACTCTATGTAAATTTTATGTATATATATCTTATAAATAGTTTCCCCCGTTCTCCACTTATGATTGTACCCCTGTTCTATGTAAGCACTTCGTGTTATGTAATACATTGTTGCATTGTTCAGTTATAATGTAAACCGCACTGATCTTAATAGCGCGGTATATAAGAAAAATAAATAAATAAATAAATAATAGAAATTTTTGGTTCCGTATCAGTACAATTGAGCACTTGAGTTGATTTTTGCATTATAAAATCCTAACCAGCAGGGTCCATACCAATTCTATCCCCACCCATTACTGTGGAAAAAAAACAAGTCTTTTTTTTTCTGAAAAGTTGGAAACACTATAAAAAGATGAAGCATGTTAACATGGGTAAAATGCTTCTTTCCATGCATTAATTGCCCTCCATGCACATGTGCTGATTTTACATGCGTAAAATGCTTCTTTCCATGCGCTAATTGCCCTCCATGCACATGTGCTGATTTTACATGGATAAAATGCTTCTTTCCATGCACTAGTTGCCCTCCATGCACATGTGCTGATTTTACATGGGTAAAATGCTTCTTTCCATGCACTAGTTGCCCTCCATGCACATGTGCTGATTTTACATGGGTAAAATGCTTCTTTCCATGCACTAGTTGCCCTCCATGCACATGTGCTGATTTTACATGGGTAAAATGCTTCTTTCCATGCACTAATTACCCTCCATGCGCATGTGCTGATTTTACATGGGTAAAATGCTTCTTTCCATGCACTAATTGCCCTCCATGTGCATTGTCATGGCGCAAGGCAGATAGTGCCTAAAAAAGTAGAGGAAAATATGCCGGGCAGTTTTAAAACCGGCAGTGCAAAGCACATGGCTAGGGGTTGCTATGAGCAAACAAGCAAAACAAGAGCACCGGCTGTAGGTAAACGCCCAGGAATAGCATTACATCATAGCTCATCAGAGAAGCAGAAACAGCTGCAGGGATTAGAGCTAACAAGAGGCTCAAAGAATGACGCACATAAAATAAGGTCAGTCTTGAGCAAAGCAGACACACGCAAGGATACAGGCAGAGATGCAAGCAGCGAGTCAGACTCAGTCTCAGATACAGAGAGAGAAAGAGACACTGAGAGGACTCACGGGAAAGGAAAGAGCAGAGCTCATGAGAGCCAGGAGTCATACCTGAAAGCTTCTGACGTGGATTCCATCTGCACCTCAGGAGTTTGCCCAGGAGGAATTCTCAGAGGATAGTGCTGGAAAGTTGGGCTGCACTAAGCCAAAGTCCGGTTGGGGACAGAGAGGGATTCCAAGCTGCAAACAATGAGGAGCTGGGAGAGGGAATACCCACGAGAGCAGGTACCCGGGGAGCAAAAGCTCTTATCCAAAAGAGATTTCCCACCCAAGAGAAAGACGTCCTGTGAGGGGAAGTGAAAGGGAAAAAAGTTTCAACTTCCTGGTTGCAAAACGGCCAGGCAGAGCTCAGCCTGAAGAAAGGCATAGTACCTGGAATAGAGGGGCACTAGATTTTACCCACAATGGTCCTGAAGTGTATGGCCCTCTAAGGGGAAAATCCATAGTGCATGGTAACCAGCCTTTTTGCATTGATAGAGGGGAGAGAAGTTCTGGCCAGGAAGAGAGGAAACTACTAAACACTGATACACACTACAGCCTGGCAAAAGATAATAGCCAAGAAGTACACGAGGATATGGAATGGGACTTCTGTGAAGAGAGCTCAGATATTTGCAAAATGGAGTGTACATTGGTGTTTTCCGATAGTGTGACCTCTTTTTGTTAAAGCCTAAGTAAAGCCTGCCTAAGAGAAATCTGTGGAGGAACACAGATTTCACCCTTCAGATTTTGAGATGGAAAAAGCCTGTTTTTCCCTTTTTGTTTGGTTAACGCTGACAAAAAGCATTTTGGTTGTAATTTGTAGTCCCTCATTTGTGTTATGCCAGTATTATGGTTTAATTTCCTTTGACCTATGTTGCAAAAGTTCTCCCGGGAAGGGAAAATAAATACCTCTTTAAGCATAGCTACTCGACCACAACTACCTTCTTATTTGATTAGCTATTGGGACTCCAAATCCCAGGGGGCACTACTAAGTCCTTGCTACATAAGAGGAGCCTCACTGAAGCCCCAGGCCTTCCGCCTCAGGGGTAAGTAGGTGCGTGACAGCATGTGCTGATTTAACATGGGTAAAATGCTTCTTTCCATGCACTAATTGCCCTCCATGCGCATGTGCTGATTTAACATGGGTAAAATGCTTCTATCTCCAGGAACAAGCAGGAATAAGTCCTCACTTATGGGTACGTCGGAACCGACGGAGCCTGCGTGGGAAAGCTCCCCAGCTTCCCAGGAAGGAAGCTTTTGGGGTCTCCCACTGCACATGCGCGCTGCCTTCCCGCCTTCCTGACCAGCTCTCCTCAGTTTCTCTTTTTCCGCGGAGCCAGCAGGTCGTGTTCCTGTCACCGCTGAAGAAATTATTGTTTTAGTTTGTTTCTTTAGACCGCGTACCTGCCTTCCCCATACCGAAACCGGTACCGCCGGTCTCTCTTTTCTTTTCTTTTAAAAAAAAAAAAATCTTTATCTTTGCACAACTTGGTGACTTCGGTTAGGCCTCAGGCCTACACAAATTCTCCTCATGGAGAAACCAGCCCCTGGTTTTAAGAAGTGTACCAAGTGTAGTGCTGTTATTTCTGTCACAGACACCCATGAATGGTGTCTTAAATGTTTGGGACTTGACCACTCCATTCCGGACTGCCCATCCTGCTCCCAGATGTCTAAATGTGGTTTGCAGAACCGGGCCAACAAATTCCATGTGCTGTTTGCTTCAGATAATCCAGCATCACAGTCATCCAGGTCTTCCTCTCCGGATGGATCTCAGGTAACCAAACTTTCTTCGGGCAGGTCCTCAAAGAGCAAATCTCCTTCAAGGCATCGAGAGGCTCTCACTTTTGAATCTGAGGATCCTGCCCCAGCCAAACAACCCCGGCGGGAAGCTCTGGCTTCCAAAGCACCATCTATGGGGTTACAGGTTGACATCGATGGCACGGCCTCGACTGATCACCTGTTAGACTGCTCTGGGGTACCGGCCCATACCGGTACTGACATCCAGGCAGCAGTGGCGTCTATGAGCAATACTGTTCAGGCCATGCAGCAGGCCATGCTGGCTTTTATTAAAGCTGCGACGCCCTCGGTACCGCGTTCAGCGGTACCGGGTCCGGTTCCGGTATCGTCTCCCATACCGGAACCGAGACCATCGACTTCCAAACGCAGATCGGTTCCGCATGCCGGATCCGGGTTTTCACCCGATAACGATCCCATACCCGGTACGCCCGATGTCGATACCGATCGGTATGCGTATCGTGCGTTGGAAGCAAATAGCGAATACTCTGATTCTTCTGAGGATTTTGACTCCTCTGAGGACTCTGATGAGCTGTCTCTAGTTCTTCATGAAGAGCCTTCTTCCCCAAAGAGGAGAATGTCTCCACCAGAGGATTTGTCCTTTCAAGACTTCATTATAGAGCTAGCTAAAGGACTTTCTATTACCACATCCTCTGAAAAAGAACCTAGGTCAAAGAAATTGGATATTTTAGGATACCCTAAGGTTCCTAAAGAGGCAGTCACCCTGCCTATCCATGAAATCCTTCAAGAACACTTGATGGACTTATGGGAGGCTCCTCTAACGTTGTCTCCTTACTCTCGTAGGTTGGACACCATGTACCGGGTCCCTCCTTCTCCTGGGTTTCAAAAGACTCAGCTGCCTCACCATTCCATTGTGGTGAAGTCTGCGCTGAAAAAGATTAAGAGCACCAAAAGGCACTCTTCTACCCCTCCAGGGCGAGAATGTAAGACCCTAGACTCTTTTGGCAGGAAAATTTTCCAGGCTAGTATGCTTATAGCCAGGATTAATTCTTACAGTCTGTATATGGGCATGTTTCTCAGGGAACTTGCCCTAAAGGTACGGCATTTTGCCCCCTTTATCCCGGACGATAGAAAGGAGGAGTTCATTTCTATAGTGAAACAGCTTCTAGATGTTTCTAAGTTCTCCAACAGAGCAGCCTTTGATTTCTTTGAAGGTGCCGGTAGAGCTTCGGGCATTGCCATTGCAGCCCGACGACTTGCTTGGCTCCAGGCCTCTGCCCTAGAACCCTGGGTCCTGGATGGCTTACGGAATCTGCCCTGTACAGGTGAGAACTTATTTGGTAAAGACTGGCAAATTAAAGCCACTCAAATGGACGCAGAAAATGCTACATTGGATAGACTTTCTAAGTCTACCTCTACTCCTGCCAAGAAAAAGTCTTTCAAGAGGCCTTACTACAAGAAGGCCAGATTTTCCACAAATACTGGCCAACAATCTTCTCAGCCTCGCTTTGCTGCTAAACGTCAGCAACCTAAACAGACAAGGTCAAAGCCTGCAGCGTCTGCCACTCCTCAGCAGGCTCAATCCCCTCAGGGGTTTTGACTTGCCCCTGGAGAACTTAACATTTCTGGCTCTAGAACAACCAGAGCCCCTCACCATTCCCGGAAGGTTAGCTCACTTTGCTCCCAGATGGGGGCAAATTACATCAGAGCCCTGGACCCTCTCTATCATCAGAGAGGGCTACAAACTTCATTTTTCCAACCTTCCTCCACATACCAAGGTGAGGCACTTCAATTCTCCCCCATCTCTCCTGGACCTGTTGGGTCAGGAAATCTCTTCTCTCCTTGCCCAAGGGGCAATAGAAGAGGTTCCTCTTCTTCAACAAGGGACAGGATTCTACTCCCCTTATTTTCTCATACCAAAGAAGACAGGGGGATTCAGACCTATCCTAGATCTGAGAGAATTGAACAAATTTCTGTACAAGGAGAAATTCAAAATGCTTTCTCTAGGCATTCTCCTTCCATACCTTCAGAGTCAGGATTGGCTTTGTTCTCTAGATCACAAGGATGCGTACACACATATACTCATCCACCCATCCCACAGAAAATATCTAAGATTTCTGTTTCAGGGAAAACATTTCCAGTACAGAGTACTTCCCTTCGGTCTGGCCTCTGCTCCAAGAGTGTTCACCAAATGCATGGCAGTGGTGGCTGCATTTCTAAGAGGTCTGGGAATTTTTGTATTCCCATATCTGGACGACTGGCTCATCCGAGCTCCATCTCAGTCACAGGCCCAGATTTCCCTGGACCACACCAGGCACATTCTGCAGTATCTGGGACTGGTGGTAAACATTCCCAAGTCTCAACTTACCCCTACTCAGTCTCTGGAATTCATAGGGGCCCAGTTGGACATCGCCACTGCAAGGGCCTACCTACCTCAAGTCCGGGGCCAACGTCTGATGTGCTTGGCCTCCCAAGCTCAATCCAGCAGTCACTTGACAGCCAGAGAAATGCTACGACTTCTGGGCCACATGGCCTCCACGGTACACGTGGTGCCCTACGCTCGTCTTCATATGAGAGCAGCTCAATGGACCTTGGCCACTCAGTGGACTCAAGCATCAGGAGCGCTCTCCGACCAAATACTCACCTCAAAGCATCTGTTTTGGTCCCTCCAATGGTGGATGTCCACCAAGAATCTGTTGTTGTGGACCCCCTTCCAACCTTTGTTGCCCCAAGCAACCCTCACAACAGATGCCTCCCAAACAGGGTGGGGAGCCCATCTTCAACACCTCTCCACTCAGGGTACTTGGTCTCCCCAAGAGACCACCCTTCACATCAACCTCCTGGAACTGCGAGCAATCTTCTTTGCCCTCAAAGTCTACCATACCCTCCTAGTCAACCTGACCGTCCTAGTCCAGACAGACAATCAGGTAACCATGTTCTACATAAACAAACAAGGAGGGACAGGCTCTCTGTCGCTTTGCAACGAAGCTCTCAGATTATGGGCCTTCACCAGAGAGCATCAAATTCATCTTCTGGCAGTCTATCTTCCAGGGGTTCAAAACTCTCGGGCAGACAGACTCAGTCGAGTTCTGCTTCCACACGAATGGTCCCTACATATGGACCAGATACGCAGAATCTTTCAGGAATGGGGAACCCCGGACATAGACCTCTTTGCAAGTCCGTGGAATGCCAAACTTCCCCGGTTCTGTTCCAGGAATCCGTGTCAGGGGGCTCAGGCCAACGACGCCTTTCTCCTGCATTGGGGTCAGGAATTCCTATATGCCTTTCCACCCATTCCTTTGATTCCCAAGACTCTGTTCAAACTCCAGAGAGATCACGGATCGATGATCCTCATAGCTCCACGCTGGCCACGCCAAGTGTGGTTCCCTCTACTTCTGCATCTCTTCCAGGGACCCTCTCTGGACCTGGGAGCTGCGCCAGACCTTCTGTCTCAGGAAGAGGGGACTTTGTGGCACCCAAACCCCAAGTCCCTACACCTCCGAGCTTGGTTACTGAAGGCCTAAGCCTTCATGACTTCAATCTTTCTCAACCAGTGAAAGATATCCTTCATGCATCTAGGAAACCCTCCACGAGGCGTTCCTATGCTTTCAAATGGAAACGCTTTTCCATTTGGTGAGCTCAACAGGGTCTTGACCCTCTAGCACTTCCTTTGAATTCTCTACTAGACTATCTCCTGCATCTTTCTAATGCAGGCCTTAAGACGAATTCAGTAAGAGTCCATTTGAGTGCTATTGCAGCATCCTTAAAACCTATAAATGGACATCCTGTCTCCTCTCATCCGCTTGTTGCAAGGTTCATGAGAGGCCTGACTCTAACTAAGCCTCCCATCCGACCTCCTCCAGTAGCATGGGACTTGAACCTAGTTCTGGGTCAGCTTATGAAGCCACCTTTTGAACCGTTGGTTTCTACCTCCTTGAAATTTCTTTCCTGGAAGGTCCTTTTCCTTATTGCATTCACTTCGGCTCGCCGCATCAGTGAACTACAGGCCTTAGTGGCTCATCCACCTTATACCAGGTTTCATCATGATAAGGTGGTCCTTAGGACGAATCCCCACTTTATGCCCAAAGTGGTCTCGCCTTTTCATCTTAATCAAGAGGTATATCTACCTGTCTTTTTTCCAGCTCCTCATGCATCCAGTGCAGAGAGGAACCTTCATACTTTAGATTGTAAAAGAGCTCTTGCCTTTTACCTCAACAGGACTCAGCCACATTGAAAGTCTTCCCAGCTTTTCGTGGCTTTTGATCCTTCTCATTTGGGACTTCCAGTCTCCAAACGTACACTTTCCAATTGGATTGCTCAGTGTATTTCCTTTGCTTACCAGAGTAAAAATATTTCTCTGGAAGGCCATGTCACAGCTCACAATGTGAGAGCCATGGCCACTTCTATGGCTCATCTTCACTCTGTATCCATAGATCAGATCTGTCGAGCCGCCACATGGGCCTCGCTTCATACCTTCACAGCCCATTACTGCTTGGACAAGGACTCCCGCCAGGATGCCTTGTTTGGTCAGGCTGTCCTCAAACACCTGTTCCATACTTGAACAACTACTGCCCACCTTCCCAGGATGGATGCCTGAGATCCATACGAAGATGGCGAACCCTTGGAAGGGGATCTCCCAGGCATCTTAGCTAGGGAGTCCCCATAAGTGAGGACTTATTCCTGCTTGTTCCTGGAGATAGCACAGTTACTTACCTGTAACAGGTGATCTCTGGGAACAGCAGGAATTAGTCCTCACAACCCACCCACCTCCCCTAGGAGTTGTATCTTCTATCTATCTTCCTTTCCTCTCTCTATTGTCTCAGCTATAAACTCGAACTGAGGAGAGCTGGTCAGGAAGGCGGGAAGGCAGCGGGCATGTGCAGTGGGAGACCCCAAAAGCTTCCTTCCTGGGAAGCTTGGGAGCTTTCCCGCGCAGGCTCCGTCGGTTCCGACGTACCCATAAGTGAGGACTAATTCCTGCTGTTCCCAGAGATCACCTGTTACAGGTAAGTAACTGTGCTTTCCATGCAATAATTGCCCTCCATGCGCATGTGCTGATTTAACATGGGTAAAATGCTTCTTTACATGCACTAATTGCCCTCCATGCACATGTGCTGATTTTAACATGGGTAAAATGCTTCTTTCCATGCACTAATTGCCCTCCATGCACATGTGCTGATTTTACATGGGTAAAATGCTTCTTTCCATGCACTAGTTGCCCTCCATGCACATGTGCTGATTTTACATGGGTAAAATGCTTCTTTCCATGCACTAATTGCCCTCCATGCACATGTGCTGATTTTACATGGGTAAAATGCTTCTTTCCATGCACTAATTGCCCTCCATGCACATGTGCTGATTTTATATGGGTAAAATGCTTCTTTCCATGCACTAATTGCCCTCCATGCACATCTGCTGATTTAACATGGGTAAAATGCTTCTTTCCATGCACTAATTGCCCTCCATGCACATGTGCTGATTTTACATGGGTAAAATGCTTCTTTCCATGCACTAATTCCCCTCCATGCACATGTGCTGATTTTATATGGGTAAAATGCTTCTTTCCATGCACTAATTGCCCTCCATGCACATGTGCTGATTTTACATGGGTAAAATGCTTCTTTCCATGCACTAATTGCCCTCCATGCACATGTGCTGATTTTACATGGGTAAAATGCTTCTTTCCATGCACTAGTTGCCCTCCATGCACATGTGCTGATTTAACATGGGTAAAATGCTTCTTTCCATGCACTAGTTGCCCTCCATGCACATGTGCTGATTTTACATGGGTAAAATGCTTCTTTCCATGCACTAGTTGCCCTCCATGCACATGTGCTGATTTTAATATGGGTAAAATGCTTCTTTCCATGCACTAATTGCCCTCCATGTGCATGTGCTGATTTAACATGGGTAAAATGCTTCTTTCCATGCACTAATTGCCCTCCATGCACATGTGCTGATTTTACATAGGTAAAATGCTTCTTTCCATGCACTAGTTGTCCTCCATGCACATGTTCTGATTTTACATGGGTAAAATGCTTCTTTCCATGCACTAGTTGCCCTCCATGCACATGTGCTGATTTTAACATGGGTAAAATGCTTTTTTCCATGCACTAATTGCCCTCCATGCGCATGTGCTGATTTTACATGGGTAAAATGCTTCTTTCCATGCACTAATTGCCCTCCATGCACATGTGCTGATTTTACATGGGTAAAATGCTTCTTTCCATGCGCTAATTGCCCTCCATGCACATGTGCTGATTTAACATGGGTAAAATGCTTCTTTCTATGCACTAATTGCCCTCCATGCACATGTGCTGATTTTACATGGGTAAAATGCTTCTTTCCATGCACTAGTTGCCCTCCATGCACATGTGCTGATTTAACATGGGTAAAATGCTTCTTTCAATGCACTAATTGCCCTCCATGCACATGTGCTGATTTTAACATGGGTAAAATGCTTCTTTCCATGCACTAATTGCCCTCCATGCGCATGTGCTTATTTTAAATGGGTAAAATGCTTCTTTCCATGCAATAGTTGCCCTCCATGTGCATATGCTGATTTAACATGGGTAAAATGCTTCTTTCCATGCACTAATTGCCCTCCATGCACATGTGCTGATTTTACATGGGTAAAATGCTTCTTTCCATGCACTAGTTGCCCTCCATGCACATGTGCTGATTTTAACATGGGGAAAATGCTGCTTTTTTTTTTTTTTAATTTATCAGTTTTCACAATAATGCACTTACACATTACAAACAAGTCAATCCAGAACAAAATTAATACAACAGATGCACAGAGCAAATAAGACATAACATCTCTGATGTAGCCCGCGTTAAGAAAGTTTTTTGTCCGAGAAGCAGAAAGCACAGGTTGTGATACAGGGTGAAACACAGAACGCCCTTGATTAGAGGTTGCCTCCTTATATAGATTTTGTGTCTTATTTTCTTGATAGTTATTTGCTAGTTTGTCAACTCTCAGCCAAGTTTCTTAACGTGGGTAAAATGCATCTCCAGGAACAAGCAGGAATAAGTCCTCACTTATGGGTACGTCGGAACCGACGGAGCCTGCGCGGGAAAGCTCCCCAGCTTCCCAGAAAGGAAGCTTTTGGGGCCTCCCACTGCACATGCGCGCTGCCTTCCCGCCTTCCTGACCAGCTCTCCTCAGTTTCTCTTTTTCCGCGGAGCCAGCAGGTCGTGTTCCTGTCACCACTGAAGAAATTGTTATTTTAGTTTCTTTCTTTAGACCGCGTACCTGCCTTCCCTATACCGAAACCGGTACCGCCGGTCTCTCTTTTCTTTTCTTTCTTAAAAAAAAAAAAAAAAAAAAAAGCTTTTATTTTTTAGCACAACTTGGTGACTTCTGTTAGGCCTCAGGCCTACACAAAATCTCCTCATGGAGAATCCAGCTCCTGGTTTCAAGAAGTGTACCAAGTGTAGTGCTGTTATTTCTGTTACAGACACCCATGACTGGTGTCTTAAATGTTTGGGGCCTGACCACTCCATTCCGGACTGCCAATCCTGCTCCCAGATGTCTAAACGTGGTTTGCAGAACCGGGCCAACAAATTCCATGTGCTGTTTGCTTCAGAAAATCCAGCATCACAGTCATCCAGGTCTTCCTCTCCGGATGGATCTCAGGTAACCAAACTTTCTTCGGGCAGGTCCTCAAAGAGCAAATCTCCTTCAAAGCATCGAGAGGCTCTCAATTTTGAATCTGAGGACCATGCCCCAGACAAACAACCCCGGCGGGAAGCTCTGGCTTCCAAAGCACCATCTATGGGGTTACAGGTTGACATCGATGGCACGGCCTCGACCGATCACCTGTTAGACTGCTCTGGGGTACCGGCTCATGCCGGTACCGACATCCAGGCAGCAGTGGCGTCTATGGACAATACTTTTCAGACCATGCAGCAGGCCATCCTGGCTTTCATTAAGGCTGCGACGCCCTCGGTACCGCATCCAGCGGTTCCGGTTCCGGTTCCGGTACTGGCTTCCTTACCGGAACCGAGGCCATCGTCTTCCAAACGCAGATCGGTGCATGCCGGATCCGGGTTTTCACCCGATACCGATCCCATGCCCGGTACGCCCGATGTCGATACCGACCGGTTTGCGTATCGTGCGTTGGAAGCGAATAGAGGATACTCTGATTCCTCTGAGGATTTTGACTCCTCTGATGACTCTGATGAGCTCTCTCTTGTTCTTCCTGAAGAGCCTTCTTCCCCAAAGAGGAGAATGTCTCCACCAGAGGATTTGTCCTTTCAAGACTTCATTATAGAAGTAGCTAAAGGACTTTCTATTACTACATCCTCTGAGAAAGAACCTAGATCAAAAAAATTGGATATTTTAGGATACCCTAAGGTTCCTAAAGAGGCAGTTACCCTGCCTATCCATGAAATCCTTCAAGAACACTTGATGGACTTATGGGAGGCTCCTCTAACATTGTCTCCTCATTCTCGTAGGTTGGACACCATGTACAGGGTCCCTCCTTCTCCTGGTTTTCAAAAACCTCAGCTGCCTCACCATTCCATTGTGGTGAAGTCTGCGCTGAAAAAGATTAAGAGTACCAAAAGGCACTCTTCTACCCCTCCAGGGCGAGAATGTAAGACCCTAGACTCTTTTGGTAGGAAAATCTTCCAGGCTAGTATGCTTATAGCCAGGATTAATTCATACAGTCTGTATATGGGCATGTTTCTAAGGGAACTTGCCCTAAAGGTAAAGCATTTTGCCCCCTTTATCCCTGAAGATAGAAAGGAGGAGTTCATTTCTTTAGTGAAACAGCTTCTAGATGTTTCTAAGTTCTCCAACAGAGCAGCCTTTGATTCCTTTGAGGGTGCCGGTAGAGCTTCGGGCATTGCCATTGCAGCCCGACGACTTGCTTGGCTCCAGGCCTCTGACCTAGAACCCTGGGTCCTAGATGGCTTACGGAATCTGCCCTGTACAGGTGAGAACTTATTTGGTAAAGACTGGCAAATTAAAGCCACTCAAATGGACGCAGAAAATGCTACTTTAGATAGACTTTCTAAGTCTACCTCTACTCCTACCAAGAAAAAGTCTTTCAAGAGGCCTTACTACAAGAAGACCAGATTTTCCACAAATACTGGCCAACAATCTTCTCAGCCTCGCTTTGCTGCTAAGCGTCAGCTACCTAAACAGGCAAGGTCCAAGCCTGCAGTGTCTGCTACACCCCAGCAGGCTCAACCCCCTCAGGGGTTTTGACTTGCACCTAGAGAACTTAACCTTTCTGGCTCTAGAACAACCAGAGCCCCTCACCATTCCCGGAAGGTTAGCTCACTTTGCTCCCAGATGGGGGCAAATTACATCAGAGCAATGGACCCTCTCTATCATCAGAGAGGGCTACAAACTTCATTTTTCCAACCTTCCTCCATATACCATGGTGAGGCACTTCAATTCTCCCCCATCTCTCCTGGGCCTGTTGGGTCAGGAAGTCTCTTCTCTCCTTGCCCAAGGGGCAATAGAAGAGGTTCCTCTTCTTCAACAAGGGACAGGATTCTACTCCCCTTATTTTCTCATACCAAAGAAGACAGGGGGATTCAGACCTATCCTAGATCTGAGAGAATTGAACAAATTTCTGTACAAGGAGAAATTCAAAATGCTTTCTCTAGGCATTCTCCTTCCATACCTTCAGAGTCAGGATTGGCTTTGTTCTCTAGATCTCAAGGATGCATACACACATATACTCATCCACCCATCCCACAGAAAATATCTAAGATTTCTGTTTCTGGGAAAACATTTCCAGTACAGAGTACTTCCCTTCGGTCTAGCCTCTGCTCCAAGAGTGTTCACCAAATGCATGGCAGTTGTTGCCGCATTTCTAAGAGGTCTGGGAATTTTTGTATTCCCATATCTGGACGACTGGCTCATCCGAGCTCCATCTCAGTCAGAGGCCCAGATTTCCCTGGACCGCACAAGGCACATTCTGCAGTATCTGGGACTGGTGGTAAACCTTCCCAAGTCTCAACTTATCCCTACTCAGTCTCTGGAATTCATAGGGGCCCAGTTGGACACCACCACTGCAAGGGCCTACCTACCTCAAGTCCGGGGCCAACGTCTGATGTGCTTGGCCTCCGAAGCTCAGTCCAGCAGTCACTTGACAGCCCGGGAAATGCTGCGACTTCTGGGCCACATGGCCTCCACGGTTCACGTGGTGCCCTACGCTCGTCTTCATATGAGAGCAGCTCAATGGACCTTGGCCACTCAGTGGACTCAAGCATCAGGAGCGCTCTCCGACCAAATCCTCACCTCAAAGCGTCTGTTTTGGTCCCTCCAATGGTGGATGTCCACCAAGAATCTGTTGTTGGGGGCCCCCTTCCAACCTTTGTTGCCCCAAGCAACCCTCACAACAGATGCCTCCCAAACAGGGTGGGGAGCCCATCTACAATCCCTCTCCGCTCAGGGTACTTGGTCTCCACAGGAGACAACCCTTCACATCAACCTCCTGGAACTGCGAGCAATCTTCTTTGCCCTCAAAGTCTTCCATACCCTCTTTGTCAACCTGACCGTCCTAGTTCAGACAGACAATCAGGTGGCCATGTTCTACGTAAACAAACAAGGAGGGACAGGCTCTCTGTCACTTTGCAACGAAGCTCTCAGATTATGGGACTTCGCCAGAGAGCATCAAATTCATCTTCTGGCAGTGTATCTTCCAGGGGTTCAAAACTCTCGGGCAGACAGACTCAGTCGAGTTCTGCTTCCACACGAATGGTCCCTACACAGCGACCAGATACGCAGAATCTTTCAGGAATGGGGGACCCCGTACATAGACCTCTTTGCAAGTCCGTGGAATGCCAAACTTCCCCGGTTCTGTTCCAGGACTCCGTGTCAGGGAGCTCAGGCCAACGACGCCTTTCTCCTGCATTTAGGTCAGGAATTCCTATATGCCTTTCCACCCATTCCTTTGATTCCCAAGACTCTGTTCAAACTCCAGAGAGATCACGGATCGATGATCCTCATAGCTCCACGCTGGCCACGCCAAGTGTGGTTCCCTCTACTTCTGCATCTCTCCCGGGGACCCTCCCTGGACCTGGGAGCTGCGCCAGACCTTCTGTCTCAGGAGGAGGGGACTTTGTGGCACCCAAACCCCAAGTCCCTACACCTCAGAGCTTGGTTACTGAAGGCCTAAGCCTTCATGACTTCAATCTTTCTCAACCAGTGAAAGATATCCTTCATGCCTCTAGGAAACCCTCCACGAGGCGTTCCTATGCTTTCAAATGGAAACGCTTTTCCATTTGGTGTGCTCAACAGGGTCTTGACCCTCTAGCACTTCCTTTGAATTCTCTATTAGACTATGTCCTGCATCTTTCTAATGCAGGCCTTAAGACAAATTCAGTAAGAGTCCATTTGAGTGCTATTGCAGCATCTTTAAAACCTATAAATGGACAACCTGTCTCCTCTCATCCTCTTATTGCAAGGTTCATGAGAGGTCTGACTCTAACTAAACCTCCCATCCGGCCTCCTCCGGTAGCATGGGATTTGAACCTAGTTCTCGGTCAGCTTATGAAGCCACCTTTTGAACCGTTGGTTCCTACCTCCTTGAAATTTCTTTCCTGGAAGGTCCTTTTCCTTATTGCAGTCACTTCGGCTCGCCGCATCAGTGAACTACAGGCCTTAGTGGCTCATCCACCTTATACCAGGTTTCATCATGATAAGGTGGTCCTTAGGACGAGTCCCCACTTTATGCCCAAAGTGGTCTCGCCTTTTCATCTTAATCAAGAGGTATATCTACCTGTCTTTTTCCCAGCTCCTCATGCATCCAGTGCAGAGAGGAACCTTCATACTCTGGATTGTAAAAGAGCTCTTGCCTTTTACCTCAACAGGACTCAGCCACATCGAAAGTCTTCCCAGCTTTTTGTGGCTTTTGATCCTTCTCATTTGGGACTTCCAGTCTCCAAACGTACACTTTCCAATTGGATTGCTCAGTGTATTTCCTTTGCTTACCAGAGTAAAAACATTTCTCTGGAAGGCCATGTCACAGCTCACAATGTGAGAGCCATGGCCACTTCTATGGCTCATCTTCACTCTGTATCCATAGATCAGATCTGTCGAGCCGCCACCTGGGCCTCGGTTCATACCTTCACAGCCCATTACTGTTTGGACAAGGACTCCCGCCGGGATGCCTTGTTTGGTCAGGCTGTCCTCAAACACCTGTTCCATATTTGAACAACTCCTGCCCACCTTCCCAGGATGGATGCCCGAGATCCATACGAAGATGGTGAACCTTGGGAGGGGATCTCCAAGGCATCTTAGCTAGGGAGTCCCCATAAGTGAGGACTTATTCCTGCTTGTTCCTGGAGATAGCACAGTTACTTACCTGTAACAGGTGATCTCTGGGAACAGCAGGAATTAGTCCTCACAACCCACCCACCTCCCCTAGGAGTTGAATCTTCTATCTATCTTCCTTTCCTCTCTCTATTGTCTCAGCTATAAACTCGAACTGAGGAGAGCTGGTCAGGAAGGCGGGAAGGCAGCGCGCATGTGTAGTGGGAGGCCCCAAAAGCTTCCTTTCTGGGAAGCTGGGAGCTTTCCCGCGCAGGCTCCGTCGGTTCCGACGTACCCAAAAGTGAGGACTAATTCCTGCTGTTCCCAGAGATCACCTGTTACAGGTAAGTAACTGTGCTTTCTTTCCATGCACTAATTGCCCTCCATGCCCATGTGCTGATTTTAACATGGGGAAAATGCTTCTTTCCATGCACTAATTGCCCTCCATGCACATGTGCTGATTTAACATGTGTAAAATGCTTCTTTCCATGCACTAATTGCCCTCCATGCACATGTGCTGATTTTAACATGGGTAAAATGCTTCTTTCCATGCACTAGTTGCCCTCCATGCACATGTGCTGATTTTATATGGGTAAAATGCTTCTTTCCATGCACTAATTGCCCTACCTGCACATGTGCTGATTTTACATGGGTAAAATGCTTCTTTCCATGCACTAATTGCCCTCCATGCACATCTGCTGATTTTAACATGGGTAAAATGCTTCTTTCCATGCACTAATTGCCCTACCTGCACATGTGCTGATTTTACATGGGTAAAATGCTTCTTTCCATGCACTAGTTGCCCTCCATGCACATGTGCTGATTTTAAATGGGTAAAATGCTTCTTTCCATGCACTAATTGCCCTACCTGCACATGTGCTGATTTTACATGGGTAAAATGCTTCTTTCCATGCACTAATTGCCCTACCTGCACATGTGCTGATTTTACATGGGTAAAATGCTTCTTTCCATGCACTAGTTGCCCTCCATGCACATGTGCTGATTTTACATGGGTAAAATGCTTCTTTCCATGCACTAATTGCCCTACCTGCACATGTGCTGATTTTACATGGGTAAAATGCTTCTTTCCATGCACTAGTTGCCCTCCATGCACATGTGCTGATTTTACATGGGCAAAATGCTTCTTTCCATGCACTAGTTGCCCTCCATGCACATGTGCTGATTTTACATGGGTAAAATGCTTCTTTCCATGCACTAATTGCCCTCCATGCACATGTGCTGATTTTAGGACACTGGCAGGTTTGCTTCACAGTTTTCTACTAGGCAAATTCTCCTTCAGACTGGATTCAGATTGCTCCGACCAGCACCCCATGAAATGTGGTGTCGCCCGTGGATCATTCCTTATCTGCAGTTTCATTCACTCTTTCTTTGCCTGTTTTGTGAAGTGTTCTCTAAGTTGGGCCTATAATTTAGGTTCTATGCTATGATATTATGATTTATTTCCCATGTAAAGTTGATCTGCAAGGTACTCTTGCAACCTTGTAAACGTTCTGAGAATCTCCTCTGCCTGTTAAGAACGGCTTGAAGATAAATGTTCAGAAACCATAGATTTTAGTGGTTCTCTTACATTACCTAATCACTTCTAGTTGTAGTTATGATAAATAATGAGACCTAGTACTTGGGGAGAAATTGGATGCTAAATTGTCTTTTAAGCTTCATATCAAAGAAATAGTGAAGAACTCTTTTTTAAGACTGCTGTGTCATTTGTTCTCTTTTTTGTCTAGAGAGGATTTCTGTAATATATTGTATTAACTGATTTTCCCATCTATTGCATTGCAAACTTAGTGGCCTGCCTCATTCAGTGTTTCATGGGTACAGAACTCAGTGTCACCCTTGATTCCCACTGGTACTTCTTGTGACCTTGGGCAAGTCACCTTACCCTCCAATTACCTTGGAAGAAGATGTCTGGCAACCTACTTTTGGTGATATCTTGCCAAGAGAAAACTCAGGGGCTGCTGGGTTGCCAGGAGTCAGTATTGTCTTGACAGTACCTAAAACAAACAAACAAAAAAATAGAGCGAGAAGACTTCTCTGCTGCCTTAATGTCTTGCCTGCAAATGCCAGAATTAAATTTTCATGTGTTAGTTTTGTTATTTCCAATCATTAAGCATGTAAAGCCTTTATGTTTGTCCATGCCTGCGGCAGTTCACCCGGATTTACGATCACAATCTAAAGGCTTCCTTGAAGAGCCATCTCTAAATAAAGCAAAGAGGGCCATTACCTTGGGGCATGCTTGTTCTCTTTGTGATCCTCTGTCATGGAATTCATTAGCGCAGGGAAAACAAATGGATTGACTTCCAAGGAAACGGAAAGCGTTATTATTTAGGGACACTTTTAATATATGATGCTGTATGTTATTATGTATGTTTGTTATTTCATAGTTGTATGAATCATGTTGCAGTAGATTACATTAATATGAGATGCATATGTTTTATGGAAACTGCTCAGTATATTTAGATGGCTGCTCTATAAGTACTTTTAAATAAATAATATATGGCTGCCGCATGCACGGGTCTGAAGAGGTGCATTATTGGGAGTGGTTTGGATGGTTCTGCCATATTTCAGAACAGCAATACACATTTGTTTTGGAACATTTCCCCATCAGCACTTACATCTGATAGGAGTCATGTGCAGCTATGGGCTAACTCCTCATTTGAGTCTGGCTGCAGGAGGAGAGCTTGAGGGGCAATGCGTTTACCTTTCTGGTGTTTAAAAATCCTCAAAAATCTATTAAAAAAGAGAGCTTTGTAGCTTAGCTCCTGCATGGATTTCCTGGATGTGCAGTTTTGAAAAATGCGTACATAGATCTGTAGGTAGCAATATCCTTAGACACAGGAAAACCCAAGAAATGACTCTTTTTTTTATTTTTAACTTTTAACAAAAAAATACAGGAACATATACAAGTATACCTTCTAGCCCACATCAAGGAGGATACCTTGCCAACATAAGAGTTAATAAACAATAATTAATAAACAAATAATTAGTGACACTCCTGGTAAATTATATAATTCACTATTCTTAACCAGGAACCATAGTAAATGATAACAAAAGAAAAACAACAAAGCAACATTACTCTTTCCCTCAAAGAAGCTGCTCCAGTTGATCTGAATAAAAAACAGACATAACTAACACCCTGATATACCAACAAACATTTACATTTATTTATTTATTTATTTATTTATTTATTTATTACAGGCTCTTATATACCGCTCTATTCAGAATCAGCGCGGTTCACAATATAACAACATACCATAACAACAAACTGTTAGGTTTTACAGAGAACAAGGTCAGAGAACTTGGAATAAAACATGGGACGTCATTACTGCAACTATTTATTTATTTTATTTATTTATGCTTTTCTTCTATACCGCTTTTTCCCAAGATCAAAGGCGGTTTACAATTAACAATGAACGGTTTACAATTAACATAATGAACATGGTTTTACATGGAACATCGTATTTTACATGAGTATTTTAAGAAATACATGAGTATTTTAAGAAAAAAAAAAGACCCCAGGGCTAAGACACAAGGCCTAAGTTCCAAAAGGGCCTTCCTACGTAATTGTGTTGTCTTAGAAACATCCGGGAACATCTGTATCGTCTATCCAGAAAATTTCTCATTTTTATTAGCAAAATATAAATGCGATAAAGCATTTTTATCAGTATGGGAAAGAAAAGTAACTAACAATGTTCCCCGAAAGGAAATCTTCTCCTCAGAGGACTCAAGATAAGCTGAAATATCTAAACTCAAACCTGGATTCAAATGATCCTTCTACCCAACTGGACCAACACCATTTACCACAGCAGACTTCTTACCTAAGGGAATATAATACATTTTAGAAATTTTAACCCCATTCAGACCTGGAAGAAGCAAAATTTCTTTCAAATACTTATTAAACAAAATCTGTGGTGAGAGATAATGTGTCCAGGGGAAATTCAACAATCGCAAATTTAAAGCATGGTGTTCATTTTCAATTAATTCACATTTTCTATTTAATAACAAAGAGTCTTGAACAAATGATGCACATGCAGCTTGCAATTTGAAGACCTGCAATTCCATTTTCATATTACAAGTCTAGAGCGGAAGTCATGGTCTCATGTTCAGCAAGCTTAAAACAACTTCTTTAGAGAAATCCGAAACACATTTCAAAGATGACTGTAACGAGAGTTCAGTTTGAGATACAGTTTCCCATATATCTCATAAAGAAATCTCCTGAGAAGGAACAGGCTGATCAACAGATGTCCTGGCAGGTTCAATAGCAGCAGGTAAAGGAACAAATTGAAAAGAAGTCATACCGAAGTTATCAAGTCATATCTCAACTGAAGGAAGAGTATCACTAACAACCTCCTCAAGTTGTAAATATGGTGAGGATGTCTTGACTTCTAGGCCTGGAAGCTGGCTGGGTGGAGTTAACAAACCCAGTGCGGGAGAAGTAGGAGAGTCCAAAAGAGTACTCACAGTTAAGTCAAGAGCATCGGATCCAAGAGACTGCCCTAACACATCCATCCCAGAAGGCATTTTAACTTGGGAATCCATGGGACCGACCACTTTAACCGCTTTACTAGCCTGAGGATATATAACCTTCCTCTGACGCTTCCCCATTGCCAAACAATTAATGCTGCTCTTCTCTCCTCATGTGCTCCAAAGGGTTCCAAAGAGGCATAACCTGCCCCTTTGGACATGCCCCTTCAGAGCACACCCAGCAAGCATGTGTCCGCAACTGCATCCTGCAGTGGGGCTAAGGTCTTTTATAGCCCTTCAAACCCCCTGACGTCAGACGCCAGACGCCAGAAAGACGAATGGCAGGGTACACCAATCAGGATAACTCAAGCAAACAAGCAGGCAAAAGGTAATCCACGCTTTTTTAAAATTTTTATTTAATGGTCATTCCCACTGTATGTGCCACCATAACAAATACATTTATCATGGCCTCATTTTATTTATTTAAAAATATTTATATCCTGCCAGTTCCATTTTACAATCTTTTTGCAAAATAAGCTACAGATTGTGAATGTCCTAACTTTGGATATACATTTTCCACTGTAGATGATCTATACAAAATTCAGATTTTCAACTAAAAGGAGCAATTGCAAAGGTCAAAGTCTTACATCAAGCTTGGGTGTTGTTTAAAAATACGATCTTGGAAGCCCAGACCAGCTGTATTCCACGCTTTAAGAAAAGTGGAAGGAAGTCCAAAAAACTGCCAGCATGGTTTAAAGGTGAGGTCAGAGAGGCTGTTGTTGCCAAAAAAGCATCTGTCAGGAAATGTAAAAAAGAGCCAAATGACAAAAACAGGAAACAGCACAAGCACTGGCAAGTTAAATACAAGGCACTGATAAAGCAGGCAAAGAGAGAATTTGAGAAGAAACTTGCTGTGGAAGCAAAAACGTGTAATAAAGACTTTTTCAAATACATTTGTAGCAAAAAACCTATGAGAAAGTCAGTTGGGCTATTAGATGATAGAGGGGTAAAATGGGGCAGTAAGAGGGGACAAGGCTATAGCAGAGAGACGGAATGAATTCTTTGCTTTGGTCTTTACTGAGGAAGATGTAGGGATATTACCCATGACTGGAGTGCTATTTAAAGGTGATACTGCAGGGGAATTGAAAGAAATATCGATACACCCTGAAGATGTATTACAACTATTTGATAAACTGAAGAGTAGCAAATCACCTGGACTGGATGGTATACATCCAAGGGTGTTGATAGAACTGAAATATGAGAACGCAGACCTGCTCAGTAATCTATGAACTATTATTAAAATAATTTGTAATACCTGAAGATTGGAGGATGGCCAATTTTTAAAAAGGGTTCCAGGGGTGATTCGGGAAACAACAGAATGGTGAGCCTGGCATCAGTACTGGGAAAAATGGTAGAAACCATTACAAAAAGAACAAAATTACTCATCATGTAGATAGTCATGGCTTAATGGGAGACAGCCAACATGACTTTAGACAAGGAAGAACTTGTTTTACTAATCTGTTGTGTTTTATTGGAGGTGTGAATAAATAGGTAGACAAAGGTGAGTCAGTTGATATAGTGTATATGGACGTTCAGAAATCCTTTGACTTGGTCCCTCATCAGAGACTTTTGGCAAAACAAAAAAGTCATTGGATAGGAGGCAGTGTACTATTGTAGATCAGGAACTGGTTAAAACATAGAAAGCAGAGGATAGGGCTAAATGGCCAAGTTTCCCAATGGAAAAAGGTGAAAAGCAGAGTACCCCAGGGATCTGTGCTGGGTCCGCTGCTTTTTGACATATTCATAAATGACCTGGAAAAGGGAATAACGAGTGAGGTTATCAAATTTGCAGATGACACAAAACTATTTAAAGTTGTTAAAACCCAAGAGGATTGTGGAAATTTGCAAGAGGATCTTGATAAATTGGAAGACTGGAGATCCAAATGGCAGATGAAATTTAATGTGGACAAGTGCAAAGTTATGCACCTAAGAAAGAACAACCCAAACTATGGTTACACGATGCAAGGTTCCACATTGGGAACCACTACCCAGGAAAAAGATTTAGGCATCATCGTGGTTAGCATGTTGAAACCCTCTGCCTAGTGTGCAGCAGCGGCAACGAGAGAAAATAAAATGCTAGGTATCATAAGGAAAGGAATGGAAAATAAAACAAAGGCTATTATAATGCCTCTGTATCGTTCCATGGTACGAGCGCACCTTGAATATTGTGTGTAATTCTGTTCACCGTATCTTAAAAAGGATTTAGCATTATTAGAAAAGGTGTAGAGAAGAGCCACTAAAATAGTTAAGGGGATGGAAGGGTACCCCTATGAAGAGAGGCAAAGAAGGTTGGGGCTCTTCAACCTGGAAAAGAGACTGCTGAGGGGAGATATGATAGAGGTCTATAAATTAATGTTTATGTCAACAGAATATTAAAAGACTAGGGGACATGCAATGAAGCTACAGGGTAACCTAGATAAGATTAATAAGAGTAAACATTTTTTCATTCAACGTGTAATCAAACTCTGGAATTTGTTACCGGAGGATGTAGTAAAAGCTGTTAGTGTAGCTGGGTTTAAAAAAGGTTTGGACAAGTTCCTGGAGGAAAGGTCCATAAACCATTATTAAAAAGGACCCGGGATATCACTGCTTGACCCAATACAAGCATTGTGGAACCTATGTCTTTTGGGGAAACTGCTAGGTACTTATGACCTAGATTGGCCACTATTGGAAACAGGATGATGGGCTTGATGGACCTTGGTCTGACCCAGTATGGCATATCTTTTGTTCTTATGTTCTCATCTTTAAAAAAAAATGTGGCTAGGCACAATAGCTATTTATTTTGGGGCGTAGCAATCCAGATGGAATATAATGAAGTTGAGCAAGCTTCAGAGATAGGAAAAGCTGTTGCATACATATGTATTCAGTTACAACGCTGCTTGGGCTATGTACCACTAAATACGGTGCAAGGGAAGAGTTAGATCAAAATGGCGCAAGGTTATGTAGAAAGTAAGTTTATGCATTTGTTAGTGGGGTGTGCATTCTGCTCACACGGTACCTATAAATTTAAAGTGCATGCAGGTTGTTTCTTTGCAAGTGTACTTATAAATTTAGAGGTCTACATTGATTTGCATGCTTAGGAAGTACTGGGATGCGCACAGTGCATATGCAAAAACAAATAGGTGAATGAAAATGAAAAATGGCAGAAATCTCTTTAGCAGGCATGCTCCTTAGTGTGTGTTCAGTTTGTTAACACCCTCAAACCAGTTTAATTTTCATTAACCTATGAATGAATATATGTAGAATAGATATCCATCTGTTATTAAGCTCTAATGGAGTTTAAATTTTCTTATTAATACAAACACTTGAAACAAACCTAAAGATTAATAAAAATTGAGGTAAAGAAAAAAAAATCTTTGAATGCAAATCCTGGTAGAAGGGATTTCTATATGCCAGAAGGTCTACCAGCCTATGTGGATTAGGCAGTAGAACTGCTGAAATTCCTGAGGAGAAGGTGAATTGAATGGGGCATGCTTTTAAAACAACTTGCAGACAAACCATTAATGTCCATTGGGAAGCAACTGTATAAAGCCGTATCCATGTAAAAGTTCAGTTTTGTGCACAGTAAAGGCCTTTTCTAAAACTTCACAGTGGAGTGGAGGAGTAGCCTAGTGGTTAGAGCACTGGCGTAGTAAGCAAGAGACCAGAATTTGATTCCCACTAGCACTGCTTCTGACCTTGGGCAAGTCACTTAACCCTCCATTGCCTCGGAAGAAAGGCCTGGCAATCTACTTCTGGTCAGACTGACAAGAAAATCCAGAAGCTGATAGGTTGCCAAAAGTCAGCATTGACCCAAAAGGCAAACATTGCAGTGCATATAAACACACAGTGAGCAGACAGCATAGACAGGCACTGTTTATGTGTTCCCCAAGGATATAATTTGGGTAGAGCAGGGGGCAAAGTTGTGCATTTTATAAAATGCTCGAGTACATGTATAAAGCACAAGCACGTATTTATACCAACTTTGGAGAAGATGTACATGTCCGTGTTGGCGTTTGAGCATTACAGGGGCTGGTTCTGGTACCAGTTTTATAGGTGTCCATATTGCCATTATACAACAGGCTTAAAATAATGTAGGTTACTACAAGTTTACCATGATGGGCCTGAAAGCACCATTTTGGATGTGGTGACTACCAGGACGAGAGTGACCAGGATTGCTCCTGCCCCTACTAAACCCCAGCATTCAAGTGGTAAGTGATGGCTGGGGGGTACATGGGAACATCAGCACCTAGTGCTAAAGCAAAATGATAGGACTGGGTTGAGAGGGCGATCGTATTATGTATAAAAAGATTGGGTGTCAGGGTGTGCTGAATGAGGGCTCATTTTTGATACTAAAGGACTGGCATAATTTGAATTTTGTAGGGGTTGAAGGCACACTATGGGGCATGTTCACTAAGCTGTACTAGCTATGAACCTATGTTTGAGTATGCACTAATGGAGCAGTTCCAGATTCATTCCCTGCTATCTGCTTCCTGCATAATTGAGATGGAAATGAATAGGGTGGGGTAGGGATGGAGAACAGCTGTGTCTGCGCAGGGCATGGGCTCAAAATCAGTATTGTATCTGCTGGGGCCAACGCACAATGCCTGCAAAGCCCTAATGCATTTTAGTAAGCATGCCCCTATATTTTGAAGGGACGAGGCATGGGGCAGTAATGTTGACACGATATGCCCCTTTATCTTGTGCTAGTGGGCCAGTGCTCGCAGAGAAAGATAGCAACGCCTGCCGAGATATTGTTAGACTTCACAAGCGCATCTGTGATATTCATTTTGCACAGTAACAAGCTATTTTCATGCACTTCCAGCATGTTATTATTCAATCCACACTTTTAAAACTCTTACATAATGCAGTTTAGTAAGTAGACCCCACTTATTTTTAATTTAATTCTGTAATCGAGGGGTGGGGGAATCGCTGCAGTCAGACCTACCTTTTTTGCTAGTCATTTTTTACTGACCCTTCTACTGGTACAATACCATATTCTCTATGCTCCCATCAATAGGCACAAAGCACTAGTTAGTGAACAGGTTCATGTATGTAAATATCACACACCAGATCTTTATATTCTACAGAGTGAACTCTATTCACTACTGGCTGAACAAAACTAGCATGTGCCTCTACTTTCTAAATAAAGTAATAGTGTTTTAGGAAAAAAGTCTCCATATTTACCAAACTTCAGCAAAACAGAAGTGGGCTCCTATAAAATTTTAAGTTCACAAGGTCTTTATTTTGGAAAGCTGTGTGAGAGAAGTGGAACACTTGTCTCTTCTTCATTGAGGATAATTTTATAACAGGTTGCCTAGGTCAGGAGACCAAGTAGATGCCTATTTAAAACATAGGGAGGGATTTTCAGAAGGGGCGGCTAGACTATTTACGGAGGGGTGGGGGGGGGACTGATAGAGTAGTTACTCACCTGTAACAGGTGTTCTCCAGGAGCAGCAGGAATCAGTCCTCACATATGGGTGACGTCAGCGCCGACAGAGCCCCCGTGCGGAGCATTTCCCCAGCTTTCATAGAAAGCCTTTGGGAATGCAGCGTGCATGCGCAGTCCCCTTCCCGCCCAAGGGTGCCATCTTGCTCAGTCTGATGACATAGCTAAAAGACAGCAAAAATAGCAAAAATAAATCATATGACTGCAACTCCAAAGGGAGGAGGGAGGGTTGTGAGGACTGATTCCTGCTGCTCCTGGAGAACACCTGTTACAGGTGAGTAACTACTCTTTCTCCAGGACCAAGCAGGAAGTCAGTTCTCACATAGGGGACTCCCTAGCTCAGGGCTACCAGAGGCCCCAAACTGAAAAATTGAGCTCCCTCTAGAGCCTCAGCATGCAAGAACAGAAGCTTCTCTGATAACGCCCCCAAAAGGTAGCCCAACACCAGGGCCGGAGGGTAGGAGTTGCCTAGACACCAAAGAGGTTATGGAGTACCGTTTGCCCGAAAGCACTGTCCCTGCGGGACTCCCTCTCAAGGCAGTAGTGGGCCGCAAAAGTCTGGCTTGAAGACCAAGTAGCAGCCCGGCAGATGTCTGCCAACGGAACAGAGCAGAGATGAGCCACTGACGCAGCTTTTGCCCTGACACGGTGAGCCGTAACTCAACCCTGCAACGAGAGGCCGGCTGCCCTGTAAGCCCAAGCGATGCAGTCAGCTACCCATATGGACAAAGTACACTTGGAGACAGCCAACCCCAACTTATTGGGGTCATAAGAGACGAAGAGCTGAACCGCCCTCCGGTGCTCCCGCGTATGGTCAAGGTAGAAGGACAATGCCCTCCTACAGTCCAGGGTATGCAAGACCATCTCAGCCCAGCTAGCATGAGGCCTGGGAAAGAACCTCGGAAGAACCACCTCCTGATTGAGGTTGGAGGAGAAGACAACCTTTGGAAGGAACTTAGGGTGAGTCCATAAGACTACCCTGTTCCTATAGAACCTAGTATAAAGTGCTTCTGAGACTAGGGCCTGAAGCTCACTCACTCGCCTTGCTGAGGTAAGGGCTACCAGAAATAGCATTTTCCAGGACAGAAAACACAGAGGGCAAGTAGCCATAGGTTCAAATGGTGGGCAAGTAAGCCGTTGCAAGACCACATTTAAATCCCATTCAGTGGCAGGTGGACACACTGGAGGCTTAAGCAAAAGCAGGCCTCTGAGGAAGCGAGCCACCAAAGGATGACTGGAAAGAGACTGACCCTCCACCTGTGAGTGGTGTGCTGAAAGAGCACTAAGATGAACTCTAACAGAATTGGACTTAAGGCCTAGGTTGGACAGGTGAAGCAAATACTGCAGCACCACTGGTACCAGGCATGAGAAGGGATTCTCGTTGTGTTGATTACACCAGGTAGAGAATCTACGCCACTTAAGGGCATAAGACTTTCTGGTGGACTGCCTCCTAAAGGGCAAGAGTACGTCCTCCACTTCCCTAGGCAGTAGTAACGGTGCTAGGACTACCCTTTCAGCAGCCAGGCCATCAAATCGAGGGACTGGAGATTGGGGTGCAAGAGGGATCCTTGCTCCTGAGACAGGAGATCGGGTTGCATCCCCAGAGGAAGAGGAGTGTCCACCGCCAATTGCAACAGTAGTGGGAACCAGGGTTGCCTTGGCCACCTGGGGGCCACCAGAATCACTGAGGCCTTGTCCCGGGTCACCTTGAACAGTGTCTTGGACACTAGAGGCGTGGGAGGAAACGCATATAGTAGGCCTGTAGACCATGGAATGAGAAACGCATCCGCTGCTTCTCTGAGAGGATGCGGCTGTCTGGAACAAAACCTGGGTAGTTGACGGTTCAGAGGACTGGCAAAGAGATCTATGGTTGGAAGACCCCATCTCAGGAAGATCTGTTGAACCACTAAAGGGTTCAATTGCCATTCGTGCGGCTGCAGAATCCTGCTCAATCTGTCCGCCAGGTAATTCTCCTGACCTGGGAGGTAGACTGCTTTGAGAAGAATGCCATGATCGACTGCCCAGGAGCACAGTTTCTGCACTTCCTGACAGAGAAGGCGGGACCCTGTGCCCCCTTGTTTGTTCACATAGAACATAGACACTTGATTGTCTGTCTGAACCAAGACAGACTGGTGAGAGATGAGATGAGAGAAAGTTCTCAGGGCTAAGCGGATAGATCTCAGTTCTAAGAGATTGATCTGCTGTGCAGCCTCCCAAGGAGTCCATAGGCCTTGAGTACATGCCCCTTGGCAATGTGCACCCCAACCTTGAAGAGAAGCATCGGTTGTCAGCACCTGAGAGTGTGGAGGTGCCTGAAAAGGCACCCCTTGCACTAGATGCGGAAGATGAAGCCACCATTACAGAGAAGACTATAGTAGGCTGGACACCCTCACTTTGTCCGTGAGGCTTCCTGTGGCCTGGTGCCACTGAGTCCTGAGGGCCCACTGAGCTGGTCTCATGTGTAGATGGGCATTTAGAGTCACATGGACCGTGGATGTCATGTGGCCTAAGAGCCTCAGGAATTGTCTGACGGAGACCAGAGAATTGCTGTGGAATAGCCTGGCTAGAGCCATCAATCTGTGGGCCCTGTCCACTGGTAGAAAGGCCTTTGCCTGAAAGGTGTCCAGTCGAGCTCCTATGAACTCCATGTTCTGGGAAGGATGCAAACTGGACTTTGCAAAGTTTATGACAAACCCCAGGTGCTGAAGCAGAGCGACAGTGCGAAGGGTGGCTTGATTGGCCTCTTGCGGGGATTGACCCCTGATGAGCCAATCATCCAGATATGGAAAGACAAAGGGGCCTTGAACCCTGAGGTAGGCCGCTACCACAGCCAGGCACTTGGTGAATACCCTGGGGGTGGATGTAAGGCCAAAAGGCAGTACTCTGTACTGATAATGGTTTCCTCCCACTACAAATCTGAGATATTGTCTGTGGTCTGGATGAATAAGGATGTGAGTATAAGCATCCTTTAGATCTAAGGAGCATAGCCAATCTCCCTGCTGGAGGTAGGGCAGCAGGATTCCAAGGGTAAGCATCTTGAACTTTTCCCTCTCCAGGAACTTGTTCAGGTTTCGCAAGTCTAGGATGGGTCTGAGTCCTCCTGTTCTCTTTGGTACCAGGAAGTATCTGGAATAGAAGCCGTGACCTCTTAGGTGGTGGGGCACCGGTTCCACTGCCTGTTCCTTCAGAAGACCTGCCAACTCCTGCAGGAGTAAGTCCCTGTGCAGAGGGAGTCTGGGAGGCTCCCCTGGAAAATAGGAGGGGGGTACCTGGTGAAAGTGGAGGAGATAGCCCTTCTGGACTATACTTAGAACCCAGGTATCCCTTGTGACAGCTGACCACCTGTGGGCGAACAGGGCCAGCCTGCCTCCAGTGCTGATGGGGGCCAGCTGAGGAGGAGAGGCTATGCCAATGCAGTCAAAATCCCCCTCCCTGCTGAGCAGGAGCTGGAGTAGTAGGAGGCTTGGGGGCCTTCTGCCTATGGGGCCCATGACCCTGCCCCTTGGCCTGCTGACCCTGTTGGGGAGCTACAGAGGCCTGATAATGAGGGTACTGTTTATAGGCAGATGACTTCCTCGGGTAAAAGGTCTTTTTTCCCGAGCCCTTCTTCTGAGAAGGGGCAGAGGTTTTTCTGGACAGCCTTGTCCAGGTAAGAGTCTCAGTCTCGAGTTCGGCAGCCTTGTTAGCCATGGGCTTGCCAAAGAGGTTTTCACCTTGGCAGGGGACATCGACCAACTTGTCCTGCACCCATGGCTCGAGGGCCGATGACTGTAGCCAAGCCTGACGGTGTGCACCAATGCTGGCCGCGGCTACTCGGGCCGAAGCCTCAAAGCCATCATAGGCTGCTCGAGATATAAACTTCGAGCACTCACGAATACCCGAGGACAGAGCATTGAACCTCTGCAAAGGTTCCTCGGAGAGACCAGCAGAGAACCCGGCAATCTCATTTGCCAGGTCTCGAAGGTACATGCCCATGTACAGCTGGTAGGTCTGGACATGGCAAGCAAGCATAGAGCCCTGGAAGCACTTCTTACCGAGGGCATCCAGGTTATGGGCCTCCCGGCCGGGAGGCACTGAGGAGTGCATCTTCTGACTCTTCAGATGATGCATGGCCGATTCCACAGCCATGGAGTGGTGTGGTAATTGTGCCTTTTGGAACCCGGGGCTCTTGCGGACTCGATAGATGGAATCGACCCGCTTGCTCAAAACCGGCATCGAGGCCGGCGCCTCTCACATGTGGAAGAGCAACCATTCCAGCATCGGAGGAACCGGAACAGTAAAAGCCTCCTTCGGAGGAGAGTCATACTGTAGGGCCTCGATCTCCTCAGCTCAAGGCTCCTCCTCGGGATCCGCGGGGAATGCCAAAGCCTTGTCCATGTCCCGCACGAAATCTGAGAACCAGATATCCTCCGGGGGGGGGGGGGGGGACCTTCTCCAAGGCTCGGACTCGGGCGAGTCCGAAGGAATGCACTGAGTCCGAAAGGTGTCGGGCGACTCCTCATCCTCCGTCTCCCAGCCGGACTCCTTGGAGGAGGAATCGAGCGGCTCCAGTCGGGCAGGCACTGATGCCATCTGCCCCGATGCCGAGGGTACTGGCGTCGATGACCTTGGTCCCGAACGGGAGGCTGAGGGGGACCTTGGCCGAGGATCGACTCGAGCTCGCATGGACTCGAGGATCGGCTCAGCCTCCGGGGTCGACTTGGACATCGATGTCCCGGTGGTCGGGGCAGATGCACCAGTGAGACCGGCGATCACTGCCCACTGCTGTTCCATGAAGGCAGCCAAGCTGCTCTCCAAGGCCGTCAATCTGAGTCCGAGCTCAGGAGACTCAGCAGCCCCTGACTCAAGCCCCGGCAGCGCCAGACCCGATGTCGGCTCCCCTGGAGGTGAGTCCACGAGGACTACAGTACTCACTTGACCCGGGGACTCCATCTCCACACGAGGTTGTTTTGCAGGCCTCTCCGACTCCGAAGACCTGAGACGGCGCTCGGAGCTATGCGACTTGGCCCTCGAGGAGCCAAGTGCATCCACCGACACTGCCCTTATGGGTTTTTTCTTCTTATGATGCTCCCATGAGGGAGACCCCCTTTCAGAGGAGCCTCAACGCTGCTCGGGGCCGGAGTCCTGAGATGTCGAGGCCTCTGACGAGGTCCGGGCTCTACAAGACACGGAGTCAGAGAAGATTCTTTCCTTTTGGTGCTGCTGACTCCTTAACGCCTTAGAGGACATTTTCCCACACGGACCACAGATCATCAGGTCATGATCGGGTCCGAGGCACCAGAGGCAGCAGTCATGTGTGTCGGTGAGAGACATAAGTTTCTTACACCGATCACACTTTTTAAACCCGCTGGCAGCGATCGGGGGAAAAAGGGCCCCTGCAAGGTCAAAAGACAGGGCTGCCAATGAAAAAAGAGAAAATGGCGCGAATGCTAGTCACTAAGGACAAAAACCGAAAAAGAGATCCGGGCTCGATACAGACGTATCGGGCCCAGGCGGGAAAGGGAAACCGGCGTCGAACCGAAGAAAAAACAGGTTAACGCAGAGAAAATCAACTTCTTCCTCAGGTCAAACGAATATACATCCGTCGGGCTCCACGGAAAAAAGAAGACTGAGCAAGATGGCACCCTTGGGCGGGAAGGGGACCACGCATGCGCGCTGGATTCCCAAAGGCTTTTTATGAAAGCTGGGGAAATGCTCCACACGGGGGCTCCGTCGGCACCGACGTCACCCATATGTGAGGACTGACTTCCTGCTTGGTCCTGGAGAAAAGTCTCTGACCTTGTAGCTTTCTGTTTGGAAAGCTACTACTCTATAAGTTTACAATCTGATTATAGTTATACTGTATATAAGTTCATTATGTCAGTCTTTTCCTAAATTAATCATTTGTAACTGTTTGATTATCATACAATTTACAATGCTATATTGAAATTTTTACTAATGTTATAATGTATTGGTTTTGTTATTCATTAGACTGCTTTGAGGATGTGAATGTCAGTATAGAAGACCTTTAAATAAATAAATAAAAATAAATTCTACTACTACTGAACATTTGTATAGCGCTACAAGACATATGCAGCACGGCATAGACACTTGTAAAAGACGGTTCCTGCTCATCAGCGTGAGGTTATCAAATTTTCAGATGACACAAAACTATTTAAAGTTGTTAAAACCCATGAGGATTGTGGAACATTGTAAGAGGATCTTGATAAATTGGAAGACTGGGCATCAAAATGGCAGATGAAATTTAATGTGGACAAGTGCAAAGTTATGCACCTAGGGAAGAACAACCCAAACTATGGTTACACGATGCAAGGTTCCACATAGGGAACCACCACCCAGGAAAAAGATTTAGGTGTCATTGTGGATAATATGTTAAAACCCTCGGCCCAATGTGCAGCGGCGGCCAAGAGAGCAAATAGAATGCTTGGTATCATAAGGAAAGGAATGGAAAATAAAACAAAGGATATTATAATGCCTCTATATCGTTCCATGGTGAGACCACACCTTGAATATTGTGTGCAATTCTGGTCGCCGTATCTTAAAAAGGATATAGCGATTTTAGAAAAGGTTCAGAGAAGAGCCACCAAAATGGTAAAGGGGATGGAAGGATACTCCTATGAAGAAAGGCTAAAAAGGTTAGGGCTCTTTAACCTGGAAAAGAGACGGCTGAGGGGTGATATGATAGAAGTCTATAAATTAATGAACGGAGTGGAACGGGTAAACGTACATCGATTGTTTACCTTATCAGAATATAGAAAGACCAGGGGACATGCAATGAAGCTACAGGGTAAACTATTTAAGACTAATAAAAGAAAATATTTTTTCACTCAACGTGTAATCAAACTCTGGAATTTGTTACCGGAGGATGTAGTAAAGGCTGTTAGTGTAGCTGGGTTTAAAAAAAGTTTGGACAAGTTCCTGGAGAAAAGGTCCATATACCATTATTAAAAAGGGACCCAGGATAGCAATGCTTGACCCAATTCAAGCATTGTGGAACCTGGGTCTTTTGGGGAAACTGCTAGGTACATATGACCTAGATTGGCCACTGCTGGAAACAGGATACTGGGCTTGATGGACCTTGATCTGACCCAGTATGGCATATCTTATGTCTTCCTATCCATTTCCACATCCAGTCAAACTTCTCCCGATGACCTATAAGTGCATTCATTCTGCAGCTCCTCACTACCTTTCCCCTCTTATCACTCTCTACACCCCTCCTCGGGAACTCCGTTCTTGTGGAAAATTGCTTCTATCTGTGCCCTTCTCTTCTATTGCTAACCAGACATTTGCTCCTTTAACCTTGCTGCTCCTTATGCCTGGAAAAAACTACCTGAGTCTGTGTTAGGTGCCTTCTCTGGCTCTTTTCAAATCCAGGCTAAACACTCACCTCGTCGCTGCTGCTTTCGGATCTTGACTCACCTTATCTCCTTTTAATTTCCTTACCATTCCCCCTAGATGTATGCATGTCTACACCTGCTGTGTTGTCTGTCTTGACCAGACTGTAAGCTCTGAAGAGCAGGGACTGGGCATCACTGCATACGTCCTGTAGTGTTATACAAATGCTTAATGATAATGATAATAATCGTATTCAGCAGTGGCGCCCAGCTCTATTAAGTTGATTTAAATTTAACACAGATATTCAATGCTAGGGTCATCTGTCCATTTTAGCTATCTGGTCTGCAGTAGTATTCAGCCACTGACTGGATAGTTCAAGTGGCTAAGTTAAACCTTTAGCTCATTTAAGTTAATCATCAAGTGGCTGAACATCACCAGTGCCTGGCTAACTCTGGTTGCTGCCCTCAGTCTGCCTCTAAAATGTCCCAATGCTAAGGACATTCAAGGGCACAAACCGGTGATATTCAGTAACACTAAATGCTTTAGTGTTGTTGAACATCCTGCTGACCACGGTTTCACTAGTCAGTTGGTCTGCTAACCAGTTAAACAGTTTTGAATGTGCCTTCCACAGCTGAAGATGTTGATGGAGGGGAGGGCACTAGCACAGAGGGCACTAGAAGATGGACCCAGGGGAATCAACAGTCACAGATGGATGCAGAAGGAATCAAGGATAGCAGTGGGAACCCATTGTCTGAGAAGCCTCTCAAAGCAGAAAGTGTGGTGGAGGACATCAGAGACAGCAATGTAGAGCACTTGGAGGGGGGAGAGGGCAATACCTTTGAGGACGCGTTCCTAGAGGAAAAGTCCATAAACCATTATTAAAGTAGACCATGGAAATCAACTGCTTACCCCTGGGACAAGCAGCATGGAATCTGTATATCTTTTTGTGAACCTGGCAGGTACTTGTGACCTGGATTGGCTACTATTGGAATCAGGGTACTGGGCTTGATGGACCCTTAGTCTGCCCCAGTAAGGCATATTTTATGTTCTTATGTACCTGAATCATGACCCACCTGCAGAGGATGTCAGAGCAGATGTGGAGGAGGGGAGTCATGCCACCTGTCATGGGAGCCAACAACTGCTGTACTTTGGGGAAACCCAAAACAAAAGATAAATCACTAGAGCAAGCTCTTAGGTATCACCAGACAGAAAAAGAACATTTTTTGTGTCAGACTGTTTGCAAACAGGGAATTAATGCCAAAGTAACAAACTTTCCATTTTAGTCAGAATTTATTACATTTATTTGAAGCAACAGTGTTCAGAAGTCCTTTCCCGGAGCCAATGATTAAACTAGAGGCAATGTGAAACCAATAGGGCCGACAGTGTGAGTGCAGATTTGAGAATTGTGCACGGCCAATCGGATCTTAACAGTTCAAATGGTAGAGCCAACATATTTCAGCCCGCACTGATATTTTATGGGTCAAGCTACAGGGGTGATATCCAATGTTCCCTCTAATTTTCTGTAGGCTGTGTGCGCATAAAATATCAGCTGTGTGCAGCTTTTGAAGGAAGGTTACATTTTTGTGCGCCACATAACGACACTCGGAGTTATATACTTTAAAATTTGACTACACGTCAGAATACAGTATGTACACCACATTGATTTTAATCAAATTAAATGAAAATAGACGATTACTAAATGAAGCGGGAAATTTCTAGTAATTACAATCATAACTTTTAAATTTTAAGACGTCTGTGTTGTTTTCTATCAGAATCAGAGCCGTAATTTTTGTGCGCTCTGTTGTAAAGTATGTGCGCTCGCTCGGCGAGGTGTGTGCGCGCGCACACGCGCACAGCTTAGAGGGAACAGTGGTGATATCCCTTCTCAAGAAACATTGACATGTGGTCCTACTTCATGACTGCTTCAAGGGGGGAGGAATATCCGTGATCTTGTAGTAAACACTGTGAGGGAGTCAGAATGTTGTTCTCAACCCTCAGGACTTCCACTGGGCCGCTATCATTGTGATGGTTGCTGGTTTTGTGATCAATCCTTTACGGATTCTGACTGGATCCATTGACTTCCAGGATTCATCATGCTCATGAGTACACCACTTGTAACTCTGATCATGTAGTATACCTATTGATTTGCCCGTGCGGGCTGAAGTATGTTGGCCGCTTGAACCATCGCCATATTATCAGAGCACAGAAGCAAACTCCTGTGCCGCAAACGCTCACCCCACATTGACAAGGCCACTCACACAGGAAAGAACTGGTGGTCATGTGCTGCAGTAAGTCCTGACCTTTGAAGGTGCTAGGCGCAATTAGATGTCATCACCAGGGGCTGGTGTAGTAGCAGCTCATGCAAACCTCCACCTCATGCCCTATTGCAGTAATTAACTGCACTGGTCCTTGCAGCTCCTAATTCTTCTCACTACAGCTGTCTTCTCTCTCAGCGTGAAACAGCAAGTTTTCTGAAGCTACTGGGCACAATTAGATGACGTCTCTAAGGGACGGTCTAGCGGCAATACATCTGAAACCTCCACCTCTTTCCCCACTGTGATAATAAACCAGAATGGTCCATGTGGCTCTCTTTTCTCTTTATATTTCCTAAAAGCCTGTTTGCTTTTATGACTTTATAATGAAGGGGTGGTTTTCACACAGCCGGCTTAAGGACTTTGTATCCATGAACCTTCTACCTAATTTTGAAAGTGAAAGCACACGCATGCTTTCCTTTAGAAAACTGGACACAAGGACAAAGGACATGCAAATATTGCTCCTGGTTTTTTTCTGCTGGAAACCACTTTGCATATATTTGAAATATACAGTCCAAACATATTGTTTTCCAGTCCTTCTCTAAAATATCTCCCTGTTCTGGGAACATGTCCCCTCAATCCTGTGTTCTGTGCCGCCAGGAAGTACTCTTTGCAGGACCGAGGGGTGCAAGATCAGAAGAGATGAGACATACTAATACTGACTTGTCACTGGTAAAAGAGCAGGATTTCAGTATGTACTGGGAGGAAGCATTTCTGCCTGGATGCCACAAGCATGAAATGCCCTTGTTGCCACATTACCCAAATTGACTTGTCTTTGTGTTCGAGTAAAAGGAATTCCGTGTAAAGCCAGCTGCCCATGAAGTCCTGCCTGCAAGCAGTGGAAATCCAGAGCAGTAGTTTTCTCTCTCTGAATATGACCCCTGGTACCCTTGGGAGCTTGGGGGCAGAGGAGTAGCATAAATATGTCTGTCAATGCCTAGTACTAAAACTCACAAAGGAGTTTGAAAAAAGGAAAAATAACTTGACAGCAATTTTATAAAACAATTCACAACTATAGCAGTCAGAATGAAAAATGCATTATTTACATGGACTAGAAATAGGAGTAAAATGTTGGAATGGATTGTGACATGTTGGGGCAGTTTTCAATAGCCCACATTGGAGCCCTTCCTGAGAGTATGTGGCCTCATAGATGCACAAATGATCTCCAGAGAATGCCAACTGGCATAAAACCATGCTCTCTGGCATCAAGGCGCATGCTTTCTGGATGAGTGTGCACATCAGCGGCATGCAGGTGCAAGCATAGATGTACAAAATACCAGGATTTACAGGTATACTTGGTTTGCAGCACTGTTCCCTCTAAGCTGTGCACGTGTGCGCACACACACACCTCGCCGAGCGAGCGCACATACTTTACAACAGAGCGCACAAAAATTACAGTTCTGATTCTGATAGAAAACAACACAGATGTCTTAAAATTTAAAAGTTGTTGTGTATTTACGGTTTTCACAAGTTCTACAGTATTTTCTAGTGCAATCAATGTGGTGTACATACTGTATTCTGACGTGTAGTAAAATTTTAAAGTATATAACACCCGCATCCATCTTGCAGCTCCCCCGATCGGGGTCGAGCTCCTGAGCGGGCCAGCCAGCCTTCCCGCTCAGGTCTCCAGCCCAATCGGGGCTGTGGGAGGAGGGAACAGCACCTCTAAAAGGAAGCCGCCGCCGGCGGGAAACCTCTGCAACACCCGCATCCATCTTGCAGCTCTCCCGATCGGGGTCGAGCTCCTGAGCGGGCCAGCCAGCCTTCCCGCTCAGGTCTCCAGCCCAATCGGGGCTGTGGGTGGAGGGAACAGCACCTCTAAAAGGAAGCCGCCGCTGGCGGGAAACCTCTGCAACACCCGCATCCATCTTGCAGCTCCCCCGATCGGGGTCGAGCTCCTGAGCGGGCCAGCCAGCCTTCCCGCTCAGGTCTCCAGCCCAATCGGGGCTGTGGGTGGAGGGAACAGCACCTCTAAAAGGAAGCCGCTGCCAGGCGGGCCCGTGCCTGAGGGCCTCGCCAGAGGGCCCTTTGGCGTGGCCCTTAGGCGCGGGCCAGCAACAAAGAACCCACACGCTTTAAACCCACTCTTCTCCTCGATCATCATCCAAACCTCCAAGTCTTGAACAATTCCACCGTACACATACAAATCTGACAACACCGAATCAACGGAGTCCACACCCTGTGGTCGTAAAAGAACGCTGAACTTTCTGCCTATAACCCGGCTGATCTAATGAACCAAACACGAGTCTCACAAGGAACAACAGCAGACCACCATATTGTACATGCCCAAACTTAACTACAGAGACTGTAAGTGACACAAACTGCCTAACTAGTCAGAACTTTCTAATACAAAGTATCTAAGCTAGAAATATTACTGCACTCTTTATCTCAGCAAGTCAAAATTATACATTGTAACAACAATAATCTATTGTATCTCAGACTGCTGTAAAGTGTATCTATTGTATCTCAGACTGCTGTAAATTGTATCTAAGTAATTCAATCTAGCCAGAATACTGATACAAAGTAACTAATCTATATATAATATTGCTATACTCTGCATCCAAGCAAGTCAAATTGTAATCTATAACAACAATAATCTAAAGGTATCTCAGATTGCTGTAAAATATATTTATGCATTGCAAATGATCCGATTATATCCCTGATTATCGCACAAATATCCACTACTATTATATGAAGTAGCAGCCACTGCTACATACAGCCAGCTTACAACTCCCCTCTCCACACGTAATCCTTGCCCCCAGATTTCACTCTCTTACCTAAAGACAACAAGGAGCATCTCAAACGATACCTAAGAAACCTGCCCTCTGAACCAACACTGCTCAGAAAAAACATGGCCATACCCACTATAACAATTGAACTCCTGTACACCCTTGCCAGTATCATCGGTGACTCCAACGCATTTCTCCAAGACCACAATACAATCCCCACACTCCAAAACACAAGCAGGAAATACTATCACAATCGATACCAGCATACTTCAAGCTCCCATTACAGAAGACAAACGCATCTGCTCTACGTGACGCTAGATCTTACCTCTAATGCAAGAGTTAACAAAACAAAAACTCAGTATGACCTCACCTGCGCCCTCATCAATGCACGCTCTGCCCGTAATAAATGGCCAGCCATTAGCGATTTACTAATCAACATGAACTTAGACATACTAATGGTCACAGAAACATGGCTCTCAGACACGGACTCTGTACTATTAAATCAACTCACCCCTTTTAACTTCTCAATCTTCACATGTAACAGAAAAAATAAAAGAGGAGGAGGAGTCTTCATCTTGGCGAAAACTGCTCTACAATACCGAATTAATTTAGCCAGGAGTTCACAACATCTAGACACAATAACCATCTCCAACAAATTCAACACCATCAATCTTGTTTACAGAGCACCAAGTGCCTCTTCAGATGAGCTCTCTGATATAACTGACCTAGCTGCTAACCCTGAAGATCACAGCAAACAAAATTGGCTACTAGGCGATTTTAATCTCGCCTCTACTCAGCCCACCTTATCAAACACATTCCTGGAAGCAATGTCGAACCTTGGATACAAACAAATCGTGATGGACCCTACCCATAATAAAGGAAACCTCCTCGATCTGGTTTTTACTCCAACCACAGCCACAAGCACGAGATGCAACCTCAATCTCTCCACCACCCCTGTCCCTTGGTCAGACCAGAACCTGATAACTTTCCATATCCCAGTGCAACAGAATGCAATCAGCCAACCAAACAACCAAGCATCAAACAACCCAGTTTGTTTCAAACCACTGGATAAGGAAGTGATCATCAATCAGGCACTCCCAAAGCTCGCTCTCTCATCATCCAACCTCAACGAGACAGTAGCTAACTGGAACGATACACTTCGGCTATATGCTCAACAAACATCTACTAATAAACAGCCAGCACCTAATGACCGTATTAACAAAAGGCCTCCTGCCCCATGGTTCTCTCCTGAGTTACGAGCATCCCTACAGCATCTGAGAAAACTCGAGAGAAAATGGAGGCGCACCCGTAACACCCTAGATCAAGAAATCTACTTAGAGCACCTGAAAAAGCATCGAGAAATAACTTGGCTTAAGAGGAAGGAATACCATTCTGATCTACTTAACCGATCACTCAATAAGCCATGCGATCTTTTCAACCTAGTAAAATCTCTAACTAAAGAACCATCACCGCCACAACAAGAATCTATACATCCACAACTATATGCTAACTACATTCAATCCAAAGTAGTTAAAGCAATTGCAACCACATTTCTACAACCTGCCAAAACCATCCAGCAACAAGCACTACTTACTAAACTCTCACCCCCTTCGGCTGAATCCATTGAAAACATTATTACCACAGTCAACACTACTACTGCACCTAACGATCCTTGTCCAGTGTATTGGATCAGAACAATGCGTTCTGAGCTTAGCCCATTCATAGTCAAGATCGCTGACCTATCTTACTCGTCTGGAGTATTCCCTGCTGCCCTCAAGCAAACATCCATCTGACCTCTGCTGAAGAACAACCACCTAGACCCAAACTTCAGACCCAAACTGCTAGGTACATATGACCTAGATTGGCCACTGTTGGAAACAGAATATTGGGCTTGATGGACCTTGGTCTGACCCAGTATGGCATATCTTATGTTCTTATGTTCAAAGAAGGAGTAATCCTACTGGCCTATTTCCAGTATTCCATTACTAGCCAAAATACTTGAGAAAGATACTCAAAGACAAATCCAACAACACTTAGATACATCATCCTCTCTAGACCCCTGTCAGCATGGATTTAGGGAAGCCCATGGAGTTGAAACTCTCCTTACCTTCCTCTCTAACATGCTCATCAGTGGGATTGACAGCATCAAGAAGGGTTTTGCATTGATCTTTCTCAATATTGCAGCAGCCTTTGACTCAGTAGACCACCAACAACTCCTAGCACGACTGCATGAGAAGGGTATCCAGGGCCTCGCATTGAACTGGTGTAAATCATACCTTGAAGACCGTTGGCAATAAGTCCGCATTAACACTAACAACTCTGAACCTTTCTGGCAAAAACAAGGAGTTCCCCAAGGCTCCTCCCTCTCTGCACTGCTTTTTAATATATACATGCAACCAATTTGTGAAATCACCCATGCTCTCGGGTTATCCTGCCTTATCTATGCAGGCGATGTACTCATCTTTACCCCGATCAATATCACAAATCCCGACTACACAACTTTAATCAACTGCTTCAACAGGATAACGGACTGGCTCCTTAACCTGAGGATAAACTTCAAAAAGACTGAAGTCCTAATCATCACAAGAAACAAACGTTTCATACCTCCGCCATGTCTCAAAGTAAGAGATGCCGATCTTCCAGTAAAGTCATCCATACGCTACCTTGGTGTTACAATTGATCATCAACTAGACTTCAAGGAACACATAAAAAACACAGTAAAAGCCATTTATCACAAGATCAAAACACTTTGACTGCTAAGACCCTTGCTGAATCCCGAGGACTTCCGCACAATTTTCCAAGCGTTAGTCACCCCCCATTTTGACTATACGAATATCATACTACACGGTCTACCCAAGAATACCCTACACCCTCTTCAATTGGCCATGAATACTGCAGCCCGCATTCTCTCTGGAACATCAAGAAGAGACCACATTACATCGATATTAATGGAACTTCACTGGCTTCCGATAAGCTGCAGAATCACTTATAAAGTCCTTCTCACCACTTTTAAAGCCATAAACAACTTATCCTCACCCTCAATTTCTAATCTACTCACGAAAACCCTGAACAATAGACTTAGGAGGTCAACAGCTGAAAATACACTAGTTATCCCTAGTGAATCAACAAAATGGTCTCAAACAACAAATAACAGAGCATTTTCATCATATGCCCCAAGATGTTGGAATCAACTCCCTCCCAACATCAGATCCATCATAGATCTTATGCAGTTCAGAAAAGCCATAAAACACCATCTGTTCACTATGTACTTCACTGAACTCATCAACAAATCACTGCCTACCCCAATACCTCAAGATCTCACGTTGACAAACCATTTACACTTCCCACTGAACAGTTAATGTAACCATATAGTCTACGCATGTGTTACCATAATGTAAATAGAATTTGCAATCATGTTTTCTGTTGGATTGTACATAGTTTACCCCAGTTGTAAGCCCATGTTACATTCCCTGTTATTTGTAAACTCAAGACATGTCCTAAATGTCTGAGTAAAAATCTGTTTTATGTAAACCGCACTGATAACAAATAGCGTGGTATATAAGAACTGTTAAATAAATAAAATAAATAAATATAACTCCGAGTGTCGTTATGTGGCGCACAAAAATTTAACCTTCCTTCAAAAGCTGCACAGCTGATATTTTATGCGCATACAGCCTACAGAAAATTAGAGGGAACATTGGTTTGCAGCTTGCTGTGCTGTGAGGGCTATCTCTAGTTTAACCACTTACTGGCAGAGTCTCCCAAGAGAGACAGACAAACCACCCATCTAGACAGCAGTAGAATGGGATGGTGTTGGCCAAAATGGAATTTCTTATTTTTCCCGCTAAAACCTCCTCTCCTCTTCCTCCTTTTTCAGTCTCTGTGGATAACTATCTACTCCTCCCTGTTTCCTCGGCTCGCAACCTTGGGGTTGTCTTTGGCTCCTCTCTCTCCTTCTCCACACATCCATCTGATAGCTAAGATCTGTCATTTCTTCCTCTATAACATCAACAGATTCCGCCCATTCCCTTCTAAACACAGTACTGAGACACATATCCACTCTTTAATCACCTCCTGTCTTGACTATTGTAACCTACTCCTTGTTGGTCTCCCTCTGAATCATCTCTCTCCCCTTCAATCTGTTCAACACTCTGCTGCATGGCTAATCTTCTGCCAGCCTCGTCATGCTCATATTACCCCTCTTCTCAAGTCACTTCATTGGCTCCCTATCCATTTCCACATCCAGTTCAAAGTTCTCCTGCTTATATATAAGTGCATTCACTCTGCAGCTCCTCACTACCTTTCCTCTCTTATCTCTCTCTACACCCCTCTTGGGAACTCCGCTCTTCTGGTAAATTGCTTCTATCTGTGCCCTTCTCTCCTATTGCTAACTCCAGACGTCATTCTTTTCACCTTGCTGCACCTTACTCCAGGAACAAACTACCAGAGTCTGTATATCAGGCATCTTCTCTGATGTTTTTCAAATCCAGGCTGAAAACTCAACTCTTCGCTGCCACTTTCGGATCTTGACTCACCTGATCTCCTTGTGTTTCCCTTGTGTTGTCTGTCTTGACTAGATTGTAAGCTGTGATAAGCAGGGACTGTCTCTTACATTTATTTATTTAACAAGTTTTATATACCGCCTTATCATAAAATCAAAATGATTTACAGTATAACTCAACAAACTTTACAGAGAACTTGCATATGTCTTGTAGCAATATACAAATGCTCAGTAGTAGCAGTAGTGGTAACCTGGACCTTATCATCAGGAACCATTGGAGATGAAAGAAGAAATCAAAGCAGCATTTAAAGTCTTATCAAAAGACAAAGCACCAGGCATTAATAGCATTTCCATTGAAGAATTATAGCAATTGGATGAAGCTGTTACCATACTTACAGGAAATTTGGAAAACAAATTCATAGCCAACTGTCTGGAAAAGATCTGAGTTTATACCAATACTGAAGAAAGGTTTTTCGACTGACTGTGGAAATTATCACACAATCGCTCTGATCCCACATTCCAGCAAGATTCTGCTCAAGATCATTCAGCAGAGATTACAACCATACTTGGAATGAGAACTGTCTGAAATGCAAGCAGGGTTCAGGAAAGGGCGAGGAATGCGAGGCATCATCATGGATGTGAAAGGATCGTTGAAAAGACAAAAGAATATAAAATGGATATCCATAAGTGTTTTATTGACTACAGCAAGGCTTTTGACTGTGTAAACCATGAGAAACTCTGGGCCACATTAAGAAGCATGGGTATACCAGAACTCCTGATAGTTCTCTTGCACAACCTTTATATTGATCAAGAAGCAACAGTTTGAACGGAACTAGGAGAAACAGAATGATTTAAAATCAGCAAAGGTGTATGACAAGGCTGCATACTTTCCCCCTACCTGTTTAATTTATATACAGAACAAATCATCAGAGAAGCAGGACTGTAAGAAGACACCCAAAGTGTGAAGATTGGTGGAAGACTCATCAACATCCTTCGCTATGCTGATGATACCACATTACTGAATGAAAGCGAAGATGATCTGAAATTCACTTCTCAAGTTCAAGGAACATAGTCTTAAAATGGGCCTGCACCTTATTGTTAAGAAGACAAAGATTCTGACAACTGGCAAAATCAATAAGTCCATCATGGACTGTCCGAAGAACAAACCAGTCAGTACTAGAGGAGATCAAACCTACACTCAGATGACAAGACTTTGACTTTCATACAGTAGACACATCATGCGAAGAGAGAGATCATTAGAGAAAGGCATCGTGTTTGGCAAGGTAGAAGGTCAACACAAAAGAGGAAGGCCAGCAATAAGATGGCTTGATATAATAATTGCAGTTATGGGTGCCACTCTGTCAACAATGAGTTGACTGACTGAGGACCAAACACAGTTTAAGTCAACTATTCAGAGGGTCGCCATGAGTCAACACAGACTCGACAGAACTTAACATGACCATCACATGTATTATTGAAAAAAATATAGGCAAAAACATTTACACCTGCTCCACGGCTGCTGTAAACATCCCCACCTGCAATGTAGGCATGTGATACTCCACTTACACTAGTATTTTTAAAAGGCAAGAAGTAAACATACTAGTTTTTATAAAATCCACTAAACACCTTAAGATTCACTTTAAACAGGTTTATTTATTTACATTCTCTTATATACCATGCTATTCTGCATCAGTGTGGTTTACATTGAACAAACTGAAATTACATTGAACAGGGCATTATAACTTGGAGATAACTATTTTACAGGGAACATGGGCTATAGAGGGTTAAGTGGCTTGCCCAAGACCACAAGGAGCACCTGTGGGACTAGAAACTCCAGTCCTTCTGGCCCAAGGTTGCTGTCCTCTAGTGGGATTTGAACCCCTGACCTTCAGGCCTGAGGTACCTTGCCCCAACCACTAGGCCACTCCTCCACTCCAGGTTCCCCTTTATACAATCATCCTCATTATGGGTAGCTTTATAAGGGTGTAGAACAATATTTTAAATACTTGGGGAGGTACTTAAAAATAGTTAGGAGGCTATGCTTGCATGAAAAATAGATACCCAGAAACAGAAGGGCCCTTTTTCTAAAGTGCACCAAGCTGTTATGGTGCAAATCAGTGCACACTTAGCGTGTGAATGTGGCTTTGCAGTATGCACTGCCTCACACACTAACGGCATGCTGTATTGAATGGCAAGAACAGGACAGAAAGTTAGCACGCAGTATTTGCCCACCTGCATGACCCAGCCCAGCCCTACACTTTGTGAATGGGCAGGGCTTCAGGGAGAGGGGCTTTGAAATGTCCTAGCTATGCACTGGGGATATGGATGGCGACTGTCAAGCTGTCAAGAATTGAGTCCCCCCCTCCCCCACACACGGAAAGGTGGTTCTGGGTGAATCTCCGAATTAGGCTGAAGAGCTAAATTTTTGAAATTTTGCACAAATGGGAATTAGGTTTCACAGCTCGGAAAACTAATTACAGCTCTTGAGTTACAGTTATTTTTCCTGCAAAAACTGGCTCGCAAACTCTTTGTCATGTGCTTATTTTTTGCATTTTTATGCATTAATGAGCTGCTTTGCAAGATTTTACATCTCATAGTAACATAATATCTGATGGCAAATAAAGGCCAGCATGGTCCATTTAGTCTGCCCAGCAAGGTGGCAATAGTAGGTGCACCTGCCGCTCAATGCAGGTCACCCCTCCCCATGCCTTTGTTTAGGGGTGTACCCACCACTCCATGTAGGTCACCCCTATTTGTTCAAATATAAGAGACAGTTAAGTTTATTTTGATTTTATCCTGTTGCTATAAAGGGATCCACTGTGTCTGTCCCATGCTATTTTGAATTCTGTCACTGTATTTGCCCCCACCACTTCCATCGGGAGGGCATTCCAAGCATCCACCACCCTTTCAGTAAAAATGTATTTCCTGACATTGCCTTTCAGTTTACCCTTTTGCAGTTTCATGTTATGCCCTCTAGTTTTACAGCTCCCCATGTTTGGAAGAGGTTTGTTTGTTCATTAATACTCTAACGGGTATGTTTACTAAACCGGGCTAACGGCTAACCCGGGCTATCTGCCACTAGGTCCCATATTATTCAATGGGACCTAGTTGCAGATAGCCCGGGTTAACCGTTAGCCTGGTTTAGTAAACATGCCCCTAAGTATTTAAAGGTCTGTATCATATCTTCCCTGACCCTCCTCTCCTCTAGCGTATAAATATTTAGATCTTCAAGACTCTTTTCATACATCTTCTGGTGCAAGCTCCAAATCATTTTGGTTGCCTTTCTCTGAACAGTTTCCAGTCTTTTTATATCCTTTGTGAGATATTGTCTCCAAAACTGAACACAGTATTCCAAGTGTGGCCTCACCAGCGACTTGTACAGTGGCATTAGTACCTCTTCCTTTCTGCTGGAAATTCCTCTCTGTATGCAACCCAGCATCCTTCTGGCTTTGGCCATCCCCTTGTCACACTGTTTCTCCACCTTGAGATCGTCATAAATGATCACTCTGAGGTCCTTCTCCTGGTCTGTGCACACCAACCTCTCGCCCCCTATTGTGTACAGTTCCTTTGGATTTCTGTTTCCCACGTGTATGACACTGCACTTCTTCATATTAAACCTTAACTGCCAAGCATTAGACCATTCTTCCAGCTTTTGTAGATCTTTCCTCATGTTATCCACTCCCTACATTGAGTACACTATAATTTTCGTGTCATCTGCAAAAAGAGAGCCTTTTCCATTCAGTCCTTTAGCAATATCACTCACAAATACATTGAACAGTATCCGTCCCAGGACTGATCCCTGGGGCATACCGCTAATCACCTTCTTTTCATCCGAGTGAGTTCCGTTTACCATCACCTTCTGTCATCTGTCAGTCAAGCAATTTCTGATCCAGTTCACCACCTTGGGACCCATCCCCAGGCTGTTCAATTTATTGATAAGCCTCCTATGAGGAACAGTATCAAAGGCTTTGCTGAAATCTCAGCAGCTCATTAATGCAAATTTACATAATCTTCTATGTGAAGCAGACTTTGCATGAAAGTTTGCTTCCGTAAAGTATATTTTTGCAAACTGGCTGCACAAAATAGCAAAAGAACCCTGCACTTTTGTGTTTTGTGCTTTTCTTCCCACGTAGTACAGTTTTGTGAAGCCAATTTGCATTTTAGTACAGAGGGCCATATGTGACCTTATGAAATAGCCTCAACATAGGGGCCACTTGGCCTCTCAGTCTAGGCAAATTATCCTAATGTGATTTAGAGTCTTCTCAGGTGCACCAAGTGAATCAGACAACTTTGGCTAAATATGAATAATGAGGCTGTGTGCTATTTGGCAAACTCAATGGATATTTTTACTTTCTGAAGGCTACCACAATACTGAAAGTAAAACTACATGACTAAGCTTTAGTTTTCCCCAAAAGAAAAATTAGCAGGATGTTGCACCTGACTTCTCTGTGGATAATTTTCTCATTTGAAAAAATGTGTAGTTTTGTATAATTAAACTAAATGGATTGTTCCAATCTCCATCCTTTGTCTGCCCAAGGACCTCATTGTCAGTCTGTTAATAAAAACATCCCTGTCATTGGACTCTAATCAGAGCCTAATTCTTCTTTTTAGTACGTCAAACCTTGGCACATTACAGCTATAAACTTTGTAAGAAAACAAATATTATAGTCATTTTTTACACAACAAAAATGTTTGTAGTGAAACACAGAAATATAGAAACTTAGGTAGTTTATTCATGGCATAAAAAGCAGCGAGGTAGAAAGATCAAAGTCTGGAGTTGGCAGTGGAAGAGAACGGCACAGATAGATCTGCCAGAAGAGTGATTTCCCGAGGAGGGGTGTAGGGAGAGTGAAGAGAGGAACAGTAGTGAGGAGCAGCCGAATGAAGGCACTTATAGGTCAGTAGGAGAAGTTTTAATTGGATATGGTAAAAGATAGGGAGCCAATGAAGTGACTTGAGAAGAAGGGTGACATGAGCATAGTGACAATGGTGGAAAGGAGTAATGTGATCAAATTTGCAGATGACACAAAATAATTCAACGGTTGCTGCTGCTGCTCAGGGTGCCTCAACGGCTAAGAAAGAACATAGAAAGCCAAGAATCATAAGGACAGTAATGGAGAATAAAACAAAGGATATTATAATGCCTCTGTACCACGTCATGGTGCAATCGCATGTTGTATACTGTGTAAAGTTCTGGTCGTCATAGCTAAAAAAGGATACAACGGGATTAGAAAAGGTACAGAGAAGCTGACCAAAATGATAACAAGGATGGAAAAATACCTCTACAAAGAAAGGCTTAAAAGGCTATAGCCCTTCAGCTTGTAAAAGAGACGGCTGCGGGGAGATATGATGGTGGTCTATAAAATAATGAATGGAGTAGAATGAGTAAATGTAGATCGGTTGATTACTCCTATCTTTTAACCAGCTCCTAATCCACAATAGTGCACTGCTTCCTGTTCCATTATTTTTTAATTTCCCTAAAAGTCTCTCTAGAGGAATCTTGTCAAAGGCTTTCTGAAAATCCGCTATAATCAACCAGCTCACCTTTATTTACTTGTTTATTCATGCCTTCAAAAAAATATGATTAGTGAGACAAGACTTTCCTTTGGTAAATCCATATTGACTTTTTCCCATTCAACAATGACTATCTACATGTTCACTAATTTTATTTTTTATAATAGTTTCTACCATTTTTCCCAATAGTGACATCAGGCTCATCAGTCTGTAGTTTCTGGGATCACTCCCGGAACCCTATTTAAAAATTAGTGTTACATTGGTCCATTCTCCAATCTTCAAGTACTACTGATGATTTTAATGATAGTTCACAGATTACTAATAGTAGGTCTGAAATCTCACATTTCAGTTTTTTTTAGCATCCTGGGATGTATACCATCTGGTACTGGTGATTTACTACTCTTTAGTTTATCAAGTGGCTGTATTACATCTTCCCAGTTTAATTAAGATTTGTTTCAATTCCTCTTATACATCATCTTTAACAGTAGAAGCCCCAAAAGGAATTTTACCTAGAAACCCCAAAGTGCGTCAAATGACGCATTATCATGACTACTGCATTTAGCATGAAATGCAGATGTGAATTAATGTGAAGTTACTTATTTGTTAAATACGTGCAGTATGTGATGTCATTACATGATGTCATTGTGTGTTTATTGTTTGTAATGTTGGAGTAAAATGGTACAGTGATTGAGATGCGCCACCTAGTGGGAACATGAATTTATATCTAGAAGCCCCAAAGTACGTCAATTGACGCATCCAAGACAACTGAGTGACGTACTTTGGGGCTTCTAGGTACAAATTCATTTCCCCGCTAGGTGGTGCATCTGTCATTAATTTTCGATGCACATATTTGAACATCTTGACCTTGTTAACAAAGTCATGGAACATGACTGACATGGTTCTAGGAGTGGCGCTGGTATACAACTTCGAAGATGCATTTGCATCAATTGACACACTTTGGGGCTTCTAGTGTTAAATACCATTTCAGGATAGGTAGCTTCTATACATCTTCTTCTTCTTCAGTAAAGACCAAAGTAAAGAATTAATTCAGTCTCTGCTATGACCTTGTCCTCCCTTAGCGCCTTTTTTTACCCCTCTATCATCTATCATCTGGAGGAGTAGCCTAGTGGTTAGAACACTGGCTAGGTAACCAAGCAACCAGGGGTCAATTCCCACTAGCACTCCTTGTGGCCTTGGGCAAGTTACTTAACCCTCTGTTGCCTCAGAAGAAAGGCCTGGCAATCTACTTCCAGTGACACTGCCAAGAAAACCCAGGAGCTTCTGGATCACCAGGAGTCAGGACTGATTCAAAGGCTTGCATTGCATTTGCATCATCTAATGGTCTAATTGACTCTCTCAAAGGTTTTTGCTATGAATGTACTTGAAAAAGTTTTTATTATATGTTTCTGCTTACAAGGCAAGTTTCTTTCAAATTCTCTTTCCTGACTTATCAATGCCTTGCATCTAACTTTCCAGTACTTATGTTGTTTCCTGTTTTTGTCATTTGGCTCCTTTTTCAGCTACAAGAGCTTTCTCTGACCTCACCTTTAAACTATGCAAAAAGGGCCCTCTGTTATGGAACATTCTGGAATCAATTCTAGATATCATGGGGTGACAGACTGTTCGCACATCCATCACCCTCCATTATTATACTTGTTAATTATTAGTCTTCTGCCACAAGTATTAGCTTTTCATTATAGAGGCTACCAGCCAATCTTACTGCTGTGTTGCTCTTCCTCAGCTCCTCTGGGCTGTTGCAGCCACTGCTTTTGGGGCCTTCACCATGGTGTATCTTCTGATTCTTCTTTATATCTCTCAGCATGTGATATAGACAGTCCATGAATGCTTCTCCCACCCTAAGGGCAGTGGCGGGATCTGATCCAAACAGGAACCGGTTTGGATCGATCCCGCCACTGACAAGACAAAGTGGCAGCAGCACAGCATGTGTTTACATTGCCAGCACTGTACACTCGGGCTGCTGGTGGTCACAACAGAGCAGCAGCTCCCTGGGGATCCAGTAGCCCAATCCCGCTGCCCGCAAGTGGTTTAATGGCATCGGGGGCTTCCTGCAATGCCGTGGTCCCCCTGATACTGTCAAACCACAGGTGGGCAGGAGAGTCCTGCTAGTGCAGCGCTGGCATCTGGATGCCATTTTTGTCCCGGTTTGCCGAATGTGGTTCATGGCAGGAACCGGTTCACGTGAACCGAGTCGGATCACACCACTGCTTAGGGGGATCTTCCTCTGTACTTGAGGTTCCTGTGTTGGAACAAAAGTCCTCAGTGCCAGGACTCTAGCTTGCAGCACAAATCTTAGCTGAACTTACTCCACTTCTGTGGGCCTGGGTTCATACTACCTTTTCTGCATTATGTTGGCTCTCCTCTGCTTTTAGGTCCTTCGAGCTAATCTCGGCGCAGGACTGTGCTGGTCTTCCTGGCATTACTTAGGGCCTTCTAGTCAATCTGAGTGCTATGCTTGTCATTATATAGGGCCTTTGTGCCAATCTGGGTCATCTCTTGATCTTCCTGGCATAATTTAGGGTCTTCCATGCAGTCTGGGTAATATATCGGTCTTCTTGCTGATTTACTCCGCTGAAAGTGCCCATGGGCTCTCTATGCCCATGTTCAGACATCCAAAGCTCAAATAGAGATTCTAAAATTTCACCCATTGAGATCTTTAAGTCTGTGGTCTGCTTTCCACAATTTTGAGGTACTCATTGTGTTCTTTGTATTGCTTTGCCCTTATGATCATGGTTTTTGGTACTCAGCTTTGCTCCTCTTCTGGTCCTCCTGGAATAGTTTGTGACACTCTTGATGACTTTTTGTGCTATTAGATTCCTGCCATCAAGTTTCAAAGGAGTTTGATTGAAAATAGATGGCAAACCTGACTTGCATTACAAAATCATTTCCACCATATACAGTACTTTAATGGGGACGAATGGAAAGAGCACATGAATGGTTCAGTTCCCAAAGACTAACTGAATGAGTGTATTATGGGTGTATTGTTGTTTTTGTTGTTGTTAAGTGCCGTCGAGTCGGAGTCGACTCAATGGGTGTATTATGATGAATAAAACAAGCCTTAAATTTTTTGGCATGTATGTGCCTAGAAATAACAATAATATGAAAGGGCTGTCAAAAAAAGGAAATTAAAATATTTTTATCCCTGAACACCAGAGCAAAGTGGATCCTTTTAGATTTGTTGGAATCATACAAGTACTTAGTCTTTATTTATTTATTTATTTAACATTTCTTCTATACCGCGCTATTAAAATCAGCACGGTGTACATTGAACAAAAACATACTGCAATGCATATAGGCAACATTGAGTTTACAAAGAACAGGGAAAAATAACACATGGGATAACCGGGAGAACTATGTACAGGTTAATTTTATACTATATATACTTTAACTATATACAAATATTTTAAACTCGTTTGGATATTGTGCGTGAATTCATGTGGATGGTGCAGGTAAATGGTTATCATGTGGGCTGTCGTGTAAGCTAACCATTTTCTGATTGTATTAGGGTGCTAAGGCGTCTAGGGTATGTGGGAAGCTTGCTAGATGTGTGAGTGTCCGGGATAACATCTGGGTAACATTTTTAACAGTCTTATGTCAAGAACACCCTGATTTCTAGTGGAAATCATTACACATTTAATTAGGTACCAGTACACAACTTGAATAAAGCAATGCCATTAGATGACTGATCACAATTTTTATAGAATAAAAGTTGCCAAGAGTTAAAGCATTTTATTCCCTGGCATGACTTCCTACAGTCTGGTTCTAAGTATGTCTGACAGCTGCATCTGTAACTTCCAGTTTTGGATTTTTAGGAGTGCTGATGATCCAACAGTTTTTATATATCTGTTAAATGAATTCTCCTTGAAGGAAAATCATAGATTTCCAAAATCAATGCCACATTACCAAAGCAAACAATTAACCCTTCAACAAACATTGCAAATATTGTAACTAGCTCCCTCTACATTTCTTGACCTTCCTGGGAGTGCTACCACAAATTACATATCAGACATGCCAACTACTAAGCTTTACAGTCCCCCTTTTTTTCTCTTAGAGATCTTCTGTGTTTGTTTCATGTCTTTTTGAATTCAGATACAGTCCTTGTCTCTACTGCTTCCACTGGGAGACTATTCCATGCATCTGCCACTCCTTTGATAAATAAATAGTTCCTCACATTATCCATGAGTCTATCCCCTGGTTCCAGGTCTTCCTTTCAAGTAAAAGAGATTCTCCTCCTCTGCATTTATGCCACAGAGGTATTTAAATGTCTCTATCATATCTCCCATGGCCTAGTGGTTGGGGCAAGTTGCCTCAGGCCAGAGGACCAGGGGTTCAAATCCCATTGGAGAACAGCAACCGCGGGCCAGAGGGACTGGGGTTTCTAGTCCCACAGGTGTTCCTTGTGGCCTTGGCAAGTTACTTAACCCTCCATTGCCTAAGGTACAAAACATAGATCATGAGCCCTTTAGTAACAAGGGACAGATATATCTTACCTAAATGTACATCGCTTTGACTCGATGAAAAGTGGTATATAAGCATTGCTAAATAAATACATATTGGGGTGAATTTCAGAAGATCTGTCAAAGTGCAATCTGGGACATCTAAGCCAAAATGTCTGAAAAAAATGCAGCATGTCCAACTGCCATGTGATTTCACAAACCTGGACGTACCCAATAGAGACGTTTATTTGGTTTTATATACCACACGTTTTATAATCAGTACGGTTTACATAAGAGCAACTCATTACAAGTAACAGGTTAAAATACATTGAACAGCTATAATGAACAAGTAAACATGAGTTAATGCAATAACTGACTACATTAATAAATAAACTAATCATAGTGAACAAAACTATATACAAGCTGCAGGGATCATAGGATTAAAGGGAGACTATGAAATGCTATAGTACATGAAACAGAAAACACAAACAGGAGCACCTACTCGCAGAACACCCTCAGGAAACACAGAAAGTGAGCGGAATTGGAGGTCACAAGCGCTTTAATGATACTAAAAACACCCCAACGCGTTTCGGCAATGCCTTCATCAGGGGGCTGAGGACTGCAAACAAACAAGTAAAATTACAATATTATAACATAAAAATATTACAGCTCCATAAAACATGTTAAAAATATGTTAAAAATATTGAAAAAAATATATTAAAAACAAAATTGAGTAAAATAATAGAGAAGTGATTAAAATATATACAAACACCCATGTATAATATAATGATAGGAACAATAAATACATTTTTGAAAAAACATTGACTGAATCAACAAAAAGAAGAATAAAAAAAACAATAGCATACTTACAGTTATATGTATCAATATGTTGAACAAAGCGCTGATATAAATTCATGGCACATAAGGTTGATCATATCAGCGCTTTTCAAGGACAATGGCAAATAGTATCGAGACGTGAGTCCAGATATTTCTACTCAACAAAAAGCCCGTTAACATCAACGACCCGCTGCCATCACCTTCCACTAAGTAGCACAAACTTCAACAAAATGTACAGTAAACAAGCGGCTGCAACAACTCCCAAACAACTTAGCTTTTGCGTGATGATTTAAGACAGGAGTTGAAGCCAAGCCGCTACCCCAACGTGCCCTTAATAACTGTTTGGTCATTAAAAGCATGGCCACATTAAGTTCATGTAATCTCCCAATGTCTGCTGGTAATTGGATGCCCAACTACTTAAAAGCGGTAGAGTCCCATTTCAAAGGGAAATTGCAGGTCCATCCTGTCAGACTGTCGGATGTAAGGCCAATGCTTCTGATTTTTCTAAATTTAAGTTTAAGCCAGAAAATTTACCAAAATCCTCAAAGATGTTCAATAACAGAGGTAGTGTATCACGTGGGGAGCCCAAGTATAAAAGGATATCAGCCTCAAATGCTGAGATGAGAAATTCCTCCTTGATTCGTGCCCCCAAAGATGAGAATGTGTTCATAGATGCTCAAGTAAGGGCTCCAATATCAGAACAAAGAGGAGAGGAGATTGAGGACAACTGTGTCGGGTCCCTCAGCGAAGGAGAAAATCACCTGTCAGAGAGCTATTCACCAAAACCTGACCCCTTGGGTTGGAGTATAGCAGCCGTATCGTATCGATAAAGAATCCCCCTATCCCCATGGGGGCACATTCTGAAATGTGCGTCTCCAGGCCGTCCAGACATGCAGACATCCAGATGGCCTGGAGATGCACCTGATTCTGTCCCTGTGGGGGCTAGATGTTCCTATGGGAGCAGAATCACAGGATAGTGGCTGGACATCCGGCACCCTGGTACCCTGGACATCCAGTCACCTACCCGGCTAACTCAGTCAGGCTCCTTAATGGAGCCACTTTGCCATGGTGTCATGTTGCCTTGGCAATGCAGCTCCTGATCCCCAGCTGCCACTGAAAATCTTCATTCCCTGCAGCTGGATCCCCAATCCAGCCTCCCATGGCCACAGTTCAGCTGCGGGGAACTTACTGCACACCTACCTACCTTTTTCTCCGCCGGCTGCCACTGAAATGCCAAATCCAGGGGGATTTATTCTACCTCTGAATTGGCCCTCTATGTCCGGAGAGCTGACCCGCCCTCGTTCCACCTCTGTCTAAGATTCCCCGTATGACTCAGCTGTGCATAAGGAGAGCCTTGTTCCGGCAGCCACTTTTGCACAAAAAGCAGGGATGTATGTCCAGGCTAGACATACATTCCTGCTATTCATGGTTGTGAATGACCCCCATAGTGTCCAACACCTTGTACATATATGCCCAATTGACCAGATAAAACACCCTTTCTGTGTCAAAGCTGATCAGTAGAGTGGGAACTTCTGCTTCAGCCATCATGTGAAGGGAGGAGAGGATCCAACGAATATTTGTAACTATGTAGAGGACCTGCACAAAACCCACCTGATCTTCATGTATTAGATGAGACACAAACGGTGCCAGTTGCTCTGCCATTATTTTAGCCAGTAGTTTTATATCTACATTTAAGAGAGAGATTGGTCAATAAGAGCCTTGCAATAAAGAATCCCGGCTGGGTTTGGGGAGCACAGTAATAATTGCTCTGTTTGCCTCATATGGGAATGTATGTCATGCCACCAAATCAGTATAGTAGGCTGACAGCTAGTCCGTGACATGTGTGGTCATCAACTTATAAAATCTTCCATGGAAGCCATCAGGACCAAGAGCTCAGTGTCGGTGTAGAGTTTTAATTGCTGTCACCACTTCCAAGGTGGCAATCAGGGCATTAAGTGTTTCTCACTGGTGACAGGCATGGCAAGCGAACCTGCTGGAGAAAGTCTGCGGCTACGTCAGTGGCATTTGGCTCTGCTGCATATAAGGACTCGTAGAATTCCTGAATAATTTCCTCAACTTACGACTTTGTGTTTTGGAGTTACATAGTAACATAGTAAATGACAGCAGATAAAGACCAATATGGTCCATCTAGTCTGCCCAGCAAGATGGCAAGAGTAGGTGCACCTGCCGCTCCATGAAGGTCACCCCTCCCCATGTCTTTGTTTAGGGGTGAACCCACCAGTTCATGTAGGGCACCCCTGTTTGTTGAGAAATTAGATAGTTAAGTTTATTTTGTTGCTATAAAGGGATCCACTGTTGCTATAAAGGGATCCACTGTGTCTGTCCCATGCCATTTTGAATTCTGTCACTGTATTTGCCCCCAACACTTCCATTGGGAGGGCATTCCAAGCATCCATCATCCTTTCATTGAAAGAGTATTTCCTGACATTGCATTTCAATTTACCCCCTTGCACCTTCATGTTATGCCCTGTAGTTTTACAGTTTCACTGTCTTTGGAAGAGGTTTTTTGTTCATTAACACTCTTTAAGTATTTAAAGGACTGAATCATACCTCCCCCTATCCCTCCTCTCTTCCAAAGTGCACATATTTAGATCTTCAAGTGTCTTCTCATAAGGCTTCCGATGCAGGCTCCTAATCATTTTGGTCACCTTCTTCTGAACCGTTTCCAGTCTTTCTACATCCTTTGCGAGATATGGTCTCCAAAGCTGAGCACAGTATTCCAAGTAAGGCCTCACCAGTGACTTATAAAGTGGCATTAGTACCTCTTCCTTTCTGCTCGTAATTCCTCTTTGTATGCAACCCAACTTTCTCCTGACTTTTGCCACTACCTTGTTACACTGTTTTGCCACCTTGAGATCCTCAGAAATAATCACACCAAGGTCCTTCTCCTGGTCCATGCACACCAACCTCTCGCCCCCTATCGCGTACATTTCCCTTGGATTTCTGCTTCTCAAGTGCATGACACTGCACTTCTTTGCATTAAATCTTAACTGCCAAGCATTAGACCATTCTTCCAGCTGTTGTAGATTTATTTATTTAACTTTTTTTGTTTTTAATACCACTCTGTCTTTCATTCAGAGTGGTTTACATTGCAACTCAACATTGTACATAGAATGAATAAAAAATATTTAAGAATACTCAAACAGGGGAGGGGAGAAGAGAGGCAACAGGATTAACTATGTACAGGGTCATTAGTGTATGACAAAACTATATACATTTTGCTGTGTCATGTTTATCGAATTGGTTGTACATAGCTATGGCTCCAACGCTGGAGGATTGTGTCATGGACTTCATTGAAGTGGTTAGGTGATATGTCCCAGATGATCTGTGTAAAGAAGTGTTTTCTGTTTCTTTCTGAAGTCCTTAATGTCTGTAGTTGCGCGCATGTCATCTGGGAGTGAGTTCCATAGTGATGCATCAAAAAGCGATAGCGCCCTTCTAGATGTAGCTTGTATGGTCTTATGGTATCCATGGGGTGTGATGATCATATGCCTGTAGTTGTTCCTCCTGGGCCGGGTACTTGTGTCTCTTATTATGGTGTCTCGTAGGATATAGGCTGATAGTTGGTGTATGATTTTGAAGATGACTAAGATTGATTTGTATCTGATGCAGGATTGGATTGGGAGCCAGTGTAGTTTGATTGAGTATGGGGGTGATGTGTTCATGCTTATTTGTTCCTGAGATGAGTCGGGCTGCAGTATTTTGTGCAATTTGAAGTGGTAGGATAGTTTGCTGTGGCAGCCCTAATAAAGTGCATTACAGTAGTCTAGTGTTGGAGTGATTATTGCTTGGCAGATAGCGCGGAAGTGATCATGGTCTAAAATTGGTTTAAGTCTCCTTATTATCTTAATTTTATGGTAGGCATTTACAGTAGTTTTTGCTATGTGGAGTTGCCTGGAGAGGTATTGGTCCATGATAATTCCAAGGTATTTAATTTATTTCTTTACTGTTATTTGCTTTGTTGTATGCAGATTGTTTGTGGTGGGGTAATTGAGGTGTTCCTGGTAATAAAGAGTGCTTCTGTCTTTTTGTAATTTATGGAGAGGTTGTTGTTATTGAGACAGATGATCATGTCATCCACACATGCGGTTTTAATTGATAGGTCAGGGTTGTGTATATCGACTGGGGGTATACCATGATATCATCTGCATATAATCTATACTGGACGTTGTGTTTTTTAATAATTTCACATATTGGCTGTATGTAGATGTTAAATAACATTCCAGAGAGTGAAGAACCTTGTGGGACTCCTTGGTTTGAGAGGAAAGGTTTGGATTTAGTCGTTCCACATTTGACTTGTTGCTGTCGTTTTTAAAGATAGCATTTGAACCATGTTAGAGTGTTGTTATGTAGGCCAATTTCTTGTATGCATCTGAGTAGGATGATGTAGGAGACGGTGTCAAAAGCAGAGGATATGTCCATAAAAATGAGAATAAATCTTGTTCTTGCGTTGTCTATTCCTGTACTTGTGGTCTTGTGATGCGCAGGGTGAAATTTATTAGATGTGATCAGACTATGGTATAGGGGTCACTTTGGGGTGTGTGATATGATTGTGGTCTATCATTGTTTGGGGGATGAATATAAGGTCAGGAGTTGTTCCAGATTGGTGTGTGGGGGTTTTCAGTATTTGCTGATACTGTAAGGCTTCCATGGCATTGATAAAGGGCATAGCTTCCTTGTTAGGGGAAGATCCAAGGTTGAAATCTCTCAGGGCTATGCGAGGTTTTTGGGGGGTACTATAAGCACATACAGTTTCAAGGACTTTTGATAGTTCATCATTCTTGGCTGTGGGAGCTCTGTAGGTGAGAGTGAGTGTGATATAGTTGTTGGCTATAGTGATTATGTTTGAATCATCTAAACTGTTTGATATGAGTGTTTTAAATTTAAATTGTGTTTTTGGTAGAATAAGAACACCACCTCCTCTTTTAAGATTTCTATGGCAGTTGAAGGATGAGTAGGTTGCAGGGGTTATTTGGCTGAGAATGACCCGATCTGTGTCAGTTAGCCAGGATTCAGTGATGTACAGAATATCTGTGTCGTGTGTCTCTAGGTAGTCACTGATAGTGTAGGTTTTATTTCTTATGGATCTTGCATTGACAAGAGAGCATGTAATGGGAGCTTACAGAATGGGGTTAGCATGTGGTGATTTTTTGAAAGGGGTGGGTTTTATGTTTATGAGGTGGTCAGCCCTTTTGTTGGTTCTGATATTAGAGGGTTGCCATAGGGGGTGGTACCAGACATAGTTTGGTGGTAGGAGAATTATGGAATTTGTAAAGTTTGACTGTAGGTTTGACAATGTAATATTATTGCTATTAATAGAGCATCAATGAGGGCTTTGTAATGAGCCATAGTTGTGATATGGAGATTTGGATGATGCTTGTTGTCTTCGGAGTTTTCGGTGAGTTGTTGAAACTGGCTCTGTTAGCTTGTTCGATGGAGGTTTAGAAGGCAGTTTGATTTGAAGTCTTACTGTTTGATTGACCACTCTGTATTGTTTTCTAGCAGGGGAAGTCAGGTGTCAAGACATTAATCCCAGGCATGAGTGTGATTGCTGTGGAGGGTCTTTAAAGCCGCTTGTCGGTTTCTGGTTGTGTCTAATTTGTTTCTGGCATGGGGAGCAGGTGGCATTCTAGGTATCCTCCCAGATGTCTGGGGCCAAGCGGCAGTAGATGGAGTATACAGATTTTATTGAGTTGGGTAGGGAAGATTGGCAATGGTCGCTACGTAGTGGTTAAGATGATTGTATGTGTAGATCTTTCCTCATGTTATCCACTCCCTCAGGGGAGTCCACTCTATTGCAAATGTTCGTGCCATCTGCAAAAAGACAGACTTTTCCATTCAGTCCTTCAGCAATATCACTCACAAATACATTGAACAGTGCTGGTCCCAGAACCGAACCCTGGGGCACCCTACTAATCACCCTCCTTTCATCCGAGTGAGCTCCATTTACCATCACCTTATGTTGTCTGTCAGTCAACCAATTTCTGATCCAGTTCACCACCTTGGGACCCATCCCCAAACTATTGAATTTATTTATAAACCTCCTATGAGGAACAGTAACAAAGGCTTTGCTGAAATCCAAGTAGATGACATCCATCGCATGCTCTGATCAAGTTCTCTGGTCACCAAGTCAAAGAACTCAATCAGATTTGTTTGGCAAGATCGTCTTTTGGTAAAACCATGTTGCCTCAGATCATGGAACCTGTTGGTTTTGAGAAAGTCCGCTATTCGCTCTTTCAGGAGTGCCTCCATTACTTTTCCCACCACCGAGGTAAGACTCACCAGCCTGTAGTTTGTCACTTCTTCCCTGTCACCACTTTTGTGAAGAGGTACCACATCAGCCCTTCTCCAATCCTGAGGAACTTCTCCTATTTCCTAGAATCTGTTAAAAACATCCTTTAATGGCCCTGCAAAACCTCTCTGAGCTCTTTCAGTTGGCCCCTTGTATCCCGTAGCACACCCACATGGCATTGTCCTCTACTGGTCCTAATCAATCCCAATAAAGGTTTCTCGGCTTTATTCACAAATTTATACAATTTATCTCAGTAATATAATATAGAATGGGCAACCCGCTCTTGAAGTATGGAGTTAGTCTCTTTCTGAAGCTGGTCTAAAATGGCCCTCCTGCGAAGGGTGGGATGCCTGGCAAAGCTCCATCAGGCCAGACAATTCTCTCTCCAATTGGAGCAAACATCTGCACCGTAATTTGCGTTTTATTGCTATATATTCAATTATTTCGCCTCGCAGGACCGCCTTGGCTGTTCCAAAAAACATTGTTGGATTGTCCTTGTGCATTACATTGTTCTGAGTATATTCCTCCCAGTGGACCTGTAAAAAGTCCCAAAATCGTGTATATGTAAATGAGTTAACACCAAGGGAATAGCGCCAGAGATTATCTATGGGGAGCAGTCCCCATTTCAAAACAATCCATACAAGGGCATGATCAGAGATTGTTATAGGGCCGATCTCCGCTTTGATCACATTGTCAAAAAGCACACTAGCACTATTCCCCATTTTAAAATGCCATTTGTTTATTTACTAAAATTTCCCCTTACAATATTGTTGTTTTAATGTTAGTAGATACATAGGGCCCAATATTCAAAAGGCATTTATATGGTTAACAGCCAGTTAGCCATGTAAATACCTGTTAACTGGATATTCGATGGCACATACATGGGTAGTGCTGTCGAATATCCCCAAGTCCCCTACGTGACCCAATGCTAGCTGGTTAACATAAGAACATAAGATATGCCATACTGGGTCAGACCAAAGTCCATCAAGCCCAATATCCTGTTTCCAACAGTGTCCGATCTAGGTCACAAGTACCTAGCAGTTTCCCCAAAAGACAGGTTCCACAATGCTTGTATTGGGTCAAGCAGTGATATCCCAGGTCCCTTTTAATAATGGTTTATGGACCTTTCCTCAAGGAACTTGTCCAAACCTTTTTTAAACCTGGCTACACTAAGAGCTTTTACTACATCCTCCGGTAGCAAATTCCAGACTTTGATTACAAGTTGAGTCAAAAAATATTTTCTCTTATTAGTCTTAAATAGGATACCCTGTAGCTTCATTGCATGAACATAAGAACATAAGAACATAAGATATGCCATACTGGGTCAGACCAAGGTCCATCAAGCACAGTATTCTGTTTCCAACAGTGGCCAATCTAGATCATATGTACCTAGCAGCTTCCCCAAGGGACACAGGTTCCACAATGCTTGTATTGGTTCAAGCATTGATATCCTGGGTCCCTTCTTAATAATGGTTTATGGACCTTTCCTCCAGGAACTTGTCCAAACCTTTTTTAAACCCAGCTACACTAACAGCCTTTACTACATCCTCCGGTAACAAATTCCAGAGTTTGATTACACGTTGAGTGAAAAAATATTTTCTTTTATTAGTCTTAAATAGTTTACCCTGCAGCTTCATTGCATGTCCCCTAGTCTTTCTATATTCTGATAAGGTAAACAATCGATCTACGTTTACCCGTTCCACTCCGTTCATTAATTTATAGACTTATATCATATCTCCCCTCAGCCGTCTCTTTTCCAGGTTAAAGAGCCCTAACCTTTTTAGCCTTTCTTCATAGGAGTATCCTTCCATCCTCTTTTTGGTGGCTCTTCTCTGAACCTTTTCTAAAATCGCTATATTCTTTTAAAGATACGGTGACCAGAATTGCACACAATATTTAAGGTGCGGTCTCACCATGGAACGATATATGCCCCCTAGTCTTTCTATATTTTGATGGCGCAAACAATCGATCTACGTTTACCCGTCCCACTCCATGCCGGGGGCTTCCCAGAGTGGAACAGAGGTGGGGAACAGCACTAAACATGTAGCACCAATATCAGAAGCTGCATGGTTAGCGCTTGGCGTCTATAAGATAGGCAAGGAAAACCCTTGCCTATCTTATAGGCGCCAAGGCTAACTGTGCAGTATTCAATATCAATGCTGTATGGTTAGCCTTGCAAAAACAAAAAATCCCCACTCTACCCAAATAAATCCAAAACCAAAAAATAGAGTGAAAAATTATGAGCAAACAAGTAGATGTGAATTTTTGTCAGAAGGCAACCTGGAGGATCAAATTAGCCTCTTGAAGCTGTAACTTCCAATGGAAGTTACAGCTTCAAGAGGCTAATTTGATCCTCCGGGCTGCCTTCCGACAAAAATTCACATCTACTTGTTTGCTCATAATTTTTCACTCTATTTTTTGTTTTTGGTATGGTTAGCCTTGGCAGCTTCCGGGCAGTGTGGCCAGACCCGGATATTCACTTTCGTTGTAGCAGAATTGAATATCCAGACTTTGGGATTTGGCAGGCAGGGCAATTAGCCCTGCCAGTTGAATATCAGGCCAGTTATTCTTATAAATTGTATATGTATTTTTAATTGGCATCCTATGTGTTTTTAGAATTGCCCCTATTTCATTTCTCTTTAATGTTCTTCTGCTATTTATATGGTTTTTATTCTATAATTTTGATCTTAACTATGTTATTTTTATTTTGTTTTTTTATTTTTCTGTTATTTGTTAATTATGAAATATGTATGTGATTTTAACTTTACAACGTATAGGTGATTATGATTTGTTTTAAATGTTATAGGATGCTTTCCAGTTTTATTTGCTGACAGTAAGGTCTAATGTATACCCTTTTATAGAAACATAGAAATATGACAACAGAAAAAGACCACATGGCCTATCTAGTTTGTCCTTCCATATCAACAACTACAACAGTCCCCTTTTTTCCTTTAGAGATCCTCTGTGTTTGTCCCATGCTTTTTTGAATTCAGTTACTGTCCTCATCTCTACCACCTCCACTGGGAGACTATTCCACAGATCCACCACTCTTTCCGTAAAGAAATATTTCCGCATATCACTCCTGAATCTATCCCCCTTCACCCTCATCCCATGTCCCCTCATAGCAGAACTTGCTTTCAATTGAAAAAGCCTCTTCCCGTGAACATTTATGTCACGGGGGTATTTAAACATCTCAATCATATCACCTCTATCCCGCCTTTCCTCTAAGGTGTAGATATTAAGATCCTTAAGTCTGTCCTCATATGCTTTATAATGAAGACCACTAACCATTTTAGTAGCCACCCTCTGCACCGACTCCATCCTGTTCACATCCTTTTGAAGGTGCGGTCTCCAGAATTGCACACTATACTCCAAATGAGGTCGCATAAAAGACTTATACAGAGGCACTATCACCTCCTTTTTTCTGATTTTATGTTTTTATGAGCTCATTTTATTCTTTAAAGGCCTGTACCCCTGACAAAGGCATTGCCAAGAAACGGCCATGTCGGGTCTCTTTGCTTTTAGCATCCACCTCAATAAACTGGCTTTGTTATCACCTTGCTCCAATTTCATTGTTTACTAGAAAACTAGAGAGAAAATGGAGGCGTACTCATAACACCTTGGACCAAGATACATACTTAGCTCACCTGAAAATTCATCGCGAATCAACTTGTGTCAAGAGGAAGGAATTCCACTCCGAGCTCCTCAGCCGCTCACTAAACAAGCCACGAGAACTCTTCAATTTAGTAAAATCCCTAACTAAGGAGCCATCACCACAAGAATATATACAGCCACAATTATACGCCAACAATATTCAATCCAAAGTAGTTAAAACAAATACAACTACATTACAAGAACCTTCCCAATACCCTCAGCTTCAAGTCCCACTCATTAAACTCTCACCTCCGTCTGCAAAAACCATTGAAGACATTATTGCCACCATCAACACCACTACTGCACCAAATGACCCATGCCCAGCACACTGGATCAGAGCAATGCATTCTGAACTTAGCCCTTTCGTAGCTAAGATCGCAAACCTGTCCTACTCATCTGGAGTATTCCCTGCTGCCCTTAAGCAGACATCCATCCGACCATTACTAAAGAACAACCAGCTTGATCCAAAGAAGGAGGAATCTTATCGTCCAATCTCTAGTATCCCATTACTAGCCAAAATACTCGAGAAGGAGACTCAGAAACAGATCCAGCAACATATAGACACATCATCCCCTCTGGACCCATGCCAACATGGATTTAGGGAAGCTCATGGAGTTGAAACATTCCTGACCTCCCTAACCAACGCGCTCATCAGTGGGATAGACAGCATCAAGATGAGCTTTGCATTGATCTTCCTTGACATCGCTGCTGTGTTTGATTCAGTCGACCACGAGCAACTCCTAGCTCGACTCCATGAGAAGGGAATCCAAGGTCTCGCTTGGGACTGGTGTAAATCATACCTTGAAGATCGATGGCAACAAATTCGTATTGGCGCCAATACATCTGAACCCTTCCAGCAAAAGCAAGGAGTACCCCAAGACTCCTCCCTATATGCGCTGCTCTTTAATATATATATGCAGCCAATTTGTGAAATAACCCGAGCCTTTGGTATATTCTGCCTCATCTATGCAGACGACGTGCTGATTTTTACACCGATCAATGTCACAAGTCCCGATTATACAGCATTAATCAACTGCTTCAACCCAATAACAGATTGGCTCCTCAATCAGAACCTGCAAATAAATTACAAAAAAACAAAGTCTTAATCGTCACAAGAAACAAATGCTTTTCACCCCCTCCGACCCTCAAAGTAAGAGATGCAGAACTTCCAATCAAGTCCACCATACGCTACCTTGGTGTGATACTTGATCAACAGCTAGACTTCAAAGAGCACATTAAAAGCACAGTAAAGGCCATTTACTACAAGATCAAAACCCTTCAACACCTGAGACCCATGTTGGAGACCGATGACTTCCGCACAATATTCCAAGCATTAGTCACACCCCATTTCGACTACGCAAATATCATACTACATGGCCTCCCCAGGAATACCCTAAATCCACTTCAATAAGCTATGAATGCTGTGGCCCGCATCTTGTGTGGAGCATCAAGAAGAGACCACATAATACCGATCCTAAGGGATCTACACTGGCTTCCGATAAGTTGCAGGATTTCATATAAAGCCATCCTCATTACTTTTAAAACCATTAATAAAATATCGCCCTCCTCAATCTCAGCTCTTCTCTCCCACACCCCGAACAATAGATCCAGGAGATCAATAGCTGAAAATATGCTAGTTATCCCTAGCGAATCCACAATATGGGCTCAAATAACTAATAATAGAGCATTTGCATCCTATGCCCCCAGATGCTGGAACAAACTCCCTCCCAGCATCAGATTAATCAGAGACCTTATGCAATTCAGAAAAGCCCTCAAGTACCATCTATTCCTTATGCACTTCTCTCAACTTAACAATGTCTCCCCTCCTCCCCCCAACAACTCAAACCCTTATTATGATTAACCAAATATGCTTCTTACAGAATATGTAACACAGACCATATAGAATTGTACTGCTGCATGATGTACTTTACTGTAAATAGAACATCATTATGATATCTGTTCAAATGTAAATAGTTTCCCCCAGTTCATATCCATGTTAAGTTCCCTGTTATCTGTAAACTTAGGTCAGGTCTTAACTGTCTGAGTAACATATTGTTGAATGTAAACCGCACTGATAACAAAGAGCGCGGTATATAAGAGCTGTTAAATAAATAAATAACTGTGTGCGTGCTTCCTTTTGGACTATCCAAACTGAACCCTGTTACAGCATGACCTGGCCAATGGTTTTACTCCCTATCGAGGGCTTTATCAGGATAATACTATGGCAAAAAATATTAAAAATGGAGTCTCCAAATATAAATAGCAAAAAAAATTATTACAAACTACTTACAAGCACACCAAATCTTGAATAAAGAAGCATGTTGGGGCAGTCCATGCATGTGTTCCTATTTAAATGCTCTCTGAACTTAACAGCTGTCCTAACTTGTTGCCCAGAGAGACATTTCCATCATTAAAGAAAACTCCACCATTCAGTTTTAGTGTTGAGTCCATAGGAATCAAAGTATTCCATTGAAAAGTATACTCTTGTTCCCATTGAATTAAACATTTACGTGAATACATTGGAAGAGTTATTGCTTCAACCACAAAAAAGTTAAATCCATAAGCTGTTGCGACTATGACAACCTTTGAGAGACCGTTGGAGCCGATGTCTTTTTTCTTCAAATGGCAGAGCAATGCAGTCATATGAGTTATTACTTTCTAGGTCGTTTCACGGATATATATTTTCTGATGGGTCACACAATAGCATAAATAACTACTTTGGCGTCACAATTTGTGTTAGTTGTCAAAGTAAACTCAAAGACCATCAGACGATGTATCAAGTACCAGAATATGTTGGCATATAACACATTGTCCACATTTGCATTTAGGAACATTAAAAGAGGAAACATGAAATTGTTGAATAGAAGAATGAACCAAATAATCTCTCTAATTCTTCCTTCATTGAAATATTTTATCTGTATTTAATGTACTCCAATATCAGCAAATGATATGTTTATGTCGTTTTTTGTTAGACTGCCATTGCGGTTGCAAAGAGACATCATGATTAATGAATTTAGTATGTCAATAGTCTGCATCAATCACCTTATTAGTCATTTTAGCTCAAAATTGAGATTTCATAGATGCTACCTGTTTCTGATACTCTATTGAAGATCATAAATGTCGACGACTCATAAATTGATCATACAGAACACTGTCTTTAAAAAGGATGATAATTTGTGTAATCCAAGAGAATATTTTGATCAGTAGGTTTTTGGAATATTGATGTCTGAAACCAGCATCTTTCTTGAATATGTGCCTATACAAAAAGTCACATAGTTTATTTATTTAAAAGTATTTCTAGTTAGAAGAAGTAATAGGAACAAATTGTAAATGCTGTGCTGAGTGTTAATTGAACCAAAGATATTCATCAAAAATGTGATTCAGACCAGTCTAGATGAAACAAATATTGCCTGTGTAATGAAAACACAATTTAATATGTGACCAAAAATGAGATGTGTAAATACAAGACTGCTCAAATTGTGTGACATATAGATATGTGACAGAAGGTCCCATGGTGGTCCCTATTTTTTTTAAGTGCCATCAAGTCAATGTTAACTCCTGGCAACCCAGCAGCCCCTGGGTTTTCTAGGCAAGGTATCACCAGAAATAGATTGCCAGGCCTTTTCTTCCAAGGCAATGGAGAATAAAGTGACTTGCCCAAGGCCGCAAGCAGTGCCAGTGGGAATCAAACCCAGATATCTTGGGTTGTAGGCTGTTGCTCTAACCACTAGGCTACTCCTCCACAGTAGTCACTGTATCAGTTTTATTTCCAGTGCCACATATCAGCAAATAAAACAAATTTTTAAACATGAAATATTTTTTTCAATACTAAAGTTAGTAATTTCATGAGAAAAATCACTAATTTAGTTGTAAGCCTGCCATCTCTAATCTTTCTTTAATAAGGTAAAAGCTGTATCTTGTGGGATATAACTATATGAGGACATGATATCCATCAAAATCAACTTCCAAGAGTCCATGATTTCTTAAAACAAAACATTTATTAATAAAATCCATGGAAAAGAGACGGCTGAAGGGAAATATGATAGAGGTCTATAAATTAATGAACAGAGTGGAATGTGTAAATGTAGATCAGGTGTTTACTCCTTCCAAAAGTAGAAGGACTAGGGGACACTCAGTGAAGCTACAATGTAGCCCATTTAGGACTAAAAAGAAAATATGTTTTCATTTGACGAGTTATCAAACTCTGGAATCTGTTACCGCAGGATATAGTAAAAGTTATTAGTGTAGCTGGGTTTAAAAAAGGTTTGGACAAATTTCTGGAGGAAAAATCCATAAACCATTATTAAAGAGGACTGGAGAAATCCACTGGTTACCCCGAGATAAGCATTGTGGAATCTGTTTACCATTTAGGGAACTTGACTTGTGACCTGGATTGGCCACTGTTTGCAACACGATACTGGGCATGATGTACCTTTGATGTGGTCCAGTATGGCATTTCTTATGTTCTTATCAAAGATAACTGATGTTGGGATAAATTAACAATAATGAGCTAACTGCTTCCCCTGATGGGACATTATGATTCCATAAAGATTCTCTGCTGTAGTCTACCACATATTCCTTGCACCCACTGATGGTATTGTGGATATTCTGAAGTACTCTTCCCTTGGTCTGTACCCCCTGATGACTCATCTTATGTTTGGTCAAACACAACTTGTTTATTAATACTATAGAGTGAAGAATTACATTTTTTATTCATTCAAGGAAAATATTACCAAACTTATAGTCCATCTCATCTCTACTTTATTTACATAACTTGTCATGAACATAAGAACATAAAATATGCCATACTGGGTCAGAACAAGGCCCATCAAACCCAGTATCCTGTTTCCAACAGTGGCCAATCTAGGTCACAAGTACCTAGCAGTTTCCCCAAATGACACAGGTTGCACAATGCTTGTATTGGGAAAAGCAATGGATATCCCGGGTCCCCTTTAATAATGGTTTATGGACCTTTCCTCCAGGAACTTGTCCAAAACATTTTTAAACTCAGCTACACTAACAGCTTTTACTACATCCTCCGGTAGCAAGTTCCAGAGTTTGACTACACTTCAGTAAAAAAAATATTTTCTCTTATTAGTCTTAAATAGGTTACCCTGTAGCTTTATTGCATGTCCCTTAGTGTTTCTATATTTTGATGGCGTAAACAATCAATCTACTGTACATTTACCTGTTCCACTCCATTCATTAATTTATAGACCTTTATCATATCTCCCCTCAGCCATCTCTTTTCCAGGTTAAAGAGCCCTAACCTTTTTAGCCTTTCTTCATAGGAGTATCCTTCCACCCCCTTTACCATTTTGGTGGCTCTTCTCTGTACCCTTTCTAATAATGTTATATGCTTTTTCCCTCCCCCCCCCCCATCTAAATTGTTTATTGATTACACAGGTACACTACCAAAAAACTGCCTCCAGTTTTGCAACTGATTCCTATAGATTTTGGGGTGCTGAATCCAGGAAAAATAGCCAAAATGTTCCATCACGTCACGTTTTCTTTCAAAATTAGATTTCTTACCCATATAAGGAATGTTCACATAATTTCTTTTTAGCCGACTGCAGTTTATTTTCTTGGCCCAAAATAGAGGTTGTAATGGTTAACTAACTAGAAACACTCCCTCATGATATTTTAGAGTGTTTTGTATTCATTTTATACATTAACAGGATAATTGGGAGGCGGGGGCTAAATCTAGTACTCGCGCTGGCGCATGTTCTTTCCTGTTCGCCTCGCCTCGTTCGCTCGCTCAAACACGGTGGTTGCGACATGAACGTTCCTGTCAAATTTCAGTTTCTTGCAAGTTCATTATTACCTTTTGTTTGCTCAGTCGTAATCCAGCTTTATTCCGAAGTGGTTCACTACAGTTGTAGTTTGCAGTGCTGTGTATTTGTGATGGCTCAGAGAGCCAGAGGTTGCGTCAACTCTCCGGACAGTTTTTGTTTTATTTGTGGGGAATATACCGTGAAAAAGCGGCAGAGGAACATTTCTGCATTTATTAAAAAAGTATATTTCGCCTATTTCGGTTTGAAGTTAGGCGATCAAGACAAACGTGGGCTCCTCACAAAGTGTGCAAGACATGTGAGGAAGATCTACGCTTAGGGATGAAAGGTAAAAAACAAGCATTTCGTTTCGGAATACCTATGATGTGGCGTGAACAAAGAGACCACAGCAGTGACTGCTATTTTTGCTCTTGCATTGTGAAGGGATACAATATAAAATAAGAACGTAATAAGTTACCCCAACCTTCCCTCAGCAATTAGGCCTATGCCTCATAGCAACGAAGTACCTGTGCCTGAACCACCAAAATCTTTGGATCATATTTGTGTGGACGGTTCTGATCATGATGAGACTCATCAGATGGCTTTTCCCGATGAGTCCAGTACTTCCGAGTTTGAAACTGAACCAGATCCGAAACCTGAACTTTTCTCTCAAGCTGAATTGAATGATTTAGTCCGGGATTTAGGACTCCCAAAAGATGCTGCCCAACTGCTAGGTTCTCGGCTTAAACAGAAAAATCTATTGTCACCAGGAACAACTTTTTATTGGTACCGCAACCGCGAGACACAATTTTTGAAGTATTTCAGCAAAGAGGAAGAATTGGTATTTTGCAACGATATATACGGAGTAATGGAAAAGTTTAAACTCAAGTATGATCCTGCTGAATGGCGGCTGTTCATTGATTCGACAAAAGACAGCATAAAAGGTGTTCTTCATCATAATGGCAACACATTCGCTTCAGTTCCTATTGCTCACTCTGTTATTCTCCAAGAAAAATACGAGAATTTGGCCCTGATTCTTCAGAAGATTCGTTATGATGATCATAAGTGGATGATTTGTGGAGACTTTAAAATTCTATCCCTGCTTCCTTTGCTTGTGGGATAGCCGTGCCCGCGACCTACACTGGGGGAAAAAAGACTGGCCAATTCGGGAGTATTTGAGACCCGGTGAGAAAAATGTTCTTCATGAGAGCTTGGTACCTCGTGATAAAATTCTATTACCACCTCTCCACATTAAGTTGGGTCTCATTAAGCAATTCATCAAGTCCCTTCCAAAAAATGGTGAGTGCTTTCGGTACCTTTGCTCAAAGTTCCCCCGACTTTCTGAAGCAAAGCTAAAGGAAGGAGTGTTTGTTGGCCCTGATATAAGGAAACTCATTTCAGATGGAGCATTCGCTGAAACGATGTCTGAGAAGGAAAAAGAAGCCTGGGATTCCTTCAAGGATGTTCTTCTCAAATTCTTGGGGAACAGGCGGGATGAGAACTATAAGGATATTGTTGCCAGGATGCTCAATGCCTTCAAAGAACAAGGCTCTAACATGAGCCTGAAAGTCCATTTCTTGCACTCCCATGTGAACTACTTTCCCAAAAACTTGGGGGCGTACAGTGAAGAACAAGGTGAAAGGTTTCACCAGGACATCAAGGACGCAGAGAGAAGGTACCAAGGAAGATGGAACACCACTATGATGGCTGATTTCTGCTGGTTGCTGCTGCGGGAAACCCCAGATGAAAAATACGCCAAGCAGCGCACCAAGAGAAGCATTCGGGGGAAGAAGAAACGGGCCCACCAGGAGATTGATTGACCCAAGAATGACTTTAAAATCTAAACTGTGTTGACAAATATCGTGTTTTTACTAAACTTTGAAATAAAAATTTGCTAGTTATTACCACAGTGTCGGATCTCATTTATTAGAATTTTATTTTCACATCATCGGGTGTTTGTCTTCATGTATTGCAATGGTGCGGTTTGCGTTTTCTATTCTTACATACATACCTGTACAACATTTTTTGCACATTTCTTTGCTTTGCTTTGTGTCTAACCTCACTCTTATATGCTCAATGTTTGTGCACATGTATGTGGCTGTTTTAAGTGCAGACAATTTTGCTACCATCACAATGTGTTTTGTTGACATTACTCTATTCTTATATGCTGCCTTGTTACAATTTTCTTTATTCTTATTTGAATAACTACTAAACAATTAGTATAAAGAATTCATCCAAGAAACTTTTATCTCGATCGCACTCAATCTGAAACGTTCACCTCAAACTGCTAACCCAATGTAGCAAAAAATCTGTACGTGATGGAGCAAATTGGTTACCAGATTTGGATTCAGCGCACCAAAAAACGTAAAAATCAATCGAAACATTAGAGGCAGTTTAAAAAAATTTTTTTTTAGTGTACCTGTGTTATTTCAGGAAGTAATACAAACAATCGCAAAAGACAACATGTGTACATGTTACACATCTCTATTAGAATCCAACAGCCTTTTAACTCCCTCTAGCTTTTTTTTGTGATATCCTTTAACTATATTCCACCCCCCCACCACACACACCTTAAATTGTTATTAACCATTTAAATAGAGGTTGCAATTCTCTACTTTCACCACTTTGTACATTTTCCTTAACACTTTCATATGCTAACATGTATATTCTCTCTTTATGCTGTATCCCCTCCGTTGTTCCCCTCCTTGTAAAATCCCCTCCCCCTTCCCTCCACCCCCCCGCTCTTCATTCTTTTTCCATTTTAACTTTTTATTATCCATTTCACAGAAGTTACATATTTCTGCGTTACCAACTTTGTAAAGCTTTCATATCTTTTACATTTACTACCCTATCTCATCCCTTGCCCCTCCTACTCCCCCTTCCCCCTCCCCTCCCCCGTCTTGCTCTGTAATCATCCATTCTTCTTCCGCTCCATCAATCCATTAGCAGTATCACCGCCCTTTTCAGCCAATCACCATGCAACCTTCCTAGCCGCTTGTGGCTGTAGTCCCTCCCACCCTCTTCCACTGTCCTCCCCTTCTCTCCGCCTTCCAGGATTCCAACCACTTACCCACTCTCTGCCATTGTTTTGCACCTTCCCCCCTTTCCCCCTCCTCATCTCCATCAATTGGTGCATCAAGCCCATCTCTGATATCCTACTAACAAATCCTGCTGCTTGTGGCACATTCGACCCCACCCAATGCTGTGCTATCTCACAGCGGGCTGCTACAACACAATGATGCAGCGCTCCACAAACCCTTTTTGGAATGTCCTGCTCTATTTGATGTAGTAAGCAGATCGCTGGTGTCCTTTGCAATCGATATCCTGTCATGTTATAAATCAAATCTAAAATCTCCTTCCAGTATGCTTGTATGCACTCACACTTCCACCACATATGCAACCAATCCCTTCTCTCATGACATCCCCTCCAACACTGGTCATTGGCTCCCCTTCCAGCCCTCCTGTTACGTACTGGCATCCAATACCATCGGAACAGTACTTTATATGCATTTTCTTTGACCTGTGTGGCAATAGGAATACTGGCCACCGTCTGTATTATCTTGTCTCATACCTCGTCGTTCCAGCACACCCCCAAATCTTCCTCCCACTTTAACATATACCCCCATTTACCCTCCCCTCCCTCCATTAAGCCTTTGTAAATCCTGGACAAAACTTCTTTTTGTCCCATGGTCCCGGTGCTGAGTGCCTCAAGCCACCCCCTATTCTCCCAGAGATCCTTCCACACCTTCTGTTGTCTCACAAAATGGCTCAATTGTAAGTATGCATAATAATCACTGTCACACAATCTATATAAGTCCTTAATGCCCTCAAACTCTAGTACGCCCTCCTTATTCACTATTTGAGAAATGTGGGTTAACCCCGCCTGTGCCCATCTGCGCAGAATATGTATCTCTGGTCCCTGTCCCTTCTCAAAACAAGCCACCAGTGTATTGTTTGTCTTACATTAATCATTTTCTGTTTTGTTTCCACACTAGCCACTATGCGCTATGAAGGGATTTTGCCATACATGTTCTGAAATATTACTCCCCCTCCACACTATTTGGACCAGGCTCTCTCCCCTTGTTGATTCTTCTTCCATTTGGACCACTGTTTCTGTGTTCCTCGGTGCCACTCATTTATTTATTTATTTCTCTTATATACCGCGCTCTTCCACATCAGTGCGGTTTACATACAACATGGGTGGTTTACGATGGGGGTAACACCGTAATTACATATCACAGGATGCTCAACTTGGATAACAGTATTAACTATTTACATCTCAATGGATAACAGAAAAGTATTTACATATAAACATCATATTGAGGGTAGTTACATGTGGTCATGTAGCAGTGTTGTGAGTGTGTTGTGCGAGGGGATTGGTGTATGTTCATATATTGTTTTCAGTTGCGTTGCCTCATAATATTTCCTAAAATTAGGTACCCACAACCCTCCCTCTCCCTTCGCTCTTTGCATTACGATCCTAGCTACTCTCGCCCTTTTATTCTGCCAGATGAACCGATTAACGAGTCGTTGTAACTGTTCTAGCTTGCTTGGCAGAACCTTTATTGGTAGTGTCTGGAACAGGAATAGAAATCGTGGCAAGAGCATCATCTTTATTGTGGCAATCCTTCCTAACCATGAGAGATATCCCTGCCCCACCCATCTAATAAGCTCTCCACCTGCCCAAATAACTTTTGATAGTTCAGCTTATATAGTGCTTCTATCATATTACTGATGTGGATTCCCAGATATCTAATACTGACGTTTGCCCACTTAAATGGGTATTTCTCTTGTAGTATTCTCTTTGTGTCCCCGTGTAATGTTAAATTTAGAATTTCTGACTTTGTCCAATTGATAGTGAAACCAATAGTTTGCCAAATTCTTCTAACTCCCACATTAAAATTGGGATAGACAAACGAGGCTTGACCACGCTCAAGATTATATCATTGGCAAATAACGATATTTTGTATTCTCCCCACCCCACTTTTATTCCCTGTACATCAACCCTCTCTCGCACCCGCTCCGCAAATGGTTCCAGGAAATAGCGAAAAGCAGTGGCAACAGTAGGCAACCCTGTCTAGTCCCTCTCCCTTGCCCAAAGAACTCAGAATATCCACCGTTTACCCTAACACAAGCCTTCGGGTTACGATATAGCGCTTTCACCCAGTTTATGAACTCAGCCCCCAAACCCATTCATTCCATCACCTGAAAGAGAAATGGACACGACACCTGGTCAAAAGCTTTTTCTGCATCAAGAGACAGCAATAGTGCCTCTTCCCTCTGCTGTTCCGTTGACCAAATCATATTCAAGATTTTCCTTATATTATCAGCTACTTGTCTCCCGGGAATAAATCCCGCTTGATCATGGTGTATCAACTTCCCTATCAATTTGTTTAGTCGCGTAGCTAATATTTTAGCTAGTAATTTGGCGTCGAGATTGAGCAGCGAGATAGGACGGTAAGAGGAACACTCTTGCAGGTCCTTCACCTCCTTATGTATTCTGGTTATTCCTGCCCACTCCATTTTGGCCGCTAATTCTCCTCCTCCCTTGGCAAATTGAAGAGCCGCACAAGCAGTTCTGTTAATATCTCTCCAAAGCGCTGTAAGCCCATCTAACCCCGGAGCCTTTTCTACCTTTAGTTGTTTGATTGCTCTCTGCGCCTTATTTAATTCTTGTTGCACCCCCTCATCCAGTTTCAATGAATTAAGATGACTCTGAATTCTCACCCCCTGTGGAGAGTCCCTGGCTTTATACAACCCCTGATAATATCCCCTAAATGCTTCCCTAATCTCCCTATCCTTGTATACCAGCCCCCCTCCCCTATTCCGAATTTTCAGTATGTGGGAGTGCAATTTCCTTTGCTTCAATTTCTGTGCCAGGTATCTCCCCGCCTTATTTCCTCCCTCGAAGAAGTCCTGTCTCAAAAGCTGCATTTGGTATCTTATCTTAGCGGCCTGCATTTCATTTAATTGTGCTCTCACTGCGAGCACCTGATCTCTATAGGCCCCTGACTGAACTTGCACATCTAACTCTTCCAGCTCCAACAACTTTGCTCTCAATTCCTTCTCTCTCCCCTCCCTTGCCTTCTTTTTTCGTGCCCCCCATTTGATTAGTACTCCTCTCACCACAGCCTTATACCAATCCCATACCCCTCCCCATGCTATCTCCACATTATCATTCCATTTAACATATTCCCTGGTTTCCCGCTCTATTTCCTCTCTTACCTTCTCATCCTCTAATAAGGATTCATTAAGTCTCCAGAACTGTTTACCTTTTCCCTCCTCCTCCAGTGCCAATCTAACCTGCACTGGTGCATGATCTGACCAAGTAATCAAATCCATATCCGCCCCTTTAATCCTACCCCCCATCTCTCTTGAAACCCAAATAGCATCTATTCTAGAGTATGAGCTATGTACTGGTGAGAAGTACGAAAATTGCCGCTTCCCTGGATGGTGGAATCTCCAAGCATCAATCAAACAATTTTGTGTAACAAAACAACAATACCTCCGCCTATCCAACTTCTTACCCTCTCTTTTCCCGGTGGCATCCCTTGCGGCGCTCCAAGTTAAATTAAAATCTCCTCCAGATATTAATTTCCCCTCCCCCAATTTCTCCACCTCCTCATTCAGTTTTGTCCAGAATTCACTTTGTGCTCCTGTTGGTGCATATACATTAACTATACAATACCATTCAGCTCCCACTTTGATCCGCATTAACACATACCTCCCCTCTTTATCCCTTACCACCGTATGCAATAACATCTTCAACTTGTTATCAATCAAAATAGCCACCCCTCCTTTTTTCTTTTCCCACAGTGTTAGAAGCATGTACACAAACTCCATATCCACTGGGTTTCACCAGGTATTCTGTCGCTCTTGTCAAGTGTGTTTCTTGTATAAGCACTACCGCTGCCTTTTTGTGTGTTATTTCTTTATATAGTTTTTATCTTTTCAATGGTGAATTAAGCTGTTTACATTTAGTGATACTATTATTTATTTATTTTTATTTTATTTACATTCTCTTATATACCGTGCTATTCTGCATCAGTGCGGTTTACATTGAACAAACTGAAATTACATTGAACAGGGTATTATAACTTGGAGATAACTATTTTACAGGGAACATGGGCTATGGAGGGTTAAGTGGCTTGCCCAAGACCACAAGGAGCACCTGTGGGACTAGAAACCCCAGTCCTTCCGGCCCAAGGTTGCTTTCCTCTAGTGGGATTTGAACCCCCAACCTTCTGGCCTGAAATACCTTGCCCCAACCACTAGGCTACTCCTCCACTCCTATCAACTCACCTTCAAAGTTCCCCCCCATTCTCCCTTAGCCTTTGTCCCCCCTCTACATCTCTCCCTTCCCCCCTCCCCCTCCTAAACTGACCCCCCCCAATTCCCTTATCCCCTTCCCTTCCCTCCCCCCACCCTACCTAACCCCCTTCCCCCCGCCCTACTCCCCTTCCCCATTCCCTGCCTCCACCTAGGAGATATGACTTCCAGTATTGGTGACTACCAAGCAGACCTCCACCTGCTTCTGCGACTCTCTACCTCTTCCCCCCTCCTGCTCTACCCCTTCTGCACTTTCCCTTCCCTTCCCTCCCCCTCCTCTACCCCTATCCAACCTCTCCCCCTCCCCCATCTTGCACCCTAATCCCTTACCATCACCCCCCTCCCTATCCCTAAACATCCACCCCTTGCACATCACTTGAAAAATTTGTGAAATATCACAATAACATCAATGTCCAGCAACTCAGTCCTAACATGTTTTCTTCTTGGGTACTGCTCACCCAGATCTTCCACTTCAGCCAGTGCCCTTTACTGCCACTCTCCCTCCTCGACTGCCTTGGGTGACTCTTGCCAACCTCCTTCCCTCTGCTGGTGTTCTCTGCCACCTCAAGCTGTCTGCCCTTGATGTAGAAGGCAGAGTAGTGTTGACTCTGGTTTGTCCCTCTACTCCATCCGGCAGATTCTTTAATCCCAAATCTTTTAATGCCCTCCAGGCTTTCTCGCTGGTCATCACCCATCTTGACACTCCTTTCACTGTAATAAGGAGGCCAAAGGGATACAACCACTTATTTATTTATTTAACAGTATTTCTATACCGCCTTATCCTACAATCAAGGTGGTATCACATATATCGCAAATCTTCTCTCCGTAAGAATGCTGTCACCTCCTTCATTTCCCTCCTGCGTTGTAACGTGCCTCTGGATAGATCTTGAACCAATTCCAAGTTGTGCTCCTCCCATTTGAACTGTCTTAAGTTTCTGGCCACCCTCAGAATACACTCTTTAGTTATGAAAGAGCTCAGACACACCACAATGTCTCGGGGTCTATTATCCTTTATAGGCCCCAATCCTCTGTGAGCTCATTCAACTTGCAGAGAGTCTCCACCTTCTCCCTCCTCTGAATCTGCTTTTTGCAACAGGGATTCAAACACTTTAGTAATCACCTCCTCACAGTTCTTGTATTTGGGGTCCTCGGGAACCCCTCGGACCCTCATATTACATCTTCTGGAGCGGTCTTCCAAGTCCTCAGCTTTCATTTTCAATTCCTCTTGACCCTGCTTAACTTCCTCCCATTCTTTTTGTAGAGCGTCCAGTAGTTCTCCCTGTTGTTCCACCTGAGTCTCTGCATCTTCTACCCGAGCTCCCAGCTCCACCAGATCTTGTCTCAAAGATTGTAGGGTCTCCTTCAACTCAATTTTGACCCCACCAATTTCTACCTTGAGCTCCTCCTTCAATTCTATTAGCCATTGCTTGATCATCTCAGCAACTTCGGGGCTCCCCACAGCCTCTGTCTCCTCTTCCGGCTCGTGCTCACACTCAACTGCCCATTTGCCTTCCTTCTCCCCCTCTTTCCCTCCTCGTGAGGATGCATAAGATGATCTAAATTCCGCCAGTTTTCTTTTGGCTGATAGCCCACTTTTTGTTTTATCCATTTGTTCTCATCAATATCCTAGACGGTTGTAGTCTCTGCTGCAATGCTCTATGTCTGTTCCTCCGGTCTGTGTGAATTCAACCTGGGCTATCAGATAACTCCCTCTTGTAGCCAGGATGCGCTTGTTGTTTTAGCCCCCCTGCTCTTCATTACACCGGTCTTTGTTGCACTGCACTGCTGTGCTTTTCTGCCCTGCTCCACTAATCTGTGCCATACTTATCTTCTTTGGATCATTCCGTTCCCTCCAGTTCTGAGTGATCTGGCCCCCAGTCTCTGTGCCTGATTGCAGACTCCACTCTCGGCTCACCTGCCACGTGCTCCTGCTGCACGTCCCCATGGGCCTCCGCTCTCTACTGCCACTGATCTTCCCAATCGGGTGTCTCTCTGCTCCCGATCTGATGGCTCTTTGGGTTCCCACGCTGCTGCTCGATAGTACAGGCCCCCCGATTATTCCGCCAATGCTCTAACTCAAGTTTAGCTTTTCTTCCCCTGCCCCACCCACTGCAGCCCCAATTAATGCTGAGTCTCTCACTTTCCAGCCTGCCGCGTGCTCCTCTGATCCGCCTCCTCACTCCGTACAGCTTCTTTAGGGGAGGATTTCCACTGCCCGCTATGCCGCCTTCTCGTGCACTAAATTTGCCGCTGTCTTCTCCTCTCTTGACCACCCCTTTCTTTCCGCTTTTCGGGGTTTTACCCTCTTTATTGCAGGCTTCGGCTACGGAGCTCAAGTGCTACGTGGCCATGAGGTCTGATGACGTCACCGGAAGTCTGCTATATCCTTTTTAATATATGGCGACCAAAATTGCACACAATATCTAAGGTATGGTCGCACCATAGAACGATGCAGAGGCATTATAGTAATCTTTTTTTTTTTGTTCTCCATTCCTTTCCTTATAATTCCTGGCATTCTATTTACTTTCTTGGCTGCTGATGCACACTGGGTGGAGGGTTTCAACATATTATCCACAATGACGCCTAAATCTTTTTCTTGGGTGGTGGTTCCTACGTGGAACCTTGCATCGTGTAACCATAGTTTGGGTTGTTCTTTCCTAGGTGCATAACTTTGCACTTGTCCACATTAAATTTCATCTGCTATTTGGATGCCCCGTTTTTCAATTTATCAAGGTCCTCTTGCAATTTTTCACTATCCTCTTGGGTTTTAATAACTGAAAAATTTTGTGTCATCTGCAAACGTGATTACCTCGCTCATTATTCTGATTTCCAGGTCATTTATGAATATGTTAAAAAGTAGCGGACCTAGCACTGATCCCTTGGGTACTTCATTATTCATCTTTTTCCACTGGGAAAATTGGCCATTAAGCCCTACCCTCTGCTATCTTTTAACCAGTCCCTGATCCACAATAATACACTGCCTCCTATCCCACGACTTTTTAATATCATGCGATATTCTCTCAACATGATACCTTTTGTTGATCTCTCTCTTTTAAATTAGATATTATTCATATTTGTTTGTTGATCTTGCATTTACAAATCATCCACTATAGAACTGGTAGTTTCACATAAAAGTAACATCAAATCATATGAGTGTCTGTAAAACAAACTCTACAATGGACTTAAATTTATGAGTTTTATAAATCCTCAAACCCTATGGAACATGTTTCAATCTATATTACATGAAGATTTTGCATGTATCTGTGCTCATATTTTGCATTTGTATAAATTAATTAATCAATTTCATCAATGAAGGCATTATTTTGTTCAGTATCTCCCAAAAAAATGACTACCCATATAGTATACCAACATTTTTGTACAAGTGTCACAGTGATTATAAAGATTGTATGTAGTATGTAATTATTTTCATGCAAGTGAGAGAATCATGAGTTATGAAATAAATTCATAGAAACGGTGCTAGTAAATGTAAGAAACATAAAACCCTTACGCATTGTTGACTTTGAAATTTATGAGTTTTTGTAAGGCTGAAGATAAGCTGTGTGTTTTTGTTGTACCTGAAGAAATATATCCTGAATCAATCCCTATTCGCCTTCATTCCATGATGCCTCATTCTAAAGCCATGTTTCCTTTGAGAGAGACTTGCTGCCTGTGCATTTATTTCTTGGAGATATTTAAATGTCTCTATCATATCACCCTCTCTCTCACCTTTCCTCTGGGACACACTTGTTTAGATCTTTACATGTGTTTCTTTATATTTTATGATCAATACCACTGATCATTTTAATAGCCACCCTCTGAAGCAACTCTATCTGGGTTTTATACTTTAGAAGGGTTTTTTTGGGTGGGGGGGGGGGGGAGAGTGCTTTGCTTTTAGGACTACTGATTGCAGTTTCAGATAATTCAGAGATGCCTATACTGCTTGATTAACTATCTACCTCACCGAACTGTCTGTGATCTTTTTCCTTTTGCATTTCACTCATTAAAGATTTTTGCTTTTGTTCAGCAAACCCTGCCTGGACAATAAAAACCATGGAGAGAGAGGTGTGAAAGATGGCAGTGAAAGAGGTCCAGAAATGTCTCCTTTCCTGATCTAACAAATTGATTAGATTCATCTGACAAGACCTACAGGACTTCTGATAAAAGCATGCCGCTTCAGATGAATCACCCTACTCTCAAATCTGAATTCATGTCTCCATTTCTCCACAGCAAAAAAAAACAACTACTTTTAATTTACAATCTTCAGTCACCAGTGCTCCAATCTGAGTTTTGCTATTTTTCTGTAAAGAATCATTTTGAAGAGAGTCGTTTTAAATAATTTAAAAATGTTTCCTCTTTTCATTATTTGATGTAAAAGATATCATACTGGGTATAAATAGAATTTTTAAACATATCATTTACTTTTTAAAACTGTTTTCATCAAAGAATGCATCTTTCTCTAATGCTTAGTATGTTTGTTCTTAGTTATATGGAAAAATATATTTTATGAATGGGGGTGGCAGAGGCAGGCAGTGAAAGTGTCACAATTAAGTTTGACTATTATTTAGTGAAATTTCAACTTTTCCCACATAAGCCCTGAAAGGAAAAAAAGCTGGAATGAAACATAGAAACATGTCAGCAGAAAAAGACCAAATGGCTCTTCTAGTCTGCCCTTCCATATTAACTACTATAGTCCCTGTTTTTCCTTTAGAGACCTTCTATGTTTATCCCATGCTTTCTGGAATTCACATAGGGCCCGATTCTGTCCCGGACGTAGATCCCTTCTGTGTGTCCCGCCTGCACATGCAGGACTGCACCCGGCTAACTTTGTCAGGGCTTTTAAATGGAGCCGCGGCGCCATGGCGTCATGTTGTCATGGCACCATGGTTCTATTTAAAAGCCACAATGCCGGCCACCCAGTTAAAGTGTTTATTGCCCACAGCCTGACCCCCAATCCAGCCTTATAAGGCCGGGGTCGGGCTGCGGGGAATAAACCCTTGCCCCCCCCCCCCGCCTCATCCGTGCCCCAGCAGCTTAAAAAAAAATAGTCCAGAGAAGTTATTCCATCTCCTCGGAAGTGGAAGAACTTCCCCGGATGTTTCACTGGCCTCGGACGTACAGGGCCGACATTAGTTGTCTCTGTACGTCCAGGGCCGGCAACCGCCCACTGCCCGCCCACTCTCCGCCCCATGACACCCATTTCCCACCCCCATCTAACTTCCCGGCACAATCAGCAAGGAAGTTATTCGGGGGCAGGAAAAGCCATGAATAGCGGGGATGGACGTCCCATTGAGCCGTCCATCCCTGCTATTTGTGGCTCAGAATAACCCCCATACTGTCTTCTTCTCTACTACCTCCAGTGGGAGACTATTCCATACCACTCTATCCATAAACAAATATTTCTGCATAATACTCCTGAGTCTATCCTGTTTTACCCTCATCCTATCCCCCCTCATTGCAGAGCTTACTTTATATCGAAAGAGGCTCTCCTCTTGTGCATTTAGAGGAAGAACAAGATTGGCTTTTCTAAAGCTTTGAGAGTTAAAGAAAAATTCCAGCCTCAAATTGGAATGCTACAAGATGCTCAAGAATCTATGTTGAATGATGCTGAGAAGATCAAGAAAAGGTGGAAAAATATAGAGTCATTATACCATAAAGATCAAGTGGACCAAAAGCCGTTTCAACCTGTACCTTATGATTAGGAACTATTGGTGATGAAAGAAGAAGTCGAAGCAGCATTGAAAGCCTTATCAAAGAACAAAGCACCAAGCATTGATGGCATTCCCATTAGAGTATGCAATCAGATGAAGCTGTCACCATACTTAAAAGGCTCTACCAGGAAATTTGGAAGACAAATTCATTGTCAACTGACTAGAAAACATTTGTGTTTATACCAATACTGAAGAAAGGTGACCCGACTAACTGTGGAAATTATCGCACAAACACTCTGATCCCACATGTCAGAAGATTCTACTCAAGATCATTTAACAGACACTGCAACCATACCTGGAGCAAGAACTGCCTGAAGTGCAAGCAGGGTTCAGGAAAGGGTAAGGAATGAGAGACATTATCGCGGATGTGAGATAGATCCTTGAAAAGACAAAAGAATACCAAAAGGATATACATTTGTGTTTTATTGACTACAGCAAGACTTTTGACTGTGTAAACCATGAGAAACTCTGGGCCACGTTAAGAAGCATGGGTATACAGAACACCTGATTGTTCTCTTGCACAACCTTTACATTGATCAAGAAGCAACAGTTCAAATGGAACTAGGAGAAACAGAATGGTTTAAAATCAGCAAAGGTGTACAACAAGGCTGCATATTTTCACCCTACCTCTAATTTATATGCAGAATAAATCATCAGAGAAGCAGGACTGTACGAAGACAACTAAGGTGTGAAGATTGGTGGAAGACTCATCAGCAACCTTCACTATGCTGATGATACCACATTACTAGCTGAAAGTGAAGACAATTTACATAGAAACATAGAAACATGATGACAGAAAAAGACCACATGGCCTCTCTAGTCTGTCCTTCCATATCAACAACTACAACAGTCCACTTTTTACCATTAGAGATCCTCTGTGTTGGTCCCATGCTTTTTTGAATTCAGTTACTGTCCTCATCTCTACCACCTCTACTGGGAGACTATTCCATGGATCCACTACTCTTTCCGTAAAGAAATATTTCCGCATATCACTCCTGAATCTATCTCCCTTCACCCTCATCCCATGTCCCCTCGTAGCAGAACTTGCTTTCAATTGAAAGGAGCTCTCTCCCTGAACATTTATGCCATGGAGGTATTTAAACATCTCAATCATATCACCTCTATCCCGTCTTTCCTCTAAGGTGTACATATTAAGATCCTTAAGTCTGTCCTTATATGCTTTATAGTGAAGCCCACTAATCATTTTAGTAGCCACCCTCTGCACCGACTCCATCCTGTTCACATCCTTTTGAAGGTGTGGTCTCCAGAATTGCACACTATACTCCAAATGAGGTCGCACCAAAGACCTATACAGAGGCATTATCACCTCCTTTTTGAAACATTTGCTTCTCAAGATCAAGGAATATATTCTTGAAATGGGTCTGCACCTTAATGTTAAGAAGACAAAGATCCTGACAACTGGAAAAATCAGTAAGTTCATCACTGACGGAGAAGAAATTTAAATAGTTGACAGCTTTAACTTACTTGGATCAGCAATCAATAAAGAAAGGACTAGCAGTCAAGAAATCCGGCGACGTATTGCTCTTGGTAGAATGGCTATGAAGGACCTAGACAAGATCCTCAAGAGCAGAGATGTTTTTCTCCATACAAAGATTTGACTTGTCCAGTCCTGGTAGTTTCAATAACATCATATGGATGAGAAAGTTGGACAGTGAAAAAGATAGACAGGAAGAAAATGGATGTCTTTGAATTATGGTGCTGGTGACGAATACTGTGTATAACGTGGACTGCTCAAAGAACAAACCAGTCAGTACTAGAGGAGAACAAGCCTAAGCTTTCCTTAGAAGCTCAGATGACAAGACTTCAGCTTTCATACTTTGGACATATCATGTGAAGAGAGAGATCATTGGAGAAAGACATAATGTTTGGCAAAGCAGAAGGTCACCACAAAAGAGGAAGGCTGGCAATGAGATGAATTGATACAATAATGGCAGCTATGGATACCACTCTATCAACAAGGAGCTGCTTGGCTGAAGACCAAATAAAATTTAGGTCAACTACAGTTGTGTGCAAAAGTCTGGAATCACTTGTGAGTTTTGCGTTTTTCATACTTTCTAACTTTTTTTAAAATTTTGCTTTAGCCCAGCATATTCATCTTTCTACCACGTTAAAAGAAATACATTTGGCTACTAGAGTTGACGTTTTTGCATTCCTTGCTTCCAATTTAAATACTTTACAGACACTGGGAGATAGCTACTGCGATTTTTGTGGATCCTGCGTCAAAACTGGATCGAGATTATCCAATATTCACACGTATTTCTAACCAATCAGGAGACTGGTTTCACTAACCAATCACAATGCAGATATCTAGCCAACAGTGCAGCTATAAAAACGCACAGAATTTTTGAATTTCATAGGCTTTCTGGATTGACCATGAAGATGACTCAGACCCTAACGTTGGAGGAGCGTGTTAGTGTATCCTTTATTTATTTATTTTTTAATTTCTCTTCTATACCGCGCTATTCAATATCAGTGCGATATACATTTAACTTTAGCTTATACGATACAGTCGTGACTACATTTATTTATTTATTTACATTCTCTTATATACCGTGCTATTCTGCATCAGTGCGGTTTACATTGAACAAACTGAAATTACATTGAACAGGGCATTATAACTTGGAGATAACTATTTTACATGGAACATGGGCTATGGATGGTTAAGTGGCTTGCTCAAGACCACAAGGAGCACCTGTGGGACTAGAAACCTCAGTCCTTCCAGCCCAAGGTTGCTGTCCTCTAGTGGGATTTGAACCCCCGACCTTCCGGCCTGAAGTACCTTGCCCCAACTACTAGGCCACTCCTCCACTCCACTCTATTGTATTTACAATAGAACAGGAAATATAACTTGGCTAGAAACTGGGGTAACTGTCAATAACTTATTTACATTAATAACTATACTGTGCGCAGTGATGCTTACTTGGGGTTGTAGCGTTGGTGCTGGCTGCCCTCTAGTGTGCTATGTGTGCTAGTGTGGGGGTCTCGGTGCTTGGTGGACATGTTTGCTGGCTGACCTATGGGGCTGTTGTCTGGGTAATGCCGTATGAATAGGTGATGTTTCAGCACCTTCCTGTATTGGGCCAGATTGGTGATTGTTCGAATGGCCGTAGGGAGGGCATTCCAGCATCTAGGTGCGTAGAGCATGAAAGCTCTATTAGATGTCATGTGGGTGCATTTCGTTGTTTCCTTAGGGATAATCAGTGTGTTGATAGCTGTGGATCTCCTGGGTCTTTTCAGGGGTGTGAGTTGGATTAACTCGGTGATGGAGGTGGAGGATTGATTGTTTATGGCCTTGAAGGCCATTACTAGTATCTTAAAACATAGTCTGCCTTGGATTGGTAGCCAGTGGAGTTTCTTTAGGATTGGTGTGACGTGGTCCATTCTTGAGACTCCGAATAGGATCCTGGCAGCTGCATTCATTGCTAGCTGAAGGGGGTTCCGTGATGCTTGTGGGAGTCCGTATAGTATTGCATTGGCATAATCAAAATGTGGGATTACTAGTGCTTGATAGATTGTTCGGAAGTCTTCGGGGTCCAGCAAGGGCTGTAGGTGTCGGAGTGTCCGTACTTTGTGGTATATTTTCTTTCTGTGTTTTTTATATGGGTTTTCATGTCCAGTCATTGGTCTAGGGTGATGCCTAGATATCGGATTGTGGGTTTTACAATCAGCTCAGTGTTCTTCACCTTTAAGGAGGCAGGGGGGTGTGAAACCTTGGTTCCTCGTGATGAAGAGGACATCTGTCTTATTATGGTTTATTTGGAGATTTTGAGAATGGAGCCATTCGGCTACTGCATCGAAACAGCTAGTCAGTGGGGAAAAGTCTGGCTGGTCAGTTGCAAACGGCATGTAAAGTAGAACATCATCTGCATAAACCAGGCAGTCGATGTTGAATGAGTGAATCAAGGAGCATTTGGGCTGCATGTATATGTTGAACATCAATGCTGATAACGAGGACCCTTGTGGTACATCCTGTTTTTGTGGGAATGATTCCAAGGTCATGGTGCCAGCTCTTACATGCTGCCATCTGTTGGTCAGGTAGGATTTGCACCAACCTAGTGCTGAGTCTTGTATTCCCTTTTCCTTGAGTCGTTACAGGAGTATCTCGTGACTTACGGAGTCAAAAGCCACTGTGATATCCAAGAAGATCAGAGCGAACCCTTGTCGGAAGTTGTCGGTTCCAGAGATTATAGTATTGAATAAGGTGGTGAGGAGGGTTTCCACGCCATGTGCCTCCCTGAAACCATGCTGACTTGAGTCCAAGGGGGCGTGAGTCTCGATATGTTGTTGTATTTGGCGTTGGACTACCTTTTCAATTATCTTGGCGAGCAGTGGGATGATCGATATTGGTCTGAAGCATTCGACCTTCACGGGGTCCAGTTTGTTGTTTTTCAGCAGGGGTCTGATGGAGGTATGCTTCAGCCTTTGTGGAAATGAACCGGTTGAAAAGGATTGATCCATGAGTTTGTTGAGGAATTGGCCGAGATCGCAACTTTATGAGCAAGGAAGGATTTTCAAGCCATCAGATAGCCAGGAAAGTTGGCTGCAGTCAGAGCGCTGTTGTTAAGATTGTACAGAAGAAGAAAGAAATGGGTTCAGTAGTGGAAAAGCCTTGTTCAGGTCGTCCACGTGCATCAACATCACACCAGGACCGTGCACTATGACGCATTTCACTGACTAATCGCAAGTTAACCTCTCCTCAGCTACTTCAAGAGTGGTCAGACAAGAGTGAGGTCAGTGTCAGCTCATCAACAGTTTGTCGCCGGTGCCTGTAGTTTGGTCTCCGGGGCTGCAAAGCACGGAATAAGCCACTGATGACTGACATACAAAGGTGCAACCGGATCGTGTGGGCGAGAAAGCACTCAACCTGGTCAACTGAAATGTGGGAAAAGATGCTATTCAGTGATGAAAGCATCTTCTGCCTGTTTGGTAACCAGGCCCACACCTATGTGAGGAGATTTCCTGAAGAGGAATTCAAGCCTTAGTGTCTCAACCTCACTGGGAAGCATCCTTTGAAGGTCAGGGTCTGGGGCTGCATGGCTGCCAGTGGCATTGGACGTCTTCACATCGTCGATGGAATGGTCAACGGGGCCAAGTACATCACCATACTGCAAAAGTGCATGGTGCCATCAGCATATCAGCTGTTTTCTGGCCAGTTCCTGTTCCAAGATGACAATGCAGCCTGCAATCGCTCCAGACAGGTGATCAGATCTCCAGATCTGAATCCAATCGAGAACCTGTGGCACAAGGGGCGGAGTCTGCTGTCTTGGTACATGTCGGTACCAATGACATAGGAAAATGTGGTATGGAGGTTCTGGAGGCTAAATTTAGGCTTTTAGGTAGGAAGTTGAAATCCAGAACTTCCAGGGTAGCGTTCTCCGAAATGCTTCCTGTTCCACGCGCAGGACCCAAAAGGCAGGCATAGTTCCGGAGTCTCAATGCGTGGATGACACAATGGTGCAGAGATGAGGGTTTTGGATTTGTTAGGAACTGGGGAACATTCTGGGGAAAGGAGGGGCTCTTCCGAAGGGATGGGCTTCACCTTAACCGGGATGGAACCAGGCTGCTGGCATTAACCTTTAAAAAGGAGATAGAGCAGCTTTTAAACTAGATATTAGGGGAAAGCCTACAGTCGCCCAAGAGAGGATGGTTCGGAAGAATGTATCTTTGAAGGATACTACCAAAAGCAGAGAGGTTCCACAAAAGAGTAAACTAGCCCAAATGCCCTCAAATATGCAGCAGACAGAGCTTAAAGATCCCAAATTACCAATGTCTAACAATAGCCAAATTAATATGAATAAAATACATTCTCTAAAATGCTTGTATGCAAATGCTAGAAGTCTAAAAAATAAAATGGGAGAGATAGAATATATAGCACTAAATGAAAGGTTAGATATGATTGGAATATCAGAGACATGGTGGAAGGAGGACAACCAGTGGGACACTGTGATACCTGGGTACAAACTATATCGTAATGATAGAGCTGATCAAATTGGTGGAGGGGTTGCTCTCTATGTTAGAGAGGGCATTGAGTCAGAAAGGATTAAAGTTTTGCAGGAAACAAAATCTGCTGTAGAATCTATATGGATTGAAATTCCATGTAAAAGGGGGAAGGCGATGGCAGTGGGGGTGTACTATCGACCGCCTGGCCAGAATGAACAAATGGATGATGAAATGTTCAAAGAAATCAAGGAAGCTAACAAAAGTTACAGCGCAGTAATAATAATGGGTGATTTCAACTACCCCGGTATTGACTGGGTCAGTGTCACGTCAGGACATGCTAGGGAGATAAAGTTCCTAGATGAAATAAATGACTGCTTCTTGGAGCAGCTGGTTCATGAACTGACCAGAGGGGAAGCCATATTAGACCTAATCCTTAGTGGAACACCAGATCTAGTGCAAGAGATAAGGTTGTTGGGGCCACTTGGCAATAGTGATCATAGCATGATTGCCTTTGATTTAATTAGTGGAGGAGGGATAGTAAGGAAATCCATAGTACTACCTTTTAACTTTCGAAAGGGAGACTATGATAAAATGAGGAAAACAGTTAAGAAAAAACTAAAAGGAGCAGTTGCAAAGGTTAAAGACGTACATCAGGCTTGGCTGCTGTTGAAAAATACTATCTTGGAAGCCCAGACCAGCTGTATTCCACGCTTTAAGAAAAGTGGAAGGAAGTCCAAAAAACTGCCAGCATGGTTTAAAGGTGAGGTCAGAGAGGCTGTTGTTGCCAAAAAAGCATCTTTCAGGAAATGGAAAAAAGAGCCAAACGACGAAACCTGGAAACAGCACAAGAACTGGCAAGTCAAATGCAAGGCATTGATAAGGCAGGCAAAGGGAGAATTTGAGAAGAAGCTTGCTGCGGAAGCAAAAACGCGAAGTAAAGACCTTTTCAAGTACATTCGTAGCAAAAAACCTGTGAGAGAGTCAGTTGGTCCATTAGATGATAAAGGGGTTAAAGGAGCACTAAGAGGCGACAAGGAGATAGCGGAGAGACTGAATGAATTCTTTGCTTCGGTCTTTACTGAGGAAGATGTAGGGATGTTACCCATGACTGAAGTGGTATTTAAAGGTGCAGAAGAATTGAAGGAAATATCGATACATCGGGAAGATGTATTACAACTATTAGATAAACTTAAGAGTAGCAAATCACCTGGGCCGGATGGTATACATCCAAGGGTGTTGAAAGAACTGAAATATGAGATTGCAGACCTGCTATTAGTAATCTGTGAACTATCATTAAAATCATCTCTAAAACCTGAAGATTGGAGGATCGCCAATGTAACACCAATTTTTAAAAAGGGTTCCAGGGGTGATCCGGGAAACTACAGACTGGTGAGCCTGACGTCAGTACCGGGAAAAATGGTAGAAACCATCATAAAGAATAAAATTACTCAGCATGTAGATAGTCATGACCTAATGGGAGACAGCCAACATGGCTTTAGACAAGGAAGATCTTGTCTTACTAATCTGTTATGTTTTTTTGAAGGAGTGAATAATCAGGTGGACAAAGGTGAGTCGGTTGATATTGTGTATCTGGACTTTCAGAAAGCCTTTGACAAGGTCCCTCATGAGAGACTTTTGGCAAAACTAAAGAGTCATGGGATAGGAGGCAGTGTACTATTGTGGATCAGGAACTGGTTAAAAGATAGAAAGCAGAGGGTAGGACTAAATGGCCAATTTTCCCAATGGAGAAAGGTGAATAGTGGTGTACCCCAGGGATCTGTGCTGGGTCCGCTGCTTTTTGACATATTCATAAATGACCTGGAAAGTGGAATAACGAGTGAGGTTATCAAATTTGCAGATGACACAAAACTATTTAAAGTTGTTAAAACCCAAGAGGATTGTGGAAAATTGCAAGAGGATCTTGATAAATTGGAAGACTGGGCATCAAAATGGCAGATGAAATTTAATGTGGACAAGTGCAAGGTTATGCACCTAGGGAAGAACAACCCAAACTATGGTTACACGATGCAAGGTTCCACATTAGGAACTACCACTCAGGAAAAAGATTTAGGCGTCATTGTGGATACCATGTTAAAACCCTCGGCCCAGTGTGCAGCAGCGGCCAAGAGAGCAAATAGAATGCTAGGTATGATAAGGAAAGGAATGGAAAATAAAACAAAAGATATTATAATGCCTCTATATCGTTCCATGGTGAGACCGCACCTTGAATATTGTGTGCAATTCTGGTCGCCGTATCTTAAAAAGGATATAGCAATTTTAGAAAAGGTTCAGAGAAGAGCCACCAAAATGGTAAAGGGGATGAAAGGATACTCCTATGAAGAAAGGCTAAAAAGGTTAGGGCTCTTTAACCTGGAAAAGAGACGGCTGAGGGGAGATATGATAGAAGTCTATTAAATTAATGAACGGAGTGGAATGGGTAAACGTAGATCGATTGTTTACCTTATCAGAATATAGAAAGACTAGGGGACATGCAATGAAGCTACATGGTAAACTATTTAAGACTAATAAAAGAAAATATTTTTTCACTCAACGTGTAATCAAACTCTGGAATTTGTTACCGGAAGATGTAGTAAAGGCTGTTAGTGTAGCTGGGTTTAAAAAGGTTTGGACAAGTTCCTGGAGGAAAGGTCCATAAACCATTATTAAGAAGGGACCCAGGATATCAATGCTTGAACCAATACAAGCATTGTGGAACCTGTGTCCCTTGGGGAAACTGCTAGGTACATATGACCTAGATTGGCCACTGTTGGAAACAGAATACTGGGCTTGATGGACCTTGGTCTGACCCAGTATGGCATATCTTATGTTCTTATGTTCTTGGAAATATCCAAGAGGCATCCGACATCAAAGCGTGAGCTGATTGAGTCACTCATTGCAGCTTGGAACCGCGTTGTCACCAACAATCACCTTGTCAGACTGATTCATTCAATGCCGACAAGGTGCAGTCAGGTGATCAAGAACAAAGGGTGGCCCATCAAATACTAAGCCATCACAGACACATAAAAACGGCCTTTTTCAAGGCCACATACATTAATTTGAAGGAAACCTGGTATGTGTCCATAATATTTTAAAGCATACTGTCAAGACTCCCCTGGTGGCTAGGCGAATGCCTAGGTGTAATGGGGGTACCTTGAACGTCCTTCTTAGTAAACTGGAACCCAGTACTATGGCTTCTTCGCAATGTAGTTGTGTCACAAAGATTATAGCCGAGGTTTGAAGGTAACAGGAAAATTTCTTTATTTGAAAATAAAGCTCTATATAACCAATTGAAATCTTTGGCTAGAAGTTCTGGTACTACAAAACAAAACTCAGGATACTTCTCCATTCAAAAGGAACTTAAGCCTTGATACATAGTCCATGCCTTGACTTTGCTTCTGCGGCTTAACTTAAACAACGTGTCTCACAAATCATTCTTTTACAAACAGGTTCTGGTCCCAGGTCTCCAAGTTATGCAGCACAACACTCAACTGTTTCTGTCACATGTTTGCAGCATCTTAACTTCCTGGTTACCCACTGTTTAAAATCTTCTGACATTATTTTCCAAACGTCCTTTTACTCTTTAGTTTTCCCAGACATTCATTAACTTCTTGGAGCTTATCAGATCAGCTCTCATTAATGCATAAATAAAAGGCATGAGTTTCAGCAGAGAATGTACTTCCTTTAAAAACTTCTGGGTTTTCCTAGTTACTTTTAAAAACCCCTCAGTTTCTTATTTTTGACTAGAACAGAAAGAGCATTCCATCTCCATATCAGAATAATCATTCTCTACACCATTGATTTCTATTTCCATTTTCTTCACTGGGTTCCTTCAACAACGTGTTATCCACAGCGTCTGCATGGGAAGGCTTCAGCTGCTTCAACACTCTCAAGAGCTGCTCCCACTGAGACTCCTCTCTACTTGAGGCTATGGGGGAAGGGCATGACAAAGTTTTCTTGTTCAATAACTTTTTAACAGCTTGCAATGGGCTCACCTTTCTAGCAGCAACGCCAAACCTGGTTCCAGTCTGTGCAGTAGGGTTTTCCCAGCTGAAGAGAACAGACTGTCAGGAGAATGCCCGGTTTGGTGATGTATCCATAACATATATATATCTCCTGTACTAATAAATGTATTTTGAAGCCGTTAGCGTGTAGTGCTGTGTCTTTACTTTGCTCTTAAGAGTGATAATCAAAAGGATATTTAGTATTTTTAAACAATACCCAAGCTTGATGTAAATCTTTAACCTTTGCAGCTGCTCCTTTTAGTTCTTTCTTAACTATTTTGCTCATTTTATCATAATTTCCCTTTTGAAAGTTAAAAGGTTGTACTGTGGATTTCCTTACCATCCCTCCCCCATTTATTAAATTAAACGTAATCATGCTATGATTACTGTTGCCAAGTGGCCCCAACACCCTTATCTCTTGCACTAGATCTTGTGTGCTTCCCCTCTGTTGTTCATGAACCAGCTGCTCCAAGAAGCAGTCATTTATTTCATCTAGAAACTTTATCTTCCTAACATGTCCTGCCATTACACTGACCTAGTCCATAAGAACATAAGAACATAAGATATGCCATACAGGGTCAGACCAAGGTCCATCAAGCCCAGTATTCTGTTTCCAACAGTGGCCAATCTAGGTCATACGTACCTAGCAGTTTCCCCAAGGGACACAGGTTCCACAATGCTTGTATTGGTTCAAGCATTGATATCCTGGGTCCCTTCTTAATAATGGTTTATGGACCTTTCCTCCAGGAACTTGTCCAAACCTTTTTTAAACCCAGCTACACTAACAGCCTTTACTACATCCTCTGGTAACAAATTCCAGAGTTTGATTACACGTTGAGTGAAAAAATATTTTCTTTTATTAGTCTTAAATAGTTTACCCTGTAGCTTCATTGCATGTCCCCTAGTCTTTCTATATTCTGATAAGGTAAACAATCGATCTACGTTTACCCGTTCCACTCCGTTCATTAATTTATAGACTTCTATCATATCTCCCCTCAGCCGTCTCTTTTCCAGGTTAAAGAGCCCTAACCTTTTTAGCCTTTCTTCATAGGAGAAGCCTTCCATCCCCTTTACCATTTTGGTGGCTCTTCTCTGAACCTTTTCTAAAATCGCTATATCCTTTTTAAGATACGGCGACCAGAATTGCACACAATATTCATACCGGGGTAATTGAAATCACCCATTATTATTACCGTGCTGTAACTTTTGTTAGCTTCCCTGATTTCTGTGAGCATTTCATCATCCATTTGTTCATTCTGGCCAGGCAGTCGGTAGTACACCCCCCACTGCCATTGCCTTTAGAACACTAGCTTCTCCACTAAGTCTAGTGCTAGCCTTCAATAAATGTGGACTCATTCTCCATGCTGGGGATATTGTATCCTGGCTGATGGGAAGTACAGGAAATGCTGCATGACCTTTCCAGGTCTGGCCACACTGCAGGCGTTTGTGGCCAGCCTGGTCTTTGTCTGTCATCACTTACTATTTTGCTATATTAGGGAGTGTGGGAATTAGACATTGAGGTCTCCTGTGGTTGCCCTACCTTGTTTGTGATGTATTTCCTATTTTTCTCCCTCTCCTGCAGGCTGTTCCCACTAATTTTGCTGCTCCAGCCCTCCATTTCCTGCAAACTCCTCTGCACCGCCCCCCCCCATCTGACCCTGAAAAGGTGATGTCATTCCTGGAAGTAATGAAAATCAACATTGTCTTCTTAAAGTTGTATAGCGGACATTTGCCAAAAAGAGTGCGACTAAAGAACAGGTCCTGTTCCTTGAATGCTCCTTAGGTGCCTTCTTGGGCATTTGCCTCATCCTTATTCCTCTTCTAGCTGTCTGTTTACCGTGCCATAATTGCACTTACTTTTCTCGTCCCACCTCACAGATATCCTGTCGTTATCTGGGGTTATAGCCTCCCCTTTTCACGTGCACCTCTAGTGAGCAAACTGCTGTCTCACATGTCCTGATCTCTTCCTCTTCGATTCTCTCCTTCTACCTTGGACTCCCTTTAACACAAATCATCCTTCTTATCAGTCCTCATTTCTTTGCACTCCTCCTCTTGATCTGTGCTTTAATGTTCAAAACTCTGCTACACGGCTAATCTTCTGCCAGCCCCAATATACCGATATAACTCCTCTTCTCAAATGACTTCATTGTATTGGATATGGAAATGGAAGGGAAGCCAAACTTCTTCTGACCTATAAGTTCATTCATTCTATTGCTCCTCACTACCTTTCCTCTCTTCTCTCTCTCTCTACACACCTCCTTGTGAACTCCACTCTTCCTCTGGTTTGCTTCTCTCTATGTCCTTCTCTTCAACAGACAATTCCAGATTTCAATCCTTTCACCTTTCTGCTCGTTATGCCTGGAACAAGCTACCTGTATCTTTACATCAGGTTTCATCTCTTCCCCCTTCTCAAATCCATGCTAAAGGCTCACTTCTTTCAGGCCACTTTTGGTTCTTAATCCTTTGTTCTCCTTCTGTCTCATTAGCCTTCCCTACTGTACCCTTGTTCTCATCTATTGTACTGTCTGTCTTGATTAGATTGTAAGCTCTGATGAGCAGGGACTATCTTTTATATGTCTCTGGACAGCGCTACTTATGCCTAGTAACACTATACAAATGATTAATAGTAGTAGTTATAGTAACGGAATGCTGGTGTAGTTAACATTGCTTCACTCATCTCCACTCACTTTAGCTTTCTTCACCAGGACTGCCTCTTCTCTCATGGTGGCTCTTCTCTCCCTTCTTCACTGCTTTGGCTCCCACCTCTCCCAGATGTGCTCCTCTCCAAGGCCCTTTTTACTTGCTTCTCTTGTGATTTTCTGACCTTTTATCTTCTTCTCATCTATCACCTTCTGTCCAACCCTTTCACTTCCCTAGAACTCATTGAGGTGAATTTTAGAAAGGATTTCCAAGTGCAGTCTGGGACGTCTAAACCAGAATGTCTGGGAAAAAAAAAGCAGGTACATCCAGGTGCAGACATAATTTCACAAACATGGGCAGGCAGATGTGGATGTCTGCGGGGGATCTACACAGTACACATAGACATCCTCAGAATATCTCAGAGAACCTAGATATCTAAGAATAGCCTGGTAGTTAGAGTAGTTGCCTAGAGAATGGGAAGACCAGGGTTCAAATCCCACTACTGAAATTGTGCTGAGTACCGGGGATGATGGAGTGCTTTTTCCTCTACACCCGCTGGATGTTTTTCAGCCAAAACAAGTACTTATTATAACTACTATTACTACTAATCATTTGTAGAGTGCTACAAGGCTTACGCAGTGATGTGCAGAGACATGTAAGAAACAGTCCCTGTCTTAAGAGCTTACAATCTAGTCAAGACAGACAACACAAGTGGGAAGTAGGATATTTCTAGGGGAGCAGTAGGAAACACAGGAGGGGGAAAGGAGACTAGAGGCATCAGGATCCAAAAGCAGTCTCAAAGTACTAAGTTTTTAGTCTTGATTTGAACAGGGCCACAGATGGAGCCTGGCATAAAGACTCGGGTAATTTGTTCCAGGCATAAGGAGCAGCAAGGTAGAAAGATCAGTTTGGAGTTGGCAGTGGAAGAGAAGGGCACAGATAGAAGGGATCGGACTGTTCGTGCTTGGAGCAGGTCTAAACTTAGATGTGATGCTGGATATCTGGGACATTTCTGAGATCAGCCAGGGACATCAAAATTACTGAGAATGTCCCACCCACATCTCCACCACACCCCCATTCAGATTTGGACATCCTCACACTGGGGATGTCCACAGACCCAGCTTCTGAAATGGCTCTGTAGATGTCTTTGAATGTCTCCAAGCCCATTTTCAGATGTTCAAAGCACAAATAGGGCTTCCAAAATGACCTACATTGACTTCTTGGCTGATGTCTCTCTCGGGTATTCTTTTCTAATCATCGTGGGTGTTTCAACTGTCCCTCTTCCTCTGATCACCACTCTGATCTAACTGATCTTATATTACATCTCAGTTTCTCTCAAATTGTATCTGTCCCCACCCATAATACAGACCTTACTATTGACCTAGTCTTCTTCCATTTAAACACCCTTCCTCAGCTTGCTGTACTTCCCTTCATGTTTTTCCCATTCCTTCATCTGACCACTCTCCTGACACCTTTTCTTTTTCCATCATTCCCTCTCTGTCCCTTCTTTCCCCCACCAGAAGTTCTCCCAGAACCTTTCCTATGATACCACAGTTAAGAACATAAGATATGCCATACTGGATCAGCCCAAGGGCCCATAAAGCCCAGTATCCTGTTTCTGACAGTGGCCAATCTAGGTCACAAATACCTATCAGGTTTCCATGGAGGCCAATTCAGAGATGTGCACCCCGGGTCGTCCAGACAACCAGACAGCCCAGGGATGCACCTGATTCTGTGGGAGCAGAATCACGGCATAAGGCCGGGACATCCCAGACATGCCCCCATTCAGGTACCCCAGATGTCCCGACACTTACCCAGCTAGCCCAGCCAGGCTCCTGCATGGAGCTGTCATGCCATGGCATCTTGGCTCCATGCAGGAGCCACAATCCTGCAGACCCTGAAAAGTTTCTTTCCCCGCAGCTCAACCACCAATCAGGCCTACCGTAGCCAGGGACCCCCCTGCACCCCCTCACCTCGCTTTGCGGCCCAGGTGCCCACCTTCTGTGATGTCTAGGGGGACTTATTCCACCTCTGAGGTGGAATAAGTCCCCTGTCCAAATGGCCGACTCAAACATACAGGGCCAACCTTGGAATCGACCCTGTATGTCTAGGGTCAGGTTCCCGCCCACTCCCACCCTCAATCCTCCCCTGGCCTACCCCCTCCCATCCACAAACAGAGCTCCCCGCACATCTTGCCTATACATGCGGGGAGCTCTGCAGGATCACCACCATGGCATTTAGCGGGTCTGGATGTCCGGATCGGACATGCAAACCTGCTAAACGTGGGTTATAATAGACCTCAAAATGTATACCGATTCCATGATGCTTTTCTAATAGGTAAGCAGTGGATTTTCCCAGTCCTCTTTAATAATGGTTTATGGACTTATCCTCCAGTAACTTTTCCAAACCTCTTTTAAATCCAGCTACACTAACAGCTTTTACTACATCCTCTGGTAATGAATTCCAGAGTTTGATTACGGTTTGATTACTGTTCATCTCTCTAAACTTAATACATCTTTCACTTCTCTTTCTGCTCCTCTGGCTCTCCAACTGGCTACTTTGTCTTCCATTTTGTCCTCTTTCCTTGATTCCATTGCTCCCTTGCATCTCATCAAGCCCTCTCAGACCAAACATAAGCCCTGATACCACTACGGTCTTACACATGTTGAGTGCCTCTGGGGTAAATCTTCCAGTTCATTTATACTTTGGAAAGACCTTGCCGCCTCCGACAGATCTGCTCTTCATTCTGCTCATTCTGCCTTTGTCCAGAATCTTATTTCTACTTCCTCTCACAAAACCCAGAAGCTTTTCCAAATCCTTGAGTAACTAGCCCTGTGCTCTCCTCCTTCTGTATTCACCAACTTTCTCTACAATAAGATCTCTTCATTACTTTCTCTCCTCTTGATCTTCCACCCTCCTCTTTTCCTTCTTTGCCATTGACTCCTCCATCCCCTCTCTTTCTCCATACCTCCTCCTCATGCCTCCCTCTATCTAAACATCATTCCCCACCCTTAACCAACCTTTCTGAGTCATGCTCTCAGCTCTTTCCACCCCTCATCCTCTCTTCTTGATCCATGGCCTGCTCACCTTATCTGTGGTACTCCCACTCTAGCATCCCCCCCCCTCTTTCAGTATAGCCTCTCCTCTGGATATGTACCTCCCCCCCCCCCCCGAAACATTCGATTACCTTCCTTCTTCTCAAGCGCTCCCTAGATCCCCCAACCCTTTTAACATTCATCCTATCTCTCATCTTGCCTTTTTGTCTAAGATCCTAGAGCTTATTGTTCTCTCTTTGCTCACTCTGCTTCTGGACAAGACCCTCATTCTGCACCCATGGTAGGCTGAGTTTCATTCCAGCCACAATACGGATTCACTTCTCACAGCTCTCTTAAATGACGTATGGTCTTCTCTGGATCATGGAAACTCTGTCATCCTTGTTACCCTAGAGTCGATCATTGCCTCCTCTTGTATCATCTTCACTCTGTTGGTCTCCATGGCACAGTTTTTAAGTGGTTTTCCTTCTATTTCTCACATTGTTCATTTCCGTTTGCCTCCAATTCTAGGCTATCCTCCACCTTCTCTCTCCCTTTGAGTCTTCCTCATGGTTCCCCTTCTTGCTCCGAACCTTTTCATTATCTTTGTGGTACCCCTCATTTTCTGATACAATCCCTTGGATGTAGCCCTTTCTTTTATGCCAAGGATATCCAGATTGTATTTACTGTTCAGTCTTCTCACATTTCACCCCTTCAATCTTAAGAACATAAGAACATAAGATATGCCATACTGGGTCAGACCAAGGTCCATCAAGCCCAGTATTCTGTTTCCAACAGTGGCCAATCTAGGTCATACGTACCTAGCAGTTTCCCCAAGGGACACAGGTTCCACAATGCTTGTATTGGTTCAAGCATTGATATCCTGGGTCCCTTCTTAATAATGGTTTATGGACCTTTCCTCCAGGAACTTGTCCAAACCTTTTTTAAACCCAGCTACACTAACAGCCTTTACTACATCCTCCGGTAACAAATTCCAGAGTTTGATTACACGTTGAGTGAAAAAATATTTTCTTTTATTAGTCTTAAATAGTTTACCCTGTAGCTTCATTGCATGTCCCCTAGTCTTTCTATATTCTGATAAGGTAAACAATCGATCTACGTTTACCCGTTCCACTCCGTTCATTAATTTATAGACTTCTATCATATCTCCCCTCAGCCGTCTCTTTTCCAGGTTAAAGAGCCCCAACCTTTTTAGCCTTTCTTCATAGGAGTAGACTTCCATCCCCTTTACCATTTTGGTGGCTCTTCTCTGAACCTTTTCTAAAATCGCTATATCCTTTTTAAGATACGGCGACCAGAATTGCACACAATATTCAAGGTGCGGTCTCACCATGGAACGATATAGAGGCATTATAATATCTTTTGTTTTATTTTCCATTCCTTTCCTTATCATACCTAGCATTCTATTTGCTCTCTTGGCCGCCGCTGCACACTGGGCCGAGGGTTTTAACATGGTATCCACAAGGACGCCTAAATCTTTTTCCTGGGTGGTGGTTCCTAATGTGGAATCTTGCATCGTGTAACCATAGTTTGGGTTGTTCTTCCCTAGGTGCATAACCTTGCACTTCTCCACATTAAATTTCATCTGCCATTTTGATGCCCAGTCTTCCAATTTATCAAGATCCTCTTGCAATTTTCCACAATCCTCCTGGGTTTTAACAACTCTAAATAGTTTTGTGTCATCAGCAAATTTGATAACCTCACTCGTTATTCCACTTTCCAGGTCATTTATGAATATGTCAAAAAGCAGCGGACCCAGCACAGATCCCTGGGGTACACCACTATTCACCTTTCTCCATTGGGAAAATTGGCCATTTAGCCCTACCCTCTGCTTTCTATCTTTTAACCAGTTCCTGATCCACAGTAGTACACTGCCTCCTATCCCATGACTCTTTAGTTTTGCCAAAAGATTCTCATGAGGGACCTTGTCAAAGGCTTTCTGAAAGTCCAGATACACAATATCAACCGACTCACCTTTGTCCACCTGTTTATTCATTCCTTCAAAAAAACAGTTGCCTCCAGACAGTTGTCCAATGATTAAGTGATCATCTCTACCTTAACATTTCTACATATGAGGCTATTTATTTTCCCTCTCTTCCTGCCTTTTCGTCTCTTCTCCATCCATATCCTCTTCCTTATCAGAACTCAGGTAGACAAAGCCGAGCTGGTTGATATAGTGTATCTGGATTTTCAGAGAGCCTTTGACAAGGTCCTTCATGAGAAATTCTTGGAAAAATTAAAAAGTCATGGGATAGGAGGCAGTATACTATTGTGGCTCAGAAACTAGTTAAAAGAAAGAAAGCAAAGGGTAGGGCTAAATGGCTAATTTTCTCAATGGAGAAAGGTGAATAGTGGAGTACCCCAGGGATCTGTGTTGGGCCCGCTGCTTTTTAATCTATTCATAAATGACCTGGAAATAGGAATAAAGAGTGAGGTGATCAAATTTGCAGATGACACAAAATTATTCAAAGTTGTTAAAACACAAGAGGATTGTAAAAAATTGCAAGAGGCCCTTGATAAATTGGAAGACTGGCCATTCAAATGGCAGATTAAATTTAATGTGGACAAGTGCAAAGTTATGCACTTAGGAAAGAACAGACCAAGCTATGGTTATATGATTCAAGGTTCCACATTATGAACCACCATGCATGAAAAAGATTCAGGCGACATCGTGGATAACATGTTGAAACCCTCTGCTCAGTGTGCAGTGGTGGCCAAGACAGCAAATAGAATGCTAGGTATCATAAGGAAAAAAATGGAGAAAAACATCAAAGATATTATAATGCCTCTGTATCATTCCATGGTGTGAACACACCTTTAATATTATGTGCAATTCTGGTTACCATATCTTAAAAAGGATATAGCAGAATTAGAAAAAGTACAGAGAAGAGCCACTAAAATGGTAAAGGGGATGGAAGAATACCTCTATAAAAGGTTAGGGCTTTTTAACTTGGAAAAGAGACAGCTGAGGGGGAATATGATAGAGGTCTACAAATTAATGAATGAAGTGGAATGGGTAAACATAGATCGATTGTTTACGACATCAAAAATAGAAAGACTAGAGGACGTGCAATGAAGCTACAATGTAATCCATTTAAGACTAATAAGAGAAAATATTTTTTCACTCAATGCGTAATCACACTCTGGAATTCGTTACCAGAGGATGCAGTAAAAGCAGTTAGTGTAGCCAGGTTTAAAAATTGTTTTGACAAGTTCCTGGAGGAAAAGTCCATAAACTATTGCTAAAGAGGACCTGGGAAATCCACTGCCTGCTCCAGGACAGACATTGTGGAACCTGTGTGCCATTTTGGGAACCTGCCATGTACTTGTGACCTGGATTGGCCTTTTTTGGAAACAGGATACTAGGCTTGATGGACCTTGGTCTGACCCGGTAAGGCATTTCTTATGTTCTTATAACTCTACAAAACCCTTGTTATCATCCTCAACTCTGCTCTCACCTCATATTAATGCTGTCTCCAAATCCTGTTTCTTCACCATCTGTCGTCTCCATTCTTTACACTCCTCTTCTACCATCCCCAGCTCAAACAGCTTGTTCGTTCACCCTCCTTAACTATTTCAATGCATGCTAGATAGGCCTTCCCAAATACTCTCTTCATCATCTTCAACTTACTCAATCTACCTCTGCCAAATTCATCTTCAGAGCACATCATCTGAACCATATTTCTCCTCTTATTTCCCTTCATTGGCTTTCTGTCTCCTTTGGGACCCAAAGCAAAGTGCTTATTCTCATTTATCACACCAATTATTCTTCCTGTCCCCCATACCTGACTACCCTCATCTCCCCATATGTCCCCTCTCAAACTCTCTCCTCTTCCCAACTCTCCCTTTTGCCCCTCCATCCCCTTCGGCCCTCCTCCTAGTAATCTCTAGGAACTCATCCTTTGCCTACCTTGGCCCTTCCTTTGGGACACCTTTCCCCTTCCTCTGTGCCAAGAATCCTCCTTCCCTAAGTTTAAGAAGTGTCTAAACCTTGGTTCTTCCAATGGACCTTTCCACAGGCTTCCACCTCCTGATCTCTGCCCTTCCAGTTCTGACTGCCCTCTCACATATTTTTCTTTCACCTCTATTTCCCTTAGATGTTTCCTTCTATCTAAACTGTACTCCATGCTGTCTTTCCCTGCTTCTTCGTGTTTTATCTTCTCCTCTAGCATAAATTGTATTGCAAACCACTGTAAAGACTTTTTGGTCTTTTGTATGGTATATCAAATGACTGTTCTCTTCTCTTCCACTGCCAACTCCATACTTCGATCTTTCTACCTTGCTACCGCTTATGTCTTGAACAAACTATGTGAGTCAGTGTGTCAGGCTCCATCTATGGTCCTGTTCAAATTCAGGCTAAAAACTCACTTCTTTGAAACTGCTTTTGGATCCTGATCCCCCTATTTTATAGGAGTGGTTGATGTATAAAGACTCAGAAGGAGAGATTGAACTTTATCCGATTAAACTTTATCTGAACTAGACATTGAACTGTGTCACTATGAACCGTGCATGCTGTCAGCGTACAGCTGCATAGGAAGGACGTTTGGGGATGAGGACAGGCAGCTGTGTGAGACAGGCAGGAAGCCTGACTGGGAAGATTTTTTGTATGTGGCTTTATATGGACATATCAGGTGATGAGTCTTGTCCGCTGACCTTGAATCGCTTGCTTGTTAATGTGTATAAAGTTAGCTGGAAAGTCCCAAACAAATTGGAAGCCATCTTTTCTCCGCTAACGAATGTGACGTATCCCAAACCTGGTTCCGGTCTGTGCAGTAGGGTTTTCCCAGCTGAAGAGAACAGACTGTCAGGAGAATGCCCGGTTTGGTGATGTATCCATAACATATATATATATCCTGTACTAATAAATGTATTTTGAAGCCGTTAGCGTGTAGTGCTGTGTCTTTACTTTGCTCTTAAGAGTGATAATCAAAAGGACCTGACCTGATTAGCCTGACACACCCTAGTCTCCTGTTCACCTCCTATGCGTTTCCTTACCATTCCCCTAGATACATCTTAGTCCCCAGTTGTTGTTTTTTTCTGTCATGACTAGACTGTCAGATCTTAGAGAAGGGACCATCTCTTAGATGTCTCTGTACAGCACTTCATACTCCTTGTAGCACTATATAAATGATAAAATAGAGCATTTAGTTACACCTGCAGGAGTCTAGCTATTTGCTTTCTGCTGTTAATGCTTAAGGGCGACTATTGCTCTCCAATAACTGTGTAGCCGTCTTCCCCCAAAGTGCTGCTGTTCCCACTCGCTGTTATCATGCATTAGGCACACAATTGTAGTACAAAGTTAGAAAATAGTCTCAATTATTCTAAATCAAGGGGCCTCGTTTGCATGGTAATGGTATGAACTTTAATAAGATTTGTGATTCTAATGTTCTGCATTTTGCTGAAGAATTGCTGTTTGTGAGATTTTTTTCTTTGCTGTATGCCTCCTGTTCGGGCTTGATATTGTCTTTTCAATACTGAATATTAGTAAATAAGATTTGATGTTTTGTTTGATTTTTATCTTCAAATATTTAGACATTCATATCCTTCAGAATATCAGGGTAGGTGGTTTCATTTCAACAGAACCTTAGAAGCAACTTTGCTATTGAGAAAATAATTACATATACTCGGGCTGTCCCCCATGTCTGTGGCTGTGCAATTATAAACATTGTGGAATCGGCCGGCCCTGGGCACATTTATACCCAGCCTCATCCAATCTAAAAGCAGTTTATAACAGATTTAATGTATAATTTGTAAAGTACATTTCACTTGCAATTCAGTTTCAACAACAAATAGTACACAATGTTATCAAATACAACATAATTAAAATACACATAGTACATCTTGTCTGTTCCAAGGGGAATTCTTTAAAAACCAAAGGTGCCAGGGAGCAGCTGTAAACTCAGACACTGACCACTCTGGTTATACATGTGCATGCCCTCTATGAAATGGGGGATACACATGTGGATTCTTGACCCGCCCAGGCCACATCCTGACATGTCAGCTTGAAAATTCAGCCCTTTCTGAAATCTCCATTTCCACGTGTAGCAGAATACACGCAGTCTACCCAAACCCCATCCCGGCACTGTCTGGACACTACCAGGATATTTAGTGTGATTTTTGGTAGCACTATTTATATAGTGCTGCTGTAAGTCAATAGACGGGATTTTTACTTTTAGTTATGGCCATTAAACAGCCCTTGGAATATTGGGCCACTAGATGTCATGTAGAAGCAAGACATCTACATACTAAATCCAGCATATTAGTGGCACTAATTAACAGCATAGTGTTGTTACTGAATAGAGGCAGAATTTGAAATATTTAGATCAGCTGTTTCAAAATATTGGCTAGATGTCCTGCTGAAAACAAGTATGACTGTCTGATAAATCATCCTACATTATGTGGGTGCCTCATCTACTTTGCCATGCATTTCAGATTGCTTTCCCTTTGGATTCTGCTGCTTTGCATAAAAGGGTTAGTATGGCGGAATTTGCCTGGATATGATGAGATGGATTAATTTTCTATCTTTCATTTCTTTTTAAGCATAATATTTTTTTCTCTTCCATCAATTCGAGACTAAGAGATGCTGAAGTCTCGTATTATTTCTGCTGTGCTTGTGGAGCTCATCTGATGGGATTGTTGTAAGGCCTATGACAAATGCGTTAGCTATTTGCACCGGACACGCATGCCTTAAAGAGTCGCCCCCACTGCTGTCTGCCTTAGGAAAGAGAAGGGGGTTTGCTGTGCTAATTAATAAAACATATCCTTGCAGCACTCAATTTGTTTAGCCCAACTACATATTCGTATGAAAATCGCAGATACTTAGTGGTAAATAAATTAATGTCATCTGTGACTGAAATTTGGAAAAACAACATATTCAAAGATTGCATTTCTGTTTTGTCTGCCTGGGATATATGTCACCAGGCACACGCGTGTGTACCTATGCATTTTCTGTTGCGATGTCCCATTTCCTGAATTACCATTTTGTAGCGTGTAAGAATAAAGTAGTTACATCCCATCATTATGCTAATTAGAACAGCAGATATTTAAGGAGCTTCCTGGAAGGGATCTGCAGTCAAGGCCTTTAGACATGTTCCTCTTTCACACCTTGTCGTGATTGTGTGACACTTCAAAGTATAGTAAACAGAGTGAAGGCAAGGAACAACGCCTCTCTCCTTTCTCATTAGAGCACACACGACACTACTTTCTGAAGTGCGCATCTGCTCGCTCTGGACCGAGCGTGCTGTTGTATAGAGACAGTGTGTCTGTTGCTTAGCAACCACTAGAATCCAAATCCCCAAGCAGGTCGCTTGCTCAGGGACACCTGCCTGTAGACTAGCTCTTTATTTAATTAAAAACCTGCTCTTGTACAAACGCTTGGCTAGAAAGTCAACAGAAGCAATCGATTACAAGTACATTAAGCAATCCATTTATATTTCATGTAATATTTTGGCCAGCTGAAATGCAATGCATGCTGCACTTAGTTTGATTGACTTTAAGAAAGGTGTCTCAAAGCAGACTGAACTCCACTAGAGCATAGTGTGCGCAGAATACAGCTGCCAAACACATCTCTGCATTACGAGTTTGGCAAAAGCATGCATGATAGAACAAAATCAGACTTTCATGGCAAATAATCACAACTTTATACTTCTGTGTGTCTGTGATGAAACCATGGCGTCTCTCATGAAAGTGCTGCCCTGCCCTTCGCTCTGCTATACAGCTCTGGTGTAACACCAGCATTATTTCGGCCTGTGCCGACACTATTCTGCCTCTCAGAATTCTTCCCAGAGAGCAATTACCTTAGACAACAACTGACTTCAAAACTGCAGGCAGAATGGCGTTTTAAATACATCCATGAGTGCACATTCTCGGAGCTCAAGGATTCATAGAGAAACAAGAATGCTTGTAAAAAGCATTTCACTTGGCTTAAACTGACCGTTTCAAAGTCACTCTCATAATGAGACTGAATGTGCACATGTTGATCTCTAACATGCATACTTTAACCCATATTAAAAGGAACTATTCTTACAGACATGTTTAAGTGAAAAGAAAAATAATGCATTCTCCGAGAGCCCCAAGTACAGTCTGAGGTATTTTCTGGCTTTTGTTTCACATGTTTTGTCTGATATTTTTGAAAAAAGGGTATTTTTTTATATTGCTTTTCTGGTAGTGGCTGTCATTTTTTGTTGCTTGGATTTGGGCACTTGGCAGACAGCACATCTCCTAGGACAACATATCTGGTTAGCAGATGGATGCCTTTGTAATCTTCAGAAGGGAGTCACTAACCACCACTGATTCAGCAGCTTTGAGTTTTTTGTGCTCTGCTTCTTCCTGTTCCTGGGACGTTCTTGCCTTCTCCACTACCACGCTCTTTAGTTTCAAGCAAATCTGGCAGAAATTGTACCTAAATTGAAAGCTTCAGCATTACACCAGCTCAGAAGCCTGTACTTTGTAAACGTTGCCACTTTCACCCCATTCCAGCCGGACTTCGCCCTTATTCTACAAGTACTTGCTGGCTTGCACACAGCTACTTTTAGGCATGACTGAATTTTATAAAGACCCATTTATCATATACAGTAAATTAGCATTTTACACACAATCATGGTTTATAAAATTACCTTCAATGAGCTATTTACGTCGCTAGCTGGGCTACTTGAAGACAGCCCACCTTTCCTTTAGCTAAAAATAACCATTGTGTGAATGCCAGAGTCTATTGTTGGCATTACATTTAGCTGCTTTTGTCACCCCAGAGGCTGTCACCTAAAGGTAAAGCATGTCACTAGCGTTAAACATTATTTCAGAATGAAGGTAAATCTACAACTTCCTTCTTGTTCTCTTTTTTCTAGTAAAAATGGTCAAAACGTCTGTGTGTAAGAACTACAGGTTAACGTAGCAACCTGGTGCCCCTGTGTGGAAAAGTTAATTACTACACCAGGGAAACAGAGAGCAGAATGTCAAGGTTCAAACCATCACTGCTCCCTCCATAACTCAGATTTCAAACCTGCAGCTTTACAGTACCTCCCTGCATTTAGTGTCCAGTCAAGCCGAGAGAAATGTATAATGTTGGGAGCAAAGCTGCTGTTAGATACAGGGCTACAACAGCAGCATGCCCCCCCCCCCCCTCCTAAAAAAAAGCAGTTTTAGGTAATTCTAACCACTCCCCTCTACTCTGGGCATCCGTGCCCTCTCACTCTGTTCTTTCAAGACCCACTCGTACAGGCATAAATACACACACACTTCAGGGCTCCCATGCAGATGAGGGTTTTTCTCTCTACTTGACTTCTCCGTTCCCCTTTCATCTCCACTCTTGGGGTCCTCTCTTCTCTGTTCCCATGGTCAGCTTCTAGACTGAGTTACCTTCTATATTGTTCTTCAGAGACCAGGAAAACAGACTTGGCATGCTCACTTTTAACACTGCACAATAGCTGTGCTTCTGCCACATAGGGATATGCGCAAGACAAATATTTTTAGGTCATTTTTGGATTTTTCACCTTTTAATTCATGTGAATAAAATTTTTTAACACAACTTAAAATCTTTTTAGTAGAGGGAAATCAACTTTCCACAAGTTAATTCATAGATTAATATGTTAAATTGATTTTGTGTGACTTTAAACTAAGCTAACAAACTGACTGCAAGGTAATGAATGCGCTACCCAATCCACATGCCATTATTTTATGGCTTTTATTTTAAATCTTCAGATGGGCAAAGTGTTGAGAAGCACCACATGTTTGGGTTAAGTACTGTACATGCTAATACCATGTACCTGCTCTGGAGGCTATATTTCTGTGTGTCCGCACCAGAATTTACTAAAGTGCAGTCAGTGTTTGCAAAAGGTGAGGGGTAGTAAATGCAGGCGGGGGGCGGGTGGGGGGGGGGTGACTGAAGTCCTGTCACTGGTGTACTTGGGTACTAGGGTAGAAAACATGACATGTGTTCCTTCATCCAAGGCTGGGAATAGCTAGTGGGAAGAAGTCCCAGGATGGGAAGTTCCTTACATGCCAAAAGGTGGTATTCCGGGGTGTTTGGAAGAGTATCTATTCGGAGGCCCCCTTGCAGATCAAAGAACCTTGGGGGACTGGGGTGGAGACAGACAGAGAAAGAGAGAGAGGGAATTGCTCCTAAGTGTTTTGCTGGTTCCAGGAGCACTTGACTACCAGAAAAGAAGAGTTTCAGCCAGGATATACAACAGATTCTGACATACAGAAAGGAAATGTCCCAGTATCATTTTTTGGCTTTCTGGATCCTTTAGCCACTTTTGACTTAGCGGACCATGGATATTTGAGAGATGTGCTTCTTTAGATATTAGAAGTGTCACATTAAAATGGGTTACTGAATTCTTGAGAACTGAACACAGATGTGAATAAAAACATTTTCTTCTCCTTGTCCTCTGCAGACAGAGGTTCCTCAGGGTTCATCCTTTTTATAACATATACGATTATGAAGAACCTTTTCAGGAGTTTTTGAAATGCCATTAATTTTAATAGATTAGTTCTAATTTTAAGTATCTCCTGATAGATGTCTACCAAAAGAGTATAGGGAATTGCCTGGAATAAATTCAAGGGTTACCATGTTAATCCACTTGTATATCAGGAAATAAGTTAGTCTGATGGAAAGGTGTCTTTGACAAGCCTGCAAGAGGTTCTGGGATTCATGAGTTTCAAGGCTTCTAGGGATGTGCTTTAATTTCAAACAAAAGCCAGGATCGCTGCAAAATAGGAAATAACGTTGTCATCATTTCCTGGTTCCTGTCAATAGTTTATGGTTTATTTAAAACCTGATATACTGGTCTTCGCAATAGCAGAGTGTGCACTAGAGCAATAATGATATGAGATAAAAATAAACAAACAAAACAAAATTAACAACAAAATGAAACAAAATTAACATGTTTTGTCTGCACATTCCTAGTTTCTAGATGTCAGAAGCTAATAGGGATATTTAGTTTAGTTTAGTTCATTTATATTCATCTTGTATTGTTATGTTGAGTGGATTTACTGTGAAAGCCTGGATGGTGATCTCCACATGTAAAATCAGGGCTTTATATGTAAAACTCACATCCCTATCCAAATGGAGTTTACACACGGATGTTCTCATGTGGAGGAATGTGCAGGCTGTTGTCTGGGCATGGCTCGGTAGGACAAAAATCTGCATGTGCACTGTAAGAGCCAAAATTGTCCTTGTCTTTATTTACACCTGCTCCGTGACATGATTAGGGATTCAAAAATATGCTTCTTTATAGGAGGGATTAAGGAGGATATTCCCTTTGAAAGTTTATTTCCCCCTTTGAATTGAAATGGTGTCCTCTAGATCTGAAAATAGACCAGGGACACAGGTACATTGCAGCATTTCCTACAAATATTGAGCTTCACTGGCTCCCAATCTCTGCACGTGCAGTATACAAAATACTGGTAACAACTTTCAAAATCATTCACAGGATATCCCCATCATTCCTCGATAACCTCATAACCACACAGCCCCCCAACAGATGCGGAAGGACTACTAACCTGAACACACTCTGCGTTCCCAGCAGTATAAGAGATGTCAAAGAGGGAACGAGCAACCGGGCATACACGTACACTGCACCCATGCTTTGGAACAAACTACCTCATGAGATACGACTGATCAACAATATACAGGACTTCAGAAAGAAGCTTAAAACCCACCTGTTCCAAACACATTACGGTATCACCTAGGCAGATTCAACACTCCCCTTACCCAAGTTGCCTAACCCCCTGAAGCACAAGAGGTAGAAAAATAGATCCGATGTCAATGTTAATAAGATTGCATATCTGCCAATGTATTATACAACTGTAATCTATGTTCTTGATAAACATGTAATTTATCTGTTTGCTCAAACTGGATGATAAAACTGTAACTTATCTGGTCAATCAAATGTATATTTATAATCTGATCAATCAAATGTATATTTATTATTTCATTTGTTGCTCAAACCCGGGTGATCAAAATGTAATGTATATTTGTAATTTCTATGTGATTGTGGTGTACCCCTCCCTCAAATCATACTGTATTTTCAATCTGATTTTATACTTTACTCCCTTGTATTTTACACCATTGGTCCGCTGCTGATCGCTGGAAGTGGCGGCATACAAATGTATACCAAATAAATAAATAAATATATCTTTCTGAAATAGCTTCTCCACTGTTCCTGGAAGTTTAGCAGAGCTGGTCCTAAAATACCATCAGAACTGAGGGCTTTCTGACCTCGATATCTGAATTCTGATCTCCGCATCCTATCTCGCTAGTGAAGATTTTTATCAGTTCACCTAATCTTGTTTAGTTTCATTAGTTACCCATTAATGAACATTTACAATTGAAAATATTAATGGTTGCTTTGAAAGCAGAACAGTATTGTTGCAACTCTACCCAGCTCTTAAGATCAGAAATCAGGCTTTATTAATCATCCCTACAGTGTGGCAGTTACAGAAGACAGAGACATTTTAACAACAACTTAACAGCTCTGCTAATGGCAAAAAATACTTTTTGAGATTTGTCTGTATTATTTGAGTAGGCATTTGGATAATGTTAGCTTTTATTGTTTCTAAAGAATATATTGAATGTGCATCTTCTATTTGTCTAGTCTCTTGTACTATTCTTAAATATTTCTTATGTTTGAGATATGAGCTACATAGGAACTTTGATATGCAGCACACAAATACTTTAAATAAATAAATTCTAATTTCAAATGTTAACGTTCTTCTATATTCCTGAAGTTTCCTTTCAGTACCTTTATTGTTAGGATATTACGTCCTTTCTCTGTGTGTCTGGGAAGGATTTATTTACCACTGATCACCACCCAAAGTGCATGCCTCTCAGCGGTTTACAATAACCAAATACCGGCAGCAGAAACAAACACCACATATATTAAACAGACAATAAGACACACTAGGAAAAGAGTACAATAGCACAACAAAAAAAGCCAACAACAAAATGAATAAAATACTACCTGAAAACCAAAAGAAAGAACAAAAAAGGTTGGTGCACGACTGGTGAGAACCCAACATTAACCACCAAAAGCCTAGTGAAAAAGCCAAGTTTTCACCTGCTTCTTAAACCTCTTAAATGAAATTTCCAAGCAAATATCCAATGGAAGGGAATTCCAATAAAGTGAGGCATTGCAAACAAAAATGGACCTCCTGGTCCAAGCCAACTTCAACTGCCTGACCGGAGGAATTTGTGACAAATGAACTTGCAAAGACCGCAGCTGTTTAGGTGGAGTAGAAACAAGAAAGGATGATAAATAGTGTGGCAAACCCACAAAAAGTGCCCGATGTTGACATGTGTCCTCAGTTTTTGGCTTGTTTCTTCGATGTACCGCCCTTCTTTATTTTTTGCATTAGATCTCATAAAGTACATTCACAGAGCAGCATGAATATGAGCCTCTTATTCTGCATGTGTGTCTCATGTGACTCTGCAGGCTCCTGTGATTCATGCTGGCGGATTGTGCATCATGGATGTGAGCCTCTTATTCTGCATGTGTGTCTCATGTGACTCTGCAGGCTCTTGTGAGTCATGCTGGCGGATTGTGCATCATGGATGTGAGCCTCTTATTCTGCATGTGTGTCTCATGTGACTCTGCAGGCTCTTGTGAGTCATGCTGGCGGAATGTGCATCATGGATGTGAGCCTCTTATTCTGCATGTGTGTCTCATGTGACTCTGCAGGCTCTTGTGAGTCATGCTGGCGGAATGTGCATCATGGATGTGAGCCTCTTATTCTGCATGTGTGTCTCATGTGACTCTGCAGACTCTTGTGAGTCATGCTGGCGGAATGTGCATCATGGATGTGAGCCTCTTATTCTGCATGTGTGTCTCATGTGACTCTGCAGGCTCTTGTGAGTCATGCTGGCGGAATGTGCATCATGGATGTGAGCCTCTTATTCTGCATGTGTGTCTCATGTGACTCTGCAGGCTCCTGCGATTCATGCTGGCGGATTGTGCATCATGGATGTGAGCCTCTTATTCTGCATGTGTGTCTCATGTGACTCTGCAGGCTCCTGCGATTCATGCTGGCGGATTGTGCATCATGGATGTGAGCCTCTTATTCTGCATGTGTGTCTCATGTGACTCTGCAGGCTCCTGCGATTCATGCTGGCGGATTATGCATCATGGATGTGAGCCTCTTATTCTGCATGTGTGTCTCATGTGACTCTGCAGGCTCTTGTGAGTCATGCTGGCGGAATGTGCATCATGGTGCCTTGCAAGGTTCTACCCCATTTGTCTTCTCTTTTGGATTCATTTTGGAGTTCACCCCTTAAAAGTTTTTGTTTCAGATTGGGTAGCTGGAAGGTGGTTAAAATGCAGGTGTGGAGGGGGAAGAGACAGGAAAATGTTTTTAATAATACCACCTCTAGAAATAGGGGCTGAAGAGCTTCCTTAGGTTTTCTAGTTCTGGATGATAGACTACGCACCCATTCCATTGCTTTTCCCCAGATGTTTTGAATGAGGATCCAGTTGTCCTGGAGATGATTCTGGGGTGACAGCCCTTTTATTTGAAGGAGAGGGGTAACCTACCTCGAACAGTAGACGCATAGGGAGGAGTAATCAGCACAGAGTGGTGGTGCAGCTCTAGATCTCTAGCCACCTTATTGGGCAGACTAGATGGACCATGCTGGTTTTTATCTGCCGTCATTTACTATGTTATTATCTTAGAGCAGCCTTGGGGGTCAAATGTGGTGGTATCTCATAGCTTCGCTGTATGTAATAGATTATTTTGTGTGTAGAGGATGGAAAGTGGAGGTAATTGCATTTCTCATTTGGCTTTCCTATATTGAAGTTTGTTAGTGACCATTACAGAATGAGACTTTAGGGTTTAAAAAGAGAATATTTTCCATGAAAGCAGTATATTTTGAGTCTGATTGTGGGACTGAATATATTGAAGGAATTATAGAAATGTTTAAGGTTCTTTAATCATTCAATCCAAATTACTACCATATCATCTATGTAGAGTTTGTTGTAGTAACCATTCTGGAAAGTCTCTTCCATTTTTGACATAAAAAAGTTGGCGCACTATGGGTCCATTCTGGTGCCCATGGCAGTTCCCATAATCTGTAGATGGAAGCCAAAGTATTTATGGGTTAGGATTAATTCAATTAATTTTGCAATAGTTTCTGCAATATACAGGGTGGCCCAAAAAAAGTGAGAACAAATTGTAGCATATAAGTTATTTAAAAATTCAGAAAGACAGGTATAAACGATTGACAAATTTTAAAAAATGGCGACTGGAAATTGTCGAAATAAAGACATTATATAGCTAAAAAAGGTAAATAAGTAATCTATTTAAGCTTTTAATTTACGAGAGGTTCTGACTTTATTTGGGCCACCCTGTATACAGCCACACAGAAACACAGAAAAATAATGGCAAATAAAGACCACATAGCCTATTGAGTCGGCCTTCCATGCCACAACAAAACAAATGTGGACTACACTGTAACTCTTAGGTAAGTGGAATAGAAATGGAGGATGGAATGAAACATGGGATACCATGTAAAGTGCCTTTGAAACAAGTCTTCCCCTAGCTCCTCAGGACCCCCATACAAAGTAAGGAATGGAATGGGATCTCCACCTTCACAAGGTGTAGCCCTTGGATACCACCTGTAAGACTAAAAAGCAGAGGGTCAGCTATGTCACCATTCCAGGGGATGGGACGTCCGAGCTCCTCCCTGTGAATGGCTGAAGAGGAATATCGCTGTGGTAACGAAGCCAGCAGAAGGCCACATTTCTTTCTTTAGAAAGGAAAAGTAAAGTTTACAATTCTGGCAAGCTAGCAGAACCTCATCTTCTAAAAAAATGTGCTAGTCTTATGTTCTGTCACCTGCATCTAAATGGCTGTTTGTTTTTTATTCTAGGAATGCAATGAACCAGCACAGTGGCATTGGCCATCACTATGACACTATAGTCAGAAATTTCATAAGACATGCTGTGCAAAACAGAGCAGCTAAAAATAAAAGACGCATTAATGGTATGTGTTTGTGAGCTTTGTAAACAGAGGCCTGATGAAACCATCTTTCTGCTTATGAGGACAGTTATAATAATGGGCATTTATAAAGCCACCGGGCCTCATTACTTGCACCTAGCTAGTATGATCGCTAATAACAGAAGACATGTAAGTAAGTTGAGAAGATAAAAGCTACCAACAAGGACACGCGTTGATCGGCGTCGGCGGTGTCTGATTTTTCCTATGTACCTTTTACTTACTTGTATTTAAGATGCCTAGAAAACGGAAGGCAAAGCATTGGGAGGCTCCCAAGGCTACGACAACGACACCGACGCCGACTATGGGGCCAATTGATGCGTTCGTGCGGCCCGTGGGAGCTGGTGTACGTCAGGAGCAGAGCTTGCTGAGGGTGATGGAGGCAGAAGGAGGCCTCTCATGCCCTTCTGAGCTGCAGGTCACCTTAAGCCCTGATACCCGAATTCCGCCAGAACAGCCTGCAGTGCCAGACGGAGGAACAGCAGTGGCCGTGTCTCTGAGCACTGAGAGGCTCGTTGCCATACCGCCGACGCTGCTGGGAACGGAGGCGGAGGTGTTGGTTCCCTCTGCCGAGTCCGCTGGTGGAGAGAAGTCATCAGCTGCTATAGGAGTTACCCCGACGGACATGAACATAGTGGCTGGATTGGATGTTTGCTTTAAAACGCCAGTACAATCTGTTCTTCACCTCCCTGAGGTGGTTACGTTGGAATCCTTGTGGGATGGCCTTAGGGCGTTAGAAACCTCTTTTATATCTCAATTTGCTGCTATGTATGAGGTTTTTCCCTCTTTGGCTCGTTTGGTCATGCAGCAGAAGCAAGAGATGGCAGACATTTCACCCAAGGTTGCCCAGTTGGAAGTAAAGATGGAGGACGCAGTTACAATTCCAGGTACTGTTATTAAGGATTTGTCTATAGTCCATGGGAAGATAGAGATGTTAGAAAATTCGGTCCGCAAGAGGAACCTGCGCTTATTGAATTTTCCCCGTCTTCCAGTAAAGTCGCCAAAGGAGTTGTTCCTTACATATGCTACCTCTATTCTGAAAATACCCCTGGAATCTGTCCCTCCTTTGGCTAGGGTTTTTTACTTGCCAACGGCTAAGCGTAAGACCCATGGGGTTTCCTCTCCTGCTCATTCGCCTCCAATGGATTCACTGGATCTGACTGGGTTCCTGGAAACTACTGATCCTGCATATGTTCCTAGAGCGACTCTGCTGCTGACGGTTGCTTTTGATTCAGACCGGGACTTTTTGTTGAAATTATACTTTAAGTTTCGAAATGAGCCATTTATGGGGGGTGTAGTTAGGATGTTTCCTGACGTCTCAAAAGCCACACAGAAACGTCGACAGCAGTTTTTGTTGCTTAGACCCCAGGTTCTACAGCTGGGAGGTCTTTTCTTCCTTAGATATCCCTGTCGATGTTTAGTTAAATATCAGGGTGTTAGTTATACTTTTTTTGAGCCTTCCCATCTAACCCAGTTTATAGTAGGTCGGAGTGTTCTCCTGGTTTAGCATTCGGGATTTATAAATACAGCTCCTTCTTGTGTTACATTTCCTAAACTTATTGCCTTTGATTTGTGCCTGGTTCCCCCTTAATTGTTTGTGGGCTAGTGAATAGTTACTTTATTAATTTTTGAGGGCCAAGTGCTCTCTATAGGCTGTATTGATTGTACTGTTTTCTTTTGAATATTCTTTACTGTAACAGGATGTATCTTGCGAGTTATTTTGAAATTGTATAAAAAAAAAAAAAAAGCTACCAACAAATGTCTTCAGTTCATATCCCAAGGTAAGAGTTAAAAATACACGTCTTTTCCTGTCAGTCACATAAGCATTATGACACTCCTAATATGTTGCAAAAGAGATTACCAGTGTCCCTGGAAAAGGGGCAGAGTTTGTGGTAATGAGGTTAATTTTTAATTCAATCTGATCCTTGCAGGCTCAGAATGATCAACTTAGTACGATCCATATATGATTGAGTTCAACCTTTTTCCTCCCTCAACTCTGGAGAAAATAATCCTCAACTCTTCTTGCAGGCAGAGAAGAAATGTCTTCAGTCTTGTGCATGTCTTATGAAATTCCATTCATCTAGCCATTAACTCCATACTGGCCACCACCTCCAGCCATGCGGCAACCATATAGAACCTTCCAAATCACATTAAAAGAAATAAATTAAGGTCCCATCACAGCTCTGAAGCAATCCCCCACTGCCTGCCCAAACTACTCTATCTCTGGGCACATCCCCCACACGTAGAAAAAAGAGCCTTCTTTTCCGCATCCCCTCCAACATAGCAGTTTATAGTCCTTAAACATCTTACTCAGCTTCACAGAGAATAAATGCATCCTACACAGAATTCTGTATGTATTTTCCTGCAGGGGAACAGGGGTGGGGTGGGTGCAACCCATGATGTGAGTGTGGCACAGCCTTATTGGGGGAAGCTCTGGATAGTGGTTGGGTCTAGAGGAGGACCACTCCATTCAGAAGTCTTGGTGTGTTCATGGGGCTGGGTTGTAGTGCCTTTATGGGCTTTCCCATGGGCCATTGGGTGCAGGGTCCACTGGCTGTACCTGTGCCAGTCCCTGTGCTATACCTTGAAAGCTTGCTGTGCTAGGTTGCTGTTGCAATTGATAGAACACCACAGTGTTGTTTCACAAACAGGGCTGCAGGCACAGGTACAGGTGCCCTGCCTCAGGCTACCTGGGCCAGGGGGAAACAGCGCCAGTGGGGTGGTGCCTTCAGATGCAGCACTGCTTGCTAGTATGGTATACGAGGCCTGGAAAAAACAGATCTCCTGGAGGATACTATCACCCATTACCTGCTTCAACTTGGGGGCTTGCCCAACTGGACTCCCTGGTACCTATGTGTGTGCATGTTTGGCATCAGTTGTTGCTCCGGGCTATAAAGATCTAGCCCTCCCATGGGACGAGGGCATGTGCTCCAAAGGTGTGTGACCAAGGGGGCAGGCGTGGTCCCTTTGGCACTCCTTTGGAGTACTTGAGGAGGGATTCTGTGCCTGCTATGGGGAAGCGTAAAAAGAGATCCACATTGCTTTCCCCTGGTAAGGCAGTTAAAGTGATTGGATCAATAGACTCTCATGTGAAGGTTCTTTTGCCCACTCTGGAGGCTCAATCAATGGATTCAGCTGATGTTACTTCTCCTGTGAGCACTCTTTCCCCTTTTTCTCCTTTGTTTTTTCAGAGCAATACAACCCTACCTAGTCATACAGTGGGTTTGTCTGGAGAGGAGATCTTTCCAGAGGAAGGGAGGTCTTCTTCTCCTACTCTGTTCCCCATCTCTGAGTCTTTCCCAATGCTTGAAACTGCTTAGTTATGAACTGGTCCACATGCCTACTCCTATAGGCCTTTGAATACTCCTGAAATGCTTATACCACTGAAAGAAGTTTTGTTGAAAGATCTCTGGGAGATAGTTTCCTCTACGGAACTCTGTCTTCAGTGCTCTTTTGTTCGAGCGTCTGAATTTTCAAAAGAAGTAATGGTGAAGCTTACTGAACATGACACAAAGTTTTCGTATATTGATAAACGTTTTCAGCAAACAGATTCTCTTGTGAGTGCTATACAAGCTTCACTTATTGCTACTGCTCATGACTGTTTATCTATACAATGTAGATTGGAATCTGTAGAAAATGCTTTTCATTCAAGGAATTTGCGTTTTTTTTAATTTCCCATACACCCACCTCCTATCACTAGAGACTCTTTTTTGTTTTAATATTTAAAAAAAAATTTGCAATATCCAGAAGCTGAAAAAATCTTTCTCTAAGATGTTCTATATTGCTAAACCGGTTACTCCCCTGGTGAAGTGGATTCTCAGGATGACTGGGATGTAGTAATGCTGGTGGATAGCTTTGATTTGTCACTATTTCTTGAGTCTTCCACAGATGAAATACCCTCACGGGCAACTTTAGTGGTTTCCTTTTTATCTGAAGAGGAGAAAAATCCAATTTTTTTGTTTTTATCTAATAGGAAGGCTAAGTTTTGTGGTCAGGCCATTCAAGTTTTTCCAAATGTCAGTAGATGGACCCAGGTGCGGAGGCAAGCATTTTTAGAGCTTCAGCCTCGTGTCTTAGCTCTGGGTGCTTCCTTCACAGTTAGGTTTCTATGTGGATAAGAACATAAGAACATGATATGCCATACTGGGTCAGACCAAGGTCCATCAAGCCCAGTATCCTGTTTCCAACAGTGGCCAAACTAGGTCATAGGTACCCAGCAGTTTCCCCAAAAGACAAAGGTTCCGCAATGCTTGTACTGGGTCAAGCATTGATATCCTGGGTCCCTTCCTAATAAAGGTTTATGGACCTTTCCTCCAGGAACTTGTCCAAACTTTTTTTAAACCCAGCTACACTAACAGCCTTTACTACATCCTCCGGTAAAAAAATTCAGAGTTTAATTACACGTTGAGTGAAAAAATATTTTCTTTTATTAGTCTTAAATAGTTTACCCTGTAGCTTCATTGCATGTCCCCTAGTCTTTCTATATTCTGATAACGTAAACAATAGATCTACGTTTACCCGTTCCACTCCGTTCATTAATTTATAGACTTCTATCATATCTCCCCTCAGCCGTCTCTTTTCCAGGTTAAAGAGCCCTAACCTTTTTAGCCTTTCTTCATAGGAGTATCCTTCCATCCCCTTTACCATTTTGGTGGCTCTTCTCTGAACCTTTTCTAATAACGCTATATCCTTTTTAAGATACGGCGACCAGAATTGCACACAATATTCAAGGTGCGGTCTCACCATGAAACGATATAGAGGCATTATTATATCTTTTGTTTTATTTTCCATTCCTTTCCTTATGATACCTAGCATTCTATTTGCTCTCTTTGCTGCCGCTGCACACTGGGTTGAGGGTTTTAACATGTTATCCATTATTTTATTTATTTTATTTACATTCTCTTATATACCGCACTATTCGGCATCAGCGCGGTTCACATAGAACAAAAAGTCTCAGTACAATAACATGCATGAGTTTACAGATAACAAGGGGAGGAACTTGGATAACAGGGGAAACTATTTACAGTCTATTTACAGATATAATACTACAGCATGGCTACAAGTTATTAGGAACAGGTGCTAATGATATGTTCAATAAACAAAGCGATTTGTCCTAATTCTGTTATTGAGATACCATGGAACTTATCCATAATGATGCCTAAATCTTTTTCCTGGGTGGTGGTTCCTAATGTGGAACCTTGCATTGTGTAACCATAGTTTGGGTTGTTCTTCCCTAGGTGCATAACTTTGCACTTGTCCACATTAAATTTCATCTGCCATTTTGATGCCCAGTCTTCCAATTTATCAAGATTCTCTTGCAATTTTCCACAATCCTCTTGGGTTTTAACAACTTTAAATAGTTTTGTGTCATCTGAAAATTTGATAACCTCACTCGTTATTCCACTTTCCAGGTCATTTATGAATATGTCAAAAAGCAGCGGACCCAGCACAGATCCCTGGGGTACACCACTATTCACCTTTCTCCATTGGGAAAATTGGCCATTTAGCCCTACCCTCTGCTTTCTATCTTTTAACCAGTTCTTGATCCACAGTAGTACACTGCCTCCTATCCCATGACTCTTTAGGTTTGCCAGAAGTCTCTGATGAGGGACCTTGTCAAAGGCTTTCTGAAAGTCCAGATACACTATATCAACCGACTCACCTTTGTCCACCTGTTTATTCACACTTTCAAAAAAACATAACAGATTAGTAAGACAAGATCTTCCTTGTCTAAAGCCATGTTGGCTGTCTCCCATTAGGCCACGACTATCTACATGCTGAGTAATTTTATTCTTTATAATGGTTTCTACCATTTTTCCCGGTACTGACGTGAGGCTCACCGGTCTGTAGTTTCCCGGATCACCCCTGGAACCCTTTTAGTCTAGTTTTCTATCAAGGCAGTAGCTATGTTTTTTCTGAGGTAGATCAGTTGGATGGTTTATTGTGGGAGAAGGAGAAATAGTGATCTCTAAAGGATTGTTTATTTATTTAACAGGGTTGTTTTTATAGTGCTTTATCATTTTCGTCAAAGCGGTTTACATTATAATGTAAGCTTGGTAATATACACTAAACAGGGACATTAATAACTTGGATTCTTCTGAGGTGATGGAAGGTTAAGTGACTTGCTAAAAGGCATGCAAGCGGGAATCAAACTCCTGTTTTTTGGTTCCTAAGACAGTACTCTAACCATTAGGCTATTCGTCCACTTTTAAAATTCTACAGTGGCTTGGCCCCTCCCTATTTAAGTCAGATGGTTCAGTGGTATGTTCCAAGGCTCTCTCTGTGCTTGGAAGATGCCTTCCAGCTAAAAATACTGATTGCTTGGGTTATGTGTAGGGAGGGATTGCGATTGCGTGCATTTTTTGTGCAGGCCCCATTTCTCTGGAACTACCTTCTGGTGCTTGTGTGGGGGAACAACTGGTATTAGAGAGGTCATTTGAGGCCTGAAGACATTTCTTTTTTATCAAGCTTGTTTTTGTTTTTCTTGGGTGATTTTTTTGAGGGGGAGGGGAGTTGAGGCACATTTGCTTTATTGTAGACTATTTGTTTATCATTTGTTGGGGGCATGGGAAGAGATGTTACTGTTTTCCTGTGTGAGTACCTTATGGGTTTGTAAAATGTATACATTTTTGTGCACTGCTTTGAACAATTTTTTGTACAGTGGTTAAAAACCGCGAATTAAGTAAAATAAAAAAGTAAAGATAAAAGATGGTGTGGAGGAGCAGCCTAGTAGTTAGAGCGACAACAATCAGGGTTCAATTCCTTGTGACTTTGGGCAAGTCAATGTACCCTCCATTGCCTCAGAAGAAAAGGCCTGGCAATCTACTTCTGGTCATACCTTGCCAAAAAAAACAGTAGCTGCTAGGTCACCAGAAGCGAGCATGACTTGATGGCACTTGATAAAAATAAATAAATAAATAAAAGTAAATGCTCCATCTAGTCTTCCTCGTAGGGAAGCTAGAGCGGTAGGCAGATTTAGTGGTAGAGGTGTGCATGTGGAGGAGGGTGCTGGTCCCCATCAGTGGACAATTTGGGGCTTGGTTGGTATGTGGAGGGAGGAGAGGTTCATAGCAAAAGAAAGTGGGGTCAAGGTTTTAGGAAATGAGGAGCTTGGGTTGCTGGGATTTAGGGAGACAGACAGTGCTGGAGTAGGGCAGCACGAGCCATGGGTCACAGTGGCTGGGATGGGTATTGCAGGAGCCATCGGGGGGGCAAGTTTAGGTGTTTGGAAAAAGGTAGTAGAGGTAGAGAATAGTTAGAGGGGTAGAAGCACCTATTGCAGCATGGGTCATCAGAGCAGTAGACACTTGCTGGTAATTGGGTAATTGGTGTGGTGCAGGAGCTCAATTATTGATGCTCAGCCATGTTGTACTCATTTGGAGTGTGGGTATAGGGGGGTAATCAGCTTAGAAGATCAGAAGTGAGAGGGACACTCCTCATCATGTAGACCCATAAATTGACTGTGGAGACTCTGCCAGGGACTTTATGAAAGGCTGGTTGCCTTGGATAGCCACATCTGGGTCTTGGAATCTGGGATAAGTGTTCCTTTCTTCAGTGGCCAGCAAGGCAAATCTCATCACCTCATCTGCTGTTTACTCCATTGAGGAGGGTTAATGATCTCAGTGTGGTGAACGGAATGGTTTAGCTTTGGTAAAGGATAGTGGATTTTCTTCTATTGGGGTAGCATTTTCTTCACTTGCAGACTGTCCGTGGCACTAAGTGAGTTAAGACAGTGGACATCTTCACCAAAGGGTGAATACTGAGCATTCCAAGTTGAATTTAGGCTGGAGGGGCTTAGAGCTGTCTATTGAGAGCAGTCAATCAACTGTAAAGATTGGACTCAGATGGAGTTCTCTCTCAGAGCATTGGTTGGATATATTTTTTTTATATTATAGAACTGGTGGAAGCTTGCATGGTGGCTGTGGCAGTAAGGGTGGGGGGTGGTGACTAGCTGGAGGCTGTCATCTGCTTGTGGAGGGGTTTGGGGGTTAGCTTTACTCCCAGAATCAGACAGAGATGAAAGGAACAGGGAAAGAATGGAGAGAAGTATAAGGAATTAAGATGGCATCAGGAAACATCACCACAAGCTTTGGGGCCTGGCTTGGCATCACAGCAGACTATGTGGAGCACGTAATAAGCCTATCCATATTGTTCTGAATGAACTTGCTATGGCTACGGATGAGTGCAGTTGTGTAAGTGGGCAACAGGGGTGAATTTGTTTGGTATAATAGGAAAGATGTATTTTATGAGTATTTTATTGTAATCCATTTAGGATTAAATAAGCAGAATAGAAATCTCTTCAATAAATAAATTACTTGGTCAGGCTTACTCATAGTACATGTACTACTTTATATTTATAGTATATTTATGTTTTAAGATGTGCTCTTTCTATATAATTCTTGTGCCCAAGGCTTTGTTTATTTTTATTTATTATTTGTCCCTAATAGGTTCTCTTTTAATTTTATGGGTTTTTATTGTAATACGCTTAGGATTAAGTAAGTGGAATATAATTATTTTAAATAAATAAATGAAAATGAGGAAGACTGATCTGGGAGATGATAAGGGGGTGGGGGCTAAGTGCTAGTTGTCAGAAGTTGGCTTAAAGCTGTGGCCAAAATTTTGTCATCATTTATGATGTCTGAAGTCTTATTTCTGTGGCTGGTGACAGAAAGGAGTGTGAGTACCCACATTAAGGGTCTACAGTTTCAGTTTCAAAGAAAAGCTTAAAAATGCTAAAGACCAAAGGGCAAGTCCCAGAAATACAGTAGTGACAAGCGAAGGGACACGGTGAAATTTTCAGCAATAGGGTTTGGGCTAATGCTTTTGGGATACAATTTAAAATAACATGTTCTAAACAAATTTTGGAAAAGAAATTGAAAGATTAAAAATGTCAAATGATAGTGAATTATTTATGTCCATTTCCTGAAACCTGCTCGCGATTGTTCTGCTGCTACTGTGCATCGGGATATGCTAAAACAGTGGTTCTCAACCCAGCGCTCTGGAACCCCTAGTCTGGTTGGGTTTTCAGAGTATCCGCAATGAATATGCATGAGATAGATCTGCATACAATGGAAGCAGTGCCTGCAGATCTATCTCATGCATATTCATTGTGGATATCCTGAAAACCTGACTGGCTTGGGGTCCCAGAGGACTGGGTCGAGAATCACTGCACTAGTTCCACTGTGCAAGAAGGGAATTTATGGGAACCAGCAGGTCACGTGCCGATGTTTAATAAGTCCCCAAATACATAAAACTTAACCCTCATCAAGACAGCAGTAGAAGGCTGATCGGGTAAGATTCATTTCCTTAGCCTTTATCTGACGCAAGAACAGATGCACCAGTCTCATGGTAATGACCTCAGTGGCAAGAGAAACCATAAGCCTGCTACATTTATTGATCAGAGAGAGAGAGAAGCTCTTGCAGAGAGCAGGCTTGCTGTGCAGTGCTGGATATTACATCTGCCTCATGCAGACGCCTATTGATCTAGAAGATGTAGACAGCACAGCTGGATAGCTGACTGTAGAAAATCATTCATCTTCCCTTGGTTTATTCCATAAGCAGTCGCTTGTTTTCCATTGGCTGTCTATTCACAACTCATTTCTATCAGCAATTGATTACCTGTATTGTTAATCATGGTGTTAGAAAGCAAATGGGTAGTAAATGTTCACCTGCTTTACTTTCATAAGAACATAAGAAATGCCATACTGGGTCAGATCAAGGTTCCAACAGTGGCCAATCCAGGTCACTTTATTAATTTTAATGCTGCAATATAACATACTCGTTCCTACTGTTTTTATTTTTTTTAATTGTATATTTAATTTCAGTGAATTAGTTTAAAGTATTTGTGTCTGTATGATTTTCAATGTGTTCTGCTCTGAAGAAGGACTTTCATTGGGGTGGGAACACGTGCAGAGGTTTTCTGACCATCCTACATGGTGTGGTCATCAGTCCCAGATGATCTTGGAAGTAACATAGCAACATAGTATATGATGGCAGATAAAAACCAGTATGGTCCATCTAATCTTCCCTGCAAGGTCACCCTTCCCCATGCCTTTGTTTAGGGTTGTACCCGCTGGTCCATGTAGGTCACCCCTATTTGTTGAGATATAAGAGATAGTTATGTTTATTTTGATTTTATCCTGTTGTTGTAAAGGGATCCACTGTCTCTGTCGCATGCCTTTTGATTTCTGTCACTATTTGTGCCCCCACCACTTCCATCGGGAGGGCGTTCCAAGCATCCACCACCCTTTCAGTGAAAAAGTATTTCCTGACATTGCCTTTCAGTTTACTGCCTTGCAGCTTCATGTTATGCCCCTTAGTTTTACAGCTTCCCTGTCTTTGGAAAATGTTTGTTTGTTCATTAATACTCTAAGTATTTAAAGTTCTGAATCATATCTCCCCTGTCCTTCTTCTCTAGAGTGTACATATTTAAGTCTTCAAGTTTCTTCTCATAAGTCTTCTGACGCAGGCTCCAAATCATTTTGGTCACCTTCCTGTGAACCGTTGAGGCCTTACCAGTGACTTGTACAGTGGCCTTAGTGGCTTCCTCCTTTCTGCTGGTAATTCCTCTCTGTATCCTTCTGGCTTTTGCCACTGCCTTGTCACACTGTTGTGCCACCTTGAGATCCTCAGAAACAATCACTCCGAAGTCCTTCTCCTAGTTCGTACACATTAACCTCTCACCCCCTATCGCATACAATTCCCTTGGATTTCTGCTTCCCAAGTGCCACTGCACTTTTTCATATTAAATCTTAACTGCCAAGCAATAGACCATTCTTCCAGCTTCTGTAGATCTTTCCTCATGTTATCCACGCCCTTCCAGCTTTTGTAGATCTTTCCTTATGTTATCCACTCTGTTACAAATTTTCGTGTCATCTGCAAAAAGACAGACTTTTCCATTTAGTCCTTCAGCAATATCACTCCCAAATACATTGAAAAGTACCAGTCCGGAAGGGCCTGAAGGAAGACCATCCCGCCAGGAACTGTTGAGACGCGGGTGATATGCGGCTTGAAGAAACCAGCTAAAGTGACGTTAGACTGCTTATGGGAGGCTCTCTCTTCCCTCCAAAGCTCCCTTGCTCCAGTGGTGGGTGCATTATTTCAGGAGTTTCTTCTGGTTAAAGGTCGGTGTTCTGCGGTGGAGGCAAAGTGTGCTGAGCAAGTTGATAAGTTGGCAATACTTGAGACAAGAGTGGAAGATATGTGTACTTTGGGTGAGACCTTTTCCAAGGAATGACTGATTGCTATGAGGCATTTAGAATTTATGGACAATTCCTTAAAGAGAAATAACTTGCGATTTTTAAACTTTCCGAGATCACCATTGTTGGAACCACTGGTTCTTGTCCGTAAATACCTGACCGAGGTTCTCCTGATGCCACAAGATAATTTACCACCTATTGTTAGGGTTCAGTATGTGGCTATTGATTCTGGGTCTGTGGCTGAGGGGGGACCGGGGGGGGGGGGGGTTGGACCGGGCCAGTTGGAATTGTCTGATTTTTTAGAAAGTTCCTTGGAAGTTGTGACTAGTAGGGCAACTTTGTTAGTCAGCTTTGCCTTTGAATCTGACCGCAATGCTGTCCTTAGGCTTTATTTCCGTAGGATGTCTTCTTCCCAGTTTATGGGTTCAAAAATCTTATTGTTTCCTGATTTGTCGAGGGACACCGAGAAGAGGCGGAAAGAGTTTCTGGCTTTACGCCAGAGAGCTACTGCCCTGGGTGCCCAATTTAAATTGAGGTATCCATGTAAATGTGTATTATTATATCATACTAATAATTTCCTATTTTTTGAACCTGTGCAACTGCTTCAATTTCTTCAGGTGAGGGAACAGGGGGGGAGAGGGGTAGCTCCTGTATTGGCTGCCGTGTGAATTATCTTTGCTCATAAGATGATTGGGAGTTTCCCTATTTTTCCTTTGACATTTCTTGTTTTGGAACCATATTGGAGTTGTCTTATTAGGGACTAATTTTGTAATTTGGGATGATGTTTTGTGTGGTGATTAGATTTTTTCCTTTCTGTTTTACTGTATTTGCCCAGTTATGTATTTTCTTGCTGTATAATTGTAAATTGGTTAAAAAAAAAAGAAAAAAAAGTACCATTCCCAGGACCAAACCCTGGGGCATACTGCCAATCACCTTCCTTTCATCTGAGCAAGTTCCGTTTACCTTCACCTTCTATCATCTGTCAGTCAACCAATTTCTGATCCAGTTCACCACCTTGGGACCCATCCCCAAGATGCTGAGTTTGTTGATAAGCCTCCTTGAGAAACAGTATCAAAGGTTTTGCTGAAATCTAGCTAGATCACTTCCATCGCATGCCCTTGATCTAGTTCTCTGATCACCCAATAAAGAACTCAATCAGATTTATTTGGCAAGATTGTCCTTTGTACTTTTCCTGCCACTGAGGTAAGGCCTACTGGCCTGTAGTTTGTCCCTTCTTCCCTATTACCACTTTTGGGAAGAGGTACCACATCAGCCATTCTCCAGTCCTGTAGAACTTCTCCTGTCTCCAATGATCTATTTTTTTTTTTTAATTCTTTATTTTCGTTTTATAACAACAAAGGAAAGGAAGACATACAGCTAAAAGACAAATACATAACGTGTAATACATACACCAAAGTAAACCCCTACCACCCCCCTCCCCCCTGCTTCTTCTCTAGAAAACTAAGCATTCCCGAAGCGGGCGTGTACGTACATTATTGTGTTACAAAACCTAACGGTGATCTAAAACATGATGAGTGCACATTATACAGGCATGTTGGAGCAATGAGCAGATTGTACATAATCATTAAGCATCTGCCATTTAGACAAGCAAGAGTGAGTTTGGACATGGGGAATAGCTCTCCGAGGTATCTGCTCATATTTACTATATAAGCAGACGAGGTTCCACCATTCATTGACAGTAAGTCGAGAGCTATCCTTCCAATTCCTCGTGATTAAGCATATGGCTATACCTAGCATGAAATCAAGGAGAAAGCGACCCTTCTTAGGAAGAGAGGGGACCTCCGCCGCAGAGCGGAGTCCCACGACCTTCCAAGAAAGAGGTTCATGAAAGTGTAAGATAGATTGAATACGACCCCAGACCCGCCCCCAATAGACCTGCAGTTGAGAACATTCATAAATAACATGAGCGAAGGATCCCACAGCAGTATGGCAAGACCAACACTGGTCCCTAGCATTTGGGTTCCATTTGGCTATTTTTTCTGGGGTATAAAAGCATCTGTGTGCAAAGAAGAAGAGAGTTTGGGTAACAGAGGCAGACCGGGAAACCCGCACTACTTTACTCCAAAAAACGCTCCATTGCACAGGGGTTAGAGTGGTTTGCAGTTCGCGCTCCCAGGCTTGTTGGGCTCTAAAAGTGTCCGTATCTGTAACCTGACAAAGTATTTTATAGAAATTAGAGGCTACCCCATGTGTACTACTAATGGAGTGAACTATCTCTAATAGCCCATCCTCAGTAGGGGCAGAGGGCGGCATGATTCGAGCACTTTTGAGGCAGTGTTGAAGCTGCATCAATTGAAAGTAGTGTTTCGCTGGTAACGCAAATTCCTTTTGTAAATCCGAAAAGGTTTTCCAACGAGCTGCAGAGAAAAGCTGTTGCGGTGTCCAGATCCCCCTGGAGTACCAGGGTTTCCAGGCTATTGTTCTATTTAGGACTTGAATTCTGGGGTTATTCCATAGCGGGAGTCCGGCCTGAGGACATACATTCGGGCCCAGTGATAGAATGAGAGTGTTAAAGGCCGCAAGAGTATCGACAATCATTGGTGGATGGCGGGTGTCTACTTGATAAGACATACCGGGGAGATGGGTCAACGGAATTGGGCTACTAAGCTCCTCTTCTATGTCAAGCCAAACTGGTCGGCGGTCTGTTGAGGGATCTAGCCATCGGGCACCTTGCTTAAGTAGAAAGGCTTGATGATATCTAAGAAAATCAGGAAATCTGGTACCCCCTCGTTCCTTTGCAGACTGCAGTTTATGTTTAGCTATCCTTGGTGGCTTGCCCTGCCAGAGATAACGGACGAGAAGGCCCTCAATATCTTTATAAGTATGTAGCGGAAGTAAGCATGGCAGCATTTCTAAAATGTAGTTCACTTTGGGGACTATCATCATTTTCACAGTGTCTAAGCGGCCCCACCATGTGAGAGATAAGGGAGACCAACGATTTGTGAGTTCACGGACTTTGGAGACTACCTCTTTGGCATTAAAACTGATAGTGTCTTCTAAAGGAGAACAGTAATGGACCCCGAGATACTTTACCATACGGGATTGCCAAAGGAAGGGAAAGGCCTGCATGTCAGCCTCATGTACCCAGCGGTTCAGTGGGAATGCTACAGATTTGGTCCAGTTAATTTTATAGCCCGATAATTGTGAGTATCCGTCAATCAGATCCAAGACAGCTGGAACCGAATCGAGGGAAACGAAGAGCATAAGGTCATCTGCATATGCAGAGAGTTTAATCTCCCTATGACTAAAGGGGACACCTCGAATACGTGCAGACTGTCTAATAAGGAGGGCTAGGGGTTCAAGAGCGAGATCAAAAAGCATTGGTGATAGGGGGCAACCTTGACGCGTGCCTCTTTGGAGGTTAAATGGCTGAGATTTGATGGCGTTTACACAAATACTGGCGACGGGTTGAGTGTACATGACTTGGAGATATCGGAGGAAGCCCTCTCCAAAGCCATACCATCGGAGAACTGCAAATAAGAAGGGCCATTCTAGACGATCAAAGGCTTTTTCGGCATCCAGGGAAAGACCCACCCATGGATGGTCGAGATTGGCAGCACTAGATAACACATGGCACAAGGTCCGAGCATTGTCAGCAGTTGATCTGCCGGGTATAAAACCGCATTGGTCGGGGTGAATTAGGGTAGCCATCATGTCAGATAGCCGGGTGGCCAAGATCATTGCGAAGATCTTATAGTCGGCATTAAGTAGGGAGATTGGACGGTAGTTGGCGGTCAGTAGCGGGTCTCTGCCTTCTTTCTCAAATACAACCACATTAGCTACAGAAAAGGATCCCAAAGAGGATGTATCTACCGCAAGGGCAGTAAAATAGAGTTTTAAATAGGGAACTAAATCTGCACTGAACGTTCTGTAGAATTCGGTCGGGAGACCATCGGGCCCTGTGGCACGGCCCGAGGCTGTACGTTTTAGGGCAGATTGGATCTCTGAAGTAGAGAAGGGTTCATCCATCGCATCTCTATCATCTTCAGAGAGGGTCGGCTGCTGAATGCCAGAGAGCAAACGCTCGAATGTCTCTGACGAGAACTCACATTCAGATTGATATAGGCGGGTACAGAAATCCCGAAAGAGCTCTACAATATCGGAGTCTGTGGTCACTATGCCCCCTCCCTGTGGAGCTCGAAGGGCCGCAACGCGTTTGGCTTCTTTTTGACCTTTCAAGGCATTGGCTAAGAGTCGACCGGCTCGGTTATTTTCACGATAATATGTCCCTCGCTGAAGCTCAATACTCTTAGAAGCTGCAGTTGAGAGGATTGAATTATATTGAAAACGGAGACGCTGTAATCGAATTAATACACATGGGTCAGTGCGTGAATTTAGAACTCGTTCGCCTGCTTTTATTTGTTGGTCTAGTATGAGCAGCTGCTGTTTACGTTGTTTCCGCAGGCGGATTTGATAGCTACTGATCGTTGCCCGAATGGCCACTTTGAAGCCCTCCCACCAAGCCCAATTCGCAGTATCTTGGGGTAGATTAAAATGGAAGTAATCCTGTATGGCTACTCGAATTTCTGACTGGAACTCTGGCTGAATTAACAGGGCTCTATCAAAGAACCAGGCTCCCGAGTTTCCCTGGGGTGCAGTAGTGTGTAATTGAAAGGAAATGGCAGCATGATCTGAAATATGTTGGGAGTGAATCTTTGCAGTGTCCACCTGAGGAACTAACAGTTTTGAGATTAGAAAGAAGTCTATGCGAGACTGAGATTTATGAGGGGAGGAGAAGAAGGTGAAGTCAAGCTCATTGGGGTGTAGTAATCTCCATAGATCAACTAAAGCAAGATCCTTGATCAGGGAGGTAAGTGTAGCGTGACTCTTGGGGGGACCACTCGTCCTAGGCGGCTGTTTGTCAATCAGGGGATCAAGGACTAGATTGAAATCCCCCCCAATGATCAATGAAGTATTAGCAGAAGCCTGCGCAACCTGAGCAATGGTAGCAAAAAAGGCAGGGTCATCAACATTAGGAGCGTAAAGGCATATACATGTAACTTCTAGGCTACCTATCTTGAGGTGAACTCTAGCCCATCTACCTTCTGTATCTGAGCTAGTCGCAATAACAGTAGCATGCAAAGATTTCCTAACCAGTATGGCAACCCCACATTTCTTAGAAACGGCTGGGGAATAAGCGGCCACCATGTAAGGTTTAATATTGAGTTTAAGAGTTTCCTTCGAATTTAAATGCGTTTCTTGGAGAAAAATCAGATCCGCTGCTTCCTGACTGAGGTAGCTTAGGATTTTCTTCCGTTTTATCGGATTATTGATGCCTTTTACGTTCAATGAAAAAATCTTACATGGTGCCATCAATCGGTAGTAGACATTTTAGGTAAGGGCGCTTGATAACATAGAACATAAGCAGAATCTGTACAACAATGTCATAATCACCGAGTATTCTGGCTAATACACCCCATATTGAAAAGTATGTACCAACGTATCTTAGAGAAGAAGCAAAACCCCCAAAGAATATGGCGACCATATGTCTGCGGGAGGAGGCCCTAGAGAGGAAATAGAAGACATGTAAAAAAAGAAAAGAAACACTAGAGTCCATAATAACACTGTCTCTGATACTCATCGAGGCTACTGTGGGTAGATGGAGTCGGGTCACAGATACCATCAAGAGTAAGGCAACAAACTGCCCACGCCAGACTCTTTGCTAGGCTGCGGCAGATCCAATATGGCAGGTACAGCGGATAGAAGGAGACTTGCAGGAATATTCTGGAAGTCAGCGCATCAAGTCGGCTTCTTTGGAATCCAAAAACTCCGCTAGTAAATCAGGGTCCTCGAATGTTCTTGTCTGATTGTGAAGCGTGACTCGGAGCTTGGCCGGGTACATCAGACCATAGCGTGCTTGTAGTTGTTGAAGCCTCGGCCGGAATTCCAGAAAGCGCTTTCGGCGGTCGACTGTGGGTTTAGACAAGTCGGGATAGAAGGAGATCTTGTGGCTCTCAAACTCCATATGGCCCTTTGCCCGAGAGGCACTTAGAATTTGCTCCACGTGTTGATATCTCAATAGTCGAAAAATGATAGGCCGCGGGGTCTTCCTGTTGAGCGTTATGTTGGTGGGTACACGATGAGCGCGATCAATCTCCAAATCTTTGGCAAAGGTGATTTGGAGCAAGGAAGGGAGGATTTTGCATAAAAACTCTTTCATGTCTCCCGATTCCGCTCCCTCCGGCATGCCCACGAGTCGTATATTGTTGCGGCGCGCTCTATTATTGCCATTTATTTATTTATTTTATTTAGCAAGCATTTGTAGCCCGCTCCTTCCAGCGATCAGAAGCGGGTAGGATTACTATTGTGAAACTGCCGAATCAAGGCAGGTACAAATTTTGTTTACATACAGATTGTCAGAAAAGCACATCATACAGAGTTAACACTTCTTAGCTATGGGGGAGTTCATTTACATATATACATAAATACATATATACAGGATAATCTTCTTGGACTGTCGAATCAAGGCAGGTACAAATTTTGCTTACATACAGATTGTCAGAAAAGCACATCATACAGAGTTAACACTTCTTAGCTATGGGGGAGTTCATTTACAGATATACATAAATACATATATACAGGATAATCTTCTTGGACACAGTGGTCAGGGGCTGCTCCATCTGTGGGTTTAGTTCAGGTTGAAATGTGATTGGAAAATGTGCGTTTTGAGTTTCTTTCTGAAGTCTCGAAGGTCATTGCTAGCTCGTAGTTCTGGTGGGAGTTGGTTCCACAGTGTTGGCGCCACATATGAGAAAGCCCTGTGGCTGGTGTTAGTTTTGGCAGATCTTATATCTGTTGGAGTGTGAAGGATGTTGGAATTGTGGGTTCTTCTGTTTCGGGTAGGAGGTTGCAATCTTACTAGGTTGTTGAGGAAGGAAGGTGCTAAGTTGTGGATGAGTTTGAAGGTGGTTGTTAGTATTTTGTATTTTGTGCGAGCTGTTATGGGTAGCCAGTGTAATTGAATTAGCACTGGTGTGATGTGGTCACTTAGATTTTTCTTCATTATGACCCTGGCAGCTACATTTTGTGCCATTTGTAATATGTTTAGGGTTTTTTTTAGGTAAACCTTGTAGGATGGCGTTGCAGTAGTCAAAATGTGGCATGATGAGTGCTTGGGCCACTGTTCTGAAGTCTTGGGGATCAATAATATTCCGAATGGGTTGGAGCACTCTAAGCTTGTGGAAAACTGCTCTGTTGGTCTTTCGGAGGTGTTTTTCCATCTTTAGGTCACAGTCAAATGTGACTCCTAGATACTTTATTTCTTTTTTTGTTTGGTAAGTGTTGTTACATAGTGTTATTGATGTGGGAGGGTCAAAATTCGGTTCTTTGGAGATATACATTACTTCGGTTTTTTTGTGATTAATTGACATGCTACTTTGTTGTAACCAGTCTTGCATCTCTCCGATACATGTCTCCAGTGGGTTGTAGTCTGGGTTTTTAGTGTCTAGTTGTGTGTATAGCATGATATCATCGGCATAGATGTGGTAATTAATTTCGTGCCGTGAGAAAATTTTGCATAGTGGCTGCATATATATGTTAAACAGAAGTGCTGAGAGAGCAGAGCCTTGGGGGATTCCCTGTGTTTGTGAGAAAGATTCTGCTTTTTCTCCGTTGAATTGAACCTGTTGTGTTCGATTTGAAATGTAGGATGAGAACCATTTTAGTGGGGTTCCTGTTATTCCTATTGATTTTATCCTATTTATGAGGGTCCCATGATTAACTGTATCAAAGGCAACTGAGATGTCAATAAATACAAGAATGTACATTTTCTTTTTGTTTTCAAGGCCCTTTAGGAGGTTGTTAAGTAGAACTAGTAACAGGGTTTCAACTCCATGATGTTGCCTGAAGCCATCTTCCACCTCTTTCTGCAAGGCCCGCACCTGTCGTTCAACTTTGTCGAGTTTGGACAACCGGGCCGCATGGGAGTCCAATATGCCCTCCATTTTGTCCTGACGCGAAGAAAGCCCTTCTAGCTTGCTTTGCAGCACACCAAAATCGTCCCGCAGCGCTCGGAGTGCTTCACCGTTTGCCTGCACAAGGTTTTTGACCCCTCTAATCTCTACGAGGATTTCCTGCTGCATTTCGGGGCCCTCGCACAAGGCCGGCCCCTTCTGCGGGGACGGAGGTTCGGTTTTGGAACGTTTGCCGTGAGAAGCCGCTGGAGACCCAAATTCCAGGCGCGTTGGTTTGGTCCCCGCCATCTCACCAATGTGCCCCGGCAAGATCAGAGTAGAAGTTCCAAAAATGTGAGGTGTTAATTCAGGATTCTGAGTAGGCCTCTCGGGAGCCTCAGCGTTATGCGACCATCCCGCTGGACATCAGGCTCCGCCCCCCGTCTCCAATGATCTATTAAAAACATCCCTTAATGACCCTGCAAGAATCTCTCTGAGCTCTTTCAGTATCCTGGGATGTATCCCATCCGGTCCCATGGCCTTGGCCACTTTCAGTTTTGCAAGCTGTTCTAACACATCATCTTCTGTGACTGGTGTGGTATGTACTCCATTCCCATTTGTATATTTGTCAATCACAGGTGGTCCTCCGGGATTTTCTTTAGTGAAAACAGAACAGAAGTATTTGTTTAGCATTTTCGCTTTTTCAATGTCACTTTCCACAAATCCATTCCCATCACTTTTGAGTCCTGCAATTCCACCTCTGATTTTCCTCCTCTCCCGAAAATACCTGAAAAAAGTTATGTTGCCACAGTTCACATCTTTAGCCTTCTTTTCTTCTGCCTTTGATTTTGCTATCTTTATTTCTCTTTTTGTATCTTTTAGTTTTATCCTGCATTCTTTTCTGTATTCCTCTGTTTGTGAACTTCTGAATTTTATGAAAACTGTGGGTTTTTTGCCTTTATTTGTGCAGCCACCTCTTTGGAGAACCGAAATAGGTTTCCTTTTCCTCTTGTTTTTATTTACATTCCTAACATATGTATCTGTTGCCCTTTTATTGCCTCCTTTAGTTTAGCCCACTGCAATTCCACTTCCCTTATCCCGTTCCATTGTGCCAAATCCTCCTTGAGGTACTTGATTATTTTACTGAAGTCAGTGTTCTTGAAGTCTAGGACTTTGAGCTTGCTGTGATTAGACTCCACCTTATGTTTATGTTTATTGACTTAATATACCGCTAAACGAAAAACATCATAGCGGTTTACATAATCCAAATCATAGAAATACCATAAGGCAAAGGAAGAAGGAAAAGAAGTTACAATGGCGGATAGGAAAGCAAACCAAGCAGATTCATACGACAGGACAGTAGGGAGGAAAGAGAGAGAAGGGAAAAGGGAGGACAAAGTCATGTGAAGGGATCAGGAAGGTCGAAGGCAAGGGCAAAGAAATGGGTTTTGAGGCTGTTCTTAAAAGTAGTATGTTCCTGCTCAAGCCGGATATTGATTGCTGCTGCTTATATGGGCACCCACCAGATATTTGACACGCTATCTCTGTTGGTGAGCACTAAATCCAGCATCAAGCTTTCTCTGGTCGGTTCCATCACCATTTGTCTAAGTAATGCATCTTGGAAGGCATCCCCATTTATTTTTTTACTTCTTTCCAAATTTGTAGAAGAAATACTTCAATCCACATCGGGTAGATTAAAGTCACCCAATATGATCACTTCCCCCTTCATGGCTATCTTTGCAATATCAATAAGCAATTCGCTATCCATTTCTTCAGTTTGAATTGGAGGCCTGTAGATTACACTAATATGGATGACAGTGCCATCTCTTCTTTTATCTTTATCTTTATTTTCACATTTAATATACCGCTCTTTACCGATGGCACCAGAGCGGTGTACAATAATAAAATATATAGGCTGCTGAAAAGGAAAAGGAATGCCAAAAAATTTAAGAGACAGGATAGGGTGGAGAGATAGAGTAAAGCAACAGGTAATGCAACGGGAGACGAAACAGAGAATTAAATACATTCAGGTTCAGCGGGGTGGGGGAGAAAGGGGAGCAGGTGGAGGAGAAAGGTTAAAAGCGGTGCAAAAAAGGGGGTCTTCAGCCTAGCCTTAAAAGTTTTATAGGAGGGTTCTAAACAGAGAGCGACGGGAAGTGAGTTCCAGAGTCGTGGGCCCACAAAGAAAAATGCTGAGGAGCGGGTGGACTCAAGATGAGCCTGTGAGGGGGAGGGAAGGGACATGAGGTTCAAGTGGACCGATCTAAGGGAGCAGTGAGACGAATGAAGATGTATATAATTGGCAAGGTAGAGGGGAATACTGGTATGGATGGTTTTGTGCACATATATAAGGATTTTGAACTGTACATGGTAAATAAGGGGAAGCCAGTGTAGGTGAATCAAGATGGGGGTGATGTGGTCGAAGCGGGAAGCGTGAGTGAGAATGCATGCAGCTGTATGGCGGACTAGTTGTAATCTTCGCAGTTGGGTTTGAGGGAGACCAGCGAGGACAACATTGCAGTAGTCCAGGCGGGATACCACCAGGGACAGTAACAGTGTAGTCAGGGAGGAGACTGATATAAAGGGATGGATGGCACGGAGTTGACGTAAGGTGTGAAAGGACCGTCGTACAACAGAGGAAATATGTTCTTTAAAGGATAAGGCAGAGTCCAGGGTAACTCCTAGATAACGTAGGGAGGAGACTACCAGCAATGGGGAACAGGACAAGGTAGGGGCAAGAGGGGGAATTGGGGCACCAGAGGTAAACCAAATGGCAAATGATTTTGAGAGATTCACATGCAACAAATTAGTGGAGAACCAGGAGGACACTGAAGCCAGGCAAGAGTTAAGGGGGGCAAGATCTGGGGCAGAAGGGTCCGTGTGATGGAGAAGAATGATATTGTCTGCATAATAGTGGGCCAAAATGCTATGCTGCTGAACCAGGAGTGCGAGGGGGGCCAAAAAGATGTTAAACAGAAGAAGGGCAAGGACAGAACCCTGGGGGACACCACATTGGAGAGGGGTGGGAGGAGAGGAGGAAGAACCTGTGGAGACAGAAAAGGTTCCGTGGGAGAGGAATGAGTGAAACCAAGAAAGAACAGAGCCAGAGAGCCCAATATCGTGTAAGCGGGTCAGGAGAAAAGGGTGATCTACAAGGTCAAAAGCAGCAGATAAATCTAAGGAAACAACAATGGAGATGCGGCCTTGGTCATGTGCGATATGGACTTCATTGAGAAAGGAAAGCAAAATAGACTCAGTGCTGTGATTGGGACGAAAACCGGATTGGCGGGGGTGAAGTGTCAAGGTGGCCTCAAGATGAGAGGAAAGTTGTGCATAGACCAGTTTCTCGAGGAGCTTGGAAAGGAAAGGAAGATTTGAGATAGGGCGCCAGTTTGCTAGGGAGGACGGACATCCCTTTTTTAGGATGGGACGGATAATAGGGTGCTTCCAGACAGTGGGGAAAAACACAATCCACAGCGCTTCTTCTTTTCTCCACATTCTCTGCATTTCAGCAGCTTTAATATTGCTTTTGACATATAAGGCTACTCCTCCTCCTTTTCTACCTCTCTATCTCTTCTGAATAGATTATAGACAGCTATGGCTATATCCCATTCATGTGACTCATTAAATCATGTTTCTGTAATAGCCACAATGTCCAAGTCCATTTTTACCATTAGGGCTTCCAGGTCAGGAACTTTGTTGGCTAAGCTTCGAGCATTTGTGCTCATTGCTTTCTAGCATTTGTTGACTGGCTTGCTTGTAATTTGCATGGATTTTGTTCTACACACCTCTTCTCGCTTGCCATTGATGTGTGGTTTAAAAGTATGGCTGTTTCCAATGTTGTTTTGCTTTTGCTGGGAGTGACGCCCTGAACTTGTCCTTCTCCATCCATCACCTCCTTTCCCTAGTTTAAATGCATGCCCACATACTGCCTGAATTGTTTTACTTAGGATCCTTTTCCCTGCAACGGAGAGATGTAGTGCATCAGCACAATATATTTATTTATTTAATAGGATTTAATATACCGCTTTATCTATAAATCAAAGCGGTCAGCACGTCAAACAATCTAGAGTGAATACATGCAGTGGATACAATGACTTGTGTGGTGTGGGTGAGGAGTGTCATTGATTAATTGGTGAGCTATATACGTTGTGAATTATGAACAGTGGTTATACACATTGATTAATTGGTGAGCTATATACATTGTGAACTATGAACAGAGGTTATATACAGGTAGCTGGTTCATGTGAAGTCCTTATAGTGTTCATGGCTTGTGTACATTGGCTTGTGGTAGAAGGCTGGTAGCTGGTTCATTTGAAGTCCTTATATGGCTTGTGTACATCGGCTTGTGGGGTGATTGGTGTGATTGGTACTTGGTGGTCTTTGTTGAATTGCTCAATGAATAGGATGGTTTTGAGCAGCTTTCTGAATTCCTTTGCCAATTGTTGATCTTAGCATATCTGGTAGGGCATTCCAAATAGCAGGTGCAGCAAGAGAGAAGGTTCACATGGATGTGGATTTGTTGGTTCTTGTGAATAGAATGGGTGTTGGTATGTTGTTTTTGGTGCCGTTTCTGTCTGGTCTTTTGCTTGCCTTTGTTCAGATGAGTTCCTGTAGTATTCCTGCTGACATATTGTTTTTAATTTTGAAGATGGTCAGCGCTGATTTATATTTTGCCCGTGAGGAGATTGGTAGACAGTGCAGATCATGTAGTATTGGGGTTATGTGGTCTTGTATTGAAGCGCTGGCAATAATGCAGGCAGCAGAGTTCTGGACTATTTGTAGTGGGTGGGTGGTTTGTTTAGGTAGGCCTTGGAATATTATATTGCAGTAGTCCAGCACAGGTGTAATGATGGCCTAGCATACTTTGTGGAAATGTTCCTTATTGAGGAGGGGTTTTAGTCTCCGGAGCATTGCGAGTTTGAAGAATGCTGTTTTTGATATCTTGTTGATATGTGGTTGGAGGGTAAGCTGCTTGTCTAGGATCACTCCAAGATATCGGACTTCGTCTTTTATTGTAATTGGTGTGTAGGATATGTTGATAGACTAGGAGGGATGAATGTGGAGTCTCTCGTAATGATGACTGCTTCAGTTTTTTTCATGTTGATGTTTAAGTTGTTGTTAGTAAGCCAGGTTGTTATTTCATCGATGCAGGTTGATATAGTGGTGTAGCCTGGGGAGTCCAGTCGAATAGGGGTATATACCATGATATCATCAGCATATATTATCTATATATGGCGTATTGTATCTTGTATGTGTTGAATATTTTGCATATAGGCTGAATATAGATGTTGAAGAGAAGAACAGATAGTGATGAGCCTTGGAGAACTCCTTGAGTGGTACTGAAGGGTGCTGAGGTGAGGTCCCCAGATTTTACTTTCTGTTGTCTGTCTTTGAGGTATGATTGGAACTATTTGATGGTGGTATCTTGTAGACCAATCTCCATTAGTCGCTTCAAAAGGATGTGATGGGAAACTGTGTCGAAGGCGGCTGATAACGCAATGAATATTAGTAAGAAGCTTTGCTTTCTCTTGTTTATTCTTTTGATTAAGTTGTCGAGTAGATGTATGAGAAGTGTCTCAACTCCATGTTGTGGATGAAATCCGTGCTGGTGGGGATCAAGTGGGGCAGATTCATCAATATGTTCTTGGAGCTGTCTCTGTACAATTTTTTTGGTTATTTAGTTTTAGGGATGGGGTGGATAGTAGATTGCTTGAGTGCTTTGGGCATGTAGCCTTGAGTGAGAGAGGTGCATACTATCTTTTGGATGAACGTATTGAATTCTTCTTTGGTGAATATAATCCAGGTCACCGGGCAGGGGTCCGATGGAGAGGTGGGGATGTTTAGGGCAGTGATGGTTTGTTCTATTTGTTTCATTGATGGGATGCAGAAGTTCATCCACTTATTGATAGCTGTAGAGCCATCTTCAGTTGCTGTGTCCATAAGAGAGAGGTTCTTTTGGGGTGTGGTAGTACTATTCTTGGCTATTAGATAATCAACAAAGCTTTGTGGGTGTATCCTGCTTTCATCTTTCATGGTCGGGTCATTTGTTAGGGTCCGAATGATATTGAAGAGTTCTTTAGGTTTATTACAGGCTTTATTACAGGCTTTTAGTCAGAGCCTAGCAGCAGCAAAGATCTTTAATTTAAATCAAATCAGAATATAACTTAGCATAAAAGGCAAAACAGGGTCAGTATTCTTTGAGCAACAAATAAAGTCTTCTAGAGACCTTTACAAAGAGGCCTTCTACCTAGGGGGCAAGAGACCCGTGAAACCTTTCAATAGGTGTTAATGCCAGGTGGCAGCTCAAAAGGCCATTTTGAAAGACTCCTTCTATCCAAGCAAGGACTGTTAATCACCCAGGAAGTTGGTCTCAGCTTACTTCAGCAGCACAGGCATAAGTAGTTCAACAAGAGTTCTGTACTCCTCAGTCTTGAAGAACTAGAAAAGGGGACTGCTACTTTTGGAGAGAGATCTGCAATTGTGAGTATATGCTTATGGGAATTTTTTCTGAAGGGACTTCTTTGGATTAAATCTGATTAATCTGTGAACCCAGTGTATTTGTTAAATCAGTCAGGGCCTAGTATCAGCAAAGTACTTTTAGTTTAAATTTAAAATACAGAAGAGAGCTTTATGGTTAAATTTAGAACCCAGCAGAGAGCTTCTAGTTTAAATTTCATAATAAGTCAGAGCCTAGCAGCAGCAAAGACCTTTAATTTAAATCAAATCAGAATATAGCTTAGCATAAAAGGAAAAACAAGGTCAGTATTATTTGAGCAACAAATAAAGTCTTCTAGAGACCTTTACAAAGAGGTCTTCTACCTAGGGGGCAAGAGACCCGTGAAAATTTTCAATAGGTGTTAATGCCAGGTGGCAGCTCAAAAGGCCATTTTGAAAGACTCCTTCTATCCAAGCAAGGACTGTTAATCACCCAGGAAGTTGGTCTCAGCTTACTTCAGCAGCACAGGCATAAATAGTTCAACAAGAGTTCTGTAATCCTCAGACTTGAAGAACTAGAAAAGGGGACTGCTACTTTTGGAGAGAGATCTGCAATTGTGAGTATATGCTTCTGGAAACTTTTTCTGAAGGGACTTCTTTGGATTAAAGCTGATTAATCTGTGAACCCAGTGTATTTGTTAAATCAGTCAGGGCCTAGTATCAGCAAAGTACTTTTAGTTTAAATTTAAAATACAGAAGAGAGCTTTATGGTTAAATTTAGAACCCAGCAGAGAGCTTCTAGTTTAAATTTCATAATAAGTCAGAGCCTAGCAGCAGCAAAGACCTTTAATTTAAATCAAATCAGAATATAGCTTAGCATAAAAGGAAAAACAAGGTCAGTATTCTTTGAGCAACAAATAAAGTCTTCTAGAGACCTTTACAAAGAGGTCTTCTACCTAGGGGGCAAGAGACCTGTGAAACTTTTTCAATAGGTGTTAACGCCAGGTGGCAGGTCAAAAGGCCATTTTGAAAAAGTCCTTCTATCCAAGCAAGGACTGTTGATCATCCAGGAAGTTGGTCACAGCTTACCTCAGAAGCACAGGACAGGGTACTGTGTAGCAGCCCTTTTTTAATGTGTTATTTCCCTCCCTCCCTCCCTCCCCAACACCCACCCACCCCTGGGATAATCATAGCTTTATAGTAATTGAGTATCACATGTATGATTTTCTCCCAGTTGGTGAGAGGTCTTACGTGTGCACTAGGTGCAAGGAGCTCTTTGCTCTCAGGGAATGAGTCCGTTCTCTAGAGGCTAGAGTAGCAGACTTAGAAGACATAAGAAAGACAGAGAGGTATATAGACGAGACCTACAGGGATATAGTCCTGAAGTCCCACCTCCAGTCTGGCAGCATTCCTGTTGCCATGGTGGAGAGAGGTCACGTGACAGGAGAAGATCACCCTGGTGTGGCAGGAAGTGATCCGGCAAATAGGACCTGTCCTCCTGGTGATGTAAAACCCTCTCGTACGGACAACGTTTCTCCAGGGCCATATGCCCATGAGAGAAGGGTTAGGACAGCTGTTATAGTTGGTGAGTCGATCATTAGGCATGTAGATAGCTGGGTGGCTGGTGGATGTGAGGATTTCCTGGTAACATGCCTGCCTGGTGCAAAGGTAGCCGACCTCACGTGCCACCTAGATAAGGCCTTAGATAGTGCTGGGGAGGAGTCTGCTGTCTTGGTGCATATCGGTACCAATGACATAGGAAAATGTGGTAGGGAGGTTCTGGAGTCTAAATTTAGGCTTTTAGGTAGGAAGTTGAAATCCAGATCTTCCATGATAACGTTCTCCGAAATGCTTCCTATTCCATGCACAGGACCCAAAAGGCAGGCAGAGCTCCAGAGTCTCAATGCGTGGATGAGACAATGGTGCAGAGATGAGGGTTTTGGATTTGTTAGGAACTGGGGAACATTCTGGGGAAAGGAGGGGCTCTTCCGAAGCGATGGGCTTCACCTTAACCGGGATGGAACCAGGCTGCTGACATTAACCTTTAAAAAGGAGATAGAGCAGCTTTTAAACTAGATAATAGGGGAAAGCAGACAGTTGCACAAGAGTGCATGGTTCGGAAGAATGTATCCTGGAAGAGTACTACTAAAAGCAGAGAGGTTTCAAAAGAGAGTAAAGTAGCCCAGATGCCCTCAAGTATGGCGCAGACAGAGCTTAAAGTGCCCAATTACCCATGTCTACCAATAGCCAGATTAATATGAATAAAATACAGTCTCTAAAATGCTTGTATGCAAATGCTAGACGTCTAACAAATAAGATGGGAGAGTTGGAATATATAGCACTAAATGACAGGTTAGATATGATTGGAATCTCAGAAACATGGTGGAAGGAGACAACCAGTGGGACACTGTGATACCTGGGTACAAACTATATCGTAATGATAGAGCTGATCAAATTGGTGGAGGGGTTGCTCTGTGTTAAAGAGGGAACTGAGTCAGAAAGGATTAAAGTTTTGCAGGAAACAAAATTTGCTGTAGAATCTCTATGGATTGAAATTCCATTTAAAAAGGGTAAGGAGATGGCAGTTAAGGTGTACTATCAACCGCCTGGCCAGAATGCACAAATGGGTGATGAAATGCTCAAAGAAATCAAGGAAGCTAATAAAGGTTACAGCACAGTAATAATAATGGGTGATTTCAATTACCCTGGTATCGACTAGGTCAGTGTCACAGCAGGACATGCTAGGGCAGGGGTGGGCAATTCCGGTCCTGGAGGGCCACAGACCAGTCAGGTTTTCATGATTTCCCTAATGAATATTCATGGGCCTATTTCCATACAATGGAAGGCAGTGGATGCAAATATATCTCATGAATATTCATTAGGGACATCATGAAAACCTGACTGGTCTGCGGACCTCCAGGACCGGAAATTGTCCACCCGTGTGCTAGGGAGATAAAGTTCCTAGATGAAATAAATGACTGCTTCTTGGAGCAGCTGGTTCATGAACCGACCAGAGGGGAAGCCATATTGAACCTAGTCCTTAGTGGAACACCAGATCTGGTGCAAGAGATAAGGGTGTTGGGGGCACTTGGCAATAGTGATCATAGCATGATCGTGTTTGATTTTATTAGTGGAGGAGGGATAGTAAGGAAATCCACAGAACTACCTTTTAACTTTCAAAAGGGAGACTATGATAAAATGAGGAAAATAGTTAAGAAAAAACTTAAAGGAGCAGTTGCAAAGGTTAAAGACTTACATCAAGCTTGGGTGTTGTTGAAAAATACTATCTTGGAAGCCCAGATCAGCTGTATTCCACGCTTTAAGAAAAGTGGAAGGAAGTCCAAAAAACTGCCAGCATGGTTTAAAGGTGAGGTCAGAGAGGCTGTTGTTGCCAAAAAAGCATCTTTCAGGAAATGGAAAAAACAGCCAAATGACGAAACCTGGAAACAGCACAAGCATTGGCAAGTTAAATGCAAGACATTGATAAGGCAGGCAAAGAGATGATTTGAGAAGTTTGCTGCGGAAGCAAAAACGCGTAATAAAGGCTTAAAATATGCCATACTGGGTCAAACCAAGGCCCATCAAGCCCAGTATCCTCTTTCCAACAGTGGCCAATCTAGGTCATATGTACCTAGAAGTTTCCCCAAAAGACACAGGTTCCACAATGCTTGTACTGGGTCAAGCATTGAAATCCTGGGTCCCTTCTTCCAGAGTTTGATTACACGTTGAGTGACAAAATATATTTTTTTATTAGTCTTAAATAGTTTACCCTGTGGCTTCATTGCATGTCCCCTAGTCTTTCTATATTCTGATAACGTAAACAATCGATCTACGTTTACCCGTTCCACTCCTTTCATTAATTTATAGACTTCTATCATATCTCCCCTCAGCCGTCTCTTTTCCAGGTTAAAGAGCCCTAACCTTTTTAGCCTTTCTTCATAGCACAAGTGCAAAGTTAAGCACCTAGGGAAGAAAAACCAAAACAATGGTTACACGATGCAAGGTTTCACATTAGGAACCACCACCCAGGAAAAAGATTTAGTAACCGTGGCAGGTTGCATCCGGTGCCCTATGCCCGTCCTTACTCACCCCCCACCTCCTTCATTTTTCTCAACCCCTCCCACACCCTTTTCCCAGTCTTACAAATTCCACAGACACAATTTTCTTATTGGAAGTACCAACCGGTCGCAGCTTTATTATAATTCAAACAATTAACTTTACAATATCAAACAGTTCTATAAACAATCTCCCACCAGCGGAGTGATACCCCCCCAGCCATAATTAGCAAAGTGGGGTCGCATCCGCTCCGGCCGTGTCCGACCACCGGCCAATTACCTACCGCCCTTTCCCCGACCTCGCCATATGACTAGCAAAGGCCAGCAGGGCTTATCCGGGTCGGGGCACCCCGCCCCAGCCCAAGTATGACCAAACGGCTCCGGGCCCCGGAAACCTCCGGGATCCCGCCTTGTCAACCCCACCCCACTGCGACACCCCAAAAAACACCACCCCTTATATACCAAAATTGGAGGGAGGGAGGGCGGGAAGGCTTACCGTCTCCGGAATCGCTGCCGACGAAAAGGGGGGGAGCATCAGTGGCTCCTTCTTTAAAAATCCTCGTCTAACGCCGGCAGCTCTGATTGGCTCCGCTCTCCCCATCTGCGGAGCCAATCCATTCAAACGTTGCTGCCGGCGTCAGCAGCCTCCACGCTCCTTCCTCATCCCTCCCCCCCCCCCCTCTTCCTTCTTCGAGCCGGAGGACGGACCGGGACCGGGCCTACCGCCCGGTTACCGGCGTCCTTCGCGACTCCGCGCTCGGACTTAAATTAACCGTGGCAGGTTGCATCCGGTGCCCTATGCCCGTCCTTACTCACCCCCCACCTCCTTCATTTTTCTCAACCCCTCCCACACCCTTTTCCCAGTCTTACAAATTCCACAGACACAATTTTCTTATTGGAAGTACCAACCGGTCGCAGCTTTATTATAATTCAAACAATTAACTTTACAATATCAAACAGTTCTATAAACAATCTCCCACCAGCGGAGTGATACCCCCCCAGCCATAATTAGCAAAGTGGGGTCGCATCCGCTCCGGCCGTGTCCGACCACCGGCCAATTACCTACCGCCCTTTCCCCGACCTCGCCATATGACTAGCAAAGGCCAGCAGGGCTTATCCGGGTCGGGGCACCCCGCCCCCGCCCAAGTATGACCAAACGGCTCCGGGCCCCGGAAACCTCCGGGATCCCGCCACCGGCACTGGCATTTTAATGCCCTTGTGCCGCCCCCCCTGTGCCCTGCTGCGACCAGTTGGCATCCCCGTGTAAAACATCTTCCAAGGCCTCTTGCCAATCATTCAACAGTAAATCTAAACCCACAGGTGACAAATGAACACCATCAATCCTGTACAACCCCGTACAAGTCACTTCCACCCACGGGTGAAGAACTTGAATCCCACCTTGTCCCATTAACCACCGTCCTATTTGACGATTTATTTTTGTAAGACCCCGCGACCAACGCCGCTGGGCCGCACAAACAGGCCTTGGAATGATGTCCGACCAAATTAACTGAATTCCTGGGAACATATGCAGTAACATAGTTAAGTCTTTGATAGCAAGTCGTATGAATTGCTTACAAGTCCAGGTAACTAGGTCGTTGCCACCTAAATGCAACAGCAGCAGCCGTGGCTTGCCCCTCACTCGCTCATGGTGCCGGAGCAAAGGCAGGAGCTGAGACCACCTCAACCCTCTCTCACCCAGCCATAGCAGCGACACTTGAGCATGATCCAGCCCCAGATTAGTCCCCAATGGCCGCTCAGCCGCTCGCCGGCCGGCCCAGTACATGAAAGAGTGCCCGATCATCCAACCGCTCTGGACACTCCTTCCTGCAACTGCAAAAGAAAACAAGAGTTAATCCATATTTTGTTTTGTTATTATTTTTTTTTTTTTTTTTTTTATAAACGAACATAACCCCGGAAAGCCTGAGAACGCCACCTCCCAATACTCTGAATGTCCTGCTGGGACAAGCCTGCCGCAGCAGCGCTGGAGGCCGCGCCAATACGAAAAGAATGAGCTGCATAATGTTCGGGGGGCTCCCCAACAGCCTTCAATGCCAACCGCAGAACTGCTACCACCTGAAAACGTGTAAGCAGCCGCCCGTCCGCATGCAGAAACAACCCCCCAACCCGCAATGGGCGGACCCGTAAGAAAGCACTCATTGCGCTCACCGGACAAGTGTGAAACCCTGGAATCCCACTCAGCCATACCCACAAACCTTTGCCTTGGGGATCAGTCTTAGATTTTGCTAACAAAATTCTCAACCGCCCTTTTTCAAAGCAAACATGCTGACGCTGCAGAATCCCCACATCTCCTGCCCTGGACGATCGCGCCACCAGCTCACCCATGCGAAAAGCCCCAAAAAATGCTAAAGTAAAAACTGCTCGAAAAAGCGTCACCTCATACTGCGACGAGGCCACCACCGCCAAGGACTTGCATATCTTTTCTAGTAAATCATGCGTGATGGGACGCCGAGCATCTAAATGTACAGGCACTGCCCGACCCCATCCTTGCAAGAGCCGACGGGCCAAGGCACCCCCTGACGGGAAATCCCAACCCACTGCCTTCGCAAAGTACTCGAAGCCTGCCAAATGACTGCGCACTGCCGAGCGAGTCACTCCATTCTCTTTTGCCCATACCACATATTGCCCCAGCAACTGAGGTGAAACCGGCCCAGACCACCAACCCGATCGCTCCAAAAATTCCACCACCTTCTGACATCCTCGCCGATACGCCGCCCAGGTGCCAGCTGCTACAGAACACCGCAACAAGTCTTTCATTCCGGATGGCCAAGACTCCATAACTTCCAAGGGACCGCACTTCCTTCTGCATCTGCTTGTGGTGCCAATCGACGGAATTGCTCGAACTTGAAACGAGAAAGAGAATCAGCGATGGAATTAGCATACCCCGGAATATGTTGAGCTCTCAAGTACACATTTAACCGCAAACAAGCTAAAATCACTTCCCTCATCAAGTTAGCCACCAAAAGACAGTGCGGTGAATAATGGTTCACTACCTGGACTACTGACTCATTGTCACACCACCACAAAACCTTTTTGTTAGCAAATCTATCAGGCCACAATTCCAAGGCAACTAAGATGGGAAACAGTTCCAAAAAAGTTATGTTACTGGTAAGCTGCGACTCGCACCAGGATTGCGGCCAACGCTCTGCACACCAAGCCCCAGCGAAGTAAATGCCCAAACCTATGCCCCCCGCCGCGTCAGTATACAATTGCAAATCCGCACTACTGAGCTCCGGTTCCAGTAAAACTGTGGTCCCATTAAATTCTTCCCAAAAGACCTGCCAAATCCGCAAATCCGCCTTAATTGACTTCGAGACTCTCAGATGATGATGAGGCCTACGCACCCCCGCGGTAACTGCCGCCAAACGCCTCAAAAATACCCGGCCCATCGGTATCACCCGACAAGCAAAATTTAACGAGCCTAACAAAGCTTGCACCTCCTTCAGTGTCAAGGACGATGATGCCAGAACATTGGCCACCAACACCCGCAATCCGCGAAATTTTTCCTGTGGAAGCCGTGCCACCATGAAGTCTGAATCAAGCTCCACCCCCAAAAAAGTAATCCGCGTAGTAGGACCTTCCGTCTTTTCTTTTGCCAACGGTACTCCCAATTCCTTGGACAAATCCACAAAACCATCCAGCAATACACGACATTCCTCAGAGTGTTCCGATCCCACAAATAAGAAATCATCCAAGTAATGCACCACCTGCGCTATACCAACTTTACGTTCAAGTGCCCACTGTAGAAAAGTACTAAACTTCTCGAAGTATGAACACGAGATGGCACAGCCATGGGCATGCATTTATCAAAATATATACCATCTTCAAAGCAAAAACCCAACAAGTAAAACGACGCCGGGTGCACTGGAAGTAGCCGGAACGCCGACTCAATATCTACCTTTGCCATCTGTGCCCCACACCCGGCGGATCGTACTAGGTTCACTGCCTTGTCAAAAGACGCATATCGCACGGAACATAATTCCCGCGGAATACAGTCATTGACCGAAGCTCCTATGGGGCTGGACAAGTTATGTATCAGGCGGAATTTCCCCGGCTCCTTCTTTGGTATGATACCCAATGGAGAAATCACCATTCCTTCGAATGGCTGACTGACAAATGGGCCCGCTACCCTACCAAGCGACAATTCCGCCGCCAACTTTTCTTTCACCACCGAGGCGAATCGCTTCACAGACACTGAATTCCGCCCCACCGACCCCCCCACTTGCCCACATACCGGGATTACAAAACCATAATTAAAACCAAAATATAAAGCCTCTCTATCGGTTTGTCGAGGGTACTGGCCCAACCATGCATTCAATACTGACACTCTAACAGGCGTAGGGGCGAGGCCAAACCTTGCATTACTTTGTGCCAGAAGTAGGGGGCAGGGAGCTCCCTTTTTTGACACATTTAACGGCTGGATGCGCTCCCCCGCAAAGGGAACAGACGTGCCGGAATTTGCAATCTGGGAAAGGGCACGAGGTCTTGTTGAACCTCCAGCAAAAGTCACCTGCCCCATTGCCCCCTGTACGCTGCTGTACGAAACTCGCTCCCCCACGAAAGGACCGACCCGTCCCCCCCCCGCTGACGACTGCCCCTTTTACCCCTCCTCCGACACCACTCCTGGCCGACATCTGGGTCAACCACAAATTGATGTCCTGCATACCCCAAGACACAAGTCTATTCCCTTCCATCTTGTCTCTAAATTTCTCGTCATAGTTTAACCATGACCATCCTTCATGCGTCTGCGACGCCTCCAAGATTGAATCCGCGTAGGATAAAAGCCTCTCGTATTGTCCCGGGTAATGTTGTCCCCAAACACTAGTCAAACGCAAAAAAGCCCGTGTCCAATTGACCACATTTCTCGAAACTTTCTTAATACGCCCCGCCTTTTCATCCTCCTTACGTTTTTTTCCTACTTTCGCCCGATCGTTTGCGACCTTCTAGCAACCGGAAAATATCTATATAACGCCGCTTTTTAATTTTTTGTCGCAACTTCCGTGGCACTCCCTCCCATAACTCTGAAATTACCACTGCCGAAGGCAAACCACCCTCTGTACTCCTCCCTGAGACCGTTGTGTCACCCTTCCCCTGCCGACACATGCTATCTTCCGATGACGTCACCGAAGAAGACGAATCCGAGGACGAAGCCGACGAAGAACTGTCCCTGTGACGCCTTCTACAGGAATGTTTCCGTTTTGCTGTCCTTTTTGCACCCTTTTTACCACTCCCTCTACTCCGCTCACCCGAATCCACCTGTAACTCACCTGCAACACCAGTCACGGACGCCACCACCTCATCAGGGCCCACATCCACGGCACTGAGCCCCGCATCCTGCTCCTGTCCGCCAGCCTCTCGAACCGCACCTTCACTGGGCATCTCCCGCTGCCGTATCAAAGTCGAATTCACTCGTTCTACTCGCCGCAGTCCACTGTCGGTCCTCCCTGATAATGGCGGTGGACCCTGTGGAGACATAATAGGAAAAAGAGGGGGAGGGGGAACAGGCGAAGACCACCCCGGCTGCCATGCATCCAACCATTCAGCTCTGGAAGAACCTTGCCCACCCCCTAACCAGTGTCCCCATGGAGAGGGACCACTCCATGCCCCATAGGCACCATGGCCCCGTTGCACACTCTCCCAGTACGCCCTGTCGCTAGGATTTATGGGCTGTGCACCTGCTGGCCCGACCATAGGTCCAACTCCCATAGACCCATAACCCCATCCTCCCGCGTTAAACACCCTTGCTCCTGCTCATGCCCCCCCCCACTAATTCCTCCCCATCCCTAGCAGATCCAAGTTCATTTACAACCCCGGGCGAAGGCCCAGGATCAGCTCCCTCACCTCCCCTTTGAGACTGTCCCCGCCTAGCTTGCCGCTTCGCTCTGGGTCCCACAGCCCCTCTTCCCCGCACCGATGACAACCCTTCTCCCCGACCACGCGGAGGTGCCTTTGCCCGAGGCAGCCGCCGACTGGCCGTGCCTCGCTGACCCCCGCCCCCCCCGCTACCCCCCCCTCCCTGGAGCCCCAGCCCTATTACCCGCTTGAGTACCCTTTGCCTGCGCCGCCCTATCAGGGCCAGCTGCCCCAGCCCTCACTCCACGTGCCATTCAACAATGAGGACCAGCCCCCCCAGCAAAAACTCTTATTGATCTTTATTATTTTGTTTCTTTGTTGTTTTTTTTTTTTTTTTTTTAAGTTTCTGCCCCGAAGACCCCTTTAGCCCCCTTCAAATTGAGCCCTCAGCTGACCAGACCGCCGCAGCAAAAAACGCCGTAGAGCGCACCAAGCCCGCAGCTACACCCCCCGCTAACACCACACAGGCCCCATAAACGTACCCGGCTGTCCCAACCAGCGTGCACCCCGCTTCCCACGCTGCCCGATTGTTATTTGCCCGGTACTCTCCCTAAGACGTCGACACCCGAAGGCTTACCGTCTCCGGAATCGCTGCCGACGAAAAGGGGGGGAGCATCAGTGGCTCCTTCTTTAAAAATCCTCGTCTAACGCCGGCAGCTCTGATTGGCTCCGCTCTCCCCATCTGCGGAGCCAATCCATTCAAACGTTGCTGCCGGCGTCAGCAGCCTCCACGCTCCTTCCTCATCCCTCCCCCCCCCCCTCTTCCTTCTTCGAGCTGGAGGACGGACCGGGACCGGGCCTACCGCCCGGTTACCGGCGTCCTTCGCGACTCCGCGCTCGGACTTAAATGCATCATTGTGGATAACATGTTAAAACCCTCGGCCCAGTGTGTTGCGGTGGCCAAGAGAGCAAATAGAATGCTAGGTATCATAAGGAAAGGAATGGAAAATAAAACAAAGGATATTATAATGCCTCTATATCGTTCCATGGTGAGACCTCACATTGAATATTGTGTGCAATTCTGGTCGCCGTATCTTAAAAAGGATATAGCGTTATTAGAAAACATTCAGAGAAGAGCCACCAAAATAATAAAGGGGATGGAAGGATACCCCTATGAAGAAAGGCTAAAAAGGTTAGGGCTCTTTAACCTGGAAAAGAGACGGCTGAGGGGAGATATGATAGAGTTCTATAAATTAATGAACGGAGTGGAACAGGTAAATGTAAATCGATTGTTTATGTTATCAGAATATAGAAAGATTAGGGGACATGCAAAGAAGCTACAGAGTAAACTATTTAAGACTAATAAAAGAAAATATTTTTTCATTCAACGTGTAATGAAACTCTGGAATTTGTTACTAGAGGATGTAGCAAAGGCTGTTAGTGTAGCTGGGTTTAAAAAAGGTTTTGAGAATTTCCTGGAGGAAAGGTCCATAAACCATTATTAAGGGTCCTAGGATATCAGTGCTTGACCCAATACAAGCATTGTGGAACCTGTGTCTTTTGGGGAAACTGCTAGGTACGTATGACCTAGATTGCATTATACAAATACCAGGAGCACAACTCAAAGTAAAATCTATGGTATGGTATCTCGATATAACTCTTGACCAACATCTAACATTAGAATACCACATCAACAACATCACCAGAGCCATATATTACTAACTAAACACAGTACAACTCCTATGCCCACTATTGGACTTTACTGACTACCACACAGTCTTTCAAGCACTAATCATACACAACATTGACTAATGCAACATCGTCTTTGAAGGACTGCCGTACCATGTCCTCTACCCCCTACAACTAACACAAAATACTGCCACCCTCATTCTGTTCCTTGCAACAAGAACCAACCACATCCCCCCCTTGCTAAAAAAAACTGCATCGGCTACCTGTAAAAGTCAGAACTAAATGCAAAATTATAGAAACCACATCTAAAATATACCAAGGATGCCTTCAATCCCTTCTTCAAAAACTTCCCAATAACAGAGCAAGAAGAATGTCCCAACAGAACACATTATTGGTGCCCCATACATTCTGAAAAAACAACAATATGGAACAATCTACCGGACGATCTAAGGGCAACTCCTGACCTCAAAGACTTCAGAAAACAACTGAAAACCATGCTGTTCATAGAGCACTATGGTCACATCACATAACCTAAGAGAATGGATAACAGCACTCCAATCCTCCCAAACAACTGAATATATATAAAATATGATTCTAGCACCACTGTAAATAGCCCACCCTGTATATAGCTCAAACAAATCAAGCACCCAACACATCCCTCACACAACTAAGTTTTATCCTCACTGCATGTACAACACACACACTTTACCTGATTGCTTGCTGTGATACCACCTTGATTATTAAGATAAGGCGGTTTAGAAATACTGTTAAATAAATAAATAAATAAATAACAAAACTACCACCAGTTAGACATTCTCCCTCTACTCTCTAGTCATATACAATGCACCACTGGACCACCTACGTGAAATTGCCGACCTGTGTGCAGCGGTGGCCAAGTGTAGCTGGGTTTAAAAAAGGTTTTGACAATTTCCTGGAGGAAAGGTCCATAAACCATTATTAAAAAGGGACCCAGGATATCAATGCTTGACCTAGTACAAGCATTGCAGAACCTGTGTCTTTTGGGGAAACTGCTAGGTACGTATGACCTAGATTGGCCACTATTGGAAACAGGATACTAGGCTTGATGGACCTTGGACTGATCCAGTATGCCATATCTTAAGTTTTTATGACCTAATAGACTTCAGAAAGAAACTGAAGACACACCTCTTCAAGGAACATTTTGGAGATGGTGACTAGCACACAACCTCTCCACTCCTCCCTACCCCCACATCTCAATCCTCACCCGCCCACATCATGCCCGACACCTTGTCTTGGCAGGTATCCTATAGACCTATGATTGATTTGTATATGGTTCAAAGTTATCTTGTGTGATAAGGAAGCTTATCATAGCTCAGGAAGGGGCTATAGAAAAGGTGAAGTGTCTCTGAACAAGCAACCTGTCAGTGCTGGTAGAAATGAGAAAACAGAATTTTGCCATAAAAGACTACCAGTCCCAGAATGCACCAGGTTTCCAACAGCCATGAGAGGAGCTGAAGTGAGAAAACATGTGTTCAATCAAAAGGGCTATGAGGTAATCCCCAAGCACTCATTGCAAAGGGCAGGGCTTGATTCAGCACAGCTGCGCTGTGCTAGGATGGAACACTCATCTCAAAGGGCAAGGCCTGATTCAGCACAGCTGCGCTGTGTTAGGGAGGAGCACTCATCTAAGCAGAATAAGAGTAGAGTTTATTCTACAGATGACCATCTTCATGATCACCTTGGATATCCAGAGAATTGTCCTCAGTATCCTGAGAATCAGCTTGAGTTTGATCATCAGTTTCATCTGAAGGATCATCAGAAGCAGAAGCCAAACCGGACGGACAGAGAGGGAAAAGAGACCCTCTGGAAGAAAGAGGAGAAAAGCCTTTGAGAGGTCTAGAAGAGTCCAAAGCAGTACGTATACTGGGAGGTATTCCAAGGGCCAGCATACACCATTGGACTGGGGAAAGCCAGAGGAATGGTGCTGCAGAGCTAGGAATCACCAGAGGCTACCTGTGAGGGAGACGGCTGCACGTGGAAGGGACCCTAAGACCTGTGCCAGAAGGTATGTGAAGAGAGATCCAGTGTCCAGGGATCTGGATTGGAAGGCTGGACATAAGAACCGGACTACATACTGGCCAGGCTATATAGAGAGGAACTCTAGCAGCAATGGAAGCTCAGGTATGAACACTGATCTATGCCCTAGCTATAACCTTGAAAGACAGCAGGGAAACAAGTATTCTCCTGAAAGTGCTCCATTGAGAGATTCATCTGTGCCAATCCATGATATTGAACCCATGCTTGTTGAACAAGGGGGGATAATAGCAGATGAGGATCCTGTTTATATGGACTGCTCTCTATCTAAACTCTGTTGGTAACTTTCTGTTATAAAGTACAGCAACCATCACAAAGAAATACAAATTTGTTCTTTAATCAGTAAAACTGACTTCGAACCGCCACCAACAATCACATTGTGCAACAATACGTACAACACGAAGAAGGAAATTAGATATTTAGGAGTCATAATCGACAGCAAACTGAAAATGGAAAAACACCTCAGCAACACCAACAAAGCCATATTTCACAAGCTTAGAGTATTACGACCCCTACGGAATGTACTAGATCCATGTGACTTCCGTTCAGTTGCTCAAGCACTCATCATGCCTCACCTCGACTACTGTAACGCCATCTTACAGGGGCTACCAAAGAAACGACCAACAGATTACAACTGGCACAACACGTAGCAGCAAGGATAATCATGAGAACAAGCGTCACCGAACATATTACACCTATATTGATGGAACTACACTGGCTCCCAGTCTCTGCCAGGATCCAATACAAAACATTGGTAACGACATTCAAACTAATTCACAACCTAGCCCCTTCATTCCTTTCCACCCTGATCACCTTGCAAACTAACTCCAGAAGCAGGAGAACCATAAACAAAGACACACTTATAGTTCCAAACAGCATCAGACATGTAAAATCCAGTACTGGCCGCAGAGCATTCTCCTTCTCTGCCCCCACTTTATGGAACAACCTACCACATGAGATGAGAGCAACAAAAGACCTACTCGATTTCAGAAAAAAATTAAAAACTCACCTATTCAACTGCCACTATGGCCAGCTGTGAATACAACAAGATGAAAAGAAACAAATAGCTGTTTGTCAAATGTAAATAGTTAAAGGATAATCGCTTTTGTACATATGAATGATACCTACTGAAGGGCTATATCTAGACCCTACGATGTGTGCTGTGTATTACCCCTCTTCTTTCTATCTATGCCCCAATCTTCCTGTCTTGATTTTGTGACATATCCCAATACTTTAATCAAACCGCTTCTGATCGCTGGAAGTAGCGGTATATAAGTGTTTGCTAAATAAATAAATAAATAAATAAATAATCTACTCAGAAAAGCTCCTGAAGCAGGATTTGACCCACACAGTGGAAGGCAAGCCAGCTAAGGGGTTTCAGCTGGTGACTGCTAGCAATTAAGCCTTACCTAATTGCTTGTGAGCTAGGAGAGAATCACTTCTGTATCTATGTGGGAAGTAATCAGAAGTTAACCTGAAAAGAACAGTTTGTTTCTTGCTTTGTGGCTTTTCATTTGTTGTTTTCCTGATTTTGACTTTGTTTTTCCAAGTTAACACTGAAAGCAAGTAACCTAATTTATGTGCTACCAAGCATATCTGTGTTGGGAGAAATAACCCCATAAATAAATATCTTATTGGCTTTACCCAAGAGCACAACTAAATTATTGTCAGCAGCTGTGTCTGGTGTGAATGAACTACATTGCCCACAATACCTTGCAAATCATATAGAAATATGCACTTGCCAAGAGTGTGAAGATTCTCACCCAGGCAGCCGTCTGACAAATGGCGTAGTTTTTCGGATTGCTTTTGCACAAAGGGGATTTACTTGCTGAGGATTACAACTACAGTTCAAGTTTAAAGCTGGAAAAAAAGATTTTCCCTCAACTGCACTTTGGAGGAGAAGTGGATGTCCCAGGAGGAAAAGACCCTGTGCAGAGCTGGATTCATCACTGAGACAAGGTAATAAGTACCTGGGCATGTCTAGTGGTGGATGGGAGTAAGCACAGGGGTAATTGAAAAAAAAAAGTAGAAAAATAACACACCTGTTTGGAAGGTAGTGCACTTTGTTTTGTTTTTTTTTCTTTGTTTCTTGCAGGGATCAAGATGGATCCAAGGGAACTAGCTGAATGGATGGCAGCCCAATTTAGCAGGCAGCAGGAGCTAGCATAGCAGGCTCAGGACACTGCTATGAGAGCCTTAATGGAACAGCAGAAGCCAGTGCTTGATCTGGTGCAAGCCCTAGTTGAGCTGAAGAACCAAAGTGGAACAGATGCAAGACCAGCAGTAAATACTGGTACACCACATGTGGACAGTGTGGGACTCAATCAAGGGATTGGGGCATTTAGTTTTGGGAAGCTAACTCCAGATGATAATGTTGATGATTTTCTAGAGTTTTTTGAAAGAGTGGCAGAAGCATTAGCATGGCCAGAGACCCAGTGGGCAGTAAGGCTGGCAGCCTCATTAACTGGGGAGGCGCTTGCAGCTTACAGAGCAATGCCAGCAGCCCAGGCTTTGAATTATAAGGATGTAAAGGCTGCTATTAGAGATCGCCTAGGGTTGTCTATTTCAGAGTATAGGCGAATGTTTAGAGCTGTTACATTGAGAGTGGGTGAAACACCCTGGGCTCTGAGTCAGAGAATCAGAGGTTTAGCTGTAAAATGGTTGGAGCCTGAGCAAAAGACGGAAGAAATGTTATTAGATATTATAATGCTTGAACAATTTATGTCTGGGGTGCCTAAAGATTTGCACACTTTCCTTATACAGCAAAATTGCCAAAATCTTGGAGAGGCAACCATGCTTTAATAACCCCATCATCTGGTAAAGTAAGAAAGTTGAAAGCACAAAAGCGGCGTGAGAGACTTTGCAGAGCACAGGGTAGGGCTGAGATGTTAGCTGGTCAAAGTTTACCCTGGGTGCCAGCTGAGTTAGTGGCAAAGTTTCCTAACTTTCCACAAGAGCAGCGAGCTGATCAAGCTCTCAACCGAGCTTTTAAGTATGCTCAGGAGGTCAGGGAGGAATTGCCCAGATTCAGACTAGATAATGAAATATTATATAGAGAGAGTCAGGACCCCAGAAATGGGACCATACGTAAACAATTGGTGGTACCCACAACTTTCAAAGGGCTAGTACTTAGATTAGTGCATGATCATCCAGTTGGAGGTCATAAAGGGATGCAAGGAACGCTGGATCAAATACTTAAGCATTTTTACTGGCCAGGTATTTTCAAAGAAACTGCCCAGTTTTGTGCTGCATGTCCAGCGTGTCAGCGAGTTACAGCGGCTCACCCACCGGTGGTGCCATTGATTCCCATGCCAATTATTACAGACCCAATTGGTCGCATTGCCATGGATATTGTAGGCCCATTAGTCAAACCGCCCCGAGGTTTCCAATACATCCTAGTTATGGTAGATCAGGCAACCAGGTTTCCCTGGGCCATACCATTGAGGAATGTTTCTGCAAAAACAATAGCTTTAGAGCTAGTAAAATTGTTTTGTGAAGTGGGATTCCCAAGAGAGGTGTTGACTGACCGAGGGTCCAATTTTGTATCCAAATATTTGGCCCAGGTCTGGGATGCCTTTGGCATTCATCACGTAAAAAACCTCAGCCTACCATCCACAATCAAACGGTTTGGTGGAGAGATTCAACCAAACTCTCAAACAAATGTTGAGAAGGGGGTTAGCAGGAGAGGTAAAAGAATGGGATATGTTATTGCCTTTTGCCTTGTATGCCTGCAGGGAAAGAATTCAGGTGTCCCTAGGTGTAACCCCATATGAATTGATGTATGGTAGGGCTCCACGGGGTTTGTTAGACATTTTGAGGGAACAATGGATTGATCCTGAACCAGGAAGTCAGGAGGTGCCACTGTTTCTACGTGACTTGAGAGCACATTTGAAAAGGACGTCGCAGGTTGCTGAGAGGAACCTGCAGGACAGTCAAGTGCGCCAGAAAGGGTGGTATGATAGGAAGGCCAAAAGCCGCCAATTAAGCATTGGTGGAAAGGTTTTGGTTCAAGTAGCAGGTACAGCTCCAAAATTTGAAGTACAGTGGAAAGGGCCATGGAAGGTTGTTAAACAAGTGAGCCCAGTGTCTTATATGGTAGAAAATGCAAGAGGGCGTAGGCAAACCTACCATATTAATGTACTTAAGTCTTGGAAGGAGAGGCCTGTAAATAATAATGACCCTGAAGCCAGTCAGGAAGTAAGTGAGCTTCAAAAAGAGAACATTCTCGTAGGTATTACGGACTGTAGGAAAGAAGTTTCACCAGTTAAACCAGTCCGTAATAACTTAAGCAGGGGGGTATGTGATAAGGAAGCTTATCATAGCTCAGGAAGGGGCTATAGAAAAGGTGAAGTGTCTCTGAACAAGCAACCTGTCAGTGCTGGTAGAAATGAGAAAACAGAATTTTGCCATAAAAGACTACCAGTCCCAGAATGCACCAGGTTTCCAACAGCCATGAGAGGAGCTGAAGTGAGAAAACGTGTTCAATCAAAAGGGCTATGAGGTAATCCCCAAGCACTCATTGCAAAGGGCAGGGCTTGATTCAGCACAGCTGCGCTGTGCTAGGATGGAGCACTCATCTCAAAGGGCAAGGCCTGATTCAGCACAGCTGCGCTGTGTTAGGGAGGAGCACTCATCTAAGCAGAATAAGAGTAGAGTTTATTCTACAGATGACCATCTTCATGATCACCTTGGATATCCAGAGAATTGTCCTCAGTATCCTGAGAATCAGCTTGAGTTTGATCATCAGTTTCATCTGAAGGATCATCAGAAGCAGAAGCCAAACCGGACGGACAGAGAGGGAAAAGAAACCCTCTGGAAGAAAGAGAAGAAAAGCCTTTGAGAGGTCTAGAAGAGTCCAAAGCAGTACGTATACTGGGAGGTATTCCAAGGGCCAGCATACACCATTGGACTGGGGAAAGCCAGAGGAATGGTGCTGCAGAGCTAGGAATCACCAGAGGCTACCTGTGAGGGAGACGGCTGCACGTGGAAGGGACCCTAAGACCTGTGCCATAAGGTATGTGAAGAGAGATCCAGTGTCCAGGGATCTGGATTGGAAGGCTGGACATAAGAAATGGACTACATACTGGCCAGGCTATATAGAGAGGAACTCTAGCAGCAATGGTAGCTCAGGTATGAACACTGATCTATGCCCTAGCTATAACCTTGAAAGACATCAGGGAAACAAGTATTCTCCTGAAAATGCTCCATTGAGAGATTCATCTGTGCCAATCCATGATATTGAACCCATGCTTGTTGAACAAGGGGGGATAATAGCAGATGAGGATCCTGTTTATATGGACTGCTCTCTATCTAAACTCCGTTGGTAACTTTCTGTTATAAAGTACAGCAACCATCACAAAGAAATACAAATTTGTTCTTTAATCTACTCAGAAAAGCTCCTGAAGCAGGATTTGACCCACACAGTGGAAGGCAAGCCAGCTAAGGGGTTTCAGCTGGTGACTGCTAGCAATTAAGCCTTACCTAATTGCTTGTGAGCTAGGAGAGAATCACTTCTTTATCTATGTGGGAAGTAATCAGAAGTTAACCTGAAAAGAACAGTTTGTTTCTTGCTTTGTGGCTTTTCATTTGTTGTTTTCCTGATTTTGACTTTGTTTTTCCAAGTTAACACTGAAAGCAAGTAACCTAATTTATGTGCTACCAAGCATATCTGTGTTGGGAGAAATAACCCCATAAATAAATATCTTATTGGCTTTACCCAAGAGCACAACTAAATTATTGTCAGCAGCTGTGTCTGGTGTGAATGAACTACATTGCCCACAATACCTTGCAAATCATATAGAAATATGCACTTGCCAAGAGTGTGAAGATTCTCACCCAGGCAGCCGTCTGACACTTGTTGGAAGTTCACTGTTCTTAATCTTGTTCAATTCTACTTATGTTCACTCTTGAATGTTCCATGCATCTATGCGTTGACTTGTTCTATGTATACCGCCTTGGCTACAACATTAGGTGGTATATAAACCACGCAAATACATAAACAAATAAAATTAAAAAATAAATGATTTGAAAGTCTATGTACCCGTTTTTAGATGACCAACTCTTGAATATAGCTTCTGAAATACTCCCATTTGTGACTACTATTGTTAAAGAGTCCCATGTCCAGGTCATATATACCAGGGTGGACTAAATATGAAGTATTTCCATCACTTGTTAATTCCAGGACCAGCTGTTCCATAAATCAATCTAGAAGCTTTGCCCCCTATCATGTCTTGATGAGACTTGTCCAATCATGTTATGGTAATTGCTATTTCTGACTCCCTGCATTTCACTGTCAGTGTCCTCATGCTACCACCACTATACCTTTTCTCCTTACACAAGACATTTCTATCTATAAAAGATTCCACAGTGTACTTTATTTCCTGAAGAAGGCCAAATATACAGTGCTACCCCTCAAAATTTATTTTTCTTTTATATTTATGAATTTTCAAAAAAACCCAATACAAGTTATATCACTTGCATGAAATGGGGGCACCCTCCAGGGAATACATGCCAACTTTAAGGTATTGTAAACAAGGATAAACTAACAACAAAGGAGCCCCTCACCTAGCCCACAAACATTAGGAGATCCAAGAAAGGAAAAGGAAAAAATTCTAATCCAACAAAGAAGAAAATAGCAATATTAAGCAGCTAGCAAGAGACATCACCTAATCCACCCCGTGGGCTCCTAGTGAGGAATACAAAAAAACATAGGAATTACCCTGCAGATTTTCTAGAAATTTGCAGGGGTACTTTAGGAAAAACAATCCCCCAGCCTGTAAGACCCAAGGGCGCAGAATTAAAAACTTTCCTGCATCGCCGAGTTTCCCTGGCCAGGTCCGGAAAAATATGAACCAAGCACTCCCTAAACATTATATGTCTTTTCCTAAAAAAAAACACTCTCTATCAGATACAAGGGCCAAAGTCACTAAACATGTACAATATCATTAGAGTCCGAAGACTCCAACATAGCAGACACATTCAATACATCTATCTGCACAGGGCCAGGTGACTCCACACCAGAAGAAGACTTCTGGCCTCTCGGTAAATAGTACACATTGGCTATAGGTGGACATGTTTTCTCTGGTACTCCTAACACCTCAAGTAAATACAAGATAAGCAGAAATACAAGATGAGTGGGGGAAATTAATCTAACGAAGATTTGCCATCCTAGAAAAATTGTCCAGTTGCTCCGAGTTTTAAAATTATTGGAGTCTTTCATGAAAGCCTCTGAGAAATTCTCCAAACGTTCAGTTTTTTAAAGCGAAGCCTTCTACATCAGTATTAATCTGTCCAATCTCATCAGCAGTTTTAGAAATTAACTCGGAATTCAATTGTACCTGACCTTGAATCCTCTGCATCTGGCTCGTGATCGCTTCTCCAAGCTGATTCATTACCAGCCAAATTGATTCCAACATGAACTGTCCCGGCCATTGTAAAGAAAATGCACATAGCGACGACCCCTGCTCTCCATCCAGCAAACCTGAAGGGGCTATGTGCCTCACTGAAGATAGAACATTATCTTCACTCACCCTGAGCAAAGGAGCTCCAACCGTGGCACTCTGCCCTGACCCTAGCTGATCCGGCTTTTCACCACCTCTGCTTGCCTCCAAAACTGTAGCCGGCCCCAAATGAGATGTCAAAGAAGTTCCGATAGGATATTCATACGTCCCACCAGCTGCAAGGTCTGAATTAGGGCAGAGGATTTTCCACGGGTGCTGCATCTCAGGAGACGTTATATCACTGCTCGAAAGAGACGCAGAACCTCCCAGCTCCGTCCGCCTCTCAGGCGAGCTTCCGTTGCCTGCTCCTGACTGCCACTCCAACCACAGCACAAAAGTATCCAAAGGACCCACGGTAAGGAGGGAATAGGTCCGCAGGTCAGCCTGGGGCAGCACAGCCTGATTCCCCTGCCTCTTTCTCCCCATAGAAAACATGATTGGAGCTCAGTCACTGCGACAGCCATCTTGGATGTCCCCAACAGAGAGATCTCATCCCTCAAGATTTTTGAGTTAGTACTTTACATACTGCCTCTGTTGAAATTATTCTTGTCACTGTAGCAACCATGTTCTTAATTCCAAGAAAGGTATCATGAGAGCCTTGAGTGACACTAAGAACCTGTCTCTGATGAAAAGTGGTTAGTGCATTATGGCAAAGATTCCAGTGTTGGAGCAACATGTACATGTAGAACTCAAATATCTAATGCTTCCCGGAAATGTATCTAATGGTGGCTGAAATGAAAGATTTTGGATAATTACTAGTAAGCCCACAGAATCCAAATATCCCATTCTCATTACACTTTGCAGTGCTCATTGCCAGCTTTCATTTTAATAGGCAGGTTACATGCTCTTCCAAGAACCACCCACATGCATTTCATATACTGTTTATATGGAGATCTATATTTAAATCAGGGACAGTTAAAGCATCTCATCTCCCACTGTAATACTGAAAATGTTTATCCACATGTTTTTAAGTTTCTGCAGTATATTAAATAAAACATTTAAAAGTGGGTAAATGGTACCAGGATATGAATAAATTAAGCATTTGGAAAATGACTGACCTGAATGGCTAATGATTACCCTTATCCATGGAAATATCTCATTATTTAGGCTAATTTCACAAGTGTAAATTAAGGAGGTCATGAGGCATTTAGTATCTGGATAATTTTGCAACTAATTTTTATGACAGTATCTTCCGGTATTATACACATAAATGTGTGGGGGTGACAAGGATACATGGTTTATGCAACCCAGGGGCAGAGTTTGGGTAGACAGCCATGGGAATCAAAGCCTACACACATTATTTATTAAAGATCGTCCTACATGTGCGCTTTGTATGCAAACATTTAACCCAATATGTATTCATGCATGCGTATCTGGCATTTCCATTTGCTCCAAGGCACCAGTGTGTGTCAACTAACTGCTCATCTGTATCAGAGTCTCCAAGAGAAATTGCTACTAAACTACTACTACTAAATATTTGTATAGTGCACAAGAGTAATTGAAGGGAAAATTGTGGATTCCTTGCTACTGTTTGAAACAACCACTAAAATTCAACATGTACTGTTTTCTAGCTTGGTTCTTTAATTGGATCCCTTGGACATCCAGTTTTATAAAATAAATATAGCAATTATTCATTTAACTTGAGGTACTTACGTGGATTAGTTGTAATGGCACTTACATGTTCAAAGCCACGAATGATGTTTGCCACAGCTTTTAAACTAGAAAATATGGGAAAGCCGATAGTCGCCCAAGAGCGCATGGTTTGGAACAATGTATCCTTGAAGGATACTAGCAAAAGACTGAAGTTAGGGCATATCAGCAGAGAGGTTCTAATAAAGACAACAGTAACCCAAAAGCTCTTTAGTACAGAGCAGACAGAGCTTCAAGATTCTAAATTACACCTGCCTACCGATAGCCAGATTAATATGAATAAAATACAGTCCCTAAAATGCTTGTATGCAAATACCAGAAGTTTAAAAAATAAGATGGGAGAGTTAGAATATATTTATGTATTTATTTAAATGGATTTCTATATTGCATACCGCCTTTTTCTACAATCAAGGCGGTATAGCACTAAATGAAAGGTTAGATATGATTGGTATCTCAGAGACATGGTGGAAGGAAAACAACCAATGGGATATTGGGATACCTGGGTACAAACTATATCGTAAAGATAGAGCAGATAAAATTGATGGTGGGGTTGCGCTCTATGTTAGAGAGGGCATTGAGTCACAAAGGATTAAAGTTTTGCAGGAAACAAAATAAACTGTAGAATTTCTATGGATTGAAATTCTATGTAAAAAGGGGAAGGCGATGGCAGTGAGGGTGTACTATCGACCGCCTGGGCAGAGTGAACAAATGGATGATGAAATGCTCAAAGAAATCAGGGAAGCTAACAAAAGTTACAGTACAGTAATAATAATGGGTGATTTCAATTACCCTGGTATCGACTAGGTCAGTGTCACGGTAGGACATGCTAGGGAGATAGTTTCTAGATGAAATAAATGACTGCTTCTTGGAGCAGCTGGTTCATGAACTGACTAAAGGGGAAGCCATTTTGAACCTAGTCCTTAGTGGAACCCAAGATCTGGTGCAAGAGATAAGGGTGATGGGGCCACTTGGCAATAACAATCATAGCATGTTGTTGTTGTTAAGTGCCATCAAGTCAGTGTCGACTTCTGATGACCCTGTGGATAGTTGTCCTAAACTGTGTTCTGTCTTCAGTCAGGCACATCATTGTTGATAGAGTGGCACCTATAGCTGCTGTTATGGGTGCCAGATTTCTTTGAGCATTTCATCACATGCATTTCTTTGAGCATTTTACCCCCGCTGTCATCGCCTTCCCCTTTTTACATGGGAATTCAATCCATAGAGAAAGTGCATTGTATTTTGTTTGCTGCAAAACTTTAATCCTGTGTGACTCAATGCCTTCTCTAACAGAGTACAACCTCTCCACCGATTCGATCTACTCTAACATTACAATTTAATTTGTACCAAATATCTGAGTGTCCCACTGGTTGTCCTCCTTCCACCAGGTCATAAGAACATAAGATATGCCATGCTGGGACAAGCCCAGTATCCTGTTTCCAACAATGGCCAATCTAGGTCACAAGTACCTAGCAGTTTCCCCAAAGGGCACAGGTTCCACAATGCTTGTATTGGGTCAAGTAGTGGATTTTACGGGTCCCCTTTAATTATGGTTTATGGATCTTTCCTTCTGGAACTTGTCCAGATCCTTTCTAAAGCCAGATACACTGATACTGTTTACTACATTCTCCGGTAACAAATTCCAGAGGTTTGATTACGCATTGAGTGAAAAAATATTTTCCCTTAGTAGTCTAAAATATGTTACTTCATTGCATGTCCCCTAGACTTTCTGTATTTTAATGGTGTAAACAATTGATCTACAGTTAACCGTTCCACTTCATTCATTAATTTATAGACCTCCATCATATCTCCCCTCAGTCGTCTCTTTTCCAGGTTGAAGAGCCCTCCTCATTTTTAGCCTCTCCTCATAGGAGTATCCTTCCATCCCCATTACCATTTTGGTGGCTCTTCTCTGTGCCATTTCTAATAATATTATATCCTTTTTAAGATACAGTGACCAGAATTGCACACAATATTCAAGGTGAGGTCACACCATGGAATGGTACAGAGGTATTATACTATCCTTTGTTTTATTCTCCATCCCTTTCCTTATGATACCTAGCATTCTATTTGCTTTCTTGGCCACCACTGCACACTGGGCAGAGGGTTTCAACATATTACCCACGATGACGCCTAAATCTTTTTTCCTGGGTGATGATTCATAATATGGAACCTTGCATTGTGTAACCAAAGTTTGGGTTATTCTTTCCTAGGTGCATAACTTTTCACTTGTCCACATTAAATTTCATCTGCCATTTGGATGCCCAGTCTTTCAATTTATCAAGATCCTCTTGAAAGTTTCCACAATCATCATGGGGTTTTAACTTTGAATAGTTTTGTGTCATCTGCAAATTTGATCACCTCACTCATTATTTCCATTTCCAGGTCATTTATGAGTATGTTAAAAAGCAGCTAACGCAGCACAGATCCCTGGGGTACTCCACTATTTACTTATCTCCATTGGGAAAATTGGGCATTTAGCCCTATCCTCTGCTTTCTATCTTTTAACTTGCCAGTGCTTGTGCTGCTTCCAGTTTTCGTCATTTGGCTCCTTCCATTTCCTGAACATTTTTTTTGACAAATTTACAGGTAAGTTCTGTATTAATGCTTTATTTAACCATCATATTTGACATTACTTCAATATCTGTGAAAACTGCTGTGCCCTGATGAGTTTATTTAATGTTATAAAATGAGAATGACCTCACCTTTAAACCATCCTGGCAGTTTTTTTGATTTCCTTCCACTTTTCTTAAAGTATGGGTCTGGGCTTCCAAGATAATATTTTTAATCAACACCCATGCTTGATGTAAATCTTTAACCTTTGCAAATGCTCCTTTTAGTTTTTTCTTAACTATTTTCCTTATTTTATTATAATCTCCGTTTTGAAAGTTAAAAGCTAGTACTGTGGATTTCCCTGCTGTCCTTCCTCCATTTATTAAATCAAACGTGATCATGCTATGATCACCATTGCCAAGTGGCCACCAACACCCTTCTCTCTTGCACCAGATCTTGTGTTCCACTAAGGACTAAGCCCAAAATAGCTTCTCTTCTTGTCGGTTAATTTATTTATTTATTTATTTATTTAACAGCTCTTATATACCGCACTATTTTTATCAGCGCGGTTTACAAATAACAAAGAATACTCAGATCAGCGGAGACTGATTGGGTTTACATTAAAACAGGTAATAGAACTTGGGGAACATGGGAATTTTCAGATGCTGAACCAGCTGCTCCAAAAAGCAATCATTTATTTCATCTAGAAACTTTATCTCCCTAGCATGTCCTGTCGTGACTCTGACCCAGTCGATACCAGGGTAATTGAAATCACCCATTATTATTATTGTGCTGTAAATTTTGTTAGCTTCCCTGATTTCTCTGAGCATTTCGTCATCCATTTGTTCATTCTGGCCAGGCAGTCAATAGTATACCCCCACTGCCATCGCTTTCCCCTTCCCCTTTTTACATGGAATTTTAATCCATAGAGTATCCACCTAGTATTAGATCACAAAAAGACCTGTCCCAGTTCAGAAAATCCATAAAAACACACCTCTTCCTACAACACTTCTCACAATATACTGACCCCCCTCCCACACAGACCTTTGATCACGGCTAGTCAAATAAGCTCCCGAAACCTTACCACTCGATCTAGACCAAGCCTCACAAACCCTACCTTTAGAGCTCGAGCATTTAAGAACCTATTGTAAATAATTAAAAATATCTGTTAATTGTTAATCCCTGTTATCCATGTTTTTACTCCCTGTTCTCTGTAAACTTAACATTTGTTTTATGTTTAAGTACAAAATTTGTTAAAATGTAAACCGCGCTGATATCAAAAGTGCGGTATATAAAAGCTGTTAAATAAATAAATAAATAAATTCTATAGTGTATTTTGTTTCCTGCAAAACTTGAATCCTTTGTGACTCAATGTCCTCTCTAACAGAGTGCAACCCCTCCACCAAATTGATCTGCTCTGTCATTATGATACAGTTTATACTCAGGTACCACAGTGTCCCACTGTTTGTCCTCCTTCTATCATGTCTCTGAGATACCAATCATATCTAACTTCTCATTTAGTACTATATATTCTAACACTCACATCTTATTTTTTAGACTTCTAGCATTTGCATACATGTATTTTAGAGGCTGTATTTTATTCACATTAATCTGGTTATCAGTAGGCAGGGGTAATTTGGAGTCTTTAAGCTCTGTCCGCTATGTAATTAAGGTCATTTGGGTTATTTTTATCTTTATTGGAACCTCTCTGTCAATATGCCCTAACTTCCCTCTTTTGCTGGTACCCTTCAAGGATACATTCATCCAAACCATGCGCTCTTGTGCGACTGTCGGCTTTCCCCTATTATCTAGTTTAAAAGCTGCTCTCTCTCCTTTTTAAAGGTTAATGCCAGCAGCCTGGTTCCACCCCAGTTAAGGCAGAACCCATTCTTTCGGAAAAGCCCCTCCTTTCCCCAGAATGTTGCCCAGTTCCTAACAAACTCTCTTCCTTGCACCATTGTCTCATCCACACATTCAAACTCTGGAGCTCTGCCTGCTTTTAGGGTTCTGCGCATTTCAGAGAATGTTACTCTGGAGCTTCTGGATTTCAACTTCCTACCTTGTGGATAGTTGTCCTAAATTGCGTTCGGTCTTCAGTCAGGCAGTTCATTGTTGACAGACTGATACCCAAAACTGCTGTCATTGTATTGGTCCATCTCATTGCTGGCCTTCCTCTTTTGCATTGACCTTCTATCTTGCCACACTATTATATGCGGTCAGTCTCTGAACGTGTATTGTCACTATTAAATGAGATACATCCAATGTAAACAAAACCACAGGAAAAATTAGGTTTTAAAAATTACACTCAAAGCCAACAATTAACAAGCGAAAAAACAGGTCTCAGAACTTTAGCCACCAAGAGACTTCCGTCTGCTGATATGGTGTCTTAGAACATCAATGACCTTTCTTGTAAACCTTTTGCCATTTTTTGTTGTATTTTCTAATTAGACTACCGCACACATCACAAGAGCTAATAAATATTCAATATGTTCCGTGGGTACACGAACTTCCACACATTGCACAGTAGAGTAATAACTTATGTTTATGTTTATGTTTATTAACTTGCTTGACCGCCCTTCAGTAGTAAGCAGAGCGGTTTACAAATAAAAATAAATTCATCAATTACAGCAAGGCACAAGGCCGGAGGCAGAAAAGGAAATTACAATTTAAAAAAGGATAGAGAGACAGAAACGAGAGTGGGCAGGCAGCACTGGGAGAGGATAGGGCTAGGAGGGAGGGGGATTGAAGGCAAGGGAGAAGAGGTGGGTCTTCAGGGCATGTTTAAAGGTGGGGTGATGGGGCTCCAGGCGGAGAGCAGAGGGTAGGGAATTCCAAAGAGCAGGGCCTATGAAGAAGAAAGCTGAGGAACGAGTGGATTGGAGATGAGCAAGTGAGGGGGAAGATAGTGCGAGACGGTTGAGATGGAAGGAGCGGGGGGTGTGCCTAGGGGTGTAAAAGTGAATGAGATTGGCCAGGTATTGTGGTGTAGTGGAATGGAGGACTTTATGAACAAGCGTGAGATGTTTGAAGTGGATACGAGAGGAAATGGGAAGCCAGTGAAGACGGAAAAGAAGAGGAGTAACGTGGTCTCTAGGGAAGGAGTAAGACACGAGACGGGTGGCAGTGTTCTGGATTCGCTGGAGCCGTGATAGTTGGAGTTTAGAAATGCCAGAGAAAACAGAATTAGCAAAGTTGATACGGGAGATGACGAGAGCCAGCAGCACGGTGGCAAGAGCGGGGGGAGAGAGGAAGGGGCGAATGGCACGGATTTGTCTGAGATAGAAAAAAGAGGTTTTGGAGACATAAGAAACATGGGCAGAGAAGGAGAGATCCGAATCGAAGAGCACCCCGAGATACCGAAAGGTGGAGACCAATGAGATAGGAAGACCAGGGAAAGAGGGGCCACGGGGGGGGGGGGGTGACCATGTGGAAACCAGATAGCTGTGGTTTTCGAGAGGTTAAGGTGCAGGCAGTTTTGAGTCATCCAAACAGAAACAGTGGCTAGGCAGGAGTTAAGCGGGGCAAGGTCGGGGCAAGCAGGTGAGGTATGTTGAAGAAGGAGAATGTCATCCGCGTAATAAAAAGCTGAAATGCCAAATTGCTGAATAAGTAGTGTGAGAGGGGTCAAGAAGAGGTTGAAGAGGAGAGGGGCCAGCACAGAACCTTGTGGAACCCCACAGGGTAGGGGAAAGGAATCAGAGGAAGGGCAGAGTGGGGAAGAGGAGAGAACAGCACCAGAACTGGAGGAAAGAAAGGAGTGAAACCACCGAAAAACAGTGCTACAGAGGCCGGCGTCACGCTGTCGGGACAAGAGGAGAGAGTGATCGACCAGGTCGAATGCTGTGGAAAGATCAAGGGCGACCGCCACCGAGATTTCACCACGGTCGTGAGCTACATGCAGGGCATTGGTGAAGGCAAGAAGAATGGTCTCAACGCTGTGCCCAGGATGGAAACCAGATTGGCGGGGGTGAAGGAAGTTGGTGGAGTCAAGGTTATGGGAGAGTTGGGCGAAAACAACCTTTTCAAGAAGTTTAGAAAGAAAGGGAAGGTGGGAGACTGGGCGATAATTGTTGGGGTCGAGAGGATCAAGAGAAGGTTTCTTAAGTAGAGGGTGGATTAAGGCGTGCTTCCAGGAGGAAGGGAAAGTTCCAGTGGAAAGACTAGTGTTAAGAAGGATTTGAATATAGGGAAGGAAGGAATGTGAGGGAGACAATAGCCTGGAGGAAGGGATAGGGTCGAGAGGGCAGAAGGTTTTGTTGGAAGAGGAGATGAGATGGTGAAGCTTGGCAGTGGTGGTCAAGGAGAAGGAAGACCATGTGTGAAATAGATGGGAGACTAGGGGGGGGAGGCGGTTGGAGGAGGAGAAAGAATAGGTGGAGGGTGAGAGGGTAGAGATGCTCTCAAGGAGGAGATTTTGTTACTGAAGGCAGAGGCAAGAAGAGAAGGGGTGGGGATAGGATGAGTGGGTGCAGAAGGGGCAGAGGATGAAGGGAGGTGAGAAATTTGAGGGTGGAATAAAGGTGACAGGTCTGATTAGGAGCGTTGGCAATGGCAGAGGAGAAGAAGGAAGACTTGGCGAGATGAACCTGGGAACGATAGTAAGAGTGCTGGGCTTTGAAGAGAGACAGGGTAGCCGGTGAGGGAGGCTTACGCCATTGCCTTTCGGCTCTGCAGAGTTGGGAGCGAAGTAGGAGGAGACCGGGGTGATACCAGGGATGTGAGGGTCGACGTGGAGCTTGGCATGGACAGAGGGGGGGGGCGATGTGGTCAAGGGCGGTTGAAAGGGAAGAAAACCAAGCGGAGGCCTGGGAATTGGGAGATAAGGAGGTGAAGTCAGAAGGGAGCAGATCTGTGGCTGGGGGAAAGTGCTAACTTGATGACTGGGTAATGGAGCGGGAGAGGCGTGGAGTGGAAGGAGGCGCAAGGGAAGGGGATGTTGTCACCGAATGAGAGCAGGAAGCTGAGAGGCAGAGGTGATCTGACCAGGGAAGGGAGAGGGAGGACAGGTTGGAAAGTGAGAACGTGGAGGAAGAGAGAGTTAGGAAGAGATCAAGAGTATGACCAGCGGAATGCGTGGGGAACGAAACGTGTTGCAGGAGGGACAGGTCGTGTAGGAGGGAGAGGAATGCATGATCTCTGGGGGATGAAGGGGAATCGAGGTGGAGATTAAAGTCGCCGGCAATGAGGAGGTGAGGAAAGAGCAGGGAGATCTTGGAGATCTTCACGGAGATAAGCTTCAATGGACACCTGTCCTCAATCACAAGAAAGCTAAGTTGTAAATCCTTCTGAATATGGACAAGATATTTAGAAGTGAAGTTTTAGCAGCATAGTAAGGAGACAAATGTTGGAGTTGTGTATAAGTTATTACTCTACTATGCATTGTGTGGAAGTTCGTGTACCCACGGAACATATTGAATATTTATTAGCTCTTGTGATGTGTGCGGTAGTCTAATTAGAAAATACAACAAAAAATGGCGAAAAGTTTACAAGAAAGGTCATTGATGTTCTAAGACACCATATCAGCAGACGGAAGTCTCTTGGTGGCTAAAGTTCTGAGACCTGTTTTTTCACTTGTTAATTGTTGGCTTTGAAGTGTAATTTTTAAAACCTAATTTTTCCTGTGGTTTTGTTTACATTGGACGTATCTCTTCTATCTTGCCAAGCATGATGTCTCTCTCTAATGATCTCTCTTCACATGATATGTCCAAAGTATGAAAGTTGAAGTCTTGTCATCTGAGCTTCTAAAGAAAGCTTAGGTTTGATCTCCTGTAATACTGACTGGTTTGTTCTTCGGGCAGTCCATGGTATAAGCAGTATTCACCGCCAGCACCATAATTCAAAGGCATTAATTTTTTTTCTATCTTTTTCACTGTCCAGCTTTCACATCCATATGATGTTATTGAAAATACCATGGCTTGAATGAGTCAAATATATGTATGGAGAGAGACATCTCTGCTCTTGAGAATCTCGTCTAACTTCCTATCTAAAAGCCTAAATTTGGCCTCCAGAACCTCCCTAGCACAATTTCCTATGTCATTGGTACCAACATGTATCAAAACAGCAGCCTCCTCTCCAGCACTATCCCTTGTCTAGGTGGCATGTGAGGTCCACTACCTTCATACCAGGTGATCCTCACGTTCACCAGCCACCCAGCTATCTACATGCCTAATGATTGAATCACCAACTATAATGACTGTCCTAACCCTTCCCTTGTGGGCACATGGCCCTGGAGAAACCTCCTCAGTGCGAGAAGGTTTTACATCACATGGAAGACAGGCCTAGCTACAAGATCACTTCCTGCCACACCAGGATGATGCTCTCCTTCCACATGACCTCTCTTGTCCATGGCAACAGAGATGCTGCCAGACTAGAGGTGGGACTTCAGTACTACACCCCTGTAGGTTTTGTCTATGTACCTCTCTGTCTTAGTTATGTCCTTCAAGTCTGCTTCTCTAGCCTCCAGAGATTGGACTCATTCCCTGAGAACAAAGAGTTCCTTGCACCTAGTGCACACGTAAGACCCCTCACCAACTTGAAGAAAATCATACATGTGACACTCAATGCAAAAGACTGGAAATCCCCCATCTCGCTTCACCCGAGATACCAATCATATCTAGCCTCTAATTTAGTGGCTTTAAATAAACAAATAAGACAATAATGAAATATGTAATGACGGAATGCACAAACTGTGGCCCATTTTCAAGATTTTAAATTAGGTTTTACCTGACTTTAGCTGCTAATGGCACACATGTAAGTGTTAACCAGTGAAATATATGGACTCCCAATACAATGCTCTAGACTTCAAGAAATGTGGTTCAGTATTAGGACCTGGGCTGTTAGAATCCATTCCAAGGTGAGGATCTTAGACTTTAGGAAGACTAACTTTGTGAAGATCGGCCAATACCTCAGGGAGTCGTTAGTGGGATGGGAACAGCTGGGGGATGTAGAAAAACAGTGGGCAAAACTGAAAGGGGGTATTTTAAAGGCAATCAACCTTTTTGTTAAAATGGTAAATAAAGGCAAAAGGAACAGGAGACCGCTATGGTTTTCGAAGGAAGTAGCTGAAAAAGTGAAGAAAAAGAGGGAGGCCTTCATGAAATACAAGAGATCACAGAGAGAGGAAGACAGGCATCTGTATTTGGAAAAACTTAGAGAAACTAGCAAAGTAGTCAAGAAGACAAAGATTCAAAAGGAGGAGGAAATAGCCAATGCAATAAAATGGGGGGATAAGATATTTTTCAGATATATTAGTGAGAAGAGGAAGGGCAAAAATGGTATTGTCAGACTCAAACGTGCAGGGGGGGATTATGTAGAAGCTGATAAGGATAAAGCGGAATTGCTTAACAAATATTTTTGTTCTGTGTTCACAGATGAAGAACCAGGAGCAGGACCTCAGAAAACACCCATAAATAAGAACAGAAGCGAGGGACATCTTGAACAATTTTCAGAAGACTGTGTTCGTGAGAAACTAGCTCAACTTAAAGTAGACAAAGCGATGGGACCGGATGGGATACACCCGAGAATACTGAGGGAACTTGGGGATGTTCTAGCAACTCCACTGACTGACCTTTTCAATGCCTCGTTGGAGTTGGGAGTGGTGCCAAAGGAATGGAGAGAGGCTCATGTGGTGCCTTTACTCAAAAGCGGAAGTAAGGATGTGGTTGAAAACTACAGGCCGGTTAGTTTAACTTCGGTGGTGAGTAAATTATTGGAAACGCTGCTGAAAGAGAAAATAGTGAGGTTTCTTGAGTCCAGTGGATTACAGGATCCGAGGCAGCATGGATTCACCAGAGGCAGATCTTGTCAGACAAATCTGATTGATTTCTTTGACTGGGTGACCAGGGAGTTGGACCGAGGGAGAGCTCTAGATGTGGTGTATTTAGATTTCAGTAAAGCCTTTGACACTGTTCCTCACAGGCGACTTATAAACAAACTGAGCACCCTAGGGATGGACCCTAAAGTTACTGCTTGGGTTAGAAATTGGTTGGGTGGGAGGCGACAAAGAGTACAAGTAAATGGAGCTCACTCTGAGGAGAAGGATGTTACCAGTGGTGTGCCCCAGGTATCTGTCCTTGGTCCGATTCTTTTTAACATCTTTGTTAGTGATATAGCGGAAGGGCTGTCAGGTAAGGTTTGCCTCTTTGCAGATGATACCAAAATCTGCAATAGACACCCAGGAAGGTGTAGATAACATGAGGAGGGATCTAGCTAAGCTTGAAGAATGGTCTAGAATTTGGCAGCTGGGATTTAATGTTAAATGTAAGGTCATGCATTTGGGCTGCAGAAATCCAAGGGAGCAATACAGTATAGGAGGTGAAGTACTTTTGTCCACTAAAGAAGAGCGGGACCTAGGCGTGGTTGTGTCTGATGATCTTAAAGTAGCTAAACAGGTAGAAAAGGCGACAGCAAAAGCTAGAAGGATGCTTGGGTGCATATGGAGAGGAATGGCTAGCAGAAAAAAGGAGGTGATAATGCCTCTGTATAAGTCTTTGGTGCGACCTCATTTGGAGTATGGTGTGCAATTCTGGAGACCGCACCTTCAAAAGGATGTGAACAGGATGGAGTCGGTGCAGAGGGTTGCTACTAAAATGATTAATGGGCTTCATTATAAAGCATATGAGGACAGACTTAAGGATCTTAATATGTACACCTTAGAGGAAAGGCGGGATAGAGGTGATATGATTGAGATGTTTAAATACCTCCGTGGCATAAATGTTCTGGGAGAGAGCCTCTTTCAATTGAAAGCAAGTTCTGCTACGAGGGGACATGGGATAAGGGTGAAGGGAGATAGATTCAGGAGTGATATGCGGAAATATTTATTTACAGAAAGAGTAGTGGATCCATGGAATAGTCTCCCAGTGGAGGTGGTAGAGATGAGGACAGTAACTGAATTCAAAAAAGCATGGGACCAACACAGAGGATCTCTAAAGGTAAAAAGTGGACTGTTGTAGTTGTTGTTATGGAAGGACAGACTAGATAGGCCATGTGGTCTTTTTCTGTCATCATGTTTCTATGTTTCTAAATTAGGCATTCACCTTGAGGTACTACTGAAAAAGAAAGCTGAGCTAAAGTCAACTTTCTTCCCAAAATCTGCTGGGGAGGGGATATCAGCTGATCCCCTGAGCTGTACCTGTGAGATGTGGAAGTTGTCTCCCTGTATTTCGCTCTTACTCCTTGCACTGAGGTGCTTGATTTTCTCCTCTCAGTGACTAGGGAAACATCGCGACTTATGGATGTTTCTGCTGTGTTATCTGGATTCATCATTGAGAATGACATTTTGGCACCAGGATAAAGGTTTTTATATCTCTTTTCCATGAGGAAATATGAAAGAATGTGTAAAAGAATGGGGCTGGCTCTCCGGTGTCTTGGACAGAGAGGAAGCAGATTCTATATCCTTCCTATCCCAGGAAGTGCAGTTACCACTGATCTTCCTCTGGTAAGAAAGCTCTTTAACCCATTGCCAGCCTGGATGATTCACTTAATGGTCCCAATAGACCCAGAGGCAATTGCCAGAACCCTCTTACTCCAAGCAGTTCTGTAGTTTGAGATGCCCAGTCCTGGATGGCAGATAATCACTTGGGCATTGGATCTTCTACTGCTCCTTCCCCCTGAGATCAAGTCCTACTATTTATTTATTTCCCAGTCATTTAAAATTACAAAGAGCTTTCAATGAACACATGCCATAATCAAATAGAACCATATAGACTCACACAACACAAACAGCTAAAAATGGGGGCCAGTATTCAAAGCCCTTAGCAGTCAATTCATCAAATCACTGTTCCTAATGAACAGCTATAAAAACCATGGGTAAAAAGAAACATTTGCATCCTTTAATAAGACCAGGTTCAAATGGACACTCAATGAATAAAGTATTCTAAAACAGAAAACCTGACACTGAAAGGGCACAGGGAAGATGATTGCCTCATGCAATGCAGGCCTTATTTTTATTGTTATAAAATACACAAATCGCAACCTTTTAATTCTGACCCCTATTCATGTGAACCAATATTTTTGTCAGAAATGTTACCATGAGGGACTCCCTCTCGAGGTAACCTTTCCCTTTTATTCATTTTATACGAGCCGAAAATTACCAGCTCAACATGCTTAAAAATCTAGCAGTTTAATCTGTTTGTTCACTCAGATCTTCTCAGGCACTCAAAGTGAGAAGAAATGTGCGCCTGAGAAGATCGGAGAGAACAAACAGATAAAATTCCTCGTTAATTGAAGCGAGGATTTCTCGTTGGAATAGACAGCATTTATTTAAGTAAAGGGGCTTGCTCAAGCACTTCCCTTGGTTAAACTGCTAGATTTTTAGGCATGTTGAGCTGGTAATTTTCGGCTCGTATAAAACGAATAAAAGGGAAAGGTTACCTCAAGAGGGAGTCCCTGATGGTAACACTTCCGACAAAAATATTGGTTCACATGAATAGGGGTCAGAATTAAAAGGTTGTGATTTGTGTATTTTATGTTGATTGTTCACCTTTGGTGGTTTGTTGATTAGATTATTTTTATTGTTAGCATTTAGCTCACACCTTTCCAGGAGAAGATCAAGGCCAGTTACATGCAGGTACAGTATGCATTTCCATGTCCCAAAGTGCTCACAATCTAAGTTTGTACCTTTGAGTCGATATTGACTCCTGGTGACTCTACAGCTCCTGGGATTTCTTTGCAGTGTGACTGGAAGTAGAGCACCAGGCCTTTCTTCTGAGGCAATGGAGGGTTAAATGACTTGCCCAAGGTCACAAGGAGTGCTAGTGGGAATTTAACCCGTCTCTTCCTTAGCAACCCAATGCAGTAACTACTACATTACTCTTCCACTCCTCATTGCATCCCAAATTTCTAACTTCTTCTTCTTCAACCCCTTTACAAATCTATTTCTGAGACTGCAATACATGTGGTTTCTACTAATCATTTATATAGCACTACAAGGCATACACAGCATTGTACAGACATACATAAAAAGATGGTCCCTGCTCATCAGAGCTTACAAATTAAATAAGACAGACAGTACAATAGATGAGAACAAGGGTGCAGTAAGGAGGGGTAATGATTATTATTATTATATATTTAGCTGGACTTATATACTGCTTTTCTACGAGTCAACGAGGTGTACATTCAGTGCTCACAATCTATGTTTTTGTACCTCAGGCAATGGAGAGTTAAGTGGCTTGCCCAAGGCCACAAGGAGCATCTGTAGGACTAAAAAAAACCAGCCCTTCTGGCCCAAGGTTGCTGTCCTCTAATGGGATTTGAACCCCTGGCTCTTCAGGCCTGAGGCAACTTGTTCCAACCATTAGTTCACTCCTCCCCTCCATGAGATAGAAGGAGAACAAAGGATTAAGATCCAAAAGCGGAATGAAAGAGGTGAGCCTTTAGCATGAATTTGAAAAGGGGGAGAGATGAAACCTAATGTAAAGATACAGGTACATTGTTCCATGCATAAGGAGCAGCAAGGTGAAAGGATCAAAGTCTGGAATTGACTGTTGAAGAGAAGGGCACAGAGAGAAGCAAGCCAGAGGAAGAGTGGAGTTCACAAGGAGGGGTGTAGAGAGAGAGAGAGAGAAGAGAGGAAAGGTAGTGAGGAGCAATAGAATGAATGCACTTGTAGGTCAGAAGGAGAAGGTTGTATTGGATATGGAAATGGTAAGGAAGACAATGAAGTGATTTGAGTATATTGGGAAGATTAGCCATACAGTAGAGTTTTTAACAGAATGAAGGGGAGAAAGATGACTCAGAGGGAGACCAGCAAGGAGGAGGTTGCAATAGTTGAGGCAAGAAGCAACCAAAGGTGGATAAGTGTTTTAGTAGTGTGTTCAGAAAGGAAGGGGTAACTTTTGTAATGTTGTAGAGAAAGAAACAACAGGTTTTTGCTGTTGGATATGTATGGAGGAGAGGCAGGAGTCAAAGATGATGTGGGCTCAGGAAACAGGAAGAAGAAGAGTGTTATCAACAGAGATAGAGAAGGAAGAAAGGGGGGAAGAGGGTTTAGGGGGAAAAATAAAAAGTTTGGTTTTGGCCATGTTCAATTTCAAATTACGGTGAGACATCCAGGCAGCGATCTCAGATAGGCAGGCAAATATAGGGGCTTGGGGTATAAGAGAAATATCAGGTGTAGATAGATTTGAGAGTCATAACAATAAAAATTATATTGAAAGTCATGGGAGGAGATGAGAGCACCAAGGGACTGGGTATAGAGAGAGAAAAAGAGTGGGCCTAGAATAGATCCTTGGTATACACCAACAGAGAGGGATAGCAGTAGAGGAGGAACCACCAGAACAGACACTGAAGGGATGATGGGAGAGATGAGAACCAGGACAGTAAAGAGCCCCTAAAACCAAGTGAGGACAATATATCAAGAAGAAGGTGGTGGCCAACAGTGCCAAAAGCAGCAGAAAGATCAAGAATAATGAGGACTGTAAAGGCCTTTAGATTTAGCCAGGAACAAGTCACTGAAGATTTTAGCAAGGGCCATTTCAGTAGAGTGTAAGGGATGAAAGCCAAATTGAAATGGATCAAGGAGGGCTTGGGAGGAGAGAAAATCAAGGCAATGGTGGAGAACCTGCACATTGAAGAATTTTAGAAATGAAGTAAAGAAGGGGAGATGGGTCAATAATTAGAAGGACAAGTATGGACAAGTTAAGTTTCTTGAGGAGAGGTGTGACCAGAGCATGCTTGAAGGCCGCAGGGAAAGTTGCAGTAGAGAATGATAGGCTGAGAATGTGTGTGATGGAAGGGATGACAGAGGAGGAGATTGAGTTCAGGAGATGTGTGGGGATAGGATCAGAGGATCAGAGGTAGTAAGTTTAGAGAAGGAACGAAGATAAGAGGTTTCCTCTTCAGAGATCTTAGAAAATGAAGAAAGGGCAACAGAGACTGAGGGAAAAAGTTGATCTTGAAGAGGGGGAAGAGGGGATGAAGCTGATCTTGAGGGGAACTGGAGTGTAATCTTGTGGACTTTGTCATGGAAATAGTCTGCAATGGTTTGGGCATAAAGAGAAGGAGGGGGGTCAAAGGCGGAGGTGCCTTGAGGAGAGAGCTGAGAGTGAAGAAGAGACAATGGAGGTTAGAGGCAAGAGATTTAGTTATATGAACAATTCGTTTTGCTTGGCGAGTGCTATGCCAGGTTGGAAGGAAGTAAGCATGAATCTGAAGTGAAGAAAGTCAGAAAGGGGGCAGGATTTGAGTCAAATGTCCTCAGTTGAATGGGCACAGGAGTGAAGATAGTAGATAGTTGAACACAGCCAGAACTGAGGTATAGTGCACCTCACAGGACATAGGTAGGGGGAGCAAGAGAATCCAGAGCAGAGAAGAAAGCAGTATTATAGGAAACTACAGCCTCATCAACCGAGTTAGAAGACAAAGTGGAGGAGGGAGGTGATGAGACAATAGTGGAGACAGCTAATGGATCAATAGCATGAAGATTCCTAAAAAGGTAGGAGAAGACTGGGGAGTGCTGAAGACTGAAGCTAACCAGGTGATGGTCAGATAAGGGAAGAGCTGAGATATGGAAATTAGAGGGTAAAGAATTATACAAGAAAATAAAGTCAAGGCAATGGCCATGCTGATGAGTGGGGGCAGAAGAGCAAAGCTAAAGGTTACATGAGAAGGTAAGGGAAGGGAGTTTGGAAGCATAGAGGTCAGAAAGGTTATCAACATGAATGTTAAGGTCACCAAGAATAATGGAAGGGTAAGAAGAATTGAGAAATAAGGAAACCCAGGAGTCAAAGTCAGAAAGAAAGGTAGAGGTGGATTTATCAGATGGTCTATACAGAGCAGCTATCCAGAGAGGTAAGGGATTAAAAAATGAGAGAGAAGTCTTGAGGGGCCAGGGTTAGGATTAATGTCCCCAGATGAAAGAAGGAGAAGAGTGTGAGGTGGAGAGGAGATGGAACAGCGGAAACAAGGATGAGGTTGTCTAAGAAAGATGGGAGAGGGATGAATGAGAGGAAGAAAAAGGTGACATTCAAGAGATGAGGAAAAGGAGGAAGATAAGATAGGAGGAGAAATGGGGGAGAGAGAGAGAGAGAGATGAGGTGATAAGGAGAGGGGGGATTTGATTTGAAGGTGAGAGGGGAGAAGGTTAGGGAGTGTCAGAAAAAGGAAAAACAAGTGGTTTGGAGCCATAAGAAATGGAAGTGAAAGTACAACCCTAGATGGGGGGGTGATGGGGATGGAGAGAGTAAGGTAAGACAAAAAAGTTTCAATTGGCTTTTTCAGGTTTGACTGGATTTCATTAGATAATTCCTTTCTCTTTCATATTTGAGCCAAAGTAAACAGCTCATTACAAATCTATCTGAAATTATACACTACAGCTATCCAATAATCTATTTTTCATTAATTCCTGTCAGGCAGAATTAAAATCTGACATGGTAAAGGTTCGTTATATTTCTAAAATAATAACCAGACAACCATCTTGTATGAAAAATTAATACACACCATTTTTTCTTCTTTAATTTAGCATCATTAGACTGAAACAATTAGATCTGGGGTGGGTTTATTTAATCTCCTGCACAGTGATTATTCATGAACTTTCCATGGTGCAGCAGTCTACAGTGTGATCTGATTTGGATTCTGAGATGCAATTTTCTGCACAGAGTTAAAAAGAAGTTTCTGAGGTTTGGTGTTTAAAAGACTATGAGCACCATACTCCCCTTCTTGGTACCATCATTGCTTTCAAGAACAAAATGGCAGAGCTCTTAGAGGTTAACTGAGGATTCTCTATGACCTTTCTACTGGTTGTACTAAGATGTCTACAAATATCTTTCATCTAGCCTCAATAATTAAGATTTTAAACTTTTAAATTAATCAGCAAAGGAATAATGCACCAAAATAAATCAGTGCAACAGCCTGCCCAACCATTAGACTGTTCTTTCAGAAAGAATTCATTCAAAAGGGGTCCCAGGCAGGAATAGAAAAAAATACCAAATTACCAAAATTTAAATTAAAGGAGAAAAAGGATCTCAGAATATATCGAGTAGATTGACATAGGCACTGGGCCCTTGACACCCACTCGCTGCTACTTTATAACAACATGCTTGTGTTATAGCTACTTTTAAAATTGCTCAGTGAGTGAAGCATGGTTTTTTTTTTTTGCCAAAGAATATTTCTAGCCCCCTGAGGAAGTATCAGCGAAACACCTGGATTGGCATCATAGGTGGCATTGGGGAGATTTTCGGCCAAAAGATAACTGCTTTGTGTGACTATATGAAACGTTGACACCTGTATTATCAATGGGAAAATGCTTGGCTAAAGTAAATGAGTGGAGGAGTAGCCTAGTGGTTAGAGCAATATTGATTCCCACTGGCACTCCTTGTGACTTTGGGCAAGTCACTTTACCCTCCATTATCTCAGAAGAAAAGGCTGGCAATCTACTTCCAGTGATACATTGCCAAGAAAACCCAGAGGTAGCTGGGTCGCTATGAGTCAACACTGACTTGATGGCACTAAAAAAAAAAAAAAAAAAGTCAATGAGCTGTAACACATGTTTGGGGCTGAAAGGCAATGGATCTAAGGAAAGTTTTATGTTTAAGTAACACAAGAAAATGAGAAACAGAAAAAGATAAAAATGAAAAAACTGAATTAATAGAACAAAAAAAAGGATTTACATTTTGATATTTTCAATTTGAGCATTTTTTGTATGATCTTTATCTTATTTACACACTTTCTATACCGCCCTTTATGACATCAGGGTGGTTTTACAATATTGTAAATTACATGAAAGGAGGTCAAAGGCCAGAAAAAAGAGAGGAATTACAACATTCGACAGGACAGTCATCTGGATTATTTATTTATTTATTTAACCTGTTTTATATACCACCTTTTCCTTCAATCAAAGTGGTTTACAAACAACTAAGTTGTGTATATTTAAGGGGCCGGGGCGGGAGTGGGTACTGGAGGAGGTATATATTCATCTGTAACTATTTACAATTTATTGATTGAGACCGTTGCGGGCTTACTTTTACGCCAATTATATTATTCTACTTCACCACACCAACCTCACTACACCCGACCTCGCCCTGATGAACTCCTATCTACTCCAAGTATCCTCCTAGCTATCATCAAACTTCCTCCATCTCAATACTCAATACTCAATATGACTATTATTTTTTTGTAAATAATTGCCCCGGTTACCCAAGTTATTGTTCCTGTTTTATGTAAAAAAACAGATAATATGTATCTTATCTTATCTGATGTTTTCTTGTTCTATGTAAACCGCGCTGATTATGAATAGTGCGGTATATAAAAGATGTTAAATAAATACTACGAAATCCGCCACCATCTGGTTCACTTTCAGGTCTACTTCCCCAACCCTGGCCCCCCTCCCTCGCCAATCTTATCATTCCCCTCATCACTTCAATTCGCTATCTTGGTTAACCCTGAACTCCTCCCTCTCCTTTCATGAGCACATCTCCACCACTATCCGCCATTCTTTTGCCTCCCTTTGGCAGATTTGTGCAGTACGCCCCTTTCTTTCCTTACCTTCACATACAACCCTCACACTATCCCTAGTTCCTCTCGTTTGGATTACTGCAATGTTGCTCTGGCTGGCCTTTCCCTTTTTCAGCTTCAACACCTCCAACTTTTTCAGAACACGGCAGCTCGAATTCTCACACATTCCACCCATTCAGACCACATTACTCCCCTACTTATATGACTACACTGGTTGCTGCTCAAATACCATATTGATTACAAAATACTTGTCCTCGTTCATCGAGCACTCCACACTGCCACTCCCTAATACCTCGGAGACCTTCTACAATATCACATCCCGCCTCGTCTCCTCAGGTCTATCAATTCCAACCGCCTGGTTCTTCCTTCTCCCTCCCGTGCCCACCTTGAACTTACCTGCCACTCCACTTTCTTTTTCTTGGGTCCTGCCCTTTGAAATTCCATACCTGCCCCCCCTTCATTCAAAACCATCTTTTGTAAAATTCAAATCCCTGCTCAAAACTCACCTCTTTCACAAAGCTTTTGATCTCTCGCCTACTGCCTTCTAGTTTCCCTCCCGACCCCTGCCCCTTGTCTTCCTATATTCCCTCTTCTGCTATCTGCTAGTTTCTTGTGCTTTCCGGTCGATAACAGCGTTCTTTTCCTTTTTCTCTCATGTAGCTGTTTTATTTTATGTACACTGCTCTGATCCTTCATCTGAGCGGTATATCAAAAACTCAATAAAGATAAAGATAAAGTCATTCATACAACCAGAAGAGGAGAAAAATAGCAAAGGAAAGGTCAAAAGACAGTAGGAGGTAGATTGAAAGCAGAGAGAAAGAGGTGCGTTTTGAGAAGAGACTTAAATTTGGTGAAGGAAGGTTCTAGGTGGAGGGCAGTTGGGAGGGAATTCCATAGGGCTCCAAAGGAGATTTTTTGATCATTGATGCAGCAAGTGGGTATCAAGGACTCAATGCCTATGTTAACCTGCTTGATATAGTCTGAGATCCTTTTTCTCCTGTTATCTAAATTTTGGTAATTGGTATTTTTTGTATTCCTGCTTGGGACCCTTTTGAATGAAGTTTTTCCGATTCCTTCATTCTGAGATTGGAACATGTTTATGCAAGACTAGGCAGTCGGCTAGGGTGGCAGCAGTTTCTGAGCAGTGGCAAAGAGGAGCAGCAGTCAAAGCAAATCAAAAGATCCTGACGGCCCCATCAATTCAAAGGAGGTCTTTGACGAAAGAACACAAGCTGTCAGAGCATGTCTGGCAAGCCCTGAAGCCACACATTAGACGGGCATCGACAGCTGATGTGGTGCCATGGCACAGCAAGGGAGAGTTAGAGGTGGCGCGAATGCCATGCAGGCAGCGCAACTGTGCTACCTGAACAGCGGTCTAATAGTGAGAGTGCATTCACCACCTCCTCCATGGCGGTGCTGAGTGCACCGGCACTCTTGTGGTGGTAACTGTTGGGAGCATGCTTTCCAATGCTGTGACTTGCCCTAACACTCCATATATTCACCTGCTATGTGTGCATTTAGTGCAACACCACAGTGACCTTTAGCAAAAGGTCCCCAGAGAGTCATCATCTTGTCCTTTTACCTGCAGGAAGAGCAGGCACACACATACATTCAAAGCAATGTTTAATATTTGCAACTATGATTTCCGATTGTACATTTGTACAGGCTTGTTAATGGAAGGATGGTGTCAGATGATCATGACTGTTGAGTTGAGCTATCAAAATCTTGGGGCAGGAGGTGTAAGGCTGGATGATGCCCAAACCCTTGCACCGGCTTACAATGGGATCATGTTCAGGTTCTCTCTAAAGAAAGAACGGCAGTGACTGAACTATTCTATAACAGCTGTTGGAAAAGATGTTGTTATCAACATATTTATAGGAGCTGCAGAGCCAAATACCCAGTTCTATTGCATTTCTCTTTCTTTTTCCTACCATGATGCATAAGAAGCAGAAAGATGGCAAATGGCAGAATTCTGGGCAGTATCTGGAATGATCAGGGATGGCCCTTCCATGAGGGGAAGAGGCAGTTGCTTTGGGTGATGCAATTTTAGGGGATAGCAGAACTAAAGAGGTAGCAGGGGCAGGAGGCAGCCAACTCAGTTTCTACCCCCTAAAGACTGGAGAATGAGTATCTTCTCCACTTCCTCCCAATGCTCTGCAACTTCAAACCTTTGGGGGCACAGTTCCTTTGTTCCTTGCCCCCCACCAATGGTTGGAAGGGGGTGCACTCAAGGGAGAGATAATGTGGAACTATGCGGGCATGCTGAAAGTCTGTCTAGGTAGCAGATGGGCTTGGACTGGCCCTGGGAATGATTGTGAATGCCAGACTTTTGTGCAATCATTCAGCAACTTTTCTGCAAAAAGTCTTTGACAGCTTACAGCAACTGGCTCCATTGTGAAGGATCTCAACATACATTCTATATAAGTGTAACTTAAACAGTAGGGAACCCTCAATGCCTTATATAACTAAAGGCGCCATCGGGCATGAAGACAGGAGCTGCTTCCACCTCTCCGTTCCTGTGCTGCTTCCACCTCTCCACTCCCCCAGTCGGGGTAGAGCCAGCAAGCACACAGCTAGGCACCGCCTACTCACTAGCCCCAGCCCAATCAGAGGCTGCACCGGACATTCAAAACTAAAGGCGCCGTCGGGCGTGCCCACGCCTGAGGGCCTCGCCAGAGGGCCCTTTGGCATGGTCCTTAGGCAGGGCACGGAGGCAACCACAAAAAGAACAAAGAACCTCTCAAATCTGGGCTCAGACTAATCAGTCTGCATACCACTTCCTCCTGGAGAGCGACAACAGCAACAACATCCACACCAGGAACGGCAGAATGAAGGAGTAAGCAAGAGCAGAAATAAAAGGGAAGAGTCAACCCCCACCAACACTGGACCTTTGTTCAAGCTGATCCCAGGTCAGTGAAGCGCAAGCATGCACCCCACCCCTCACTACCTCATTGCCTACATTACACTCCTCTACACATTCACACCATATACATAGAAACATAGAAATATGATGACAGAAAAAGACCAAATGGCCTATCTAGTCTGTCCTTCCATAACAACTACAACAGTCCCCTTTTTACCTTTAGAGATCCTCTGTGTTTGTCCCATGCTTTTTTGAATTCAGTTACTGTCCTCATCTCTACCACCTCCACTGGGAGACTATTCCACGGATCCACTACTCTTTCCGTAAAGAAATATTTCCGCATATCACTCCTGAATCTATCTCCCTTCACCCTCATCCCATGTCCCCTCATAGCAGAGCTTGCTTTCAATTGAAAGAGGCTCTCCCCCTGAACATTTATGCCACGGAGGTATTTAAACATCTCAATCATATCACCTCTATCCCGCCTTTCCTCTAAGGTGTACATATTAAGATCCTTCAGTCTGTCCTCATATGCTTTATAATGAAGAACACTAATCATTTTAGTAGCCACCCTCTGCACTGACTCCATCCTGTTCACATCCTTTTGAAGGTGCGGTCTCCAGAATTGCACACTATACTCCAAATGAGGTCGCATCAAAGACTTATACAGAGGCATTATCACCTCCTTTTTTCTGCTAGCCATTCCTCTCCGTATGCACTTAAGCATTCTTCTAGCTTTTTCGGTCGCCTTTTCTACCTGTTTAGCTACTTTAAGATCACCAGACACAACCACGCCTAGGTCCCGCTCTTCTTTAGTGGACAAAAGTATTTTACCCCTTATACTATATTGCTCCCTTGGACTGCTGCAGCCCAAATGCATGACCTTACAATTTTTAACATTAAATCCCAGCTGCCAAATTCTAGACCATTCTTCAAGCTTAGCTAGAACCCTCCTCATGTTATCTACCCCTTCCTAGGTGTCTACTCTATTGCAGATTTTGGTATCATCCGCAAAGAGGCAAACCTTACCTGAGAGCCCTTCCGCTACATCACTAACAAAGATGTTAAAAAGAATCGGACCAAGGACAGATCCATGGGGCACACCACTGATAACATTCTTCTCCTCAGAGTGAGCTCCATTTACTTGTACTCTTTGTCGCCTCCCACCCAACCAATTTCTAACCCAAGCAGTAACTTTAGGGTCCATCCCTAGGGTGCTCAGTTTGTTTATAAGTCGCCTGTGAGGAACAGTGTCAAAGGCTTTACTGAAATCTAAATACACCACATCTAGAGCTCTCCCTCGGTCCAACTCCCTGGTCACCCAGTCAAAGAAATCAATCAGATTTGTCTGACAAGACCTGCCTCTGGTGAATCCATGCTGCTTTGGATCCTGTAATCCGCTGGACTCCAGAAACCTCACTATTTTCTCTTTCAGCAGCGTTTCCAATAATTTACTCACCACCGAAGTTAAACTAACCGGCCTGTAGTTTTCAACCACATCCTTACTTCCGCTTTTATTTATTTATTTTATTTATTTATTTAACTGTATTTATATAACGCCCTATCATACAATCAAGGCGGTGTAAGAAACAAAACAGACAAAACTTAATGAGAGTAAAAGATATACATGGAATGAGTTAATTGAATTGTAAGAAAAATAAAATCATTAAAACATATAATCATTAAAACATTGCACATTAATCATTACAACATGTGCACCACATGAGCCTCTCTCCAGTCCTTTGGCACCACTCCCGACTCCAACGAGGCATTGAAAAGGTCAGTCAGTGGAGTTGCTAGAACGTCCAAGTTCCCTCAGTATTCTCGGGTGTATCCCATCCGGTCCCATCGCTTTGTCTACTTTAAGTTGAGATAGTTTCTCACGAACACAGTCTTTTGAAAATTGTTCAAGATGTCCTTTGCTTCTGTTCCTATTTGTGGGTGTTTTCTGAGGTCCTGCTCCTGGTTCTTCATCTGTGAACACAGAACAAAAATATTTGTTAAGCAATTCCGCTTTATCCTTATCAGCTTCTACATATTCCTCCCCTGCACCCTTGAGTCTGACAATACCACTCTTGCCCTTCCTCTTCTCACTAATATATCTGAAAAATGTCTTATCCCCCCATTTTATTGCATTGGCTATTTCCTCCTCCTTTTGAATCTTTGCCTTCTTGACTACTTTGCTAGCTTCTCTAAGTTTTTCCAAATACAGATGCCTGTCTTCCTCTTTCTGTGATCTCTTGTATTTCATGAAGGCCTCCCTCTTTTTCTTCACTTTTTCAGCTACTTCTTTCAAAAACCATAGCGGTCTCCTTTTCCTTTTACCTTTATTTACCATTTTAACAAAAAGGTTGGTTGCCCTTAAAATATCCCCTTTCAGTTTTGCCCACTGTTTTTCTACATCCCCCAGCTGTTCCCATCCCACTAACGACTCCCTGAGGTATTAGCCCATCTTTGCAAAGTTAGTCTTCCTAAAGTCGAAGATCCTCACCTTTGAATGGATTCTAAGAGTCCTAGTCCTAATACTGAACCACACCATCTGGTGATCACTGGATGCAAAATGATCTCCCACTACAACATCAGAAACACTTTCACCATTGGTAAGCACCAAGTCCAGTATGGCCCCTTCACGTGTGGGGTCTGTTACCAATTGCCTGAATATACACAGGACATTGGACCCAATGCACAAACCCCCCTGCTCCACCTGCTCACCACCCAACCTGCATGGACACCAGTGTCACCCCTCTCTAAAGGACCTCAACATACTAAACCAGCAATTCGTAAAACACACAGGGCCACAAGTACCACGCCCACTCATCTCACAAATAGTGCAAACACCAACCCAGATGTGTGCTACTGAACAACAGATCAATCAGGAACAAGCCAAATACTATCCTTGACTTCATCCTGGATACAAAATTGGACATAATATGTATCACCGAGACCTGGCTAGACGACTCAGACTAGGTCATCTTAAATCAAGTAACCCCAACAGGCTACTCAGCATTCAATTGCATTAGACAACAAAAGATAGGAGGAGGAGGTGTGCTGATACCAGCCAGAAAGGAATACAGATTTAAAAACAATCTCTACCAGTAATTCGATCAAATCCAGCACAATCACCATAGCTAATAAGTACCTCAGCATCTCCCTCATTTACAGGCCACCTGGAGCCACAGCTGAACATCTCTCCACGGTACTTGAAGCAATATGTGAGCACAGCAAAAAGCACAAACCCCTCATTGCACTAGGAGACTACAATCTAACCTCAATACCCAACAAGAAAGTTGCAGCATTCCTAAAAGCCATGGCGTCGCTAAAATATTGCCAGACAATCAACGCCCCAACACACCAGCATGGTACCACTCTGGATTTGGTCTTTATTCCAATGCACTTGGTAGAACAGGGCAAGACCACAGCACCAACAATCACGTCGGTCCCTTGGTCTGATCATCATGTGATTGCATTCAATTTGACCCTGAATAAACCCACTCAACAAGTGGAAGATGCGAACATAACCAGGTGTTTTAGAGCCTTCGACAAAGACTCATTCGTAAACAAAATCATTCCACAACTACAGCAGGAATGCAACACCCTTGACCTAAATATAGAGAAATGGAACTACATAATATCTAAGGCAGCATCAGCTCCCAACAGACCAGAACCACAAGCACGCAGGAGGATCAATGCCCCCTGATACTCGTGACATCAGGGATACAAAGCGCACTCTCCGAAGGCTTGAGAGAAAATGGAGGGGGGACAAGTCACATGACTCTCTGGCTCAATACAGAGCCAAGCAACTGGAATATAACAACCTGATAAATGAGCGCAAACAGCAGCACCATACCAACCTAATGGCTTATTTTATTTGATATCCATTTTAAGCCTCTCGCTGAGCTATTTCAGTTGATGGACAAACAATTCTACATCTACATGAATGATGTAGAGTTACTCATATCCACTGAATCAAAACTAGCTACAGCCTTTAGTAAACTGACTACTTGCCTACCTGCAACTCAAGAATGGGCTAGAACCTCCCCCCCCCCCCAACAACAAACTCTGTCTATATCCAAGCAAAATAGAGAGTATGTGGGTTCTTAACATAATGGAAAAGGTATCTAATGTCAAAATCCCTTCTGAGAACTGGGAACTCCCCCTAAAATCACAGGTCAGAAATCCTGGGATACTGCTGGACTCATCAGAAACAGGGGATTTCCATTTGCCAAATGTTGATTGGAACATCCTGGCTGCAGTGTCATAAAAAGTAGGGATTCTCTACAGAAAATACTGTTTTGGCAACTGGTAATGGAAGCCATGTGGGAAAGGGTGATACTGGACTTGGTGCTAACAAATAGGAAGAATGTTCCTGATGTTGTAGTAGATGGTCATCTGGCATGCAGTGATCATTGGATGGTGAGCTTCAATATTACGACACGAGTGGGGATGGTTCATTCAAAAGCGATGGCCCGAGATCGGTTTCGGGGAATCCAAGATGGCGGGAGCCATTGCTTGACGTGCTGACATGATTTTATGATGGGAAACAGAAAGGGCTAAGCTTCCTTCAGCTAGCCATACCTCTGCCTCAAGTTTACCTCATGTGGGACTGTTGGATTGCTTTCTTGCTTTATCCATGCAGCAGCAGCCCATCATGAGTGGAAAGAGCATTGTCCTGGCTTTGGGGACACCAGAGAAGGCTAGCTCGGCATCCTCTTTGGGAACCTCTGGGCACCACACCTCTGGAGGTGTGATGCACAGGGAAGTGCTTCAACCCCACTGGGCGCCCAGAGCCCAGGGGATTGCTTGACAGCCGGAGTGCTGCTGCACCGTACAATCCAGGGGGACTGGTGCCTGGAACTAGCAGGACCTGTAGGGGAATCCTGCAGGATCAGCAAGCTGGTGGGAGTGCGGCTGTGACAGCAGACACCAGCAGTGCCACTTTGAAGGTTGAACATGCTGAGCTGAGTGAGCCACATAGAGGAATTGGTGGTGTTACTCTGGATGTGTTTCTGACTCTGCCGGACCGGGTAACCCTTGATTCTATTTGGTGTGCTATTAAACAGCTTATGGAAGTATTGTTCCTCAAGTTCAGTCTATGAAGATGCAGCTTTAGTCTATGCAATCTGACTGTATTAAGAATTCGGAGGACGTTTCTAGGTTGCAAGCATTTAATAATGAATTGGGAAGTTGGCAAGTATGGACAGTAATATAGAGGCTACAATCAAAGATAACACTTTCTTGAGAACGAAGATAGAACAATTGGAATTGCCTCGAGGTTATCTAATCACAGCCTTATTAACTATCCTAAAATGTCTCTGGTACCACCTAAATCCTAAGGAGATGTTTAAGAAGTGTTTGATAGAGGTGTTAGGAGTTCCTGTGGAGTCTCATCTGCTAGTTACAAAAATATACAATCTTCCACAAGGTAAGTGACCCCCTATTATTGGGGTTGGGGGGGGAGGGGGGTTTGCGGTACCTCAGAGAAGTGAGGAATTGGAAGTATCAGCAATTTTGGAGATCACAGATGAAATTGTGTCTGCAACTTGTTTAGTTCAATTTGCTCTTTCGTCTGATAGGGATTGGTTTCTGTGTGTGCTTTTAGGAAGCGCAGCATTGGGTTTCAGGGGTTGCAGGTCAGGGCTTTTCCTGACTTGGCACGCGAGACCCAGAGATGACGGAAAGAGTTTCTCCTTCTTCGTCCCAGAGTCTCTCAGCTGGGCACAGTGTTTTTTTTTTTAAACTACCCATGTAAATGCATTGTTAAGTTTCAGTCACATACTTCTGTGTTTGGGTATCCTCTCAGCTTGTCTCATTTCTGAATGCTCACCCCGTCCTAGTACTGCTGGGGTGATGTCCGATCCCACCTCAAGTTAAAGGACTGGCTGTGTTATGGCTCCCTTTCCCTTCATGTATTGTAATAAGGTCTTTTTCCTCTTTATGGATTCCACCGTTGTGGGCTAGGGTTTGGGACTGGTGTATTTTGTTTTCTGTTTTATTTTTTTCCTGACTGATATAACTTTGTTGATTGTATCAGCTATATATTAGTCCCAGTTTCCATGTTTTCTTTAAGTAGAGATTTCTACTGTGGTATACTGTAAAATGCATAAATAAAAAATAAAATACAAAACAAAAGCAAGGGCCCTAGACTTCAGAAAAACACACTTTGCAAAGATGGAGGAATAACTCAAGGAGTTGTTATCTGGATGGGATCATAGGCGGGAAATATTTATTTATTTAACGTTTCCCCTATACCACTTTTCGTGGTATCAAAGTGGTTTACATTGAACTTAACTTGTGATATACAATGAACAAGTATATGTGGTTACATGAAATGTATTTAAATTAGGGAAGTTGTAGGTTTACATTGGAAAAGTTATAGGTATATAGTACAGCAATGGGGGGCGGGGGTCATAACTTATTTACATGCAGAAGAAGAACGGTTTGCAATGATGCAATGTGTGGTACAGACCTGAGGAGGAGGGACTTAGTATATGATGGCAGATAAAGACCAATATGGTCCATCTAGTCTGCCCAGCAAGGCAGCAAGAGTAGGTACATCTGCCGCTCTGTGCAGGTCACCCCTCCCCATGCCTTTGTTAGGGGTGTACCCACTGCTCTGTGCAGGTCACCCCTATTTGTTGATATAAGAGATAGGTTAATTTGATTTTACCCTGTTGCTATAAAGGGATCCACTGTGTCTGTCCCATGCCATTTTGAATTCTGTCATTATATTTACCCCCACCACTTCCATCGGGCGGGCATTCCAAACATCCACCACCCTTTCAGTAAAAATATATTTCCTGACGTTGCCTTTCAATTTACCCCCTTGCAGATTCATGTTATCCACTCTAGTTTTACAGCTTTCCCATCTTTGGAAGATGTTTGTTCATTAATACTCAGTATTTAAAGGTCTGAATCATATCTCCTCTGTCCCTTCTCTCCTCCAGAGTGTACATATTTAGGTCTTCAAGTCTCTTCTCATAAGTCTTCTGGCACAGGTTCCAAATCATTTTGGTCTCCTTCCTCTGAACTGTTTCCAGTCTTTTTATATCCTTTGCGAGATATGGTCTCCAAAAGTGAACACAATATTTCAAGTGAGGCCTCACCAACGATTTGTACAGGACATTAGTACCTCTTCCTATCTGCTGGTAATTCCTCTCTGTATGCAACCTAGCATCCTTCTGGCTTTTGCCACAGCTTTGTCACACTGTTCCGCCACCTTGAGATCTTCAGAAACAAACTCACTCTGAGATCCTTCTCCTTGTCTGTGCACACCAACCTCTCACCGCCTATTGCATACAATTCCCTTGGATTTCTGCATCCCAAGTGCATGACACTGCACTTCTTCACATTAAATCTTAACTGCCAAGCATTAGACCATTCTTCCAGCTTTTGTAGATTTTTCCTCATGTTATCCACTCCCTCAGGGGAGTCCACTCTGTTGCAAATGTTCATGTCATCTGCAAAAACACAAGCTTTTCCATTCAGTGCTTCAATAATATCACTCACAAATACATTGAACAGTACTGGTCCTGGGACTAAACCCTGCGGCACACTGATAATCACCTTCCTTTCATCCGAGTGAGTTCCATTTGCCATCACCTTCTGTCGTCTGTTAGTCAAACAATTTCTGATCCAGTCCACCACTGTCCCATCCCCAAGCTGTTGAGTTTATTGATAAGCCTCCTATGAGAAACAGTATCAAAGCCTTTGCTGAATCTAGGTAGATGACATCCAAAAACGAGGAGATGGAGTACTAATATTAGCAAAAAAGGATCTAAAAATGACCCTCCACATAAGTAAAAACATTGACGGTATGGATCTCTTAATCATTGAAAATAAAAACATATCAATTAGGCTAATATCTACGCCGCTCTTACCCACACCAGACAATCTTTCATCCATCTTAGAGACAGCATATCCTTATACAAAGCTCACTTTATTCTTGGCAACTTCAACCTTCCAGCCATGCACAGCTCTTGTGCATCCCACTTTATAAATGCCATGTCAGATATAGCCTTTCAGCAAGTAGTTCAGATACCAACTCACAGAAAAGTAATACTTTAGACCTAATATTTCTTCTGAATAATATCATACAAGATACACTATACTCACCCCCTCAATCCATGGATGGACCACTTCTTAACAGAATGCACGCTGCCTGCACTTCCCTTACTTAATACTAATGAATCAACCCCATATAAAAGGAAATTTGGGGCATTTGATTGAGAAGCATTCTTTTTTTTTTTTTTTTAACTTTTATTTTCATTTTGGAACATCGAAACAAAAGGACATACAGAATAGAAGACATGAACAAATAATATTATACAATCACGGACAGTAAACCCCCACCACTCCCCTCCCCCCCTGCTTCTTCTCTGGGATACGTAACAATCCAGTTTCGGGTGTATATACACATTATTATCTTTCGAGATAATATAATTATCTGCAACATGATGAGTGTAGCTATACGGCTATATTGGAGCATCTGGCAATCTGAACATAGTCATTAAGCATCTGCCACTTAGACAAGTGAGAGCAGTCCTGAACCTGGAATGCCATCCGACGAGGTATCTGCTCATATGTACTATATAAGCAGACAGAATTCCACCATTCGGTAAAAGTTAGGCGGGAGCCATTCTTCCAATTTTTCGTGACTAAGCATACAGCCATACCCAACATAAAATCCAGGAGGAAGCGGCCTGTCCTGGGAAGAGAGGGGATCCCCGCCACGGAGCGGAGTCCCACAATCTTCCAAGAAAGGGGCTCCCGGAAGTGTAGGATACTTTGTATCCGGTCCCAAACCCGCCCCCAATATTGCTGTAGTGCTGGACATTCATAGATAACATGGGCGAAGGTACCCACCGCTGTATGGCATGACCAACATCGACAGCTTGTATTGACATTCCATTTGGCCATCTTCTCAGGAGTATAAAAGCATCTGTGGGCAAAATAGAAGAGCGTTTGAGTGACAGAGGCGGATCTAGAGACCCGCACCACTTTGCTCCAGACTATCTTCCATTGCTGGGGAGTTAAAGTGATGTGCAATTCGCGCTCCCATGCCTGCTGGGCCCTAGGGGTGTCCCTGCCTGGACTATGAGTGAGTATTTTATAAAAGTTAGATGCCACCCCTGGTAGACTCCCGATACAACGAATCACCTCTGACAGCCCTTCCACGCTAGTATCAGAGCGCGGAATGACCCGAGCGCCTTTAAGGCAATGTTGGAGCTGCACCCATTGAAAGTAATATTTCGCTGGTAGACCAAATTCCGTTTGTAAAGCATTAAAGGTTTTCCAGCGATCCCCAGCAAACAGCTGCTTAGGTGTCCAGATCCCCCTGGAGTACCAGGGTCTCCATGCTATTGTTTTTTTGTTAATTTGAAATCGAGAGTTATGCCATATCGGGAGATGGTCCAGGGGGCACGCCTGCGGACCCAGAGATTGAATGAGGGCATTAAAGGCCACTAGAGTGTCTACAACCATTGGTGAATGGCGGGAGTCTGAATGATGGCACATTCCGGGGAAGTAGGCCAGCGGAACTGGTCCACTAAGCTCTTCTTCAATATCTAGCCACACCGGGCGGCCTGCTGCCGGGGTATCCAACCAACGGGCACCTTGCTTTAAGAGGAAGGCTTTATGATATTTGAGAAAATCTGGAAATCTAACTCCTCCTCTCGCTTTATCAGATTGCAAGTGTTGTTTAGCTATCCTGGGTGTTTTACCCTGCCATAAATAACGGATAAGAAGGCCTTCTATATCTTTGTAGATGTGTCGGGGCAGTAAACATGGTAGCATTTCGAGAATGTAGTTCACTTTAGGAACTATCATCATTTTCACTGTTTCCAAGCGGCCCCACCATGTAAGGGTTAGTGGAGACCACCGATTGGTAAGTTCACGGACTTTGGAGATTATCGCCTTGGCGTTGAAACTAATAGTGTCCTCTAAAGGATAGCAATAATAGACCCCGAGATATTTCACCATACTATGCTGCCAGAGAAAGGGAAAGGCTTGCATGTCGGCCGCATGTACCCGGTGGTTAAGTGGGAAAGCAACCGATTTGGTCCAGTTGATCTTATAGCCCGAGAGCTGCGAATACCTGTCTAGTAATTCTAAGACTACTGGGACCGAGTCCAAAGTTATAAAAAGCATAAGATCATCTGCATAAGCGGAGAGTTTGATCTCTCTGTGTCTAAAGGGGGCACCTCGGATGTCTGCGGACTGCCTAAGTAACAGGGCTAGAGGTTCGAGCGCTAAGTCAAAGAGCAGAGGAGATAGGGGGCACCCTTGGCGTGTACCTCTTTGAAGGCTGAATGGCTGAGATTTGATAGCATTCACACATATACTGGCTGTGGGTTCGGCATACATGACTTGAAGAAACCGGAGAAAGCCCTCCCCAAAGCCGTACCAACGGAGAACAGCAAATAAGAAGGGCCACTCTAGACGGTCGAAGGCTTTCTCGGCGTCTAGGGAGAGGCCAACTAGTGGTAGATCTAGGCTTGCAGCATTAGTCAAAACATGACATAAAGTCCTAGCGTTGTCGGCAGTGGATCTTCCGGGTATAAAACCACATTGATCAGGGTGGATTAGTGTAGACATTTGGTCAGATAGTCGAGAGGCTAAGATAGTCGCAAAAATTTTATAGTCTGCGTTAAGAAGGGAGATTGGGCGGTAGTTAGCTGTTAACAGCGGATCCCTCCCTTCTTTTTCAAATACTACCACATTCGCCGCCGAAAAGGATCCCAAGCAAGATGTGTCTTCAGCCAGAGCAGTGAAATAGAGTTTTAGGTGGGGGGCTAGATCAGCACTGAACGTTTTATAAAATTCGGCCGGAAGACCGTCAGGGCCTGCGGCGCGTCCCGAGGCCACACGTTTAAGGGCAGAGTGAATTTCATTAGTAGAGAAGGGTTTATCCATCGCAACCCTATCCTCTTCAGAGAGGGTCGGCCGTTGGATTCCGGATAATAATCGCTCAAAAGCCTCTGACGTGAAGTCACATTCTGATTGATAAAGACGAGTATAAAAATCCCGGAAAAGCTCTACTATCTCTGTATTATTTGTCACTATGTCCCCTCCTACCGGGTTTCGGAGAGCCGCTACCCGTTTGGCTTCTTTTTGACCTTTCAAGGCATTAGCTAAGAGTCGACCAGCACGGTTGCTTTCCCGATAGTACATCCCTTGCTGCGATGCGATATTTTTAGAAGCTGCAGCAGACAGGATTGAGTTATATTGAAAGCGTAGGCGTTGCAATCGTAACAACACACAAGGATCAGTGCGGGAAGTAAGAACCCGTTCCCCAGTTTTAATTTGTTGCTCTAATATTAATAACTGTTGCTTACGCTGTTTCCCCAAGCGAATTTGATAGCTAGTAATGGTTGCACGAATGGCAGCTTTAAAGCCCTCCCACCAAGCCCAGCCCATGGTATCATGTGGTAAGTTAAAATGGAAATAGTCCTGAATGGCGGCCCGAATGTCTAACTGAAACTCTTGTTGCTCTAGCAGGGTCCTATCAAAAAACCAATTTCCCGGATTCCCACTGGGCAGGTTAGCGTGCAACTGGAAGGAAATGGCAGCATGGTCTGAGATATGTAATGGGTGAATCATCGCTGTGTCTACCTGAGATACCAGCACTTTAGATATTAGGAAAAAATCTATTTTGGACTGTGATAGATGGGGGGGAGAATAGAAAGTAAATTCCAGTTCAGCAGGATGCAACAATCTCCAAAGATCCACTAAAGCGAGATCTTTGATCAAGGAGGTGAGTGTGAGGGAGCTCTTGGGCAGGCCACTCGTTCTAGGCGGTTGCCTGTCTATCAGAGGATCGACGACTTGATTAAAGTCGCCACCTATTATCAGTGAGGTGCTAGCAGAGGCCTGCGCAACCTGAGCAATGGTAGCAAAAAAGGCAGGATTATCCACATTGGGGGCATATATACATATACATGTTAGTTCAAGGTGTCCAATTTTAAGATGGACGCGGGACCATCTGCCCTCCGTGTCAGAGCTAGTGGCAATAATGGTGACAGGCAAGGATTTCCTCACCAGAATAGCTACCCCACATTTCTTAGAAACAGCCGGAGAGTAGGCAGCTACCATGTAAGGTTTAATATTGAGTTTCAGAGTTTCGGTAGAATTTAAGTGCGTTTCCTGAAGAAAAACCAGATCCGCCTTTTCATGACTCAAATAACTAAGGATTTTCTTTCTTTTAATCGGGTTGTTGATTCCCTTTACGTTCAATGAAAAAACCTTACATAGGGCCATAAGACATTGTCATACATTTGAAGTAAAAGCGCAGGCGAGTATGGAATATATACCACATCTGTACATCTATATCATACACATCAATTAAGATACCAGATACACCCCATATGAGAAAACAAGCACCGAAGTGCCCCAGAGAAGAAGCATAACCCCAAATATAAATGGCGACCATATGTCTGCGGGAGGAGGCCCAAGAGAGTGCGATTGTAATATTCGAACCCTTCTGTTATTATAGTCTCCGATCTCCACCGAAGTAGCTGTGGGCATGATAGAGCAGGGCCATCAAGGCTAGTGTAAGCCAAGGCTGTGAATTGCCAAGGCAGTCTCTAAGGTAGAGAGCGTCCGAAAACAATATGGCGGGTTTTACTAGTATAAGGTCAATTAGCTAAGTGTTCCTTGGATCAACGCATCTGATCTGCCTCTTTGGACTCCAAAAATTCCGCAAGTAATTCAGGATCATCAAATGTTCTGGTCTGGTTGTGCAGCGTTACCCTGAGTTTAGCCGGGTACATCAGGCCATAGCGAGCTTGCAGTTGTTGTAGCCTCGGTCGAAATTCCAGGAATCGCTTTCTACGATCAACCGTGGGCTTAGCCAAATCGGGAAAGAAGGATATCCGGTGGCCCTCAAACTCGATGGGGCCTTTTGCGTGAGCGGCATTCAGAATTTGCTCAACATGTTGGTATCTTAAGAGCCGAAAGATAATAGGCCGCGGGGTCTTCCGATTGAGCGCCATATTTGAGGGCACTCGATGAGCCCGGTCAATCTCCAGGTCTTTAGCAAATGTGATCCGAAGTAGGGAAGGAAGCGCCTTACAAAGAAACTCCTTCATGTCTCCAGACTCAGCTCCCTCCGGTATGCCCACGAGCCGTATGTTATTGCGGCGGGCCCGATTGTTGCCATCTTCCACTTCTTTCTGAAGGGCCCGTATCTGGCGCTCTACTTTGTCAAGTTTCGCCAACCGGACCGTGTGTGAGTCCAGTATGCCTTCCATTTTGTCTTGTCGTAGGGAAAGCCCTTCAAGTTTGCTTTGCAGCATGCCGAAATCTTCACGCAGCGCTCGGAGTGACTCCCCGTTGGATTGCACAAGGTCTTTTACCCCTCGTATTTCAGTGAGGATCTCCTGCTGCATCTCGGGACCTTCCCGAGGTGCGGGCTGCTTCTGCGGAGACGGGGGCTCGGTTTTGGAGCGTTTACCATGGGAATTCGTTGGGGTCCCGAAATCTAGACGTGCTGGTTTGGTCCCCGCCATCACCCCAAGGTACCCCGGCAGAGTCAAAGCAATATTCAGAATTAAAACGGTTCAAAATTCAGGAGTCTTGGTAGGCCTCTCGGGAGCCTCAGTGCTATGCGACTATCCCGCTGGACATCAGGCTCCGCCCCCCCCTGAGAAGCATTCTTGAATAATACCCTCCCCCACATAGACTCCACACTAGCTGATCTAGATGATATCATATTTAACTGAAACTCCACTATTTCTAAGGCAACTCAAGCTCCAATAACACATTACAGAACAAGGCAGAAATAATCTAAAAACTGGTATACATCTGATTTGAGGAAACAAATAAAGATTGAGAAAATTAGAACACAAATGGAGGTGCACAAGATCTGAAAGAGATAATAGTCTATACATGGATACACTTCAAATATACAAGAAAGCTATCAACAATAGAAAAAAAGAATATCACACTGCCCTCCTCACCAAATCCCTCAATAGACCAAGGAAGCTTTTCTCTATCATCAAATCCCTAATAAAAACACCTAATCAAGTTGAAGATATCAACCCCCAGACACTAGCCAACCACTATATGGAAAAACTTAAACTGCTATACAGTGATGATATTGCCCCTAAGTCAATCAACCCCCTACCAGATGATGCTAACCTGCGTACTCATGACAAATGGAATTCAATCCACCTCATAGACCAAAAACACCTCAAGAACATAATTACAGACATCAAAACAACTACTTAACCTACTGACCCCTTCCCAGTGAGCTGGTTAAAAGCAATGAAAGATGAGTTCACTCCAGCAATCCTAGCTATAGTAAACCAATCCTTAAGACAAGGACACATGCCTACTGCCCTAAAACAATCAATTATTCACCCAATCTTAAAATCAACTACGTCTGACAAATATCATCCTAACTCTTATCGTCCCATCTCCAGTTTACTGTTTATGGCGAAGGTTATTGAAAAAGTAGTACAGCTCCAACTTCAAGATTTTATTGATTTAAAAGCACCATTAGACGAGCAACAACATGGGTTTAAACCTTTTCATAGTGTTGAGACATTTATGGTTATTTTTACTGACAGACTCATCCATGGATTGAACAGCAAACAAGCATTTATCTTGATATTTCTTGACATTGCCTCAGCCTTTGACAATATCAGTCATAAAATACTCCAAGACTACAGCAGATTGGATTACATGGTACAGTAATCCGTTGTTTTAAATCCTACTTAACCAACTGCACTCAACAGGTTCAGATTGGTCAAACTACTTCTTCAACCTACAAAATGGAACAAGGCATCCCTCAAGGCTCTTCCCTTGCTGCCCTCTTTTTTAATCTTTATATACAACCCATCTGTAACATCTTTAAAAGACACAAGGTAAACTACCACATCTATGTGGATGATAAAATGATGTATCTTCCCACAGACATTTCCAACCCTGCATACAGTACACTCAGATAACATCCTGTCTAGATGATGTAATAGAATGGCTAAAAATGCACAGCCTAAAAATAAATATCCAAAAAACAGAAGTACTCTATGTATCCGAAACCAAAACTTTAATCCGCCATCAAAATTCGACATACAAGGGTCTGAACTGGATGTAAAAAAAGAAGTGCAATACCTTGGAATCACTCTAGATCAGTCTCTAAACATAGAAGCTCACAAAAAATTCATTACTAAAGCCATATACTTCAAGCAACGCATGATACAACACCTTAGACCCTTTCTAGAAAGCTATAGATCAGTTTTACAAGCTCTAATCATACCACATTTTGACTATTTTTCTTAGATACAAGGGCTACCTAAAAAAACTATCCATCATCTCCAGATGGCACAAAATCTTGCCACACGCATAATATATTCGTTCATATTACTCCACTTCTGCATAACTTCCACTGGCTACCCATTGCATCAAGAATAAAATAGAAAATACATGATGATAGTTTTTAAGCTCCACAGTAACATAGCCCTATCATACCTATCCTCCCTCCTCTATTCACTCTCAAACACAAGAAACAGAAGGAGCTGTTCCCAAACCACTTTTGATATACCTCATTACATCTGCAACACCAATCACTTTACAAGTTCTAGAGCAGTCGCATACATTGCCCCAACACTCTGGAATGCTCTTCCAGATAATTTGAGAGCAATAAAGGATCTCTAACTGTTCCGCAAGGAACTCAAGACATACCTGTTCCTTGACTACTATGGCTACCCATCTGATAACCCACAAATCTAACCAACCTAGTCACATCTAACATGAGGGAGGGATGGCCCAGTGGTTGGGTTACTTTGGGCCAGAGGTTTGAATCCAGCTAGAGGACAGCAACCTTGAGCTGGAAGGACTAGGGTTTCTAGTCTCACAGGTGCTTCTTGTGGCCTTGGGCAAGCCACTTAACCCTCCATTGCCTCAAGTAGAAAAATGGATTGTGAGCCCTTTGGGGACAAGGGAAAAATATATATACAGTACCTGAATGTACACCACTTTGACTGATAGAAAAGCGGTATATAATCCTAGTTAAATAAATATATAGGTCTCTATCAATGATTACCCATTGGATAATGAGTACCTAAATTCTCCTAACTGCTGTACTGTAAATAAGTTGTTGTAATATAGTTATAATAAAATTACCAACAATTCCCAGCCTAAAAAATTACATCCAAAGAAAATGCAGCCAGAAAATACAAATAGCTACAAAAGGTAAAGAAAATAAATCTCTTTCTTGGTCAGAAGCTTTTTCTGGAGAAGCAACAGCTCCTCTTGTAACAAAGTATTCCTCTTTATTTTAATAAAAGGAAGACGAACATAGACATCAGATTAAACCACAAAGACCATATGAAGAGAAAACTCTGCACTTAGCTGGTAAGGTCCCGGCAGCCCGTCTTCACAAAGGCTTTCACGGTAACAGCAATAGCAGTAGTCCAAATTGTAGTCATAACAGTGTCTGTGGTACAGATGAAAGCACCAGGGCTCGATTGGTCAATCAAGTTATTACAACACCTATCGTCTCTCACTGTATTGAACATAATCATCTTTTCGATCAATTAAAGTGGCATATATTGATCATGTACAGGCTCAATCTCATGGTGGTGACAGGGTGCTACGTTTGCAAACCTGTGAACAATGGTGGATTTTTTCTTTGAAATCTGTGTATCCGGTAGGTTTGAATCAGGAGATGGATTGGTGGAGCATCATCTGAGTTTGTTGTAATCTTGTAGGAAGTCAATGGTCTATGACGTAGTTTTCTGATGGTATTTAAGAGCGTCTTATTACCTCTGTTTTATTCATGCTAATATGCTTCATTGCACCATACCAGCCCATGATTTTGCCTAATGCAGAGCTCCTTAAATATGTAGTAGAGTTTGAATCACAGACTGTGTTGCTTTCGTCTGTGGTTTTGATCCCTTTTGGGGTCATCTGGTGCTTTCATTTCTACCACAGACACTGTTATGACTACAATTTGAACTACTGCTATTGCTGTTACCGTGAAAGCCTTTGTGAAGACGGGCTGCTGGGACCTTACCAGCTAAATGCAGTTTTCTTTTCAAATGGTCTTTGTGGTTTACTTGTTAGTGATTCACAATCTGACATCTATGTTCGTCTTCCTTTTATCAAAATAAACAGAAACACTTTGTTACAAAAGGAGCTGCTGCTTCTCCAGACAAAGCTTCCAACAAAAAAAAGAGGGTTTTTTCCTTTACTTTTTGTAGCTTTTTGCATTTTCTGGCTATATTTTCTTTGATTGTAATATAGTTGGCATCAGTTAAAATGTTAACCAGTGTATTCTATGTTATAATGTAATGTTACCATGTTATGTTCGATGTAAACTGCCCTTGATCTCTGAAAGGGGAGATAAAGAAAACCTACAAAATAAATAAAATAATAAATAAAATCAATCACATGCCCTTGATCTAGTTCTCTGGTTACCCAGTCAAAGAACTCAATCAGATTTGTTTGGCAAGATCGCCTCGGATCATGCAACCTGTTGGTTTCGAGGAAGTCCACTATTCTCTCTTTCAGGAGCACCTCCATTACTTTTCCTGCCACCGAGGTGAGGCTTACTGGCCTGTAGTTTGTCACTTCTTCCCTGTTACCACTATTGTGAAGAGGTACCACATCAGCCGTTCTCCAGTCCTGTGGAACTTCTCCTGTCTCCAAGGATCTGTTAAAAACATCCTTTAATGGCCCTGCAAGAACCTCTCTGAGCTCTTTCAATATCCTGGGATGTATCCCATCTGGTCCCATGGCCTTGTCCACTTTCAGTTTTGCAAGTTGTTCTAACACATCATCTTCTGTGAATGGTGTGGTATCTACTTCATTCCCATTTGTATAGATGGGAATCACAGATGGTCCTTCTCCAGGATTTTCTTTAGTAAAAACAGAGCAGAAGTATTTGTTTAGCATTTTCGCTTTTTCAATGTCACTTTCCACAAATCTGTTTCCAGCACTTTTGAGTCCTGCAATTCCACCTCTGATTTTCCTCCTCTCCCGAACATACCTGAAGAAAGTTTTGTAATTACATGTCACATCTTTAGCCATCTTTTTTTCTGCCTTTGATTTTGCTTCCTTGGGCAAGTCACTTAACCCTCCATTGCCTCGGAAGAAAGGCCTGGCAATCTACTTCCAGTGACACATGCCAAGAAAACCCAGGAGCTTCTGGGTCGCCAGGAGTCAGGACTGACTTGAAGGCACACGTTGCATTGCATTGTTTGCATTTCTCTTTCTCTTTTTGTCTCTTTTAGTTTGATCCTGTATTCCTTTCTGTGTTCCTCTGAACTCCTAAATTTTGTGAAAACTGGTTTTGCCTTTATTTGTGCAGCCACTTCTTTGGAGAACCAAATAAGTTTCCTTTTCCTCTTGTTTGTATTTACTTTCCTTACATATGTATCTGTTGCCCCTTTCATTGCCTCCTTTAGTTTAGCCCACTGCAATTCCACTTCCCTTACCTCCTCCCAACCTGCCAACTCCTCCTTCAGGTACTTGGCCTTTTTACCGAAGTCAGTGTTTTTGAAGTATAGGACTTTGAGCTTGCTGTGATTGGACTCCACCTTGGCTTTTATCTCATACCACAATGTGTGATGATCACTGCTGCTCACACAGGCACCCACCCAGATATGAGACATTGGTGAGCACTAAATCCAGTACCGAGCTCTCCCTGGTTGGTTCCATCACCATTTGTCTAAGTAATGCATTTTGGAAGGCATCCACAATTTTTTTTACTTCTTTCCAGATTTGGAGAAGGAGTACTCCAATCCACATCGGGTAGATTAAAGTCACCCAATATGATCACTTCCCCCTTCGTGGCTATCTTTGCAATATCAATAATCAATTTGCTATCTATTTCTTCGGTTTGAGTTAGAGGCCTATAGACTACATCAGTATGGATGATAGTGCCATCTCCTCTTTCCAACACAATCTACAGCGCTTCTTCTTTTCCCCACATCCCCTGTATTTCAGCAGCTTTAATATTGATTTTAACATAGGGCTACTCCTCCTTTTCTACCCTCTCTCTCTCTCTCTCTCTCATCTAAATAGATTATAGCCAGCTATGGCTATATCCTATTCATGCAACTCATTAAACTATGTTTCTGTAATGGCCACAATGTCCAAGTCCATTTCTCATTAGGGCTTCCAGGTCAGGAACTTTGTTGGGTAGACGTCGAACATTTGTGCTTATTGCTTTCCAGCATTTGTTGACTGGCTTGTCTGTATTTTGCATGGACTTCGTTCTACACACCTCTTCCCACTTGCCATTGATGTGTGGTTTAAAAGTGTGGCTGTTTCCAATATTATTATGCTTTTGCTGGGAGTGACGTCCTGAACTTGTCCTTCTCCATCCATCACCTTTCTTTAGTTTAAATGCCTGTCCACATACTGGTTGAATTTTTCACTTAGGATCCTTTTCCCTGCGACGAAGAGATGTAGTCTATCAGCACAGTATAGCCTCTTGTTGATCCATCTGTTTCCCATAGTCGCCTATATATCTAAATCCTTCTTGTTTGCACCAGATTTGGAGCCATGTATTAAAGCTGTTTATGTGATGCAGCTTTTCTGCCCCCTTACCATGAACAGGTAGAACTTCTGAGAATGCTACAGTGTTAACAATGGGCTTGAGTTTCTCTTCCAGAATCTGGACGTTCCTTTGAACTGCATAGACACTGTTTCTAGCCAGGTCATTTGTACCCAAGTGGATGACAATATCAGTTTTGGAGTGCTCACTTTTTGCACTAACTATACCAAGAATTTGGTTTGTATTCCTGCTGGCTGAAGAGCTTGGGAGGCATTTGACCATCTTCTCTCCTTTGAACTGTGTTCCCAATTGGTGCCTCTGATGATGGAATCTCCAAGTAGTAGTAGTTTTCTGTTTTGTGATTTTTTTTCTTCATATGTGGGGCATTACCAGTAGATTGGGCATTGACTCTCTCGTTTAAGGACACTTCAGTTTCCACAGATTGGGTACCCTCATTGTCCAAGACAGAGAAGGCATTATGCAGGATATCTCTTGATGTATAGGGTGTGTCTGCATTAGAGGTCACAACCTACCATAGCCCACTGTGATCCATTTGTTCCTGGCCTGTTTGATTCTTTGTAGGAACAGTGTTGGATTTTGTACACTTTGTACCTTAGAAGAGGCGTGTTTAATTGCAACTAATTCTTCCCTTAGTAGAGTCAATTCTTTATGCATAGCACCTAATTTGAAGCATATAGGGCAAGTTCTTAGGTTCCAAATTCTTCTTCATAGAATGAAAGCATCACAGTTATTGCATTGAATACACGACATGCTGATTAAGTGGTCCTAGGAGAAGGAGAAAAGGTAGGTTTAACACCTAATTAAAGGACAGATGTCAATGTATATGATGACTATATAGGCCAGTGATGGCTAACCTTTTTGAGCCCGAGTGCCCAAACTGCCGCACAAAACCAAAGAATTTCCTCAAAGTGCCAGCACGTCAATTTGCATAAATATTTGCATAATGCTAATATACACTAACTTTTAGTAAACATGTCTCTTAATGAGTGTATGGATAAAGACAGACTAAAAGATTTCTACATTACTATAATCCAGTGCCAACCGCCAGGTACATTAGGAACTACTACAAACACTGCCCATTTAGAACCAATAGCAAACCCGCCGTATCCTAACAGCACTACCAGGACTCACAAAGCACCACACCATACCTATCAAAAGGCAACACTGCAAATATTAAACCAATACATTTCAGACAATAACAATACATGACCTACTGGGGAAAGAGAACAAGTGGCAATGTCAAAAAGGAATTACATAAACAGAATACCTCAGCTCAGTTACACAGTTGCAATTGCTCCAGCCACTTTCTTCTGGTTTCTTCATGTTTTCTGCTAACTCTCCATCATCTGCTGTCCATTTGTCCTTTCTTCTCTCTTCTAGTTTTTTTTCCATTCTCTCTCTCTACATCCGCTTTAACATACTAATCTTTCTCCTTTTGCTCTTTCCTCATTCCTATTTCATCCACTCAAATTTTACCCCTCCATCCTCAATCCCCACTTACTCTCCCAATACCGGCCAATTGTAGATTTTTTATCCCTCCCACACAAAATATTTTTCCCCTCTCCATTTTACTCTCCCAGCCCCATCCCATTCTAATCCTCCCCCAACATCAGCTCCCTTCTAGTTCCAGCCTCACCCAGCATCCATTCCCTTCTAGTCCCTGCATCAGCCCATTTCCAGTCCTAGCCCCCCATCAGCCCATTTCCAGTCCTAGCAACCCCCCAACCCAATACCAGTCCTAGCCCCCCCCATCAACCCACTTCCAGTCCTAAACCCCATCACCCAATTTCCAGACAGCCCCCATCAGCCCACAGCCCATTAGCAGTCCTACCCCCCCAGCCCATTAGCAGTCCTACCCCCCCCCCTCCCTCCCTGCCCATTAGCAGTCCTAACCCCCCCTGCCCATTAGCAGTCCTAACCCCACCTCCTGCCCATTAGCTGTCCTAACCCCCCCTGCCCATTAGCAGTCCTAACCCCCCCCCTCCTGCCCATTAGCAGTCCTAACCCCCCTTGCCCATTAGCAGTCCTAACCCCCCCTCCCTGCCCATTAGCAGTCCTAACCCCCCCCTAGCCCATTAGCAGTCCTACCCCCCCCCCCTGGCAAATTTAAAAAAAAAAAAGCAGGCTCTGGCTGCTGCCGCGGCAGATTGCAATGTCCCGCGGGGCCCCCTCCGCCCGCTAAGCCCCTCTGCAAGGGCTTTCAGATTCGCGAGGGAGAGCATCTCCCTCGCATCTCTGTTAAGCCCGCAGGGGCTAATGGGAAATTTCCCATCAGTCCCGCTGATGGGAAATTTCCCATTAGCCCCTGCGGGCTTAACAGAGACGCGAGGGAGACGCTCTCCCTCGCGAATCTGAAAGCTCTTGCAGAGGGGCTTAGCGGGCGGAGGGGGCCCCGCGGGACATTGCAATCTGCCGCGGCAGCAGCCAGAGCCTGCTTTTTTTTTTTTTGCGGACCTTCCCGCGTGCCAGCTGCAAGGCCTTCGCGTGCCACAGCTGGCACGCGTGCCATAGGTTCGCCATCGCTGATATAGGCAATGCAATCCTGAGGTGGGTAGGGTGAGGGGTAGGATGGATGGGAACTTATGTGTCCCTGGCCAGTAGACCTTACATGAACTGAGGGCAGACTCAGATATCTGATTTAAAGGCTATGCAAGGAATGTAGGCAGTCAGAATATTCCTAAAAACTTATATCCAACCGTTACAATTTATATTTTAAAAAACAGGCAATTGAAAAATCTGAAAGCTTAGCTGTGTTGATTCTCTTGATGTTGCGGTGACCAGACTACATGACAGATCCAAAGGATTCTTTGAAGAGATGAGTTTTTAATTTTTTTCCAGCAGTCTGTTACGTCCTGGGTGGCCTGCAGAGTAGTCGGCAGTGAGTTCCAAAATGTAGTGCCATAGATTGAGAATGTCCTTTGGCATACCGTTTGTGAACTTTTGGTTTTGTGAGCTGGGATAGTGAGGACGTTTAGCAGTTGTCATTGTCAGAGTCTTGTGTCCGTAGGCTTCTGTATGAGTGGTTGTAGGAAAGCTGCAGTAAGGTTATGTATAGTTTTGCAAGTGGTCATGATTGCTTTTGGGAGCCAGTGAGGGCTTTTGAGCTCTGGTGTGATGTGGTCATATTATGATGTTTTAGTGATAAGCTGGGCTGCCATATTTTGTGTGGTTTGCAATGGTTTGAGGGCAAGATACGGGATACCCTGGAGGACGGAATCACAATAATCCAGGTGTGGAGTGATGAGGGCCTGGCATACAGTATGGAAGTGATTGAGATCTAACAGTGGGTGAAGGTTGTGCAAGATCATCATCTTATAGTAAGCAGAGTTTGTATATGTGATTGAAAGGTTAGTCTCTGCTCTAGGAAGATCCCTAGATATTTAACCTATTTCATTGACTTTGATTCTTACTGCAGGAGAGTAGAATGAGTCTTTGGATATGATGAGTACTTCCGAGCTGTTATAATTGATTGGTAGGTTGCGGTCATCTAGCCAGCATGCTACTGCCTTGAAGCATGGTTGTATTGTGGTATATTCTGGGTTGTTGGTATCGAAGGGGGCATATAGCATCATGTCATCTGCATATGTATGGTAATGTATCTTATGTTTCTGTATGATTTGGCAGATTTGTTGGATGTATACGTTATAGAGTAAGGCTGAGAGGGACGATCCTTCAGGATTGAACAGTTTTGAGGTCTTGTTTTCTATTTTGACTTGTTGTTCACATTCTGTCATGTAGTACTGGAACCAGGCTAGGGGGTGCTGCTTACACCTATAGAGGTCAATTCTGTTTGGGGGACATCCGATCCATCCCGGACATCCAAAAATCTGGACGGGCCTGATTTTCACCCAGTTTGTACCCACGGGAATTATCCATTCTCATGGGAGCAGAATCGGGGTAAATGGATGTGCTGGACATGCCCCAATTCAGCACTGCACATCTGGTAATCATCCCACCTAACCCAGCCTATGCTCCTGCATGGAACTCCAGTGCTGCAGAGTCCCGTAATCATGGCATCGGGATGCCATGCAGGAGTCCCAATTCCCCACCACACAACAAACTTGTTTTTCCCCACTGTCTGACCCCAGGAGGGGCTTTTCATGGCCGGGGTCAGGCTGCAGGGAACCCCCTTCTGCTGCTCACCTCCTTTTGGGCCCGCTGGTGCCGATCACCTCCAGCGGGGAGACTTATTAGACTTCTGAGATGGATTAAGTTCCCTGGTCATGCTTGCACCCTTAGATGTATAGAGCTCTTCTTCTGTGCATTTATGCCACGGAGGTATTTAAATGTCTCTATCATATCTCCTCTATCCCGCCTTTCCTCTAAGGTATTCATATTAAGATCCTTAAGTCTGTCCTCAGACGCTTTATAATGAAGACCGCTAATTATTTCAGTAGCCACTCTCTGCACCAATTCCAACTTGTTTATATCCATCACCTTTTCTACCTGTTTAGCTACTTTAAGATAGTCAGACAAAATCATGACTAGGTCCAGCTCTTCTTTTGTGGACAGAAGTACTCCGCCCCTTACAATGTACCACTCCTTTGGATTGTTGCAGCCCAAATGCATGACCCTGCATTTTTTAGCATTAAATCTCAGCTGCCAAATTCTAGATCATTCTTCAAGCTTAGCTAGATCCCTCCTCATGTTATCTACTCCTTCCTGGGTGTCTACACTATTGCAGATTTTGGTATCATCAACAAAGTGGCAAACCTTACCCGACAGCCCTTCTGCTATATCACTAACAAAGATGTTAAAAAGAATCAGACCTGCGGCACACCACTGGTAACCTCCTTTTCCTCAGAGTGAGCTCCATTTACCCTTTGTTGCCTCCCACTCAACCAGTTTCTAACCCAATCAGTAACTTTAAGGGCCAGTATGTTTAGGATGTTCAGTCTGTTTATAAGTCACCTTTGCGGAATAGTGTCAAAGGCTTTACTGAAATCAAAGTACACTACATCTAGGGCTCTCTCTTGGTCCAACTCTCTGGACACCCAGTCAAAGAAATCAATCAGATTTGTCTGACAATACCTGCCTTTGGTGAATCCATGCTGCCTCAGATCTGATAATTCATTGGACTCCAGAAACCTCACTATTTTCTCTTTCAGAAGCATTTCTAATAGTTTACTCGCCACTGAGGTTAAACTAACCGGCCTGTAGTTTTCAGCCGTATCCTTTCTTCCAATTTTGTGTAAAGGGACCACATGAGCCTCGCTCCAGTCCTCTGGCACCACTTCCTATTCCAAAAAGGCATTGAAAAGGTCAGTCAGTGGAGCTATTAGAACGTCCCCAAGTTCCTTCAGTATTCTTAGATGCATCCCATTGCTTTGTCTACTTTTAGTTTAGCTAGTTCCTTACAAACACAGTCTTCTGAAAATTGTTTGAACACCTCTTCACTTCTGTTCCTATTTCTGGGTGTTTTCTTAGGTCCTGCTTCTGACCCTTCATCTGTGAACACAGAACAGAAATATTTTTTAAAAAATTCCACTTTATCCTTATCAGCCCCTTCATATTCCTCCCCTTCACCCTTGAGTCTGACAATACCACTTTTGCCCTTCCTCATCTCCCTAACATATCTGAAAAAGGTCTTATCCCCCCCATTTTATTGCATTGGCAATTTCTTCTTCTTTTTGTATCTTTGCTTTCCTGACTACTTTGCTAGTTTCTCTAAGTTTTTCCAAATAGAGATGCCTGTCTTCCTTTCTTCCTCTCTCTGTGATCTTTTGTATTTTATGAAGGCCTCCCTCTTTTTCTTCACCTTTTCAGCTACTTCTTTTGCGGATCATAATGACCTCCTTTTCCTTTTACCCTTACTTACCATTCTAACAAAAATGTTGATCGCCCTTTCAGTTTTGCCCACTGCTTTTCAACATTCCCCAGCTGTTCCCATCCCGCTAATGACTTGTTGAGGTACTGGCCCATCTTGGGAAAGTTAGTTTTCCTAAAGTCTAAGACCCTCGCTTTTGAATGGATTCTAACAGCCCTAGTCCTAATACTGAACCACACCATCTGGTGATCACTGGATGCAAAATGATCTCCTACTATAACATCAGAAACACTTTCACCATTGGTAAGCACCAAGTTCAGTATGGCCCTTTCACGTGTGGGGTCTGTTACCAATTGCCTGAATAGTTCTTCCTGTAGAGAATCCAGGATCTCCTTACTTCTAGACGTCACCTCAGCAGGAATGTGCCAATCAACATCTGGCATATATAAATCACCTATTAGTAGCACTTCCCCTTTCCTGGCAATACTGTGTATGTCTTCTGTTAAATCTCCGTCCACTTCTTCTCCCTGTGAGGGAGGTCTGTATATCAAGCCAAAACAAATTGATTTCTCTTTCCCTTTTTCTAGTTCAACCACTCTCTGAATTTCAAATATAAAAGGCTACCGCCAACGATCTGCCTTGGATTCAGAAATCAGCAGCCCCGACGTTAGCAATTAGCACAGATGTGCCTTTGTAGAGGGGAGATAATCATTCCACAAATGCTGCATTAGATAATTTTTTCAAGGAACAGGAAAAGAAAAAGAGAATGTAGTAAAAGCTTTTGAAAAGTCATACACAGTCTCCTATTCATTTATTTACCTCTTCCTGATCAAACAGATCTCACTCCATAGCAATTGCAATGCTGAACATTGCACATCCTCCGTTCAGCTAGAGCATGAGCGGCTGTTACCATCAGTAAGAGAGCAATCAAATTGTGCTATATGCACTTTGTCATTTAATGCTTTTCAAATAGGGTTAAGAAAGTGATTTTAAAACATTGGACTGTTCTGCAAGTCTATGAGAAATCTAAATAGTCCCCTATTTTTGCATCCAATAGTTTTTGTTTCTTCAATGTTCTCACTGAATGTGCCTGCAGGAACTATTGATTGGGCTCACTTTCCATGTGGCCACTGCTCAGTCGTTTTTGGGGGAGACTTTTGTTCTCAACACTGAGAAGGAAAGCTTTATTTTTAAAGCATCAAACTACCTGTCAAATGGTGGGTGTGATTTACCTGCTCCCTGTGTTTTGTATTATGTGGGTAAGACTCAATGAACCTTGAAGATGCTGAGTATTGTATGAAGCACTCTTGTCATCACATATTCTATTCAAAATTCACAGACTTAAAATTTCTTGTTTTAGAAGTGCCCACTTGATTGCCCTGTGGGGGCTATTGTGGGCTTAAATTGCTTCAATGAGAACAATTGTGGATCTTCCAGTTGAAATCTCTAACCCCACTGCGATTGAATAATGAGACTGATTATTCTGTTTTCTACTGATGTTTGATTGGTTGATGTTGGTGGAAGCCTTTTATACTTGAAATTCAGAGTGGTTACTCCTGTTTATCCTAAGGACTTACAAGTTAAGTTAATTTATATATATTTATATATATGTATATATACACACACACACACACGTATAGTGAAGGTGTTGATTCACTAGTCATAAAAGGGATAAATGATTATATTTAGTGCACATGATGATCAGTTTTCTGAATGCTTGAACATTGTGATAAGGAAGCTTATCATAGCTCAGGAAGGAGCTATAGAAAAGGTGAAGTGACTCTGAACAAGCAACCTGTCAGTTCTGGTAGAAATAAGAAAACAGTATTTTGCCATAAAAGACTACCAGTCCCAGAATGCACCAGGTTTCCCACAGCCATTAGAGGAGCTGAAGTGGGGAAACGTGTGTTCAATCAGGAGGGCTATGAGGTAATCCCTAAGCACTCATCTCAAAGGGCAGGGCCTGATTCAGCACAGCTGCGCTGTGTTAGGGAGGAGCACTCATCTAAGCAGAATAAAGGTAGAGTTTATTCTACAGAGAAGTATCCTGAGAAGCAGCTTGAGCTTGATCATCTTCATCATCAGGAGGATCATCAGAAGCAGAAGCCAAACCGGACGGACAGAGAGGGAAAGAAACCCTTTGGAAGAAGGAAGAGAAAAGCCTTTGAGAGGTCTAGAAGAGTCCAGAGCAGTACGTATACTGGGAGGCATTCCAAGGGCCAGCATACACCATTGGACTGGGGAAAGCCAGAGGAATGGTGCTGCAGAGCTAGGAATCTCCAGACGGTACCTGTGAGAGAGACGGCTGCACGTGGAAGGGACCCTAAGACCCGTGCCAGAAGGTATGTGAAGAGAGATCCAGTGTCCAGGGATCTGGATTGGAAGGCTGGACATAAGAACTTGACTACATACTGGCCAGGCTATATAGAGAGGAACTCTAACAGCAATGGAAGCTCAGGTATGAACACTGATCTATGCCCTAGCTATAACCTTGAAAGACAGCAGGGAAACAAGTATTCTCCTGAAAGTGCTTCCTTGGGAGATTCATCTGTGCCAATCCATGATATTGAACCCATGCTTGTTGAAGAAGAGGGGGTGATAGCAGATGAAGAATCTGTTTACATGGACTGCTCTCTGTCTAAACTCCTTTGGTGATTTTCTGTTATAAAGTACAGCAACCATCACAAAGAAATACAAACTTGTTCTTTAATCTACTCAGAAAAGCTCCTGTGTAGGATTTCTAGCCATGCAGTAGGAAGCAAGCCAGCTAAGGGGTTTCAGCTGGATAACTGCTAGCAATTGAGCCTTACCTAATTGCTTGTGAGCTAGGAGAGAATCACTTCTGAATCTATGTGGGAAGATACAAGAAGTTAACCTGAGAAGAACAGTTTTTTTCTTTCTTTGTGGCTTTTGGTTTGTTGTTTGATATATGCTAAGAAAACATTAGCTAATGCCTGACAAGTTTAAAGGTTGTTTTCCTGATTTTGTTTTTTTTTTCAAGTTTAACACTGAAAGCAAGTAACCTGATTTATGTGCTACCAAGCATATCTGTGTTGGGAGAAATAACCCCATAAATAAATTTTTTATTGGCTTTAACACTTGAGCACAACTAAATTATTGTCAGCAGCTGCGTCTGGTGTGAATGAACTGCATTGCCCACAATCCCTTGCAAATCATATAGATATATGCACTTGCCAAGACTGTGAAGATTCTCACCCAGGCAGCCGTCTGACAACATCTGCTCACATTATAATTTATAGATTGACAATTTTTGTGTGCTGTGATCAATGATCCGCCTAGTTTATTGAGTGTAGTTGATTTTTTGTGTGTGGTGTACATTTTTTTATTTTTTGTGGTTACTATCCAGATAGTGCTACTGAATACCCCTCTCCCCATCATTTATCTAGTTATCAGCTGCTTCTAACTGAATAAGTGTCTTTGAATATCAGGCTCTGGATTAATAGTATTCTTTGGATGAGTTTAGGTTCTCATTTATAGACTATTTGAAGAAAAATGTTGAAGGTAATTGATCCTCTGTTCCGTAGACTGGACACTGTCATTCATGTTTCTTGGTTTGCTGGGTGAAGTACTTCAGATGGTTCGTAAAGTTGTAGCAGGATCGGAATGCTTTCTGAAACCTTGCATTGTTCTATTTTATTTTTTTATTTATTTGATTGTATATACTGCTCCATTTTCTAATCAAGGCGGTTTACATATAACAATAAATAGTGAAACATTGTACATAGAACAGGAATGTTAACTTGGATAACTTAACAGGGTTGAACTATAGTACTTAATGGGATAAATTTCCTGTGGTGGGGACATAGAATGCAAGAGTAAATAGACAATCACAGTTGAAGTTCCCTGTGGTATATGTTCATAGTATTGTCAGAATAAATGGGTTTTTAGTGTCCTATGGAAGGTTGGAAGGTCAGAAATGGCTTGGATCAGATCTGGGAGGGTGTTCGAAAGGATTGGTGCGTACAATGGCAATATTTGTTTCAGGATGTTTGGCTGCTCTTTATTATTGCTGTTGGGGTCATAAGTGTGTTAGACATGCCTTTCCTTCTTGTTCTGTTGTTCGGTGCTAGGTATATGATGTCCAAGAGGGATTGTGCAGATAGATTATGTATTATTTTAAATATCATGAGTAATACTTTATATTTTAAGTGGCTTACTATTGATAACAAATATAGTTCTCTTAAGATGGGTGTAATGTGTTCTGACATATATGAACCATATAGGGTACGGGCCGCAGTGTTCTGAGCCATTTGAAGTGGTTGTATATATTTCGGTAGGCCTTGGAAGATGATATTACCGTAGTCGAAATGTGGGAAGATGAGGGCTTGGAAAACAGTGCGGAAAAGTCGTGTGAGTCCAGGAGTGGGAGAAGATGGTGGAGTGTTCTTATTTTATGGTATACTGCCTTAGTGGGCTTGCATGCTGATTCATTGGTCCAGGGTGATTCCAAGATAGCGCGCTTCTTGTCGAAGAAGAATGATTAAGGTCCATTAGATTATTTTTGTGAAAGAGATGGGATTCTGGACCAAGCTCAGTTCACGGCACACAGGCTGCATTAACAGCACTTTAGAATTAAGATATGTGGATTCAGCTCCTGCTTACTGTGCTCCACATTTGATGTGGACACTGCCACTGTTGCCGTGGTATTTGAATATTGGTCCTTTTGCAAAGGGTGTGCAAGCAGTAGTGATTAACTGTTTGAAAAACAGAAATTAGGTCTTACCTGCTAATTGTCTTTCCTGGAGATCTCTCCGGGCCAGTCCAGGAACAAGAGGGTTGTCAATCTTCTTCAGCAACTGAGGACTGAAATCTGAAGTTTTGCAGACTTGGTATCTGGCTCCCTCTGCTGGTCGCACCTCAGTCTACATATGTCCAAGCAGTGAAAGACAGAAAACCGAACAAACAGAAAGAACAAAGAGAAAAGCAACTACAGTCAAACCTCGGTTTTCATGATTAATCCGTTCGAAAAATTCTGACTAAAACCGAAACGTATGAAAACCGAAGCAAGATTTCCCATAAGAAATAATGTAAATTCAATTAATCCGTTCCAGACACCCAAAAATATTGACAAAAAATACATTTTATAGAGAATAACTATATTTTTACATACAGAAAACAATGAGAAATACATATAAATGACTAATGAAATGGATAAATGAACATTTAACATCACATTTACCTTTATTGAAGACTCTTGTTGGCATATGGAAGACGGCGAGGAGGGGAGAGGGAGGAGGAGAGGTTATTGTTTGGAAGGGGAATCCCCCTCCATAAGGACCTCAGGTATCAAGGCCCTATCCGGGGTTACTTCCCTTCTTTGTCTTTTACTGGCACTAGGACCAGCTTGAGAGTCACTGGACCCCTGTCGCACAAAAAATCTGTCCAGAGAGGTCTGTTTCTGCCGTCTCTTTAAGATTTGCCTAAAATGGAACAAGGCATTGTCATTGAACATGTTGCAGACACGGCTTGCAAAGCTCTGTTAAGGTGAAATTTCTCCACAAAACTTTGCAATTCACTCCACTTTGCACACATGTCCTTAATCACTGAAGAAGGCACCTTCTCTTCTCTCTCTTCTTCCTCCTCCTCTGAAGCAATTTCCTCAGCTACCATCTGTTGCTGTTCCAGTTGAAGGTCTTGCAGCTCTTCAGTGGTTAGCTCTTCCCTGTGGTCCTCCACCAACTCTTCCACATCCTGGCCACTCACATCCAACCCCATGGACTGCGCCAAAGACACAATAGACTGCACAACAGGCGTAGGGTCATCAGGGTGAGCCTCAAACCCTTCTTCAAAATTCTTCTCGAGGACACATTCTGGCCACAATTTTCTCCAAGCAGAGTTCAACGTCCTGGAAGTTACCCCCTGCCAAGCCTTATCTATAAGGCTTATGCAATTGAGGATATTGAAGTGATCCCTCCAGAACTCTCTTAGGGTCAATTCAGTGTCCGAGGTCACTTCAAAGCACCTTTGAAACAGTGCTTTGGTGTAGAGTTTTTTGAAGTTTGAAATGACCTGCTGATCCATGGGCTGGATGAGAGGAGTGGTATTAGGGGGCAGGAACTTCACTGTGATGAAACTAAACTCCTCCAACAATTGGTCTTCCAAGCCTGGAGGATGAGCAGGAGCATTGTCCATTAGCAGGAGGCACTTGAGTGGCAATTGATTTTCCAGGAGGTATTTCTTCACACTCGGGCCAAACACTTCATTGACCCACTCAATGAAAATTAGCCTCGTGACCCATGCCTTACTGTTAGCCCTCCACATCACACACAATTTACTCTTGATAACATTGTTTTTCTTGAACACTCGGGGATTTTCAGAGTGATACACCAGTAAAGGCTTCACTTTGAAATCCCCACTAGCATTACCACACAACAAAAGAGTTAGCCTATCCTTCATAGGCTTGTGTCCTGGCAGTGCCTTTTCCTCCTGCATGATGTAGGTCCTCTTTGGCATTTTCTTCCAAAAGAGGTCTGTTTCATCACAATTGAAGACTTGTTGGGGGAGGAATCCTTCAGCCTCTACGTACTCCTTGAATTCATCAACAAATTCTGCGGCCCCAAGTTTGTCCGAACTTGCAGCCTCGCCATGCCTTACCACACTGTGTATGCCAGTTCGCTTCTTAAATTTCTCAAACCAGCCTCTGCTGGCCATAAATTCAGTAACATCAGCACTCGTTCCAGGCATTTTCTTTGCAAGATCTGCATGCAACAGCCTTGCCTTTTCACAAATTATCGCCTCTGAAACACTATCTCCCGCTAACTGTTTTTCGTTGATCCACACCAACAACAACTTCTCAACATCTTCGATTGTTTGCGATCTCTGTTTCGTTAGCGCATTCACTCCTTTCGCAACATCAGCTTCCTTAATTTCGTTTTTCTTCAGCAGGATGGAACTGATCGTTGATGCAGACTTCCTGTACATCCTGGCGAGATCGGCCACGCGTACGCCACTTTCATACTTTGCTATGACTTCTTTCTTGAATTCTATCGTGTTTCTCACCTTCTTTATCATCAAAGGGTTGGCATTCGGAACTTTCTTTGGCCCCATGGTGGCTTATTTAGCAGTCACACTCAATGAATGCGGGGTGATGCTCACTCAACGAGAAACAAAGGCAGACTGAATCACAAACGCACTTTGTATGGGCACTCGATTCCGGGAAATGAGTGGCCGAGTCACGCGAGCAGGCGGACGAGTTTGATATAGACCATTTTCAGATCACTGCTCCCCTCAAAGTCTGTGTCAAGGCACAATGAGAACTTTTAGCAATTTGCAATCAGGAAGAGAGTCAATCCCACTTCTGGCCACAAGATGGTGCTCCAGAGGTATTTTTGGCAGACAAATTGTTTAAACTGCTGAGAAGGGAGAAAGATTAACAGCACGGTCAAGATGCAAATCTTCAGCAAAAAAACATCCAGAAATTTTTAAAGAAAACAGAAAAAAAAAAAAGAAGGATCCACAAAAAAAAAGGCACCAGCCACAGCCACCGGAAACACCACTCTCCCGCTCAGCATGCGTTCCAGAGCCATGTGGCAATGGCTGCAGCAGCACGAGCTCCCGAAGTCTCAGCCAGCAGTAGAACAGCTCCTGTCACTTCTCTCAGCTGCCCGATCGTCCACAGCAAACACACAGATACTGTAGGACACTAATCTGATCGCTGACTCCGTCTCAACAGCGTACCCTGCAAGAGAAAGAACTGCCTCCCACATTCATTCAACATCTCCTGCTTACCCATTCAACATCTCCTGCTACCCTGCTACCTCCGAGCCTGAGGGGGCGCTCCAGAGAACAGGCAGGCGGTGGAGAGATCGGGGCCTTCCTCTCTGTGAAATCCTTGCATCTCTGGCTCGAGGATGTTGCTCACCTGACTTTCGCATCTCAACACGCGATCGGTGAGTCCGGGGGGGTAGTGCTGCCGGGACTGGGCAGGCAGTGTATGCAGACCAGCGCGAAGGTGTATGTATTGCAGTACTGTACAGTATTTTGGTTTTCAGATCTGGCACACGCGATCGGTGAGTCCGGGGGGGGGGGGGTAGTGCTGCCGGGACTGGGCAGGCAGTGTATGCAGACCAGCGCGAGGGTGTATGTATTGCAGTACTGTACAGTATTTTGGTTTTCAGATCTGGCACACGCGATCGGTGAGTCCGGGGGGGGGGGGGGGTAGTGCTGCCGGGACTGGGCAGGCAGTGTATGCAGACCAGCGCGAGGGTGTATGTATTGCAGTACTGTACAGTATATAGGTTTTCAGATCTGGCAGCACTGGCTCACCATTCTTTACGAAAACCGAGGCGATAGACGATAACCGAGACAAGATCTCAGTCAGAAAAGACGTCGAAAACCGAAACGGACGAAAACCGGGGCAAACGAAAACCGAGGTTTGACTGTATGTACAAACGCTACAGTAGTCCACTGCCATGGGCAGAGCCGTCGACATGGGAGCCTCCTGTCAAGGTTTTCGTGTTTTTTTTTTTTTTTTAATGTGTAGGATGTTTGTGAAATGTCGTGCAGGCCATCGCAACAGACTTACGAGTGAACCCACAACCGCTCCCCGAGAGAGCCCCAGAGACCCCCCTACGGGAAAAAACCTACGCCAACGGTTCTGCAATCCATGACGCTCGGCTGCATTAGCAAATCATTCTTCGACCGAGACCGCCATGCAACCAGAAAAAACCTACAACTGAGATAGGGTGGGTCCTGGACTGGCCCGGAGAGATCTCCAGGAAAGACAATTAGCAGGTAAGACCTAATGTCTGTTTCCTGATCGTCTCTCTGGACCAGTCCAGGAATAAGAGGGAAGTACCAGAGCAGTACCTAACCCCGGGGGGGACCCGCAAGGCCCGCAATGATCGCCGAAGCCCCCACATTCGCGTCTGCCCTTGCCAAAACATCTAACCGGTAATGCCGAGCGAACATGTGAAGAGAAGACCAAGTCGCCGCCTGACAGATGTCAGCAGGTGGAACCAAGGCATACTCGGCCCAGGATGTCGCCTGACTACGAGTATAGTGAGCGCGTAGACCCTCTGGAGGGGACCTCCCCTTGGCCTGATACGCCGCCACGATCGCACGCTTCACCCAGCGCGCAATGGATGCCTTGGACGCTGCCTCGCCCTTGCGAGGCCCTGCACAAAGTACAAATAACCGGTCAGTTTTACGAAAATCTTTAGTTCTCTTGAGGTATCTGTGGAGTAACCTGCCCAAATCCAACTTTCGCAACACCGCATCAATGGGCAACCCCTCCTGGACCCGAAAGGTTGGTAGTGAAATAGTCTGATTCACATGAAATTTGGAAACCACCTTCGGGAGAAACGAGGGAACCGTACGCAACAGGACTCTGTCCTCAGAAAACTGAAGATACGGAGCCTGACAAGACAGCGCCTGGAGATCAGAGATCCTCCTTGCCGAACAGAGGGCCACCAAGAAGGCCACTTTCCAGGAAAACTCCCGCAACGGAATGGAGGCGGACGGATGAAAAGGCGGGCCCGCCAAGGCCTCCAGAACAAGATTCAAGTCCCAAGGCGGAACGATACTGCGAAGAGGAGGACGGATATTCTGAACCGCCTGGAAGAAACGAAGCACGTCGGGATGTGTGGACAGACGGACCCCCTTCCCGGCTTCCCGAAAACAGGAAATCGCCGCCAGGTGTACCCTAATGGTGCTGAGGGCCAACCCCTTATCCAACCCATCCTGCAGGAAAGACAGCACATGGGGTAGTGAGGCGTCCCGAGCCCGGACGCTCCGTTGTGCACACCAAGATTCAAAGACGCGCCATACTCAAACGTAAGCCAGGGAAGTCGACCGCCGACGCGCTTGCAACAGAGTGGACACGACAGACGGCGAATACCCCCGACGTCTCAGGTGGCCCCTTTCAATAGCCAAGCCGTAAGCGAGAAGCGATCCACATTGGGCATGAACAGCGGACCCTGAAGCAAGAGGTCCGCCTGCAGCGGCAGCCGCCAGGGATGATCGACGAGGAGACGCACCAGATCCGCATACCACGCTCTCCGGGGCCAATCCGGTGCAATGAGAATTACGTGATCCCGATAACGGGCTATCCGCCGAACCACCCTGCCGATCATCGGCCACGGCGGAAAACAGAGTAGCCCGCTGGTCGGCCAGGGCTGAGAGAGGCCGTCGAGACCCTCCGACATGCGCTCCCGGCGCCTGCTGAAAAACCTGGGGGCTTTGGCATTGTCGAAGGTGGCCATGAGGTCCATGATCGGCTTCCCCCACCGGAGAGTCAAAGAGTGAAACACCGCCGCGTTCAGAGCCCATTCGCCTGGATCCACCACGTGCCGACTGAGGAAATCGGCTTGCACATTGTCCCGACCGGCGACATGTGCTGCCGAGAGCGCCACCAGATGCTCCTCCGCCCAGGCCATGAGCCGTAGACTCTCCTCCAGCAACACTGTACTGCCTGTCCCGCCTTGACGGTTGATATAGGAGACGGTCACCGCATTGTCGGAGAAAACTCTCACCGCTTTGTGCTGTAGCAACGTGCGAAACTCCTGGAGCGCTAAAAAAACCGCTCGGAGCTCCAATAGATTTATTGAGGAGTGTTGAAGCTCCAGTGGCCAAACTCCCTGAGCCAAGCTCCCCAGACAATGAGCCCCCCAGCCCCCGAGACTGGCATCGGTCGTGACAAGAACCCAGTCGGGCTGATGCAAGGGAACTCCCGCCCGGAGATGCACGGGATCTAACCACCACTGGAGACTGACTGAGGCACTGTGCAACCGGGGCAACCTGCAATCCAGAGAATGTTCCTGAGGCGACCATCTCGACAGCAATGCCTGTTGTAACGGCCGCATGTGAGCCCGAGCCCACGGTACCAGGTCCAAGGCCGCCGCCATGGAGCCCAAGAGCTGCAGATACCGCCACGCTGTTGGCGCCTTGAGCCGTAAGAAGCTCTTCACCTGAGACAGAATTTTCTGCACCCTGTTCTCCGGCAGAAAAACCGCCCCTAACCGGGTGTCGAAAACTGCCCCCAAGTAAAGGAGACGCATAACCGGTTGCAACTGGCTTTTGTCTTGGTTGATCATCCAACCAAGTTGCTGCAGGAGGCTGACGACCCGTGCCGTGGCTGACCGGGACTCCGCCATGGACGGCGCCCGAATGAGCCAATCGTCGAGATAAGGATGCACGAGAATCCCCTCTTTGCGCAGGGCCGCAGCCACCACCACCATCACCTTGGTGAAGACCCGGGGCGCCGTCGCCAGGCCAAACGGCAAGGCTCGGAAATGGAAATGACCCAGATGGACCGCAAAGCGAAGAAATTGTTGATGCTCGGCCCTGATGGGAATATGAAGATAGGCCTCCGTAAGGTCTATAGACATCAACACCTCTTGAGGTTGCACTGAGGCAATGACCGAGCGTAGCGTCTCCATGCGGAAGTGCGGAACTCGCAAGCAGCGGTTGACGTTTTTGAGATCCAGAATAGGACGAAAAGAACCCTCCTTCTTGGGCACCACAAAATAAATCGAGTACCGACCTGATCTTAATTGATCCGGAGGGACGGGGACCACCGCCCGAATACTGAACAACCGGTGAAGGGTCAGAGCAACCGCCGCGCGCTTTTCCGCCGAAACGCAGGGAGACACCACGAAAGCCTCGGACACCGGACGAGCCAACTCGAGGGAGTATCCATCGCGAATGATTTCGAGGACCCACTGGTCGGAAGTTATGTTGGCCCAGGCCGATAGGAAGGCTTGAAGCTGACCCCCCACTGGAAAATCCGCCTGGACCGACCTCACTTCATTGTGGCTTCTTAGCGGCCTGCTGCTGAGACCCGAAGTATCCTCTTCCGAAACCTCGAGCCCCCCGAAAGGACTGACCCCTGGCCACAAAGTGGCCTCGCTGATAGGGGCTAAAGCGGGAGCCCCGGAACCTGCGAAACTCCCGAGACGCCCACCTGTGGATAGGGGCCGACCTGGAAGGTTTCTGCCGGTCTTCAGGAAGCCGACCTCCCTTGGAATCTCCAAGATCCTTCACAATCTTTTCCAAAGCCGCTCCAAAAAGCAGCGAGCCTTTATGCAGCTGAGCCTAGCTTTGGAGGAAGCATCCGCCGACCAATTCCGCAACCAAAGAAAGCAACGAGCTGCTACCACCGAAGCCAGGGACTTCGCGGAAATGCGTACTAGATCGTAAAAGGTATCAGCCAAATAAGCAGCCGCAGACTCAAGTTTGGCGCCCTCCTCTTGATCGGGGCATGCGACAGAAGATCCCTGAATCCAACGAATGGACGCCCGGGAAACAAACGCCCTACAAATAGCCGCTCGTAACGAAAGAGCACTGGCTTCAAACGTCTGTTTTAATAAAGCCTCTAGCTTTCTATCATGCAGATCCTTGAGCGCCGCACCACCTTCTACCAGAATGGTGTCTTCTTGGTGACTGCCGTCACCAAGGCATCCACCTTAGGTATCTTCAATAATTCAAGTTCATCCTGCGGCAAAGGATACAAACGCCCAATAGCCTGCGCTCCTCTCAATGAAGCTTCTGGGCATTCCCACTCAGATTCCACCATCTGCTTCATGACTCTGTGTACAGGAAAACACCGTTGCTCCGTTTTAAACCCCTGCAGCAGAGGATCTTCCAAAGGCGCCTCTGATGCCGCAGGAAGGGCAATATTGAGCGCCGACAAAGTCTGGGTAATGAGGGCCCCCAATTCCTCCTTCCGAAAAACGCGAAAGGTGTTGGGATCCTCGCCAGCGCCCAAATCCGCATCCTCCAAGTCAGGCGGCCACTCCAACCCGGAGTCAGAGAGGAGTTTGTCTTCCTCCATCCCTGGGAGGTCCGAGAACTCCAGAGGAGGCTTAGCCTCCTCAACCGCTACTGGGGCCACCACTTTAGAGGGACCCTCACCTGGATCTGAAAGAGAGGGCAAAGAGCTACCCCCAGGCGCAGCCGAGGGCAGAGAGCTGGCACCAGGTGCAGTCACCAACACAGAAGGCCTGAGCTGGGCCTGCTGCCATTTAATACAATAAGCCTGATGAAGGGCCAAGATAAAATCTGCAGAAAAAACAGACTGCATCCCCTGCGAAATATCAGGTAGGGACTGTGGGGGAGCATCCTCCACTTGTCCCTGCCGCTTGGATTTGGTCCTCTTTTTTGCCGGTTTTTCCTGAGCCACGAGAGTTACTGGAGCTGCCTCAGAAATGGCTGCCATTCCCGCCAAAACAGAACTGCTTTGAGCGCGGCCCTCCGAGGAACCGTCCATGACCGGCAACCCCAGAACCTCGAAAAACAGAGCTAAACCGCGAAGCCAGCCGCCCGCAGTGCCGGGGAGGTAAAAAAATCACACCCGCAGTGAAACCGTGACGAAAATCTGCCCGGAGCACTGCTGCGATGAAGAAAAAGAAACCGCGGTGCAGAAGCACGCTGCCCCGACAAGCCCAAAGACAGGGAAAAAGAAACAACGTACCTTGCAGGCAGAGAACGGTGGTGCGGCAGGAAAATCACTTTGGCTCAGACACCCACCGCCAGTGGGCAGACACCGAAAGCACCGAGGGTAGCAGGAAGGTATCTGGGGCTCCCAGCACTGCACTGCTCCCTCTCTCTCAAGCCCCAGGGGTGATTAAAAGACAGGCTCTGCCTCCATCAACCCCCAGAGCAGCTGCCTCAACATATGCCTGTCAACCTTTCCTTGGAATGGGGGAAAAACCCTGCTAGGGCTCTACCCAGGAAATTTAGGAAGAAAAGCTGTCAAAGAAATAAAAGCAGAACAAAAGAAAACTCGCTGAAGAGGAGCCAGCCAGGAACGGTCCTTCAGCTGCTGAGGACTGAAAAGACTGAGGTGCAACCAGCAGAGGGAGCCAGATACCAAGTCTGCAAAACTTCAGATTTCAGTCCTCAGTTGCTGAAGAAGATTGACAACCCTCTTGTTTCTGGACTGGCCCGGAGAGACGATCAGGAAAGGCATTGTCCATATGCTCATTATCACCCAGATCAGGGTTTGGCTCATTCCTGCTCCAGCTTTGAACAATGATTTTTATTCTCAGGCCTCCCTGAATAGCTGGCCATCACAGCCTTCTATCTGGCCTCAAACTGAGTAAAATCAAGCCCCAACTTAATTCACCTTAAATTTCTAAAAGTAAAACTGAGCATCTTCCCATAACCTTTTCCAACATAAGCAAAAAAGAACTGTCTAATTTACAACTCCCTTTAGAATAACTGCATTCTGCTCCTGCCTTCTTAGAACATAACATTTATCCTCATGAATAAAGTTATTTCCTCCAACAGCCAAGGCAAACAAACCATTTAATACAAATATTTAGCTTTGTTTTCATCTGTAAAATCCAGTTTATATTACCTTTTCATATCTTTAAACTTGCTAATAAAAAGCCACACAAAGAAAACTCACCAGAAATACCCATTGGTGGTATTTAGCGACACTTACTAAAACAGTGCCCTTTGGAGGTCCTTGTTAAAGCATCTCCATGTATAAATAGCAGTTTTAGAGATCCACATTACACAGAGACTTCAAGGGGGCATGGGAGGGGAAGCATGGTTTTGGCATAGACTGTATGGCCTATCCAGTCTGCCCAGCCATAAGACTTATTAGTTCTAGAATCCCTTCCCCTCTCTTAGAGATCCTTTGTATTTGTCCCATGTTTTTTCGAATTTAGATGCAGTTCTGGACCCTGCCACTTCCACTGTGAGGCTGTTCCATGCATCCACCAATCTTCCCATAAAGAAATATTTCCTCAGTCTATCTCCACCACCAGTCTATCATCACCTAAATCCTACCGACCCATATCAAGTATCCCGTTTATGGCTAAACTAATAGAAAAAGCAGTACAAATTCAGACCCAAGAATACATTGATAGTTCAGCACCCCTTGATGATCAACAGTATGGGTTTCGCTCACACCACGGGGTGGAGTCACTACTAGCAGTCCTAATTGATACCCTTGTAAGAGGCATAGATAATTCAAAACAGGCATTCCTACTCATATTCATCGACATCTCTGCAGCCTTTGACAGTGTCCACCATTCAACAATGATCAGCAAACTAAGACAAATAGGAATAAAATCCACGGTTCTTAACTGGTTTTCCTCTTATCTAAGTGATCGAACTCAAACGGTATGAATTGGTAACCTCACTTCAAAAACTTACAAGCAGGAATTAGGCCTCCCCCAGGGTTCTGCACTATCAGCGCTACTATTTAATATTTACTTAAAACACATCTGTCAAATATTTAAAAAATTCAATGTTTACTATCACCTATTTGTGGACGACATAATGATGTATGTCCCATTCACAATACCTGTTATTCCTACACTACTTATTAATACCTGCCTCAATGAAATAAACAATTGGCTAAATGAAAACAACTTATTCATTAATCACGCTAAAACAGAAGCCCTAATAGTAACTAAAAATACTACTTTCATTCCCCCATCACACATTACATTACAAAATAATGATATCAATATAAAAACTGAAATACGTTACCTAGGAGTAATACTAGATAAACACCTCAGTATGGACGCACACATAAGAAATATAACTAAAAAAGTTTATTTTAAACTCAAAGTATTAAAACAACTTCGCCCCTTAATGCACCTACAGGATTTTCAACGCATAATACAAGCTATAATAACTCCCCATTTCGACTTTGCGAACCTAACTCTACTAGGCGTAACAAAACATACTCTAAAAAAATCCAACTAGCACAAAATGCGGCAGCCAGGACTATCATGAATACCCCACCATTCCACCATATAACACCTATTTTAGAGTATTTACACTGGCTCCCGATTCAATGCCGGATTCACTATAAAACTCTTTTAACTACATATAAAGTCCTAAACAACACAGCTCCCCTTACCCTAAACAAACTGATAAACAAAGAACCCAATAATATACTTCAAAGGCGAGACCAACTAAATAAACTAGCAACACCAAAGGAATTTATAAAGGCCAAAAAATCAACAAATAAGAAAGCATTCTCCCATGCTGCCCCTATAATTTGGAACAACATTCCTTCAGAACTAAGATCATTATCACAAATCATAGAGTTCAGGAAAAGCACAGTTACTTACCTGTAACAGGTGATCTCTGGGAACAGCAGGAATTAGTCCTCACATATGGGGTACGTCGGTACCGACGGAGCCTGTGCGGGAAAGCTCCCCAGCTTCCTAGAATGGAAGCTTTTGGGACCTCCCACTGCACATGCGCACTGCCTTCCCGCCTTCCTGAACAGCTCTCCTCAGTTTCGAGTTTATAGCTGAGTCAATAGAGAGAGGACAGGAAGATAGATAGATAAAAGATACAACTCCTAGGGGAGGTGGGTGGGTTGTGAGGACTAATTCCTGCTGTTCCCAGAGATCACCTGTTACAGGTAAGTAACTGTGCTATCTCCAGGAACAAGCAGGAATAAGTCCTCACATATGGGGACTCCCTAGCTTAGATGCGTGGGATCCCCTGTCAAGGTTCGCCATCTTCGTATGGATCTCAGGCATCCATCCTGGGAAGGTGGGCAGGAGTTGTCTAAGAATGGAACAGGTGTTTGAGGACAGCCTGGCCAAACAAGGCATCCCGGCGGGAGTCTTTGTCCAAACAGTAATGGGCTGTGAAGGTATGAACCGAGGCCCAGGTAGCGGCTCGACAGATCTGATCAATGGAAACAGAGTGCAGATGAGCCATAGAAGTTGCCATGGCTCTCACATTGTGAGCTGTGACATGGCCTTCCAGAGAAATGTTTTTACTCTGGTAAGCAAAGGAAATACACTGAGCAATCCAATTGGAAAGTGTACGCTTGGAGACTGGAAGTCCCAAATGTGAAGGATCAAAAGCCACGAAAAGTTGAGAAGACTTTCGATGTGGCTGAGTCCTATTAAGGTAAAAGGCTAGAGCTCTTTTACAATCCAGAGTATGAAGGTTCCTCTCTGCACTGGAGGCATGAGGAGCCGGAAAAAATACAGGTAGATATACCTCTTGATTAAGATGAAAAGGCGAGACCACTTTAGGCAGAAAGTGGGGATTCGTCCTAAGGACCACCTTGTCATGATGAAATCTTGTATAAGGTGGATTAGCCACTAGAGCCTGCAGTTCGCTGATGCGACGAGCGGAAGTGACTGCAATTAGGAATAATACCTTCCAGGAAAGAAATTTCAAGGAGATAGAAAATAACGGCTCAAAAGGTGGCTTCATAAGCTGACCAAGCACTAGATTCAAATCCCATGCGACCGGGGGGGGTCTGATGGGAGGTTTAGTGAGGGTCAGGCCTCTCATGAATCTTGCAACAAGAGGATGAGAGGAGATAGGTTGTCCATTTACAGGTTTCAGGGATGCTGAAATAGCACTTAAATGGACTCTTACAGAATTCGTCTTAAGGCCTGCATTGGAAAGATGCAGGAGATAGTCTAAGAGGGAATTCAAAGGAAGTGCCAGAGGGTCAAGGCCCTGCTGAGCACACCAAATGGAAAAACGTTTCCATTTGAAAGCATAAGACCGCCTCGTGGAAGGTTTCCTAGAGGCATGAAGGATATCTTTCACAGGTTGAGAAAGATTAAAGTCTTGAAGACTTAAGCCTTCAGTAACCAAGCTCGGAGATGTAGGGATTTGGGGTTTGGGTGCCACAAAGTCCCGTCCTCCTGAGACAGAAGGTCTGGTGCAGCTCCTAAGTCCAGGGAGGATCCCTGGGAGAGCTGTAGAAGCAGAGGGAACCACACTTGGCGTGGCCAGCGTGGAGCTATGAGGATCATAGAGCCGTGATCTCTCTGGAGTTTGAACAGAGTCTTGGGAATCAGCGGAATGGGTGGAAAGGCATATAGGAACGCCTGACCCCAATGGAGGAGAAAGGCGTCCGTGGCCTGAGCTTCCTGACACGGAGTCCTGGAACAGAACCGGGGAAGTTTGGCATTCCACGGACTTGCAAAGAGGTCTATGTCCGGGGTCCCCCATTCCTGAAAGATTCTGGTTATCTGGTCCACGTGTAGGGACCACTCGTGTGGCAGCAGAACTCGATTGAGCCTGTCTGCTCGAGAGTTTTGAACTCCTGGAAGGTACACTGCTAGCAGATGAATTTGGTGCTCTCTGGCGAAGGCCCATAATCTGAGAGCTTCGTTGCAAAGCGACAGAGAGCCCGTTCCTCCTTGTTTGTTTATGTAAAACATGGCCACCTGATTGTCTGTCTGAACCAGGACAGTCAGGTTGGCAAGGAGGGTATTGAAGACCTTGAGGGCAAGGTAAATTGCTCGCAGTTCCAGGAGGTTGATATGAAGGGTGGCCTCCTGTGGAGACCAAGTGCCCTGAGTGGAGAGAGTTAGCAGATGGCTCCCCACCCCAATTGGGAGGCATCTGTTGTGAGGGTTGCTTGGGGTAGCAAGGGCTGAAAGGGAGCCCCCAACAACAGATTCTTGGTGGATATCCACCAATGGAGGGACCAAGACAGACGGTTTGAGGTTTGTATTTGGTCTGAGAGTGCTCCCGACGCCTGAGTCCACTGGGTGGCCAGGGTCCATTGAGCTGCTCTCATATGAAGACGAGCATAGGGCACCACATGTACTGTGGAGGCCATATGGCCCAGGAGGCGTAGCATTTCCCTGGCTGTCAAGTGAGTACTGGACTGGGCTTGGGAGGCCAAGCTCAGCAGACGCTGACCCCGAACCAGTGGAAGGTAGGCTCTTGCAGTGGTGGTGTCCAACCGGGCCCCTATGAATTCTAGAGACTGAGTAGGGCTGAGTTGAGACTTGGGAAGGTTTACCACCAGTCCCAGATACTGCAGAAGGTTCCTTGTGCGGTCTAGGGAAATCTGGGCCTGCGACTGAGTTGGAGCTCGAATGAGCCAGTCGTCCAGATATGGGAATACGAAAATCCCCATGCTTCTGAGAAATGCGGCTACGACTGCCATGCATTTGGTAAAGACTCTTGGGGCAGAGGCGAGACCGAAGGGAAGTACTCTGTATTGGTAATGACTTCCCCTGAACAGAAAGCGAAGATATTTTCTGTGGGAGGGATGGATGAGTAGATGTGTATACGCATCCTGCAGGTCTAGAGAACAAAGCCAGTCCTGACTCTGAAGGTATGGAAGGAGAATGCCCAAAGAGAGCATTTTGAATTTCTCCTTGTACAGAAATTTGTTCAATTCTCTCAGATCTAGGATTGGTCTGAATCCCCCTGTCTTCTTTGGAATGAGAAAATAGGGGGAGTAGAAACCTGACCCCTGTTGATGAAGAGGAACCTCTTCTATGGCCCCTTGGGCAAGCAGAGAAGAGATCTCCTGATCCAACAGGGCTAGGAGAGGAGATGGAGAATTGAAGGGTCTCACCATGTGATGAGGAGGAAGGCTGGAGAAATGAAGTTTGTAACCCTCTCGGATGATAGAGAGGGTCCATTGCTCTGTTGTGATCTGTTCCCATCTGGGAGCAAAGTGAGCTAACCTTCCAGGTATGGTGAGAGGTTCTGGTTGGTCCAGAACCAGGAATGGCAAGTTCTCTAGGGGCAAGTCAAAACCCCTGAGGGGGTGGAGCCTGTTGAGCTGCAGTAGCTGCTGCAGGCTTTGCTCTTGCTTGTTTCGTTTGCTGACGTTTAGCCGCAAAACGAGGTTGAGAAGATTGCTGGCCAGTATTGGAAGCATATCTGGCCTTCTTATAATAAGGCCTCTTGAAAGACTTCTTCTTAGTGGGAGTAGAAGTGGACTTAGAAAGTCTCTCTAAGGTGGCATTTTCAGCGTCCATTTGAGTGGCCTTAACCTGCCACTCTGCACCGAATAAGTTCTCACCTGTACAGGGCAGATTCCGTAAGCCATCTAGAACCCAGGGTTCCAGATCAGAAGCCTGGAGCCAGGCCAGACGTCTGGCTGCGATAGCAATGCCAGAAGCTCTGCTGGCTCCTTCGAAGGAATCAAAGGCAGCTCTGTTGGAGAACTTAGAAACATCTAAAAGTTGTTTCACAACAGAAAGGAAGTCCTCCTGTTTATCCTCAGGGATAAGGGAGGCAAAATGCCGTACTTTCTTGCCCTAAGAACATGCCCATATAGAGGCTGTAGGAATTAATCCTGGCTATAAGCATACTAGCCTGGAAGATTTTCCTACCAAAAGAGTCCAGTGTCTTACATTCCCTTCCTGGAGGTGTAGAAGAGTGCCTTTTAGTACTCTTGATCTTTTTCATTGCAGACTTTACCACAATGGAGTGGTGAGGCAATTGAGTTTTCTGAAAACCAGGAGAAGGAGGGACCCGATACATGGTGTCCAACCTACGGGAATAAGGAGACAGAGTTAAAGGGTTCTCCCAGAAATCCATCAATTGTTCCTGAAGGATTTCATGGATAGGCAGAGTAACTGCTTCTTTAGGAGACTTAGAGTATCCTAAAATATCCAATCTTTTTGACCTTGGTTCCCTTTCAGAGGAGGTAGTGATAGAAAGGCCTTTAGCCATTTCTAAAATAAAGTCCTGAAAGGACAAATCCTCTGGAGGAGACATTCTCCTTTTTGGAGAAGAAGGTTCCTCAGGAAGGTCAAGGGAGAGCTCTGCAGACTCATCAGAGGAGACAAAATCCTCAGAGGAATCGGTGTATTCTCTAGTTTCCTCCAACGCACGATACGCATACCGATCGGTATCGACATCGGGCGTACCGGGTATGGAAGCGGTATGGAGCGAAAGCCCATACGGTACCGATTTGCGTTTAGAAGAGGAAGGCCTGGGTTCCGGCATGGCGGACGATACCGGAACCGGGCCCGGAACCGCTGGAAGCGGGTACCGATGGCGTTGCAGCTTTAATGAAAGCCATGACGGCCTGCTGCATGGATTGGACAGTATTGCCCATAGACGCCACGGCTGCCTGGATGTCGGTACCGGTATGGGCCGGTACCCCAGAGCAGTCCAACAGGTGATCTGTCAAGGCCGTGCCATCGATGTCAACCTGTAGCCCCTGTATTGGCGTTTTGGAAGGTAGGGCTTCCCGCCGGGGCTGTTTGGCTGGGGCAGGGTCCTCAAAACTAAGAGCCTCTCGATGCTTTGAAGGAGATTTGCTCTTTGAGGACTTGCCCACAGAAGGTTTGGTTACCTGAGATCCATCCGGGGATGATGACCTGGATGACTGTGATGTTGGATTCTCTGAAGCAAACAGCACATGGAATTTGTTGGCCCGGTTCTGCAGCCCACGCTTAGACATTTGGGAGCAGGAAGGGCAGTCCGGAATGGAGTGTTCAGGCCCCAAACATTTAAGACACCATTCATGGGTGTCTGTGACTGATATTACAGCAGTACACTTGGTACACTTCTTAAATCCAGGGGCTGGCTTCTCCATGTGGAGAATTAAAGTAGGCCTGAAGGCCTAACTGAAGTGACCAAGTGCTGAAAAAATAATAAAAGAAAATAATTTTTAAGAAAGAAAAAGGAAGACCGGCGATACCGGTATCGGTATGGGAAGGCAGGTACGCGGTCTAAAGAAACAAAACAAAAAACTACAATTTCTTCAGCGGTGACAGGATACACGACCTGCTGGCTCCGCGGAAAAAGAGAAACTGAGGAGAGCTGTTCAGGAAGGCGGGAAGGCAGTGCGCATGTGCAGTGGGAGGTCCCAAAAGCTTCCATTCTAGGAAGCTGGGGAGCTTTCCCGCGCAGGCTCCGTCGGTACCGACGTACCCCATATGTGAGGACTTATTCCTGCTTGTTCCTGGAGATAAACTTAAAACACATTTATTCTAAACACACTACGGATCCTTATCAAATTCACCCCTTCAACAAGAAAAAGGATAGTCCCTACAACCGACTTAACCCATCTCTGAAATGTTATAGATACTAAAAAACCCAAACCGATGTTGTTGAAAATGTATATACCTTGTACATAGTTATAATATAATCTAGTTCCTTTCACATAGTTCACAAATGTTAATTATTGTAAATTCATATTGTTATTTGTAAAAACAGCATTGTCCTGTTTACTGTTGTTCCATGTAAACAGCAACTGATCAATGGAAGGTGCGGTATATAAAAACTTGCTAATTAAATTAAATTAAAATTAAATCTTGTTTCACTTTCATCATGCAGCCCGTGGTAAGATGATTCCCTTAAGTAACAATCCTACCTTGTACATAGTTAAAGCTGTTACAACCTAATTATGTTAAACCATGTTCGATGTAAGAAATGTTCCTTTGTAAACCGCCCCTGATCTTGGGAAGGAGCGGTATAAAAATAACAAAAATAAATAATAAATCATATGGCCCCTAGTTCCAGAGCTTTCTTTCAACTAGAAGAGGGCCATCTCCTGTGCATTTATTCCATGGAAGTCTTTAAATGCTTTCTCATATCACCCCTCTCCTGCCTTTTCTCCAAAGTATACATATTGAGATCTTTAAGCCTACTACTATTACTACTACTACTACTACTATTTATCGTCTGTATAACGCTACATGACATACACAGAGCTGAACATGTACAAGTAAGAGATGGTCCCTGCTCATCAGAGCTTTCCATCTAATCAAGACAGACCACACAACAACAACTGGGAGCTACGGTAATTCAAGGGGAATCACAAGATACAGATAACTGATGTTCTCCTGCTTAAGGAGATCAGGATTCAAATGCAGCCTCGAAGAGGTGGGTCTTCAGTCTGGACTTGAATAGGGCCAGAGAAGGAGCCCAACACACTGACTCAGGTAGTTTGTTTCGGGCATATGGAGCAGCAAGGTGGAATGAGCGGTCTGCAGTTGACAGTGGCAGAGAAGGGCACAGATAAAAGGGGTCTGCTTGAGGAGTGGAGTTCGCGAGGAGGGGTGTAAGGAGTGATAAGACAGGAGAGGCAGCAAGGAGCTGCAGAATGAATATACTTATAAGTCAGTAGGAGAAATTTGAATTGAATGCAGAAACAAAAAGGAAGCCAATGAAGTGACTTGAGAAGAGGGTTACATGAACATAGCAACACTGGTGGAAGACAAGCCGTGCAGCTGAGTTTTGAACAGATTGAAGGGGAGAAAGACGATTCAGAGGGAGACCAGTGAGGAGCAGGTTACAATAGTCAAGGCAGGAGGCGACTAGTGAGTGGATAAGGATCTTAGTAGTATGTTCAGAAAGGATATGATGAATTTTATTCATGTTATAGAGGAAGAAACAGCAGGTTTTAGTTATCTGTTGGATGTGTTCAGAGAAGGAGAGAGGAGACAGGAGACAGGAGGAAGCAGAGTGTGGGGTAGGTGGCTTTAGGGAGAAAGATACGGAGCTCTGTTTTAACCATTTCCAATGTCAGACGGTGGTGGAATATCCAGACAGAAACATCAGATAAGCAGGCTGAGATACAGGCCTAGATTCCCAGAGAGATTTCAGGTGTAGAAAGGTAAATTTGAGAGTCATGGTACTGAAAACCATGAGAGGAGATGAATGCACCAAGGGACCGAGTGTAGAGACAGGAGAGGAGAGGTCCCAAGACAGAGTTTTGAGGTACCCCGACTGAAAGCAGGATGGGGGTAGAGGAGGATCTACCAGAACATACACTAATAGTGTGATTGGAGAGATAAGAAGAAAACCAAGCCAGAACAGAGTCCCTAAAATCAAGAGAGAACAAGGTTTCAAGATGAAGATTGTGAACAACAGTGTCAAAAGCAGCAGAAAGGTCAAGAAGGATGAGGATCGAGTAAAGGCCCTTGGACTTGGTGAGGAAAACTCATTAGAGACTTTGGCAAGAGCAGTTTCTGTAGAATGTACAGAACGAAAGCTATTCAACGCAGGGGGAGTAGCCTAGTGGTTGGGGCAAGGTACTTCAGGCCAGAAGGTCGGAGGTTCAAATCCCACCAGAGGACAGCAACTTTGGGCCAGAAGGACTGGGGTTTCTAGTCCCACAGATGCTCCTTGTGGTCTTGGGCAAGCCACTTAACCCTCCATAGCCCATGTTCCCTGTAAGTATTAGTGTATGTGTCTCATATCCCTGCGTGTTAAATGTATCCCCCAATTGTGTTGTGACTGCTTTGATTGAACGATAAGGTGGTATACAAAACTGTTTAAATAAATAAAATAAAAAACACAAGCTGTGATATTCCATTTGCGTCAAAATGAGGTGTTTTGTATCTCATTATGAGGCAATGTATGTTTGAGTATGCGTGTATGCGTTATGGTAAAACAATGCAGAATTTTGCCTCAGTGCACATTAAGGGGCAAATATTGTGCATTTCCTTAACACAGTTTTGTAAATACCTCCCTTAAGTTACTGAAGTATATGGTAGCTGATTTGCACTAATGAATATCTCCATGGATCTATTATTACTGGTTTTTAAATTCCTCTGTTCTTGCTAGCTTGCATTTTTGGCTTGATTCAGCTTGGCCGAATGCTATGAATTAAACTTTTCCTTGGTATTTCTCAGTATGTATTATTCATGCCTGTCTTCTCTGTGTCAATTCTGTATCAGTCCCTAGTGTGAAAATGATAAACAGAGACAGACACAGAAATGTAGAAAACCAGAGCAGACTCAGGAAGTTAATAGCCCAGTATCCAAAATATACACCCAGATGTTCCAGTAAAATCATATTTCCCAAACTTAATTGCTCATATGGAAAAGGTTTATGGGAAGAAAGGGGTGAAATGCGTAAGAAAAGATATTCTACTATGAAACAGAGCAAACAGTATTCTGAACACACCATGGCTTTCATGAAAACCTTTCACACATCTGTCTGTATGAAATATGAGCTATAGAAATTTGTTCTCTTTTTAAAATAATATGGAGAACGCTGAAAAAAAAAATCTGCTTCCTAAAAACAAATTAGGTTTCATTATTCACATAGTTCTTTATTATTTATTGAATTATTTTACATATTTGTATTCTGCTTTTCCAGATTTACCCACAGGTATGTGTCGCTCCAAAGGACTGAGTACAGGTAACCTGCACAGCACAGCAGTTACATCCCTGAGCAAAGGCAAGGAGTGGGGTGGGGGTGCGGCGAACCTGCACAGCACAGCACAGCAGTTACATCCCTGAACGGGGGGGGGGGGAGGGGGTGAACCTGCACAGCACAGCAGTTACATCCCTGAGCAAAGGCAAGGAGTGGGGTGGGGGTGGGGCGAACCTGCACAGCACAGCACAGCAGTAACATCCCTGAGCAAAGGCAAGGAGTGGGGTGGGGGTGGGGCGAATCTGCACAGCACAGAAGTTACCTCCCTGAACGGGGGGGGGAGGGGGTGGACCTGCACAGCACAGCAGTTACATCCCTGAGCAAAGGCATGGGGTGGGGTGTGGGTGGGGCGAACCTGCACAGCACAGCACAGCAGTAACATCCCCGAGCAAAGGCAAGGAGTGGGGTGGGGGTGGGGCGAACCTGCACAGCACAGCACAGCAGTTACATCCCTGAGCAAAGGCAAGGACTGGGGTGGGGGTGGGGCGAACCTGCACAGCACAGCAGTTACATCCCTGAACGTGGGGGGGGGGGGTGAACCTGCACAGCATAGCAGTTACATCCCTGAGCAAAGGCAAGGAGTGGGGTGGGGGTGGGGCGAACCTGCACAGCACAGCACAGCACAGCAGTTACATCCCTGAATGGGGGGGGGGGGAGGGGGTGAACCTCCACAGAACAGCAGTTACATCCCTGAGCAATGGCAAGGGGTGGGGGGGGGGTGCGGCGAACCTGCACAGCACAGCACAGCAGTTACATCCCTGAACGGGGGGGGGAGGGGGTGAACCTGCACAGCACAGCAGTTACATCCCTGAACGGGGGGGGGGGGAGGGGGTGAACCTGCACACCACAGCAGTTACAACCCTGAGCAAAGTCAAGGGGTGGGGTGGGGGTGGGGGCGAACCTGCACAGCACAGCACAGCAGTTACATCCCTGAACGTGGGGGAGGGGGGGGACGGGGTCATCCAGCACAGCACAGCAGTTACATCCCTGAACGTGGGGGGGGGGAGGGGGTCACCCAGCACAGCACAGCAGTTACATCCCTGAACGTGGGGGGTGGGGGAGGGGGTGAACCTGCACAGCACAGCAGTAACATCCCTGAACGGGGGGGGGGCGGGGGTGAACCTGCACAGCACAGCAGTTACATCCCTGAACGTGGGGGGGGGGAGGGGGTGAACCTGCACAGCACAGCAGTTACATCCCTGAACGGGGGGGGAGGGGGTGAACCAGCCCAGCACAGCAGTTAAATCCCTGAGCAAAGGCAAGGGTGGGGTGAGGGTGGGGCGAACCTGCACAGCACAGCACAGCAGTTACATCCCTGAACGTGGGGGGGAGGGGGTGAACCTGCACAGCACAGCAGTTACATCCCTGAGCAAAGGCAAGGGGTGGGGTGGGGGTGCGGCGAACCTGCACAGCACAGCACAGCAGTTACATCCCTGAACGTGGGGTGGGGGGGGGGCGAACCTGCACAGCACCGCAGTTACAGCCCTGAGCAACGGCACGGGGGGGGGTGGGGGTGCGGCGAACCTGCACAGCACAGCACAGCAGTCACATCCCTGAACGTGGGGGGGGGGGGGGAGGGGGTGAACCTGCACAGCACAGCAGTTACATCCCTGAGCAAAGGCAAGGGGTGGGGTGGGGGTGCGGCGAACCTGCACAGCACAGCACAGCAGTTACATCCCTGAACGGGGGGGGGGGAGGGGGTGAACCTGCACAGCACAGCAGTTACATCCCTGAGCAAAGGCAAGGGGTGGGGTGGGGGTGGGGCGAACCTGCACAGCACAGCACAGCAGTTACAACCCAGAACGTGGGGGGGGGCGCGGGTGAACCTGCACAGCACAGCAGTTACATCCCTGAGCAAAGGCAAGGGGTGGGGTGGGGTGGGGGTGGGGCGAACCTGCACAGCACAGCACAGCAGTTACATCCCTGAACGTGGGGGGGGGAGGGGGTGAACCTGCACAGCACAGCAGTTACATCCCTGAGCAAAGGCAAGGGGTGGGGTGGGGGTGCGGCGAACCTGCACAGCAAAGCACAGCAGTTACATCCCTGAACGGGGGGGGGGGGGGGAGCGGCGAACCTGCACAGCACAGCACAGCAGTTACATCCCTGAACGGGGGGGGGGGGAGGGGGTGAACCTGCACAGCACAGCAGTTACATCCCTGAGCAAAGGCAAGGAGTGGGGTGGGGGTGGGGTGAACCTGCACAGCACAGCAGTTACATCCCTGAACGTGGGGGAGGGGGGGGAGGGGGTGATCCTGCACAGCACAGCAGTTACATCCCTGAACGTGGGGGGGGAGGGGTGAACCTGCACAGCACAGCAGTTACATCCCTGAACGTGGGGGGGGGAGGGGGTGAACCTGCACAGCACAGCAGTTACATCCCTGAGCAAAGGCAAGGGGTGGGGTGGGGGTGCGGCGAACCTGCACAGCACAGCAGTTACATCCCTGAACGGGGGGGGGGGAGGGGGTGAACCTGCACAGCACAGCAGTTACATCCCTGAGCAAAGGCAAGGGGTGGGGTGGGGGTGCGGCGAACCTGCACAGCACAGCACAGCAGTTACATCCCTGAACGGGGGCGGGGAGGGGGTGAACCTGCACACCACAGCAGATACATCCCTGAGCAAAGGCAATGGGTGGTGAGGGGGTGGGGCGAACCTGCACAGCACAGCACAGCAGTTACATCCCTGAACGTGGGGGGGGGAGGGGGTGAACCTGCACAGCACAGCAGTTACATCCCTGAGCAAAGGCAAGGGGTGGAGTGGGGGTGCGGCGAACCTGCACAGCACAGCACAGCAGTTACATCCCTGAACGGGGGGTGAGGGGGTGAACCTGCACAGCACAGCAGTTACATCCCTGAGCAAAGGCAAGGGGTGGGGTGGGGGTGCGGCGAACCTGCACAGCACAGCACAGCAGTTACATCCCTGAACGGGGGGGGAGGGGGTGAACCTGCACAGCACAGCAGTTACATCCCTGAGCAAAGGCAAGGGGTGGGGTGGGGGTGGGGCGAACCTGCACAGCACAGCACAGCAGTTACATCCCTGAACGTGGGAGGGGGGGAGGGGGTGAACCTGCACAGCACAGCAGTTACATCCCTGAGCAAAGGCAAGGGGTGGGGTGGGGGTGGAGCGAACCTGCACAACACAGCACAGCAGTAACATCCCTGAACGTGGGGGGGGGGAGGGGGTGAACCTGCACAGCACAGCAGTAACATCCCTGAGCAAAGGCAAGGGGTGGGGTGGGGGTGGAGCGAACCTGCACAGCACAGCACAGCAGTTACATCCCTGAACGTGGGGGGGGGGAGGGGGTGAACCTGCACAGCACAGCAGTTACATCCCTGAGCAAAGGCAAGGGGTGGGGTGGGGGTGGGGCGAACCTGCACAGCACAGCACAGCAGTTACATCCCTGAACGTGGGGGGGGGGGAGGGGGTGAACCTGCACAGCACAGCAGTAACATCCCTGAAAAAGGTAATGGGGGGTTGGTAATGGGGGGTTGGAATCTGTAGCACTTACAACTCTGAACAAAGGCATGGGGGGGGGGGGGAACATGCACAGCACAGCATTTACACCCCCTGAACAAAGGCATAAGAACATAAGATATGCCATACTGGGTAAGACCAAGGTCCATCAAGCCCAGTATTCTGTTTCCAACAGTGGCCAATCTAGGTCATACGTACCTAGCAATATCCCCAAAAGACACAGGTTCCACAATGCTTGTACTGGTTCAAGCATTGATATCTTCAGTCACTTCTTAATAATGGTTTATGGACCTTTCCTCCAGGAACTTGTCCAAACCTTTTTTAAACCCAGCTACACTAACAGCCTTTACTACATCCTCCGGTAACAAATTCCAGAGTTTGATTACACGTTGAGTGAAAAAATATTTTCTTTTATTAGTCTTAAATAGTTTACCCTGTAGCTTCATTGCATGTCCCCTAGTCTTTCTATATTCTGATAACGTAAACAATCGATCTACGTTTACCCGTTCCACTCCGTTCATTAATTTATAGACTTCTATCATATCTCCGCTCAGTCGTCTCTTTTCCAGGTTAAAGAGCCCTAACCTTTTTAGCCTTTCTTCATAGGGGTATCCTTCCATCCCCTTTACCATTTTGGTGGCTCTTCTCTGAACTTTTTCTAAAATCGCTATATCCTTTTTAAGATACGGCGACCAGAATTGCACACAATATTCAAGGTGCGGTCTCACCATGGAACGATATAGAGGCATTATAATATCTTTTGTTTTATTTTCCATTCCTTTCCTTATCATACCTAGCATTCTATTTGCTCTAAGAACATAAGAACATAAGATATGCCATACTGGGTCAGACCGAGGTCCATCAAGCCCAGTATCCTGTTTCCAACAGTGGCCAATCTAGGTCATACGTACCTAGCAATATCCCCAAAAGACACAGGTTCCACAATGCTTGTACTGGGTCAAGCATTGATATCCTGGGTCCCTTTTTAATAGTGGTTTATGGACCTTTCCTCCAGGAACTTGTCCAAACCTTTTTTAAACCCAGCTATACTAACAGCCCTTACTACATCCTCCGGTAACAGATTCCAGAGTTTGATTACACGTTGAGTGAAAAAATATTTTCTCTTATTTGTCTTAAATAGTTTACCCTGTAGCTTCATTACATGTCCCCTAGTCTTTCTATACTCTGATAGCGTAAACAATTGATCCACGTTTATCCGTTCCACTCCATTCATTAATTTATAGACCTCTATCATATCTCCCCTCAGCCGTCTCTTCTCCAGGCTAAAGAGCCCTAACCTTCTTAGCCTCTCTTCATAGGAGTAGCCTTCCATCCCCTTCACCAATTTGGTGGCTCTTCTCTGTACTTTTTCTAATAACGCTATGTCCTTTTTAAGATACGGTGACTAGAATTGCACACAATATTCAAGGTGCGGTCGTACCATGGAGCGATACAGAGGCATTATAACATCCTTTGTTTTATTCTCCATCCCTTTCCTTATGATACCTAGCATTCTATTTGCTTTCTTGGCCGCCGCTGCACACTGGGCGGAGGGTTTTAACATGTTATCCACGATGACTCCTAAATCTTTTTCCTGGGTGGTGGTTTCTAATGTGGAGCCTTGCATCGCGTAACTATAGTGTGGGTTGTTCTTTCCTAGGTGCATAACTTTGCACTTGTCCACATTAAATTTCATCTGCCATTTGGATGCCCAGTCTTCCAATTTATCCAGATCCTCCTGCAGTTTTCCACAGTCCTCTTGGGTTTTAACAACTTTAAACAGTTTTGTGTCATCTGCAAATTTGATAACCTCACTAGTTATTCCCTTTTCCAGGTCATTTATGAATATGTCAAAAAGCAGCGGACCCAGTACAGATCCATGGGGTACTCCACTATTCACCTTTTTCCATTGGGAATATTGTCCATTTAGCCCTACCCTCTGCTTTCTATCTTTTAACCAGTTCCCGATCCACAATAGTACACTGCCTCCTATCCCATGACTTTTTAGCTTCGCCAAAAGTCTCTGACGGGGGACTTTGTCAAAAGCTTTCTGAAAGTCCAGATACACTATATCAACCGACTCACCTTTGTCTACCTGTTTATGCACACCTTCAAAAAAACATATCAGATTAGTAAGACAAGATCTTCCTTGTCTAAAGCCATATTGGCTGTCTCCCATTAGGCCATGACTATCTACATGCTGTGTAATTTTGTTCTTTATGATGGTTTCTACCATTTTCCCTGGTACTGACGTCAGGCTCACCGGTCTGTAATTTCCCAGGTCACCCCTGGAACCCTTTTTAAAAATTGATGATACGTTGGCGACCCTCCAATCTTCAGGTATTACAGATGATTTTAATGAAAGTTCACATTTACCAATAGCAGGTCTGCAATCTCATATTTCAGTTCTTTCAACACTCTGGGATGTATACCATCCGGTCCAGGTGATTTGCTACTATTCAGTTTATCAAATAGTTGTAATATATCTTCCCGGTGTAGCGATATTTCTCTCAATTCCTCTGCAGTATCACCTTTAAATACCACTTCAGTCTTGGGTAACATCCCTACATCTTCCTCAGTAAAGACCGAAGCAAAGAATTCATTCAGTCTCTCTGCTATAGCCTTGTTTCCTCTTACTGCCCCTTTTACCCCTCTATCATCTAATGGTCCAATTGACTCTCTCACAGGCCTTTTGCTACGAATGTACTTGAAAAAGTCTTTATTTCGTGTTTTTGCTTCCGTAGCAAGTTTCTTCTCAAATTCCCGCTTTGCCTGCCTTATCAATGCTTTGCATTTAACTTGCCAGTGCTTGTGCTGTTTCCAGTTTTCATCATTTGGCTCTTTTTTTCCATTTCCTGAAGGTTGCTTTTTTGGCAGCAACAGCCTCTCTGACCTCACCTTTAAACCATGCTGGCAGTTTTTTGGACATTCTTCCACTTTTCCTAATGCGTGGAATACAGCTGGTCTGGGCTTCGAGGATAGTATTTTTAAATAACACCCAAGCTTGCTGTAAGTCTTTAACCTTTGGAACCGCTCCTTTTAGTTTTTACCTAACTATATTCCTCATTCTATCATAGTCTCCCTTTTGAACGTTAAAAGGTAGTACTGTGGATGCCTTTACTATCTGTCCTCCACTAATTAAATCAAACATGATCACTATTGCCAAGTGGTCCCAACACCCTTATTTCTTGCACCAGATCTGGCGTTCCACTAAGGACTAGGTCCAGTATGGCTTCCCCTCTGGTCGGTTCATGAACCAGCTGCTCCAAGAAGCAGTCATTTATTCCATCTAGAAACTTTATCTCTTTAGCTTGTCCTGCTGTGACACTGACCCAGTCAATACCGGGGTAATTGAAATCACCCATTATTACTACTCTGTTGTGACTTTTGTTAGCTTCCTTGATTTCTTTGAGCATTTCATCATCCATTTGTTCATTCTGGCCAGGCGGTCAATAGTATACTCCAACTGCCATCACCTTCCCCTTCATAAATGGAATTTCGATCAATAGAGATTCTACAGCAAATTTTGTTCCCTGCAAAACTTTAATCCTTTCTGACTCAATGCCCTCTCTAACATAGAGCGCAACCCCTCCACCAATTTGATCAGCTCTATCATTACGATATAGTGTGTATCCAGGTATCACAGTGTCCCACTGGTTATCCTCCTTCCACCATGTCTCTGAGAGTGCAATCATATCTAACCTCTCATTTAGTGCTATATATTCTAACTCTCCCATCTTATTGTTTAGACTTGTAGCATTGGCATACGAGCATTTTAGAGACTGTATTTTATTCATATTAATCTGGCTATTGGTAGGCAGGGGTAATTTGGAATCTTTATGCTCTGTCTGCTCCTTACTCAAGGTCATTTGGGCTACTATACTCTCTTTTGGAACCTCACTGCTTTTGGTAGTATCCTTCAAGGATACCTTTGTCCGAACCATGCACTCCTGGGTGACTGTCGACTTTCCCCTAATTTCTAGTTTAAAAGCTTCTCTATCTCTTTTTTAAAGGTTAATGCCAGCAGTCTGGCCCCATCCTGATTAAGGTGAAGCCCATCCCTTCGGAAGAGCCTCCCCTTACCCCAGAATGTTCCCCAGTTCCTAACAAATCCAAAACCCTCATCCTTGCACCATTGTCTCATCCACGCATTGATACTCCGGAGCTTTGCCTGTCTTTTGGGTCCTGCACGTGGAACAGGAAGCATTTCGGAGAACGCTATCCTGGAAGTTCTGGAAGGCAAGGGGGGGCGAACCTGCATAGCACAGCAGTTACATCCCTGAACAAAGGCAAGGGAGGGGGTGAAATCTGCACAGCGTAGCACTCATATCCCTCAAGAAAGGCATGGGGGGGGGGGCCTGCACAGCACATCAGTAACATCCCTGAACATAGGTAAGGGAGGAGGAACCTGCACAGTGCAGGACTCATATCCCTTAACAAAGGCATTGGGGGGCGTGCATGCACAGAACAGCAGTAACATCCCAGAGCAAATGCAAGGGGTGTGGTGGGGGGGGCGAACCTGCACAGCACAGCAGTTACATCCCTGAACGGGGGGGGGGAGGGGGTGAACCTGCACAGCACAGCAGTAACATCCCTGAACAAAGGTAATGGGGGGCTGGAATCTGCACAGTGTAGCACTTACAACTCTGAACAAAGGCATTGGGGGGCGAACATGCACAGTGCAGCATTTACACCCCTGAACAAAGGCAAGGGGGGGGGCCGAACCTGCATTGCACAGCAGTTACATCCCTGAACAAAGGCAAGGGAGGGGGTGAAATCTGCACAGCGTAGCACTCATATCCCTCAAGAAAGGCATGGGGGGGGGGGGAACTGCACAGCACATCAGTAACATCCCTGAACATAGGTAAGGGAGGTGGAACCTGCACAGTGCAGGACTCATATCCCTTAACAAAGGCATGGTGGGGGGGCCCTGCACAGCACAGCAGTTACATCCCTGAACAAAGGCAAGGGGTGAGGGTGAACTTGCACAGCATAGCAGTTACAACTCTGAAGACAGGCATGGGGGGGGGGGGATATGCACAGCACAGCATTTACAACCATGAACAAAGCCTTTTCATACATTGCTCCCTCTTTGTGGAACATGCTACCTGATAAGCTAAGAGCCACCACAGGTTGGCAATATTCTGAAAGGACTTAAAAACACACCTCTTTGGAACTCTGAGAGAGCATGAAACCATCTACTCAACTTAGCGCCTCCTTTTAAATAAATAACTGCACCTTTTACAAACACTCCCAATTATACACTGCAATTTATGCACCACAATTCATCAGATGAACCACTTTGTACACTTTTACCTTGTATATAAGTTGATAAACATAACGCTGTTATGTATATAGGTAGCTATGTATATAAACGAATACCTCACTGGTATATACAGACATATGTATACATGTGCATACATATATGTATATAGGTAGCTATGTATATAAACGAATACCTCACTGGTATATACAGACATATGTACACATGTGCATACATATATGTATATAGGTAGCTATGTATATAAACGAATACCTCACTGGTATATACAGACATATGTATACATGTGCATACATATATGTATATAGGTAGCTATGTATATAAACGAATACCTCACTGGTATATACAGACATATGTATACATGTGCATACATATATGTATATAGGTAGCTATGTATATAAATGAATACCTCACTGGTATATACAGACATATGTATACATGTGCATACATATATGTATATAGGTAGCTATGTATATAAACGAATACCTCACTGGTATATACAGACATATGTACACATGTGCATACATATATGTATATAGGCATATAGGTTGATACCTTCTATGTTACTATTATTACGTTCAATGTAATTAGTTCTAATGCTATAATGTAATGTTGATGTTATTCTGTAAAGTGCTTTGGTTACCCGAAAAGGCAGTATAAAAACCCCCTTAAACAAATAAATAAATAAAGGGGGGGGGGGGAATCTGCACAGTGCAGCAGTTACATCCAAGAACAAAGTCAATAGGTAACCTGTGCAGAGTGGCAGTTATAGTCTTACATAGAGTAGTGTAATGGACAATTACAAACATAACCACCTTACTGGATATATAAGGCGAGTCATTTTGGTCTGCTATGTTACAGATTATGCATAAAATGGTGGGGGGGGGGGGGGCGGAACTGGCACAGTGCAGTAGACATCCAGGAAGGTGTAGATAACATGAGGAGGGATCTAGCTAAGCTCGAAGAATGGTCTAGAATTTGGCAGCTGAGATTTAGTACTATAAAAATGTAGGGGAGCCATACAATATAGGGGGTGAAGTACTTCTGCCCACAAAAGAAGAGCAGGACCTGGACATGATTGTGTCTGATGATCTTAAAGTAGCTAAACAGGTAGGAAAGGCAACAGCGAAAGCTAGAAGGATGCTTGGGTGCATAGGGAGTGGAATGGCCAGCAGAAAAAAGGAGGTGATAGTGCCTCTGTATAAGTCTCTGGTATGACCACATTTGGAGTATTGGTAGGATTGGCCTGATTAAGGTGGTGAACCATATGACCCGGAAAACAGGCAGGAGGAGGGAAAGGAAGGAGGCTGGGAAGCGAGAGGGGGTGGGGCGGGGGTCAGGATAAAAGGAGGAGACAAAAGAAGCCTCTTCCTTTTCCCCCAGCTGAGAACGCAATGAACAGAGACCCAGTGTCAGAAGCTACAATGAGCAGAGGGCTGCGTGCACAAAAGGCTCTTTTCAGAGCCACGACACCGAAAGAAAGAGAGGCTCCAGAGCCGCAGCAGAAAACAAAAGGGCTCTTTTCAGAGCAGTGAACTGCGGAGGACAAAAGGAAGCCGCAGGTAGCAGGAGGCGATGATTTTGTGGCTAAAAGACAGTCCCCAGTAAGAGCAGGCAGCTGAGTGAACTTATCGGGGTGGCAGGAGATGGCAGGGAATCCAGCAGAAGGCCTACGGAGTGAGCTAGCAGCAGCAGGAAGTGGAACTGGTGGGCAGAGGCAGAAGAGTTGAGAACGACTGACCAGGTGTGTTGGTGCTGCCTTGGATTGTGCTGGAGCTCCACCTGGTGGTGACTGGGAGTAACTGCAGCACAATTTAAGAAAAAAAAAAAAAGGGAAAAAGGAAGAGAAGGGTCTTCCCAGGCTATAAGAGAAAGGAGGCGAAGGGGCTCTGCCACCTCGCAGAGGCCACACGGACACACACGCAGACAGCAAAAAGCGAGGAGCAGTGAGAGACGCGACATAGCCAAGCAGCAATGTTCCAGCGGTGGACCAGCTGCCAAGTAGATCAGCAGCAGTAACAGCAGACCAGCATCCAAGAAGGCACGGACGAGGGGTAACACGAAAGCAGCAGGAAAAGACAAAGAGAACAGGCATGCAGATGTAGGATCCAAGAGGGCCGGTGGCAGCAGCAAGGAACAGCGGAATGGCACATGGCGGCCTACAGAGCCCATGACAGGCGCAGGAGGGATGACCCAGGGAGCGACATCCATTAGTCTACCCCAGTTGTGCGGCGGAGGCAGGCAGGAGGAGGAGGCTCCAGGTGTGCATGACCTCGTGAACCAGGTCAGGGCCATGGCTGCAGTCCACAGTATGGGACGTGTCCAGATTCTCCTGAGTTCGTTTGATGGGGCAGGACAGCTTCAGAAGAAATGGGGGCAAGCTGTGTGGCAGCACCCAGCAGGAACAGCCAGATGGGTGAGTATGAGCAACTGCCTTATTCGTATAATAGGCTCAGGAGAGAAAGGGGGCGGCGGGGGAAGCAGGGGAGGCAAGTGGGGGAGGGGAAGGTTGGGGGGAGTGGGGGAGGCAGCCGCGGGGTGGGGGATTAGCATGGGTGGGAGCGAGGTGGCTGCTGCAGCAGCCCAGGTCTGGGGTATTGGGGGCGCGGCACAGTGTTGAAGGAATCCTGCATTGGGCGGGGAGACGAGGGGACCCACAGCGGTTCAGGGCTTGTCAGGAATGGAAGGAGCCAGAGGGCCCCTTGAAAGTTGAACAGGGAAGGTTACCCTGTGAGCGCAGAAGGGGCAGGGGTGGAGGCCCCGAGTAGGGATGGGGAGCTGATAGCAGACTTCAAGCCAGCAGAATGTGTGTGCATCATGAGTGCACTGGATAGTCACATCCCAGCTGGGCAGAAAGAAAAGATTTGGTAGGGTGAGTATGTAGATATATTCTCACTGCTTGTGTGGAAGGGCGACGCCAACTGCGAATACTCGGGCTGTTGCAACAAGTGCAAGCTAGTCTCCAAGAAGGACGATAGCATACCACAACCTATCACCAATTGGTATGTAGTCTTTTGAGTGCTATCCAGTGTGGTGGGTGAAAAGCACCTGGAGCAGTGCCAGAGTCTGCTTAAATACAAAGATAGTATTTGTGAGGCCTACAGGGTGTACAGTGGCACCGCCTGGTTAGAGTACGACAAACAATTTCATCAGAACATGGCAGGCAACAATGGGCTCAGCTGGGACCGAAAAGACATCAACCTATGAATCTGGTTGATGATGCAGGGTCAGTGGGGTGGTAGAGTAGGCGGGGCTGTGGGCGGGATTTCGCCCGGTGGCTCACAGGCCCACAGCTGCCGTTTTGGGGAGACAACAGGGCTGGTGTGACGGAGGGCGGCTATGATGCCATGCCATCCAACTTCCCCTCCCGCTCGGGAGTATGTAAGTTATACAACGGGGGCGCCTGTAGGTTCAATAATGCATGCAGATACTGGTACGCATGCGCAACGTGCGAGGAAAGCCATCCACAGATACGCTGCAGTAAGCGGTAAGGGGGTGAGCTACCATGCATCCATTAAGGCAGCCTGGTCGGGGCAGGACGCGATGCCTATTAATGTTGAGGCATTGTGGAGGAATCTCAGGGGATACGATCCACAGAAAGTGTGGTGGTTGCTTGACGGTTTCACATACGGCTTTGCCATTCCTTACAGAGACTTGCCAGGCCCTGGGGGGGCTGGGAACTTGAAGTCTGCCTTGGAGCAGAAAGAGGTGGTCCAGAAGAAGCTCGATAAGGAGTTGGCATTGGGTAGAATGGCAGGCCCGTTCGGGAAAAAGCCCCTACCTGACTTAATAGTTTCCCCTCTGGGTTATGTCCCCAAAAAGGAGCCAAGCAAGTACCGGCTCATTCACCACTTATCATACCCAGATGGGGCATCTGTGAATAACCACCTTGATCCTGCAGCATGCTCAGTAAATTATGCATTGGTGGCCTTGGAGTTGTTCCGGGGCTTAGAGTGGGAGGCTTTAATGGCAAAGACAGATGTGGAGGCCGCCTTCAAGTTGCTCCCAATATATCGATAGCTACTACCTGCTAGGTCTGTAGGTTGGGGGGGCAGTACTATGCTGACAAATGCCTCCCAGTGGGGTGCTCAATATTATGAGCTTACTTTTGAGGAGTTCAGTTCGGCCCTCCAATAGAGGGGGTTGCGCCAGGGAAGGATCATACATTACTTATTTATTTTTATTTATTTAGCCAGTTTTGTATACCACCTTATCCTTCAATCAAAGTGGTTAGGGATATGACAAGGGGTCTATATTAAACATAGGTGACAAGACACATACTGGAGGAGTAGCCTAGTGGTTGGGGCAAGGTACTTCAGGCTGGAAGGTCGGGGGTTCAAATCCCACTAGAGGACAGCAACCTTGGGCCGGAAGGACTGGGGTTTCTAGTCCCACAGGTGCTCCTTGTGGTCTTGGGCAAGCCACTTAACCCTCCATAGCCCATGTTCCCTGTAAAATAGTTATCTCCGAGTTATAATGCCCTGTTCAATGTAATTTCAGTTTGTTCAATGTAAACCGCACTGATGCAGAATAGCGCGGTATATAAGAGAATGTAAATAAATAAATATTTCTGGGGGTTGATGACTTTCTGCTCATGTCCTGGGACAGGCAGGACTGTTAAGCCCTTTTGGGAGCCTTCCAGAAGGCGAAGGAGTTGGAGTTGCCACTAGCCCCTAAAAAGACTGAAGGGCCAGCACAGTTTCTTTCTTTCCTAGGGATAGAAATAGACATGAGGGGAATGGTAACATGGCGGCCTTGAAGGTGGCAGTTCAGGCGGCAGTGGCTGCAAAGAAGGTCACGTTGGGGCCGATGCAATCCTTCGCATGCTGGGTGATACTTATGGGGCAGGCATTTATACAGCGGCTGGCAGACGCCACAAAAGGCATCCACCAGAAACACCACTACATTAGGGTCACCTGTGCCCCTGAGGGAGGACTTGGCCATGTGGCAACGGCAGGAACATATGGAGAGCACCAGTCACAAGCAATAGGGAATTGGAGTTATTCATGAATGTGGCTGGAGGAGTGGGTTTCATGATCAACTTCAAAGGACAATGGTGCCACGAACGCTGGCCAGCGAAGTGGCACCAGTGGCGGGGTGACCAGGGATATTACCTTCCTGGAAATGTTCCCCATTGTCATAGTTGCTTCCATATGGTCATGGCTATTTGCTAACAGGAGAATAGTTTTTCACACAGACAATGCAGTGGTGATGTTCGCCATTAATAAGCAAACAGCAAAGGCAGGGGTGATGCAGTTGATTAGGAAGCTGGTGCTGTTGAGCCTAGAACTGAACGCATTCATTATGGCCTGGCAAATAACCTGAGGAAAGCAATGAGTTGGCTGACACACTCATTTCCAGCTCCAGCGGTTCTGGTAGCTGGCCCCAAACGCAGTACCGCAAGCAGCCCACATGCCAGAAGAGATGTGGAATCTTGGGCACGTAGCGCTGGCAGACTACTGATGGCATCGCTGTCGGCTGCTACATGGAAGGCATACGAGTGCTCATGGAATAGGCTCCAGAGCTTCATGACAAAGCAGGGAGCCAGTGGCAGGCATGGAGTGACAACTGGGCTACTGCTCTTGTTCCTTATGCAGCTGCAGGCCAAAGGGACATCAGCGAGGCAAGCCAGAATGGCGCTGGCAGGGATAGCCTTCTTTCTCAAAGTAAGGGGATGCAAGGACATGATGAAGGAATTTCTGGTCAAGAAGGTAATGGAAGGCTGGGTAAGGGAGGCCGGACTGTTGCCGCCCAGTATCCCTATCCTTGCTGGGTGGGGTCATACGGCAGGTGGTGGATATCACTAGGGATGGATTCGAGAAGAAACTGTTCCAGTTGGCGGCTCTACTGATGTTCTTCGGGGCCTTCCACATGAGCAAGGTCCTGCCTCAGTCTAGGGCAGACACAGCCAGCACAGCTATACAGGTAGGTGATGTTGGGATAGTGGGAGACAGAATGCGCCTGGTTTTGACCAGATCAAAGACCAATCAGCTGAGGAGAGGGAGAACGATATGGCTAAACGCTACAACAGTCCGAGAGCTTTGCCCGGTCGAGGCCCTACACGCATACCTGAGGGTACGCCCCCTGGTTGGGGGGTCCAGCATGTGGACGGTTCCTGTCTCTCACAGTACCAATTCAGGACAATGTGGCCATGGGCGGAGAAGGCAGCAGGGTTTGACACCAAGGGGCTGACGCTGCACTCCTTTAGAATTGTGGCAGCCACAATGGCTCACAGGCTGAACATGGGGGTGGGACAAATACAGGCCATTGGGAGGTGGACGTCCAACCAGTATAAACTGTACATTCAACACCACTGACATTTGGTGACACTGCTCTCCTTTCCCGCTAGGTCTCAGAGCGATCTCAGTTTGGATTGTGGGACACTCCTATATTTATTGGGCTGGGTGAAGAGCAGCGGAACAATACTATGGCAGGCAGCTAGGCTTTCACCCCGACAGCATCCTTATACAGTGAACGGGACAGAGGGGGATGCTGTGGGAGCAGCTGAGGCCTGCCCTTGCCAGCCGGAGAAGGGTCAGCTGCCAGCCAGACTTTGTGGTTCTCCACCTGGGCGGTAACGATCTGGTGGCCTGGAAGGGCATCGATCTTAGCATCAGGATCGAGGTGGATGTGGCCTGGATACATGCTGAGCTGGGGGAGGGGATCATTTGGTCCCACATCATCCCGTGGCTGCAGTGGAGGAGCGCCGATCACCCAAAAGGCATTGAAAAAAGAAAGAGGATGCTAAATAAAGAGGTGGAAAATTTTGTGCAAGCAATGGGAGGTCTGGTAGTGGATCACCAGGGCATCTTGGAGGGAGGGGAGACAGTGTACTCGGGTGATGGGGTTCACCTGAATGAAATTGGCATGGAGCTGTTCATAGAGGGTCTGCAGCAGGCCATTGGTTCGGTTCTCACTGTGGGGCGAGTCAGGCCACGGGCCCTTCTGGTAGTGGGACCTCAGCGATAAAAAGGGAAGGGGGGCACCCCAGGAAAAGAAAAGGGGGCTCAGGTACCAGACTGGGGGTGCCTGAGCCCAGCAAAAAAAGGGAGCCAGGTACCAGGGGACGGGATGCCTGGTCCCGAACTACCAGAAGTGGGGGCCACCCGGATACCAACACAGAGCGGTTAGTGACGGGGAGGTAAAAGAGGGTGGCAACCCTGTCCAAGGGAGGGCTGGGGCTGCCAGAACCTGGCAGCTGGGGCGGTGGTGCCTCTCCATGTTAGTTAGCCTAAGATCAGGTATCAATTGTTTATTCATTGTTGATAACATGATGTAGATATGATGGTTTTGATTGTGTTTATATGTATCCGCAAGCTGTGGCCTAAAAGACTCACTAATAAAGCAGTTAAGAAACAAAACAAGGTTCGGGCCTTATTTGTGGGATAGGAGAAAAGGGTGGGGGGGCAGGGTGATAAGGGAATGGCAAATGGGGGGCAGTTTGAGGCCAGTCAGGCATGCCCGGGGTCCTGTGTGGAATTCTGGAGAGCGCACCTTCAAAAGGATATAAGCAGGTTAGAATCGGTGCAGAAGGTGGCTACTAAAATGGATAGTGGTCTTTGTTATGAAGCATATGAGGACAGACTTAAAAATCTTAATATGTATATTTTAGAGGAAAGGTGGGATAGAGGAGATAAGATAGAGATGTTTAAATACCTCCATGGAATAAATGCACAGGAGGAGAGCCTCTTTTGATTGAAAGCAAGCTCTGTTACGAGGGAACATAGGATGAGGGTGAAAGGCGATAGATTAAGGAGTAAAATGTGGAAATATTTCTTTACAGAAAGAGTAGTAGATGTGTGGAATAATCTCCCAGTGGAGATGGTAAAAATGAGGACAGTAACTGACTTTAAAAAAGGATGGGACGAATACAGAATATTTCTAAAGGAAAAAAGGGGACTGTTGTAGTGGTTGATATTGAAGGGCAGACTAGAAAGGCCATGTGGTCTTTTTCTGCCATCATGTTTCTATGTTGCTATAAAATAGACGTACAGGGGATTACACCTGAACAGCAGTAAGCTTAAAAATAGCATAGACTCTTTCCTTAACAATAGAGTTTACATAAGAACATAAGATATGCCATACTGGGTCAGACCAAGGTCCATCAAGCTCAGTATCATATTTCCAACAGTGGCCAATCTAGATCACAAGTACCTAGCAGTTTCTTCAAAAGACACAGGTCACACAATGCTTGTACTGGAGCAAGCAGTGCATATCCTGGGTCCCCTTTAATAATAGTTTATGGACCTTTCCTCCAGGAAATTGTCCAAACCTTTTTTAAACCCAGCTACAACTAACAGCTTTTACAACATCCACCAGTAACAAATTCCAGAGTTTGATTACACATTGAGTTAAAAAATATTTTCTCGTTAGTCTTAAATAGGTTACCCTGAAGCTTCATTGCATGTCCCCTAGTCTTTCTATATTTTGATAGCGTAAACAATTGATCTACATTTAACCGTTCCACTCCATTCATTAATATATAGACTTCTATCATATCTCCACTCAGCCATCTCTTTTCCAGGTTGAAGAGACCTAACCTTTTTTGCCTCTCTTCCTAGGGGTATCCTTCCATCCCCTTTACCATTTTGGTGGCTCTTCTCTGTACCTTGTCTAATAATGCTATATCCTTTTTAAGATACAGCAACCAGAATTGCACACAATATTCAAGGTGCGGTCTCACCATGGAATGATACAGAGGCATTATAATATCCTTTGTTTTATTCTCCATTTGTTTCCTTATGATACCTAGTATTCTGTTCGCCCAGTGTGCAGCGGCGGTCAAGAGAGCAGAGAATTTCGACATGTTATCCACGATGACACTCAGATCTTTTTCATGGGTGGTGGTTCTCAATGTGGAACCTTGCATCGTGGAACCATAGTATGGATTGTTCTTTCCTAGGTGCATAACATCAAATTTCATCTGCTATTTGGATGCTCAGTCTTCCAATTTATCAAGGTCATCTTGCAATTTTCCACACTCCTCAGGGGTTTTAACAACTTTTGTGTCATCTGCAAATTTGATTACCTCACTCATTATTCCCATTTCCAGGTCATTTATGAATATGTCAAAAAGCTGCGGACCCTGCACAGATCCCTGGAGTACTCCACTATTCACCTTTCTCCATTGAGAAAATTGGCCATTTAGCCCCACCCTCTGCTTTCTATCTTTTAACCAGTTCCTGATCCACAATAGTACACTGCCTCCTATCCCATGACTTTTTAGTTTTGCCAAGAGTCTCTCATGAGGGACCTTGTCAAAGTCTTTCTGAAAATCTAGATACACTATATCAACTGACTCACCTTTGTCTACCTGTTTATTCACACCTTCAAAAAAACATAACAGATTAGTAAGACAAATCCTTCCTTGGCTAAAGCCATGTTGGCTGTGTCCCATTAAACCATGACTATCTACATGTTCAGTAATTTTGTTCTTTATAATGGTTTCTACCATTTTTCCTCAATATTTACCTCAGGCTCAACCATCTATAGTTTCCCAGATTACCCCTGGAACCCTTTTTAAAAATTGGCGCTACAATGGCCATCCTCCAATCTTCAGGTATTATAGATTATTTTAATGATAGTTCACAGATTACTAATAGGTCTGCAATCTCATATTTCAGTTCTTTCAACACTCTTAGATGTATACCATCCAGCCCAGGTGATTTCCTACTCTTCAGTTTATCAAATAGTTGTAATACATCTTCAGAGTGTATCGATATTTCTTTCAATTCTTCTGCGGCATCACCTTTAAATACCATGTCGGTCATGAGTAACATCTTCCTCAGTAAAGACCAAAGCAAAAAATTCATTCAGTCTCTCCACTATGGCCTTGTCCTCTCTTAGTGTCCCTTTTGCCCCTCTATCATCTAATGGTTCAACTGACTCTCACAGATTTTTTGTTATGAATGTACTTGAAAAAAATCTTTATTATACATTTTTGCTTCCACAGCAAGCTTCTTCTCAAATTCTCGCTTTGCCTGCCTTATCAATGCCTACATCTAACTTGCCAGTGCTTGTGTTGTTTCCAGTTTTCGTCATTTGGCTCCTTTTTCCATTTCCTGAAAGATGCTTTTTTGCAACAACAGCCTCTCTGACCTCACTTTTGAACCATGCTGGCAGTTTTTTGGACTTCCTTCCACTTTTCTTAAAGCATGAAATACAGCTGGTCAGGGCTTCCAAGATAGTATTTCTAAATAACACCCATGCTTTATGTAAATCTTTAACCTTTGCAACTGCTCGTTTTAGTTTTTTCCTTAACTATTTTCCTCATTTTATCATAGTCTCCCTTTTGAAAGTTAAAAGTTAGCACTGTGGATTTCCTTACCGCCCCTCCTCCGTTTACTAAATCAAACGTGATCATGCTATGATCACTATTGCCAAGTGGCCCCAACACCCTTATCTCTTGCACCAGATTTTGGGTTCCACTAAGGACTAGGTCCAAAATGTCTTCCCCTCTGGACGGTTCATGAACCAGCTGCTCTGAGAAGCAGTCATTTATTTAATCTAGAAACGTTATCTCCCTAGCATGTCCTGCCGTGACACTGACCCAGTGAATACTGAGTTTATAGTTTAAGAAGAACTTAATTATAAAATAAAATATTATTTTCAAACAACACATCTTTCGTAAAAATAATGCCATCTCCTTGCATTGGGATTTCAGTAACTGGTCAGCTACTTAGTATACAGTATATAGGCACACAAGGAAGAATGTATAATCCTGGCCTTTTACCAAAAAAGGCAGAAATAAAAATATTTCAGAAAACGAGAAAACTGATATGCTTAAAGCACATCATTAAGTTTTATAAGCCTTCCTCAGAAGTTTATGCTTATGTTTATTACATTTCATTATTTTATTAGCTTTCTGAACTTTGGGAAGTCATTTCCTATCCAACTTTCTAAGGGTATTAAATTCCATGGTGTGACTGCTACACAGGAAGATGCTGTTTTATGTCAAGAAGACAAATGATACATTTTAAAAGGAGTATATAGAGGTTGACCAGGCAAGTGTGCAATCGCTTAACAAATATTTCTTGTCAATGTCCACTGTGGGGCCACAAAAATGTTCCCAAATCAGAATGGTCTTGATAAAGATCTCACAATATTTTCATAACACTGTGTTTGCAAGGGGCTAGCAAAATGAAAAGCTGTAAATGTCCGAGGAAAGATTTTTCTTAATATTGTTGCTAACCAGAGAGCAGTCACACTGACCACTAAATCCAGATATTCAGCTGGCATGACCAATCATGAATTCATTGATGCTGAAATTGATCAGATGCCATTAATTTACAGTAGCCTAGTGGTTAGAACAAGTCTAGTACCCAAGAGATCATGGTTCATTTCCCACTGGCCTTCCTTGTGGCCATGGAAGAAAAGGCCTGACAGTCTACTTTGGGTCATACCTTGCCAAGAAAACCCAGGGACTGTTAGGTCTCCAGGAGTCAGCATTGAATTGATGGCACTTAAAAAAAATTGTTACAGCTTTTTAATCGGTGATTGGGTTATCAACTTATCATATTTAAAGGCCACTAACACCATATTGAAAACAACCAGCTAAAATTCACCTGATATTGAGCTGTAGACTGTGTTATTGGGGAGCAGATCCCCGGAACAGTGGTACAAAATACAATGTTGGCTTTTTTCATAGAATGAAAAGTGAACATTTTTTGAAATTTAGATACTTTGAAGAATGAACTGACTTTGCACTTTTGCCATGATATGAATTTTGAAAAAAATCTATTTAATGGTTGTAATAAGGATTGTATTTTATAGAATTGTATACAATAATTTGGACTGATGATATCTATGGAGAAGTATGAATCAGAATTAATTCCCTGAAAGGATCTCCTCCCATTATTTGATAGTCCTATATAAAATTTCATGAGCTTTTATGCAAGGTGTTTTTATATTTGTTATATGCTATATTTTATAGGGTACACTAACAAAATCTATTAAGAGCAGGTAATGCAATGGGAATGAACCGGACAGATAACATAAAATAGGAAGAAACAGAGTTGTGCAATTTTTATGTTTTCTTTTATATATGTATTTTTCCCAAGTTTATTTAGAATTTCTTAGCAGGTATAATGAAATGTAACATTTTACATATTCCAAGAAAAATAGAATATTTCTGTGATTTTTATAATATTTTTCTTCTCTTTGTTCCTTTTCCATTTTTATGTAAGCTGCTTTGCTTAATCATTGTTCGAAGGTTTTGCAAATTCTATTTTTATTTGGAATTTTAATTCTTATTAAACTTTTCTCATCACAGCACATTTTCTGCTTCACATTTGACACAAAGCAGTATATAACTGACAATACAATAAATATAACAAATGCTGCAACTTGCTATAAACAACACATAAGCAAACTCATAAGCCCTTTATTTTTGCATGCCATCCAAGCCCTTCCCCTTCCCCTCTTCCCTACTCCCCCTTCCCAAGCTGCTAGTCATCCAGAGCCTTCCTTTTATCTAGAAAAGTCTCCAAACTGTGAGCTGTCAAAAGAAATTCAAGGGAATTTAGAGAAGTTCTGGTAGAAACATTGATCTTTTCAATATGTAGAGTCCAAAGTGCTTCCAAAGGGCTGAAGGCACAAGTGGCTGCTCAAAGAAGTGTAAGTAAAGGGGGGACTGGCAATAAGAAAAGTGTGTGGGGGGGGGGGGGGGAGGCTGGATTTAGCTTTTGCCTTTTCTTAGATGTTCAAGGTGACATTCATTCAGGTACAGTAGGTGTTTTGCTGTCCTTGGAGGGTTTACTAAGCCCCATGCTACTAACATGGCTTTGGGCCCTATTACTAGTGTGGGGCGCTGTGCTAGATGCAGAGGAGCAGAGACAGTCATCTCCCTAAATTTAGCACAGCTTTGGGGAGCAAGTACCACCCCCCATTGTGCTGGTGGTAGTTGCTCCCCACCAAGCACCAGCATCGTGGGCTTTCAAGGCTCACACTAGCAAAACCGTGGCAGAAATGCCCACGCCTTGCACAGATAAATGCCCACGCCTTGAGCAGATAAATGCCCACGCCTTGCACAAATAAATGCCCACGCCTTGCACTGATAAATGCCCATGCCTTGCGCAGATAAATGCCCACGCCTTGCACTGATAAATGCCCACGCCTTGCACAAATAAATGCCCATGCCTTCCGCAGATAAATGCCCACACCTTGCACAGATAAATACTGCCTCTGTAGTGTAATTTTTACCGCAGGATACCCATGCTATGTTTGTGTGCAGTGCCAAAAATGCATGCTACCTGGGCAGCAAGCTTTAGCAAACATGCTCCAATGTTTGTACCTGAGAAAATGAAAGGTTACATGACTTGCCCAAGATTACAAGGAGCAACAGTGGGATCTGAATTCTGGCTTCCCCAATTCTAACCCACTCCTCTAAGCATTAGCTATTCCTAGTTTGAATTCAGTGAAGGAAGTCTGCTGGAATTCTGCACTTTTTTGTGATTTTTTAAAATGTATTTTAAATTAAGTATCTTTCAAACAATAAGCTTTGTTATTTTGACAAACAAAAGCAGGCCGAATTTTGCATAATTAGGATATTTTGAGACAGAAGTTTAAATTTGGTTTGCAGAATTCCAGCAGAAGTAGATAATTTAGTTTATGGAATCCAATAGATGCAAAGCATCCTGATTTTACCAATAGTTAGAGACAGAGTTACTGTAAATCAGAGGAGAACTTGGATTTCAGCAAGACCCTTTACATGGTTTTACATAGCTGACTTATAAACGAATTGAGCCAGAATGTTTGCAGAGAGTGAAAGACAGAGAAACAAGCAGACCAATGCAGTAAACAGCACTATGCAATGCTATGCTTGAGATTTTCCCACGCTGATCTTATTACTGATGCAGCAAGCAAACAGCCCAGTGTGGGAAAAATTTGAGCAAAACCAGTGTTCAGAAGGCCATGCAAATGACAGAATATGTAATTGTTCTATACGCAGGTTTTTACTCTTTCCTTTACGCTGAATCTTTATACCAGCTCAGGTTTGGCAAAAAGATGTAACCAAAACAAAAAGATCATCCGAGATGAAGGGCCTGCACAGACTGTTGGCACTCCCTGGCCCTCAAAAGTTCCAAATGCCCCGTGCTAGCCCTGGATGCACCACCAGTCTTCAAAATGGTGAAATGGAGACAGGAGCATGTGGGCATTGTTCTTGCCTCCTGTTGTTCAAGATATGGGGCTTCAGGGATACAGTGGGAGGGTCAGGGGTGGGGGGCAGAGGCCACTGCTTGGGTGGGTTAGGTATGTTGGTAAGGGCCATTTGGGTCACCAATGATTTTGGTGGGGTTGGCATTATCAGGATAATTCTGGGGTGGAGTGAGGAAAGATCTCTGTATAGATATCCAGATAAATAGCTCAAAAAAAGCTGCTCCACATTTTTTCTGGATAACATACTGATAGTGGATTTAATAGTGCTACTATCTGTACAGTAATGGGATGCTCGTTACTCTAAACCTTATTCAGCGCCATTGCTTCTCTGTGGCTGGTGTTTAAAATAAATGCTGGCTGTGGTGTTTAAATATTGACCTAACTAGGTTTTGCTCTGGGACAACAAACATACCCTGGTTTAGTAAAAGTTAATTAAATTAAATTAAACTCAACAGCATTATATTCCGCTAATTCCAGCCAAGAGTTCTAAGTGGAATACAGTCCATCACAATAGCAAAACATCAAATAAATCTAATTTCCAGATGCATAAATATATTTCATAATATCATTTATTGTTGGATAGATTTTCAACAGTTGACAAAAATAAATTTGTCACGTAATAAATTCTAGGCCTGTACAGCACAATAACAAAAAAATACTTTAGTGCATGTTGATTTTTGAGAATAATGTCTTGGGTGTAATAAACTAAGAGGTTTAATGTTTGTGAATGTGTTTTGCATTAAGGCAGACTGGTTCAGAGAAGTGCAAATTAAAGCGCTTGTAAACTAAGATAAGCTAAAAGGAAGAATCCTATCATGGAAATACTGTAGCCCATCTAGGAAATTTGCTTTAGAAGATCATTCTTGGTTTATTATAGCAGTTTGAAATGTGCTGCTGAAGGCTTCAGACTGTAAGTTTGATGTTAAAGTTACAGTGTATGATTTAGAGCAGGAAGGATCTGGTAAATATTATGGGCTGAGGAAAGTACTTTGAATGAAATTGTGCAAGTGCTTATATAGGAAGCTGTATATTAACTATGGGACTGTTAGTAAAAGGTTTATGGGGCCGGTGCTTTTAAAAAGGATATAGAAAAGGAGTACCTTTTTTTGGCTTAGGCTAGTTCCATTTATACCAGCCCACAACGGCGATATTATCTTTAGGTGGTGAAAAGACCGGAACAGAGCATGATCCAAAAAGTTGTCTCCCGCTACCATTCTAGTTTCCTTGCTGACCTCTCAATAAGCCATTTTTACAAACAGCTGATCTGACAATGTACTTTTTTATTTTTTTTTTATTGCCATGGGTTTCCTTCTTGGTTTTCTGCAGTGATGGTGGGCCTATGATGATAACACAGGAGGATCAGCTCTTTTTAGGACCAGGTGCTTAAGAGGCCAGCAGGGTATCAGTTCTGTGCAGTCCTACGCCAACAACTCAAGCACCATCACAGCCACTTAAAGGACACAAGGACATTATAAGCTGATCCCGTCTTTTACTGTAGAAATGCTACACAAAAATCATTGCTGCTTTCAAGACAAATGGGGCAATTCAAGTTTAACCCCTCCGCCACTACCACCGGTAATGGCAGCGAGATCCACCAAAACAAGACTACTGTTTACAGCTATAGGCTTCAGTTGACTCAGTACCTGGCTCCTGTTTGAGAGAAGAGAGCTGAAAGCAGCCCAGTGGATGCAGAACCCAGAACAGAGGATAATGTTGGACATCCCCTTCACTGACTTGTCCATCACAGGCAGGATCCTCTCTTTTGATCCCTTGTGCAGGCATAAATCCATGGATGTGACCCTATGCAAAATGTTTGCCGATCCCTGACCTAACTGCAAGAATCCTATAGGGGTAAACCAGACCTGCAGAGCTAGTTTACAGCCTTAAAAGATCACAAACTTACTTCCTTTTCTGGTTAGTGCTTTCCAAAATATTTGTATATTTGTAATGTATATAGGGTATATTTCTGTCTCCTTCAAAAGCAGAATTTATTATCTTGGTGTGACATTGGACTCTTCTCTTTTGAAGTGAGCACAGTAAAGCCTTCTTAAAGCATTTGAAACCCCTGATACTGCAGGATGATCTACACTTAGTTTTCCAGATCCCTCGTGGTTAGCGCAGCAGTCGGTGACCAATGAGACTAGGGTTCAAATCCCACTGGCACTTCCTGTAGCCTTGGGCAAGTTACTTAACCTTCCATCGCCTCTTATGAGCCCTCCAGGGATGGGGAAATACCAGCAGTACTTGATTGTATCTTTCTCAGCTCTTTGAAGCTACTGACACTTCATCAGGTGTTAGTTCCCTCCCTACCCCCCTAACCCCCACCCACCCCTAGTGAGCAGTCTTGCTTTATAGGGTACCTCCCTAATTAACTACACACAGTGACTTGGAACAGTATATTTAGAACACACTTAAAGAGATTTAACTGCTTTTTCTCTGAAAGGATAGCTGGGAAACCAGCTGGTACTTTGGTAGGTCTCTCTATCTTTTGCTTCAAAAGATTCCTAAGCTCCACCAGCTGAACAATGACTGGGAAAAATCATATTGCCAAAGCTGTTGCCCCCGTTACAGCTTCTGCTTCTATCCAGCAGAGGTCCCAATGCCAGTTGAAGGACCGGTTCCATGTGCTGGATGCCTGCATGCTGAAGCTCTCAGCAAACAAGTGGAGGAACTCAGAGAGGAGGTGGCGAGGCTGAGGAGCATTCAAGACAGTGAGAAGTACATTGATGACATGCTTCTTGCAACATCCAGGCTCTCCAGCAGAGGAGAGGACGAGAGCCTACAGAATGACGAAGATTGGACACAAGTCACCAGGGCCTGCAGAATCACCAATCCAACTTAACCGGCACTTGAATTGAAGAACCATTAGGCAGCCCTGGAAGTGGAGGAGGTGAAAGCATTCTTGGAATGGGAAGAACCAGAGCTCAAGAACCCCGAAGTTGCAGAATCAGTGACCACAAGGAAGCGTAGGATAGTGGTGGTTGGTGACTCTCTTCTGAGGGGTACTGAGGTTTGGACAAATTCCTGGAGGAAAGGTCCATAAACCATTATTAAGAAGGGACCCAGGATATCAATGCTTGACCCAGTACAAGCATTGCGGAACCTGTGTCTTTTGGGGAAACTGCTAGGTACGTATGACCTAGATTGGCCACTGTTGGAAACAGGATACTGTGCTTGATGGACCTTGGTCTGACCCAGTATGGCATATCTTATGTTCTTATGTGATGTCCATCTGCTGAACAGATATCCCTCTGAGTGTATCAATAATGACTTCATAGCTCTGGGACAGAGGGTGAAGCAGATATGGGCGCAGGTGATGTTCTCTTCAATCCTCCCTGATGAGGATAAAGGCCAAGGCAGAGAAGCTCGCATCCTGGAGAAGAATGCATGGCTGTGTGGATGGTGTCATTGAGAGTGTTTTGGTTTCTTGGACCATGGGATGCCGTTCCAAGGGCTGCAAAGCAGAGATGGCATCCATCTGTCTGTAGTTTCCCGGATCACCCCTGGAACCCTTTTTAAAAATGGGTGTTACATTGGCGATCCTCCAATCTTCAGGTATTAGAGATGATTTTAATGATAGTTCACAGATTACTAATAGCAGGTCTGCAATCTCATATTTCAGTTCTTTCAACACTCTTGGATATATACCATCCGGCCCAGGTGATTTGCTACTCTTCAGTTTATCTAATAGTTGTAATATATCTTCCCGATGTATCGATATTTCCTTCAATTCTTCCGCACCTTTAAATACCACTTCAGTCATGGGTAACATCCCTACATCTTCCTCAGTAAAGACCGAAGCAAAGAATTCATTCAGTCTCTCTGCTATCGCTTTGTCGCCTCTTAGTGTCCCTTTAACCACTTTATCATCAAATGGACCAACTGACTCTCTCATAGGTTTTTTGCTACAAATGTACTTGAAAAGGTCTTTATTTTGCGTTTTTGCTTCCACAGCAAGCTTCTTCTCAAATTCTCCCTTTGCCTGCCTTATCAATGACTTGCATTTGTCTTGCCAGTGCTTGTGCTGTTTCAAGGTTTCGCCATTTGGCTCTTTTTTCCATTTCCTGAAAGATGCTTTTTTGGTAACAACAGCCTCACTGACTTCATCTTTAAACCATGCTGGCAGTTTTTTGGACTTCCTTCCACTTTTCTTAAAGCATGGAATACAGCTGGTCTGGGCTTCCAAGATAGTATTTTTCAACAACAACCAAGCTTGATGTAAGTCTTTAACCTTTGCAACTGCTCCTTTTAGTTTTTTCTTAACTATTTTCCTCATTTTATCATAGTTTCCCTTTCAAAAGTTAAAAGGTAGTACTGTGGATTTCCTTACTATCACTCCTCCACTAATTAAATCAAAGGCGATCCTGCTATGATCACTATTGCCAAGGGCCCCTACACCCTTATCTCTTGCACTAGATCTGGTGTTCCACTAAGGACTATGTCTAATATGGCTTCCCCTCTGGTCGGTTCATGAACCAGCTGCTCCAAGAAGCAATCATTAATTTCATCTAGGAACTTTATCTCCCTAGCATGTCCTGCCGTGACACTAACCCAGTCGATACCGGGGTAATTGAAATCACCCATTATTATTACTGCACTGTAACTTTTGTTAGCTTCCTTGATTTCTTTGAGCATTTCATCATCCATTTGTTCATTCTGGCCAGGCGGTCGATAGTACACCCCCACTGCCATCACCTTCCCCTTTTTACATGGAATTTCAATCCATAGAGATTCTACAGCAAATTTTGTTTCCTGCAAAACTTTAATCCTTTCTGACTCAATGCCCTCTCTAACAGAGAGCGCAATCCCTCCACCAATTTGATCAGCTTTATCATTACGATATAGGTTGTACCCAGGTATCACAGTGTCCCACTGGTTGTCCTTCTTCCACCATGTCTCTGATATTCCAATCATATCTAACCTCTCATTTAGTGCTATATATTCTAACTCTCCAATCTTATTTTTTAGACTTCTAGCATTTTCATATAAGCATTTTAGAGACTGTATTTTATTCATATTAATATGGCTATTGGTAGACATGGGTAATTTGGGATCTTTAAGCTCTGTCTGCTCCATACTTGAGGACTTTTGGGCTACTTTACTCTTTTTTGGAACTTCTCTGCTTTTGGTAGCATCCTTCAAGGATACATTCTTCCAAACCATCCGCTCTTGGGTGACTGTCGGCTTTCCCCTATTATCTAGTTTAAAAGCTGCTCTATCTCCTTTTTAAAGGTTAATGCCAGCAGCCTTGTTCCATCCCGGTTAAGAAGAAGCCCATCCCTTCGGAAGAGCCCCTTTTTCCCCCAGAATGTTTCCCAGTTCCTAACAAATCCAAAACCCTCATCTCTGCACCATTGTCTCATCCACACATTGAGACTCCGGAGCTCTGCCTGCCTTTTGGGTCCTGCGCGTGGAACGGGAAGCATTTCGGAGAATGCTACCCTGGAAGTTCTGGATTTCAACTTCCTACCTAAAAGCCTAAATTTAGCCTCCAGAACCTCCCTACCACATTTTCCTATGTCATTGGTACCAACATGTACCAAGACAGCAGACTCCTCCCCAGCACTATCTAAGACCTTATCTAGGTGGCGCATGAGGTCCGCTACCTTCGTACCAGGCAGGCATGTTACCAGGCGATCCTCACGTCCACCTGCCACCCAGCTATCTACATGCCTAATGATCGAATCACCAACTATAATGGCTGTCCTAACCCTTCCCTCATGGGCACATGGCCCTGGAGAAACCTCCTCAGTGCGAGAGGGTTTTACATCACCTGGAGGACAGGTCCTAGTTACAGGATCACTTCCTGCCACACAAGGGTGATGCTCTCCTGTCATGTGACCTCTATCCTCCATGGCAACAGGGATGCTGCCAGACTGGAGGTGGGACTTCAGGATTATATCCCTGTAGGGTTCGTCTATGTACCTCTCTTTCTTTCTTATGTTTTCCAAGTCTGCTACTCTAGCCTCTAGAGAATGGACTCGTTCCCTGAGAGCAAAGAGCTCCTTGCACCTGGTGCACACGTAAGACCTCTCACCAACTGGGAGAAAATCCTACATGTGACACTCAATGCAAAAGACTGGAAAGCCCCCATCTCACTGCTGGATTGCTGTCTGCATCCTAGTTTTAAGTATGTGTTTAGATCTTTAAGTTCTTTACTTACTAAGGGTTGCTATGGATATTTATACTAATAAAACTGTACCTAATACATTTAATATACCTTGTTCACCTGAAGCTTAATTAATCTCAGTGTATGACTGATTTGGGTAACGAGCTTCACCTGAGAGCACCTCCTGTCTTTTAAGATGTGTAAGTCCCTATAAAGCTACGATTATCCCAGGGTAGGTGGGTGTTGGGGAGGGAGGGAGGGAAATAACACTTATTAAAAGAGGGCTGCTACACAGTACTCTGTCCTGTGCTGCTGAGGTAAGCTATATTCTGATTTGATTTAAATTATAGCTCTTTGCTGCTGCTAGGCTCTAACTTATTATGAAATTTAAACTACAAGCTCTCTGCTGGGTTCTAAATTTAAAAAGCTCTCTTCTGTGTTTTAAATTTAAACTAAAAGTACTTTGCTGATGCTAGGCCATGATTGACTATTAAATTTAAACTACAAGCTCTCTGCTGGTTTTAAATTTAACCAGAAAGCTTTCTTCTGTGTTCTAAATTTAAACTAAAAGTACTTTGCAGATACTAGGCCCTGAGTGACTGTTTAAATTTAAACTACAAGCTCTCTGCTGGGTATGAAATGTAACCAGAAAGTTCTCTTCTGTGTTTTAAATTTAAACTTAAAAGTGCTGCTACTAGGCCCTGACTGATTTAACAAAAAATAGTGGGTTCACAGATTAATTAGCTTTAATAGAAAGAATTCCTTTCAGAAAATTCCCAGAAGTATATACTCACAATTTCAGATTTCTCTCCAGAAGTAACAGTCCCCTATTCTAGTCCTTCAAGACTGTTCTGTGTTCACAGTTAAAGAACCATGAGCAGGAGATCAGAAAACAACCACAAACAGGAACAGAAGCAAGGAGCATCTTGAACAATTTTCAGAAGACTGTGTTTGTGAGAAACTAGCTAAAGTTAAAGTAGACAAAGCAATGGGACCAGATAGGATACACCCTAGAATACCGAGAGAACATGGGGATGTTCTAGCAGGTCCACTGACTGACCTTTTCAGTGCCTCGTTGGAGGAGGGTATGGTTCCAAAAGACTGGAGAGAGGCACATGTGGTCCCTTTACACAAAAGGGGAAGTGAGGATGTGGTTGAAAACTACAGGCTGGTTAGTTTAACTTCAGTGCTGAGTAAATTATTGGAAGCACTGCAGAAAGAGAGAATAGTGAAGTTTCTGGAAACCAGCTGATTACAGTATCTGAGGCAGCATGGATTCACCAGAGGCAAGTCTTCTCAGACAAATCTGATTGATTTCTTTGATTGGGTGACCAGGGAGATGGACTGAGGGAGAGCCCTAGATGTTCTGTATTTAGATTTTAGTAAAGCCTTTGACTCCGTTCCTCACAGGCGACTGATAAATAAACTGAATACCCTAGGGATGGACCCTAAAGTTACTGCTTGGGTTAGAAATTGGTTGAGTGGGAGACGACAAAGGGTATAGGTGAATGGAGCTCACTCTGAGAAGGAGGTTAAGAGTGGTGTGCCCTAGGGATCTGTCCTTGGTCCGAATCTTTTTAATATCTTTGTAAGTGATATAGCAGAAGATTGTTGGGTAAGATTTGCCTCTTTGCGGATGATACCAAAATCTGCAATAGAGTAGACACTCAGGAAGGTGTAGATAACATGAGGAAGATCTAGCTAAGCTTGAGGAATGGTCTAAAATTTGGCAACTGGGATTTAATGTTAAAAAATGTAAGATCATGCATTTGGGCTGCAGCAATCCAAGGGAGCAATATAGTATAGGGGGTGAAGTACTTTTGTCCACTAAAGAAGAGTGGGACCTAGGCGTGGTTGTGTCTGATAAGCTTAAAGAAGCTAAACAGGTGGAAAAGGCGATGGCAAAAGCTAGAAGGATGCTTGGGTGCATACGGAGAGGAATGGCTAGCAGAAAAAATGAGGTGACAGTACCTCTGTATAAGTCTTTGGTGCAACCTCATTTGGAGTATAGTGTGCAATTCTGGAGGCCGCACCTTCAAAAGGATGTGAACAGGATGGAGTCGGTGCAGAGGGTGGCTACTAAAATTGTTAGTGGTCTTCATTATAAAGCATATGGAGGACAGACTTAAGGATCTTAATATGTACACCTTAGAGGTATGGCGGGATAGAGGTGATATGATTGAGATGTTTAAATACCTCCATGGCATAAATCTTCAGAGGGACAGCCTCTTTAAATTGAAAGCAAGTTCTGCTATGAGGGGACATGGGATGAGGGTGAAGCGGGATAGATTCAGGAGTGATATGCGGAAATATTTCTTTACGGAAAGAGTGGTGGATCCGTGGAGGTGGTAGAGATGAGGACAGTAACTGAATTCAAAAAAGCATGGGACAAACACAAAAGATCTCTAAAGGAAAAAAGGGGACTGTTGTAGTTGATGATATGGAAGAACAGACTAGATAGGCCATAAGGGTCTTTTTCTGTTGTCATATTTTTATGTTTCTATGACTGTTGGCTGTCCCCTATTATCTAGTTTAAAAGCTGCTCTATCTCCTTTTTAAAGGTTAATACCAGCAGCCTGGTTCCATCCCAGTTAAGGTGAAGCCCATCCCTTCGGACAAGCCCCTCCTTTCCCCAGAATGTTCCTCAGTTCCTAACAAATTGAAAACCCTCATTCTTGCACCATCGTCTCATCCACGCAATGAGACTCAGGAGCTCTGCCTGCTTTTTGGGTCCAGCGTGTGGAACAGGAAGCATTTCGGAGAATGCTACCCTGGAAGTTCTGGATTTCAACTTCCTAACTAAAAGCCTAAATTTAGTTCCAGAACCTTCCTATCACATTTTCCTATGTCATTGGTACTGAGATGAACCAAGACAGCAGACTCCTCCCCAGCACTATCTAAGACCTTGTCTAGGTGGCATGTGAGGTCTGCTACCTTCGCACCAGGCAGACATGTTACCAGGCAACCCTCACGTCCACCAGCCACCCAGCTTTGTACATGCCTAATGATCGAATCACCACTATAACGGCTGTCCTAACCCTTCCCTCATGGGTACATGGCTCTGGAGAAACTTCCTCGGTGCAAGAGGGTTTTAAATCACCTGGAGGACAGGTACTAGCTACAGGATCACTTCCTGCCACATCAGGGTGATGCTCTTCTGTCACGTGACCACTCTCCTCCATGGCAACAGGGATACTGCCAGACTGGAGGTGGGACTTCAGGACTACATCCCTGTTGGTCTCATCTATGTACCTCTCTGTCTTCCTTATGTCCTCCAAGTCTGCTACTCTATCATCCAGAGATTAGATTTGTTCCCTGAGAGCAAAGAGCTCCTTGCACCTAATGCACACATAAGATCCCTCACCAACTGGTAGAAAATCATACATGTGACACTCAATGCAAAAGACTGGAAACCCCCTATTTCACTGCTGGACTGCTGTCTACATCTTAGTTTTAAGATTGTGTTTAGGTATTTAAATTCTTTACCTAAGGGTTGTTGGGGATACTTATACTACTAAACTACACCTAATATATTTAATGTACTTTGTTCACCTGAAGCTTAATCTCAGATCCTTAATGTATGCCTGATGAGGACAAATAGCTGCACCTGAGAATGAATATTGTACCTCCTTTCCTTTGAGAGGTTTATGCAGCTATAAAGCTACAATTATCTCAGGGGTGGGTGGGTGTTCTGGAAGTAGGGAGGGAAAAAGACTTATTAAAAGATGGCTGCTACACAGTACCCTGTCCTATGTTTCTAAGGTAATCTGTGACCAATTTCAAGGGGGAGTCCTACAGCCCTTGCTTGGATAGAGGGAGTCTTGGGGTCTAAATTTAACCATAAAGCTCTCTTCTGTGTTTTAAATTTAAACTGAAAGCTCTTTGCTGCTACTAGTCCCTGACTGATTTAACAAATACACTGGGTTCACAGATTAATCAGCTTTAATCTGAAGAATTCCTTTTTCCCCAAGATTTAGAACAATTCCCAGAAGTAAATACAATTGCAGATTTCTCTCCAGAAGTAGCAGTCCCCTTTTGTAGTCCTTCAAGACTGAGCATCACAGAACTCTGGTTGAACTATATATGCCTGTGTTTCTGAGGTAAACTGTGATCAATTTCCTGGGTGATTAACACAGTCGTTGCTTGGATAGAAGGAGTCTCTCAAAATGGCCATTTGATCTGCCACCTGGCTTTAACACCTATTTAAAAAAGTCTCTTGCCCCCTATGTAGAAGGCCTCTTTGAAAAGGTATCTAGAAATAATTTCTTGTTCAAAGAATACTGACCCTATTTTGCCTTTTATGCTAAGTTATATTCTAATTTGATTTAAATTAAAGCTCTTTGCTGCTATTAGGCCCTGAATGAGTATGGAATTTAAACTAGAAAGCTCTTCTGGGTTCTAAAATTAACCAGAAAGCTCTCTTCTATTTTTTAAATTTAAACTTTTGTCCACTAAAAAGAGCTAGGCATGATTGTGTCTGATGATCTTAAAGTAGCTAAACAGGTAGAAAAGGCAACAGAAAAAGGTAGAAGGATGCTTGGGTGCATAGGGAGAGGAATGAAAACAGTCAAAAGACGTGGGCAGCAATAAAACTCACAACCTTTATTGATCCTTATTTCATAGAGGTGGCCAAAACCCAACACAGGCCATGTTTCGTATGATACTTCATCAAGGGTGAGTCACACGATAAACTATATAAAAAAACCATCATACTGACATATCAAAATATACATAGTGATATGGATAAATACATTATTTAAAACATAATTTAAAAAATTGATAAATAAATTAGATATGCAAATTGTGAATTAAATATGAATAAAAATGAGCTAAAAAAACATGTACATCAGTGAAATAATAAAACAATGCAACAATATAAAAGTGTTCGGAATAAACTAACAAATAACACATTAAAAACATAAAAGTTCACATAAACAAAATGTGCGTGTGATCATTAGACATGTAGATTATAAACAACATCAAATGTTAAAACAAAAACAACCAAACAGTTAATGGTCATTATTAAAACTATATGAGAATGATACTTTTATATATATATATATATTGTGATGCAGTGGATAAAATAGAGCATATGGAAGTTCAGGAAAGTGAAGAGCTTACCTCTGATTCAGCTGTAGGAAAAGATACAAGGCATAGGAAAACAGCTGAGCAGAAAACGCTGTTAGTACAAGAAAAGCCAAAAGCTCATCAAGAGCACCTGTCTCCTAGTTCTCACGTCACGTGCAGGGCTGGGAACCATATAAGGGAGAGTTTTAGTCAGTGCAGGCAGAACTGCCAGGAGAACTGCCAGGGGAACTGCAAAGGAAGTTGCAGAGGAGTGCTGGGAAAGGAAGCTGCAATCCAGGAACCAGGAAGTGGCAGCAGACACAGTGCTCGAGAGAGAAGGGTTGGAAGGAGCAGTGCTGGGAGATGCTTTGATACAGGAAGCAGACCTGGAGAGAAACCAGGAGGGGCCAGCAGCTCAAGAGGCCGGTATCTGCAGTTACGGAGCACAGGTCAGCCCAGAGGAAGTTTACCTAGAGAGGGGAGCTTCAGACGTAGCTGTAATCTGAAGAAAAGCTGTGAGGCTGACACGGAGTTTCTTAACTCACAGCCTGACTGGGAAGCCGGGGAGAGAAGCCACTACAACCCCAGAGCTAAGACTAGCACCGAGGTAAAGAGAAGGGAACCTTCTTCTAGTAAAAAGAGAGGTTTAAATACCATGACTGTTGCAAAGGGTGTAGCTCTGAATATAATGCTGTGAGGGAAAGATATCCTAAACTCTCACTTCGTGAAGAGGACCAGTGGAGAGCTTTCCACAGACCAGGAAAATATAACCTGGGGATTAAAGAAGCTTTTGCAGGAAGCGATAGTGAACTCTCACAAGAGGTTGTGCCATGGGAGGAATCTGATTTAGACGGTTTGGGAAGTGAGCCTGAAGGGATGGTATGGGAGAATAACAGCCACCTTTCAGATCCCATACCAATGGATTGTAATATATGCTGTAAGAACAATCACACTTCTTTATGTTGACCTTTTTAAAGGAAACTGTTTTGTGAAGATAACAAAGGAGAGAAGTTTTTGTTACCATTTTTGTGCACTGCTGTGTTTAAGTTTTTGTCCTTAAAGAATGTCCGTTCGGGAAGGGGAATAAAACCAATACTTATTTTTCCTTACCACTTGACCACAAGACTCTGTTTTTCATAGCAAGATAAATTTCTACAACCCTAGGCGACCACCTAATTAGGGTTTTAAAAGGGTTCCACCATACGGGCCCCATCACAATATATATATATATATATATATATATATATAATATAAATCAATAAACACCAAAAGTGAAACTGCCAGAACTTAGAACGAAAAAACATGCGATCATTTCATTCACCATTCATTGTGGAATGAAAAATGTTATGCTATGATACTACCTACTAAATCCATTATGTAATTCACGGTAAAAATTCTTGAGCAAGAACATTAACGCTAAAGTGTAAATTCTAGAATGATATAACAGAACCATATATATAATGTATATCGTCCAATCTAACAGTGAAAAATAAAAGATTATCAAAACCAATAAAGATTTATGTGTAAATCGGATCCTTATATGGTGTACTTACTGCGTGAATGATAAAATGACTGATGCGAGGATTAAAATGTGTATCCAGATGGAGCAAACATATCAACGGATAACAGGCTCTAAAATCAATACCAAAAAATCAACATTATAATCTGTATTAAAAACAAAAAAAAGACTTTGAAATAATAAAGAAGATAAAAAGAGTGAACCTGACAGCATATACCGTGCCGCGTCACAGTCTCATAGAATGTAAAAACGCCGGCGCATGCGTGCTTTTAAATATATGCTGAACCACGGGAAAGGAAAATTATATTCATTCTCAATATATCAGAAATTCCAAACGGCTAGGCATTGCCGCAGGAAACCAACAAGGGAGAGAAGGGTGCCTTCCGCTGGAGATCTGTACAGGAGGAGTGGAGGGCAAGAACCACAGCCCACACAAGGATTGTCCACAAAAACCTTTATTGGAGACCCAACTAAAAGGTTTCAGCCTGAGACCTTCTTCAGGGGTCTAAAATTTGGACATAAACAACATATTAAAAATAAAAACATAATTAAAAATATAAAAATGAAAATACATTAAAAGTATCACTACATAAGAAAATGAAATACATTACCAAAAGGAGCCAATAAGAGACATATAAAAGGGTGGAACAATCCTTGTGTGGGCTGTGGTTCTTGATTGCCGCAGGAAAAACAACGCAAAAGTGTATGACCGTGGAAAAAAAAATTATAACTCTTTTGTCTATTGTGTCAGATACTTCCGGCAGCTGGAATGATGCCGCTGGCCAGCTGAATAAGATACCGCAGGAAAGGGGCCATGCAAAATCCAACCGCGCCGCAGGGCCAGGTCCCGAGGCCAGTATTATAACCGGGTCCCCGGGGCCCAATCCCTGGTGCACTCCACTAGGTAGGCTGGAGGGGGGGAGGAGTCGTGAACGAGGGCGTCAACATCGGTCCCAGCAGTCATATGGCAGTGACGTAGGGGCCGACGATTGGCGGTGGGGCTGGTTAGGGGCGGGTCGGCAGCGAGCGAGGGAGATCGGTAGCATGTGATCTCCCTCTTCCTGCCGGCTCGCCTAGAAAACAGGTGTCCCTACCCTCCCTACCTCGTAATTTGGTGGGGTAATGTTGGGGGGTGTCGCAGCTGGGGGAGGGGGTCAGGTGCCTCTTTTGTTGACAGGGGCGGGGTAGCGAGCTGGCGCTCACCGACCCGGCGGGGCATTTGAGGCTGATGCCGCTTTGCAAGGGAGTGGCAGTGCTCCTAAAGGTGGGAGAGACATCACGGCTGGAGTCTCTGCCTGGTGGAAGGCAACTTAAGCTGGCCTTTGCTAATAACATGGCGAGGCGGGCAGTAGGGGGAATTGGGGGGAGGATGATGCACCACTTTGCTATAAATGGCTGGTGGGGAGGCATCATCCGGAAAAGGGGGGGTGTTGGGGGGGCAGTTTTTGGATTTGCGAATGTTGAGTTGGCCCATGTTGGGCTGGTGTTACAATACTGTTAATAAAGCTGTGACCAAGCAATTGTTTGCCAAAATTCAGTGTCTGCATGTTCTGTGGAGGGTGCTGGTTGGGGGAGGGTGCAGGGAAGGGGTGTAGGCACCCAGCACGTTTGTGTGCGAATGCCAGTGGCGGGGGTGGTGTAGAAGGATTAGGGAAAAGCATCAGGATGGGCATCCGGATACCACGGTTATTATGCAATGAAGACGTCTTTCTCGCAGTATAAAAGAAAAAAATTGTTCTGCCTTGACGGCCATGTAAATTACTACAACCGTTATATTGTACTCAAATATTAAACCATCACTAGAATGAAACAATTAGTGAGAATACATCTGGAACAATATGTACCTACAAATGTATTAGAGAAACTTTCATGAGCATGCTACCAAGGATATCATAATAGTCAAGCAACCCTAAACCACTAAATGTAAAAAAACTTTAAAAAATAACATCAAACCATGAGAAACACAAGAGAAATCCAAGTGTTAAATAATAAAATGTTATACAAATTGCGGATTGCAAATGCAAAAACTATTAATATTATAGACCAGATTCCTAAACGTGACTGCCATAAATGTAATGAACCTAAAAAAACTAGAAAATCTAAAAAAACCTTGTGTGAAACCCATTCACACAAATAAATGAACACATTTAAGACAGGAAAAAACAATCTATAAAACTAAAAGAAACAATCGTGTTAAAACAAATGCCTCTGTATAAGCCTTTGGTGCGACCTCATTTGGAGTATGGTGTGCAATTCTGGAGACCGCACCTTCAAAAGGATGTGAACAGGATGGAGTCGGTGCAGAGGGTGGCTACTAAAATGATTAGTGGTCTTCATTATAAAGCATATGAGGACAGACTTAAGGATCTTAATATTTACACCTTAGAGGAAAGGCGGGATAGAGGTGATATGATGGAGATGTTTAAATACCCCCATGGCATACAGTAAATGCACAGGGGGAGAGCCTCTTTCAATTGAAAGCAAGTTCTGCTATGAGGGGACATGGGATGAGGGTGAAAGGGGTTAGATTCAGGAGTGATATGCGGAAATATTTCTTTACGGAAAGAGTAGTGGATCCGTGGAATAGTCTCCCAGTGGAGGTGGTAGAGATGAGGACAGTAACTGAATTCAAAGAAGCATGGGACCAACACAGAGGTTCTCTAAAGGAAAAAGGGGGACTGTTGTAGTTGCTGATATGGAAGGGCAGACTAGATAGGCCATGTGGTCTTTTTCTGTCATCATGTTTCTAAGATTGTAACTTGTCTTGAACAACTACTGAAAAGGCCTGAGATAAATATACTGAATAAAGAAAAATAAATAAACCTTGATTGCTGTAATTTGTTGTATTTGGGTTTACCCAAAATATAGCTGCAGGCAAAAAGAGTTTGCCCCAAATGCTCTTATAAATGTGTTTTGAGGGATTTCAAGGTTTCAACACATTTCCTTTCCTAATGTAATTGCATTGGTTACCAATAGACTTTGGGCTTACTTTAAAGGTTTGGTGATGGTTTTTAAGGCCCTTAATGGTCAGAGGCCACCATGTTTGCACACTCTTCTCAAGAAATATCAGCCGACATGTAATCTTCGTTTGGATGTGGTAAACTAGCTTTTTTCATTCTCTCAAACTCACTGTCCGTCAAGGTGACTTTAGGAGCTAGCTATGTGTGCCATGGGAACATGTGGAAATGATATTCAGCAATACAAGCAGTGCCACTAAGGTGGATGGCCACCACTGCTTTAATTTAAAACCGGATAGGCAGCATGGGTGCACATCTGATGACCAGTGGTGAATATCTGGTTAGCCTGGATTAGAGTTTTGCAACCAGTCAGTGGTGATGTTCAGCCACTAACCGTATTTTAAAATGGCATTAAGTTAGGACATGTCCTATCTGGTTAGCGGCTGAAGATTGCTCCTGACGGGATAGTCAACAGTGTCAGCCACGCTCCGCCTCAGAATACCGTGGCACTATCTGTATAGCGCTACAGTGTTTAACCTAATTGAGATAATATTCACTGACACTGAATACCCTTTCAGCAGCATTTGTGGGGTTTGCACATCTGCAAACCCCTTAAATGCATTTAATTTTGTCCCCTGATATTTTTTTGAAGAATCTTTTAGATACACAATAAAGCTTCTGCTTTGCACTGCTGAAAATCTCATTTTTGTTATTTTATGTGTGTTTTCTACTGACAATATTATTTCTTGTGTTCATTGAAGTCCATCTAGGAATTATGAGAGGCAGAAAATAAATATTTTTTAAATAACTAAAATAGAGCTGATTTAGGAAAAGCTTAGTCTGCTTCAAATGTGTCATCTAACCACTCTGAAACCCTACATTATATTGAAAGAGCGCTCCACGAAACAATTTTTTAATAGTCTACAGTTAATTAGTTCATCTAGAACATGTTGTTTCAAGTGCAATTATATAATTTGTATATTTTGTACAGAATGATAGGATTTGATGAATGAGAGACACTAAAAAACCACAATTACCTTCATTAAGCCACAATCACAACAACTGTTTCTGATTAGCTCAGTTTGTATGGAAGACGAAGGGTCAGCAGTCTGATGGGGGAGAGACAGCTGTAGAATCGGCACCTGCTGTATGAGTTGTTTTTAGATCACAAACTGATGGGGAATGCAGGAAGATTTATAAACAGAAATTCGATCTTCAAACACATGCATTTAAACTATTAGTGTTCAAAGAAAAAGAACTGAATTCTCCAAAGGAAGCCTGCAATAGCAAATAAGTGGCAGTCGCATTGAACTGCAGAGTTGCATTTACTTGGGAGCCATATGGAACAGCATGTGGAAGGAGAAACTGTTGCTAGAAATGATCTAGAGCAGAAAAGGCCTTTTAAACAAGGGAGTAGTTTTTATAGTCCGAGTAGGTAGATATCTGCACCTATAGTTTGTAAACTGTATGAAAGGAGCCACAGAGTTTGTAGAAAAAGCTTATCACCACTATATGAAGTAAGAGTGTACAGTTATGAGATGACCTAGGCAAACCCTCATTCCTGTTGCCCCCCCCCCCCACCCCTCTGGGATCTGTAGCCATGACAAGAACATTAAAGCACAGTGAGCCCAATTTCACAACATGCATGTCTGGCCCGTGGGCACATACAATCAAAGATGGGCCTGATTTAACCCGATTTCACAAATGCAGGTGTAGATGCATCAACACTCCTGGAATAGAAGACATAGATGTTTCCAGTGCGGCACAAAGAAACCCCAAGTCACGGGTATATGCAGCAAGCGTGCCTGGACATCTCTGCCCTTGGCAATTTAAGATGTACGTGTCCAATGCTACCCGTCTCCATGCATCCACACCCCCTTAGTTAAAACGTGCATCCTCAAAGCTGCTCCTCACACGGACTGTGTGGTGCTCATGCAAACTACCCATGAAAACGGATGATACAAAACAGACCATAGAAGCCAGTCCTTTGCAAGACCAGAACACTGCAAAGTGACCTCTGCACTCAGAGATGTTACAACAGCAAGTAGAAAGTGATATGGTTGTCTTGACATACCTTGCAGAAATACAAAAAAAAAAAAAAACCAACCCAGAGCTAATACAAAAAACACAATAGCACTGAAAGAGGTGGGCTTTTAATTTTTTTCCGGAAGTTGCCAGTTGACTTGCAGTTTCTTAGAGTGGGGGTCTTGAGTTCCAGAGGGTAGGGGCGTAGAGTGAGAATGCTCTGTTGTGAGTGTTTTGTTTACTTTTACACAGCTAGGGTGGGAGGTTGAGGAGATTTTGTATGCTGTGTCTTCTAGGTCTGTCGGTCCTGGGTTTATTTATCAGTATTTGTAAGTACTCGGTTCAGTGGTTGTTTAGTACCTTGTGGATGTTGGTAATGACCTTGAAATGATTCTTGAGGTAAAGGGTAACCAATGAAGCTGTTTGAGGATGGGTATAATGTGAGTCTGTCTTGATGCTCGACAGATGGTTCATACTGCAGTGTTCTCCCCAACTTGTAGGTGGTGACGTGTGTGCTTGGGTAAGCTTTGATATATGGAGTTGTAGTAGTCGAACAGGGGGGTGATAGTGGCTTGACATATTGAGCGAAGGTTTTCTGTAGTGAGGAAGGGGAACGTAGGTTACACAGGGATCTGAGTTTGTAGTAGACAGACTGCTAGGTACTGTGGTAAGGAAACCACGGCTGATTACAGAAATGCACAGGAAAAAGACTCCTGTCGCTTTAAATCAGGTTGTATCATAGGTTTCCCTAGCAACCAGGAGTCTAGGACTCAGAAGCTGGTCATACCTAAGCCCCGCCCACAGCAGCACGTCAGAGTGAAGCTAGACTCTGGTCACATGTGTTGGGAGCAGGGTGTGCCTCAAAGAGAAGGAAAGTTTAAAAACCAGATTCACAGAACAGAAGTTAGCTCGGGAAGCTCAGGCTGGAGCTCAGGAGGCTTGAGCTCGGGTAGCTCAGGAAATACAGAGGAGAACTCAATCTGGAGTTCAGGAGAGGGGCCAACACAGAGTCCAGGAGGCAGAGCAAGTAAGAGAGTGTTTGCAGAGCCTGAGAGACAGAGTGTGAGAGATACTATTTGCTGTGAAGAGAAGATTGATGAAAGCTTGCCAGATACAGCTGGGATTGAGAGGGTGCCGTCAGCAAAGGGAAAGTCTGCACTGGAAGAAAAGCATGACTGGTTTGCAGGACGGAAGGAATCCCTAAATACCACAGAACAAAGGCAAGTCTGTCCTTATCAATCCTCACAGAGGAAAAGCCCCAGAGAATTACCCATAGGAGAGAAAGCTAACTATAAGCATAGCCAGAGTCTCAGAGAAAAGGGAGACAGCTGGTCTAATCAGCACGTAGCTCAGCTAGAGGATGAGTTACTGCAGAAGCAAACTTTATTAAGAAGGCTCAAAGATTTAATAAGGAAGGAAGATAGTCAGCTCTCTATGCACCTACCTTATGATATAAGGGAGGGTGATAGAGAAGAACAAATGGATACAACGCATGTAGACAATAGTATAATGGATTGTCAGTGTACTATGTGTTTTACCTCTGACGGTGAAGAATCCTAGAAAGCCTTATAGCTGTGCCATGCTCAGAAAGCACGTATTTTGTGAAGACGTCACAAACTGCAAGAAGCAGCTAATTGTGCTGACGTAGTGAGAAGCTGATTCATATGTCTAAGGAACATTTAAAAGTTTTTGTTTTGGCAACAAGAAGTTGTTCCTGTTTCAGAGGAAAGCATTGTTTGTTTAAAAGCTCTGAAAAAAGCCAGTTTGATTTACTCAAGCAAAGTGATGCCATCTGTGTTGGAAGTTATATTGAAAACCTAATTTTGTTCCTGTTGATTTGAAGCAGTAGCGTGGATTAAAAGTTCCTTTTTCCCTACTTGGTGCCTCACGCCTCCTGTGTATGAAGAAACCCCTGATTACACTAAAAATATAAATTTTCTCTGTCTCGTGCCTAAACCCTCGGATCACAACTCCTTTACCTTAGGATAAACTACGATTCCCATCAGCCCTTCTGGCAGCCATTACCGAGAATCTTATCCTAAGGTTAAAAGGCGACCTCACCTGCCGCCAGTTATCTACCTGGCCAGGCGGACGCCACAGAGTGGCGTAGTAGTTCGGATGCGGAGCAGGCCACGCCACAGGCTGGCGTAATAGTTCGGATGCGGAGCAGGCCACGCCACAGGCTGGCGTAATAGTTCGGATGCGGAGCAGGCCACGCCACAGGCTGGTGTAATAGTTCGGATGCGGAGCAGGCCACACCACAAAGTGTTATAAAGTTGGATGCGGAGTGGGCCACGCCACGAAGGAGAGCAGTTCATTGGATTACAGCGGAAGTACGACTACACACCAGGAGACGCATAGAGTGGTTCCAGAGTCGACAGAGGGACACCGGAGGGTTGCAAGCACCTGAGACTGAGGAGTCCAGAGTCCTGCAGAGCCGGAGGGTCCAGAGACCTGTCGAGGTCCTACGCTGTTGCTGAGCGAGATGCACCACTAGTACCAGGTAACCCGTATATAACTAGAGAGAGTTAAAGGATACTGGTACTGGGTGGGGGCAAATAGCAGCAGGTAGAGAGGAACGCATATCTGTGTGGTGGAATCGCACTTGGGTGTGTGTGTTTTTTTTTTGCAGAAAACAGAGACAAAGATGGAGAGCCAAGATGTCCTTGCTTGGGCGGCAGCAGAGCTCAAGAAGCAAAGGGACGCATCTTTGGAGCTTCTAGCGCATGCAGCGAGTCAGATGCAAGCACAGCAGAAACCAATGATGGAGCTTCTGGAGGCCTGGGTGAAGGAACAGCAGAAACCACCAGCGCCTGATCCAGCTCAGACAGGTTTTTCTGTGGGAATAGCCCATAACTTTGGACTCGGGTCCAGAGAGACCTTTGGTGTGGGACAATTAAGGGATGGTGAAAATGTGGACACATATTTTGATGCATTTGAAAAAGTGGCACGAATAGCCAAGTGGCCACCTGAACAGTGGGCGGTGAGGTTAGCTCTCTCGCTTTCTGGCGAGGCATTGGCAGCTTACCAAACCGTTCCACCTGAGTTGGCCAATGACTATTGTGAAGTAAAAAAGGCTATTAAGGATAGGTTTGGTCTAACACCTATAGTATATAAACGCCAGCTTAGGAATGCAAAATTACGCGTAGATGAAACACCACGAGCACTATACCATAGGTTAAAAATGTTAGTGTTAAAGTGGCTAGAACCAGAACATAAATCGGTGGAAACACTGATAGATGAGCTTGTTCTGGAACAATATTTTGAGGCCGTACCCAAAGGGTTACGAGAATTTTTGTTGCTACAGGGTTGTAAAAACACCAGAGAAGCCATAGAGATGTCAGAACGTTTCTTGGAAGCTGAGGTGATAGCTAGTGACAGGGCTTCAGCCTATACCAAAATGTCTATGAATAGGGTGGATGTAAATGGCAAGAATGGACAGAATGTTGGTGTTCCCACCAATAGAAGGGTGCATGAGAAGCGTGCGTGCTATCGGTGTGGAAGTGGGCAACATTTGATGCGTGAGTGCAGAATGAAAACGGCCCTAGTTTTGAGTGACCCCAGTAAGAAAAGGGAAGGATTTCTACTGGAGGTAATAGTCCAAGGCATTCCAGTTAAAGCACTATTGGATTCCGGTTCGGACCAATCGATGCTCTCCAAAAGGTTATGGAGGAGGATAAATGCCACAAGTTTAGACACACCTCAGACACCCACGGGCAGCGTGAACATTAGGTGCGTTCATGGTACCACAAGCACATACCCTGTTTACCCAGTCCGAATAAAAGGTTTAGGCGTAGAAAAGAAAGTACCAGTGGCCATTGTTCCCAGACTACCCCAGGAGGTAGTACTTGGAAGAGACTGGCCCCATTTTCAGCAAGGGTTAGGGGTCAAGGAAGGCTTAGTATCTAAACAAGCCCAGTCCCAAGCTCAGCAGGCCCTAGAGGAAATGTCTACAAAGGGGGAGACAAAGGTTCAACCCTCTCACGAGGATTTGCTAAACATTCCTCGGAGGAAAGTGAGGAAATCAAAGGGAGAGAAGCGCCATGAGAGGCAAATACGCTCTCAAAACAGAGAGAGAATTCAGGCCTCGTTGGGAACTTCCCCCTACGAGCTTATGTTTGGTAGGAGCCCTAGGGGCATACTAGACATTCTGAGGGATCAGTGGGTAGAGCCGGGAGTCCAGGAAACAGAAATACCCCAATTTCTGCGGGATTTGCGAGGACGCTTAACGCGGGCCTCCCAGTTGGCAGAAAACAATTTGAGGGAAAGCCAACAAAAACAGAAAGTGTATTATGACCGTAATAAAAGACCCCGCCAGTTAGAGGTGGATGAGAAAGTCCTAGTGATGGTAACTGGCACCGCCCCTAAGTTTGAGAGCCAGTGGAAGGGACCCTTCCGGGTGGTTAAGCAAGTGGGACCGGCGACCTATCTAGTACAAACCAGACGAGGACGCCAACAGTTATTTCATATAAACTTGCTCAAACCCTGGCAGGAGCGAACAGCGCAAGGGCAGGTGGTCACCATTACCCAGGCTAGGCGAGGAAGACAAAGCAACGAGGAAAGATATAAGAGATTTACGTGCTGTGATTCTGGAAGAACCCAGCACGAAATGTCTTAAGAAGGGGAATATGTGGTAAGGAAACCACGGCTGATTACAGAAATGCACAGGAAAAAGACTCCTGTCGCTTTAAATCAGGTTGTATCATAGGTTTCCCTAGCAACCAGGAGTCTAGGACTCAGAAGCTGGTCATACCTAAGCCCCGCCCACAGCAGCACGTCAGAGTGAAGCTAGACTCTGGTCACATGTGTTGGGAGCAGGGTGTGCCTCAAAGAGAAGGAAAGTTTAAAAACCAGATTCACAGAACAGAAGTTAGCTCGGGAAGCTCAGGCTGGAGCTCAGGAGGCTTGAGCTCGGGTAGCTCAGGAAATACAGAGGAGAACTCAATCTGGAGTTCAGGAGAGGGGCCAACACAGAGTCCAGGAGGCAGAGCAAGTAAGAGAGTGTTTGCAGAGCCTGAGAGACAGAGTGTGAGAGATACTATTTGCTGTGAAGAGAAGATTGATGAAAGCTTGCCAGATACAGCTGGGATTGAGAGGGTGCCGTCAGCAAAGGGAAAGTCTGCACTGGAAGAAAAGCATGACTGGTTTGCAGGACGGAAGGAATCCCTAAATACCACAGAACAAAGGCAAGTCTGTCCTTATCAATCCTCACAGAGGAAAAGCCCCAGAGAATTACCCATAGGAGAGAAAGCTAACTATAAGCATAGCCAGAGTCTCAGAGAAAAGGGAGACAGCTGGTCTAATCAGCACGTAGCTCAGCTAGAGGATGAGTTACTGCAGAAGCAAACTTTATTAAGAAGGCTCAAAGATTTAATAAGGAAGGAAGATAGTCAGCTCTCTATGCACCTACCTTATGATATAAGGGAGGGTGATAGAGAAGAACAAATGGATACAACGCATGTAGACAATAGTATAATGGATTGTCAGTGTACTATGTGTTTTACCTCTGACGGTGAAGAATCCTAGAAAGCCTTATAGCTGTGCCATGCTCAGAAAGCACGTATTTTGTGAAGACGTCACAAACTGCAAGAAGCAGCTAATTGTGCTGACGTAGTGAGAAGCTGATTCATATGTCTAAGGAACATTTAAAAGTTTTTGTTTTGGCAACAAGAAGTTGTTCCTGTTTCAGAGGAAAGCATTGTTTGTTTAAAAGCTCTGAAAAAAGCCAGTTTGATTTACTCAAGCAAAGTGATGCCATCTGTGTTGGAAGTTATATTGAAAACCTAATTTTGTTCCTGTTGATTTGAAGCAGTAGCGTGGATTAAAAGTTCCTTTTTCCCTACTTGGTGCCTCACGCCTCCTGTGTATGAAGAAACCCCTGATTACACTAAAAATATAAATTTTCTCTGTCTCGTGCCTAAACCCTCGGATCACAACTCCTTTACCTTAGGATAAACTACGATTCCCATCAGCCCTTCTGGCAGCCATTACCGAGAATCTTATCCTAAGGTTAAAAGGCGACCTCACCTGCCGCCAGTTATCTACCTGGCCAGGCGGGGGCGACAGTACTTATGACCTAGATTGGCCACTGTTGGAGACAGGATACTGGGCTTGATGGACCTTGGTCTGACCCAGTATGGCATATCTTATGTTCTTATGACTTGGTGGTGTTCTGGACTTAGGCTTGGAAATTCAGGTTTTATTTATTTATTTTATTTATTTGCTAGCTTTTATATACCGCCACTTCCAGAGATCAGTGGTGGTTTATAATAAATGTTGCACACAAAAAGAACTTTACATTAAAACATCAGTGGAACATATTTACATGGAGATGATGGCAACAATAGTGACGTTACCATAACAATTTACATGCTAAAGACGGCAATAATAACAAGGTTACCCTAACTATATACAAAATACAAAAGTGAATTTACTGTTTAGGAGCATTTTGGTGCAGGACAGTTAAGAATGTCATGTGTCCAGGTGAGTGGAGGAGTTACATTGTTTGTGATTGCTGGTAGTTGGAGGTGGAACCATAGTGCTCTATAAAAAGGTGTGTCTTAAGTTGTTGATCCAGTATGATTCTTTAGGTAACTAATTTAATTTTTAACATGGAGCTTTGTGTTGCCAACTTTGATAGATGAGGGGAGAGTGAAGTTGGGGTTTCTTGTGACGTGTAGAATTTCTGTTTTATTGTAGTTAACTGCTTCTCAAATGGCTCCACCTCCACAACCTATTTCTGTAAAGCAGGCTGTGATTTTCGAGTATTCTGGACTGGTTGTTGAGAAAGGTGTGTAGATCATGATGCCATCGGCATAAATTTGGTAGTTGATGTCAAAGCTTTGAATGATTGTGCACAGGGATTGTATGTAAATATTGAACAATAATGAGGAGAGGGAAGATCCTTGGGGGACCCCTTGTGGTAAGATGTATGGGGAAGATCTTTGGGTTCCTATTTTTATCTGCTCACTCAGATCTGAAAGGTAAGGAGTGAATCCATTTGAGGTGTGTGCCTTATACTCTGATGTCATGGAGTTGGTTGAGAAGGACTTGGTGAGACACAGTACTGAATGCATCAGAGAAACATAGAAACATGATGACAGAAAAAGACCACATGGCCTATCTAGTCTTCCATAACAACAACTACAACAGTCCACTTTTTACCTTTAGAGATCCTCTGTGTTGGTCCCATGCTTTTTTGAATTCAGTTACTGTCCTCATCTCTACACCTCCACTGGGAGACTATTCCATGGATCCACTACTCTTTCTGTAAAGAAATATTTCCACATGTCACTCCTGAATCTATCTCCCTTCACCCTCATCCCATGTCCCCTCGTAGCAGAACTTGCTTTCAATTGAAAGAGGCTCTCTCCCTGAACATTTATGCCACGGAGGTATTTAAACATCTCAATCATATCACCTCTATCCCGCCTTTCCTCTAAGGTGTACATATTAAGATCCTTAAGTCTGTTCTCATATGCTTTATAATGAAGCCCACTAATCATTTTAGTAGCCATCCTCTGCACTGACTCCATCCTGTTCACATCCTTTTGAAGGTGCAGTCTCCAGAATTGCACACTATACTCCAAATGAGGTGGCACCAAAGACTTATACAGAGGCATTATCACCTCCTTTTTTCTGCTAGCCATTCCTCTCCGTATGCACCCAAGCATCCATCTAGCTTTTGCCGTCGCCTTTTCTACCTGTTTAGCTACTTTAAGATCATCAGACACAACCATGCCTAGGTCCCGCTCTTCTTTAGTGGACAAAAGTACTTCACCTCCTATACTGTATTACTCCCTTGGATTGCTGCAGCCCAAATGCATGACCTTACATTTTTTAACATTAAATCCCAGCTGCCAAATTCTAGACCATTCTTCAAGCTTAGCTAGATCCCTCCTCATGTTATCTACACCTTCCTGTGTGTCTACTCTATTGCAAATTTTGGTATCATCTGCAAAGAGGCAAACCTTACCCGACAGCCCTTCCGCTATATCACTAACAAAGATGTTAAAAAAGATGTCCAAAAAGAGATGTCCAAAAAGAGCAGGATGAAACCATGAGTGAGGATTTCTGTACCAGAGATGAGTGTGTTTAGCAGAGGGGTGAGTAGGGTTTCGGTGCAGTGGTGGGGGCGGAATCCATGTTGATGCTAGTCCAGTGGACCGTGGTGGTCTATATGATCCTGAAGTTGGGTTTGAACGGCCTTTTCTTTGCTATGAAGGATATGCTGGCTATGGGTCCAAATAAGGCAGGTGAACTGGTGTCCAAGTTTGGCTTTTTTAAGAGGGGTCTGATTGAGTCTTGTTTGAGAGAGGGTGAAATGAAGCCTTGTGACAGGAAGGTTTGCGGTATTTTTTATATGACTGGTGTGAATTGTTCCCTAATGGCTTAATGGGCAAGGATCAAGTGGGAAGGTGGTTGTGTTGAGGTTGGTTATTATTCCATTGAGTTATTTAGGGAAAACAGTCCTGCAGGAGGTCTATGAGTATTTGGATAGGGTGTCTTTGTTTTGTGTAGGTAAAAGTGAGGTTGTTAGTTGCTTGTGTTGTGTTTGGCTTGTAGGTATAAGGCCATGTCTTGGGGATTCAGGGTGTTTTCTTGGTGTGGATGAGTGGGCTCCTTAGTGAGGGATCTGACCAGATCAAAGAGTTCCCTGAGTTTATTGACAGCATATAGTAGAAGGTTCATGTAGTACTCTTGCTTGCTTTTGATGGTGGTGTCACAGCAGGTTTTTATATTGTCCAGATACATGGTTTGGAGGTGGTGTTTTTCTGACTTCCTCCACTGGGATTCAAGGCAACATAGTGCTGTGGAGAACCAAGATTCATGATGTTGTTGTTTGTTGGGGGGGGGGGGGGATCCTTGGAGTTGCAAGAGCTGCTGCAGATATGGTGGAGTTTGTGATAAGGAAGCTTATCATAGCTCAGGAAGGAGCTATAGAAAAGGTGAAGTGACTCTGAACAAGCAACCTGTCAGTTCTGGTAGAAATAAGAAAACAGAATTTTGCCATAAAAGACTACCAGTCCCAGAATGCACCAGGTTTCCAGCAGCCATTAGAGGAGCTGAAGTGGGAAACGTGTGTTCAATCAGGAGGGCTATGAGGTAATCCCCAAGCACTCATCTCAAAGGGCAGGGCCTGATTCAGCACAGCTGCGCTGTGCTAGGGTGGAGCACTCATCAAAGCAGAATAAAGGTAGAGTTTATTCTACAGAGAATTATCCTCAGTTTCATCTGGGAGATCCTCATCCTCAGAATCAGCTTGAATATCCTCAGCTTGGAGGTCTTCATCATCTGGAGGATCATCAGAAGCAGAAGCCAGAACGGATGGACAGAAAGGGCAAGAAACCCTTTGGAAGAAAGAAGAGAAAAGCATTTGGGAGGTCTAAAGGAGTCCAGGGCAGTACATATACTGGGAGACATTCAAAAGGCCAGCATACACCATTGGACTGGGGAAAGCCAGAGGAATGGTGCTGCAGAGCTAGGAATCTCCAGACGGTACCTGTGAGGGAGACGGCTGCACGTGGAAGGGACCCTAAGACCCGTGCCAGAAGGTATGTGAAGAGAGATCCAGTGTCCAGGGATCTGGATTGGAAGGCTGGACATAAGAACTGGACTACATACTGGCCAGGCTATTTAGAGAGGAACTCTAACAGCAATGGAAGTTCAGGTATGAACACTGATCTATGCCCTAGCTATACCCTTGAAAGACAGCAGGGAAACAAGTATTCTCTTGAGAGTGCTCCATTGAGAAATTCCTCTGTGCCAATCCATGATATTGAGCCCATGATTGTTGAAGAAGGGGTGTTAGATACAGGCTGTGAATATATGGATTGCTCTCTGTCTAAACTCCTTTGGTAATTTACTGTTACAAAGTACAACGACCATCACAAAGAAATACAAACTTGTTCTTTAATCTACTCAGAAAAGCTCCTGCGTAGGATTTTGAGCCATGCAGTAGAAATTAAGCCAGCTAAGGGGTTTCAGCTGGATAACTGCTAGCAATTGAGCCTTACCTAATTGCTTGTGAGCTCTGAGGGAATCACTTCTGAATCTATGTGTGAAGATATAAGAAGTTAACCTGAAAAGAACAGTTTTTCCCTTCTTTGTGGGTTTTGCTTGTTGTTTGAAACACTGCTAAGAAAATATTAGCTAAAGCCCACAGAAAAGACCAGTTTGTTACCAACCAGGTCTTTATTCTTTTGCTTTGATTGCCTGACAAGTTCAACTGTTGTTTTCCTGATTTTGTTTTTCTAAGTTTAACACTGAAAGCAAGTATCCTGTTTTATGTGCTACCAAGCATATCTGTGTTGGGAGAAATAACCCCATAAATAAATATCTTATTGGCTTTACACTCAAGCACAACTAATTATTGTGAGCAGCTGTGTCTGGTGTGAATGGACTGCATTTCCCACAATCCCTTGCAAATCATATTGATATATGCACTTGCCAAGTCTGTGAACATTCTCACCCAGGCAGCCGTCTGACAAGTTCCACTTGTTGATCAGTGATTCGAGATTGGTTTCTACCGGTATGCTTTCCAGGGTTGGTAATGTCTTTTGGAGGAAGGCTTGCTCATTCAATCTCCTCCTTGTGGGGGTGATGTTTCATGGTGGGTTGCTTGTGTGTGAGTGGGGTATCTTGAAGGTTTTTAGGATGTAGTTGAACTAGGAGACTGGTACTATTGTGGGGTATGAGTGACCGAGTGTGTCCATTAGGCTTGACAAAAGAACACATGTAGAGATGGATATGTACACAGTTATGCATGTCAGTTTCAGAAATGATACTGTCACTAGATATTAAGAAGAGACAGCATAGCTAAAGCTGTAGCCACAGCTTTCTGCCACGTCAGTGTTGGTCAGTGCAATCATGACTTAGTGGTCTGCCACCTGAAACAGCACTGCGATGTTCCCTCCTCTCCCAACCCTTCAAGAAAAAGACCAAATAGTGCACAGACATTGCCCAAGAATGAACAGAACCAGAACCAAACCTTCAATTTAGCCATTGCCCAAGTACCACTCAGGTGGTCTGAAGAAAGCCCAACTTTTGCCCCTGGATTTTATGCCATTTGAAAATGCTACCACAGACCTGGCTGTCCAGCTGGCACACCATGTGTCAGAGCTTCTACTCTGGTCTGTGCTTCTGCACTTGGTAAAGTGCTGTATAATAGCCTATCCATTCAGTTCCTGCACGTTTCACATGGCATAACATCATACCATTTCCAAATCTAGGACATCCTTATTTTATAGAGAGAAAATGAGACATTGTAGATTTAGGCAGGACAGTACCAAGATAGCAAGTACCCTGTGCAAATGGTGAACCTGGCACCGCACCCCCACCTCACCACCCAGCTGTGTGCAGAGACTTCCTAGAAGCCCAGTGATGACATCAGCAGTCCTTCCATACTTGTGCCCTGTGTGGCCATACTGCTAGCACAGCCCTTGGTATAGCCCTAGATTTAGTTGTAATTGTATAAAGCCTTTGTGACAAGAATGAGATATGCTCTTGTTTGACCCATTTTGAAAAATTCCTCCCTTGGTCCCTCAATCCCAGCCCATTACAACCTAGTTTTCTGTGCTTCCCTTCCTTTCTAAAATGCCTGAAAAATTAGTCTTTTCTCAACTCTCTACTCATTTGGAAACTACACATGCCCTCCACTCCCGCCAATCTGGATTTAGTACAGGTCATAGCACAGAAACTATCTTTCTTTCTTTCCTGAAAGAAATCCACCACTGTCATGATTGGGGTGATATTTCCTTGGCTGTCTCTCTGGGCCTTTCTGCAGCATTTGAGCTGACTGACCACGTCACTCTTCTCACCCATTTGGATGATCTTGGGATCCATGGCACCATTCACCATTGGTTCCGCTCGTTTTTCTGTCAGTGCTTTTTCTCGGTTCTGGGTACCTCTACTTCCCCTCTCCTTTGGTGTACCCCAGGGTTCTGTTCTTGCTCCCCTTCTTTTTAACATCTTTTTAATTCCCCTCACTTTCCTCATTCAGCATCATGGGATCTCGATGTACTATTAAGCAGATGATATCATTCTTGTCTACCACACTGGTCCATCCGCCACTGATCTGCTTCCCCTCAACACTTGCTTTCCTGTGTCTTGACTTGGCTCTCACAAAACGTCCTTCATCTCAACCCACTATGACCACTGCTATCTGCTTCCCCACATCCAGTCCCCCTCTCCCTTGCCCCATCTTTCCCCTCTGGCCCTATCTCAATTGTTGACTCCCTCCGTACCTTGGAGCTATCCTAGATTACTCTCTCTCTTTCCAGTCCCATCTTTCTGCCTTGATTCGCCAATCCTTTTTTCCCCTTTATCATGTTCGAGCCACCCATCCTCTTCTATCACCTCCATCTCTCACCATTCTACTCCTCATGCTGGTAATGTCCAAACTAGACTACTGTAACATTGTGTTTCTTGGTCTCACTCAATATCAGATCCATCGCTTACAGCATGTACAGAACACTGTCGCCCGTCTTAAAGCGCACGTCTTCCCTTTTGAACACATCGGCCCTCTCTTGATTCAGTTTTATCACCCCCCCCACCTCAAATATTGTCCTCAGTACAAACTCTTGATCCTAGTCATCAAGGCACTACATACTACCACCCCCACATATTTCTCTGATGTCTTGCATTTCCATGCCCCCCATCATGTCCTCTGTAATATACTTGTCAATCGTCTTCACCTACCTCAGTTTCCCAAGCAAATCCTGTATTCACTCGCACTTCTGCCCTTTAGTTTCTTGGTCCTGCTCTCTGAACACCCTGCCCCCTGACCTTTGCCTAGAGTCCTCCTTCCCAAAGTTCAAAGATAAACTTAAGACACATCTTTTTCAGCTGGCTTTTGACCTTCTCCCCTCTAACTCCTGACTCCCCTCTACCCCTCCCTTCTTGACCCCCCTCCCCCTCTTCGCAGTATGAATGCTTAGCTTTCCTATATTATTATAGTAGTATTTTATAACCTTCCAATTGATTTTATTGTTCTTGTTTGTAAGCCGCCCTGCTACCTGGTTAAGGAGCACTATACCAAGTTTACTACAACATAAACATACACATGTACATCAAGGTTTGGGTATTCAGGGCTGTTTTCTAAAGGGGGTAAGATACACCTAAGTTAGGACAGGCTTAAGAAAGGGACATGTTCCGATTAGGTAATGTTTGTGTACTGGTTGAAACATGTAAGAAGATTCATACAAGTGCATGCCTATGATACATCAACAACTGCTATCTGGGATGCTAAAATCTCAAACAACTTGTCTTTTGGGACATGGTGGGAAAAGGAATTAGATTTAACTCACACCTTTTCTCAGATGTTCAAGGTAAGTTATATTCAAGGGCAGTAGGTATTTTCTAGTCCCCAGAGGGTTTACTATCTAAGTTTGTATTTGAGGTAATAGAGGGTTAAGTGACTTACCTAAGATCATGAACAGGCAGAGTGGGATTTTAATCCTGGTTTCCTTGAGTCTAGCCCATTTCTGTAACCATTAGGCTACTCCTACTTAGTGCTAGAGATTAGCTTGAGAGTTAGTGATCAGGTTAATGTTCTTCTTTATGTCCTGCATTCTCTCAACGCTCTTTTCCCTCCACTAATCCTTCCGGAACTCCCGTCTACCCTCTGCAACTCTCTCTTTTCTCTATTTGATTCTTCTTTACCTCTGTGTCTTCTGGACTTTATATCTCCCCACTGCCTGCCCCCTCCTTTCCCATGCCTATCTCTCTGCATCTCCCTGGTCCTTTCTATCTGCAGATAGGAAACACAAGGTATCATTTAAAGTTACAGGGACTTTTGCACAGTAGGCAGATACATACATAGAATTTAAAAGTTCAGTTTGACTATTTCTGCTTCCATTGTTTGAATTGTCTGTTGCAACCCAGCTCACAGGGCGGGGCTAATTAAATTATCTTACAGCTTTTCCACAAGTACCTGATCAACTCTAGTCTTCACAGCTTCCAGGGCCTTCAAACAGCTAAGCTTTCAGTCTTGTATCTTTCTTGCCTACCTTGTTGGTGATGATATAGAATTTAACTGTTGGTTATACATTGATTTGGGAGAATATTCTGACTGCCTACATTCCTTGTGTAGCCCTCAAATCAGATATCTAAGTGTGCCCTCAGTCCATGTAAGGCCTACTGGCCAAGGACACTTAGGTTCCCGCCCACCCTACCCCTCACCCCGCCCACCCCAGGGCTGCATAGCCTATAGATGTCAATGTATGTGACCACTATATCATTTTAATTTGGTGTTAAGCCCACCTTTTCTTCCTCTCCTTCTAGGACCACTTAATTAGCATGTTGTGTATTCAGTGCAATAACTGTTGCACCTTCATTCTGAGAAGAATCATTTGGAATGTAAGAGCTTGTCCTATATGCCTCAAGTTAGCTGCCATGCAGAAAGAATTGACTCTACTAAGGGAAGAACTAGCTGCAATGAAAAGCACCTTTTCTAGGATACAAACCAAACAAAGTGCACCACCGCTCCCACAAAGCATCAAACATCCCAGGAACAAATGGATCACAGTGGGCTCGGATAGATTGTGACCTGTAAAATTGAGACACCCTATACATCATGAGATATCCCTGCATAATGCTTTCTCTGCTTTGGTTAACGAGGATGCCCAATCCATGGAAACTCAAGGGCCCCTAAATGAGACAGTCAATGCCCAATCTCCTGATAAAGCACCAAATACGAAGAAAAACTCACCAAACAGAAAACTACTACTACTTGGAGATTCCATCATCAGACACGATTCAAAGGAGAGAAGATAGTCAAATGCCTCCCAGGCTCTTCAGCCAGCAGGAATACAAACCAAATTGTTGATGTACTTACCGCGGAAAGTGAGCACTCCAAAATTGATGTTGTCATCTACTTGGGTTCAAATGACCTGGCTAGAAACAGTGCTTCTACAGTTCAAAGGGACTTACAAACTCTAGGAGAGAAATTCAAGCCCATTGTTAACACTGTATTTATTTATTTATTTTATATTCTCTTATATACCGCGCTATTCTGCATCAGTGCGGTTTATATTGAACAAACTGAAATTACATTGAACAGGGTATTATAACTTGGAGGTAACTATTTTACAGGGAACATGGGCTATGGAGGGTTAAGTGGCTTGCCCAAGACCACAAGGAGCACCTGTGGGACTAGAAACCCCAGTCCTTCCGGCCCAAGGTTGCTGTCCTCTAGTGGGATTTGAACCCCTGACCTTCTGGCCTGAAGTACCTTACCCCAACCACTAGGCTACTCCTCCACTGTAGCATTCTCAAAAGTTCTACCTGTTCATGGTAAGGGGGCAGAAAGGCTACATCTCATAAACAGCTTTAATACATAGCTCCAGACCTGCTGCAAACAAGGAGGATTCAGATTTATAGGTGACTGGGGAAACAAATGGACCAACAAGAGACTATACTGTGCCGATGGACTACATCTCTCTGTTGCAGAGAAAAGAATCCCAAGTGAAAAATTCAAGAAGTATGTGGATATGCATTTAAACTAGAAAAAGGGGGTGATGGATGGGGAAGGACAAGTTCAGAACGTCACTCCCGACAAAAGCAGAATAACATCAGAAACAGCCACACTTTTAAACCACACATAAAAGGACAAGTGGGAAGAAGTGGGCAGAACAAAATCAATGCAAAATCCATGCAAGCCAGATAATTGCTGGAAAGCAATGAGCACAAATGCTCGAAGCCTAGTCCACAAAGTTCTGGACCTGGAAGCCCTAATGGTGGAAATGGACTTGGACATTGTGGCCATTACAGAAACATGGTTTAATGAATCACATAATTGGGATAGAGCCATAGCTGGCTATAATCTGTTCAGAAGAGACAGAGAAAGTGGAAAAGGAGGAGGAGGAGCAGCCTTGTATGTCAAAGGTAATATTAAAGCTCCTGCAATGCAGGGGACATGGGGAAAAGAAGAAGCGCTCTGGATTGTGTTGGAAAGAGGAGATGGCACTGTCATCAATACTGCTGTAGTCTACAGACCTCCGTCTCAAATCAAAGAAATGGATAACGAATTGATTATAGATATTGCCAAGATAGCCACAAAGGGGGAAGTGATCGTATTGGGTGACTTTAATCTACCCGATGTAGATTGGATTACTCCTTCTGCAAATCTGGAAAGAAGCAAAAAAATTGTGGATGCTTTCCAAGATGTGTTACTTAGACAAATGGTGATGGAACCAACCAGGGAAAGCTCAATGCTGGATTTAGTGCTTACCAACGGTGCTAGCATGTCAAATGTCCGGGTGGGTGCCCCTGTGAGCAGCAGCGATCATCACACAGTGTGGTATGAGATAAAAGCCAAAGTGCAGTCCATTCACAGCAAGCTCAAACGTCCTAAACTTTAAAAACACTGACTTCAGTAAAATGGCTAAGAACCTCAAGGAGGAGTTGGCAGGGTGGGAGGGGATAAGGGAAGTGGAATTGCAATGGGCTAAACTAAAGGTGGTAATAAAAGGGGCAACAGATAAAAATGTAAGGAAAGTAAATAAAAACATGAGGAGAAGGAAACCTATTTGGTTTTCCAAAGAGGTGGCTGCTCAAATAAAGGCAAAAAACACAGCTTTCACAAAATTCAAAAGCTTGCAAACAGAGGAACACAGAAAGGAATACAGGATCAAACTAAAAGAGACAAAAAGAGAAATAAGGAAAGCAAAATCAAAAACAGTGGAAAAGATGGCTAAAGATGTGAAGTGTGGCGACAAAACTTTCTTCAGGTATATTTGGGAGAGGAGGAAAATCAGAGATGGAATTGCAGGACTCAGAAGTGCTGGGAACGGACTCCTGAAAAGTGACATTGAAAAAGCAAAATTGCTAAACAAATACTTCTGCTCTGTTTTTACTAAAGAAAATCCTGGAGAAGGATCACCTGTGACTGCCAAATATAAAAATGGGAATGAAGTAGATACCACAACATTCACAGAAGATGATGTGTTAGAACAACTTGCAAAACTGAAAGTGGACAAGGCCATGGGACCGGATGGGATACATTCCAGGATACTGAAAGAGCTCAGAGAGGTTCTTTCAGGGCCGTTAAAGGATGTTTTCAACAGATCCTTGGAAACAGGAGAAGTTCCTCAGGACTGGAGAAGGGCTGATGTGGTACCTCTTCACAAAAGCAGTGACAGGGAAGAAGTGACAAACTACAGGCCCGTAAGCCTTACCTCGGTGGCGGGAAAAGTGATGGAGGCGCTCCTAAAAGAGCGAATAGTGGACTTTCTCAAAACTAACAGGTTGCATGATCCGAGGCAACATGGTTTTACCGAAGGACGATCTGGTCAAACAAATCTGAATGAGCTCTTTGACTGGGTGACCAGAGAACTAGATCAGGGGCATGCGATGGATGTCATCTACCTGGATTTCAGCAAAGCCTTTGATACTGTTCCTCATAGGAGGCTTATCAATAAACTCAGTAGTTTGGGGATGGGTCCCAAGGTGGTGAACTGGATCAGAAATTGGTTGACTGACAGACAACAGAAGGTGATGGTAAATGGAGCTCACTCGGATGAAAGGAGGGAGTGGATTACATGAGGAAAGATCTACAAAAACCGGAAGAATGGTCTAATTCCTGGCAGTTAAGATTTAATCCAAGAAGTGCAAGGAAAATGTATGCGATAGTGGGCAAGAGGTTGGTATGCACGGTTCAGGAGAAAGACCTTGGTGTGATTATTTCTGAGGATCTCAAGGTGGCAAGGCAGTGCGACAAGGCAGTGGCAAAAGCCATGAGGATGTTCAGTTGCATACAAAGAGGAATTATCAGCAGAAAGGAAGAGGTACTAATGCCACTCTATAAGTCATTGGTGAGGCCTCACTTGGAATACTGTGTTCAGTTTTGGAGACCATATCTTGCAAAGGATGTAAAAAAGACTGGAAATTGCTCAGAGGAAGGCGACCAAAATGATTTGGAGCCTGCATCAGAAGCCTTATGAGAAGAGACTTGAAGACCTAAATATGTACACTCTGGAGGAGAAGAGGGATAGGGGAGATATGATTCAGACCTTTAAATACTTAAAGAGAAATAATGAACATACAAAACTCTTCCAAAGACGGGGAAGCTGTAAAACTAGAGGGCATAACATGAAGCTGCAAGGGGGTAAATTGAACGGCAATGTCAGGAAATAGTTTTTCACTGAAAGGGTGGTGGATGCTTGGAATGCCCTCTCGATGGAAGTGGTGGGGGCAAATACAGTGACAGTATTCAAAATGGGATGGGACAAACACAGTGGATCCCTTTACAGCAACAGGATAAAATCAAAATAAACTTAACTACCTAATTTCTCAACAAACAGGTGTGTCCTACACGGAGCGGTGGGTTCGCTCCTAAACAAAGACAGGGGGAGGAGTGGCCTGCATGGAGCGGCAGGTGCACCTACTCTTTACCATCTTACTGTGCAGACTAAATGGACCATGCGTGTCTTTATCTGCCATCATTTACTATGTTACTATTTTACAAAGAGATACACAGCAGCTGATGTGTCACAGCTATGCTAAGGTTGTGTACATGGGATCCTTGAGCAAAAGATCAGGATTTCAGCAAAACTGCAGTCTGCTAAGGGTGTGTGAATCAACTCTGTATACGCAGCACATCACATGGCCTCACTTACTCTTGTTTCCTCAGTTCCTCAGGCCAAGATCTCTTCCATCATATGTAATGGCAGCTTTTGTCTAATACAGCAGAAATGAAGGAGGTCTTAGAGGTTTGGCACAGCCTAGCACAAAGCCGATACTGTGGGGATGCTCTGTAGCATTGGCACACTACTGTAGCTGGATCTGGATGCCAATATGATAAAGCTTTATAAAATAAGCTGAAGGTATGGGCTTTTGTGGATTTTTCATATTGGGGGAGGAGTGGCCTAGTGGTTAGGACATGGTACCTCAGGTCGGAGGGCCAGGGGCTCAAGTCCCACCTGGGGACAGTAATCTCAGGCTGGAGGGACTGGGGTGCTAGTCCTATAGGCACTCCTTGTGGCCTTGGGCAAGCCACTTAACTCTCCATTGCCTCAGGTACACATAGATTGTGAGCCCTTTGGGGACAAGGGAATATATCCAGTACCTGCCTGTAGTAATTACATAATGTAAACCACTTTGATTGAAGGCTAAGGCAGTATAGAAAACGGGTTAAATAAATAAATAAATAACATCAGGCTCAAACTGTACATGTGTGAAAATGTTATTAAAGATGTTTTCAATGTCCAAAATGAATGCAATGAAAATTGTTTCTCTACATACAGTATGTCAACTCATTTGCATAAATATTTGCATAATGCACTTTTAATAAACATGCCTCTTAATGAGTGTCTGGATAAAGACGACCAATATCATAGAGTCATGAAAGTAAGAGATCACATTAACAAGGTCGAAAGCAGAGGATAGATCAAGAGAAATTGCAATGGTGACATTCCCAGAATCCAAAGACCAATGAGCTTCACCGCGTAATGAAAGAAGAATAGAATCTGTAGAATGACCGGCACAAAAAACAGCTTGGTGGGGATGCAAAATATTGGTAGATTCAAGGTGAGTGGAGAACTGTTGAAAAACTAATATTTCAAGGAGTTTTGAAAGGAAAGGCAAATTAGAGATAGGTCTAATTGGTGGGAACAGAGGGATCCAGGGATGGTTTCTTTAAAAGAAGGCCGGGACGTGACCAGAAGACAAACTATTGTTGATGAAAGAAAGAGCAAAAGGTTGAAGAGCAAAGGAGGTCAAAGAGAGCCAAACAGATGGGATTGGATCATGGACACATGTAGATTTCTGAGAGGTAGACAGAAGTTTGGAGAAAGCATCCAAACTATGAGTGGGGATAATAGAAGGGAAGCAGGTGAACATGGAGGAGTGGGTAAGTGAATGGAGGAACTAAGAGAAAAATATTTTGCAGATTTAAAATCATATCATGAAAGAATATGGCAAGTTCTGAGGGAGTCAGAGAATTTGAAGGGACAGAAACCTGAGAAGGAGATGTTGATAATGAAGAAAGAATAGAATGAAATATAAAAACATGATGGCAGAAAAAAAAAGACCACATGGACTATCTAGTCCTTCCATATCAACTACAATAGTCCCCTTTTTACCTTTAGAGATCCTGTTTATCCCATGTTTTTTTTTAATTCAAGGACTGTCCTCGTGTCCACCACGTCCACTGGGAGACTATTCCATGCATCTACATTTTCCATAAAGAAATATTTCCGCATATTACTTCTGAGTCTATCCCCTTTCACTCTCATCCTATGTCCCCTTGTAGCAGAGCTTGCCTTCAATTGAAAGAGACCCTTTTGTGAATTTAAATGTCTCTATTGTATTGCCCCATCCCACCTTTCCTCTAAAGTATGCATATTAAGATCTTTAAGTCTGTCCGGATATGCTTCATAACGAAGACCACTAACCATTTAAGTAGCCATCCTCTACACCGATACCAACCTGCTTATATCCTTCTCAAGGTGCAGTCTCCAGAATTGCACACAATACTCCAAATGAGTTTGCACCAGAGATTTATACAGAGGCATTATCACCTCCTTTTTTTCTGCTGGACGTTCCTCTCCCTTCTGGCTTTCACAGTCACCTTTTCTATCTATCTGTTTAGCTACTTTAAGATCATCAGACAATTACACCCAGGGCCCGCTCTTCTTTTGTGAACAATAGTACCTCACTCCCTACACTCCTCTGGATTTTTGCAGCCTAAATGCATGACCCTACATTTTTTAGCATTAAATTTCAGCAGTCATATTCTAGATCATTCTTCAAGTTTAGCTAGATCCTTCCTCATGTTGTCAACTCCCTCCGGTGTGTCTACTCTATTGCAGAATTTTGTACCATCTGCAAACAAGCAAACCTTACCTGACAGTCCTTCTGTAATATCACAAACAAAGATGTTAAACAGAATTGGACCAAGGACAGATCCCTGTGGCACATCACTGGGAACCTCCTCCTCCTCCTCAGAGTGAGCTCCCTTTACCTGTACCCTTTGTCACCTCCCACTCAACCAATTTTTAATCCAGTCAGTAAATTTAGGGTCCATCCTTAGGGTGCTCAGCTTGTTTATAAGTCGCCTGTGAAAAACGGTGTCAAAGGCTTTACTGAAATCTAAATACACCACATCTAGGGCTCTCCCTCGGTCCAACTCCTTGGTCACTCAGTCAAAGAAATCTATCAGATTTGTCTGACAAGACCTGCCTCTGGTGAATCCATGCTGCCTCGGATCCTGCAATCCATTGGACTCCAGAAATCTCACTATTATCTCCTTTAGTAGCCTTTCCAATAATTTATTAACTACAGAGGTTAGACTAACCGGCCTTTAGTTCTCAATGTCATCCTTATGTCCACTAACTTTCTCCACCCCCGTCAATCCGGATTTCGTCAGGGCCACAGTGTTGAAACTGTTCTCCTCGCTTTCACTAACGCACTGCATATAGCCCACGACTGTGGTGACATCTCGGTGGCGGTAGCCCTTGACCTCTCTGCTGCCTTCGATCTAGTAGACCACTCTCTCCTTCTTCTTCGCCTACGAGAAGCTGGCCTTCGTAGCACAGTCTATCGGTGGTTCCACTCCTTTCTCTTCTCTCGGTCTTGTGCAGTTCTCTCTTCTTCCCCCTCCCTTTCCTCCTCTGACCCGTTTCCTCTTTCCTGCAGGGTCCCCCCAAGGTTCTGTCCTGGCTCCTCTCCTCTTTAATCTTTTCCTAGCTCCCCTCACTCTCTTGATACAACAATCTGGGATCTCCGCATTCTACTACGCAGATGATATCGTTCTTTATCACACCTCTCCCTCCTGCCCAGACCTCACCTCACTTAACTCCTACCTATTGACCGTTGCTGACTGGCTGACCCAGAACTGCCTTCACCTCAACCTTACCAAAACCACTGCAATTTGGTTTCCTCATGGTAGCCCACCCCCCTCGCTAGCCCCCTCTTTTTCCGGTACTCCCATACCTTTGGTTTCCACCTTCCGTTATCTAGGTGTACTTTTTGACTCTGATCTCTCCTTTCAAGCTCACGTCTCTCATATCACCAAGACCTCCTTCTTTTTCCTTCACCAAATCCGTGCGATCCGCCCCTTTCTCTCTCCATCTGCCCTTACTACCTTACTACTATCACTTGTTATGTCATGTGTTGATGTCTCTAATTCCATTTTCACTGGTCTATCCAAATCTCAACTGAACCGACTTCAGAGGATTCAAAGTACTGCTGCTCGTCTCATTACTCACTCCTCCCCTCGAGACCACATAACCCCCCTTCTTCTCCATCTTCACTGGTTTCCCGTTTCCTTCCGCACCCAGTTTAAATTGCTCACTCTTGTTCATAGGGCTCTTCACACCAACACCCCACAATATTTGGCAGATCTTATCCACTTTCACATGCCCAGACATACCCCTCGCTCTTTTCGCCTCAACCGCCTCACACTTCCCCCTCCCTCCCTCCACCACCTCCAGTCCACCCGCACCTCAGCTTTTTTTTTTCCATAGGTCCTGCCCTTTGGAACTCTCTCCCTACCTCCCTCCATTTAGAACCCCTCCACACCAACTTTAAACGTGACTTAAAGACCCACCTCTTTTCCCTAGCCTTTAACCTTCCCACCCCTTTTCTGTAAGTCTCTTCTCCTATGTCTACAGTTCTTTACTCACCTTCTCTCCTCTATTCTATTAAAAATTGAAAAATTCCTTTCTTTTTTCCGGCCTTGTGCCTCATCTTTTTAATTTATACATTGTAAACCGCTCTGATTACCACTGAAGGGCGGTCAATCAAATGAAATAAACATAAACATGTGCCTCTCTCCAGTCCTCTGGCACCACTCCCGACTCCAAAGAGCAATTGAAAAGGTCAGACAGTGGAGCCGCTAGAATGTCCCCAAGTTCTCTCAGTATTCTTGGATGTATCCCATCTGGACCCATGACTTTGTCTACTTTTAGTTAGCTAGTTCCTCACTAACAGTCTTCTGAAAACTGTTCAGGATTCCCATCACTTCTGTTGCTATTTTCTGAGGCCCTGCTCCTTGCCTTTCAGCTATGAACACAGAACAGAAATATTTGTTAAGCAATTCTGCTTTATCTTTATCAATTTCTGCATATTCCTCACCTGCACCTTTGAGTCTGACAATACCACTTTTGCACTCTCTCCTCTCACTAAAATATCTGAAAAATGTCTTCGCCAATGCAATACAATGCGGGGATATTTCTTCTTCTTTTTGCACCTTTGCTTTCCTGACTACTTCGCTAGCTTCTCTAAGTTTCTCGAAAATATAGATGCCTGTCTTCCTCTCTCTGTGTTTGTCACATGCTTTTTTGAATTCAGACACTGTCCTCATCTCTACCACCTCCACTGGGAGACTATGCCATGGATCTACCACTCTTTCCGTAAAAACATATTTCCACATATTACTCCTGAGTCTATCCCCTTTCACCCTCATTCTATTTCCCCTCATAGCAGAACTTGCTTTCAATTGAAAGAGGATCTCCTCCTGTGCATTTATGCCATGGAGATATTTAAATGTCTGAATCATATCACCTCTATCCCGCCTTTTCTCTAAGAACCTTAAGATCCTTAAGTCTGTCCTCATATGCTTTATAAATGAAGACCACTAACCATTTTAGTAGATTGGCGTCAGTACAGAGGATGGCTGTAATATCCTTTTGAAGGTGCGGTCTCCAGAATTGCACACAATACTCCAAATGAGGTTGCACCAAAGACTTATACAGAGGTACTATCACCTCCTTTTCTCTGCTGGCCATTTCTCTCCCTATGCACCCAAGCATCCTTCTAGCTTTTCTCATTGCATTTTCTATCTGTTGAGCTAATTTAAGATAATCAGACACAGCCACAATCATGCCTATGTCCTACGCTTCTTTTATGGACAGAAGTACTTCACCCCCTATACTATATCGCTCCCTTGGATTGCTGCAGCCCAAATGCATGACCTTGAATTTTTTTACATTAAATCTCAGCTGCCAAATTCTCAACCATTCTTCAAGCTTAACTAGATCCCTCCTCATATTATCTATATCTTCCTGGGTATCTAGTCTATTGCAGATTTTGGTATCATCCGCAAAGAGGCAAACCTTATCTGACAGTCCTTCTGCAATATCACTAACAAAGATGTTAGAAAGAATCGGACCAAGGACAGATCCCTGTGGCACACCACTGCCAACCTCCTCCTCCTCAGAGTGAGCTCTATTTACCTGTACCCTTTGTCACCTCCCACTCAACCAATTTCTAACCCAAGCAGTAACTTTAGGGTCTATCCCTAGGGTGCTCAGTTTGTTGGACTCCAGAAACCTCACTATTTTCTCTTTCAACAGCACTTCCAATAATTTACTCACCACTGAGGTTAAACTAACTGGCCTGTAGTTTTCAGCCACATCCTTACTTCCATTTTTCTATAAAGGGACCACATGTGCCTCTCTGCAGCCCTCTGTATAAAGGGCATTGAGAGATTTGGACCGTCTCCAACAGCGTTCAGCGTGTTGGAGTTGTCGAGAGCTTTGGTAGTCTATCAACTTAAAGCCAAAACATATTCATTTGGTATAACAGTGCATGGCTGATACCTGATGCTGGGTTTGCATTAGATCACTCACTATACCTGAGCTCCAGACAAGTTATGATCAGGCACAATGGCCGCTTCACTCCTCAGGATAGCTTAATCAACATGTTCCCCTGCTATTTTAGAGGGACGTGCACAGGCAAGGAAAATTAGTTTCATTTTTGTTTTTCTTTTCCATTGATTATTCAGTTGGCATCATACATTAGTTTTAATAGGAAATCTTTAGTGCATGCTAAATTGACTTAATATGCACCAAGTAGATTAACTCACTTTCAATCAATTCAGTGCATACTATGGAGCCGTTTACTAACGTGAGGTAAGTTTTGGCACTTACTACATGTTGGAAGCGTGGCGTGCACCTGCTCTGCATTTACTGAACAGAGCAGACACCACACAGTCCCACATTATATGCACTGCTGATAGGGTGGGTACACCCACACCCACCCTAACTGCCGATGCACATAACACGGGCCCCAGCACTGCCCAAATTTGAAGACACACACACAAAACAAACCCACCCCACAACTTGCAGTGAAGCAACTCTCTGATCACTAAACATCCCCAATCATGAACCTCCCTAATCAAAGGCCCCCCCAAACTGAAATCCACCCCAATCGCTCTCCCTTCAAGGACCACAACCTGACCCTCTGCCCCACTTCTGCCTCTCCCCAGACTTACCCAGGGGTATCCTTTATCATCTAGTGGATGGAGCCAGAGTGATATTCTTCTGCTCCAGCCTCTTTACCATCTGGTTCAAATTGGTGGATTTAACCCCTAATGGAAATGTTGAAGGACACTAGGGGTTAATTGCCAAGTAACAGCAATCACTTCATATTTGGTATGTCGACCCCCACTGATAGTACTGTGAGATTACTACTAGGGGTCAGATCTACCATTTTAACTGAAATGGCAATGGTGCATGAGTAGAGGGGATTGCTGCTGCCCCACCACTAGATAGCCAGAGATACCTCCAGGTAAGCCCTGGAGGAATGGGGGCTGGATTGCAGTCCTTGCAGGGGGATATAGAGAGGAGAGGTTTTAATCCTTGGGATGATGATGAAATGGGGGAGTTTGACTAGGAGGGGATCAGAAATGTAATCGGGCGGGGGGGGTAGGGGGCTCCTTTATTTTATTGGTAGCAGAAATGCAATGTGACTGTTGGTGGTGCATTAATTGACAGCCCTGATAACTAGCTCATGATATGTCACTACATGCTGGACAATCCTATTGCCACCCTTAATTTGCCCCAATCCCGCCCCGACCTTCAGTAAGCAGTTAGCATGGGACATTTACCACACTGCTGTTTTTACTATGCAATAGTTGTTAGCACAAATTTTAGCATGCAATAATCATTAACACAGAACCATTCCAACTCTTAGCACACTTTAGTAAACATGCCCATGCATTTTTTAAGTGCTTTAATAAATCAAAGGCGCACTAATGAATGCATTACTTCTATTATGTTACCACAGAAAGCACACTACCTCTATCATCTTGCATTCATTAGTGCGCAATCATGTTAACCGCAGAAGGCGCAGTAATGAATGCGTCACCTTTATTTATACCTCTTCTCACCGTGTCTAAGCGATGTATATTCAGGTACGGTATACATTTCCCTTTGTACCTGAGGCAACAGAGGGTTAAGTGGCTTGCTCAAGGCAACAAGGAGTGCCTGTGGGACTAGAAACCCCCAGCCCTCTGGACCGAGTCAACGTGCCCCAACCACTAGGCTACTCCTCCCTTTATCATGTTATCATAAATACCGCAGTAATGAACGCAGCACCTCTGTTATGTTACCACAGACAATTGCTATAGGATTTACTAAACTGTGTCGAGTACTCAGTAAATCCCACAGCAATTTTATTTGCATTGCTGCGTTCTCTGTAAATTGTTCCCCAGAAGCCCTGGTCCGTGCACTAGGATGCTGACGCTCTTCTGGCAGATCGCGTCTCTGTTCTCTTTTCTACTGCCAACTCCGGACTTCAATCTTTCTACCTTGCTGTTCCTTATACCTGGAACAAACCACCCAAGTCAGTGTGCCATGTTCCATCTATGCCCCTTTTCAAATCCAGTCTAAAAACTCCCTTCTTTGAGACTGCTTTTGTATCCTGATCCCCATACTATTAGTAATCTGTGATCTATCATTAAAATCATCTGTAGTAGCCAAAGACTGGAGAGTGGAAAATGTAATGCCAATTTTTAAAAAGGGTACCAGGGAAACTACAGGCTGGTGAGCCCGACGTCAGTACTGGGCAAAATGGTAGAAACCATTATTAAAAAAAACAAAATTACTGAAAATATACTGTAGATAGTAATGGTTTAATGTCAGAAAGTCAACATTGGTGAGATAAGTCTTTTCTTGGCTAACTGACTCTCATATTATTTTTGAAGGCATGAATGAACAGGTAAATAAAGGTGAGCTGGTTGATATAGTGGATCTTGATTTTCAGAAAGCCTTTAACAAAATCCCTCATGGGAGACTCTTGGGAAAATTAAAAAGCCATGGGATAGGAGGCAGTGCTCTATTGTGGATTAGGAACTGATGGAAAGATAGAAAAACAGAGTAGGGCTAAATGCCCAATTTTCTCAATGGAGAAACATGAGTAGTGCAGTACCCCAGGGATCTGTGCTGGGCCTGCTGCTTTTTAACATATTTATGGATGATCTAGAAAATGGGAACAAGTGAGGTGATCAGATTTGTAGAAGATACCAAATTATTCAAAGTTGTTAAAAAAATTCAAGAGGACCTTCATAAATTGGGAGACTGGGCGTCCAAATGGCAGAAGACATTTAATGTGGACAAGTGCAACCCAAACTATAGTTACATGATGCAAGATTTCACATTAGGAACCACCACCCAGGAAAAGGATTTAGGTGTCCTTGTGGAAAATACGTTGAAACCCTCCACGCAGTGTGCAGTGGCGGCCAAGAAAGCAAATAGAATGCTAGGTATCATAAGGAAAGGAATGGAGAATAAAACCAAGGATAGTATAAAGCTTACCCACTGGACAAGCAGCAGGGACTCTGTATCTTCTGGGAACCTCACAGGTACTTGTGACTTGGATTGGCCACTGTTGGAAATAGAATACTGGGCTTGATGGACCCTTGGTCTGACTCAGTATGGTATCTCTTATTTCCTTATATTCTTATGTTCTGGTGAAAGTTAACCACAACTCTTGAAGCATAGCTCAGGCTCTGTAAGATTTTATTTATTTACATTCTCTTATATACTGTGCTATTCTGCATCAGTGCAGTTTACATTGAACAAACTGAAATTACATTGAACAAGGCATTATAACTTGGAGATAACTATTTTACAGGGAAAATGGGCTATGGAGGGTTAAGTGGCTTGCCCAAGACCACAAGGAGCACCTGTAGGACTAGAAACCCCAGTTCTTCTGGCCCAAGGTTGCTGTCCTCTAGTGGGATTTGAACCCCTGACCTTCCAGCCTGAAGTATCTTGCCCCTACCACTAGGCCACTCCTCCACTCAAGATAGCATGGTTCATGTGGTTAACTGCAAGCTGAATTTTTCTATTTGTATTTGATACATCTTTGAAAACAGACCCCTGTTTGTACATGAGGCAATGAAAGATTACATAACTTGCCCAGCTCATAAGATGTATTAGTGGGAAAAGCTGGATTTGAACTCTGGCCTCTTTCAGGGCAATTTCTCCAAATGGGTTCATTGTACACATATCTCACATACCCTGGCTTAGAAGTGAGGTATGGTCTCAGTCTTTATTTATTGCTAAAGTCTCCTCCTGGAGTCCGTAAGATGTAAGATGTAACATGTATAGGTTTTTATCAAGGTGTGCTTGGAAATTCTTTTTAATCTTTTTGGAGTGGAGGAGTGGCCTAGTGGTTGGGGCAAGGTACTTCAGGCCAGAAGGTCAGGGGTTCAAATCCCACTAGAGGACAGCAACCTTGGGCCGGAAGGACTGGGGCTTCTAGTCCCACAGGTGCTCCTTGTGGTCTTGGGCAAGCCACTTAACCCTCCATAGCCCATGTTCCCTGTAAAATAGTTACCTCCAAGTTATAATGCCCTGTTCAATGTAATTTCAGTTTGTTCAATGTAAACCGCACTGATGCAGAATAGCACAGTATATAAGAGAATATAAATAAATCAAGCCTATGGCACCCAATGGAATGGGGAAATATCTCGGCATCTTTCTGCCACTTTTTCTTGATCTCTGATTACATTTCTTGGTACTTGAAAATCTCTCTCTCTCAATGCAATTCACAGAATAGTTGCTTGGGACAAACACCTCTATAATCAAGGCCATTCTAGTGTCCTTCTCCTTTACTATTATGTCCGGCTTCCTTGCATCCAGCTTTTTATCAGTTTCAATGGGAACATCCCAGGTGATCATATCCTCTTCATTCTCTAAGGGCCCAGTGATTTTCAGGCACACTGATGTAGTGTTTACGGAGATTCCAATGGATGAGGCACGTTACTTTGTGTCTTTCTGTATAAAAGTCTTCTGCTATCAGAATTTCACAGCCAGCTACGAGGTGAGTCACTGTTTCCAGCTCTTTCATACAGAATGGGCGTGTGTCTGTTTTCTCAGCTTTTTCTATGCTTGCTGTAAAACATCTAGCCCATAATCTGATGTCCTGGAATGAATCTTTCATCCATCAGTTTCACGTCACCCCCCCCCCCCCCTCGGTCTTGATCGACAAGGGTTCCTGAAGTAACACTCTGTATTTCCCCACTGCATTTTGTATTTGTTACTTGTTTTTCTCTATTTACTGATCTAATTCTTTGAAGAGTTTTTCTCTTGTTTTGCAAATTCTGTTGCCTCCTTCCCTGTGTGTGCTTGTGAATTTTCACTCATCCCTTTTAGTCTTTTCACACATTTGCATCCAGTGATGATGTTAAGTAGGCCTGGAGGCCTATGATAGTAGCTCTGTATGTGTAATCAATCTCTAGGAGGCCCAGCCCTCTTTCAGCTCTAGGAATATTCAGTTTCGGCATATACCAATTCTTGTATATTATCACAAGGTAATTTCAAGGGGCCCGATATTGAAATGGGACGGATATGTGCTGCTATAGTGCATAGCTGTTGCCACTGACCTCTAACCCCAGATATCCAATTCCGGGGTCATATACGGCCCCGACAATGAATAGCCATGGTCACTGCCCAGTCTACGATGCTGCAGAAGCTAACCTGGTGGTGACGATATTGCATCGCGATCTGGTTAGCTCCCGCAGGTAAAGTTAAGCCATCTTTTGCTTCACTTAGTTTTACCCGCAGGTCGCTAACCAGGTAGTAGTGCAATATTGCCGCTACCCAGTTAGTGACTGTTACCACCCATGACCCCCCCCCCCCCGAATGCCCATGACATGCCCCATTGCTAAGTGGTTAGCATCGGGGGGGGGGGGGGGTATAGCAGTATTAGGTGGAAATATTTAGTGGCACTATCCATGTTAGTGCCATTGAGTATCTCATTTAGTGGCATTTACGCAGTTTACACTTCAGTAAACCATGTAAATGTCTTTAGAATAATCAGGCCCAAGATCTTAAGAGGCCTGTCTCCAGTATGAGAGTACAGAAATTGCCATCTAATTGATGGCTTGTATCTTATTCCATGATGTTAAAGCACTTTTCAATAATTTACATCTCCTATAGTATTCTTTACTGATCTTTTTTTCTCAGTAATTTCTGTTTGAGAGTTGTTCCTTCCTCTCCTCTGAGATATTTACGTACGCCTTCCTGTTCAAATTCTCTCATGTCACAGCCCTCAGCCAGGGAGATCTCTTCCCTTGTTCAGAGACCATTGCTCTCACCACTAGGCTACACCTCATCTAGCATTGCTGTACTATATTTGAAGGTACATTCCACCTCCAAGCAGACAGCACTCAGCAAAAAGGTAGCTATAAACTTTGCTCTATACTTGTTACATCTTCCAGTCTGTCAGCCTCGTCAGAGTTAAAAGAATCTGTGTCAGCTTATAAACAAAAAAGCAACAGAAAGACGGCCGAGGTTAAAACGCTGCCTATTGACCAGGAGCCTGAGTCCCTCTGGCTCCTACTGTACTGTTGAAAGCAACATTTGAAGGAAGCACGTGCATGGGCTCAGAAGCTCACGTGGACAAATCTTATGCTCGTCCTATTAAAGGAACCACAGTCTGCAGAGAATTCAACCAAGCAAATTACTAACCCACTCAAATAAAAGAGAAATGACCTCCACAGAATGACAACTGCATCATCCTCAGTCTCCACAGATGTATTTTCATGCATTTCCTTATCTAATCTGCTTTTACCGTTTAGCAAATCATTGACAGTAAGTGTGGGAGGAGGACAGGGAGGCTGGAAAACGTGCATGCATTAGGGCTTAAAAAATGTGTTGCTAAAGTAAATATGTGGAGAGGCAGTAAAACTCAAGACAGAATAAACACATATTTTAATGTATTTCCTTCATTTACCCTTTCATTGAGTTATATTTTACCTCACATCAATGCTGCTCTTGTTCTAAACCATTTTAGTGCCTCGGGACAAGGCTTGGTCATGATACTATGCCTGGGATCGTGAAAAAGAAGTGCATTTATTCCAGCTTGCTGCAATTGCTGAATCCTCTGCCTACAAACGACTGCATTACTTTAAATCACATTATTTCCTAATGTCTCAGATACCAGCAAGAACTAATTCTCCAGAGAAAATTTTGCAGCAATCTTGTCATTTAAAAATACATTTACGGTGGCTGCGATATAATGGTAGAGATGGACATCAATTAAATATTTTGATTAACGTTTTAAGCACATGACCAATTTCAATCACATGATTAATTACAAGTAATCATTTTTCTGCTATATTCTAATCAGAATATTGATTAGCAACAGTGCATCTGTCCAATGAGCAAAACACACATCAGCCCATGTTCTTTGATGCATCAGGACCCTTGCTGGTGAACTCCTGGTCTCCTTCCAGTTGATCCAAAGGCGGTGCTTTGGGCCCATGTGACAGGCCTTTTCGACTCCTCTTGATCACATTGACTGGGAAAAGCCAGAGAAACCTGTACTCCCTAAGAGGAACTGTCTCACTTTCCGCAGACCTAGTGTCTCTATTTATTTATTTATTTACATTCTCTTATATACCGCGCTATTCTGCATCAGTGCGGTTTACATTGAACAAACTGAAATTACATTGAACAGGGCACTATAACTTGGAGATAACTATTTTATAGGGAACATGGGCTATGGAGGGTTAAGTGGCTTGCCCAAGACCACAAGGAGCACCTGTGGGACTAGAAACCCCAGTCCTTCCGGCCCAAGGTTGCTGTCCTCTAGTGGGATTTGAACCCCCGACCTTCTGGCCTGATATGCCATACTGGGTCAGACCAAGGTCCATCAAGCCCAGTATTCTGTTTCCAACAGTGGCCAATCTAGGTCATATGTACCTAGCAGTTTCCCCAAAAGACACAGGTTCCGCAATGCTTGTACTGGGTCAAGCATTGATATCCTGGGTCCCTTCTTAATAATGGTTTATGGACCTTTCCTCCAGGAACTTGTCCAAACCTTTTTTAAACCCAGCTACACTAACAGACTTTACTACATCCTCCGGTAACAAATTCCAGAGTTTGATTACACGTTGAGTGAAGAAATATTTTCTTTTATTAGTCTTAAATAGCTTACCCTGTAGCTTCATTGCATGGTCCCCTAGTCTTTCTATATTCTGATAACGTAAACAATCGATCTATGTTTACCCGTTCCACTCCGTTCATTAATTTATAGACTTCTATCATATCTCCCCTCAGCCGTCTCTTTTCCAGGTTAAAGAGCCCTAATCTTTTTAGCCTTTCTTCATAGGAGTATCCTTCCATCCCCTTTACAATTTTGGTGGCTCTTCTCTTAACCTTTTCTAATAACACTATATCCTTTTTAAGATACGGCGACCAGAATTGCACACAATATTCAAGGAGTGGTCTCACCATGGAACGATATAGAGGCATTATAATATCTTTTGTTTTATTTTCCATTCCTTTCCTTATGATACCTAGCATTCTATTTGCTCTCTTGGCCGCCGCTGCACACTGGGCCGAGGGTTTTAACATGGTATCCACAATGACGCCTAAATCTTTTTCCTGGGTGGTGGTTCCTAATGCGGAACCTTGCATCGTGTAACCATAGTTTGGGTTGTTCTTCCCTAGGTTCATAACTTTGCACTTGTCCACATTAAATTTCATCTTCAATTTTGATGCCCAGTCTTCCAATTTATCAAGATCCTCTTGCAATTTTCCACAATCCTCTTGGGTTTTAACAACTTTAAATAGTTTTGTGTCATCTGCAATTTTGATAACCTCACTCGTTATTCCACTTTCCAGGTCATTTATGAATATGTCAAAAAGCAGCGGACCCAGCACAGATCCCTGGGGTACACCACTATTCACCTTTCTCCATTGGAAAATTGGTCATTTAGCCCTACCCTCTGTTTTCTGTCTTTTAACCAGTTCCTGATCCACAATAGTATACTGCCTCCTATCCCATGACTCTTTAGTTTTGCCAAATGTCTCTGATGAGGGACCTTGTCAAAGGCTTTCTGAAAGTCCAGATACATTATGGATTCATAGTGGATTCATAATGTACCTTATTTGGTGCAGACAGACAGACACAACCTATTACTGTGCACCAATTAGAGACAGTGGGCTGGGCAGTATGGCGTAATCAAGGTAGACAGATATTCTGGGACAGTCTGATATATTGTATATGGGCTAGCTCAACCACTAGGCAAACTATGCGGCTGCCAAGGGAGACAGCTTCTGTAGGGCAGCAAAGAGGAGGGCATTCAAAGCTAAACAATAGATGTTGACAGCCAGAGGGGGAGTAAAGCTTAAGGTTCCACAATGCTTCTATTGGGTCAAGCATAGATATCCGGGGTCCCTTTTTAATAATGGTTTATGGACCTTTCCTCCAGGAACTTGTCCAAACCTTTTTTAAACCCAGCTATACTAACAGCTCTTACTACATCCTCCGGTAACAAATTCCAGAGTTTGATTACATGTTGAGTAAAAAAATATTTTCTCTTATTTGTCTTAAATAGTTTACCCTGTAGCTTCATTACATGTCCCCTAGCCTTTCTATATTCTGATTGCATAAACAATCGATCTACATTTACCCATTCCACTCCATTCATTAATTTATAGACCTCTATCATATCTCCCCTCAGCCGTCTCTTTTCCAGGTTGAAGAGCCCTAACCTTTGTAGCCTCACTTCATAGGAGTAACCTTCCATCCCCATTACCATTTTGGTGGCTCTTCTTTGTACCTTTTCTAATAATGCTATATCCTTTTTAAGATACGGTGACCAGAATTGCACACAATATTCATGGTGCAGTCGTACCATGGAACGATACAGAGGCATTATAATATCCTTTGTTTTATTTTCCATTCCTTTCATTATGATACCTAGCATTCTATTTGCTTTCTTGGCCGCCGCTGCACACTGGGCGGAGGGATTTAACATGTTATCCATGATGACTCCTAAATCTTTTTCCTGGGTGGTGGTTCCCAATGTGGAACCTTGCATCGTGTAACCATAGTGTGGGTTGTTCTTTCCTGGGTGCATAACTTTGCACTTGTCCATATTAAATTTCATCTGCCATTTGGATTTATTTATTTATTATTTATTTATTTAATGGTATTTATATACCGCCTTATCATTCAATCAAAGCGGTTTCCATGGCAAACAATCAAGGGGGCAAATGTTTTCATGCAGTGTACAGAGTGGTGTGTATGTGTTGGCGGGGATGTGATTAGATTTGGTTTATCTACATAGTCCACTATTATAAATCATGAGCTATTATACAGTCTTATATACATTCTTGGGGTGGTGGGGGGGGGGGAGGGTTGATGATCTGACTTGTATGCTGGTTCTGGGGGTATGTCCATATTAATCGATGAACAGGGTTGTCTTCAGCTGTTTTCGGAAGTCCTTGATTTCTGTGGTTAGTCTCAGATCATCTGGGAGGGAGTTCCATATGGATGGAGCAGCCATGGAGATTGCTCGTTGTGCGGTGTCTTTGCGGGTCTTGGTGAAGTCTTTTGGGGTGTTAACCCGATTGGAGGTGCCTCTTCTTCTTGGCCGTGTGCTTGTGTCAGGTTGTATGAGTGTGTGTAGGCTTATGGCGGAGGAGTGTTGTTTGATCTTGAATATGTTTATGATAGTCTTGTATTTGAAGCGTGAGATAATTGGGAGCCAGTGCAGTTCTTTCAGTATGGGTGTGATGTGATCGTGACTGGATGCCCAGTCTTCCCATTTATCGAGATCCTCCTGCAGTTTTCCACAGTCCTCTTGGGTTTTAACAACTTTAAACAGTTTTGTGTCATCTGCAAAATTTGATAACCTCACTCGTTATAAGTAGCGGACCCAGTACAGATCCCTGGGGTACTCCACTAGTCACCTTTTTCCATTGGGAAAATTGGCCATTTACCCCTAGTAACATATAGTAACATAGTAACATAGTAAGTGACGGCAGATAAAGACCAGCATGGTCCATCTAGTCTGCCCAGCAAGATGGCAAGAGTAGGTGCACATGTCGCTCTGTGCAGGCCACCCCTCCCCATGTTTTTGTTTCTGTTTAGGGGTGAACCCACCACTCCATGTAGGACACCCTTATTTGTTCAGATGCTAGATAGTTCAGAAGTTAGATGGTACTGTTTGTTTTGCTTTTATCCTGTTGCTGTAAAGGGATCCACTGTGTTTGTCCCATGCCGTTTTGCATTCCATCACCGTGTTTGCCCTCACCACTTCCATCGGGAGGGCATTCCAAGCATCCACCACCCTTTCAGTGAAGAAATATTTCCTGACATTGCCTTTCAATTTACCACCTTGCAGCTTCATGTTATGCCCTCTAGTTTTACAGCTTCCCCGTCTTTGGAAGAGGTTTGTTTGTTCATCATTTTCTCTTTAAGTATTTAAAGGTCTGAATCATATCTCCCCTGTCCCTCCTCTCCTCCAAAGTGTACATATTTAGGTCTTCAAGTCTCTTCTCATAAGGCTTCTGACGCAGGCTCCAAATCATTTTGGTCGCCTTTCTCTGAACAGTTTCCAGTCTTTTTACATCTTTTGCAAGATATGGCCTCCAAAACTGAACACAGTATTCCAAGTGAGGCCTCACCAGTGACTTGTACAGTGGCATAAATACCTCTTCCTTTCTGCTGGTAATCCCTCTTTGAATGCAGCCCAACATCCTCCTGGCTTTTGCCACCGCCTTGTCGCACTGTTTTGCCACCTTGAGATCATCAGAGATAATCACACCAAGGTCTTTCTCCTGAACCATGCATACCAACCTCTCACCCCCTATTGTGTACTTTTCCCTTGGATTTCTGCTACCCAAGTGCATGACACTGCACTTTTTCACATTAAATCGTAGTTGCCAAGCATTAGACCAGTCTTCCAGCTTTTGTAGATCTTTCCTCATGTTATCCACTCCCTCTGGTGAGTCCACTCTGTTGCAAATTTTTGTGTCATCTGCAAAAAGACAGACTTTTCCATTCAGTCCTTCAGCAATATCACTCACAAATACATTGAACGGTGCCGGGCCCAGGACCGAACCCTGAGGCACCCCGCTAATCACCTTCCTCTCATCCGAGTGAGCTCCATGTACCATCACCCTCTGTTGTCTGTCAGTCAACCAATTTCTAATCCAGTTTACTATCTTGGGACCCATCCCCAAGCTACTGAGTTTATTGACAAGCCTCCTATGAGGAACAGTATCAAAGGCTTTGCTGAAATCCAGATAGATGACATCCATTGCATGCCCCAGATCTAGTTCCTTGGTCACCCAATCAAAGAACTCAATCAGATTTGTTTGGCAAGACTGTCCTTCGGTAAAACCATGTTGCCTGGGATCTTGCAACCTGTTGGTTTTGAGAAAGTTCACTATTCGCTCTTTCAGGAGCGCCTCCATTACTTTTCCCGCCACCGAGGTAAGGCTCACGAGCCTGTAATTTGACACTTCTTCCCTGTCACCACTTTTGTGTAGAGGTACAACATTAGCCATTCTCCAGTCCTGAGGAACCACTCCTGTTTCCAAGGATCTGTTGAAGATATCCTTTAACGGTCCTGCAAGAACCTCTCTGAGCTGTTTTCTATCTTTTAACCAGTTCCCGATCCACAATAGTACACTGCCTCCTATCCCATGACTTTTTAGTTTGCCAAAAGTCTCTGATGAGGGACCTTGTCAAAGGCTTTCTGAAAGTCCAGCTACATTATATCAACCAACTCACCTTTGTCTACCTGTTTATTCACACCTTCAAAAAAACATATCAGATTAGTAAGACAAGATCTTCCTTGTCTAAAGCCATGTTGGCTGTCTCCCATTAGGCCATGACTATCTACATGCTGTGTAATTTTGTTCTTTATGATGGTTTTCTACCATTTTCTCCGGTACTGACGTTAGGCTCACCGGTCTGTAATTTCCCGGATCACCCCTGGAACCCTTTTTAAAAATTGGCGTTACATTGGCGACCCTCCAATCTTCAGGTATTACAGATGATTTTAATGAAAGTTCTCAGATTACTAATAGCAGGTCTGCAATCTCATATTTCAGTTCTTTCAACACTCTTGGATGTATACCATCCGGTCCAGGTGATTTGCTACTATTCAGTTTATCAATACATCTTCCCGGTGTAGCGATATTTCTCTCAATTCCTCTGGAGTATCACCTTTAAATACCACTTGTCTTGGGTAACATCCCTACATCTTCCTCAGTAAGGAACATAAGCAAAAAATTCATTCAGTCTCTCCGCTATAGCCTTGTCTCCTCTTACTGCCCCTTTTACCCCTCTATCATCTAATGGTCCAATTGACTCTCTCACAGGCCTTTTGCTATGAATGTACTTGAAAAAGTCTTTATTTCATGTTTTTTCTTCCATAGCAAGTTCCTTCTCAAATTCTCGCTTTGCCTGCCTTATCAATGCTTTGCATTTAACTTGCCAGTGCTTGTGCTGTTTCCAGTTTTCGCCATTTGGCTCTTTTTTTCCATTTCCTGAAAGATGTTTTTTTGGCAGCAACAGCCTCTCTGACCTCACCCTTAAACCATGCTGGCAGTTTTTTGGACTTTCTTCCACTTTTCTTAATGCGTGGAATACAGCTGGTCTCGGCTTCCAGGATAGTATTTTTAAACAACACCCAAGCTTGATGGGTACATGCACAGGGTTCTAAAATGGACCCAGGGACGTCTCTGTGATCTGCATGTTTAAATGTCCATTTTCAGACGCCTACGATATCCCCCTCCCCCCCCCCAGTCTATTTAGATTTTCAGAAAGTTCTACGTCAGAGACTCCTGAGGAAATTAAAAAGTCCTGGCATAGGAGGCAATGGCTGGAAACTGACTAAGAGAAAAACAGAGATTAGGAATAAATGGTTTATTTTCTCCGTGGAGGAAGGTGAATAATGAAGTACCCCAGGGGCTCTGCATTGGCACTGGTGTTTTATTACATATGTATTAGTGATCTGGATTTGAGAACAAGCAAAGTGATTAAGTTTGCAGATGACACCAAATTATTCAGAGTTGTTTAATCGTATATGGATTGTGAGAAACTGCAGAAGAAGACTGGGAGACTCGGCATCCAAATAGCAGATGACATTTTATGTGGACAAGTACGTAAGGAAGGATAGCCTAAACTATAATAAATAATAATAGGTTCCACATTACGAGAACAGGAACTGGGTGTTATCCTAGACAAACATTAAAACCTTCTGTTCAGTGTGCAGCAGTGGCCAAAGAAGCAAACAGAATGTTAGGAATAATTATGAAAATAATTAAAAATAAAGGATATCATAATGCCTCTGTTCCACTCCATGGTGCAACCATATTTTGAATATTGTGTACAATTCTGGTCTCTGCAAGGTGTAGAGAGGGTGACCGAAATGATAAAGGAATGATCGACTCTCCTGTGAGGAAAGGTGAAAGAGGTCAGGCCTCTCAGCCTGGAGAAGAGATGACTGAAAGAAGCTATGACTGAGGTCTATGAAACCTTCAGTGGAGTGGAATGGAAGAAATACAAGGACAAGGGAACACCATGAAGCTAGAACAGGTAGGAGAAAATATGTTTTCTCTCAATGGAAATCATGCCAAAGGATGTAGTGATGTCAGACACTGTTACTATTATATCGATGAGTTTATCTTTTTGTTAGCATAAGCGCAGGGCAATGAATTTTTGGCGAATCCTGTTTAACCAAAGCAGGGTCCAACATGGGTCCTGAAATGTGGCATGTTGTATATGGGATTTACCAGGGCTATCTTCTCAGAGCTAAGTGGCCTTTTTAAATGATTTTGAATAAAAGGATCTGCCACTGTGGGTAGGGGCTTTAATCCTCCTGTTCCTTTGATGGTGTATCCGACAAAAAAAGTTTAAATAAGTTTAATTTTCATCTATTTCACCATTGGGACCTTTCGATATTGGGAGGATATAGTAAAAGCAGGAAGTGTAGCTGTGTTTAAAGAAAGTTTGGACAAATTCCTGGAGGAAAAGTCCACAAACAGTTATTAATCTAGTCCAAGAGAAAAGCACTGGGGATAAGTAGTTCAGAACTGGCTACTTTTGGGATGTCAGGTACTTGTGGTCTGGATAGTGGGCTTGATTGACCTTGGGCAGTTATGTTCTTAATCTGAAAATACCCTACAGAGGGCTCTTAACACTCCAGGGTCTAAGGCTTTGCTTCCTGCCCCATCTCCTGCCCATTCCCATGCCCAATAAATACCTGCAGAGATATAAGTAGTGCAGGCTTCAGTATCTGCAGGCTTCAGTATCAAAGTGGGGAGAGGGGGAGTACAAGACGTTTCATTCTTCCACATCCATTCAGTCACAGACCCCCAACACACATATGCTCCCCCATAAAGTACTAAATCCTAATATATATTCTGCATCTACAGACTCCTGCACCCCACGCCTAGGTCACTTCCCCATACCGCTAACCATATAAAACAAAGATATCAATAACAGCAATACAAACCCTCCGAGTACCTGACATACTGGAAATTAATACAAAAAAAAATCCTTCAGAGCCAAGAGCAAACCTACCAAGCCAGCACTAACTTCCAAAACTCACCCAAGGAAAAAGCAGCACTGTAAATATTGCAGTGGGCCCTCAAACATCAGTAAATCTATTCAGAAAGCTAAACAAGTCAGATCATTACACATTCTTAAATAGAAATTACATGCTAATAGAATACCACAGTTACCAAGTTATTTGGTTCCAGGAGTGAGATTTTAAGCCAGTCCTGGATTTCTGATAGCACAGGGAGGACACGACCACATCACTTAAAAACAAAGAAATCTCATTTCGTAAACCTTCAAAAGGTACAGACCCGACTTGGCCAAGTTTCGTCTGTCAGCCACTCAATAAGTGCTTCTCAGGTATGCCTCCGGACTTTCACTTTCTCACTTGATGCAGAAGGCATATCTAAGAAACACTTATTGGGCTTTCAGCTACTGCTTTTTATTTGTTACAATGTCCTGACTGCCAATGGAGTATATATGCAAAAGTAACCGAGGCAGCTTGGACCCAGTGCTCCCTGCTTCCACCCACCCCCACCTACCTTCTCATGTCCCCCTTCCCCCCCTCCAGCTCCAGAAAATACCACAAACACCAAATTGGGAATCAACTGATCGCAGCTTTATTAACTTTACATAATGCATCAGAACATTCACAGTTACAACATAACCTTTGCAACAACCCCACCAGCGAAATGGGCCCTCACCAGCCGTGTCACTAGCAAGGTGACCCCGTTCCACTACCGCTGCAGCCGAGCCAGCAGCAAACTTCCGTCCCCCCCCTTTCCCCGGCCTCACCATGTCATTAGCAAAAGCCGCCAGGGGTTATCCGGGTTGGGGGCAACCGACCCCCGCCCCAATTCCAGTTTAATGCTCCGGACCCCAGAGACCTCCGGGATCCCCCCCCCACCAGCTGGACAACCCTCCCCCCTCCCCACCACCCATAAAGGGAGAGAGGGTGGGAAACATAGAAATATGATGACAGAAAAAGACCACATGGCCTATCTAGTCTGTCCTTCCATATCAACAACTACAACAGTCCCCTTTTTACCTTTAGAGATCCTCTGTGTTTTTTCCCATGCTTATTTGACTTCAGTTACTGTCCTCATCTCAACCACCTCCACTGGGAGACTATTCCATGGATCCACTACTCTTTCCGTAAAGAAATATTTCTGCATATCACTCCTGAATCTATCTCCCTTCACCCTCATCCCATGTCCCCTCGTAGCAGAACTTGCTTTCAATTGAAAGAGGCTCTCTCCCTGAACATTTATGCCACCTCAATCATATCACCTCTATCCCGCCTTTCCTCTAAGGTGTACATATTAAGATCCTTCAGTCTGTCCTGATATGCTTTATAATGAAAACCACTAATCATTTTAGTAGCAACCCTCTGCACCGACTCCATCCTGCTCACATCCTTTTGAAGGGGCGGTCTCCAGCATTGAAGGCCTTATCAAAGAACAAAGCACCAGGCATTGATAGCATTCCCATAGAAGTATTGCAGCAATCTGATGCAGCTGTTACCATACTCACAAGGCTCTGCCAAGAAATATGGAAGACAACATCATGGCCAACTGACTGGAAAAGATCTGTGTTTATACCAATACTAAAGAAAGGTGATCCAACTGACTGTGAAAATTATCGCACAATCTCTCTGATCCCACATGTAGGCAAGATTCTACTGAAGATTATTCAAAAGAGACTACAACCATACCTGGAACAAGAACTACCTGAAGTGCAAGCAGGGTTCAGGAAAGGGCGAGGAACGAGAGACATCATTGCGGATGCGAGATGGATCCTTGAAAAGACTAAAGAATACCAAAAGGATATCTATTTGTGCTTTATCGACTATAGCAAGGCTTTTGACTGTGTAAACCATGAGAAACTCTGGGCCACATTAAGAAGCATGAGTATACCAGAACACCTGATCGTTCTCTTGCACAATCTGTACATTGATCAAGAAGCAACAGTTCGAACGGAAGAAGGAGAAACAGAATGGTTTAAAATAAGCAAAGGTGTAAGACAAGGCTGCATACTTTCCCCCTACCTGTTTAATTTATATGCAGAACAAATCATCAGAGGAGCAGGATTGTATGAAGACAACAGAGGTGTGAAGATTAGTGGAAGACTCATCAACAACCTTCGCTATGCTGATGATACCACATTACTGGCTGAAAGTGAAGATGATCCGAAACATTTGCTTCTCACAATCAAAGAACATAGTCTCAAAATGGGCCTGCACCTTAATGTAAAGAAGACAAAGATCATGACAACTGGCATAATCAACAGGTTCATCATTGAAGGAGAAGAAATTGAAATTGTGAACAACTTTAACCTACTTGGATCAACTATCAATAAAGAAGCAACAAGCAGTCAAGAAATCAGACGACGCATTGCTCTTGGCAGAATGGCTATGAAAGACCTAGATAAGATTCTCAAGAGCAGAGATGTCTCTCTTCATACAAAGATTTGACTTGTTCAAGCCATGGTATTTTCAATAACATCATATGGATGTGAAAGCTGGACAGTGAAAAAGATAGGAAGAAAATTGATGCCTTTGAATTATGGTGCTGGCGGCGAATACTGTGTATACCATGGACTGCCCGAAGAACAAACCAGTCGGAACTAGAGGAGATCAAACCTAAGCTTTCTTTAGAAGCTCAGATGACAAGACTTCGACTTTCATACTTTGGACACATCATGCGAAGAGAGAGATCATTAGAGAAAGACATTATGCTTGGCAAGATAGAAGGTCAACGCAAAAGAGGAAGGCCAGCAATGAGATGGATCAATACAATAACAGCAGCCACGGGTACCAGTCTGTCAACAATGAGCCGCCTGACTGAAGATCGAACACAATTTAGGATAGCTATCCAGAGGGTCGCCATGAGTCGACTCCGACTTGACGGCACTTAACAACAACAACAGCACCTCCTTTTTACTGCTAGCCATTCCTCTCCGTATGCACCCAAGCATCCTTTTAGCTTTTGCTGTCACCTTTTCTACCTGTTTAGCTACTTTAAGATCATCAGACACAACCACGCCTAGGTCCTGCTCTTCTTTAGTGGACAAAAGTACTTCACCCCCTATACTATATTGCCACCCTTGGATTGCTGCAGCCCAAATGCATGACCTTACATTTTTTAACATTAAATCCCAGCTGCCAAATTCTAGACCATACTTCAAGCTTAGCTAGATCCCTCCTCATGTTATCTACACCTTCCTGGGTGTCTACTCTATTGCAGATTTTGGTATCATCCGCAAAGAGGCAAACCTTACCCGACAGCCCTTCCGCTATATCACTAACAAAGATATTAAAAAGAATCGGACCAAGGACATATCCCTGCGGCACACCACTGGTAACATCCTTCTCCTCAGAGTGAGCTCCATTTACTTGTACTCTTTGTTGCCTCCCACCCAACCAATTTCTAACCCAAGCAGTAACTTTAGGGTCCATCCCTAGAGTGCTCAGTTTGTTTATAAGTCGCCTGTGAGGAACAGTGTTAAAGGCTTTACTGAAATCTAAATACACCACATCTAGAGCTCTCCCTCGGTCCATCTCCCTGGTCACCCAGTCAAAGAAATCAATCAGATTTGTCTGACAAGACCTGCCTCTGGTAAATCCATGCTGCCTCGGATCCTGTAATCTGCTGGACACCAGAAACCTCACTATTTTCTCTTTCAGCAGCTCGTGGAGCTTAGGTATTGTTGGTTGATCTGTAGAGCCCTTGTTAGGAAAGTCTGAGAAAAGATGCTCCCTCAGCCTGCTTCTGCCACCGGAATCAAGACCTGCAAACTGCCTCTGCATGCTACCCTAGACCCCCCCCCGCCCCATTCCATTGGCTCTCCCAGCTGCCAATCACTGGAGAGCCAATGGATTCAAAAAATGCCCCCCCCCCCCGAACTCCTGCCTCTGTGAACGCCGGCCGCACACAGGGTCCCCACACCAGGCCGCGAGCCCGGTTACTGGACGCTGCCGGGACCCCACCCCGTGGCTCGGCAACTTCTTGAGTGGCTGATAGTTTACAAAATAAAGGTTTCTTTGTTTTTAAATGATGTGGCTGTGTCCTCCCTGCACTGTTCTGGTAACTTCTGTGATTTCTGCGGAGGGTTCTTCTTCCGCTGGTGGTTTCTGACCATCTCATTCTGGGATCTGCAGCACTGATTTTATTTATTTTTATTTAACATTTTTATACCGCATTTTCATAAGAACATATAAGAACATAAGATATGCCATACTGGGTCAGACCAAGGTCCATCAAACCCAGTATCCTGTTTACAACAGTGGCCAATCTAGGTCATAAGTACCTAGCAGTTTCCCCAAAAGACACAGGTTCCACAATGCTTGTATTGGGTCAAGCAATGAAATCCTGGGGCCCTTTTAGTTTCCAGAACTGCAATCCCTTTTCCACCACCCTCAATTACCAGGCTATGCAAAATGGGGACATGGTATGACCATGTTATGGGTTGTATCCCATAGTGACCAGCCCTAGAAAACCCACCCTTCTCCACAAACACAATGTGCAAATATGAGTCAAGGACACCGGAGGAGGACGTAAAATTTTGCCCCATTGGATTCCTCTCTCTCCATATATCAACTAAATTCAAACTGTCCAAAGATAACACCAATTTTTTCCTATCTTCCTTCGAACTTTTGGACCCCCCCCCCCTTGAGTTATCAAATATCAGATGCCTTGTCCTATTGAAGTCCCCTCCCAACTATCTACTGGCCATCAAATGAATCCTCCCCACCACTTTAACATAAAAGGTCCCATGGTTTTCATTTTGGGTGTAAACACTGACCACAGCAACAGTCTGACCATTTAGTTGCTCTTTCAACATTCAATTGCAAACTTCCTGATGTTTTTTCAACTGACTTAAGTTGTATGGGGAGGTCCGCCACTTTGAGGATTCCCACCTCTTCTTTCTTTTTCATAAGCCAATATCCCCTCTATAAACTGCTGATGCTTCACCAATCGTATGTCATTCTTCAATAAGTATGTTTCTTGTATCAAGCCAATTCCGGCCTTCAACTTGGTTAGTTTTTTTAAACATGAATTTATGCTTAAGATAGGAGTTCAGTCCTTTCACATTCAAAGAAACTATCTTTAAATTAGCCATATCCTAACCCTCTTCTCGCTAAAAGCTCCCCACTCTGGATGACTGACCTCTCTTGGATCCTTTGTCCAAATCTAAATTCACAGTTGTCCCTTCCCTCTTGCCCCTCCCCACCACTCGCCCATTAAACTTACCCTGCATTCATTGCCTTCCCTCATTCCAGCCCTAAACCCGATTCCCTATACACCATATATATCCCACACTTGTAGATTATACACCCTTTCATGTCACTTATTCCCCCTCCTCACAGTTCCAAATATAGTCCCACACTTTTTTTTTTTTTTTTAAGTGCCGACAAGTCATTGCTGACTCCTGGTGACACAGCAGCCTCTGAGTTTTCTTGGCAAACATGACCGGAAGTAGATTATCAGGCCTTTTCTTCCAAGGCAAGAGAGTTAAGAAACTTGCCCAAGGTTACAAGGAGTGCCAGTGGGAATCAACCCCTGATCTCTTGGGTTCTAGGCTGTTGCTCTAACCACTAGGCTACTCTTCCACTCCCATACTACTGCAGCCCATTTCTTGGCATCCCTCCTATTAGAAGGGTCACAAAAGTCCTCTATTTCATCAGTCATTCCCTTCACCTGTTTCTCTGCCTTCCCCATTCTGGGTGGCATTCTCCAAGTCTTCTCAGTCGAAGTGACTCCTTTCCCAGCTTGCTTTCACCAGGGGCCTATTTTTGCAGTCTTTCTGGTTTTATCCTCTTCAGCTGTTTTTTCTTTGGGAGATTTTGCCATAGAGTTCTAATCAAAGTTCTTTGCCTTTGTAGTTGTTCTTGATATGATAAATTGGTTTATAAATGCGTGTAGCTATTTGTATAAAATGTTCTGCGATCATAAGAACTTCGTAATATCATGCAGCTTTTTCCTCTTCTTGAGGGTCAGTGTGGAGAGATCCAAGTAAATTGCAATTTCACAATCTTCCCATTGTATGTGATTTAGCTTCCTTGCAGCTGTCAGTTAAAATGCAGTTTACATTAAACAGTAAGTTGAATTGTACAGAGAGGTACATATTCATTACATGGATCGTTGAACTATATACAGTAAACAGAGTAACATAGTAACATTATAAACGGTTGTACAATCAGAGTAACATGGTAACAAGTGAGTAGTCATTTGTTGCAAGGTGGTCATTACTAACTATTTACAATTCTTTGGTGCTTAAGGGGGGTTTCCTGAAGGGTTATGTAGCTTCTAGATTATATTAGGTTGGATCAGTGTCTGTGTTGAGTGTGGTGTTGGTAGGGGGGGGGGGGTGTCTTTCTTCATTTATGTTTCCAAAGGGTAGGGTGAACAGGTGGGTTTTGATTACTTTGCAGAAGGTGGTGAGGTTGTCTATTGATAAGAACATAAGATATGCCATACTGGGTCAGACCAAAGTCCATCAAGCCCAGTATCCTGTTTCCAACAGTGGCCAATCTAGGTCATACATACCTAGCAGTTTCCCCAAAAGACACAGGTTCCACAATGCTTGTACTGTGTCAAGCATTGATATCCTGGGTCCCTTCTTAATAATGGTTTACGGACCTTTCCTCCAGGAACTTGTCCAAACCTTTTTTAAATCCAGCTACACTAACAGCCTTTACTACATCCTCCGGTAACAAATTCCAGAGTTTGATTATACGTTGAGTGAAAAAATATTTTCTTTTATTAGTCTTAAATAGTTTACCCTGTAGCTTCATTGCATGTCCCCTAGTCTTTCTATATTCTGATAACGTAAACAATCGATCTACTGTCGATCTTATACTGTCTGAGAGATTGTTCAGTGGGTAAAAATCAGGGACTACAAATATCACAGTGCATTGCAAGGCACATTTAAAACCAGAACTGGCCAAAAATCTCACTCCTGGAACTGGGTACCTTGGCAACTCTGGAATATCCAGCCTTAGTCACAAATGCAGAACACAAATGGACCTTCCGCAAATAAAAATATAAGTTACAAAACCTGAAAATAGAGAGATGTACACAAAAATGAAACAAACTTCAAAAACCAGACCCTGCATGCAATGTACAAAAAAAGACAGCAGATGTCTGGACTGGGGTTTGAAGAACTGTAACTAAGGCAATTGCTCTGGACAGATAAGGCACCCAAACCAGTCTGATGCTGGAGAAGGAACAGCTTGCTAGTATGGTTTAGGATCTCCTCCAAATTTTTTCCTGGGCTGGACCCCAGCCATTTCTTAACACCCATCCTGGCAGATGTACGTTTCAAAAACTGACACATTCAATGTCTAAATCGAAAATAGAATTTTTTTTCTCTCTTTAACGTCGAGGCATTTTATTTTTTAAATTATTTTTGGTCACAGTCTCTGGTGTCTGTTTTCCTCTATCTCCTATTATTTATTTATTCATTCATTTGTTTATGTTTTTCTAAACCACCCCTTCCAATGATCAAGGGCTGTTTACAATTAACCAACAAAAATTACATTAAATTCTTATTTATAACTTACATAGTATTAGATCTTAGTTTTAAACTAATTACAGTAAACCTCTTAAGCAATACAATAAAACACAGTTACTTACCTGTAACAGGTGATCTCTGGGAACAGCAGGAATAAGTCTTCACATATGGGTATCGTCGGTACCTACGGAGCCTGCGCGGGAATGCTCCCCAGTGTCCAATAAGAAAGCTTTTGGGAGCATCCCACAGCATCTGCGTGCTGCCTTCACGCCTTTCCCAACCCGCCTCTCTCCTGTTCGAGGTTTAAGCTGAGACAAAGAGAGAGAGAGAGGGAAGGAAAGATAGATAGAGAGATACAACTCCTAGGGGAGGTGGATGGGTTGTGAAGACTTATTCCTGCTGTTCCCAGAGATCACCTGTTACAGGTAAGTAACTGTGCTATCTCCAGGAACAAGCAGGAATGAGTCTTCACATATGGGGACTCCCTAGCTGCAGATGCCAGGGAGAGACCCCAGGGTTGTGTGTCCTTGAAAAGGGCTCCACCTCCCCCCATGGATCTCTGGCATCCAACCAGGGTAGGTGGGTAGGAGTTGATTAGGAATGGAACAGGTGTTTGAGAACACCCTGACCAAATGAGGCATCCCGGCGGGAGTCCCTGTCCAAACAGTAATGGGCTGTGAAGGTATGAACCGAGGCCCAGGTGGCCGCTTGACAGATTTGGTCGATGGACACAGAGTTTAGATGAGCCATTGAGGCTGCCATGGCCCTCACATTGTGAGCTGTGACATGGCCTTCCAGAGAAAGGTTCCTACTCTGGTAGGTGAAAGAAATACACTGAGCAGTCCAGTTGGACAGTGTTCTCTTAGAAACTGGAAGTCCTAAATGGGAAGGATCAAAAGCAACAAAGAGTTGAGAAGACTTTCTATGTTGCTGTGTTCTTTGTAAGTAAAAGGCAAGAGCTCTTTTACAATCCAAAGTATGAAGATTCCTCTCTGCACTTGATGCATGAGGTCCTGGAAAAAAGACAGGTAAGTATACCTCTTGGTTCAGATGAAAAGGCGAGACCACTTTGGGCATAAAGTGTGGATTGGTCCTGAGGACTACCTTATCATGATGGAACCTTGTATAAGGAGGATTAGCCACCAAGGCTTGCAACTCACTGATGCGACGTGCTGAGGTGACTGCAATGAGAAAGATAACCTTCCAAGAAAGAAATTTCAAGGAGGTGGTGGCTAAAGGTTCAAAGGGTGGCTTCATAAGCTGGCCAAGAACCAGATTTAAGTCCCATGCCACTGGAGGTGGTCTAATGGGTGGTTTAGTTAAAAGAAGGCCTCTCATGAATCTTGCTATAAGAGGATGAGAGGAAATAGGCTGTCCATTGAGAGGCTTGAGGGATGCTGCAATAGCACTCAAATGGACTCTTACTGAATTTGTTTTAAGACCTGCATGGGATAGATGCAGAAGATACTCTAGTAAAGAATTCAGAGGTATTGCAAGAGGGTTAAGACCCTTCTCTGAACATCAAATGGTAAATCTTTTCCATTTGAAAGCATAAGAACGTCTAGTGGAAGGCTTTCTAGAAGCATGAAGAATATCTCTGACTTGCTGAGAGAGATGAAAAACTTGAAGGTCTAGGCCTTCAGCAACCAGGCCCTGAGATGGAGAGACTGGGGGTTTGGGTGCCACAACATTCCATCTTCCTGGGATAGAAGATCTGGTGCAGAGCCCAATTCCAGGGAGGGAGCTTGAGAGAGATGCAGAAGTAGAGGGTACCACACTTGGCGTGGCCAATGTGGTGCTATGAGGATCATGAAACCTCGGTCTCTCTGAAGCTTGAAAAGTGTTTTGGGAATTAGGGGAATGGGTGGAAAGGCATAAAGGAAGTCTTGACCCCAGTGAAGAAGGAAGGCATCCTTGGCCTGAGCTCCCTGACACGGAATTCTGGAACAGAACCGGGGAAGTTTGGCATTCCACGGACTTGCAAAGAAGTTTATGTCCGGAGTTCCCCAAATTCGAAAAATCCTGGCTACCTGGTCCATGTGGAGGGACCACTCGTGTGGAAGCAGAACTCGACTGAGTCTGTCTGCCCAAGAGTTTTGAACGCCTGGAAGATATACTGCCATAAGATGAATCTGATGCTCTCTGGCGAAGGCCCACAGTCGCAAAGCTTCGTTGCAAAGTGACAGAGAGCCAGTCCCTCCCTGCTTGTTCACATAGAACATAGCTACTTGGTTGTCCGTGTGTATGAGGACTGTCCTGTAGCTGAGCAGGGAGTGAAACACTCTGAGAGCTAAGAAAATTGCTCTGAGTTCCAAGAGATTGATGTGCAGAGAAGTCTCCTGTGGAGACCAGATGCCCTGGGTGGAGAGATCTTGCAAATGAGCTCCCCAACCCATTGGAGAGGCATCTGTTGTAAGGGTTGCTTGGGGGATTGACTGTTGAAAAGGGGACCCCAGCAACAGGTTTTGAGAGGACTTCCACCACTTGAGAGACCAAAAAAGGCGACTGGAGTTTGCTATTTTGTCTGATAGGCAACCTGATGCCTGAATCCATTAGGTGGACAAAGTCCATTGAGCTGCCCTTATGTGAAGGCGAGCATATGGAACCACATGCACGGTGGATGCCATGTGGCCTAAGAGTTGTAACATTTCCCGAGCAGTTAAATGGGACTTTAACTGTATTTGGGAGGCTAACTGCACCAAGCGTAGGCAACGAACCTGAGGAAGATAGACCCTTGCAGTTGTGGTATCCAGGACAGCCCCTATAAACTCCAGAGATTGAGTATGGGTGAGATTGGATTTTGGGATATTACCAGTCCCAAATACTGAAGGACATGCATTGTGCAGGTTAGAAAATTCTTGGCCTCCGACTGAGAGGGAGCTTGAATGAGCCAGTGGTCTAGATATGGGAAAACGAATATTCCCAGGGTGCGTAGAAATGCAGCTACTACTGCCATGCATTTCGTGAACACCCTTGGTGCGGAGGCCAGACTGAAAGGAAGCACCCTGTATTGGTAGTGCTTTTCTCCAAAAAGGAACCGAAGGAACCTTCTGTGTGTTGGATGGATGAGGACATGGGTGTACGTATCCTTGAGATCTAGAGAACAAAGCCAGTCCTGACTCTGAAGGTATGGAAGCAGAGCACCGGGAGAAATCATCTTGAATTACTCCTTGAATAGAAATTTGTTCAATTTTCTGAGATCTAAGATGGGTCTGTAGCCCCCTGTTTTCTTTGGAATAAGAAAATTAGGGGAGTAGAACCCTGTGCCTTGCTGAAGAAGAGGTACTTCTTCTATTGCCCCTTGGACAAGAAGGGTGGCAATCTCCTGACCCAGAAGGTCGAGGAGAGATGTTGGAGAATTGAACTGTTTCACTATGGTGTGAGGGGGGAGGCTTAAGAAATTAATCTTCTATCCTTCCCTTATGATAGAGAGTGTCCATTGCTCTGCTGTAATTTGTTCCCATCTGGGAGCAAAGTAAGTCAACCTTCCTGGAATGGTGAGGGGCTCTGGTTCCTCCAGAGCCAGAAAGGCTAAGTTCTCTAGCTGCAAGTCAAAGGCCCTGAGGAGGCTGAGGCTGCTGGGTCATGGCAGGCCTAGCAGCCTTTGATTTGGCCTGTTTAGGTGGTTGCTGACGCTTTGCAGCAAAACAACCTGCAGAAGATGCCTGCTGACCATAAGCAGGATTGTATCTTCCCTTTTTGGAAAAATATGTTTTTTTGAACAATCTTTTCTTAACAGGAGCAGAGGTAGACTTTGAAAGTCGATCCAAAGCAGAATTTTCAGCATCCATCTGATTGGCCTTTGCTTGCCAATCCTTACCAAAAAGGTTTTCACCTGTACAAGGGATATTTCCTAATTCATCTTGTACCCAGTGCTCCAAATCAGAAGCTTGTAGCCAAGCAATTCTGGGTGCTCCTATGGCAATAGCCGAAGCTCTGCTTACACACTCAAAAGAGTCAAAGGCTGCACGGTTGGAAAATTTGGAGGCATCTTGTGCATGTTTGAGCCAAGTGAGAAACTCCTGCCTTTTATCCTCTGAAATAAAAGGGGTTAAAGTCTGCAGATGATCTGTGACTTCTTTTAGAAACATCCCCATATAGAGACTATAGGAGTTGATCCTGGCAGCTAGCATAGAAGTTTGGAAAACCCTTCGGCCGAAAGCATCTAGGGTCCTGCATTCATGCCCTGGAGGATTAGATGAGTGTCTCTTTGCACTCTTTATCTTTCTCATGGCAGACTCTACCACAATAGAGTGGTGAGGAAGCTGAGTCTTGTGGAAGCCAGGACAAGGAGGGACACGATACATGGTGTCTAGCCTACGAGAATGAGGAGAAGTGGTAAGAGGTGTCTCCCACATCCTCAACATGAGATCATACAGAATCTCATGGATAGGTAAAGTAGCTGCCTCTTTAGGAGTTTTAGGATATTGTAAAATATCTAACTCCTTGGCTCTGGGTTCTGACTCAGGGGCCACTGTGATGGAGAGGCCCCTAGCCACTTCCCTAATGAAGTCTTGAAAAGACAAATCTTCTGGAGGAGACATTCTTCATTTAGGAGAAGAAGACTCCTGAGGAAGAAGTATCGATGCCTCGCCAGAACCCTCAGACTCATCAGAGTCTTCAGAGGAATCGAAGTATCGCCTGTCTGGATGCTCCTGTAAAGCCTGATAGCCGTACCGAGTAGGATCGGTATCGGGAGTAACCGGTACCGGTTCGGTACCGATGGGTATCATAGGACAGGGTACCGTTGAAGTTGACACCGAAGCCAATGCAATTGGTACCGGCACCGGGAGTGATGCCGGTGTCGGAGCCGGTACCGACAATGGGGATTGTTGCGGTACCGGAGGCGTCGCAGCCTGTATGAATGCCGACAGGGTGCGCTGCATGGCCAGAATCTTCTGATCCATCGACGCTACCAATGTCTGGATGTCGGTACCAGTGGGAGCCACCAGTACCCCAGAACACGGCAACAGGTGATCTGTTGAGGCCGAGCCATCGATGTCAACCTGTGACCCCATAGATAATGCTTTGGAAGCCGGAGCTTCCCGCCGGGGTAATTTTGCCGGTGCGGAATCCTCAAGGGCAAGCCCGGAGGCATCTCGATGCTTGGAGGGAGATCTACCCTTCGAGGACCGGCTAGATTTATGCTTGGTTACCTGAGATCCATGGGAGGAAGAAGAAGCCCTGGAAGACGTTGATGCCACCGAAGTTGCATCAGAGGGAAACAGGGTACTGAGCTTACCTGCTCAGTTCTGCCGACCTCTTTTAGACATCATGGTACAGGACATACAATCCGTGATGGAATGGTCAGGCCCCAAACATTTTAGACACCCGTCATGGGTGTCGGTGACAGAAATAGTACCGCCACATTTTGTGCACTTTTTAAACCCGGAAGCGGGCTTCTCCATGAGGAAAATATTTTTAGGCCTAAGGCCCAAAAACTGAAAATGCACAGTGACGAAAAGATAAATTGTTTTTTTTTTTTTAAAGAAAGAAGAGAGAAGACCGGCGGTACCGGTCCGACGTCGAAGAAGGCAGACGCGACACAAAAGAATTAAGAAAAAATAAAGAACTTCTTCTGCGGTGACAGGAACATGAACTGCTGGCTCCGCGGAAAAGAAGAACTGGAGAGAGGCGGTTGGGAAAGGCGGGAAGGCAGCACGCAGGCGCTGTGGGATGCTCCCAAAAGCTTTCTTATTGGACGCTGGGGAGCGTTCCCGCGCAGGCTCTGTCGGTACCGACGATACCCATATGTGAAGACTCATTCCTGCTTGTTCCTGGAGATACTTCTTTTACAACCAATATATTATACAATCAACTTATTTACAATAGGGATATGAAAACTTGTGACATGCACTAGTAAGATAACTCGGATTTGGATATTCCGCTGCCATATCTTCTCTCTCCTTCTGCCTTCTCATCCTCTAACAGCGATTTCTTCTTTTCTGTTTTCCTTGGATTTTTTTTCTACTTCTCTATCCAAATTTCACTCCTCCTTACCAACCACTTCTCAATTTTACTTTTAATTTTTTACGTATTTGTTTTACTGCATTTAGCTGCAACCCTTCCATTCCCTGTCTCTCTCATAAGAACATAAGATATGCCATACTGGGTCAGACAAAGGTCCATCAAGACCAGTATCCTGTTTCCAACATTGGCCAATCTAGGTCATAAGTACCTAGCAGTTTCCACAAAAGACACAGGTTCCCACAATGCTTATATTGAGTCAAGCAGTGATATCCCGGGCCCATTTTAATAATGGTTTATGGACCTTTCATCCAGGAACTTGTCCAAACCTTTTTTAAACCCAGCTACACTAACAGCTTTTACTACATGCTCCGGAAACAAATTCCAGAGTTTGATTACACGTTGTGTGAATAAATATTTTCTCTTATTAGTCTTAAATTGGTTACCCTGTAGCTTCATTGCATGTCCCTAGTCTTTCTATATTCTAATGATGTAAACAATCGATCTACATTTACCCGTTCCACTCCATTCATTAATTTATAGACCTCTATCATATGTCTCCTCAGCCATCTCTTTTCCAGGTTGAAGAGCCCTAAAAACTTTCAAGCCTCTCCTCATAGGGGTATCCTTCAAACCCCTTTACCATTTTGGGGGCTCTTCTCTGTACCTTTTTAAATAACGCTATATCTTTTTTAAGATAGGGTGACCAGAATTGCACATAATATTCAAGGTACTGTTGCACCATAGAACGATACAGAGGCATTATAATATCCCTTGTTTTATTTTCCATTCCTTTCCTTATGATACCTAGCATTCTATTTGCTCCCTTGGCCGCTGCTGCACACTGGGCAGAGGGTTTTAACATGTTATCCACGATGATACCTAAATCTTTTTCCTGGGTGGTGGTTCCTAATGTGGAACCTTGTATCGTGTAACCATAGTTTGGGTTGTTCTTCCCTAAGTGCATAACTTTGCACTTGTCCACTTTAAATTTCATCTGCCATTTGGATGCCCAGTCTTCCAATTTATCAAGATCCACTTGTAATTTTCCACAATCCTCATGGGCTTTAACAACTTTAAATAGTTTTGTGTCATCTGCAAATTTGATAACCTCACTCATTATTCCCTTTTCCAGGTCATTTATGAATATGTCAAAAAGCAACGGACCCAGAACAGATCCATGGTATACTCCACTATTCACCTTTCTCCATTGGGAAAATTGACCATTTAGCCCCATCCTCTGCTTTCTATCTTTTAACCAATTCCTGATCTACAATAGTACACTGCCTCCTATCCCATGACTTTTTAATTTTCCCAAAATTCTCTGATGAAGGACCTTGTCAAAGATTTTCTGAAAGTCCAGATACACCATATCAACTGACTCACCTTTGTCTAGCTGTTTATTCACACCTTCAAAAAAACATAACAGATTAGTAAGACAAGATTTTCCTTCTCTAAAGCCATGTTGACTGTCTCCCATTAAGTCATGACTATTGTCATGAGGCTGGAGCTAGAAAAGAAACAGTGTTGAAAAAAACTCCTGATTTTCTTGGAACTCAGAAAAGGCAGAGAGTGCAGTTCCAGTGCAGCTCAGCCAGAGGGCGCATGAACAATTACACAGTACCTGAAGCAACGTGCTCTAGCATTGATCACATTAATAACAAGCAGTTTCACCTGTCCTCAAACTTAGAACGTGCAAACCAGAAATCCCTTTATAAAGGAAACCAGATGATCAGTGAAACGGAAAGAGGAGGAACAGGAACTGGAAGAGACACAGGAGGAGGCAAGAGCAAGTGCTGGGAAAGTGGCAAGAGAGAGGTCAGAAGGACCGGCAGCAGGGCCAGTGAGAGAAGCCTGGAAGAGGAAGGCTTCCATGTGCAGCCAACTCAAGGAGACAGAATCCAAAAGAGGTATTCTCAAAGGGATAAAGTCCAGAGAGGCCAAAGGTATTGGAACGGAGTCCAAAGCCAAGCAAACCAAAGAAGCAGCTTGTCTGATGAAAGCAACTCTCCTAGCCCAAGTAAGTCTCCTATGCTAAACCAGAAAGGCACAAGGAAAGGAGATTCCTTCTACATTGATACTTTTGCCAAGAAACACAGAGAGTGGAAATCCACGTCAGGTTTTCCTGGTAACTCTGATTGTAGAGCAGTGCACAGAACAGCTTGTCAGCCTGAGAAGCTACGTCGCAAGCTGAATCCTGGGTGTCACAACCTACAGAAGCCAAGGTATGAAAAGCCTTTCATTATAAGGGAAAGTTTAAGTGATGAAAACCTTATGGAAATAGATAAGCCTCAGAAAGTTAGAAGAAGTAAAGCTAACCTTTTAAAAGTACTTCCCAACAGTGTGATAAGGAAGTTGTATGAGAAACAGAAGAACCCCTGTGAGGAGTTAACAGATATTGAAGACAGTCATAGCATTGAAGAAGAGAGTGACCCTGAATCAATGGACTGTGATTGTGAAACCAGTGTTCCCATTCCTCAGAGTGAACCAATGGAATGTAACTTTTGTTCAAGAACTAGCTTGATTGCCTTGCTAAATGTATAGAGAAAAGAGAGCTCTGCATATGGTGAAGTTGATAACCATTTGTGTTCCTGATGTTAATTTCTATTGATTTGAAAGAAGCCTTAACCCAGATAAACAGTTAATTGTGAAGCCTACAACCCTTAACTGTTTATATAATGGTGGAACCTTTTTGTTAGAGGAAAGAATTACCTTCATTTTCTTTTGTGTCTTCTTGAACCTAAGCGTTGACCGGGGAAATAAAGCCTTATTACCCTACACTTTGGCGTAGACTGTTCTTTATAAGGAGTTCTGCATTACAAGGACCAGAATCCTCCTGGTCCTTCACCTCAACCACTCAATATAAATTAAATGTCACCAGACGCCCTTATTTCCTACGCCAGTAGGGGCACCTGGGGACACTATCTACATGTTCAGTAATTTTGTTCTTTATGATAGTTTCTACCATTTTTCCCCAGTACTGATGTCAGGCTCAATAGTCTGTAGTTTCCTGGATCACCGCTCGAACTCTTTTAAAAAATTGGAGTTACATTGGCCATCCTCCAATCTTCAGGTATAACAGATGATTTTAATGAAAGTTCACAGATTACTAATAGCAGGTCTGCAATCTCATATTTCAGTTCTTTCAATACCCTTGGATGTATACCATCCAGTCCAGGTGATTTGCTACTCTTCAGTTTATCAAATAGTTGTAATACATCTTCCTGGTGTATCAATATTTTCTTTCAATTCTTCCACAGTATCACCTTTAAATACTGCTTCAGTCACGGTTAACATCCCTACATCTTCCTTAGTAAAGACCGGAGCAAGGAATTCATTCAGTCTTTCTGCTATGCCTTGTCCCCTCTTAGTGCCCCCTTTACCCCACTATCATCTAATGGTCAAACTGACTCTCTCACAGGTTCTTTTGCTATGAATGTACTTGAAAAAGTCCTTATTACACGTTTCTGCTTCCACAGCAAGCTTCTTCTCAAATTCTCTCTTTGCCTGCCTTATCAATGCCTTGCATTTAACTTGCCAGTGCTTGGGCTGTATCCAGTTTTCATCATTTGGCTCTTTTTTTCCATTTTCTGAAAGATGCTTTTTTGTCAACAGCCTCTCTGACCTCACCTTTAAACTATGCTGGCAGTTTTTTGGACTTCCTTCCACTTTTCTTGAAGCGTGGAATACAGCTGGTCTGGGCTTCCAAGATAGTATTTTTAAACAACACCAAGCATGATGAAAGTCTTTAAGCTTTGCAACTGCTCCTTTTAGTTTTTTCTTAACTATTTTCCTCATGTTATCATAGTCTTCCTTTCGAAAGTTAAGAGGTAGTACTGTGGATTTTCTTACCATTCCTCCTCCATTAATTATTTCAAAGGTGATCATGCTATGATCACTATTGCCAAGTGTTCCCAACACCCTTATCTCTTGCACCAGATCTGTTGTTCCACAAAGGACTAGGACCAAAATTGCTTCCCCTCTGGTCGGTTCATGAACCAGCTGCTCAAGAAGTAGTACTTTATTTCATCTAGAAACTTTATCTCCCTAGCATGTCCTGCCATGACACTGACCCAGTCAATACTGGGGTCATTGAAATCACCCATTATTATTATTTTTTTATTTTATTTATTTATTTAGACAGTTTTTCTATACCGCCTTATCCTTCAATCAAAGCGGTCACAACACAATTGGGGGATACATTTAACACGCAGGGATATGAGACACATACACTAATACTTACAGGAAACATGGGCTATGGAGGGTTAAGTGGCTTGCCCAAGACCACAAGGAGCATCTGTGGGACTAGAAACCCCAGTCCTTCCGGCCCAAGGTTGCTGTCCTCTAGTGGGATTTGAACCCCCGACCTTCCGGCCTGAAGTACCTTGCTCCAACCACTAGGCTACTCCTCCCTATTACTGTGCTGTAACTTTTGTTAGCTTCCCTGATTTCTTTGAGCATTTCATCATCCATTTATTCATTCTGGCCAGGTGGTCGATAGTACACACCCACTGCCATCGCCTTCCCCTTTTACATGGAATTTCAGTCTATAGAGATTCCACAGCAAATTTTGTTTCCTGAAAAACTTTAATCCTTTGTAACTCAATGATCTTTTTAACATAGAGCACAACCCCTCCACCAATTTCATCATCTCTATCATTACAATATAGTTTGTACCCAGGTATTACAGTGTCCCACTGTTTGTCCTCCTTCCACCATGTCTCTGAGATAACAAATCATGTCTAACTTCTCATTTAGTGCTATATATTCTAACTCTCCCATCTTATTTTTTAGACTTCTAGTATTTGTATACAAGCATTTTAGAGACTGTATTTTATTCATATTAATCTGGCTATCAGTAGGCAGGGGTAATTTTGAATCTTTAAGCTCTGTTTGCTCCATACTCAAGGGCATTTGGGCTACTTTTGTCTTTATTGGAACCTCTCTGCTGATATGCCCTAACTTCATTCTATTGGCTGTATCCTTCAAGGATACACTGCTCTGAACCATGCGCGCTTGGGAGACTGACGGCTCTCCCTTATTATCCAGTTTAAAAGCTGCTCTATCTCCTTTTTTAAAGGTTAATGCCAGCAGCCTGGATCCATCCCAGTTAAGGTGAAGCCCATCCTTTTGGAAAAGTCCCTCCATTCCCCAGAATGTTCCCCAGTTCCTAACAAATCCAAAGCCCTCATCCTTGCACCATCGTCTCATCCACGCATTGAGATTCTGGAGCTCTGCCTGCCTTTTGGGTCCTGCACATGGAACGGGAAGCATTTCGGAGAACACTAATCTGGAAGTTCTGGATTTCAGCTCCGTACTTAAAAGCCTAAATTTAGCTTCCAGAACCACCCTACCACATTTTCCTATGTCATTGGTACCGACATGTACCAAGACAGCAGACTCCTCCCCAGCACTATCTAAGACTTTGTCTAGTTGGTGCGTGAGGTCTGCTACCTTTGCACCAGGCTGGCATGTTACCAGGTGATCCTCACGTCCACCAGCTACCCAGCTATCTACATGACTAATGATAGAATCACCAACTATAATGGCTGTCCTAACCCTTCACTCATGGGCATATGGCCCTGGAGAAATTTCTTCAGTGCGAGAGGGCTTTACATCACCTGGAGGACAGGTCCTAGCTACTGGATCATTTTCTGCCACACCAGGGTGATGTTCTTCTGTCACATGACCTCTCTCCTGCATGTCAACAGGGATGCTGCTAGAGTGAAGGTGGGACTTCAGAACTATATCTCTGTAGGTCTCATCTATGTACCTCTCTGTCTTCCTTATCTCCTCCAAGTCTGCTACTGTAGCCTCCAGAGATCAGACTCGTTCCCTGAGAGCAAAGAACTCCTTGCATATAGTGCACATGTAAGACCCCTCACCAACCTGGAGAAGATCAAACATGTGACACTCAATGCAAAAGACTGGAACGCCCCCATCTCGCTGCTGGACTGCTGTTTTTAAGGCTGTGTTTAGATATTTAAGTTCTTTACTTATGAAGGATTGCTTGGGATACTTATACTATTAAAACTATACTTAATACATTTAATGTACTTCGTTCACCTGAAGCTTAATTAATCTCAGGTCCTTAATGTATGTCTGAGGATAACCAGCTGCACCTGAGAGTGAATATGGCACCTCCTCTCTTTTAAGAGGTTTAAGTACCTATAAAGCTACGATTATCCCAGGGGAGGAAGGGAAAGAAGACTTATTAAAAGCTGGCTGCTACACAGTGCCCTGTCCTGTGCTTCTAAGGTAACACAGGTACACTACCAAAACACTGCCTCCAGTTTTGCAACTGATTCCTATAGATTTTGGGGTGCTGAATCCAGGCAAAATAGCCAAAATGTTCCATCACGTCACGTTTTCTTGCAAAATTAGATTTCTTACCCATATAAGGAATGTTCACATAATTTCTTTTTAGCCGACTGCAGTTTATTTTCTTGGCCCAAAATAGAGGTTGTAATGGTTAACTAACTAGAAACACTCCCTCATGATATTTTAGTGTTTTGTATTCATTTTATACATTAACAGGACAATTGGGAGGCGGGGGGCTAAATCCAGTACTCGCGCTGGCGCATGTTCTTTCCTGTTCGCCTCGCCTCGTTCACTCGCTCAAACACGGTGGTTGCGACATGAACGTTCCTGTCAAATTTCAGTTTCTTGCAAGTTCATTATTACCTTTTGTTTGCTCAGTCGTAATCCAGCTTTATTCCGAAGTGGTTCACTACAGTTTTAGTTTGCAGTGCTGTGTATTTGTGATGGCTCACAGAGCCAGAGGTTGCGTCAACTCTCCGGACAGTTTTTGTTTTATTTGTGGGGAATATACCGTGAAAAAGCGGCAGAGGAACATTTCTGCATTTATTAAAAAAGTATATTTCGCCTATTTCGGTTTGAAGTTAGGCGATCAAGACAAACCGTGGGCTCCTCACAAAGTGTGCAAGACATGTGAGGAAGATCTACACTTATGGATGAAAGGTAAAAAACAAGCATTTCGTTTCGGAATACCTATGATGTGGCGTGAACAAAGAGACCAAAGCAGTGACTGCTATTTTTGCTCTTGCATTGTGAAGGGATACAACTTAAAAAATAAGAACGTAATAAGTTACCCCAACCTTCCCTCAGCAATTAGGCCTATGCCTCATAGCAACGAAGTACCTGTGCCTGAACCACCAAATTCTTTGGATCATATTTGTGTGGACGGTTCTGATCATGATGAGACTCATCAGATGGCTTTTCCCGATGAGTCCAGTACTTCCGAGTTTGAAACTGAACCAGATCCGAAACCTGAACTTTTCTCTCAAGCTGAATTGAATGATTTAGTCTGGGATTTAGGACTCCCAAAAGATGCTGCCCAACTGCTAGGTTCTCGGCTTAAACAGAAAAATCTATTGTCACCAGGAACAACTTTTTATTGGTACCGCAACCGCGAGACACAATTTTTGAAGTATTTCAGCAAAGAGGAAGATTTGGTATTTTGCAACGATATATACGGAGCGATGGAAAAGTTTAAACTCAAGTATGATCCTGCTGAATGGCGGCTGTTCATTGATTCGTCAAAAGACAGCATAAAAGGTGTTCTTCTTCATAATGGCAACACATTCGCTTCAGTTCCTATTGCTCACTCTGTTATTCTCCAAAAAAAATACGAGAATTTGGCCCTGATTCTTCAGAAGATTCGTTATGATGAGCATAAGTAGATGATTTGTGGAGACTTTAAAATTCTATCCATGCTATTAGGGCAGCAATCCAGTTTCACCAAATATCCCTGCTTCCTTTGCTTGTGGGATAGCCGGGCCCGCGACCTACACTGGGGGAAAAAGACTGGCCAATTCGGGAGTATTTGAGACCCCGGTGAGAAAAATGTTCTTCATGAGAGCTTGGTACCTCGTGATAAAATTCTATTACCACCTCTCCACATTAAGTTGGGTCTCATTAAGCAATTCATCAAGTCCCTTCCAAAAGATGGTGAGTGCTTTCGGTACCTTTGCTCAAAGTTCCCCCAACTTTCTGAAGCAAAGCTAAAGGAAGGAGTGTTTGTTGGCCCTGATATAAGGAAACTCATTTCAGATGGAGCATTCGCTGAAACGATGTCTGAGAAGGAAAAAGAAGCCTGGGATTCCTTCAAGGATGTTGTTCTCAAATTCTTGGGGAACAGGCGGGATGAGAACTATAAGGATATTGTTGCCAGGATGCTCAATGCCTTCAAAGAACAAGGCTGTAACATGAGCCTGAAAGTCCATTTCTTGCACTCCCATGTGAACTACTTTCCCGAAAACTTGGGGGTGTACAGTGAAGAACAAGGTGAAAGGTTTCACCAGGACATCAAGGACGCAGAGAGAAGGTACTAAGGAAGATGGAACACCACTATGATGGCTGATTTCTGCTGGTTGCTGCTGCGGGAAACCCCAGATGAAAAATACGCCAAGCAGCGCACCAAGAGAAGCATTCGGGGGAAGAAGAAACGGGCCCACCAGGAGATTGATTGACCCAAGAATGACTTTAAAATCTAAACTGTGTTGACAAATATCGTGTTTTTACTAAACTTTGAAATAAAAATTTGCTAGTTATTACCACAGTGTCGGATTTCATTTATTAGAATTTTATTTTCACACCATCGGGTGTTTGTCTTCATGTATTGCAATGGTGCGGTTTGCGTTTTCTATTCTTACATACTGTCACAAGGTGGACCTATCGGAGCCTGAGAAAATGGAAATCAGCAGCAGTGATCAGAGAAGAGATGACAGGATAAACAAAAAACTGTCAGATGGTTGCTACAGACAACCTAGGCACACGTGGGTAAGGGCTGAGAAGACACACCCAGATAGCAAGCAAAGGGAGTTTGCTTTGCCTGATAGGAATCAGCTGGGTAGAGGTGGAGCCCAGAAACACAGAGATATAATACGCTCCCAAATAGTTAGAGAGGGAGAGGAGGTGAACCAGCAAGTCTCACAGCAAGGGAGACAACGGTCAGCGCAGCAGAAGCTTGGAAAAGTATGGAAGTGGAATGAAAGAGAGTCTGAATTACTGGGACAGCATGCAAGCCCACACGAAGGTCTGAGTGAGTCTCAAACCCAGAGTGAAACATTTGGAAGGCAGAAGCCAGATATTGAATGCATGTGTGAAGAGCACGGGAGACGTGGGGGAGTTGCAGTACAAGGTAACAAAGCCAGAAGTGCTGATAGTGGCTGTTTTCTACCCAAGTGGGTAAAACCCTGCAGCAATAGAAAAAGCCACCCAGAAATAAGCTTTGGAAATAATCCCTTCCCTTGTGCTAGAAAACCCAGGAGAAAAGAAGCTCACTTACTTGGAGAAGCTAGAGATTCTAGTATCCATTTTAAACTCTCAGAGTTTGAGCAACCTCCGTATAGAGCAGTGCAATCCAGGGCAGCTGTGAGGAAAAGGCTAGACCCGAGCACGCTCAGAGTCTACCGTAATCACTCTAACAGCAGAGCCAGGGAAGTTCCTGAATGTCCTTATGCTTACCAGCAGGGGCTGAGTTCTCATAAGCCTCATGCAAAAGTATATGGTAGTTCCCAGGGAGGCTTTGAGTCAGAAGGACAGCATAACTTCCTGCTTGACGAGGAAAACCTACATTATCCTTTTGAAACAGCTGGCCTTAAAAACGTGAGTGTTAATGAACCAGAATCTATAGAATATGAGAATGCAGAGTTAGCAACAGTTCCTGAGCCCATGGAATGCTCAGTCTCGGTAATTGACCCAGAGTTTTCCTTAAGGTGAAAAGGGTTGAAGATAACCTGAGTAAGAGTCACAAGTTGTGGGCTGGAAAACGTGTCTCACAGAAAACCATGTGAATGAGCTGTGCTGTGGCAGCAAAAAGGAAAGCCTGTGAAAAACATTGAGAATGTTTAATTCTTTTCTTTTTGCATTTAAGCTGAAGTAAGCTATTTTTGTTTAACCTTTTGATTTCTGTTACATGCCCGAAGTGGGTTGTTTGCTTTGTTTTGCCAAGGAGAAAATACCTCACGGACGGGGAATAAAACCCTGAGTTTGGAACACAAGTGTCTTTTGTGGTTTATAGAGAAGGTACAACTACCACCCTCAGGCAGTACCAAGGCCTCACCGGTAGGGCACCTGGGGGTGCGACAATACAAGAAGGACGCTCTCCAGCCAGCTCCTGCTGCTCTCCCTACCCGGGATCGAGCCATCATCGCTGCCGGAGGCGGGAACAGCCATTTTGCACGGCGGTCCAATCGGGACCCGTGCTGTGCCTATTTAACTGCAGCGCTATCGGGCGCAGGAAGAAGGACGCTCTCCAGCCAGCTCCTGCTGCTCTCCCTACCCGGGATCGAGCCATCATCGCTGCCGGAGGCGGGAACAGCCATTTTGCACGGCGGTCCAATCGGGACCCGTGCTGTGCCTATTTAACTGCAGCGCTATCGGGCGCAGGAAGAAGGACGCTCTCCAGCCAGCTCCTGCTGCTCTCCCTACCCGGGATCGAGCCATCATCGCTGCCGGAGGCGGGAACAGCCATTTTGCACGGCGGTCCAATCGGGACCCGTGCTGTGCCTATTTAACTGCAGCGCTATCGGGCGCGCCCGCGCCTGGCGGGCCCGTGCCTGAGGGCCTTGCCAGAGGGCCCTTTGGCGTGGCCCTTAGGCGTGGACCGTAAAGGCGAGACCAGGAAGTGGAAACCACCGCTCAGCATCCTTGAACTCAGATACCACTGGTAATTTAAGACCAGGTACCTCAACAGTATGTTACATTTTCTCTCATAACCTCTACACGAGCTCATTGCTGTATCATGCATATGTACTAGACTAGATAAGCTAATAATCTGCCAGCCATCAGCACAGTTAGTGTTAGCACTCAATGCAGAAAGGATAACCCACCAAAGCAAGACGGGTTCAGGAAAGTTTCACTCTCTGAGTGACCATGTAAAGTAACTAAACTGATGGCATGTAAAGTGCTCTAATACCTACAGTTGTACCAGATTAGACCAGTCAGAAATGTCTTATTTGCTTCCTTCCTTGTTAAGCTTCTTTCTGAGTAGGTATATACTTAACTCATACATAATAGAGGAATGTCTCTAGCAAAATTACTGTATGATACTCTAAACCTGTTTGCCAATTGCACAACATACTAGCTAGGATCCAGTCAACTCTAGCTTGCCAGAAACCCCCTTGATCTGCCTACTGAAAAGCCTCCCACCCACAGAGTCAAAATGGAAGACTTGATCATCAGGTTAATGTGCCTTTTCCTACTTTTTGTAACCCTACCATCCAATATACTAGCCCTCACCACCTCACAAAATCACATCCCTATTGTACTACCTAGTGAGAGAAAATGGTCAGGTGACTCCTTTTACAACCCACGTGGAGCAAACCTCCCGCACCGCAACCTCTTACTACATGTCCCATTACAACACAACACGAAAACTAGACAAACTAAAAATTGCTACCCTAGTAGCCTGAAGTGTGCACTTATAAATGCCCGATCGCTTCGAAATAAGTGGCCAGCGATCACAGACATAATAATACACCACAAGCTAGATATTCTCATGGTCACCGAAACATGGCTTTCAGCAGAAGACAATATTATCCTCAACCAGCTTCTTCCACCTAACTTTACAGCATTCACCGGTCATAGACAAAACAAGAAAGGCGGAGGAGTACTCATCATCACCAAAGCTGACCTCCAGTTTAAAATGGACGAATCCAACAGTAATAACCATCTAGAAACGGTATCAATTTCAAACAACATATGCTCCATAAACTTGGTCTATAGATCACCGTCAGCGGATCCAGACGACCTAGCATCCATAATAAATCTGGCTTCTTTCACCCAGGGTCCAAATATACCTAATTGGATTGTAGGAGATCTCAACCTACCATCCTTGCATGCAACTCAAGCAACTGCATTCCTAGAAGCTCTAGATAGCCTAGGATACACGCAAATGGTGCAAGAATCTACCCACGAGAGAGGCAATATCCTTGACCTCATATTCGCGCCACAGCTAACTTTGGAGCAACCACAAAACATCGTACAATCGATAACTGCAGTCCCATGGACCGACCACAAACTCATCACCTTCCAGATGCCTGCCATTAACTGTTCACGCAGGACAAAAACGGATAAAAGCGGGCCTGCTAATTCAGCCACCAGATGTTTTCACCCACTTAACAGAGAACGCATCCTCGCCGAAATGAGCACACTCTTTGATGACACCTCATTAAACCTAGATGGGTTGATCTCTTCCTGGAACAGTAAACTCAGTACAATCGCTATCCGCCCCCCAAGGAACAAGAACCCAAAGAAGAGAGCAACAGCCCCATGGTTCACAGCGGATTTAAAAACCTCACTAACTCTTTTAAGAAGGCTAGAAAAACGTTGGAGAAAGTCACGCACCAGCAGTGACCAATCAGCCTACATCCAACACCTGACGGAACATCGAAAAGCCATCACAGATAAAATCAGACAACACCACACAGATACCCTGAAACGCTCACTGAATAAGCCTCACGACTTGTTTAACTTAGTTAAAACGCTTGCCAAAGAACCTTCCCCTGACCTCCACAGCAGGATCCATCCACAGGACTATGCGACATATATGCAATCCAAAATGTGCAAGACTAACAAAATATTAATACCGGACCCTCCTGATGAACAAGACCACCCAGCATCGCTAACATCTTTCTCCACTCCCTCGAAGAAAACTATTGAGGATACCATCCTAGCTCTAAACACAACTACTGCGTACACAGATCCCTGCCCTGCACATTGGATAAAGGACCTGCGATGTGATATATCCCCAATTATAGCAAGAATCGTAGACCACTCCCTCTCTACTGGCTATTTCCCATCCACTCTCAAGCAGACCTCCGTTAGACCGCTGTTAAAGAATACCAAACTTGATCCGCAACAGGTAGAATCTTACAGGCCCATATCTAGCATACCTATGCTAGCAAAAATCATCGAGAAAATAGTGCACAGGCAATTACAGGATCACATAGACACCTCTGCCCCACTGGATCCAGCCCAACATGGATTCAGAGAGTCACATGGGGTAGAAACACTGCTCACAACCCTCTTCAACAACATAATCTCAGGTGTGGATAACATAAGCCAGGGTTTCGCGCTTGTCTTTCTAGACATAGCAGCGGCTTTTGACTCAGTATACCACGAAATTCTTATCTACCGGCTAAGAGAAAAAGGCATCTGTGGAACAGCACTTGAATGGTGCAAATCTTACCTGTCCGATAGATGGCAACATGTCCGAGTCGACGGAGATACATCTGAACCATTCCAACAAACCCAAGGTGTACCGCAAGGATCCTCCTTATCTGCACTGATGTTTAATATATACATTCAACCCATCTGCGACATCATCAGATCCTTTAATGTCAGTTACATGATATATGCAGATGATGTTCTATTATATATGCCAATATCACTCGATTGCCTAGACCTCACTCCGCTGACTAACTGCTTTGATACCATATCAGAGTGGCTGCTATCACAAAATCTGAGAATACAACACAAAAAGACGGAAGTCCTTTTCGTCTCGAGGAACACCAACTTCACCCCTCCTAGTTGTATTAACGTAAAGGATGCCCAACTCCAAGTGAAACATGCAATACGTTACCTTGGAGTAACACTAGACCAACACCTTGACATGAAGAACCACATAGCCAATACAGTCAAGGCAATCTACTTTAAAATCAGATCCCTCAGACACCTACGCACACTACTTGAACCGGAAGACTTCCGGACCATTTATCAAGCTCTTATACTTCCCCACTTCGACTTCTCAAATTCCATACTACAAGGACTCCCCCAGTCCACCCTGAACCCCCTGCAGCTAGCCATGAACAGTGCAGCGAGAGTACTCCTTGGGGCATCCAGGAGAGACCACATGACACCCCTTCTAAAACAGCTACACTGGCTCCCCATCCAAGCAAGGATTAGTTTCAAGACCTTGCTGCTAACGTTCAAAGCGGCTATGGGACTCACCTCTTCCTCCCTCTCCAACCTCATACAACCACTTGCTCCAAACAGGCCGCGAAGAACAGCAGAATTGAACACGCTGGTCATCCCAATAGAAACCACAAGATGCAACAGATCAACATCTAACAGAGCCTTCCGACTCTGTGCCCCAAACCTATGGAACACCTTACCAGCACAAATCAGAGCAATGACCAATTTGAATCAGTTCAGAAAGGAGCTAAAACATTTCCTTTTCCTCAAATATCTCAATGACAGCTCCGATCACAACCATCAGGTGAATAGCAGGAGTGGCCAAAGGGATAGACCCTCGCAACAAGCCAACTTTACTCTGTAGATAACAAACAGTTCCATACACTGTTGGTAACACTCTGTATATAGTTAACCATGATATCCCTTAATAGATAAACCACCATTGTATTTAGTTTCCCCTATTTCGCCAAGTTATACCTCCTGTTAAATGTAATGACCAGACAGATGTAAACTGTTGGATGTTTTCTGTTTAATGTAAACCGCGCTGATGTCTAATAGTGCGGTATATAAGAATTGTCAATAAAAATAAAAATAAAATAAAAATAAATACAACATTTTTTGCACATTTCTTTGCTTAGCTTTGTGTCTAACCTCGCTCTTATATGCTCAATGTTTGTGCACATGTATGTGGCTGTTTTAAGTGCAGACAATTTTGCTACCATCACAGTGTGTTTTGTTGACATTACTCTATTCTTATGTGCTGCCTTGTTAGAATTTTCTTTATTCTTATTTGAATAACTACTAAACAATTAGTATAAAGAATTCATCCAAGAAACTTTTATCTCGATTGCACTCAATCTGAAACGTTCACCTCAAACTGCTAACCCAATGTAGCAAAAAATCTGTACGTGATGGAGCAAATTGGTTACCAGATTTGGATTCAGCGCACCAAAAAACGTAAAAATCAATCAAAACATTAGAGGCAGTTTAAAAAAAATTTTTTTAGTGTACCTGTGTAATCTATGACCAATTTCCAGGGGGAGTCCCACAGCCCTTGCTTGGATAGAAGGGAGTCTTGGGGTCCAAATTTAACCAGAAAGCTCTCTTCTGTGTTTTAAATTTAAACTGAAAGCTCTTTGCTCCTACTAGGCCCTGAAGAGTACTGAATTTAAAGCTCTCTGCTGGGTTCTAGATTAATCAGCTTTAATCTAAAGAATTCCTTTTTCTGCAAGGTTTAGAAAAATTCCCAGAAGTAAATACTTAGAATTTGAGATCTCTCTCCAGAAGTAGCAGTCCCCTTTTGCAGTCTTTCCCAACCTCTTATTTCCCAGATTTAACTAACTCTCTCTCCTCATACCCTGCATCTCTCCTCGGGGTTACTAACCCCATCCTCCCCCCATTCTCCCCCATGCCCTGCATCTGCCCCTTCTCCCTCATCATGCCCAGTATCTGTTCTTTTCTAATATCACCCCATGTCCTGCATCTGCCCTTTTACTCCTACATCCCCCCCATCATCTGTCCTTTTCCCTTACCCCTCCCCTATGCTGAGCATCTGTTCTCCATCATTCCTCTAGCAATCTTCAGCCCCCTGCTCCCTCATCCCATGGCCAGCATCTGCCCTTCTTCACTCCTGGCAAGCATCTGTCCCCCTGCTCTCCCTTCTACAGCACCTATCCCCTTGAATCCTGTGTCCAGCATGTATCCTCCACCTCGGCCCCCTCCCCCGCCGATACCCAATGTGGCTGCTCTGCTTTCCATCCTACCCCAAACTGCCACCATATGCAATCGCGCAGGGTCATGATTCCAGCAGGCTTGTCTCTGTTGGTCATGCCTGTTTCTGATGAATACTTCCGTATCAGAAGGGGATGGGACCGGCAGAGAGAATCGTGCTGGAATCGTGACCCTGTGCTTTTGCTTGTAGCGGCAGTTTGGGGTAAGATGGGAGGGTAGAGCAGCCACATTGGGTATCGGCAGAGGAGGGGGGCTGGAGGTGGAGGGTACATGCTGGAGATGGTACAGGGAGACAGATGCTGCCCAAGAGGGGGACATGTGCTGCACAAGTAGGGGCCAGAGGAAAGATGCTGGACGTGAGGGTGGGACAGGGGCTGGCCAGAGGGGGAAGAAGGGCAGATGCTGGCCATGGGATGAGGGGGCAGGGGGCTGACGTTGGCTAGAGGAAGGATGGAGAACAGATGCTAGGTATGGGGGGGATAAGGGAAGAAGGGCAGCTGATGGGGGTCGTAGGAATAAAGGGCAGATGGGAGGCATAGGGGAGAAAGGGCAGATATAGGTCATGGGGGATGAGAAAAGGGCAGATACTGAGCATGATGGGGTAGAAAGGGGGAGGATGGGGATAGTTACCTAGAGAAGAGATGCTGGGTATGAGGGGAGAGAGGGGAGGAGAGTTAGTTAAAGACTGGGGAAATAAGAGGTTGGGGAATAAGGGAGAGAGAGAGAGAGAGAGAGAGAGAGAATGGGAGGGAGGGTTGGGGTCAGGGAAAATATGGAAAGTTGCAACTAAATACAGTAAAAAAAAATAAAAGTAAAATTGAGATGTGGTTGGTAAGAAGGAGTGAAATGTGGATAGAGAAGCAGAAAAATAATCCAAGGAAAACTGAAAAGAAGAAATCGGGGTTAGAGACCGAGGAAGTGAAGGCAGGAGGAGAGAGAAGATATGGTAAATGAATAGGAGATCCTGAAAAGAGAGGTAAGAGAAGACAGGAAAACAGACTCCAGAGACTGGGACCAAAAACAATTAAAAAAATAAATTGCCCCGAAATCAAAAGGTAGAAAAAAAGAATTATATTTTCTATTTAGTAATTGAATATGTCAGTTTTTGGAATGTACATCTGCCAGGATGGGTGTTAGACATTTTATTTTATTCATTTTAATTTGTGTGCTTTTATATACCTCCCCTTCTAGAGATCAAGGGTGGTTTACAAGTAACAAGAACAAAACTTTAAATTAAGCTTGTGGTAAGAACTAGAATAATCACATTGAACTGAGTCACGGAGTATGTACAAGATTGATTATGCTTATTACAGAAACTGTATTACAATCAATATTTACAGAGATGTATGTAGAAGGGAAAAGAATCAGGCAGTGATTGTGGTGGGTTCTGGATATGGAATATGCATGTTATGTTGGGAATATCTTGCTTTTATGTTCTGATTCACCAAAATGCTCTATGAATAGATACGTTTTTATTGCTTTCCGGAAGTCTTTAAGGTCGTTGATGGCTCTTATCTTATCTGGAAGGGCATTCCAAAGAATTGGTGCGAAATGTGTGAATGCTCTGTTGTTAGTTGAGTGGTTTGTTTTTCGGTAATTCGTTGGACTATTAGGGTATTTTTGTTGCATTCTCTCCTGGATCTTTCAGTAATAGGATGATAATCAGCGAGGAAGGATATGAGGGTACTAGTTCCCTAAGGAGTTTGAAGGCGATTGTGAGGATTTTATATTTTATTTGGCTTGCTATGGCTAACCAATGTAATTGATATAAAATTGGTGTGATGTGTTCTGTGCTATTTGTCTTGAAGATGATACGTGCAGCTACATTTTATGCCATTAGCAGATGGTTAAGGGTTTGTTTAGGAAGACCATGTAATATACTGCTTGAAAAGTCAAGCTGAGGGATGGTCACGGCCTGCAGTACGGTTTGGAAGTTACTCTTAGATAAGTATGGTCTGAGCTGCTGGAGCAACCATAGCTTGTAGAAGATAGTTTTAGAAATTAGATTTATATGGATTGTCATTGTGATATATTGATCCAAGCTAACCTCTAGTTAGCTACTTCTAGTTCTGTGTCCATGAATTTTAGTTTTAGAGGAGGGGTAAAATGCTTGTTTTTCGTTACAAATAAGGTTTCTGTTTTGTTGAGGATTATGTGTAGGTTATGTTGTCCTATTTGAACTTGTGTACGTTCTGAGAGGTAGGACTGGAACCATTTATTTATTTAGTATGCGTTTGTATACCGCTACTTCCAGCGATCAGCAGCGGTTTGATTACAGATTGGAAATTGTCAAATCATGACAGGAAATTTTTGAGGTATAAACACATTGATTAGACAGGAAAGCACAGCACACAGAGAACTATTTTACAGGGAACATGGGCTATGGAGGGTTAAGTGGCTTGCCCAAGACCACAAGGAGCACCTGTGGGACTAGAAACCCCAGTCCTTCTGGCCCAAGGTTGCTGTCCTCCAGTGGGATTTGAACCCCAGACCTTCCGGCCCGAAGTACCTTGCCCCAACCACTAGGCCACTCCTCCACTCCACTCCACTTTAAGGGCAATGTCATCTATGCCTATCAGTTAGAGTCTTGTGAGGAGAATTTTGTGGCTCATGTTATCAAAGGCCGATGCAATGTCAAAAAATATAATTATAAAGGCTTGTTTTGAATTGCCCAGGCCTTGAATAAGATTATTAAAAAAAAGCCAACAATAGGGTCTCTACACTGTGATGTGGTCTAAAACCATATTGGTGTTCGTCTAGAGGGGTGTTTTGATCGATAGTCTTGGAGTTGGATCTGCACCGTTTTTTCAATTTAGCTATGAAAGGGAGGCTGGAAATGGGTCTGTATAAGTTAGGGTTTTGTGTTTCTAATGTATTATTATTTAATATTGGTCTAATGGAAGTGTGCTTTAGGGTGGATGGTATTATTACTATGTGTAGTGATTGGTTCACAGTGTTGAGTATGAATGGTGCCAAATTCAGAGTGTGAGACTTTTAGCCAGCTAACTGGAAAGGGGTCTAGGCTTGACGTCGTCATATTAATTTTTGATATAATGTTCTTGATATGTCTGAGGTTGACACTATGAAATTTATGCCATTTTACAGGGTATGTATAATCATGGCTTGGTTCATCATGTGGGGTATCAGGTTGCTTCAGTTTATTCATATGTGTTGCCAAGGTTTATTTATTTATTTTATTTATTTATTTACAATTTCTTCTATACCGCACTATTTAGCATCAGTGCGGTTTACATAGAACATAACAATCAGACAGGGTACATAAGTCTGAGTTTACAATTAACAGGGGAACCAACTTGGATAACAAAAGTAACTATTTACACAACGGTGTCATATAAAGACATAGCAAGAGGGTGATTTAATGGTCAGGGACTCCTTGCATGGTGTGGTGCCATGGGTGAACATTCCAGCACTGGGGCCCCTGAATGTCTTTAAACAAGCTGTCAAAGCATGGTTTGGACAAGTGCAGAAGCAGAGGCCATTAACAACATGATTTCATTCCAAACACAGAGGCTCCTCTTACCCTGCACTAAGCTCTTAGCAATTGTGAACCAGATTCCAAAGCACAAAATGCCTACTCTACCTACAGTAGATCAACAAGCCCTCCAGTAATTGCTGTCAAGGTCTTTGGGAACCTGCCAGGTACTTGTGACCTGGATGGCCACTATTGGGCTTGATGGACTCTCGGCCTGACCCACTATGGCATATATTAAGTTCTTGTGTGTCCCTTAGTAAGCACTGAAAGGATTCTGCTCCTCTCAGGCCTCTCCAGCTTCTCCTAACTCAAGGATTTTATCACGTCCATGTTGAGAGCCCTTACTCTGGCTTATTAATGTAGTCCACGTGCACTCTCACATACCCACCCCATCAGCTCAACCTTACCTAGTTGAGTGCTTGCCTTTACTAAGGGCACTACTCCCACTCAGCTTCTATTTCCACATACTTCTGAGACTTGCAATCCCTCATTAACGGGGCTTCTTCATTCACAGAAATGCCATATTTAATTTCATTTATTAAAATGTGATATACCGCTTTTAGAATGCACATCAAAGCAGGTTAGAATAGAGTATAAAATCAGTACAAATATAAAGAACAGGAAAAGAGCACAATTAAAATACAGGAAAGTGAAGATAGGGCACGTAGACAGGGGGCACTGGAGGGAGTGACGATAGGAGGGGAACATAAAAGGTAGGGTAACAGGCTAGAGCAGATGGGGCAAAGAAATAGGGGGAGATCAAGGGAAAAGGTCTTAGGCTATACAGAATAGATGGGCTTTAAGTTATTCTTTGAATCTTTGGAATGAGAATTCAGAACGAAGGTCTGGGGGAAGACTATTCCAAAGGGAGGGCCAAAAAAGAAAAATGCAGAGTGACAGGTGGATTTGAGGTGGGCCCGTGAAGGGGAGAAGAGGCAAAGTTGGTTCACTTGAATGGATTGGAAAGAGCGGTGTGAAGTATGGAAAATAATTAGATTAGAGAAAGACTGGGGGGTACCAGTGTACAAGGCCTTATGTACTGTAGTGAATATCTTGAATTGTATGCGGTAGTGGATGGGGAGCCAGTGCAAATGGACGAGGAGTAGAATAATGTGATTGGATCAAGAAGTGAAAAAAAGATAGTTTAGCATCAGTATTCTGAATTAGTTGGAGACATTTGAGCTCATATTGGGGGAGACCAGCGAGAACGGAATTGCAACAGTCTAGGTGAGACAGAATGAGCGAGAGAGACCAGCAGTGATTAGGGCAGAGGTAGGGAGGATAGAACGGACAGCTCTGAGTCATAAAGAAAAGGAATATTGGATGGTGGAGCTGACCTGTTGGGATAAAGAGGAGTCTAGGGTGACCCCAAGGTAATGGAAAGAAAGTATAAGAGTGATTGGAGTGCCATTGAGAAGGGGAAAGAGAAGGGGGAGGCAGTGGACAAAGAGTCAAGTAGCTGTGGTTTTGAAGGGATTGAACTTAAAGTGATGGGAGGCTAACCAGGAGCAAACACAGGTAAGACAACTGTTCAGAGGAGCAAGGTCAGGAAGCGAGTGACCAGTGTGAAGAAGCAGAAGGATATCAGCAAAGTAATAATCAGAAATACCGAGCCATTGAACCAAGAGTGCGAGAGGAGCCAAGAAGATGTTGAAGAGAAGCGGAGCTAGGCCAGAACCTTGAGGCATACCACAAGCGAGGGGATAAGGAGCAGAGGAAGTATCACCCATGGTAAAACTGAATGAGCAATGAGAGAGAAAGGACCTAAACCAGAGAAGGACTATACCACAAAGACCAAGGTATGAGTGATTGCATCTGTGTGAGCAACAGTGTGTGTGTGTGTGTGTGTGTTGGGGGGGGGGGGGGAATAAGCTGGCCCAACTCTGCCAGCAATGTGATTGCTATTTTCTGCCTTATTTAAGGGAGTTAATGCACAGAGGGTGTCCCAGATGGATACATCTTGGAGTGGGGAGGTTGAAAGCAGTAGCTCCAGAGGACATATATCTGGCATTGGCATTGGCATTGCACATATGAGTTTGCACATGGCAGTGAAGGTGCCGGGGTTTGGCACTTTAGCTCCTGTCTGCAGTGGCTGGATGAAGGCTGGTGATGAGCCAGGGGTGGATGGTGATGGCATTTTGAGAGGGCCATAAAGCTAGCTGCACACACAGGTGCAAATCAGAGGATGTGTGGCCCTGTGGGGACTTGGTGTGTCCGTCACTTCCCTGTGTGGCATCTCAGGTACTGGTGTATATACTGTACATTGGAAGCAATGATGTTGATCCCAGTGGGCATCCATATCGAAGGGCACTGCATCCTCCATGCCAGCTGCTGCTCCTGCTGTGGTGGGGGAGCCTGCCCCATCTGTTGCATCGGCTGTGGTGGGGGGAGCCTGCCCCATCTGTTGCATCGGCTGTGGTGGGGGGAGCCTGCCCCATCTGTTGCATCGGCTGTGGTGGGGAGAGCCTGCCCCATCTGTTGCATCGGCTGTGGTGGGGAGAGCCTGCCCCATCTGTTGCATCGGCTGTGGTGGGGGGAGCCTGCCCCATCTGTTGCATCGGCTGTGGTGGGGAGAGCCTGCCCCATCTGTTGCATCGGCTGTGGTGGGGGGAGCCTGCCCCATCTGTTGCATCGGCTGTGGTGGGGGGAGCCTGCCCCATCTGTTGCATCGGCTGTGGTGGGGGGAGCCTGCCCCATCTGTTGCATCGGCTGTGGTGGGGAGAGCCTGCCCCATCTGTTGCATCTGCTATGGTGGGTGCTACTGCTGGGGCCCCTCTCTCTGCTGCCTGGTTGGCACAGTGCCATGCTGCAGATAAGAGCACGTGGGCTGGGTTCATGGGCTTGAGTCTGCAGCTATTTTATGGGCTAGCTAGTGTGGGGATGGCCTAGGGCATAGAGTTGTTTTTATTTAGCAGCTCTTTTATACCTCTGTATCTACAAATCACAGCGGTTTATATAGAAACATAGAAACATGATGACAGAAAAAGACCACAAGGCCCATCTAGTCTGTCCTTCCATAACAACAACTACAACAGTCCACTTTTTACCTTTAGAGATCCTCTGTGTTGGTCCCATGCTTTTTGAATTCAGTTACTGTCCTCATCTCTACCACCTCCACTGGGAGACTATTCCACGGATCCACTACTCTTTCCGTAAAGAAATATTTCCGCATATCACTCCTGAATCTATCTCCCTTCACCCTCATCCCATGTCCCCTCGTAGCAGAACTTGCTTTCAATTGAAAGAGGCTCTCTCCCTGAACATTTATGCCACGGAGGTATTTAAACATCTCAATCATGCCACCTCTATCCCGCCTTTCCTCTAAGGTGTACATATTAAGATCCTTAAGTCGGTCCTCATATGCTTTATAATGAAGCCCATTAATCATTTTAGTATATGGAACACGTTAACAAGCATAAGTTTACATAGAATGAAGGTAACAATATGACAATTAACAGTAAAAAGGTAACAATATAATGAATAACAATAACAATATTGAAACACAACTGCACTCTTGGTTAGGGGACAGCATTCACATCATTATTAATGAGCAGGGTATGTAGTTAGGTGTCTATTCCAAAGTGTTCTAAGAAGAGGTGGGTCTTCAGTTTATGCATAAAATCTCCAATGTCTGATAAGGTACGGATCTCTGAAGGGAGGGAGTTCCAGGTCACGGGGGCGTAGAAGGAAAAAGCTCCGCAGGAGGTAGCACTCTTAATATGGGAGAAAGAGGCCGGAAATGAAAGGTGGTTATAATTAGTCGATCTTCTTGCTCTGTTGTCGAGGGGCTTGGATATGAGAGCTTTGAGGACAGTTTCTGAGAGGTCATGGAGGATCTTGAAGGTGGTGAGGGAGACCTTGTACTTGACTCACATATAGATGGGGAGACAGTGTAGCTGTTTTAGTAGTGGGGTGATGTGCATATGTTGAGATGACCCTGTGATTTTCCTAGCAGCTGTATTTTGTGCTAGCTGTAGAGTGGTTTTTGGTAGATCCTAATAGATTATGTTCACCTAGTCCAGTATTGGAGTGAGTTTGGTAGGAATCATGCCCATACCATGCACTGGGGTCATGTCATCACAGTGGGTGCACTTAGCGCCTAGTTGGAGGCTAGCATTACCCACACCCATGCCAGCGGCAGCAATTAGATAAGGGAGCACATTAACATGTACGTGCTGCTGTTCACATACCCCTTAATAGTTTTTCACTTTTGGGCTGATTGGGCATTCCAGCCTTTATTAGATTTTGAAATAAGCATTCAGCTCTTGACTCCACTCCCCCCTCCCCCCCCAGTATTTCAGTATGTTGAAGCTGTGTTGAGTAGAAGTATGATTTTTGTTAAAAAGGAAGATATTAGGATTCTATTTTGATCATGTTATTGAAATGTTAATTCTCTCTTATTTGGATTTTGGCTACCTGTAGTAGTTGCTCCAATATCATAAAGAAAAAAAAAAGAACATTTCTGAATGTCTCCGTTTTCCTGAGGGGAACTTGCTGGCTGTAATTAAAGCTTTATTTTTCTTTCCCATAGGATCTTTGCAGCAGACTGCTCAATATGAAACATTAATTCTGTGTTGAAAGTTTTAAACTATTGGAAACAAGCTGTAAAGTGTGGACAGTTTCCTTTCCAAAGACTGTCCTTATCCATCAACATTTTCCCCAAGGACAGGAGCCTTAGTGATTTGGGCTCTAAATAGACACTGACTAAAGGTCTAGGTCAGTGAGGCATTTGCCTATTTTATGTTGTCTTTTAGAAAAGATCATAGCAAATCAGGATCTATAACACTCATTTCTTCTCAGGCAGTCTGAATCACAAAATCCTCTATTAATGTCAGACCATTTGGGAACTTCCAGAATTATAAAGCAAATTAATAAAAGAAACAAAAGCCAATTGCTTATTTCAACTATGGTACTTTTGCAGAATCTGTGTTGCCATTCAGTAGGTATTTAGTGCCACCTGCTGGAGTTATGCTGTTATGACAGTGCCTGTATAACCTGCATGCTCCCAGACAGCAAAGGGAATGAAAGAGAGCATTTGTGCCCATTAAGTGCCATTAATGTCTAAATCTCACAGTGGCCTGCATTGGGATCTGGAATGAAGAAAGCCTTAAATGAGGCTAGAACAATTTCCATTCTGTAAATGTCTTTCATACACGCTGCATCTTAAAGTTAGTTCATCCAACTCAAGCATTGAATAAAATATGTCATTAAATTGTTATATATTTATTTTATTTAGCTAGGCTTATACACTGCTTTTCACCAGGTCAAAGCAGTTTACAGGGAACAGAATGTTTTTTACAATGAACATATGTCATATAAGGAACAGTAACAGCTACATTGAAACAAAGTAATATTAATGCCTACATTGTGTATATACTAGAACGTTGTATACAAACTTGAAACACCATGTTCAACAACTATTTACAATTGTGGGTTTGTTTTTATAGTGCCATGCTGTGGGGAGGGGGGGGGGTGTTATGTAGCAGGGCCAAAATGTTCAGTGAATAAGTGGGTTTTCAAGTGTTTGTGGAAAGAGGGGAGGTCGGCAAAGTTTCTTAGGGTGTCAGGTAGGGAGTTCCATAGGGAAGGAGCATAGAGTTCGAAAGCTTTGCAGCATGTTTGTAGGTTGTATTTAGTTTTGGATTGCGGTATGTTAAGTTTGTTGAGAATGCTTTTGTGGTCTGTTTATAGAGAGTTGCTGTAGCAGGGATTGGAGGCTGGTTTCTTGTTGGGAGTGAAAAGTTTTGTGAGTGAGAAGGATCATTTACGTATATTTGATTCTATTGGTAAGGGGTAGCCAGTGTAATTGTTTTACGATGGAGGTAATATGGTCATATTTAGCAGTTCCTTGGATGGTTCGAGCTGCTGTGTGTAGCATGGTTTGAAGTGGGAGAAGTGTGGATTGAGGTAGACCCTGGTAGATAATGTTGCAGTAACCTGCATGGGAGAGAGCGAGTGCTTGAAGTGAAAATCTCAAAATCTGTTGGTTTGAGGAGGGGACAAAGTCATTGTAGGGTCTTTGTTTTGAAATAGATTGTTCTGGCTGTCATTGCTGCTTGGGTTTTGAAGGAGAGTTGCTGGTCAATAATGACTCCGAGATTGATGTTGTTTAATGTTACTGGTTGGGGGTGTGAAGGAGGTATCTCTTGTAATAAACAATACACTTTGAAATCCCCCGCCAACAGAAAACTTCCCCCAACATCCACCGAAACACCCCCACAGGACTCAAGACAGAACAAATGATTAACATAAATAATTCTCTCATTAATATCCATTTACTCACTGCAAATGTCTTATGCAAACTGTTGTTTTACTGCGCCTTGTAAATAGTTCCTGTAATTTAGTTCAGTTAATGTTCCATGTAATCTTACCTGTACATAGTTTAAACACTGTTCTATGTAAAGTATACTGAAGTATACAAAATTGTTAACTGTTCCATGTAAACCGCCCTCTGGAAGGGGTGGTATAGAAGAAATTTATAAATAAATAAATAAATAAAATAAACATAGCCTCAGTCTTTGCTAGGTTATTTGTTGAAAGCCAGTGGGTGACTTCTGTGAAGCAGTCTTGAATTTGTGTGTAATCCGATTGATTGATGTGGAGTGGGCAGTAAAGCATATCAGTATATAGGTGAAAGTGGATGTTGTGTTTTTTGATAATAGAGCATAGGGGTTGTGAGTATAGGCTGAAAAGGGATGTGGATAGTGTGGAACCTTGGTTGGTAAGGTCTGGAAATGTTGAAACCCATCTTTATTTGTTGTTGTCTCCCCTTTCCCTTTCTCATGCACCCTGAGGATTGTACAACTACTACTACTAATCATTTGTACAGCGCTACAAGGTGTACACAGCTCAGTACATAAGCTCTGCCTCCAACAAGTTTGCCGCCATTCATGACCTCTTTGTCTCTAATATTCTGCATCATATTCCTCTAACAAAGACTTGGCTTCTCCCTAATGATGCTGCTTCAGTTGCTGTACTCCAACGGAGGCCTCCTTTTATCCCATACACCTCACCAGTTGGCTATGGTGGTCGTATAGGACTGCTATGCTCTCCTTCCTGTCTGATTCAACTCCTCCTTCACCTCAGTCCACTTCATTTGACTATTTACTTCTCTGCTTCTCCAGGTAGCTCTCATATAAATCAACCCCCTGACAAGTCCACCTCTTTTTCACTGACTTTGACTCCTGACTTTCCTTCTTTCAGGACCCATCTTCCCCTTCCCTCATTAAACGGAGTTACTTACCTGTAACTGGAGTCCTCCGGGGACAGCAGGATAAGTCAGCCACAATTGGTGACGTCATCCGACGGCGCCGAGACGGAAGTACTCTCCATAGCTCAGAAGGGCTTTGCCCTTCTGAGCATGGGCCACTTGGCCCCACCCACCTGCCCGCCCCTAGCTAGCCAGTTCGTCACTAGCTGAGCCTTTTGCCGCTAGGAGGCGGGCAACCAGACAGAGGCAGACCCCATCCCAGAGGAGGTGGCGGGTATGTGTGGCTGACTTATCCTGCTGTCCCCTGAGAACTCCAGTTACAGGTAAGTAACTCCGTTTTCTCCTAGGACAAGCAGGATGACTCAGCCACAATTGGTGCCTCCCAAGCTGCCACGTGCTGTGGTGGATGGGGGAATGCCGAGGCACTCCCTCAGGCAGTATATGCCTTCATGGAGTATGTTGTGACAGGCCCTGTCGGGCCACGGTGGCACTGCGCGCATTTCCGTAGCAGTGCATTTGAAGGGTCTTTTCCCTTTGGGTTTGCCGTCGCGATGCACATATGTGCAGAGGGCTACAAGGTACACCGGTTTGGTAAGAGAGATGTAGGTACATCGAGCAGCAGAAATGTGGAATCCAACTCTCGAGCAAAAAGTTGCGGGATCCGCCATCGAGTAATAGTAGTGAGGGATTCTCCGTAGTCACGAAACAATAGGTGCAGTACAGGGCGCACCTGTGCGGTAACCGAGATGTAGGCACTTAGGTCCTTAGCAATGTGGGATCTCCCACCGAGCACGAAGCAATAGGTGCAGTTAGAGGGCGCACCTGTACGGAAACCGAGATGTAGGCACATAGGCGAGCATTATGCGTAGCGCGGGATTCACCGCTGTCGTGATGCATGCCATCGGGCAGTAGTAGTAGCGCGGGGTCACCACTGTTGCTATGCACACGGGGCGCGCCATTGTCGTGCGCAATGCACACATGTGCGGAGGGTGCAATAACAAGGCATGCCTGCGCAGTGACCGATGTAGGTACAGCGCAGTAGCGGTTCCCGTAATGCATAGCTGGCCATGCGGGTGGTGCAAAAATGGAGTAGTGAGATAGCATTGGGAAGAGGGGCTTCTCCTTTTTTTTTTTTTTTTTTTTAAGACGCTTGAACCGATAAAAAGCGGAATAACAGAGGAACTGGGAGACATGGCCAATTGGCCACTGTTGGTACAGAATACCGCACACGGCTGAACTCCGTCAAAGCCTGCCTTCAGGGTGCATATCCCATTCTCCCAGGGCAAGCAGGATGAGTCAGCTATCAATTGGCAATAAGGTGTGGCTGACTTATCCTGCTGTCCCTGGAGAACCCACGTTACAGATAAGTAACTCGGTTCTCCCTGCATGCTTGCGCATCGCTGCTGGCCTCTGTGACCTGGCCAGACTGCTCGGCCAGGCGGCAACTGAGGTAGCGGTGCTGTCAGAAGGCCGTGAGGTGTTTTCACTAATGCTAGTCCCTGGCACGGTACACATGAAGGGAAGGTGTTGAGTCTGAAGCCAGAGCATGAGTTTCCTGCCTGGCTGAGGCTCCTGTCAGGTCTAGGCCGGAGGTGCTGCAGTTAGTTACAGACAGGGCCCACTTGGGGAAAGTGGACGTCATGTGAAGACGGGAACAGGGTAGGTCACTTGACACTGGTGTGTTATCATGTGACCGTGTGTTATTCTGTTCCCGTGGGGCGCCCTTCCTCCCAGGGAGAGTGGAGGTAGCTCGATTCAGGAGGACTGCACGTCGGATGAGTGCCAAGGGTTTGTAGCTCAACCGGCCTCTGGGTGGGTGACCGACCTGCCAGATAGGCTAACGCAGAAGGGGTCTATATAATCACAGCAGACAGGGTTGCCTGACTGTCACAATGAGCAGCCCGGCTGGAGACAGAATATGAATTTGGACAACTATCGAGGGGTCGTCAAGAGGTGACAGCGACCTGATGGCGCGGAGGATGCTGAGCTACCGGAGCTGAGGTTGGTTAACTCTTATTAGGTCCCTCCTGAGACATGTAGCTCTCCCTGACGGGCTCTCCTCGCACTGCGGGGACTGGGATGTCAGGGTCATGGCTGGGAATTGAACCTGTGACCTTCTGCTGCTGAACACACTGCCTGTGTGCACTGGGAGGAGCCCAGTTGGCGCAACCAAGGCGTCACTCTGACAAGTGCCGGCCTTCTGTCGGTAGGCCTAGGGCTGTCAGTACAAGACCGTCTGTAGGAGAGGAGAGGAAGAAGAAGACAGAATGGCTTATTGGTGCAAATGCTGTTGTGTGCATTTGCTGATGCATGTGGCAAGTGACTTGTCTACTTAAAGGCAAGATGCAGTGATCTTACCCCTTGTCGCACGCCTCATGATCCGAACCACTAGGCTCGTGCCCCCGTAGGGAGTGTCAGCGTTGTCCCAAGCGATCTTAGGAGATGGCCCAAGCTTTGTCGATAGGCAATGGCGGGGGATTGCATTGTACCAGGACACACTAGCCGTGTGCACGGTGCCATATGAAGACACGTTGGCTCCCCAATGCCTTGGGTGACAGGAGTTCATGGCGAGGGGGGCGCTGCTAACCCGTAGGTTGGCATGACCGTCCAAGGGTTTCTCATTAAGGGCCAGGTATCGCTTGGTCAGGGTAATCATTGTGACTTATTGATTACCTACCGGCATGCAGTGGGAGAAGGCAGGTGCTATTTTCAGGCCCTCGAGCGGCTGTCGTTCAGTCAAAGGGGGTGGGAGCCCCCGGCGATGAGAGCCTTAGTGAGATCCTCCAGTGGTGAAAGCCTTTGATGAAGGGTAGGGGACCTGGGTAGGTGGGAGTCACAGCTGAGACTTGCCTGAACACACTGGGCTGTACGTACTGTACCGCGCTGTTGTCACTCCGGAGGCGGCCCTTGGGAGTCAGGTTGCCACACGGAAGGAGGCCCCCGGCCAAACGTGCAGATGGCACAGTTTGTGCCCTATGACCTCCCTCTTTGCGAAGAGGTAACTTGTCGCATAATAAGGAAGGTGCCACAGTCACTGGTCATAAGGTGTTGGGCCCACGCTAGGACCCGGGAGTTGACATAGCTCCCCGACGGGCATCCTAAGTAGTTTCATACTGCTTGTGAAGCGACCATGCTGGTAATGTGGACCTGACGGACTGTGGCTTGACTAGTCTTGCATTTGTCTTGTTATCCTTGATTCTGGAGGGCAACGTAAGCCGGCCAAGGGGAAGCTCATAGCAGGGGAATGGCAGGACACATGGTTCCTTGGCAGTAAGCGACCAGGATATAGTCTACCCGAGGTCTACCTGTCGGAGATGAAGGATGTGCCAATCACTAGGCCGCTCCTCCACTGGTAGTGGAGGTATGAAGTAAAGGGGGCTGAGCATGCAGCTGGGCAGCGTGGCCGGTATCATATTGGCTGCTGGTTTTAGCGCAGGGTCCGAAAAAACAAAAACAAAAGCTCATGCTTGATGAACCGTGATAGGCATAGGAGTGTTTGTCCCTTCGCTGGAGGGAACCTTGACCTGTTCTCAGTCTGCTGCTCATTTTCTGCTCGAGCTGGCCGAGGGACCAGCGTGATTTGAAAGGTCCAATGTGAGCCCCAGAGCATGCTGAGTGTCCTGAACCATGAAGGTGATGTCTCAGCCAGCTTTACTCCTTGGACCCACATGGGGATTGAACTCAAGCACCCTACACCATTGGTCAGTGTATTAACGTTGTGCTACAGCTCTTGACTGTAATCCTAGGAGTAGAGGGACTCTGCTTCCTTAAGGTGACCTAATACCTCATAAGAGGAAAGGCGCAGACAGCCTTACTCAGTGACCCTACTGGGGAATTGAACTCATGCCTCTGGTTCAACAGTCAATGTATTAGCCATTGAGCTGCACCTTTCCTTTTCAGCGGGTAGCTTGGCTAACTGCTTCCATTGTAATTGTCTGTCCACATAGAGTAGGAGTAACCTAGTGGTTAGAGCTATAGCTTGGTACCCAAGCTACCAGGGTTCAATCCCACCAGGACTCCTTGTGGCCTTCAGCAAGTCACTTAACCCTCCATTGCCTCGGAAGAAGGTCTGACAATCTACTCCGGTGACACTGTCAAGAAAACCCAGGAGCTTATGGGTGGCAAGGAGTCAGCACTGCTTCAAAGGCACACATTGCATTGCATTGAACCACAGATATGGCAACGAACCGGTGCAACGCCCGTTCTTCGCGTAGCATTTAATCAGGTATTTAGGAGTACCTCTCGGTCCTGTAAGGCCTATCGAGATAAGCTACCCGGATCCGGATGTGAATTTCGCATGTACAACGAGAAACTCTAATAGGTGGCTTGCTGGCAAGGCGGAAGAACTGAAACTGGCTAGCTAGAGGCGGGCCAGGGGGCAGGGCCAGTTGGCCCATGCTCAGAAGGGCAAAAGCCCTTCTGAGCTATGGAGAGTACTTCCGTCTCGGCGCCGTCGGATGACGTCACCAAGTGTGGCTGACTCATCCTGCTTGTCCTAGGAGAAACTCTAATAGGTGGCTCAGCAAGGGTGCTCTGCGCTGTGCGAGGGTTTGAGTGAGATACCCCCCTGCCAAGTGAGATAGCACTACCCTTCAGCCTCTGTGGGGATTTCCTGCGCCGGTGCAAAGAGCGCCAGCACCATCCTCGCCTCCGCGCCGAAACGGGCCGTCAGCAAAGGGATCAGAGGGCTGCCCCTCCTCCCTTGGTGCTTGGACCAGCGCCGGACTGACGGGGACCAACAGCGATCAAGGATGGGGCTGGGACGAAGGCGGAGTGCGAGGGCGCTCCCATGTGGCCATGAAACGTAAGGTCTGACGCCAGCCAATCGCGCCGAGGGGGGCGGGCCAACGCAGCGCCAGCCAATGGCGCTGAGGGGCCATCGAGGCATAGCTTGCTTCCAGAGCTGTTCACCCCTCCCGCTTGGACTGTTCGGAGTCCATCTCCGTTGAGGTCGGCGCTGACCGATGGCGCTGCCAGAGAGAGGCCGTGATGTCATCGGCACTGATGGAGGAGTGCCCTCTGTGCGATCAGCACTTCCTTGCTGTTCGGGTCTGCTCCGATGTGGGGGAGAAGCCCGAGATGAATATGCAGCTCCTCCTTGCGCTGACGATGTGGAGTGGCGCCGCCAATAGCGCCAAGGGGGGAGGAGCCGGGCAGTGATGACCTCGGCAAGATGGCCGCCTGCAGGGGAGCCACGAGGCCGGAGAGTTGCAGAGGTCTGGGGCCGAGAGCCAAGGCCCTGGAGGGCACCCACAGCAGGGGCGGAGCCAATGGCATCACAGGCGGGCCTGATTGGCCACTGGAGCCGGATCAAGCAGAGGTGGGTTGACATGGCGCGACCAATAGCGCTGAAGGTGCTTCCAACAAGATGGCCGCCCCCATGTGCCACGTGTGAGGTCCGTGGAGCATCGGAGGGGCAAGGCCGAGGATGCGGTCACATTCGGATATGCGGCTGAGCAGAGGCCGGGGACGGAGGCCAGTTCTGGCACGTCCTGGGCGTGCAGAGGGTTCTATATCCAGTGATAACCATTAGAATAAGCCGCAGGCAGAAGCCGGGGACGGAGGCCTTCAAGGCACGTCCTGGGCTGCCGAGAGGGGGTCCACATTCAGCGGCGGAGTCCTTTGATAGGCAGCATCTCCTCTCACGATGGGGCCCGAACCGAGGATCTCCAGATTGGAGTAAGCACCTTTTAGCTGTTGCCGCACCCTGAGGGATGATCCTGAGGCCGCGACTGTGGCGGAGACCAGGGATGGGGCCTTCACAGGCACATCCTATGACTCTGCGAGGGCTTAATTTCCAGCGGAGGAGACCTTAAGCCCTTGTAACGTGCCCCAAGCTTGTGAGCCACACCACAGGCTGGCCTGGGGATCGAGCTCGCTCATCTTTGCAGTTAGCCCCTGGAACAGGTCTGAAAGAAAAAACCTGGACAAGCAATAAGGTAAGTCTTACTGATATACATACCTGGTGGTAGAAGAGAATTATTAAGTGTTTTAGGAGGTTAGATGATGAGGAGAGTAAAAGTCCGTCTTGCTGGCAAGGCGGAAGAACAAGAACTGGCTAGCTAGGGGCGGGCAGGTGGGTGGGGCCAAGTGGCCCATGCTCAGAAGGGCAAAGCCCTTCTGAGCTATGGAGAGTACTTCCGTCTCGGCGCCGTCGGATGACGTCACCAATTGTGGCTGACTCATCCTGCTTGTCCTAGGAGAATTGAAGGTTTTAACATTCATGTCAATGACCCGTCTGACTCTTATGTCCCAGAGCTCCTCGTCTTAACCTCCTCATTCAACCTCCAGCTGTGCTCTACTTCTACTCATCAGCATTGCCAACTGCCTTGATCTATCTTCCCCCCCCACAACCAGCTGCCTAACTTCTTCACCTCAGTTCCTCCCTTATCAGACCATTATCAGTTAAACTTTCACTCTTAACCACCCACTCCCACAGTCCCCTCCTGTCTCTACCTACACATTTAGGGACATTAAAGCTATTAACACCTCTACTCTCTCCACTGCAGTCTTATGGCCTCTCTTCCACTATGTCATTGTTGAGGAGGTAGTCTCTTGTTACACTTTCCTCTGCTTTGGATTATCTCACTCCTCCCATTCCACATCCCATGAGATTTATTGTACCCTTAGCCTTGGTTGACCTCTAATAGCCGATAACTACATTCATATACCTGTTATGTTGAGCATTTTTGGATTAAATCCTGTACCCATGCTGACTTAGTACATTTCAAATTCATGCTAACCTCCTTCCAGTCTGCCATAGCACTCACCAAGCAATAGTACTATGTCCATCTGACAAACTCTTGCCTCTGGCCCTTGCAGCTCTCAGTTCCCTAATTAAAGTGTCTCTGTCCCCTACCTCTCCTTCTCTTTCTATTCGAACTTTGGCTATTTCTATGATAAGGTTCACAAGTTTAGTCTTGAGCTCTCTTCAAAACCAATTCCACTTCCATCTTTCCCTCCCCATCTCCCATCTGAAATCATTCCTTCATACTTGGTCAGACTCTTCCTTTTCTAAAATCAGTGAGGAGGAAACTGCACATCTTTCCTAGGCCATACTCACCACCTGCTCTTCTGATACCACCCCCATCTATCTACTAAGCTCTCTCTCGTCCACTATCACCCTCTCCCCTTTGTCACATATTCAATCTTTAACAGCATCTATTCCTGCAGTCGTCAAATGTGCTGTAGTCTCCTTAAAAAAAAAACTTTACTTGATCCTACCTGCCCTTCCAATTAATCTGTCCATCTGCCTTCTCCATTTTGCATCCAAGCTACTTGAATGTGTGGTTCACTGCCAACAGTCTTGATTTTCTTTCCTGTCAAGCCACTCTGATCCATTACAATCTGGTTGTTGCCCTCTATTACCTGAAATGTCAAGTGCCTTCTCTGAACCTTTTCAAATCCGGGCTGAAAACTCACTTCTTCGCTGCTGCTTTTGGATCTTGACTCACCTCCTCTCCTTTGTGTTTCCTTACCATTCCCCCTAGATACATCCAGGGGTGGCGCAAGGGGGGTGTGGGGCAATGTGCGGAGACTCGGTGCAGGGCCTCATTTGCATAAATATTTGCATAATGTTACCATACACTAACTTTTAGTAAACATGCCTCTTAATGAGTGTATGGATAAAGAAAGACTAAAAGATTTCTACATTACTATAAGCCAGTGCCAACCGCCAGGCACATTATTTATTTATTTAATTAAAAGTTTTTATATACCATCTTTCTGCGATTCAAGAAGGTTTACAGAGAACACAACATGGCAGTATATTTCAACTGTTTACAATGAATATAGAAATGTATATAGATATAACAACGAACTTCTTACAATAACCAACTTTTTAAATGGGTTTGTATATTTACAAAATCCAACTATTTACATAGGTTCGTACAGGTTACAGAAGGTTGAAAAGAGTGAATTGGGTAGGGTGGAAGGGGAGGTTGGGTAGGGGAGGTGGGGTGTAGAATAGGGCTATAGTGGTATGGAAAAATGCTCTTGGAAGAGATGTGTTTTTAGTTTCTTTCAGAACTCAATGTGATCAGTGCAGTTCCGTAGTTCATATGGTAGGGCGTTCCATAAAGAGGGGACATAGAGGGAGAAAGTTTGGTTACAAGTGGTTTGTTTGCTATGTCTTTTGGTGGTTGGGATGGTAAGTAGGAACTACTACAAATGCTGCCCATTTAGAATCCATAGCAAACCCGCTGTATCGTAACAGCACTACCAGGACTCACAAAGCACCAGACCCTATCTATCAAAAGGCAACACTGCAAATATTAAACCAATACATTTCAGGGAATAACACTGCATGACCTACTGGGGAAAGAGAACAAGTGGCAATGTCAAAGATGAAATTAGGCTTACCTGCTAATTGTGGTTCCTGGAGTGGACCCAGTCTAGTCCCGAAACCTCTGGGTTCCCCATCTCATACAGCAGCTTGGAGACTGAGAAACTCCTCCTTTTTGTGACATTACTGGTATATCCATCCCAGATCCACCTCCTGTCACCAGTTACCTATTGACAAAGCAGACTCACCGGAGCAACAAGTAAGAATGAATGAAGAACAAGCATAAACGAACTAGCACTAACTAGAAGCGTACCCAAAAGGTAACTTAACGTGTAACTTTAAAACTGATCAGACCACTCTTTCATCAAGAGGAAAGGTAAAGACATGTTGAGACAGAAACAGATGCATTCTAGCCCCTAAAACACCTCTTCTTGGTATCCGAGCCTTGCAAATAACCCCTGGACTTACCTGTGAACCGCCTCCACCGCTTCAGGCTGTGCAGACAACGTAAGCACTAGGGCAGGATACGGGACTAGACTGGGTCCACTCCAGGAACCACAATTAGCAGGTAAGCCTAATTTAATCTTCCTGATCGTGTCCCCAATCTAGTCCCGAAACCTCTGGGTTAGTACCAGAGCAGTGAAAACATTAAGCACGGGAGGGACCCTGAAGCCCAGCCTGAATCACAGCCGCTCCAAAACAGACGTCCTTTGCCCTTAGCACATCCAACCTATAGTGCTTTACAAAGGGATTCAAGGACGACCAGGTCGCCGCCTTGTAAATTTCTTCCGGAGACACCAACTGCCGCTCCACCCATGAGGCGGCCTGTGCCCTGGTGGAATGAGCTCGCAGCCCTTCTGGCACCGATTTACCTTTCAAGATATACGCGGCAGCAATCGCTTCCTTGACCCACCTAGCAATAGATGCCTTTGATGCCGCTTCCCCCTTTTTCTGACCTGCAAAGAGAACAAAGAGCCTGTCCGACCTCCGAAAAGGCTCCGTCCGCCTGAGGTACTTCAACGCCCTGCCAACGTCCAAAAGATGTAGCTTCTTTGACGCCGCACCTTGGGCCTCCTGAGGAAACACCGGCAAGGATACGTCCTGACTCACATGAAACAGCGAAACCACTTTTGGCAGAAAAGCAGGCACAGTTCTCAACACTACTTTGGAAGCAAAGAAGGAGAGGTAGGGCTCCCTACAGGAGAACGCTTGCAGCTCAGAGACTCTACAAGCTGAACAGATCGCCACCAGAAAAATCACCTTTAACGTGAGATCCTTGAGCATTGCCCGTGACAGGGGCACAAAAGGCTCGCATTCCAGCATGTCTAAAATGAACGGGAGATGCCACTTAGGGATGATCTGTCTGCACGGAGGCCGCAGAAGCAACACCGCTCTTAAAAAACGCTTGACATCCCACTGAGCCCCAATCGTCTGACCACCTACTCTGCCCCTGTAACAAGCTACTGCTGCTACCTGTACCCGCAGCGATGCGGGTGCTAACCCCTTGTCGAACCCATCCTGTAAGAACTCTAATATCTGAGGGATGGTGGCCTTCAATGCCGTGCACTTCCTATCCGCGCACCACGCCTCGAAAATCTGCCATATGCGAACATAAGCCATCAAGGTCGACCTTCTTCTGGCCTTCAACAAGGTAGAAATGACTGCCCCCGAGTATCCGTGAGACGTCAGCCGCGCCCTCTCAAGAGCCAGGCCGTAAGCGAGAACCGATCCACATGGGGCATGAAAAGGGGCCGGAGACAACAGATCCGCTCGGGCCAGAAGGCGCCAAGGTTTTGCCACCAACAGCCTCACGAGGTCTCCATACCAGGGGCGACGAGGCCAATCTGGGGCTATCAGAATTACCTGCCCCCTGAAACTTTCTATCCGCTGAAGCACTCTGCCGATCAGAACCCACGGTGGAAATACATATAGCAGCTGTTCCACCGGCCAGTCCTGAACGAGCACATCCAAGCCTTCCGACATCCTCTCTCTTCTTCTGCTGAAAAAACAACTTGCCTTTGCCGAGCTGAAGGTCGCCATGAGGTCCATGACTGGCATGCCCCACCTGCAGACAACCATCTGGAACACTTCGGGATGTAGGACCCATTCCCCTGGATCCACCCTCAGCCGGCTGAGGAAATCGGCCTGTACATTGTCTACTCCGGCCAAGTGCACCGCCGATAGATCTAGGAGATTCGCTTCTGCCAAGCCGCATAAAACTCCTGCCTCTGCCTCTAGAGCTACGCTGCTGGTTCCCCCTTGCTTGTTGACATAGGCCACCACCGTCGCGTTGTCCAAAAATACGCGGACCGCCTTCCCGTGGAGGACCGAGCGAAACCCCTGTAAGGCGAGAGTCACCGCTCTCAACTCCAACCTGTTGATTGGCCACAACTTCTCCTGAGAAGTCCACCACCCTTGAGTGAACCTGCCCTGACAGTGTGCACCCGAGGCCAGCAGACAGGCGTCTGTCATCAGGGATACCCAGGCTGGAGACTCCAGCGATTTCCCGCGTTTCAGCGATTCGGGAACCAGCCACCACCTCAGAGACTGCTGGACTTCCGCTGAGCAGGGCAGCCTCCGGGACAGCGAGCCCTCCTGGTGCGACCATCGGCGAAGAAGAACTCCCTGCAACGGCCTCATGTGCGCCCTCGCCCATGGCACTGTCTCTATGGTCGCCGCCATGGTACTTAGCAATTGAAGGTAATGCCACGCCGAAGGTTCCCTGAACGCTAGAAACTTTCTGACTAGGCGCCGCAGACTCCGCGCCCACTGATCCATCAGGAAGAGCTTTCCCGCACGCATTTCGAAGTGAGCTCCTAGGTATTCCAGATTTTGCGAAGGAACTAAGTGGCTCTTGGACACATTGACTATCCACCTGAGGCCTTCTAGAAAGGTTACTACTCGGGCTGTAGCTGACACGCTCTCCGCCTGAGATTTTGCCCTGATCAACCAATCATCCAGGTAGGGATGCACCAGAATTCCCTTTTCTCAAGGCTGCTGCCACCACTACCATGACCTTTGTGAATACTCTCGGGGCTGTCGCTAGCCCGAAGGGTAACGCTCAGAACTGAAAATGTCCGAAAGGAACCGCGAAGCGGAGGAACCTGTAATGATCCGGTCGTATGGGAATGTGAAGGTAAGCTTACGAGAGATCTAGGGAAGTAAGGAACTCTCCTTTCTGCACCGCCACCGACACGGAGCGCAGGGTTTCCATGTGAAAATGAGACACCCGAAGACAATGATTTACTCCCTTGAGATTGAGAATCGGGCGGACCCCCGCCGTCCTTTTTGGGAACGACGAAGTAGATGGAGTACCGACCGCTGCCGCATTGGTCCGGAGGAACCGGGACAATCGCCCCGAGGCCCAACAATCTTTGTACGGTGTCCCAGAGGGCCTTGCGCTTGGCGACTGACCTGCCGGGGGACTGCACGAAGGAGTCTCTAACGGGACGCAGAAATTCCAACACGTAGCCCTCCCGGATGACTTCTAGAACCCATTGATCGGAAGTGATTTGGGCCCAGGCAGAATAAAACTCCTGCAAATGCCCCCCCCCCCATGGGAACTATGGGTGCCTGGGCCCCCCTCATCTCATTGTGGCTTTTTGGGAGCGAAAGAGGACGCGGAGGAGGCCCCAAAGCCCATTCCTGCACCCCGAAACCCACGGAAAAACTTTGACTCCGGCTGAAAGGAATTGAATCTTTGGAACTTGAACCGGTGAAAATCCCGCTGTTGCCACTTGCCTGCCAGAATTGTACGCCCTGCCTTAGGCTTGTCCTCTGGCAACCTGCCTCCTTTGGACTCTCCAAGATCCTTAACCAGTTTCTCTAAATCTTCCCCAAAGAGTAGGCGCCCTTTAAAGGGAAGTTTACTCAACCGAGCTTTGGAGGAGGAATCCGCCGCCCAATTGCACAACCACAAGTAACGCCGTGCTGCTACTGCTGATGCCATGCTTTTGGACAACCCTCGCATCAGATCATAATGAATATCCGCCAAATAGGCCGCCCCCGACTCTAATCTGGCCGCCTCATCTGCCATTTCACTTTCCTGCCCCGCGGGCACCCACTGTGACCAGCGCAGACAGGCTCTGGCTACCCAGGCTCCGCAAATAGCTGCCTAGCGCGACAGTGCATTAACATCAAACACTTGCCTTAACAACATATCCAGCTTTTTGTCTTGAGAGTCCTTAAGGGCCGCACTACCCTCTACCGGGATTGTAGTCTTCTTAGTGACTGCCGAGACGGCGGCATCCACTTTGGGGGGCCGAAAGACTTCCTTGTCCTTGTCCGTCAAAGGATCCTGGCGACCCATCACTCGTGCACCTTTTAATGGAGCCTCTGGGGTATTCCACTCCTCTTGTATCATTTCGTGAAATACTCTATGGACCGTAAAGACCCTTTGACTCTTTCTGAAAACTTGCAACAAAGGATCCTCCAGAGTTTCCACCTCCGTAGATCCTGGAGACGGCATATTTAGCACTTTCAACACCTCCGTGATGAAGGCCAGTAACTCCTCCCTTCTGAAGACCCTCACCACTCTGGCTTGGTCCTCTTCCTCGGGAAGCTCGCCTTCTTCAAGCTCCTCTTCGCAATCCAAGCTGAGGCCTTCCTCATCCGATAATGGACCCTCTGAGGATAAAGATTGCTCTCCTAAGTCCCCTTCACCCCGAGCCCTCTTGGAGCCACGAGAGGGGATCTCCAGTTGAGTGTGGGATGTGGGTCTCTTTATAGTGCCCCCGCCTGATATACTTTTCAGCTGCTGAGCGCTACCCATCACTGATCGCTGCAGCAATGAAATAAATTCCTGAGAGAATACGGAGGCCAAATGATTAGGCCAAGCCATCAGAAAAGGAGGAATGTCCGATGTGGAAGAGGGCCCTGCCACCGGCTCCTCCTGCGCTCCCCCAGAGGGTGGCAAGGGCGAGACCTCTGGATCTGGCCTGGAAGCTGCCTCTCTAACCTGCTCTGAGGCAGAAGAGAAGAGTCCCTCACGCAGGCTTTACAGACCCCCGAGACTGTGGCCTTCTTAGCCCCACACACAACACACTGGGGCTTGGAGGGCTTTGCAGAGCTGCCAAAGCACAGTTAACACTGCACCTCCACGAAGATTCCAAAGACACCCCCACAGGCACGGGAGAAGAGTTGGCCAGCACCGTGTGTAGCGGCGACAAACACAGAGCCCCCCCCTTTTTTCTTTTTAAACGTACTATTCTGGTAAAATCTACTCCTCTGGGGGTCCCCTGAGGGCCAAAACACCCCTCCAGAGGAACCCTGCTCCCCCCGAGACGCTTGCCTCATGCCTGCCCCCTGCCTGCCTGGGCCCCTTTGCCCGACCGCGCTCGTTGCACGTGTTCGGGCCTGAAGGCGCGTTCGCGCCAAAACCACGCTGCAGTTTAGAAAAACTGCCGCATGCGGCCTACCTCCTTCGGCGGGAGAACGAGTTACCCGGGTCCCTGAGGGCTAACTCACCCGACATCGACCCCTGCAACGCTGCACCGCTAGGAAAGGTCTGCTCGCTCTGCTACAGGGAGTCAAGACTTCCGGCTTCGTGGGATCATTGTGAGTCGACTGGAAAGCGCTGGCAGGCAATTCTGCTTGGCGCCGGTCCGACTCGGGGAAACAGTGCTCTTTTTTTTTTTTTAAATGAAGTTACTTCTTATTCTCCGACTCTGTCTATTACCAACTGCTTAGGCCCGAAAGGAAAGAAGGAGAGGAGAGCCCGGACAAGAGATAAGGTCTGAGAAGCCTTAAAGACACAGACCCTCAGCAAAGAAAAATTTTCTTTTTTTTTTTAATTATTAACCCTAGCTAACACCTATTCCTAATTGTTTCTCCAGTGAGACCGGTGCCCCGGGCTCACCATCTATCCAGCTGCTTGGAGACTGAGGTAACTGGTGACAGGAGGCGGATCCGGGATGGATATACCAGTGATGTCACAAAAAGGAGGAGTTTCTCAGTCTCCAAGCTGCTGTATGAGATGGGGAACCCAGAGGTTTCGGGACTAGACTGGGGACACGATCAGGAATAGTTATTACATAAACAGAATACCTCAGCTCAGTTACACATGCAGAACATAGACCATCCCCAAACAAGGAATCACAATTTAGAAACAGGAAGACACTAATTAAACTGGGAACCCCAAAAGCCAAACTTGGAATGTACAACAACACTGCAGAAATAAAACTATAAATTAATTTCCTCTTCTACTAAACAAAGCACAGACGTTAATGATGCACATTTCCCAGAGCTGACATATTCCAGTTAATAAATTCAAAATAAAGAGATATTTTTCTACCTTTTGTGCATTTTTTTTTCAGTTGCAATTGCTCCAGCCACTTTCTTCTGGTTTCTTCGTGTCTTCTGCTAACTCTCCATCGTCTGCTGTCCATTTGTCCTTTCTTCTCTCTTCTAGTTTTTTTTTTCCATTCTCTCTCTACATCTGCTTTAACATACTAATCTTTCTCCTTTTGCTCTTTCCTCATTCCTATTTCATCCACTCAAATTTTACCCCTCCATCCTCAATCCCCACTTACTCTCCCAATACCCGGCCAATTGTAGATTTTTCTTCCCTCCCACACAAAATATTTTACCCCTCTCCATTTCACTCTCCCAGCTCGATCCCATTCTAATCTCCCCCAACATCAGCTCCCTTCTAGTTCCAGCCCAACCCGACATCCATTCCCTTCTAGTCCCTGTATCAGCCCATTTCCAGTCCTAGCCCCCCATCAGCCCATTTCCAATCCTATCCTAGCCCCACCATCAGCACATTTCCAATCCTACCTCCCCCATCCATTTCCAGTCCTATCCGAGTCCCTCCATCAGCTCATTTCCAATCCCAGCCCCCATCAGCCCATTTCTAGTCATTTCCTAGCCCCACCATCAGCCCATGCCAAATCCTAGCTCCCCTCCACTCAGCCCATTTCCAATCCAAGCCCCCCCCATGAGCCTACTTCTAGTTCTAGCCCCTCTTTGAGTCCATTTCAATCCAAGCCCCCACCACAGCCCATTTCCAATCTTAGCACCCCCCAACAGCCCATTTCCAGTCCTATCCTAGCCGCTCCATCAGCCCATTTCCTGTCCTAGCTCCCCCCACCACTCAGCTCATTCCAAGCCCCCCTCCACATCAGCTATTTGCAGTTCAATCCCCCCTTCCACTCAGCCCATTTCCAGTCCTAGCAACCCCCTAGCCCATTACCAGTCCTAGCCCCCTATAGCCCATTACCAGTCCTAACCTGCTCCATCAGCCCACCTCCAGTCTTAACCCCCCCATCAGCCCATTTGAAGTCCTAGCCCCCCCGCCATAGCCCATTACCGGTCCTAACCCCTCCCCCCATCAGCCCACCTCCAGTCCTAATCCCCCCATCCGCCCATAGCCCATTACCAGTCCTAACCCCCCTCCACCCAATCAGCCCAGGTAAATTAAAAAAAAAAAACTGGCTGCTGCTGCTGCCATCGTGGCAAAATCAAGTGTCCTGCGGGGCTGCACCCTGCCTGGCAGAGCCCTCCCCGAGTCAGCTCTCTCAGCGTGGGCTTTTCAGAGCCGCGAAGGGAGAGTTTATCTCTCGTGGCTCTGCTAAGCCCGACGGTGCTGATGGAGCTAACTCAGGGAGGGCTCTTCTGGCCAGGGGGGTCCCCGCGGGACACTTGATTCTGCCATTGTCATGGCGGCGGCGGCGGCACAAGCCAGTTTCTTTTTTTTAAAATTTACCTGGGCAATGCAGAATGTTGTTTGTGCAGGGCCCCCTGAAATGCGGGGCCCTGTGCAAACAACATTCTTGCTCAATGGACAGGCTGGCCCTGGATGCATCCCATGTCTGCAGCTACTGTGTTGTCTGTCTTGACTAGATTGTAAGCTCTGATGAGCAGGGACCGTCTTTTACATGCGTCTGTACAGTGCTGCATATGTTTTGTAGTGCTATACAAATATTTAGTAGTAGTAGTACTGAAACAGCCCTTTCCAAAATCTCCAGTGACCTCTTTATGAGCAAATCCAAGGGCTACTTTATCCTCATCCTTCTTGATATATCTGCTGTTTTTGAAACTGTTGATCACCACCTTCTCCTTGATACCCTGTTCTCACTGCTTTTAGGGACTTTGTTCCCTTGGTTTTCTGATTGTCTCTTCCATTGCACGTTTAGTTTATGTTCCAGGGATCATACACTAAATCTGTGAACTTCAGGGATCTGTATTGACACCTCTTCTTTTCTCTCTATATTCAGTCGCTTGGTGCACTATTTATTTTATTTATTTATTTATTTATTACAGTTTCTTATATACCGCGCTATTCGGTATCAGCGCGGTTTACATCATAACATAACTACCATAACGACAAGTTGTCAGGTTTTACATCGAACAGGGATACAAACTTGGATAACAGGGTAAACTATGTACATAAGCTATTTACACGGCAAGGATAGGTAAAAATCAGAAAATGAGTATGATTTTTAGTACTATCTTTATGCTCTCCAGGAATCCAGGTCCATATCTCAGCCTGCTTGCTGATGTTGCTTTCTGGATGTCCCACTGCCATCTGAAACTGAAGATGGCCAGGATGAAGCTCATTATCTTTCCCCCTAACCCACCTCCCCCTTTCCTCTGTCTGTTTCTATGGACATTATTATCAGCCTCCCATTTCCTCTGCTTGCAGCTCTGGGGGTCAATTTTGAGTCTTCTGTTTCATTCACTGTTCATATTCAACATAAAATCTGTTGGGGGGGGGGGGAGGGTTTCAGTGGCAGCAGCTAGACATAGTCACTGAACTTGCACCCAGATATTCAATACCAGGGCCATATCCAGGTCAGTCAGATATCCCCAAACCTAACCGAGCAGAGGTGATATCCAGCCACTGATCAGTTAGCTTTATCTGTGAATGGTAGGTGGGATAAGTGGCTAGCATTTGAATATCACTGCTAGCCTGTTATCTCCAGGTGCTGCTTCTAATCCACCCCCAGAACGGCCTCAGTTAGTAACACTAAATATCCTGCAAAGCACCATATAGGTGGTTTGCAGGTTTGCCAGCTGCCTAAATGGCTTTGAAAATGCCTCCCATCATTTCTTTCTCTATAACATCAGCAAAATTCATTTCTTCCTTTCTGAAGACACTACCAAGACTCTTATCCACTCGCGTCACCTCCAGTTTAATCTATTGCAACTTGCTTCTTGCTGGTCTCCTCTGAATCATCCTTTTCCTCTTCAATCAGCCATAATGTTCCAGCAGTGCAGCTCTGCTCATGGAAGCCCTTGCCTCGGGTCACATCACCGATTCCCTGTCCGTTTCTGCATCCCGTTCAAACTTCTTCTACTGACCTACAAGTTCATTCACTATGCTGCTCTTCATCTCTCCCTACTCCACTCCAGGCAAATCCCTTCTGGTCTTATTGAAATCCAGGCTAAACCCCCTTTACTCTGTTTGTCACTGGTGTGTGTTAAGACTATTTCTTGTCTCCAGTTTGTTGCATTCACCCCGTTTTGATTGTAAGCTCTATTGAGCAGGAACTGTCTCTTATGTGTGTGCATACAGCGCTGCCTATGTCTTGTAGCACTATAGAAAGTTAGTACTAGCAGTTGGGCCAGGTGGGGGCAGAGTAGCAGACTGACGGTATAGGACTATCCACATAAGAGCACAGTGCAAAAGCTGCCCTAAGCTATCCAGACAGCAGTGCTGAATGATCGTCACTATCTGACCCTGGCCACTGTGCTGCTGGTGAATGCAGATATTGTGGATTGACCCTTGAGGATAAAACTTGGCATCAAGGGCTGGCGTTACATTCTTGCTGGCAAACCTGGTGTAAATCAACCTTTGTGGTTCATTTGATCATTTGTCCCTGACAGTTGTATTATGTAGGCTAAACAACAAGACAATGTAAGGTACAATTGGGCGAGCACGCATCCTGATTATGCAGTGCCGGCACGGCAGCCCCTCTGGCTCAACATTGCCTTTTGAACAGTCACACTGGCGCATTATTGACTTTATTCCACAGAACTCTTGTGGTGGTGACAGAAGTATCAACTTCAGACATGGGAACAATTCTGAATATTTAAACTTTGGACTGTCACCCCGCAAGGGTTAAATCTCAAACTGGATTGGGCCAGTCTGTTCTGACACACAACCAATCATTTCTAGGGGGTTCCCCTCTCATGGACCACCTCTGGTGTTCAATTAAAGGATTTTCTTAGCTACCAATGACAGATGCTGAGCTTATCAAATTGATGGGTGTTCATTAAGTCTGCATAAGCACTCGGCAATGATTTCTTAAATTCCGGGAATCCTGTTCAACCTGAGGCAAGGTCCATGATAAAACTTGAAACATGAAATGTCGTATGCAGGATTTCGTCTGTTGTCCATTACCTGTTTCAGTACGGTCATCTTTTGAGCTAAGTTGCTTTTAAAATTTAATTAAAAAGGAGCTGCCACTGTGGGGGAGTAGCCTAGTGGTTAGAGCAACTGCCTAATACCCAGAAGATCAAGGGTTCAATTCCCACTGGCACTCCTTGTGACCTTGGGTAAGTTCCTCCCCCTCCATTGCCTCAGAAGAAAAGGCTGGCAATCTACTTCTGGTGATACATTGCTGAGAAAACCCAGAGGCAGCTGGATCACCAGGAGTCAGCACTGACATGATGGCACTAAAAAAAAAGAAAAACCCACAACCATGGGTAGGAGGCCAAGAATCCTACTGTTCCTTTGATGGTTTATCTGACAGACAAAAAGCTACTTTACTATTGGGACCCATATTGCTATTATACTATCCAGATAGTACCAGCAATGACTGTCCTATAAGAATATTCACTACTGATGCTGAAGGTGAATGTCCCAAATTTCTTTAGCAACCACAGGTGGTGTTAAAAAAAAAATGCCAACAGTGGTGACTCAGTATTGCGCCATCTCGTTATTATGTTATCAAATGTGCAGTCTTCCTAATTTCAGTTAGCTTTTCACTGTCCAGCTCTGCTTTTAGAAAACAGCCGTTAGTTTGAGAGTACATCTCTATGCCATTTTCATATGGTCTGCTATTATGAGATCATCCTTTGCTGGCCCGTGCCTCATTCATTCATTCAAGCAAATAGTTTGTGATCTAACGACCTCCAAACAGTAATTCATTACTACAATTTTCCTTAAAATGGCCTTCCCATAGGTACCTTTTAGGAGCACATCAATATGGTCCTGGCACCCTTCTTTATAAAAGTCCACTGGTTGCCAATTATGTTTCCGTGTAAGTTTAGAATTCTTTTATTGACCCACTGTGTTTTGCGTACACCAGGAGTTCTCAACCAGATCCTCGAGACACACCTAGCTAGTCAGGCTTTCAGGATAACCACAATGCATAGGCACGAGAGAGATTTACATACAAATGAGGCAGTGCGTGCCTGTTTATTGTGATTAACACTCTCGTAACGCCACCTCTTCTAGACTCTGGATTTAGGATATAAATTGCCATGAGTGTGCGTGTACATACAGGTGCTTCAGAGCCTCCATGATGCCAACTGTGGCTTGCTCTGCTCTGCTTTGAAGTATGTGGAGAAGCAGTGGTGTCAACAGGGTCGGCCCTGTTTCTAATGTCTTCCATTCTTTTGTAGTTTTAAAAATCCCTTTATATAGTCCACTTGCGATGATCTTCCCTTGAGAAATGTTCACCTATTGAGGATTCATGTTTCTGTCTCCCAGTTCTATGACCTTCTCTAGCTTTTACTGCCATCTCCATCCTCTCATGTACTCTTCTCTCGCTCTGTTCCATCTCACTTATATACTCTCTGGCCCTGTTTGTTTACCTGATGTGGCTTAGTAGACAGCCCCCCCAAGAGAAAATAAATAGCTGCAAAACCCACACGGTAGCTACAAAAGGTCCGTGGTATCTGTAGGTGATGTTCCCAGCCATTCCCCTGCAGATACTGTGGCAGTTAGGTGCTTACCATGGAGATAAGCTATTCCTGTATTGGCAGGTTGTATGGGAATTTTCATGGTGCCGAGCAATGCAGGGATTGCGGGATCCATGGCAAATGCAAGGGAGGACAGAGCAAGTAATTGCTCTGTTCCCCTGATTGCTGCCAATCCCCCCATCCCCCTCTCCCTCTAATATCTGGCAGTGCCGCAAATTGGGCAACCATGGCACTAAAATTAGTAAAACGTTGTCCAATCCTCCCTTTCTAGGACTGCAATCCAGACAGCTCTGAAACCCATTGAGAATTGTGCCTGGGTTGGAGGGCCAGGACCCCCCCCACCCGAGAAACTAGTGGCCAGCTAGTCAGTCAGACCACCTCCCCCCTCCTTTCCTTAAATCAACCTGGTTAGCCAGTCAGCCCCCTGTCCTTCCCTCCCATACAATACCTACATCTTAGCCAGTTGGTACAAGGTGACCCAGCCCCCACTCCTTACCTCTGAAATCCTATTCTTTGCCTTATTAGGACAACTGCTGTGAAGGGGATGTGACGGCACAACTAAGCCAGCTGGGAACTATGTCATAGCTGTCAGCACATTTCAAAAATGTGATAGAGAACAAAAATGAAAAAGTATTATCTCTGATCCAGCCAGTTGACTCTAGTCAGTCTTGTTCCTTGCTCCAATGTAGTCTCAGTTTTTCAAGTCCAGCACACAAATTTCATCACTTTTGTTGACACCATATGTTAGCAAATACCATTTAACAAAGTGGGTTTTAAATTTGCATATCAAAAACATTTACATCATACAGCCATGAAGAAGTACTTCAAAGAACCCACCACATTAAGGAAACCAAAGAGAAGAAAACTGATATTGACGGACCGCCTCCCATGGGAGATCTTGAGGTCTCTTTGACCAACAGACAGGCCTCCATTCCCTGGGAGAAAGGTTTACGCTCCAAAAGCGTTAATGAGACTGAACCATCAGAAGCTGGGGCATCGGGCTCCAGCAGTACCATCGTACACACTTCAGGCCTCTTCTCTGCCCAAGCTGCTGCCACTAAGCCAGGCCAGGTTTTATTTATCCTCCCACAAACCTCCTACCAGCAGCAGAGGCCAACATTTCCCTGAGACACACTTGCGCAAAGTATTTCAGTCACTCAAAGTCTTCCCTTTTGCAGAGAGGATGAAAGAATCCTTACAGACCTGAGCTTTGCTGCGTCTCTCCAAAGGTACATTCAGTCCTCTTGTTTGCCCCCTCAGTGGGTAAAACATTCCCTCCAGATACACCCCACGCCAGAAAGTGCACACACACACATGTCTCTCTGGGGAAAGCAGTTTCGTTTTAATCCTCTCCTCTGGACTCGCTCCCTCAGCTTAATCCCAGTGACTCCTGGGAGATGTAGTTCCTGCTAGAGGCCATATTGGATTAGAGCATCTCCCAGGACTCACTGGGACTAAGCTGAGGAAGTGAGTCAAGAGGAGATGATTAAAACAAAACTGCTTTCCCCAGAGAGACATCTGTGTGTGTGCTTGGCACCATAGGAAACACTTTCTGGCTTGGGGTGTATCTGGAGGGAAGGTTTTACCCACTTAGGGGCAAACAGGAGGACTGAATGTACTTTTGGAGAGAAGCAACAAAGCTCTGGTCTGTAAGGATTCTTTCATCCTCTCTGCAAAAGGGAAGACTTTGAGGGACTGAAATACTTTGCACAAGTGTGTCTCAGGGAAACCGTGGACTGTTGTGTTTAAAAGTGAAATGTTGGCCTCTATTTCTGCCCTAGATTCTGATGGTTCAGCCTCATTAATGCTATTGGAGCTTAAATCTTTCTTGCAGACACAAGGATTTCTCCTTCAACCCCTTATGTTTATTCAGGTAGGAGAGCAGAGCCCTATCTACGCACACAATATCTAAACTGACACTCAATTAAGCCAGGAGGTAGAAATGTAAGAGGCATGGGGTAAAGTGTGAGGAGGCTATTTCAGGCTGAGAAAAAGAACCGGTAGCAAAAGCAAGAACTGGGGGCATTGAAGTAGAGGAGGGCAGAAGCAGCACAGCACCAGTAGACCGTCACAGACAGAATCTGTCTGTCTGAAACGTGCTGCTGTGCATGTGTGTACCTGATGTGGGGGTGGGGGGTGGATGAATGCAGGTGTGTGTGTGTGACTGAAGTACAACAGAGTGATGCATGTGTATGTTTCTGAGCCTCTGATGGAAATAGTCTCCCTTTGAAAATTTCAGCTGGAGTGCAGAAGTCTGCAGATACAAATGTGGAGAAGTGTAGCTGTGAGAAACGTGTTTTAAAATAGGGGACATTTAGGCATCCTGACTGAAGTAATACAGTTCCAGGGACAAATCCTTAAAACACCCCAAGATCAGAGATGCCACACAGGGAAGTGATGGACACACCAAGTCCCCACAGGGCCACACATCCTCTGATTTGCACCTGTGTGTGCAGCTAGCTTTATGGCCCTCTCAAAATGCCATCACCATCCACCCCTGGCTCATCACCAGCCTTCGCCCAGCCACTGCAGACAGGAGCTAAACTGCCAAACCCCGGCACCTTCACTGCCATGTGCAATGCCAATAGCAGATGCCATATAATATGAGACGGTTGGTCACTTTATCAGAAAAAATATCCTAGTCCAATATTAATATGAACTAAAAAGTAATCTACACCCTTTTCAAATCCACAGGCATTTATCCATGAATGTTTCTTGCCAGGACACGTCTAACATAAAACATAACTGAGAGGGTTCAAATAATATAGGAAGTTTGATTTTCAAAACCATTTTAAGGTTACCTGGTGGAAGCACCACGGGATCAGCATCATTTTTGTTAGTACAAGTGAAGAAGCCAGGAGCAGAGAGGAGCACTCATGGTCTCTGCACTCATGATGCTGCCCCCTTGTATTAGGAGTCTAGGGGGCAGCACCATGAGAAAGGTGCCACTTTTGCTAATGATGATGATGGGTCAAAAGTGGGTAGGATCCGTGCCAACTACTCCACTAGGGATTTGAAAGTAATGTGGCAGGACCAGGGGTCCCCCTTAGGCCAGCTGGCTAGTGGGGCTTTTAGTTTTTGAAGGGAGGAGAGAGACGGAGGCTGCTTGGCTAGGCTGGATTGTCAATCGGTGGGGTGGGAGGGAGCCAACTGGCATTTCTTTGTGATGTTGGGTGCCACAATCCCCTCCAGGCAGATCTCTATGGGGCTTGGGAGCTGTCAGTTGGGGTGAGTGCTGAAGGGGGGCTATTCCGAAACTTTAACATTGTCGATGCCACTGATCCATACATCCATGGGACTGGCAATGCCGAAACGTTGGGGGATGAGTGGATAATTTTCTGGAGGAAGGAAAGTGAAGGAGAAAAGCTGAGCTATGCATGGAATAGGGAGTTGGGTGGAATTCGGGAAGTGGTGTGTTAGAATGATGTGTGGGGCTCTGTGTGTTGCCATGTTCAAGAAGGGGAGTGAGGGGAGGGCGGGGACAGGTCATTGGGTGGACAGAGGTGGCAAAGAGGGGGGAATGGGGTTTTAAGATTCTGTATTAGGATGGATCTGTAATGGGATTGTACTGTTGGAAAAGTAGTTATTGTTGGAAAATAAAGAGTTTTTAAAACAAGCTTTTAGTGTAGCTGGATTTAAAAGAAGTTTAGACAAATTTCTGGAGGAAAAGTCCATAAACCTGTGGAAATCTACTGCTTGTCCCTGGGAATCTGTCTACCTTTTAAGATCCTGACAAGTACTTGTGACCTTGATTGGCCACTGTTAGAAACAGGATCCTGGGTTTGATGGACCTTTGGGCACATCTTATGTTCTTAAATCACATCATTGGCTTCCCTTCCATTTCCATATCCAATACAAACTTCTCCTTCTGACCTATAAGTGCATTCATTCTACTGCTCCTCACTACCTTACCTCTCTCATCTCTCCCTACACCCCTCCTTGTGAACTCCGCTCTTCCTCTAGCTTTCTTCTCTCTATGCCCTTCTCGTCTGACTTCAGTCCTTTCACCTTGCTGCTCATTGTGCCCGGAACAAGCTAATGGTATCTTTACATCAGGTTTTATCTTCCCCACTTTTCAAATCCATGCTAAAGGCTCACTTCTTTCAGATGCTCTTTCTCCTTCTGTCTCCTTCCCCTTCCCTACTGTACCCTTGTTCTCATCTATTGTACTGTTGTCTTGATTAGATTGAAAGCTCGGATGAGCAGGGGCCATCTTATAATATGTGTCTGTGCAGCGCTGCGTATACCTTGTAGCGCTATATAAATGATTAGTAGTAGTAGTAACAGTAGTCGAGAGGAAGAAAATCTTCAACTACCAAGAAAATGTGGCAGAATGATACCAAGTTATTTCCCGTTGTGTTAGGTGCCATAGGATTAATAAAGAAAAACTTCCAAGCACACCTTGATAATTACCCGTACATGTAACATCTTATGAACTCCAGAGGGAGGCGCTCTTTGGCACGATGCAAGTACTACACCATACATTAGTAGTAAATTTGAAAGACTGAGATCATACTCACCATACCCTGGCTCAGAGGTGAGGTTCATTGCTCTCACGGAATGCCCGAAACTAACACAAGAGAAACCTCCATTTTATGCAAATCTGTCTCATGCATGATTATTATAGTTATCCTGAAAATATGACTGGCTAGGTATGTCCCCAGGACTGGATTGGGAACTTCTGATCTAGGAGTAGAGCTCTTACAGATCTTGAAAAACTGGATGTATGAACAAGAAAACTCCTCCATGCGCATGAGGTAATCTACTATATATCAACCAGTGAATGCCAAGGCTGTGCATTCCTCAAGCTGAAGGAGGGATGGGTCCCATAGAAATACAGAGCTGCTATCATGGGCCTCCAGGCCTTCTTAACAGCAGTAACAGATCCAAATATGCAAAAACTATTGGATTTCGGATACTTACTTTCATATTTCATCTCTATTATCAAACCCAAACAAGCATTCTGATGAGCAGAAGGAATAGGTGAGAATCTACCAGTATAAATTGGGAAAGAAATTACAGAATTTGTAAAACAAGAGAAAAAAACCTCTTCAAACAATTAGATCAGCAAACAGGAAACAACAAGTGGAAAATGCATAAATATATTAGGAAATACAAAATATTACTCCAAGAGATATTCCCAGAACAGTGGATTACATACAAGATCATTAATAGCATTGTGATGGGGTATATATCCTATCGCTAGGTTTAAAAAAACAAAGATGAGAAAATAAGGCAATCCCAGTATGCAGGCTTGGTTTCAGTTGCTGCTAGACCTAGGGGAAGAGGATAGGCTAGTTTCCTAGGTAACCAGTGAGAGTGTGGACGGAAGAGGTGGAGTCACAACAGGGTATAAAAGCCTGAAAGCAGAGCAGGAGCTCATTCTCCTGGAGAGACTCCACCGATGAGGAGCTACTTTAACTGCTGCTAGCTTGAGGATTACTGGGACCTGTGCTTGACTAAACTCTGCTAGATGAGGTAAACCTTTATCTGTATTGCTTAAGCACTCTGCTAGAACTTTGCTTGTTACGTGGAGAAGTTGTAGAGAAAGAAGGTCCTGGAAAAAGCCTGGAGAAAACCCTTTGCCCTGGGCCATGGAGGATTGTAGTAACTTGATACTGGAATTTAAAATAAGAAAGAGAAACAGCCTGGCAGTGGGTGGTGGTGGCGCTGGTTCGGAGGCCGTCATAAAGCCCTCTGACCTAGAGAAAGCCACAAGGGAGGTGGGTGTCAGGAGGGCCACACAGTGAGCCTTAAGGTGAACAGTTTTTGGAAAGGAATTGTTTAATATCCCACTATTGACAAGTGCCAGGTGGGAAATCTGCAAATGACTACCAAAAAGGACTGCTACAGCTGGAAAAAGATCTGCACTTGTAAGTATTTATCTTCTGGGAAATACTTTGAATTCTAAAATACAGAGATTTATCAGTTTTAACCCAATGAATTCCCTTTTCCCCGTGATTCAGTGTTTTTGTTGAGTCAGTCAGGTCTTAGTACCACCAGAGGGCTTTTCATTTATATCAAATCAGAGTATAGCTTAGCATAGAAAACAAAAAGGAATAGTCTCTGAGAAGAAAGAAATTGTTTCTAGAGAGTTTGTTGTTGTTAAGTGCTGTCAAGTCAGTGTCGACTCGTGGTGACCCTCTGGATAGTTGACCTAAACTGTGTTCAGTCTTCAATCAGGCAGCTCATTGTTGATAGAGCAACACCGATAGCTGCTGTTATTGTATCAATCCATCTCATTGCTGTTCTTCTTTTGCGTTGACCTTCCACCTCGCCAAGCACGATGTCTTTCTCTAACCATCTCATTCTTTGCATGATGTGTCCAAAGTATGAAAGTCAAAGTCTTGTGATCTGAGCTTCTAAAGAAAGCTTAGGTTTGATCTCCTCTAGTACTGACTGGTTTGTTCTTTGCGTAGTCCATGATATACACAGTATTCTTTGCTAGCACCATGATTCAAAGGCATTGATTTTCTTCCTGTCTATCTTTTTCACTGGGCAACTTTCACATCCATACGATGTTGAAAATACTATGGCTTGGACAACTCAAATCTTTGTATGGAGAGAGATATCTCTTCTCTTGAGAATCTTGTCTAGGTCCTTCATAGCCATTCTGTCAAGAGCAATGCATCATCGGATTTCTTGACTCCTTGTCCTTTCTTTGATTGCTGAACCAAGTAGGTTAAAGTTGCCAATTATTTCAATTTCTTCTACATCAATTGTGAACTTATTTATTTTCACCAATTGTCAGGTTCTTTGTCTTCTTAGTTTTAAGGTACAGACCCATTTTAAGACTATGTTCATAGATCTTGAAAGCAAATGTTTCAGATCATCTTCACTTTCAGTCAGTAATGTGGCATCATCAGCATAGTGAATGTTGTTGATGAGTCTTCCGCCAATCTTCACACCTCGGTTGCCTTCATACTATCCTGCTTCACTGATTATTTGTTCTGCATTTAAATTAAACAGGTAGGAAAAAGGTATGCATCTTTGTCGAACACCTTTGCTGATTTTAAACCAATTCTGTTTCTCCTAGTTCTGTTTGAACTGCTGCTTCTTGATCAATGCAAAGGTTTTGCAAGAGAACTATTAGGTGTTCTGGTATATCCATGCTTCTTAATGTGGCCCAGAGTTTTTCATGGTTTATCTACTACTACCACTACCACTACTACTAAACATTTGTATAGCGCTACAAGATGTATGCAGCACTGCAGACAAATGTGTAAAACGTCCCTGCTCATCAGAGCTTACAGTCTATTTAAGACAGACAACACAGTAGCTGTAGACATAGGATACATCTAGGAGGAATGGTAAGGAAATATGAAGGAAATCAGGTGAGTCAGGATCCAAAAGCAGCAGCAAAGAGGCGAGTATTCAGCCTGGATTTGAAAAGGGTCAGAGAAGGCGCCTGACATATAGACTCAGGTAGTTTGTTCCAGGCATAAGGAGCAGAAAGGTGAAAGGAGCAAAGCTGGAGTCCGCAATAGAAGAGAAGGGCACAGATAGAAGCAATTTGAGATAAGAGAGGAAAGGTAGTGAGGAGCTGCAGAGTGAATGCACTTATAGGTCAGCAGAAGTTTGAAATGGATGCAGTTTACACAGTCAAAAGCCTTGCTGTATTCAGTAAGACACTGTCATGCCTATAGCCCCTTACATGCAGTATGGAGGGGCGTGGTTGTCATTAGAGATTCACCTTTTGGTCTTTAACTGACTGATTGCCTTGTAATGCCTTATGGGAAAGGTAGTTCAGTCAGAAAGTATTCAACCTCAGGTAAAAAACACCTTTGTAGTTGCCTTGAGTGGTAAGGTAATGACAGTTTATTAACTGAAAAAAAACACGCTAAGGTTCACAAATTCCACCTTTGGGTTATTTCTCCAGGATTCTTGTAAATGAACCTCAGGATATAAATGAATTCCAAACAAAACAGCTTGAAATGTTCTCCAGTATAAACATAAATACTTTAACAGCTCATGCTATCAGGCATGGCTTGCAGTGCTGATCAAACAAACAGAAAACAGCTTTTTCCTTAAGCAGGTTTCTTTTTCTCTCAGTCCAGAACACTGTTTCTCTTCTTAAACATAGAAAAGACTTTCAACAAGGCAGTTAAACTCTTCACAGGCAAGCAATTCTCTATGCAAGGTTTTCTTATAAACAGCCAAACAAAAGCTTTCCTTACTTTCACCGTTAATACAGCTTCAGGCTGAGCACTGCTCTGGCTCACAGCTGATTCACCAACTTAATTAGGCAGCTTCGGCTTGCACAGTAAAAAAAAAGGTATTTTGCCTTTAACTCAGGACCTTCACAAGTTAACCACAGGCTCTTAGGGCTACAGGACACTGGAGGTTTTCCTTACGGTTGACTCCCTTTCAACACCTCTGTATTGGAAGACTGGCATAAAGAGCAATCCATGTATGAGACTTCTTCTTCTAAAGCTATGTCTGGTTCACCCAGTTGCATTGGCACATCCTCTGTTTCTGGCTCAGAGGGCTTAGCTGTCTGCCTTCCGTTAGGGCTAAGGCTGTCTCTGGCAATTCTGTAGTGCTCAGAATTAGGCAAGCTTCTAATGCTCATACCTGGGTCAAAGCTTGTAGCAGCTTCTCCTCCCTCATGCTCTGGCCACCATTCACCGGTGCTTCCACGTCCTGTTCTCCAACCTGTGTTCCTGGTTCCTGCTGTTCTCACTGATCCAGTTCCATTCCTCTTCCAGTAGGCACTCCTACTGCTCTCACGTTCTCTCTCCTTTCCTCTTCCTCTCCTGCCTCTCCATTCTGAATAAACTGACCTAGTCTTAAACCTCTCAGGTGCCTGCTCCACCCCCTCTCCTCTCAGGTGTTGGAGATCAAACTGCCTCGTGGCAACTGAATAATTGGGGAATTCAGTGACGTAAGGGTTCCTTACCCTGAGCCTGTATTCCCTCTCTTTTTCTCCACTAGGGGCATTCTGCCACCTATTGTAGCTAGGAATTACCTGCTTTCTAGGTGTAAAGGGAGTTTTGTGTCTCTGACCTGGTAAAATGGGTCCTTTTTATAAGGGTAAATTCCTTCTCTTTATCCCTGACTCTGGGGTCCTGATAAGTTTCCTTATCACAACACATACAGATATCCTCTAAGTATTCTTTTGTCTTTTCAAGGATCCATTTCACATCTGCGATGTCTCTTGTTCGTTGCCCTTTCCTGAATCATGCTTGCACTTCAGGCAATTCTCATTCCAGGTATGGTTGTAGTCTCTGCTGAATGATCATGAGTAGAATCTTGCTGACATGTGGGATCAGAGCAATTGTGCGATAATTTCCAGTCAGTAGGGTCACCTTTCTTCAGTATTGGTATAAACACAGATCGTTTTCAGTCAATTGGCACTGAATTTGTCTTCCAAATTTCATGGCAGAGCCTTGTAAGTATGGTAACAGCTGCATCCAGTTGCTGTAATACTTCAATGGGAATGCCATCAATGACTGGTGCTTTGTTCTTTGATAAGGCTTTCAATGCTGCTTTGACGACTTCTTTCATCAATGGTTCCTGATCATAAGGTACAGGTTAAAACAGATGTTGGTCCACTTGATCTTTACGGTATAATGACTTTGTATATTCTTTCCACCTTCTCTTGATCTTCTCAGCATCATTCAACAAGGATTCTTGAGCATTTTGTAGCATTCCAATTAGAGGCTGGAATTTGTTCTTCAACTCATACTTTAGGAAACCAATCTTGTTCTTCCTCTAATAGCTTCTGATTGCTTGCATCATTGTAGTACTTTTACTTGTCTTGTCTTGCTGCATGCTGGAAACCTCAGTTCTGTGATGGCCTCTTTCTCCTCTAGCTTCAGCTTCTCTGCATTTCTGGGCAATTTTCAGAGTTTCTTCAGTCATCTATTTTGGCCGTTTTTGCTTTTCACCTTTTGAAGAAACTTCACTTTCTTCCAGAACAACCTTCTGGTGCTCTGTCATTTGTATCTAAAGCAGCAAATCAATTTTGCAGACTATCTTTACATTTTGGTAGTATATTGCTACATTCATGAGTGACTTGCTCTTTTTCAACTTTAGCTTGCGTTTGCATACTAGTAGTTGCTGATCTATACCACAGTCGGCTCCAGGTTTTGTCTTTGTTGAAGTTATAGAGCTTTTCCTTTGTTGACTTCCACAGATATAGTCAATTTCATTTTTGTACAATACATTGGGTGAGGCCAATGTGTACAGTTGGCGCTTGTGTTGCTGGAAGAAGGTGTTTGAGATGAATAGATCACTGGTCTGGCAGAATTCTATGAGTCTTTCTCCAGCTTCATTTCTGTTGCCATATTTTCCAACCAATTTGCCGCCTTCTTTGTTGCCAAATTTTGTATTCCAGTCACCCATGACTATCGAGATAACCTGTTTGCATACTCAGTTAATATCAGCTTGTGCTTGCGTTCACTGACTGCGTTGTATTTCATTACAGTTCTTGCAAGTTTCTTCTTAATTATAAATGCAACACAAATTATTCTTTGTCTTTCATTTCCAGCATAGGTAGACCATGTGATCGCTAGGTGCAAAGGGGTCTATTCTGAGCAATAATAGTGAGGATGGATGTCTCCACTATTCATCTGCTTTTCCATCCCCACCAAGCCTCCCTGTATGAACAGGGGATTTGTATGTTGAAGTTAGACAGAGGCAGGAAAAGGGCAGTGCTGAGGCAGAGACGGGGTGGCCGGTGGGCGGTCTGCAGCCCTGGACGTCCAGGGCCGGCAGAGTAGACGGGGAACTTATTTCAGCTCTAAGGTGGAATAAGTTCCCTTAGATGGGGGAGAGATGGCAGGCCTGGGGCGCATCAAAGGACAGAGGGGATGCAGTGGAGTCCTGCAGCCCGACCCTGGCTGAGGGAGGCCAGATCAGGGGTTAGGCTGCAGGGAAAGCACAAAGTTGTCAGCGGCTGGGGATCGCAGTTCCTGAATGGAACTGCAGTGCCATGGCAACCAGATGCCATGGTGCCGCTGCTCCATTCAGGAGTCTTAACTGAGGTAGCCAGGCAGTAGCCTGTATGTGCAGGCCAACCAGAATCGGGTCCGGGCCTGCATGTACAAGCCTAGATGGGATTCTGATTCCGCAGGGGTTGGATGTGCCCTGTAGGATCAGAATCCCATCTATCTCTGTGCGTCTGGTTCTGACTGGACACATGGAGACCGGACTGTCCAACAAAGAATAGGCCTCATGATGCCTGATGCCAGTCCATTTCTGTTTGTAGACACACAACAGATCAAGTTGTGCATGTTCCATTTCATTCTTGACCAACTCCAACTTTCCTTGGCTGATGCTTTTTACATTCTATGTCCCAATATGTAAAATATCTTTGCAGCTTCTGACTCTCATTTCATGTGCAGCTATGTTAGCAGTCAGATGTCTTGAGAGCTTTGATCCAACCATATCATAAATGCTGGCTTTACTCAAGTCTTCAGCTTATTCACAGTAGCCAGTTGAGATCTCCAAGTTGGAAGGCACTCATCTTCCAGCACTGTAGTGCAATTTGTTTTGTTGTGACTATCCATTGGGTTTTCGTGGCATGCTGCCCAGATGGGTGATTTGTCGTAGACTGGCAACTTAGCTGAAACCTGCCCATTTTGGGTAACCCTGCCAATAGTTAAGCTACCAATAGCTTAGTTCTCAGTATCACTGATGCACACAAGCCCTCACAGCACAACAAGCTGCAAACCAAGTGGGGGAAGAGCTTTTTATTTAAATCAAATCAGAGTATAACTTAGCATAGAAGGTTAAAGAGTAAAAAGTCTGAGTAGAAAGAGAAATGTGTTTCTAGAGACCTTTACAAAGAGGCCTTCCAGTTTGGAGGTAAGAGAGCTGTGAATTATTTTAAATAGGTGTTAAAGTCAAATGACAGATCAAATGGGCAATTTGAAAGGCCCCCCTCTATTAAACCAAGGTCTGTCTGAATCACCCAGGAAATTAAGACATTAACTTAGAAGCACAGGTTAGGGCACTGTGTAGCAAGCTGGCTTTTAAGTCATCTTTCTCTCCCACCCACCCCAGGCATAATCTTAGCTTTATAGACTCTTAAACCTATTAAAAGGAAGAAGGTGGTCAATTTCACTTTCAGGTTCAACTGGTTATCCTTATCGGGAATAGATTAAGGATCTGAAATTAATTTATCTTGAGGTGAACAAAGTCCATTAACTGTATTGGGGCCGATTCTGAGGCCTGAAGTGGGGTTGTATGCTCGGCATGTACGTACAACCTGTGCTCATTTGCTGCTCCCGATTTCATCCTTTGGTCTCCTTGCACATACAAGGCTGTTGAGCAGGGAACGCTGGACAAGGATGGGAGTGGGCGGTGCAGAGGTGGATTGGGGGTGGGCCAAAGCACCCAAATGTACAAAGGCCTTTCAGGTCAGGTCTCTCTATGTCTGGTGGCCTCAATTTGGATGTCTGGTTTATTCCACCTCAAAGTTGTAATAAGTGCCGGGCAGTGATGCAATCAAGGCATGCAGCCCCCCACAACAGGGCTACAGCGGGTGAGCCCCTGTGGCCCAATCCTGGCCCTGGCTGCCCCTGCTGAGGTTCAGGTAGCAGGGAAAAAAGCCATTCTCTGCGGGTGGAGATTTGCTGCAATTTCTGGACATGCAGGAGTGTTGAGGGACTGGCCGGGCAGTGTACAGGACATCTACAGCAGCAGAATAGGGGGCACGCTGGGCCATCCAAGAGCCCTGATTCTGCAACCACGGAACATATAGCTCCCGCAGTTGAAGAATCGGATGCACATTGGCACCATTTATTTTCTAGACGTCCAGATGGCCCAGACGTGCCCCGCTTAGAATCTGCTTCATTAGGTATTAGGGCAAGTATCCCCAGCAAACGTAAGTAAACAACTTAAATAGCTAAAGAACCTTAAAACTAAGATACAGACAGTAGTCCAGCAGTCCATCTAGTCTTGCATTGAGTATCACATGTAAGTTTTTCTCCCAGTTGGTCTTATGTGTGCATTAGGTGCAAGGAGCTCTTTGCTCTCAGGGAATGATTTTGATCTCTGTAGTCTAGAGTAGCAGATTTGGAGGACAGAAGGAAGACAGAAGTATATAGACGAGATCTACAGGGATGTAATACTGAAGTCTGACCTCCAGTCTGGCAGCCTCCCTGTTGCCATGCAAGAGAGGTCACATGAAAGGAGAGAATCATCCTGGTGTGGCAGGAAGTGATCCTATAGCCAGGACCTGTCCTCACACTGAGGTTTCTCGAGGGCCATGTGGCCATGAGGGAATGGATAGGATAGCTGTTATGTTGATGATTCAGTCATAAGGCATGTAGATAGCTGGGTGGCTGGATGCCTGGTATCATGCCTAGAGTTTTAGATAGCACTGGGGAGGAGTCTGCTGTCTTAGTACATGTTGGTACCAATGACATAGGAAAGTGTGGGAGGAAGGTTCTGAAGGCCAAATTTAGACTTTTAGGTAGGAAGTCGAAATCCAGAACTTCCAGGGTAGCATTCTCTGAAATGCTTCCTGTTCCATGCGCAGGACCCAAAAGGCAGGCAGAGCTCCAGAGTATCAATGTGTAGATGAGACAATGGTGCAATGAAGAGGGTTTAGGTTTTGTTAGAAACTGGGCAACATGGTGGGGAAAGGAGGGGCTCTTCCAAAGAGATGGGTGCCACCTTAACTGGATGGAACCTGGCTGCTGTTAACCTTTAAAAAGAGAGCAGCTTTTAAACTAGATAACAGAGGAAAGCTGACAGTCACCCAAGAGTACATGGTTCAGAAGAATAGCGAGATTCCAAGAGCGTAAATATCCCATTTGCGCTATCAATAAGGCATATGTCAGAGCGAGGGATTCATCAAGGGCTGACTTACTCAGACTACGTGGTAGGAAAAATGGCCAAGACAAAATGGTTTGTCCTCTAAACTATTCTTTGGTCTCCCATAAGATTATTGATATTCTCAAAAAAGAATGGCACTTGATACAAGCCGTTCCAGGATTTGAAAAAATGGAACTAATGGTAGCACATAGAAGAAGTGCCAATCTCCGAGATCTTCTTGTATCTTCAGCTCTTACTGAGAGAAAACCCCTCTCAAGTTATAAAGGTCAATATCATTGTGGACACTGCTCTGTATGTATACACTCTCTTCCGGTTCGAAGATTCTTCACACATCCTATTACCCAGAAAAAATATTACATACATGATCACTCTAATTGTGCTACTACAAATGTAATATATGTAATTATATGCCCATGTAAGATGCTATACGTTGGGAAAACTAAACGTACAATACGTGTCAGGATAATTGAACACAAGAGTAGTATTAGAAGGAAGTTGGAGGACAAACCATTGGTTCAGCATTGGCTCGAGAAGAATCATTCCCTATCGGATTTGCGGTTTTTTGTGATAAAGAAGGTGATACCCAATTGGAGGGGCGGGGATAATGATAAGACATTATTAAGGCTTGAACAAATATATATCTTTTTGATGGATACGTTAAATCCTCGGGGTTTGAACTTAGAACAAGACCTCTCCGTGTTCCTTTAGGATACTTGTTCACAAGTTTTTTTAGTATTTTGAATTCGAGCTGTGTTTTCATTTTTTCTCCCTCCCCTTCCCCTCCCTCCCTCCCCTTCCCCTTCCCTCCCTCTTCCCTTCCCTTTCCTTCCCTTCCCCCTCCCCCCTCCCCCTCCCCCCTCCTCCTTTCCCTCCCTCCCCCCCTCTCTTTCCCCCCCCTCTCCCTTTCCCCTCCCCTCCCCTCCTCCTTCCTTCCTCTCCCCCCCCTTTCCCTCATTCCCCCCCTTCCCCCTCCCCTCTCCCCTCCCCTCCCCTCTCCCCTCCCCTCCCTCCCCCCCTCCCCCCCCCTTTTTCCCCCCCCTCCCCTTCCTTTCCCTGTTTTGGTTTCCCAAGCTTAGCTAATTATATTCATTATGGATTATTAATTTTGGTTGCTTGCAATTGTAGTCAAGGGTTTAACATTCTTTAGAGTAGAGCACCTTTTAGTTTCTGTTTGACTGGGTCTGGATTCTATCGGGAGTATCTCAGCTTTTTAATGATCCCCCTTGGGTGGATCATATGATTTTTATTCATGGCTTCTTTAAGTGCTTTGTTTTATAATATGGTATACTTGGTTTTTAATTATTCATACACTTGTTCTTTCATACTTCCGGTTTGGCCCCCTTTTTTTTTTTTTTTGAAACTTTTATTTTCATTTTACAACAAACAAAGGAACAACACACCAAAAGATACAAAACAAGTATACAATAAGGAAAAGTAAACCCATTACCCCCCACCCCGGTGCTTCTTCTCTACCCGTTTGTATCAGCATGTGAGCGCTTCCCGTTAACAGTGATTATACATCAAACAATCAAAAAATATCCACAATACAGCATGATCATGAGACAGAGATAGATACAAAGTTAGACAGTCAGATGAGAGCATTTAGCAAAATGTACATATTCATTGAACATCTTCCATTAAGACCAATAAGAAGGAGTCTGAACGGAGGAAGCACACAGACGAGGTATTTGTTCATATTTACTGTAGAGACAGGCATGATTCCACCATTCAGTGAGGCTCAGATGGGAACTAATTTCCCAGTATTACTCAATGAGGGAAACAGCAATGCCAAGCATATAGTTCAAAAGGAGATAAGCCATTTCTTGGGAGAGAGGGGATCCCCGCAACTGGGCGAAGTCCCACTACCCTCCGAGAAAGGGACTCCTGAGAGTGCAATATAGACTAAATACGACCCCAGACCCGACTCCAGTGATACTGTAGTGCGGGATATTCATGCATAACATGAAATGAAGTAAGAAACCAATGGCCACAGGACATGTCCAGCAACCATTACCCTGAGTAGTGTTCCATATGTCTAAACTGTGAGGAATGTAAAAACACCGGTGGGCTAGAAAGAAGAGGGTCTGAGTGAGTGAGGCGGGTCAGAAACCCGTGTCCCTCTGCTCCAGATAAGGCTCCATTGCTCCGAGGTTAAAGTCACATGCAATTCTCTCTCCCATACTTTCTGCGCTATAGAGGTATCTCTAGTGATAGCATTACATAAGGTTTAGTAAAATTGGATGCTACACCCGGTAAACTACCGAGAGATCGGAAGTTTCCAATCAACCTTATGCAAAGAGTGCCGATGACGGGAATACTCTAGTGCTCCGAATGCAATGCTAAAGTTACACTGACCAGAGTCGGGAGTCAAAAGGTTGCATAGGAATATTAAAGGCACCTAAAGTGTCGAAAAACATTGGTGGATAGTGGGAGTCTAATGGGAGAGTCATACCAGGGAGTAAGGTAAAAGGAATCGGTGAGCAAAGGCCCGCTACTATATCTAGCCACACAGGTCTGCTCGGTACAGGAGCTTCCAACCAACAAGCACCTTGTTTGAGAAGAAAAGATTGAGGGAGCACTTGAATAAAATCGCCACCAAGTATTAATGGAGCATTAGCGGAGGCCGAGGCCAACTGAGCAAAACTTGCTTAGTGAGCAGGGTTGTCCACATTCGGAAACATAGTGCAAATACACGTGAATTCACTATCTCCAACCTCAAGGTGTACACGGGCCCATCTACCCTCCATGTCAGCGCTAATATCAGGTACAGTAGCGTGCAAAAACTTCTTGACCAGAATGACTATCCCGTATCATTTGGAAACGGTGGGAGAGTAGGCAGCTACCATGTGAGGCCTAGCATTGAGTTTCAGTGTTGCAGCAGAGTGTAGTGCGTTTTCGAAAGAAACACCTAATCAACGTGCTCGTGTCTAAGATAGCTAAGGATTTTCTTTCTGCGGAGTGGACCAGCAATGCCTTGTACGATGAATAATAAGATTTTACATGAGGCCATTCAGAAAAGTTAAAATTCTAAGCATGATAGCACACATAGTTTTACTGTGTCCCTCAAACTAACTGTATCTGGCTGTACACATGACATAGGAAAATAAGCTAATATAATACAATGAAGCGCCCCACATTAACAAAGATAACCGCAGTACGGTAGAGGAGAAGCAAAACCCCAAAATTACTGGCGACCATGTGTCTGCGGGGAGAAACCCCAGAGAAGGCCGAAATTGAAAAAACATATAACCTGTAGGACTGTGCGTGCTCCGAATCCGACCGAGGCACACATCATGAAGGGATAGGAGACCAAAGACATAAGTCATACAGAGAAAGAAAGAAAGTCCAGGCTATTTCTGTGCTGGGCTATGGTCGCCGCATCGGGCCCTTCAAAATGGCGGACAGAGCCGGCAGATAAGAGTCCAAGATTTGGGATTAGCGCATCTGTTCTGCTTCTTTGGAGTCCAAAAATGTTGATAATAGATCAGGATCCTCGAACGTCCTGGTCTGGTTATGGAGAGTCACTCGGAGTTTCGCTGGATACAACAGGCCAAAGCGAGCCTGTAGCTGTTGAAGTCGAGGGCGAAGAGCAAGGAGTTTCTTCCGACGGTCAACGGTAGGCTTTGCCAAATCCGGAAAGAAGGAGACCTTACGACCTTCATATTCCAAATGATGATTCGCTCGAGCAGCATGTAAAATTTGTTCCACTTGTTGATATCGTAGCAAGCTAAAGATAACAGGCCGGGGGGTCGTGCGGTTGAGCGCCATGCGGGCAGGAACACGGTGTGCTCGATCGATTTCCAGTTCTCTGTGAAAAGTAATCTTCAGCAAGGAGGGAAGAGTTTTGAGCAAGAATTCTCTTATATCTCCTGCTTCCACTCCCTCCGGCATTCCGAGGAGCCTCACATTGTTGCGACGGGCGCGATTATTGCTATCTTCCAATTCCTTTTGAAGATTCTGTATCTGGCGCTCAGCCTCGTCCAGTTTGCCCAAGCGCACCTCGTGCGAGTCGAGGACCCCCGCCATATTGTCCTGCCGTAATGAAAGACCTTCAAGTCGGTCTTGGAGCACTCCAAAGTCTTCTCGCATGGCTCGAAGCGCTTCTCCATTAGACTGCACCAATTCCTTCACGCCGCGTATTTCCTCCAAAATCTCCAGGTGCATTGCGGGGTTTTCACGAAATGGAACCATCTTCTGCGGGGAGGATACCTCCGTTTTGGAGCGTTTTCCGTGAGAAGAAGAAGGAGACCCGAAGTCCAAGCGCGCTGGTTTGTGGGCCGCCATCCCCCCCGAGGTGCCCCGGTCAGCTCGGAGCAAAATAGTAAATTTATATAGGTATTAAGTCAGGATTCTGAGTAGGCCTCTCGGGAGCTTCAACGCAAAGCGTCCTACCCGCTGGACATCAGGCTCCGCCCCCTTGGCCCCCTTTTTTAATGCGCATGTGCCGGCGTTTTTCATCTCTTTGAGAAACTTGAAACGGCTTTTTGTATGTGTTTTGCTTGCCCGGCATTCTTAAGGTTCTTTTAAATATATATTGTTGCAGGCTCTGTATTTATGTATTCGACATTATTTGCGGGCGCTAACTATCACAGTTTCAATGTTTTATTGCATTTTTTCTTTGAGTAACTCGAAACGGCTTTTTATGGGTGGGTTGTTTGTCCGGTTCTCATTAGGTTTTTGACATTTATAATGTAGCAGGCTCTATATTTATGTATTTAACATTATTGTGGGTATTCATTATCATTGTTTTAATGTTTTAATCATGTCTTTTTTAATTTTGCTTTCACAGCAGTTTTTTGTATTTGAAAGTTTTTTAAGGCGATGCATTATGATTCGTGTTCCCCTCGGGTTGGTTGAAGTTCTATATTTATAACCTTTGTATTTAACAGCCCCTTGTTTTTTAATGTGATCTGGTTTTAGAGTATGGTTCTCTCTAGAATTTATCATGATTTTAACACTTTTGTTTTGGCTCTCCTCAACGCATTTTTAAACGGACGTGTGCAGCCGATTCAGTCTTCTCGTAGAAGTTTATAATGCTCCTTTGTCTGAAGATTTAGGATCGCGCTTATTATTTCAGTGCTTGTATCAGACTTTCCTTGCACCTTATGTTTTTGAGACTATAATAACCCAATATGTATTTCTTCTAAGGTTTTATGAACATTGTGTCAGAATCCTGTAGTGGATCACGTGTTACGAGGTGTCCATCGGATTTTGTGAAGGCAAGAAAGATTAGAATGTTTAGATGTGTCTATTTGGATTTCTTTTCGAGCACTGTCTGGTGTCCCTATTTTTTAATTGTATGGGACTTCCCTGCATTGATTTTTAGAGATACAATAGGTTCCTCAAATATCGAGTCATTTTGGGTTTAAAACGGTTTAAAACAGTTCCTCTTTACCCTTCTTCCTCCCCTCTTCTCTCCCCTCCCTCTCCTTCCCCCCCCCCCTTTTTCTATCTTTCTATCTTTCTATCTTGTTCATATGTCCTATACTTTTTTTTATCTATTTAATCATCCTATCATTGGTTTATGTGTATGATCATGTATTTTTAATGGGGGCAGTTTCTTACAATTAGAAATATATTTATATTTTTATGGGGGTGGCATCCAATATCTTTTATATCTCCATACAAAGAAGTATATTCTTATCTTTTTATATAATTTTATTTATTGTTATTTATTTTTTTAAAGTAGAGTGCAATATTTATAAATGTCTTATAGTATTTAGTCATCTATTTTGGCGTAAGTTTTCTGTCTTTATTTTTAATCTTTAGAAGCTTTTCTGATAGTAGCGACTTCCATTGTCTCTTTTGAGCCTGGTGAAGTCTATGCACATCACACCCACAGGTAATGTTCAATTTTACAGCATAGGTTTTATTTATTTATTATTAGCACAATTGTTTCTCAATCGAACCTACTCCTTTAGTCTCCTCATCCCTTCCCATCTTTGATCGCATATAGTTGTGTTTTACAGTTTTGTTGTATATACTTGTACAATTATAAATGTTTGGTGATTTTATTTTTTTCTTCTATTCCTATTAGCACTTATACTTTTAATTATTTATTTATTTAATAATTTTATTACGTATATGTATACATATTTATATGTTAACTGACTTATAGCATAGTTTATTGAATATATGAGGATTCAATTTTAAGCGTTTGTATATGGCATTTTTTATATCTTTTGTTGCATATGTTTGTACGATTAGAAATGGTTTGGTGTTTTTATTGTATTCCAACTAGCACTTTTAATTATTTATTTACTCAATTATCCTATTTATGTACTTATACATATGTATGTATACATATTTATATGTCATCTGATCTATAGAATAGTTTATTGAATAGATTAAGATTCATTTTTAGGGACTGTATATGTTTTTTTATGATTTTAATTGATTATTTTTGACTGTTCTTTGAATTTTATTGATGTGTTTTCCTTGAGACTCTAGTCATTTGATATAGTCCAATTTTGCCTTATTTTATGTATATTGTATATTCACGTTACAACTTTTTATTTTAACCCTCCTTTTTTGTATATATTTTTTGGTATATTTATGGTTTAATTATACTAATGTGGTTTTACAATTTATTTTTTAGTGTGTCCTGATAGCCCCTGAGGAAGTTATATACGAAACACGGCCTGTGTTGGGCTTAGGCCACTTATTTGGTTATAATAAATTCATTGGGTGTTGAATCTGCCGCTTCCTGTTTTTGTCTCTGCTGGGCTTGATGGACCTTGGTCTGACCCAGTATGGCATATCTTATGTGGCAATGGAGCCCAAAGTCACAAGGAGTGCCAGTGGAAATCAAACCCTTGATCTTCTGGGTACTAGGCAGTTGCTCTAACCACTAGGCTACTCCTCCACTCCTAATGTGGTTAGGGCTCTTCAGCCTGAAGAAGAGATGCCTGAAGAGAGAAATGCTAGAGGTCAAGATCCTGATTGGAGTGGAATGGGTAGATGCAAATCAATTGTTTACCCTTTCAAAAAATAAAAGAAATAGGTGACATGCCCTAAAGCTACACCCAGGACACAGTTCCTCTTCCCAGGTTTCCCTTACCACATTTTATTGTATTTATTTTTTATTTATTTAGCAAGCACTTGTATACCGCTCCTTCCAGCGATCAGAAGCGGGAATGATTATATAGAAACAGCTGTCGAATCAAGACAGAGAAATTATGTCATATACATATAGATTCGCAGGGTAAGCACGGCACATAGAAACTTATCTACTCATCTTTATGTCTCTTAGCTGCCTTCCGAAGAGCAATGCAAAAGGAAAAAAGCCTGTGGAAGTCTGAGGCACCTCGCAGATCCAGTAGGGTAGGAGTATGACATTGCTTTTCCTGCACACTTTCCATCCCCTTTGCCATTTTGGTGGCTCTTCTCTGTACTTTTTCTAATTCTGCTTTATCTTTTATAAGATACAGCAACCAGAATTGCACAAAATATTCAAGGTGCCTTTGCATCATGGAACGATCCAGAGGCATTATAATATCCTTGGTTTTGTTCTCCGTTCCTTTCCTTATGATTCCTAGCATTCTATTTGTTTTCTTGGTGCTGCTGCACACAGGGCAGAGGGTTTCAACGTGCTATCCACGATGATGCCTAAATCTTTTTCCTGGGTGGTGTTTCCTACTGTGCGCCGATTTTAGAACACATTTACATGTGCTCACCCACTCTACTGCCCCTCCCACAGAATTTCGGATTTGGACATCCTAGATGGCCCCTAATCAGTCTTTCTAAAATGTGCCTTCATGTTTCTCTGTTTTTGTGGTTTACAAGTTGCAACCAATTGATGTGCTGTTTTTTTTTTTTAGTTGCAAATTTAAATTTCACCATGTAGTGGCAGAATAGCCCCATGTTCAGAAACATTAGACCTGAAGCACTGCTGACCCTCTCCCTTAAAATCAATTCTTAACAAAGGGCAGCACAGAAATCCTTTATAAATCAAGATGCATCTAACTCAGAGGGAATTAGCTTTATTTAAAAGAAATTCACTTGGGAAGCAAATACTTACACATAGCTGTAAGAAATACTTGGCTGATACTTCCTTCATGCCTAGTACTTTAAGAAGATATATAGAGATGCACTAAGCAATTGCCTTGTGGGTATTAAAATG